>CACTHL010000549.1:7500-2978750 GCA_902712375.1 Dioscorea dumetorum | reverse complement strand
CGATGGATCTAGATACCCAAGACCAATGCTATTAAAATTTCTTCTTCCGCTTATCATGTGCTGAATCAATATGGCTTTTGCAGTGACCATTGGGCAAGTTGGAAAAAATTATGGTCTTTGCGCATTGCTCCTCGTGTTAAGAATTTTATATGGCTAATGTTACATGGTCGTATCTCTACAAGTAAGTATCTTTGTAATATCAATCTGGGACCTCGTAATAACTACAATTTTTGCAATCTAGAAGTTGAGACTGCTAATCATATTGTCTCAACTTGTTCGAAAGTTTACCAGGTTTGGAATACTATAAGTGCTTCTCTTAACAAAAGCATTTATTTCCATAATGGTATTTCTTCTGGGGATTAGCTTTTGGATAACAATTACACTGTTTATGATATGGCTGTTATTGCAGCTACAATTTAGTATATTTTGAAGAGTCGGTGTGATGTCATCTGTAGACGTATTACTCCAAACTGGCGCAAAATTGCTTTCACTGCTCTTGCTCATGATTTAGATTATTCACTCATGCATGACAAACAACTTGGCAAGAAACTCCTGTTGAATAATTTGTAACCAGGTTCTAACTGCATGTTTGTTGCTCGAAGAGTGAACTCAAACTCAGAGGTAAGTGGTGGTGGATTCTTTTGTTCAAATTCTAACTATATCATTCATTTTGCATGATGCTTTTCCTTGCAAGCTGATACTGCACTAGTTGCTGATGCTTTAGCTATTCACTTAGCTTTGCAAGTCGCCATGGATAATCACGTTCACATCAAATACCTTTTCCTGGACAATGCTGACATTCATCGGCTCATCACTACACAGCAAATCCAGTGGAACTGGCGCCTGGATCCATGGATTTCCCTCCTCAAACTGATGCTCAAGGCCATTGTGACCCTCACCTTGGTATTATCCCTAGGGACTGGAATCATTCTGCATCTTGTTTAGCTTACCATGGCTTAAATCTTCATAGTATTTGTTTATTCCATCATAGTAGGGATTTACCATACTGGATTATGAAGCAATTCACCCATTCAGGATTCTCCTTCATGTAATGTTTTTGTTTTAGTTTTTGTTGTTGCAACTTCCTTAGTTAGTTTGTATCTTGTTTGTTTCCTTTCAATAAAATTAAGCCCTTGGGTTCTTTTCTTCAAAAAAAAAAAAAAAAAAAAAAAAAAGCTATACCAATACAATATTCATAGAAAAAATTAAATAGGTGTTAAGAATATAAGAGTATGGAAGGTTTAATACCACTACTAGAGATTTGGCAAACAAAGTTGTCATTTGTCTTGTTGCATGTATCCACTATCAATGTCACAATGTGTTGCATCCACATTTACATCTATTTCAAGGACATCAAGTTTAGGACTTAATATGCAATAGATTTTGATAATACTACATATAACAATTTGTTTTATTAAACTTCTGGTGGGAAGCTATTCATATTTCTAAAGTTTGATTTGAAATTTTCACAGTCTAATATTGAAAATTTGGGAGTACTTTTAAAAAAATATTTTGAAGGGAATATTTGGGCACCTGCTATGTGATTATGTAATATTCATTTGTAAACATGTTTCTTGTTCAAAAGAACAAAAATATAGCTATAGTGATGATACTCAATAGTTAATTAGTTGCTAACTTTTTTTTTTTTTTTTTTGCTTCATGTTTTATTTATTTTAATTTTGGTTAAAAACAATCAATGATCCCATATTTCCAACATGAATTAATATTAGAAACATAAGTTACTAATAAAAATATCATAACCTTTTAGACCATGATTGTAGTGTGCCAAGATAAAAACCTAGACTACGTCAAAATTCCAACTAAATACTCCAACATTATTACTCTGGCAACCTTATTTTAGGAAATTCATTATATATATATATATATATATATATATATATATATATATAATACTCCAAGTCCTAACTTTTCAATTCAGAGAAAATGTCACCAACCTTTTATGACATCAAAAGTGATAGCATGTCTATCTATAATTATTCAACTTTATGTTAATAATATTCCCCAACCAAACACACTTTAGTTTGTGTTTACTAAACTGTGGTCAATATTATCTTACAAAGAGAGTACATATAAGACCAGCAGTGAATGACTGAAGTGTAATAATAAATTTTCCAACACTCTGAATCCCAGATTGAAACATACTCAGACTAATGCCATGATTTAATTGCAGGAATCATGCAGTCAAGTTACAGCTCTAAAGCAGTGCCAAACACTCATCATGGCTGGAGAGAAAAATCATTTGATTGAAAGTTTAACGTGGATCAAAAGAAATCATATACCTCAAACTTTGTTTTATTTTCTTTTTTTTTTTTTTTTGAATAAAAATTGGAGTTAAAAATCAAGAACTGGAGATTAGTTATGCATGGCATTATTTGAATCTATCAGTCAGTCAAAAGAGGACTCCTGCTGCTATTTCTGCAGTTTTACTGCTGATCATGAGGCTCTTTTACTGTTGTTTTTTTTACTGCTTTGATTCTGTTGTGAATTGAATGTATGAATGAATGAATGAATGGGGTTCTCATGGATTCATAGAAACAAAGTTTGGTGAACTAATTAAAATATATATGTATATATATATATATATATATGCATGGTAGATGTGCTTTGAATTTCTTACTTAAATAGAGACTTGGAAATGATTGTGAGTAAAAGCTTTGTGTGAATGTTTGATTGTATGTGATCAAGGAAATGGGGCAGATTTGGTTTAGATTTCTTTCTTTACATAAGATAAAATATTGTGATAATTTAGTGTAAAATGTATAAATGGGTTTGTGTGATAATAGTTTTTTTCTTTTCTTTTGATAAAAGAAATAAACATGGAATGTTAAGGAAGGGAATCAGTGTTTGTGGGGCAGAGTAGGCTATAAATTTCAAAAGAAGTTAAACAACTTTTTTTTTTTAAAAAAAAAAAAGATAAATAAATATTTGAATTTATAAAAAAGTTTGTAAATAAAAACGAAGCATGTTGAAACCTTTTCTATCGAAAAATAAATATTTATTAAAAAAAATTGTTAATAGACATAGATCTTAAAAAATAGATAAATCATGTCGGATTGTTTTGAAATATGATATATATATATAAGTTTTGCTCATGTACAAACATACAGCATATCTTTTATTAAAAATTTCAAGAGGAGTGAAGTTTTTTCAAGAAAATGTTTAAATTATAGTAAAAACACTAGTCCATTTTCATACTCCATTTCAAATTAAGAAAAATAAATAATTTAAAAGTTTCAAAAGAAACAGGAGAATTCATACTTTCACCAACCCCCTAAAAGAAACCCCACTTTTAAGTGAAGCATATGACTTTCCCTCTTTGCATCCCAGCACCCAAATGAGAACAAAACCAATATCAAACACTAATAAAGGTTCATTACAATGCACGTGGTCTATAATTAACTAGCTTTTTGACACCAAGAAATAAAAAAAAAAAAAAAAAAAAAAAAAAAAAGCCAAAAAGCCAAAAGCCAAAAGCCAATCCCCACTTAAAACCTTGGAAAAGCCCAAGCATGCATCCTCTCACCAAAAAGAAATCAATCTTTCATGCAAACAAATCATTCAAAACCCATTAATCAAAGTCTCTACCTCTTCCTCACAAACATGCAATAAAAAACAATAAACAAAAAAAAAAAAAAAAAAAAAGAACAAGAACAAGAAACAAGAAACACTAGTCTTAATTAACTCTTATTATTATTAATCTTCTATCTAACATTTAATCTATTTATCTATTTAATGTACTTCATCTTCCAAGCTCTGGATGCAAAGGAAACAGCTCCAATGTCCCATCACCTTCATCTTCATCCACTTCCAACTCTTCACTCCAGCTCCTGCACCTCCTCTTCTTATTCCCATCACACCATTCCTTCCTATCTTCTTCTTCTTCTTCACCCTGAAAACAAATTAAACAACATGAAATATATATACTAAACTATATATATATATTGCAAAGTAGATTGATGTCTCACTCTTGATTCAATGAAGAGTGCCATTACTGGGGGAGGATGGGACACTATTGATGAATTATTCGACAAACTAAGCAAAGCGCTACGCTTCTGCTTTTGTCGTTCGCGAGCTTTGTGATTCTGAAACCAATAGAAAACATTCTTCCCTTCGATCCTACCGTACTTCCCGAGCTCGATAGTGATTCGTTCGATCTGGTTAGCGTTCGGTGTTCGCATACCGCCTTTGTAAAGTGCCTCTAATGCTCTTATTTGCTCTTGTGTTGGGTTCCATCTTGTTCCTCCTGACTGAACTTCCACCTATAAATTTAAGTAATTAATCCACCCAAAGACAACAGTTTCATTATGATGATTTTTTACTACTTATAAATAAAGAAAAGAAATTAATTAGGAATGAATAGAAGGTTTTATATACCTGAGAGATATCTAGAGTTTTTGAAAAAGACTTGGTGTTGTTGTTGTTGTTGTTGTTGTTGTTGTTGGCATGCTTGACAAAGGTCTTGAGTTGGAGAGAGGTGAGGACTGGTTCAGTGGATTCAGTGAACTTGGAAGGAAGAGGCCTAAGGAGATGCTCATGCTTAAGGCCAATGTTTAGGGAGGAGGAAGTGGAGTCTTGGTCCCAAAAGCTTAGGGATAACTGTTGTTGCACCTCCATGAAATCAAACAAAGAGAAGATAGAGCGAGTGATGCAGGAGAGTCAGATGGAAAGCAGATAAGTGTGTGTGTGTGTGTGTGTGTGTGTGTGTGTGTATTTATATATATATATATATATATGTGTTTGTGTTTGTGTTTGTGTTTTGAAGGGGAGAGAGAGAGAGAGAGGAGGAGATGGAAGACCAAATGATGATGATATTGGAATTATTATTGAGAATGTTTTCCATATTAAATAATATTATTCATTAAAATAATATTTTGTTTTGGAAATAGATAAAAGTTTCAAGTGTGTGTGTATATATATATATATATACTAATCAATTTTTTCTTCTTCTCAGTAATTATTTTACTTTTTTTGCAAACACAATTTTTTATATTTAATTAATAAATAGTTTTCTTTTTTTTCTTTTGCTTTTAAGCACAAAATGTTATCATTCTTTTGTGCAAATAACAATTTAAATTCCCATGCTTGATTGATTGAAGCTTGTTTATGGTTCAGATGGAAAGAAAGAAAGAAAGAAAGAGAGGGGAGAGAAGACCAAATGATGAGCAGAGGTTGACCTAAGTAAGGAAAAGAAAGAAGAAAAAGAAAAAGAAATAAGGGAATGAAATGGATAGGAAATGAAAAAAAAATAAAAACAAATATTCCCTGAAGTTGGGGCAGTCTAATCGGTCGGTTTTGGGTGCTTTCATCATAAGGAGGTCCTTGCTTTTCGGTGGACATGGAATGAAAAGATTCCTCCAATCCCAAGAAAAAGCAAAGCACATATGACATATGTATTATCATATATATATATATATATCAAAAAGCAAAGCAAAGAAAAGCACAAAAACACACAAGGCAAAGCAAAGCAAAGCAAGCCAAACATTATGCTCTCTCTCCTCTCCTTGAGAAATACATAAGATTTGATGGCTAAAGGGAATGTCTTGTTACTTCCATTTTGTTTGTTCTCTTTTTTTCTTTTTTTTTTTTTTTTTTTTTTTTTTTTTGTGTTTCTTTCCTTTTGTTTAGGACATTGTTGGATGAGGTTGATGTTTGGGTCTTTTCTCTAAGAAAAAAAAAAAAATAATATATATATATATATATATATATATATATATATATATATATATATATATATATCCATATGTGCTTTGTAACTTTGATTTGAATGTACTTGTGCCATTCCATTGCATGAAGATGTTCACACTTATTATAACCATGCAATGAAAAGTGTTTATTGAAATAAGATGTCACTCCTCTTGTTGGTTTTTGGTGCTTGTCATTTACTCAAGTTTTGTTGTATGTAGTGTGACTTTGTTTCATGCACAAATTAACAAAGTCCATTTACTTTTAACATGAGAGTTTCTTTTGCATGAGTTAGAATGTAGGTAATATTTAGGGTGTATTGTATATTAGGTAATATTATTGTTAAAAGTGATGTTCTATATTTGAATAAAGTAATGTTCCATTTTTCATATTGCATGCATGCATTAAAATATATTTAGTATTCATATATATTTGGTATGTCAAGACTATATATATGTAGGTTATCATTTAAATTATTTTGTATATTAGATAATATTCTATATTTAGTAAAAGGAAAATCTATATTATTGGAGGATTCTTATTGTACATTTTTTTTTTTTAATTTTACATCAATTAAGCATATTGCTACATACTAACATAAAATTACTTGATATCTTGTCTTATTAAGTCTCCTTAGATGGATTGGGTTGTCCAAATACCATAACATATTTTTTAAGTATAAATTAGATCTATATTACTTGCATCATTTGAGAGATACACTAATGAAAAGTATATCCTAAATTTAACCAATAAATCTATATGAAATCTATATAAGTTGTCACCTTACATGATTCACATGATGATAATTTATATATGTGAAAATGTTTGACCTTGTGTCTTTTAAGATCAATCTTCCAGTGCACATAGTATTTAATTAGATCACCCTCTTTAATTATTTCTTTTAATATTCAACTCTATATTTCATACAAGTGATAAGTCAAAATGTAACTTATTTATTTAGTTATTTATTTATGATACTTCTGAAACCATGCCACCATGCTGATCTTCAATATGCTTAATCAAGTGGATCAATTTTAGACATAATTCTTAATCTTATCTTGCTTGAATTATATTTAGTTTTAATTCAATATTAGTTAATTAAATAATTTTTTTACTAATTGAATTGAAGGGTTAGCTTTGTGCAATATACTTGGTCAAGAGATTTTATGCTCCAAAAATAGCAAAATAAGGCAATGATCATTTCCTCATTTCTACACATTGAAATCAAATTTAGTCTTAAATTTAGCATGCAACAATTGAACTTATTTTTTATCATTTAGGGCGTTTTATGATATGATCATTAAGAAAGAAAAGCTATGTTTATGAAGGAGTACTTGCTTTTCATATTAAAATAAACATGATATTGTTATTTATTGGTATCATAAGAAATATTTGTTTTTTTTAAACACTTCTACTAATCTTATTTCACTATTATATTTTGGGATTAATTTCATCTATTAAAACTTTTACAAGTTTAAATAAAAACGAACCAAACGACTAAACTGCCTTTTCTTGGAACCAAAAATATAGTTAGAAACAAAAATTTTTTAAAATTTCTCTTGGGATTATAAAAATAATGATATTTATAAAACTTAGAAAATTAAATAAAGTTAAATTGAAAAATAAATAAATATATATTATCTATGTATTATAAAACGACGACTATTTTGGAACAAATTTTTTTTTCTAAAACAACTTGCATTTCAAAACGGAGGGAATAGAACCTTATTACGAGCATGCATGTAACTCGATAAAGTGTCGTACAATTCTCTTAATCAATTTATCTCAATTTTTATTTAACACCCATATGATCAACTCCCTCATGAATGCTAAATATAATTAGCCTCACAATCCTTCATTGGTATCTTGTTTTCCTTATAAGATGATCTTTCCTAGGTGATAACCAAGAAGTCAACCTTAACTATTAATCACTTATTTTTCTATATGATATTTATAATTTATATAAATCAGAACTTTGATGATCATGATACAATCACTTAAAGCACTTATTTACTATAACAGAAGATTTAACTAATATTTTAACATTGTTTTTCAATAAGTAAAATTGCTTAAACTTAAATTAAAGTTTACTTCTTGAACATTGTAGGATATTAAACAAGGTGGCTCTTAATCCTACAACAAATAGCATATATAGTTCATCTCATCCTAATTGACTAATTTGAAAAATTGAATTTTTGGGAATATTTGGAATTTTCACTTACTTTAACATGGGAATATTTGAAAAGTTATGACATAAGTTTAAGAGAGTTTTTTTTGTGTATGTTTGAATAGTCTTCAATAAATATGTTCAATGACTTTGAGATGTTTAAAAAAAAAAAAAAAAAAAGAACTAGGAGCACATTTCAGGCAATATAAGCAGATTTTTTGCAATAATATTTTCTCTATTCTTTTTAAAGGCTGATATTGTTTGGGGAAAAAAAATTATGGCACTCATTTGACTTTATTTAATCATATTTTAATAATACCAAGGTATACTTTTAATTTAGAAATGTTATTTAAAACTTCAACAGAGCTTCAATTATTGATGGCTCTTTAGTTGCATTGCATAAAATGAGTATTTGGCCTTTTCTTCAAGGCCAAAAAAAATAAGCAAATAAAAACCAAGTTATTATCATGGGTCTTATTTATCTCATTTTTAATGACACAAGTCCCTATTGATTTTATAATAAAATCAAGAAAAATGGTAACAAGGTATTATTCTCTTGATCAAAACTCAACTTTTCAAAAGGCCAATATATATTTTGTAAAAAAAATTAAAGATGATTTTAATTAATTAATCAATTAATTAAAAAAAATAGATGAGATTACAAAATTCCATGAATATCCACATATATATTGTCATTGAGATTTACTTGTACTAATGGTTCATCTTTCTAAAAGTTTGAATGGACTTGTTGTCATAAACTTTTTTCTTAAAATGAGACTTCCCTTGCATCACTTTGGGCATGCTAAAACACCCCAAAGGTGACATGTATGTTCAGAAGGTTAAAAAGTGTGTGTGTTTTAATTAAAGTCTATGATTTGCTTTATTATTTTGAAAGCTTTTTAATATTTTAAAATAGTCTAGTTTAAATCAGCATTTTCCATTTTTATAATGGAATGTTTATATAGTACACTAAAAGAGAGGAAAAAGTTGAGAAATAAAAAAATTTCTATTTTTGAAAATTGAGACTTTAATAAAATTAGTCATTAGTACTTTTTTTTTTTTTACTTAATCTTATAATTTCAGAGATTTTTATAAATGTGTATGAAAATATTATTAACCATTAACCAGTGAGGTAGATGGTTTACATATATACACACCTATCATACTCAAATAATAATAATAATAAATACAAAAATATTAGTCTTACATTCTTACATATTTGATGATAAGAATAATTTAGTCTTAGAACAAAATTTAATATTCAAAAATATTCATTTTGAGAACAATAAATAATTTTTTTTAATTTGTAAAAGTCTAAACAGGCTTGTTTTTTCAAACTCTTACATAAATATTCATCTAAACCATATCATAACTATTTAGTTTTACTATTACATACAACATTAATTTTTTGACATGCAAGACATCTATAAAGGAGAAATATTTTCACTAATTTTTTTTAAATAATGGTTAACAAAAATCTCACTATAAAAAATATTCTACTAAACCTTTATTTTACTTGACTCTATTTGACCAGTCCAGCACGTCTTGCCCCTATCATACCCCTGTTAACAGAAACGCTAACTTAAAAGCAAGCTTTATGAAATTGTTTCACTACTTCTTTTATTTACCAGTTAAAAAAACTTAATTATATATAATATTCGATCAAACTTTTACCCTAATCAACCCTGCTTGTCCTAATCCAAAACGACCCGACCTTGTTCTGCGCTTTAGCTTATTAATTAAGAGCGACACTAACTTAGAGTACGTTGTACGAAGGTGTTTTACCAATTTCTCCATTAAGATAACATTTATCGCTCTAAATCTTTACCCTACTCAATTTTGTTGAGCCATATGAACCCGACCCGGCCCGACCCGACCCGACCCGGCCCTTAGAGTTGATTTAGGGAGGCATTGACTTAGAGTAGGGTGTGATGGGACTTGGCCGTGGCAAAAGCCAATGATATGGTTTGGAGGACAAAATGAAAAAAAAAAAAAAAAAGGAAATGGTTTTGTAGTACTAGTGAGTGGTGAGCAGTAGTAGTGTAGGATGGATGGGGAGGTGGAGAGTTGGGTGTCATGTCTTTGTAAGCAAAAGAGGCTGCAAATGTGAGCCATAAAAAGGCCTCTCCACACTAAAATGATGAATGATAGCCAAAGTAGGAACTGAAGTGATTGTGCCCACCATTCACAACTCTTTTTCATTGTTGTGTTTTTTTTTTTTTTTTTTGGTTTATTCTCTTTCCTTTGCTTTGCTCTTTGCTTTCCTTTGCTTTGCTTTGGAGACTCTCTCTATCTTTTATCATTCTCATGAATGTTGAGCAACACTTTATTTTATTTTATTTTATTTTTTCTTCTTCTTTGCCTTTGACTTAGACATTGATGCCTTCTTTTTTTTAAAACAAAAAAAACAAAAAAAAAAAAAGGTATTGTTCAATTGGGATTTGTGAAATCAAAAAGCATGAATGTGTTTGTTTTCCCTTCACATTTTACTTTGATAGTGATGTTGTATGTGTTCATTGTATACATTTGTGTGTGTTTTTAAGGAGCTAGTTATCAAGCTATATTTACAATAATGAATTGGTTCCATGTTACTGAATTTACACCTTGCTTTGAATTTATCTATTTATTTTATTATTTGAGTATTATTTTTAACAAGGGGGGCTTCCTTAACATATAGACTGGTTGCAATGTGCAAGAAAAAAGAGATTTAGAAGAGAAGAAGAATTAATCTTTAGTTTGATATATAGTGATTTTGTTATATACATACATACATACATACATACATACATACATACTTGATTTTAGATGGAATTGTCAGAATTTTTTTTTTTGGACGAAATGCTATAAATGTATATACAATGAAGGGCATGCCATTGAAGACAAATTATTTTAGAAAGTCACTCAAATTATAAATTTAAGATGATATAAGAAAACTCTTATTTATATATCATCGAAGTAATTTTTTAATGCATCGGTTCCACATTATATCTTGCACTGAGAAATGCCATGACAAATGTGGTATTTATGTAAAATTTTAAAAATACATACATGTCTATTAGTATCATTATCAAATTATTTTTCAAAAACATCACTTATGCCCATCAAATATATATCATCAAATCAATATTTTCAAAAAAAGAAAGATTTAAAAAAAAAAATACCAACTAATAATTTGTTACATGGTATAAAAGTTTTTTATCTCTTGAATTAATTAATGGAATTAATATCTAGAATAACTCACACACTCCCACTTAACTTCTTGAGACGTATATACATAAAAATCCCAATTTTCATTATTATATAAAATTATAGATATATATAGAAGTAATTATGGATGAATTAGTTAGTAGGTGAGTCAGCAACAGTGACCTACATGGAACATCTTGAGAAATCCACCTTGAAATCACAAAAAAGCCATAATTAATGGTTTTATATCAAGAATGACATTGTTTTAAGATATTCACCGTCTTAAAATGATTGACAAGTAACTCTCACAGAATCTTGAATACAATTATAGTTCATGCGTCACAATTAATTAAATATACTGTAAATTGTTTAACCCTTAAAAAAGGGGTCTTTTGTTATATAATACAATGCCATAGTTTTTAATTTTAAAGAATCCAATTTTTTTTTTATCACTTATAGAAAATTAATAATTTCATTAATATTTGAATATATCTGCGTCTGCATTTTATATAAGCCAAAGTTTGACTTATTAATTTTGGAAAAATCACAAAAATCAGATCTAGTGATAATAGACTAAAAAATCGTTTGCATTTTGTTAAGATCATCCATAAACATTTTGGAAAAGCTCTCATGTGAAAACAAATAACAAAAGCAAAGCTTCAGTGCAAATGGCTCAGTTAATTTTCTATACAAACACAGTTATCAGATTCCATGCCATTACAATTCAGAAACCAATTTTTACAAAGACACATTCAGAACACAACAAACCATTTATCAACAACCAAACTACCTTCGTCCACAGAAAAGGAAAAAAAAAAAAAAAAACGAAAAAAGCGAAGAACAAAGTTAACTGCATGTCACAAAAAACACAAGGCAACTACAATCAAAGTCTGAGCAGAAATGCGTATTAGCGACGATTCAACATAAAGCAGGTACATTCGGCTTCTTCTTGCTTTCTCTTTTCTTTTTCGACAAGAGTTTCCTCAAGAAACTTGCACCTCCCTTTTGTCTTTTAGGTATGACAACAAGTGCTCCTGCATCATTCTTGGATTTTTGCCTGAAAGATTCATTCACAGAATTATATCCTCGAGGCGACATTTTTGACGACTGCTGGATGATGTCTGCTAACGTCGTATCAGTTTTACCGTTCGTCAAAATCTTACTGCCATAGAGCAAACCAGCATTCAGGTTCCCAAAGGCAGTGCTTGACGGTTTTTGTGGTTCGGTGCATATGACTTCTTTGGTTTTAGGTGATTTTAGCTCCTCAAATTTGGTATCATCTTCCACTTGCATTTGGTCAAGTAGCAAAGGGCGACGATTAGTTTTAGCAGTAGCATGAGATGATACCACCTTGTCGAAAAGAACTGCATCTCTGGGAGAAGCCAAGGCTTTCAGTTGCTTTCCTAGATGTAATATTGTTTCCTGACACTCTGCGAGTTTTTCAGAAGCCGCAGAGATTTCCAAGTCCTGCATTTCGACATTACGAAATGAGCATCAATATGTGATCCATTTCTAAACATCTCCAAAGTACTATAAATATATGGGATATAAATATAAGCCCCACATTATATGATATATTGTTTTTTCTCTAAAATCCAAATTGATGAAACAAAGTGCTACATGAAATGCCTTTGATCTATCATAAGATGGCATAGATATTGGATTTGAGTCTCGTACTACATTAATTAATCAATGAGTGATATTGCATTTAGGCAAAAGAAAAATGTTAGCTTTAACAAACTAGATCAAATTTACTTAACCAAAATGGAGGTTTACCATTGCCTACTTCATCTGTGTGCTTGCAATTACAACATTGATGAGGGTATATGTGTAGTTACAAAAATAAAAAATACAAAATAATTATGGTTTATATGAATAGACATAACAAATTAAATGTTCTGACAAATAAATAAATAAATCAATATAATAAAACTAAATCCATAGTGCACAATGTAACTCTAATTCAGAAATTTAAGCTCATATATACGTTCAACAAATTTTCAACCATTGCGCTATCCTAATTTATTAATTTAGCAATCTCTATTCTGCTAAAGTTACCTGCACACACACACACACACACACACACACACACACACACACACACATATATATATATATATATATTCTGGCATTTAACTAACTGGTAGTTGAACTTTAAGTATCAAATTATAACACAGACAAATGCATTAATAAAGCAAGTGTAGTAAGGTATCACAGTTGGCTTTCTTGATGCCATTTCCATCTCCTTCATTTGCCTGTACTTTTAAGGTGAAACTAAAAGAAATTTGTAGCCTCACTCTGCAATATATTGCGTATGTTACACAGATTGTTCAATCATAATGCATGTTTATTTCCAGAATTTACAAATCAAAATACTCAATAGCGTCTATAATGCTAATATACATGGCTCATTAGCAGAATAATATGACAATAGTTTAAAGTAAAGTGTCACAAAATATTTGAATGAAGATTTTCAATAACAAATTTATAACTCACAGTTCTGAGTTGCTTTTCTTCTGAGCCAAGGTCATATTTCGAAATTTCCTTAGTAGAGACACTGCAGTAACATAATAAGATTCTAATTTAAATAACTTTATATCAATTGGATTTTGTAAAATCTATGAAATTAAGCACATGAAGCACAAGTTGTCAGCAAGTACCTCTCTAACTGAAGTTGTAGCTCAAGACACGTCGCCTCTAGTTCTTCACAGCAGTTATTCTTTTCTTCCAGTTCAACTTCAATTGATGAAAGCTTTTGAAGCGCATCAATCAATTCAACCTTTGCAACTCTGAGCTGGCTGTTAAGGTCATCATTTGCCAATTTCTGCTTCACAATTTCATTCTCAATCATCCCTTCCAATTCTTTCAGTTTTGCAAGCTCCTCCAGTAAATTGGACACTTTTTCTTCAGATTTCTTGAGCTGAGTGATCAAGGATTCATTTTTTGAGCTTATTGACTTGAGCTGCGCTTCGACATCTTTATTTTTAGTTTCCAAAGTTAAATTTTCACTTTTCAGACGCATGTTCTCATCTGTAGTTTTAGACTCAACTTCCTCCAATTGCGATGTGAGAAATAGTCCATTCAAAGTAATTCCCAAAGGTGAAGATCTTTTTCTTTCAAATTCATCCCCTTCAGTAAACCGACATTCTCTTGCTTCAAATTCATTACTAGCATGTGTTCTGTTCATGTGATAATGATCTTTGATCGACTCCTTTAAATGTGAGACATCTTGAAGGGAAAAACAGTGGTTTATTATCCAGTCCACAGTTGACCCCAATTTGCAAAGAAATTGTACCAGGTCAGCCTTTCCACTCAACAGATCTTTACTGACAACAACAAAATGTCGTAGAACAGCAATGAGTTCAGAACTTTCAAAGAGAAACACACGGGAAACATATCCAGTAATTGATGAAGGTTTATCATACAACCCGCATATTTCGTCGAATTGAGATGGAATTTGCTGTGCGTTATTATCTGCTGCAAATTTGTCAATTATTAATTCTGTGAGGTTGACAAGTCTAGACACTGAATTCTCTAGATTTGACTGTGACGATGGTTGGTTATTGTTTCTACTTGTGAGCACGTCCTTACTATCCACTTCACCAAATGAATCTTGGGAATTATGCTCCTTACTCAATGCAGCTTTAACCTCTTCAATGATATATTCGAGATCAACTTTTGCAGTACGCTGCTTCTGCACAATAACTTTCAATATATCCTGAAGCCAGCTAGGATATTTTTCAAAAGACATATGGTTCGATGAGATTTCATTGCTTATTAGAGGAGATGAACAAAAACCATCATGAACTGGAATTAGCTCCTTACCTGCTGTGACTCGAGGACTAAAATCACTTCCACATCCAACTGGGCTACCTGCACAAACAATAGCTAATTTCTCCATCTCAACAAAATCATCCATTAAGCTCAATTCCGAGGTCCCTGAAGTCCTTGAAGATTGTGATGGTTGTTTTCCATTTCTAAAATGCTCCAACTCAGAGATTAAAGCAGAAGCCCATGATTCAGCACAGCTAATACTGTCTTCATCACATCGATCCTCAGAAATCGGTGCCAGATGTAAGTCATATGCTGTTGGGCTGTTTTTCACTAGTTCAAGGCAATGTTGTCCCTTCGATAATTCTTCAACCCGTGTCTCGGCCTGTGATAATTTGGAAGCTATGCGAGCAAACATGGCCCTCGAGGATTGAAGTTCAGTACTTTTCTTGGTCAATGCTTCTCTAAGGGATTTGTTTTCATCTTCAATTGAATTTAATTTTTCTACAAGTGAAGCAATAGTCTCCATGGACACATCATGACAATTACCGGGAGCAGAATTTCTTATAGAAAAGTCATCCACAATAGTGTTCGACTTTTTCCTCCTACTTCCATCAGCATTATTTCCCAAAATTTCAACCTCACTTCTCATTTTAGCTAAAGCAGCAGGGCCAGGTAGGCGCTTCCGGACCATGATACGTAACTTCTGGCATTCTGCTTCTAGTTTTGTGATCTTCTTAATATTTTCAAGGTGTTGCTTGCGAGCTGCATCAGCTGATCTCAAACTGAAGTCCCTCTCTTCATTTCGAATATCAAGTTCTTTCTGAAGCATGCAAACCTCATATTTCAGAGAAGAGTTGTTCTTCTCTGAAGCATCAAGTTCCGACACCATCATAGTAAGCTTTTCTTCTGATTGGAATTTGCACACACTTAAATCTTCAATCAGCTTTTCTTTAGCCTCAAGAATTTTTCTTAAATTAGTGTTCTCAACTTCTAATTCACCAAACTTTTTATTTGTTTCTGCCAACATCCCTTCTAAAACTCTTGTTCTAGCTTGATCCTTCGATAGCTTTGTGATCATATCATTCATCATGTCCTGATGCTCTGCCTTGACGATGCGCATCTGCTGCGTACACTCTTTTAAAGATGTTTCCAAAGTTTTTAGTCTTTCTTCAGTGGCTGCTTTCTGAAGCAAAGCATCATCACGTTGTCGCATAATAGAAGCGGCTTCTTCTTCGGCTTTCCTCAAACCTAAATAAGATCATAAGTTAAGATTATTTTTCATGCAGTCATTTAATCAGTCAATGAGATGTGTTGCAAAGCACAGAAAAATAAAAAGTCATACCCATTGCCTGCTTTGCTAGAAGATCATCTTTTGCGGTAGACTCAGCACGTGAAGATAATAGTTGCTCATTCAACTCTTCCAGGGATCTTAAAACTTCATTACTTTTATTTTCCTGTATCAGAAAATGAAGATTAAGATATATAATCCTACAATGTTTATCTTTCTCCTTAATCAAACATAGTATGCTACACTGACGAGAATTTTTGACAAGAAACAAAAATAGCAACTTCATTAAAACCAAAGCAATGTGAAACTGAGGATTAAAGACTTTTCTATTTATGTAAGAGATACAGAGAGCTTTAGCAGAAATGAAACACGATCAAATTGTTAAGGACACAAAGAAAAATTAGTGTCTTTAGTGTCACACAATTAAAGATATTAAAAGGGATTAACTACCTATGGATGCATTAAATTAATCAGCTGTAATGACATACAAGTCCCATTCTTCTACATGCTAGATGCTTAAAATCCAGCCGCACTAAATCCATAGCCATTACAACAAGCATCTCCTTCTGAGGTATTTTAACACAATAGAAATTAAAATGGCATGATCATGAGGTACTTTGTCAAAAGGGCCCATGATCTTGCCATCACAAAACACAAGGAAAAGGAATAGGAGGAACTTTGTCAAAGGGCCCATGATCTTGCCATGTCTTAGAGTACAGGGAAAGAACAATATGAGTAATAACTTAGCTTGGTATGAGCTTAAGAATACATACAAATAATCCATCAACAATGTGATCACTTGAAACAAGATAATAAGTGCTAACTTCAGCAAGTAACTTTCAAACAATGAGTAGAAGAATCCATTTATACGTTAATGGTTAATTTGATTTACATATACGACAAAAATTTACTGATGCTAAAACTTAACCAATGGAACAAGAAAAAAGGATAGAAATCATATATTACCATGTGGTCAATTCCAACATCAGCTTTCCCATTTGCAGTGATGGTTTTTTCAGAATGTTTCTTCCTCCAAAGCCAAGTCTTATGCTCCATCATTCTTGTTACAATTTCTATTAACATTTAAAATGATACAGTTAAGACAACAAATGAAAACTGTGAAGAATCCTTACAATTTAGCCAACTAGCAAAAATGCAACTTGTCTCTTTGCATTCGAAAAAAAAATACACAATTAATCACAAGTCACAACACAACATTGTCAAAGTTTTATAAACTGAAAAAGTAAAATTTGCTGGCTTTCCCATGAATTAATATTATTTTTATAGCTCACAAACTAGCTTGCTTCTAAGCTTGAGCCGAAATGACCGAAAGCAAAGCCAAAAACAATCTTCCAAGCTAACTTCCTAAATTCCAAGAATAATCATCTGCAAAAATTGAAGTTTTATAACTAGATTTTAAGAATTATTGGAGGTAATACCACCATTAGACCTTTTGTAACCATCTGTGCAACCCAAAGAACTAAATGGAGACGATTTTGACTTTCCTATCACAAACAACAGGGATTTCAAGTCCAATTTCCAATTTTGACGTCAGTGACAAGAAAAAAAATACGGGATTTAAAAAAAAAAAAAAAAAAGAAAGAAAACTTCATAAAAAAGGGAAAAAAACTGTAATCACAAATATCTGAAGAAGATCCAACCAAAATTCACAACCAGAAATAATATTGGCAAACAAAAATCCAAAAAAAGTAAAAACCAAACAACACATTCACATCAATAAATAGTCACTAATTTAAACACACTTGACAAACAAATGAAGATGAGATAGATTCAAGCAAAAGTTTCCAAATTTGTGGATGAAAACTGACCTTGTTCTGCAGCTCAGAGCATAGAGGAGAAGAGTGTGCGATGGCAAGCACTGAAAGAGGAGAGGGAGATAAGAAAGGATGGCAAGGAAGTCAGTGAGATTCCTCTCTATCCTCTTCTTTTATAGTCCATTGTCCTCCTCTCTTTTACTTTCTCTCTCTCTCTCTCTCTCTCTTTGGTTGGTAGGTGAGAAGAGTCTACGGCGAGAACAGAATTTGGGGAGGAAAAGAAGGGCCTGTGCTAAAGCTGCTGAATCAAAGGAAGAGTAATTTCTCTTGTTTTAGGGGTTTTTGTGCATATATGACCATGCAAATTGCAAAGCATCACAATTACTTAATATAGTTTAGAGGATGTACAATGCAATTAGAAATTTATATCAGTACCTCTAGAGGTGTGTGTGTACATATATATATAAACCATCATAATTGGATTAATTATTTTTTAAGCCCTTAGAAAATCAAGATTAATATAGCTTTTACGATGAAAGAACATCATAATTACGTGAAAAACCCTCACAAAATTTGCAATAGGTAGGACTGAGATTAATATAGCTTTTACGATGTGTATGTAATTATAAATTTTTATAAGGATTTATTTGAATATATATTTTACAATACTAGATAAATTCAATTTACAATAATAAATTTTTTTTACGGTAATTTCAGGCTAAAACTGTAAATAAGGTCACATTCAGTGAGTTACAAACATAAAATATGTTCAATGTTTAAAAAAATAAAACCTGATTCTTTCCGGGGACCAACAATAAATTTCACCCGCAAAGTGCGAAAGGAGTGTCGGCTGCGGGATTCGCACGTGCGAAGCGCACGCGCGGGAAAAAGAAAGCGCGGGATCCGAAGCGCTGCTGTTGAAGAGTTCGTTAGGGTTTTTTCATTGGTCACATTTTGATATCAAAGAAACCATGAAGCATTCACTTGAACAAAACTGAATCAGTGTTATGATTTTTGACCTAACTCAATGATGTTTATGTGTGTGATGTGATTGATTACTATTCTCTTGCCAACTTATCAGGCCCTACTAATTTGTTTTTCTAAATATTTTTTTTTTCATGTTTGAGATTTATTTATATTATTATTATTATTATTATTATTTTAATATATCTTCTTTGTCCAAAATATATTTGATGGTGTTCTAGCATGTTGAGCAAATCTATGTCTAGTATCACTGTTAATTACTGATAATTTTTTAGTTTAATAATATTTTATTTATTTATGCCAAAGGGCTTTTTGGTCTACTAGCTCCAAAAAATGTTGTTTGTGGGAAGCTAAGTTGTCTAAAATATGCCAAATGTTAGTGGTTTTTTTTTTAAAGAGTTTTCAACAATGGATTCATGTTTGCAATCCAATTTCAATACTGATTGAGTGAGGGTACATAAGTAAGACCTCATTGTTGTCTGTGTGCACGTGGCACGCCCCTGAGTATTAGCTTTTATCCTGCTCCTCCAAACACAAAAAATCATTATAATATTTAGTTTTATTTATTATGAATTATTATTGACTTATTTTTCTTTAACTTGATTGAAATATGACAAATGAGCAAAAAAAAAAAAAAAAATTGTAAAAAATTAATAATCATAAGTTTTGCCCTTTCTCGTTATGAATAGCATAAAGGTCCCAAGGAATAAACTTTAAAATAAACTTTTATTTTGTTAATTTTTTGTTTATTCTACACAACACTGAAGATAATCTTTTTTTAAAGAATATATTATTAATGAATTAAGCTATCAAATAAGCTTATAACCCAAAAATGCATATAATCCAATGATTTTATTTTACTTTTTTTCAGATAGCATACATTGATTGACTTTAGTCAACTAAAGTTTATCTAGAGAAAAAAAAGTTTTTCAAGGTGACCAAATATAATTGTATATTTATTTTCTCCACTTAAAAAAATAGCAATGCATGGATAAAAAATAATATAAAATATAAGGCTTTTCATCTTGTGGTATTGGTCACACTGTAAAAAGCATCTTATGTAGTATATCATCACACAAGATTCAAAATACGCCAAACTTATTATTGCCTAAAAAAATAGCTATTTGTAAGAACGGACTTACAACCCAATTCCATGAAGTGTCAGTAGCGTCAAACAATCAATTTTTAGTGGTGCATACATCCCTGATATATGCATGGTTTATTCAGTTTGTCAAAAATAAAATAAAATAATTAAAAATAATATAAAAAAACATAGATATAATGTTAGGTTGATGATGTTCATCTTCAAGCTGATTTACTTAGATCCCTTGGTGTCATTTTCATTGCTTTGCCTTTTTTGTTGTTGTGATGAGGGCCTTGCTTGGCTTTTAGTTTGTTAACTATTTTGTTAAGGAACCTAACTACTCCTAACAATGACAAAGTATTGATAAAGCAAATTGGAAGACAATTTATGAACAAAAAGATTATGAAATAATTGTATGCTTAAAGTGATTCTAAATTCTTCATCTCTTATGGGGGAAGATATATGGCTAATTATGGGGAATAATTAAAGCCAAATTAACATCTTTAATCATAAAGTTGTTATTTAATATAAATATTATCTAATAAAATATGTAATCAAGTAGCTTTTTAATTGACTTTTGAATCAATAGAGTTTGTTGGAAGTAGAACATTAAAAAACAAAAAAATTTGCATAATATGTATCTTTTGAAAAGTCATGAAATTGCATGTATAATAATAATTTATAGTATTACGATTGGGGATAGATGTAATTTCAATGTATTGGCGATAACTTTAAATTTTCTAAAATATTATTGGGATTTTTTTCATGAATATCTTCATCAAATATTGAAATCATATGTATACACTGAGAAGATGTGTCTTGTTTCATACATTATATACACTCAAAAAATTATTCATTAAATTTAAAGATATCAAATGTGGTGCATTTTCTAGTTTATATAAAGAGAAAACAGCTAAGCAAATATTTAAAATAAAATGAAAAACCAATGTAGATTCAGTATAATGAAATATGTATAAAAATACAAATATGTATATATAATTACTTTTTACATCAACTTATGTATTTTGAAATAATAACTACAAGGTGAACTACATATATCAATGTGAAACAAAACTTCAATATTGTAACAACCAGAGGATCTGCTATGGCTGAAGATTATGTGGAAATTAAAGAATAAAATTTTGGTTCCTTCTAAAATTCCACTTTTGGTTTTGTCACATGAAATAAAGGGTGAGCTTCTTAAGTTAATGTTGTTTCTATTGCTAATATAACTATAATTTCTTTAATGTTAATTTAAATATATACTTTAATTCAAACCCAATTATGTTTTACCAACTTTCATGTCATTGACGTATGCCTATATATATATAACTAAAAAGCAAATTATCATTTGAGAATTTAAAATATTAATTTTTTTTAAAAAAAATATGCAAGCACAAATTAAAGAATATTATTCTTCGTTAAAGAAAATCTATATGATATCTTCTCCTCTTTAATTTTAAAATTGTGTACATACTCTTGGGTTTGCTGGGTTTGCTTACACATGCCATTATGATCAATAACTGAAGGAAATTTTATTAATAAAGGCTATTCTCTTTCGTTGTTCAACCTTGTCACCTAGGATACAATCCTACATAGGATTTCACGTCAAAAATTAAGTTGATATATCTTATTTCCCTCAAAAACTTATCCCTGCCCTTTTTTTTAAATTCTGGGTAAATTTTTGAGTGGGTATTGTATTATTTATTTCATTTTGAGCATCTAAATTTGATTTGTATCAATTTGGGTATTTTACTTTGAATTTTTTTCAACGAGAGAGTATGGAGGTTATTTCAATGGGATGTGATTGATGTGTATGCCGGATTGTTCTCTTGAATGCTATCTTTCCATGTCAAATGCACATGTGGACTTGCCACTCGGATGACTTAACCACGTGGCTTCTCACCTTGCCATGTAGGATGCCAAGTTAGCATCCCTTTCTTAACCACCTTCTCCCTCCCGAGGGGCTTGTTCATCCTCCTTCTTTCCCTTGCTTTACCCTAACAACCGCCAAACCAGTGCCTCTAGACAAGGGCATATTCCCTGTTCATGAACACTTCTTCGCGAGTACTACTGCATGCCATGAGATAGAGAAAGCAATTCCCCTTGAAAGCAAACAAGACTTGTGAGGAAACTTTACATGTTTCCATCTTAAACTATCATTCTTTTAAAGCATTGAATACTTGGGGTGATTTCAGATTTATCATGTACATCAAGAAGTAAATATGGAGCAGTTTTATATAGAAGTCCTTGATTAAGCCTTGATTAAGTTAATTATTTCACTTTTTGTACTTTCTTAATTGGTATGTTACAAACTTGGTATGGCTGATAATGAAATTTAATCTTGAATTACTAATGTCTAACTAAAGATGTAAACACACTTGAAACTGACATCATTGTAAGAATGATATTGAACTGATGAAGAATGCTACAAAAATACATTCAATAGCAATGAAATTGAATTACATTATCAAATAGATTACTAAAACGAATTAATACAACAAGACTTCATTTCATATGTGAATGCTACTAAATTGCAGCCACACCTTATTTATACAGTATGTTATGTTTTCTCTTAAACTCAATACTCTCTGTTTGATGAATAAACCATGCAATAGAACATTCAAAATATGAGATACAAGTTTTGGGAACAAAATTATATACTTCATTCATCTGGCATGTCAATGTTTTGGGGAACAAAATTACATATTCACAATATCAAAATGCCTTTTAGGTTTTCAATATAATCCAAAAACAATATTAAAAAAAGTTTAGCAGCCTTCTTCAAGTAGTCCTTCCAATAGCAAAAGCACCAAGACCTAGTGTGATGCATTCTTGTTGTAGATCCCTCTTTGTTCTTGTCTTCTAAATGTTTGTCTTTCATTTGAGGCCTCAACATAAGAGCTCTTGAGGTTAAAGGAGGCTTTTTTCTTGGGGTTTTATTTTATTTTCAGGTTATACAAGATATTTCTCCTTCTCTTTTCCTCAGCATTTAATCTGGAGCCAACTCCAACTGTGTCTTTTTTTTCCTCCTCTTAGCTCAGGTTTTTGCCTTGGCTTCTCCTCCTTTCATTAACAATTGATTTATGTAGACCCTACTCAAATGTGTTAATAACCTACAATATTGAAGAACATCTTTGCTTAACCACTTCAATATGGTGAATGTGTTGTTGTTACTATACACTAATATTACTTAGGATATAGGTTCCACTTGAATATGTTGAGGTGCTTCAACTTCATTATTGACTTGGGTTTCAATTAGGTGATTAACCTGACATAAAACTTAAAAACCAAAGTAGTCTGCTAAATGTAAAATAAAATTAATCTAGTCACATTCATACCTTTTGGAAATATGCAAACTTGTGGATCAATCGCATTCGCAAGCTCATAGTCATTTCCCTAAAAAGGACATAGAATTAATACAAGACAAATTTTCAATTATTCTTACATTGTAAATTACAACAAAAGATACTCACCTCATTGGCATTAGTTGATCCATAAGACTCAAATTGCCTCCGCGCCCATCATTCCATGTTCCATTACCATGTACAATTGGTTATCCTCTACCATTTTGGCTCTCAGTCTTATCATATATGCATGATTAAAGAAAATTAGTATAGAATAAAATCCAAGTTGAAAATCATATACATAACAAAATTAATTTAGAATAAAATCCTAGTACCTGTAGCCCATGAAATCTTCTGTTATTGCTTGTGGTACCAAATATATTGCAAGTGATTTTAGTGCCCTTGCTGCTGACCTTTCCTTTTGTGAAACCAATATCCTCATTTGCATCTCTCCTTCTTAGCATTGTCTCTTCCTTCTTCTCTTGTTTACAAGCTGAGATAGGATCATAAGGCATTGACTGCTCCTAGGTCAACAATCCATGTCTTATGTAGGGCATAGGATATGCCTATATATTCTAAAAAATATGGACACCTTGAAACAATCATCTATATAGTTTTCATGCTTAGCTTGGTTGTAATATATTGCAAATATAGCATGAGAACAAGGAACTCTAGTCAGTTGCTACCTTCTATGAGTGCATGTTTTTTTCTTTTTCGCCAACCACAAATTGCCTATCATTGCCTTGAACTTGATATTGAACACCCCCTAACCATGTTCTACTCCATGTAAGAAAGCTCCATTCAGTTACCAGACATATTTTCACATTATTTTCCATGGCATTCCTTTTTTTCTGTACTCTACTTATCAACTTTGTTCTAATGCTTTCATTCCATGTGAGTATCCCATTGGCCCTAGTTCCAAGTATTAGACTATTAAAACATTCGCATATGTTATTCAAAAGCATCTCACATTTAAATCCAAGTTTGAAGTGTGACCTAGTCTAATGTTGAGGGTCTATCTTCTCAAGAACTCACAAGCCTCTAGTGACATGGCATTTAGGGTATCCATTTCCTTTTTTAATGTAACTAGGTAACTAGCTCTAACACATTTCCATATTGGTCTTTCAAGACTTTTTACTTGTAATTACTCCTAAAGTTTGTGTGTGTGTACCCAACACAATATATATACTCACTAGTGGAGAATTCTTGTAATGCAAGCATTAAGCCCTATGATGAGATTTATTTGGCACACCAAAAATGTAAAAAACAACATGGGAAAACAAACAACACAAAAACAAAGAAAGTACAACAATGCATCAATTACTCTACAAATGTAAAATATTAAATGCATTACTTAATAGTAGTATTCAAAGAACTAACCTTTTGCCTATCACTCATGAAAGTCGGATGGTGATTGTTGTTGATTTCCAAATCTGGAGCTAGTAACTCCAAGAATCATCTCCAATTATCATGGTTCTCCTCATTCACCACAACTCATGCTATGGGATAGACACAATCATTGCATCTATTCCCACAGCTGAGAGGAGTTGTCCTCCAAATAAGTCCTTTAGGAAGCAACCATCTACTAAAATTATTGGTATGCATTTGGCCAGGTACTTTGCCTTCAGTGAAGCTAAAAAAACATACATATACTCAAATTTGCCTTCAATGCCATCTAAACAATGTAGCTAAAGCTAGATGTGTCTTCAGAAGTTCAAGTCTGTTGGTCATACAAACTCTTGACTTGTTCATGGTCATCACCATCTAATATGCTATTTGCATGACACAATAAGAAAGAAACCCAAAAAAAAAAAAAAAAAAATATGAAGTCAACAATCAATTTGTTATCTCATAAAAAATAAATACAAACTTCACATTTTTCCATTGTATTTTGCCTTCTAAGCGTTGAGCCTACTTATGTTAACCTCCTAATTATGCTTCATAGCTTGAATGATGCATGTCACAACAGGTGAAGGATTTGCCCTAAATTGATTAAAGTAGTTGTGAGCACCCCATTTTGCTCTCACATGCTTACATTATGGTTACTGGTGCAGTCATGTCTGAGAATTCATGATTTGTTTTGAACTATGTTCTTGTCTTTGACCATGGAAGTTGCCAATAGATAGAAAGGACAACCCTTCTTACAAATTGCTTTGCATTTCTTCTTATTATTGAGCTTGAAATTAATAACACAGATGTTCTTAATGCCACAGTTCCCACCACCCTCTCTAAATTGCTTAAAGCTTCTAAACTTCATTCCAATATGGAAATGTGGATCTTTCATATCAAATTTCTTATGAAATTCTGCATATCTAGGCTCACTTGGACCTACTCCTTCCTCATCTGTCTCAGAACATGAATGCAAGTCCTCAAATTCAACTTACTCAGATTCAGTTTCATTTTCAACATGAATATGACTTTCACCACCTTCTACTTCTTCATTTCCTTCTTGTGTAACTATCCCTAGCCCCATCACATCATCATTGTCCTCAACTACTTCCACTTCTTGACTGTTGAAGTAATATTCTAAATTATGTAGCTCACTGCCCTCATCCTCTTTTTTCTATTGTCTACAAGAAGCAACCTACAAGTTAACATTTTCCTCGAAACGCGCATAATCTGCCTATTCCATAGCAAGGGACACTTCACACCTACAAGCAGGGACCACCACATCACTATCATTAGCACATATGTTTCAACCTTAGCATATATATATTTATTAGCTTGCTACGGTCAAAAGCAATTTCTAAGGCATATGTTTCATTTGTTATTCTCTTAGCCTCATATTACCACCCTTAATATGTAGCCACCAAAGCCTTTCACTTGCAAACTCATCTCGTTAGCCATATTTATGATTTCTAATCTGGATATCCTATTAGGGAAATAGTAATCAACAAACCCAACAAGTGTATGACCTTCCCACCTTTGCACCTCACTAGTTTTGTAATACATTCTTACTATCAAGGACTCACTGTTGGGTGTTGAAATAAAATTACCTTAATAATAATAAGTGTAATTGTTAAAATAGCTTAAAAGTATCATAACAATTCTAATATATAATAAATTGCCAGACTTGGTGATCAGTTGCAAAAAGTGATAAGATAATATTCAACTTAGGCAGTTTGCCATCCTCTCAATAACAATGAACATATACAGATGTTACAGTTATCTTAGATTAAATAGATGTGAATTTCAATTCATTTAATACTGCATTATGTAATCAGTTATGCAAATTAAAGCCGAACTTATTAAATCAATACAAATGTGCACATAAATTTAAAGACTTGTGGGAGCAAAGAAAGTTATAAACAGTACTGTATTTTTTTCGTGATCATTTCGTGGATGGCAAAGGTCCTCCTTTTTCATGTTATACTAGCTTCATAAGAAATTGAATGAATAAATACAAGTGTACATTCAAATTTAATGGACTATAGGAGTGAGGAAAGTCATATGTAGTTCTATTTTTCACCATTCCTAACTAGATAGAAAGATATTTCTTTATCATGTTATACTAGTTTCTTAAGAAACTTATTAAATCAATACAAACATGCAACTAAAAATTAAAGACTTCTAGGAGTACAAAAATTTCATGGATAGTTATGTTTTGTTTTTTTCTTCTTCTGTCATTAATGGCAAAGATCCTCCTTTATCATGTAATACTATTTCATAAGAAACTTATTGGAACAATACAAATGTGCAACTAAAATTTTACTTATGGGAGAAAAGAAAGCTTATCTATAGTTTTGTAATTCTCCTTTTCTTTTTTTTATTTTTTCATTTATAGCAGATATCCTTCTTTATCATGTTACACTAGTTTCATAACAAACTTATTGAATAAATACACATGTGCATCTAAAATTAAAGACTTTTGGGTTTTTGTGTGTATGTCTTTCTTTCAATGGTGGTAGAGATCCTCCTTTTATTATGTTATCCTAGTTTTTCAAGAGAAACTCATCCAATCAATACAAATATGCATTGAAATTTAAACACTTGAGGGAGTAAAGAAAGGAAGTCATGTATAGTTTTGTATTTTTATTTATTTATTTATTTATTTATTTTACCCATTCCTACATGGCATAGATCCCCTTCGTATCATTTAATCATGGGTACCACTTGGCTACAGAGAACAAATACTTTTTTCTTTTTTGCTTTTCTTACTTGGCCTCATGAACCCATGACTCACAACCTTAAAAAAAATGTGGAATTTCAATAATGCATAAAGTTGCCTGGTTATTAGCATGAACAAATGTCATTGGTCTTCATTATATAATTTTTGCTAACTATGTTCATGTGACAACTCATTAATCACCAACAATAATGAAAGTCATATAATAGGTTACTAAATATAAGACTACCTGTGACTATCCTGAATAAAACTCAAACAAAAATCATCTGATCAAGCACTATTAGCATGTACATGAAAAAACATAAAACTTTGAAAAAAAAAATCCTCACAGTAAAGAACACAAAATCAATTTTAAGAAAACCATCAATTCAGGACACAATTTTGCCCCCCAAAAAAAAAAAAAAAAGACATATAGGCTTTTATATGTCCAATCTTATTTTACGATTGAATTATACTCTTGCAAAACCTAACCTTGATGTGCATTTTTTTCTTTTTTTTTTTGAAAAAAAATTAATTTCTCTTTTTTCATCTAAACACTAAATCTAAATTTGTAAACCATAAACTAAAAATCTCCTCTCTACTCGAAATTATAACTGGCAAGCCTATTTATTGTTTAGGGTATAGGGTATTATAGTATTTGGTTTAAGATTTAGGGTTTAGATAGGATTTTATAATGTTTTATAATTTTTTAACATATCGATCTCAAATTGAAGAGAAATAAAATTAGACATGTTTCTTATAATCCTTACTCTTTTTAATATTATGTTTTTTTAGTAAACCCTTAAAAATATATAATTGTAATCAAAACACACAACTATTATAATTAAGTGAATATAATTTTATTTATTATCATTATATATATATATATTATCAGGGTAGAACAAAGGGCTTGTTTGGATGGGCTTTTAAAAAAGTGTTTTTTTTAAGTTTTGTGGAAGACTTTTTTCAAAGTAAGTTAAGTTTTTTTTCTCTGAAACAACTTCTCAGAAGTGCTTTTCTAATAAGCACCTATGAGGCAGCTTCTGAAAAAAGCTGAATTTTAGATTTTTTTTTTTTTACAGCTTCTGCTTCTGCCCAAAAGCCCAAACAAAAATGTTTTTTAAAACCCAGAAGTGCTTAACTTATAAAAAAATACTTCTCGGATTAAAAAAAGCCCATCCAATCACCCTCAAAGTAAAAGTGTAAAACCCGATCATCCCTTCCTATGTTCCACTCCCCAAGAAAGAAGAGAAAAAAGCGCCCAGATAGATTAGGAAACCATGACTTAGCTTAGATTTGCTCTCTAAATTGTAGATATTGCCTTGAAAAAAGAAATTAAATGGGGATAACAAAGTGAAAAGAAAAAAAAAAAATACATGTCCGTAAACTTATCAAAACCTGAAGTTTTTTTTTATTTATAAAAGTTGCTTCCTATTTTGTGAATCGAATGGCGTATATCATCAATGTCTACACTATATTTTACTTTTTTTTTTGAATGTTTATTAATGTTTGAATGTATGAGAAAAAACAATTAAAAAATTGATAATATATGGGCAAAAAAAAAAGCATGGCAAATATAGTCATCTCTAATTAAATATTAAAAGTTATTATTGAAATATTTTTTTTACTTTTGAGAATGTGGATAAATCATCTTACACACACATGCACATTTCATTTTGATTTATATTTTAAAAAGAAATCAAACATTCAACTTTTTTGTATAAGAATTAATGACACTACTACTTTTCCATTATGTTATTGGTGTAAAAATGAAATCTTTGAAAAAAAAATAAGAGACTACCAGATTGGAATAAGTAATTAGGAAAACCTTATATATATATATATATATATATCCAAATTGTTTAATATAGTTCTATATATAATTTTTAATTAATTTTCATGATTGTATATTTGAGATATATATACTCAATATGGAAGTATTTAACGTATTTAATTTTCCAATATAAATTAGCATAGTATAAATCCATTCAGTGAGGCCGGCTATCACTATCCATTTTTAATCTAAAATTAATATGGAGTGGAGAAAAACAATAGAATGATGGCATGTCTTAGATTGAAAATATATGGATGAAAATTGAAAACAAGTACGGGTTTTATTTCTAAAAGATATTAGGAGATTTTTTTTTTTTCATCTTTTGTTTCTTTTCGATTTTAAATTAGAACATTATTCAAACTTTTCTTAATTTCAATAATTAAAATATTGCTTTAATTTTAACCAAAATTTGGAATGAAGACAAGGGAATTAACTCTTTTATCTAAAGATTATATGTAAATTAACATCTGTAAGTTATGAATAATTTATCCATCAAAAAAAAAAGAATGATACAAATGAAAAATATTACCGTCGTTTGTAAAAATCAAAATTAGTCCATCATGGTTTTCAAAAGTGAGGGCAAATATATAACATTCGATTTATTTAAAATTCCTAGTATCCCTAACATATTATCCATAATAAACATTGTTTACATAGATTCTAAATTCGATCAATTTTTTTTTAATAACAGATTCATATCTATTCGAAACTTTGTTTTTAACATACGCGAGTAACATCAACACCTCTATTATTATTATTTTATTATTCTATCATTTTATGTAAAATATAAGGAGCATGTTACATGAATAAGAAGGGTACAATGAAAATAAAATTTTCAAACAAGCAAGACCCACACATTCAGTTTGGTGGCCCTGATTTTAATTATGTCATGTATTTAAAGTTGGTTGGGTGGTAGCTTTTGGCAGCGTCGGAATCAAATGCGGCCTGCTTTGTGTAATCACGAATCAGTACATGTGGTCCATTTTTGTCGGTAATAACATAAGAAAGAGATAATGCAAAGTGTTAGTGCTCATAGACCAAGCCAAATTCATCATTTGGATAGCCCAGGCTAAAGCAAGTCGGTGTTTATTCTTGGTTTTAATTATTAAAAAAAAGATTGAATAATATCACTCATTAGTTTTTGGAATTTTTTTTTTTTTTATATATGAAAATATTTGAAAATTAAATTTCCCTATTTATGTGGCATGATAACTTCTTTTTTTTTTTTTTTTCTTTTTTATAAAAAATAGAATTAATCTCTTAATATATTGCTAAAAGGTAGAGTTGGCAGCTATTGGATGATCCAATTTGGATCCAACATTGGTCCTTAAGGCCCAATAAAAAAAACCTAAAGCCTTCAATAAAGAACAATGCGTTGATTATTCTTAAAAAAAATAAACATTTGGTCTATTAGACAATGATATCACAAATGCGTCCGCCAAAGTATAATATGTAGGAAATTTTGTACATTAAAAAAGGATATATTATTATTATTATTTAACTCTTTAAAAGGATTAAAGCACCAATAACCTTTTGAAGATATATTATTATTATTATTATTATTTATTTTGGCTTCTAAATTTAAAAATATTTCTTTGTACTCTTTTGATTGATCTGCATGCATCTTTAATCAGTTGTTTCCATCCCAATGAGCTTTTGATACCTAAACAGTCCAACGGAGTGGCGGCCATCAAACATTCAGGGGTGTTTGTTTGTAAAGAGTGGAATGGGAGAGGGAATGGGAGTCATTACTCTCCCATTCCACTTCTTTGTTTGGAAATTTGGAGGATTGTCACTCTCCACTCAATCCCCCCTGATCCCTCACCCAATCCTCTTTCACTCAGAGGATTGGGTGAGGGATCAGGGGGGATTGAGTGGAGAGTGGCAATTTCCTCCTCCACTCCTTGAGGGTGGAATTACAAATTTACTCTTTTATTTAATAAACAAAGCTATAATTAATTAACATAATAATTAAATATATAATTTTAATACTAAATAATAATTAAAATAGATAATAAAAGTAATAAATAAAAATTAAAGTAAAATAATAATAACTAACAATTAAAATAATAATTTTATTCAAATAATAATAATAATTAATAATTAAAATAATAATATAAATCAAATAATAATTAAATAGATAATTTTAATAATAAATAATAATTAAAAGTGAATTTATTTAATTTAAATATTTAATTATAAAATTAAAAATAATGATATTCAAAATATTTTATAATTAAAAATAGTCATTATTTAACTTAACATTTTATTTTATATAAAATATTATTTACTTGTTTCAAGGGTCTAAAAGTCAAGTTTTTTTATTTTTTTTTATTTTACTTTTCTCATTCCCAAAGAACTACTCTCTCGTACCTTATCAACCAAACACATTTTTCATTCTCAATCCTCTTCCACTCCCCTTTATTTCTATTACTCCATCACTTTTTTCCATTCCCAATCCGGGACCCAAACAGCCCCTCAATGGTTTTAAAAGCGGCTTAAATGTTTGGTAGGTCACTGAAGTTTGGACTTATTTCATTAAGGTCACCAAGTTTCAATTTGTATCAAAACGGTTACTAACATTTGATTTTGTTTCTCTGGCAGGTCACTCGCGAGTGACCACATTCATTCAGCTGACCTGGCGACCGAAAAAAACACAGTCAGCCTCACTGTGCCACGTAACCAGCTGACGTGGCTACCGGAAAAAAAGATTATATTTTTGGTAGGTTACTGAGGTTTGGACTTGTTTCATTAATGTTACCAAGTTTCAATTTGTATCAAAACGGTTACTACAATTTGATTTTGTTTCTCTGGCAGGTGGCCCGCAAGTAATCACATCCATCCTGCTGACATGTCGACCGGAAAAAACACAGTCACCCTGATGAGTTCACGTCACCAGGATGCCACATCAGCATTTGTCCACGTCACCAGGTGCCATATCAGCATTTTGTCCACGTCACCATGTGGCAAAAAATTATATTACGTGGACAAATGCTGATGTGGCATCTTGGTGACATAGCCACATCAGGCTGATTGTGTTTTTTCGGTTGACACGTCAGTAGGATGGATGTGATTACCTGCGGGTCACCTATAGGAGAAACAAAATCAAATTGTAGTAACCGTTTTGATACAAATTGAAACTTGGTAAGTTTAATGAAACAAGTCGAAACCTCAGTAACCTACCAAAAATTTAATTTTTTTTTTCTGGTCACCACGTCAACTGGTTACGTGGCACAGTGAGACTAACTGTGTTTTTTCCGATCGCCACTTCAGCTGAATGAATATAGTCACTCGTGGGTGACCTGCCGGAGAAACAAAATCGAATGTTAGTAACCTTTTTGATTCAAATTAAAACTTGGTGACCTTAATGAAATAAGTCCAAACTTTAGTAATCTACTAAAAATTTAATCCTTTTAGGAACATATGTTCTTGTTTACTTCTTTCACTCTCTCTCAATCTTCCACTCGAGTGTGAATACAAATATTTTAGATTTTTTTTATTGACCAACAATTAAATAGTCTTCAAAATGTAAGAATATGTTGTAAAAAGAAATTCACATACTTTTTAAAAAAATATATTTAATAATATATTTAAAAAATATATAAGTGTTTTTTTATAAATTAATTAATTATTTTTTATTAAATAATGAATATTTATTATAAAATGAATATGTTGAATAATTGAAATAATGGGTAAAAATAATTCTGTCTCATACGATAGTTATAAGATATTATCGTGACTATTTTGCAATTACGTGGCACGTGACATGGATAGTTAAAAGGCACAGTTACTTATACGGGTAGCATAGCATAGTTTAACAAATAAACACTATTTCTATCAAATGGTCACAAATTTAATTGCTTTGGACAAGTTAATTAAATTATGATGCGAGCCTTTTCATTAACCGAAAGATTATGAAGGATTAAATATGTTTAAATAAGTTTAAAAAAACAAAATATGCTCCTTAGTTATATTTTTAAAATAGCAAATAAAATTAAATATGATTTTCAGTTCGTTTAAATATTAAATAATATTCTTAATTTTTAATTGGTTTAATTCACTTTAACTTTTTTTTAGCAATTCAAATAAAATTAGCAAAAACCTATTAAAGCATATGATATCAACTAAACATATTATTAAGGCAAAAGTCAAGACAGAAATTTTCTGGGTAAATTTTTGGGTTGGTCACCAAACTATGGTGGTTTTTCAATTTGTATCATTTCAGTTACCAGAGATCGATTTGTTTACACCGGGAGGTCATTGGTGGGTTTCCTAGTGAGATTTGATGACATGGCAGCCGGAAGCTCCACGTATGCGTTTTCTGGAACGATGACTAGATAGCCACGTGTGATGTTGTCCACGTAATCCGAGTAACCATCCAACTCAGCAGAGGAACTCGCCACGTCAACCCGTCCCTTTCCCTTTTCCCTTCCCCGGTTTCTTTTCACCCTTCCAGGCGAGACCGAGGGAGAGGGCCGACTGTGGCTGTCATCATCGCCATCGCGTTCTACAGCCAGAGCAGGGAAAGCTGCAGGCTCGGGCGTCGAAGGTGAAGAAGGAGCACAGTGGAGGGCTAGTTGGAGAGAAACAATGTAGGATGGCTAACAATTGGCGGATAAGAGAACTGGAGGATGAAGCACAGAGTTTCTGTAAGTTTCTTCTACTCTAGGACTCTGTCAAGATGAACTATGCATAGGGGGTAATGGGTCGAAAATAGGGATTTAGGGTTCCAGGGTACAGTATTGAATTTTTTCCCTCGTTCTTTAGATTTTAGTGCAATTATTCAATATGCTGCATTTCAATACGAAATTTAGGTTTTTGAGGTGGCTTATGTTTCATGTGATTGCATTTGTAAATTTGGTGGTATAGGTCCAATAGTGGTCCCAAATGTTACAAAGACAAAATAAAAAAGAACAATGATGTGGTCCTCCTGTGGTTATTGTATTGTCATACTGCGAGTGACCCATTGAACGTTCTTATTTTTATGTTTTAATGAACCCTAACTACACCCTATAATAAAAATGGTATAAGTAGGATTACAATCATCAGGCAGTTAAAATTAGGATTAGGATTATGGATTGGAAATAGGTGTGTACGTGTAGTTTACTAAAAGGGTGAAAGAACTATCAGGTTGCGGAAATGAAGCATTTTCCAGTAAGATGGAGAAATGAATGTTGTCCAATTGGATAGAGAGGGAGAGGTGTACAATCGGCAAATGAATGTTAACCACTTGCGAAATCCCCTCTTGTTTGAATGTCATGTCCTAAGAAAAATACACTATCCTTGTTCTATCTGAGATTGAATTAGACGGTTTGTTTTTTGATAGTAAGCTGCCTATGTAGACTAAGCTTTTGCCAGTTGAGTTTACTCCTTGTTATTATTCCCAATATAAAAAAAAGGCTTAATGCTCTTTTGCCAGTTGAGTTTTATTTTTAATGTATTCATACGAACATAGTGTAAGAAATCAACTATTTATTGTATACTTCTTAGTCTCCCAAGTAAAACAAAGATTGCAATGATTAATTCAACTGTTGTGAATCAAAGCATAACTAAAAATAACATCAATTAGATGATTGCAAAACTAAAAAATAAGGAAGCTAGAGTAACAAACTTGGACTAATTAACTCTCAAGCTCTTGATGCTTGAAGCTCAACAGTAAAAACCTGTTAGAGTTCCACGCCTTCATCCTCAATACAAATTTAGAGAGAAGATATTCAAAATCGGTGAGTAAACAGTTATCAAACACAAAAAATAAATTAAAACCAAATAAACCACACATACACCTACATCATTGACACTGTTCTGTTTCCTCTTTGTGCATCTTATTTCGTATGGAAAAAAACTTGTTAGGGTTTCAAACTTCAGTTGTAATAATTGGCTCTCTATTCCTTAGTCATGTTCATCAGTATCACGAGCATGTCAAACTTTCAAGAACTTTCTATTATTTATACAAGCACAGTGTCATCGTTGTATGTATGCTTGAATTACAAGAGTTGAATGTCATGTCCCAAGAAGAATACACTGTCCTTGTTCTATCTGTGATTGAATGAAAAGATTTGATTTTTGATGACAAAATGCATCTGTAGAGCAAGCTTTTGCATAGAAAAAAACACCACTCAACTAAATTGTAGAGACTACTTCTTGTTTACCCGAAATTTTCTTTCATTTGGTTTTGATATATATATATATATATATATATATATATATATATATATGAATCGTCTATGCACATTCTTAATTAGATAAGAAATCTAAAGATGTGTTTACATTAAAAAAGAAATAAAAATAATTATCTATTTCACATCATATATAAAATCACCTTGAAATTAAAATTTTAAAAGTAAAAGTGCACTTAAACCTAAAATTATTTATGTATTTATTTATTCTACAAAAGTAATGTAAAATGTAAATTTTGAATAAATTAAATCCAATAAATTTATCATAATTACTTTTTAATCTCAGTAATTTTTTAATATAAGACAATTTCCATTATTATATCATTACCGAGATTTCCAAAAACACCAACTACTCCCTCTTCTCCTCATCGATATCAATCCAGTGAGCGCCCCTTCGCCATGGATTCCCTCTTCCTCTCCGACTCCATACTCTCCCACCCAATCTCCTCCTCCTCCGCGACCAAGCTCCCCATCGCATCCCCATGCCGGAGACATTTGCGTGTTTCTCGCCCTATCCTGACTCCATTCTTCTCCAGATTGACCCACGTCGCGTCTTGTCTCCCTTTCGCTGCTGCCCGTCCGGAGGATTTGATGACCAGGACCAATTCCGTCTCGGTATGTGTGGCTTTCTCCACCTGAGCATGATGTTTCCTCTTTTGAATTTTCTATTTTGTTCAATTAGCTGTTTTTTCATTTTTCTATAAGACCTGGTGGTCGTGAATTGGCTAATAGAGCTTTTTTTTTTTGCAGGCAAATAATAATGATTTTTATACAGTAGGGGATTTTATGACTGGAAAAGAAGAGTTGCATGTTGTCAAACCTTCGACGTCTATTGATGAAGGTAAAAGGTCTTGTTTTTGGCGGTTTTAAATGTATTTGCTGAATGATCTTTTCTTGTGTTGCTCTTGTCAACAGCAATTCAGACTTTGGTGGAGAAGAGGATCACTGGTTTCCCTGTGATTGATGATGACTGGACTTTGGTGTGTATTCCATCGCTGGTTGCGTGTTTCTTTTTTGTCCCCTTGATGTTATTTGGCAGCTTAATTGATTGAAAATCAAATTCATGATTTGGTGGGTGATTTTATCATTCTCATCATGTTTTGTATCTATTGATCGCCTTAAATTATGAATGCTGCCTTGGTAGTATTTATGTTGATAATTACAGGTATTTAGAATTATTTACTTATCATACGGTAGTGTTTATTTTAATTTTCTGTTAGGCTGATAGAGTCGCTGATAAACTATTGAGAATGGAGGAAGTTGTGGTGTTAGTGCCAGTGGTTATTAGGGGCATGTGCAATGGTATGATAATTCTTGTGCATGGTCGAGGCAATGGATGGATTACAAATTTCATCCTTTTTATCTCTTTGTTGTTCTTGACTTCAGTTTTGGTTGGTGGTTGTTTGTGATGATTTGCTTCTGTTCTGTTGCTTTTCATAAAATGATTAAGAGAATGACTTTTCTTATTTGATTTCTTTGAATGAGCCTCCACATTGATGTTTGTTGTATTTGAGGTTAGTTTTTTGACATTTAAACAATGAGAGTCACAAAAATGACTTAGGAAAACGTTTGCTTCCTAGTTTATTACAGTTGGATTGAGATATCGGTTGTGGTTCAATGATGTTTTCTCAATATTAGCTTGTGATAGGTTAGAAATTCGTGCATGAATGGTTTGAACTTCGAGGATTACACATTCACAATCTTCTAAGTGGTTACCCTTTTTTTATACCTTCAATCCAAATTTTTAAAAAGTCTTGGGTGCTATGCATCAACAGTTAGGCTGCAATATTCATTTAAAGAAACAAACTGTAATGTTAAAAGGTGAAAAGGTTATACTATTTTGGTAAGACAATTCCATTATTATTTGGTACCTATGTTATATGATAGCCAATGATTGAAATATATCCTTATATTTCAAATTGTTATGAGGATTACATTCAAATATTGGTTATACTTTACATCTTCAAATTTTTTTCACATTTTATAAAGATTTTTCCATTTATAAAATAATGACTAAAGGACCAAATTGTAAAATAATAATAATAATAATAATAATAATAATAATAATAATAATAATAATAATAATAATAATACTAATAATAAATAACAAATAATAGAAATAAAGGTTAAAATTAAAGCATTTAGCTTTGTTGTGGTTGGGTTTAGGCCTATGTGCTAAGATCACGTGAGACATGTATGTATCAGGCTTTGCCTAAATTTTGAATCCTCTTCATCTTATTTTCCTTCATCATATCTTTAGGTCTTATTAACATACCATTACTTGGAAAGATGGTTTTGTATTGTAACATACATGAGCACCATTGCTTACAACCTTTATATAACGGCACCTTTCCCTCTTATTCCATTGATCTAGTTCATATTTTCTATTCTTAATTGTGAGTAGTTTTCTTTTAACCTTTGTGATCTCAACATTTTTAAAGCTTTTTTGGTAAAAATCATTCATGTACATATGTTCATTAGACTCTGGCTTTTTTTAAATGCCAATCGTTTTTTACCACAGTTTACAAATACCCTATGACCTTACTCTAGTTCATACATCTCTAGGCCTTTGTTAAATGCCAAAATCATTCATGTACATATAGTCATCGGACTCTATGGCTTTTTCAATGCAATTGTTGTTGACCGCACTTGCGAATACCCTATGATCTTACTCTAGTTCATACTTCTCTAGGGCTTTGTTAAATGCCAATCATTGACAATAACACTTGCGAATGCTCTAGGACCTTACTATAGTTCATATGTCTCTACTAAGGTACTTGTGCTGACCCCATTGATTTTGGATCTGTTCCAATGCCTTTCTTGAAATTCCTTATTACTAACAATTTTCTTTATTTTGCCTTTCTGCTTCTTTCTTTTTAAACTCTTGATTTTCTTTTATCAACATGAATTGGCGGAGACATGTGAGAAAAAATTAGGAATAAATCTATGTTATTATAATTATTACAGCATGGGTGATATATGCTATTCCATTAACCTAATTGTTCTACTTCTTCCTTTATCTTCCTTTCCTCCACCTACATCGCTTCCCCGGAAAATTTGTAATTTCCTTGCATCCACATGAGCTGTACAAGAGACATGAGGGGCTCATAAGTTTATGCATCTGGTTTTTTTTTTCCTTCTGCGTGATTTGAAAGAGCATATATACGATTATTGCAGAACAGAAAAAGATCTGAGCTGTTATTATAAAAACAAAGCTCGATTATGTATTCATGGTAAGTAGACTATTTAAATTGTCTATCTAAGAAATCTTATGAATGAAAGTAAAGAGACAAATTTTTAGCTTCTGTGTAAGTTTATTGGAATGCACTTTAGAATGACTGAAAATATATGTATAGCTGCTTTCCAAGGTAGGGCCTTTCCTATTGTCATTAAAAATCTTTTTGGTGTAATAGATATAATCAAGCAACATGTTTGAATCTGTAGCTCATTCTTATATTGTTCTTTTGATTATTTAAATTCATGTGTCCCCTTTTCTAACAAATGTGATGACACTTTTGCATTGTTCAAACTATAAGTGGCAATTCTTGTTCCTTGCAGGTTGGTGTTGTTTCAGATTATGATTTGTTGGCATTGGACTCAATCTCAGGTGTATTTTTTGCAGTTCTGATTTACCATTTAATCTTGTTAGTGGAGTTCTGCATTTCATCCATTTGGAATCTAGATGATCAGTTAATTTTTGGACACTGATCATATTTTAGACATTAAAATGCATATTTCCTCTTTACATTTGACCATTAATGTAATAAACTGGCCTATCTAGTGGACTTCTTTATTGTTATGATGGCAATATTTAATTTGTTTTCTTCTCTTATTTATAAAATTGGCATGCCCTAACCCATCCACGAGGCAGAGCCTTTTGGTGACTAGTCGTAATTCTTGTAACTTTGCTTGTTTAATTCACCTATTACTGATCCATGCCAAATGGTTCTAGAAAGTCGCTATAATTCTTTCTTTATGATATGACCTCCAGTTATATTAGTTGCCCAAAAGCTAATGGTTTGCATGCTTACGTGATTATCTAGGTACAGTGGTGTATTCTGCTTACAGCTAAAACATACCCTTGTTCATTGTCCTCCTCTGATATTTTGATAGTATCATGGTCCTCATAAGCAAGCCAATGTATAGGTTCAAACAATTTAATTAGATCACTTATACATTAGGAGAAAAGAATAGTATAACTTTGAACAAAGTTGAAAATAATCTTCTAAATAGAAGGAAAAAAATTTGTTTGAAGTTTTTTCTGACATTTGACAAATTTAAGCATATGCTACTTATTTGAAAATTTGAAGTATAATTTAAAAATGTAGAAAGTTTTATGATAAAATTGAGTAGCAGTTTTCATAATGGGCATATTGGATTGTGTTTTTTCTTACTGGATCGAAACCATTATAAACTAATTATTCTTGTTACACATACATCAAGTAACTTAAAATTGTAAACTAATATCTTTTTCTGTGATTAGGTAGCGGACAAATTGATACAAGCTTGTTTCCAGAGGTTGATAGCTCATGGAAAGTACGTAAACTCTACACTCTTCTTTACCTGACTTTCTGTTTGATGAAAAACTATGCTATCACCATTTAGTTTAAATAATAGTTCAATCCTCTTTTCTTTTTATAGTAAGCCATTTCTAGTTATTCATCTTTATATCTCACTTTTCTCTTTAGAACAGTGCAATAATTTTTTAACAGTCAGTCAAATGGCATTGAAGTAGTATGACAATTGACGGATATAATCTTAATCCAGGCTTTCCTATCAGTAGGTTTTGTAGGCCTGTAAACAATGGCGGATCCAAAAGTTAGACTTAAGGGGGGTGTGAATTCTTTTATGTTTATTACCATTACTATTTTTACAATAATATTATGATTTTTTTTATTATTTTTTTATATTTATTATTATGTTATTTTCAATCACGTAAAGATCTCCGCGGATGACGGGAAATGAGGTTTTGCTCCCCTGGTATTCAATTTGTGGTGGGGACAGAGAATCCCTGTCTGGGACAGGAGTGAATATGAGAGACTCTTTATCCCACCTCGTCGCTGTTCCTTTTTAGAAGGGAGGGATAAGTCTGAAATTCTGAAATATATATATATAAGATCTGTGAATTCTCTCTCTATCTCTTTATATATGTATACTTCTATATATACTTATATATATAGGAGTATAGACCTTTTGAGGGGACTAAATTTTATATATATAATAAATTGTTTTGAATTTTATATGCATGGAAATATATATGTACATGTATAAAGGATATCTTTCCATCTCTGCATATATATATAGACAGACATATATTGAATTCTATATATATTATACATATATACATATATATGTATATATAGGATCCAAAAACTTAAGTGGGGTGGTGGCCCCCGCCGGCCCCCTTAGATCTGACATTGAGCCTGTAAACCATATTCAACAAGTAGAAAAAGAAAGTATGCTCTTTTCAACAGAAGGGCAAATGAAACCAGGCACAAGATGCATATTTCTTCCTGATATGTTCCAGCCTTTGTCTTTTCTTTTGTTCGTGTTAATAAACGGAGCTTAGCAATGCAGACATTTTTGTTGTCTCTAATATATCCAGTTAATAGTGTCTAAATTCCAAATGCTTCAATTTAAGGTTGAATTAGACCATTCCATGTTTATCCAATCAACAGAAAACACAGCCATTTATTCCAGTAATGGTTTAGTACTAAATGGTACTGAAAGAGAACTTCTTTTTTTTCTTTTGTTTAAATGGCCCGTGCTCTCGGAGCTTTGCTATATTAGATTCCCATTGTGTAGGCTTCGAACTCGATTAGAGGGACAAATACCACTGAACTACTCCAATACTTATGTGGTGCTCATTCTCACTATGTTGAGTTCTCATGCTGCAGACATTCAACGAGATCCAAAAACTTCTAAGCAAAACCTATGGTAAGGTTATCGGTGATGTGATGACAACTAACCCCCTTGTTGTCCGTGAAACAACTAATCTCGAAGATGCAGCAAGGTTGATTGCAAACCATAATTAATTTTGACACATTATCATCATCTGAATGAGTTATTTAAAGAAACTGCCACATGAGCACTTCTTAATCTTGTAGATTATTACTCAAGACGAAATATCGAAGACTACCTGTGGTTGACAGTGAAGGCAAATTGGTAATACTGTCGCTCTCCTAGCATTTAATTTTTTATTCAAATCAGCAATACTTTTTCTCTTCTACTTTCAAGGTTGGGATTATTACCAGAGGAAATGTCGTTAGAGCAGCACTTCAGATGAACCGCACAAGTGAAATGTCTGAGAGCTAGGATGCAAAGAAAGGACTTCTAAACGCATCGGTGAAAAGGTAAATGTTACAAGTCGCCACTTCCCATATTCAAATAGGCAGGCATCTGGTATCAGTGAATCATATGATTATGTAAATTTCAGTTGGTGTAGGTTCACTTACGATTTACAAAAGCCAAATTATGCTTGAACAGACCGAGCCAGGAGTACGAGCATAGTTTTTCGGTGATCGAGTATTCTTTTCCAAGTTCATGTTGTACTGGTTTAGAAAGCTTCGCGGTCATCTAAATAGCCAGTATTGATTAAGATTTAGGAATTTCGGCCGCAAAAACCTTCTGAACAAAGCTGAAAAATACTACATTTTCTGCTTTGTGTTGCAGATATGATGTCTGGTGACTTGAACAGAAGAAAAAAGGCACTGAATACTGCTGAATTGAAATTGAACTGCCATTATTGATTCAATCAGTTCATAATTACTTTCGTTTCTCTTTTATCTCTTATGGGCTTGGTTTTTGGCTTTCCCATTTCTAGGTATTTAATTTCTCTTATTTTATTTATTGGGATAATTCTTTTCTTAATTTTAAGAGTATTATTTATTTTATTGGATGATAAGTTTATTTTTTAAAAACAGAAATAGAAATCAGAAATTTGAGAACAGGCTTTCTTTTGGAGACGCACGCTTTAATTATGTTATATGTAAAATATTATATTTGACATAATGTGCATGTGAATGTCCATTGCTTTCTTTTTATTTTGGAATTTGCTACAAATTTGCATAAATAATGAAATGTTCTATAAAATTCTTTTTGTGGATGTGCCGCAAATCATTGATATTTACAACTATCATGTTTTACATTTCTTCAGAAAGCTACTTTTTTTTTTCTGTACTGAAAAATTAACAATTGAACTTTCTATCTCACAAAGAAAATAAAATGAAATACTAACTCTTTTATTGCAAAAGTGGCTTTAGGTAAACCTCATAAATTTTTTAATAATGTTTTTTAAATTTTTAAATCCACATTATATTAAAACAAAATTATGTATGTAAAGGAATTTTTTTGAAATATTTGAACGTCTTCCACTTATTTATTAACCCTAGAATTGTGATAAAAAACTAATGTTATGTTTTGAAATTTAGCACTAATATTTTATTATATTATAAAACTACCGAGTGTTTTTTATTGTTTAATTTTTAGGCGATGGCACATTTGTTTGAATTATAAAATTTATTTATTTTAATGATTAACTAATAATGGCCACATATGACAGAGGTAGCATCTTTGGCTACATGGTTATTTCGAAATTGTTTATTTTATTTTTAATAGCATTCTCATATTAATATGAAAATTAAATATATTAAACTAATTCTGTCATATAATTTTTTTTTAAAAGAAAAAAAATCCACTTTTACAATTGGGCAATGAAATGGCTTATCCATATTTTTTTTAAAAAATAATTTTATAATTTTTTATTCAAGCCAACTAAAATATATGTTGAGAAGGGGATCACCCTCTCCTGCCAACTGCCAAAATAATTTATATAAATAAATTTTATTCAATGGTAGTTCGCCTAATTATTCTCGCAGTCAAAGACTTAAATGATTCTTCTCTTCATCTTGCAAAAGAGACCATTGAAAGTAGCTCAACACTCTTCCAACAAGTCTGACATCATCCAGTAAGTAATATTAATTTAATTAATATTAAGTAAAATAAAATATTAAAAAAATATGATAAGAATTATCAAATGGTTAATTGAAACTTTCCTTGTGGACTATTTGGCTATTAAAATATTTTAATTCATAAATAATATTTATCAATAATTAATAAAATCATTAAACAAATTTATGCTAACGAATTCTTAGTCTACTAATATTGGATTTCTTGCCTATGGTGTTTTTGTCTTTACTAGAAAATTGATTCAAGGATCACGCAATATAAGAACACAAATGTATTGTGATAATAACTCTGTTTCTATGCATTCTCATGTTTGTTCGCTTTTTATTAAAAAAAAAAAAAATTGTTTTTAATAATTGTTAATATTTAAAGGTGAATTAATTGATTTAATCCGTTGCAAGTCAAAACGTTATACCATTGATTCCATTTTGTTAATCTAAAATTTTGCCAACAAGGCCAAAGCAGAATAATACTTGCCAATAGCCCTTTTCCTTCCTGTTTTCCACAAGAAACTCATGCTAAATAACATAAACACCAGCATCATTTATCATGAAAATACCCAGCCAAAATATAATAAAAGGAAGCTTTATTCATGGAATCATGAGGCACAACTCAATATAATATTACCGTGAATTAACCGAAGAAAAACAAGGACACATATACAAAGATTTCATAATCTAATCTTTAGAGAAAAAAAAAACAGAATACGACGTAGCCAGCATGCTCATATAATACACAGAATGCAGCAACAGCGGATTCGAGATATGGCTTGCGTTGACAAATGGTAGGTCGACAGATATAGTGCGAAATCAATTATTCTCGCCTGCTTTCGATTTGTGTAAACTTGATTCCTTTACCCTGAATTTTATCTGAAGTATTGAATAAACTCCCTCTTGTGTAAGGGTTTGTCTCGGCTAAGGGATTTACAACAAAGTTGGCTTGAAGTCCCAACCTTGGTTTGTCCCAATTGCAGAACTCCAGGCTTTTATTCTCTGCAAGATGGTGTGCATCATTCAATTTTGTGTTGCTCGGCATTAATAGTTTAGAAGTTCGGCCTTCAGTTCTTCTCCAAAATTTTGAGCTAAGGAATTCGGCCCCGGGTAAACTGCAGCATGTTTTAGCTGATGAGTCACTGCTTGTAAAGCTCCCGTAAGATACTGCTAAGTCATGGGATATCTTATCGAGAGCTAACTCTAGACCATGCACTCTTGTTTCCAGAGAATGAATGCCACTCTGTGAGCTTCCAATGAACTTCTGAATATATAGAAGAAAAGAGAAAGGTAAAAAAAAGTTTAGATTATGATGTCATAGAGCAATGTTCGTATTGTCTGATTTATGGTTTACATGCAAAGATCAAAATAATCTACTTCTTCGAAAACCAAACCGTTTTGTAGGACATATCATACACGAATTAAAGATAAAAAATAAAAAGGATTATATATAAATAAAGGTATTGCATTTTTGCATAGCTATGATAGGTAAATGAGAGCAGAATCATGATTTAGAGAAGAATGTACTTCTCACAACTGGAGTTTCTCTTTAATTCTGAGTAGGAGAGAGCAATCTATATTGGGAAATTGGATTTTAGGAAATTTGCAGCTTGATTTCATGAATTTTTCTTCTCTATGGAAAATACGATATGGGATTTATCAAGCATATAAAGTTAATTTAACAAACAATTGAAAAGGGCATTATGTGGAAATTGATAGGGAATAAGATAACAAGAAGATAAAGAAAAATTAGAGTAGACAATTTAAAACAGCACACTTAGATTGTTATTTTTTGCTATGCTTCATATTGTATATGCTAATTGGTTAACATAATTCTTCTATGAAGCTAAGTTCTTACTCAAGCTTATGCGCTTAAAAGAGCTGGGAATTGCAGGTTGATATAGCATACTACATGGTTTTTGAGACAATAATCTACAATACATTATGTGTCAAAGCGCATATCTTGCGCCATCGCTTCCATCAAGTTATCCCTAAAAGAAATAAAAATAATAAAAGATAAGCATTTCCAATGACAAGTGTCTTCTCCAACTACAAAACCATAATTAACTAGGAAAGACTTTAACTAAATAGACTGCATACTTCACTACAAGACTGGGCATTTCAAAGGCAGAAATATTATGAGAATGCTGAAACTATCAGTAGGAAATTTTATCCTAAAAAGTAAAGAGAACATACCTGGAGAATTTCCAACAGATAGGACTGTTGGTTCTCAATCTGAACTAATTGCATGCGAATCAGAGACAAACTGTTATCCTTCTGACTTCCACAAAGCTCATTATTAGCGAAAGCAATTTCCCCAGTTTGCTCCAAGCTTGCAGTCTCCTGCACAGTTGATTCACATGAAGGCTTCAAACTGGTCACCTTGTCCAACTTTCCATCATCTGTCTTCATAAAAAGTCTCCTTCTTGAATCCATTCCAGATCTAACATCCATAGGAGCCACTCCCACATCAGGACCATTCCTCTGCCGAGTGAATTTAGGCCGTGTTTTCAATCCAGTGGTAGGAGTGGTCATTCTCACAGTCGAGGGAGGTGTGGCATCAGGCGGAGGAGATCTGCTCATAGACAATTTCTTCTTTCCCACAGTAGCAGAAGCAGGCATTGCAGAAGCCTGAGTTCTAGAACCAGGGGTAATCCGACAACCGTCACTTGCACTATCTGCTAATTAAAAGTATCAGAATAACAATAAAAGAGGATAGCAGCAGGTTCATAGCCAACATAAATCATAATCAACTCCCATGTATGTGGGTTCTAAACCATGAGTGAAACATTACCTACTAACAAGTAGTGAAGATTTTGGAAAAGGATGTCTTTTTAAAATACAATCTATTAACAATTGGCAAATACATTCACTGGATCTATCTTGCAAGATTATCAGAGCGCAATTTAATATAGAAAACAAATAAAAGCAGAAAGAAAGAAAAAAAACTAGATATTGGAATTAGTAGAGTTTGGGTATTTTCTGGATCAAAAGATCACCTCTAAGAGAAGGCTTGGAATTGGAATCCGGTAATGGTGAGGCACCATTGCAATCTTCAACAACAGCAACAGGAATATCCTTCCAGACCTTCACCATTTGATTCATGGAGTCCCGAACAATCTTCACCTGCAAAACAAGAATCTCAGAACCACAATCCAGATCTGAAAAGTAACCAAAGAGTAGAAGAAGAAAAAGAACAACAACAACAAACCTTATCAAACTTCCGGGATTCAAAAGAAGAAAGACAGGAAGATCTGAAACCACCCAAGAGATCCCTTTCAGAGAGTGCAACACGAGAGAGAGCTTCAGCAGCAGCCTTCCTGGCAGCCCAATCCTCACTGCCCAAGAACTCAACAAGACAAGGAACGAGAACCCCGAGCAAAGTCCCAGTAGAAGCGCCGCCAGCGCCGGCAATGCTGCCAAGGAGGGATATCAGAGCGGGCTTGGCCTTGAACGCGTTGCTCCGGACGAGTTTCACAAGGCGAGGGACAAGGCGCTGGAGTTGGTCGGCGAGATCGGATCCGGCGGACGCAGGAGATCCGGCAGCGACGTCAACGGCGGCAGAAAGGGAGAGGGAGGCGGAGATCTGGGCGCAGTGGTCCTGTTCGTGGAGAAGGGCGTCGGAGAGGGAATGGAGGAGGAGAGGTGGGAGGGAGCCGGTGGACGGGAGGGAGAGCGCGGCGAGGGAGCGGAAGGCGTCGACGCAGGCAGCGCGGACGGAGGAGTCAGTGTCGCGGATGCGGCGGAGGGCGGCGGAGAGCATGCGGGGGAGGTGGGGCAGGAGGAGGGAGGGCGGGTGGGAGCGGGCGAGGAGGGAGAGAAGGCGGAGGGAATGGCGGCGGAGAGGGGGCTTGTCGGAAGGGCGGGTGTCGGAGAGGGCGGAGAGGAAGGATGGGAGGGAGGAGGAGGAGAGGGAGAGGGCGAGTGAGTCAAGCTCGGAAGCGGCCATGGATTCAGTGTCGCGGTCGGAGAGCTTGATGAAGCATTGGTTGATCCGGAGCTTGAGGAGGTCGTGGGAAGAAGGGGGCGCCATTGCTGCGGTGGAGGAGGAGGTTGTTATGAATAACTCTCTAGACAAGCAAATCACAGTAGATCAACACCATATAAGAGCTCACAGCTCACTTTCCTTGCTAGTAATAGGATGAAGTTCAAGGAAATACAGATAATAACAGAGTAACAGCTCAAGTTCTTAACAGCAATCTTCAGATCAACAAACATGCAAGAAGATTACTAGGAATTAGAGTTTATATCTCAACAGTTATTTCAACAGAAATAGAAAATAACCAGATCGTCCACCGACGAGCCAGCCTTCTTCTTCCCTCCTTGAGGGCCTCACTCAGCTACCAGATAATGCCTGCCTCCCTCTGCTCCCTTTCCACCTCTTTTATTCCTCTGCAACACGTACCCCTTCAGACGCGTGCTTGGCTCACGCTGTCTCTCGCTTTTCCTCCTTTCCCCATCAGCCGTTGATTCCTCCTCCTCTTGCATCTTGCCGTCCACGTGGCCTTCCTCTTCTGGCTCTCCACCATTCCGAGAAGATATTGTCCCTGCTTTTAATAACAGCTTGCCAGCGTGTTCACCCTTCATTGGTTTCTCATGATTCGTGTCCCTCCTCTCCGTTCCTTCCATGTCTCCTTTACCTTGATAATTAATTTTGTATGGAATTTTAAATGGGAACATGACATTACCTCCCTCATCGAAGGAGACCTTGTCCTCAAGGTCTAGGGTAGGGTATTGCTGTTGCAATTGGATGAGATCTTCCCACGAATTTTCCGAAGAGGGCAACCCTTCCCATTTCACCAGAACTTGCTTCACTGGTCTATGATTTCGCAGTATAGTCCGCATGCCGACGACGAATTCGGGCTGGATTAAAGGTCCTAGGCTGTCAGTAGCTGAAGGTAATGGAACAGTGTCAGTTGCTGGATTGCCCGAAAATTTTTTGAGAACTGATACATGGAACACCGGATGAATGCGAACCCCGTCTGGTAATGACAGTTTGTATGCCACCGCCCCTATCTTCTGTGATATCTGAAATGGCCCGAAATACTTCATGCTCAATTTGTGATTCTTGCGGAGAAACACTGATTGTTGGCGATATGGTTGGAGCTTGACCAGCACCCACTCCCCAATGGCAAAGGAGACCTCCTGGCGTTTCTTATCCGCATACCTCTTCATACGGTCTTGGGCTTTAGCCAAATTATGCTTCAATTGTTGCAAAACACGATCTCTATGTGTTAATAGTGCAGTAATGGCCACTGGATCGGATTCGCTCTGAGTGTATGGCACCAGAGGTGGTGGCTCTCGCCCATACACTGCCTGGAATGGAGTCATGCCCATGCTAGTATGAAATGCCGTGTTGTAAGAATACTCAGCCCACGGTAATAGCTCAACCCATGATTTTGGATTGTCGGCAATAAAGCAGCGAAGATAATGCTCAATGCTCTTATTTAAGGCTTCTGTTTGGCCGTCTGTTTCTGGGTGATAGGCCGAAGACATGGCTAAGGAGGTGCCCATCTTGCCAAATAAATGCTGCCAAAACTTGCTCGTAAAGGCCCGATCACGATCAGAAACAATGGATCGTGGAATACCGTGAAGGCGCACAATGTGCTGTATAAAGCTTTCTGCTACTGATTGGCTGGTGTACTCTGCCTTGAGGGCTATAAAGTGTCCATATTTAGATAGACGATCCACCACCACGAAGATCACCGAATTCCCACGGGATACTGGAAGACCCGTGATAAAATCCATAGCAATATCTTGCCATATTTGATGAGGTATAGGTAGAGGTTGTAATAATCCCGCCGGGTGTGAAGTCAAGCTTTTAGCTCGCTGACAGATTGTGCAAGTTTGAATGAATTGCTTAACATCTGCTCGCATACCTGGCCAAAAGAATTGAAGAGCCATACGGCCATATGTCCGCAACTGCCCTGAGTGACCTCCTAATTTGGATGAGTGGAATTCGGTCAATAAGGCCTGCTTGATCTCCGGATTAGAAGGAATGGCTATTTTGCCGTGCCACAATAATGTATTATGCTTCCAAGTATAAGAAGGATTGACCGGGTGTGTCTGTTGAATGTGTTGGATGATCTCACTAAAAGTAGGATCTTGCTTTTGTGCTGTTTGAATTTGAGCTAGCAACGGGCACTCCACCATAGAATATGCCATCAGGAAACATCTTGACAAGGCATCCGCTGCCTTATTATCCACACCCGGACGATACTCAATAGTAAAATCAAACCCTAGTAGCTTAGGAAGCCACTTTTGCTGTTCAGGGGTTTGGATAGTTTGTGTACAGAGATGTCTGAGTGCCTGTTGATCGGTTCTGATTACAAAAGAGTGTCCCATTAAGTAATGCCGAAATTTGGCCACTGCCTCAGTGATGGCAAAGAGCTCTCTGACATAAGCAGATTGTTTCTGCATAGCTGGAGACATTTTTTTGGAGAAGAATGCAATGGGATGATTATGTTGACTGAGTACAGCTCCCACACCTGACCCTGATGCATCCGTCTCAAGAATGAAAGGCTGTGAGAAATTTGGTAAAGCCAACACTGGTGCTGAAGTAATAGCCAATTTTAAGGCTCGAAAGGCCTCCTCTGCAAGGGAATTCCAGTTAAAACTATCCTTTTTGAGCAAATCAGTCAATGGTCTGGCTATGTGAGAATACTGCTTTATAAATCTTCGATAGTAACCAGTCAGCCCCAAGTACCCTCGCAGCTGCTTTACATTAGTGGGGATAGGCCATTGTTGAATAGCTTGCACTTTAGTTGCTTCCATTTCTACTCCCTGTGCTGACACCACATGACCCAAATACTCCACTCGTTGGATCCCAAATTGGCATTTGGACAATTTGGCCACCAATCGATGCTGCACTAATGTGTTCAAGACTTGTTCCAAGTGTACCAAATGAGAATCCCAATCATGACTGTAAATCAAGATATCATCGAAGAAAACCAATACAAATTTTCGGAGAGCAAATTGGAAAATTTGGTTCATTAAAGATTGGAAGGTGGCAGGGGCATTTGTTAACCCGAATGGCATTACTAGCCACTGGAAATGGCCGTGGTGTGTTCTGAAAGCAGTCTTATATTTATCCTCCGGATGTAGCAAGATTTGATGATAGCCCGATCGAAGATCCAATTTAGAAAAATAGTGAGCTCCCCATAGTTCATCCAGCAACTCATCAACAGTAGGAATAGGAAATGAATCCTTGATAGTAATAGCATTCAATGCTCGATAATCAGTACAAAACCGCCAAGCTCCATCTTTCTTTTTAACCAGAAGCACGGGTGAAGAAAAAGGGCTGTTACTTGGCTCAATTATCCCTTCCTGCAGCATCTCCTTGACCATGTTTTCAATTTCTGTTTTCTGAGAATGGGCATACCGGTAAGGTCGCACTTTCACTGGTTTGGCATCTGGTACTAAGGGGATTCTATGATCCGCTCCACGGGATGGTGGTAATCCCTTTGGAATGGCAAAAACAGCCTGATATTTTCGTAATACTTGTTGCATTGTCTTTGGCATATTGTCAGGAAGGATGAGTGAATCTGCCAATTGAATTGATGGCTGTGCTTTGTGGTGATGTGTCTGGCTGTCTGAATCGAGGTACTGAGAGACAGTGAGAGTAAAACAAACATCAATCGCATGGGTGGAACATAATCGGTGTAATTGAGACAAAGTTGTCATGTGTGGCTTCGCTTGTCTCTCTCCTTTAAGGATAACCATGTGCGTGTTGTACCAAAATTCAAGAGTCATCGTGTTATAGTCTGTTATGTGTGGACCCAATGTTGCCAACCAAGTCGCTCCTAATATAAGATCGGCTCCCACAATAGGCAATAAGAACACTGATATTGTAAAAGTAGTTTTCTGGATCTCGATCTGAAGGTCTTGAATCATGCCCTCTACCATTAATGCATTGCCATCACCCACTAGAACTCGAAATTGTTGTGTTGGGAGAATTGGTAGTTGTAAGAATTTGGCCATGCGAGGACTGATAAAATTGTCATCACTCCCACTGTCGAGTAGAATTTGCAGACTATGCCCATTAACAACTCCTGTGAACCTCATGGTTCCGGCCAGACCACTACTGTTGATAGCATTCAGAGTGAGACTCTGTAAATTCTCCGCCAATTGCTGATCCTCAGCTGCCGTATCTGTTACTGAATTGTCGAGGGAATCAGGAATGTCCTCGTCCCATTGGAGTAAAAGAAGTCTTCGATTAGGACAGTTATGAGTGGGTGAAAATTTTTCGTCACAATTATAACATAGGCCCTGAGCTCTTCTGTGTTGCATTTCTCTAAATGACATCTTGCGAAATGTTGGGGTAGCATTTGCAGCGAAAGGTACTATCGCCTTTTTGGAGGATTCCCCAGTCGAGTGAGGGGACAGTACAGGTGGTGCTGATATGGGTGGCAATGCTGGTACTCGGGGCGGCCCTATGAAATGCCCGATACCCCCTCCAGTGCGCTTCATGGTATTGGGGATCTCTGTAATCACCGGTTGCTTGCCTCGATGGAGACGCTCTCCCATAGTGGGCTTCTCTTCAAACAAACGAGCTAGTGTCACAGCTTTTGTAATAGAATCCGGCTGCCATGGAATAATGTCACGTTGCAATGATGGTCGTAGCCCCCCAAGAAAACAGTCCAATAACGCTTCGGGTGATAAACCCTCGACGCGAGTTGCTAATGTTGTGAACTCATGATAATATTCCATTACTGGGCCTTCTTGGATTAATTTGAAAAGAGCAGAACGAGGGCAATCAAACAGCGATGGTCCATACGTCTGTTCAATAGCTCGCGTCAACCCTTGCCAGGACGTAATCGTGCCATTCCTATGAAGCATCTGAAACCAAGGAACAACATGTCCATCGAAATGGATTGCAGCAATCTTTAATCTGTAGAAATCCGAAGTTTCATAATAATCAAAAAATTGTTCCGCTTGATATATCCATTGCAACGCATTTGATCCATTGAACCGAGGGAAATCCATTTTGATAGAGCGCCCAAGCGCACTGGATTGTGGACGAGAATCCCCAACAAACGGTTCTGGAATGACAGGGCCCTCAGTATTGATAGACTTACTGGAGTATTGGTGTTGGAGGGTTTCCATGCATTGTACTAAGGAAGCTAGCGATTGTTCCATGAAAGAGATCCTATCGTCTTTCAGCTTATCTTTTTCCTCCTTATCTCCCAACACTGCTAACATTGTCTCTACCTTGGTGGCTAGCTCTTTCAAACGGGTATTCTCCGCCATCTTCAGAGTAATAGAACGAAAGCACCAAATATTGTTATGAATAACTCTCTAGACAAGCAAATCACAGTAGATCAACACCATATAAGAGCTCACAGCTCACTTTCCTTGCTAGTAATAGGATGAAGTTCAAGGAAATACAGATAATAACAGAGTAACAGCTCAAGTTCTTAACAGCAATCTTCAGATCAACAAACATGCAAGAAGATTACTAGGAATTAGAGTTTATATCTCAACGGTTATTTCAACGAAATAGAAAATAACCGAGATCGTCCACCGACGAGCCGGCCTTCTTCTTCCCTCCTTGAGGGCCTCACTCGGCTACCGAGATAATGCCCGCCTCCCTCTCGCTCCCTTTCCACCTCTTTTATTCCTCTCGCAACACGTACCCCTTCAGACGCGTGCTTGGCTCACGCTGTCTCTCGCTTTTCCTCCTTGCCCCATCAGCCGTTGATTCCTCCTCCTCTTGCATCTTGCCGTCCACGTGGCCTTCCTCTTCTGGCTCTCCACCATTCCGAGAAGATATTGTCCCTGCTTTTAATAACAGCTTGCCAGCGTGTTCACCCTTCATTGGTTTCTCATGATTCGTGTCCCTCCTCTCCGTTCCTTCCATGTCTCCTTTACCTTGATAATTAATTTTGTATGGAATTTTAAATGGGAACATGACAGAGGTGAATGCAGGTGAGGAAGTGAAGGAAGGAGAGATTAAGGTTTAGGGGGGAGGAGGAGAAGAGATGATGGAGATGAGAAGAAGAAGAAGAAGAAGAAGAAGAAGAAGAAGAAGAAGAAGAAGAAGAAGAAGGACATGGAGGTGGATGTGAGAGAGAGAAGAGAGAGAGAGAAGAGATGAATTGAGTAAAATGAGGGAGAGTGTTTGGGAGATGATATTGGTTGTTTCATGCAGGAGGGACAGGATGGATGATAGGTATTTAAAGATTATTTTTTCTTTTTTATTTTTATTTTTATTTTTATAAATATAGATAAGCATATGTGAAAAAACACTGATGCAAATTTGTAAATATTTTACGCAGAATACCTAATATTATTATTTTAAAAAATTTAAGTAAAAATTCTCAATATTACATTGTTAGTGTCCATTTTAACTATTTATAGTTAGAATTATAAATTTTATAAATATCAAGTTTATATTTCACATTACCGAAAGGGTGATGAAAAAAAAGTTATTTAATTAGTTGATAAACTTATTAAATTTGAATGTTAACAGTTAAAGGAAATATCTTGATAAATAATTTGAGGTATGAAAAATTTATAGAAGTGAGTACTTGTAAAAAAGATGGAGTAATTGAGAATTATTCTTATAATAAAATAGTGGTATTTCACTTCTTTTATGAGTAAATGATAACGGGTTTGAATCTTATTGATGGTTTATTCATATATTTTTATAAAACAATGAGAAAATTATTTGCATTAAAAGTGGATAAGTCCTAGAAATAATGATGATAATAATAATGATTATTATTATTATTATTATTATTATTGTAGGAATATATAGAGAAATGTCTTTTTTCATAGAAAATACATCAGAAAATTTCTCCTATATAATGAGTAATATAATTTTTTAAAAAATGAAAAAAAAATATTTATAGTGGATTTTGGATTGTGATATAAAATTATTCTTTCCTAAGTTGTAACTCTAAAATGTCATTTAAAATTTTAGCACTATCATTAAAAAAATTAATTGCTCAAACTATAAGAATATTTCACTAAAATATCCATCTATTGTTTTAAAAAATAAAAATAAAAATAAACCCCCTCAAACCATATCATAATATAATATTACGAGTTAGAAGTACATGAGCTAGAAGGGAGTAATCCCTACAAGGGTAGAAAAGGAAATGTGTAAAGAAAATTGAAATATTATTTTATTTTATTTTCTAAAACATCACATATTTATTTAACATGATAGTTGTGTAATAAAACATGGTATATTTTTTTGGTATGTACTTAAAAAAATAAATTTAAAATCAATAAAAAAAATATAATTCCAAAACTAAAATAAATATTTATATTTTATGATGCAAAATAAATGATTATCTAAATTTTGGAGTCCTCTCATGGCTTTAAACCGTATGTTATATGAAAACATTTGTGAAAAGATCATATGAAATATGCCTGTATTTAAAAAAGTGGAAGGGTGCAAGTAATTAATTGATTTTATTAATTTTAGGTGGATGGCAAATAATAACTTCTTACAGTAATTATGCCAAGATAAAAAGTACAAGATGGAATGAAAATTTTATTTAACTTTATTTTTTTGTACAAAAGGACTGATTTATCCTATTGGGTATTAAATCAAAGTAGATGATACAATATGTCAATATCAACTCAAAGATAAGACACCCAAATTATTTAGAAATATATGATTTTCACTTTCAAGTAAAATTCATTAGATTTTGACTTAATTACTAGGTCATCTGATATTAATTAAAAAAAATACTTTGTGATTAAAATTTTATTTTTCAAAAAAATTAATGGTAATTGATAATTGGCATTAATAATTTTAAAATCAATTATTAGGAATATTATATGCCTGTAAATTAAGAATATTGTAAGGCCAAATAAGTAAAATTACTTTTAAAATAATTTTCACACATGGCGGTGCAATAATGCTCGCAAAAGTATGAAAATGTCAAAAGTGCTACAATATGATGAATGATCTATATATTAATTAGCTAACTTTTGGAATATGTACCAATCAAGGCTTTATTTTTCTGAATTTTAGAAAATTTAGAAATATTTAAAATTAGAAAATATTATTAATTTAAAAATAAAAATAATCATGTTATTATAAAAAAACAAAAAAAGAAAAGTTGAGTTCCATTGATTTTTAAAATTTTTTTCTTATTATTTTTTTTCATACAAGAAACTAATCATATCTCAACACAACTAATTATCTTCCAAAAACTCACATCAAATATTGTAAATATTTAAAAAAATTAGAAAATGTGCATGTTTCCTTAATTTTGATAAAATAATTTTTATAAATACTCTGAAGAGAACAATACTTATATTTTGATATTCATTATAGCTTTTCTTATTAGATTTTTCACTTTCTAATGAATATATTCACATCTATCATATATTTCATCATGTATTATTATTATTATTATTATTATTATTATTATTATTATTGTTGTTGTTGTTATAAAATCAGTGAGGTCACTATTTTGCCTACCAAATATACATATGTTTTTTTTTAAAAAAAAAAGTTTTTTTGACAAATACAATAGTAGTTCGTGCACCCTCACAAAACTGATAAGAGAATTAGGTTGTAAGTCTATTAGTACAACCAAAGACTCTTGGCACCACTACACTTAACACATTTTGAACTTGAGCGATGAGAGTCTCGGCACTTAAGCTTTGCAAAGTGAGGCCAGTATCGGTGAACCAAAAACCCTTTAGTCCAATCAATATATGTAAGTTATCATAGTATTTTTATAAATGTGGTTAATGTATTAATGAACTTTTGTATGTCCAAATATATATATGAATTAATAATATTAGAGGAAGAATGCAAGCACATGGACGATTTCATTGATCTAAAAATGTTGCATTAAGAGGGGGTTTGGTTTGAGGGGAATGTGATTAGGGTGAATCGGTTTAAGGGCAATGGAAATGGGGAGAATGAGAAAAATAATAAAGGGGGTGTTTGGATGGGTTTTTTTTAAGCCCAGAAGTGCTTTTTTTATAAGTTAAGCACTTCTGGGTTTTAAAAAACATGTTTGTTTGGGCTTTTGGGCGAAGCGAAAGGCTGTGAAAAAGCTAAAATTCGAACTTTTTTTCGGAAAGTCGCCTCATAGGTGCTTCTTAGAAAAGCATTTAACTTACTTTTGAAAGCACTTTTTAAAAAAAGTGCTTCCCAAAACTTTAAAAAAGCACTTAGCACTTTTTTTAAAAAGCACATTCAAACAAGCCCAAAGCAGGGTTTGATTAAAAGGAATATAAGTGGGGAATGGAAAAAAAAAAATATGAGAGAAAAATGTGATAAAATTATTTTTATGTCCTCTATTATAAATGAATGATATTGTATAAAATAATGGATAATATTTAATATTATTTAACGTTACTAGATTATAAAATAATTTCAATAATAATTATAATGAAATATTTTAATTAAATAAATCACTTTAATTATTAATTATTTTAATTATTATATTTAGATCTTGGAATTTAATAATTCATGTAACTAGTATTCGTTATAATTCAATATTTTAATTAAATGATTAAATAATTTATTTTAATTATTTAAAATAAGGGCAAAAATGTAATTTTAAATCCCCAAGAATAAGATTTCCCCCAATTTTGGGGAGAATGAGATTCATCCATATACAGAAGTAATTTCACTCTTTCATGACAATACTGCTCACTCTTTTGATCCAAATAAAAGCTAATAATGAAATATAAAATGATTTATCATGCTAACAGTCATGATTCTTTTGATCCAAACCCACTCTAATTAATTAAGTACACCAATGTGGTAAATCATTTTTAAAAATTATATCACTTAGTGAGAAAAAAATACACTATAGCATAATATAATATTTTTATATAATTATATCATAATGGCTGTTTGGGTATCTTGTTTACGCTATAAAATTATTATGTCATTAATATGAACATGATCAGATATTTGTTTATAAATTTAGACCAAGAACAAAATAATAAATAAAATAAGGATAATGATAAATTTTATGGCAACCTGTGTTTTGGTTTGGATTCACTTGGGATAGCAGCAACAAATGACATCTTGTCCAAATTATACTCATGCTTAATCTTGCCTATATTAATGTCACCTATATTAATTAGTCTTTTTTAAAATAGCTCCTATACAAGCTTCTACCATTCTTCAGCTAAATTGTCTTCCTCTCAAGTTTAATCATTTAATGAGATAGTTAGTAATGTGGTTTTGGCTTAATGTTGATGACTTGATTTTTTGTGAGTGACAACATTCATGTCTCTTTCCAGTTTAAATATCTTCATGACTATTTTGGTATTAGACACTTGAACATTCTTAGGGTTTTTTTAGATTGGAGGTAAGGGGTGCAACTAGTTGAGACAAACTACGTTGTGAAGTGTTTAAGCTCGTGTCGACATAATTGGCCGTTGGGTCTAGCTTGGCTCAAGCTTGATTCGAGCTTGAACTTTTAAGCTTGAGCTTGGTTTGAGTTTGATTCGAAACAATATAGTAGAATACTCTATTTAGTCTCTGTATTTAACTTAATCTATTTTTTTAGTCCTCCCATTGTAATTTGACCCAAATTGGTTCCTCTATTGATGATTTGAGACAAAATGAGTCCAGTTCATGACGGACGTTCTCTTATCCATCTGATGTTGCTGATGTGGTATTATGAAAGTTTTATAAAATACCCTATTTAGTACTTACATTTGACTCAGTCTACCTCTTTAGTCCCTCTATTGATGATTTGAGGTAAATTAAGTCCAATATATGACGGAGAAGAGAACGTCCGTCATGAGCTGGACCTAATTTGTCTCAAATCATCAATAGAGGGACCAATTGGGGTCAAATTATAATAAAAAGACTAAAGGGACAGATTGAGTCAAATAAAGAGACTAAATAGAGTATTATACCAAAAAATATTTGTTTACAATAAAAACAAGTTCAGCTCAAGCTCGGCTTGTTAATGAGCTCGTTAAGTATGTTGAGCTCAAACTCCAATTAATATGGTAATAAATTTATTTAATATAAGCTACAAAAATTAAGAAATGTTTTTTTATCGTAATATTTGATGCTCCGCTAGTAGACTCATTTTGCAAGCTCGTCAGTCTTAACAAACAAATCAGAATAGTTTAGGACTTGAGTTCGACTCGATCAATTATCCAAGCTTGAAAATCATACTCAAGCTCAACTCATCTGTTGAACGAATGAACTTTTTTTTTCTCCAAAAAGCACTCCGCACCGTCCAATATTTTCTCCAAAAAGTTTTTGAAAATTTATTTCTTACGGATTATTATTATTATTATTATTATTATTATTATTATTATGACAAATAAGATTGGTACTGGTTATTTTGTCAGTTTTTGGTGGATATTTGATGAATTATCTCTTGCAAAAATTAAAAAACAGGCTCACTAATACAATACCACCGTTGAAACGTTTATCAGAGGTATTTGGTGTGCATCATTCAACACTTATTTCTCTTTGGATTTTTATTGATTAAAAAAAAATCATTTCGATTTATAGTTTTTTTTTCCCTTCAATAAAAATATCAAAAATATCAAAAATTAAAAATCCAAAGATTTTGTCCTTGGCTTGTCACATGGACCATCACACTTCACCATAGGTTTCTAATCAAATAAACATAAATACGAGATTTGATTGGCAAAATTAAAAATTTAAAGACTTATTTTTTGAATTAATTGTTTATAAGATAATAATATTAGTCGAAATATAAATTCAAACCAGTGTCACATTATAGAGAATGGTAACTTTTCTTTTAACTAAATAAGATAGTAAAGTGTCAACTTTCTCTCATAAAGTTTTAGTCGAAATAAGTGATTTGTCTGCTTTATCACAAGAAAATAAAAAAAATAAATGCATTACAAAGAATAGTAACTTTTAACCAAGTAAGATAGTAAGATGTCAACTTCATCTCATAAAGTTTTAGTCGAAATGAGTGGTTTGTCTGCTTTATCACAAAAAATAAATAAATAAATAAATGCATAAATACAAACACAACCTTAAAATTAATAACAAAAGTTACCTCTTCTTCTGTGACTCTGCCTATTACTATGTCCTCTCTCATGAGAGCAATTGTGGAGCAATTAATAGATTTACAATATAGGCTTTGGCAATTTCACATGTAAAATTACTGTTTTAATTGTTTTTGGTCCATACAAAGATGAGATGAATGGCTTATCTTTATACCTTATATTTTTAGGAAAAAGAAAAATAATAAAATAATTTTTTTGTTTCCTTCAAGGGTATGCATGTAAAAACACAAGAAAGAAATCCTAAGAATGTTGAAGTTGCCACATGGGGGAGTAATGGCAGGGTCTGTTCAACTCATGTGGCAAATGTTGGCAAGGTGACAAATGGTGTAAAGGACCCATCCATCATACATCATTAATGTGATCACCAAGGCATCTTCCCTTGAACCAATATTCATCTTCCCCTCACTTGACCCCACCCATGCTCCCTCTTTCTCTCTTCATATATATATATATATATATATATATATATATATATATATTATGTATTTATTTATTGGAAATATTTATTATAATAGTCAAAGTTTTGGTCTGATATATTTAATTTAAAGCTTTGCAATAGCCATTACAATAGCCGACATATATGTATTTTAAAAATAATAAAAGATAAGTGCATTAAATTTTAGAGATATATAATAGTCATTAAATTTACTTCCAGCAGTTAGCTACAGTAATAACCAAATAATACAAAACAATAAAAAAAATTATATTTATATAAATAATAGTTATTTGATCATTATCTAGTGACTCTTAATCAATATTTCTAAGAAACAGTAATCTACTTATTTATATAATTTAAATCATGTATATATAACTGTCTAAACTATATGAATATGCTCTCTTTGACGCTTTAACATTGAACATAAGGACTAATGTGAAAATAGGTGGTATAGTATAGTTTATGAGTATGACAAAAGAATTAAAATCACCTAGATTGTAAAGTCAATGGTGGATGCTAAAATAAATATTTCTATAATATATGGGCCAGAATCCAAATGTACAATGACTAAAATTTTAGAAACTATTGCTGGCTTTAAACCAAATTTTTAATGCTATTGTAGATATAAAACCTACATATAATATAATGAGTGGATTTTATATTTTTTTTTTTTTAAAAAATAATACTATACTTTTACGCACACAAACCATATTAACTAAAATCATATTTCAATATATTGTAGCTTGCACTATTTTTATAATTGTTTTTTTAAGCACATGCATACAAAGATAAATACGATCGTACCAGTACTAAAACATCAAGCCGATAAAAAATATGGAACTAAAAATAATTGAAAGAAAGTATCAGAAAGAGCGAGATGGTAAATAAATATAAATCTATTTAAAAATAAGCAAAAAAAAATAAAAAGAATAAATAGACAGAGAGTGATGTGTGCTTGTGTTTGTCTATTAAGGCATGAATGATACATGAGCAAATTGAGCATGATGATTTCTTTTGGGTGTCTATTATCATCTGAGATAAAACCCTCAATGTGTGCTTGATAGCTTGAATCCCATTGAGTGGCTCCAAATTCTTTTTTGGTCTCATATTTGATGGCCATTTCTTTGTCTTCTTTAACATAACATGCTTGGCACATGCATGCTCCCATCAAGGGTGTCAGTGCCACAAGCTTATTGCTCTTAATCACAATAAATAAATAAATAAATAAATAAATAAATAAATAAATAAATATACTCTAGATTTGACTTTGATTTTTATTTTAATTTGTTTAGAAAAATTAAAGTTAAAAAATGATAGATTTTAGTTCTTGGTTTTGGAAAGTTTCTGCTTGATTTTGAATGTTAAGGTTGTGTTTTACCAAATATAGCCACCTTCCCTATCATATATACTTTCCTCTATTTGGGATGAATTGGTTTTGTTTGTAATGATGAAAAGGAAATTTAAAAAAGAAATGGGTGAAGTGTCATTTCAAATAAATTCAGGTTTAATTTTAATTATTTTTGAGTAAATTTAAGGTGAATTTGCTTTGAAAAAGAAAGAGGAGACTTAGCCTATTTCTTTCAAAGGAAAATACATTCTTTACTTCGGTGTATGTAAAAATTAGATAGATTTTATCAAATTTAAAGAATAAGATACTATGAGTGAAATTCAAATATATATATATATATATATATATATATATATATATATATATATATATATCGACAATAAAAAAGAAGTGTAAATAAAATAAAAAAAAGAAAAATAACGCAATCGCACATAATTTATGAGGTTGGATGATATCTCTACATCCTCGAATGCAAAGTGATTGTATTTTCTTATTAATTGAAAAATTATGATAATGTAAATTTATTTGTAAAACCCTAAATGATGTAAATTACAAAATTACCCTTGTAGAGTAGCGTTGTGGCGTTGCTTTCTCACCCGACAAAATACTAACATTGGTGTCAACACTCAAATAATATTATAAATTAAATATGTTGTGTGGAGCTGGATTAATTTTTTTATAGGTGACTATGTTTTGAACTTTTTTCATTAAGGTAACCATGTTTTGATTTGTATCAAAACGGTTACTAACTTTTGATTTTGTTTCTCCGGGAGGTTACTGGCGAGTGACTATAACCTTTCTGCTGGCGTGGCTACCGGAATTTGCCTAGTCAGCATTAAGTTGCCACGTAACCAGCTGGCGTGGTGACCCGAAAAAAAGATTATATTTTGGTAGGTTACTGAGGTTTGGACTTGTTTCATTAAGGTTACCAAGTTTCAATTTGTATCAAAACGGTTACTACAATTTGATTTTGTTTCTCCGGCAGGTGACCCGCAAGCAATCACATCCATTCTGCTGACATGTTGACCGGAAAAAACACAATCAGCCTGATGTGGCTATGTCACTAGGATGCCACATCAGCATTTGTCCATGTAATATAATTTTTGGCCACATGGTGAAGTGGACAAATGCTGATATGGCACCTGGTGACGTGGACAAATGCTGATGTGGCATCCTAGTGACGTGAACTCATCAGGGTGACTGTGTTTTTTCTGGTCGACATGTCAGTAAGATGGATGTGGTTACTTGCGGGTCACCTGCCGGAGAAACAAAATCAAATTGTAGTAACCGTTTTGATAAAAATTGAAACTTTGTAACCTTACTGAAACAAGTCGAAACCTCAGTAACCTACCAAAATATAATCTTTTTCTCCGGTCGCCACGCCAGCTGGTTACGTGGCAACTTAATGCTGACTAGGCAAATTCCGGTAGCCACGTCAGCAGAAAGGTTATGGTCACTCGCCAGTAACCTCCCGGAGAAACAAAATCAAAAGTTAGTAACCGTTTTGATACAAATCAAAACATGATTACCTTAATGAAAAAAGTTCAAAACTTAGTAACTTACAAAAAAAATTAACCCGTGTGGAGCTTAAAGATTTAAGACAGCATGAATACATTTCTCAGCATATATGTGGTCAAAATATTTACCTAATTTTTTGATACATTTAAAACAAATAAATTGAAAAGGAAAATCATGATGTTTAATTTCTGATAAGGTTTGCAAAGTTAGAAAAGAGTGTTTGCTTTCAATTATTAAGAATTAATTATCAATTTAATTAATAAAAGATATTCTCTTACAAGATGGAATGTCAATTTTTTCAAATGGGGTTACTGCCTTACCAAGCATACTTAATAATTGACTTTTGATCTCTTGAAAATCATTGGGCATCTAACCATCATTGTACCTTTTATTGTTTCTTACTCTCTTTTATTATTTATTTATTTATTTTGATAATTGAGATAGACCAACATTTTCTTAAAAAAATAAATTAATTAAAAAAAATGATATGCAGATTCCATCCATGGTGATGTCTGAGTCCATGAATTTATTAATAATGAATTTGAGATACAAATTGACTTTATTTGGCACATGTTACGTTTGTTTAAATATAATGTATTTTATGAAATTATTTTTTTTAATATATAAAATACATATAAAATGTTGTCACGCAGTTAGTGGGCGTTTATTTCTACGGTTCTGATTTTTTTTCCTCTGAAGTGATGTAGTGATCACTTCTCCCACTTCAAACTAAAATGGGTTTTAGTTAAAACCACTTCAGTATTTTTTTTACACCGAAGAGGAGGAAGTGAGTCCCTTATAAAGTTCACTTCCCCCCACTTCCAAAAACCCTTTAGAAGTGACACCACTTACACCAAAATAAATACTAAAAATAAGAAAATAAATTTTTATGGAAGAGACATCCTACAAAATGTATAAAGAAAAAGGTGGAAATCATATCATTTTCATCACTTTCCATTTCTTCATATAAGCTGTACTTCCACCACTTCCTAGCTTGGGAAGCATACATTGAAATGAACCCCTTAGTCTCTGAGAAGGCTGACCTGACAATTATTTGGACACTTTTTTTCCATTTATTTATTTATTTTGCCTCAAGACCAATATAATGTATAGAAATAGTCCCAAAGCCCATGAAAATTCAGCTGAAAAAATAGCTACTTTGGAAAACAACTTTGAACAAAAGTTTAACTCAAGGGTTAATCCAAAAAAAGTAAGCTATGTATATTGTTAAAACTATATTAGAATTTCACTATTTTAACTTTGAACCAAAACATTGTTGCGCTAGGATTTTGATGTCAAAATCTAGAAGATTTTCAAAGAGGGCGAGCTCATAGAGGGAAAGTCTTGGAGTACAAATTCTAATGTTGTACGTTGGGATGATAATGAACTTAAAAAGCTTGAAAGTTTAAAATTCTTTTTCAAGACAAACTTCTATATACTAATGTAAATTAATTGAATACAAGTAAAAATAAATATTTTCAAATTTCAATTAATAATAATTTAATATTAACAAAGTTTTGAATTATCTATTTTTGTGAAAAATTATTAGCGTAACAAACTAGTGGTGTCCACTTTGAATACTGGATATATCCACAACCAAATATAAGAGATTTTTAAATAAATAAATATATTAAATTGTAACCCAAACACTAATGATAATCATATGAGGAGCAACTTACCAAAATAAAACTTAGAAAAATCATATGTGGTATTATGATATTTAGGGTGTGTTTAGTTCGAAAGTGGTCCATCGGAAGTAATGGATGTCTAAAGTGACTTCAATTGAAATAAAATTTTCATTTGGAAGTTTTTACTTCCATGTGTTAAGTTGAGCAAGTGTTAAATTATGAATTTTTTTTGTCATAATTAAAAGTGAAAAAAAGTCAAAATAAGGTTAACTAATAAATTTTAAAATCTTAATTTAGTTATAAAAAATAAAAAACAATAAAAATAAAAAATAAAATAATTTATAAAAAAAATAAAATATTTATAAAAAAAATACAAAAGTTGGTGGAGTGAGATTTCGAAGTCCCATTTCGAAAAAAAATTTCTAAAATCAAAAAGTGAAGCGAAAATTTTAGAAATAGTCACTTACCCACTTCAGCTTTTATTTTGGTGAACCAAACAAGTAAAAGTGTCATATCAACTCCCACTTAAATCACTTCGGCAAAACAAACACGTTTTGAATGTATTAAAAAAGAATAGATAGTATGGGTCTGCTAGAAACACTGAGTTCGAATCCTGTTGGACATAGTGGTGATAAGGGATCCTCGATGTAAATTTGGGTTTGCTATTTGAGCCCCACATCAAAACGTACAAATCCACGCGTGTTATGAGTTTGAGTCCCGTTCTGCGTTTACTAACTTGAGAATTATATTTCCAATAATCATACTTCCAACGGTAAGAACCAAATGACCCCTAAAAAACCGGTGAGGCTGAGTCATACGGCACACTAAGATTTTACCCTTTATTTTTTTTTTAAATTCTAAAAGGGTTAAATAAAGTGACCTAATTTTCAAAGGACGCACATATATAATTAGTGTTAACCAGAACTTGAAAACCAAATTATAATTATATTCACATATCTTCAGCTACGCTACATACAAAACCTTTCAGAAGGATCTTGACAAGCCACTTAATAAATATCACAAACAGTAACAGAAAACAAACAAACAGATCCATAGCATTTGAAACATTCATACATTGATTACTTTCTGAAAATTGAGCTCCACTAAAATTCCTCACTAAGATTAATAAAGTATCACAGCATAAATAAATAAATAAATGAACTTACAGCTTCATATAGCCGAGTAAACATGGAAGAAACGTGATACAAAACATCTACACTAGATAAAGAACAGATTAAAGTTCTTGCTAGACAACCAAAAAGGGAAATGTTTCAAATGCTATGGCTCAATAAGAGCAGCAACAAATATCGTATACAAACCATGACATTCCAACAGCTGAAAAAAATAAAATAACGCTACTAATATATTTCCATATAATGAATGGTAGGCATTTTATAAGTAGGGATACACATCCGCTGTAAAAAAAAAAAGGCACAGGGAAATAGCTAACCCAAAAAAAGAGTCAAGCACAAGGAGATGCGCACCAAATATCAATAAAGGGAACAATAGCGCCTGTCAACTGGATCAACAGCAGCCTAATATCTATATGCTGATGAGCCTGGTGGCGCTGGTGGCAGCCGATTAGGGGTGCGTCGGCTGCCAGAGTTTGGTCCAGAATTCGCATCACCATTCTGAGCGGGGTCACTGTAACGTCGACTGTGGCCATTGCTGTTGGACCTTGAATCACCATAGGAACTGGAGTGGTCCAACGGTCCATTTGCCGCTGCATCAAATGCAGACCGCCAATCTTCACCCGGACCGCTTGTTCGTGGGCTGCTTTCTGCAAATAAGTATATAGAACAGTACAATACTCTATCATGCTGGCCAAAATACAGTAACACTGAAACAGAATTCTCAAGGATGCTGAGAAAGACAATATATATGCATCTCAAAACAAACAAACGATTATTCAAAAAACTCTTTAGTGTCTGCACTCAAAACCTATCTCAACATAGACAGCAAGAAATATAAATTTGCCTGGAAATCAATCAACATATGATGTGAACCACAGTGTGTATCCATTAAAAGAAATTAACAAGATGGATTTATTGAGACTATATCATACTAAAAGTAGAGAATTCCAGAAGAAGACAATAAATTTCTGCTTGCACCAGGCAATGCCACTAAGATTATGCATTAATCATCACCATGATGCTTTACTCATTAAAGTATGTGTTTTAAATAATATGGATAATGTTCAAAATTGCAAAAAATCAAAACTATGAGAGGCTTCATTTTTAATAGCACCAGTGGTGATATTCCAACTTAGCATAGGCATGCACTTTATAATGTACAATATACAAATGCTATCATCAGAAGAAAAAATTCGCCAAATTACCTGCTCCAGTGGCCCCATTGGAAAAGCTAGCCGCAGCAGCACGGTTGTCATGAATGCTTAGTTGACGAGTTAGTTTGGAAAGAATAGAGGACTGCTTTTGAAACCTCTCCCGTCTACGCTTGACATTTTGATCCTCTTGAAGCAGTTCTTCAATCCTTGCGGTGCTTTGGCCACTATTCATAACAAAAATATCTTATTAGAATAACCAATTTTGAGATAACAGTCAAAAAGATGATTCCAAGTCTACACACGTATGCATTTGACTCGCAATTAGTGGCTGGTAGTACAAGATGATTCCAAGTCTCACATAGTCAAGTTAATTGACTATTCTTCATAAAATGGTTCTCAGTGCAGATTATTTTACCCAACAAGCACACTTGATTATAGAAGATGAGAGACATGGGGGCCCCTCTTACAAAAAGATGGAACTGATTCCACAGATCCTCCTCATCCATGTCATCAAAATCCTTAGATGAACTTCCATTTCTCTCTATTTTGAAAAATCATAGGCAGAAGAGTTGAGCAGTAAAGCGGGTAAGGCTTCAGCACTTCTCAGAATAGAGGGAGATTTGCTTGTAAGAGATCACTCCAGACATCTGCTTGGACTTGGATAATCCCCTTTACTCTTGAAGATTGAAGGGTAGACATCCCCACAGGATCAAAAATACAAACCTGGGAAATCATTCTCAAACTCCACTTCACAAGATCAAGCAATAAAATCTAGATTGATCTCAAGAGTAACACATCAAGATAAATCCCAATAAGGATCCCATTCATTCACAATCGGCAATGGTGACAACAAGTAAAACTTAAAGGTGCCTCGCAGACTATCTCATGTCACCATTTCAGATTTTAAAGGGCATTTATGCAAGGTTAGTATGGACATCAACCATCTTCTGCCATCATTTACAAGTAGCTGGCATAACCCTGATCACAAGGGCATTATGAAAATACATGTATTCAGGGGAAAATGCAAATGTAAGGGGTATTCTTGCAATTTGATCATTTTGGGGATATGCAGGACAAAAACACAATGACGCTGCTATAATTTTCTAGACGTTGTTCAGAAAAATAGCAATTAAAATCCAAAAGAAAGAGCACCTTAACTACCTTTTGTTGCAACATGGAAACTAAAATTTTCGATGTTCTCAGGAATGTTTAGGCATAACCTACCTGACAGAACTGTATAATTGGTTCAGCATGTCTTCCTTTGCTTTCTCTACTTGGCAAAGCACAACAGCCTGTCAAATCATAAACTGATATTCATTTAGCCATTCAATTATGTTCAATAAACAAGCCAGTAAAAGAATGCGCTTAATGTGAACTTGCCTTGGGAACATTTGCAGCAAGGCTGTTTAGAACAGCTTCTACATAGCCACGAACTTCTTGAGACATCCATCTAAGTTCTTCCTCTGGATCAGCAGGTCTTCTTGTCATTGTGTCCTAAAGGGAAAAAACTCACATTAACTTTTAAAGCTACTTATGACCAATAAAGGAGATGCACATAAGAAAAAAGGTGCAGAATTTGATAAAGCATTCTTTCTGAAGGTTAGAAGGCAATATAGGCAATATGGGGCAGGCAGGCAGGCAGGCTTAAATAAATATGCACAGGGATGACATATCCAATGAGGCCAAAACAGCAGTACTTTGGTGGCAATGAAGGAAGATCAACACTCCAAGCCAAAAGGTTATCATGTAGTTTCACAAAAGGATCCCACTTGAGCAAATGGAAGCACACATCACTAGTAAGTACTTGAAACTACATGAATGGACTTGACCAAAATAAAAATATGTACTACTTATAAAGAGATACCATAATTCCACACAAACAAACTTAAGACTTCAAGTATTGAACAAAAATCCAGATTCCAAAATATAATAATGTAAGGTCAAAACCCAACTATTCAGTTCATAGACGCACTGATTCATCTCTAAATTAGATCCTACATATTTTAAAATAATTATCACAAAGAAAGACTCAGCTGATTAATCCACATTATTACATAATTACAGGCAGTGACTTGTTTGGGTTGAAAGCATTAAGAATTGAGGGCCTATAATTCATCTGTAGCATCCCTTAATACAGCTTGCTTAGCTTTTCTCTTTTTCCTCTTCCCAAAATATTGTAGTTAGATTATTTTCATATCTCCTGCCACCACTACTGATCTATTATGAAACCCAATATTCATTTTTAGAATTTTCAATCCTCAGAGACTTCGAAGTTTTCCTTCCACTGCATGTACATCCACTTGATCAACCTTCTTTATCTCAAAATTGTTCATGAAACTGGTCATATTAGTCTAATATTTAAACAAACTCACTTCACACTGTTCTTCACTGATATTAGGTCAATAAATTTACATTATGCAATAAGTAAATTGACTGTAAGTTATTCTTTGGTTGGAAACACAGATTGCCCGCAAGCTTTCCAAATTCTTAGATAAATTCACTTCACAGGATCTCAACATGATTCTCAAATAATTTCAATTCACATTAGAAGGCAAGGAATCAGTGATAGGCTCCCAAAACCCAAAAAGTCTAAGAAATGTAATCGAAACTATCTAGCAAAACAGGAACCAACTTGACAAAGTATTGAACCAAGTTTTAGAATTCATCGCTACAATCATGCGGTTTGAGATTCAAATATGCTGGTCAGGAAATTCATCTGTAGCCGCTCAACTGCTGCAATAATAATAGCAAGTTGGTGGCAAACATTAAAGCAGATCCTTGAAGTCCTTGAAGTGATATTTCTCAAGTCATGCGACTTTCAGCTTCTCAAAAAGAAATTGACTCTAAAGTATCATGTTTCCATCAGAAATATCTCATAGAACATAAGGATTCAAACAATTGCCAGAAGAAACTTAAAGCAACATACCAAGGAACCATCCGAAAGGCTCTGCCTCATGGAAGGACCTACTTCAGAAGGTGCCCCCTTGGCAGTGGTCCCCTTTGATGGTTGAATAACATTGCTAATCTTATTAACCCACTCAGTTTTGTCAGACATGCTCTCCGCCTTCAATATAACAGCACTATGAGCTGCAAAATAACATGCCTGGTGTAAGTACAAGAAAAAACAAAAGAACCAACTCACATCATATAACCAGTACAATTAAACAATACCTTTCAAAACTGTCTTGTATGGAACTTTGCTGGTAATCTTGAATACAAGACTAGGACCTTTTCCAGAATCGGGTCCATTTGCCTTTTTTGACTCTTTAGAACTTTTGGTAGTTTCTTCCTCCTCGGGAACCTCTTCTACATTGCACTCCTACAGAAACATACAGTTGACTTGTTTGATTTATCTTCATGCACATACACAAAGCCAGTGAAAAGTTATCATTTTATATTGTACCCTCTAAGCATCCGGTCAGGTAGCAAGCCATGTGGGTGTCATAAAATTATTTATTAGCAAGACCAACATTTTTAATTCAAAGATTACTCCAACGACATGCAAAAAAAAACATGGACAAACATAGAGTGGTAATAAAAAAAGGCAGTAGACTCAATCAACGCATGGTCAGATACAACTTTCAAATATATCTTTAATGATTCGGCATAATAAACATCCCTAGCAAAATCAACAAACTACAGAAATAAAAATGAAATAAGCAGACAAACAAAGAAATTCACAATTAGGGTTTCCAAAGCAGAAGAACCTTTTAGTGATTATTATGCGTACTGGCGTTTGGTTGAAAGCTCACAAAAAATAAAGAAAATGGGTCATACATGTTTTGTCAGGCAAGTGTATATTATATAATTCCTTCTGTGTCCTTCTCTAAAACTTGAGGAGATGAGGGGAAGGGGTAAATCAGCCTACATAAAAGTCACCTTATGGAAGATTTGGAAAGGCAGAAAATGAGAAAACAGCAATATATTTAAGACTGCAAGAAAAGGAATAGTCAAAACCCTTGGCACTCTTTTCTCAATGACCAGCCAAAAAATGCCTCCCATATTTATTTCATGGCTCTCTATTGAACTGTTCTCCTTTTTTTCATTGTGATAATTTTCTCTTTTATTAAAATAGTCCTATTCTTACCTTTAATTGCATATTGTATTTTCCACAATTATATTTATTCTCTTTGAAACAATCAGTGGCCTTTAACATGAAAATTGCTTTCTTACCCTCATTGTCATTAACTTTGTTCCTTCCCTAAAATTGCACTGTCAAGCTTTGCCTCAAAAATAGAAGATATCACACTATGAAGTAAAGATCTTTTGAGAAATGCATCACACAAAACTATTTTAATCCTTCCTGACTTCAGAAACATAAGAACCAAATTGTGTTGTTTCAAGAGCAGGTTTAACGCTAAACAGCATATTTAGAATAACAATCTCAATGTCGAGGTGCTTATTAAAGTAATCCACTAAATCAAATGAAATGCACAAAGGATACCAAAATTAGCACAATGTACCTCCAAAGTGATGACACCACGGAAGTGCCTTTCCTCCTGCTTCTTAGTGTATCCAAGCTGCATTAGAAGTTGAAGTTAGCACTAACAAAGACATTCCCAAAATATACATACATATCTATATATACATAAATTATGGTTGTGCTTTTTTAGGAAAGCAGTTTCATGTCCGTCATGCAAAAACATATTATCCATTAAAAATAAATCTTACTTGATTTTTTTGAAAAATTAAAATAAAAAGAGTACTAATCAAAAAGGGAAACCTAAATAAATTCATATGGGAAAAATCAAATATAGGCACAGAAGAACCTAAAACAGAAAACAGAGAAGCAAGCACCCACTACATGATAAACATTAAAAAAACTGGCATTAATAAAAATACATTCAACCTACCTTTCCACTCTTCTCATTCAGAACAAACCATCTTCTGCTCCACCCGTTTGTTTTAGCACTTCTTTTCAACAGAAACCCTAACAAAGGAAAAAACACAGTTAATTAGCAAGTTACTTCTAAATTTTAAAATAAACAGAACCCACAGTGAAAAGTGGAAGACTAGTAGTCATATAGAAATGTCAAAAAAACACCCTTAAAAAAATTAAATTAAAACAAACAACAGCCAATCTAACAAGCATATGATCATTGATTGCATTTCCACCTACAATCCCAAAAACAACAGCCACTTTAGAGTTGGGATTGTCAATAAGCAATGCCTGTTCACTTATCTCCATTGAGGCAGACAGACAGGTCAGACTTGCAGTTGCCTGAGATCTGATAACCAGAATTGGGACTTTATGAGAATTTAACTTGCAAGTTTCAGTCCAGCAGTAGGGCTCAAGTGAACAAGAGTGGAGAAATAAAGGATCAAAAAGAAAAGAAGAATGCAGAAAGGTATTGCATGAGCTGGCTGTCATCCCCTTTATCAGAATTTAACATGTGCTTGTCATTTATAATAAGCAAGCCTGTGCTCATAAAGGTCCCTTTGAGAAAGTCAAAGTCAATAGCAAATTATTTTATTTAAATTGATATTAAATATATTTCAAAAGAGGTACCAAGCCCCCTGCCATAGTGTGAATACACCACCAGTGTGCATAAAATTTGCAAAGAAGGATGCAACTAATCCTCCATAGATTATGGTTTACATCTCTTCTACATAACAATCTCATCATCCACAACCAGTGGGTAATTTCACTTGGCAAAAGCAGATTAACAAAATATGACATGCAAAAGAACCAGCCACATCAAATGTTCCCTGTGACATATCATACATAATATGGTTTACATATCATACATAATATGACATACAAAAGAACCAGCAGATTATGGTTTACATCTCTTCTACATAACAATCTCATCATCCACAACCAGTGGGTAATTTCACTTGGCAAAAGCTGATTAACAAAATATGACATGCAAAAGAACCAGCCACATCAAATGTTCCCTGTGGCATATCATACATAATTTAGCACTCATAATCATGTCCCACAGCATATACAGATCAAAGGATTAGTCTCTTTTACACAACTACCACTATCAGCAACTAACAATATTTTAATTATGTAAATTTCTCAGCAAATATAATTACCATTAAATTCCAAAACTAAAACAAATTTGATATAACAGCGCAATAATTGCATTAATTTGATCATGAACTATAGAGGTTGACATGCAAATTACAAAAAGCTAGAATGGAATATTGACATGCATAGTAAGTTTTAATAAATTCAGGGAATGGCTTAAAATCATAATAGTTAAAAACACCTGCTGTAATTTCTCCTCCAGGTCCAGCCACCTGCAAAGCTGAACCTTCTTTTGAATCTTTATCTTTGTCATTCTGATTGGGCTTCTCTTTCATAGACTTCAAGCTGCCCCCTTGTTGTTGTGAACCCGTCTGAGGGCTAGTTGCCTAGTGAATATCAAAGAAATACATATCTGAGAAGATAAGAGCCAACAGAGAGAAGAATGATCCGACTAACAACTTGGATACACACATATATATGCTGCACTTGCATGTGTTTCACATGCACACGCACACACACACAAAATACACATACACACACACAAACAGAGAGAGAGAGAGAGACTCACTCGGTTTAGAATGGCTTGCTCAGCCTCATGCCCCTTCTTTGAAGATCTGTTCTTTATTTCTTCCTCCCGACGCTGCCTATCCATCCTATTAAAAAAAATATTGGAACAATTTAACAAGGAAATAACATAATTAACATAACATCTAAGAACATGAATGCTTGATATATTCAGATTGCATGGCCACGTGAAGTATACTGCATTTCCTTACTGCTTAAGCCTTTCTTCATGAATATTTAAAATAATAATTGCCTCGTCAAAATTCACAAGGAAACTCAAGCACTGGCCCCCAATACCAAAGAATATTGCATGGTCTAAACTTTTCTCATGGACAATAGAAAGCATGCTGACATAACGGTCATTAAAGATGAAGAATAACCAGGACAAATGCAGCAGACAAGATGAATCCCAGGGTTTAATGTATCAAATTGACAAAACAAAAATACATATCAGAAAATGCTAGATAGCAGAACATGACGAGTATTAACAATTCAAGTATCAAGTCTTTAAATTTACGCGACTGATTAAGCACATTTTTTATTTAGCCATTTCTCATGACATCATCTCAGTATTGCTGGCGATAAGAGAACATGCTGACTAAGGTCAAAATTCTTTAACAATAAACAGAGGAATGGTGTCAACAGCATCAATATGTAGCATTCGACCAGTACCAATTTAGCAAGTATGTGCCTAATGGCATTTAACCTGCCTTTAGGTGCTTTGAGAGGAACAAAATTGACCTAGGGGCTAAAATTGTCTACTTCATCTAATAATATTTATGAAAGTCTAGCACCAAGAAAAAAACAATTCAAATGCTAATTTCCAGGCACTGAATAGACATGACGGCACCTCATACCCATAACAGCTCCAACGGCATAAAGCACAACCTATAATCCTTCCAAAAGGCAGACATGGTCTAAAGTTAACCGAGAAGGATCTGCTCATGAGTAGGCCAAATAGCAACAATTTACATCTTAAGAGGTCTTCTAGAAGGTCAAGAGCTTGAGCTTAAATAGAAGCATGATTATAAGAAGGGTTTTTCTTCATGATAAAGGGTAAACTGGCATTGCCTATGTTTCCAATATGGGGGCCTTTGCCTACGTTTAACAGTCTATTTCATGTAAATGTTCACCAATGTACTTCCAGCAGTTAACAAGACTCCCAATAGAATTGAAATTAGCACCATCCTTAATACAGCACACAAAACACAGTTAACCACAGAAAACTAGTTATAGAGTGATACAGAGAAATAATAGCTGGTCTAAAAATAAAAATGAGGTGGGTCACATCTATAGTTGACCGCAGACTCACATGCAGGACCTCAAAGGCATCCAGGCATACAATGCAAACTGATCTTTCCCAACCATACATCACAAATAGAAAATATTATGTGATGGGCCCCTATATTATTGCTGCACTGGTCTTCTTGGAAAAAAGGTTTCAGATTTTGACAAATTCGAGCACCATATACCTTGTTTTGACTTTTATATCACAAATTAATGAAAACAGTGCAAAAACTCTTACGTTGCTTTATCATAGATCATGAGAATGACCACAATGAATCATCAGGGAAGATAACGCGACCTAATTTCAATTTGTAATAAAGATAATTAAGGTCTTAAAAATTGAGTAAACCAGGTAATCCCACTAAGCTTTAACATGATTGACTTATGCAGCTAGAATATAACATCCCATATCAAAACTTCAAAGCAAAAAACATGTGGCTAGCATTGCTTAGGAAAACCAACAAACCTTCTTTGTACCAAACGAATGAAGTGCTGAGGAGGAACAAAGGCACGTTCCATGTCAACTAGAGCAACAACCATCTTTTTAGCTTCATTGCGGAAATTATCTAAAGCATTGGATGCAATTACAATAACCTAGACACAATATCAAAAAGTAAATCAATTGCATCAAAGAAATAATGACGTTAAAACATTAAAGCATAATTAAGTTCATTAAAGAGCTGTACCTCACGCTTAAAAGGAGGATATCTTCCAAGTCCAGGTGTTGCATTTGCTGCAGCAGAAACAATATCTAACAACACCCGGTGCACCTGTTTGAATCATGCCCGATGAAACCAATGAGAAGTTAGATAAAGACGATAGTAGACATATTCCCCAATTAGTGAACCTGACCTCATCAACACATAGACGTGATGGTTCTTTTGCAAGCTCCAGAACTCCTTTTATCAAGGATCTCAAACCTTTCTCAGGAGATATTAGATATGGTTGGTAACCATCTGCTTCTAGCACAATCTATACAGAGCAAGTTCAAAGAAAATAAGTACATTTCAACATTATATTAATAATTAAATAAAGTCATGATCCACTTCGGGTATTGAGTTCAACACCACTAGCACTGAAACTACACTCATTGTCAAGACCTCAACAAAGTAGATGGGTCCTCCCGGGAGGACACAGAGATCAGATAACCTGAACCACCAACTAAAACCTATGATAATGTGCAGTGATCTTAATATTGAATTTTATATTGGAGAAGCAGTATGTGCTTAAGCCATTTTATAAGCAATAGCACATAGTACACTGTGATTTGACATTAAGTCTACATAATAGTCAAAGTTTCAAGTGTTCAAGCAGCTGCTTTCCTTCTATATAATCAAACTATATTGGTAAGTTAGACTTCTGGAAGAGAGGTTAGCTTCAAACTGGAGGCAAATCAGCTTAAAATCTCATAACCATTAGGATAGTCAGGGATAAACACGCACAACTATAGACCAAGTTTCTAGAGTGTCGTTCTGCAAGGTAAACTGAAGGTGCTCGAGTAAAATACCCTTTTGACATTGTTGATATCAAAATGCCTATCCAAAGGTAGCTGCTTGATTCGATTTGGAAAATTTCCTTCAAAACTTGCAACAACTTTCCAACCGCCACCCTGCACAAACGGTTATTGATCAAAAAATACTTTCTACCAAAGAAGGCAACACAGAAGTGCAAGAATTGTCAAAGTACTGAAATCAATGTAGCTCTGATCATTACGCCCCAGCACAACACTTATAACAATAAAGAATTAAATTAGGCATGTAAACAAAAACCTCACATAGAGCACTAGGGAACTAAATATACCGCAGACCAAACACATCCTTCTCTTTTTTGTTCTCAGTAGAAACCAACAATAGTGATTATCAAGATGAGTATTTATGTATCATCAGAAATATTTTCTTTGTTAGACAATGTGATTTACTCAGTCATATTAAAAAGCTTTAAGAAAATTATGCAGCTTTTAAGCAAGCAAGGAATACAAATACATCAAATATCAAATGCTCATATAAAATCTAAAAAAAATTGCATAGTAATGCAAGAAAGCGCATGGCCCCAGAAATTGGTACATCACTTTGAGCAAGCCACAATACTTATCTACATCTACAAATACATTAAATCCAACACAAACATAATTTTGGATGCCTAATCAAGAATATTGCGCATATCCAGCATGGTGAAAATTGGAATTTAGACCATTTTTGAATTTTGATCCCTGGTAAGGTCTGCCAAAGCACAAGCATCATACTTGTTCCAGTTATAATGTTCACATAGCATTCAAGTTCAATTACAAGAATCAGATAAAGTGCGGAGACAAACATGCACAACATATAGCACACGGACATACGGAGGGTAGATTAGATGTACAGGTCGGCTGCACCAAAGATGCCTACAGGTAAACTGTTGCATATTTAGCCCTTTTGCCTCAAAAATATAAAAAGAGGAATTGAAGTCCATATATAGAATTATCAGAAACATCATTAATTGAAATAGGAAATGGACTCACATTAGGATATTATGTACACATTTATTGGTAAAACAAACCATAGAAAAGTAGTCAATGTATATATTTAAAGAAATTCAACTTACAAAATTGAAGAAATTAGAACAGGTCACTAACCTCACCAGAGGAAATATGCTGAAGGAACTTATCTTCAAATTCTCGGCAAAGCTCCAAAGCTATTGCCCTAGTACCTTCAGAAGTATGTACCATTTGCTCCCCAAGCCTTACTAACTCATCCTCCACCATTTGGGATTTTCCTTGGAGCCTGCAAATGTTATTCTTAAAAATTAAGAATGCCGTCTCCACAAAAGAAGGCTTGCTAGTACTTTTGCACCAAAAGATATGGGGACCACACTTACATATCTACAAGTCAGGCTGTAGACATTTATAAGTTACACATTTTTTCTCTCCTACATTAGGTTTGTTAATTTAAAAGGCAGCCGTAACACTGCTAACATGGTAGAAAAATGGGCCCAAGGGCAAATCAAACGGTGGCCAATTCCAAGGAACAAGATAAACTAACAGATAGTTTAGTAACAAGAAAATGATATAAATTTACAATAGCATATAAGATTTCATGAGGCCAAATCTGATTTAACTTACGGGACCTTTGGAAGATATATAATACAATATGTCATGGGTGTAGTCTAAACCACATACATAGCACTATCATTTTGAATCGTGTTGCTTGCTAAAACATCATATACATAGTAACATAAATTAAAATCTGTCTCTTATTTTGAGCAAGTGATGAGCTTGTAACTTAAAAAAAGAGATTTACCCTGAGAGGAGGTTTGGAAGCCTAACTTTCATCCGTTTGCGTATCTGCTTAGCAAGAGTTTCCACCAGCGACACCCTACCAAGTTTGCTAGTGGGAGCTCCAGTCAAAATAGACTTTAGACTTTCACTTTCAGCTCGCCAAGCAGTTTCCAAGGAATTATCAGAACCTACAGATCCAGCTTGTGCTGAGGCAATAGAAACAGATTGCCCAATGAGAGCAACCCAAGAAATATCAGATGCAAGCCGTGGACCCTGATTTGACAGCAGAGCCTGAACAGCCGCAAGGCTTTTCTGGTCTCCTGATGCTTGATCAATTTTGCTGATAACACCAATAGTTCTGGTTCCTAAATCAAATGTTCCAAAAAAAAATTATTAATGAAGACAAAAATGTAGAAGGTAAAGAACCAAAGAAATAATGGAGCAAAGCAGACTGCATGATTTTGAAGAATAAATGTTTGAATAATTTTATATCATAAAACTAAGACAGTTAACAGAGCATTTACTACATACCCTCTGAATCAAACTCCTTAACTAGCTTAAGAGCTCGAGAAGAAGAAATTTCAGATGCCTGAGCAGCCGGTACTATGACTAGCAATATAGCATCATTGCGTGCAGCATAGTCACTTATCTGAAAGAAAAAAGAAAAAAGAACAAAAAAACATTACCACCAATCCTCCAACATATAGAAACTATCAAAAATAAATAATCTTGTCAGCCCATATCACTCAAGAATATACAAGCAAAAGCATAGAGAAAGCAAAGTAAGGAAGTTAAAAACCACCAATTAACATCTACTTACATATAATCAAAAAAAATTTTGCCAATTATTTTATCTTCTCCCTAAGAATATATACATTCATGGACAATGTGTGAACTGAAATCTTGCCAATTATTTTTTCTTCTCCCTAAGATTATATACATTCATTGACAATGTATGAACTGAAACTAAAAAGTAGGGAATCAATGACAATTAGCATACCATTGACTCATCCATAGCCCTCTGGTCCAATCCAGGTAAGTCAATTAACTTCAATGGAGGAGCTGGACAAAAGAAACTATATTAGCCAAAAGCCATCAATATGCATGTGATCAAATCTAGGCCACAAACATAATAACTTTCTCTTAACAAAGAATCCATTAAAAGACTGGACGCATACAACTTCTATTGATGGCATAATCGATAGATACATGTCTATCACATCCTAAGAAACATGTAAAAGGATTCAATACAGACTGAAACAATTTGATTTTCTTGTACACCAAACAAAAGCAAGTTTATTAAAGCCCTTGAACAAAATGCAGATCCTACTATTTTCACAAGAAAAATAGGTATCATATTTAAGTTCAACTGGTAAAGAGAACCTATAGAGGACTTACGCAAGACAACTTTACATTTAGCGATTACATGAGTCAAACCGCGATAAGTTGGCATGATTAAAAAGGAAGTCAACAAAAAGATATAGAGGATGGATTTTAACAACAAAAGCTTATAATTAAAAAATAAGGTTTTGTGATTTTCCATTTTCCCCCAAAAAAAATATGGATCTTTGCTAACAACCTACTCCACAATAGCTAATAAATAAATTATGACGATCAGAAAAAATATAAATCATCAACCTGTACTTGTCCGTAGCTTCAAATAAATTTCATCCGAGCGACTTTTTCCTGAACTATGCACTCCTGCACCCTTGCTTAGCCTGTCCTGAAGTGAATGCCTAAGAGCACCTGCAGCATGCATAAGATCAAAAACATACAACCATCACACACCAGCAACCTAAAGAATTCAACGAAGAACTCCAGCACCAAAAAACACCTGTAACAAGAAATGAATCATGTATCCTAAAAGATCTTACTTGCAGAAACCTGCTGAGATTTGTTGTCGATTTGCAAGATGATTGATTTGCTATTAAGGGAGGAATCTCTTTGTAGGTCAATGCATATGGGCGCTCGGGTGGCTCCATTCTCTCCAGTAGGCTAAACAAAAAACAAAAAATCAGAGAAAACCAACAACAAAAGATAGATTTGGGACTCGAACCACCAGATCTAAAATTCCAAAATGCAGCATACCAGAACAGGATGCCCAATCAAACTATTCAACACCGCCGATTTCCCAGCTCCCTGAAAAACCAGAAATCACCACCAAACAACCAACCATAACCTTGAAGCAAAACCCCTAAATCCAAAGATCCAAGAAGCAACCCTAACAACGGATCAAAAACAACAATAAACCCAAAACTCACAACATTCCCCAGCACAACGACGTTGAGGAAAGTGGAAGTCCTCTTCGTCGATGCCTCCTCTACATCCTCATCAGCGAGGAGGGCGGCAGCCTGCATCATAGACTCCGAGAGCTGGCTCAACTCCTCCATGGCATCCATCGTGGTCTGAGCGAAGATCCGATCCAGGCAAACCTAGATCCGGATCTGGGAATCGAAGGAAAGGTCGAAGCCCTAGAGATTTCGATCGGAGGAGAGGAGGAGGAGAAGCGAAGGGTTTGATCGCGAGAAAGGAATTCAAAGTGGGACGGCACAGAGAGAGAGAGAGAGAGAGAGAGAGAGAGAAGTGGGATGTTATTTGTAGTGTTTTATGATGAAAATTTTTTAAAACACGTCTTTTGTTAATTTTTTTATTAATATTTTTTTCCAAGTTATTTGGGACATGATTTTACGGTTTTACCCTTGGAAATCGAAATTTGGTTACATGATGTGTCGCATGTGCTTTGCTTTCGGATTAGTGTTAATGATATTTAATTAGTTTTTACTAATTTGGTTAGGACCATAAGCTGCTTTTTAGTTTGGAGAGATATATAAATAAAAAGAATAATTATTTTACAAATTTAAATTAATTAAATTAATATATAAAAATCATATGAAAAAAATTATTACCAATCTATTGGGGATTTAATTAATTAATTAATTAATTAGTATTTATCATTTAGATTTCATTGAATCTTATGAAATAAATATATTATTATTACAAATTATTCATATTTACTTGTTAGGTATCACGTCCATGTGAATCTAACCAATTTATCAAATTTTGGTTTTGCTTAACAGTGAAGGCAATAGTTAGGAGCTGAGAATGTGTGATATGAAGTTGGGAAAATTTAGCAAAATTATTTTTTTCAATTATTACTTAAATTTCTCCTCTTTTTATTAATTTGTAAAATTAATTGTAAATCAATTGAATTATTTCTTGGAGTATCAAAATTTTTGAAAATATTTTAAGGGTATGAAAAGTAAACCAAAAAATTTATATATATAGGGGGTGTTTGTTTGACTTCGTTTGGTGGTGAAGTGGTGGAAGTGGGGACTTCCAAACCACTTCCGGGTGTTTGTTTAGTCGAAGTTGGGCCCGAAGTCATTGATTTGACACATCCAAAATGCATCCACTTCCCCATCCGACTTCCTCCCAAAAACTCCCGAAGTCGACTTCACCGCATTTTCTCCCAATTCTCTGAAGTGTCACATCACCTCTTATTGTTACCCACTTCCGAAAATTAATTTAAGCAAGCATTATTGATGGATATTTGTTTATTTTTTCACATAATTAAAATTTAATGATGAAATTACAAATTTACAAAACAAGATTGAATCAAAATTAAATCACGCTAACATTATGCATAAGGAAAAATTTATTGAATAATACAAATTTAATCATGAGATTACAAGTTTAATAATCAAAATTGAACAATAATTACATCACGTTAAAAGAATGAATAATTGTTCATTTTTTGCATAATTAAAATTTAACCATGAAATTTCAAATTTACAAAACAAGATTAAACGAAAATGAGATCACGGTGACATAATGCATAAAGAAAAATTAATTGAATAATTAAAATGTAATCATGAGATTAAAAATGTAATAAACAAAATTTACCAAAGTTAACAAACTTTTATTAAAGTCATAAAATTAACAAATTAATTTATAAATTTAATAATAAACATTATAGAGGTAACCATACCCCCTCCCCGAAGTGGTGATCATACACCCACTTCACCTCTTACCAAACACCATGAAGTGGCTGAAGTGGCCACTTCCAGATTTCACTTCAACCAACCAAACACTGGAAGTGGTTACTGATATGACACTTCCAGCAACAACCAAACACACAGAAGTCCACACTTCCAACTGAACTATACACTTCTACTGAAGTGGCCACTTCCAGGAACTTACCACTTCAGAAAATCACTTCCGTACTAAACAGGCCCATAGTCATTATTTTAAAAATTTTCTATTCTACCAATACTAATATAGCTTAATAGTAAAACATACTTTCCTCATGTGGAGAACAAAGGTTCAAATTCCGTCTGAAGCCTGGTGAATAGAATACTCCATTATGGGAGCAGACGAGGTTTCTTTGTGGATAAAGTGAGGGCACATCGTGCATTCAACACCCATGCACATACCCGGACTCATAGTGGCTAGTCCACTTAGTGAAAAAAATTCTCATATTAAACTTAAAAAACAATATGTGATAATATGATTTTCTTTTTCCCGGTAAAAATAACTTGTAGGTTAGGGATGTAGCCTTTTGGCACTATAGCAAGTACTGTACATACGATACTGTATGTGACTGTGTGAAATCTAGGGGCTCAACCTATGGTTTTAAATACTGTGTGGTTTTACTATGAAAAATAGCTCTCCACTTAGGGGCTGTTTGGTTAGCTGTAAGTAGCTGTAAGTAGCTGTGATGTAAGTGGTTTTACATGTAAGTGGCTGTTTGGTTTGATGTAAAAGCTCCACTTACATGTAAGTGGACTTACATCTCACTCACTTTTACAGCATTTCAACTTACATCAAAATTTGCTGTAAGTTGAAATACAGTAAAGTAAGTGGTATCCACTCACCACTATTTTATCTTAAATATAATTATAAAAATATTTAATAAATTAAATTATCATTAAAATTAACTATAAAAATATTTTTAAGTAATAAAATTTAAAAAAAATATTAAATTTAAAATATTTAATATTTTAAAAAATATTTTTATCATTAAAATACTTTTAAATAAATAAATAATTAATTATTATGAAAAGTATTAAATAATTAGAACTAATACTAACATGATTAGTAGTATTAACATGATTACAAAAATAATTATTTATGTTTTATTTAATTTAATATTGTATTTTAAAATATCAATTCTTATTTAATTTATATAGAAAAATTATTTTAATGGCACATACTTAAATTCCATTGCATTTTTTAAATTTAATAAATCACCACTGAATTAATTAAAATTTTAAATTAATATTAATTCGTTAATATAATCAATAGTTTTTAGGGATAAAATTTAAGCATATTATATAATTAAAAATTAGTGTTAACAATATGTGATAGGGGTAATCTTACCATTTCACTTACATGGTAATCGTACTCCTTAACTTACATCAAACCAAACACAGAAAAAGTAAATACAACATTTCAAATTACAACAAACCAAACAGCTATGATGTAAGTTAAAATACAGTATTTTCACTTACACTGTAATTTAACTTACATGTAAATTTACTTACAGACAACCAAACAGCCCCTAAGAGTAGAGGCTTCGACCTTATCACTAAACCCTTATCTGATGTCATATGATTCCTTGTTTTACCTTATAAAAGAACCCCCTCTTATGGGAAACATAAGAGGTGAAATGCACCTTCAGAAAAGCTTTATTAAAACTTAATGAGTAAATATAAAGGAAAGAGTTGATCAACACAATTCTTATTATTTGAACTATTGGAAAGACCAATTAGTACCCATTAGAGGACAGGAGGTCCGTTTAGGAAAAAACATATATGCAAGTAAGTTTGAACAACAAAGTTGAAATGATCGTCCGTTATAGTTCCCACATGTGAACTCACTATAAGATCAAATAAAGCTTAAAAACTTAACAAGAAATGAACTATGATATAAGCAATTGCTTCTTGGGTTTATTAGAATACATGAAGAGGATCCTATTTGTTTATACATTATCAGTCATCTTATTAGTAATTTAGTTTCATCAAAAAAAATTTACAAATGCAAAGTTAGATATGATTTTCAAAAAAAGTTAGTCATCTTTGAAAATCAAATAACCAAAATAGAAATTATTATTAGCAATATAGATTATCTTAAAAATAACATAGACAAAATAAAATCCAACCATGTAAACATTGATGATATTTATTCAAAAATGTCTAGTGTCCAAATAGGGTATCGACCAAAGATTAAAAAGCCGTTTCTACATTCAAGGTATGTATGGAGGAGGAATTTAAAAAACCTCTTGAATATAGGTTAAAATTTCCTATAAATACAAGTTGAAAAGCATTCTTGAAGCAAAAAAATTGAGTAGTTTTATTCATGTTTAGAAAAATATATGATAGATGAAGAAAAAATAAGTGAGTATACACTAGCGGGAAAAATAAAAAAGACATAAGTTAGAATAGATAGGGAAAATAGAAGAATATCTAAATTATAAATCGAGATTTGAATAAGGAAAAACTATAGATCATTTAAAAAATTGAGAACTAGGGATAAAAGTAAGATATGATCAAATAGAAGCATGGGAGGTTATAGTCGTGAAAAACAAACATAAATACAGATGGAAAAATTGAATAAGGTAGAAGAAGAATATCATATGAAATTATGTGAAGCAGGAATCTTTAGAAACACGAAGGACATAAAAAACCTTAGAGGACTTCAAACTAGGATAAGGCATAGAATATCATATTTAAGAGCATTAAAAAGGATAAGAGATAATCAATGCCGGTATATACAATAAAAAAAAATAGATTTATTAAAAATTAAAATTGAGAATTTAATAATCAAATATTTTTTATTGATAAATGAAAAACAGTTTAGTAGGTTAATAATATTAAAAAAATAATTTTACAAAAACAAAAATTAGCTAATTTAGAAGGGCTATTAAGAAAGAATGCCTATAATAGTAAAGAGCATAGATTGCATAAGAAGGTTTTCGGTTTTTAATCAATATAAAAACAAACATGGTAAAAGGAAAAAGAAGGTATTAACACCAGAACAACAAATAAAACTAGCCAAGAAGAAAAATAAAAATTTGATAGCAGAAGAAGAATTATACAGTCATTATAATTGGAAACCCAGAGAAAAGATTTATAAACATTATGATGAAACATAAACATGTTGCCATAATGAAGAATCCCAATTAGTATTAAACTTAATATCTAAAAAATCATTTATAAAATTAGTAAATTCAGGAAACACTCTAGTATATCTTGGGTTACTCATATTAGGGATTGTAGGGATGCACCGAAAAGGATTAGGAGTAAAACTATTTAGCTAGTTTAGTTGATTTAAGACAAAAGAATTGATGGTTAAGGCAACTATAGAATCTATAGTTAGATATGAATAAAGAGCAGGAAATAGTATACATGGCCCCAAATTTTATGGTTCGTTTGGAAACTTTCTATAAATATATAAAATTGATATTATTAAAGGGATACAATATGACTAGTGATGCTTCTAATTTAATAATATCAAAAGCCTTCACATGATAGATATCCAATAGCAGTGACGTTAAATACATTGTAAAATTTGAAAAAAATTTAGAACTTATTGCCAACTCAAGGCATAAAGACAAGATGTGAAATATTTTATTCGTCCCGAGTCATTAGAAAACACCGAATGGAATATAAAACTCACTCCAATAATACAAACAAACTATATAACAAATCAAGATACAAATTAGAGAAGAAGGAGAATATCTATATAAGATTAAGGGCCCGTGTTGGATGCACCCAAATTCCATAGGAATACCGGGCATTCCTATGGAATTTAACATTACATAGGAATTTCTAAAAAAGACTGTTTGGCTGACTTTTTTGCAGTATAGAATTACTATGGAATTTGGGGATTCCATAGTAATTTTATGCTTTTGATGAACTGGTGGGGGTTTGATATCTCTATGTTATTGAGTTTGTTCTTGTTTTTCATTCATTAGTGTTGTAATTTCATAACAAAGGAGCAAGATTGATAGATGTTTCTAGTTGTTTTTATGATTGTTTTATTTATATATTAAAAACGTACATCAACATTGTTTCTTTCTTAATGTTCTTGAAATCTACTGTTGATGGGCATTACTACAATGCATGCTTCGCCATTCTTGCCCGGTTTAGATATATATCGTCAGTTATTTCATGATGTGTTTGTTTGATGAAACAGAAAGATGGAACTATACATGACAATGCCAAGAAACTGTTTATTTTATGAAAATTTCTTTTTCATTGTTCTCTTCAGCAGTGATATTATTAGTCTTAATTTTTGAGTTACATATATATATATGTGCATTTCAAAGAGTTGAAGTATAGGAAAAAAAATAAACTTTCTTCTTCACCATTTATATATGTATATATGCTTGTTGAACCATAACATACAAGCTACACTCAATCTTTCAAGTCTTGGACTAACTTTAACTTAATTAACTTGATTGACTGTGATGTAGTGTATATATATATAATGGCCCAAAGGCCAAAGAGAATTTGATATACATGAAGGTCAACCCTTTCATTTATTAGTTTATAACATTTGGCACTAGTTAAGTAACATGCATAGTTGGGGAAATTCAGCAGTTTTATTTGCTGAAATGGAAATGGAATACAAGATGATAGCAGGACATTTTAGTTAAGGACATATATGCAGCTCTTTTCTGTAGATTGCTGCTTTCAGATCTGTTCTCAACCTAAAGTAACAAGATATTGATTGTATCTTTTGCTTTTATTAGCTGGATTCATGAACTTTGTTCATATCTCTACTAATGTCAATGTGAATATTGGTGGTTGGTTAATGTTATTTTTATTGTAAAATTGAACAAATGGAATGATTGGGATATTGTGTGGTGTTTTTTAGCCATTCTTGAGATCTGGAACTTGTTGGATTGAGAGCAGTAATTACTTAAAAAACTTTGTTGTTTTTGTAATTTTCTTGAGATCTTGAACTGGACATAGACTACTTTATTTGATTTGGCAGCTAGGCAATGTAGACTTTCTGTCACTTTAATGCCTAATTTGCTAAACTGCACAAATATCAACATCTCTGTTTTTTGTATGTTGAGTGGGAAGCTTTAAGGTTAGAATGAGTTCCAACCTTCAATATGAAAGCTTTCAGGATATGTTATCTGTGTGTTAATGATACTGGTGGTCTGTTAATGGTAAAAGACTTCCTTGCCACTCAACATTCTGCTTCTATATTCCATCTTAGTTCTGTTTTGAGATACACTTATTGCTTTGTATAGATGGTAGATCAGGAGAGGACCGACACAAGGGCCAAGTGGAACGAAAATCATAAAGCTCACCTAGTGAAATTATTGGGTGATTATAATGTTCCGGCGTACCGCTCACAAAATGGATGGACCAAAGAGGCATGGAATAAAATATTGCATGACATGGTAACCAAATTCACTAATCTAAACTGCACTGTGATGCAAGTTAAAGCATTGAAACAAGAGATTCAAAAATTTACAAGCTTCTCAAGGGGTTTTCCGAATTAAGTGGATTTGGTTGGGATTATGAAAAAAATATGGTATCGGCCACTGATGAAGTTTGGGCACCACTACTTGAGGTATATGTATTTATCACATAACAAACAATCTTTATGTAATAATTTCTGATAACCATTTCCATCAAAATATACAGAGAAATAAAGAAGCAAGAAGATGGCATCAGCGACCCTTTCCATATTTTACAGCATTGCAGGAGATCTATAAGGCTAAAAATCTGTTATTCGCCATTCTTTCTTTTGCTAATTTATAGGGGTAATAAATTTTCTAATAATTTGTACATTTATTATACAGGGAGATATGCAGAAGGAAGACGCTCTCGTGATGTAGATTATTATGCAAATATTGCTAATGTGCTAACTGACACTCCATCTCCAAGTATTCCGGCTCCAAATGATCCCATTCAATCACTGTCTACACCCGAAGTAGAGACGGAGGAACGTGATTTCACACAAGTGGAACCGCCATGCAGTCAACCATACTTCTCACAACCCCAAAGTTCATGTAGTGAAAGACGGCAAAGGATAAGAGATGATGAACCCCAAAGAAGGAAAAAAGACCGAAAGAGAAAAAATGTACAGGAGGAATTCTTACAACAATATATAGAAATGCGTCGAGCGGAGACTGATCGATATATTAATGCTATGAAAATGAACCAACAAGAGGAAAAGTATACCATAGGAGAATGCATGGCGGCATTTAATCTGGTTTGTGATATGTTTTCAGATAAAGACTTCGTTAAAGTTACAACATTGTTTAAAGATAAGAGTAACCGTGAAATCTTCTTGAACCTCAAAGAAGACCGGAAGGTGTTGTGGCTTCGACAAATGATTGATTGAAAATAATGTTATCTGTTTTTTTTTTCTATTTAGCTACATGCAATTTATGTTTGAGGTTGTTTGTTGTTCACACAATGACTTGAACCTTTTATAAAGACATTATGTTTGTTTGGACTATTTATTTATTTCAGGATTACATTATTATTTGCGGGTATTTTGTTTATGAAAAATGGATATTAGAAAATATAGACAGAGTTTAAAATTTGGATATTCTAACAGTATTAGAAAACATTGCAACATTGATAACCACATACATTTCATATTACATTTCTACGATAGTTACAATAATCATTCCACATTTGCATTGCTATTTCATCTCTTTTGCGAGCACCCCGCAATACGTTCGAGTTCATTACACCGACATCATTTTCATATGTATCATCTCCATTTGGGACGGTAACTTCATCGCCTTCATTACTAATTTCATCAATGTCGTCCGTGCCATTGTGTATCCGTATGAAATTATGCAAGACACATGCGGTAACTACTATATCGGTTTGGGAATCTATTGGATGAAAGGTTGCAACTTTAAGTATGTGAAATCTCATTTTCAAGACTCCGATAATGCGTTCAATATGATTCCTTAATGAAGCATGTCTCAAATTAAATAGTTCTTTGTAATTGCTTGGTCTACATTGTGCCCGTCCTGCTTCGTAAGTGATAACGCACACCTCGAGATGGAGCAATGAAATGTGGGGTATTTGCATATCCCCGCGTCCACTAGATAATATTTATTAGGTGGGACATGGAAGCCTTGGTCGATTGAATGCTAAAGTACTCGGCATCGATGCGTAACCTTCCCAACCAACTCGGACATATACAAATCGTAGGTTAAAATCGCATGCGACCATAACATTCTCGGGATAATGTTTGTTTTCTATTTCTATAAGGATCTTGCAATGCCAAAGAAATAGTGATTGGAATATGTGTTCCATCAATAGCACCAATACAATCCTAAAATAATAAACCCATATTATTTGTTAAGAGAAATTAAAAAAATGTAAATAATAAATAAAATGACCGTACCTCATAATTTAAAAAATTTCTAACCTTGAAATATGGGAAAAACACTCTATTATTCTGGATAATTGGTGATGTAATTGTTGGTGGCAACTCTATATATGTACTTGCAAGAGCAAGCTTATCACTTGTTACCAAAATAACGGCTAATTTGCGGGCCGGAATATGTGTTCCATCAATAGCACCAAAATAACGGCTAACCGTTTCGCCGAATGTTGAAAGCGCTCTTGGCGTTGTGAGCAAGAGTGTACACAAACATTGCTAGTTATTCCTCAATTGTAATTCTTTTTTAGTTCCGAAGGAGAGTACTTTCCCTCAAACAATTAGCAAGGGCTTTAAATATACGAGACTCCATACGAAATTCCCGCCTACGGCGTGCCTCATAACCTTCAAGAACTTTTTGTACATATGCAAAGACTGTTAATATTGACGTATGACAAGGTCTACTTTCCGAACTTCCATGAAATAGGCTTGGTAAAATGCTGAACATGAACTCGTCATCATCTTCGTTAGTCTTCCTCCATTGATCCAAATCCATATTAAAATAAAAAAGGCTTGGAGATGTAAAAATGTTTGAGTTGAAAGGAGAGAGGTTTACAAGTTGCATAAGACGTGCAAGAGGGCTTCCAAAGATTCGGTAGAAACGGTTAGCCGTTATTTTGGTAAAGTGCTTCAAGCTATTACTACTCTAGCTAGTACATATGTACAATTGCCACCAACAATTACATCACCAGCTATCCGAATAATAGACTGCTTTTTCCCATATTTCAAGGTTAGAAACTTTTAAATTATGAGTTTTCGTCTTTCTTATTTTTTATTTACGTTTTTTTAAATTCCTCATAACAATTGTTACGGCCTTATTATTTTAGGATTGTATTGGGGCTATTGATGGAACACATATTCCAACCACTATTTCTTTGGCCTTGCAAGATCCTTATAGAAATAGAAAACAAACATTATCCCGAACGTTATGGTCGCATGTGATTTTAATCTACATTTTGTATATGTTCGAGCCGGTTGGAAAGGTTCTACTTCGATGCTAGAGTACTTCAAAGATTCAATCGACCAAGGTTTCCATGTCCCACCCAAAGCAAATATTACCTAGTGGATGCAGGGTATGCAAATACGCCACATTTTATTGCTCCATACCGGGGTGTGCGTTATCACTTACAGGAGCAGGGGCGGGCACAATGTAGACCAAACAATTACAAAGAACTATTTAATTTGAGAGATGCTTCATTAAGGATTCATATTGAACGCATCATTGGTGTGCTAAAGATGAGATTTCCCATACTTAAAGTTGCAACCTTTCACCCTATAGATTCTCAAACCGATATAGTAGTTGCCGCATATGTCTTTAATAAATGTCTAAATGTACGTATTTATATGTTTTATTCTAGTACTATTTTGCATGTATTCTGATGAGTTGATGCCGTTTCGCGTTTAAACTGGTTTTATTTGTGTTACAGGCCTTGAAGAAGCCAAAATGAGCTCAAGAACATATTTGGGAAGAAATCCGTATCAAATACGACGCTTCGAGCTTTCATACCGTAGCAGTAATGTAGAAGGATACCGTAGCATGGCACTATAGCACCGAAACGGGATTTTCCGGAAAAAGGCCGGGAACCTTGCGGGCAAGCATGCGCCCGCAAGGCAGGCCGTATGGATGCCCGAAAAGGTGTTTTTAAAGGAAAGTTAGGGCATTTTTGTGGGGATCTTCAACTCTTCTTCTTCTCCTCTTCTTGGGCCACCGGCCCACCTTCTCCGGCGGCATTTTCCGGCGATCCACCACGTCAATCTTCACCAAAAGGGAGGCAATCATTGGAGGAGGAAATAGGGGGAAGATCTAGATCTTCAAAGCATCGTTTGAGAAGAAATCTCGGCGACTCCGGCGATCTTCATCCATCCAAGGCGATCCAAAGCTTGAGAGAGTTTTTATTACTTCTCTTTATGTTTATTTGTTCCTTGGAATTGTATGAGTGTTCCTCTTTCATGAGGAACTAACTTGTATGTGATTTGGGCATGATGAACCCTAGGGTAGGTTTGTTGTAATTAAGGATGATAATCATTTGTGATTTAGTGTTGGATGTTGAATTTCTTGTATAAGAATTTCTATGGTTTGTGATTCTCTCTATGTGTGCTTTACTGTCTTGGACCGCATGAGAACTCTGCTGTTCAATTTCTAGGTTGTACTTGGGGCGTGACCGTCGCCCTTGTACTAGACTCATATAGACTGAAAGGGATTCATGTACCAATACGCCGAGGGATTCGGGTATTAGGTACTCCTCTGAATGTTAGGCTTAGACCCGTAAAGAGTGTCTACTCCCGATAAGGGATTCCCCGAGTGCATTGCAATCGTAGGAGGAATTGACCGGAAGGGATTCCGGTCAATACTTGTATGGGATTAGGGCTAATCACCGAGGGATTCGGGATTAGCTTAATTTAGGAATCTCTCACCCCAAACCACCATCACAACACATCATCCTTAATTCGGGCCTTAATGACAACCCTGGGGGGATTCTCTGTCCAAATCACGCCCTCTCCTGATTGTCCGTCCCTTGAATGCTTATTAGGCGTGTAGTGGTAGCTTTATTCTCTTTTATTAATTATTAGTAGTTGTACTCTTTGCTCGAATTGTTAGGCTAGGAAATAGACGAAGGGGAAGTAATAGTAGCTCCTTGCCCCCGTGGAATACGACCCCTATGTCACACACAGGGTATTACTTGACGACCCCGTGCACTTGCGGGACGCTCATCAGTCTTGCATAATTTCATATGGATACACAATGGCACGGACGACATTGAGGAAATTAGTAATGGAGCTGACGAAGTTACCGTCCCAAATGGAGATGACACATATGAGGATGATGTCGGTGTAATGAACTCTGAATGTATTGCAGGTGCTCGCAAAAGAGATGAAATCGCAATGCAAATGTGGGACGATTATTGTAACTATCGTAGAAATGTAATGTAAAAGATGTATGCACTTATCAATGTCTTCTTCTGGGGCTATGATTATTACTTATGCACTAATCAATGGAGTGTAATATCCTTTTCTTATAAACAAATAATTGTCTAATATTGCATTAATTCAACAAAGTGCACGCAAAAAATACAAACATCTTACATAAAAAGACATAATAGATAATGTTGTTTTCAAGACATTGTGTGAACAACAAGCAACCTCAAACATAAATTGCATGTAGCTAATAAAAAAAACATAACAGATAACATTGTTCTCAGTCAATCATTTGTCGAAGCCACGACACTTTCCGATCTTCATTCACATTCAAGAAGATTTCACGGTTGCATTTATCTTTAAACAATGTCGTAACTTTAACGAAGTCTTCATCTGAAAACAAATCACACACCACGTTAAACGCCGCCATGCACTCTCCTATGGTACACTTCTCCTGCACTTGGTTCATTTTCATAGCATCAATATATCGATCCGTCTCAGCTCGACGCATATCTATATATTGTTCTAAGAATACCTCTTGTACATTTTTTCGTTTTTTGTCCTTCTTCCTTCTTTGCACATTATCATCGCCTAACCTTCGCCGTCTTTCACTACATGAACTTTGGGGTTGTGAAGTGTACGCTTGACCGCATGGAACTTCCACTTGTGTAAAATCACGATCCTCTCGTCTCTATTTCGGGTGTACACAAAGGATCGAACATAATCATTTGGAGCCGGAATACTTGGGGAAGGAGTGTCCATTGGCACATTAGCAATATTTGCATAGTAGTCTACATCACGGGACCGTCTTCCTTCCGCATATCTCCCTATATAATAAATGCGTAAATGGTTACAAATCTTTAAAGCATTATTGATGAAGAACACATTTTTTACCCTCATAAATCTTCCGTAGTGCCGTGAAATATGGAAAGGGTCGTTGATGCCATCTTCTTGCTTCTTTATTTCTCCCGTATATTTCAAAGGAAAATGATTAGCGTAAATTATTGCAAAAAGATTGCGTATTATGCAATAAATATATATACCTCAAGTAGTGGTGCCAAACTTCATCGGGGCCGATACCATGTTTTTTTCATAATCCCATCCAAAACCACTTAATTCCGAAAACCCCTTAAGAAGCTTATAAATTTTTTTAATCTCTTGTTCCAATGCTTTTACTTGTACGACAAAGCGTAGTTTATAGTAGTGAATTTCGTTACCATTTCACGGACTATTTTATTCCATGCCTCCTTAGTCCATCCATTTTGTGAGCGGTACGCCGGGGACATTATAATCACCTAACCGCTTCACTAGATGAGCCTTATGATTTTCATTCCATTTGGCCCTTGTGTCGGTCTTTTCTTGATTTGTTATCTATACAAAGCAAGAAAATAATCTCAAAATAGAAGCGAGAACCATTGCAATAAATATATATAATTATAGCAACAACTTAATTACGAGACACAAACTTACTTTTCCATTGTATGCAAACAACATTGAATTATTTTTAAGTAATTCAAGTGGAACTATTGAACCTATCATTGTTTATTTATTAACTTTCTTCTATAATAGGATTCACAGCTTTGGATATCATATTTCTCATAATCCTCCAGCTTGTGTTGTTTGTATCAACAAACTTCATCATCCATGCACCATCCAGCTTATAATATTTCGGGCCGCTCATTTGGTTAATGACGAAAGCCCACCGCATAAATTGCATTGTGTGACTTTGTTTAGCTATGCCTCTAGGAATGAAAACAGGGACAAAAAAATAGAAATAAAAATAAAAAAGGTTATGCCCATGCCATATCCTACACATAAGTAAAGACTCAAAAGACTCCGAAATCTTCTCCTAATTTGGATGTGATAGATGATCGAAAAGGACTTGGTGTCTACCATCTAGTAGATTTTTAATTATGATCAGCTATATAATCTACCAATGATCAAGATGGATCCCAAATCTAATGCACATAAGATTTGAGGATTCTTCCTTTCACTCAAAAGAAAACTATCCAAGTGTCACAAAGAGGGTAACATCTAGCTAGTGAACTTATTCCGGGAACTATCTAGTAGGAAGTCCTACATTTGCATTTTCCTTTTTTGGTAGCCTCCATGTTTGACAGACATGGAGTTATTCCAAATATAGATTCATATCACATGAAAGCATTCCTTTTACCAAAGATACCATTAGTGTGAAGCTGATTCTCGCGACAAAACTATCAATTGCCTCATGTTGTAGGATAGTACTAGGCCTATTATGAGTATGTATAAAGCAGAGAATTTCTGTTCATACGGCATTTATCACATTGATTTTTATCTTTAGTCTTGCATTATGTTAAACCATTACCATGAGCTGTGAGTATTCAAGCTTTCTAGTCAGGATCGACTTCAATTCATTTTTCTAGCCAATCTAAACTATTTCACACAGGCAAATCTATGTTTTGAAAATACTTGAGAAAAACCTTTCATGTGACGGGGATTATATGTTTTGAAGGTTTGAGATGGATTTTTTTTTTTTTTTTTGAGATAGGGCGACTAGCGCCAACTCTCAGGGGCGTACGCGTGGCCGCCGGGGGGGGTTGCCTACAACGTCCTCACCCTTTGGAACGGGGGAGCGCCGTTCGGGGGGATTGAACTCGCGTCTCCTCCCACGAGGGGACCCGAGGTACCGCTGGGCTACAAGCCCACGAGATGATTTTCATGGAAAAATATGTTTTTTTTTTTTCATTTTTATGTTTTAACATTAATTTTATATGTAATATCTTTTGTTTTGTATAATTTATTTATCTTTTTTATTTGTGGAAAGATCCATATGACAATGAATCTTTCTTTTTTGAAGGTGTAATACAAGAAGTCATTCACAATATTATAATGATTTAGGAATGGTGTAAAAACTTTTGAACAATTTACAAAGTCAATGGATGTATAGAAATTTTTTTCCTGAGTTTTATTTAATATATGTGATATGTGATTGTATAATGTTACAATTTATATTGCATTTGTATGATTAATTTTTTAAATAAATGTTATAGTAAGTTATTTTAGTTTGTGAAATTAATATTTTTTTAAAATAAGTTTTCAAAATATATCTATGTAATATATTAAAGTCAAAGAGTTGTGGGAAAAATAAATTATATGTAAATTAACAAAATTACGTTATATGATATAATTATATTTTTAAAAAATAATTTTTTTTGGGGCCTATATCGTTGTGGACAGGCTTCTAATTTAGAGTTAATTTTTTTAAATTATTATTTTTTAAATAATTTTTAAAATATAGAGGGAAAAAATTTGTTAAAAATTAATAACTGTCATATGACCGTTATATTGTTATATGAACAACATTATAAAAAATCATCTACTACAATATCTTTCACTTTTCATGTTCATTGCACGGCGGCATAACTCGCTTAATTTATGTAAAAAGAACGCTTTACTTCTCAATTGAAATCCTTGACCTTTTAGGCCGGTCTAATATGCGTGTTTGGATGAGTAAACCCATTTAGGGGCCGTTTGGTTAGATGTAGTTGAAAATCCAAAGGATTTGTATTTACAAATCTCCCGGATTTGAAAATTCAGGAAAGTCAAATCTAGTGTTTGGTTGGATGTATTTGTAATACCCGAGTACGTAAATTTGTGTTTGGTTTGATGTATTTTTACCCTGGATTACATGTTACGGTCACCCATGGTAAGGTTACCCCCATCCGATATTATAAATAATTAATATATATCATAAAATGTACATTTTATTTTATGTAAACATGAACTACATGAACTCAAAATGCAAATATTATACATAATTAATATAATTAATATTTATTTAATTTATTATAGTAAAATATAATACGTTAATTATTAAGTAAAATAATTATTATAATATAATATAATATAGCAACTATAAATTAATATTTGTATTTAAAGAAATTTAATGAACTATAAGATGCAAATATTTTATTAATTTACAAGTGGGATTTCATAAGTGGGATTTTTAAATACCAAGAATGTTTAAAGCCCTCCAAACAAACATGAGATTTTTAAATTCCAGGGATTTGGATTTCCAAATCCCCTCAAATCCAAACAAACAAATAGCCCCTTAGTAAAACTTGACCCAGCTTTAAACTTGGCCCACCAACATACTTCAATACCTTTGACAAAACAAGAGCACTCCATAAGCATGCCATGAATTTTGTCTTTGGCTCTTCTCTTTGGGAGATCCGCACTTCTTAGTATATATATAATATAACATTCATCTCTAACAACCCTCTTAATGCTATTGTCAAATTTTAATTGGATGTTTAATTAAAAAATTGATTATGTTTGTTAATACCATCGGATGAGATTGTGTTTCTTTCCTTTTGATTTAAGCCGTTACTTTATGCCACTCGCCGCTCCGGCTTGGAAGCTCTAAAAACCATTTCTCTACGACACTAGTCGCCCGGCTTGGAAGCTCGATTTAAACCGTTTCTCTACGACACTCAACGGGGACCATTTCTCTCTCCACCACTTGCCGTTTCCTCCGGCTTGGAAGCTCCGCACCCATCTCATCACAGTAAACAAATGTGTGTCTCTTCTTGTAAACTTGCTTTAGCTTCTCATATCAAAAAACACTCAAGCATACTTCTATGCTTGCTCGCCGATTTGGACACCGTGATACAACAAAGATGGTGCCCCGTGGGAATAGGAGAAGAAGGCGAGATTAGGGTTTTAAGGAGAATGAGAAAGGATTCCCACTTTTCTCATTTAATCAGAAAACAAAAAGTTTTGATGAGTGCATCTCATATAGATATATTTTCCATTGTATACCCCTTGTTTCATAAGTATTTTGGTATTAATTCTCCAATTTCAGTACTATTTGAGGTATTTCTAGTTTTCTATGCAGATATCAAAGCCCCGAAGCAAGAAGAAACAATTTCGAGTGAATTTGGTAGCTAAGGGACTTATAAGAAACCTCACCAAGCTAAGCACGGCCTCAACACGCCTGTGTCCCAAGGCGTGCAATTCACAGAAGAATTCAACCAAAGTCAACACGGCTTCGGATCTCTAAGCACGGTTGTGTAACTCGCAGCACGGCCGCAACACGCCCGTGTTGAACCCCGTGCGGATTACAGGCAGCTAGAGTTTCAGAATTTCATTTGGCAGTAATCTGCGCGGTTTGGAACAAGGCCTAAGCACGGCCGTGTTGACATCGGGAGAGCGTTAAAATACCCTGAAACTAAAGGTTCAGGGGTACTTTTTTGTTTTTTTTTTGGGGGGGGGGGAGGAAAAGAGGCGAAGAAGGAGGGAAGCCAATATAGCCTTCGGAAACAAAGAGAGTTATGTGCAAAATTTGAAGAAATAAAAAAAAAGGTTAGAGGGGCTGGTGGCATAAATTTTTAAACTCTTAGAAATTCGGAAAAGACACCAGACAGCACATCGAAGCACAAATATCATATTTTTTCATGAGTTCTTTCATTCCTAATAGGGGCAAGTCCCTATTATTAATTACTCCAGAGTAGAAATCTTAGGAGCCTCCGATTAAGGGCAAAAGTACAAGTAAAGGGACAAGAGAATTTGCGCGTTATAAATTTTGTTATTTTATCATATATATTCAATACACCATATATATGTCAATATATATGACTTTATATATATATATCGTTGCCGCTGCATGTGCCTTGTCACCGCGTTGCATGCCTCATTGCCGTCGAGATGTATATCTCATTATCGTCTTAAAATTTGGAGTGAATATTTATCATTGCTTCAAGATAAATATTCTTGTTATTGCCGTCGAGATGAATATTTATTTTTGTTAAATATATACAGATATATGCTTTCCTTCTCATTTTATTATTTTATTATTTTATATTATTATTATTATTATTATTATTATTTTATTATTTTTTTTAAACCATGCAACGTGCATGATTTTTATGCATGAGAACAAGGTCACACTTCCAAGTAAAAATAATTTTTTGATGGAGATGTGACCATTCGCCACTTGCACCATTGCCCACCAATCTTGTGAACTAAACATCCTAAAGTCACATACGATGTAGGGAAGCTAGTCTCAAATGGCTTTTGGAATTCATTTTCCAATTTTGTTTCTTGGAGCCACGTGGTCACTGCCTTTGAGCATGTTGCTTCTGGAGAACTTGTAGGGGGTACTACTCAATGATTCGTCATATGTGAATCTTATTTTTTCGGAGACTGATGTCTTTGCTTTCATCTCCTATTCCTTGTACTGTCTCTATGTAATATCCTATGGTTTTTTTTTTACTTTTGAAACCTTCATAACTTTTTTCTAAGTTCACAGGCCCTTCTTTTACACCCTTTCTTTTTTGGCTGACCTCCAACCAATGGGGAGTTTCCATCGAGTGCTAAATTTTAGAGTTTAGCCTACTGGGCTCACTGTTGTCCACCGCTCTATGGTCTTTATTACCTCAACTACATTCTCAAAGAACTAACAAACTGTTTCCATGGTTTTCAGGTATTATCGTATGATCAACTTATCCGGGAGATAGATGTTGCAAATGTAAGTGAACTCGAGGACTTTCTCATAAATGAATGCATGTTTGCGGTAAGTATTTAATGGTTTGGGTTTTACAGCTCTCTAAAGCATCGACTGCTCTGCACTAGACAAGGATTAGTTGTCAGTGAGAAGCTGCTTCTGAATTTCTCAATCATCATCATTTCATTTTCATCACATTAAATGTGAGTGACTAACAACTATGTTTCCTGTAGGGTATAGTTAAAGGAAAACTGGATCAACTGTGTAGATGTTTTGCTTATTCACTGCCTATCTTATTATAAACCATCATTTAGGTCCAATTTGCGGCCGGAAGAGATCTTAGGCCCCGGACAAACCAAAGAATATGATACATACACCGGCCAACCGGTGTGTTTCTTTGATTTTGATAAGTCTACTTTTGTGATAGATAATATATTACTTGCTTCCGTGTCTTGCATTAATATGTTTGGTCCATGTAGTTAGGTTCGGGTGCCCTTTTAGTCCATTTATTTCAATTTGACCGTTGGGAGTCCCTTTAGTTTTCGTAATGGGAAATGTTGGTCCCTCGCCGGATGCCGTTAGGTTTTCCGTCGATGGCCCTATGACGTGGCATTTTTTATTATTTCACCAACTTAACAACCAACTTAACCGAAGCTAACACCCATTAGTAATCGGATCCGGGTTTTTTAAAAGATCCAATAACTTCACTCTAATCTCTCCCCCGACCCTTCTCCCCTCTCTCGCCCACCCTTCTTCTTAACCTCACCGTTGGTTCCTTCATCCAAAGGCCATGGTGATTTCAACAAGCAGCCTTCATCATCTCCTTGCTACCGCCACCGTGAGCTCTCCCTCACCACCAATTGCCAATTGGTTTTTTTGCCCACATAAATCCCAAATCCTCCCGGGTTGAGATGATTCCCGGCATTCCTCTAATGATTTTGCCACCATTCCGACCATCATCATCCTCTTTTTAGTATTCCTCTTGACTTTCAACTTTAATGCCTCACTCCTCATATACATATAAAATAGATTATCAAAGTCCAATGCCAATGCCAATGGCAATGGAATACATTAATTTTGAAAAATATGATTAAATGATAAGAAATTAATCAAACAAATAGGGAAAAGCTAATCATATGAACATGCAAAGGCATATCAAGAAAAAGCTCTCTATAGCCTCACAGAACACTATTAAATAACATAAAATGGAATAACACAGATCACCCGAAACAACCTAAACTATTTGAAACATTTAATAGTGTATATTGTGCAAAGATTTAAACAACCCCGTTAAACAACCTAACTAATTCCAAAGATTTAAGCAAAATAATTGCACCGAAGATGTATATTGTGCACACCGAACATGAGTAGAAGTACAACTTCTATTTCGTTGCTTGAATATAGTTTACAAAAGCAAAGTTTTGCACACACCGGTTGCAAGACATAATAGGCAACCTCAAAATTGTGGGTTCTTCATACATGTCGATATTTGTCCTACATAAGACTACTCCAAAATTCATTTTGTTGTGTTACATGCTTCAAACTTCGGGGTCTTTCAACCGCAAAGCAATGTCACACTCGCCGTGTGAATACCTCGAGCACTCATTTGGTGTAATAGTCCTGCTTCTCCCCTTGATTGACCTTGCTACCTCTTCTTGGCCGATGATTTCAAAAGACAATTGCATGTCACCATTTAAAAAAAAAAGTATAACAAAAGATTGCCATGGCATAAGACTTGTAAACATCATAGCTTACATGTAATTTAGTGGTACCCCCAAATGAAGCCACATTGGGACCCTCCCCGCCAATAATAAGTCCACCAAAGGTGTGCACCCTACAACATATGGAAAAAATTCACACTTGTACTATTGAATTAGCATTGAAATTAGTAGGAACTTTACCCTTAAAACTTTAAATGGTCCATGTCCAAAGGGCAGGGAGCTTTTTATTCCCTCTACTTGCAATAGATGTAGGTTTCTTAACATTGCTCCTCTTCTTTGATGGGTTTGCATCAAGAACATCTCCTCCATGAGCCACATTTCCATCAAGAGTGAGAGTAGTAGGCTCTGTGGGTCATTATTGTCTCTTGTTGACTATCGGGATTTTCAGCCTATAACGGATAAGAGAAGGTGTTGCAATTAAAATAATGTGTCAAAGATATAAACAAATTGGCAATATGAAGCCGCTAGGGAGCTCACACTTGTGTTGCCTTTCCTAGGGCAACTAATCCCGTTATGTCCCGCAACACGACAAATACCGCACTTGAAAATTCCGCCATCTCTTAACACCTTGTGTTATTGTTGCCCTTGCATTCTAGCGGCTCCCTTTTCCTCTTTTTGGCAGGTCGACCAGGCATTCTCCTAACCATGGGAGGCTGCAGGGGACCCTCTTCACTGACTGGCCAAAATAATCTTCCCCTCACTGATTTGACTGTGAACTGATATGCCTTTAAATAAGTGGCCTTCTTGAACCATTCACACACATAATCAAGTGGTTCCTTGCCATCATATGCTATTGCAGCCATAGCATGCTGGCAAGGAATGCCAGACTTATCCCATTTGCCACATGTGCACATTTGGTCTGGTAGCACTACAACAAACCCTTCCCTCACATGCAACACCAAATTATCCCAATACACCTCATGAGAAGTTCCCCCATCCCATTCAACTTGCCATTTGACACTTTTCTTTCTTTCTTTCTTTCTCAACTTTAGCAAGTATGTTAGGCCCACATTCGGACTTCCACTTCTTAATATAATATCTCTTGATAACTATTCTAGTCATGACATACTGCCTAATGTCCTCTAACATACTAATAATTGGTTTGCTCCTAGCTTCAAGGATAACACCGTTAAATGTTTCACACATGTTATTGTCTATGACCTCGCATTTCACTACATCATTAAAAAAAGCACAACACCAACCTGTAATTGGCCATTTCTCGAGAAGTTCCTCCACAGCCTTTTCCCCCCTGGCAACTTAGACATTTGCTCCAAGCAATTTCGCAACTCAGCTTAGTTGGTGCATCTTGCAATATTCCAAAACCGCATTTGAAGCTCCTTCCCATGGTGGTTCTTTCCCCATCCGGCATAAATATGCCTTGCACACATCCTATGTTCAATCATTGGCAATAATGTGCTCACCGCATTTATTATACCCCGCAATGGAAGACATAGCCAAAATTAGAAACAAGACATATATCACATCCTCATTAATATACACATACCTTTTGCATGTCACTTATCGCGCCCAGCCAAGCCCATCCTCAATACCAAGATCAGCCTTCAATTGTTCAATGAACCAGGTCCATGTTTCATTTGTTTAGTTCTCGCACAACCGCCCATGCAATTGGGAAAATCTGATTGTTGCCATCTTTCCCTACAAACCACTAGTAACCCGTCCTTTCAATAAATCTTTCAAAAAACAACCATCTAACCCTATGATCCTCCCCGCAACCTTCCTTGAATCCTTCTTTAGCAACTGCCAAACATATATAGATCTTCCGGAATACAGGAATCTCGCGAGGGGGTAATCCTTTCGTGACACAACATGGATAGAACTGCCACTGTTTGTAGCGTTCAATTCCAATGCATAATTATTTATCACTCCAAAATCAGCCCTAAACTGCTGATCAATGTTTTTTAAAACTATGTTTTTAGCATTTCTGCACACTTTGTTGGTGATGAAAACCCCCAACTCCCTCCTCACCATAGTCCTTAAGTGCCTAGGCCTAATGAAAGGCATTGCAGAAATTACATCACCAAATCTCTTTGCAACCACTGGAGTTGTGACCCTTCTATTTTTTGTAACTCCAAGGAGACATGAGTGTCTTGCCACATAATGCTTGACCACAAACATTTTTTTACCACTACACCAGCTACATAAAATCAACCAATTACATCCATTCTTTGCACTGCACTTTGCCCTAACTCTCAATGCATCATTTTTAATATACTTAAACTCGAACCCTTTCCTTGTAGAAAATTCAACTAGTTCATTTTTGAACATCTTCAAATCTTTAAACCTAAGGCCCAAGGAGAAATCATCTAATGGTGAGTTAGGGTCATAAATCTTCATACTCGACTCGTGCCTTTTGAGTCATCTCGCAAGCAGAATCCTCACTTGTTTCATCATAGCTCCCATGATCCGATGACTCTATGTACTCACTCTCATATCCAAAGAACCTTCCCAATGTCCGTTCCTTGCCTCACATTTTCAATTGCGCCCCTACCATCCCGCATTGGTAACATGGCAACCATCCATATGTTCATCTTCATTGTCGAGACCGTTATCATTTTCATTTTCACCCACCGTATCCCCGTATTGACCTTTTCATCATAATGTATTTCTTAAGCTTCCCCCGGCTTCCTCCATTTCCTCATCAAAGTCTGAATTCTGATATGTGAGTGGGACATCAACTAGCCTATCTTCATCATCTTCTCGTGCTTGAGTCATCGACACCGTCACCTTCAAAGTAACGACTCATTGGTAGGTCAACATTTTTGTTACCATCTATATGTAGAGGTCTTTTTGGTTCAGCCATCAAACTTACCGGTAAATTTTGTTCAAGTGTTGATACCTAGCAACACCACATAAACATCACTGTTTTATATTTTCTTAGGAATTCAGCCAAACCAATAATTCCCACATCATCATTTGCACTTCTCAATTGACCTCTATCATCCATGTACAACAAATCCATTGCCTTCTTGATATCATAACCCAACTCCTTGAGATCCCCTAACAAATCCCAATGGCAAATTTTATCCGGATCTACCGCAAATTCATCTACCCGCCCACCCCTCATATTTAATTGTAATCTCCCTTATTAAAAACCCTCTATGGTGATATCTTATAGAGCACTCATCGAAGCATCCATAGTTTATGTGCCGTATGGACATCAATATCACACTAAGTTTGCAATTAATGTCAACCACCATAAAACGCCTACTCCAATCATGAAAACATCAAGCAGGGCATGACATAAAAAAGTCTACTCCAATCATAAAAACCTCCAATTATAAAAAATCTACTCTTTCACGGTAATCAATTAAGTTACCTAATTAATGCAAAAATATGAGGAACCACCGAAGTAAACCTATATGGGACATGACATTATGCCAAACCTTGATAATTTAATTTTTCGGACCATATAAATACACACAATCTAATAGGGCAATAAGCAAATAATTGCATTAATTTACAATATCATCTTCTTAATTACAATCTCCATCAGGACATTAATTAATAAAATTGTAAAATCCACAACACATCATGGGACCGAGCATCTCCAAACTCATCATGACAAAATACAAACAACTTGAGATGAGCAAACACAAGGGTTGGCATGACACAAAAGCATTGAGATGAATTATAAAAAAACAAACACAAGCTCCCCGTATGTTTGTTTGGTCCATGCAGAATCGATATGTTCTACAATGTATAATGGCTGAATTATACATGCTCTACCAACGTTTACAAAAAAAAAAAACAAAAACAAACAAACAAACCATAGAATAGCAAAAGGGCAATCCCTTTTACAATGTATTATGGCTGAATTATGTAGTGCATGTTTGTTACTCACTTGACAAATCCTCCCGAGGGACTAAGTAGGCCTAATTAGGTCCCGGAAAGGCCATTTGAGGTAAAAGACACTTCAAAGATATCTTTCCCGCCTCACAAAGTCTCCACACTATAAAATGGCTGCAATTAAACAAACTCTCGCTTAGACAATATACTTGGAAAAAACTAGGGCTAATCACAACATCGAAAGAATATGCATAAGTAGCACTCACCTCTCACCCAAATGTTGAAGATGAACACCGCTCCCGCGTATGATATCCGACGTCCTACCGCCGTTAGCTCAGAATTTTCTAGACGAGGTGGATGGGAACGAAGGGGATGGGAACGAAGGACGAAGGGGATGGGAACAAAGGGGGTGGGAATGGTAGACGGGCGAAGGAGAAAGATGATTATGTTAACGGATTCAGATCCGCTAACAACCCAAACCCGAGAAAATAAAACCATTTGCTTATCGCTAAGTTGGTTGTTAAGTTGGTGAAATAATAAAAAATGCCACGTCATAGGGCCATCTCGACGGAAAACCTAATGGCATCCGACCGAGGGACCAACATTTCCCATTCTCAAAACTAAAGGGACTCCCAAGTCAAATTGAAATAGAAGGACTAAAAGGGCACTCGAACCTAACTACAGGGACCAAACATAGATTTAAACCTTAATATTCTTAGGAGCTGCTGAGATGTCTGTTATTGTTTCATTATTGTCTTTACAATTGTCATGATTCACCTTGCATGTTTTATTGGTCAACTGCTGATGTAAGACGTATAATATATGTTTTGCTTGAAATAGCTTTACACCACTATAAAAGAAACAGATCATGTGCATTTACAAAGGGAGTTCAGGGCAAATTTTCTTAGATTAGAGCTGTAAATTGTGAGTAGATTAATGTTCTCGGGTTCATTTTTATATTTGTTTCTTGGATCCATATGAACTTGGATCTTGTGGATAGCATGGCATATTCATGTTATTTCATGGTACACTCAATTATTTTTGAAATTCAAGTCATGCAAGGCTAATTCTTCATTCTTCCTTTGATGAATTTTGTGCAGGTTGGGCAGTTCTGATAACCTGCTTCAGTATAGTGACAGAAGTTTAGCAGGCCAACTTGAACTCACGAGGCCATGATGATACATATTTTGCCTTCACAAATGCAAATCTGCAGGTGTTCCAATTTTAAGTATTTGGGTAGCTGAATATATACTCAATGAAAACCCACATCCCATGCCGTCATTGCGAATTACATAATTGAAAAGCACAAAGACTGATCCCAAGGGCTCCTTTGAATATCTTATGTAAGCATTCCCAACCTTTCCTTAACCTTTTTTTTCCTTTGAATATGCCTTAAAAATCATAGATCAAGAATAAATACTAGATAAATCTGCCAAAAAGGGTACATAGCTCCAGGATCCGATAGCTTTTTGAAGAATTTTTTGGGATTTTTTTTTCAAGGATTTTTTTTGTGGTAAATCAAAACAAAGATAGAAACCCTAGAAGGAGGGCGTGGCGTAGTTGCACGGCAAAGACGCCCCATAATCTGCTTTTTTAGCCCCAAAAACTATCCTTCGCCGGTGCATACTTTGCATCCGAGAGAACATCAACAACAATTGCTGCAGCTACAGTCTTGTGAAAGTTGATGTTGTCGTCAAAGGGAACATCACGGGCTAGTCTTGTGGCATGCTTGGCGGCATTATCTCAGCCACTCAAACATGCCGCGGCGGTGAACAAGCTACAACGGCGACGAGCGGCGGCAACGGTAGTGGCGACGCGACAAGCAACGCAACGGTGACGAGCAACGAAGTTTTTTTTTATTATATATATATATATATATACGGGGAGAGGGAGAATATACACCTTCTCCTTCGTCTTCTTTCCTTTTTTTTTTTAAATTTTTTTTCCTCCTTTTTTTTAGCTTCCTCTCCTCCCTTTTTAAAAGAACGTTGGATTTTTTTTTTCACCCCACCCCCGTCCGTCAAATCACAACCACGTCACAACAAGGATAAAAACCAAAAATTCAAAATTCAAAATTAAAAATAAAAAATTTTAAATTATCTTTTCCACCCAACCTCTCCGTCAAATCACAACCGAAGTTGAGAACAAAAATTCAAAATTTATAAATTTTTTAATTAAAATTTTGAATTTTAATTTAATTAAATTAAAAAAAATCGATTTGCCTTGGGATATGTATTTAGATGCTTCAGGATTTGCATTTTCTCATGTTGCCTCGAGATGTGTTCTCAGGCTATATAAAATTTAGGATTGCCTTGGGATTTGTGTTTGGCTATCCTAAGATTTGAGATTGCCTCGAGATATGTGTTCTCAAGGGTAATCTTGTAAATTTTGCATTTGTGCCTCGAGATATGTTCTCAAAGGGAATTTGCATTATAGTCCAAGATAACCAAATATTCAATTAAGATTAAGATTAGGATATTTAAATTTTAATTCTAAATATATATTAGAATTTAAATTAAATTGGGATTTGGTTTCCATTATAAACAAATGCCCCCTTCCTACTTGTCTCACGAAATTCTCTTTGGTGAGTTTGAGTGAGAGAAGTAGGAATCCCCAATCTTTTCTTTTGTCATGGCTAATACATCTCAACCTTTTTGGGATATGAACCAAAATTTCAATGAGGTTCCCCAAGGTCAAGCCTTCATGCGCCACGCTCCTATGTTTGATTCCGAATCCGAACCTGCAATCATATATGAAGGAGGAGAACAATCAGAGTGGGTGAAGCGCTATCCAAGTCTTATGGCTATTGCCAAATTGTCCACGAACCATTGGTTTGAAGACGGCCTAACTGATGCAATTTGCTTGAAACCTGAAGGAGAAGTGAAAGATTTGAAGACATTCGAAACTCTTGGATCTAGAATCATCAATCACCGCCTCGGATGGAAAGGTAGGGAGCCTATCCAAAATTGTTTAATCTATCTTCCATATTATGCAGAGTGGGCCAAATTCATGGTCAATAACTATTCTAAGGAGTTATCTGAAGCAGAATTGGTGGCCGGGATTGTGGCTTCAGTCGGCCGCTATGATTTTGACATAAACTTTTACAAAGCGCTAGTAGAACTATGGGTTCCAGACACTAGCACTTTCCACTTCTTGCATGGAGAAGTTGGGATTTCATTATGGGACATCAAGGAATTGGGAGGACTTCCAATTACCGGAGACATCTATGATGAAGTCATACCTCCTAATGACATAATCTGCAGAAGATATGACCCTGAACTTTCTGTGTTAAGAAATCTATTTGACATATTTCAATGGCTCTCAAGACAAAGCGTCGACGAAGATGTATTCTTTGAGGATTGGGTGGAGTTCTTTAGGAGATCAAGACATAGCTCCCGTTATAGATCGGCGTCTAATCCCCCTCCAAAGCCTATTTTCAAAGCAGATTTAGTTGCTTTTATAGCACTTTGGATTTGCTTTTTTATTATACTGGGTGATTACAATGTGATTAGACCAGTAGTTCTTATGATGGCATGCAACATCGCGCATGGGAGGAGAGTAGCTTTTGCCCTTGCAATGCTAGCGCGCTTATACTTGGGCTTAAATGCCATGGCTAAACACAGAAAAAGACCCGGATTCTCTACCACAATGTTCCCTGCTCATTTCTTGTATGCTTGGGCTGGTCATTATTTCCGGAGCATATATCTCAAGAGGAAAATAGATGACAATACCTTGAGTATCCCTGGGTTGCTGAGTTTATGTATCTCTTATCTCTTGTATGCTGCAATTTATGAATTCCAGCGTGACTCCGTTTGTCAATCCTATATATGTGAGGAACTTTATTAGACGTGATAATAACGAGGTGGTACGAAATTCCAGATATTCGACTGGACCTAATGTATTGGATTCATATACCATGGAATATGTGATGAGTCTTCGTTGTGGAGTTTTTCCGCTTCGGTGTGCAGGAGATCTTTTTGCAGAACCTTATAATCCGCACCGGTTTGGGCGCCAATTTGGATACGATCAACATACTCCGGCGTACATTGATGTTCCTAGGAGAGCTTCTTCTCTAGGGATTCTTGCGGAGTACTGGTTTCATCTTTCTTGCCAGAAGACGTCTAGCTCATTCTACATCCCTGAGCATGACAGAGAAGGGAGACTTATACTTGTTTATGCACAGAAATGGTTGAGGACTGTTGAAGCTTTTTTCCAACAGAAACATTCATTATTGATCTAAGATGATTTCAGAGATAAGAGAACCATTAATAGGGAGCAAGGGCAATCTTCGAAGGCCCACAGATTTATCAATGAAAGCATATTCATTCATGACACAAATACCACTGTTGACCCAGTTGTCCCATCAAAGCGGCAAAGGAGTGAAGGTATGTCAACTTTATCTATTTGCTTATTTGTTCATTTATTTTTCTATTATTAGTATTTTTTGTTAAAGAAAAATCAACTTTCTTCTTTTATTTCTTTTCTTTCACAAAATTTTTTCAACAATCCCCAGGAACTTTTTTTTCTTTTCTTTTACACCTTTTTTTCTTTTTTTTTTAAATTTAATTTAAATTTTAATTTAAAATTTTTTCAACGATTTTTTTTTAAATCTGATTTTTTTTCTTTCCGATTGTTTTAAAAAATTCTGAATTTTTTTTTCGATTCTGAATTTTTTTTTTAAATTTTTTTTTAATTCAAAGTCAAACTTTATAATTTTCACACTTTTTATTTGGCTCAAAGTCCAAATTTTAACTCAAAGTCTATTTTCAATATAGAGATATAGATTCATGACACACCATTAGACAATGTTAGGGCTATTCAAAGTCCTCCAAGAATTGATGATGTCCCCCCATTAGATCTAGAGATGCACATCGCCTCCTCGTAAGGGTTGATGACCTTACACTTGGTCACGGGCATACAAGATTACATAGGCCAAGCCACTAGGGCGCACAATGGGGATTTGGTAGCGTTCGCGGTTAGCACGACGCGTGGGTTGTGTCGGGACCAAGGGCGGGTGGAATATCCCGCATGATCATAGGCCGAGACCGTGGAGGCGCGCGCGCGTGACCGATGAGCGCGTGGGACAGGCGTGCCCATACCAAGAGTCAAGTGTCGCAAAGATTTCATCATGTAGAGTGTTGGATCTCTAGCAAGTCTAGGACAAGGGTTTACTCGGGCGTATGCAAGTGGGCACGTGTTCGGGAGCGTTGCCGAGCCGGGGCGAGGATGGCACGCGGTATTATCGCGCGTGACCGGATCGCGGCGCCCGTGACCAAGGGTGGCCGGTTAAAGCTACGGCTTGAGTCGAGGACACCGCAAGCTAAGTGAAGTCGGGAATTCACGCCGCACTGCTTTTGGGCATGGGGCTCAATCAACCTTGGATTTGGGGTAACTCTTGTAATAGAGTCAAATGAGTCTTTGGGAGGAGACAATGCCATTTGGTGTTGGTTTTGGCCATGGTTGTAAACATTTCTCAATCTAAGAGAGTTTTATGTTTTTCTCTCTCAAAATGGGTTTCATGTGTCGTTTTCTCGTACCGAGGGATTTTCCGGTTTTGCTCGCTTGTTATTATTTCGTTGTGCTTTGTACCGCAAACAGAATTCACTAACCGTTCTTGCAAGGAAGGCCGACTGCCGCTATAGTGCATGTCGGTGCCGCACTGCCGAAGGTGATCGGCTGAGGCCGTGACAGCTCCCATGGTAAGAAATATCTCTTTCTCCTTCTTTTTCATCTATGCATCTTCAATGAACTTGATGACGCCTTATATCTAGATCAAGTAAATGAACAAGATTTAAGTGTCGGCCACGAAGAAAACATTGGAGTCGGCGACAATGTTGGGATGGAAGACAACATTGGAGTAGAGGAAAATATTGAGATTGAAGAAGCTCTTCCTAACCCACTACAAGGTATTGCCCTCATGTCATTTTTACACATTAATCCTTTGAATTTCTAAGAGTTTAAAAATTTATGCCACCAACCCCTCTAACTTTTTTTTTTTTTATTTCTTCAAAATTTGCAAATAACTCCCAAACTTCCATATTTTTCATGGTTTCTTGCGATTAAACCCTCTAGCTTTCATATGTATATATATAGTTTTTTTATTTTTTTTATTTTTTTTCACATTTCTCCATAAATTTTGCAACAAAGCCCCTCTCTTCTTTTATTTTCTCCTTTTTTTAATGCAAATTCCCCCAAACATTTTCTTTTCACTTCTCATCATTCATTTTTTCTTTTAAATAATTTTCCAATAACGTTTTTTTAATTTATTTTTTTTATTTTTATCATACATTCTCTTTCTTTGGGGTTTCAAGGATGGCAAATATTTTCTAATAAAACATATGAATAGGCCTATAAACCTATTTTATCCCTAAGTCATTATATGATTTGAACCATATGCACATGTAACATGGCCAACATGCATCATGCATTTGAATGGCATGAAACCCACGGTGGGGTCCACCAAGCATTTATGTAAACATAATGGTAGTATAAACCAACCTCCATCCAATTCATGTATCCATGCATGAGAGGTGAGAAGTCATGTATTATATTTCAATAAGGGGACAATCATTCTTCAACATTTTCTCCCCTTTTTTTTTATTATTTTTCTTGCCCCTTATTTAAAATTTTTTTTAGGGGATGCACCAATTGTCTTGGAAAATGAACTCCCGCAGAATCCACCAATAATCCAAGAAGGTTTATATATATAGACACACACACATTTATTTATTTATTTTTCTTTATTTTCATTTTCTTTTCATCGCATAACGATTTTCTTCTTTTTTTTAGCCATTCAAGATGATGAAAGTATTTCATCTTTTAGTCGAACTCCTTCGGCAAGTTTCATAAAAGATGCCCCCTCTTCAATGGAGAGTGATGGCGGGAATACTCATGTTGAAAGTGTACCTTGCGATAGCAAAAATGCTAACAGTGAGAGCACGCCTCATGATAGCGGTAACGTCAATGTTGACACCACATATCCAGCAATGCAAAACGAAGGTTTTATTTATTTATTTATTTATTTATTTTGTGTACAAATTGCCGTGGCATATATATAGATATATATATTATTTTCTTTTTCTCTTTTTGTTTTTTTGAGTTGTCCAAGAAATTGCCAAGGACATTCATACTTCCACCGAAGAATTAGAAAGCGGTGACTCTAATGCCGATTTCGGGGTTATAAGTTTGCCAAAACAAGTCCAAGGTTTTTATTATTATTATTATTATTATTATTATTATTATTATTATTATTATTATTATTATTATTATTTCTTTTATCTTTTATCTTTTATCGAAGGTCAAAATTTATTTGTATATTCTCTTTGTAGGTTCAAAGAATATACCAAATGTAGTGTTACGCTTGCGAGACGAGATGATCAACAATATCAAGTCTCTCAACTATCACAACTACCATGACATAATCAACAAAGTGAAGGAGTCAAAATTACTTTTTGAACCTTTCAACATTGATTTGACAAGTCTAGAAGCTTTCATAGAAAAAATCGCCGATGTGCAACTTATGCCAAAGAAGCCTCGAGAGGATCCTAATGTTCAAGCTTGTATCCGTAGTCAACAAGCCAAGGCATGCATGCATGAAAGAACTTTGGCACTTGAGCGTCTTAACAAACTCAGGACAGACTGGACCAATGACTTAAATACGAATAAGGAGGAATATCAAAAACTTGCCAAGAGGAAACATCAACTTTAGGCCGAGCTTTGTGAGATTCAAGGCACAATGAAGACTCGAGTAAAAAAGATAGCGGATTCAACGGACTTGTTTGAAGCTTCTGAGCCTACACAAGCAAATCTTCAAGTTGCGTTGAATAAGGCCAAGACAAAGCTTGCTGAGAATCAAGAAGAGAACTTGGATACTCCTCTTATGGCTATTTTCACAAAATGTCTTGATGAGTTGGAAGAAGCAAAAGAATCATTGTTGAAATTTACTGGGCATTAAAAGCCATCTTTCTTTCTTTGTTTTCCTAGTTTGTTTTCTTAGTTTGCTTTTCTAGTTTGTTTATGCTTTAGCAATTGATTTTAAAACATTGATCATAGACATTTGATTTGAATAAGCCTTAGCTTTTTCTCTTTTCTCATGCCTCTTTGTTTTTTAATAGAATACTTAGAGAATTGAAATCATGATTGATTTTTTTTTGTTATTATTATTATTATTATTATTATTTTTTTAATCAGGGCTTTGTTTTTTGTTTTGTAAATATTTTCAGCCAAATTTGGAATGACTTTATAAGCCATTCATCCACTTGATAGCACCATGGGCGAACAGGGAATTAGACAGACATGGTCTTTGAACTCAAAATTTTTCATGATGATCAAATAAGCTTAAAATCCAATCTCCACCGTTCATCTTCAAGATAAGTACCTTATAAACGACTATAAAAAGTTTCACTAAAATTGAATATGATTTCATATGGTGATGCTTGAATTGATGATGAGGTAACTTGAAAGGAATTTAGGCAGATTTTGACTCTAAATTACCAAACTTTCCATGATAGTCATATGAACTTAGAATTTAATCGTCACCGTTCATATTGAAGATTAGAACACCTTGATTATATAGAAAAAATTTCAGAAGGATTGAAACTCTTTTGACCGTCTGATCTTGAGCTAGAATTTGAATATGGTGTAATGACAATCATCAATGAATTTCATGTTTGATTTGCAATTTTATTTTGATAAATGATGGACTTGAGGCTTGATCGTGACCGTTCACATTAAGCATTGTCAAGCTTGGATTTTTCACAAAAAGTTTCAGACCAATCCGAATTTAAATCATATGTTTCAACCGTTCAGATTGAAGACTGAACATGTATTTACGATTTGAATGAAATTTCAAGGCAATCAAAGATAATTTAGTCACCCGATGAAGACCTTGATTAGAGCAATACCATCAAAGAAATTTCAAACTTCCAACTTCCAACACTTTAACATGCATAAGGAAAATTTTTTTTTTGTTTTTTTTTGTTTTGGAAAAAACACAGGGACCAATGTATTTGCCTCAGGAAGCACGCTTAATTGTGCATGAAAGGGTCTACATGGAGCCGGATGTTCCGTCATAGACAAACACATGTCTCTTTATTTCATTGAACGAATTCTAGTACAAAAGTGAGTTTAATATAAAATGAATGTTTTGCCTCGAGAAGTACATTTAATTGTACATCACTAGTCAACCCTTTGTGAGGGACCAGACGTTCCTTCATAGGCAAACATTTTTACATTAAACATAATATTTCTTTAAGAAACGGCCGTTGATGGGTGGCATCGGTCTTTCTCCATTGGCATTGATAAGTTGATATACACCTCCTTCGTAGACGATATCCACAACATAAGGGCCTTCCCAATTTGCTTTGAATTTGCCCCCGGCCTTTTTATTGGTGATGATGGGTCTTCTGAGGACAAGGACCATCTCTCCTTTGGTAAAAGTCCGAAAACGAGCCATCTTGTTGTATGCGTGAGACATTTGTGCTTTGTAGACTTCGAGATTTTGTTGCACCCCTAATCTTTTTTCATCAAGAGAGTCCAACTCATCCAAGCGGAGCCGAACATTATCTTCATTAGAAATTTCATTTTGCAATGCCATTCTCAGGGAGGGTATCTGGATTTCGAGAGATAAAACAGCTTCAGTCCCAAACACCAAAGAATATGGCGTGCACTGTGTCAGAGTTCTATATGTAGTGCGATATGCCCATAACATCTCCGGGAGTCTTTCATGCCAATCTCTCTTGTTTTTAGACACTGCTTTCTTCAACAGCTTCGAGAGGGTTTTGTTGAATGCTTCTGCTAATCCATTTGTTCTAGCGTTATAGATAGAGGTATATCTCCAATTTATTTTATGATGCTGTGCGAATCTCCCAACCTTGAAGCTTCTGAAAGCGGGGCCGTTGTCTGAAATAATTCTTCTTGGAGTCCCAAATCTATATAAGATGTTTTCCCTGAAGAATTTGAGGATATTCTCAGTCTTAACTTCTCTCAACGGGATTGCTTCTGCCCATCTGGAAAAGTAATCTGTTGCAGCCAATATGAATCGATGTCCCAAAGATGATGGTGGTTCAATAGGACCGATTATATATGTTCCCCATATATCAAAGGGCCATGAAAAAGGCCGTGGGGTGTAAAGGATTTGGATGTTGATGAATAAAGTCTCAATGTATCTGACACAGGTGACATTTTCTAGCATAATTGATGCAATCTCTAACCATGGTTGGTGTCACGGCCTCAACCGATCATCTTCGGCCGTGCGGCACCTGACATGCACCATAGCAACGGGTCAGCCTTCTTTGCAAGAACAGTTAGTGAATTCCTGTTTGCAGTACAAAGCACAGCGAAATAATAATAAGCGAGCAAATCCGGAAAACATCCGCAGTATGAGAAACACGACACATGAAACCCATTTTGAGAGAGAAAAACATAAAACTCTCTTAGATTGAGAAATGTTTACAACCATGGCTAAAACCAACACCAAGTGGCATTGTCTCCTCCCAAAGACACATTAGACCTTATTACAAGAGCTACCCCAAATCCAAAGTTGATTGAGCCCCATGGTCAATACAGGGCGGCGTGAATTCCCTGACTTCACTTAGCTTGCAGTGTCCTCCCGACGCAACCGTAGCTTTAACCAGCCACCCTTGGTCACAGCGCGCAGCAGACCGGTTACGCGCGATAATACGGCGTGCCATCCTCACCCCCGGCTCGGCAACGCTCTCGACCACGTGCCCAATTGCATACGCCTGCGTAAAACCTTGTCAGATCCGGAAACAGCTCTAGGTCACCCGGCCTGATCACGTGTTCCGCAACGCCTAGACTTGCTAGAGATCCAACACTCTATATGATGAAGTCCTGCGACACTTGACTCTTGGTATGGGCGCGCCTGTCCCACGTGCTCATCGATCATGCGCACGCCCATGGTCTAGCGCGCGCGCGCCTCACGACCTCAGCCTATGATCATGCGGGATATTCCACCCGCTCTTGGTCCCGACACAACACACGCGTCCAAATCCACGCAGCTGTGCGCCCTCGTGGCTTGGCCTATGTGATACTGTATGCCCGCTGACCAAGTGTAAGGTCATCAACCCTTACAAACCATCCCCACTAGTTGCTCCCAGCTTGCCTCCAACATAGGCAAGTCCTTCCATCGAACAAGAAAGAAGACCCCGCGGTTCTTCTTACTTTGGCCTTCTACTCTTCGGTCTAGGATCCGCTCAGCCACCCTGCTGAACTCCTTGCGAATAGTCGGCAGAGCCCGACTCTTCTTCGGCCTCGATGGATCCGTGGGGTCCTCGTGGCATGTCTTCAAGAAACTCACATGAAAAGTTGGATGGAGTTTCAGCCGATCGGGGAGATCCAAACGATATGCCACATTGCCCAGCCGCTGGACAATAGTGAAAGGCCCATCATATCTCGCGATTAAGCCTTTGTGTACATCCTTCCGATGTACCTTCTTCCACACCTGTGGAGTGAGCTTCAACCAAACCTTGTCCCCTACTTGGAACTCCAAAAGACGTCTCCCTTGATCTGCATACTTCTTCATCCGGCGAGCCACCTTGGCGAGGCTATCCCGAGCACTCTCCATCATCTCTTGCCGATCAGTAGCAAAATGATACGCGGCAGGACATTTCCCTCCTGTCCTCCTCTTCGCCACCTCTGAAGGAGTAATAGGTTGGTATCCATATGCAAGCTCAAACGGACTCTTTTCCGTTGATGAAGACCGATGAAGATTGTAGCTAAACTGCGCCACATCAAGCAGACTTAGCCAATTCTTCTGCGAAGCCGAAACATAGTGCCGGAGATACTCTTCCAACAGAGCATTGATCCTCTCCGTCTGTCCATCCGTCTGCAGATGATTCGCTATTGAAAACTTCAACTCTGTGCCCAACAACCCGAACAACGCAGTCTAGAACCGCCCAGTAAAGCGAGCATCTCGATCACTTATGATGTCTTTCGGTACCCCAAAGTGCTTCACCACATGCTTCAGGAACAGCTCAGCAGCCATCTCTGCCGAACAAACTACCAGTGCGGGTATGAATACCGCATACTTTGTGAATCGGTCCATGACCACCATCACTGTCGACATCCCTTCCACATTAGGAAATCCGGTGATAAAGTCCATGGAAATTGACGCTCATGGCCTTTTCGGAATACTCAACGGCTGGAGAAGACCGGCCTCTTGTATTCTTTCCAACTTGTCTTGTTGGCACACGAAACACGTTTTCACATATCCCGCCCAAGGAACATCATGATGCTCTCTAAGGAGCTCCTGCCGAATCTTCCCTCCTTTCGGCACATAGAGTCTATTGTCTTTGGCGTAGAGAAGCCCATTCTCCACCCAGTACTTGCGCACGACTCCGTCTTGGACCTCTTTGATCAGTTTCCCATACTGACTATCCGTCTTTGCTACCTCCTCGATACGACTTTGCAACTCATTCTCCATTTGCGCCAGTGCAGCCACGTACTCAACCATCTGCTTGCGACTCAACGCATCAGCCACCTGGTTGTGTCTCCCCGGTTTGTGCTGCCATTCAAAGTCATATTCTTGCAAGAACTCTTGCCAACGAGCTTGTCTAGCTAACAACTTCTTTTGAGTAGCAAAGAATGTATTGGAAATATTATCTGTTTTGATAAGAAACTTGGTGCCCAGAAGGCACACTCTCCATACCTGTAAGAAATGAACAACGGCAAGTATCTCCCGCTCACGCGCCGAATAGCGCTGCTCCGCGTCTTTCAGCTTCTAACTCTCGAACGCCATCGGATGCCCATTCTGAATAAGGACACCGCCAACGGCCTTGTCTGACGCATCTGTGTGCACCTCAAAAGGTTCTTCGAAGTTGGGCAATGCTAAGACTGGTTCACTTGCAATTGTACTCTTGATCTTGTCAAAAACAGCCTGCTGCCTCTCGGCCCAACCCCACGGCTGGTCCTTCTTCAACAAATCGGTGAGTGGCATGACCTTCCTTGAATATCCCTCGATAAATTGGTGATAGTAGTTGGCTAAGCCGAGGAAAGATCGCAACTCCAGTACCTTGGACGGTGCAAGGCAGTCCAAAATCGCTGTCACCTTAGCCCGATCCATTCGGACTTCACATACGAGAAATGATGTGCCCAAGGAACTTGATTTCCTACTGAGTGAAATGACATTTCTCCAGCTTCACATACAGCTGATGCTCTTTCAATCTTGATAGTACCTGCTTTAAGTGAACAAGGTGATCCTCCAAGGATTCACTATAAACCACAACATCATCCAAGTACACCAGCACAAACTCCTCAATGTAGTCCGAAAACACCTGATTCATTAAGTGGCAAAAAGTCACTGGAGTATTAGTCAAGCCAAAAGGCATTACAAGGAATTCAAACGAACCATAGCGCGTTACACACGCCGTCTTGGACTCGTCTCCCTCTGCAATCCTGACTTGCCAGTACCCCGAGTGCAAATTCAGCTTTTAAAAGTATGTTGCTTTCGCCAACCGATCGAACAAGTCCTGAATGAGAGGAATTGGATACTTGTTCTTGACCGTGATCTTGTTCAACACCTGGTAGTCCACGCACAGTCGAAGAGAGCCATCCCTGTTTTTTCTCAAACAATACCGGTGCACCATACGGAGCCTTTGATGGCTGAATGAAGCCACTATCAAGAAGCTCTGTCAGTTGTCTCCTCAGTTCCGCCAACTCTAAGGGAGACATTTGATAGGGAGCCCGGGTAGGGGGTTTGCAGCCTGACATCAACTCAATCTGGTGATCTATTACACGCCGGGGTGGGAGTTTACGGGGTAGTTCGGGCAGCATCACATCTTGAAACTCCGTCAAGACTTCAGCCACAGCTGAGTGTAGATCACTCACCAGATCATCCTGCACTTCTAACAAAGCAACAACATATGTGGGTTCTCCATGTTTCAACCCTTGCACCACCTGGTGTACAGAAAGCATCGGCTCATTCATTTTCTTCTTCTTCGCAGCTACTTCAGCTACAAAGCATGGGTTTTTCTCATCCATTATAAGAAGACCACCCAAATGTGGAACAACCGTGGCCTTCACAGACTTGAGGAACTCCATCCCCAATATCAACTCGAAATCATCCAATGTGACCGCTAGCGGATCAATCTTGCCTTGCCATCTACCCATGTGAACAGATTACGCCGAGAGATCTTCCCGGTTACCGCCGGTGCTCGAGAGTTGACTGTTTTCACTCGGCTCGTGTGCGTCCCCACGCTCGTCCCCAACCGAGTGGCCACATCCTTCCCGATGAAAGTGTGAGTTGAGCCTCGTATCCACCATCCCTTGTATGACCTTCCCATTCAAGATTAGTTCCACATAGATCGAGAGATTTCACCGCTCCGTCACCCTTGACGAGTCTTCAAGGCACCCAATAGTTGTAAAGGACTCACTCTTCTTTGGGTCCTCCGAATCGCTTTCGGTTCATTTTTAAACGCCGCCAACTTCTCGCATTTAGGGCAATCCTTTCCCATATGTGGTCCGGTGCGAGATGAAGCATCCACTCGTCTTCACCGGAACCACTCGCCGCTTTCCCATCATTCCCGGGTCTATTCCATCTAGCTCGGCCGTTGGGCTTCCTCATCCGGAACCCATCTCCGGCTCTTCTCTCCACCGGCTTCTTATCTTTGGATTTGAACTTTGTCTCTTCACCCTCTCTACCGGGTAAGGTTCGCAAGTCCACCAGTGCTTCTGCTGCTATGATCGCGAAGGTGAGGTCCTTCGGGTCTTGCTTCCATACCTTGATCTGGGCGAAACTCTGGAGTCCCGTAAGGAAGTTAAACAACTTATCCTCCTCGGACATGTCCCTGATATCAAGCATCAAGGATGAAAACTCCTTCACGTACTCCCGGGCGGTGCACATCTGCCTCGTAGCTTCTTCAGATTAGAACGAGCTACCCAAGCAGTGTTGTCAGGCAATAATTGCTCCCGAAATTCCGTCTTCAACTCGACCCACGAGTTCGAACTTGTCCGACCCGCCTGAGCGTCTTCTTGCTAACGAGCTTGCCACCATAGCTTTGTATCACCGGTAAGATACATCCCGACCAACGGAACTTGCTCATGGCCTGGTACACTTGCAGCCTTAAAGTACTGATCCATGTCCCAAAAGAAAGTTCTCCAGTATCTTGGTACTCTGTGCGCCATCAAATAGGGAAGGTTCGAGGACCTTCACTCTCGTGGGCCCCCTCCTACGAGACCGGTGAAATGCTAGCTTCCTTGAGTTGGCCGACCTCGGCCTCCAGACACTGTACCCTCGTCTTTAGGACTTCAACAGTCGTCTTCAAAACTTCGACAGTCAACTGGCTCTCACGCTGTCCGCTCGCAAGATCTTCTGCCATCTTCGACAGGCTCTCGAGCTGATCGTCAACACTCTCGATGACGTTCTCCATCCGCTCGGCTGTCTCCTCAAGGTGATCCAAACGATCCTTCTTGCTATTCGCCATTTCCACCGTCTTCACTTTCGTGTCTTCTCGCGCTTCGCTTCAAGCCACAAACTCGTAGCTCTGATACCAGCTGTCATGGCCTCAACCGATCACCTTTGCCGTGCGACACCTGACATGCACCATAGCGACAGATCAGCCTTTCTTGCAAGAACAGTTAGTGAATTCCTGTTTGTAGTACAAAGCATAACGAAATAATAATAAGTGAGCAAATCCGGAAAACATTCGCGGTACGAGAAACACGACACATGAAACCCATTTTGAGAGAGAAAAACATAAATCTCTCTTAGATTGAGAAATGTTTACAACCATGGCCAAAACCAACACCAAGTGGCCTTATCTCCTCCCAAAGACACATTAGACCCTATTACAAGAGTTACCCCAAATCCAAGGTTGATTGAGCCACATGCAAAATACAGGTCTGGTGTGAATTCCCTGACTTCACTTAGCTTACAGTGTCCTCTGACACAACTGTAGCTTTAACCAGCCACCCTTAGTCACAGTGCACAGTAGTAGCGGTCACACGTGGTAATACTGCGTGCCATCCTCGTCCCTTGCTTGGCAACGCTCCCGACCATGCGCCCACTTGCATACGCCTGCATAGAACCTTGTCAAATCCGGAATCAGCTCTCGGTCTCCCGGCCTGATCAAGTGTCCCGCCCCGCCTAGACTTGCAAGAGATCCAACACTCTACATGATAAAGTCCTGCAACACTTGACTCTTGGTATGGGCGCGCCTGCCCCACGCGCTCATCGGTCACGCGCACGCCCACGGTCCAGCGTGCGCGTGCCTCACGGTCTCAGCCTATGATCATGCGGGATATTCCACCCGCTCTTGGTCCCGACACAACACACGCGTCCAAATCCACGCAGCTGTGCGCCCTCGTGGCTTGGCCTATGTGATACTGTATGCCCGCTGACCAAGTGTAAGGTCATCAACCCTTACAGTTGGCCAGTAATATCCCAAGCGTTTGATCTTGAGTTACATCTTGGGTCCGGATTGGTGTGCACCACATATCCCGGAATGCAGATCATGCATAACTTCTTGGGCTTCTTCATATGAGAGGCACCGCATGAGCAGTTGATCATATGACCTGTGGTATAATATATCATTTATGAGGGTGAATCTTAGGGCTCTTCGCTTTATCTGAAGACCTTTTGATTTATCCTCTGGGAGTTTATCATATTTCAAATATTCTATGAACGGTTGCTTCCAATCTTCCTCTGGCATCTCAAGAGTGAAGACTTCCGCATTGCCCCCAGCACTTTCCTCTTCAACTTCGTCGGGGATCGTACTAATGGGTCTTCTATTTTTTATGGTTATATGGATTTCTTCATAATTCGGATTCACCATATCCTTTGCTACTTTCGCCAAAGAATCAGCTTCTCCATTTTCTGATCTTGAAACCCTCCTCAACTGCACTTGGGGGATTTTCTTCATTAGATTTTTGACATTCTTATAATATTTAAGAAGTTCAGGTTTGTATTTCTTGTAGTCTCCTTCGACTTGCTTGATAATGAGTTGTGAGTCTCCAAATATGTGTATGTCTTGGATTCCCATTTTGATTACCAGTTCTAAACCAGCTATGAGAGCTTCATATTCTGCTTCATTGTTTGGATATGGGTCCATGAGGGAGAGAGCATATCTGATGATCCCCCCTTCCGGTGTGACGAACACGAGTCCTATCCCAGCTTTAATTTGTAGAATTTGGAACATAAGTGCCGATTTTATAGATGATGCTCCATCAAAATATAGCCACCACCTTGCTTCTTCCACCATTAATGTTTCTTTATCAGGGAGATCAAGATTAAGTGGTGAGTCATCAGGAAGAGGATGTGCTGCTAGAAAATCTGCCAACGCCTGCCCTTTAATAGCCTTCTGTGGAGTATATGTTATGTCAAATTCCATCAGAACCAATGCCCATTTTGCAAGTCTTCCCGTAAGCAACGGCTTCGTTATCATGTATTTGAGTGGATCTATTTCTGATATAAGTATCACTTTATGCGCTAGCAAGTAGTGTCTCAACTTCTTGACCTCAAATACCAAACCTAGGCAATGTTTTTCAATTAGCGTATATCTAATCTCAGCTCCTACCAACATCCTGCTAAGGTAATATAACGCATTTTCTTTGCATTCTTCATTATTCTGAGCCAACATAGCTCCCAAAGGCCCTTCCAATGCGGTCGTATATAAGATCAGATGCTTTCCATGAATCGGGGCTGCCAGCACTGGTGGATTCAGCAAGTATTGTTTAATGTCTTCAAATGCTCTCTGACATTCATCATTCTATTTGAAAGGAGCATTTTTCTTGACCAGTTTAGATAAGGGCTTGCATCTTCCAGAGAGGTTGGAGATAAATCTCCTGATATATGCTAAACGCCCTTGGAAGGAGCGCAGCTGCTTCAGTGTCTTAGGAGGAGGCATTTCTAGGATTGCCTTTATCTTGGAGGGATCTATCTCTATTCCCCGATGCCTCACGATGAAGCCTAAGAATTTCCCAGAAAGAACTCCAAAAGTACACTTCATGGGATTCATTTTCAACTTGTATTTTCTGAGGCGTGTGAAAATTGTTCTTAGATCATCAAGATGCTTGTCTTTAGAATTTGTTTTAACCACAAAATCATCCAGATAGCATTAGACAACTTTGTGAATTAAATCATCAAATATTCTTGTCATAGCCCTTTGATATGTTGCTCCCGCATTCTTCAGTCCAAACGGCATTACTCTATAACAATATATGCCCATGGGCGTTTGAAAACCAGTATTCTTCTGATCATCTAGATGCATTTTTATTTGATTGTATCCAGAATACCCATCCATAAAGGAGAACATCTCATACCCTGAGGTGTTGTCAATCATGATCTCCATAACTGGGAGAGGAAAATCATCCTTGGGACATGCTTTGTTCAGATCTCTGAAGTCTACACATATCTGTATTTGCCCATTCTTCTTTTTCACAGGGACTATGCTAGCTATCCAATAAGTGACCATCATCATAAAATTTCTATTGCATGGGTTTTAAAGGTTGACACATTGATCAGAGGTGATCAACAACACTCAAGTGCATCAGAGCAACCAAGCTCTAAAGAGCCAATGTCACAAGTGATGCTTGAACTAATTTTTTGTTTTTTTCTTTTCTTTTATGCATTTTTTTAATATTACTATGTGGCTAATTAATGCAATTGCTCAGGATCAAACCACCTGCACAATTCCTCCATATGGAAGTAGGCTGGGAAGACAAAAAATTTGTACAAGGGGAGGCAAAGGCAAAGATGCAAATGTTGAAAGAAATGCTGACAAATGTGTACAAGCAAGGAGTGCAAATTAATTCTGAAGGGACTGTAAAGTTAGCTCCACATATGGAAAGACCTCCACTGCTGAAGATTCCAGGAAAAGGTAGAGATGATGGACAGAACAGCAAAGACAGTGATGCTGCAAAGAAGAGGAGAGTTTGGGTCCCTCCAGGAGGTGCTTCTTGTAGAAGCTATGGAAGGCCCTCTTGAGCAAAGTGCAAGTTCAGCTTGTTTTTTTTTCATTGGGTTTAAGAAAATCTGTAACTCTCTACATGTTGGCAACTCTAGATTCACAAACATGAGTCCTTTGAAATTATTGGCACTTGTATATCAGGACAAGCATACTTTGAATATTAATAGAGAAGTTGGCCAAATATCACTTCCTATCTCTATTATGCAGGGCAAATATCAGATCTATTGTTCCAAATACCCATCATGAATCAATCATCATTCATTTTATTGGGATTGAACATGTGGCAATTATCATGAAGATACATAGTTATGAACTTGGATAAGATAATGATTTCTGTAATGATTATTAGTTTTTAGCAACTTAATTTTACTAATTGCATATGTATTTCTAAAAAATTAGCAATAGAATTAATTGTGTTGTAATTGTTTATAGCATCTTAATTTTACTAATCCTCATTCGATTGTTTTGCTACATTGGTCCATTTTATTGGGCAATCTTAGGATGAAGGAAGAACAATGAAGGAAGAACAATGAAGGAAGAACAAAGATGACAAGATTGTGCTTCGAGAGGGTTGACCAGTGGGTAGGGCATCCAATGTGAACTTAGCACATTTCCACCATCCAAAGATCCACCACCATAATACACGAAGCTTGACCAACCATGCCCGAGGTCATCTTCCTCCTTGTGCGCATCGATCGTCTTCTAGGGCATACATTGGTCTCCCATGGTGATGTTGCCTCACTGATTTTTGAAGATGAAGAAGACTTGCTTGCTTATGTGGCGGGGTGAGTCCACAGTAGGAATTTACTGATGACTAGGATGGCCACGTCAACCCCAAAGCATGTGATGTGAGCGCTGACCGGCCTCCTCCGGCAGCCACATCAGCAAAGGGGGTGGCAAACACTGATGACCTACCGGTGAAGAAAAATAAAAGATCAATGACCTTTTTTGATTCAAATTAAAGTTTGATGATCAAATTGAAATAATGTCAAAGTTTAGTGACCTCTCAAAAAATTTACCCCAAACCTTTCAACTATTGTCCCGAGCTTGTTGGGGTAATGTCTTGGGAAGTTTATGGGTTGAGCTTCATCATCTTCTATTTCTTCAATATTTGTGATATCATCATTCAAGATCTTTTTGCTTTTATCCTTATAAAAGAAAATACTTCTTTCCTTTTCATGTCGTGCTGGCACATAAAATGTATTTAGATGCTCAATTATATTTACATTTAAGTCATCCAGGGATTTGTATAGCCCATCAGGAATCCTCGTGATGTACAACGCATTTTCTTGAGCAGATCTTTCATCTTGACCCTTACTTTGGTGTATATTCACATCGCTTTCATCTTCTGATGACTCAATGTCACTACCAAAGTGAGGTGGAGCTGGTTCTCTTTTCTGGAGCATAGGAGTAGTTTTGGCTGTCTTGATCAAAGACTCTTCTTCTGGGCATGGCAATTTGCCCCATTTGGTTGATTTGGATGTGTTACAATAATGCCTCGCATCCTCATAGTGTATTTCATGGAGGCTAAAGGGTTGGATCTCTCCATCAATTCTGAACTCTTCCCAGTCCACCAAGTACTTTGCGCATTGATGAAGTGTTGAAGGAACCAGCTGGTTTTCATGAATCCATGGCCTTCCTAAGAGGGCTTTATAGGAAGCATCAGCGTCAATTACATGGAATTTCACATTAGATGATATTTTTCCAAATTTAAGGGGAAGAGTGATCGATCCCAATGCCTTTTGGCTGTGCTGATTGAAACCCTGGATGATGATCTTCTCCAAAGACAAGTGGCATACTTCAAGAGCCAATGCTGAAAGAGTGTTGAGGGTCATTAAATTCAAGGAAGACCCTGGATCAATCAAAACCCGGTTGATCTTTACTCCATCACAAAATCCTGTCACATATAGTGGTCTGTTGTGTGCCGTAGTCCCATGCAATAGGTCCTCATATGTGAAGGACACTGAAGATGTATGAGATGTATATAGGGCTTCTTTTATGTTGACCTCGGCAAAATATGCTTGATACTCCTCAGGATTTTGTAGAGCATGTATTAAAGACTCCATGACTTCAGCTGACATCATCAATGCATCATACATACTAAGGAGTGCTGGGACTTTCTTCAAATGTGCCAAAATGTTGTAGTTTGGCTTTTTCGAGGGGTTTTTTTTGGGGAAACATTCTCTTCTTCAATCATCTTCCCTTTATCTCGGTTACTTGAACTGGGAACCTGTCTTGGTTGAAGTGTCTTCCCAATTCTAAGCTGCATCTGATGTACCTGTTCTGGCGTCTCATCTTCCTCCTCATCGAAGTTTAGCTCATCTTCTGAATCATTGTGAGCAACTATGGCATAACATTCACCTCTTTCTCCAAAGTAATCTTCTGTGAATGTCATATTCCCTAGAGAAACCTGTCCTTGCAACCATTTTTGGAAAGCTTGACATTCTTCTATGGTGTGTCCTACAAGCCGGTGATATTGGCAGTAGTTCGGATAACTATCAAGATGCAATCCAATCCAATCTGTTTTCTTTGGCTTGATCAAATCCGTTTTCTATGGCTTGATCAAAGAGCTCTTTCCTTTTATCCTTTTTGATAAATCTTTCTTTAGCATTTGTTGCTTTAGCAGGGATGTCTTCAGCAGGCATAACTTTCCTCAAGACCTTATGTTTTGGGGTCTTCGGAGTGTAATATGGTTCTTTGGACTTTATTTGTTGGCAGGGCTCCAAGAGCTTGGCGTTCGCCATCTTTACTCTCTCCCTGAATGCTATATTCTTTCTTTGCTTCTTATTGACATAGGGCCGGCGCAACGGTCATATAACTCTTCTGGCTCAGAGAAGCTATCATATTCATTATTATCATCTTCTGGGTTATATAGAGGTTCTCTTCCCGAAATAACCCTGCAAGTCTCCACTTGCACAACTTCTTCATTTTCAATTTTCTCAGTTAATTCCCCGAGTAACTCTTCGACTTCTTCGGGAAAATAATCTTTAGGGTAATCAGAACCCTTTCTTTCTACTCATATTCTTCAAGAGTCTCTATATATTCCTCAATAATGGATTTCTTGCGGTTTGATTGTTCGCGCTTTTGCTTTCTTTTCTTGTTTTTCTTCCTTGATTGTTTTGTCGGTTGACCTTTAGGAGGTTGCTGAGAGCATTTCCAAGCAATCCCCGGGAGTTCTGCCAACTTTTTCAACATCTTCATTGATCTTTTGGATACAAATACCTCCCATAGCTCTTCTGGAACAACACAAGGTTGTCATCTTCTTTTGATGTAAATATCACCTTGTTACCGACCACCGTGACTTCCCCTTGAGATGACCCCTTTAGGTTTATGGCAGTCACATAGCGTGTATGTTCAGCTGGTTGCTCAAACAAGACATTCTTTGAGAGTGTGATTTTGCCCTCTTGGTATTGTCGCTCAACCCGAGTCCTTAAAAACATAACAATCTTCTATTGTATGCCCCAACACCCTATGATATGGACAGTAATTGGGATGGTTAGTCTTGCTTTACTCTTCAGGCCTTTTGCATTCGGGGAGCTGGAGTCCTTCTCTCACAGCATCTTTGAAAATTTTGTGTACCTTATCTCTTATGAAGGAATACTTCTTATTCATCCTATCTTTCAAGGAAGGAAGAGGTCTTGATTCATTGTCAGTAGCACCTAAACTAGGTACCTTAGCTTGTTCCAGTTTATGGGACTCCACTACCCCTTTCTCTTTCTCAATATTGAAGGTGGTAGCAGTGTACCTAACGCCCTCTGTCTTCTTGGATTTGTCTGTGTCACTCCTTGAAGTGGTCTGGAAATTGGACAACACCTTCGGGTTGGTCATTTCCAATTTTTTAGCTTGTGAGATTAAGCCTTGGAATGTAGTGATGCTAGATGTACTCAAGAAAGGTGACATCCAACTATTAATGTTCCCGAGTAATAAACCCACTGCATGCTGCTGATCGAGTGGTTGTTCACATTTAATGCTCAAGTTCCTCTATCTCATAATATAATCGACCACTTTTTCATCTTTGTTCTGGCGAGTGGCTACGAGATCGGCAATTGTGATTTTGTCACTAATGCCCCCAAACCGTACTCAAAAGGCATCTTTTAGTTGCTGCCATGTTTGGATTGACTCAGGTTGCAAATTTGCATACCATTCAAATGCTACTCCCGCGAGACTTGCAGAGAACTATCTGAGGAGGAGTGATGGCTTCGCACTTGTATCTCCACAAGCCGTCACAAAATGAGCCAAATGTTGGTCAGGATTGCCAATCCTAGTAAATTGCTTGAATTTAGGAACATTATATCCCTTGGGGTAGGCACTAGGTCTTGGTAGGTGGGATAGGGCTTGTCTCCATCTGCCCTTGTCTCAATTCCTTTGGCTTGATTTAATTCAACAACCACCATTCGCCGTATCTCTTCTCGAGTCATTACTGGCGATTGTTCCCGAACAGGAACGTAAGAGGTTCCCCCATGTTCCGCCGGCCTGAAGGTTTCCTTTGGATGAGGTGTTGGACTTCTCGACCTCTGCACATTCTCCGAAGGAAACCGTGGGGTTACCCCTTGCTCAACTGGCCTAAGGGTTTCTCTCGGCCGTCGGGTTAGACTCCTCTATCTTCCTATTTGTTCAGGTCAATTTTCCATTAGGATTTTGATTTGTTTATGCATTTGTAACATTGACCCCATAAACATTTCCATGTTGTCATTGAGTCTTTGATATTCAGTTTCTCGGTCTCCCTGTTGATGAACAAAGACAGGCTCACCCTCTTCAGATTCATTTAGAGGATGTACTTCTTTGTGTTTCCTTGGCATATGGAGTGGTGGGAGGCTAGTTCCTATCCCTTGCTCCTCTTGTGGTGGCACATGGCTTGAACCTTCTTCTCTATTCAGGGAATCTGCTGCTCTTCTACGGGATCTTGTAACAGGTCCCAGTTGTTCTTATGTGGGTGCAGGATCTCCTCTTGCTTCAGTAACCATCCGGCAAGTGTGTACTTCCACATTTGCATCAGACATTTCTTCATTTTTAATTTCCCTTCTCCATTGAAATTTAGAGCGGGAAACCTTGGGTTGATTTCTTGCAGGGGTTAAACAGTCAAACACCGTCTTCTGCGTTGTTGCAATCAAGTGCTTCTTCTTTTGATAAAATTCTTTTGGTCTTATCTTCTCTGACTGAAGTTTCTTTGATGCTGTATAAGTCTTGTAAAGGTTCTGACCAAACGAATTCTTGTGATAGGATTTTGGAGGTCTACCAACTTTGTTTTCACTCAGTTGGGGGCGCAGGTCTGCAGTGGTTGCAATCTTCTTCACCAGGTTAAGCGGTTCAAATGAGTTGTTGAAGGTGGCCATTTGATTATTTTTGGGTCCTTGGAATGTCACAAAATCCAGCCTTTGTTTTGGAATTTGGAATTTCCTTTGTGTGAGCCTTGAAAACACACTTTTCTTCCTGGGTGTGTCTTCATTAGATGAATGGAAAATTCCACTTTCCCGTAACTTTGCTGTAATAGTAAAGGTGGGTTCATCATTATCATCATACATGGGAGTTACCCTTTTAGGGTGGGATAGCCTCTCGAATGCAGATACTCTTGGTGACTCCCTTACAGCAATGTCCTCGCCAATTGTAGGAACAATCTCATTGGGGCGACGGCCTTTGGATGGAAGCCGCGGGACTGTCAGGTTCTCCTTCGAATGTGTACGTCTCCTTACGAATTGCACTGACTCAGATATCGTGCCAAAGGTTAGCTCAGCTCCTGCAGCTCCAGTATTGAATGTGCAGTTGGGCAATCGAACCTCAGTTCCTTCGCCAAGGAAAATCGTGAGTTTCGGGCTTCCAGACATGGTTGAGTTCTTGAGTGCCATTTCCTTCTTATTTTCCTGCATAATAAAAAGAAATATTATTAGATTTCTTTCACAGGATGTAAGAACAATACCTTTACTTGTACTTTTACCTCAAAGATGGAAGGAGAAATGAAGTCCCCACCGGGTGTGCCAGAATTTGTGAGATCGAAAATACACGTCTGACATCATGAAAAAGAAACCAGACAGCACATCGAAGCACAAATATCATATTTTTCATGGGTTCTTTCATTCCTAATAGGGGCAAGCCCTTATTATTAATTACTCCTGACTAGAAATCTTAGGAACCTCCGATTAAGGGCAAAAGAACAAGTAAAAGGACAAGAGAATTTGCGCATTATAAAGTTTGTTATTTTATCATATATATTCAATACATCATATATATGTCAATATATATGACTTTTTTATATATATATATATCATATATCGTTGCCGCTGCCTGTGCCTTGTCACCGCATTGCATGCCTCATTGCCGTCGAGATGTATATCTCATTATCATCTTAAAATTTGGAGTGAATATTTATCATTGCTTCAAGATAAATATTCTTGTTATTGCCGTCGAGATGAATATTTATTTTTGTTAAATATATACAGATATCTGCTCTCCTTCTCATTTTATTATTATTTTTTATTTTATATTATTATTATTATTATTAATTTATTTTATTTATTATTATTTTTTAAACCATGCAACGTGCATGATTCTTATGCATGAGAACAAGGCCACACTTCCAAGTAAAAATAATTTTTTGATGGAGATGTGACCATTCTCTACTTGCACCATTGCCCACCAATTTTGTGAACTAAACATCCTAAAGTCACATACGATGTAGAGAAGCGAGTCTCAAATGGCTTTTGGAATTCATTTTCCAATTTTGTTTCTTGGAGCCACGTGGTCATTGCTTTTGAGCATGTTGCTTTTGGAGAACTTGTAGGGGGTACTACTCAATGATTCGTCATATGTGAATCTTATTTTTTCGGAGACTGATGTCTTTGCTTTCATCTCATGTTCCTTGTACTGTCTCTATGTAATATCCTATGGTTTTTTTTTCACTTTTGAAACCTTCATAACTTTTTTCTAAGTTCACATGCCCTTCTTTTACACCCTTTCTTTTTTGGCTAACCTACAACCAATGGGGAGTTTCCATCAAGTGCTAAATTTTAGAGTTTAGCCTACTGGGCTCACTGTTGTCTCACCGCTCTATGGTCTTTATTACCTCAACTACATTCTCAAAGAACTAACAAACTCTTTCCATGGTTTTCAGGTATTATCGTATGATCAGCTTATCCGGGAGATAGATGCTGCAAATGTAAGAGAACTCGAGGACTTTCTCATAAATGAATGCATGTATGCGGTAAGTATTTAATGGTTTGGGTTTTACCGCTCTCTAAAGCATCGACTGCTATGCACTAGACTAGGATTAGTTGTCAATGAGAAGTTGCTTCTGAATTTCTCAATCATCATCATTTCATTTTCATCACATTAAATGTGAGTGACTAACAACTATGTTTCCTGTAGGGTATAGTTAAAGGAAAACTGGATCAACTACGCAGATGTCTTGCTTATTCACTGCCTATCTTATTATAAACCATCATTTAGGTCCAATTTGCTGCTGGAAGAGATCTTAGGCCTGGACAGCTCAACAATATGATAGATACACTGGCCAACTGGTGTGTTTCTTTGATTTTGATAAGTCTACTTTTGTGATAGATAATATATTTCTTGCTTCAAGGTCTTGCATTAATATTCTTAGGAGCTGCTGAGATGTCTGTTATTGTTTCATTATTGTCTTTACAATTGTCATGATTCACCTTGCATGTTTTATTGGTCAACTGCTGATGTAAGACGTATAATATATGTTTTGCTTAAAATAGCTTTACACCACTATAAAAGAAACAGATCATGTGTATTTACAAAGGGCGTTTAGGGCAAATTTTCTTAGATTAGAGCTGTAAATTGTGAGTAGATTAATGTTCTCGGGTTCATTTTGATATTTGTTTCTTGGATCCATATGAACTTGGATCTTGTGGATACCATGGCATATTCCTGTTATTTTATGGTACACTCAATGTTTTTTGAAATTCAAGTCATGCAAGGCTGATTCTTCATTCTTCCTTTGATGAATTTTGTGCAGGTTGGGCAGTTCTGATAACCTGCTTCAGTATAGTGACAGAAGTTTAGCAGGCTAACTTGAACTCACGAGGCCATGATGATACATATTTTGCCTTCACAAATGCCAAAGTCTGCAGGTGTTCTAATTTTAAGTATTTGGTTAGCTGAATATATACTCAATGAAAACCCACATCCCATGCCGTCATTGAGAATTACAGAATTGAAAAGCACAAAGACTGATCCCAAGGGCTCCTTTGAATATCTTGAGTAAGCATCCCCAACAAATACTAGATAAATCTGCCAAAAAGGGTATAGAGCTCAAGAATCCGATAGCTTTTTGATGAATTTTTGGGGATTTGTTTTTCAAGGATTTTTTTTTTGTGGTAAATCAAAACAAAGATAGAAACCCTAGAAGGAGGGCGTGGCGTAGTCGCACGGCAACACTGCCCCATAATCTATTTTTTTTTAGCCCCAAAAACTATCCTTCAGAGGTGCATACTTTGCATCCGAGGCATTTGTCAGGTGTATGAAATCACAAGTCAAATGGTTATCAACATGAAGGATCACTCCGACAACAATTGTTGCAGCTACGGTCTTGTGAAAGTTGATGTTGTCGTCAAAGGGAATAGCTCGGGCTAGTCTTCTGGCATGCTTGGCGGCATTATCTCAGCCACTCAAACATGCCGTGACGGTGAACAAGCAGCAACGACGACGAGCGGCGGCGACGGTAGTGGCAACGCGACAGGTAACGGCAGTGGCGACGCGACGAAAAATTTTTTTATTATATATATATATATATATATATATATATATATATATATATATATATATATATATATATATACGGGGAGAGGGAGAATATACACCTTCTCCTTCGTCTTCTTTCCTTTTTTTTTTAATTTTTTTTACTCCTTTTTTTTGGCTTCCTCTCCTCCCCTTTTTAAAAGAACATTGGATTTTTTTTTTTGCCCCACCTCTCCGTCAAATCACAACCAAGTCAAAACGAGGATAAAACCAAAAATGCAAAATTCAAAATTAAAAATAAAAAATTTTAAATTATCTTTTCCACCCAACCTCTCTGTCAAATCACAACCGAGTTGAGAACAAAAATTTCAAAATTTAGAAATTTTTTAATTAAAATGTTGAATTTTAATTTAATTAAATTTAAAAAAATCTATTTGCCTTGGGATATGTATTTAGATGCTTCAGGATTTGCATTTTCTCATGTTGCCTCGAGATATGTTCTCAGGCTATATAAAATTTAGGATTGCATCGGGATTTGTGTTTGGCTATCCTAAGATTTGAGATTGCCTCGAGATATGTGTTCTCAAGGGTAATCTTGTAAATTTTGCATTTGTGCCTCAAGATATGTTCTCAAAGGGAATTTGCATTCTAGTCCAAGATAACCAAATAATCAATTAAGTTTAAGATTAGGATATTTAAATTTTAATTCTAAATATATATTAGAATTTAAATTAAATTGGGATTTGGTTTCCATTATAAACAGGGGGAGCGAGAGGAAAAGAGGCGAAGAAGGGGGGAAGCCAATATAGCCTTCGGAACCATTGGAGAGACAACAAAGCGCGAATTGTAGGCCAATTGGAAAGAGAAGATCTATCGACATCAGAACCTCAGACAGCAATAAGGATGGAAGCAAATAGGGAGTCTTTGATTTTTGTTGTATTTGGTTATTCAGTTATTTCTTTGTTGTTTGCATCTATGGGGGGCTAAACCCTTCTTGAGAGCCCTGGGTTGGAAACTTGTATGTATGCTTTGAATTTGGATTCTTCTATTTCAGCATTTATGAATGTCTTTATTTCCCTTATTAAATCTTTGGTTGTTGGTTTCATTGATGGTTGTTGAGTGTGTTGATTACCTTGAGATCTTGATTGTAACTAGGCTTGCATATCCCCTCGATTGATGCAAGAAGTTAGAACTCAACTTAGTGTTTCAATTACACCACATGTATCCTCCACATAGCACAACAAGATTCTAGAATTAGGGTTTGTGAGAGACACTTCAGATAAATGTTGTGAGAATTCAAGTTAGGTAGCACCAGTGATCAACCTAGGGCCCCATCTCCTCCATTGCGAAATCCCAAATCTATCCGTCTAGTGCGATTCCTCCTCCCTTACATTCTCGCTTTCTCAAGTCAGAGTCAATTCACTTAAATTTGAGTTGATTAGATACTAAGTAGGAAGATAGTATTAGGAGATATACCAGTCCTTGTGGAATCGACTACCCGACTCTCGGGTACATTATACTACTTGTACGACCCGTGCACTTGCGGTTACGCAAGGGGCGTATCATGTTTTTGGCGTCGTTGCCGGGGATTGGCAACTTCTAAGAATTCTTGCAATCTTAGTAATCTAGTTGTTTATTTTTCTTGTCTTTTCTTTTCAATTTTCTATTTTATCTCTTTTCTTATTTTTGCTTTTCTTGTTTGTGAGCTGAATCTCCAATTCTAATATTTTCACTTTGCACGCAGGTGTAGTGCATGACCTGGGGGAGTTCTGGGGGAGTTCATCCCAGTTAGCAAGCCTTGATCCAGATATTGATCGAACGTTTCATAGAAGGCTGAGGCAGGTCAATCTGAGGGAGACTGGGTCAGTGGAAGTGAGTATTGAAGTGAATCAAGAGGAAACCATGGCTGGAAATCGGAGGAGCATCTCGGATTGTGCACGACCTAATTTAGAGGGATCCGGATCGAGTATTGTTCGGCCCCCAGTTGCAGCCAATAATTTTGAATTGAAGCCCAATTTCATTTAGATGGTGCAACAGATGTGCCAGTTTGATGGGTTTCAAGATGAGGACCGTATGCACATTTAGCAAGCTTCTTGGAAATTTGTGATACATTCAAGGCGAACAATGTGTCCGAGGATGCAGTCCGCCTAAGACTGTTCCTGTTCTCGGTGCGAGGAAGGGCCAAGCAATGGCTAAGTTCCTTACCGGTGGGTTCGATCACTAGTTGGGCGCAGCTAGCCGAGAGATTCCTTACTCGATATTTCCCACCGGCCAAGATCACCAAACTTCGAAGTGATATATCTTCTTTTCGACAAATGAAATCTGAAACTCTCTATGACACGTGGGAAATGTACAAGGATTTATTGAGAAAATGTCCACAGCATGGAATAGTGGAGTGGATGCAGATTCATATTTTTTACAATGGTTTGAACGTGACCACCAAACAAATGCTAGATGCGGCCGCTAGAGGTTCCTTGTGTAGCAAGAGACCTGAGGAGGCACAAAACTTGATTGAAGACATGGCCTCGAACGGTTATCAGTGGAGTTCAGAGAGGAACAAGCCCGCAAAAACAGCAGGGATGTATGAGGTTGATGTGCTTACTGCCCTGGCAGCGCATGTAGAAGCCATTTCCAAAAGACTGGACACATTGCAAGTGCAATCATCATTACAGGGTGCGAGTATTGATAGTTGGGGAGGCTAAGCCGGGCCTAGTTGTTCATCAGAAGGGATTCAAGTGACTGAACAGGTGGATTTTATTGGTCAGAATCAGAGATACCAAAACAACCCCTACAACAGCACATACAATCCTAGGTGGAGGAACCACCCAAATTTTTCGTGGAGTCAGCAGCCTCAGGGGCAGCAGCGTCCTCAGCAACAGCAGCAACAACAACAGACGCAGCTTCAATACTTGAGGCCACCACCACAAGAATAGAAGAGGCCCATTCTTGAGGCTCTCCTTGTGAAATACATCCAGTCTAATGATGCTCGACTCACAGGGCAGGAGGAGATCATGAGGAATCAGCAAGCATCACTGCAGAATCTTGAGCATCAAGTTGCGCAGATTGCCAAGACTCTTGCGGAATGACCCCCGAGTTCTCTACCGAGCAATACTGAAGTCAATCCCCGGGAATCTCTCAAGGCGGTGACTCTGAGAAGTGGGAAGGAATTGGAATCCCCACCCTCTCGAATGCGACATGATCCTCAAGATGAACCCGAGATGGAGGTGTTAGAGAAAGATTCTGGTGCAGTATCAAAAGAGCAAATGAAGGGGAAGGAAAAAGATCTTGTGGCAGAGTACCAACCCACCTTGCCTTATCCTGCTAAGCTTAAGAAGGATCAACAAGATGTGTAATTGTGGGTTACTGTGTGAATGAGAAAGAGAGAGAGAAAGAGAGGCACTTGTCTTGCTGCCAATTTTAGGCAAGCATAAATCAAGGCACATCAAGTGAATTGTAAGAGTTTTCAGCATAGAGGCCATGATCTATCTCTGTTTCTTAGTCAAAGCTGCTCACCATTATTATTATGTCTAGTCAAACAAACACTCTTTTGTTTCTAGTGATTCCCTTAATGCATCCAAGATCTTTCAAAAGAAAAAACAGGGGGAAAAATTATTGAATGAAAATAAGCATATAAAAAAAACAAAAATTTCATATGTTAAAAACTTAAGGATCATTCACGGTCTAAGAACAAGATAAAAAATTTCATCTGTTAAATACCTGTTCTGGAGAAAGAGTAACGTAGAGATGAGTTAGATGACGATAAACCCTAGATCCTTTGAGGAGGAGACATCGCGATTGACCTAGATCGGCTGAAGATGAAAAGGAGGAGAGGAAGAGAAGGTCGGCCGTCGGCTTCATGGAGGAGAGATCACGGCTGAAGGGGATGGAGAAGAAGAGCGTATTTTTTTTTCTTAGGTTTAAGTGTTTAACTTTAATGATTTAATCCATGTAAGTTGCGTAACCATAATGATAATATCTTGTTTTTTTTGTTTTTGGACCAGGTTTAAATGTTTAATTTTAAAATAAATAAACTAATTAAATTAACCAACCATATGGTCCGGTCCAATCGATTCACCGGTTGCTTGTTATTTGATGTGACTAACCGGACCGGTTGAACTGGCTCGTCTAGTTTTTAAAATATTGATTTAAAATGGTTGGCACATATTTGTAAAAAAAAAAAAATAATAAAATCGGAAGTACCCGTTCGAACAAATCCCATGCATTCTCATCACTATATATCTCCAAGTTCTATGGATCTCCATCAAAATTATTATTGATTTTTTACACCACTTACCATAATCACCATGAACATCCAAAACATTAAAACGCATGTAAACAATAAATCCAAACCAAATTATTAAATCATTGCAATTAAAAAAAGTTTTTTATACCAACCTTTTTCTAAACACCACCGAAAAAAAAAACAAGTAAAGAAAAAAGAAGATAATATGCCAGCTCTTCCTCCTCCTCGGCGCTACGCCGTGCTCAATGCCGGGCACGCGACGGAGTACATAGAGCGCGTCCATGGCGGCTTCGGGAAAATGCTGGAGCGCCTCCTCAGCGACCCAGACAACAACGAGCGGTGGGACATCTACAACGTCATGGACGGTGACTTCTCCTTCCTCGACGAAGCCGAGGCCTTCGATGGCTTCGTCATCACCGGAAGCGCCGCTGACGCGCACGCTGACGATAAGTGGATACTCCGGCTCCGAGACGCGATTCAGGAGCTTTATCGGCTAAAGCAGAAGGTTTTAGGAATTTGTTTTGGCCACCAGATCATCGCGCGCGCGCTCGGTGGGGCGACGGGGAGGGCTGAGATCGGATGGGAGCTCGGGGTGAAGACGGTGGCTGTGGATTCTTTGAAGATTGGGGAGATTTATGGGATTGAGTTTCCTTCTAGGGTTAAGGTTATCGAGAGCCATCGTGATCAGGTTTGCGATTCCATTTGCTGTTCTTCTTGTGATTTTCTTAGTTTCTTGTTATCATCTTTGTTTGAATGATTTATTCATTGATTGGTAGGGCAAATGTTTTGCATGGATTTGAGATTTTTGTGGATTTTATACTTTTTGTTGTTGAATTTGTTGACATTTAAGCATCTTTGTAGTTTTGATTTTTGACATTTTTTGAGGTTTTTTTAAATGCAAAAGTATAGGGCTTTTTTTTTTTTTTTTATATATATAGATCTTGTGAAGAGATAGTGTGACTCGGACGAGTTAACTCGGCTTCCATGTTCATTTGTGCCAAAATTAGGGCTTGACTCGGGCTACGTTGGAATAGATTGACTCAGCCATGAGAAATCCGAGTTTTTTCATCATCACTCACTGGCTCAGCGGAATGCTCCATTTCAGTAAAAAAATTAGGCTTGACCCTGTCATGAGTCATCTGAGTTGATATATCGCTCAGTGACTCCTCCCAGTTAACGTGGTGACACTTCTATTCCAGTAAAAAATCGGAGTTGACTCAGTGAAGAGTCATGTCAGTGTTTTCGTCACTCAGTAACTCGGTGACACTCCGTTCCATTCTGGTAAAATGCAGGTTTTGACTCGAGTCATTCAGAGTTTTTCCATGACTCTGTAACTTCGGTGAGCTCTGGGGCAAACAATAGGCTTGACTCTGTCATGAGGCATCTGACATTTTGTTTTTGAATCACTTGATGATTTGACGGAATTAGCCCATTGACACTTCAATTCAAGTAAAATATCAGGGTTAACTCGGTCGTCAGCATCTAAAGTATTTTCAGCACTTGTTGAAGGGACATGGTTGACCATCCATTCAGTTGAAAGATATATCAGGTGTTATTTGGGTTATTTGAGAAAAAATCTATTGGGTCTGAGCCATTTGGAATTTTTGCATTAGGTGTTATTCGGGTTATTTAGTTTTCGGTCTGAGTTGTTCGCGGTTTTCCATCATTCATTGACTCAGTTTGAGTCAGCCTCTCCAGACTCCGTCAGTGTAAAAATATTTTAGGCTTGATTCGGGTCCCTTTGAAAATACTTTGACTTAAAGGTAGCTTTGTCTTGGTCAAATCAGAACCAAATTCAGTACTAGCATTATCATTTAAAGCCTTCTTTTATTGTTGTTAGTGGTTTTTATTCTATGATTTGATATTTATCATCACAACAGGTTGAATTATGTAAAATAACTTACTGTATTCTCTTATTTCAGAAGATTAGACTTATTTATATTTTTATCAGTTCAGTTTAATTACGATTTTGATCTTTTGATATTAAAATTAAAAGAATACTGCAATGTAGTCAGTTTTAGTGTGTGTGTTTCTAATACGATTCAACTGTCTAAAAATTTCCATTTCATCTGTTTCAGGTCTCAGCTATTCCTCCAGAAGCTGTTGTTTTAGCTTCATCTGAGAAAACTAAATTTGAAATGTTTGCAATTGGAGATCAGATTTTGGGCATCCAGAGCCACCCTGAATTTTTGGAGGATGTCATGATGGATATAATCCAGAATTTTCTCCCAGTGAATTTAATCAGTGTAAGTTGTTACACTGTCATCTTTCGTAAATTTATAAAACTTTTTCTCATCTAAAAATACATGCGTGCGTGTATATACATATACGCATACAGTTATAATATGATTTAGTAGTCGGTAGATTAGCTTGACGTAACCTTTAGTGGGTGGATATCCAGATTTTCTAGATTGTAATGGTAATTGGAGCTGCAGATGCAAATCTCCTGCAAGATTAATTCGTTCATGTGGATTAAATTATCTCACACCTGATTGTTTCTGCATTGTCCTGAGGGTTCAAAACGTTTCTTGGACGGCATCATCAGTTTTAAAGCCATTGATTTTAACTTCATACAATTTACTGCAGATGGTAGACAATCCCGGCCATGCAAATGTTTTCTTCTGCATAACTCATTGTTTTCATGCGCTGTTTGTTTGGTTCTGTTCTCACCAGGATTACCATGAAAACTTGACATATTTTCATTAGGCTTCTGAGTCTTTGAAGATCTCATGAACAGCATCACATTTCCATTTTGCGTGAATTGAAAAACTTCAATTTTACTGCTCTTGTTTATAACTTCATGAAATTATCAGCCAATGAGTAGCATTGATCTGACAGTTAATGTAGCACCCAATTTTTGATTCGCAAACACAACATATATATATATATATATATTCTCTTGCATCGGCTCACTAGAAATTGGGTTTTTTCTTGGGCAGGCTGAGTTTGCAAATGAGGCTATAGTGAGTTTTGAGAAAAGCAAACCAGATCAAGAAGTGGTGAAATATTTGTGCAAGACATTCTTGAAGGGACATGGAAAAGCCATATCTGGTGCTGAGTAAATTAATGGCTAATTAAGTGATGCATTCTTAATAAAGGATGATATTTATTGTATAAATCTTTGAGCTTTGTTAGCCGTTTGTCATATGTTTTTTTGTAGGTGTAATTTTCAGTATAGCCCCTCTAAATATGGGACTCAACCCAACTGGTTCGTTTACTCCAATTTGGATCGCTTTACTCTTTTTACTATCTTAATTTGCAATTCTCAATCCAAAATGCAACGAGGGTTACTTTTGTCATCCATGGTTGTTGGTTTTTGTTTTTTTAATACTAATGTGGTTTTGCAAAACATAGTTCCCCGGCGAACTCATCCACAAGCTCATGCACCACCCTGAGCCAAGTGGAAGCCATTGCCATGATGGAGCATGCATGCATTTCAAGGAAGCTCGTTTTCAAAAATAGCACGCAAGCTCCTCTCTTCATTTTTTTAAAATTAAATTTATTTTATATAAAAAAGCATGGTTTTAAAAGCGGACCGGACCGGCCGGTTCAACCGGGAACCGGGTGGTAAGCCGGTCCGGTTAGGCACACCAAATAGAAAAAAACCGGACCGGCTGGTTCAACCGGTGAACCGGTTGGACCGGACCAGTTTTTTTTTTTAAATTAAACAATTAAATCCGGTTTAAGAAAACATTGATTAAAATTAAATCATTAAAGTTAAACAAACCTAACAAAAAAACTCGGTTTATTTATTTGTATGCGAAAACATTGATTAAAATTAAATCATTAAAATTAAACAAACCTAACAAAAAAAACCCGGTTTATTTATTTGTATGCTTGTATTTTATTGTTGTTGATGTAGTATACTTGTATTGTATTTCATTCCTCATTTTTGAATGATTTTGTTGATTTGGTGTTGTTGTTGTATGCTTCTATTTTATTATTGTTGTTGTTGTAGTATAGTGTAAACTTATATTTTATTTAATTCTTTATTTTTGAATATTTGTTGTATGGTTGTATCCTTGTATATTTGTATTTTAAAAAATACAATTTTATGTAGAGTTAACACTTTGTGATCTTTATAACTTTGCAATATATAATTGTGTATTTTTTAATTTTTCTTATTTTTTTAAATTATTTTTTCTTTTTTTTTTAATTTTTATAAATTTTAAAAATTTATTTATTTAAAAAATATTAAATATTATTGAACCGGCCGGTCCAACCGATTCAACTGGTTGGACCATGAACCGGTGGTTTAACTGGGTCGACAATTAGTCCGGTTATTAAAACATTGTAAAAAAACTACTTAAGCAACTATGGACGGCAATCGTGTTCGCTTTTACATTTTGGTCTGAGATTTCGAAATAGTGAAATAGTAAAAGAGGAAGGAGGGTGGGCAGTGGGGAGAGGTGTGGGTTGATCCAAACAGGGGGGGTGGGTGGGTGTTTGGTTCGTGATACCTAAAATTATTTAAAAATTCGGTTACCCAAATTTCAAAATCTTTTATTTGGTAGGATGAATTTTGAAATGCTAAAGTAACTTCAATTACTCAAAGAGGGCGTATTTGGTATTGCACCCAAATTGGGTGTAATTTTAAATCATGTTGAGTGAAAATTTACTCTAACCTCAGGTGACATTCATATCAAATTTCTATTGGGGTATGGTGATCTCGACAACCAAATCTCATATGAATATCACATGAAATTAAAATCAATTTTTACTCACTGGAATTTGGAAGTACACCCAATTTAGCCGTAGTACCAAATAAACCTATTACAATATTTAAAGTTACTTTAGTATTTACAAATTTCTCCATCTCAAACAAAAGATTTTAAAAATTAGGAATTGAAGTTACAAGCAACTTTAAATTCCACTAAACAAACAGTACCTAAATTTATTTACGGCATGGAATTGTTTGTAGAAATATAGATGTGATGAGAAAAATCAAACCTTACAACTTTGACACTACATATTTGCTTCTCCGATGTCTCTTGACTCTGGTACTTCACCCTTCTCTTTTCCCTACAACTCTAATAGTCTACGTTTGTAGGGAAAAGCAAACAAACTCAACTATAAGGCTTATGTTTTTGCTATAGAATTTATTTGTACACATGTAATTCAACGTGGCAAGAGTTTGATTTTAAACAACTTCCCTCCTGGAGCTACATTTCTATTTGCCTCTATAGTGAGGAATCATGATATAGAGGTAAGTGGTACTGGATTTTTTCTAGTCGATTCTAACTACTTAATTTCTTTTGCAGGTTGCTACTCTAAGAAAGCTGAGAGGACATGGATGCTGAATTGGAAGCTCTTACAGTTGCACTTCAAGTGGTGACAAGCAAACAAACTCAACTGAAGCATATTTTCATCGACAATGCGGACACTTGTAACATTCTCAAACATAGTCACCCCATATGGGATTGTGTCTTCATAGTCGTCTTCCAAACATAGCAAACATCCTTACTGCGCTTGACAATCCATAAGCTCATATGATTCCTAAACTATGGAACATTCCAGCCACCAAGCTAGCTATGCATAGTCTCAACCTGCACAATCTCACTCTTTTTCACTCTAGTGGAGAGCTACCTCGTTGGCTGATGAAGATTATCCTAAACTTTGGTTTTTCTTTTCATTGATTTATGTTTTTCTCTTGTTTGCTCTTGTTTTTCTTTTGCTGCCTCTGTAAGCCTCTTTTTCTTTCTTTCTAACAAATAACCTTTGGGTTTCTTTTTCAAATAAAAAGAAATAGTCCACGTTTGTCTCTCCTGGTGATCATGCTTACGTTTGTATATATAGCTTCTCATTATGCTATATATTCTCTATGATAATTCCTTGTTTCTTTGATGTCATTTTGAATCAAACAAAGCTACTGTAACAGTTGATGACCTTACACTTGGTCATTGGGCGAACATTTCAACATAGGCCAAGCCACGAGGGCGCACAGCCGCGTGGATTTGGTAGAGCGCGGCTAGCGTGAGTCATGTGTTGTGTCATGACCAAGAGCGGGTGGAATATCCCGCACGATCATGTGCTGAGACCGTGAGGCGAGCGCGCTGGACCGTGGGCGTGCGTGTGACCGATGAGGGCATGGGGTAGGCCGCCCATACCAAGGGTCAAGTGTTGCCGAGGGTCTACGCAGGCGTATGCAAGTGGGCACGCGGGCGGGAGGGTGACCGAGCCAGGGGTGATGATGGCACTCGGTATTACCGCGCGTGACCAGTACTGCTGCGCGCTGTGACCAAGGGTGGTTGGTTAAAGCTACAGTAACGTCAGAGGACATTGCAAGCTAAGTGGGAGTCCGAGACTTCATGCCAGACCTGTATTAGGCATGGGGCTCAATTAACCTTGGGGAATTTGGGTAGCTCTTGTATTAGGGTCTATTGTGTCTTTGGGAGGAGACAAGGCCTCTTAGTGTTGGTTTTTGGCCATGGTTGTAAACTTTTCTCAATCTAAGAGAGTTTATGTTTTTCTCTCTCTAAAATGAGACTCTTGTGTCATGTTTCGCGTACCGTGAATGTTTTCCGGTTTTGCTCGCTTGCTTTCGTATGCTATGCTTGTGATGTAAATAGAAGTTGACTACTATTGTTCTTGCAAGGAAGGCTGACCTGTCGCTTGGTGCATGTCAGGTGCTGCACGGTCGAAGGTGATCGGTTGAGTCCGTGACAGCTACCATCATATTCTTCCAATAGTTTGTTGTCATAACCACCACCACTATTTTATCTTCATGTCCACCACTGCCACCTTTCACCAATACTCAAAGCAACAATGTAGAAACAAAGATGAGCCAAGAATTCTACTCATCGTTATAGGCTTAGAAGTCACTTTATTTGTCTATGGTTTGGTTCATTTCCTTGTTGAATACCACCTCAGGCCTATAAATAGGGAACTAGAATTGGTTGATGGTATGACACTCCTAAACGCTAACTTTGCCATTCTCTCAATCTTTCTCTATAAAGCCATTATTAGAATGAAGGATTTTTTTTTGAAGTGTTGTTTATTTGCTTGAGCTCAATGGTGATGATAAGCTAAAGCTTTTTTTCCCCAGAATGTAACCATGCTCTCTACCTTTCTAATAACTACTAAATTTATGGTATATTTTAATAAATTTAAGGTTCATTTATTTGTTGATTATGTGTGTTTTTCCACATTTTTAATTGAAATTTACTCTTTTAGTTCAAATTACTGCCAATTAATTATTTTCATGCAGATAATAAGTGAAGTTTAGCTTTTGTTCGGGGAGAAAGAAAAGAGAAAAGCTATTGAATGATGAAATAATACAAACAAGATCCAACAAGAAATGTGGGTGACCCATGAAAGCTATAATATCCACGTATTGTGGTGCAGAAATTTAAACCACTCACTAGTACTAGCTAACATTGCCATAGATTTTTACCATAATCTCAACTCTAATTTAACCATCCTCAATATAAGGCCAACTTGAGATATTTTTTTTATGGGAAGAGGAGGGCATGGTGGGAAGAGTAAGAAAAGATGATTTTTTTACTAAGATTTCAAGGATTGAAAAAGAGGTCAAAAGGGTTAGATTAAAGATCAAAAAGGGTTCTCATCGAACGACAAACAAGCCAACAATTTTTTCGTAAAGGATTTAGACTTTCTTTTTTTTTCTTTTTATTATGCTTGTTTGATCTAATGCTTATTTTAAAATATTATGGGATGTAATTCAAAAATGAGTGGGTAGATTTATCTTTTTAGAGTTAGGATTTAACCTTTTGATGAACAAAGATTTCTATATTGGTTTTTCTTTCAATTTTAATGTTTAAGTTTTATTTTATTTAATTCTTTAATACTTAAATACTTGTGAATGTGAAGGATCACATATTTGCATAATATTAGACACTGAATGAAGAACTGAAAGTGAACTACGGTGTTAGAAACCATAGGATTAAGCTTGAAACCCTAAACTAGGATTTCTTGAGAATTAATGATTATCTCAAAACTTAAAAGATATAGTTAGATTAAACTACCGCCATAGTAAGAGTTATTCTAAGTTAGATACCTTGCTATATTCTGAAAAGAAATAGCAAGTGCCTTAGGATAAATCACATTCAAACTATTAATCAAAGTAAAAAAGAAGTCGGTATATGATCTTTTGTTTACCACTGTGGTGAAATCCTAATCCTAGAAGCTTTTGAACTCTGAAGTTTTCCCTCTTTGCATTAGCCATAATTGAATAGTTTTTATTATTTTTACTTTTTGTTAGTCTTGTTCATGATCGGTCTAGATAACTTATATTTGCTAGAAACTAGTACTCAACAACATAGTCCTTTTGGGAAAGATATACTTTATATTATTTGAACGATCCCTGAGCTTGCGTTACACATCACTTTGATAATTAGATGTTGCATACTTCTTTCTTGGAGTTTTCTTCTCCCTAACTTTTTCCCAAGTTGCAGTAACTTTATGCTTCTTGTTATTTTGTTTACTAGTGAGAACTCTAGAGAGCTTGTTTCTTAGAGAGTGCATAAGGAAATGTTTTCCTATGACATATCACTATCATTCAAAACTAGAATTTGTAATTAATTGCATAATTTGTTTAGTACTATCTATTATGCATGTAAGCTGTTAGAGATTAGGCACTATAATTGACATCATTTGACACATGGAATGATAGCGTGGCAACCATGGTGATGTAGCAAGAGATGACATGAAGATATGAAGACATGATGACATCGTTGGAGGAGATATTTTTAGTAAGCTAATCAACTTGGAGGATCTCTCTTAGCTTGCAAGCAATGACTATGTGAAAAAAAATCTAAGATAGAATACAATCTATCTTTGGCAAGTGAATCAATCATGAAGATTAACTACTTGGAGGCCAAGATTATTTAAAGCCTAGTTTGGTGTGAAGCTAAATGAAAACACAAACTAAGAAGGCAAGAACAAACGAACAATATTCTTAAGACCATATTTAACAAGGCAATTTGAAGTTTAGATTTGGAGAAAAAAATTGAAGCCATTTATAAGTACATCTATTTGAAAACACAATTATATCTGGTGAAGATTGAAGCCCAACTTTGGATGAATGAAAATCAAGTTTGAAGATAAAGAAGACAAAACTTGGATGAATGAAGATCAAATTTGAAAAGAAGATTTGAAGATTTTTGAAGATCATCCTTGGCAAGATGGAGATGCGCTATATGGGTGCCATTCTTGAATAGGGTATTGCTGAGATGACGTGAGGAGACAAGCTAGTTACTGGCAAGTTGAAATCGAGAGGATTCAGCTGCATTGACTCGGGCTTGACAAGCAGAAGGGTTGGAGCCGTCGCGAGGTCCTATTACAACGAGAGCTACAACTTAGCCAAGATCAATAGGTGGGCCGAGTTCCAAGCTCAACCGTAATTGGATGTGCAATATCCACGTTTGGAAGGTGTCAAAGTTAAGAATCTGTGGAGATTCTAAAAGAGGATTATGCTATATTTGGGACATGAAGATGTATATATAAGCGATCTTGTTTTGAAATTTAGGAAAAGCTACCGAGTGAGAGACCCAAGGTGTGGGTAAGAGAGCACGTATCAAGGAATCTAGAGAGGATTCTTGTATATCTTTGTGAGATGAGTGAGTGTGTTGAACTCATGTTTATTCCCCTTTTTAAGTGGATTTTATCTCTTGGTTTGACCCTCTAGACGTAGACAAGTGGTGTGTTGAACTGAGTTACCAATTTTGTGTCCAAAATCTCTTGATTGTTTGCATTGTGTGTGTAGTTACATAAGAATTTGAGTGGATTATTAACCCGCAAACCTCTCAGGAACTAATATAAGCTTTTGATTTTTCTTGCATTATACTAAACAGACATGGATTAATGCTAAATATTGGGCCCATAATAAAGAGGATGAAGAGGTACCAGAAGAAAAATGTTTGATTTGTAATTAAAGAGAAAATAGAAGCGATATGTTTATTTGCAAATGTGTGGAAAGGAATGTAAAAGAAAATTCGCTTGAGCATTTACATGTGAAATTCTTAGAAAATGTGAAAATCTGCAAGTTTGAGTACATAGTTGCAAAATATGTAGAAAAATATGAAAGGGTGAAAATGTTGGGTTTATTTGTAATTTTTTATTATAAAAAGTGAAAATGGAGGTGTTTTGGGTTTATTTTCAAAACTTATAGGAAATTATAAAAGTGAAAAGTTTAAAAGATTATTTGCATCAATTATTTGTACAAATATTACTAATAATAAATAATAAATAACTAATACTATAATCACTCTTTTTTATATTTTTACCTTTTTTTAAATTTTAAGTATAATTTTATATTATTATTCATCTTAATTTGACATGTTTATAAGAAAAAAAAAAATGATAAAGTAAATTGGCTTTCAAAAAGGCATCATTTTATTTTCTCAAACTGATGAAGGATAATTTGATTTTTCATATGGGTTTTTAAGTAAAAATTTTTTTCTCAACACTACCCATGAGAATAATAAAATATTAATTTAATTTGTTTTGCTAATTTGTCTCTTATTTATACTTGTTTTTAATTTGATGTTTTCATAACATAGTCTGGGATGATTAACTTGTCCTTAATGAAGATTATTTTTTAAACCTGCAATCATTTGAACATTTTAAATAACTAAAAGAATAATTTGTAATCCATGACTTTTGACAAAGTGACCTACATCAAAGCTCCATGCTTTTTTGTCACTTGTGAAGCACATTTTTGCTGGTTTCTGCACCAAAGTAAAGGTTTTGTATTTTTAAATAATAAAATTTTAAATATGGGAAAATTTTGCTGATGAGAAGTGTGTTTAGTTTTAGTCCCAAAATTTTAGCAGGTCTGATCCATTTTACTTTTTAATTGTAGATTAAAAATAATTTTGCCGGAAAAAATAATGAAAATATTAATAGCACCCATGAAAGTTTTTATATGTTTAAAATTACTTATTTTAAACATATATAAATAATAATAATAATAATAATAATAATATTTTTTTTTTTACTAAAAACAATTATTTCTTTAAAAGTTATTTATAGTAGCAAAATGATTTGATCAAGTCCCAGTGTGCCCAACCTTCATAGTTACTGCACTGGAACTTATAAATTAGCATCCAAATTATTTCAACTAATCAAAATTTTTTAATGAAGTTACCTTTTTACCCTGATCTTTCACGTCTAATTAATGAAGTGACTCTAGGACCTAACCTACATTTTTTCTTTAATTTAGAATCAAAGTTAGAATCTTTTATTTGGGAATATTTGATTTTTCAAATGGCTTCACCTAATCATCTCCTTGATGCATTCATCACCATTCACCAACATGAGTGTTCAAGATTGTCCATTTTTTAAACATGGTTTCTCACTTATGCCCTTCCAAACATCAAACACGAAGTCCTCAATATAAACATTATTGACATTGGACATTGACATGTTTTATTTAGTCAATTCTCCATTAAAAACATATAAAAACAATAAAATGTATTATTTTGTCTTGTCCATTTCTAGCTCTATATTAGGTCCATTCTTATTTTCTATATTTGTGTTTTCCATTTTTATCCATTGATATTAAATGTAATACATAAATATGTATGTTTCATTGTAGTTTCTATCTTCTTTAATGAAAAACAAAGCTAGAAACATTCTCACATTAAAGAAATACCGATATATTTAGCAGAGAAATATAATTAATCTGAAAAATATCAATATTAATAAATATTTATTATGATGTATGTCTTCACTTCTAATTTTTTTTAATAAAAGAACAAACATAATTGATATCTACATATATTCATTTGTTCGCGCTTCATTAAACTAAATGTCTTTTAGAACTGTGGCGATATTCATGAGTAAGATCTAATTCTTCGATCTGTTTTATTTTTATAAATCACGAAATTCAAACACCAATGATTTGGTTTGAAAAATAAATTAACCATAAACCCCAATTCTTAAATTAAAACTAAGTTTGACTAAATTAAAAACATCATATGTTTTCACTTCTTTTCTTTTTAATAAAAAACAAAAGCGACCGGTATCTGCATATGTTCTTTTTGTTCGCGCTTCATCAAACTTCATGTCCTTTAGAAAAATATGACAATATTCATGGGAAGGATCTAATTCGATCTAATTCTTCCATCCGTTTTATTTTTATAAACCACGTAATTAAAACACTATAGAATTAGTTTGAGAGATGAACTAACCCTAAACCCCAATCACTAAAAATAAGTTTCTTCAAGCAATACCTAACAAACCAGACCCTTAACTACTGCCACAATTTGACCATTTTGTCCTTCTAGATATTAAGGAACCATTCACCTACACAAATGACCGTTATTATAGTTTTCACGCGCATTGCATTAAACTTTTTTTTTTTTTTCTTTTGCCTGAGTCCCACGCGCTTGTCCGCCTCTCATGTCCCTATTAATCAAACACATCTCCCTCTTCCTCCCTTGATACCACACCCACATCCACACACACACACACACATATACACACACCATGACACCCTTTCTCTTCTTTGCTTCCATATTCCTCTTTGTCCTCATCAACACCTACTTCTTCTCCTCCCCCAAGTTCCTCTCATGGCTTTCTGCCCTCCTTTTAAAGTGTGTTCATGTTGTCAAACAAACCAAGAAGAAGAAGAAGAAGGAGGAGAATGAAATACCGGTACTCGTCATCGAAAAGACCGAGATAGAGACTGTGTTTTCGACCTTCGATAAAGATGGCGATGGCTTCATCACCATTCAAGAACTTGAGGAGTCACTTAGGAAGCTTGGGCTCTTCTCCACAGAGAAGGAGCTTGTTAGTATGATTGAGAGAGTTGATGTTAATGGAGATGGACTTATAGACCTTGGTGAATTTCAAAAGCTTTATGAGTCTATAGTGAAAGGTAATGGTAATGGAGATGATGATGATGATGAAGATCAAAAGGAGATGGATTTGAAAGAGGCTTTTGATGTGTTTGATGGGAATAGGGATGGGTTGATCACAGTGGATGAGTTAGGCTTGGTGTTGAGCTCTTTGGGTCTTGGTAGAAGGGTTGAAGATTACAAGGAGATGATCAAGAAGGTTGATCTTGATGGAGATGGCATGGTTAACTTTGATGAGTTCAAGAGGATGATGATGTCCAACAATGTTGGAAAACTTCTATAGACTTATCTGTATCTTTCTTCTCTTATGCTAATTTGATTAACTCGTGTGAATTATATAACTATATAATGTTTGTGTTATTTGATCTTTTGTGTGTGTTTGTGTGTGTAGGAGAAAAGAGTACTGAAAAAACATGTATATATAATTTCACTGTTATCATGTAATATATATTTGATTAACTTTTCTGTGTCCAATGTCTCTTTAATTCATAATACTCATGCTTGTTTATTAAGACTAATTTTACTTGGTACTATTAATCATCAATTTGTTTTTTTTTTTTTTTTTTTGTGGAAAGAACATGAAAAGCATATATATATATATATATATATATATATATATATATATATATATATATATAAACAATGATTTTATTAGTTTGATTAACTCTTAGTTGTGTAAGGTCTTTGTTTATTAAGACTAATTTGTTTGTATTATTTGATTTTTGTTTTTCATTTATATATGTATATATATAACAATGATCTTAATAGTTAATTTGATTAACTCTTAGTTTTTTTTGTCAAGAAGAACAAAATCCCTAATGGGCCCGCTAAACTAAGACAGGGGCGTGCGCATGCCTCGACTGCGGCCTGTGGGGCCGCGCACACATGAGCGGTACCACCAACAGTTCGTGCTCACAATTCTCGATAACCCTCACCTCGACTAATTCGACCAAACCATTGACGATTAACTCTTAGTTGTGTAAGGTCTTTTTTTTATTAAGACTAATTTGTTTGTATTATTTGATTTTTGTTTTTCATTTTTTTGTGGGAGAAAAAAGAATGGGAAGCATATACAGTGGAGTGCTGTGAAAGAACATTAGTGAAGAAAAGTCTGCATGTTTATATGGTTCTCAAGCATAGTTGGGAGAACTTTGCTTTAGGCTTTGGTGAAGGAATTGATGCCTTCATGAATTAAGGCATTGGAATAAAGAGGTCTTGCTTGTAAAGAGTCACTAATATTTGTTGTCTCTTTGGGAGTTTAATCATGTATATATATATATATATATATATATAGTGATATGATAAATATTTAATTCATTAGATTATTTATTTTTCAAATTTATTATATGGTAGATAATTAAATATTCACTTTAACTAATATTGTGAAAATGAGTCGAAAGCTTGATTTTCACTTAAATATTAGAGTTTAGTGGTGCATATATAGACTATCTCTTCTGATACTAATAAAAAATGTATTAAGCCATTGTCATCTTACCACAATTAATGAAATTGTTAATGAAACACCAATTAATATAGCATTAACATTTTATTGACTCTAGATTAATTGCTTAAAAGATCTCAGCTAAGAACTAAATTAAGGACTCATTGGACTCATTTGTTTTAAGTCCAGGATTGTTTTTTATTTTTTATTTTTTAAGTTAAACACTTATTAGTTCAAATATTTATATTTAAGTCACTTATGAAAAAAATCAGCAAATTAGTACTTTGAAAAAATTTACTAAAGTTTTAAACGATATAAATTCAACACTTACTTCATAAATGAATCCAAATGGCCCCAAGAAAACTGATTAAACCCTGAATTTTGTGGTAAGAGTTGATTTTTTTTAATTTTGTAAAATTACTATTTAAATTTTATAGATTTTGATTAATCTATCTTAATCTGAACTAAGTTAATTATTATAAGTTATGGACTTAATTAGTTTAATCTTCCATTAACTTAAACTATGTTTAACCTCTTACAAACATGAAACATTTGCTCCCATGTTGCTTACTTCATTGTATATAGGGGCCCATAAATGATTCCATTATTTACCGAACAAAATTCAACCAAAATCTTTGGGTTTGTTTAATTGCTATATTGAAAAACACTTTTGGTTTTTGAAAAAAAGATATTTTTGATAATGTTTTTTAAATTGTTTTAAAAATAAAAAACTAAGAACAACTAACTCTTAGAAGTTATATAAAATTTTATTTTAGAGGCAAGGAAAAAGCTCGAGAATAATTTCTAATTTTTACAATTTTAAAAATTATTAAATATAAAAAATATAAATCGTAAAAATAAGGGGTGCATGGAGCAAAAAAGTTTTAGGGGGGTTAAAAACTTTTATTTAAAGCCAAGTAAAAATGAACGGGATAAACAATAGATTTATTTCCGCAAAAATTTTCAATACACCATATAATATTTTTGCAAAAACAATTGTTACTATATAACCTAATTTATAACGTCAACAATAAAAGAATAAAATTTTATGAATATGTTTTTTAAAACTATAATTTTTAAACTATATATAGTAATTTGTAAAAAAAACTATATAAATTAATTTCTAATATATGAAAGAATAAAATAATAAATTTTCACAAATATTTTTTTCAAAAATATAAATCTGTTAGATTATTTCTATTAATTTATAAAATTAATTATATTTTTTGTATAAAAAAAAATATATATCTCAAAAATGAGAAAAAAGAAACAATCAAATAAATTAGTGAAAAAAACAAAGTTCGCCTCTTTAAAATGGTTGTTGAGAAAAAAAAGTAAATAAATAAAAATGGTTACTTTGTCACGCTTTTTTTTTATCTTACCCCTTGTTTTGTTCAATGATAAAATTAGCTTTTTTTCTAAAAATTGAATGCAGTTTTGTATATAGATAATTTATTATATTATATTAATAAACCATCTCCTAAAAGGGAAATTGTTCTTTTTAGCTTAGAAATTATTATAATTTATTTTGCTTAGCAATTAATAAATAAATAAAATCAAAATATTTCCATTTATGATTATTGTACTTTTATTAATTGTGCATCTCAAGTTTGGTGAATAGTAATTATTTGACAAAAAATTATATATTGTAATAAATTTGAAAAACTACTTTCATAAAAAACTTTATTGAATGTTGACCAACTTGAAATATGTAATGGCAAAACAATGGAAAATTTTGTTAAGATACACCTTTTTTTTCTAATAAATGTTGTGACATGTAGGCAACAATTATAACGGGGAAAATTAAAATGTTGTTAAGATGACTGTTTGTGTCAGTATGTGATTATGAAAATATGCAAAGGTTAAAATATAAAATTGTTAGTGGGACCAGTTCTGAAAGTGTGATGTTTAGGGCCCGTTTGTTTCCCCGTAGTGGAGAGGGAAATCACCGACCTGAGGAGTTCCGGGCCAGTTCGGATTGTTGCTGCATTTCTCTCTCTCTCTCTCTCTCAAGACTGTGATGATTATATGTTTTTATATTATATTATTTTAGCTTATTCTAGTTTATTGTTTTCCTTATTTTATTTTATTATTATTATTTTTTTAATTTTTATTTTGTTAACAGGATTGGTTTTATGGTTCCAAATTTTGAGGTTATAAACTGCACTCATCCGTTTATAGGTGCTGCAAAACTGAAAGTGATCGGTTAAAACTGTGATATTTATCATCTTGAATTTGTTACTGTAATAACGGTAGCTCAATATTAATTTTAAGCCTTTTTCCTTTTTTTTTTTTTTAATCTCTGTCAATTCCAATTGCTTTAGCAAAGGTCTTCTGAACTAAGAGTTCATGTTATGAATTAACTGGTTTATGATTTTTTTTTTGTTTTTTCACCACCATAGTTATGTCTTTTCAAAATTTTCATAACCTCTTACTGTGGGACCACATTCTAGCTCACATATTGATTTTATGATTGTAATATTAGGATTATCGCTGAGCAACTAGAGATGATTTTATGTCCATAGGAACTTTTGTGGGCTGTTGATTTGGGGTTGAAATTGGGTTTGAAAATTTAATGAATACTAAGTAGGTGAACCACATATAAACACTTTTCTAGATTACTTGCTAAATTACTTATTGATAACTTTTGTTTCTGAATTGCTTAATTATTTATTAAATTTCTGATTATTATATTTTCTGAATTAATTAATTATTTATTAAACCTCTGATTATTATATTTTTCTGAATTATTTATTTATCAAAATTTTGATTAATTATATTTTTTCCAATTATTTTAATTATTCAATTATTTGAAAATTTTACAAATTATTCATTTAAGTTTTGATTTAAATAACTGGCTTATTTTGATATTTAAAACATGGAATCATGAGAATTTTAATATTTATGCTCTATGGAATATTTGTATTTTCTCAGTGGAAATTTTTATATTTTTTAGTTTTACAGATGCCAAGTATTTTTGACATAGAAATTTAATTTTCAATTAACATTGCACTAACATTGTTATTTAGGGTTAAACATTGATCATGTCGACATGTACTTTATTAACAAACTATAGTTTCGCACCATTCCGTCAGTGAAGAATAACTACCTTTGATATTTTAGCTCGAATCACCAAGGGAAACAAATGAACTCTGCAATGTTGACTTAGATCACCAAGATTAAATAAACGACCCTTGATATTTGTTTTAACCATAATGATTTGGAGATGTGTATTTTTTTATCTGATAAATAGTACTCTGTTGAATCACTTTGTTAACTTTTTGTGAACTATATTCTTGGCAAATGAGGTACTATAGTGTATGAATGGTTTGGATTATGAACTTCTTTGATTTATACATGATTTCAAATGCTTTTAGTGGTTGTTTATTAGGCTCTCAAGCTCATTAAATTAATTGTTCTTTGTTTTTTTTTTTCACATCAAGAGTAAGGTTACTTAGTGGACATATTAGTTGTGTTATTGAGCAATTCACCGTATAGTTTTAATGAGTTAATAAGTTCAACTCTCTTGTGGACTTGGAACTTATTTTTGAATAATTGTTATTCAAACCTTGTTAGTTGAATTCTTTGTAATTCAAACCCTGTAGCTTTCTTTTGCTTTTGAAATCTCTATTTTTGTTACATATTATCTTCTAGTGTGAGACAGGTTTTAAGGCATTGTATGCCTATTTGGTCTTTGTTTTGTAAGTATGTTGTCGTTTGCCTACGCTTCCGGCTCGGTGCATGACAAGCACCATATGAAATTTTATTTGGGAAACAACCTCAATATGAAAATTTAAGAATTTTGGCTGTCTTTGTTATACACACCAAAATGCTCGTGATAAAGACAAGTTTGGTGAAAGAAACAAGAGATGTGTATTCATGGGATATCCATATGGAAAGAAATGGTGGGTGTTTATGATAATAATAAAAGAGAATACTTTCTTTCTCACGATGCCATATGCCAAGGACATGGAGAAGCATTTAGGTCATAGAGATATGGATTATCAAACACATCTGATAACACGATATTTGATGATGTGCTCGAAGAACTCAGAAAGAAGGGTATACCAAAAGTTAGGGAAGTAATGAACATGATGCGTGTGAAGAAATGAGTGAGAATATAAGAAGTAGTGGGGGTGAAGAAGAAACACATCAAGGTGATAATGAAGTTGCTAATGAAATGCGAAGTAATGATGTTCAAAATAAGAATGATACAAAAACAACTAGTCATATAATTGAAGTTGTTGAACCACTAAAGAATCTTGGTAGGGGGCACCGCTAACCCAAAACAATGTCTTATTGAAGGAGTATGTAACCTATTTAGCCCACTGTTTGCGAGACCCCATCCATGCTCAATCACAGTCGTCAGGAACTACTACTTATCCCATAGAAAATATGTCACATGCGGTAATTTTTCTCTTTGATTTTGTGCTTTCTTAGCTGTTGTGACAACAAGATTGAACCCACTCATTTTTCTGAGGCAATAAAAGATGAAAGATGGAGGGAAGCCATGGGAATAGAGATACAAGCTATGGAGAATAATGGGACTTGGACATTAAAGACTTTGCCCCCTAGAAAAAATGCAATTGATTGCAAATGGGTATATATTATCAAGTAAAACTCAGATGGAACACTTGTGCATTATAAGGCACGCTTAGTGATTCTTGGGAATCGACAAGTGGAAGCTCGCGATTATATTGAGACTTTTGCCCAATTGCTAAGATGGTGATAGTGAAAGCATTCTTGGAAGTTACAATGATAAAGAAAAGAGAGTTGCATCAGATGGATGTACATAATGCATTCTTGCAGCATAATTTGGATGAAGAGGTCCTACAAAGGACTCAATAAAGGTATGCAGTTAAATTGAAGAAGTCACTTTATGGATTATGGCAAGCTCCTCGTTGTTGGTTTTCTAAATTGGTGGTGGTATTAAAGAAGTTTGGGTTTATTCAATCTTAGTTTTGCTATTTCCTGTTTACTTATTGCAGAGATGATATATGGCTGTGTGTTAGTATTTGTTGATGACTTGATCATAGCTGGTAATAATTCATATGCCACTATCAAGTTCAAAGAGTATTTAGGTAAATGTTTTTATATGAAAGGCCTTGGTGCTCTTATGTATTTCTTATGCATTGAAGTCGCTTGTCGTTTAGAATGTATTTTTCTTTGCCCACACAAATATGCGTGGACATTATTTCTGAAGCTAATTTATTGGAAGCAAAGGCAACATCTTTTCCTATGAAACAAAATCATTGACATGCATTGATAACAAATGCAGTTATGGATGATCCTAAGAAATATTGATGATTGGTGGGATTGGTGGGACGACTAATATATTTTACTATTACATGACCACAGCTTGGCTATTGTGTTCATGTCCTAGCTTAGTTTATGCAATATCCATAATGAGATCATTGTGAGGCTGCTCTGCGAGTGGTGCGTATTCTGGACAACCACTCACTTAACACTCATTGACTAGCTTGTTTGTGTTATTGGGTTCCTTTCTAGTCTCTTGGAAAATAAAGAAGCAACAAATAGTGTCTTGATCTTCTGCAGAAGATGAGTATCACTCAATGACAATAGATAGCGGTGAGTTAAAGTGGTTGAAAGTTTTGCTTCAATCAGCAGGGACGACACTGGATGAAACTATGCACCTTTACTGTGATAGTCAGGTTGCTCATCGTATAGCCACAAATCTAGTTTTTCATGAATGGACAAAGCAAATTGAAGTTGGCTATCACTTTGTTTGCGATGAGATACAACATGGCAACATTGACACTTGTTATGTTCAGACTACAAACCAGCTTGCTAATATCTTCGCCAAGTCCCTTGGATGGCAACAATTTAAATTCCTCATTGGCAAGTTGGAGATTTACATGCCCCAACTTGAGAGGGAGTGTTAGACAAAGGTGTATAGCAGGGTATAATTTAGGAAAAAAAGCAGGGGGAAAGTTCTCTATGTATATTTTAGGAAGGGTATTATTTCGATATGATTTTTTGTATATTTTAGGTTAGAAATGTTTGTTTGGGCTAAAAGTTAGGAGTGATTTGGGATCCTCAATGTGTATATATATTGACTTGTATAGGTTTAATTGAGACAAAAAATTCCATCAAACTACCTTTATAGTGTGACAAATATATCATCAACTTTGCATCTTGCACTGCCTTACTTATGTGGTTAGTTTCAAAATCTTATCCATCATTATTGATTGACTAGCATGGTCACCATATTCTTCATGAGCTTGTTTGCCTCTGGCCTATTGGTATTTAAGCTATCCAAGTGTAGCTAGCTCTTCTAAATAAGATGCAAGAGGCACATCAAGTTGCAAACTTGATTGCATTGGCTATGGATGTGCATAAAAACTGAATATTCAAGTATCAAATATGGTTTATTTTGCATTGCTTCTTACCTAAATTAATTAGTATCTTCATTATTTGTGTGTGTGTGTGTGTGTCTACATATCATAGTAGAAACTAGCATCAAGGAGACCATCATTTGGAGCAATGAAATTAATATTTTAATTATTGATTACAAAGTTCAATTGTAAAAAAAGAAATTGATGGAAAAGTTAATGTTGAAAATGAATAATTTAGATAAGATAAAATGTGAATTTTAGTTTAAATACCCTGTATCTTCTCAGTGAAATTGTTTCCGGGAATCCCTGTGGAATGCAAATCAATAAATGTATAAGTGCAGTAGAGTTGTATAGAGAAACAGGGGGTCAAGGAGGAAGGAGAAATTACCTGGACTGTAGTGCTTCCAAGTTCTTCTGATTCCCCTGTGTACTCAGAGTAGCGAAAAGAAAGAGAGAAGAAGCGAGATTAAGAAGCCCAAAGGATCAACTCGGAAGTGGATAGAAACTCAGAATTTTATTTCTTAACTTATCATACATTCACTCAAACCTTAGAGTCCTTCTTATAGATGGAAGGCCCCTGAGATAATTACATAGCATACCCTAGAAAGCACACATGACAAGGGTATTTTCAAGAAAATGAAAATTACATAAGTTACCCTTTGCCGACATACCAATATAAGGGCAAAGTGGTAATTTTACTATTCCTCTCAGAGAGGTTTATTTCTCCTGTTAATTAAACTTTGGCCAGTCTTCTTCATTATCTCCCAGAACGGGTTCTTCTTCCATGGTTCTGGTTCATTCTTATATATGGCTCCTGGAAGTGACGGGTAGAGCTTAAGAATCCTGCCAACAATGCCATTGAAAACCCAAACTTTAGTGGTTATAGTTTCTCCAAGGAGTTCCCATTGCTGGTTACTCCCATAAAGATTAACATGATAAAACGTGAAATAGTCTATGTCTTTCTTTTCTCTGGCATAGGGAGTGGAGTAGTGTAGCCAATGTGGTTCTTGTATACTCAGGTAGATGTTATGAGCTGCATGTATGTATTCATTTCTTATGAACTTGGGCAAATCACTAATGATATGAATATAGGTTTCCTCACTGTGATCTGCATAAGCTTGAATTAGTTTCTGTGTTGTTGGTCCAAAAAATTCAGGAACTTGCTTTTCTAGCCTTAACATTAATAGCATTCCATTATGAAACAAATCTCCTGTCATAGCTTTCAGGAAATAATGTTCATAATCTATTTTAGCTAGAATAATAGGAGGAAGTTCCATGGAGTTCTGAGTGTTTGTTCCACAATATTGGACTGCTTTAAATCCTAAACATTTCTTCTGTTCTAAAATGAAATCCTGCAAGGTAAAAAGTCCTTCGACGAATTTGGACTTAGCTTTATTAAGAATTTTGAAATATGCTTCTGGGGGTAGTCCGTTTAACCATCTTTTCCTAAAGGATCTTTTTAGGAGCATTAGGGTATAAAACTTCTCAAAATTTTTACTGTTTGAAGATTTTGGAGGAGTTATTTTTACCTCTTTGTTTTTTCTGTTGAGAATTTCATCCTTTTTCTCAGGAGTAATCTCTGTAATAGGTCTTTTCCCTTTTTCATTTGAAAAAACTTCTGGGGGTATGGGATGTTTATTTTTATTTATCTGTGAGCCTGCCATATAATTTTCTAGAGATTCTTTTGCTGCTCTTTCCGTGTAAAACCCTCTCGATCCTTGAGGTGTGTTGCGTCTTCCTATAGCCCTGAGAAGATTTCCCCAAGTATGATAAACCCCTTTCTTTTGACCATCATAGAGGACAAAGTATTCGAAATCTTTTCCTCCTTGTTCCTTTAGATGATAACATAAAGCATTTAATGCTTTTATTTTTGCTGTTGGAGTCGATGCTCTCCAGATGGCGTTTAAGATAAGTTTTTGTTGATCTGTTAGTTCAAGACCATAAGGTGGTTTGAAATTACCTTTCGCTCCTTCAGTAAATTGTGGAAGATCTCTTCCTCTAACCTCTGGGTTAGTCAGTCTCTGTTCCTTCTGTATAGGCTTCATCTGTACGGGCTGGACCTTATAATTCTGGAAAGTTTATCTGCAATAACATTCTCTTTACCTTTAATGTGCTCAATGTGTACTTGCACTCCTGTCTGACTTATCTGATCAACAAAAGTTACCCACCGATTAATTGAAAGCCTTTTATTATTCAATTTATTGTAAAATTCTACTATGGCTATGCAATCTGTCCTTAGGGTAAATTCCTTTTTGTCATATAAAAATATTTTGAATTTCTGTAATGCATTTAAACAAGCAATTATCTCTGCGTTTATGGGCGTCATACTAGTAGAGTATGTACCACTTGCATATCTAGCAATTTTTTCTGTATTGGGTGGGGCTCCTTTTTCCTTTTTCCATTTTAATATTGCTCCACATCCGTCTAAACATCCATCTGTTTCTATTATTATGTAACTGTAAGGCTCAGGTAAAATTAGAGGAGGCAGTTTTGAAACTATTTCTTTTATTTTAGCCACAACCTTTCAATCCTGACTATTGAATCGCCTTTCTCCTTTTAAGGAGCATTTATTATAAAATCCTCTAGTATACTTGCTTAAGTTAGGAATATAATTCCTAGCATAATTTAGTATTCCTAGAAAACTCTGTAGTCCTTTTTGATTTTCTAAATCTCTATCAGGAAAATCTAAGATTTTCTTGTTAATATGGTTTTGTAGGTGGACTTTTCCTTCTCCTATTTCTAGACCTAAGAATTCTATCTTGATAACTCCTATTTTCATCTTTGTTTTGGATAGAATTAATCCCTCTTTTTCACAAACTTCAAAGAATTTTAAGAGGTGCTCAACATGTTGTTTTATGTTTTCAGAAAATATTAGAATATCATCTATGTATACGTATATGAAATCTAAGTATTTTCTAAAGACATTATCCATTTTTCTCTAGAAGACTGGCCAGAGTTTAATTAACAGGAGAAATAAACCTCTCTGAGAGGTCTATTTCTCCTGGATGATGCTCTTGTACCAAGACACATGTTGAAGTTGCTCAGTCAACCTTTGACCTGCTAACGAGGATGGATCCGCACTGAGCTGGAGAAAAGTCCTTGGTGTGATTGGTTGTGTCTGCGCGGCTCCTTTATGAGCTGTTTACCTTTAACTGTAGCAACCGTTACTTTTGTCCTACTTGATAGCCATTGATTGGCTATCTAAGATCACCTTTGGTTTCTATTGTTGTTGTAACAGAGGATGTATAAATCCTCTTTCCATGTTTATTTGAATGCATGGTTTTGGGAAAACCTTGCATCACGTCCTTTGCTTTCATTCTCTTCTCTGATATTACTCACCACCACCACCACCTTCACTTATACATTAATACTGGTATCAGAGCTTGCGTCCATGGCAGAGAAGTTTCTCACAGCGGAGTTGTCGTCCGTTAGCACCCCTTTCTTCAAAGGCGAAAACTATAGCGTTTGGAGACAGTGAAGCACATGTAACTGAAGACGAGTCTACAGTAGAAAAGCAGAAGCTGTTCATGGCGAGTGGAGGAGCTGAGACTGAAAACTCCTCGGTATGGCTCATCGACAGTGGGTGCTCGAACCACATGAGTGGTATCAAAGAACACTTCATTCAACTCAAGCAAGGGGTGGAGTAGATGGTGAGGCTCGGGGACGGCAAGACTCTCAAGGTTGAAGGCATAGGCACTGTGAAAATTCAGACTAGCATAGGGAAAACTAAATTCCTAACGGATGTCCAGTTCGGCTCTCAACTGGCTCACAATCTCTTAAGTGTGGGCCAGCTTGTTGCAGATGGTTACTCTGTAACGTTCAACAATCGAGAATGTAGCATCAGAGATGGTGATGATGATACCTTACTGATCAAGATACCCATGACAACGCATCGTTTGTTTCCCCTTGAGGTGGAAGAAGTTGAGTTTGCACAAGTGGCCACACAGCAATCAACTACTTCCTCTCTGTGGCACAAAAGGTTTGGACACTTAAATCAACTAGCTCTGCAGCAAATGGCAAAGAAAAGAATGGTGGTAGGATTGCCTTGTGACTTGATGACAGGGTCATGCGAGGGTTGCATGCAGGGAAAGCTAGTCAAGGCCTCATTTCCTAAGGGACAGGCACGAAGAGCTCAAGCACCTCTGGAGATCATTCACGGAGATTTAGTAGGCCTGATGCAAGTACAATCAATCGGAGGTAAAAAGTATTTCTTCTTATTAACAGATGACTTCTCACGCTATAGCTGGGCTTATTTCATTCAGTCAAAGGGAGAGGCTCTGTAGTGTTTCAAAAGGTTTAAGAACCTAGCTGAAAAGCAGTTCTCTCACTCCATCAAAACTCTCAGAACTGACCGAGGAGGAGAGTTCACTTCCAAGGAGTTCGGACTGTTTTGTGAAGATTATGGAATTCACCGGCAGCTAACGGCTCCATACACACCCCAACAGAATGGAGTGGCCGAAAGGAAGAATAGATCAGTTGTTGAAATGGCGCACACCATGTTGATCGAAATGAGCGTGCCCATGGAGTATTGGGTGGAGGCTATTTCTACTGCCATCTATGTGCTCAATAGATCACTAACTAGTGCAGTAGAAAATCAGACTCCATATGAGAAGCTCATTGGTGTAAAGCTGTTAGTGAATCATCTTAAAGTCTTCAGGTGTGTAGCCTATGTTCTCACTGAGGCTCATACTCGGGGAAAGTTTGATCCCAAGGGAGAACGGTGTGTTTTCTTAGGCTACAGCATGGAATCAAAGGCATACCGGGTGGTGAATCCAAGCTCAGGGAGAATTACAATTAGTGTGAAACTTTCATTCTGTGAAACAACTAAGTGGGACTGCGGAGAGAAGAAAGACTCAATTGTCACTACAAATGAGATCATTGAGCATACATCTGAATCCAATGATCAACAGGATCACTCCTCAGTCCATAAAAGACCACATACTGAGGAAGAACTTGGATTGACTGATGATGAGGCTCAGCAGAACCAGAGGTACAAAAAGCTATCTGATCTTTATAACTCATGCTCATTTGCTATTACAGCTGAAGACCCAACCTCCTATGAAGCTGCCAGCAAAGACAAAGAATGGTCTAATGCAATGAACGAGGAGATGAAGTCCATTATCGAAAATGAAATATGGGAACTCACAACCCTTCCAACTGGGAAGCAAGCTATGGGACTGAAGTGGATCTTCAAGATGAAGCTTAATGCCGACGGGTCTTTGCTCAAGAGGAAAGCTAGGCTTGTAGCAAAAGGCTACATTTATAAAGAAGGGGAGGACTTCACGGAAGTCTTCTCACCGGTGGCAAGGCTCGAAATAATTCGTATATTCCTGGCAGTTGGTGCTCAAAGGAGGTGGCTCATTCACCAATTGGATGTCAAGTCCACATTCCTCAATAAGGAACTGAGTGAGGATGTATTCGTACGCCAGCCTGAAGGTTTTGCAGTTGAAGGTCAAGAAGAAAAGGTTTATAAGCTGAAGAAGGCCTTATACGGGCTCAGACAAGCACCCCGATCCTGGTATAGCAAGGTACATCTTCATTTTCTGAAAATGGGGTTTGAGAGAAGTAACAATGAGCCCACCTTGTACAACCAACGAGTAGAAAATCAAGGAATACTAACTCTCTGATTATATGTGGATGATATCATCTATATGAGCAACTCGACTAGTATGCTGGAGAAGTTCAAGAAGGAAGCAATGGTATAACATATGTTTCACAACAACGTTATGTAGAGACTCTATTGAAGGAGCACGAGATGTATAAATGCAAGAAGCTGCCTACTATGAACACTAATGAGAAACTATCACTGACAGATGGCTCAGGACCAGCTAATGCAGCAAGGTATAGAAGGAATGGTTGGAGGATTGCTCTACTTAACACATACAAGGCCAGACATCCAATTCGCAGTAGGAGTGATAAGTGCTTGCATGTACATATTTTTGGAAATGTCTTCCACGCATGAGCATCACATTTCTCAGGTTATATCGCTAATTTCGTGTGCTTTGGTGTTCTTTCGTGCAATTAGGGTTGTGAAGACATGGTACGTGAATAAAGGCAAGATTAGGTCATAATGGTGCCAAGTGGAGCTCTTTTGTGCAAATACAAAGTTCAATACACAAATCGGGTTCAAACGAGGGGGTATGTGCCAACTTCTAAAGGTTTCAAGACAATTCTTGTAGAAGGACACGAAGGTAGTCATGCTCGCTTGTTCGGATTTGTTCGAAGATTTCAAAAGCTCTCCAAGGGTTTCTCATCATCAAGAAATGCCATATGACCTTTCACATGGGCGTGTGTCCGCCCGTGTGACCTCAAGAGAAGAAACGGGCGAAATCGGGGACCAATACGCAATTTTCCACAGGGCTGGAATTTCCACACGGCCGTGTGGCTCATCCACACGCCCGTGTGGATTCTCGAGATGGCCAATTATAAAGCCGTTTTGAAGCGTTATTTTGGTGATCTTCTTCAAAACTTGAGAGGGGGTGACGGCTAGGGTTCAGGAGGTTCTTGCTACACTTTGGGGGTGCTTCTTCATCGATTTCAACATCAATTCCTTCCAAGGAGAGCTATTGGAGGAGCCTTCGATGACTCGATTCGACGAGGTGTGCCCTAGGCTTAGAGGAAGGAATTCTTTGGAGAAGAAGGAGAAGCCCTCATAGACTATCTGCACGGAGCTTAAGGGGGTTTTATTTATGGATTGTTTGCATTTAATTTCCATTTCTTTCATGATCTTGTATTGCTCCATGGAGAGCTAAAACCCTAGTGGGTACTTGGACATGTAAACTCTAGAATTTCTATATTTCTATGACTTTATTGTTGTTATTTAATTTGAGTATTAATTTGAGTTTCAATCTTGTATGCTTCTTGGATTCTCCCTTAGAGTGACACTAGGGTTGAGAATCACATTTAATCATCCTTTTGACGAGTGACCATCACCATTAGGATTAGATCAATTATGATTGAAGAGGGTCGAGAGGGTGAGTTGAGAGGTAGCAACACGTCCCCTTTCCCTTCCGGTATGATTTACCCTACCTTCTCATTCCACGAGATAACTTCAATCTCAAAGAGAGTTAGGCGTTGAGAGAGAAGTCTTTCCGCCAGGACTTATTTGTGATTAGGGATCTTCCGCCTGGACCAAAGGGGTTGGTCCATATTTCGGAATAGGGTTTATCATTTGGATTCCCACGAGCTTTTCGCAGTCATACGTGGTGTGAGGCGTCGAGAGTCTTTCTCTCCGTCGGGACCTCGAAGGGGACTAGTAAAGGTTGACCTTAGGTTTGGGACCTATATCCTTGGATTTCCACGACTCATTGATTTTCATTGTAAGAAGAGCAGCTTAAGTTTTGCACTAGAAACTAGGATTCTAGGGGGAGCATTGTCCGAGTACCCCATCTTCATATTGATCTTATTCTACACTCTAGCTTTTACTTTCAAAACTTTATTTCTGTTTCTTTCTTGTTTTATTTTCAATCACAACAACAATTGATTTATCTTTGGCTACTTAGCAAAGTGTTACTGTTCTTACGTCTACTCCCTGTGGATTCTACTACCCACCCGTTTGGGTACTTTATTACTTCGACACCCGTGCACTTGCGGAGCACACACGCAAGGGTGTGTCAAGGAGTAGTCTCTCGCTTTATGCAAAATCCTACACATCATCACATGGGAGTAGTAAAAAGAATAATGCGCTATATATATCTGAAACTTTACAATTGGGTCTAAGTTACAGACAAGACAATAACTTTAACATAATAGGATTTACTTATAGTAACTTTAACATAATCGGGTGGCTGTTTCGTCTGGGAGCTGTTGTTGTCTCATGGAGTTCTAAGAAGCACAGCGTGGTTGCTTTCTCCAGCACCGAAGCCAAGTAGGCGATGGTTTGACAAAGTCTTTGTCAGTTCAAAAGCATGAAGACTTTAAGAAGAGGATTGGAATGACTGAGCAATGGGAGGATGTTGAAGTTGCTCAATCAACCTTTGACCTGCTGACGAGGATGGATCCGCTCTGAGCTGGAGAAAAGTCCTTGGTATGATTGGTTGCGTCTGTGCAGCGCCTTTATGAGCCATTTACCTTTAACTGTAGCAGTCGTTACTTTTGTCCTACTTGGTAGCCATTGATTGGCTATCCAAGATCACCTTTAGTTTCTATTGGTTGTTGTAACAGAGGATGCATAAATCCTTTACCTATATTTATTTGAATGCATGCTTTTGGGAAAACCTTGCATCAAGTCCTTTGCCTTCATTCTCTTCTCTGATATTACTCACCACCACCACCCTCACTTATACGTTAACATGAAATACATCCTCTCGGTGATGCTTTAGTTGCCATTCTTAGCAGATTATGTGACTGATTCCACTCAATACTTTAGCTTTGCATCTTATGTGTTGAAGCAAACTAAATTGTCACGCTACTCTCTTAGGAAGATGCATATGAAAGGGTACCATCCAGACAACTCTGCTCTCAGTATATACAGAAGGTAGATAATATATCAACTTTTCACTATATGATGCCCATATACATGCCTACATAAAGTAGAACTTATCAAATTTGATTTACAGGTAATCTCATAATTTTGAATAGATTAATAAATTATTTATTCATGACCAAGTGTAGTTTACTTTAGAAATGTCAAAAAGTTTATTCAATAATAAGTTTTGTGATATGTACTGATAGATTGGATGAGAGAATGAATTGTGTTTCATTAGGGAACAAGCCCATATAAATAAAAGAATGTGTATACAAGAAAGTGTATATACGTACAAAATACAAAGTATGTGTATAAATGTTAATATAACTCTAACATGCCTCCTCAAACTCACGGTGGATCATGAATCGAGAGTTTGCTAACCAAAAACTGAAATCTGGAGACAGTGTGAGCCTTGGTGAGAAGATCAACAATCTGGTGTGTAGAGGCGACGTAAGGAAGGAGAATATTACCAGCAAGATAATGATAAAGAACAAAGTGAAGAGCAACCTCAAAATGCTTAGTACGCTCATGAAACACAGGATTGGCAGCAATTTTGATGGCACTCTGGTTATCACAGTAGATAGGAGTAGGGCAGAGATAGAGACACCAAAGTCCATCAAAATATGTCGTAACCAAAGAACTTCCTTAGCAGTAGAGGATATCGCACCATACTCAGCCTCAGCACTGGAAAGGGCAACAGTAGATTATTTCTTGCTTTTCCAAGAGATAAGAGAATCTCCAAAGAAAATGCAAAAACCAATAGTAGATCGGCGATCAGAAGCATCACCAGCTGAATCAGCATCACAATAGGCGCGCAACTCAAAGGAAGATGTAGCAGAGAAAAGTAAAGATCGAGATATAGTGCGACGAAGATAGCGAAGAACGCGTAAAATGGCAGTATAATGAGTAGAGCGAGGTGCACTGACAAACTGACTTAGAAAACGAACAACATATGCAATATCAGGCCTAGTGATAGTGAGGTAGACAAGAGCATCAACAAGTGCACGATAGCGAGTAGGATCAGGTAAAGGCTCACCATTAGAAGAGGATAGTCGATGATGCAACTCAATAGGAGTAGGAGCAGTACGTAGATCAGTGATATCAGCGCGACAAAAAATATCAGAGATGTACTTCTGTTAAGACACCAAGTAACCTCGACGAGAATAAGCAACTTCAAGACCAAGAAAGTAACGAAGAGGACCAAGATCTTTCATATGAAACTCGGTGTGCAACTGCTGTTTCAAAGAAAGAATAGTATCAACATCGTCACCAGTAATAACCATGTCATCAACATAAAGAAGAAGAATAGTAAGACCGCGAGAAGTCTGCCGAGTGAAGAGCACATAATCATGAGAGCTCTCAGTAAAACCAATAGCAAGAACCACACTACGAAATCGCTCAAATCAGGCACGAGGAGCCTGTTTGAGACCATAAATAGCTCAGCGAGGATGACAGACATGTTGAGGAGGATGAGAGAAACCAGGAGGAGGAGTCATATAAACATCTTCAGAAAGATTCCCATGCAAAAATGCATTGGTCACATCTAACTGATGAAGGGGCCAATGTCGAGCAGCAGCAATAGCGAAAAGAATACGAACAGTGGTCAACTTAGCCACAGGAGCAAATGTTTCCTCATAATCAATACCATACTGCTGAGTAAAGCCACGAGCAACAAGACGTGCCTTATGGCACTCAATACTACCATCAACACGGGTCTTGACTCCATAGACCCACCAACAACTGATAGGAGTAACACCAGATGGAAACGGAACAAGATCCCATGTATGCATGCGCTGGAGAGCATCAAGTTCCTCTGCCATAGCCTGTTGCCACTGGGGATGTGTCATGGCCTCATGATATGACTGCGGCTCGGAATGAGAGTGAATAGAAGCAAGAAATGCTTAGAAATCAGAAGAATAAGTAGAGGAAAGAGAAAGGGCATACCGAGTGGGAGGACGGCGAAGGCTGTCTGGGTAATGACGGGGGACAACAGGAGCATATTCAGAAGAGGGTGGGTCAGCGGAGAGAGGAGGCGAATCACTAGATGCATCAATGTACTCAGAGGAAGGGGGAGGAGAGACAGAAGAAGGGTCAGTGGAGATGTTAGGAGAAGGCACAAAATCGGCAGTAGTAGTGGAACTCAGAAGAACTATGGAGGGGAGAAAAGAGAAAGGACAATCGGAAGACTGAAGAAAATAAAGATTGGGGGGGGGAGGAAGATAAATAAGGGGTATCTTCAAGAAAGGTGACATGACGAGAAATACGAAGACGATGAGTACGAGGATCATAGCAGCGATAGCCCTTATGTTAAGAGCTATAACCGAGAAAAATGCACATTGCAGAACGGGGAGAGAGTTTGTGGCGCTCGACAGTGGGCAAAAGAACAAAACAGGTGCAGCCGAAAGTGCGAAGATGACCGTAAGATGGAGGAAAGGAGTGAAGACGCTTATAAGGTGTGATACCAGAGAGAGTAGAGGTAGGGGTACGATTGATAAGATAAACGGATGTAAAAATGGCTTCAGCCCTAAAAGATTGAGGAACAGAAGAAGCAAAAAGAAGGGCTCATGCAGTGTCGAGGATATGGCGATGTTTACGCTCAGCAACACCATTTTGAGCAGGTGTCTAAGGACAGGATTGCTGAGGAATAGTGCCATGACTGGAGAGTAATGTTCTGAAGGATGTAGAGAGATACTCACAGGCCCCATCAGAACGAAAGATCTTAATGCGTTTACCAAACGGAGTATAGATCATTTGCGTAAATTGAGTGTAAATGGCAAACACCTCAGATCGGGAACACATTAAATAAAACCAAGTTTAGCGTGAGAAATCATCAATAAAGGATATGTAATAGAAGAAACCACCTAAAGAAGAAATAGGTGCGGGACCCCAAATATCATAATGAACAATATCAAAAGTAGATTCGGAGATAGATTCTCGTGAAGAGAAAGGAAGAGCAATTGATTTAGCGAGTTTACAACCTATGCATGGTTGTAAAGGAAGGGAAGAAACAGATCCAAGACTACCTGAACTTGTTAAAAGTTTCAGGCGAAGACTAGACAAATGACCAAGGCGACTGTGCCAACGATCAAGAGAACATATAGAGGCAGCAATTGCAGATGAGGGAAGAGTGGAAAGATGAAAAGAATCTAAGTGATAGAGGCCGCCAAGTCTACGGCCGATCCCAATCCTCTGGCCTGTAAGATGATCCTGTACAGTACAAGTAGAAGAAGAAAAAGTAACTGTAAGACCATGATCAGTGAGTTGACTAACAGAAAGAAGGTTGAGAGCTAAGCCAGGAACATGGTGGACGTCAGGAATATTAAACGAAGTGGACTAAATACGACCACACTGCGTGACAGGATGAAGACTCCCATCAGCAGTGCGAACACTAGAAAAAAGTGGGAGACGTAGAAATAGAGACTAGGCTTGAGGTATCTGCAATCATATGATGAGTAGCACCATAATCTAAAATCCAGGGGGAGGAAGACATACCAGAGGCAACAGATATAGCAGATAAAGTGCTGGAAGGTAGAGCGCGCTGCATAGCATGAATCTGTTCAGTGAACTAAGCAACCTGAGAGAGAATGTCAGCAGAGGAAAGAGAAGTTGAAGCTGAGACAGAAGCAGCATGAGGAGCAGGAGAGCGAGGCGGAGGGCGAGACTGCGATAACTGTTGCTATTGTTGGCGTTGCTGAAGCTTGAGACAGTGACTCTTCATGTGTCCAAGACGCTTGCAATAATGACAGATAACAGAAGACCGAGAAGAGAGCGAGGAAGCAGGAGCTGGTGGAACCGCAGACCCAGAGGGTATTCGAGAGGAACGGGGAGTGGTCATAGCAAGAATTGTGTCTGTAGAAAGAAGCCGCCGAGATAGTATGCTAAGACGAGTTTCTTTAGCAATAACACTACGAATGGCCTCATCAAATGATGGAAGTGGATCCCGATTGAGCAATTGACTGCGAACAGCCTCAAAATCAGGACGAAAATGCATAAGAAATTCGAAGGTGCGCTGTGTTTGCCGAGACTGAGTACGAGTTTTGCAACATTTGTATGTCAGGCAAGTGGACTCCTCCAAAGAATCAATTTGACGCCAAAGAGACCGTAGGTCACTAACATACTCCTTGACAGAAGGCTCACGTTGCTGAACGTGAGTAAGATCCTGCAAAATGCCATATTGGCGAGCAGAGCTGGAATGCTCGAACATACGACCTAAGTGTTCCGACATGGCATGAGCAATGGGAAGATGACCAATTTCTATACGTACATCAATTTCACAAGACTGACAAATGAGGGTCATGGTGCGATGATCAGCAATGGTCCATGATGCATCGGGGTTGGAAGGTTGGGGAGAGGTACCGTCGACATGTCCAAGTAGATCCATACCGAGTAAAACAATGCGGACAGTAGTAAACCATTCTCTGTAATTGGAACCGTTGAGTTTGATATCAACGGGAGCTAGAAAATTAGCAGAGGAAGATGAGGCCATTGGTTTTTTTTTAATATCTAATAATAATAAGAAGAAAGGCTACGCAGCTGGATTTTTTTTTTTTGGTTTTTTTTGTTTTGTTTTTGTTTTTGGTTTTGTTTTTGTTTTTGTTTTTATAATAATAATAATAATAATAATAATAATAATAATAATAATAATAACAACAAATAAAAAAAAGTTAGGCAGCTGTCAAGTTGATGGCCTCACGTTGCCATGTTTGATGTCTTTCACGTTGGCATGAAGACAAGTTGATAGCTTCACGGGTTGGTGTCGGAAGTGAAAAGGTGTGCTAATACTATGACTTCACTGGTGAATTCTCGGGATTCGGTGACGATGGGGAGTAACATCTACGAGCCAGAGAGAGAAGAAGACCGCCGACCAGCCACGAGAGCCGGAGATGAAAAAGAACTTGAGGTTGTGGAGGCTGGCGAGGGCCGATGGGCAAAATGAAGTGTGGGATGCAGCTAGCCTCGGCGATGATGCACGTCGGAGGAGGGTGATGTCGAAGACGAAGGTCTTGAGAAAGAGGAAGACGGGACGGATGAGATCGAGGTTGTCAGAGCCGTCGGAGAGGCCGACGGTGGAGCAAGGGAGAGGGAAGCTCGAGGAAGCGGACAGGGAGGGAGGTAGTTGAAAATGACCCGGGGAGAGCGGATGGCGTTGAGAGGGGTGGTGACGGAAATGGGGAGAACACCGGGGAGCAAGTTCACAAGAACAACAGCAACAACGATCGTCAAAGGACAGACGGCGGCAACAACAACAGAAATACAAAAGTCATCGGAGCAAAGGACAAAGGTTATGAGGAAACAAATAATAAACCTAGTCTGATACCATGATAGATTGGATGAGAGAATGAATTATGTTTCATTAGGGCAACAAGCCCATATAAATAAAAGAATGTGTATACAAAAAAGTGTATATACGTACAAAATACAAAGTATGTGTATAAATGTTAATATAACTCTAACATGTACCCTTAGATGTAGAACTAAATAAATAACTTAAAACTATAACTCCATAAGCTTTCCTCTATATCATTAATCATTATTTCGCCAAAGTAGTATTTTACTGGCCCTATACCATGAATAAATCGAAATGTGTGCAATCATTTGAGTCCTTATGCATTTACCCTTGCTACTTCCTATCGCTGCTGCTTTCATCCTCATTATCATTGTTATTAAATGCTTTCATTGTTATCATCTCCAAGATTTTCATATTTAGTGTTATCATCATGTTCCACTAGATATTCACATTGGGGTAGAGCAATATCTTCATTATATTCCCCTGATGGTAAACTTAGACTTGTCAAGGGATCACTTGGGGGGAATAGCATATGACATGGATATGGCCTGCATATTGAAATGATTTCCTAGGGATGTGTGGGCAGCATATAAATTTTTTATTATGTGATAATTTTAGGAACTTACTAGGTGTTTGGAAAGCAATATCATTCTTTCCACCACATATCTTCAATAGAAGTGGCATGAGTTGTGGTTGGGATTTGTGGTCCTTTTATCATCACTTAAAAAAATTAGGATGGAACGCAACACAACTTCAAGATTAATGATGTTGCTATATCACTGTTTATGTCTAATATAGTGTTGTATTCACTCTCTACGAGTCAGACACTTGATGTTTATGTTATTTTAATCAGGGTTCTCTATAAGAAGAGTAATATTCTTCATCAGTCCAAATATAGAAGAATTTATTATTGTGGAGTTATGCCCACTGATATATTATTTTGGACGCACATAATAGATTATTATTGTCCTTTGTATTGGCCTGCTCCACATAATAAATTTTTGGAAATTATTAAATCACCGTATCTGATGTATTATTATATTTATCTCTCTTTGACAAACTCCAGCTCTTTATCACCCCAAGATATGTAGATCTTTTGTTGGTCTCTTGCAATTATCCATCCTAATGCACTACCATGTGTATGTCTTTGGTGATTAAATGGGTTAGGGACGCTCTAACAACAAATAAATAAATATAACAACTAAATCACCAAAATAATAGAATAGTCACAAATAGCTACCTTACAATTTATGAAGAAAAGGCATTTCCAGGACAATTCATTTTTTTTTTAATAAATGCGCTATCTAAATAATGGTTTGCCAGACAACTCTACTTACACATGTAAGGGATGTTAGTCAAATGTCTTTTCTAGTAGCCCTTATTCTTTTCCTTAATATAATTTTCTCATTAGATTATTTCTTTAATTTTCTTTTGAAGATATCATATCAAAATTCTATCTATGAGAAGTTATTCACTTATTATGGACAACAAAAATATATAATGCTTATATATGATTTGTAATTGTCCTTGTTAACATCATTCTTATTTGTTCCTCAATCATGTTTTAGGATGAAAAATTTTATTATTATTCTACAAATAAGTATAAGATATATATTCTGCCAACTTAAATGCAATATATGTTATATGTCTCCATTATTTTGAACTTTCACTTTATCCACTTTTATTTCTTTTGTGAAAACGTGAACAATGACCAATCAATGAATTTATTAATAAGTTTACTTGGGACCATTTATTGATTTTCTGTTTTGTTTGTTTTTGTTTTTGTTTTTTGTTTCAGTTCTTATTACTATGATAATTTTCGGAAATGCAAACCCTTTACTTGGACAACTGCTTCGGGCACCATTATCATATTGTAATTATATCTTGAAATGAATTTCTTTTTTCAGTTGGTTAGTAACTTATTTCCTTTTGTGTTTCTAATTTATGTTACTGCTATATTTATGTTTTTTTATTTTTTTTACAAATAATGTACAAGCACCTTGTTTTAAGTAGCACTTTCTTTTCAAGGAATGCCAAAGACGTGCACAGATATAGAGCTAATATTTTAACACACATATGCTCTTATTTTGCCTAGGTTTTGAGATTTGATCATGGTTCTTTCTGAAGCAAGCACTTGATGCAAGAGATCTAGTGTTAATAGTCCAAAATAATGAAATTTTTTGTCATGATAAAATTTAGGATGAGAATAGGATCATCAAATAGCTAGGTTTCCATCAGAGAGCCCTGGCATCTAAACTTGCATGGAGCTTTGTAACCTTTATCAAGAGAGAGGGGGATGGTATTTAGTTGTAATGCTTATGATCATCACGGTATATATATATATATATATTAGCTATGCTATATTTATATACGAAGTTTATCGAATGGATTTTCTGAATGATGTGGATTGCCAAATTGATATCTATATTATCATTCACGCCATTTTTTCTATAAATTTCAAATTGAAAGGATGTAAACCCTAAATTCTAAAAATTATGAAGTATTATAAAACACAAAATCTAAAACCCTAAATCTTAAATATTAAATACTAAACCCTAAGTTTTAAACCTTAATCCCTAAACTTGAAGCCCTAAACCCTAAATAGTAAATGGCCTTGGGGTTTGTGATTTGCTATTTAGGGTTTTTGGAGGATTTTCGATTTATTATTTGTTTTTTAGGGAGTTAGATTTAAAGTATGAAGAGAACTACTTTTTTTTATAAAAAAATTAGGAAATAGAAAGAATAGTGTGGATGTTAACTTGGCATCTACTTCATCTCAGAAACATATTCGTAACCCTAGCTAATATGTAAAAAATATCATTATTCTACATTTTTTAGATTTATTTTGAAAATTAAGGGGTTGCAAGCCAATGGTTTCGTGGTCTTTTGACATCATGTCTTTTAAATGGATGTTAGTTTCAAGAAAAAATTAGAGATCAAACCTCAAAACCTATTTAATATGAAAAAACATGTGTGTTGCATAATTAACTTTATGCTTATGTACACTCTTAATTTTTTTGTTTATAAATGAAGGTACTTATCGCTTAAAAAACAAAAGGAAAACCAAGGTTGCAAACCATGCTCGATGTACAAACACTAAATTTGTCCAAATAAGCCTCAGTAGATTCTCTAACAATGATGATAATGCATACTTTGCGCAAGTACAAATGGTAGGGCATCAAGTATTACAAAATAATAGATGTTAAAATATATAAATAGTCACCTAATTATAAAGATACTTCTATGCCATTGAATTATAAAAAAATTTAATTAGCTAACTTACTTTAAGAATTACGTTTATTTTGGCCACGGGCTGTATATGTCACTCTTATTTTTAACCACATCACCTTTGTGACCTTAGCAAAATATCAACATATATTATATTTTATTAATGTACTTAAAAAAAAGATTACATTAAACTTTATTAGAATACGAATATAAAATTATAGTTTATTAATTCACTTAAGAAAATAATTTATTAGCCATGTGGTATTGCTGATGTGGTGAAATAAGAGTGATGTGGGTTGCAACATCAACATGTCACTAATAGTGCAAGTGCTAATAAGAAAAATAATTGATAATTCTAATAATTCAGTAATCCAAAAAATACCCAAATAATTTTATAACTATTTAGGATAAACAACAACACCAACAATCACTCAACTATGGGGCTATTTTTATTTTGGCCACTCAGTAACAAAAAAAAAATCTATTTTGGTTGACATGTCAAAATTGTTAAAATATAATTCATATAAAAACTAAATAGTATCTAATAATTCCAAGATACCGTCAAAGCCGTGAAACAATCGTTAACTTAAGTAAGACATGGCGATATTATCCAGCCAATCCTTTGATCATTCTCCGGGAACAACACATCCATGTGGAAGACTAACCTCTCGCCCAATGAGCTCTAATCACCCACGTGACACCCCTGGCCCATGATCCATCTCCTCGTCCTTCTTTACCCGGCCCGTAGTACTACTATATATTATATTACACTTATCATATATATTAATGCTATATCTTCACCCCCTCCTCTCCTCTCCTCCTCTATATGCCACTTGCAAAGCTTTGATCATGGTTGATTCTACAGCTTCATACATCCGAATGGTTGCTAATCTCTCTTCTACTCCTTTTACTAGTTCTCTGATGATATGTGCATGCTTTATTTATCTATGTGGGTGTTATCTTGTTTTTTATTTCTTCTTTTTTTTTTTTTTTTTTTGGCTTTTATTATTAGGTGCAACATCTGATAGAGAAGTGTCTGTTGCTCAACATGAGCGAAGAGGAGTGTGTGGAAGCCATCTCCAAGCACGCCAACATAAATCCTATCATCACGTCCACAGGTTTCTTCATTCTCTCATCATCACTTTAGTACAAATACTAATACACCATCATCATCACTGTAGTGTAGTACAAATAGTAACTAAGAGTAAAAACAAGCTGATGTTTTGGTGTTACTTGTTGTGAATGAGTGTGATAGTTTGGAAGGAGCTGGAAAAGGAGAACAAGGAGTTCTTTGAAGGATACACACGTGGGAGGGAGGAGACTCAGGAGAGTTTTGCGGAGATGGCAAGGCCGAGACCGAGACCAACATAAGTCCTGGCTAAAACAAAAGCTGTTGCAGATAAGAATCTGAAATAAAACGTTTGTGATCTTTTGTCATCTATCAATCAATATCTATTGGTGTGATGGTGGAAGTGGTGATGTTGCAATTTTAAGTGCAAGTGACAACCTCATTAACAAGTACATAGGTTGCCGTGACATATTTATTATTTCGGTAAAGATAAAACATACGGATAAAACGATATAATATAAATTATAATATTATGATGATAAATTTTCTGTAATATAACTCTAGAAAAATAATTAATACAACTTCCTCTACCCCAAATCCACAAGAGACCAACACTAAAACCAGAAAACATATATAACATCATCCCAATAAATAATATTTTATACTTCATAATACCATGGGATGGGATTTCGGATCTATATCTGCCCACTCACTATCAGGGTGCATTTGGATAGGGGTAATGGTTTCCCTTGATTTTCATAGTAGTGTTTGTTTCTATTTTATGAGAAGTAATGATTACCGTGGGGAGTCACCATTAACCCTTCCAGGGTAATCAGAATGGCTCATTCCCCCTAGTAAATGACTGCTATATTCTTTTTATTAAGTATTTAAAATAAATATTATTTGTAATTAATTAAAATATTGTAAGTACTTACTAAACTTATTTGAAATTAAGTTTTAATTAAACATTAGTCAATAATAATAAAATAAATATTTATATTTTTATTATTTTATAAATAATAATTATTTGAAATAAATATCATTTAAAATTAATTGAAAAATAATCAATGATAGAAAGAAATTAATAGTTATTCGAAATAAATTTTTAATTAAACATTAATCGTTAATAATAAAATAAATACTTTTGTTTTCATAATTTTATAAATATTAATTATTTCAAATAAATATAATTTGTGATTAATTAAAAATTATAAGTGCGGAATAAAATTTAATAGTTATTTGAAATTAATTTTTAATTAAACAATAATTAATAATAATAAAATAACTATAATAATAACAATAATTCAAAGTGTGAAATTACTGTATAAAATTTCACATTCAACAAATGATTCATCAAGCAAACCAAACATATAACTTAACATATATATATATATATATATATATATTGGGTTGATTCAAATATGTAATATATTTTGTCCGTACAATTTACCTCCAATACATCCGTACAAGTTAACGTGGTTTGTGTGGGTCCCGTCTGAACCAAAAGGGTTCGCATTTCTCGGTATACGTTGTGCTCGTCCACTGTTTTGGAAGCTCAGCTCTCTCTCTCTCTCTCTCTCTCTCTCTCACTAAGAAGCATTGGCATTGGGAGTTCTTGATCCAATTCGGCCAGGTATTGATCCATTGGATTTTCCGCTTTTTCGATTTACTAGGGGATTTGGGAGTTGATTTTGTTCTTGTTTGATGAACTTGTGTTCTTATTTTGTTGTTTTTCCTTTTTTTTTTGTTTGGTTTTGGTTGCTGTTTTTGATGTTCTTGATTGGAAAACAGGAACCGAGGTGAATGAAGTTGCTCGGAATGAGAATGGAGTTGTAATGGTGTGTCTTTGCTGTAGATTTTGATTTCTGGGATCATTTGTGATTTGTTTTTGGTGTTCTTGGGACGACTGTGAGATTAAAATGAGCAATCAGAAGATGGTCCCTTGTGAGATTAAAAAAGAAATTTCTCTGTTTTCCTTACTATTTGTATGGATTTTTTATACTTTAGTCCTGTTTATTGATGTTATTTCGTCTGAATTTTTGGTTTATTTTGTTGAATCGTTTTATGTTTCTTGCTTATATGTTCTTAGATTTGATTTTTGTGTGGGTTTTTATGATAGGATTTGAGCTTATAGTAAGAGTGAGCACAGGAAACACAGAAGAGAAAGTTTTACTGATATTTGATAGAATAGAAGATCACACAGCACAAACCAGAATAAAATACAGTAATATATATGGCTTAACAACACAAGCACTAAAAAACGACAAAAGAACCAAATCTACGCAACCAATCACACGCCGCCAGATGAGACATCAAGCTTCCATTTAATTAGGTGAAAAGGTAATGGGCAACGGCTCTTCAATGCTTCATTCGGCGCTGACCAATTGCCGCTCCTTCGCTTTCCACCTCAGCATCCACTCAGTTACTCCGCTCCCTCAGCAGCTGCCACATTGGAGGACTGAGCACAGTCAACATCCTCCCTTTGCTCAGTCATTCCAAGTTCTCTTTTGAACTTTTCATGCTTATGAACAGTGAGTGACTTGGTGAGAATGTCAGCTAGCTGTTCATCCGTTCCACAGTGCATCAGCTGTATCGTTCCCCCGAGGCAAGTTCTCCGATGAAGTGAAATTTCGTGTCGATGTGCTTCGTCCTCCCGTGCTTTGGCTTGGGATGTTTGACCGTAAGTATTGCCGATTTGTTGTCACCTCCTCTTCAGCTCTCCTCCACCCTTCCTCCGGATCCATCCCAGCCTCTCCCCCCGGCGCCGGCAAAGACCTTTTCTCCTCGCCTCCGAATTTCGGCGTCGAGATCCGAAAACCGACAGCCCTCGAAAAGCTGTCCCTAAAAAGTTATTCTTTCTCTTGTTTTGTCGGGTTACATGTTTTAATATATATATATATATATATATATATATATATATATATATATATATTTGTGAAAAAAAATGGATGTATATGGTCTTAGTGGTGTTCTCTCCGACACTCGTCATCAAAACCTTCAACATTCCGATGTGATCCTTGACGGCACCAACTATATTCCCCGGCGACTCACGATCAAACGAATTCTTGATGGTATTAGTGTTCTCTCGCCATGTTGACGGTACCTCTACTACACCTGTTGCTCCCGTAGTCTCTGACACTCCAAGTTCCTCTCTGGAGGCCTCTGCTCTTATTACAGCCTTTAAAAAGAAATTAGAAAAGTGGGCAGCTGATGATTCGACCGCCAAGATGATTATCTGTCAGACATTCACTCTTGAGATCCGTACTCAGATTGCCGATCTTCCCACTGGCCGGGAGATGTGGGCTTATTTGGAACATCGCTATTGTGGTTCCAGTCAAGCACAGCTGTATACTCTGTATCAGGCTCTTGCCAGTCTTCAGCAGGGCGAAGATACTATTGATCGCTTTTACAGTCGGTATTGCTGTCTCTGGCGACAGATAGACGCCCTCACTCCTCCCTTTTGCACCACTCATTCCGCTCAGATTCTGGCTTGTACTGAATCCTGCCAACGGCGACGTAGTCATGATGAGACCCGCCGGATGTACGAGTGCATCATGCGCCTACGACCCGAGTTTGAGTCGACCCGGGCTCAGCTCCTTCATGCTCCATCTGCTTACACTTTGGATGAGGCCTTTGCTTTTGTTCGTTCTGAGGAGACTCGTCTTCGCACTTCCATCCCAGGGGGGCAATGCACTTGTCGCCACTCGCCCTGTATCTACATCTTCAGTGACGTCAGTTATTCCTCCACAGCCCCCTCGACCCTCTTTCAGGTCAAAGCATACAGTAACGTGTCACTACTGTGGTATTACAGGTCATCTCGAGCGTAACTGTAGAAAGAAGCAGCGTGGATTTCCGTGAACAGCCCCTTCTTCATCGACTCCACCTCTTCTTCCTACGCCTTCACATTCTCAGGTCCATTATGCTCGACTTCTTCTCATTCTCCATTGCCTACGAGATCAACAGATTTTGGCGATGCTTCGGCGATTTCAGCAGTCCAATATGGCTGATTCCTCTTTTAGTCATGCACGATCTGCTCAGGTTACTCCTCCTCCTCCAAGTAGTTCCTGCCCACCCTGGCTTCTTGACTCTGGTGCTTCTTTTCATATGACACATGATGCCTCACATCTTCATAACTCTCATTCTCCTTCTTCTGTCACTCATGTCCGTATTGCTGACGGTACCCTCCTTCAAGTTTCTTCTACTGGTTACCTTTCATCTAGACACTTTTCCGTACCGACTGTCTCTCATGTTCCTCACCTCTCCGTAAATCTTATGTCTGTAGGACAGATCACTGATTATAATTGTTAGGTTATTTTTTACCGTACTTCATGTCATGTACAGGATCATAGTGGGATAGTAATTGGAGTTGGCCGTCGACATAAAGGAGTGTATGCTTTGGATTCTCTTCGGCTTCCTTCTTCCGTCGACCGGGTATCTCACTGTAATTCTGCTACTCTACCTTCTCTTTTGTGGCATCATCGTCTTGGTCATTTGTGTCCATCTCGTATGTCCTCTCTTCTTCGTCATGGTGTGTTAGGAGCTGTATCTCCTACGTCAGATGTCGTTTATGTTGGCTGTAAGCTCGGTAAACAGCTACAGCGTCCTTATCCTTTGAGTCAGTCTCGAACTAATGGCCCTTTTGAACTTATCCATTCGGATGTTTGGTGTCCAGCCCCTTTTGTATCAAAAGGAGACAATCGATATTATGTTATTTTTATTGATGACTACACTCGTTTTACTTGGTTATATTTCATGCATCACCATAGTCAATTATTATCTATTTATCATTCCTTTACTACTATGGTCCACACCCAGTTTTCTGCCTCTATCAAAACTTTTAGGTCCGATTCTGGGGGCGAATACACTTCTCAAGACTTTCGTAATTTTTTGGCTTCTGAGGGCACCTTACCTCAATTATCGTGCTCTTTAGCTCATCCACAAAATGGAGTTGCTGAGTGTAAGCATCGTCACATCTTAGAAACAACTCACACTCTTCTCCTTAGTGCTTCTCTTCCCCCTCATTTTTGGGCAGATGCAGTTAATACTGCAGTTTATCTTATTAACCTACAACCCTCTTCTCACCTTCACCATCGAAGTCCTGGTGAATGTTTACATGGCACACCTCCCCGATATGATCATCTTCGTGTTTTTGGCTGTTGGTGTTTTGTTTTGCTTTCACCCAGAGAGCGGACAAAACTCACTGCCCAGTCTATTCCCTGTGTCTTATTAGAATATAGCCTTGAACATAAAGGCTATCGTTGTTATGATCCAGTCACTCGTCGTATTCGCATCTTATGTGATGTCATTTTTTATGAGTCCACACCTTTCTATTCCTCTCCTTCTTCTACTGAATCTCCCTCTCCCACAGTTCCTCTTTCTTTTCTTTTTCCTCCCTCTCCTACTGAGGACTCTCCCTCAGTAACTTCTCTTTACCCTCCTTCACCCTCTCCTGAGGTTCTAGCTCACTCTTCTCCTATTCCTTCACCTTCTTTATCTTCTGATTCTTCGTTCCTTCCTCCGGCCCATCCACCTATTCAGTTCACTTATGATCGTCGAGAACCTGATGCATCTCCTTCTCGACCGGCCTGCTCCAATGCTCCTCCCACTACTGATTCCACATCTGAGGTACCCTCTCACCCTTATTCCTTATGTGATCGTTCTTCTCTACATCCCCCTGAACGTTATGCTTCCACTAGCACCAGTGTCTCACTTGTTCATGAGCCAGGAACTTATAAGGAGGCAGTTCGGTCACCTGAGTGGAAGCATGCCATGGCAGAAGAGCTTGATGCCCTATCATTGACTCACACTTGGGATCTAGTTCCACTTCCTTCTCATGCTGTTTCCATCACCTGTCATTGGATTTATCGGGTGAAAACCCGCTCTAATGGGTCTCTTGAGCGCTATAAAGAGCGCCTTGTTGCTCGTGGTTTCCAGCAAGAACATGGTCGTGATTATGAGGAGACCTTTGCTCCAGTAGCCCATATGCACACTGTTTGCACCTTGATTGCTGTTGCAGCCGCTCGCGGATGGTCCCTTCATCAGCTTGATGTGAAGAATGCTTTTCTTCATGGGGATTTAAAGGAGGAGGTCTACATGACTCCTCCCGGTCTTCAGGTGCCCCCGGGATCTGTTTGTCGCCTCCGTCATGCTCTTTATGGTCTCAAACAGGCTCCCCAGGCTTGGTTTGAGTGATTCACCACAGTCATTGAGGCCACTGGTTTCACTGCCAGTATTCATGATCCCGCAGTTTTTGTTCATACTTCCTCTCGTGGTCGTACTATTCTTCTTCTCTATATGGATGACATGACTTTTACCGGGGATGACTCTGCTCACATTACCTTTGTGAAACAGAGACTACGTGACACCTTTTTCATGACTGATTTGGGTCAGCTTCGCTACTTCCTAGGTATTGAGATCACTTCGCATACCGATGGTTATTGTCTTTCTCGGCGGCGCTATACTCTTGATCTTCTCCCTCGATCTGGTTTGATCCGATACCCGTACCTTGCTACACCGATGGAGTTACATTTGCAGCTCCGGGCTTCGATGGTGTTCCTTTGTCTGATCCCTCGCGCTATTAACATCTAGTTGACAGTCTGGTCTATTTACTGTTACTCGACCTGATATTTTCCACGCAGTTTATATTCTTAGCCAGTTTGTCGCAGCCCTTACTAATACTCATTATGCTCATCTCCTCCGGGTCTTGCGCTATCTTCGGGGTACTATATCTCATAGTTTGTTCTATTCTCGACTGTCCACACTTCAACTACAGGCATATTCTGATGCTACTTGGGCCAGTTCTCCTGATGATCGAGTTTCTGTTACTGACTACTGTGTTTTTCTTGGATCTTCTCTTATTGTTTGGAAGACCAAGAAACATGCAACTGTTGCTAAGTCCAATGTTGAGGCTGAGGTCCGCGCTTTAGCTTCTACTGTTCAGGAGATACTCTGGCTTCGTTCTATCCTTCATGATTTTGGTGTACAGATATCTACTCCCACTCCTGTTCATTGTGATAACACTGGTGCTATTCAGATTGCTACTGATCTGGTCAAGCATGAGCTGACCAAACACATAGGTGTGGATGCCCACTTCACCCAATGTCATGTACGCACTCGCCCGTCTCCCTTCACTATCTTCCCACAGAGGTACAGGTGGCTGACTTCTTCACCAAATCTCAGACGAGTGATCAGCATCTTTTTCTATTATCCAAACTCAAGACGTGTGATCCGCCTTGAGTTTGAGGAGGGGGGGTGTTAGATGTATACGTATACCTTTGAATGTATATGTATATATACATCTATTCTTGTACATCTACAGTACCATATATGATACTATATCTGTCTATATGTACCTCTTCATTAACATTGAATACACAGATTTGATCATCTTCTAACAACCACCACTTTGGGCTAACCCCAAACCTAGAGAGAAGTTTCATACTTCCATGTTTCAATTACAAGAGAAAAATAAAGAACAAAAAGTTATGCAACAACAGAGTGCAATAAGACTTGGAAAAATCCCCCTATGCTGGTCACAAAGGCTTGATCTTCAATTTCCCCCATCTTTTCCTCTTTTTTTTTTTTTTTTTTGAGTCTTCAAGGCCTTTTTCCTTCTTCTTCAACCTTGCTTCTCTGTCTTCTCCCTTTCCTCCCCTTAAAAACCCTCTTTTACTACCTTTTTATATTAGTTATAAGGATTGGGTCCCATGTCGCGTCCCGTCCCGAGGAAGGACACTCTCGCCACTCAACTCTCGAGTCACTGCAAGGCTTATCACATCCTGGACAAATAAAGAATAAAGTACAAGAATACATAGAAGAAGCTGTGAGACAATAATCTGAGTACAGGGTTCAAAGGACGTACATGCCATAAATACAACAAAGGTTTCAAAAAGGTCGATAAACATGCAAGCCAAGCCCTAAGGATAACAATTACACTAGTGAATCCATATCCTATTATAATGCAACGAGGCTTAGGAAACAACGTACGAAAAATAAGAACTAAGAACAACTAGCCGGAGAATGCACAGCACCTCAATCAGCCGCACCACTGCTACTAACTAGAGAAGCTTAGGAGAACAACTCCTTTACGGCGCTACTCCTTGCCTTTTTCAAAACTTTCACTACTTTCAAGAATCTTTAACCAAAGAAAGAGGAAAAGGTCTAGGACTGGCTCATTCTTCTCAACCAAAGCAATGAGAACCAAGAAAAGAAGAGGAAGAAGAAGAAAAATAGGGGGAATTAGGGCGCAGAGTTCAGGACTTATATACCCTAAAAGTACACGACCATATATTTTCTCTGTTGTATGAAAGTTATTGTTCCATCCAATTCTTGTTTATTGTTATTTTCACAAGGAACTCTGCTAAGAAGGATTTTTTAAGGTAAGGTCAATTCATTTTTATTATTATGATTTTGTATTTAGATATATTTTCATGTGAAAGTGTAAATCTTACCTTTGATTCATATCAGGGCATCATTCCTATACAAATGGTAATAAATTTACTTATTGTGCTGGGCATTCCCCCCCCCCACCACCCAGAAACAAACTAGGATTCTTTTCTTGGCTGTAAAATTGTGGAAGTAGTCTATCTGCAAAGATATGCTGAGTATTATTATAACCTTTTATTGCCAACTACCCCCTCTTGTGTGACCTGACTGATCACCAAAATTTTCTTAACAGTTGATTGCTTAAAATATAATTACAGAAACTCTACAGACCAAGATCATGTAAGATTAATTGTAAATTAGATATTAAATGAATGGCTCATATTTGTCTCCAATATTCTTTTGTAAACACAAAAATCAAACCTTCACAATGAATTGATACATTCTATTTCCATCATTCTTTACAAAAAAAATTCACTTTTATAACCTATAAATTAACAAACAAAAGACATACCTCTCTAATTAGTTTAAGGAACTAATCATATGATTTTTTTCTTTACAACACTATACTTAATTTATCATTGAGAAATAATTTTTCAAATAAATCAAGAATGACATAGGGAGACCTGTTTCAAGAAATTTGTGCATACCTCACAAAAGAAAAATTAACAACGGCGCTTAAATTGCATATCAAAATAAATCTCCAAAAATCTGCAGATTTGAAGTTTAAACCCTTCAAAAGCTCAGTAGATTGAAGAAACTTTGATATGCTAAGATGTCAGATCCAAAAACATAATTAAAGTATTTTTCTTTTTAATTTTTTTAAACTCATTTTCAAATTTATACGAGTTCATTGATTCTTTGTTCAAAATTAGTTCAACTGCAGTTTAGAAAAGTGACGAGTAGGGGGTGGCAATACTTTGTCCGATGCGTGTTTTGTCCGGCCCAAAATAAAACAGTATGGGCGTAAATTATGCTAATATGGCCTGGGCCCGTACATAGTCCGGTTGTCCGTATTTAAATCCGAGTCATATCCCGGGCAAACAAAATTCGACAAACGGGCCTTTATACTTAAAAATTCTTTTGTACACACAATGTTAAACCTAAGCCCAAGTCTGTTGTTATTATTAATTAAAATTAATATGATTATATAAAATATAATGATAACATTTAAAAACTCCAAATTATGATTAAAAAATTCAAAAAGTGCATAGGTTTGAAGATTCCGTATTTTGAGTTTTACATATGATTTTGCATCATTAAGACATTGTTGGTAATATTTTTAGCATGCTATTGAATTTTGTATTATCAAGACATGAATTTTTATTTACTACTTATTAAACTGAGACTATTGTATGGTATAAATTGAATTTTGAATTTTTGGACACTGGTTTTTACATTTGAAATTGATTAAGTTATTTTTGTATACTTTAGTTTTTGAATAAACTTTACATGTATATTATAGGGCTCAAATAAAATCCGGACATTCGGACAACTCGGTTTTGAAAGAAACTAGGTCCGAACAAGTGAAATTTCTCTGAATTTAAAACAGGCTGGATCCCGGCATCTAAATTAACTACTTATAGGAGTAGTTGCTTTGATTCAGTTTTGTCCGGTTTTGGATTTTTGCCACCCCTAGCGATGGGTCTATATAAGTGGTTGGATCAATTGAAAGGCTAATTTCCAGTTGAACAGGTTGAACCAATTGATCAGACCTGTTTTTAAAACATTCTTTCTTTTTCTCTGGATTTTATCCGACGAGTAACCCAAACATATACATATATAGAATGGTTTGATTCAAACCCGGGTCGTTTTCTTCCGTACAATTCAACCCCGCCTGAACCTGAAGGGGTTCCCATTTCTCGGTCTACGTGGCTCGCGTTCACAGCTTCGGAAGCTCCACAGCTCTCTCTTTCTCTCGCTCGCTCTTACGAATTAGGAGTTGTTGATCCTTTTCGGCCAGGTAGTAATCTATTAAGTTTTCTGCAATTTCGATTTACAAGGGGATTTCGGACATGTTTGTGATCTGTTTTGATGAACTTGTGTTCCTATTTTGTTTGTTTTTTTGTTTTTGTTTTTGGTTGCTAGCTTGATGTTCTTGATTGAAAAAACAGGATTTAATGTGAATGAAGTTGATAGTAATGAGAATGGAGTTGTAGTTAGTTGCGGTCTTTGTTGTAGATTTTGATTTCTGGGATCATTTGTGATTTGTTCTTGGTGTTTTTGAGAAGAATGGTGTTCTTGAGAACCACAAATGAGCGGTCAGAAGATGGCTTCTTGTGAGATTAAAGAAATTTCTTCGTTTTCCTTATTGACTGTATGGATTTTTATGCATTAGTTTTGTTTCTTGATGTTATTTCGTCTGAAGTTTTGGTATGTTCTGATGAATTTTTTTCATGTTTTTTGCTTTTAAGTTCTTTAATTTGATTTTGTGTGTGTGTGTGTGTGTGTGTGGTTTTTTTTAATGATAGTTGGCTGTGTTCTTTTATTGCTGCAAGGTTACTAAAGATCTTTATTCTTGGATTGTTGTAAAGAAATAACTTTTTTGTCCTGTCATGATTTGTATAAATTTTTCTTCATGAGTGCCATTTCTTGATGCTATTTTCTCATGTATTGATTTTTCTCATATTTGATCCTTTAATGTTCTTCATTTTGATTTTTTTAGACCTTTTTGATAATATTTTGTTCTGCTCTTCTCTTCATGCTGCAAGATTATTTGAGATATTAATTTGTAGGTTGTTGTAAAGAGATATCTTTGTGTTTCTTATTATTTGTGGGGATCTTTTAATCATAAGTGCCATTTCTTGATGTTATTTTCATCTGGATATTACCACATCCTGTTGAGTTTTCTCACATCTCAAGCTTCTATGTTTTTAATCTGATTCTTTTTTAAACCTTTTTGATGGTATTTGGCTGTGATCTACTTTTCATGCGGAGAGGTTACCAAAGCCCTTAACTCTTGGATTGTTAAAACTGCAGAATGAGAGAAGAATAAGTTTTAGTTTTGATCTTAAATCAGCTGCATTGTTATCCAGTCATTTGTGTTTTTTCCTTTGAGCTAAATGTCCATATGGTGGGTTTGATTGAAATTTCAGAATCAGAGACTTAAAGCTTAGTTTTCCCTTCATAATGAGGAACTTATATTTTACAAATTCGTGAGTATTTGAGTCCAAGTGGCATGATCTAATGCCCATAAGATGACGTTCAGATACCTTAGACAAGGTTATTCACTAGAAAATTTGATTTGCATATGATCCATTAATCTTATTTTTGTTTGTTTGGTTGTTTGCTTTTTTTTTTCTTCTTGTTCCTTTGTAATTGATCAGTTACCAATTCGAAAATTTCCAAAATCTCTTATGCCAGCATTACATGCGGTAAAACATTCACTTCTTCATTGTTTAATGGACTAAAAAGTTTTTATTTAATTTTATGTTTGATTCACATTATTTCATTGGGTTGACTTCTTTCCTGATCATGCATAAGTTTAGGGCATTCTTCTTCTCTTTGATTAAATGGTGCGAATTGAGCAAGTAGTTGGTCGAATTTTTATTACTGTAGTTAATTACTGTGGAATAACATGACTGAGTTTACATATGTTTCTTACTCTAGCTGTCTGTTTTTAGTTGTCAAGCATGAAATTAATTGCATTGGTCACTCCAGATTTATTTCCATGGATGGCAGAAGGGGTTGTTCAAAATGCCTGCGATTTCACTTGCCTGGTAGCTTGGATGACAATCCGAGTGGTCAGAGGACAATGCCATCCCTTCTAGAACTTTGTGCTCGTAACATTTGCCAGGTTTGCATCAATATTAGTCTTTTGCCAATTTTTTGGCATAATTTCCTTTTGTTCCTTCCTTGTTCTAGGAGTATCCTATTAACTTCTAATTGCTTCAAAACAGAATATTGATGAGTATGGAAGCTTAGATACACTGTTACATTATCCTTGCCAGCTAATATTTGATGAATTGGTGAGAACACACCGCCTTACAGAGGAAAATTTTGAAAAATTCCGAGAGCGCTATTTTTCGGTAAGATACTTAATTTGATGGTTTAGTCTGTTGTCTATAAACTCAAATACTTAATAGCAGATTGCATCTTTTGGTTATGGTATTGGTAATAGTGATAAATGAAGCATGAAATATGACCTTTATCTTTGTTTTTCCTGATCCATGAAGAGAGGACTATTGTGCTCCACAAATTGTTTTTTACACTATTGTTACTATGGAACGTCTACATGTGTGCTATATCTTTATGAACAATTTTAACATGGTTAGTTTTGAAATTTGATTAAGTTTTGTGGAATATATGTTTGATTAGCATCTCTTCCAAAGAACAATAATCACAGGGTTCCCGGTAAACTAGCATGTTTAACAACCTAAGAAAATGCACAAGAATGTTTAAATTGAGTCAAATATAATAGAATTTTCATGGTAAAATTAATTTTGTAAATTGGAAGACTGTTTGATAATAAGTAATACAACATAAGTTTGGCCACCAATTTTCATTTAAACCAGCTTAACTCTAATTAGCTTTGCTTTCTACTGAAACAAAGGTCATGAATGAGAACACTTGCTGCGTAACTTCCTCGCAATTAATTCTATTACACTACCCAAGTTTGATAAAACTATTTGTAATGTGCTCTAGCATCTTTAAATGTTATCTTCCTTGAAAGTTCATTTGTGCAATGGCTTCTAAGTGTTTTATTTAATTTTATTCATGAACAGCTAATTCATTTGGGGGATACCCAGGAGTAAAGGACTCTCGGATGAATGTAATCGCTTCTCAAGGGGAATCCTTGGTATCACTTGATATCTCTTGCTCTAATGTCACGGATTGTGGATTGGTGCTTCTCAAAGATTGTTTCAACCTTCAAAAATTAGCATTGAACTATTGTTATAAGATCTCAAATAGAGGCCTCGAATTCATGTCGGTATACACAAAACCCTTGTAATTTCTTCTTTTCTTACTCATTTTTCTATTTTAAACTTTATAATTATGTCCGTAAGTAATTTGCATCGAGCATTACTTACGCATTTTGTGTTGATTCTTTATAATAACTGTAATACATATAAGTTTTTGAAGATGTTAACAAGCTCTGGTAATGAAAGGTTAAGAAGCCTTTGATATGCTTATCTAGGAAAGGGAAGCATTAGCATTTGCATTGATGGAATCAAAATTTTCTAAATACAGAGTAGTTTGGTTGCTGCTAATGGATAATGTTGCTGCATAATAGGTTTACCTTGGATAGTAATAGCATTTTAAAGTTACAGTATTAAAGTAAATATGTGAATGAAGCCACCTATGTGGGAATGCATTTGAAATTCAATACCATAAAATTCTTCCTTTTTGTAATGGAAACAACATCAGTATCTGGATTGAGATATGTATTAATTGTTGCATTTGCTTCATTCAGTGAAAGATATTGCATTGTCTTCTATTGAAGGAAGTAACATTAACACAAACAGTTATGTAATTTCCCTTTGCAAGACACCTTAAGAAGTTAAAAATAGTTTGGCTCATTTGTCATAGTATGTCCTTTAGCGATGGAAATGTAGATATTTTCCTGTGCTTGTTTTTCAGTTTGTTTTTTGGGCAACTATTAAACTACTATTTTGTAAACTTTGTGTTAGTTTTTTCACTTTAATTTCCAATCCTTCTATTTGTGGTTATCATCAATTTAATATTTGTTTTTCAGCTCTTAATAGTTGCTCCCATTTTCCCATGTAGGTGGTTTGAACATGTTCATTAAAATTATTTTGGCTTTCTTGCTTATCGCCTTCATATTTCACCTTTGATGTATTGAACAATATATCTCTATAAATATACGTATTTTTTAATTTCCAAGAGAAATTTTCAAAACTATTTGCTAATTCAGTTATAAACTGGTTCTAATGCTTATTCATTCACTCAGTTCAAACTTAACTTAGCTAGCCTGAAAATTGCAGTGCTTAATGGACTCACTTGTGGAACTTCCATTTTGCTGAGATGAGCTTACCTTTCTTTAATGCTCCAATATTTTAAAATGTTTTTAAAATTTGTCAAATTTATTGTATTTATTGAATGTTAAGTGCTATGCTATCAGAATGCTTATAATCTAGCTCTAGTTATAATAACTAAAAGCTGCTCATCTCATTGTGATACCTGTTCAGGTCTTTCTCTATTGATGTCTCTAAGTATTATTAAAAACAATGGTCTCACTGCAAAAGGAACCGAAGCTTTTACCAACTTAAGTAATTTGGTAAATTTGAATCTTGAGAGGTGCTCAAGAATTCAGGGGGGATTAATTCATTTGAGAGGTTTGTTTCCTTTTCTCCATTGATTTAATATAGTGTTAAGCTTACCTTGAACTCTCCAGCTGTATATAGTAATGCCATGTGAATAAAGTGGGAGACCAGTCATATGCATGACATGTTTAAGTTTTCATTTGGTTTTGCATACTTTGTTCAAACAGTTATTTCTAGACTTAGCTCGTGTACTTTTAACCCTGAAGACATGGCATGCTACACCATGTTCTAATAGAACATAGGCTGTTAATGCCATTAGAAGCTTAAAAAAAAAGATATGATCAAAATGGTGAAATGGTGTTAGGACATTGTCTGCGACCACGTCATTGTACTATCGAATATAAGCACAAGTGAAATGTTGTCATGCACTAGGCAAACAGAGTGCTGAAAATGAACAAGAAGTTCCTCTTCAAGGATGATATGAACATTTTTTTTCACTTAAGGAACCAATATTGCCCTTACCACAAATTTATTAATGATTTAGCAACCGGCTTGCTCTTTTTGTGAGGCACTAGTAAGGGAATGTATTTTGCAAGAAAAAGAACTACTTAAACTCCACCAAACACTCACAATGGTTTATGTGCAAAGAATGGGAAATCCCTTATTGGTTGTCTCTAAAGATAAGGAAAGAGATGCTTTTATATCTCGTTATTTGCTTGTCTTAATGATGATGGGTGAAAAAGTTTTTTAATAATTATAGTAGTCATTGTTTAGATATTCAATTGTGGTCAATGTTAGATATAATCCATTTTGGACATTGCGTATGTTTTGACCCATTATAATTAAAATTTAAATTTTCTATGAAATTAACAAGTATATGCATTATATTCTTCATATTTTTAATTGTATTATGTAAATTGTATTAGTTATATCATACTTTTAAAATTCATTTAGAAACAAAATCCCTCACTTGATTGGTGTTGCTCCCACGCTAAATTGGTGCGTGCCCTTAAGCTCCCGTTTAAAAGAATGCGGTGAGCTATGATCCATTTGTAGGTTTTTGAAGCATCTTTGGCCCTTTTATGCTTATGCCTCTAGCATGATGTAGCCTACATGACCTTATTATTGCCATTCAACTTTCTCACCACTTGCCTTGTTTTACTCTATACACAATTCACCTATCCATCTATTTTTCTTATTACATGTTGAGATGACTTCATTTACTCTACTATTTTCCCTACAAAGAGCTAGTATATATTAAATTGCACCCAATCACAATAAATCCTACATGAATTGTCATTCCTTTTTCTTGAGTCGGTTTAAATCTTTGCGAAATTGTCCAAATTTCGTTAAATTTGTGATGGGTAAACCTAAAAGAGTCAAATTTTTGCCACTCGATTCCTAATTTATTGATAATCAACTCTTTTATAAAGTTATTATGAATTTTTTTCACTTGTTTTGCATTTAGTAGAACCCTACATATAACAAAATCGACTAATGGATAGTGTTTCTTTAATGAAATGCTTGTCTGTCTCCACATGTTTTGTTCGATCATGAAGAACTGGATTGTGTGAAATAGTAATTGCTGATTTATTATCGCAAAGATACTTTAATCGGTTTTGGGGTAGAGATTTTCAATTCTTCAAGAAATCTCCTAATCCACAAAACTTGATAGATTCCATGAGCCACCGATCTAAACTCATCTTCTGCACTACTTCTAGCCACAACACTTTGTTTCGTACTTCTCCAAGTCACTAAGTTTCCTCCTACAAAGGTGCAGTCCCCTAAAGTAGATCGTCTGTCTGTAACATTCCCAGCCCAATAGGCATCTGTAAACTCCTCTATCTGTAAGTGCCCATTATTTTTAAAAATCAATCCTCTTCCAGGTGTCCCTTTTAAGTACTTGACAATTCGATAGACAACATCTAAGTGTCAGAGTTTGGAGAATGCATAAATTGGCTTACCACACTAACGGCAATGGCGATATCAGGAGAGTGTGTGAGAGATAAATTACTCTTCCAACGAGTCTTTGATATTGGTCCTTGTCAACACTAACAGCTGTATCAGTTACTTGTAGTTTTTATTAGCTTCAATTGGAGTTTCAGCTGCTTTGCATCTAAGCATCCCAGTTTCACTTAGTAGGCCAAGTACATACTTTCGTTGATTAATAAAAATCCCTTCTTGTGATCTAGCAAACTCAATGCCAAGGAAGTATTTCACTGACCCTAAGTCTTTAGTTTTAAAATTCAGTTACAATTCTTGCTCTCAATGTCTTGATTTCTTTAACATCATCACCTGTAAGAATAATATCATCTACGTAGACAATGAGTATAGCTAATTTACCTGCCTTTGAATGTTTATAGAACATAGTATGATCAGCTTGACTCTGAAAATATTCATATCCTTTTATGGCCTTCCGGAACCTTTCAAACCAAGCCGTAGGAGATTGCCTAAGTCCATACAAAGAATTCTTCAATTTGCAAACCTTGTTCTCACCAAATCTCTTCTCAAAGCCTGGTGGGATATCCATAAACACTTCTTCTTCCAATTCGCCATTGAGGAAAGCATTTTTTACATCAAATTGATGCAAAGACCAATTACGATTTGCTGCTATGGATTGAAGGACATGAATTGAATTTATCTTGGCTAGTGGGCCAAAGGTCTCCTGATAGGCAATCCGTAAGTTTGAGTAAACCCCTTTGCCACGAATCGTGCTTTGTATCTTTCAATTTTCCATTGAGGAAAGCATTTTTTACATCAAGTGGATGCAAAGGCCCATTACAGTTTGCTACTATGGATAGAAGGACACAAATCGAATTTATCTTGGCGACTGGGACTAAGGTCTCCTGATAGTCAATCCCGTAAGTCTGAGTAAACTCCCTTGCCATGAGTCGTGCTTTGTATCTCTCAACTCTTCCATCAGCCTTGCATTTTATAGTAAAAACCCACTTACATCCGACAGTGGTTTTGTCCCTTGACAAATCAACTACTTCCCAAGTCTTAGTTTTCAAAAGAGCATCCATCTCCTTCTTAACTGCTAACCTCCAGGCCGGACTACTGTGTGCTTCCTGTATTGTTCTAGGTTCAAACAGGTTAGAGATTTTTGACAAAAACTTTTGTGTTTGTGTAATTTTTTTATAAGAGAAATAATTTACAATAAGGTATTTTGCTGTATAAGAGCGGTCTCCTTTCCTGATGGCTATAGGAAGATCCAAATCTACTATATCTTGATTTTGAGTAGATGTAAAGATGGGATCAAGGTTTGGAATTCCCTGTGTTTCTTAAAGACCATCACTCGGTTCTTTATTTTGCGACGCAACTAAAGGATCAATTTGGGCAATCTTCCTTATATGAAACCTTCTCCTAGAATAAACCAGAGGCTCAGTTACAAGTTTTCGTAGTATTTCTCCCCCTTCACTAGGCAAAATAACTTTTGGTATCTGATGATTAGGATTGTCATCATTTTTATTATTTTGACCAATTATTTCTTGTTCTTGTTCATCAAAGACATTTGGTGTTAAAGTCATTTTAAGTAATGGTTGAGATACTTGCCAAAAATCATCTTTATCGAAAACATACTCCTCTTGAAGTTGATTTTTGTTGAAAAACTTTATCTTTTCCATGAAGATTACATCCATACTTTATCTTTACCTTTTTTATTTAAAACATACAGTTTTCAGATTTAGGATCTAGTTTTGATCGAAACTTGGTTGGAATATGAACAAAGCATGTGCATCCAAAGATCTTTAAAGGAATGTCCGATGACATTCGCAAAATTGGAAATGTTTCTTTTAATTTGTTTAGCGGAGTCATGAATTTTAAAACTCGAGTTGGCATTCGGTTTATCAATGTGAAGATGTTAAAGCAGTGTCCCCCCACAAATATTTGGGAACATTCATCAAAAACATGATAGCCCTAGCAACCTCTAGTAAATGTCTATTTTTCCTTTCGGTAATCCCAATTTGTTGTGGAGTATCACAACAAGTAGATTGGTGAATTATGCCCTTAGTCTTAAGAAACACCCCCTAAATATTCATTAAAATACTCGGTTCCATTGTCTGATCTAAGGATGCAAATTTTTGTTTGAAATTGAGTTTCAATCATGTTGTAAAAATCCTTAAAAAGTTTTTCAACTTCAGATTTCCTGCTTATAAGGTAAACCCAACATATTCTAGTGTAATCATCAATAAAAGTTACAAAACATTTTTTTCCGGATAATTTTTTTATTTTTGAAGGCCCCCAAACATCACTGTGAATCATAAAAAATGGTTTTGAAGGATAGCAAGGTTTAGGTGAAAACTTTGTTCTATGGATTTTTGACAAAAAGCAAGTTTCCCATTGAAGTAAAGAGCAATCAACACCTTTAAATATATCAGGAAATAAATGTCTCAAATAAGAAAAACTAGGATGACCAAGTCTAAAATGCCATTCCATTATTCTGTCTAAGGTAGGGTTCGAACTCATATTACTATAAGCTTGAGCCTTTTTATCCCTAGGAATGGTCTCATCAAAATAGTAAAGCCCGCCTATCTCTTTAGCTTCCCAATCATCATTCCCAAGCTCTGGTCTTGAAAAACACAAGGAGAATCGCAAAAAATAACACGGCAATTAGATTCTTTTGAAAGTTTGCTGATAGACAAAAGGTTACATTTGAGTTTTGGAACATCGAGTACAAATTTAAGACTTACACTCTTGGATAAATTAATATTTCCTTTCCCAGCAATAGGAGAGAAACTACCATGAGCAATACGAACCTTTTCATGGCCAGAACAAGGGTTGTATGAATGAAGTAAGTGAGATAAATTTGGCATATGATCAGAAGCTCTAGAATCAATTATCCAAGGGTTTGATTTTCTACTTAAATGAACCATAAAACAATTAAGAGTACCACTGGTCTGATTGGAATTTAGCAGTTTCAGGAGTTGATCAATCTGCTTCTTGCTAAACGAGTTGGGTTGTTCAGTGACGGCATTCGCAGAGGACTATTGGCATTTATTCCTTGGCTTCCATTCTACAGGTTTACCATGAAGATGCCAGCAAGTTTCCCTAGTGTGGCGTGGTTTGTTCCAATGATCACACCACACTCGGGGCTACCCTTCATTCCTTTGTAGGTTTGGACCATTCCTCTTGTTGATATAGACCTCGGCAACATTGAATGCAGAACTTTCAGTTGGGCTTGCTGAGATGGTGTTTTTCCTGAGCATTACACTCCGTCGGGTTTCTTCACAACAAACCTCAAAGAAAACCTCATTGATGGAGGGAAGAGGATTTCTTCCAATGATTCTGCCTCTTACTTCATCAAATTCCACATTAAGGCTAGCAAGAAATTTAAAAATCCTATTTGCATCAACAATTGTTTTATACAGATTGGCGTCACCAGGGCATTGCCATTCTTGATCATTAAATAGATCTAAATCTTGCCAAATTCTTTTCAAAGAATTGAAATATTTGGTAACAGAGTTATTACCTTGATGAATATTACCGAGCTTCAAAGAGAGTTTATAAATCTAAGGTTGGTTATCCAAATCAGGATACATTTTGGTGACATTATCCCAGAGTTCCTTTGTTGTAGAATAGCACATGTAGTTTGCACAAATGTCCTCCTCCATGGAATTCACGAACCATGTCATAACCATAGAATTTTCAGCATCCCATGTGAAATAGGCTGGATCTTCAAGAGCTGGCTCCTTTTTTTCTCCTGTCAGGTAGCCAATTTTTCCTCTTCCACGGATGTACAGATGTACAAATTGAGACCAGCGAAGAAAATTTTCTCCATTCAGTCGTATTGTAGTGATTTTCTTATTACATGTTGAGATGACTTCATTTACTCTACTATTTTCCCTGCAAAGAGCTATTATATATTAAATTGCACCCAATCAGAATAAATCTTACATGAATTGTCATTCCATTTTCCTGAGTCAGGTTTAAATCTTTGCAAAACTGTCCAAATTTGGTTAAATTTGTGATGGGTAAACCTAAGAGTCAAATTTTTGCCACTCAATTCCTAATTTATTGATAATCAACTATTTTATAAAGTTACTATGAATTTTTTTCACTTGTTCTGCCTATAGTAGAACCCTACATATAACAAAATAGACTAAAGGATAGAGTTTACAGTTGAAAGAGTCAAAGATGATCTTTCTACTTTATTTTTTGTTTGAGAAGTTTGTGGGTTCATCAACAACACATGACCCAAACGAAAGTTTGTTCTTCTTGACTGGTGATGACTTTACTTCAAATCATGATTCTAATCTCCTATACTTTGTTTCATGATAACATCATGTGTTACCTTGTTAGCTTTTGAAGATTATGAAAGTTATCAAATGTGAAAACAAGCTCATTATTTTGTGTGATCAAGTAAAGTTAGACTTTGTGTATTTAATGATCAGAAGAAGAAATAACTTTTTCCATGAAAGCAACAATTTTAGCCTATTGTTTTGTCTCATTACCCTTATTTCTTAGTTAGAGGTTCGCAGAACATTATCTAGGTTAATTAACATTAGGGGCATACCCTAATTAGATGCCATGAATCCATAATCAATTATAAGCTTAAAATAAAATTGACTTACAATTCTATGTCTTTGACCAAGCATTTTAAAATAAAACGGATTCCTTTATTTACTTTTGGGAAATCATGTCTTTTTCATGACAGTCATCTCAAATTTTAATTAGGTCTTTAAATATTAACACAGTCTTCCATACAACGCTTCCCACACACAATACCTAATGTAGGAATCGTATGCTGACATTACTTTCTCTTGAGCATTCTCAGGTCCAACTGAGGTATTGGTGCAATGATATTGAAGAAGCACTTTAAATACTATTTTGATTTCATTATAAATTATTTTAAGGCAAAACTTTCTTGTAAACCTACATAATTTAAATTAAAAAACTAAATTATTTCCATGAATGATTGATTACTTGGGGAAATTTCCACAAATATTATCATAAAAAAAACTAAGTCCTAACTGATCCTTTACAAGCAGGACTAGAATATTTCCATGGTTGTTGATATGCACTGAATTGTAAATTAGATTAGAATATTTGCTCTCGTTTTTATGTTCCTTACAAGCAGGTTTGCCTTTGAGTAATTTCGGCATAGAAATAGAGTAAGAACCATGGCCATGAGCTGCAATCCTGGGACAATTTTTTATGTAATTTTAGTCTAGCTTTTGCTTAAAAAACTATATCATAGTACCATTAAAGAATGGCTTTGACATTTGCTTGAATGCATAACATTTGTATTGATGCAAATGTACCTCCTTCAATCATCTGCTTGCACTTCAATTTGTTTTCCTTTTTTGATATATATATATATATATTATCTAATTGCAAATTTAGGTATATTCCGAATTTATTTTATGAAATATTATTCCATATTCTTTATCAGTCTCTAATTGATGTTCTTTTTCAGGTTTAACTAGACTTAAGACTCTGAATGTTAAGTATTGTAATAGCGTGACCGATGAAGACATCGAGCCTCTTTCAGGTAGCTCTCATCAGCCTAATTTTTTTATATAATGAATTTATACACTTTTTTTTACATGGATAAAAATGTTTCAAGAATTATTATTTAAAAAAGAAATATTTCATGAAGTATGCTCTAAAACTCCACCTTCACGCTTAAGAACATATTGCAATTACTCATTATTTTAGTGGAATGGAAACTTGTCCTTAAGAGACTATTTGGTTTGTTTCTTTATTTTTACTTATACAATATAAACAGTGTAGTTACAATCTTTTAAGATGGAATATTTTGAATTAATTATTCTGCAAATTTTGTATTATAGAATTTCCAAGGTAAGTAATACTTAATTGCATAAAATTTTAAAAACCTACACATACTTTTACAAATGTCACTTAAATGATCGGCGTAGTTGATGTTGCATGTTTTGAATGATGGTTTTAGTGAAGGTTGGCTTACATTAATTTCTATATTAAAATGGAAAGCTTATTGTCGGTAAGTAGATCAAGAGTCATGGAAGAATTCAGTCTTTTAAATTTTAAATAAAGGTTTTGTTGGATTATTAATAATGTTTTATATCCTTGGATGGCATCATTTTGACCTTGTGGTTGCCCTTGCAACGTGTTTAGTTTTGTCCATTTTATTGTAGATTTTTTTTCACTAAGCAGTTTCTCAGCGAGTACCAAAAAATTTCAGCTTCTTTCATATTTCAAGGTCCATCCATCTACTGATTGCCCTATTAGTTTTTGTTTATCTGAAATCTACTTTTGTGGTTTAACACAATGGTTAGAGTTATCACTTTATATTCCAGAACATATTGCTCACTAAAAGATTTTAGTTATAGTTTGACCTTTTTTTTTTTCTTGCATAAATGCTCATTCCCTTTTGTCCTCTTTTTTCTGTTCATATGAGCCTCTCAACTTCAAATTTTCACTTTCCGTTTAGCATTGCCATCTATACATGTATTAACTTGGTTCAGGTTTAACAAACTTAAAAGAGCTAAAGATGTCATGTACTAAAGTCACAGATTTGGGCATTGCATACTTGAAGGGTAAATATCTCAAAAATATTTCACCATATTACATTGATAAAATGAATTGGCTGTTATAACATAATTACTTTTATTCGTGATTTTTGTACTCTTTTAGGTTTGCGTGAACTTTCTCATCTAGATTTGCAAGGATGCCTTTTGACTGCTGCTTCATTGGGAACTATCTCAGGTTTTTATCTACTATGACACTTTAACTACTGAGAGCTTAACATAAGAGATAGTTGCACTTATTTGCGAGTTTATTCTTGATGATCCAGCTTTCACTTTCACTTTCTTAACCACTTATTTTGATCCACTAAAGAATTTTATTATTCAAACTACTTTATATTTTAAATTGGTAAAGGTGCACCATATTAAATTAGGCAATTCGGGGTGCCTTTTATTAGCTTACATGTAGAAATGGCACTAATGGAGTCATAATAAAGGATCTTAAACTGAGTATGTTGCAGTAATTCTGATTTGATATAGCCCTTTTATAATCAAACAACTTGGTAGCCCTGCAGTATCACTAGAGTAACAACAAGGCGCTTGGCATAGAGAATTTAAAATGTGAGGTTCATGAGTTAATGTGGAAAATTGTTGAAATTTTCTAATTGAACTTGGGTTTTTTATTTTTGTGGAACAAAAGTAAATAAATAAATGGATCTGTTTAGATGAATATGAAAAAAAGGGCTTCAAAAGCTATTTAGATAAAAAATGAATGAAGAGACTTATTTTGAAAATTATCATATGAAGGTTATCTATGTTTGACCCTTGTCTGACACCTATCTTTCAGTTAATCATGAATAGTAAGTTCTAGTAAAAGATAAAAGGTTGGACACCTTGTGAATGCCTTTCATTGTGTCTTCTTGATTCTTGTAGGTTCTTTGTTACTTCCACTTCTTGTTGTGCTTTTAATGAGTTATAACAACTAAAGTTTATCAAGAGCTTAAGTATGATTTCTACCTTTCCCTCTAGGTGTTTGTGTTATTAGATGCAAACTGAGCATATTATCCCCTCGTTGATAGACTCTAGTCTATTTTAACTAGCCACATTACAAAAAAACTTAAACAAACCAAGCTTTGGTACTATGTTAGATGCATACTTGACATTATTTGGGCCTGATTCAGCCTAAAAACTTAAGCTAATATGATGAGAAACTAGACATTGATATTCAAATACATATTTTCCAAATTATTCATTGTGAGACTATTAATTACTCTAACGCATCTTTTTGATACATGCTAGTCTATTTGAACTAGCCACTTTGTAAACAATCCAAGCTCTGATAACAATAATTCGTACCGCTAAGATTTGATATCAAAAGAGGTTGGTGTAAATTGTAGATTATTTGAAGCTTCTTGATCTAGTTGCCTGCATGCTTGGAGAAAGACCATAAGTGTTGAAAAATTCTTGTGGGTTCTTTTAAAGGACTTAAAATTTATATAATTGTTCTACATAGAAATGAATGCAAACTAACTACGTTCTTCTGTAAGGATATCTGAATTGTTTACTTAGATATGAGACCATAATGAAAGACTCGGTGTGATATGTCTGGAATTGATTTTTCTTTCTCTATTAAGATCACCATAATTTGGACAATAATTTTGCTCTCATGTTTGAGTTTTTATCGAGTAGTATTTTTCAATATGCTAAGCCATTAAGGCATTGATGGATGCTGGATGTAGTAGGCCATGTGACATTCGTTTGCAATGAGATATCTTTGGTTGAAACCTAATCTATGAATGTTGGAGAATTGACTATTAGTCGGCATGTGTATATTGTTAGATGTATTATACATATACTTATACGTATTTATTCCTTGTATACATCTATAGTACCGTATACGGTACTACTTTCATCTATATGTACTTCATCTTCATTGAGAGTAATACACGTTGAATTCATTACTCTAACATGGTATCAGAGCTGTAGATCCCTCCGGCAATCGACGCCGGCCATCGACGCCGGCCATCTCTCTCTCTCTTCTTCTTCTTCAGCAGCACCCGCAGCACCCTCTCTCTCGCAGCATTATCCTGCGGCGTCCCCGCGCCAAGCTTCTGCTGACCGACGGCTGACTGGAGAAGCTATCACCGACGAGCTCTCCTCCATTCCCACCATCGGCAAGCTCCCGTCAAACACCAGCCAACCACCACCAGCCACCCACCACCAGCCACCGGCCTCTTCTCCTCACCGCCACTCGCCACCAGCCACCCCCGCAGCCCCCCCCACCAGCCACCAGCCACCACCGGCCTCTTCTTCCCACCCCCCTTTTCCCCGCAGCTTCCCCACCACCATCCGGCAGCTCTCCGGCCCCCCTTCCCCGCAACCCCCCTCCTTCCCCGCAACCCTTGCAGCCCCCAGCCCCCCCTCCCCCTGCAGCCTCTCCGCCCCCTTTCCCCGCAGCTCCCCACCACCATCCAGCCGGCTCTCCGCCCCCCTTTCCCCGCAGCCCCCCAACCACCATCCGGCAGCTCTCCGCCCCCCCTTCCCCGCAGCCCCCCTTCCTGCAGCTCCCCGCAGCCCCCCGCAGCCCCTCCCTTTCCCAGCAGCTTCATCGGCCCCGCAGCCCCCTTTCTGCAGCCTTCAAGCAGCCCCCACTCCCAGCTCCTCCTCTGTTCCTCTGTCTTTTCTTTTTCCTACACCCTCCAGTCCGGATCCTCCTCCCACATCTCCTTCTCCCCTTTCTGCTCTTCCTCCTGAACTTCTTTCTCACTCATCTCCTCCTTTGTCCATTGACTCTCCTATGGTATCCTCCCCTTCTTCCTCTCTTCCTCCTGCTTATCCTCCTATACGTTTGACTTATCATCGTCGAGCATCCACAGCACCTCTATCTCAACCAGTCTCCTCTAACACATCTCCCACTCCGGATCCACCACCTGAGGTATCCTCGCATTCTTACTCTCTCCGTGATCGCTCCACTTTACATCCTCCTAATCGTTTTGATTCTGCTAGCACCAGTGTTTCAGATGTCTTTGAGCCAGGTACCTACAAAGAAGCAGTTCAGTTGCCTGAATGGCAGAATGCCATGGCCGAGGAGCTTGATGCCCTATCTCGGACTCATACTTGGGATTTAGTTCCTCTTCCTTCTCATGCTGTTCCCATCACCTGCCGTTGGATTTACCGGGTTAAAACCCGCTCTGACGGGTCTCTTGAGCGCTATAAAGCGCGTCTAGTCGCTCGAGGTTTTCAGCAGGAACATGGTCGTGATTATGAGGAGACCTTTGCCCCTGTGGCTCACATGCATACTGTGCGTACTTTAGTTGCTGTTGCTGCTGTTCGTGGATGGGTTCTTCATCAGCTTGATGTGAAGAACGCTTTTCTTCACGGAGACTTGAAGGAGGAAGTTTACATGACTCCTCCCCCTGGTCTTCGAGTTCCTTCCGGAATGGTTTGCCGTCTTCGTCGTGCTCTTTATGGTCTCAAACAGGCTCCACGGGCATGGTTTGAGCGTTTCAGTACCGTAGTTGAAGCTGCTGGCTTTACTGCCAGCATACATGATCCAAATTGTTTTTGTTCATTCTTCATCTCGGGGTCGCACCATTCTCCTTCTTTATGTGGATGATATGATTCTTACTGGTGATGACTCTGCTCACATTGCTTTTGTGAAGCAGAAACTGTGTGAGACTTTTCTGATGACTGATTTGGGTTCGCTTCGCTACTTTCTTGGCATTGATATCACGTCTCATTCGGATGGCTATCGCCTCTCTCAGCAGCGTTACACCCTCGATCTTCTTGCTCGTTCAGGTTTGACTGATACCCGTACTGCTGCCACGCCGATGGAGCTTCATTTGCAGCTCCGTGCTACTGATGGGATCCCCTTATTAGATCCTTCTCGCTATCGCCATCTTGTAGGCAGTTTGGTCTACTTGTCTGTCACTCGTCCTGATATCTCTCATGCTGTTCATATTCTCAGTCAGTTCGTAGCAGCTCCGACTTCTGTTCACTATGCTCATCTTCTACGGGTGTTGCGTTATCTTCGTGGTACTGCTTCTCGTGGTCTGTTCTACTCTCATCATTCCACTCTCCAGTTACAGGCTTATTCTGATGCTACCTGGGCTACTTCTCCTGATGATAGAATTTCTGTCACTGGTTATTGTATTTTTCTTGGGTCATCTCTCATTGTTTGGAAGACCAAGAAACAGCACACTGTTGCCAAGTCCAGTACTGAGGCCGAAGTTCGTGCTCTTTCTTCTACTGTACAGGAGGTACTCTGGCTTCGGTCGATCCTACAAGATTTTGGGGTATCTATTCCTTCTTCCACTCCTGTTCATTGTGACAGTACTGGGGCCCTTCAGATTGCTACAGATCCGGTTAAGCATGAGTTAACCAAGCATATTGGTGTAGATGCCCACTTTACTCGATGTCATGTACGTGCACAGGCAGTGTCCCTTCACTATCTCCCCACAGAGATCCAGGTGGCAGATTTCTTTACTAAGGCACAGACACGTGATCAGCATTGTTTCATGTTATCCAAACTCAAGACTTATGATCCGCCTTGAGTTTGAGGGGGGGTGTTAGATGTATTATACATATACTTATACGTATTTATTCCTTGTATACATCTATAGTACCGTATACGGTACTACTTTCATCTATATGTACTTCATCTTCATTGAGAGTAATACACGTTGAATTCATTACTCTAACATATATATCTTTTAAGGTGTTCTTTAGAAAAAATGAAGGAATTTTTTGCTTTGTGAACCATTGGATTTATGATTTTCTAAACCAAGTTTTGCTAACTTTTGGTAAGACGGTAAAACTTGAAAATTCCTATTGAACTATGCCAACCAAAGATTATTTTTAAGCATCAAAACTTAGGTTATGTTTCAAGATGATTATTAACATAATCAACACTTTTCCCACCTAAATGTTTTAGCCAGGAGGCATTTGCTAGAGACATCATTGTGTGTTAGTGATTGTGAAGTGTGCTAGTCTATTTTACCTAATTACTTTACAAACAAACCAAACAAGGTAAGCTATGATATTATGTTAGATGCAAACCAAACCTATCATTTGGTCCATATTTAGCTCCAAAACTTGAGCTGATAGGATGAAAAACCTAGACTTATATATTTAAATCCATATTTTCTTTATTGACGATGTGGCACTATTAGTTACTCTAACATGGAAAAAAGAGGTTGTGCAAGAGCTTGAACAAAGTTCTCATCCTATGTTCTTTGTTCTCTCATGCTTCTAATGGCATTAGTCACAAAAAAGGAGGCTCTACATAGTGAATCATGTATTAAATGAATTATTAAAAGTTTTTAATGAGTATATGCCTAAGGAGATAGACATGTTCGTTGAGCATTTATCTCAATTATTATCTCATGTGAATTATCATTTTCTACAAATTCAGAATACTCATTTATATTATGCCTTAAGCTTTAAAATGATTTTGTGTATCCCATTCATACTCTTTCCCTCTTGAAACTTGTGAAAGGAGCTCCATGCTAGTATTTTTCGCAAAAAGATATTCTTTGCTAAGTCTAGATTGCTTTATGATTTCCTTACACAAGCTAAAAATATAGTAATTGTTTTTTAAGCTCCATTTTTGCATATAATGATAAGGTGTGAATTATTTATTCTGTTGTTAAAATGAAGAAAAGATCTAACACATAACTCTTTTGTGCTTGGATGGCTTCAATTTTCACATCTTACCTGCCCTGCCCATAGCTAGCTGTGAGTTTTATTTCTTGATGGTAATTATAAGTTCTAACATCTTGAAGCAGCTCATAAATTAATTATATATAGGAGTCACAGTTTTCTTTTATAAATTGTATCATTTAATAATCCTCGATCAATTAGAAGCATTGATCTTTTTTAATAACATGTAAAAGGCTTAAAAGGCTTGAGTACAAATTGTTTTTTATTGTCTGTTTTCTTTCGGTTGCAGTTAAATCATCAGGCAATACCTTAAATGTGCAATATTCTTAACAAAGGAGTTATTGTTGGTTTTTTGTTTGATAAAATTACAGAGTTTTTCTATCTACAGATCTTACTTCTTTATTGCAATTGAATCTCAATCGATGTGGTCTATCAGATGAGGGGTGTGAGAAGCTTTCTGGTGAGTCGGTTTAATGTTTTGATGACTTGACACCCATCATACTCATCAGGATATACAACTTATAATAATTTTGAAAAATGCTACTTCTTCTAGTGTCCTTTGTCTAATTTGACTATATCCTAGCTCTATTTTCCCTTCTTTGTGCCTTTGTTTGCATGCCTAGTCTGCAAGTAGTGTTGGGATACGGGACAGGCTCAAGAATTGTTGTTGAGATATGAAGTCTCCTTTCTACAATATGTAGATATTTTGTCAGTTAGTCGTTAACATTGTCACAATCATGTGATAATTTACATTTAGATACTTTTGGAGTTTGTTCCTAGTTGTCAATTGGGATTTCTCAATATTTAATTGCATGCACCTGCAATATTAGAAGAGGAAGTGGGAAGTGATCGTTTAAAGAGAATGTATGGAATTTGCCGGGCTTTGGAAGCTTGACATTGTTTCAACAAATATGTATAGAGTTGGATATGGTAATTTATTGCATAGTAGGATTCGTATATTGTAATGGTACTCTTCCATGAAGGTCCTGTTTGTTTCAATTATTCTACATTTGATTTTCATAATTACTGTGTGCAATGACCATGCCTACACTATTACTATTCTGCTGTAAAAATCTGTAGCTATATACTCAAAGTTTAAGATAGATTACTGGCTTTTAAACCCATCCATTAAGTGAAGGTAAAAAAATTAATAGTTAAGCTATTGTTATTCATCTTTCTACCTAACAGTCCTACATGAGATCTCAATTTATTGTTTTGAGTCTATCTTTATTAAAAGGGCATGGATGCATGTTAAAAATTAATCAATTGAAGTTAAATGGATTATAAGGAAATGCTTCTACAATAGTTACATTTGTTCTAATTAGATATTTCAATTGAGAGTTGGCATCATTTAGTTTCAAGCATAACTTTAAATCAACATTAAGGGCGTGTTTGGTTTGCTGAAGTGGAGGTCGAAGTGACGGAAGTGGGAGTTGATGTGACACTTCCACTTCCAAGCATAACTTTAGATATGAGTGCTTTTTCACTTGTGAAGCAAAAAGGAGTAGCGTCCTTATCGAAGACCAATACATATGACTGCTAAGTAAAGGAAAAATCAGGTTGTTTTTACAGTGTCAGGTTTTGCTAAAGCTCTAAAATTGGCTGATACTCATCCTTGTAAATTACTAGAAGGAATCATGATGTCTGTTTAACGCTATAACAATAATTACCTATCACAAGTATGAGAATCTTTCTTCCCAATAAAGGTTGGTTCCTGATTATTCTAGTTGGGTTCTCGGTTTTGTCCCATATATCACCTGCACTTTACATGTTTTTCTTAGTCAACTTGGTGTATCATACATTGTCCCATTATCTTCTTCATTAAGACTGTATTTGATGGCAAGTTTTTGGTAATGTTTCTAATAGCCAAAAGCCCTAACCTCTATTTGTGAATATTTCCCACTTCTCTGATTTCCCTGCGCATCATTAATGGTAATAAATAGACAAGCGTTTGTCTTTGTAAATCTAAGCGATTGCCTCTGAGAGATCCAGTGATGAACATTTAATGTTGATCATCCGAGGTGAGGAAATTCCAGGCTCAAATAGGATAAATATCTATGCTCTGGTTGGTATAGTTTTTGAGAAAAAGAAATACCATAATGCTTGGATGCGTTGTTTTGAGAAAATTTAACCACTTTTCCATGATGTTTTTGTTGGGACGTGGTAGCTCAGGACCATAGTCCCACATCGCCTGTGGGCACATATGCCTTCTAGTTGATATACCCACACTAAACCTTCCCTCTAACTGCGGTTATGGAGAAGTTAGGGTGGTGGGACCCTGTTTTAATATGGTATCAGAGCCTAGGTATCTGGGGCTATACTGTGACTCAGATCTTGGGACCCACATCCGCTATGGGCCCAGGGGGTGTTGGTATGCAGTGGCTCAGGATCATAGTCATGCCCTCTAGTTGATATACCCACATCAAACCTTCCCCCTAACTGCGGTTACGGAGAAATTAGGGTGGTAAGACCCTGTCTTAACAGTTTTCTTAATCATATTGAGTGTATGATCATAGTCAATATTATTGACACCGTCTAGATCTAATAAGTTGTCTTTGCTAATTTTTCCTTTCAATATGAAGTGCTAATGCTGTTACCTAAGAAGATATAATCTTTAGCAAATCATCTTGTTATTAGCCCATGACATTGCGTATTAAGTTCAACATTTGACTTCTACAGATGTTCTTTACACCGTTAAACATCATGCGTAACTTTTCCCTAACCGCTTATCTTTGTTGTTCCTAGTTATCCAGTTTAAGGAGCATTTTATTTGTCATCCAGTCTGAATCTGGCTATTTAATATTGTAGAGCTTATTCTGTTGAAGGATCTTGATCTGGGGTACAACAAAATCACCGATGCTTCTTTGGTACATTTAAAAGGCGAGCATGTAGTTTTTAATATTTCATCGTTTCCTAGAATGTGTTGAATTCTATATCTATCTCGGAGTTCTTATATTTTAGCTCTATTTGTAAGTTTGCATGCCCCCTGTTTTTGTTTCATTTACCTGTTTTTCATGTTCTTCATTTCTTATTCCTAGCTTCATTTTTGTGCTATGTTTGTGATGTTGATTACTTTCCTTTTTCTCTATACTTGATTATTTTCTTCTTTTGTTTTAATATTTTCTAATTTAGCTTCTCTTTCTGTTCTAATAAATTTTTAATTTTGCTAGTGATAAAGTTCGCTCAACAAATTTAATTTCAATGATGGCATCATGAATAAATTTAAAGATGGACCCAAATTTATGTCTACAAGTTTTCACCTCTGGGCCTAACAAGATAAGCTTACTGGTAGCCTTTTCTGTACGGCTAATGTGATTTTCAGTTGTCAACTTTGTTAATTGCAGGCTTAATTAACCTGGAGAGCTTGAACTTGGATTCTTGTAAAATTAGTTGCAGAGGTCTGTTGAACATCAAAGGTAAGTGCAACAATTCTGCATTTAGGTTAGCAATATGTTTGGTGTCTCACTCCATTTTGTGCATTAGCTCAAGCACAATATCCGTCACTGAACTTGTAGCAATTCTCATAATCATCCTGACAATCTGCAAGTCCGTCTTTGCATGCTTCCATCTGTTGTTGCAGGACTGACATCATTGAGAAATTTGGAATTGTCAGAAACGACAGTGAAAGGCGAAGGACTTGGTCATCTTTCTGGTTTGCTCTTTCATTAAATCACACATACAAAAATACATAATTCACGCGTCGTTCTTTGAGATTGACTTATATTTAGTGAACAATTGTGTGGTACTTCAGTTTGTAGAGTGTGCTATTCTTTGTGTTAGTTTTGTACGATTGCCATTCTCACTAGTATTTCATTGCTTTGATGATTATGTGATTATCCTGTCCCTTCTATGAATATGAATCCAAGTTGATCACAATCTCTGGTCTATAACAATCATTTAAAGAACTCTTGAAGTTAGAAAAAATTTTGTGGTCTCTTGTACGGACAGATTTTCTTTCTTTTTCGTTTTTAAAGATGTTTTCTTCTGTGGGAAGAATGCACTGAAGATACAGGAGTCTAGAATCCATTATACCAAATACTAAACATTTTGCAGGCCCTTAGCAATAGGAGGGATTGGTGAAGGTTTGTTTTGATGATTCCCAAATAAATGACAGCTAATTTATATTCTAGTAAATCTTGAACTCGGTGCATTCATATTGGAATAGACAATGATTATTTTCCTGTTTTTATCATTATTTAAGCCTACAAGGTGCAATAATAGTAATGTAAGAGATACCAGTGTCAATATATTTTTTATTTAGGCTATGAAGCTGTTTTAATATCCTTGTACACATGTAAAAAAAATATTTCTAGAACTTCTGTTTGGTTATGCTTTCTTAGAGTTATATCATCAACAAATGCGAATTGTGACGTATATTTTGCTTAATTATACTCATTGTTTGTGGTAATATTGAATTGTTTAATATTATTACTCCATGCAGCCATTTGTGAAAATTAAACTCCCAGTATTATATTGTGAGCCTTAAGTTCTGTTGCCTGCTTTAATAATACTTTGTGTTAGCTGCTTAAGCCATCAATCCAGTAGACATTATTCTCTTCTATTTTTTTTAACAATAAATGATGTATCTGCTCAATAGCATTGAGTAAATGACATTTTGACTAGTAGACATCATCACATGGGGAAATTAGGCTCAGTAGATGATGACAACATTGCACGCTAACCACCATTTTGTGTTGTCCATACACTTCAACATGTTGTTAAATACAGTGGAAAATCTCCAGTAAATAAAAACAAACCCATTGCTTGAAAGGAGTTTGGTTGTTGGTTAATTTTGCCTTTCCTTTCTTAAAAACCTGAAGACAGATCTCTGATTTCTTGTTGTTGACAATTTTCCTTTCAGTCAATGATGCAGCTTTAGAATATGCTGTTCATTTGCCTCCACAAATTGTCAAATTCAATGTAATTGAGTATAGCACTTGTATGATTAGCCTGATTGATTTGTTTTGTGCAGAATGTGCTGGATATATTCATTGTTAACTTATCAAAATACATGGCATTTATTATCATATTATGTGATTAAGCACTTCTTCATTCTGAGCCATATGCTTTGCTTATTAGTACTGGTGATTATCTTTATTGTTCTCTAGAATCATTTTTGAAAGATACACATGGACTGGGCTTATAGACATTACATATATCTAATTTGACCTCCCTCAGTCATGCTTTTTTCAATTCAGGTTTACTCAATTTGAAGAATCTCGATCTGTCTTTCACTTTAGTCGATAATCAAAGTTTAGCAGCATTATCTACATTGACGTCCCTTGAGTCACTTCATCTGGACTATCTTAAGATTTCAGCTAGAGGCCTGCCTTTTCTATCAAGTAAGCATATTTACCAATTTTACCATGCTTGATTTATGTTAACATGTAATTGTCTGTTCTGATCATTTGGTCAGGATAAACTATCTTCTCTTCTACTGTGTTTCTTCCAAGCTTAATGCTCAAATTTATGATCATACTGGTAAATGTCAAGTTTTTCATGCTGATGGCGTATTCAATATGCTTATTTTGTGGCAGACATCATATACGCGTTCAACTTACTTTGTTCAAACTTTTACTTGTATTGATCTTATGGCAGACATTTTTTTTTTCAAAATTTGATACCATGCTTAATAGAAATCCTATTGGAGTGTCCTTTTATTCTTGCTTTCTTTTACATCTGTTGGTTTGTAAAGAGAGAACAAGAACTAGTTTTACACCTTTAGGGATTACAGGTGGAGTAGCTTCCAAATATGAAAGAGAAAAGTTATAAATGAAGGGTATTTATTTATGTCATTATTTCTTTATCAACATATCATTGTGAAAATCAAGGTTTTCTATTTTAATTTATGAATGAACTAAAGCACAAAATTGTAAAAGGAAAACCCAATATGCACACACTCAGATGGGTGATCAAACAATATTTCTGTTTCTTGTTTGATTTTTCTTTCTTTCAACATTCCTGCAGGTCTCATTGGATTGACTCATCTGGATTTTTCTGGTTGCCCAGTTTGGAAGTTTGCATTGGACAATGTACAATGTACATAAAATTTTTTTTTTTTTTTTTTACTCTATACTATTTTACTAATTCAGTTTCAGACACTACCTGTCCATCTGTTCATACACTTTAGAGTTGTATTGGTTTTGATGTAATATGATTGTGTTAATTTTCGTAATCTGTATGTAAATCCTAAAAGTAAAGAGTCAAAAAATTTAACAATATGACATGTTCAATATTGCTCAAGAAGTACTTCATTCTCAGTTTAAGTGTCCCATATCTGTGAAATTTCTAGGCCATAACCGCCTGACTTTTCATCAGGAATTTGGTAATCCATGAATTTCTGGTTTTAGCAATACAATTCTCTTGCTGGATATGATTCTAAGTGGTGTTCGGTCATAGCAGGAAAAAGAGTTTGGAATTTGAAGTAGCAGTTAACACTAATGAGTGTAATTAGTCTTGTTGTTTAAGAACAATTATTCTAGTTTTACCCTAATTCCAGTTTATATTTTTGGTTGTCTATTCTAGAATAAGTCAGGATAACCTGGTTTATTAGTGTTTACTGATACATAGACCCTTACCAAAGTTTGTCTTTTAAGTATTTATTATTGATGCACTTGAGTTTTGACTTTTACGCTACATTTGCGGAAGTTACATATTTGTTAAGGGTTCATTAACTCGATAAACCATTTTAATACATACCTTAATAAGTTACAGAATCAGGTTGTGTGAGTAAAGTTTGGTCTATACTTTCATGCAGGCACAGTTTCTCTTATCTCAGACATTGTGAAATTCTCTGTGAACAATTCTTGAGGAATCAATGTGGTGATCTGAATTTTATTGCTTCTTAGCCATTACTCATGTGTTTTTTTTATGCTTAAAAATGACGAACAGGCTTCAAGAATATGCAGTCCCTTGAGATATGCGACGGGATTCTTATTGATAACAACATGGACGGCATCAAAGGCCTTACCTCACTTAAACAGTTAAATCTGTCTAATAACTGTGCGCTCTCAGATTGGACATTAGAAAGTATTTCTGGTATTTCAATAAAGATCCAGAGCATAAACTATTCTTCAATTTTGGTTTACTGATGCTTATCAGGCCCCCTGATCTTGTACTTCGCCACCTCTGCAGGATTGACTGCCTTGTGTTTGCTGAACGTTTCATTTTCTTTTGTAACTAATGCTGGTCTGCGTCATCTTACACCATTGAGGAATTTGAGATCACTTTATCTGAATTCCACCGGAGTGACTGCGTTTGAGCTAAGGAGGTTTCAAGCTCATGTTCTTCCTAATCTGATAATTTTTCAACCATGCTAATGTGATGTTCTGAGCAAGAAGCAAAACCTGAAATAAACTGCAGATATGGATGCAATATTGCTAATGATATTTGCAAGTAGTATCACTAAGGCTTGAGATTTGCGTTTGTTTGTCTGAAGAGTCTCAGTTTTGTGACACCTTGTTTGTTGTATGCGAACCAATTGAAAAAGAATGAGTGTCGATATATGTTCCTTTGTACATGTAAATGCGAGTAATTTTGTCGATATTCTTTCCACTGGTCATGTTACATCCCAGTAAGATCTCAAGAGTTCGTGGTGTAATTGTTTGAAAAACAAATATTCAGAAACTTGTTGATACCGTATGATCCTGCAAATACAGTGTCAAGTGAAATAATGTTGTGACTAAGTAAACAGTTTCATACATTTTCTCTGCCATAGGAGAAGTTATTGTTTATTACTCTAATTCTTTATTACTGTGATATCTTGTTTATTCATTCTTTTTTTTTTTGCAAAAACTCTTCTGATTAAGAGTTTCGACAATAAGGTAAATTCATTTTTGTTACTGTGATATCACGTTATGTTGCCTTTACATGGAAGTTTTTTTTTTTCTTATTTTATAGTAGGTCTTAAATAGGCTCCCTTTTTGTGTTCTAAAATAAAATTGAAATTTGAAGGTTCGAGGAATATGGAAACAAACAAAAAAAGGTTTAGCAAAAGCCCAAAAACTAAACAATGACGAGACGACCTTTACGAGTTGAACCTCCTGTGAAAAATTTAACATCTACACCAATGAAATCAAACTGCAATTTCTGGCTAAATTCAGAATTATGTATCTACAATAAATAATGACATGAAAAATTGACCATTCACAAGCAACATCATTGCGATGATAGTAAGTTTTGATTTAACTTATTCAAATCAGATTATAATGAAATAAGAATTAGAATCAAATACATCGCCAAACCATAGGTTCCACATTAAATATACACAAAAATTTATAGTGAAATGTAACTAGGCTCTTTTCGTATCTTCATTGGTGGAGTGGCATATAACCGATAGAACAATCAAAAGAGCAGACACTAGTGCCGAAATGAAAGTGATGCTCGATACAAGAGTTGCGTGTTCCTTGTTACCACATGGTACCAACCAAAAAGTGTTGTTTTTATGAGTATCATCACTCCAACCGGTAAGTATCCATGAACAGAAATCAAGCTGTATGACTTGAGGTTTGCATCGCATGAGCAAATCTGGTTGACTGAATTCAATCTTGGAGTAACTGGCAACATCAAGGGGCTGCAGAAATATGCGATATTGGCTTCACCATATTAATTAACTGTATTCTTGCAAGGTAATTTCATTAATTACAGAACCACAGACAATATTGCATACACTGCGGATTTTACAGACAAGGAAATAAACCAAATATATCAAAGCCAAGTTCTACATCTTCCATAGGTTCAGAATGTTGAAGCAAACCAAATGCATTATGTTGAATCAATTCAACCCAAAAAATTTAAATGGATGGGATCATTTCTGTAAAACTGATAGGATGAGAAACTCAAACTTAAATGCACATGTGCACTAACGAAAATGACAGTGGACTACTAGTTACACTAATTGACCCTTAATATATGCTTGCAAAATAAACCAATTAACCACAATATGATATCATGTTAGACGCAAACTAAACATATTTAGGCTTGACTCAACCCAAAAGCTTAAACTAATCAGATAAAATACTCCAAGACTTGTATATTCATATGTATTTATGAACTTAACCAATGTAGGACTCTTGGCTACTCTAATATGAAAGAATGATCAGTGGATGTTTAACTCCCTCAATACAATTCTAAGATGAGAATTTTTGCATCAAAAATCAAACCACACTAGTCATGAGTAGGTTCTTATAATGAGTCCAAGTAATTAAGCCACTATCAATACATGTCTATTGAAAGAAATCAAATAAACAATTCCAGAGGAGCAAAGCTGATGAACCCAAAGATTAACAAGAGAATGTACAATGATAGCAAATAACTGCCATCTATCAGGCATCATTAAATAACTACTTCAGTGCCGGATTTTAAAGAGTGTTTTCTGCCCACTAATGAATCCACCAATACAAGAAAGATTTCACATCTTTACTAGTCTGTTTCAAGCAGTTTTGCGATAAATGAACACAAATGCAAAAGGCACGGGGAAAGACATGCACAAACAAATTAAGGAATTATAATAAGAATGATCTTGGGAATCCTCTTTATTCTAGACTAGGAAGCAAACAAAACAAGGCCTTCAAGGTTGTCTTTTTCTATAACCCAAATCCCATGTATAGTAAAGATGTATCACATAAAGAGGAGCAAATTGATAGTCCCGTAACTGAAAAAGAAAGTAGTGATGCTACTTGTAGTACTGCAACCCAAAAAAAAAACAAAAAAAACAGCGATGCTATTGGAAAATACTCTTGCCATTGAGCGCATAAACTCAATCAATATCCAATGGAACAATTGACAGCTCAACCATAAAGAAGTGCTGTTTCTTAAGCAGTTAATAAAAAGAACTGAAATTTTCCTTGCGAAATAGTGCATTTTAAAACTAAAATAGGTTTGCAGAAACTAGAAATCTTAATTGGGCTTGCAGTCACCAGTCTACTTGTAAGTATTGCACAGAAAATAAAAAAAAAGGAGCCATTGGCTTCATAGGAGAACTGTTAATAGGAGACCACGGTAAGACTAGACGTATTTTATACTCAGATATTTATTTATTTATTTATTTATTATGATTAACCATGTGGTTCTACTGTCAATTATAAGTTGTTGCTATTTTAAAGTTTAGGAAAAAGAACAACTTCTCTTTCACTCACCGGATACCTAGCATGTAATGGTAGTTCCACAGTGATCTCACTTTGTCTTGATAGAACATTATGCGTAGTGTTCATATGGACCTCAACAACAGACTTATTCGAAAGTGCGGAGGGAAGTTCCAAATTGGTGTCTCCAAACACAGCAACATCAAGAAAAACTGCGAATTTCAAGATTGATTGCATTCTATGAGAGAACAAAAGCTACGCAACTGCAAAAATATTTCAAAAGGAAAGCTTTTTACCTTGATGCTCAACAAGATGCTGAAGCTCAAATGGGTCGGCAAAGACCCCAATCGGGAGTCGTTCAATAACAACTACTTCACAGTAATGATTGTTCAACAATGACATATCGTCTGCCATGATATTTAACTTGAAATTGATGACAAGACGTCTATGAGAACCTTCACCAATCAGGGACCGGTTCAGCTCCGAGAATTCAAACACATCATTCAAACTATAAACTAAACTTCTAGATAGCTCATCTGAACCAACCTCTTGAGCTAAAATATGAAAATCCAATTCAAGTATTTGCCCATGTTTGTCATAGAAATAGCCAGTGAGAAACTTTTGGGAGCATGGCAAGTCAATAGCAATGTTTGGATGACTATGTTTAACATCATTCTGTAGACCAAAACTATCCACCTGATGAAACCAATAAAGAAAAGTTTTTCAGAAAAAGGATATATATAATTAATCAAACTGAAATTTCTACAGCTACAAGCTACTATAAGAAAATAGAAACCTTTTTTGGTCAAAAATGGACTGTTTGGATTGATATTATCAAAGGATAATTCCATTCCAGCCGGAATACACTAGTTTGACAGAATATATCCTTATGGCTAAAAGAGAAAATGTTGTTGCAGCTAATTTAAACTGAATTATGGTGTAACTAATTAAACCAGTGCCATCCACACCAGTTGAAACATAGAAAGAGGCTACACAGCTGCCATATATCCCGCCTACTTAATAAATTTCTGCAAAATCTCTTTCCTTCTGTCTAGTGCAACACCATTTTATATAAATGTCAACAGCTCTTTTGCTTGTTGACAAGTTTTGGCCATAATTCAGGGGAAATCAGATGCATCTACTTCTATTTGCTTATTATGGATGCCATGCTTGGTCACATTCAGGAAAATATCTAGAGGATTCACGCTGTATTTCAGGATGTTTTCATCCAAAACACGAAGCCACATAAGTCATTTCTGGGGCAACTAATCTAAAACTTCAGAATATGCCTATCTTCACATAATAAAAAGCAAAAACCAAGCAGGCCATCCATTCTATGAATTTCAAAATTACGTATGACTTATAACGTATAACATGTAATAAAACTAACCTTGAGAAAAATAATAACCCATAAGAGAAACAAGAACACCTGAAAGACAAATGTAATTTAGGATGAATATTGGCAAATATCTCATGAATCATGATTTAAAAAGAATGTATCTTTAAAAAGATAAGATAAATAAAATAATTAAAGCACACTCTACATAGAAAATGAAACTCTTTTCAAAAAAAAAAAAAAAAAAACATAGAAAATGAAACAGATAAGAATGCTTGCCTAATATATTTGCCAAGACATGACAAAAGAATTCGATCTTCTGTAAAAAAAATTAATTCTGCTCTGTGAGTGATAAAGAAAATTTACTGTAAAAATAAAAACAGTTCTTCTCACAGGCTAATGAAATTTGAAGTAGGCATCAATCATCCATTATAAAAATATGGATGAACACCGAATTCCCACTTTAATCGGAAAAACAGTTTCTTTATCAGCTTGTGCTCGACTTTTAAACACCAATAGAAAATAAGGCCCGGTCGATGAACATATAGGTCACAAGAAGATGTATAAGTTATACCCTATTCAGAAGCACTTTTCATCATTTTCATGTCAAAGAAAATGATCTCAGAACCAAAACCTGACCCTAAACGGAGTAAAAACAAAGAAAAAGAGAGGAAAGAAGGCATAGGTGATACCTTGGAAAAGGTATTTGCAGATCTTATGGATGTTTTTCTTAGAAATGATCTACAAAACGTATACAAACATCGCCATTAGAGAGAGGGACGTCAAGAAAAGCAATGAGAACCCTAACCCTAGTTTGCTCACCATGGCGCGCAGCGGGAGAGAGGAAGAAGACCCTGCCAAGTGGAATAAAAACCCTAGCTTTGATCTATTATAGGTCTACTCCCTCCACTTGTGTAATAGTGTAGCATTTGGCCACCTCCAATAGAGAAAATAGATGGAAAAAAAAAGTTTACAAAAAAAATGTTTTCATAAAAAAACATTTTATGTAGAAAATGAAAAATAATCATTTGCATTATTTTTTAATTAGAAAATTAAAATTTTTTTTTAAAATAAAAAAATTAGCCCTCTCATGTTATTTTTTCACATAACCCCTTACATTTTTTATGGAAAACTTTTCCATGGTGGAAGTAGGAAAGTTTTCCCTTGTTTTGATGGAAAATAGGGTCATGTGACAAAAAAAGAAAAATTTTCCTAACAAACAGTCTATTTAGCTGGAAAATGACCCGTGAAAAATTTTTCTAGAGAAAAAAGTGCAATCAAACACAACCTTAATTATAATTAATTAATTAGGTGTTCCAATTAAACAAAATGATGGTGGGATCTAAATGGGCTTTTCCTTAAAAAGGAAGGCCCTATAACAAATGGGCTTCTCATCGAGTGGAGCCCCAATGACTCTTTCATAACTTCAAGCATCTCTTTGGAAGCTAAAAAGTATTTTTTTTTAAAACTTTTTTGGTTTTTATTAGACGCTTGTGGTGCTAAAATTCATCATCAATTGTTTTAACTCTTCACTAAAAAAAAATAAATAAATATCTAAAAGTTCATTTTAGACTTTGAACCAAACATATCTATTTATTTAGACTACTCTTAATATTAATGTAAACTCTTAATAATGTGTTGAATGTCTTCTATACCAAGTACCATGTAAATTTAAGGGATAAAATATATTTATTTATTTTGGGAGAGGGTAGGTTTATTTAATCTTTAAAAATAAAGTTGAGACAATAAGATACGTCATTCCAATTAGAAAATAAGAAAAATAATGTCAACTTTAACCATGCTTACTTACCGACTGGTTTAATTACTTACACCATAATAGAAATCATGCATTACACCTTCACTGCCAAAAAATGTGAATTGTGACGTATATTTTGTTTAATTATACTCATTTTTTGTAGTAATCTTCATGCAGCCATTTGTGAAAATTAAACTCCCAGTATTATATTGTGAGCCTTAAGTTCTGTTGCCTGCCTTAATAATACTTTGTGTTAGCTGCTTAAGCCGTCAATCCAGTAGGTGTACATGCTCCTAGTTTCATTATTGTCTTCTATTTTTTTAAGGTTAAATACCCCAAATGGTCCCTCTACTTTTCTCTCTCTTCCCTTTTGGTCCCTCTACTCTAATTTGATCCTAATGGTCCCTCTACTTTCTATTTCAGGCTGATTTGACCCAAGCCCGTAACGACGTTTGCTTTTCCGTTTCAGACCGCTGACGTGGGCGTCGTCTGGATAGTTTATTATTAAAGAATGCCAGCTCGACGCCAGCGTGGCATGTTGTTTAAAGTAATCGGATCCGGATCTGGTCATTACATCCGGATCCGACAATCCAAAGAAGAAATCCTCCCTCCACTACCGTTGCCAAGCCTGATCGGAAAGCAGCAGCTCCTACCCAGCCGTTGCCGAGCCCGATCCCGACACCGACCCCGACGGCAGGCATCATCCCTTGCCCTAGTCTGACTGGAAAGCAACTCACTGAAAACATCAAGCTCTTAGCACAATCATGTCAATCAGAGAAATCAACAAGAAATTCGTTCGTTTTCAGCAAATCTTCACTGAAAAATCACTGCTGCTTTGTTATCCTTGAGAAAGAGTTCTTACTTCAATCATCTTTTTTTTTTTTTTTGAAATCAACATGAAATTTGTTAGAGAATCTTGGAATGCAAAAATTTGCATATACCCGTTCGAATCTCAAAAAACCATTATAACCTTTCAATCTTTCAATCTTTTGGGTTTTTTTTTTTTACAAGATGTGAATAAATTACAGGTTTAAAAACCATTACAACCTTTCAATCTTTGACATGGATGAGAGTAAAGTAACAACTTCTGTAAAACAAAGGAGCAGCAATTTTCATAAAAAAAAAATAAAGAATAACATCACTAGTGTTGGTCTGAATATATTTTCTTCTAAGTAAATCTCCACTATTAGTGTGACAGTGAAGTACCTTATAACAAACCAAAACAAATTGCAGAGTGAAATCTGGTAATTTGGCAGTAATTTGTGTGCATGTTTCTGCTAATTTGGATTTTGTACCTTACAACAACAAATTCCAGCAAGTAATTGGAAAGTAGGCTTAAAAAAATGAAATATAGCTTGGCAGTGCAGTACTGATAGAAAAACACTTTTCATATCCATTAAGTAGTTGGTTTCTATACATTTCAAAATGAGTTGCTCCTTTACAGTTAAACAAAGTAAAACAAAACATTGACAACAAAAAGAGCACTAGTTTATCTCCATGTTTGTGTCACAAGCTATTGAAATTATAACAGTGAAAAACATTTCAAAACATCATCTTGCCAGATCACTTGGCTTTCCCTTCAATTGTCAGGATTGGCACCAGCAAACTCATCTGTTCTGCTTTGCTGTGTTGGTAAATCCAGCAATTCATTGGCTCCAGCAGAGGCTATCATATTTGGTTCTTGATCCTGACTGGAATATGCCTTCTGGTTATATGATGCACCAACACTCCTTCTCCTTGTTTCCTGCCAAATGCAACCATGAAAGAGTCTTTTACTTTACTAACGAATAAAAAGAATGCAACACTGACATTTATGTCAATATGAAGACATAATTTACCAATAACTCTTTCGTTGTAATGAACAAGGTGTTCTGTTGCACTTCCCTACCAACAATAAGCTCTCCAGTGTGAGCACCCTGCAACCAATACCATCAGAAAATTTATTCGGTGTGGCCAAGCAATTTCTGTACCATAGTAATGCTTATGTGACTAAGCAATGTTGTCAATAGTTACCCTTAAAATCTTTGTTGACCTAATTGACCTATCAGTAGCTCTTGATCCAGTTTTTCTAACTCCTGCTGAGCTAGTGGCATTCCCCATTGAAATATTTTCTAGTACAGGACTGTCAGCTGATGCCTAAATAAATGTAGCCATTACCACAAGCAGAAACTTTAAATTGTAAGCCTACCACAAATTAATTCATCAAATTACTTCATGCAGAGACAAAAATGAACATTGAACTCACCCTAGACTCATCCATTGGAGGAGCTGATGCAGCAGAAGGTTGTGCTTTTGTCTTCCTGCGTTTGTTGGTTGCAGGTTCCACTGGTGGATTGGCAGATGTGGCCTGCACAACATAAATTGGTCATCCACTGAGTCATATCTGAATTGGCAGGGCCCACAGACTTAATTTTGGACTTTAGCTTTCAGTGTTGTCCACATTTTGATTGCCAAAAAAAAATACTAACAATAAGAGACAGAAGAACAAACATTATTCTATCATTTATAATTGCATAGAGTAAGTTAATGTAATTCACTCACACTCTTCAGTTTTTGTGGACATCGAGCTCTGTTGTGGCCTTCAACCCGGCAGATTTTGCACCTCATCACCCTGCCATGCCTTGAAACTGTTGTTTGAGAATTGGGTTTCACTTCTAGTGGCTCCCTTCTCATTTTCTTCACAGGTCTCCCATGCATCCTCCTACCCAAAGGCATCTCCAAAGGCCCAGCTTCACTTATTGGCCAAAATTCCCTTCCCCTAATTGGATTAACAGGGAATTGATAGGCCTTTAGGTAAGTGTCCTTTCTGAACCACTCGGCCACATAATTTAATGGATCTTTCCCTTCAAATGAAATTGCAGCTAATGCATGCTGGCAGGGGATGCCACTTTTGTTCCATTTTCCACATGAACAACTATGGTTTCCTAGCATGACTACATAGCCCTCCCTAGCATGTACCACCAAATTATCCCAGAAGACTTCGTGGCTAAGACCCCCATTCCACTCCACCTACCATTTCCCACTTTTTTTTTTCTCCCTCTCAATCTTCTCAACTATGTTAGGCCCATAATCATATCTCCATTTCTGCACATACCTCTCTTGACAACTACTCTACTCATGACATACCTTCTAATGTCCTCTAGCAAGGAGATCAGTGGCTTGTTCCTAGCCTCACCATCACCCCATTGAAAGTCTCACACATATTATTATCAATTACCTCACACTGAACTACATCATTAAAATATGCTTGGCACCAACCTTCAATTGGCCAATTCAGCAGCAAATCTTCAGCAGCACCCTCTCCTCCATTGAGCATCTTCATACACTGCAAATGGTGATGCATCTCTGGGATACTTGTGGACCTGCCAATCTTCCAAAAAATCAGCTGCAACTCCTTTCCTGGATGCTTCTTCCCCCATCTTGCATATATGTGTCTTGCACACATTCTGTGTTCAACTAGAGGCAGGAGATCCTTCACAGCATGAATAAGACCCTGCAAGGAAATCAATGGAACATTAGGGCATTGTTTAAATCAAGTGGAGAAAAAAAATTCAGTAGCCACCAAACTACTTACAAACCTTTTGCATGTCACTAATTATTGACCAGCCCAAACCATCTCCAATGCTAAGATCTTCTTGTAATTGTTGTAGAAACCAAGTCCAACTCTCAGTTGTCTCCTTCTCCACAATTGCCCAAGCCACAGGGTACATCTGGTTGTTACCATCCCTCCCCACAGCTACCAATAGATGGCCCTTCAGTAGCCCTTTCCAGAAACATCCATCAAGACCAACTATCCTCCTACACCCACCTATGAAACCTTCCCTGATGGGTGTCAAGCATATGTAGAGCTTCTAGAAAATAGGGATGTCACCTGTGTTAATTCTCTCAGACACTATATTGACAGTACTTCCAGGGTTGCTGTGTTTTAACTCCAAGGCATAATTGTGTAAGCTTTTGAAATCCTCGAGAAACTGCATCTCAATCTTTTTTTAGAACCAATGCCTTTGCATTTCTGCATACCTTGTTAGTGATGAAGAAACCCATTTCCTTTCTCACCAATGTTTTTATATGTCTGGGTCTGATTGAAGGCACCCCACTTATCACCTCTCCAAACTTCTTAGCAACTGCATGTGCTGTCACCCTCTTATTTTTAGTAGTCCCCAATATGCAGGTGTGGTTCTTCACATAATTCGTGCTACAGTATTTTGTGCTACAGTGATTTTTCCCCCGAAAATTTGCCAGCCTGTAATTTGCACTGGAACAGCACGGGCGTGCTTAGGCCATGCTGAGGTTTTCACGACCATGCTCAGCGAACTCAGGCTGTGCTGATTTGTGGCTAAATTCTCCTGCAATTTGCACGGGGAACAACACGGGCGTGCTCAAGCCGTGCTGAGCTTGATGAGGTTTCTTCTAAGTCCTTTAGCTTCTAAAATTGTTCCAAAACACTTCTTCTTGCTTCATGACTTTTATATTTGCATGACAAACAACGAATACCTCAAATAGCACTGTACTTGGAGAATTACAACCAAAATATTCAATAATGATGAGCGTAAAGCATGCAATACATATATATGAAATGCGCTCATCAACTTCAGACAAAGCTAGGACAAAGCCACACATCTTTGTTTTGTGAAAAAGAAATAAAGGCAGTGTGAAATAAATGGCAGTTAAGTTAACTAAATGTGAGAGGATCTTAATTAGTAGTTGTCATTTAATAGTCTAGTTCGATAATGATTGTAAGGTAAGTTTGACAAGTTTACCAATTATTGCCAATTAAGCACTAACAAAATTAAAAATGCAATCAAATCAATGCTAGTTTGGTGTGGCTAGCATTACATTTAGTTGCCATCTTTTTTTAACCTTGAACAACATCCATGCAGTTAGAAATGGTAGTGGAACTCATGTTGTTTCTTCTTATTTATTTTGTTCTGAAATCACAATGTCAAGACCACTCAAGGTTCAAGTCCAGAATTAGGCCTATGAGGCATATAAATTGAGATATAACTAGCACAGAGCCAAAATAAATGGTAGTGGAACTCATGTTGTTTCTTCTTATCTATTTTGTTCTGAAATCACAATGTACAGAACACTCAAATTTCATTTCCAAAATTAGGCCAACTGGGCATATAAATTCAAACAAAGCTAGGACAAAGCCACACATCTTTGTTTTGTGAAAATAAATAAAGGCAGTGTGAAATAAATGGCGGTGAAGTTAAGTAAATGTGAGAGGATCCTAATTAGTAGTTGTCATTTAATAGTCTAGTTTGATAATGATTGTAAGGTAAGTTTGACAAGTTTACCAATTATTGCCAATTAAGCACTAACAAAATTAAAAATGTAATCAAATTAATGCTAGTTTGGTGTGGCTAGCATTACATTTAGTTGCCCATCTTTTTTTAACCTTGAACAACATCCATGCAGTTAGAAATGGTAGTGGAACTCATGTTGTTTCTTCTTATTTATTTTGTTCTGAAATCACAATGTCAAGACCACTCAAGGTTCAAGTCCAGAATTAGGCCTATGAGGCATATAAATTGAGATATAACTAGCACAGAGCCAAACATGTTTGTGTTGTGAAAAAGAAATAAAGGAAATGAGAAAACTAAAACTCCTTTTCATCATCTAAAGATACAATCGACCATAACGAATGTTGTTTGATTTCTCAAACAATGACATAAATCTGGCATACTCTCTGTGGGGTTAGAAAGCCAGTAATGTTGTCTACAACACACTCAAAATCAAACATAAAGAATGGCAATCACAATGGGGTTGAATTAGGGCCGGAATCGATTACCTTCGTGAGGGGATATTACACTGTCAGGTTTGCAGAGCTCTCTACGGCTGACGAAGCGTCGTCTGGCTAGGGTTCCAAGCTGGAGGCAACGGCTGGGTAGGAGCTGCTGCTTTCCGGTCAGGCTCGGCAACGACAGTGGAGGGAGGATGGCTTCTTTGGATTGTCGGATCCGGATGTAATGATCGGATCCGGATCCGATTACTTTAAAAAACATGCCACGCTGGCATCGAGCTGGCATTCTTTAATAATAAACTATCCAGACGACGCCCACGTCAGCGGTCTGAAACGGAAAAGCAAACGTCGTTATGGGCTTGGGTCAAATCGGCCTGAAATAGAAAGTAGAGGGACCATTAGGATCAAATTAGAGTAGAGGGGCCAAAAGGGAAGAGAGAGAAAAGTAGAGGGACCATTTGGGGTATTTAACCTTTTTTTAACAATAAATGATGTATCTGCTCAATAGGGTTGAGTAAAAGATATTTTGACTAGTAGACATCATCACATGGGGAAATTAGGGTCAGTAGATGATGACAACATTGCACGCTAATCACCATTTTGTATTATTCATGCACTTCAACATGTTGTTAAATACAGTGGAAAATCTCCAGTAACTAAAAACAAACCCATTGCTTGAAAGGATTTTGGTTGTTGGTTAATTTTGCCTTTCCTTTCTTAAAAACCTGAAGACATGTCTCTGATTTGTTGTTGTTGACAATTTTCCTTTCAGTCAATGATGCAGCTTTAGAATAATACTGCTGGTATTCGCAAACATTTTAACTCTATTACACAAGTTTCAGACTTAAGCAGCAATCTTTTTTATGACCCAGAAGGTATTAATCGAGCTTTTGTTAATTACTTTTCCAATTTGTGGCATGCATGATCAGCATGAGAGCAACCCCGATTTGATTGTGAATGCTTTACCGGATGATTTATATCGATTATCTTATTTGGATGGGATTTCTCTTATTCGCACTGTCTCTAGGAAAGAGATTTATCTTACCCTTCTTGGGCTTCCTTTAGGCAAAAGCCTCGGGACTGATGGTTTTAATGTTGAGTTTTTCTAGTTTTTTGGTTTGAAATTGGAGACTATCTTGTTTCTGTCATTCAATATTTCTTTGCAAATTCTGTTTTGCCCGATGCGTGGGCTAAAACCTACATTGCTCTTATTCCCAAGATTGATAATCCTAAACTTGTTTCTGACTTTAGGCCCATCTCTTTATGTAATATTTGTTACAAAATAATTTCTAAAATTCTAACTAATCGCCTTAAAATGGTGCTTCCTCGCCTTGTTGGAAAAGTGCAAGCTGGTTTTGTTTCTGGTTGTGGTCCCTTCGATAACATTATAGCAATTCAAGAAGCTGCTCACACCTTAGAGAATGATATTAATGGCCACTCTAGAATGCTTGTTAAGATTGACATCGAGAAAACTTATGATTCATTGAATTGGAGTGCAATTCTTGCCACCTTATCCAAAATGAACTTTCCTAATACCTGGATCAGTTGGATCAGATCTTGCATTACATCTAGCACTTTCTCCATTCTCATTAATGGGCAACATTCGTTTTGGTTTAAAACTACTAGAGGTGTTCGTTAAGGTGATCCCATTTCCTCCTACCTCTTAATCTTAGTCTCTCAAGTTCTTACTTCTCTGTTTAACTTTGGTTTGCACCATAATATGATTCCTAGTTTTGACACTCGTTTGTATAACAATTTTAATCATTTGATGTATGTGGACGATCTTATACTCATCTCTTATGCTTTGCGCTGAGCGGTTAGAAATATTAAACTCTATTTAAGCATTTATTGCACTTTAACTGGTCATTTGCCTAATATTTCTAAGTCTGCTCTCTATTTTCCATCTTGGTTTAACAAAAGAGTGTCCAAAAGCATTTCTTCCATTCTTAATTTCAGAATTGCTTCCTTTCCTTTTACATATCTGGGGGTTTTGATTACCCCAAGGAGCTTGTGATGGCTGTTTTCAACCCCATGATTGATAAGGTTAGGGCTATGTGTTTGTCTTGGTCCAAATCCAAACTATCCTAGGCTACTAAATTTGTCCTTATTAACACATCCCTGCTGTCTCAAGTGGTTTATTATCTCTTTGTGTATCCTATCGCAGACCCGGTTCTGCATGAAATTACCAGGTTAGTTAGGAATTTCTTTTGGAACAAGGGGGGCAATGGAAAGGGCATTCATTATGTTGCTTGGGATAACATTACATCCTTTAAGTCTGAGGGGGGTCTTAATATCAAGAATCTTCTAAATGCAAAGCATTCCCTAATGGCCAAAAATGTTTTCAAATATATCAATTTTGATTCTAGTATTTTGGTTGATATGCTTCATTTAAAGTATGGTAATCTAAATTTTTGGAAAGGTTATGTTCCAACCCGTTGCTCTGGTTTTTTCAGAGGTCTTAGTCTTACTGCTTTTAAGATTAAACCGTACCTTCGTATCAATTCTGTTAATACTAGTTGCACTTCATTTTTGTTTGAGCCCTGGTGCTCGGAAGTCCCTCTAGTTCTATATCCCACATTCATAAATACTAGTCTAGATCTAGATTTTATGCGTATTACAGATGTTATTAGGGATGTAATTTTGGACACTATTCGTCTGAATGAGATTTTTGGGGAACATTTTAATATTTTCTCAATGCGACTGGGGCAAATATATGACAGTGCCCCTAATTACTGGATCTGGTCTCCCAAGTCAAAAAGAAACCGAATCTCCTCCACAATTTACTATACTTTAAATCGGAATAGAGATATTTCTGATTCTTGTCCAGGTTAGAAAGTCTTATGGTCGCTATGGGCTGCCCCTCGAGTGAAACACTTCTTGTGGCTCACCTATAATGGAAAAAGTGCTACTGCTGATTATCTCCATTACATCAACTTGGGTCCTCAGAGTTTATGCATCTTTTGTGGCCTAGTTAATGAAAATTCTGAACATCTTCTGGCCACTTGCAGCAAGTCAAAGCTGGTTTGGAGTTTACTTAGTGTCAAAATCGGCAAGAAAATCAAATTTACTAATGCCTTTGCTCGGGTGATTGGATTACAAGCTCTTTTTACAATAATATTGACAAGGCAATGATGGCGACTAATATTTGGCATTTATGGAAGGTGAGGTCTGATGCCATCTTCAGATCTATACCTCCAAACTGGCAGTCCATCTCTAATAGAGCTTATACCTTTGCCTTAGAATTCATTCAGGCTCAAGCAGACCAGCATGGCAAATGTCTAATTCTTAACAATTTCCCTGCTGGAGCTTCATTCCTCTTCGTATCTCAAACCTCGATTTCCAACACGGAGGTGAGTGGCTCAGGGTTTTTTTATAGCTGATTATAATTGTTCTTTATCCATGGCAGGCTCCTACTCCAACCACGCAAAAACAGATATGATCGCCTAGATGCTGGCCATCACGAATGCTCTTCAGGTGGCGCTCAACAATCGCCTTCGAATTGATTATGTTTTCATGGATAATACTGAAATTCATAAGGTCCTCACGAGCAATCAACCTGTCTACGACTGGCGTCTTCAAACGTGGATACCACATGTTTAGCACCTACACTCTTCACTTCGCAACCCAAAGATGCAAGTTATCCCCAGATCTTGAGACAAACCGGCCTTGGCATTAGCTGGGCATAGCCTAAACATTCATGATCTTTGCCTTTTTCACTCAGTCCCAGATCTGCCTCGTTGGTTGATGAAGACCTTTCTCACTTTTAGTTTCTCTATCTATTAATGTCATTTGTCCTTTCCAGTTTGTTTACTTTGTTTTAGTTTCCTCTTGTTTGTTTGAACTTATTTTTTAATAAAGCCTTTGGGTTCCATTTTCAAAAAAAAAAAAATGATGTAGCTTTAGAATATGTTGTTCATTTGTCTCTATAAATTGTCAAATTCAATGTAATTGAGTATATCACTTGTATGATTAGCCTGATTGATTTGTTTTGTGCAGAATGTGTTGGATATATTCATTGTTAACTTATCAAAATACATGGCATTTATTATCTTAATATGTGATTAAGCACTTCTTCATTATGAGCCATATACTTTGTTTATTAGTGCCGGTGATTTTCTGTATTGTTCTCTAGAATCATTTTTGAAAGATACATATGGACTGGACTTATAGGCGTTATATACATCTAATTTGACCTCCCTCAGTCATACTTTTTTCAATTTAGGTTTACTCAATTTGAAGAATCTCGATCTGTCTTTCACTTTAGTCGATAATGATAGTTTAGCAGCATTATCTACATTGACATCCCTTGAGTCACTTCGTCTGGACTATCTTAAGATTTCAGCTAGAGGCCTGCCTTTTCTTTCAAGTAAGCATATTTACCAATATTACCATGCTTGATTCATGTTAACATGTAATTGTCTGTTCTGATCATTTGGTCAGGATAAACTATCTTCTCTTCTATTGTGGTTCTTCCAAGCTTAATGCTCAAAGTTATGATCATACTGGTAAATTTTAAGTTTTTCATGCTGGTGGCATATTCAATATGCTTATTTTTGGCAGACATCATATACGCTTTCAACTTACTTTGTTCAAACTTTTACTTGTATTGATCTTATGGCAGGCATTTTGTTTTTCAAATTTTGATACCATGCTTAATAGAAATCTTATTAGAGTGTCCTTTTATTCTTGCTTTCTTTTACATTTGTTGGTTTGTAAAGAGAGAAAAAGAACTAGTTTTACACCTTTAGGGATTACAGGTGGAGTAGCTTCCAAATATGAAAGGAAAAAGTAATAAATGAAGGGTATCTATTTATGTCAGTATTTCTTTATACAACGTATCATTGTGAAAATCAAGCTTAACTATTTTAATTTATGAATGAACTAAAGCACAAAATTGTAAAAAGAGAGCCCAACATGCACACATACTCAGATGGGTGATCAAACAAGGTTTCTGTTTCTTGTTTAATTTTTCTTACTTTCAACATTCCTGCAGGCCTCATTGGATTGACTCATCTGGATTTTTCTAGTTGCCCAGTTTGGAATTTTGCATTGGACAACGTACAATGTACATAAAATTATTTCTTTTTTTTTTTTTACTCTATACTATTTTACTAGTTCAGTTTTAGACACTACCTATCCATCTGTTCATACACTTTAGAGTTGTAGTAGTTTTGATGTAATATGATTGTGTTAATTTTCGTAATCTGTATCAGTTCTAGTTTCCACCAGACACTACCTATCCATTCGCAGTTATCGTGGCCCATTCTCAATTCCTGCCCAATTTGGAGCAAAATTGTTTCAAACGAATGCTATCAGCTTTGGTTTCCACCAGACAAAGCACTAACGATTTATATCTCTTGAGAAGATTCCGAACACGAGTAGAAGTATAATGTCTAGACACCCCTCTGCAATTCCAACAAATTATAGATGTAAGATCCATAGAAACACATATATTACGAAATATAGAAAGAAAGGATAGAAAGCCCCCTGAGCACTGAGCAAGATCTCTTTAGTCAACCAGGGGCTAATAAACTCTCCCCGTTCTGTTTACTCTTCCCTTTTTCAAAGGGGCCACCATTGATTGTGAATGCTTGCACAGCAGAGCTTCCCTACGCAAATCTTGTTGTACTTCATCCATTGTCATGTCATCATCAAAGTGATCGTCTTCATCCTCATCTTCCTCTGCCTTCTCCGGTTCACTCATATCCTGGTCACTAGGGGCTGGAGAGCTCGAAGCAGCACGGAGAGCATCAGCAACTCAGTCAACCAACATTTGATGTTGGTCATGCAAAGAGTTTGTTTCTTGACTAGACATAGATCCGGCAAAGGTTAGTAAGATAGGGGAAAGGGAAGATGATCTGACAACCTTACCTTTTTTCTCAATAAAGGGCGGGGGATCATGGTGTTCAAGCAATGGGGTGTAGGAACAAGGCTCCTCGGGCAGTCCCCCTCCCTTTGGACTATTGAACTCTTCAAGATCCGTTGGCTGGAGTGGTGCGTCATTGGAAGTCCTAATGTTACGATGGCCACCCCGCCTTTGGGCCACATCAGATGTCAACAGGCCTTTTATGTAGGGTTCTGGTACTGAGGTGACCACCACGACCGCGTCTTCTTGAGCCTTAATGTGGCGTACAAGTCACAACCACCTAGGAATCGTGCCCATTGGAAATCTTAGCAGGCGGCACACCATCAGTCACATGCTGCGCCTGTGGGAATTCTCCCCGAACACCATCGCGGCCTTCTGTTGTAGGCGGGCTGCTGTGTCACCCGCATCCATGGACCAAAGGCCATCCAGAGACCTCGCTTCAAGTGTTTGGCGAGATCAATCTCAACACAAACTTGAGCAAATCTAGATCGGGACAGTGTGGAAGTAAGCTCATCAATTTTAAGTAGGCGACCGAAGTACGCCGAAATCATTTCCAGAGACTCACCATCCCAGAAGTCAACCAGAAGGTTGTGACATTGTATCCACATGGCAGCAGTGGTAAGCTTGGTGAAAGCAGGTTCGAAAAAAGGTTGCCAAGCAGCCAGCTGCATAATGATCCCATTGATGGTCCACAGACCCTCAAATAGAATACACTGTAGGTCTCATGCGTCCCACATTGAATCAGAAGATAACCATTGGGAAGGCGGAGATGAGAACCTTCCCTAGCTCCTCCCATTTTGCTTGAATAATAGTCTTAGTCAGTTCAAACAGTGGAGGTTTCCAAAAAAATTTACCATACAAAGAGAATTGAAAATGCATCCGCGCCCTATTCAAGGCTTTCGAATCCATGAAGACAAAGTCCAACGTGGTCTCCTTGAGCTTTGCAAGCATCGGACCATCCACCAGTGGAGAGAAGTCTACTCCCCTCTTAACCGCTAAAGTGATCTTAACCCACGTTGGAGGTGGAGCATGTCCCTCACTTGCCATGGCAAGTGAGGGCAAGGACATAGAGATCTAAGGGAAGGCAAATGGAGCATTTGAGACGATGGAGACAAGGATGTTGAATGCTCGTAAGACTAGATTAATCATGGGATTGTTGATCAAGCAACCACAAGTACAAATTGAAATAACCAACATCTAGTGTAAGTACAAATTGAAATAACAAACATACTTTTGAAATAAGCATTAAGTAAAGTTAACAATAAGTTTTCATGGTCTGGCTGCATTGTAGCCCTAGAAAAAGGTATCTACAACATGATTAATTCAAGGATCCATATATTAATAAAATTCATAATCAAATACATAAAGAACAACTAAAAACAAAAAGCTTGGACATGAATTATTGCTGAATCTTTCCTCTCGACTTTTTTCTATGCAATTCTTCTCTTCTCCATCTCAAACCGTATTTTCTTTTATAACCCCATTATCGGGGTAGCATCTAGGCGTCTACGGTGTAGAGCCTAGGCGCTATATTTTTTTTGTTTTCACTTATTGACATTGTAACACCTAGGCACCACAAAGCAACACCTAGGTGTTAGGCTTTTTTGATTTCTTGGTCATTCTTTATTTAAATTGCTCCCTTATTTTCCAATTCAATTTTTTTTGATGCGTTCTTCCTTCAAATCATTCTCATTAGTATGATGCAAAGTCAATAATATTAGGAGTAAACTAAGGCGGAGTAAAAAACTATAGAGTAGGAGGTGAATTGCACAATAACAAAAAATCAACATAAGAAACAACAAATTTACAAATATTTTTAAAATATTTATTTTTAAATGCTATAGCATAATTTATAAAAATTATGGTTAAACAATAAATTCTATATCTCTACTTAAAAAATATAATTTTTGTATAGTAGAAAAATAGCTTTTTGAAAAAAAATTATACTGCATAATATAATTTATAAAGTATCAATTGATCAAATAATAAATTTTTGTAAATATTAGAGTATAAATATTTATTTGTAAAAAAATTGATATTTTTTAAAAATGGAAATAAAAAAACAAAAGAGATATTAACCCTCCGGGGGGCCATGTTTTATTCACAGCTACTAATATTTGATCATATGATTTTTTATTCATAGCTACTAATATTTGATTATTCAAAAGTATCTTTTCAAACAAAATCAGAAATTATAGAGGAAGAGTGAGTGTGAAAATGCCGTTGCAAAAAACTTGGAAATATCTAATATATATATTACGGTAATTATTTAAATTATATATCAAAGTAAATTTTCAAAAATCTGAAGGTTTGAACTTTAAACCCACCGGGTTCAAAAACGATTTAACTGCACTGGTTTATATAAGTGATGGACCGAATTAACAACTTATTTTTTTTAAAACATTATTTTCTTTTCATGATTTTGTCCAACAACCCAAACATACACAGACACAAAGTGGGTTGATTCAAGCCCGACTCGTTTGCTTCCGGACAAACAGGATGAAGTTTGTACTAAAGTGCTTCGTGTGGGTCCCGCCTGAACCAGAAGGGGCCCCCCATTTCTCGGTATATATGGCTTTCATCCACAGTTTTGGAAGCTCCTCCGCTCTCCCCACCCCTCCTCCACCTCTCTCTCTCTCTCTCTCTCCCTTGCTCTCACGAAGAAGCATTGGTATTGGGAGTTCTTGATCCTCGTAGGCCAGGTATTGATCCATTAGATTTTCCGCTTTTTCGATTTACTAGGGGATTTCGGACTTGTTTTTGTGCTGTTTTGATGAACTTGCTTTCCTATTTTGTTGTTGTTTTTTTTTTTTTTTTTGTTTTGGTTGCTGTTTTGATGTTCTTGATTGAAAAACAGGAACCAGTGTGAATGCAGTTGATAGTAACGAGAATGGAGTTGTAATGGTGTGTCTTTGTTATAGATTTTGATTTCTGGGAACATTTGTGATTTGTTCTTGGTGTTCTTGAGAACATTGGTGTTCTCGAGAAGAGAAAATGAGCAGTCAGAGTATGGTTTCTTGTGTGATTAAAGAAATTTCTTTGTTTTCTTTATTGTTTGTATGGATTTTTTATACATTAGTTCTGTTTCTTGATGTTATTTCGTCTGTATTTTTGGTGTATTCTGTTGAATTTTTTCATGTTTCTTGCTTTTATTTTCTTTAATTTTATTTTTTGTGGTTTAATGATATTTGGCTGTGTTTTTCTTTTATTACTGCAAGGTTACTTTTGGAGCGTTGTAGGGAAATGTGTTGTTGTTCTTTTTCTTTTTCTTTTTTTCCGTTCCTGTCATAATTCGTATGGAATTTTCTTCATTGGTGCCATATCTTGATGGTATACTCTCTTATATTGAATTTTCTTATTTTAGAGCTTTAATGTATTTTAATCTGATTTTGTTTAGAACTTCTTGATGATATTTGGTGATGCTCCTCTTCAGGCTGCAAGGTTATTTGAATTATTACCTTGTAGATAATTGCAAAGAGATATCTTTGTTTTTCTTATGATTTGTAAGGATTTTTATTCATAAATGCCATTTCTTGATGTTATTTCATCTGAATATTATCACGTTCTGTCGAATTTTCTCACAGCTTGAGCTTTTATGTCCTTAGTTTGATTTTCTTAAACATTCTTGATGGTGTTTGCTTGTGCTCTGCTTTTCATGCTGAGAAGTTTAACTCTTGGATTGTTGAAATTGCAGACGTAGAGAAAAAGAATCTTAGGTTTTGATCTTGACTCAGCTGCATTGTTACCCAGTCTTTTGCGTTTTCTCCTTTGAGCTCAACGTCCATGTGGTGGCTTTTGTTTGAAATTTCAGAATTAGAGATGCAAAGCTTACTTTTCTCTTCATAATGAGGAGCTTATCTTTTGCAGCTTAGTGAGTACTTGAGGCCAAGTGGCATGATCCAATGCCCATAAGATGACTTTCAGATACCTTAGATTCGGTTATTTGTTAGAAAACTTAATTCATAGATGATTCATTATTCCTGTTGTTTTATTCTTTGCTTTTTTTCTTCTTGTTCCTTGGCAATTGATCAGTTAACCATCTGAAAATTATCAAAATCTCTTATACCAACATAAGTGTGGTGGCACATCCACTTCTTCATTGTTTAGTGGACTAAAAAGTTCTCATTCTATTTTATGCCTGATTTACATTATTGCAATTGGGTTTACTTCTTTCCTAATCATGCATGAGTTTGGGCCAACCATCTTCTCTTTGATTGAATTTGTCACAGCAGATTTTTTTAACGTGACTGACTCTATGTACTTTCTTACTCTAGGTGTTTGTTATTAGTTTGTCAAGCTCAAAATTAATTGCATTGGTCACAGCAGACTTATTTCCATGGACGGCAGAAGGCGGTGTTCAAAATGCATGCTGTTTCACTTGCCGTGTAGCTTGGATGACAATTGGAATGGGCAGAGGACAGTGCCATCCTTTTTGGAACTCGGTTTTCATAGTGTTTCACAGGTTTGCATCCATATCAGTCTTTTGTCGAACTTTTGGCGAGATTTCCTTTTGTTCCTCTGTTGGTCCAAGAGTGTTCCTATAATCTTTTAATTGCATCAAAACAGAATATCCTTGAGCATATAAGGCTTGATCTGCTGGGACCATATCTTTGTCAGCTAATATTTGATGAATTGGTGCGAACACGCTACCTTAACTGGGAAAATCTTGAAAATTTTCGAGAGTGCAATTTTTCGGTAAGATCTTTCTATCAATCTATGTCAGCTACTGTACATAAGCTGATGGTTTAGTCAGCTGTCTTCTAAATCAAATTCTGATTAACAACTTGCATCTTTTGGTTAGTTGGTACTAGTAATTGTGAAAAATGAATCGTAAAATTTGGCCTTCAACTTTGTTTCCTGATCCATGAAGAGAGCAATATTGTGCTCCACAAATTTGTTTTACTCTACTGTTACGATGAAACATCTACGCCTGTTATATATTTATAACAATCTTACATGGCTAGTTTTGAAATTTAAATAAACAATTTGAATTTTTAATTTTAAATTTGTTTGATTAGCATATCTTCCAACAATACTTATAACTAGGGTTGCTTTTAAACTAGCAAGTTTAACAGACTACAAGAATGTACAAGAATGTTTGTGTTGGTTCAAATGCAATAGAATTTTCATGGTAAAATAAATTTTGTAAACAGGAAGACAGTGTTTGATAATAAGTAATACAACATAAGTTGGACCACCTATTTTCATTTAAACCAACTTAACTCTAATTACTAATTAGTCTTGCTTTCTGCTGAAATAAAAGTCATGAATGAGAACCCTTATTGTGTAACTTCCTGCAGTTACTTCGATTATAGTACCCAAATTAGATAAAACTAGTTGTAATGTACTTTGGCATATTTAAACGCTATCTTCTTTGAAAGTTCATTTGTGGCATGGCTTCTAAGTGTTTTATTTAATTTTATTCATATACAGCTAATTCATTTGGGGGGATACCCAAGGGTAAGGGACTATTGGATGAAAGTAATCGCCTCTCAAGGGGAATCCTTGGAATCACTTGATATCTCTTGCTCTGATGTCACGGATCGTGGATTGGTGCTTCTCAAAGATTGTTTCAACCTTCGAAAATTAGCATTGAACTATTGTTATCAGATCTCTAATAGAGGCCTTGGATTCATGTCAAGTATACACAAAACCCTTGTAATTTATTCTTTTCTTACTCATTTTCTATTTTTGAAAATTATAATTATGACTGCAAAAAATTCGGATCCTGCATTACTTCCACATTTTGTCTTGATTCTTTATAACAACTTCAATCCACATAGGTTTTTAAAGATATTAACAAACATAGGTAATAAAAGGTTAAGAAGCTTTTTGATATGCCTGATGATAGGAAAAATAGTCTGTATATTGTATTAGGAAAAGAGTACAAGGGTATATATAGAGAAATATTAGGGTTTTGTGGTATGGGCCCAATATTACCCATTAACCAATCTAAACTATAACATAACTCTAACATTCCCCCTCAAACTGGAGTATATATATCGAGCATGCCCAGCTTGTTACATAGATTACTAAAGACTTTAACATTTAAACCCTTGGTGAAGATATCCGTTAGTTGCTCAGACGACTAGATATATGGCGTAGAGATGGCTCCCTTCAGTAACATATCACGAACATAGTGACAATCAACCTCCACATGCTTGGTACGCTCATGGAATGTTGGATTATTTGCACTGAAGATGGCGGCATGGTTATCACACAACATCTGGATAGGTATCGTGATGGGAAATGCCAACTCAGATAGAAGAGACTGCACCCAAACCATCTCACAAGCTGTTTGTGCCATCGATCTACACTCCGCTTCGGTACTCAATCTCAAAACCACATTCTACTTCTTGCTTCGACAAGTAACCAAGTTTCCACCGACATATGTACAGAAGCCCGATGTAGACTTTCTATTTCCGTTATCGCCAGCATAACCTGAGTCGGAATAGCCTGCAACGTCTAGGTGACCATGATTGTGATGGGAAATCCCAACTCAGATAGAAGAGACTGCACCCAAACCATCTCACAAGCTGTTTGTGCCATCGATCTGCTCTCCGCTTCGGTACTCAATCTCGAAACCACATTCTACTTCTTGCTTCGACAAGTAACCAAGTTTCCACTGACATATGTACAGAAGCCCGATGTAGACTTTCTATTTCCGTTATCGCCAGCATAACCTGAGTCGGAATATCCTGCAACGTCTAGGTGACCATGATTGTTGCAGAGAAAACTTTTGCCGGGAGCTCTTTTGACATATGTAAGGATCCTCAGATCACCCTGCCAGTGAACTTCTTGTGGCTCATGCATGAACTGACTCAGGAGTCTAACTACGTAAGATATATCAGAACAAGTAACTGTTAGATAAATCAGCTTGCCAATCAAACGTCTGCATTGACTCCGATCTTTGAGAGATGGGAAGATGTCTCCTAGAAGGGTGGTGACTCCTCAATAGGTGTACTTTCTGGTTTCAACCCAATAAACCAGTCTCCTAAAGTATGTCCAACACATACTTCCCCAGTGAGAGCGTCATCTTTTCTTTGGCATATACAAACTTAATACCAAGGAAGTATCTGGGTCATCCCATGTCTCTTGTAACGAAATGCTTCATTAAATGCTCTTTAGTTCTTTGAATGCCCTAACAATCGCTACCCGTTTACAAGATGTCATCGACATATACAGCAAGTACAAGACATCCAGATGAAGTGTTCTTATAGAATACAGAGTGATCCACATTGCACCTGCGAAAACTATTTGCAACTACAATTACACTAAACTTTTCAAACCATGCACGAGGACTCTGTTTCAGACCATAGATCGCTTTCTTGAGCTGGCAAACTAGATTCTCCCCTTGAGCAACATACCCCGGAGGTTGCTTCATAAACTCTGTCTCAACTAAGTCTCCATAGCGAAAGGCATTCTTCACATCGAGTTGACAGAGTGCCCACGATTGATTCATAGCTACTGACAGTAGGATGCTAATGGAATTCAGACGAGCAACTGGTGAAGAAGTCTCAGCATAATTGACACCATAAGTCTGAGTAAAACCACGGGCCACCAACTGGGCTTTGTGGCGATCAACTGTACCATCAGCTTTGTGACGACGTTGGCATCAGTAAGGCGAGGCATGAGTTTCCATGTACCACAAGATCTCAAGACTTCCATTTCCTCATCCATTACTGCTGCCATTGTGGAAGCAGACGCGTATCCTGGTAGTTCCTGGGAATTGACCTAGCAGATAAGGAAATAGCAAAGGTGCAAAAGGACGGGTGAAGATTATATAAGAAACAAAAGTGAGATGAGATGCTTGGTACAAAAGCAAATACTTTTGCGAAGGGCAATGGGAAGATCAAGAGATGGATTTGCATGATCTGGGGAAACAACCGGAGGGGGTTGATCTGGCGGTGGTATACGTTGGCAGTGATGATAAACCTGTCCAAAATGGCTATCATCTATATCCACTTGAGGAGGCGTCACACTAGGTATAAGCACAGGGGGAGGGACCTAAATAGGGATGGGGAGAACAATATCAGACGACGTAGTCAACATATCGTGAGAAACTGAGTCATAAAAAAATGATTGAGACTCAAAAAATGTGACATCCATAGACACATAGTACTTCTGACTAGTCGGATTATACAAACAGTATCCACGTTAGGTGTAGGAATATCCAACAAGGATACATTGAAGTGCACACGGGCACAACTTATCCAAACTAGGAGTTAAATCCTAAACAAAATCAGCACAACCGAAAACACTAGGGGACAAGCGAAACAACTCAGTATTAGGTAAAAGACGACATAGAGGAACCTCTCCCGCTAGGGGTGTAGAAGGCATACGATTAATAAGATATACTGTAGTTAAGATAGCATAGCATTAGACCACAAATACATAGGAACATTACGCTCCACCAAGAGAGTGCGCGCAACATCCAAGATGTGATGATGCTTTCTTTCACCAACCCCATTCTACTGAGAGGTATGGAGATAGATGGTTTGATGAATAATCCCAATGGACGCACACGAAGAATTTACAGCAAAAGATACAAATTCTAAAGCATTATTAGTGCGAATGTATTTGAGAACGGTGGAAAACTGATTTTTTTCCTTCCAAAATGAATGTTTTAAGGACATCAGCAATAGACCGACGGGCTTTTAACAAATATACCCATGACAATTGGGAAAAGTCATCAACAAGCATAACATAGTAACGATGACCAGAAATAGACGCGACCTTAGAATGCTCCTAATCATCAAATAATGATCGACCAGAGACTAGAGTAGAACATTTAAAGGTAGCACGATGATGTTTACCCAATTGACATGACTCACATTGAAACGACTCAACCTGAATCCAAGGCAAAGTTTGCTGAAGACGGCTAAGAGAAGGATGACCCAATCTGCAATGCCATATGAGTGATGACTCGGAGTTAGGAAAGTGGACTGATCAGAGGACACAACGGGTAATGGAGATGTGGATTTAGAAGACAGGCGAAGCACGCGTGCATAAACAACAGCAAGATCAGGCATTCTCTCATAATAGAACCCTTCACCTAGTTTTGCACCTCAAGATGGAGTCCGGAAAGATATGCGATGACCGTAACTTCATTCCGTAAATACGAAGGGTGGCCAGATTAAGAACCAATGCCTGGTAAATATCTAGCTTATCCAACAGGCTGTGGATGTGAGTGAAGAACTGAGGAGCGGTACGATCACCTTGACGGGCTGTAAACAGTTGCTCATAAAACTCAAAAACTCGGGAGATGTTATTTTCATTTCCATATGTCAATCTGCGCATCTCCTAAATTGCCTTTGCAGTAGTCAACATCACCACACTTCGGGCAATATCCGGCTACATACTACTGGTCAACCATGAGCTAACTATAGTACCCTCAGCAAGCCAATCAGCATACTTGGCATCCTTAGAGTCCGGCGGATCTGCCGTGAGGTACGATGATCTCTTCTAGGCCATAAGGAACTGCTTAAAACTCTGTGCCCAAAAAACATAGTTCCTCCCATTTAACTTTTGAGAGGTATAATGGAGATTCTTAACTAGAGAATCATGAGACGAAGACATGATGACGAAGAGACAGATCCTTCAGCAACGAGACAAGGGCATCACTGGTGAGGGTTGAGGAACATCACTAGGTGCCCATAGACCAATTGGAATGGCGAGAGATGAGCGGAGCCTGGCGGTAGAGGTGGTGGCGGCGGGTGGAAGGCTAGGATTTGGAGTGGCAGTGGTAGCAGCGACGTCTAGGGTTTTGGGTGGCTGTTAGGGTTTAACCCAGTGCTCTGGTACCATGTGATGATAGGAAAAATAGTTTGTATATCATATTAGGAAAAAATGACAAGGGTATATATAGAGAAATATTAGGGTTTTGTGGTATGGGCCCAATATGGCTAATTACCCAATCTAAACTATAACATAACTCTATCAATATGCATATCTGAGGAAAGGGAAACTATTGCATTTGCATCCATGGAATCAAAATTTTCTTAATATAGTGTAGTTTGATTTATGCTGATGGATGATGTTGCTGCATAATGGGGTTTATCTTGGATGGTAATAGCATTTTAAAGTTACAGAATTAAAGTAAATCTGTGAATCAAATTGCCAATTTGGGAATGTATTTTAAATGCAATACATAAAATTCTGTGTTCATTTAGTGGAAACAACATTGGTATTTGGATTGAGATATGCATGAATTGTCTCATATGCCGCATTCAGTGAAATATATTACATTGACTTTTGTTGAAGGAAGTAACATTAAGACAAGTAGTTATTTAGTTTCCCTTGGTAAGGCACCTTGAGCAGTTAAAAATAGTGGGCTCCATTTGCCATCGTATATCCTTAGCAATGGAAATGTTAATATTTTCCTGTGCTTGTTTTTCGATTTGTTTTTTGTTCAACTCTTAAACTACTTCTTTGTAAACTTTGTTTTATTGTTGAATGTTAAGGGCTATGCTATCCGAATGTTTTTATTCTAGCTCTAGTTATAATAATTAAAAGCTACTCATCTCATTGTGACACTATTAATGCTTATTCAGGTCTTTGGCAATTGATGTCTCTAAGTATTATAAAAAACAGTGGTCTCACTGCAGAAGGAATGGGAGCTTTTACCAACTTAAGTAACCTGGTATATTTAAATCTTGAGAGGTGCTCAAGAATTCAAGGGGGACTAATTCATTTGAGAGGTTTGTTTCCTTTCCTCCATTGATATAGTATATTGTTAAGCATACCCTAAACTCTCCAACTGCATATACTAATGCCATGTGAATAAAGTGTGAGACCAGTCATATGCATGGCATATTTGGGTTTTCATTTGGCTTTGCATACTTCATTAGAATAGTTGATTATGGACTTAGCTCTTGTAATCGTAACCCTGATTGATGTGGCATTGATAACCATGTGCTAATAGCAGTTAATGCCCTTACAGGCTTAATAAAAAGATATGATCAAAATAGTGAAATGGTGTTTGGACATTGTCTATTAGCACATCATTGTATGCTGCTATATAACCACGGGTTAAATGGTGTTATGCACTTGGCAAACGGAGAGCTGATAAAGAATAAATTGTGCCTCTTTAGGGATGATATGAAATTTTTTTTCTTTAGGAACCAATATTGCCCTTGCTGTAAATTTAAAAATGATTCAGGAACCTACTAGTTCTTTTTGTGGGGCACTAGTAGGGGAATTTAGCTTGCAAGAAAAAAAACTACTTAAATTTCATGAAACACTCTCAATGGTTTATGCGTAAAGAATGGGAAATTTTTTATTGTTGGTCTCTGAAGACATGGAAAGGATGCTTTTTTGTCTCACTATTTGTGAAGCTTTTCTTAGAGGATGATGGATAAAAATTTTGTAATAATTTTAATAGTCATTGCTTAAATATTCAATTTTGGTCAATGTTAAATATAGTCCATTTGGACATTGCTTATGTTTTGACCCACTTTAATTAAAATTTAAATTTCTAATATATCATAAACAAATGTATGCGTTATGGTCTTCATATATTTAATCGTATTAACTAAAAACATTGTATTAGTTATAGTATACTTTTAAAATTTCTTGTAAACCTTTATAATTTTAATTATAAAGACAAAACATTATTACCGGAAATGATAACTTGTTAAAATTTCTGCAAATATTATCAGTAAAAAATGAATTAACTCCTAAATGATCCATACTTAATTGTTGATGTGCACTAAATTGTGAATTACAATACAATATTTCCTATCATTTTTATTTTTCTTAGAAGCAGGTTTACCTTCGAGAAATTTCAGCGTTGAAATAAGATAAGAACCATGACCATGAGCCTTAGAAGTCCTTGGACGATTATCTATGTAATATTAGTCTAGCTCTTGCTTAAACACTATATTATGGTACACTACAGAATGGCTTTGACATTTGCTTGAATGCATAGCATTTACATTGATGCAATGTATTTCCTTCTCAATTTTTTAATATAATGTAATTGCAAATTTCAATATATTCAGAATCTATTTTATGAAATATTATTTCATATTCTTTATTAAAGACTAATCAATGTTCTTGTTAGGTTTAACTAAACTTAAGTCTCTTAATATTAAGTATTGTCATAGCGTGACTGATGAAGACATGGAACCTCTTTCAGGTAGCTGCTGCTATCTTAATTTTTTTAATATCATATGTTTACGCAGCTTTTTTTACATGTATAAAAATTTTGCAAGAATTATTATTTAAAAATAAATATTTCATGAAGTATGCTCTCAATCTCCTCCATCCCGCTTAAGCAGACATTGCAAATTAGTCATTATTTTAGTGGAATGCCAACTTATCCTTAAGAGATTATTTGGTTTGGTTCCTTATTTTAATTACAATATAAACAGTGCAACTATAGTTACTTAAGATGGAATATTTGTAATTAATTATTTCGCAAATTTTGTGTTAGAGAATTTCCACGATAAGTGGTACTTTATTGCAAATAATTTTAAATACGTAACTATGCTTGTGTGGATGTTACTTGGATGATTGGCACAGTTGACATTTGAAAGCAGAGACAATTTCTATTTCCTGATTCTCATCCTTTCAAGCTTGTACACATGCACTTCTTATAGACCAAGTTAGTTACATTATGATCAGCATTATCTTAACACTTAGTTGACAATAATAGGAACTACCCAAGACCAAGTCAGCTTACCAGCTGGCTTTTTTATTTCAACACCCCCCCTTTTCAAGTTGGTGCATATTTATTCAACATGCCCAACTTGCTTACATAAGACTGAAACAAATACTCAAAGAGACTCTTAGTGAACATATTTGCAATCTGATCTGTAGAAGGAACAAATGGAGTGCAGATCATTCCATTCTCAAGCTTTTCTTTTAGAAAATGTTGATCAATCTCCACGTGTTAAGTGCGGTCATGCTGGATAGGATTATGAGCTATGCTAATAGCTGCCTTGTTATCACAAAATACCCTCATAGGCGGATCAACTCTCTATCTTAGCTTTTTTAAAACTTGTTGCATCCATATCACTTCACAAACACCTTGTGCCATGACACGATACTTTGCCTCGGCACTGCTTCGAGCAATAACATTTTGCTTTTTGCTTCTTCAAATTACTAAATTACCTCACATAAATGTACCGTAACCAGAAGTTGATCTTCTATCTGTGATTGAAGCCGCCCAGTTTGCATCTGTGTAGACTTCAATATTTCTTTGCTCACTCTTTTTAAAGTGCATCCCCAAACCTGGAGTACCTTTTAAATATCGTAAAACATGATAAGCAACTCTAAGATGAACTTCTTGTGGAGAGTGCATATACTGACTCATCACACTCACAGCAAAGGCAATATCAGGCCTTGTATGGGAAAGGTAAATCAGTTTTCCAACAAGACGCTGATATTTGTCCTTATCTACAAAATTTGCGTCTTCTTCCTCTCTTAGATTTTGATTTGGATCCATAGGAGTATCACTTGGTTTACATCCACTCATACCTGTCTCGGCTAACAAATCAAGTACATATTTTCATTGGGAAACCATAATTCCTTCCCTTGATCTTGCCACTTCCACTCCCAGGAAATACCGCATCTGTCCCAAATCTTTAAGTTCAAATGCAGAAGCTGGATTTCCTTTTAAACTTACAATTTCATCTTCATAATCTCCAGTAATAATGATGTCATCAACATAGGCAATCAATGCAGCTACTTTACCATCATTGGAGTGTTTGAAGAACGTTGTGTGGTCAGTGTTTCCTTGATTAAACCCTTGTTTTTTTATAGCCTTTGTAAACTTCTCAAATCAGGCACGGGGGGTCTGTTTAAGACCATATAAGGTCTTGTGTAATCTGCAACATTGTTCTCCAAAATCTTTTTCAAATCCAGGTGGAGGATCCATAAACACTTCTTCAAGAATTCCATTTAAGAAGGCATTCTTACCATCTAGTTGATAGAGTGGCCAATTATTATTTGCAGCGATTGAAATCAGAACACAAACAGTATTCAATTTAGCCACAGGAGCAAATGTTTCCTAGTAATCTATTCCATAAGTTTGGGTGAAGCCCTTTGCCACCAACCTTGCTTTGTAATGGTTAATAGTACCATTGACATTGATTTTAACTATAAAAACCCACTTGCAACCCACAGTACTTTGTCGTTTTGGTAACGGTGTCTTTTCCCATGTGCCATTCTTATGGAGAGCATCTAATTCTTCAGAAACAACCTTCTTCCATTCAGGAACACTCAAAGCTTGCTGTATATTCTTTGGAACATGCACACTACACAAATTAGTAGTAAATGCACATAAAGAGGGAGATAATTGATCATAGGACACAAACTTAGCAAGAGGATGTTTTGTGCATGATCGAACACCTTTTCTAAGAGCAATTGGAGCATCTACAACTTCAGGAGAAGAGGGTAATGCAGAATTATTTGGTAGTGGAGTAAGAGAATTTACTAGAGGCACATCATGCGGAAGTGAGTTCAGATTAGAATCTTAACCATGATAAGAAGCAGTATGTTTGTCACTCTGAGAACATTTGTGCCGTGAATAAACCTGTAGCTCAGGTACATGAGTTCTAGGTAAGGAATCTACACTTGTGGGAATAAGATTGTTGTTATTATTATCAGATTTAGGAGCTGGTTTCGCATGAGAAGATTCATTTGAAATATCTAGATCAAGTGAAAATAAATCCTTTGTATCAAAACTAAATATATTAGCTGAATTGTGTCTAGAGATCCCTTCCTTAAGATAAGAATGGGCAAAGAAGTGCTGATTTTCAACAAAGGTAACATCCATAATGATATAGAACTTTTTATTCAAAGGATCAAAACACTTATACCCCTTTTGATTAGGTGGATATCCTGTAAACACACACTTAATAGCTCTTGGATCTAGTTTACCACGGTTGCAAGTATGAATGCAAACAAAAGTTGCACATCCAAAAACTTTAGGATCAAGATGAGAAATGAGCTTTGTTAGTGGAAAACACTCGTGCAACAGACTTTGAAGTGCCCTAAATTTAAGAATTCAACTAGGCATTCTATTGATCAAATAGATCACAGTCAGGGCATCCTCTCCTTATAGGTATTTGGTACCTTTGTGGTAAACATAAGAGCTCTAGCAACTTCCAATTATGACAGTTCTTCCTTTCAACAATGCCATTTGGTTGTGGCGTATCAACACAAGAACTTTGATGAACTATACCTTTTTCTTGGGGAAAAAAATCCTAGGTATTGATTGAAATATTCCCTAGCATTGTCACTATGAAAAATCTTAATTGTTTGACCAAATTGAGTCTCTATCATACTGCAGAAATTCTGAACAATTTTGACAACATCTGATTTTTCCTTAAATAAGTAGACCCAACACGCTCTTGTATGATCATTTGTATAAGTAATGAACCACTTATGACCTGAAATTGTAGGTATTCTTGAAGGTCCCCAAACATCACTATGCACGTGTTAAAGGAGCAGTGGGTTGATATAAATGAGGGGAAAAAGAACTATGATGATGTTTGGCTAATTCACACACTTCACAATAAAATTGGGAATAATGTTTATTACTAAACAACTTTGGAAACAAATAGTTTATGTATTGAAAACTAGGATGACCAAGCCTAAAGTGCCAAAGCAAAACATCATCGTTATTCTTAACAGAAAGAGATTCAAAAGTAGAAAACTAAGCTTATCAATTCACATTGTAACCATCATCAATATAATAGAGTCCACTGCATTCTATAGCACTACCAATCATCTTCCCTAAGCTAAAATCTTGGAATTGACACACAGAGGATAGAATGTAGCACTGCAATTGGCATCAAGGGTTATTTTACTGACTGAGAGTAAATTGCAAGAAAGACTGGGAACATGAAGGACATTCTTTAAAATAAAAGAATTATTGAGTTTGATAGATCCTTTCCCAGCTACTGCCGAAAGGGATCCATCTACAATTGTGACTTTGAAATTGCTGGCACAAGGAGTATAGGTGTGGAAGATTGTGAAACAATCCGTCATGTGATCAGTGGCACCAGAATCAATAATCCATGGAACACAAGAAATAGAAGAAACATTGAAGGTGGCCGAATTTATAAATTTACCTTTATGAGCTAGTGAATATGAGGGAGTTGTATTTGAAGAAAGTGTGGATGAAAAAAGTTTATACAGTTGGTCAAATTGCTCCTTACTGAAAGTTGGTTGTTCTGATGAATTGACAGCCTCAGATTGCTCAAATGACGCCACAAAGCTAGTTTAAAGTGTTTTATTATCACGAGCCGAGGGATTAAATGATCGTGGTTTCCAATTAGGTGGCTTGCTGTGAAGTTCCCAACAGGTTTCCCTTGTATGGCGTGGTTTACGGCAGTGGTCACACCACACCGTTTTCTGCTTGGACTGACGTGAAGATTGATTATAGTGGCGGCCAGCAAGAGCAGAGGGCTCGGGTTGTGCAACAATAGAATCACCAAGCATGACGTGTTTACGTCCATCTTCTTGTCAAAGTTATGAAAACACTTCACGTAGAGAGGGAAGTGGTTGTCGTCCAAGAATGCGTCCACGTACCTCATCCAAGGAGTTTCTGAGACCCGCAAGAAATTCAAAAACCTGATCATTCTCCAACCGCATCCTGTGATGAGCAATATCTTTAGCACATGCCCACTTTTCATCATAGCATAAATCGAGTTCTTGTACAATGACACCATCTCATTGTAGTAATTAGTGATGCCTCGATCGCCTTGCTTGCATTTCCATAGTCGAGTTCTTAACTCAAAAATCTGAGAAGAAACCTCCATATTGGAATAGGTTTCTTGCACTGCATCCCATACATCTTTAGCAATAGGCAAGAACAAAAAAGTTTTACCTATTGCCAATTCCATAGAGTTGATAAGCCAAGCGATCACCATTGAATTAGTAGACTGCCACGCATGCAAGCCGGGGTCATTACCTGCAGGCCTCATTGTTTCATTGGTGAGAATCCCGAGTTTTCCTTTGCCATTAATTACCAAACGCACAAATTAAGTCCAATCCAAGTAATTTTTACCATTCAATTTGTGAATGGTCAAATGAAAAGATGGATTGTCATGTCCATTACCAATTTGGGATATTGAGGAATTATTTTCATCAGTATTTTCAGAAGTTGGAAAGCTCCTAGTCATTTCTCCAGATGCCATTAAAGCTGAATGGTAGGAATGAGAATCCATAGCTCTGATACCATGAAAGCAGAGACAATTTCTATTTCTTGATTCTCATCCTTTCAAGCTTGTACACATGCACTTCTTATAGACCAAGTTAGTTACATTATGATAAGCATTATCGTAACTTAGTTCACAATAATAGGAACTACTCAAGACCGAGTTAGCTTACCAGCTGGTTTTTTGTTTCAACAACATTGCATGTTTTGAATGATGGTTTTAGTGAAGGTTAGACTTGCATTAATTTGTGTTAAAATGGAAAGCTTATTAAAGGTAAGTAAATCAAGAATCATTGAAGAATTTAGTTTTTTAAAGTTTAAATAAAGGATTATTGGATTGTTCTTAATGTTTTCTATCCTTGGACTGCATCATTTCAGTCTTGTGGTTGCACCTACAATTTGTTTAGTTTTTCTACATCTAATGTAGATTTTCTTTGCTAAGCAGTTGCTCAACAAGTACCTAAAGATTTCAGCTTCTTTCATTTTATTTCAAAGCCATCTCCTGATCAGCCTATTGGTATTTGTGTGTCTAAAATCTACTTTTGTAGTTTACAGTTATCACTTTATGTTTCAGAAGGAACATATTGCCCACATAAATTTTTTTCCTTATACTCTGAATTTTTCTTCTTTTTCTTGCATGAATTCTCATGTCATCTTTCTTCTTTCTTCAGCTCATATGCGCCTCTTAGCTTCAAATTTTCACTTTCCATTTAGCATTGGCATATATACATGTATTAACTTATTTCAGGTTTAGCAAACTTAAAAGAGCTAAATGTGTCATGTACTAAAGTCACGGATTTGGGTATTGCATTCTTGAAAGGTAAATATCTCAAAATCGTTTGAACACAGTTCATGTTTATAATGCATTGGCTGTTTTAGCATATTTAGTCCTATTTTCAAGTTTTGCACTCTTATAGGTTTGCGTGGACTTTCTCATCTACACTTGCAGGGATGCCCTGTGACTACTATTTCATTGAGAACTATCTCAGGTTTCTATTTATTTTGACACTTTATTTACAAAGAGTTTAATGTGAGACATTTACGGATATTCTAGAGTTCATTCCTATTGAACGACCTTTTATTTTTCATGATTCTTGACAACCTATTTTGATCTAGTGAAGACATTTATTATTCAAAATATTTTATAGTTTTACTTGGCAAAGGTGCACCATATTAATTTAGGTAATTAGTGGGCTTTATAAGCTTGAATGTCGAAATGACTCTAATAAGGCTTAATGAAAGACCTTAAACTGAGTACGCTATGGTAATTCTGATTTGAAGAAAAAACCTATTACAGAAATGTTTTTTGCTCAGATGACTTCAATTTTCACATCTTATCTACCGATAACTAGCAGTGAGTTTTAGTTCTTGATGGCCTTTATAAGTTGTAATGTTGAATTGAAGCAGATCATAAATTAATTTTATAGGATCACGGTTTCCTTTTCTTATTTATATTACTAATAATCTCCGACCAATCAGAAGCATTGATTTTCTTTTTACATTGAAAAAGCTTAAAAGGCTTGTGTATAAATCATTTTTTATTTTCTGTCTCCCTTTGTTGTTGTTATAATCACCATTTAACACCTTAAATGTGCAATATTTTTAAATAAATTATGGAGTTATTGTTAGATTTGTTTTGATAAAATTACAGAGGGTTTATATCTGCAGGTTTTACTTCTCTGTTGCAATTGAATCTCAATCGATGTAGTCTATCTGATGAGGGGTGTGAGGATTTTTCTGGTGAGTCAGTTTAATGTTTTGATGACTAGACGCCCCCATTATACTCATCTGGATGCACAACTCATATAATGATATTGAAAATTGCTATTTATTCTAGTCTGCTTTCACAAATTTGATTATATCCAAGTTCCATTTTCCCATTTTTGTGCCTCTGTTTGCATGCCAAGTCCGGAAGTAGTGTCAGGATACAGGACAGGCTTAAGAATTGTTGGCAAGATATGACATCTCCTTTGTGCAATAATAGATATTTCATCAGTTAGTCATTAACATTGTCACAGTCATGTGATTATTTATTAAATATTAGACATCAATTATGATTTCACAATATTTGAATGCATGTACTTGCAACATTAGAAGGGAAAGTGGGAAGTGATCATTTGAAGAGAATGCAATGAATCTCTGGCAGTTGGAAGCTTGAAATTGTTTCATGAAATATTTACAGAGTTGGATATGGTAATTTATTGCAAAACAAAATTCAGATATTGTAATGGTACACTTCCATGAAGGTTTCAATTATTCTACATTTGGTTTTTCATAATTTCTGTGTGCAAGGACCATGCCTAAGCTATTACTATCCCGCTGCAAAAATGTGTGGCTCTATACTCATGTTTTAGATATATTACTGGCTTCTTAAACCCATACTTCAATTTAAGGTAACACAATAAACAGCTCTTACGCTATTGTTATTCATCTTTCTACCTAACAGACCTGCATGAGATTTCAATTCATTGTTGGGGTCTACCTTGATTAAAAAAACACCCATGCACGTACATTATTAATTAATTGAAGTTATGTGGATTATAAGGAAATGCTTCTACACTAGTATCAACTTGTTCTAATTAGATATTTCAATTTAGAGTTGGCATCATCTAATTTCATGCATAACTTTAGACCAACATTATATGAATGAGAACTTTTTCACTTGTGAAGCAGAAAGGAGTAGTGTCTCTATCGAAGACCAATAGATATGAGTGCTAAGTAAAAGAAAATTCAGGTTATCATCATGGTCTGAGGTTTGCTAAAGAACTAAAATTGGCCACACGTCCTTGTAAATTTCTGGAAAAAATCTTGATGGCTTTTTAATACTATAAAAATAATTACCTATCATAAGTATGCGAATGTTTTTTTCTTAATGAAGGTTGATTTTGGATTATTCCCGATGGGTTCTCTTTTTTGTCACATATGTCACCTGCACTTTAAATGTTTTTCTTAGTTAACTTGTTGTAAAAGGATTCATTCATTGTCCCATTTCATCTTCATTAAGACCGTAGCTGATGCCAAACATTGTTGAGTTTTTGGTAATGATTCTAATAGCTGAAAGCCCTGGCTCTATTGTGAATATTCCCCACTTCTCTGATTTCCCTGCTCATCATTAATGGTATAAGTAGGCAAGCGTTTGTCTTTGTAAATCTAAGTAATTGCCTCTGAGGGATTAAGTGATGAACATTTAATGTAGATCATCCAAGGTGAGGAAATTCCAGGCTCAAACAGGAGATATTTATGCTCTGGTTGGGATAGTTTTTGAGAAAACGAGATACCACAATGCCTGGATGCATTGTTTTGAGGAAATTTAACCACTTTTTCATGATGCTTTCTTAATCATATTGAGTGTATGATCATAGTCAATATGATTGATGCCAGCTGGATCTAATAAGCCGTCTTTGCTAATTTTTCCTTTCAATATGAAGTGTTAATGCAGTTTCCTCATAAGATATAATATTTAGCAAATCATCTAGTTCATTAGCCCATGATATTGCTTATTAAGTTCAATATTTGGCTACAAGTATAATGATTGTTTTCTACAGACGTTTTTTACACCGTTAAACATTATGCTTAACTTTTCCTTTACCGCTTATCTGTTGTTGTTCCTGGTTATTCTATTTAAGGAGCATTTTATTTGTTATTCAGTCTGAATCTGGCTATTTAATATTGCAGAGCTTAGTCAGTTGAAGGACCTTGATCTGGGGTGTAACAACATCACGAATGCATCTTTGATACATTTAAAAGGTGAACACGTAGTTTTTAATATTTCATGGTTTTCTAGAATGTTTAGAATGCTATATCTAGCTCAGAATTCTTTTATTTTAGCTCTATTTGTAAGTTTGCATGCCCCTTGTTTGGGTTTCATTGACCTTTTTTTTCATGTTCTTCATTTCTTATTTTCTAGCTTCATTTTCCTCCTCTGTTTGTGATTTTGATTACTTTCCTTTTTCTCTATACTTGATTACTTTTCTTCATTTTTCTTAATATTTTCTAATTTAGCTTCTCTTTCTGTTCGAGTAAATTTTAAATTTGCTAGTGATAAAGTTTGTTCAGCAAATTTAATTTTAAATGAAGGCATCATGGTTAAACTTAAAGAAGGACCCAAATTTATGTCGACAAGTTTTCACCTCTAGGCCTAGTAAGATAAGCTTACTGTCATTTTTTTCTGTACTACTAATGTGATTTTCAGCTGTCGAGTTTGTTAATCGCAGGCTTAATTAACCTGGAGAGCTTGAACTTGGATTCTTGTACAATTAGTTGCGAAGGTCTGTTGAACATCAGAGGTGAGTGCAACAATTAAGTTAGCAATATGTTAGGTGGGTTCAGATTTTCTCATTTGCTCAGTCTCCATTGTGTGCATAGCTTGAGCACAATATCCATCACTGAACATGGTGGCAATTATCATAATTACCCTGAGAATCTGCAAGTCCTTCTTTGCAAGCTTCCATCTGTTGTTGCAGGACTGACATCATTGAGAAGTTTGGAATTGTCAGAAACGGCAGTGAATAACGAAGCACTTGGTCATCTTTCTGGTTTGCTCTTTTATTGAATCTCACATACAAAAATACATCATTCACATGTGTCCTTTGAGGTTGCCTTATATTTAGTGAAGAATTATGTCATTTTATTCATAGAGTTCGCTATTCTTTGCATTAGTTTTGTAGGATTTCCATTCTCACTGGTCATTCATTGCTTTGATGATTATGTGATTATCTTGTCCCTAGTATGAATATCAATCCAAGTTGTATTGTGCCTAGAACAACATGATCACTATTTCTGATATCTAACAATCATTTAAGGAACACTTTATTCAAGTCAGGAAAAAAAAATGTAGTCTTTTACATAAACAGCTTTTTTCTTTAAGGATGTTTTCTTTTACAGGAAGTAATGCACTGAGGATAGAACAGTCTAGAATTCATTGTACCAAGTGTTAAATATTATGCAGGCCCTTACCAATAGGAGGGATTGGTGAAAGTTTAGTTTGATGATTCCCAGATGAATGAGAGCTACTTTGTATTCTACTGGATCTTGAACTTGACCCATTTATATTATAAGAGACAGTCATTATAACTAATGCTAAGTCTGACCGTTTAATTGGTCGACTCAGATAAAGTGGGGGCTATAAGATGACTCCTTTCGGAAGAACTTGACGTGGATGATAAATTTGGAAATAAAGTAACTATTATCTGGCTAGAACCTTGAGTGCCTTATGTTTCTCCATTATTTGCTTGTTTTTATTATTTTAGAGCTGGAAGGTGCAATAACAGTAACATAAGAAACACCAGTTTCAGTATATTTTCTTCTTATGCTATGAATCTAGGCTTTAATATCCATGTACGCAACAAAAGAAGATAATATTTTTAGAACCTCTGTTCGGTTATGGTTTATTAGAGATGTGTCATTTAACAGATGTGAGTCGTAATGTATATTTTGTACAATTATACTGATGTTTGTGGAAATATTGCATCATTTGATATTATTACTTCATGCCACCATTTGTGAGAATCAACTTTCCTGTATTATATTGTGAGCCATTTGTTCTTGAAGGGAGTTTGGTTCTTGGTTCATTTTATCTTTCCTTTCTGAAAAAAACTTGAAGATAGGTCTCTGATATGTAGTTCTTGACAATTTTCCTTATAGCCAATGATGGGGCTTTTTAATATGTTGTTCATTTGCCTCTGTAAAATGTCAAATTCGCTGTGTTTGAAGATAGCACTTGTATAATTAGCCTGATTGAACTGTTTTGTGCAGACTGTGCTGCATATATTCCTCGTTAACTTATCAAAACATACGGGATTTATTATCTTATTATATGATTAAGCACTTCTTCATTCTGAGTCATATATTTTGGTTATTCGTACTTGTGATTATCATGACAGTTTCATTGTTCTCAGATTTACACAATTTGGAGAATCTCAATCTGTCTTTCACTTTAGTCGATGATAATGGTTTGGAAGCATTATCGACATTGACATCCCTTAAGTCACTTAATCTGGACTCTCTTGATATTACAGGTGTTGGCATGCCTCTTCTTGCAAGTAAGCACATTTACTAATGTTACCATCCTTGACTCATTTTAACATGTATGTAAATGTCTGTTGTGATCATTTGGTCAGTGTGAAATATCTTCTCTTCTATTTTGGTTCTTCCATGCTATAATGGTCAAATGTTTGGTGATACTGGTAAATTTCAAATTTTTGATGCTGGTGGCATACTCAATATGCTTGTTTTTTGGTAAAATAGTACAACATCATATTAGCTTTCAACTTACTTTTTTCAATCTTTTCCTCATATTTATCTTATACTAGACAATTTTTTTTTTAAAAAAAAATTGATACCATGCTCCATAGAAAACTTATTAGGTAGTCCTTTTATTGTTGTTTCTTTTACATCTGTTGTTTTGTAAAGAGAGAAAAAGAACCTAATTTCATAACTTTCGGGATTAGAAGTGAAGTAGCTTCCAAATATGAAGGAGAAAAGTTATAAATGAGGGCATTTTTAAAATTTCAGTGTGTTTTATACACCCTATCATTGTGAAAATCAAGGTTTTCTATTTTAATTTACAAAACACAAAATGTAAAGAAAATGCACACCCACGCATACTTAGATGGTGGTCAATCTAGATTTTTGTTTCTTGTTTAATTTATCTTTCTTTTAGCATTCATGCAGGTCTCATTGGATTGACTCATCTGGATTTGTCTGGTTGCATAATTGATGATTTTAATTTGGACCAGTCAAAATGTACATGGAATTATTTCTTTTATATTAAGCTTTATGCTATTTTACTAGTTCAGTTTCGGACACCACCTACCCTCCTGTTTTTAGCAGCACATTTCTCATGCTGGATATGACTCTTGGTGGTGTTCAGTTATAGAAGGAAGAAGAGTTTGGAATTTGAAGTTGCAGTAACACTAATTAGTGTAATTAGCTATGTTGTTTAAGAACACTTATTCTAGTGCTACTTTTACCCTAATTCTAGTTTATAGCTTTGGGTGTCTGTTCTAGAATAATTCTGGATAACATGGTTTTTTGTTTTTTACTGATACATGGATCTTTACCAAAGTTTGTCTTTAAAGTATTTATAGTTGATGCACTTGAGTTTTGAACTTTATGCTTCATTTGCAGAAGTTACATACTTAAGGCTTCATTGAGTTAACTCGATAAATTGATTAAATACAGACCTTAATATAGTACAGAATCAGGTTGTATAGATAAAGTTTAGTCAAACAATTGCGCCATACTATATAATGGTATTTTGATTGCTTTAATGTCGTTCTGGGCCAATGCCCCAAAAAACATGCTGCTTTGGCTTCTGTTGTCTTGAGCATTGTGGAATTCTCTATGAACGCTTCTTCAGAAATTGATGGTGCTGATCTGAATTTTACTACTTTGCAACCATTGCACATTTTTTTTATGCTTAAATATGACGAACAGGCTTCAAGAATTTGCAGTCTCTTGAGATATGGGACGGGATTCTCATTGATGATGACATGGACAGCATCAAAGGCCTTACTTCACTTAAACTGTTAAATCTGTCTAAGAACTTTCGTCTCACAGATCGGGCATTGGAAAGTGTTTCTGGTATTGCAATAAAGATCCAGAGCATAAACTATTCTCCAATTTGGGTTTCCAGATGGTTATCTTGCTCATTATCTTGTCCTTTGTCACCTCTGCAGGATTGACTGCCTTGTGTTTGCTGAACCTTTCAGTTAATCCTGACATTACTGATGCTGGTCTGGTACATCTTACACCATTGAAGAATTTAAGATCACTTTATCTGGATTTAACCGAAGTGACTGCAGCTGAGCTAAGGAGACTTCAAGCTCATGTTCTTCCTAATCTGCTAATTTTTCGGCCAGGCATGCCACCGTGATGTTCTGAACAAGCAAAACCTGAAATAAATTGTAGATATGGATGCAATATTGCTAGTGATATTTGCAAGTAGTATTACAAAGACTTGGGATTTGTGTTGGTTTGTCTGAAGAATGACTTGGGTTTGTCACACCTTGTTTGTTATACGTTTGCCAATGAAAAGAGAATGTTTCCTTTGCACATGTCAATGCGAGTAATTTTGTCAAAACTCTTTTCACTAGTCATGTTGCATCATGGTAAAATCTCTAGACTTAGTGTTGTAATTGTTTGAGAGAAGAAACAAATATGTGGAAAGTCATCAGTACCTTATAATTTTAAAAAATACAGTATCAAGTGAACGGTTTCGTATATTTTCTCTGCTGTAGGAAAGTTATTGTTCCATCCAGTTCTTGTTTATTCTTGTTTTCGCAAGGAACTCTGCTAAGGATGATTTTTGATGGTAAGGTCAATTCATTTTTATTATTATGATTTTGTATTTGGATATATTTTCATGTCAAAGTGCACTTTTGGTCATGTAAATCTTACCTTTGAATTCATATCAGGCATCATTCCTATATAAATGGTATAAATTTATTTATTGTGCTAAGCTTCCCCCCCCACACACAGAAACAAACTAGGATTCTTTTCTTGGCTGTAAAATTTTGGAAGTTTATTAAATTCAGACAAAAAATGCTTTGAAATCAAATCTCCAAAGTAGAAAAAGAAAAATGTTTTCTTTTTTGTGTGTGGTCCAATGCAAACCCAAAATTTGCAGTTTAGTGAGTAAATAATTGATACATGATCAATTGTTTCTAATTTACAGCTCATAAAATCCTTATCCATCAACACAAGCTATTATTGACAAAAATTTCATATAACAAATGGAACTGGTCTATCTGCAAAGATATGCTGAGTATTACTATAACCTATTATTGCCAACTACCCCCTCGTGTGACTTCTTAATAGTTGATTGCTTAAAATATAATTACAGAAACTCTACAGACCAAGATCATGTAAGATTAATTGTAAATTAGATATTAAATGAATGGCTCATATTTGTCTCCAATATTCTTTTGTAAACACAAAAATCAAACCTTCACAATGAATTGATACATTCTATTTCCATCGTTCTTTACAAAAAAATTCACTTTTATAACCAATAAATTGACAAACAAAAGACATACCTCTCTAATTAGTTTAAGGAACTAATCATATGATTTTTTTTTCTCTTTACAACACTATATTTAATTTACCATTCAGAAATAACTTTTCAAATAAAATCAAGAATGACACAGGCTGTTAAAATCAAGAAATTTGGGAATACCTCACAAGAAAAAAAAAATAACACCGGCGGGTAAATTGCATATTAAAATAAATCTCCAAAAATCTGCAGATTTGAAGTTTAAACCCTTCAAAAGCTCAGTAGATTGAAGAAACTTTGATATGCTAAGATGTCAGATCCAAAAACAAAATAGTTGAACTTATATAAGTGGTTAGATCAGTTGAAAGGCTAATTTCCAGTTGAACAGGTTGAACCAATTGATCAGACGAGTAACCCAAACATATCCATTTATATAAGGGAAAATTACTATTCACCTATCGGGAATTTCAAAACTGGCCTAAAACCCCCTCCTATTTTTGCACACCACGGACAACCCCTCCGTTATAGTTTGGTTCCCTTCCACCCCCCGTCTGTCACATGAAATGGGTCCGTGTTATGAAAATCCAATTTTACCCCTGCAAATGGTGGGAAAAAACCCCGCCCGATCACATCATGTCATGTCCGACCTTTATGCATACATTTGTGAGTTTTTTCCCCCTGACGGTTTATTGTTCTCATAGAAAGTTTAGAACATATTTTTGTTCTTGTTCTCCTTTTCCTTCTGCTCATTTGGTTTTTCGATTTGAATTCTTCCGGTCACCCGATATTATGGACAGCTTTTGTGCCATTGCTAGATATAACGGGGAGGGACGAGTGCTAACGTTCACTGCGTCGACTGAATGAGAGTCAGTGTTAGCTGAGATATGTGAGCGCTGGGGTCTCGATGTTTCTCGCGTGAGTGTGAAGTTCATCACACCCGATGGACATAATACGGTTTGCCCAATAGAGAACGAGGTCGACTTCCAGCGGATGTGTCATGTGTTCTCCATCCTCAAAGGCGGTGTAGTCGATATGGTTGTCGAGACGGATGACGTGCCACCGCAGCCTACTGAAAACGAGTTATTGTCGTGATAATGCGTTGCTCTCAAACAATTATGCCGTTGTATGTCAGTTATTGTTTAATAATTCCATTATCTGTATGAAAGAATGAATTCTCCGTTTAAATTTGAAGTCTCCGATTAATTTATTATGTTTCTATTTAAGCATGTCATATACCGTTTGCATTATTGCGTCTCTGTTTAACTTTGTCTGTTAACGTTTAAATATTAACTTTATCAATTAAAACTGCGGAGTTTATGCTTAAATCCTGATCGTTTGCGTTTGAACTGAAGTGTTGGCAGGAATTCGGAATCTGGGAGCGCTTCTGTCCCACCACATGGCGAGCCGGATGGTGTCGCATGCCTACCTTCCTCGTCAGATTAACATGAAGTGTTGTCGTTAGACGTCGGACAATGTTTTGATGGTGTTGAACATTTCCGAGATACACTTTGCAATTTTGCCATCAGTCAAAATTTTGATTTCAAATTCGTGAAGAACGAAAAATACCGGGTCACTGTGGAATGCGCGGCCGGTGGATGTCAATGGCGCGTTCACGCATCAAAAGAATATAATAGAAATACCTTCAGAATCAAGACAATGGACCCGTCGCACACTTGCGGTGGTGGAATTGGCTCGGCGTCACACCCGAAAGCGTCCAAAAAATGGGTCAGCGCACGAGTGATTCAGAAGCTCAAGGACCGGCCCTTGTACAAGGCCATCGACATTCAGAAGGACATGTTGCGGGAGCATGGTGTCCACATTCCATACAAGCAGGCTTGGTTGGGAAAAAAACATGCCCGGGTGACCCTCGACGGCAGCGATGTCTCCAGCTATGACTTGTTGCTTTGGTACGTTGATAAGGTGGTTGAGACGAACCCCGGCAACATTGCGTTTGTGGATAGAGACGGTGAGCGGTTTAAGCGTGCGTTCTTCTCTTTCAGCGCGTGCATTTTGGGATTCAAGCGGGCATGCAGGCCGCTGCTATTTGTCGATGGGAAAGTACCGGGGTACTCTGTTGGGTGCGACAGGTAAAGATGGAAACAATGGCTTCTTCCACGTCGTCTGCGCTATTGTCGACAACGAGACCGACTCCAACTGGACGTGGTTCATTTCCAAGTTAGGTGATGCTTTATATGACGACGGCGATTACGAGGAGATAATTACATTCGTGTCGGACAGGTCAAAGGGCCTTGTTAACACGATTGCCAGAGTCTTCCCTTCATCCCCACATACATAATGCCTTCGGCACTTGGAGGCCAATTTTATGAAAGCCAATGTCAGACTTGGGAAGGCATTGAGGGAGGAGTGCTGGTCCATATGCTTTCGTATCGCGTGGGCATCGACGGCCAAAGAATTCGATGACACCGTCAATGAACTGCGGGCCGCATCACCCGAAGCCTATCAGTGGTTGATTCACAAGTCAGACGTGTCACACTGGTCGAATTATCTGTTCAAAGGTGACCGCTGGGGCGAGATGTATTCAAATGTAGCTGAGTCGTTCAATGCGTGGATCAAAAAAGCTTGACACCTACCGGTGACGAAAATGGTCGACGCTATAAGGTATTCGAATGTTAAATTACATGTAACGCTTAAGATTTCCCTTTACCATTTAATGATTGTTATCTTTGTTTAAAATGCACTGTCTACGTTTTGATATCGTCCCCTGTGTTTAACATTCACGGTCACCGTTTAGTCTGGTAGAATCCTGTGTAATCTAACGAATGTAAATATCATTGTCTCGATTTAAATACCATTGTCTATGTTGTTCTTCTTCAATCTTTAGTTTATTATTCTTCTGATTACGCCGATGTGGTTGTGTTTAAATATTCCTTTATTCGCGTAAATTTCTTTAAGATTTCTCATACTCGTTGTGCAGGTTCAAGTTGATGCGCATGTTATGCACTCGCCGTGAGCAAGCGAACAAATGGGAGATGTTCTTATGCCCGGACATACATTCAAAGGTTGAGACGCTTGTTCAGGATAGCCGAAGTATTCACGTTGCTCGCTGTGTCGCTGATCGTTACGAAGTGATTGACCAGTGCAGTAACTCTGTAGACCTTGCTAGTAGAACTTGCTCATGTCGTAGATGGAAAGTTTATGGCATCCCATGCAAACACGCTTGCGCTGCGATGATGCAGACGGACAGCAATGTTCATCGTTTTATTAGCGATCACTTCACTGTCGACACTTACAAGCTGGCGTATAAGGAAGCTATATTTCCCATACCCGACAATGAGAGGCCCACGGACAACAATCGCGATCTGCTTTTGCGGCCGCCTGTGACAAGAAGGAAACCTGGGCGTCCTAGACGAAGGAGGATCGAGTCGCAAGCGTTTGATGTCCGCGAGTTACATTGCAGCCGCTGCCATGCGTCCGGTCACAATCGTAGAACTTGCAATGAAACTGTCGCTGAGTAGGATTTGTAAAAGGATAATCTTTAAAGCTGACAAATTTATTTGGTTATGAAGCCCTGATATTTAAACAGAGAATAAACGAATTTTGTTGTCTGCATTGAATATTTAATCACAAAAACCTAATGTTAAAGGGTGACACATTTAAACAGTCACACACTGAATCAAGCGTACGCAGTGAATGTTAAAGGGATAATCTTGGTAATAAACGGTAACAAATAAATTTAAACAGCCACATCGCTCGTTGTCATTCTTTGGTATTTCAACTTTGGGAACGAATGTAAAATAGTGACGCATAAACTTAAGCGATGGCCGTTATAGTTAAACAGATAAGGCGGCGAGTTATACACATCTTGCGTGAAATGTTTAACGGAGACGTTGTCTGGTACAATTAAATTAGAGTGACCATTCAGTACGAATGCGAATTTATTACTATTTAGTACAATTAATTTTGAATTCAAATCCCACACGTAAGCGTCAATGCACGGAGGACGTTAGGGGAACATGCGACCCCTAGACTTCTATTTAAACAATAAACGGAAACCAGAGGCACATCCACATATTACACATAGAGAAAGAAGTATGTACAAGTCCCTTTTCAACGAGCCCTGCCAGAGAACACGGCGGTCGGCACCGGAGTACTCAACCGCCAGACAGGGCCCCGACCACATCCCCGCCTTCGTGGGCACGGTGGAGGCGGATGGGACCACTTACTACAGTCCTTACTCTGCGAAAACAACGAAGGACGCCCAGAACTCTGCGGCCGAGGTGGCGTACAGTGACCTCTGTCCTCCATACCCTGGGAGGATGAATACGCCTCCCGGTGCTGCCGCCTTCATTGCCGGGCCTTCCACCGCAGCACCTTCCGATGCAGCGCCTTCACTCGCCCGCGAGCACTCCAACAGCGAAGAGTTGGAGTGCTTTCTAGAAGACATGCTCGTCGAGCTTGACGAGAAGGAAGCAGTCCTCTCCGTAAAACTCGACCGAATAAGAACCCGCAAGGGCCAAGTCGAGAAGCTGCTCCAGAGCCTGAAGGCCAAATGAAGGTGGACGTGGACATTTTTGGTAAATAATGTTTGTTTCAGTTTGTAGATGTATAATTTAGTATGTCTACACTGGTTGTAATAGAACTATTTTTGAATGAAAAATTTTTGAAGGGAAAGAAATTTGTTACGCTGTAATGTTTTGATCTTTAAACCGAGACGTGTATATTTCAAAATCGGCACAAAATTATACACATGTACATTTGTAAAAGGGTAACGACAATATTTAAAAAGCACGAGTGCTTGTAAACACTGAAAATAGTATTTACACAGAGACCGCGATGTGTAAACAAGACAATCCAAACATACACACCGAATGTTAAAGGGAGACGCATGGTAATAAACTGGGGCACGTACTGTTAAACTGAGAGAACCCTCGTTCTCGATCGTGGATAGTTACACGCGGGGATCGATTGTTAAACGGTAACGCGTAGGGGCAAGTGATGACGGTTATATTTACACAATGACGAGGAGTTTCGCACAGTGAGCATTATAGATTAAAGACCGTCATCGATGTTTACAAACTAGAATGAAAACTATAACGTTTACGTTGGAAAATTCTGAAACGTCGCATGGGCATAAATAGAATTGAATTTAACCTAATTACGATATAACGTAATCATGGCAACCGTACAATGTGAATTTATTATTAATTACTCGAATTTAATGTTGACGTGCGAATCGGTCAAGCGTGAACGTAACCGATGCCATTTACAATACGCTTTACTGTATTCCATTTATTTCACCGAAAACCAATGCTTTTTTTATAGAAAGAGTTATGGTTGTATGTAAACATCAAGCCGGAACAAGATACACACGCAGATATTATCCACATCCCACAACAATGTTTAGGTCACGTCTAGCAGAGTTTTGCCAGGAGACACGACGCCCCTCGCCGGAGTACGCCACTCTCCGGGAAGGCCCCGACAACAACCCCGTCTTTCTGGCCACGGTGACAGTCGACGGGACCCCTTTCTCCGGTGCTTCCTCTGCGGAAAGTGCCGAGCAGGCGCAGAACATTGCTGCCGAGGTGGCGTTGAAGCAGCTGTGTCCTTCATGCAGTGTGGAGATGACCAAGTCCCTGGTTGCTGCCGATGACGTATCCGATGCAGGTACTTCATACTGTAAGACTTATCAGTTGAGTGTTAAAAAAAGGCCAGCTCCCATACGTAATCCTTGAAGTCTCCATTGCAGGGCCTTCATGACGCGTTGGGGATTACACCAGCCTTGAAGAGTTGGAGTGGGTTTTCGAACACCTGGTCCATGCACTAAACGCAAAACTTGAACGAATAAAAGATCGAAAGGCACGTGCACAAAAGCTGCTCCAAGATTTGAATGACAACAAGGGGGTGGAGTGAAAGATTATGTTCGAGTTGCTGTCAATTAGTAAATTGAGTCATCTAAATGGAGTCGTCTATATTTGAATTGAGTCGTCTGAATTCAAACATAGTCATTCATATCTATACAGCGTAATCTATATTTAAACACATAACAGTAGTTGGTAAAGTTTATTACTAACCGCTTGTATCAAAAACCAATATCAATTACTTTCACCGTTAATTCTGAAAAGTTAAATCAGTGTGACGTTTGTTTTAAATTTATGTCATTTCCGTGGCGATAAGCTTAAGTTATAAATACTTGTTTAGCAAATATTGTCACGTGGAATGTAATACCAAATGTAGCCTCCTACAATTACACGGGGACTCCTAAACATAAACTACACGAACTATAATTAAACAGAGACAACGAAGTTTAAACGGATACTACATCATTTTGGCAGGCGTGTATATTTCTCCGTAAAACTCCGACTGTTAACCAGAGACAATTACCATCAACGCACAGCTAATATGTTTAAGTTAAGATAATAAATTAAACTACCTTATTTGATTGTCAATGACTGATACGTAACAATAGCAACATGAAACTTGTTACCTGTCCTCAAATAGTTAAACGAATGGTTCGCTAGTTAAACGGAAAGTCTTAATGTTAACGTGCGACACCCGAAATTAAACTGAGGGAAGACATTTTGAATAATACATGCATTCGATAGACTCTAGTAAGTTAGCGTTGGGAAAGTGTGCATTGATTAACCCGTCAACGTAATTTACTGTTATGTGTTACAATTAAATTTTGTTATGGAATTCAAATGTCAAATTTATTGGTGTCAGACTCGAGAAATAGTTCAAACGCTCGATGAATACATTTGTATTTAAAGAAGAATCGGAAACAAGAGACGCAGCCAGATATTACACGCAGACCCAACAAAATGTATGTGCCAATTCTCAACTCGTACTGCCAGAAGACGCACCATTCCACACCGGTGTACTCCACCACCAGGGAAGGCCCCCAGGGCTCCCACGCTTTCGTGGCCACGGTCACGGTGGATGGGACCACTTTTTCCAGCCGTAGACCCGAGAGAACCGAGGCGGAAACACGGAACATTGCTGCCCTAGTGGCGTTCTATGAGCTGTGTCCTTCGCATCTTAGGACGAGGGGTACGTCTCCCGCTGATGCCGATGATATGACAACTGGAGGTGCTACATATCGTACTGTTTATCTATGCGTGTTTAGAAATATTTCTCTAAATCGTTCAGGTCATCACTACAGGGCCGATGACCTATCCTCGGGAGTGGTTTCTGGAAGAATTGGTCGGGGATCTGACGAAAAAAGCGACATCCCTCTCCGCAGAACTCGATCGAGTGGTATCCCATAAGAGGAATGTGGAGCGGCTGCTCCGGTATGCGAAAGTGTATAAAATGACGGAATGACGGTTATTGTCTTGTTTAGTGTTGTTTTCAGTTATCAAATAAGAACTTTGCTTAATTATGGGACGTTCTGTCATTCCGAAATTCTAAGTTCGTTGTTACTCTTCGATAAATGTTAAACGTGGAGGACGCATGTTGAACAGACACGCTGAACGTTAAACGGAAATCCATACATCTTAAGCAAATGCTAACCCATTCGTACACATGAAATGCACGGTTTAAATGGAAACAGTGGATAGTAAACAATATCACGAACCTTTATGTGGACAATCGTAATCTTAAACGGGGACGGTAATATTAAACCTGTTATGACAAAGATAAACAGAGAATGCCTTTTTGACCTGATAAAACTATATTTTAAACGGAGACAGCAACACGTAATGGGTGACATACTTAAAAAAAAAAATCCGTTCCATATCGCAGTTGATGAAGACATTTGAAAAGTTACGTACAATAGGGTCTCTAACATTTAAAAACAAACAGCGCAAGCACAATAGGGTCTCTTACCTTTAATAACGGCCGCCATATGTTAAACAATGACATAGAGACTTAACTGTGGGTATGTGATCAACCAGGTACCCCTAGTGTTAAATGGGAACGGTGAATTGTAATATTAAACAGGAACTGTAATATTAAACACGTAACGACAAAAAGAAAAACAGAGAATGCCTTTCTTCCCTGATAATTCCCTATTTTAAACGGAGACAACAACACGTAATGGCTGACATACTTTAACAAAAAAATTTGGCGCTTACGGGTTCATAGCGCATTTGATGAAGACATTTAAAAAGTTATGTAGAATACGATCTCTTCCTTTAAAAACTGTCAACGCAAGTAGAATAGGGTCTCTTACCTTTAACAACAGCCCCCATATGTTAAACATAGACATATGGGGTTAAACGTCCACCATTAATATATAACGGGGAGTATGTGAACAACCAGGTACCCCTGGTGTTAAACGGGGACGGTGTACATTGCACGGAGGTTCGTATTGTTAAAGTGGAAGACAATGTTTTAATAGTGACATCGTCATTTTTTACAGATGTACTTCATTTTATAAAGCAGCGATGACCCTCAAAAGGTACTATGGAATGTAAAGCAAAAAATCATTGAATCTGAAACAATAACGTATAATACTAAATGTACATTGAAATTTCTGCCATGTCGCTGGAAATGAATGAATTGAATCAATTAAATTAAAAACAATATCGACAAAACTGTTTTACATTTCATAAAAAATGCTGGTGCTTAAGAAAATCTTACTTCCCCACAGCTGGAGGCATCCCCGGTTGCTTGATGCCGGATGCGCGTCCTTCCTTGATTATGTGGGTGGCGTACTTTAATCTCAAATAGGGGACGTCCGTCTGCGGTATCCGTAGCTTTTCACTCGGAGTAATTGTTCGATAAACCGCATCACGTAGATGGCGCAGTCGACACTGCCCCTTTTTTGTCACGGTGTTTCATCATCGTGGACAAGTGGGTACTGTGCGGTCACCGTCATGGCGTACTCCATTTCGAGACAGTTGTCGAATAGTTCCCGCTGTCCAAGTGTACAACTCGAGGTTAGAATAGCAAGCATCTATGGCACCCTGACAATGGAAATCTAAATTGCAGAGAACTTACCATTGCTACCGCGTCTCTATCGTACTCTTCACTTTGGCATGAAGTGTGATGTTTGTACTCTTTCTTGTTATTGTCGAGCACCACGATGTGGAAGTGGCCATTCAAGATTATGGGAAGGATGATGATGTCAACGTCACTGACAACTTTGGTGGAATCTCCGACCATAGCCAAAGTGGTCTCATGTGCGTCTTCCACCTTTGACATAAACAACGCCAGTGGTCGAGTGATGGAGGCGCACTTCTTATGAGGATATCGAGTTCTGGTAAGTGTGTTTTGTACGATGCACACGAAGGTACGAATAGGTTGGCCCGGGTGGTGCTGACATAATCATTCCTCCAGACGACGGAACTACGGTTAAACGGAAACAGATGTGATTGATTAATAACACGTAGACGTTAAGTGGGAACAACCCATACGTAAATGATAATGTATACTGTTAAACCGCAACATCGTAAGTTAAACGGTAAAGCACTAGTTTAAATAGTAACTGCTATAATTAAACGGAAACGCCACGACGTAAATGGGATGATCTATATATAAACACTAACATCTACACTATCATACTTACTCGTCCATGGGGAAGTTGAGGAAGATCTTGATCAAGTCCTTCTCGAATACGTCGAGGCGCGATAGACCAGCGTATTTTTTCTTCGTCGGAACGAAGTGTTTATGAACTTCTTGATATTGCTGGTTGGTAAGGGTCACCGCTTTCGTTTTGTTCTCGGTGACGTTCCCTTGCCCCCCGTCAACAGCTTTATTGGGATCATCCTTAGATGCTTCTTGTTGTTGCGGGATCGCGCATACACTGGATGCGGTACTGTCGGCCGGCCGTTCCTCCGCGGGTAGGAGTTCCTTCACAATAGAGGCAACGGTCTTCCCAACCTCGGCTAAGGCAACCTCCACACCCTCGGATGGTTCTTCTTCTTCAGGGATAGTGTCCACCACTCTCGATGCGCCATTGTCGGCCGCGGCCGCCGGCTCCACCGGGACGGGGATTTCGGAGACTTCCTCAGATGCGGCATTGCCAACGGCGTCGACGATCTCCTCCACCACGACGGTCACGTCATCAACTGCAACGGTCTACACAATAGCATCAGCCGCCGGTGGTGCTACTTTTGTTTCATCGTCGGCCGGTGGTGGACACAGAGGCGGCATAATTGTCTTTGCCTTTTGTGCAAGCCTCTTCAAACGTTGCCTCTTCACACGTGGCCGTCTTGGAATGGCCTTCCCGACGAAGTCGTCGTCGCCAAATTCCGACGCCTCCTCCGCCCCTGACACTTCCTGTATTTGTCCCGACGGTGCAGCCAATTGAAACCTTGCCTCCAATGCCTCAACCCGAGCGACAAGCTAGGGGAAAACGTTCATCATCACCTGGCACGCCTGCAAAAAGGCTGTAGTGACATCGTCGCCTAATGCCGTCGGTGGGGCTGCCGCGGTCGGGGGGACTGTGGCGATCGGGAGGACTGTCGTTCTCGCGACCGGGGCAGGTGTTGCCGTTGGGCGGGGTAGGTGAGGGCCTACCCGACGCCGAGGGTTGCGTGTTGGGCTGGAAGTGGGGGAACGACGTCGTCGAGAACGGACGGGAGGGGCTGGCCTCTCCTCTTGCTGTAGTGCAAGTGATTCCTCCGCCAGTTGGCCCGAACAAAAGTCTCCTCCTCAGCATTCGTCGGGACCAGCTCAGGAAACTAACATATATAAAGAAAACAATCTCAGTCAAATCATTCAATTTAATCCAAAACGAACGTATTTAAACATTTGACATATATACGTAAACGATGTGGCACACATTTAAAAGGAGTATAACAAGGTTAAACGAAGTCACCAAGCGTTAAACACAAACTACAGTTAATAAACGGTGATGACTATAATTAAACATTAACTGCTCTTGTTAAACACATTGTTCCTGATTTATTACCTCTTTTCCTTCGAGAGCTGACCAACTAGTTTCTATCATGGCATGCTTCCGGTATATACTTTTACAGTAGCACAGTACCCTTGGGGTCTTGCCGAAACGGACTTTCTTACCGATTCCAGTCACCTCATAAAACCAGATGGTCAGCGCGATCGAGCAACCCTTAATGTACCCCGTGTTTACCTTCCCTCCCTCGCATCTGGCTTGCACTCGAGCGGCAGCTTGTGGAACGTCCTCCACAAGCCATTTGTGCGTCGCCTGCGCCCATGCGTACTGCCCCATGCCAGGTAGATCGTCAACATAATCAACGATCCAAGTGGGCACCGAGCATGAGGTATTCGGGAAGAGGATTGTCCACATGAGGTACGCCATCAAAAGTTTCACAAAATCCTCCTCTTCTCCCCTCTGACCAACAAGACGCTGTAGAGTGCTCCTCATGGAGTCTCTGTGTCTCTCGTAGCTTTTCGATAAATACCTCCCCTCGAATGCTGACTGTGTTTTCTTCTTCTTAAACAGGACTGCGTCTCCGTCGCAGCGCAGACCCATAACGAGAGCCACATCCTCAGGCCTGAGCTCAGCAGGCTCGCCTCGATCCTGAATTTATTGGTGCGGCCATCGTACCTCTGCAGAAGCGAATCAAGAAGGGCCCTCTCTTGGAATACAGCTTCTACCTCAGTGAATGCCGCAAACGGTGTCCTTTGGATGATCTCCCAATGTAGGGAGGTCATGTGTCAAGTAGCATCTCCCGTTGACTAGGTTTACCGCCATAATCACAAGACTGCGACAATGACAACACTTGTTAAACAGATACCTCAACTGTTACACAGAGACAAAAGGTTTTATACGGAAAGCTCAATGCTTAAACAGAGATATGCACCATTAAACGGAGACAAAAGGTTTTAAACAACAACTCATTTCTTACACGAAAACCTCATTTTACAAACTGCAACTATAACAAATGGAAGGCAAAACGCATATTGTAAGCATTACACAAACAAAAAACAATTGAAAACTCTTTCAATGATCGTGGGCACAGCCGAAAACCCTAAACCAAAACCCTGACCGAGAAATCTGCCTGCAGACTAGAAAAAACCCCAGCCGAGAAATCCCCCCGCATGCTTCAGTGTCTTCCGATAAAAACAGATCCACACAAAACAAAACCGACGAATATCTCCGTGTAATAGAGTAGTTCAAATAGAAGCCTTACTTAAAACACAACTTCTGCAATACCTTGAGTTGCAAACTGATAAAAGTGTCGGATACTTGCACAAGAGTGATTCAGGTGGACTGAAGTTACAGAGGATGTCGAAGCAGAGAGAGAGCTTCGGAGAGGGAAAAGCTGAAGAAAGTTAAGCAGAGAAGAAAAGCGAATACGGCTCTCTTGGGATTCCCATACGAAAAACCCTCCACTTCCTCTCTAACCGGCGAAATGATTGCACCACGACTTCCCATGCAAGATAGGGGCAATTCCGTCTGTGAAATTGAAAAATAACTCCGTTAACCACCGTTTCATTCTTTGGGGGTTTGAAAATCATTGTGTTTAAAAGGAAGGGATTTTTAGGGATTTGAAAATTAACGGGGTGTTTTTGGCCATTTCGCAAACTTATGGGTTTTTTTTGGCAATTTCCACTTTCTAAAATGGTTTGATTCAAACACTGGTCGTTTTCTTCCTTACAATTCTTCTGTACTATGGGATAGAGTGTATTAACTATAAAGTGCTTTTGTGTGGGTTCCGCCTGAACATGAAGAGGTTCTCATTTCTTAGTCTACGTGGCGCTCGTTCACAGCTTCGGAAGGTCTACAACTCTCTCTTTCTCTCGCTCGCTCTTACGAATTGGGAGTTCTTGATCCTTTTCGGCCAGGTAGTAATCTACTAAGTTTTCTGCAATTTCGATTTACAAGGGGATTTCGGACATGTTTGTGTTCTGTTTTGATGAACTTGCGTTCCTATTCTGTTTTGTGCCTTTGGTTTTTTTTTTTGGTTGCTAGCTTGATGTTATAGATTGCAAAAACAGGATTTAATGTGAATGAAGTTGATAGTAATGAGAATGGACTTGTAGTTAGTTGTTTATTTGTGATTTGTTCTTGGTGTTTTTGAGAAGAATGGTGTTCTTGAGAACATCAAATGAGCGGTCAAAAGATGGTTTATTGTGAGATTAAAGAAATTTCTTCGTTTTCCTTATTGACTGTATCGATTTTTTATGCATTAGTTTTGTTTCTTGATGTTATTTCGTCTAAAGTTTTGGTATGTTCTGGTGAATGTTTTCATGTTTGGTCAGCTCATGCTTGATCGGATCAGTAGCTATCTGAGGGGCACTAGTACTGCCACAGTGAATAGGAGTGGGAGTAGAAATCAGTACACAAAAATCCTGAAGGATAGAACGAAGCCAGAGTGCCTCCTGAACAGTAGAAGCCAAAGCGCGAACCTCAGCCTTAGCACTGGACTTGGCAAAAGTTGCATGTTTCTTGGTCTTCCAAACAATAAGAGAAGGCCCAAGAAAAACACGGTAGGCAGTAACAGAGACTCTATCATCAGGGGAACTAGCCCAAGTAGCATCAAAATATGCCTGCAGCTGAAGTGTGGATAGTTGAAAATAGAACAAACTACGAGATGCAGTGCCACTAAGATAGCGCAAGACCCGAAGAAGATGAGCATAATGAGCAGAAATAGGAGCCAGCAACGAACTGACTGAGGATATGAATTGAGTGGGAAATATCAGGACGAGTGGCAGTCAAGTAGAACAGACTACCAACCAGATGTCGATAGCGCGAGGGGTCAGATAAAGGAAGACCATCTGAAGCTCGTAGCTGCAAATGTAACTCCATCGGTGTAGCGCCTGTACGGGTATCAATCAAACCCGATCAAGCAAGATGTTCAAAAGTGTAGCGTTGCTGAGAGAGACGATAACTATCAGAATGAGAAGTTATTTCAATACCCAGGAAGTAACGAAGCTGACCCAAATCAGTCATTAAGAAAGTGTCACACAGTTTCTGTTTCACAAAGGTAATATGTGCAGAGTCATCCCAGTAAGAATCATGTCATCCACATATAGGAAAAGGATAATACGACCTCGAGAGGAGGTATGAACAAATACTGCTGGATCATGAATGCTGGCAGTGAAACTAGCAACCTTAACGACTGTGCTAAATCTCTCAAACCAGGCCATGGAGCCTATTTGAGACCATAAAGAACACGACGTAGAAGACAAATAGATCCCGGGGGCACCTGAAGACCAGGATGAGTCATGTAGACCTCCTCCTTTAAGTCCCTGTGAAGAAATGCATTCTTCACATCAAGCAGATGAAGGGACCATCTACGATGGCCACAACAGCAATCAAGGTGCGAATTGCATATGGGCTACTAGAGCAAAGTCTCCTCATAATGACGACCATGCTCCTGCTGGAAATCACGAGCAACTAAACGCGCTTTACAGCACTTAAGAGTCCTATCAGAATGGGTTTTCACTCGGTAGATCCAGCGACAGGTGATAGGAACAGCATGAGAAAGGAGAAGAACTATATCCCAGGTGTGAGCCCGATATAAGGCATCAAGCTCCTCTGCCATGGCATGCTACCACTCAGGTGACTGAACTACCTTCGTATAGGTTCCTGGCTCATGAACAAGTGCGACACTAGTACTAGCAAAGGCATAACGGTCAGGAGGATATAAAGAGGAGGGATCACGTAAAGAATAAGGGTGAGATGGTACCTCAGATGTGGAATCAGTAGTAGGAGTAGCATTGGAGTAGGTAGGCCGAGAGGGAGATGCGACAGGTTCCCGACAGTGATAAGAGAAACGGACAGGCGGATAAGCAGGAGAAAAGGAGGAAAAATCAATAGATAAAGAAGGAGAGGGAATATGAGAAGAATGAGAGAGAAGCTCTAGAGAAGGGGTGGGGAGGACAAAGAGAAGAAACTGAAGGAGCGGGCTCAGTAGAAGGAGGAGGAAAGAGAAAAGACAGAGGGACTGTGGGAGAGGGAGACTCAGTAGAAGGTGGAGAAGCATAGAAGGTTGTGGACTCATCAAAGGTGATATCACGAGAGACGCAAATACGACGAGTGACGGGATCATAACAACGATAGCCTTTATGCTCAAGATTATATCCCAAAAACACAGGGAATAGACTGGGCAGTGAGCTTTGTCTACTCTTAAGGTGAAAGCAAGACAAAACACTGACAACCAAAAACATGAAGATGATCATAGCGGGGAAGAGTGTCATATAGACATTCACCGGGGCTACGATGCTGAAGGTAAGAGAAGGGTTGTAGGTTAATAAGATAAATAGCAGTATTAACTACATCTGCCCAGAAATGAGGAGGAAGAAAAGCGCCAAGTAGTAGAGCATGGGTTGTCTATAAGATATGACGATGCTTACGCTCAGTGACTCCATTCTGTGGATAAGCTCCAGGACAAGATAATTGAGGCAACGTGCCCTCAGAAGCCAAAAAGTGACGAAAGGCCTGAGAAGTGTATTCACCGCCAGAGTCAGACCGAAAGGTCTTGATAGAGGCAGAAGACTGGGTGTGCACCATAGTGGTGAAAGAACGATAGATAGACAATGCTTGACTACGATGATGCATAAAATAAAGCCAGGTAAATCGAGCTTAGCCATCAATAAAAATAACGTAATAGCGATTGTCTCTTTTAGACACAAATGGTGCAGAACCCCAAACATCAGAATGAATTAGCTCGAAAGGAGCAGTAGTTTGAGACTTACTCAACGGATAAGGACGCTGTAGCTGTTTACCGATCTTACAACTGACACAAACAACATCAGAAGTAGAGACAGCTCCTAAAACACCATGACGAAGTAGAGAGGACATACGAGATGGACGCAAATGACCAAGACGATGATGCCACATATGATTAGGGAGAATAGCAGTATTACATTGAGATACTCGGTCGACTGAAGAAGAAAGACGAAGAGAATCCAACGCATACACTCCTTTATGACGGCGGCCAGCTCCAATCACCGTCCCACTGTGATCCTACACAGGACATGAGGTACGGTAAAAAATAACTTGACAATCATAATCAGTTATTTGACTAACAGACATAAGATTTATGGATAGATGGGGAGCATGGGAGACAATAGTACGGGAAAAAGTACTAGAGGAGAGATGACCAGTAAAAGAAATAGGAAGGAGTGTACCGTCAGCAATATGAACATGAGTGACAAGAGAAAGTGAACGAGAATTATGAAGATGGGTAGCATCATGAGTCATATGAAAAGAAGCACCAGAGTCAAGAAGCCAGATTGGGCAGGAAATACCCGGAGCAGATGGAGTAACCTGAGCGGAGCGTGCATGACCAGAGGAGGAATCTGCCAGATTGAACTGTTGAAATTGCCGAAACATCTCCAAAATCTGCTAATCTGTAGGTAATAGAGGAGTAAGAGAGGCCTGAACAGAATGCACCTGAGGATATGGAGGCATGGGAAGAAGAGGTGGAGTCTGTGAAGAAGTGCCAGTACGCGGAAGTCCACGCAACTTCTTCCTACAATCACGCTCGATATGGCCCGCAATGCCACAATAGTGACAAGTTACTGTCCGCTTCGACAGGGGGTGGGGTCGAGGGAGTGGCTAGTGGCTGTGTAGTGATAATCGATGTCGTTAGAGATGCAGAGACAAGATGAGAGGCAGCAAGTGCATTGTCCCTCTCGGATGGAAGTCCGGAGACGAGTCTCCTCAGCACGAACAAAAGCAAAAGCATTATCCAAAGAGTAGGCAGAGGGGGCGTGAAGGAGCTGGGCCCGTGTCGACTCGAACTCGGGTCGAAGACGCATAATGAACTCATACATACGACGAGTCTCGTCATGACGACGACGACGTGCGCACGGCTCAAAGCAGGCCAGAATCTGAGCAGAATGAGTAGTGCAATAAGAAGGGGTAAAAGCATCAATCAGACGCCAGAGACCACAGTATCTACTGTAGAAACGATCAACATTATCCTCCCCCTATTGGAGGCTACCAAGGGCCTGGTGCAATGTATACAGCTGTGCTTGACTGGAGCCACAATAGTGATGTTCCAGATACTCCCACATTTCTTGTGCAGTGGGAAGATCTGCTATCTGGGTACTTATCTTAAGGGTCACTGTCTGGCATATAATCATCTTGGATGTAGAGTCATCAGATGCCCATTTCTCCAGCTTCTGTTCAAATGCTGTGAGAAGTTCGGATGCCTCCAAAGATGAGCCTAGAGTGTCGGAGACTGTAGGAGCAACGAGCCTCAGCATGTCGAAGAACACGAATAGCGTCAAGAATCCATTTGACTGTGAGTCACCAGGGAATATAATTATTGCCGTCAAGTATCACATCAGAGTGTTGGAGATTCTGGTGACCAGCCTCCGGAAGAACTCCACTAAATCCATAAACATACATCTTCTTCTTTTTTTTAATAATAATAATAATAATAATTATTATTATTATTTAATTGAATGCTATGCAGCTGGCTTGCATAGCATTCAGATAAGTTTTAAAAATAAGGGAGAGTGTTTCTTCACGAGTTGATGGTCGGGTGATTGTCGGGTTGATCGTTCGGCAGTAGCACGTCAGGAGCAGCGGGAAAATGTCACCGGAGTTGGCGTTGGACAGCAGCACGGCTAAAGGAGCAGCAGCGCTTGGTGTAGGACGGCGCTCTGCGAACAGTAACGGTGCTCGGCGGTCAGAAGCTGAGAAAGGTGAAGGCCGGGGCTGGTGGAGGGATTGAGTGGTGGCAGCCGGCGGAGTACTTGGCAGCAGCAGCACGAGAGAGAGAAGAGGAGGGCTGCCAGCAGAGTACTCGGCAGCAGTAGCACGAGAGAGAGAGAAGGTGGGGGGAGGGTGCTTGGCAGCAGAAGGACGAGAGAGAGATGGTGAGCTGCCGGAGGAGTTGACGGAGGGCTATCGGAGAGAAGGCCGGAGGAATCAAACATCGCCGTCTGATACCATGATAGAGAAGGATTCAGTTGAATGAATACGTATACATGAATGAATACATATACATATAGGAGTGTATATATACATCTGACAATTTTCATTTGAATATTACCACATCTTGTTGAGTTTTCTCACAGCTCAAGCTTCTATGTTCTTAATCTGATTCTTTTTTAAACCTTGTTGATGGTGTTTGGCTGTGATATACTTTTCATGCGGAGAGGTTACCAAAGACCTTAACTCTTGGATTGTTAAAACTGCAGAATGAGAGAAGAATAAGTTTTAGTTTTGATCTTAAATCAGCTGCATTGTTATCCAGTCATTTGTGTTTTTTCCTTTGAGCTAAATGTCCATATGGTGGTTTTGAATGAAATTTCAGAATCAGAGACTTAAAGCTTAGTTTTCTCTTCAAAATGAGGAACTTATATTTTACAAATTCATGAGTATTTGAGTCCAAGTGGCATGATCTAATGCCCATAAGATGACGTTCAGATACCTTAGACAAGGTTATTCACTAGAAAATTTGATTTGCATATGATCCATTAATCTTATTTTTGTTTGTTTGGTTGTTTGCTTTTTTCTTCTTCTTGTTCCTTTGTAATTGATCAGTTACCAATTCGAAAATTTCCAAAATCTCTTATGCCAGCATTACATGCGGTAAAACATTCACTTCTTCATTGTTTAATGGACTAAAAAGTTTTTATTTAATTTTACGTCTGATTCACATTATTTCATTGGGTTGACTTCTTTCCTGATCATGCATAAGTTTGGGGCATTCTTCTTCTCTTTGATTGAATGGTGCGAATTGAGCAAGTAGTTGGTCGAATTTTTATTACTGTAGTTAATTACTGTGGAATAACATGGCTGAGTTTACATATGTTTCTTACTCTAGCTGTCTGTTTTTAGTTGTCAAGCGTGAAATTAATTGCATTGGTCACTCCAGATTTATTTCCATGGATGACAGAAGGGGCTGTTCAAAATGCTTGCGATTTCACTTGCCTTGTAGCTTGGATGACAATCCGAGTGGGCAGAGGACAATGCCATCCCTTCTAGAACTCTGTGCTCGTAACATTTGCCAGGTTTGCATCAATATTAGTCTTTTGCCAATTTTTTGGCATAATTTCCTTTTGTTCCTTCTTTGTTCTAGGAGTATCCTATTAACTTCTAATTGCTTCAAAACAGAATATTGATGAGTATGGAAGCTTAGATACGCAGTTACATTATCTTTGCCAGCTGATATTTGATGAATTGGTGAGAACACAGCGCCTTACAGAGGAAAATTTTGAAAAATTCCGAGAGCGCTATTTTTCGGTAAGATACTTAATTTGATGGTTTAGTCTGTTGTCTATAAACTCAAATACTTAATAGCAGATTGCATCTTTTGGTTATGGTATTGGTAATAGTGATAAATGAAGCATGAAATATGACCTTTATCTTTGTTTTTCCTGATCCATGAAGAGAGCACTATTGTGCTCCACCTATTTTTTACACTTTTGTTTCTATGGAACTTGTACATGTGTGATATATCTTTATGAACAATTTTTACATGGCTAGTTTTGAAATTTGATTAAGTTTTGTGGAATATATGTTTGATTAGCATCTCTTCCAGCAACAATAACCACATGGGTTCCCGGTAAACTAGCATATTTAGCAACCTAAGAGAATGTACAAGAATGTTTATATTGAGTCAAATATACTTGAATTTTCATGGTAAAATTAATTTTGTAAATTGGAAGACTGTTTGATAATGAGTAATACAACATAAGTTTAGCCATCAATTTTCATTTAAACCAGCTTAACTCTAATTAGCTTTGCTTTCTGCGGAACCAAAGGTCATGAATGAGAACCCTTGTTGTGTAACTTCCTGCAATTAATTCTATCACACTACTTAAGTTTGATAAAACTATTTGTAATGTATTCTGGCATTTTTAAAAGTTATCTTTCTTGAAAGTTCATTTGTGCAATGGCTTCCAAGTGTTTTATTTAATTTTATTCATGAACAGCTAATTCATTTAGGGGGAATACCCTGGAGTAAAGGACTCCTGGATGAATGTAATCACTTCTCAAGGGGAATCCTTGGTATCACTTGATATCTCTTGCTCTGATGTCACGGATTGTGGATTGGTGCTTCTCAAAGACTGTTTCAACCTGCGAAAATTAGCATTGAACTATTGTTATAAGATCTCTAATAGAGGCCTCGAATTCATGTCAGGTATACACAAAACCCTTGTAATTTCTCCTTTTCTTACTCGTTTTTCTATTTTAAACTTTATAATTATGACTGCAATGAATTTGGATCCAACAGTACTTATGCATTTTGTGTTAAGTCTTCGTGACAACTTTAATACACATAAGTTTTTGAAGATGTTAACAAGCTCAGGTAATAAAAGGTTAAGAAGCCTTTTGATATGCTTCTCTAAGGAAATTGAAACATTAGCATTTACATCGATGGAATCAAAATTTTCTAAATATAGAGTAGTTTGGTTGCTGCTGATGGATAATGTTGCTGCATAATAGGTTTAGCTTGAATGGTAAGGGCATTTTAAAGTTACAGTATTAAAGTAAATATGTGAATGAAACCACCTATGTGGGAATGCATTTGAAATTCAATACCATAAAATTCTTCGTTTTTGTAATGGAAACAACATCAGTATCTGGATTGATATATGTATTAATTATTGCATTTGCTTCATTCAGTGAAAGATATTGCATTGTCTTCTATTGAAGGAAGTAACATTAACCTAAGCAGTTATGTAGTTTCCCTTTGCAAGACACCTTAAGCAGTTAAAAATGTAGATATTTTCCTGTGCTTGTTATTCAATTTGTTTTTTGGGCAACTATTGAACGACTATTTTGTAAACTTTGTGTTAGTTTTTTCACTTTAATTTCCAATCCTTCTATTTGTGGTTATCATCAAATTAATATTTGTTTTTCCGCTCCTAATAGTTGCTCCCATTTTCCCATCTAGGTGGTGGGAACATGTTCAGTATAATTATTTTGGCATTCTTGCTTATCGCCTTCATACTTCACCTTTGATGTGTTGAAGAATATATATTTATAAATACACGTATTTTTTAATTTCCAAGTGGAATTTTCAGAACTATTGTCTGTTTCACTTATAATACTATTGCTAATTTAGTTATAAACTGGTTCTAATGCTTATTCATTTACTCAGTTCAAACTTAACTTGGCTAGCCAGAAAATTGCAGTGTTTAATGGACTCACTTGTGGAACTTCGATTTTGCTGAGATGATCTTACCTTTCTTTAAGGCTTCAACTTTTTAAAATGTTTTTAAAATTTGCTGAATTTATTGTATTTATTGAATGTTAAGTGCTATGCTATCAGAATGCTTATAATCTAGCTGTAGTTAAAATTAATTAAAAGCTGCTCATCTCATTGTGATACCTGTTCAGGTCTTTTGCTATTGATGTCTCTAAGTATTATTAAAAACAATGGTCTCACTGCAAAAGGAACCGAAGCTTTTACCAACTTAAGTAATTTGGTAAATTTGAACCTTGAGAGGTGTTCAAGAATTCACGGGGGACTAATTCATTTGAGAGGTTTGTTTCCTTTTCTCCATCGATTTAATATACTCCTAAGCTTACCTTGAACTCTCCTGCTGCTTATAGTAATGCCATCTGAATAAAGTGGGAGACCAGTCATATGCATGACATGTTTAAGTTTTCATTTGGTTTTGCATACTTTGTTCAAACAGTTATTTCTGGACTTAGCTTGTGTACTTTTAAGCCTGAAGACATGGCATGGATCACCATGTGTTAATAGCAGATAGGCTGTTAATGCCGTTAGATGCTTAAAGAAAAGCTATGATCAAAATGGTGAAATGGTGTTAGGACATCGTCTGCTACCACGCCATTATATTATGGAATATAAGCACAAGTGAAATGTTGTCATGCACTAGGCAAACAGAGTGCTGAAAATGAACAAAAAGTTCCTCTTTAAGGATGATATGAACATTTTTTTACACTTCAGGAACCAATATTGCTATTACCGCAAATTTATCAACGATTCAGCAATCGGCTTGCTTTTTTTGTGAGGCACTAGTAAGGGAATATATTTTGCAAGAAAAAGAACTACTTAAACTCCACCAAACACTCACAATGGTTTATGTGTAAAGAATGGGAAATCCCTCATTGGTTGTCTCTAAAGATAAGGAAAGGGATGCTTTTATGTCTCGTTATTTGCTTGTCTTAACGATGATGGGTGAAAAAAGTTTTAATAATTATAATAGTCATTGTTTAAATATTCAATTATGGTCAATGTGATATAATCCATTTTGAACATTGCGAATGTTTTGGCCCATTATAATTAAAATTTAAATTTTCTATGATATTAACAAGTATATGTATTATAATCTTCACATTTTTAATTGTATTAACTAAATTGTATTAGTTGTATCATACTTTTAAAATTCATTTAGAAACAAAATCCCTCACTTCATTGGTGCTGCTCCCACGCTAAATTGGTGTGTGCCCTCAAGCTCCCGTTTAAAAGAATGCAGTGAACAATGACCCATTTGTAAGTCTTTGAAGCATCTTTGGCCCTTTTCTGCTTATGCCTCTAGCATGATGTAGCCTACATGGCCTCATTATAGCCATTCAACTTTCTCACCACCTGCCCTGTTTTACTCTATTCATAATTCACCTATCCATCTATTTTTCTTATTACATGTTGAGATGACTTCATTTACTCTACTCTTTTCCCTACAAAATTGTCCAAATTTGGTTAAATTTGTCATGGGTAAACCTAAAAGAGTCAAATTTTTGCCACTCGATTCCTAATTTAGTGACAATCAAGTCTTCTATAAAGTTACTATGAAGTTTTTTCATTTGGTCTGCCTATAGTAGAACCCTACATATAAAAAAAGCGACTAAAAGATAGAGTTTACAGTTGAAAGAGTCAAGATTATCATTCAACTTTATTTATTGTTTGAGAAGTTTGTGGGTTCATTAACAACGCATGACCCAAATAAAAGTTTGTTCTACTTGATTGATGATGACTTACTTTACTTCAAATCACGATTCTAATCTCCTATACTTTGTTTCATGATAACATCATGTGTTACCTTGGTAACTTTTGAAGATTATGAAACTTATCGAGTGTGAAAACAAGCTCATTATTTTGTGTGTTCAAGCAAAGTTAGACTTTGTGTATTTGATGACTGCAAGAAGAAATTACTTTTTCCATGACATCAATAAAAGAATTATTTTAGCAATTGTTTTGTCTCATTTGCACTTATTTCTTAATTAGAGGTTTGCACAACATTATCTGTGTTAATTAACATTAGGGGCTTACCCTAATTAGATGCCATGAACCTGTAATCAATGAAAAGCTTAAAATAAAATTGACTTACAATTCTGTGTCTTTGACCCGTCATTTTAAAATAAAGCTGATTCCTTTATTTACTTATGGGAAATCATGTCTTTTTCATGGGAGCCATCTCAAATTTTAATTAGGTCCTCAAATACTAACATAGTCTACCATACAACATTTCCCACCCACAATACCTAATGTAGGAATTGCATGCAGCCATTCCTTTCTCTCAAGCATTCTCAGGTCCAACTGAGGTATTGGTGCAATGATATTGAAGAAGCATTTTAAATACGATTTTGATTTCATTATAAATTATTTTAAGGCAAAACTTTCTTGTAAACCTACATAATTTAAATTAAAAAACTAAATTATTTCCATGAACGATTACTTGGGGAAATTTCCACAAATATTATCATAAAAAAAAAACTAAGTCCTAACTGATCCTTTACTTGGTTGTTGATATGCACTAAATTGTGAATTAGATTGGAATATTTCCTCTCATTTTTATGTTCCTTACAAGCAGGTTTACCTTTGAGCAGGCATAGAAATAGAGTAAGAACCATGGCCATGAGCCTTAGCAATCCTGGGACAATTTTTATGTAATTTTAGTCTAGCTCTTGCTTAAAAAACTATATCATAGTACCATTAAAGAATGACTTTGACATTTGCTTGAATGCATAACATTTGTATTGATGCAAATGTATCTCCTTCAATCATCTACTTGCACTTCAATTTGTTTTTCTTTTTTGATATATATATATATATATATATACACACACACACACACACACTATCTAATTGCAAATTTTGGTATATTCCGAATTTATTTTATGAAATATTATTCCATATTCTTTATCAGTCTCTAATTGATGTTCTTGTTTCAGGTTTAACTGGACTTAGTCTCTGAATATTAAGTATTGTAATAGCGTGACTGATGAAGACATCAAGCCTCTTTCAGGTAACTCTCATCATCCTAATTTTTTTTATATAATGAGTTTATGCACTTCTTTTTGACATGGATAAAATTTTTTCAAGAATTACTATTTAAAAGAGAAATATTTGATGAAGTATGCTCTAAAACTCCACCTTCACGCTTAAGAAGATATTGCAATTGCTCATTATTTTAGTGGACTGGAAACTTGTCCTTAAGAGACTATTTGGTTTGTTTCCTTATTTTTACTTATACAATATAAGTAGTGTAGTTACAATCTTTTAAGATGGAATATTTGTAATCAATTATTCTGCAAATTTTGTATTAGAGAATTTCCAAGGTAAGTAATACTTAATTGCATAAAATTTTAAACACCTACACATACTTTTACAAACGTCACTTATATGATCGGCGTAGTTGACGTTGCATGTTTTGAATGATGGTTTTAGTGAAGGTTAGCTTGCATTAATTTCTTTATTAAAATGGAAAGCTTTTTGTCGGTAAGTAGATCAAGAGTCATGGAAGAATTCGGTTATTTAAATTTTAAATAAAGGTTTATTGGATTATTAATAATGTTTTCCATCCTTGGATGGCATCGTTTTGACCTTGTGGTTGCACTTTCAACTTGTTTAGTTTTGTCCATTTTATTGTAGATTTTTTTTCACTAAGCAGTTTCTCAGCAAGTACCTAAAAATTTCAGCTTCTTTCATATTTCAAGGTCCATCCATCTACTGATCGCCCTATTGATTTTTGTTTATCTGAAATCTATTTTTGTAGTTTAACACAATGATTAGAGTTATCACTTTATCTTCCAGAACATATTGCTCACTAAAAGATTTTGGTTATAGTCTGACCTTTTTTCTTTTCCTTGCATAAATCCTCATTCCCTTTTGTCCTCTTTTTTCTGTTCATATGAGCCTTTCAACTTCAAATTTTCAGTTTCCATTTAGCATTGGCATCTTTACATGTATCAACTTGGTTCAGGTTTAACAAACTTTAAAGAGCTAAAGTTGTCATGTAGTAAAGTCACAGATTTGGGTATTGCATACTTGAAGGGTAAATATCTCAAAAATATTTCACCACATTACATTGTTAAAATAAATTGGCTGTTATAACATAATTACTCTTATTTGTGATTTTTGTGCTCTTTTGGGTTTGCGCGGAACTTTCTCATCTAGACTTGCAGGGATGCCTTTTGACTGCTGCTTCATTGGGAACTATCTCAGGTTTTTATCTACCATGGCACTTTAATTACTGAGAGTTTAACGTACGAGACAGTTACACTTATTCACGAGTTTATTCTTGATGATCCAGCTTTCACTTTTCATGTTCTTAACCACTTATTTTGATCCACTAAAGAATTTTATTATTCAAACTACTTTATATTTTAAATTGGTAAAGGTGCACCATATTGAATTAGGCAATTCAAGGTGTCTTTTGTTAGCTTACATGTAAAAATGGCACTAATGAAGTCATAATAAAGGATCTTAAACTGAGTATGTTGCAATAGTTCTGATTTGATAAAGTCCTTTCATGATCAAACAACTTGGTAGCGCTGCAGTGTCACTAGAGTAACAACACTGCACTTGATAGGGAGAATTTAAAATGTGAGGTTCATGAGTTAATGTGGAAAATTGTTGAAATTTCTTAATTGAACTTGTGTTTTTTATTTTTGTGGAACAAAAATAAATAAATAAATGGATCTGTTTAGATGAATATGAAACAAAAACGGCTTTAAAAGCTATGTAGATAAAAAATTAATGAAGATACTTATTTTTAAAATTATCATATGAAGGTTATCTATGTTTGACGCTTGTCTGACACCTATCTTTCAGTTAATCATGAATAGTAAGTTCTAGTAAAAGATAAAAGGTTGGACACCTTGTGAATGTCTTTCATTGTGTCTTCTTGATTCTTGTATGTTCTTTGTCACTTCCACTTCTTGTTGTGCTTTTAGTGAGTTATAACAACTAAAGTTTATCAAGAGCTTAAGTATGACTTCTATCTTTCCCTCTAGGTGTTTGTATTATTAGATGCAAACCGAGCATATTATCCCCTCTTTAATAGACACTAGTCTATTTTAACTAGTCACATTACAAAAAAACTTAAACAAACCAAGCTTTGGTACTATGTTAGATGCAAACTAGACATATTATTTGGGCCCGATTCAGCCTAACAACTTGAGCTAATAGGATGAGAAACTAGACATTGAGATTCAAATACATATTTTCCAAATTGTTCATTGAGACTTTTAATTACCCTAACGCATCTTTTTGATACATGCTAGCCTATTTGAACTAGTCACTTTGTAAACAATCCAAGCTCTGATGCGAATAATTCGTACTGCTAAGATTTGATATCAAAAGAGGTTGGTGTAAATTGTAGATTTTTTGAAGCTTCTTTATACAGTTGCCTGCATGCTTGAAGAAAGACCATAAGTGTTGAAATATTCATGTGGATTCTTTTAAGGACTTAAAATTTATTTAATTGTTTTACATAGAAATGAATGCAAACCAAGTACGTTCTTCAGTAAGGATATCCAAATTGTTTACTCAAATATGAGACCATAAAGAAAGACTCGGTGTGATATGTCTGGAATTGATTTTTTCTCTATTAAGATCCCCATAATTTGGACAATCTTTTTTTTCTCATGTTTGAGTTTTTATCGAGTAGTATTTTTCAATATGCTGAGCCATTAAGGCATTGATGGATGCTTGATGTAGTAGGTCATGTGACATTCGTTTACAATGAGATAATTTTGGTTGAAATCTAATCTATGAATGTTGGAGACTTGACTATTAATCGGCATGTGTATATATCTTTTGAGGTGTTTTTTGTAAAAAATGAAGGAATTTTTTTGCTTTGTGAACCCATTGGGTTTATGATTTTCTAAACCGAGTTTTGCTAACTTTTGGTAAGACAGTAAAAAGTTGTAGAAATTTCCTATCGAACTATGCCAACCCAAGATTATTTTTAAGCCTCAAAACTTAAATTATGTTTCAAGATGATTATTAACATAGTCAACACTCTTCCACCTAAATTGTTTAGCTAGGAGGCATTTGCTAGATACATCATTGTGTGCTAGTGATTGTGATGTGTGCTAGTCTATTTTACCTAATTATGTTACAAACAAACCAAACAAGGCAAGCTCTGATAATATGTTGGATGCAAACCAAACCTATCATTGGTCCATATTTAGCTCCAAAACTTAAGCTGATAGGATGAGAAACCTAGACTTATATGTTTAAATCCATATTTTCCTAATTAACAATGTGGCGCTATTAGTTACTCTAACATGGAGAAAAGAGGTTGTGCAAGAGCTTGAACAAAGTTTTCATCCCATGTTCTTGGTTCTCTCATGCTTCTAATGGCATTAGTCACAAAAAAGGAGGATCTACATAGTGAATCATGTATTTAATGAATTATTAAAGTTTTTAATGAGTATATGCCTATGGAGATAGACATATTCGTTGAGGATTTATCTCAATTATTATCTCATGTGAATTATCATTTTCTACAAATTCAGAATTACTCATTTATATTATGCCTTAAGCTTTAAAATGATTTCGTGTATCCCATTTGTACTCTTTCCCTCTTGAAACTTGTGCAAGGAGCTCTATGCTAGTATTTTTCGCAAAAATATATTCTTTGCTAAGTCTAGATTGCCTTATGATTTCCTTACACAAGCTAGAGATATAGTAATTGTTTTTTAAGCTCCATTTGTGCATATAATGATAAGGTTGATAGTTTGTGAATGAATGCTTGTATTCATTAACCAAGAGTGTTACATAAATAGACAGATAAGTAGATATACAGTATACTAGTATAGTATAATGTATGTATATACATCTATCAATATACGTCTAACACCCCCCCTCAAACTCAAGGCGGATCATCATACGTCTTGAGTTTGGATAACAGGAAGGTATGCTGATGACGCGTCTGTGCCTTAGTGAAGAAATCAGCAACTTGAACCTCTGTGGGCAGATAGTGAAGAGATACAGACTGAGCACGAACATGAGATCGGGTGAAGTGAGCATCTACCCCAATATGTTTGGTCAGCTCATGCTTGACCGGATCGGTAGCAATCTGAAGTGCACCAGTACTGTCACAATGAATGGGAGTGGGAGTCTGGAGCATGACACCAAAATCCTGAAGAATAGAGCGAAGCCAGAGTATCTCCTGGACAGTAGAAGCCAAGGCACGAACCTCAGCTTCAGCACTGGATTTGGCAACAGTAACCTGTTTCTTGGTCTTCCAAACAATAAGAGAAGACCCAAGAAATACACAGAACCTAGTAACTGAAGATCGATCATCTGGAGAACTGGCCCAAGTCGCATCAGAATATGCCTGCAGCTGAAACGTAGATAGGCGAGAATAGAATAGACCACGTGATGTAGTCCCACGAAGATATCGCAGTACCCGAAGAAGATGAGCATAATGAACAGAAGTAGGGGCTGCAACAAACTGACTGAGGATGTGAACAGCATGAGAAATATCAGGACGAGTGACAGTCAAGTAGACCAAACTGCCAACCAAGTGCCGATAGCGCGATGGATCAGATAGAGGAATACCATCAGAAGCTCGTAGCTGAAGATGTAGCTCCATCGGTGTAGCAGCAGTACGGGTATCGGTCAAACCAGATCTAGCAAGAAGATCAAGAGTGTAGCGCTGCTGAGAAAGTCGATAACCATCAGAATGAGAAGTGATCTTTATACCCAAGAAGTAACGAAGTGGTCCTAGATCAGTCATCAAGAAGGTGTCACAGAGTTTCTGCTTCACAAAGTTAATGTGAGCAGAGTCATCCCCAGTCAGAATCATGTCATCCACATACAGAAGAAGAATAGTACGTCCTCGAGATGACGTGTGAATAAATGATGCTGGGTCATAAATACTAGCAGTGAAACCAGCTGCCTCAATAACTGTGCTGAATTTCTCAAACTAGGCTCGTGGAGCTTGTTTGAGACCATAAAGAGCGCGGCGTAGACGACAAACTGTCCCCGGAGGTACCTGAAGACCAGGAGGAGGAGTCATGTAGACCTCATCCTTTAAGTCGCCGTGAAGAAAAGCATTCTTCACATCAAGCTGATGAAGAGTCCACCCTCGAACAGCCGCTACAGCAATCAAAGTACGGACAGTGTGCATATGTGCCACTGGAGCGAAGGTCTCCTCATAATCACGACCATGCTCCTGCTGAAAACCACGAGCAACCAAACGCGCTTTATAGCGCTCAAGAGACCCATCAGAACGGGTTTTCACCCTGTAGATCCAGCGGCATGTGATGGGAACGGCATGAGAAGGGAGAGGAACTAGATCCCATGTATGAGTACGAGATAAGGCATCAAGTTCCTCTGTCATGGCATTCTGCCACTCAGGTGACTTAACCGCCTCCCTGTAAGTTCCTGGTTCAATGACATTTGAAACATTGGTGCTAGCAGAGGCATATCGGTGAGGAGGAAGTAAAGATGAACGATCACGTAAAGAATAAGTATGAGATGGTACCTCGGATACGGGATCAGAAGTAGGAGTGGCGTTAGAGAGGGCCGGCCGAGATGGAGATGCTGCGTGTTCCCGACGTTGATAAGTAATTCGGACAGGTGGATGAATAGGAGGGAGTGAGGAAGTATCAAGAGATAAGGAAGGAGAGGGAGCAAAAGAAGAATGTGAGATAAGATCTGGAGAATGGACATTGGGAGAGGAAGAAGAGGATCCTAAGAAAGGATCATCCGTAGAAGAAGTAGGAAAAAGAAAAGACAGGGTCACATTGGGAGAGGAAGACTCAGTTGAGGAAGATGAAGGATCAGAAAGGTGTGGATTCATCAAAAATGACATCACGAGATATACGAATACGATGAGTGACAGGATCATAACAACGATATCCTTTATGTTCAAGACTATATCTTAGAAAAACACAGGGGACTGACTGAGCAGTAAGTTTGGTTCGTTCCCTAGGTGAGAGCAAAACAAAACAACGACAACCAAAAACACGAAGGTGATCATAACGAGGAGGTGTGCCATACAGGCATTCACCTGGGCTACGGTCCTTAAGATGAGAAGAGGGTTGTAAGTTAATAAGATAGACGGCAGTATTGACCGCATCAGCCCAGAAATGAGGAGGGAGAAAAGCATCAAGCAATAAAGTACGAGTAGTCTCTAGGATGTGGCGATGCTTGCGCTCAGCGACCCCATTCTGAGGGTGAGCCCCAGGACAAGATAACTGAGGCAAGGTGCCCTCAGAAGATAAGAAAGTACGAAAAGCTTGAGAAATGTATTCACCACCAGAGTCAGACCGAAAGGTCTTAATAGAGGCAGAGAACTGGGTATGTATCATGATAGTGAAAGAGCGATAGATGGATAATAATTGACTACGATGATGCATAAAATAAAGCCAGGTAAAACGAGTGTAGTCATCAATAAAAATAACATAATAACGATTGCCCCCTTTTGATACAAATGGGGCAGGACCCCAAACATCAGAATGTATAAGTTCAAAAGGAGCAGTAGTTTGAGACATACTTATTGGATAAGGACGCTGTATCTGTTTATCGAGTTTACAGCCAATACAAACCACATCAGAAGAAGGAGAAACAGTTCCTAAAACACCATGACGAACAAGAGAGGACAAACGAGACGAACACAAATGACCAAGACGAGAATGCCACATATGATGGGGAATAACTGCAGCGTGACAGTGAGGTACCTCAGAAACGGGAAGATGAAGGGAGTCCAACGCATATACTCCACTATGGCGGCGGCCAGCTCCAATCACCGCTCCACTGTGATCCTGCACACGACAAGATGTACGATCAAAAATAACCTGACAATCATAATCAGTTATTTGGCTAACAGACATAAGATTCATGGAGAGGTGAGGAACATGTGAGACAGAAGGTACGGAAAAAGTTTTAGAAGAAAAATGACCAGTAGAAGAGACAGGAAGTAGTGTGCCATCAGCAATACGCACACGAGTGACAATAGAGGGTGAAAGGGAATTATGAAGATGAGTGGCATCATGAGTCATGTGAAAAGAAGCACCAGAGTCAAGAAGCCAAAGTGGACAGGAACTACCTGGAGTAGATGGAGCACCCTGAGTGGAGCGAGCATGACCAGTAGAGGACTCTGTCAGATGAGACTGCTGGAACTGTCGAAACATCGCTAAGACCTGCTGATCTGTGGGGGATTTAGGATCTGGGAAGGCTTGTACAGAATGCACATGAGGTGTTGGAAGAAGAGGTGGACGCTGTGAATAACCAATAGATGAGACACGCGGAAGTCCTCGGTGCTTCTTCCGACAGTCACGCTCGAGGTGGCCTATAAGACCACAGTAGTGACAGGTCATAATCCTCTTCGACCGTGGCGGTGGTCGATAGGAAACATGTGGTGGTGGCGATGGACCAGAGGGCGACGGCACGTGAGATGCAGAAGGAAGGCGAGAGACAACAAGAGCACTGCCTCCCCCTGTGCTCGTCGTCGTTGTCATGACGATACCCGTCGTATGTATGAATTTATCATGCGACTCCGACCTGAGTTCGAGTCGACTCGTGCCCAGCTTCTTCACGCTCCATCTGCATACTCTTTAGAAGAGGCCTTCGCTTTTGTTCGTGCGGTGGGAGGAGCTGAGAACGGGCGATGGCTGGCTGGGAGCAGGCGATGGCGGGCGGTGGCTGGGCTGGGACTCGGGTGCGGTTGTGAGGGGCTGGAGGTTGAAGGCGCGGTGGCGGTGAGGCTGGAGGGGCTGTGAGGTGGCTGGAGGTGGGAGCGGGCGGTGGCAGGCGGTGGCAGGCGGTGGCTGGCTGGGAGCGAGCGTTGGAGGAGCTGAGAACGGGCGGTGGCTGGTTGGGAGCAGGCGATGGCGGGCGGTGGCTGGGGCTGAGACTTGGAGGTGGCTGTGAGAGGCTGGAGGTGGGTCGGGTGCGGCTGTGAGGGGCTGGAGGTTGGAGGTTGGAGGCGCGGTGGCTGAAGAGAGGGAGAGAAGAAGATCCGGCGTCGATGTTGATCGGAGGAATCCGGAGATGAGAGGGAGAGAAGAAGATCCGGCGTTGATCGCTGAAGGCTGTGAGAGTGATGAAGGCCGGATGAGAGGGAGAGAAGAAGATCCGGCGTTGATCGGAGGGCTGAGCTCAGGGGCTGAGCTCAAGGGTGAGCTGGCCGGAATCCGGCGTTGATCGGAGGAACCGGAAGCTCTGATACCATGATAGTTTGTGAATGAATGCTTGTATTCATTAACCAAGAGTGTTACATAAATAGACAGATAAGTAGATATACAGTATACTAGTATAGTATAATGTATGTATATACATCTATCAATATACGTCTAACAAAGGTGTGAATTATTTATTCTGTTGTTAAAATGAAGAAAAGATCTAACACATAACTCTTTTGTGCTTGGATGACTTCAATTTTCATATCTTACCTGCCCATAGCTAGCTGTGAGTTTTATTTCTTGATGGTAATTATAAGTTCTAACATGTTGAAGCAGCTCATAAATTAATTATATATAGGAATCACAGTTTTCCTTTTTTAAATTGTGCCATTTAATAATCCTCAATCAATTAGAAGCATTGATTTTTTTTAATAACATGTAAAAGGCTTTAAAGGCTTAAGTACAAATTGTTTTTTATTATCTGTCTCCTTTCGGTTGCTGTTAAATCAACAGGTAATACCTTAAATGTGCAATATTCTTAATTATGGAGTTACTGTTAGTTTTTTGTTTTGATAAAATTACAGAGTTTTTCTATCTGCAGGTCTTACTTCTTTATTGCAATTGAATCTCAATCGATGTGGTCTATCAGATAAGGGGTGTGAGAAGCTTTCTGGTGAGTCGGTTTAATGTTTTGATGACTTGACACCCATCATACTCATCAGGATATACATCTTATATAATGATTTTGAAAAATGCTACTTCTTCTAGTGTCCTTTGGCTAATTCGACTTTATCCTAGCTCTATTTTCCCTTTTTTGTGCCTTTGTTTGCATGCCTAGTCTGCAAGTAGTGTTGGGATACGGGACAGGCTCAAGAATTGTTGTTAAGATATGAAGTCTCCTTTTTACAATATGTAGATATTTTGTTAGTTAGTCGTTAACATTGTCACAGCCATGTGAAAATTTACATTTACATACTTTTGGAGTTTGTTCCTAGTTGTCAATTGGGATTTCTCAATATTTAATTGCATGCACCTGCAATATTAGAAGAGGAAGTGGGAAGTGATCGTTTAAAGAGAATGCATGGAATCTGCCGGGCTTTGGAAGCTTGACATTGTTTCAACAAATATGTATAGAGTTGGATATGGTAATTTATTGCATAGTAGGATTCGTATATTGTAATGGTAGTCTTCCATGAAGGTCCTGTTTGTTTCAATTATTCTACATTTGATTTTCCTAATTACTGTGTGCAATGACCATGCCTAAGCTATTGTTATTCTGCTGGAAACATTTGTAGTTATATACTCAAAGTTTTAGATAGATTACTGGCTTCTGAACCCATTCATTAAGCTATTGTCGTCTTTCTACCTAATAGGCCTGCATGAGATCTCAATTCATTGTTTTGAGTCTATCTTTATTAAAAGGGCATGGATGCATGTAAACCATTAATCAATTGAAGTTAAATGGATTATAAGGAAATGCTTCTACAATAGTTACATTTTGTTCTAATTAGATATTTCAATTTAGAGTTGGCATCATCTAGTTTCAAGCATAACTTTAAACCAAGATTAAGGACCTGTTTGGTTCGCTGATGTGGAGGTCAAAATGACAGAAGTGAGAGTTGATGTGACACTTCCACTTCCAAACATAACTTTAGATATGAGTGCTTTTTCACTTGTGAAGCAGAAAGGAGTAGCATCCCTATTGAAGACCAATAGATATGAGTGCTAAGTAAAGGAAAAATCAGGTTGTTTTTATGGTGTCAGGTTTTGTCAAAGCTCTGAAATTGGCTGATACTCATCCTTGCAAATTACCAGAAAGAATCATGACGGTTGTTTAACACTATAACAATAATTACCTATCACAAGTATGAGAATCTTTCTTCCCAGTGAAGGTTGGTTCCTGATTATTCCAGATGGGTTCTCTGTTTTGTCCCATATATTACCTGCACTCTCCATGTTTTCTTTGTCAACTTGGTGTATCATACATTGTCCCATTATCTTCTTCATTAAGACTGTATCAGATGGCAAACATTGTTAAGTTTTTGGTAATGATTCTAATAGCCAAAAGCCCTAGCCTCTATTTGTGAATATTTCCCACTTCTCTGATTTCCCTGCACATCATTAATGGTAATAAATAGACAAGCGTTTGTCTTTGTAAATCTAAGTGGTTGCCTCTGAGAGATTCAGTGATGAACATTTAATGTTGATCATCTGAGGTGAGGAAATTCCAGGCTCAAACAAGATAAATATCTATGCTCAGGTTGGGATAGTTTTTGAGAAAAAGAGATACCATAATGCTTGGATGTGTTGTTTTGAGGAATTTAACCACTTTTCCATGATGTTTTCTTAATCATATTGAGTGTATGATCATAGTCAATATGATTGACACCGTTTGGATCTAATAAGTCATCTTTGCTAATTTTTCCTTTCAATATGAAGTGTTAATGCTGTTACCTCATAAGATATAATATTTAGCAAATCATCTAGTTCATTAGCCCATGACATTGCGTATTGAGTTCAACATTTGACTAGTTTTCTACAGATGTTCTTTACACCGTTAAACATCATGCTTAACTTTTCCTTAACCGCTTATCAGTTGTTGTTCCTAGTTATTCAGTTTAAGGAGCATTTTATTTGTTATCCAGTCTGAATCTGGCTATTAAATATTGTAGAGCTTATTCAGTTGAAAGACCTTGATCTGGGGTACAACAAAATCACCAATGCATCTTTGATACATTTAAAAAGTGGGCACGTAGTTTTTAATATTTCATGATTTTCTAGAATGTATAGAATACTATATCTAGCTCGGAGTTCTTATATTTTATCCCTATGTAAGTTTGCATGCCCCCTGTTTTGGTTTCATTTACCTGTTTTTCATGTTCTTCATTTCTTATTCCTAGCTTCATTTTCGTGCTATGTTTGTGATGTTGATTACTTTCCTTTTTTTCTATACTTGATTATTTTTCTTCTTTTGTTTTAATATTTTCTAATTTAGCTTCTCTTTCTGTTCTAATAAATTTTTAATTTGCTAGTGATTAAGTTCGCTTAGCAAATTTAATTTCATTGATGGCATCATGAATAAACTTGAAGATGGACCCAAATTTATGTCTTCAAGTTTTCACCTCTAGGCCTAACAAGATAAGCTTACTGGCATCCTTTTCTGTACTATTAATGTGATTTTCAGCTGTCGACTTTGTTAATTGCAGGCTTAATTAACCTGGAGAGCTTGAACTTGGTTTCTTGTAAAATTAGTTGCAGAGGTCTGTTGAACATCAAAGGTAAGTGCAACAATTCTGCATTTATGTTAGCAATATGTTTGGTGTCTCACTCCTTTTTGTGCATAGCACAAGCACAATATCCGTCACTGAACTTGTGACAATTATCATAATCATCCTGACAATCTGCAAGTCGTTCTTTGTATGCTTCCATCTGTTGTTGCAGGACTGACATCATTGAGAAATTTGGTATTGTCAGAAACGACAGTGAAAAGCGAAGGACTTGGTCATCTTTCTGGTTTGCTCTTTCATTAAATCGCACATACAAAAATACATAATTCACATGTCCTTCTTCGAGAGTGACTTATATTTAGTGGACAATTGTGTGGTACTTCAGTTTGTAGAGTGTGCTATTCTTTACATTAGTTTTGTACGATTGCCATTCTCACTAATATTTCATTGCTTTGATGATTATGTGATTATCCTATCCCTTCTATGAATATGAATCCACGTTGATCACAATCTCTGATCTATAAAAATCATTTGAAGAACTCTTGAAGTTAGAAAAAATTATGTGGTCTCTTGTATGGACAGATTTTTCTTTCTTTTCTCTTTTCAAAGTTGTTTTCTTCTGTGGGAAGAATGCACTGAAGATACAGCAGTCTAGAATCCATTATACCAAATACTAAAAGTTATGCAGGCCCTTAGCAATAGGAGGGATTGGTGAAGGTTTGTTTGATGATTCCCAAATAAATGACAGCTAATTTATATTCTAGTAAATCTTGAACTTGGTGCATTCATATTGGAATAGACAATGATTATTTTCCTGTTTTTATCATTATTCAAATCTACAAGGTGCAATAACAATAATGTAAGAGATACCAGTGTCAATATATTTTTTATTTAGGCTATGAAGCTGTTTTAATATCCTTGTACACATGTAAAGAAAATATTTGTAGAACTTCCATTTGGTTATGCTTTATTAGAGATATATCATTCAACAAATGCGAATTGTGACATATTTTGCTTAATTATACTCATTGTTTGTGGTAATATTGAATTGTTTAATATTATTACTTCATGCAGCCATTTGTGAAAATTAAACTCCCAGTATTATATTGTGAGCCTAAGTTCTGTTGCCTGCTTTAATAATATTTTGTGTTAGCTTCTTAAGCCATCAATCCAGTAGGTGTTCATGCTCCTAGTTTCATTGTTGTCTTCTATTTTTTTGAACAATAAATGATGTATCTGCTCAATAGCATTGAGTAAAAGACATTTTGACTAGTCACTTTCAAATAGACATCATCACATGGGGAAATTAGGGCCAGTAGATGATGACAACATTGCACGCTAACCACCATTTTGTATTGTCCATGCACTTCAACATGTTGCTAAATACAGTGGAAAATCTCCAGTAAGTAAAAACAAAACAATTGCTTGAAAGGAGTTTGGTTGTTGGTTAATTTTGCCTTTCCTTTCTTAAAAACCTGAAGACAGGTCTCTGATTTGTTGTTGTTGACAATTTTCCTTTCAGTCAATGATGCAGCTTTAGAATGTGCTGTTCATTTGCCTCCATAAATTGTTAAATTCAATGTAATTGAGTATAGCACTTGTATGATTAGCCTGATTGATTTGTTTTGTGCAACATGTGCTGGATATATTCATTTTAACTCATCAATATACATGGCATTTATTATCTTATTATGTGATTAAGCACTCCTTCATTCTGAGCCATATACTTTGCTTATTAGTACTGGTGATTATCTTTATTGTTCTAGGTTTACTCAATTTGAAGAATCTCGATCTGTCTTTCACTTTAGTCGATAATGATAGTTTAGCAGCATTATCTACATTGACATCCCTTGAGTCACTTCGTCTGGACTATCTTAAGATTTCAGCTAGAGGCCTGCCTTTTCTTTCAAGTAAGCATATTTACCAATATTACCATGCTTGATTCATGTTAACATGTAATTGTCTGTTCTGATCATTTGGTCAGGATAAACTATCTTCTCTTCTATTGTGGTTCTTCCAAGCTTAATGCTCAAAGTTATGATCATACTGGTAAATTTCAAGTTTTTCATGCTGGTGGCATATTCAATATGCTTATTTTTGGCAGACATCATATACGCTTTCAACTTACTTTGTTCAAACTTTTACTTGTATTGATCTTATGGCAGGCATTTTGTTTTTCAAATTTTGATACCATGCTTAATAGAAATCTTATTAGAGTGTCCTTTTATTCTTGCTTTCTTCTACATCTGTTGGTTTGTAAAGAGAGAAAAAAAACTAGTTTTACACCTTTAGGGATTACAGGTGGAGTAGCTTCCAAATATGAAGGGTATTTATTTATGTCAGTATTTCTTTATACAACGTATCATTGTGAAAATCAAGGTTTTCTATTTTAATTTATGAATGAACTAAAGCACAAAATTGTAGAAAGAAAACCCAACATGCACACATACTCAGATGGGTGATCAAACAAGATTTCTGATTCTTGTTTAATTTTTCTTTCTTTCAACATTCCTGCAGGTCTCATTGGATTGACTCATCTGGATTTTTCCGGTTGCCTAGTTAGGAATTTTGCATTGGACACTACCTGTCCGTCTGTTCAAACACTTTAGAGTTGTAGTAGTTTTGATGTAATATGATTGTGTTAATTTTCGTAATCTGTATGTAAATCCTAAAAGTAAAGAGTCAAAAAACTTAACAATATGACATGTTCAATATTGCACAAGAAGTACTTCATTCTCAGTTTAAGTGTCCCATATCTGTGAAATTTCTAGGCCATAACCGCCTGACTTTTCATCAGAAAATTGGTAATCCATGAATTTCTGTTTTTAGCAATACAATTCTCTTGTTGGATATGATTCTAAGTGGTGTTTGGTCATAGCAGGAAAAAGAGTTTGGAATTTGAAGTAGCAGTTAACACTAATGAGTGTAATTAGTCTTGTTGTTTAAGAACAATTATTCTAGTTTTACCCTAATTCCAGTTTATATTTTTGGTTGTCTATTCTAGAATAAGCCAGGATAACATGGTTTAGTAGTGTTTACTGATACACAGACCCTTACCAAAGTTTGTCTTTTAAGTATTCATAATTGATGCACTTGAGTTTTGAATTTTACGCTACATTTGCAGAAGTTACATACTTCTTAAGGCTTCATTAACGTGATAAACCGTTTTAATACATACCTTAATAAGTTACAGAATCAGGTTGTGTGAGTAAAGTTTAGTCACTGGTCTATACTTTCATGCAGGCACAGTTTGTATATTAAAAATCAGGTCATATTATATAATCATATTAGATTTCTTTAATGTAGTTCTCAGGCAATGCCCCAAAAAACATTCTGTTTCGGCCTTTCTCTTATCTCAGACATTGTGAAATTCTCTGTGAACACTTCTTGAGAAATCAATGTGGTGATCTGAATTTTATTGCTTCTTAGCCATTAGTCATGTTTTTTTTTTTTTTATGCTTAAAAATGGCGAACAGGCTTCAAGAATCTGCAGTCCCTTGAGATATGCGACGGGATTCTTATTGATAACAACATGGACGGCATCAAAGGCCTTACCTCACTTAAACAGTTAAATCTGTCTAATAACTATGGGCTCACAGATAGGACACTAGAAAGTATTTCTGGTATTTCAATAAAGATCCAGAGCATATACTATTCTTCAATTTTGGTTTACTGATGCTTATCAGGCCCCCTGATCTTGTACTTCGCAACCTCTGCAGGATTGACTGCCTTGTGTTTACTGAACGTTTCATTTTCTTTTGTAACTAATGCTGGTCTGCGTCATCTCACATCATTGAGGAATTTGAGATCACTTTATCTGAATTCCACCGGAGTGACTGGATTTGAGCTAAGGATGTTTCAAGCTCATGTTCTTCCTAATCTGATAATTTTTCAACCATGCTAATGTGATGTTCTGAGCAAGAAGCAAAACCTGAAATAAACTGCAGATATGGATGCAATATTGCTAATGATATTTGCAAGTGATTTGCGTTTGTTTGTCTGAAGAGTGTCTTAGTTTTGTGACACCTTGTTTTTTGTATGTGAACCAATGGAAAGAGAATGAGTGTCAATATATGTTTCATTTGTACATGTAAATGCGAGAAATTTTGTCGATATTCTTTTCTTTGATCATGTTGCATCCTGGTAAAATCTCAAGAGTTCATGTTGTAATTGTTTGAAAAACAAACATTCAGAAACTTGTTGATACAGTATGATCCTACAAATACAGTGTCAAGTGAAATAATGTTGTGACTAAGTAAACAGTTTCATACATTTTCTCTGCCATAGGAGAAGTTATTGTTTATTACTGTGATATCTTGTATATTCGTTTTTTTTTTTTTTGGCAAAAACTCTTATGATAAAGACTTTCGAGAATAAGGTAAATTTATTTTTATTACTGTGATATCAAGTTTTGTTGCCTTTACATGGAAGTGTTTTTTTTTTCTTATTTTAATATAGTAGGTCTTAAATAGGCCCCCCTTTTTTGTGTCCTAAAATAAAATTGAAATTTGAAGGTTTGAGGAATATGGAAACAAACAAAAAACGTTTAGCAAATACACAAAAACTAAACAAGGACAAGATGACCTTTTCAAGTTTAATCTCCTGTGAAAAAATTTAACATCTACTCCGATGAAATTAAACTGCAAGTTCTGGCTAAATTCAGAATTATGTATCTACAAGAAATAATGACAAGAAAAATTGACCATTCACAAGCAACATCATGCCGATAATAGTCAGTTTCGATTTTAATTTATTCAAATTAGATTAAAATGAACTAAGAATTAGAATCAAATACATGGCTAAAGTATAGCTTCCACAATAAATATACACAAAAATTTATAGTGAAATGTAACTATGAGTTTTTTGTATCTCCATTGGTGGAGCGGCATATAACCGAGAGAACAATCAAAAGAGCAGACACTAGTGCCGAAATGAAAGTGATGCTCGATACAAGAGTTGTGTGTTCCTTATTACCACATGGTACCAACCAAAAACTGATGTTTTTATGACTGTCATCGCTCCACTCGGTAAGTATCCATGAACAGAAATCAAGATGTATAACTCGAGGTTTGCATCGCATGAGCAAATCTGGTTGGGCAAATTCAATCTTGGAGTAACCGACAACATCAAGGGGCTGCAGAAATATGAGATATTGGCATCAACATATTAATTAACTGTATTCTTGCAAGGTAATTTCATTAATTACAGAACCAAGGCAAATATTGCAAACGCTGTGGATTTTACAGACAAGGAAATAAACTAGAAATGTCGAAGGCAAGTTATACATCTTCCATAAGTTCAGAATGTTAAAGCAAACCAAATGCATTATGTTGAATCAATTCAACCCAGGAAATTTAAATGGATGGGATCATTTCTGTACAACTGATAGGATGAGAAACTCAAACTTATGTGCACATGTACACTAACTAAAATGACAGTGGACTATTAATTACACTAATTGACCCATATTATATGCTTGCAAAATAAACCAATTAACCACAATATGATATCATGTTAGATGCAAACTAAACATATTTAGGCTTGACTCAACCCAAAAGCTTAAACTAATCGGATAAAATACTCCAAGACTTGTATATTCATATGTATTTATGAACTAAACCAATGTAGGAGTCTTGGCAACTCTAATATGAAAGAATGATCAGTGGATGTTTAACTCCATCAATACAATTCTAAGATGAGAATTTTTGCATCAAAAATCAAACCTCACCAGTCATGAGTAGGTTCTTATAATGAGTCCAAGTAATTAAGCCACTATCGATACATGTCTATTGAAAGAAATCAAATAAACAATTCCAGAGGAGCAAAGCTGATGAACCCAAAGATTAACAAGAGAATGTACAATGATAGCAAATAACTGCCATCTATCAGGCATCATTAAATAACTACTTCAGTGCCGGATTTTAAAGAGTATTTTCTGCCCACTTATGAATCCACCAATACAAGAAAGATATCACATCTTTACTAGTCTGTTTCAAGCAGTTTTGCGATCAATGAACACAAATGCAAAAGGCACGGGGAAAGACATGCACAAACAAATTAAGGAATTATAATAAGAATGATCTTGGGAATCCTCTTTATTCCAGACTAGGAAGCAAAAACAAAACAAGCCCTTCAAGGTTGTCTTTTTCTATAACCCAAATCCCATGTATAGCAAAGATGTATCACATAAAGAGGAGCACATTGATAGTCCCGTAACTGAAAAAAAAAGTAGTGATGCTACTTATAGTACCGCAACCAAAAAAAAAAAAGCAGCAATGCTATTGGAAAATACTCTAGCCATTGAGCGCATAAACTCGATCAATATCCAATGGAACAATTGACAGCTCAACCATAAAGAAGTGCTGTTTCTTAAGCAGTTAATAAAAAAACTGAAATTTTTCTTGCGAAATAGTGCATTTTGAAACTAAAATAGGTTTGCAGAAACTAGAAATCTTAGTTGGGCTTGCAGTCACCAGTCTACTTGTAAGTATTGCACAGAAAATAAACAAAAAAAGGACCCATTGGCTTCATAGGAGAACTGTTAAAAGGAGACCACGGTAAGACTAGATGTATTTTATGTGTCTAATCAGATATTTATTTATTTATTTCTTTATTATGATTAACCATGTGGTTCTACTGTCAATTATAAGTTGTTGCTATTTTAAAGTTTATGAAAAAGAATAACTTCTCTTTCACTCACCGGATACCTAGCATGTAATGGTAGTTCCACAGTGATCTCACTTTGTCTTGATAGAACATTATGCGTAGTGTTCATATGGACCTCAACAACAGACTTATTCGAAAGTGCAGAGGGAAGTTCCAAATTGGTGTCTCCAAACACAGCAACATCAAGAAAAACTGCGAATTTCAAGATTGATTGCATTCTATGAGAGAACAAAAGCTACGCAACTGCAAAAATATTTCAAAAGGGAAGCTTTTTACCTTGATGCTCAACAAGATGCTGAAGCTCAAATGGGTCGGCAAAGACCCCAATCGGGAGTCGTTCAATAACAACTACTTCACAGTAATGATTGTTCAACAATGACATATCGTCTGCCATGATATTTAACTTGAAATTGATGACAAGACGTCTATGAGAACCTTCACCAATCAGGGACCGGTTCAGCTCCGAGAATTCAAACACATCATTCAAACTATAAACTAAACTTCTAGATAGCTCATCTGAACCAACCTCTTGAGCTAAACCATGAAAATCCAATTCAAGTATTTGCCCATGTTTTTCATAGAAATAACCAGTGAGAAACTTTTGGGAGCATGGCAAGTCAATAGCAATGTTTGGATGACTATGTTTAACATCATTCTGTAGACCAAAACTATCCACCTGATGAAACCAATAAAAGAAAATTTCTTCAGAAAAAGGATATATATAATTAATCAAACTGAAATTTCTACAGCTACAAGCTACTGTAAGAAAATAGAAACCTTTTTTGGTCAAAAATGGACTGTTTGGATTGATATTATCAAAGGTTAATTCCATTCCAGCCGGAATACACTAGTTTGACAGAATATCTGCTTTTGACTAAAAGAGAAAATGTTGTTGCAGCTAATTTAAACTGAATTATGATGTAACTAATTAAACCAGTGCCATCCACACCAGTTGAAACATAGAAAGAGGCTACACACCTGCCATATATCCCGCCTACTTAACAAATTTCTGCAAAATCTCTTTCCTTCCGTCTAGTGCACCACCATTTTGTGGTAATGTCAACAGCTCTTTTGCTTGTTGACAAGTTTTAGCCATAATTCAGGGGAAATCAGACGCATCTACTTCTATTTTCTTATTATGGATGCCATGCTTGGTCACATTCAGGAAAATATCAAGAGGATTCACGCTGTATTTCAGGATGTTTTCATCCAAAACACGAAGCCACATAAGTCATTTCTGGGGCAACTAATCTAAAACTTCAGAATATGCCTATCTTCACATAATAAAAAGCAAAACAAGCAGGCCATTCTTTCTACGAATTTCAAAATTATGTATGACTTACAATGTATAACATGTAATAAAACTAACCTTGAGAAAAACAATACCCCATAAGAGAAACAAGAACACCTGAAAGACCAATGTAATTTAGGAAGAATATTGGCAAATATCTCATGAATCATGATTTAAAAAGAATGTATCTTTAAAAAGATAAGATAAATAAAATAATTAAAGCACACTCAACATAGAAAATGAAACAGATAAGAATGCTTGGCTAATATATTTGCCAAGACATGACAAAACAAACGCAATTTCTGTAAAAAAAATTAATTCTGCTCTGTGAGTGATAAAGAAAATTTACTGCAAAAATAAAAACAGTTTTCTCACGGGCTAATGAAATTTGAAGTAGGCATCAATCATCCATTAAAAAAATATGAATGAACACAAAATTCCCACTTTAATTGGAAAATCAGTTTCTTCGTCAGCTTGTGCTTGACTTTTAAACACCAATAGAAAATAAGGCCCAGTCGATGAACATATAGGTCACAAGAAGATGTATATGCTACACCCTATTCAGAAGCACTTTTCATCATTTTCATGTCAAAGAATAATAAATCATTTCTCAGATGGTTAGCAGAAGTCATAAATATCATATCTTGATCTGTATTAGTAGAAGCCAAATCATGTTTTTAATATCAATCTATGATACCCTGCACATTAAAGTTTGCAATTAACAAGTAAAGGTGTCTCCAACCCTTCAACTATTACACAGACACAAGACAGCTAGTGCAATGCTTAACTCAAGAGGGTGAAAAAATGGAAATAAGAATAAATACTAAAGAAAAGCCTAAACATAAGAATGAATAAAATAAGGGTAAAAAACAAAAACCAAAAGGAACTCTGATGGGTAATAGACTCAAAAAGAAATTGGGAAAATCAATTTACCCAATAATTTTGCTTTATTCATGAAACAAATATAACTCTGATATGTACTAACTGCATAGAATTTAAAAAAAAAAATTCAGGAATTAATTTTCCCAATAAGTTTGCTTCAAGCGATCCAACACCAAACCGACCCCACAATGGACGGAAATATTAAAGTAATCTTTGCTTGCGTAACCATACAAAAAAGGGTAATTGCTGATACAACCTTGTAAATACCTTACATATCCTTACAAAACAAATGTATTGTCCAAATGAGGTGACAAGCAGCAGATACTAAAATAATGAAATGACTTCTACCTGTTCATGTTACTTGTTCTTTAGACTTTTTTTTTATTCTTCCATATATCGTGAGGTACAGAAATAGATAACTTTGTTTTCCTTTAAAACCAAGTGGTTTAGAAATAGAAATATAAAGTGAATTGTCTGCATTCTATCAAAAACGTGTTCTATCTTTGTTTAACATACATTTTCCTAAAAAACCTTTGGAAGTGTTGAACTACTAGTGCTACTAGAATAAGGTTTTGAATAAGCTTTTGATCTTTAAAATTTCTATACAGCATCAGAATTTTGAACTACTCTGCTTCTTGACTTATTCTTAGTCTTTTCCTCTTCATCTGAATTCACAGGAACTATTGAGAGAGCAAATTGTCTATGCAATACAAGCTTTCCAATATTATGAATATTTCTACTTACTTACAAGCTATTAATTTAGTGTATCATTGACAATACAACTTCCCTTATCTCTGAAATCAGGTTACTTTCCTAAGTTTCTAAAATATGCAATTGAATCAATGCTTATGGTTTAGTTAGAAGACTATATACAACAATGAAAAAAAGTAAAGCAAAAATATGTTAAAGCAAATATTCTCTTCCAAGCAGCAAATCAGTACTATTGTTCACCAAGTCATTTATCAAAACTTAGCAACAGTTAAATAAGCTGACAACCACATGATAAAGCAAAAATGAATAAATCAAATAAGGAAAAAGGACCTTGGATCTCCAAAAGAAAGTTGATAATGAAAAATTTGCAGCATTAAGCAACATTACGCTCCCCAGTCTTCGTATCATTCAATTTTTTGGGTACAACTCTCCATAAATCATACAGCCAACTTCATTGGTACATGGAAATGCACTATAGCATTGAAGTGATATATTTAATTCATTTAAAAAATATAAAACATATGAAAGCAAAATGAGACCTTTAGTAGAGTTTTTTCTTTTTCAACCTGATTTAGAAAGAAACAGGGCTGTCTTGTATGTCACTGAGGTTAGGCAAAGAACTCCAAAGATTGATAAGTTCAAAATGCTAAATTCGGAGCACCTGTAGAACAGTGACTATGCAATTAACTCACTGGCCCATAAATACACATCCAAAGAAAGAATGGTTGAAGCTAACAAAAAAATCTAAGCCTTCCCCAGAAAAAGAATGATGAGGGGGGGTTATTTTCATATGATGAACAAAGAGATAGGAATGAACGAAGAGGCTCATGATGAACGCACCGGGGCTGGCGATGGACGGGAAGGCGTGCGGCGAGGGCTTGGAAGAGACGACAAGGCGGGCAGGGCGCGAGGGCTTGGGAGAGCCGAGAAAGTGTGCGGTGCGGGCTTGGAAGAAGTGAGAAGGCGTGCGGCGAGGGCTTGGGCTGGCGAGGGGAAGGCGAGTGTTGGGAGAGGCGAGCGTTGAGAATTTCTTTAGATTTTATTTTTTTTTGTCATTCTTTGGTTTAAACCTATGTTTTGTCTCTGTAGATGGGCTTGGGTCTTTCTATTTCAATTTGACCGGTGAGACTGTTCCAATTATTCGAATTAAGAAATATTAGTCCCCAAACGGAATGCCGTCAATTTTTCCGTCAAATTAAATTCCACATGGCATTTTTTATTACTTAAATATATTAACCAAAAGTTTTCAGAACTTAATAACCGGTTTAATTTTGGATCTGAGTTTTTTAATGGATCCGACAACTTAACTCCACCCCTCTCCTCTCCCTCACCCTTCTTCTCCATCTCAACATCGGCTTCTTCATCCAATGGCGTGGTGGCTCCAAGCAGAAGCTTCATCATCTCCATGCTTCTGCCACTGCGAACACCTCTTTAGCTGTCACCTGTCTGCTCGCCTTTGCCCATCCAAATCCCAAATCCTACTAACATGGCAGGATTTCTGCTCATCTTATATACTCTTCTTACAAAGTTTTTTTTGTTAACCAGACCCAAATCCTAAACTTTTATGGACTTAACTCTCTGCAGCATGAGCACTAAGTTTTCACTAGAACATTGCTGGATAATAAAATAACAGAAAATGGCATAACACATGAACACCTCTGTTAAACAAACTACCCAATACCAAACATGAGTAAAAATTAAACAAATTAACTGCACTCCATATGTATATTGCGTACACTGAACATGAGTAGAAGTACAACTTCTAATTCATTGACTGAGTAAAGTTTACAAAAGCAATGTTTTGTTCTCAGGCTGCAATACATAATAAACAACCTCAAAATTTTGGGTTCTTACATACATGTCAGATGTTTGCCCTAGAAAAGACTACTCCAAAAATCATTTTGTTGTGTTCCTTGCTTCAAAATCCTGGGGGTCTTTCAGTTGCAGCAGCTATCACACTCTATTGTGTTAATACCTCAAAAGCATCATTTGTTGTAATAGTTTGTTGCATTTGATCTTCACTTTCATTTTGTTTCTCCCTTTTATTGACCTTGCTACCCTTTCTCGGCTGATGATTTCATAAAACAAATGCATGCCACCATTTAAAAAATTAAGTACAATAATTGATTGGCATGGCATAAGAATTGTAAACATCATAGCTTACATGTTGTTTATTGGTAGTTCCAAATGAAGCTACATTAGGACCCGCCCTACCAATAATAATTCCACCAGTGTGTGCACTTTACAACATATGAAAAAATTCACACTTGTATGACTGAATTAGCATTGAAATTAGCAGGAATATTACCCTCAAGATTTTAAATGGGCCATGTCTAGTGGCAGGGAGCTTTTCACTCCCTCTACATGCAACAACTGCAGATTTGTTATCATTGCTTCTCTTCTTTGCTAGTTCTGCAGCAGTAACATCTCCTCCGTGAACCACATTTCCATCATAACTGAGATTAGTTAGCTCTGCTGTCATTGTTGACTCATGTTTACCATTAGCATTTTCAACCTGTAACAGATAAGAAAAGGTATTCAAATGAAAATAGCCAGAGATGTAAATCAATTGGCAATATCAAGCCAGTTAGGGATCTCACATTTGTGTTGCCTTTCCTAGGGCAACTGACCCTATTGTGGCCTTGAACACAACAAATACTGCACTTGAAGACTCTACCTTCTCTTGACAGCCTTGTCTTATTGTTACCCTTGCATTCTAGTGGCTCCCTTTTTTCTCTTTTGGCAAGTCGACCAAGCATTCTTCTAACGATGGGAGGCTGCAGGGGACCTTCTTTACTTACTGGCCAAAATAATCTCCCTCTCACTGGCTTGACTGTGAACTGATATGCTTTTAAGTAAGTATCCTTCTTGAACTATTCAAACACATCACCAAGTGGTTCCTTGCTGTAAGGGTTGATGACCTTACACTTGGTCGGCAGGCATACAGTATCACATAGACCAAGCCACGAGGGCGCACAGCTGCGTGGATTTGGTAGCGCGCGCAGGTGGCGCGGCGCTTGTGTTGTGTCGGGACCAAGGGCGGGTGAAATACCCCGCATGATCATGGGCTGAGATCGTGAGACGCGCGCGTGGCCAATGAGCGCGTGGGGCAGGCGCGCCCCTTTACCAAGAGTCAAGTGTCGCAGGACTTCATCATGTAGAGTGTTGGATCTCTGGCAAGTCTAGGCGGGGCGGGACACTTGATCAGGCCGGTTGACCGAGAGCTGATTCCGGATCTGACAAGGCTTTACACAGGCGTATGCAAGTAGGCACGTGGCCGGGAGCGTTGCCGAGCCAGGGGCGAGGATGGCACGCGGTATTACCGCGCGTGACCGGTACTGCTACGCGCTGTGACCAAGGGTGGCTGGTTAAAGCTACAGTCGAGTCAGAGGACACTGCAAGCTAAGTGAAGTCAGGGTATTCACGCCAGACCGGTATTGGGCATGGGGCTCAATCAACCTTGGATTTGGGGTAGCTCTTGTAATAGGGTCAAATGTGTCTTTGGGAGAAGACAATGCCACTTGGTGTTGGTTTTGGCCATGGTTGTAAACATTTCTCAATCTAAGAGAGTTTTATGTTTTTCTCTCTCAAAATGGGTTTCATTGTGTCGTGTTTCTCGTACCGAGGGGTTTTCCGGATTTGCTCGCTTCTTCTTATTTTCGCTGTGCTTTGTAATGCAAACAGGATTCACTAACTGTTCTTGCAAGGAAAGGCTGACCTGTCGCTATGGTGCATGTCAGGTGCCGCACGGCCGAAGGTGATCGGTTGAGGCCGTGACACTTGCCATCATATGCTATTGCAACCATAGCATGCTGGAAAGGAATGACAGTCTTATCGCATTTGCCACAGGTGCACATGTGGTCTGTTAGCAGAACAACAAAACCCTTTACATGTAACACTAAATTATCCCAATACACCTCATGGCAAGCTCTTCCGTCCCATTCAACCTGCTATTTGCTACTTTTCTTTCTTACTTTCTTAACTTTAGCAAGTATGTTAGGCCCATGATCTGACCTCCACTTCTTAGGGGCTGTTTGGTACGGAAGTGATTTACTGAGGTGGTGAGTTCCTGGAAGTGTGTAGTTCAGTTGGAAGTGTGGACTTCTGTGTGTTTGGTTGTTGCTGGAAGTGTCATGTCAGTAACCACTTCCAGTGTTTGGTTGGTTGAAGTGAAATCTGGAAGTGACCACTTCAGCCACTTCATGGTGTTTGGTAAGAGGTGAAGTGGGTGTATGATCACCACTTCGGGAGGGGGGTATGGTTACCTCCCTTGTAACATTTATGATTAAAATTTTTAATTATTCAATTAGTGTATATTTATTTATTATATTAATATGATGCAAATTTCGTCCTATTTGTTTATTGAATTTGTAAATTTGTGAATAATATGTAAATATTCGATAAATGGTTAGTCCGTCCCTTTAATTTATTAAATATATTTTTAGTAAATTTAATAAAATAATTTATTTCTTTGAGAGATTATTAAATTGTGTTATGTTTTAGATTTGTTATTGTGTTTAAAATTTTTATTATTAATTAGTTTAACTTCATTGTGATATATATATATATATATATATATATATATATATATATATATATAATTTCAAAGTATGACTTTATTAAAAAATTACATGAAATAAAAATGAAATAAATAAATAAGTGAATGTATCCTTTTTAATTACATTAAAAAATTGATTAATTATTATTTTAAAAATATGGCAATTTTTATTAATTATTTTTTTTTAAATATATTATAAATAATTTAAAACCTTAAATTAAAAAAATGGTTAATTAATTTTATTATTTTCTTTGTGTGATTTACTGTAAGTTTAAAACCTTATATGTAAAATATATTTTGAAATATGACCTTTGTATTATGTTTTCTGTATTAATAAATATCTTTTAGTTTAGTTTGGTTTATTAAAAAAATATAATTAATACATACACTATCGAATTTTCAATTATTTTATATTTTTTTTATTTTTAGCGGCCTGGGTTTATCATGTTACAGCGTGAATTCACTCTTTCCACTCCCTCTCCCCCTGGATATAGATAACATATTTTCCACTCCCTCTATAATGGGTGTTTATTAATATGATTTTCTTATCGTTATCGAAATTTAACTCAACTTTTTTTATTAAATTTTTAATTTCGTGATTAAGTTTTAATTATTTAATAATGAGTGCTTATTTAATATTATTTTTAATATAAATTTCATTCAAGATCGTTTATTAAATTTATAATTTTGTGGTGCAACTTTTAATAATTCTATAATGGGTGTTTATTAATATGATTTTCTTATCGTTATCGAAATTTAACTCAACTTTTTTTATTAAATTTGTAATTTCGTGATTAAGTTTTAATTTTTCGAATATAATCCCTATTGTACCGATCTTTATTGTCGTATTTTTTCATGATGGCATGGATGAAATGAAGATTATGGCCATCTTGATTGCTGGGACTTTGTTTATTATTACAAAAGAACCAATCAAAACATAGCAAAAAAAGATGCAAGGGAGAAATTGAGATATGGTTAACTAAGATTAACAGTTTGCATATATTTTTTGTATAATGAAAAAAACTATAAGTTGATTCCATAAGCTTCCTAGCATGGCTAGCTCATGCTTTTCACCTGAACTCTCTCATTATTTCCACTAACTCACCCCTCTGGCAATAGATAACAAAATATTTTTTAGGTAATTGCTGGAAATTTGAAGTCTATCAAAGTGATGCATTATGAAAAATTGATGAATTATACCATAATTAACTTTCTGATTTGGGCTTAATTCATATCATTATCGATAAGAATAGTGATATACACCATTTCATAAGAGAAACACAACAAGTGAGGATTTTTACATGAGAATGAAAAAATAAGAAACATATTTCTGGTATTGCATCCTCTAATCCAATGCCTTCTTCATCTCTGACAGTGCTTCCATTCCACTTGTATCTACTGCAAATTCAACTCAAACTCTAACATCTCTTGCGAATCTTTCATTCCACCAACATTGCCTCCTGTGATGCTTCATCCACCTGTGAAACTGAAACCATTACAACCCAAATGACAATAATTTACTGAACTAGAGAAATAATCATAATGGAATTTAGGACAATAATTCTTAAATTCTGGTTGGCCATCATCACAAACAATGCAGGAGCTGATGACTTATCCAACTCCAACTTTGTCTCTAATTTTGAACCTCTGCACATTACACCCAGCCTCAGTAAAAACCCAAACAATTTCATGTCTGCAGCAAAGGTATACAGAAAATCATTAACCATTAAGATGTATATTTCAATGAGCAAGGGTGAAACAATTTCTCTACAGATTACAAAGATGACAATAGTGACTGCAAAGCATGAAGGCAACAACAACAATCTCAAAATAATAAAAAAAATGCTGCTATGGAACAGGATAATACACTTGACATTTCAAAATTTTATGATATAGAGCATAAAACAGACGCATACAAATGAAGATCTCAAGTAAAGAAACAATTCGGTACATTGCATTCCCATACCATTGGCTACATTACAATATCAATCCAAAAAAGAATCAGTTTAATTTCCATACCATTAACAAACCTGATACATTGCATTCCCAAACAATGATTCCAAGGTCTGCATGTTGAATTTCCAGCATACAATTCCTTCACGGTGACATCTTCATTTCCATGGCTCAGGAAAAACGTATATGGTGAATGCACAATCATTGGCATTTGTTGGTCCTCTCTTCCCAAACCAAAGCTGTCATGCCATACGGAGTGGGCTGCAATGGTGGCATTGTATGCCTCCTCATTGCCCCGCCACACTAGTACCACATTATCCAAAAATAAAAAAGCCGAGATTGACACACCATGTACACAGCTAGTGATAGCTGTTCAGTATTTAAACACTGACCCAGAAAAAAATCTCACGCACAAAACAAAACATGGCATCTTTTGAATCTAAACGGGACTGACCACAACTACAACGAAAAACAACAAGTGGTAAACATGGCTAAAACATCTCATCAAAAATCAAAGAATATACGATTCAAATAAATACCACCATTGAAGAAACAGACCAGCTAGCTGCAAATCAAGGAACCGTGTCCCTTTCATTACCTCGCTAGCACGTCCATTTTTTGAGGACCAAGCCTATGTGCATTCCTTTCATAATAAAATTTCTCATCATTGCCATTACACCAACGCCTACAACAAGAACAAAAACAAACACGTCAATTACGCGGGAAATGATATACGACACCCTCAAATATAAGAAACATACCTATAAAATTGTAAACCAATCTACGCAACCCAAACCAAACACATGCAATTATTTAGACATGAAAATAACTAAACACTCCTGATTGACATGAAAACTAGCAAACAGACAACAAATATAACACTCCCCCACTTAAGAAACAGCAGGAGAATGACCAATGCAATAAATACCACACACGGTATCGCCCAGTTATAGATGCAGCTACCAAAGCCAGAATGCAAATGCAAAATAAAGTAAGATATCTCAAAAAAAGGACTAATGCATGGTGCATAGATGAAAGCAAAAACGGCATGAAATATTAGAGGAGAAAAGTCCTGTCTCTCGCATCACACTCCATACGGTGGCAGCACCCAAACCAACTAGTTCACATCATCCGTGATAGGAACCTGTCAACCCATATGCGCCTGAGTTCCATGTCCTTCACAATGAACCCTTGGCCTTCCTTCTCATGCATTTGCAAATAATCAAACACTTCGGCGAGTTGAGTCTTCCCGAAACCATCGACTTCCATCACCTTGCGGTACAGGACCTCAGACCAATTTGTTGGGTTCTTTATTGCATCCGCTATTTGACCGACAACGGTGATGAGTTCACCCATCATTGCGGAGTTTTTGGACACTTTGCTAGCTCGTGGTGTCCTTTGCGTCGATGACGTCGCCGAGCTGTTAACAACCGGCGGGGTAGGGTTGTTGTCCTCGTTGTCATCACTGAGGTTCATCGCTTGAGCCGACTCGACATTGTCAATGCTGATATCGTCATCTTCAAATCTTTCCCCAATTTCCGAGAAAAGTGATGTTGCGTACGACCCCGTGGCTCTGTCCTCTCCGCATATTGTCTTCAAACCCTCATAGTTCTCTATAGGTTTATTAATGAAAGGCCTCGCGCCTGGGTGTGCCTACATTCCAAAATGTTGTACAACAAGTCACGTATCTATCAAGTATGTACAAGTTACAGATGATTTCAAGATTACCTCGATGTATGTCACTGTGACAACTGGATTTAGTAGGATCGTCTTCGTTGCATCGTCCCATCCAGCGCCGCTGAGTTCTTTGGCCTTCTTAATTTCAGCATAGCGTACCTTGAAGGTTCTGTAGTGATTTTCTACATTCTCGGGGCTGAACTCCATTTTGAATTTGGCGTTCACAGCGACCGCTGCAAGAGAAAACGCAGCGCGCTTGAAAGACTTGTCGCACTTGAGGCCTTTCTTCGCTTGTTCTACAAGCAATGGTATCAGAAAATTGTCATGCTCCGGCTTCCATCGCTTGTTTGGTGTGCCACGCTTGTTGCCCCTCCATTTGGCTTAAAAATTCCAATGAATGGATAAATGACACAGTCGAAGATAGTTGAAACAAAAAAAAGAGAAACATTGAAGGTCATTACGCATATTCAACCATCACATGGTCCCAAAGGGAAAACATATAACTCAACAAAATGCAAGACACACGAAATAAAACCGAAAAGATAGAAGCGAAGAGTTCCATTAGTCACACTAAACTATCGTAAGAAACCCACATATCATTCGCTATTGCGTCCCTTAGTTCCGCCCACTGTCTGTTTTCCTCGCGTTGTTCCCGTTGTGAACGACCTTGCGTCGAGATCAATTGTTCTGGCACCGTGTCTCCTTCGTTCAATATCGCATCGGTCGGGTCGACACCGGCAATATAGTTATGGAGAATGCAACAAGCAAGCACTAACTTTACCTGAGTTTTGAATGGGAAAAAAGGGTGCGATGTTAGCACCTTGAACCTATTCTTTAGTACGCCAAATGCGCGCTCCACCTTCGATCGCAACATCGAGTGCCTAAGATTAAATAGCTCTTTCGGGTTTGTCGGGGGCCTCCCTGTGTGTTCCTTTAAGTGGTATCTAACGCCTCGATACGGTGCTATGAAACCATTCATAGTCGTAAACCCGGCGTCTACCAAGTAATACTTCCCTACAACAAACGACAATGTGTAATTATTGTTCTAATAACGTGAAAAGATTGCATGAAATTATTTTCCTCACCTTCTATTATTTTTAGACCTTCGGGTTGTGGACGTGAGATTGCATCTCTTAAAACTGTAAAATCGTTTGCCGATCCTTCCCAACCCGCTAGGACGTAGGTGAACTTTAGATCTGGGTTCACCACTGCACGTACATTTTGGGTTGGACCTTTTCGGCCACGGAACCGGGGTAACTCATGCTGAGGGACAGAGGCATCGATGTGTGTCCCATCAAGAAGCCCTATGCAGTCCTACGTGTCAAAAAAATTGGGAGATAGTAATAATTCTTTCATGTAACTCGTAAGAATCCATGTATTTAATTAGATGTAAGCTTACTTTGAAATAAGGATACCAATTCGGGTTGCACTCAATTTTTGGATGGCAAGCGTTAGTGGGAGGATGCACAAAATCATCACGAACAGCACATATTGCCCTAAGGACGCTATTGAAGTAACGACTGATAGTTTCCCCAGACCGAAGGAACTCAATGCGCACAGTGCGGTTCTTCGTGTTATGACCCACTATGTGCAAGAAAATTGCTAATTGCTCTTCTATGGCCATATGTTTGGTATCTACAAGTAGATGCTTGTCTCGCATTATGGATGCAAGATGGAGAAATGGGCCTACGTCCATTCGAAGGTAGCTCACACAGTAGTCGCGACCACTCCTCAAAATACGCTCCATATGTTTCTTCCTGCTTAGGTCTCGAAATAAGGAAGGCTCGCTACGCCGTGCGCACCTAGTTATGTGAGTTTCTTCGAGTAAATAGGCGACGATGACAACGATAGTTGTAAAGGCTGCTACCAAAGGTCTCACGCTAGCATTTACTGCCCAGTTGTCCATCTACACGGTCAATGATTAGGTTATGGTCGTGTAGGACGGGCGAAATACTAAAAACAACAGACACCTATCCACTCGTTCAAACGGTAGCTACGCTACAGATGATACTATCATACCAGGCCGGAACTTGGTTAAATACAATAGCATACAAATGGGGTGACAGACAGGAGCCTTAAACGTATATGCAATAAAAACTATTTATATAGAGCAAGATGACTAAAACAAAAACAGTCAGTGGTGTGCAATAACAAAAAAAACAATAGAAACTACTTCCACAGAACAAGAGGATTAAATAATCACTGCAGAATTTGGCTCCACCTTAGTAAAACATATTAGTGCATGCAGGTATAGGCAACATAAGAAAAAATAGAACACATCATGTGATGATTGAGCAACAACTACAAAGGAAAAAATATGGGAACATTTTATAAGGCAGAAGAGATGCCAATAACCAACTGCAGCAGTTTGGCAAATCATTGATAGCTTTTGTGCAGGCAGAATCAAATGGGAAAAGCATGTGTGAGCAAAACTCATAGCATGAAGTTGGCGTTACAGCAGGAAGGGCTCATCATGTATGAAAAAATAAACAAATCAAATCAAAAAGCTGAACACATTAAAAAAAAAGCAAAACAAAAACCGTCAGTGGTGTGCAATAACAAAAAAAACAATAGAAACTACTTCCACAGAACAAGAGGATTAAATAATCACTGCAGAATTTGGCTCCACCTTAGTAAAACATATTAGTGCATGCAGGTATAGTCAACATAAGAAAAAATAGAACACATCATGTGATGATTGAGTAACAACTACAAAGGAAAAAGTTATGGAAACACTTTATAAGGCAGAAGAGATGCCAATAACCAACTGCAGCAGTTTGGAAAATCATTGATAGCTTTTGTGCAGGCAGAATCAAATGGGAAAAGCATGTGTGAGCAAAACTCATAGCATGAAGTTGGTGTTACAGCAGGAAGGCCTCATCATGTATGAAAAAATAAACAAATCAAATCAAAAAGCTGAACACAATAAAAAAAAAAGCAAAACAAAAACAGTCAGTGGTGTGCAATAACAAAAAAAACAATAGAAACTACTTCCACAGAACAAGAGGATTAAATAATCACTGCAGAATTTGGCTCCACCTTAGTAAAACATATTAGTGCATGCAGGTATAGTCAACATAAGAAAAAATAGAACACATCATGTGATGATTGAGTAACAACTACAAAGGAAAAAATATGGGAACACTTTATAAGGCAGAAGAGATGCCAATAACCAACAACATCAGTTTGGCAAATAATTGATAGCTTTTGTGCAGGCAGAATCAAATGGGAAAGCATCTGTGAGCAAAACTCATAGCATGAAGTTGCTGTTACAGCAGGAAGGCCTTATCATGTATGAAAAAATAAACAAATCTAATCAAAAAGCTGAACACATTAAAAAAAAAGCAAAACAAAAACAGTCAGTGGTGTGCAATAACAAAAAAACAATAGAAACTACTTCCACAGAACAAGAGGATTAAATAATCACTGCAGAATTTGGCTCCACCTTAGTAAAACATATTAGTGCATGCAGGTATAGGCAACATAAGAAAAAATAGAACACATCATGTGATGATTGAGTAACAACTACAAAGGAAAGAGTTATGGAAACACTTTATAAGGCAGAAGAGATGCCAATAACCAACTGCAGCAGTTTAGCAAATCATTGATAGCTTTTGTGCAGGCAGAATCAAATGGGAAAAGCATGTGTGAGCAAAACTCATAGCATGAAGTTGGTGTTACTGCTGGAAGGCCTCATCATGTATGAAAAAATAAACAAATCAAATCAAAAAGCTGAACACATAAAAACAAAAAAAGCACAACAAAAACAGTCAGTGGTGTGCAATAACAAAAAAAACAATAGAAACTACTTATACAGAACAAGAGGATTAAATAATCACTGCAGAATTTGGCTCCACATTAGTAAACCATATTAGTGCATGCAGGTATAGGCAACATAAAAAAAAATAGAACACATCATGTGATGATTGTGTAAGAATTACAAAGGAAAAAAATATGGGAACACTTTATAAGGCAAAAGAGATGCCAATAACCAATTGCGGCAGTTTGGCAAATAATTGATAGCTTTTGTGCAGGCAGAATCAAATGGGAAAAGCATGTGTGAGCAAAACTCATAGCATGAAGTTGGTGTTACAGCAGGAAGGCCTCATCATGTATGAAAAAATAAACAAATCAAATCAAAAAGCTGAACACATAAAAACAAAAAAAGCAAAACAAAAACAGTCAGTGGTGTGCAATAACAAAAAAAACAATAGAAACTACTTCCACAGAACAAGAGGATTAAATAATCACTGCAGAATTTGGCTCCACATTAGTAAACCATATTAGTGCATGCAGGTATATGAAACATAAGAAAAAATAGAACACATCATGTGATGATTGTGTAAAAACTACGAAGGAAAAAAATATGGGAACACTTTATAAGGCAGAAGAGATGCCAATAACCAACTGCATCAGTTTGGCAAATAATTGATAGCTTTTGTGCAGGCAGAATCAAATGGGAAAAGCATGTGTGAGCAAAACTCATAGCATGAAGTTGGTGTTACAGCAGGAAGGCCTCATCATGTTTCAAAAAATAAACAAATCAAATCAAAAAGCTGAACACATTAAAAAAAAAAAAAGCAAAACAAAAACAGTCAATGGTGTGCAATAACAAAAAAAACAATAGAAACTACTTCCACAGAACAAGAGGATTAAATAATCACTGCAGAATTTGGCTCCACATTAGTAAACCATATTAGTGCATGCAGGTATATGAAACATAAGAAAAAATAGAACACATCATGTGATGATTGTGTAAGAACTACGAAGGAAAAAAATATGGGAACACTTTATAAGGCAGAAGAGATGCCAATAACCAACTGCATCAGTTTGGCAAATAATTGATAGCTTTTGTGCAGGCAGAATCAAATGGGAAAGCATCTTTGAGCAAAACTCATAGCATGAAGATGGTGTTACAGTAGGAAGGCCTCATCATGTATGAAAAAATAAACAAATCAAATCAAAAAGCTGAACACATAAAAAAAAAAAAGCAAAACAAAAACAGTCAGTGGTGCGCAATAACAAAAAATACAATAGAAACTACTTCCACAGAACAAGAGGATTAAATAGTCACTGCAGAATTTGGCTCCACATTAGTAAACCATATTAGTGCATGCAGGTATATGAAACATAAGAAAAAATAGAACACATCATGTGATGATTGTGTAAGAACTACAAAGGAAAAAAATATGGGAACACTTTATAAGGCAGAAGAGATGCCAATAACCAACTGCATCAGTTTGGCAAATAATTGATAGCTTTTGTGCAGGCAGAATCAAATGGGAAAAGCATGTGTGAGCAAAACTCATAGCATGAAATTGGTGTTATAGCAGGAAGGCCCCATCATGTATGAAAAAATAAACAAATCAAATCAAAAAGCTGAACACATTAAAAAAAAAAAAAAACAAAACAAAAACAGTCAATGGTGTGCAATAACAAAAAAAACAATAGAAACTACTTCCACAGAAAAAGAGGATTAAATAATCACCGCAGAATTTGGCTCCACCTTAGTAAAACATATTAGTGCATGCAGGTATAGGCAACATAAGAAAAAATAGAACACATCATGTGATGATTGAGTAACAACTACAAAGGAAAAAATATGGGAACACTTTATAAGGCAGAAGAGATGCCAATAACCAACTGCATCAGTTTGGCAAATAATTGATAGCTTTTGTGCAGGCAGAATCAAATGGGAAAGCTTCTTTGAGCAAAACTCATAGCATGAAGTTGGTGTTACAGCAGGAAGGCCTCATCATGTATGAAAAAATAAACAAATCTAATCAAAAAGCTGAACACATTAAAAAAAAAGGCAAAACAAAAACAGTTAGTGGTGTGCAATAACAAAAAAAACAATAGAAACTACTTCCACAGAACAAGAGGATTAAATAATCACTGCAGAATTTGGCTCCACCTTAGTAAAACATATTAGTGCATGCAGGTATAGGCAACATAAGAAAAAATAGAACACATCTTGTGATGATTGAGTAACAACTACAAAGGAAAAAGTTATGGAAACACTTTATAAGGCAGAAGAGATGCCAATAACCAAGTGCCGCAGTTTGGCAAATCATTGATAGCTTTTGTGCAGGCAGAATCAAATGGGAAAAGCATGTGTGAGCAAAACTCATAGCATGAAGTTGGTGTTACAGCAGGAAGGCCTCATCATGTATGAAAAAATAAACAAATCAAATCAAAAAGCTGAACACATAAAAACAAAAAAAGCAAAACAAAAACAGTCAGTGGTGTGCAATAACAAAAAAAACAATAGAAACTACTTCCACAGAACAAGAGGATTAAATAATCACTGCAGAATTTGGCTCCACATTAGTAAACCATATTAGTGTATGCAGGTATAGGCAACATAAAAAAAAATAGAACACATCATGTGATGATTGTGTAAGAATTACAAAGGAAAAAAAATATGGGAACACTTTATAAGGCAGAAGAGATGCCAATAACCAATTGCGGCAGTTTGGCAAATAATTGATAGCTTTTGTGCAGGCAGAATCAAATGGGAAAAGCATGTGTGAGCAAAACTCATAGCATGAAGTTGGCGTTACAGCAGGAAGGGCTCATCATGTATGAAAAAATAAACAAATCAAATCAAAAAGCTGAACACATTAAAAAAAAAGCAAAACAAAAACCGTCAGTGGTGTGCAATAACAAAAAAAACAATAGAAACTACTTCCACAGAACAAGAGGATTAAATAATCACTGCAGAATTTGGCTCCACCTTAGTAAAACATATTAGTGCATGCAGGTATAGTCAACATAAGAAAAAATAGAACACATCATGTGATGATTGAGTAACAACTACAAAGGAAAAAGTTATGGAAACACTTTATAAGGCAGAAGAGATGCCAATAACCAACTGCAGCAGTTTGGAAAATCATTGATAGCTTTTGTGCAGGCAGAATCAAATGGGAAAAGCATGTGTGAGCAAAACTCATAGCATGAAGTTGGTGTTACAGCAGGAAGGCCTCATCATGTATGAAAAAATAAACAAATCAAATCAAAAAGCTGAACACAATAAAAAAAAAAGCAAAACAAAAACAGTCAGTGGTGTGCAATAACAAAAAAAACAATAGAAACTACTTCCACAGAACAAGAGGATTAAATAATCACTGCAGAATTTGGCTCCACCTTAGTAAAACATATTAGTGCATGCAGGTATAGTCAACATAAGAAAAAATAGAACACATCATGTGATGATTGAGTAACAACTACAAAGGAAAAAGTTATGGAAACACTTTATAAGGCAGAAGAGATGCCAATAACCAAGCTACGACAGGTTTGGAAAATCATTGATAGCTTTTGTGCAGGCAGAATCAAATGGGAAAAGCATGTGTGAGCAAAACTCATAGCATGAAGTTGGTGTTACAGCAGGAAGGCCTCATAATGTATGAAAAAATAAACAAATCAAATCAAAAAGCTGAACACATTAAAAAAAAAAAAGCAAAACAAAAACAGTCAGTGGTGTGCAATAACAAAAAAAACAATAGAAACTACTTCCACAGAAAAAGTGGATTAAATAATCACTGCAGAATTTGGCTCCACATTAGTAAACCATATTAGTGCATGCAAATATATGAAACATAAGAAAAAATAGAGCACATCATGTGATGATTGTGTAAGAACTACAAAGGAAAAAAATATGGGAACACTTTATAAGGCAGAAGAGATGCCAATAACCAACTGCATCAGTTTGGCAAATAATTGATAGCTTTTGTGCAGGCAGAATCAAATGGGAAAAGCATGTGTGAGCAAAACTCATAGCATGAAGTTGGTGTTACAGCAGGAAGGCCTCATCATGTATGAAAAAATAAACAAATCAAATCAAAAAACTGAACACATTAAAAAAAAAAAAAGCAAAACAAAAACAGTCAATGGTGTGCAATAACAAAAAAAACAATAGAAACTACTTCCACAGAACAAGAGGATTAAATAATCACTGCAGAATTTGGCTCCACCTTAGTAAAACATATTAGTTCATGTAGGTATATCCAACATAAGAAAAAATAGAACACATCATGTGATGATTGAGTAACAACTACAAAGGAAAAAAATATGGGAACACTTTATAAGGCAGAAGAGATGCCAATAACCAACTGCATCAGTTTGGCAAATAATTGATAGCTTTTGTGCAGGCAGAATCAAATGGGAAAGCATCTTTGAGCAAAACTCATAGCATGAAGTTGGTGTTACAGCATGAAGGCCTCATCATGTATGAAAAAATAAACAAATCTAATCAAAAAGCCGAACACATTAAAAAAAAAGGCAATACAAAAACAGTTAGTGGTGTGCAATAACAAAAAAAACAATAGAAACTACTTCCACAGAACAAGAGGATTAAATAATCACTGCAGAATTTGGCTTCACCTTAGTAAAACATATTAGTGCATGCAGGTATAGGCAACATAAGAAAAAATAGAACACATCATGTGATGATTGAGTAACAACTACAAAGGAAAAAGTTATGGAAACACTTTATAAGGCAGAAGAGATGCCAATAACCAACTGCAGCAGTTTGGCAAATCATTGATAGCTTTTGTGCAGGCAGAATCAAATGGGAAAAGCATGTGTGAGCAAAACTCATAGCATGAAGTTGGTGTTACAGCAGGAAGGCCTCATCATGTATGAAAAAATAAACAAATCAAATCAAAAAGCTGAACACATAAAAACAAAAAAAGCAAAACAAAAACAGTCAGTGGTGTGCAATAACAAAAAAAACAATAGAAACTACTTCCACAGAACAAGAGGATTAAATAATCACTGCAAAATTTGGCTCCACATTAGTAAACCATATTAGTGCATGCAGGTATAGGAAACATAAGAAAAAATAGAACACATCATGTGATGATTGTGTAAGAACTACAAAGGAAAAAAATATGGGAACACTTTATAAGGCAGAAGAGATGCCAATAACCAACTGCATCAGTTTGGCAAATAATTGATAGCTTTTGTGCAGGCAGAATCAAATGGGAAAAGCATGTGTGAGCAAAACTCATAGCATGAAGTTGGTGTTACAGCAGGAAGGCCTCATCATGTATGAAAAAATAAACAAATCAAATCAAAAAGCTGAACACATTAAAAAAAAAAAGCAAAACGAAAACAGTCAATGGTGTGCAATAACAAAAAAAACAATAGAAACTACTTCCACAGAACAAGAGGATTAAATAATCACTGCAGAATTTGGCTCCACCTTAGTAAAACATATTAGTGCATGCAGGTATAGGCAACATAAGAAAAAATAGAACACATCATGTGATGATTGAGTAACAACTACAAAGGAAAAAATATGGGAACACTTTATAAGGCAGAAGAGATGCCAATAACCAACTGCATCAGTTTGGCAAATAATTGATAGCTTTTGTGCAGGCAGAATCAAATGGGAAAGTATCTTTGAGCAAAACTCATAGCATGAAGTTGGTGTTACAGCAGGAAAGCCTCATCATGTATGAAAAAATAAACAAATCTAATCAAAAAGCTGAACACATTAAAAAAAGGGCAAAACAAAAACAGTTAGTGGTGTGCAATAACAAAAAAAACAATAGAAACTACTTTCACAGAACAAGAGGATTAAATAATCACTGCAGAATTTGGCTCCACCATAGTAAAACATATTAGTGCATGCAGGTATAGGCAACATATGAAAAAATAGAACACATCATGTGATGATTGTGTAAGAACTACAAAGGAAAAAAATTATGGAAACACTTTATAAGGCAGAAGAGATGCCAATAACCAACTGCAGCAGTTTGGCAAATAATTGATAGCTTTTGTGCAGGCAGAATCAAATGGGAATAGCATGTGTGAGCAAAACTCATTGCATGACGTTGGTGTTACAGCAGGAAGGCCTCATCATGTATGAAAAAATAAACAAATCAAATAAAAAAGCTGAACACATTAAAAAAAAGCAAAACAAAAACAGTCAGTGGTGTGCAATAACAAAAAAAACAATAGAAACTACTTCCACAGAACAAGAGGATTAAATAATCACTGCAGAATTTGGCTCCACCTTAGTAAAACATATTAGTGCATGCAGGTATAGGCAACATAAGAAAAAATAGAACACATCATGTGATGATTGAGCAACAACTACAAAGGAAAAAATATGGGAACACTTTATAAGGCAGAAGAGATGCCAATAACCAACTGCATCAGTTTGGCAAATAATTGATAGCTTTTGTGCAGGCAGAATCAAATGGGAAAGCATCTGTGAGCAAAACTCATAGCATGAAGTTGGTGTTACAGCAGGAAGGCCTCATCATGTATGAAAAAATAAACAAATCTAATCAAAAAGCTGAACACATTAAAAAAAAAAGGCAAAACAAAAACAGTTAGTGGTGTGCAATAACAAAAAAAACAATAGAAACTACTTCCACAGAACAAGAGGATTAAATAATCACTGCAGAATTTGGCTCCACCTTAGTAAAACATATTAGTGCATGCAGGTATAGGCAACATAAGAAAAAATAGAACACATCATGTGATTATTGAGTAACAACTACAAAGGAAAAAATTATGGAAACACTTTATAAGGCAGAAGAGATGCCAATAACCAACTGCAGCAGTTTGGCAAATCATTGATACCTTTTGTGTAAGCAGAATCAAATGGGAAAAGCATGTGTGAGCAAAACTCATAGCATGAAGTTGGTGTTACAGCAGGAAGGCCTCATCATGTATGAAAAAATAAACAAATCAAATCAAAAAGCTGAACACATAAAAAAAAAAGCAAGACAAAAACAGTCAGTGGTGTGCAATAACAAAAAAAACAATAGAAACTACTTCCACAGAACAAGAGGATTAAATAATCACTACAGAATTTGACTTCACATTATTAAAACATATTAGTGCATGCAGGTATAGGCAACATAAGAAAAAATAGAACACATCATGTGATGATTGTGTAAGAACTACAAAGGAAAAAATATGGGAGCAGAAGAGATGCCAATAACCAACTGCAGCAGTTTGGCAAATAATTGATAGCTTTTGTGCAGGCAGAATCAAATGGGAAAGCATCTGTGAGCAAAACTCATAATAGCATGAAACACAAAAACATATGTAAACATACTAGTGCAGGCATTGGGGAAACTTATGTAAGCATATGTGATTAAAATACGGCAGAAATTGGGAAAACTTATGTAAGCATATTTGAGCAAAATATTTCAGAAATTGGGGAATATTATGTAAACAAAATGAAAAAACATCAAAACATCCTCAAAACCATTTCTATAGTAGAAGAGATCTATAAGCACTGCAGAAATTGGGAAAACCTTGACAAACACACTATGGTAGGAAGTTATAGGCAACATATTAAAAGAAACACACATAAACCGGATATAAACGACGGATTTGAAAAGAAAACATGCTAGGGCAATGGATCAATTGAAGAACAAATGGAAAAAGCAACCATTGAATCACATCAGGGGTTCCAGAAAGAAAAGGCGAGCGACTAGATCTAGGTCCACCATTGTCTAAGGCCACCATTAAATTACACCGAAGGATAAGTCAGATTCCAAATAAATTAAAAAGAAAAAATACAAAATTATATGCATCCAGAATAAACAACTGGAAAAAATAGGAAAAATAGCAAAGACCACGCGCAATAACTATCATGTAAGAAATACTCACAATAGCTTTCGTTGGCGATCACTAACAAAGAAGTGAGGTGATGGTGAACTTGAGACAGTGGCGGCTTTGGAGGAGAGAAGAGGGTAGATGGAAACCTAGATCTGGAGAACCAGATCTAAGTACACGCCTGTTGAAGAAGTAAAAACAAAAGATTCACACACCACGCAGCCTTAACAATCACAACAAACTGCAAACAAAAAAAAAAAACCATACAAACCACTCGCGGTGTGAGAAAAACTTTCCTCGCCGGGGAGCAGTTTCACCGAAGAGAGGCAACGGCGAGCTTCTCAGACAATGGCGACGATGGAGGAGAAATCGGGAGGAAAACCTAAAGACCGAAGTGGGTGAATATAAAAGCTGACGGGACACTTCAGTGGACAGTGGTGAGATGGGGTGAAGTCGACTTCCCTAAAAAAAAAGCTGAAGTTGAATGGGTAACTGGGTGGGGTTTGGAAGTGTCACATCACTGAGTTCAGCCCCAAATTCAGCTAGCCAAACACCCAGAAGTGGCTCGGAAGTCCCCACTTCCGCCACTTCGGTCCCAAACAAAGTCAAACAAACACCGCCTTAATATAATCTCTCTTGATAACTATTATAGTCATGACATATTGCCTAATGTCCCTAACATACAAATAATTGGCTTACTCCTAGCTTCAAGGATTACACCATTAAATGTTTTACACATGTTATTGCCTATTACCTCACATTTCACTGCATCATTAAAAAAAAAATAGAACACCAACCTGTAATTCGCCATTCCTCAAGAAGTTCCTCCACAGCCTTATCTCCCCTTGGCAATTTAAACATTTGCTCCAATAATTTCTGCATCTCAGGCTGGTTAGTGCATCTTGCAACATTCCAAAACTGCACTTGAAGCTCCTTCCCATGGTGCTTCTTCCCCCATCTGGCATAAACACGTCTTGCACACATCCTATGTTTAATCATTATCAAGAGTGTACTCACCACATTATTCTTTTCAGCTGAATATATTTCTTGAGCTTCCCCTTGGCCTCCTCCTTTTCCTCATCAAGGTTTGAACTGTAATATGTGAGTGGGACATCCACTATCCTCTCTTCATCACCATTTGTGCTTGAGTCACGTTACTCTCACCTTTAATGTCATGACTAACTTGTAAATCCACATTTTTGTCACCATCTATATGCACAGACCTATTTGGTCCAGTCATCAATCCTTCGGATAAATTTTGATCAATGTTGAGACCTAGCAAGACCACATAAACATTAGTTGTTTTATGTTTTCTTAGGAAATCAGCAAAACCAATACTTCCCACATCATCATTTGCACTCCTCAGTTGACCTCCATCATCCATGTATAACAAATCCATTGCCTTCTTGATATCATAACCCAACTTCTTGAGATCTCCTAACAAATCCCAATGATAGATTTTATCATGATCTATGCAAATTCATCTACTTACCCACCCTCATATTTAAATGGACCCTCCCTTATCAAAAGCCCTCTATGATGATATCTTATAGAGCACTCATGAGAAGCATCCATGATTTATGTGTTGTATGGAAAACAAGACCACATTGAGTGTTCAATTCATGTCAACCATCACTATAATCAATTAGTTAATTCAAAAAATGTGCAGAACCACTATAATAAACCTACTCCAAATACCCAAGCTCTCATAATGTAATAGTTATGCCTTTGTTCCCTTGTTAAGCACTACAATAGAATAAAAGGCACAACATGCAGTTGGTAAAAAAAAAAAATACAAACACAATCTAACAGGGCACTAAGCAAATAATTGTATCAAAGTACAATGTCATCTTCTAAATTACAAACTCCAACAGGACATTGATTAATAACAACATACTCTAGTTCATCGCAACCATCAGTGTAACCACATAATTGATTCAAAAAATGTGCAAAACCACTATAATAAACCTACAAGGTCAATGACATTATGCTAAGCTATGTTAATGTAATAGTTACTCCTTCATTCCCTTGTTAAGCTAGCTGTCACCTTGTTTAACTTAAAAATTGTTGCTGCAACCCATTAGTTAAAAGCTACAACAAGACATTATGCTATGTCAAACAAACCACATGCTATAAGGGACATGAGGAAGCAAATTAATTCAAAATATAGACATCACCTTGTAGAATAAAATGCATAGCATGCATTTGGTAAAAAAAAAACACAAACACAATCTAACAGACCACTAAACAAATAATTGTATTAAATTACAATATCGTCTTCTAAATTACTAACTCCAAGAGGACATTAATTAATAAAAATGTAAAAAAATCCCAACACACATCACGGCATTGAGCATCTTCAACACCATGAAAAAAACAAACAACTTGAACAATAAAAACACAGGGGCTGAGATGACACAAAAGCAGTGGGGTGAAACCAAAATAAAAACACAGACGCAAGCATTGAGGTTAATTATAAAAAGACAAACACAAGCTCTAGCATTAAAAATATGGTAGCTTGAACAATACAACGTATAAAGAAAATCAACCATTGCCAAAAAAAAAAAACCATAGACTCACAAACCATAGGAAAAAACAATCTCCTGTAATGGTTGAATTATGTAGAGAATGTTTGTTACACACTTAACAACTCCTCCTGGTGGACTAACTAGGTCTAATTAGGATTGTAAAAGGGCAAATAAAGGATAGAGGAGGCTTCAAAGAGGTCTTTTCTTCCTCACAATGTCTCCACACTATAACAAGCATGTAATTTAACAAAGTCTGAGTATAGACAGTGTAGTTGCAAAAACTAGGGCTAATCACAACATAGAAACAACATAGATAACTAGTACTGACCTAGCCACCTCACATAAAGGTTGAAGATGATCTCCGGTATGAAGGATGATATCGGACGTTCCACTGCCGTTAGCACGGAATCCACTCGTTGAGGTGGGGATCATGGACACGCAGAGAAAGTGGATGGGAACAATGGGAAGAGGGGTGAAGGAGAATAATGACGTTAACGGATTCGGATCCGTTAACAACCTTGATCCGAAAACCTAAACCATTTAGTTACGCACTAAACTGGTTGTTAACTTCTGAAAACTTTTGGTTAATATATTTAAATAATAAAAAAATACCACATGGAACTTAATTTGACGAAAAAACTGATGGCATCCAGGTTGGAGGCCAACATTTCCCAATTGAAATAATAGAGTTATTCCTACCGGTCAAATTGAAATAAAGGAACCAAAGGGACACTCGAGCCTATCTACAGGGACCAAACATAGTTTAAACCTATTTTATTTATTTATTTATTTCATTCAATACCCTGAAAAATATATATTTATGCTTATGTATTAAATTAACATTGAACTAGTCACAAAACATATATGGTCCAATCCAACATGGGCCACACCTAATTTTTATATATTTTCTGTTTACATGCAACTCATTAGCACTATTTTAAAAAATAATTTTAGAAATTTTAATATAAACAATTTGTTGTGAAATATGTAAATAGTGGACGCACTGTAGCAGTTGACATTACTATAGCAAACCGTACTCTAGCAATTTGGTACAGCAGCAGCCCCGCACGTGGTACTGTACCAATGGCTGGTACTGTAGCAACAGCCATATTTTTACTATTTCACCTATTATGGTATTTTGGACCATCCAATCGAATTAATCCCGATCATCCATTCATTTCTTAAATGACTATAAATGCCTTTTATTCTTGTATTTTGAATATATAGAGAAAAAAAATAACAAAAAGAGAAATACAAATGTAGGTATTGAGTATATATTGAGGATGAATTATTATTATTATTATTATTATTATTATTATTATTATTATTATTATTATTATTATTATTATTATTATATAGTAAATGTAAGTCCATATAACTTATTTGGGGTAAAAATATTTATTTGAGACCAACGAGATACCTAGGGATGCAAGTGGGGTAGGGAATCCCCGTTCCTAGCGGGGACCCGCCCCGATGGGGCGGGGATTCCCTGAAATAGCTCCCCCGTGGGGCGCGGAATGGGGGAAAACCCCTCCCCGACTAGCGGGACAAGGCTGAGGGGGGGGAGTATTCCCCACCCCACTCCCTATGAGGATTTTCGGACTTTTTAAATATATATATATAATATTTATTAAAAATAACTCATATGACTAATGTTAATTATAAAAAAAATTCAATATTAGAATCATGAGGTAAATATGGTTTTCATATAATTTTATTTTTAACTTTGATATTATTTATAATTTTATTTTATACTTAAAATTTTATTTATTATTGATGGCAAAGCTAGCATATCAAAATACTAGCGGCAGTAGATTCCAATCTACATATTTTGAAGAAAAAAAATTATAAAAATATAAAATTATTGTACTAGTTTTTTAATTATGAGTTTTAATTATGAATTTGTATTTTTAATTTACTTTCAAATTTTATGTTATTTGTAATAATTAATTTTTTTCATCCTATATTATATTATATTATGTTTATTCTGAAAAATATTTTGTGTATTTTTTATTTTATATAAGATGCATATAAAAATATGTTATGAAAAACTTTTGGTGGGGCGGGGATTATCTGACCCCACAGGGATCCCCGCGGGGTAGTGAGTGAGGGAATTTTTCCCTGCGGAGAATTTTGAGGCGGGGAATCCTTGTCTCGTGGGAAACGGGGATGGGCATGGGGATCTCATTCCCCACCCGACCCCGCCCCACTTGCATTCATAGAGATACCTCTATCTATTTTACAAACTTTTGGATTATTTAAAAAATTATCCATTTATCGAATACAAGCCACACCGCTTTAATTAAAATATTGTTAAAAAAATTAATTACCAAAATACGCGTTTTTTAATTTATTTATTAAAATAAAAAAATAAAAAGAGTAAGAAACCGTTTTTTAGAGCAGAGAAAACGGTAAAAACTTTAATGTTTTATATTTTTTTATTTTTTTTTTATTTTTAAAAATTTTATAATATTTGAAAACAATTCAGATTATAAAATTTTATAATATTTAAAAAAAACTAAATTCTCGTTTTCTTATAATTGTTTTTAATTATAAATTTTTATAATATTATAAAAACGCTAAATATTATAATTTAAAAATGTAAAAAGTTATAATTAAAAAATTTATAAAAACCCAGAATTTAGAGTTTTTTTTAAATATTATAAGATTTTAATAATATTTTAATATTGTCATAAACCATAATTTAGTTATTTGTGATGAAAGATCTACAAGCACAAGCACACATTACGTAAGCCCAAATGTTCCCAGAAACACTAATGAAGATAACTCAAGAAAACCAACAGTCAGTGGGTAGCATTTATGTTCGTCAATTTGATCGTGAAAATATTCTTTCATGGTAGAGGAAATGGCTCCACCACAGCATGGCGGTGTGGCTAGTACTTACCGCATTAATACAAGGGCATGATGGTGTAACCGTAGGGAGTTGAAAACACTTCATTTCCCTTGTCGTCATTTGGGGTGTAAATGATACACCTCTACTCGCAAGCTACTTGGGCTCAACTTGGTGAAAACTCCAACTCGGCTCTGTCATGGTCGAGCCGAGCTCAAGCTCGAATAGCTCAAGTAGTTGAGCGAACCGAGTTGGAGTATCTAAATACTTGGCTCGAGTGCTCGCGAGCCTAATCAAGTAGTAGCATATATATATATATAATTACCATTATATCTTTTTAAAGTTTAAATATTAATAGTTTTTAACCAAAAAAATTTTCTCTCATTCTCATTATTGAGAAATAGAATGAGCCGCCTATTTGCCTTTCACACAAAATCTAACCCTAATCGCCCGATTCATCCCCATCCTTCAAGTTCAACCCAGTCAGGCCACCTTCTTTAAATCTCTAATCCCAATGGATGACTCGATAAACGCCGTCACAGGTGAGGTGCCAAGTAGAAGTTGGCGACAATGGCTTTTTAGTTCCTTTCCTTTTCCTCACGCGCTCTCTTTCTCTCTCTCTTTCTTTGTCTCCTGTTTGCTCTGAGTTCGTCGGCGACATCAAAGGTGAGATCTTTTGTTCGCTTGTGATATCTCTAGTAGTTCCCCAAATGGTCTCTTGATCTCTAGCTTCGTGAACCATCAGGTACAGCTGGAAAACCAATATATTCTGCAATTATTTCATGAGGAATTGACATGGTGATGTTGGTTATGATTAGGTAATTTTCTATTTTTATTTTTTATTTTCAAGTTTTGTGTGGTTGTGTGACGGCACGGAGCGTCACGAAAACATAACTGTTTTGTGACGTTAATATCAGTTGTCACAGATTATTTTGAATTTGGTGACAATAATAGCAAACCGTCATAAGATATCGTTAGCGACGGTGCAAAAGTGACGATCGGTGTGGCGCCATTTGTAATGTCACCAGATAGCATGGGTGGCGCGAGGTTTAGATGTGGTGACGCTAACGGATGTGTCAATAATTATCAAATTTGTTGTAGTGTTTTCTCTAAGACTTGAAGCATTGAAGAAGAGGCAGAAAGGGTTAGATTAAATATCAAGAATGGTTCTCATCGATTGACAAGCAAGCCAACAACTGTTTTGTGAAGGATTTAGATTTTGTTCTTTTTTTCCTGTTATGTTTGTTTGCCCACTACTTATTCTGAATATTATGGATTGCAATTTAATCATGAGTGAGTAGATTTATCTTTCTAGGGTTGGGGATTGGCCCTTTAATGAACAAAGATCTCTATATTGACTTTCCTTTCTATTTTAATGATAAAGCTTTGTTTGATTTAATTCTTTGATACTTGAATACTTGTGAATGTGAAGGATCCCATATTTGCATGACATTTGTTTTTTTTGAAAGGTGAACTCCGGAGTTAGAAACCATAGAATTAAACCTTAAATCCTAAAATAGAATTTCTTGATGATTAATGATTATCACAAAGCTTAAAGGATCTAATTAGAATTAACTACTATGAAAATACGGGTTGTTCTAAGTTAGATATCTTGCCATGTTTTGAAAGAAAATAGCGAGTACCTTAGGATAAATCACTTTCAAACCACTGAGCATAATAGAAAAGAAGTTAATACATGATCTTTTGTCTGCCATTGTGGTGAAACTCTAATTCTAGAAGCTCTTGAACTCCGAAGTTTCCTCCCCTTACATTAGCCTCAATTTTATTAGTTTTAGTTTTAGTTAGTCTTATTCACGATCCATCTAAATAACCTATAGTTGTAAGAAACTGGTACTCGACAACATAGTCCTCGTGAGAACGATATATTTTATATATTACTTGAACGATTCGTGTGCTTATGATACGCATCACTACTCTGTGGTATTCCCTTTCTACTTACCTAGGGAATATCTTGTTGGTTAGTTTTTAGTGGATAAATTGTTTTTTTTTCTTTGTATATCTTATAAAGCACATCTACTATTGCTGCATCAATTAAAAAGCTGGAAGCCCAATAAATTCAAGGGCAATGTAGTTAAAATTGCTAATTGTCCAAGATTAATAAACTTAAAAAATGTAATCTTAAAAAACAAAGAAAGGTAGGCATAGAATCAAATAGATGATGGGCACAAATTGAATCTAGAATTCCTTGCGCCTAAGCTAGAGAATTTGGTCCTTCACATGGAGCAATTAGAGCTTCTACTGTTGTCTTGTGGACTACACATTATGTAGAGATTTAAAGATATAAATGCATTAAGTTGTGTAGACATACACAAAAGCATTTAACAATAATGTATATATTATCATATTAAACTTTTTAAGGACCTAATTATAGTGATTTAAATAAAATCTCGATAAGGTCCTAATTATCTAAATTCAAATTGTTTCCTTGAATTAAGGTTCTCATCTTCCCTTATGTGTGTAATTAGTGAGAAGATCCATAAAGCCTGATCATCCGCGTAAATGGATTCAAGTGCAGGTACTTTTCTTTTTTTTGTGATGCCAAGCAATGTCCAACAAGAAGGTTTGGGCTTTTCTAAGGATCATTCCCATCAAGTTTCATCAAGTCATATCAAAGTCATCTTGTTTTGAAATTATTTGGGATTTATTATGATATCCACTCTATTGATTTTTTAATCATAAAAAATATAAGTCAAAACACTAATTATGAAAATTCAATAACCACGACAAAAAAAAAAAAAAGATGGCTCTTAGCACAGTTGACTACCACATGTGTTAGTGTTCTCTCTTTTGAGATGGAGAGCCTTTCAGACCCTTGATTTAATTTATATGAAACCATCAATAACACAATAGATTCACCATCTAAAATATTGTTATTATATATAATAATTGTTATATTTATTCATTTATGTATATATATAATATGAGTTTCATGGATGTGAGTCTTCTGGTTATATATATAAAGACAACAAGCAATTGTTGGTATTTCTATCATGCGTGAGTTATTTGTCTCAAACATGTCTATCAAAAAACGTGAGTCTGTAAGTAAGGTGCAACATCACCCGTGAGTTATTTCCTCTAACAAAGATTCGAGATTTTACTGCCACACGTGCCACACAAAGGACCTATGTTAATCACTTGAATCAAGTGGTTTTCATATATATATATATATATATATACAACTTTATCCATATAATTTACCCGACGGAGTGCTTTTACTCCTATAATAGGTGTGGTTGATTACCAATTAATATTATCACACATACACACACACACATATACACACGCACAACTTTATCCATATAATTTACCCGACGGAGTGCTTTTACTCCTACTATAATAAGTGTGGTTAATTACCAATTATTATTCTCATATGATGTTCATGTATATACTCATCAAAACATAAGATCAACCCCATTTATACAAGATAAAAACTCATCCTAAACATTATGATATTTCAACAATTTCTAACTATACGAGTACATATAATCCCATAATTCCTATTCAACCATCTCGACCTAATGTCACTTCAAGAATTACAAGCAACTTAATAAAACATGTTCAAAACCATTTTCAACATAAATGCAGCATAAAACACCAAGATGTGAAAGCATGGGCATATAAGCACCTAAATTATCTCCGAAATATAGCTCCCTAATCATTTTCAACTACCATTTCTAGCTCTATTAATAGCTAGCTTAAAACCAAGGAAATCAAATAATTGAGCAAATGTGCTACAGTAATAGATACAGTAACATTAACCCTAATTTCTTGTTGGGTTAGTGACTGAAGAAGAGATTTGTGACAGTGATCATGAGGACTTGGAAGAATGGAGAGAGCTCAAGAATGTCTGCATGGAGGTGCATGTTCACATGCAGGGTGTACGTGAAATGTCGCTCTTAATTAATGTTATTAGCTGTATGTTGGTACTATGAGAGTAGTATATGTATGTATGTATGTTAAGAGTGATGTTTATATATGTATGCTTGTTAATGAATTCATCTGATATATATATATATATATATATATCTGTAAGAGTGGTCGTTATAACAGAGAGTGAAGTTGCATTTTCTCATAATCTTAACCACTGATACTTTGTTCTCTTGCTCATTATTTTCTCTTTAAAGTTACAACCGTTGTTTGAAGACAGTGGTATCAGAGCTGGTTTATTGCTCCCTCTCTCAACCAATTCTTCATCCAAAGACCTCATCAACGTCCTTACAACATGGCCACGAACAGTCTTCCACTGGTGTCGGCGTTTGACGGAAACAAGTACGATCATTGGAGCATCATGATGAAGACCCTCTTTCGCAGCCAAGATCTCTGGGATTTAGTTGAAGCTGGGATTCCAGAGAGTGAAAATGAAGAAAAAATGAAAGAGAATAAGATGAGGGATGCCCGAGCACTGTACCTAATTCAGTAGTCAGTAAGCAGAACTCTTTTCTCCCTGGTCTCAGCTGCAAACACTGCTCGTGAAGCTTGGCTGATGTTAAAGAAGCAATATCAGGGAACAAACAAGGTGATGGCGGTTAAGCTACACCACTTAAGACAGTCTTTTGAATGTCTTAAGATTAAAGGAGATTAAGGAGTACAAGATTACATTACAAGGGTGCTAGAGCTCGTGAATCAAATGCGAAGCTTAGGTCCTAAATACAATCATGTTGTTACAGCCATCGAAGAATCAAAACATATAACAGAGTTAACTCTGGATGAGCTCACTGGCTCACTGCAGGCACATGAGGCTCGTCTCTTAAGTCAAGTAGAAGAAGGAGTGGAAAAGGTGCTGCATGTGAGGAGTGAGCATGACACTCTAAAGGAGTCTGGCATTCAACCTTTCAGAGGTCGTGTGAGAGGGTATTACAGAGGCTTTGGTCGTGGGAGAAGCAGAGGACGGGGAGTAGACAATAGAACTCAGCATGCAGAACAGAAGATCCATAAAAATCCAATGTAATGTCATCTGTGCAAAAGGTTTGGTCATATTAAGGCCAACTATTGGTTCAAAGAGAAGCAGGTGAACAAAGGGAGTAATCTGGTCGCTGAAAGCAAAGAAAAGGAAATAACAAGCTTGTTCTTAGCCCAGTGTGAAGACTCAAGGCCTTTAGTTGAGTTGCAGATGGTTCATAAAGATGAAACAGAGTATTATCCTCAAGGTTTTGTGTGGATTGTGGACAGTGGTTGCTCGAACCACATGTTAGGGTGTAGAGAAGCATTTCAGATGCTCGACGAGTCAAAGAAGCTCAGTGTTAAGCTGGGAGACGACAAGGAGATGAGTGTGAAGGGTGTTGGAACAGTGGCTATCAAAGGAACGGATGGTTGTTTGAAGCTGCTTCATAATGTACAATATGCACTTGGGCTAGCGCATAATATACTGAGCGTCGGACAGTTACTAGCTCGTGGATTCGATGTTGTGCTTGAGAAGAATGCATGCATGATAATTGACAAAAACTCAGGTGAAACCCTAACCAAGGTGAATAAAACTGTTAATAATATGTTTCCTTTAAATCTAGCTCAGATGCAGTATGCCAATGTGGCAACGAGGGAGTCGAATGAAGCGATGAGGTGGCATCAAAGGCTTGGCCACTTGAATCATCAAAGCTTGAAGCTGATGAAGTGTAAGGAGTTAGTGACTGGGCTTCCAGCCATTGGAGAGCTGAGACCCTGTGATGAGTGTGTCTTTGGAAAACACTCAAGACGTTTGTGCGTCCACGTGGAAGGAGGATCACAGAGGACCAATGAAATCCTTCAGAGGATCCACATTGACGTTTGCGGTCCAATGCACGTGGAGTCAAAGGGAGGAAATAGGTATTTCCTATTGCTTGTAGATGATTTCTCACGAATGACCTAGATTTATTTTCTCAGGTTCAAATCAGAAGCATTGGAAAAATTTATCTCATTTCAAGCTTTGGTGGAATGAGAAACTGGGAAACAGATCAAGATATTTCGTTCGGATAGAGGGGGAGAATTTACGTCCCAAGAATTCCAAGATTACTGCAACAAGGTTGGAATTCAACGTGAATTGACAACACCTTACACATCTCAACTTAATGGAATAGTAGAGAGAAAAAACATGACAGTTATGGAGAAGACTCGGTGTCTGTTAAAAGGCAGTGGATTACTAGCAGTGTTTTGGGCCGAAGCTGCAGCAACAGCAGTTTATCTAATTAACATCTCAGCTACTGAAGTGCTGCTGGACAAGACTCCCTATGAAGCTTGGAGTAGCACAAAACCAAGTGTGAAACACCTTAGAGTGTTTGGCTGTTTAGCTATGATGCAAGTGCCATGCCTGAAGAGACGAAAGCTAGAAGACAAGTCAGAGAAGTGCATTTTTATAAGCTATTGTTCAAAGACAAGAAGCTATAAGTTGTATAATCCCTCCACTGATAAGGTGACAGTGAGCAGAGATGTTATTTTTGGAGAAGATGCTCACTGGGATTGGAATGAGAATAAGGATCAGAATTCAGCCATTAATTGGGAAGTTGTTCTGCCAGACAATGTGGAGACTGAATCACAGAGAATTAGCGCTGAATCTGGGGCTTTGGAAAATATAGTTAGTCAGACTTCTACTGAGTCAGAAGAAGTGACTGATGAGGACTCGCCACCACTAAGACTGAGGCAGTTAAGTGAAATTTATAATAACTGCTCTTTTGCGTTGCATGTATCTTATCCTTTGGTTTATGAAGAGGCTGCTAAGAACAAAGAATGGAGATCAGCCATGGAGGAAGAAATGAATGCAATTCGGCGCAACAATACATGGGAGCTAGTTGATAAACCAGAAAGCAAGAAAGTAATAAGTCTGAAATGGCTTTTCAGGACCAAATACAAGGCAAATGGAGAGGTGTTAAAGCGCAAGGCCAGAATTGTAGCTAAAGGGTATTCTCAACAACTTGGAATTGATGTGGATGAAGTCTATGCTCCTGTGGCTCGCATGGAGACAGTAAGACTTTTGTTCTCATTAGCTGCACAAAAAGGCTGGGCTTTGTTCCATCTTGATATCAAATCGGCTTTTCTGAATGGTGACATAAAAGAAGAAGTTTATGTAGAACAGCCCAAAGGCTTTGAAGAGGAAGGTAAAGAACACATGGTATATAAGTTAAGGAAGGCCCTTCATGGATTAAAACAAGCACCCAGGTCATGGTATAGCAAGATTGATTCTTATCTTCTCATGGAGGGATTTCAGAAAAGTGATACTAAATACACCTTATATCAGAGAATTCACAGCAATGGTGAAGTACTTCTAGTATGTATATATGTGGATGATATTCTTTGCATGAGCTCATCTACCAACTTAGTCACTGAATTTAAGCTCAAGATGCAAGAAATGTTTGAAATGACAGATCTTGGACTGCTAAGCTATTTTCTTGGGTTGGAGGTCATACAAGATAAGCAAGGAGTGTTTGTTCATCAAATAAGGTATGTGGAAGAACTCCTAAAGAAATTTAACATGGAGAATTGCAAATCTGTTCCCACGCCAATGTGCTCTAGTATTAAGCTTTGTGGTGATGATGGTTCAAGTGATGTTGATGCACAGAGATATAGGAGTCTAGTTGGTCAATTAATGTATCTAACCAATACTAGACCCGATATTAGTTTTGTTGTTGGAGTTTTGTCTAGATACATGTCCAAGCCTTCCAGAATTCATGCTGGAGCTGCTAAGCATGTATTGAGATACATTGCAAGAACAAAGGACTATGGACTAAATTACACCCACACGGCTGATTGTAATTTGGAAGGTTTCTCCGATAGTGACTGGGCCGGAAGCATAGATGATAGAAGAAGTACAACCGGAGTGTTGTTCAACATTGGCTCAGCTGCAGTTGCATGGGTTTCAAAGAAACAAGAAGTCATCGCTTTATCCACAACAGAGGCAAAGTATATAGCTGCCTCTGCTGCAGCTTGCAAGGCCTTATGGCTTCAAAAGGTGTTAAAGGATTGTAGTATTGAAAGCAAATAGGCCACTGTTATTTGGTGTGACAGTAAATCAGCTATTGATATCACCAAAAACCCTATGTATCATGGAAGAACCAAACATATAGACATTAAGTTCCACTTTATTCGTAAGTTGACAGATGAAAAAATCATTTTGATGAAGTATTGCAGGTCTGAAGAGCAGCTGGCCGATATACTTACAAAACCCCTCAGTGCTCAGAGACATTTCTATTTGAGAGAAGGCTTGGGTGTTATCAGTCTTCACTCAAGAGGGGGAAATGTTGGGTTAGTGACTGAAGAAGAGATTTGTGACAGTGATCATGAGGATTTGGAAGAATGGAGAGAGATCTAGAATATCTGCATGGAGGTGCATGTTCACATGCAGGGTGTACGTGAAAGCACAGCAACCATCATGAAATGTCGCTCTTAATTAATGTTATTAGCTGTATGTTGGTACTATGAGAGTAGTATGTATGTATGTATGTTAAGAGTGATGTTTATATATGTATGCTTGTCAATGAATGCATCTGATTATATATATATATATATATATATATATATTACTCTGTAAGAGTGGTGGTTATAACAGAGAGTGAAGTTGCATTTTCTCATAATCTTAGCCACTGATGCTTTGTTCTCTTGCTCATTATTAGGTGATTTGTTTTAAGTCCGGGATGCAGTGATAATATTTTCAAAGCATGTGTGTCCATACATCACCCTTCCTCTCCAAAGCATATAGTTATCCATAAACCCCCATTTTATGCATGCATGTGATGTGATAAAAAAAAATAGTTTTTCAATGACAAGAATGCCACTTAGATAGACCGAATCACTAAGTACTTGTGATTAAAGAAAAACTTTAGATTTTTATATTTCCCAAGGGCATGTCCAAAAAAAAAAACAGAGAGAGTCAAAATAAAAAATTGAGGGTGTTCGTTACAAAAATTGCCAAAAATACAATAAAGTCAAAATTTAAAGGGTCTAATTGCATAAATCATAAAAATCTATATAAGAGAACGAATTCAAGATCTAATATGCAAATACGATGAAAGATGAGCTAATATGAAAAAAAGTGAAAGTATAAATTTTAGTAAAAATTAGGGGTGCTTTCATAAATTTACTGGTTTACTTTTTGAAAACCACGATACCTCATGTGGAGTTCAATGTAGTCCAATGTAGTGTAGTGGTAGACTGTTCTCCCTGTGAGAGCGTCCTCACTACTTTTTGAAACTCTCTTGAGTGAATGAAAAATATTTTTTAAATACCAAAACATGTCTTGTGTTCAATATAGTAGTAGACTTTTCTCCATCAGAGAGTATCCACACTATCTCTTGAGACTTTCTTGAGTGAGTGAAAATATTTTTTAAAACCACTCGCTTGTGGAATTCAACGTAGTGGTAGACTATTCTCCGTGTGAGAGACTCCACACTACCTCTTGAGACTTTTTTGAGTGAGCGAAAATATTTTTGAAGATCACAACATCTCTTATAGAGTTCAATGTAGTGGTAGATTGTTCTCCTTGTGAAAGCCTTCCCACGACCTCTTGAGTGAGTGGAAATATTTTCTAAGACCACAATATCTCTTGTGGAGTCCAATGTAGTCTGTAGTGGTAGACTATTCTCTCTGTGAGAGCCTCCCCACTACCTTCCGAGACTCTTTTGAGTGAAAAAAATAATTTGAAAGACCATGACACCTCATGTGGAGCAACGTAGTGGTAGACTGTTCTCCTTGTGAAACCCTCCCACTATCTCTTGAGATTATCTTGAGTAAGGAAATATTTTTAAAGACCACAACATCTCTTGTGGAGTCCAATGTAGTCTGTAGCGGTAGATTGTTCTCTCTGTAAGAGCCTCCCCATTACCTATTGAGATTTTCTTAAGTGAAAAAAATAATTTGGAATACCACAACATCTCTTGTGGAGTTTAATGTAGTGGTAGATTGTTCTCCTTGTGAGAGCCTCCCCACTACCTCTTAAAACTCTCTTAAATGAGTTGAAATATTTTTTAAGACCATAGCATCTCTCGTGGAGTTTAATGTAGTGTTAGACCGTTTTCCTTGTGAGAGACTCCCCACTACCTCTTAAGACTCTCTTGAGTGTATGGAAAAAATAATTTGTAAGACCACAACATCTCTTGTGGAGTCCAATATAATGATAAACTGTTCTCTACGTGAGAGTCTCCATACTACCTCTTGAGACTCTCTTAAGTGAATGAAAATTATTTTTGAAGATCAGTCAGTCCAAAGCATGTGATGAACTATTCTCTTTGTGAGAATTCTCTTTCTTTTGAGAGTCATCATAATAAATGGAAAGCCCATTTGAGAACCCTCATGTGTTAAAAACAAATAAAAAAAAAAAGAGTTCTCGTGAATTAACTAAAAAAAAGTTTCTCTTGAATGTTAAGGAAAGGGTTTCACAAGCCTAAAATGCCGACGCCTTCAAACATCAAAACCCAAGAAATAAAGTTTGTACTTCACAAATAAATGGCACAACTTGAGACCTCCAAGGAGTCCTACAAGCAAACAAATCAAAGCAGTCAGGTTAATGAGTTACTCATGAAAGTTGTCATGACATGTGCAAGTCAAGGCTAAAAAAAACATAAAAGAGTCGAGGCTTGAAAATTTTTAGTGGGTAGATAAATGAAGTCAAGACTTTTAAGGCGTCAAAAGTCAAAAAGTCAAAGAGCTTCACAAGTCCAAGATCCAAAAGCTTTATAAGCACAAAATGCCGAAGCTTTTAAAAGTCTAAAACAGATGAAACCAAGTTTGTAATTCAAGAATGAAGGATACAATTTGAGATCTATAAAAGGTTCGAAAGCAAACAAATCAAACCAGTCAAGTTAAGGCCCAATCGTATAAGTGATGATGACCTGGCAACGCACAAGTCAAGGCTCAAAAACATTGGAGAGTCAAGCCTTCAAAAAAGATTTTTCAATGAATAGACAAATAAACTCAAGACTCTTAAGACATCAAATGTCAAAGAGTCGAAGAGCTTCACAAGTTCAAGATCCGAAAACTTCACAAGTACAAAATGTTGGAGTTTTCAAAGGTCTAAATCAAATGAAGTCAAGTTTGTAATTCATAGATAGAGAAATCACAACTTATGATCCAACTAACGTCCAAGATGCAAAAAAAAAAAAAAAAATCCAAAGTCAGCAAAGTCAAGAGAAATACCCATGCATAATTTCTGGCAGAAAGATTGGGATAAGTATAAGTCAAAGCAAACCCAAGTCATATGAAGAAAGATCAAGAAAGCAATAAAAAACAATGAAGAACAAAGTTTTCTAGTTTGTTGTTGTAAACTGAGTTCATGTGAGCTAATATTTTTGGATGGTTAATTATATTAAACAAGGGTCAAGAATAAAAGGACCCCACATTAATATATCTTTAAAGTAACATTTTGAAATATAATAAAAGTGGGTTAATTTAACTCTTATTTGCCAATCAATATTATTTCAATACTTATGCAAATTCTAGCGTTATTTAAAAGATTAAAATATGAAGGTAGGTCATTTTACTTGTAATATATTAAAGTTCAATTCTTTCAATGTTTTTTTTATTTCAATAACATTTAATTTTGAGATTAATTTCAATTTATGTGATTAATATATCTTTAAAGTAACTCTAGCAAAACACACGAGTATAACACTAGTGTTTATATACATATAACGATATTTAAAAATTAACAATATCTAAATAAATGTAATGGTATTTGCATATATTAATTTTTTATATTCCAAAGGTGAAAAGAAATTATGATTTAAAAAAATTAAAACCTCTCTCTATATGTATACAGTGACAACCACCCCCATTTAAGGGAGACCAGAGGCCTAAATAGGCGTAAAACAACATCAACATCAATAAGCATCTGTGCTCTCACTTTACATAGGCTTTTGACCCCCAATACCAATAGACTAACAGGCTATTAGCAATATATATAGAATAAACCTAGATAAATGAATGTTCAATAAATTAATAACTTCAATTAAATAATATTTTTTAGTTCCAACTCATGTCAAAATGCTGAATTATTAATTTCACTAAATGCATGATATATATAATAATTTTTTAAAACTATTTAGGGCCAAATAATAATTTTTAGCTTACTTGCATTTTAACTTACTCTTTTTTAAAATATACGTCGAGAGTCATTTGTTTCTTTTTAATTTGTGAAATTCAATCTCATCCTTATTTCTTGCAAAACACAGGCCATACCTTAGCATATTTTTCTTATGTTACAATAAACAAGTTTTAAAGGTTTTCATTACTAAAAGTGTCACTCCCTGACTCACCCTCAGGCATGGAACAATCACCCTGTTTATGCAAGTGGGGTGAACATCTCTCCTGAATTAGCGCAAAGCTGAATGAAAACCTAAGCAAACCTGTACTAGATTACAGCTAGGCAAAACACCAAATAAAACTAAGAAGAATACAATTGATAGATAGATATAAAACAAAAAACGAATGCAAGTACAATGTAATATACAACTCAGAGATATATATATATAACCAAATGGATCCAATCTAGACAAGGATGTGCAATATACAATATGCTTCAAAAAATGCACAAACCCAACTAAGGGCAACACACACAAACAGCTGCCCAGCATAAGGAAAGACTGCCCACACTACTAAACCTGAGGAGGGAAAAAGAAGAGTGTTGAATAATGCCATTACTCAGTGAATGAATAAGCCACATAATTCGAATATAATCGAAATGATACTCATAAGTAGACGTCGATTCATAGCAATAATAACCAATACTTATTTAGATTAAAATAAAATATGGATTAAAGTAAACAAAAACAGATTGAATGCGTATAACGTTCACAAATCATTTTCTTCGAAAACTCATAGGCTAGCCTCAAAGGAATGTTCCCCTTTGTTGTCGTCACAAGTAGGGTTAAGAACCCGCCAAGGTTATTTTATTGTGTATAATCAAAATAGGTAGCCCTCCTTGGTGTTGGCCTCTGAGAGCCTAGTGTGGTGACCCCGAGTGTCTCAGTCAGAATTTGTCCCAGCTAGACTCTCTACACGTCTCCTGACATGGGTAAAGTAATGGTCAATCACATTGTCTCTACAGGCCAGCTGTGGAGATCTTCACTGCAGTGAATCACACAAAGCATATCACCATCAAATCACATGAAAGCCTTTCCACAACATTGACATAACAAAGCACAAGACTTTTTCTTCACAAGAGATACCATATTTTCAAGAGTATAACATTTTCTTTCACAAAGAAAAATAAATTCCAAGGAAGAGTAAAGATCAAACAAACATGAGTGATGTAATCTCAAGAGTAAAATCACATTCCAAAGTCATGCATAAATGTAAATACTCATATTAATTATCCTTTAAATCCTACACAATTATGTGTTTTGTTAACACAAATTCACTCACAAACAAACCCAAAACGTGGGCAAGCTCCCTCCAAAGCCTTGCCTTCTATCGGAGGCTCTCCTCCTACAAATACGAAAGCATTAAAAAAACAGAACATAGGAGAAAAAATACGAAAATGAAACTCAAACATAAGAAATGCAATAAGTCAAATTCGATGCCGAAAACTAAGAATTTGGGCCTGCCCCTAAGGTAGTGGAATGACTAGATGAGGATTAAAGTCCTAACTTCAAAGATTTCAAAACAACATGTGTTTACACGCGATTGCTACAGTACCTGAAAACACATTCTCAGGTCTACAGTAATTCCATGCTGAGCTACAGTAACAAAGTTCAAACTCCACTCAATCTCCTTAGAATACATCCCTCATCCTCAAAGGTTTCATGCAAAACAAGAAAAGGATATATGATCAACTTCAAAAGCATCCAAAGTTCAAAGCTTCACTCCAAAATTCCATCCAAAGAAGACATTCACACTCTCAAATTAAATAAGAACAAAATAGCATGAAGAACAAGATAAACTCTACTCAAACAAAGTTACAAAAACCTCCATACAAAGGCTAGCTTTTATAAAGCTTAAAAAATCATTAAGGAATCAATATTGTTAATACAGGGACCCACCACCCTAACTTCTCCATAACTGCAGTTAGAGGGAAGGTTTGGTAAGGGTATATAAGGCTAGAGGGACTCAGTCCCGCAGGCGATGTGGGACTATGGACCTGTGTTAACCACTGCGTCCCTAACATGCCCCCTAGGCCCACAGCGGATGTGGGACCCAAGGTCCTAGCCACAACACAGCCCTAGATACCTAAGCTCTGATACCATGTTAATACAGGGACCCACCACCCTAACTTCTCCATAACTGCAGTTAGAGGGAATGTTTGGTAAGGGTATATAAGGCTAGAGGGACTCAGTCCGCAGGCGATGTGGGACTATGGACCTGTGTTAACCACTACGTCCCTAACAAATATAATATAAACAAGAGAATAATAATAAAAACAAATACAACCTTGCAAAAAGACTCTAATTAACTTCCCTTAAAAAGTTGGCTCTTTACTTAAGTTGAGAAACTTTTTTATTAAGTGGAGATGACTCAAAGAGAAGATGAGGAATGGCCAACGGTGAAGAAATTCTCTATAGTTTTCTTAAGATCAGCCCATGAAGAAGACAACATGATAAGAGATAAAGGTTTGAGGCCGAAATGATCCTTTTACCCTCACCACTTCAACTAAAACACCAAAATGCTAAGCCAAGGAAATTAATGCCCTTCTACTTCAAAGAAAAAAACATAGCAAACAAAAACCCATGTAAACAAATCCAAAACAAGATACCACAAAAATAGCCTTTTTGAGAGAAACATTTATTAAAATTCAACTATTATATGGATTTTTATCATCATCAACTTACATATTCATTACTTTTAAAGAATCACGTAGATGATTTAATCAACATATTATTTTCACTAAAATTATAAATGAATTACATGTAATTTTAGTATATAGTTTTTCTTTTGTCATTGGTTTTCTAGTTCTATAAACTATAAAATCTTTTTAAAATTAATGAATATTTATTTATTGATAAATTAATAATTTCTATAAAATAATAATAATTCTTTTTCTCAAACCAAATTATTATTTTATAGAAGTTTTATTGTTTATATATAGAGACTTCTCCCTCTAGAGATGTCCCCAAATAACGCCACACATGTTTTCACCTTTCTCTCGCTCTTACTCTTTTATCTTATGCAGACATCTATGTTCTCTAATATGAATATCTACAAATTAAAACATAAAGGATATTATAAAAAATAAAGGTAAAATTTTAATTTACTTAGGGGTAGTTTGGCATTGTTTTCGTTTTTTCTGTTTTTTTGTTTTTATTTTGTTATCAACTTTTTTGAAAACAAAAATATTGGGCACAAAAGTTGTTGCATGTTTTAAAAAACACAAAACACAAAATATGTTTGGATAACAAAACAAAATATTGTAAATTTTTTTATTATTTTTCTTAATTCATATTTTTATATTTTTTTTATATAGTTTTTTGTATATTTTTAACCAAAATTAAGTCGTACTAATACATAATTTTTTTGAATATTTTTATAAAGATATAAAAATATTGAGATGTAAATTTTTATAAAATTATATAAGTTCAATTAGCGATGTCAATTTTTTTTGAATAGTAATCAAAGTTTTTTTAAAATATTTTTATAATTTGTTTACTTGATTGTATTAGTAAGCATAACCAATAACATGCAACTAGTATCACATGGATCACATAGTGTCATATAAATTACATAATTCGGAAGTATAAAATTTATATATATTGAAAAAGAAGCACAATAAGATATATTTTTTTTTTTAAAGAAAATCAAAACAAAGATTTTTTTTAAATATAACATAAAGTTATAGGTCTTAAATATGCTCATTTTACAATATGTAAACAGTTATGATGGTTCAAGGATTTCAGGACAAAAATTAAAGTCCAACAACAAAATCTCAAATCTTTAACTATCTTTTCTCAAATTATCTAATCATTTTAAAAAATATTATAACCAAATCTCTACCACCCTAATTATTTTCAAACCATATCTTAAAAAAGAGATTGGGGAAAATAAGACTGGAGAAAAACCAATGAAGAAAATTACAAGGAAAATGCGAGATCTCACTCCACTTTTTTGAAAACATGGGTGTTATTTTTAAAATTTTTAGAAACAAAAACACCTTACCAAACTTGTTTTTTTTTTTTTTGTTTTGTTTTTAAAAAAAATAAAATTGGCAAAAAAAAAAAAAAAAGTTTTGGCAACAATGTCAAACAAACCCTTAACTAAGTGATTTGCAGTGAAAACACTTTCCCTACAAAGTCTTTTTTTGTAATTACCTTTCATGGAAAGTAACAATACAATATTTGGTATGTCTGATGAAAATAATAATTACAATACATGCAAAATTAATTCCTTCATTTGGTATGAATTGGTTTACATGTAAAGTTATGCATTTTTAATTTTACCCTTTATTACTTTAGTTAATGAAATTAAAAAAATCATAGAAAAAAACAAAATCCCACAACTAAATGTCCATAACATCAAATCAACTCAATCAAACTAAATAAAAAAACCAAAATTCTGTTCCATAAAAGTAAAATTTTTATAAAAAAGCAAACATTATCTCAAGAAAAAGCATTGAATAAGTAAGAAAAAAACCAAAAACAACTAAGGCAAGAAGTGACTTGCACTAGGGTTTTGGAAAAAAAAAAGAAAGAAACAATTTTGCACTAAGGTTTCAAAAGAGAAAAAATTTTCTTAAACAGAAGAATAATATTTGAATTATTTTTATGAGCCATTTTTTCTGGTCAAAAAAAAAGTGATTGCATGAAGATCACCATTTTCTATAATTCATATTAAAATCAAATGGGTGAAAATTTTTCACGGATTTTACTTTTTATGTATCAAAAGATCTCCTAAATATTAACAAATATAAAACTTTCACTTAGAAACTTTGCACATCACCAAGGCCAAGGAAAAAAAGGCGCAGCTAAAAAGTTAAATTTATTATTTTATTAGAAAACAATATGGATAAAAACGCTCAAATGTAAATATAACCAATGTTTCCACTGATTTACAAACAACAATATTTTATTCCCGAATGTCTACTACCAACCCCACGTTCTCAATAAAATAAAATACTAAATAGTAAAGGGCTTTTCTGCAAATACGATGGTAGGAGCATTACTATAATAAAGTGGGGCCGTTGATTGTCGCCCAACCGGCCCACCATAGCCGTCGGATCCGGGCTCCTCCACGGCCTTCAATGCATCGAAGACTCCTTTTTTTAATATTAATTAATTAACTAAACTACTAATTAATTAATTAACTAATACTATTTATTTATTTATTTATTCTTTTTTTGAGTTCGAGTTCCCGAGAGTTTCTCTTCTGACAACGTCCGACTTCAGTTGCGCACGGATTTCAGGGGTGTTATTTGAAAAATGTGAAATTTGTGAAACTAATAGATAATAATTATTTTCTTTTTGTGGGACGTAATTGCATAGGAACGCGAGCCTCCAATTTTTAAAATTTTCGAGATTTTTTTATAATATAAAAAACATCGCAATTTTCGTCTTTGGAGATTAAATGAAGTTATTTATAGTGAAATTTTTGAAAAATGTGGCATTTGTGAAAGTAATAGATAAATATTATCTTTTTGTGGGACCTAATTGCATAGGAACAGGAGGCTCCGTTAATTTAATTTTTTTTAGATTTTTTATTATTATTTAAATACGTTTCAATTTTCGTTTGTGGACATTAAATGGTGTTTTTTATAACGAAGTTTGTGAAACTAATAAATAAATATTTTTTAGGAGGTAATTGCATTCCAACATGAGTCACCTTTTCTCTATATTTTTGAAATTTTCTTTTATTTAAAACATTTCCATTTTCCTTTTTAGATATTAAAATCTGTTATCTATAGTCAAATTTATGAACAAATAAATAAATATTTTCATGGGACCTCATTGCATATAAACATAAGTATCTTTTTTGCTAATTTTTTCGAAATTTTCTTTTGTTGCAAATTAAATTTTTGAGGGATCTTAATAATAATTAATATTATTATTATATAAAACAATATCATAGTGCATTAAGTTTGATAAACATTTTCAATTATATTGATTTAATTCGAAAGCCTAAAATTGTACAAAAGAAATTATAATTACGGTCTTATTTTTGTAATTATAGAAAATTTTCGGTGATACATATTTGAATTTCCACATATATTTCAATAAAAAAAATTAAAACAAATTTTTGTCATACTAGATGTTCAAATAATTATATTTAAAAAAAATAATTAATTATAAATTCCTACTATCAAAAATGTTCATTTACTAGATTTAAATTTGTCATGCAAATAAAATCCCCAATTTTTATTTTTTAAATGTTAATTAAATTTATGAGAATTATTTTTTCCAAAAAGATCCAAAACGATCTTTTAAATGGATTAAATTATGTAAATATTATTCATGAATTTTTTACTACATTGGCCGGCAAAAAATAAAGAAAGATTACAAGACATGCATGAAGGACTTAATATTTTAAATGAAAAAATAACACCTTTCCAATATGCCAACTTGCTTCTATGTGCTGTATTTCATATGCAAAACATGGTGGTGTTGCTTTCCCACAACTTTTTGGAAGAATAAATAAATTAATTAATAAATATTTGCTTATGTTATGTTTTTACTTGACTCATAAGTAAGGTTATATATTCATAAGTACAATATTACTGTTTTATTAGAATTAAGTGAAAATATATAGTTTTTTTAAATTTTTGAAAATTTTAATAATCATACCATAGATAAACTACATATATAGCCCATGTATGATAGCAGAGGTTTCCATCTTTGAGAGATGTATTTCTTTAATTGTAATATTAATATTTTAGCAACAATTTTTTTAATCTATCGGTACTGAATATTTTACATAGAATGTTTGTTTAGGGGGAGAATTTGATATCAAACCTCAAAATCTACACAAAATGAGAGTATATGTATTTATCGAACTTACTTCACACTTCGCATGTTATTGATTTTTTTTTAAAAATATGCGCATTTGCCATCTATTATAAAAAAAAATATTAATATTTTAACATGGAGTAATAACTCTCGGTTAATATGCTATATATATTTATTCAATTTAGTCCTCATATTATATAATAAAATTATATAATTTATAAAACAACGTAGATAGTTTTATAATATAAAAATTAAAAATAAAAATATTGACTAAACCAATGATCTCTGGGTGAATTGACACAAATATTTTGTATCAAGATGTTTTTGTCTTTGTAAGTGAAAATATAAGTGGATTGAAATATTAACTCTCCGTCTATACACAACCATGATATAGTTTATATATATATATATATATATATATATATGACCGGAATTTTGTGTAGACAAAGAAAGAAAGGTTATAAAAAGAAGTTGAAAAGAAAAAAGGAATAATAGAATTGGGTTCAGGCCTATATTCTTCTAGGGATTGGCTCCTTTTGCTTCTCCCTAACCCCACACAAAACTCTTCACTTCTCCCTTGCTTTCCTCTATAAATATACCCCCCCTACTCACTCTTCTTCTCTATCCCTTCTTTCATCTCCACTTCCAACACTTCCTCATCTCTTTCCCCACTTCCCTACTTCCTTCACAATTTCCTATCCATCTTTAATTCAAATCTCCCTCTCTCTCTCTCTCCCCCTTGAAGAAGATGAAGAAGATGAAGAAGAAGAAGATGAAGAAGAAGAATGGTCCTCACTGTAGTCTTCCACAGCTTTCTTGAACTGCATGCAACCATGCAAGACCTTAATTTCACTTTGCAGTTCAATAAAGCTGTGGGAAATTTCAGTGAGAGATCAACCTCCTCAAATTCCCTCCATTTTTTAACCATGGTTTTTTTTTTTTCTTTTATCTTTCTTGTTTCATTACATCAGTTTGCACTTTCCATGTGTCCTTTATTAAAAAAGCAAAACACAAAATGAGAGGCAAAAAGCCTTCATCATAATGAAATATCAAATCAAAACTTTATATATATATATATTTTTTTTTCCTGTTTGACAGATGATGGGAATTTAATCAAGGATATGGATTTATCCCATTTTGGGTGTGTCCTTGAACTCTCAGAGAATAAAAGACTACCAGAAATGGCATTGCAAATCAGATACCTTGCACTCATTGGGCTTTTCCACCTTCCTTTTTTTTTTTGTGTATGGAAATGAATTATCACTGACATATATTCCCATCCTGTTAAACAGTTCATTTTCTTGGCTTTTTCTGATTATTTTTCTTCTTCCTTTTTTCCATTAATCTTTGAGAAGACATATTATACCTTGCAACATATATGCACTACTACTAATGTTTTGTGCATTCACTGTTCTCTATCTCTTTTTCTATCTCTCTCTCCATCTTGCCAAAAAGCTTTTTATTCTTCTTGTCGTTATACAACTGGTACATCAAGAATTTTTCCAAACAGTAACATGTAAATGATTTTAATGTTTCTTTTGACTCCCCACTCAGACATGCATTTATATATATACCATTATTCTTCAATATAGATCTTAATTTTGTTAATTGATTTTGCAAGTGATAGGAATGCAAAAACAACTCAATGTAAACGTTACACTCATCATCTTCCTTTTAAGAATATATATAGACATGAATGTAGCTTGATCACACTAGGGTTGCTTTTCCAACAACAAGAGGATTTCAAGAGGTTTTCCCCTTTGCAATAAGATTTGGTATTAAAATCCTTTGAGAATTGCTGGGGCAGCATGTGGATATTTTTTTTTATCAATTTTTAATTTTTTTGTTATTGTAATTAACAAGGTGTAGTATAAAAACCTTTTGTGATTTGTTTTATTGAGCTAGCATGTGAAAGTTTTTGATCGGCTAGGGTGAAATTCTGTTGCTGATTGATAGTGAAGAAAACTTCTAGTAACATATAAATAACTATTTAATTTATTCTCTGCGCAATATGAGTACAGATATGTTATTGAGTTTATAATTGTACTCAATTCATGTGGTCTCCCATAGCATATGGTTTATCCATATTTATCGAAAAATATAAATTATTATGTTTAATTTGTGTGATTGAGTTTTTTTATTTATCTTCTATTCTAGCAATTTCTCATAAACAAAATGATATATTATTATAATCAAAATTATATTGTTATAAACTTCCAAAATTAAACACTTTTGTAGTCATTAATATATTGATTGAACAACTAAACATATTTTGGCTATATATATATACTAACTAAATACAAATATTAATGTGCATGAAGCAAAGGAGGACAATGGGAAAATAGTTTAGAGCACGTTGATGAGGTTAAGTTGTTATTAAAAGAAGAATGATAGGTGTAAGTAGCCAAACTTGGAACCATTTGTAGGTTTTTTAGTTTTAATTAATATATCTTTTCCTTGTCTATTATTATTATTATTATTATTATTATTATTATTATATGATAATAATGTTGTATAGTTTTTCAACTTTTTGAGAATAATTAAGATGGGATATATATATATATATATCAAACTGAATAGGAGAAAAGCATTGGATTGGATGAACTTTGATGTGTTACTAGATATAAATGTTTTTCAATTTATATTGCTCTACTTTAAAGGGACAGTATCATGATCATTAACATGGCTCTCTTCTGCTAGCTAGCTTCTATTCAACTTTATGCCTATTGTTCTTGTAAACACTATATACTATTTGATTAACTAATGCTATCAAACAAATTAACCTTCCTCCTTTTGTCAATAATGCATATGAGAATCATTTTCTAATGACAAAGATATGTAAAACTCCCTAAAATTAAGTTTTAATAACATATTTCTAATCACTAAAAATTACTAACATGTCTTAAAAAGTTATCAGAGTAGTTTTAAATCTACTCAACTTTTATCCACTACAACATTACTCTTAAATTAAAGTAATTACATATACATTAATATAATGTTACCATTTATATTCTCTTTCAAAGTAACGCTAATCACTTTCTAATTAAATGTTTATTTACTAGAAGAAGATAAGCTTGACATGTAAACAAGAAAGTATTGTCTTTGTGCCATTACACTTCTTAGTTTACATAACATGAATGTTTATGACTTGGAAGTACAACCAAATTAATTAACCAAATGGGCATGTTCTAAGGTTAGCATGTTCTTTTTAATTAATTCAACACACTGTTTAGATTATATAGCAAAGGGCCACATGCACATGATGAATCTGTACAAATAGAGCTGGCAAATAACTTTTTAATTAAACAAAGTTTATGTCTATGTAATGTGGCTTTAGATATTAAAAATTACTTTTGAATCATCTTAATCCCCCTTTGCATGGTTTGTGAGCAGTGACTTAATTTATTTTATTAAGAGTTCATGTAGCTGATTAACCAGACATGAATGTGATCATGCTCATTTCTTAAGCTAAACTTTTGGAGGTCTTCTTTTGAGAGGCCAAATAACAATGTGGAGCTAGGTGTGTTTGGATTAGGGGTTGATTTATTTAAGGATTTTTTTAATATTATAATTGTCACTTTGGATTCATCTCTTTTTTTATAAATCTTTTATTCATGTGTCCATTTGACAGGTTGAATTAGTTGTTCCTAGTTTGTCACTGTATTAAATATTAATATGATCAATGTGTATTATAGATTTATAATTTCTTAGGTCTACTTGTTGTCCTCATCATGTTGTCATTATTGATAGAGTCCAATTAAAAAACCAAAATTTTGTTCTATATATCTATATTCACACACACACAAATACACATATAAAGACCTAAGAAAATATATATGTATATATATAAAGCATATGATAACATTTTCTGAGAAACTTTTGCTTTGATGGAATAAAAAAATAAATTATTATCCGCTTTCCATAAAAATCATTTCTACTTGGAAGAAGTGTACATAAACATGAAGAAGCAAACATGATACACCATAAATTTTGTTTGTTTAAAGATGAAAATTATAAGAAGAATCTCCATGAGTGCACAAAGCTATAAACTATATATGAATAGTAACTTTATATTCATAAACTCAATCTATTAACAAAATGCATGCAATATACATACATGCAGTGATTGATGAGGCAAACTTGAATAATCCTTGATGGGTTCTTTCTTGTCTGTTAGCTAATTTGTAGGAGAATGTTTGACTTTCCACATATTTAATAAATCATTAATAGTTCAACAAACTTTTGCTCTGAAGGCTTAAGTACTCTTTGTCCCATCTACTGATCAGGACTATATTGGGGTGTTTGGATGGGTTTTTGGGCAGAAGCAAAAGCTGTGAAAAAAGCTAAAGTTCAGCTTTTTTCAGAAGCTGCCTCATAGATGCTTCTTAGAAAAACACTTCTGAGAAGCTGTTTCAGAGAAAAGCACTTAACTTACTTTGAAAGCACTTTTTAAAAAAAGTGCTTCCACAAAACTTAAAAAAAACACTTTTTTTAAAAGCCCATCCAAACAAGGCCTATATATCTTTTCATGGTCTATGCATGATCTTTTAATTTAATTTCTATAAATGTTAAAAACAAACATTTTTTTTTATTGGACTTGATGATGCCAAACCAGTTCTTTCTACAGTTTTAAGGAAAGAATAATAAATATAAAATACTAATCAACAACTCATAATTAATGGATAAAAAAAACCAAGTTAGTCTATGCTGATTTTATTCTAACACAAAAATTTTATATATTCTTCAAGAAAAGAAAATAAGAAGGTTCTGAATCTAGAACTGTTTTTCACAATCAGAAAAGATTGAAAATAAATAAATAAATAAAGCATATATTGATGAAGAACCAACATGAATTTTGCAATAGTATTTTTTTTTTTACATGAAAATTTATAAATCCACAAGGAGGGAGCTAAAAGCTCTCATACACAACAAATTAAGAAAGGTGAGTGTAACAAAGAGCTGCAGATATTCAAGAGAAATAAAATCATAATGCACACAAAAACATATATATATATATATATATATATATATATATATATATATATTGACAATTTAATTAAAAAATAAAATAGGCAAAAAGTAGTGAAGCAAAATATATATATCGTACCCTCTCCTCCGTTGCCAACTTGTGGTGTAAGGTTTCAGCCCTAGGATCAAAGAAAATATTTCATGGCTTAAGTTACAGGATTATTAGATTAAAATACCTTTTTATGACAAATATTCTTAATTATTTATTTTATCTTATTCTTTTGGGAATAGATTTGTTCTTTAGAATAGAACTATACCAATGGATATAGTATTTGTTAGAATAGATTTATTGGTTTTACCAACTTAATATGACAAACTATTGTTCATACTATTGGCATATGATGAGCCATAAGCACACGGGTCATTAACTAATAAACCTCTCGCGCAAGAACGAGAGGGTCATATTCTCTGGGGTTCTAAGATCTGCTATTACTTCTTCCTAAATGGCACTATCTAGTCTACCAAAAAAAAGTTTTAAGCTTTAAAACAAAATAAGAAAAATTAACAAAAGAGATAACTATAAACAAATGGACTAAGGCATACCACATAAGCAAATAAAAGAAGCAAATAGCAAAGAAAGTGCGAGACACCAGGGCGAGGATCCCCTCCGGGAAAAGAACAAGCAAGAATGAAATGGAAAATTTAAGTACGATGTTGGCTAGAGAGTTGGTCCACATAGACTTAGGAGTCGACTACCTCGGAACCTCCATGATGTAGCCCTAATCCAGTACGGCTTCTTTCTTCCAAAGATTACTCCTACGATGTCTTTGGGAATAGGGAACCTTGGATAAGGGAGTTCCGATGCTCTACAGGCTAGAACATCCCTAATGCCCTCAAAGGGCTATTGGCACCTGAATCTCTCGGTGTACCGGTACATTGAATCCCTCTTCAAGCTATGTGGATCTAATACGAGAGTACATCCCGAGCATCCAAGTACAATCACCAAGATGAATCACAGAGTTTTCATGCAATCCACTACAATCAAGTACACATAGAATGAAACCACACAACAAACCAACATTCATCCATAAACAAATAGCATCATCCAAACAAGTTCTTCTCCCAAGGTTCACTGGATGCCCGGTGGCCTTGGGAGGCTAGTTCTATGTCACAAAGAGTGAAAGCCTATAATACAAATAAACCATGAAACGCTCATGAACAAACTCCCTTAGATGTAGACTAGAGATGGTGACAAGAATCCGGAGGATTGGCACTGACGAACTCCTAAATGTTCTTCCTTGAGTGTGACCTTCTTCTCCCTTGGATCTGCCCCTCAAATTCACCTTTTCCAGCTGCATTGAAGCCCTAGATCTAAAGTGTGGAGGATGGTGGCCAAAAGTCACTTTCATTGATGCCATAGATCTCTTTTAATACTCATACTCCCGAGCCTTATGGGCATCCATGCTGGCGCAAGGATGCCTGCAAGGCTCCAAGCCAATTCCTGCACAAAAATATCCCAGGAGTTACATTGTCTGCTATAGTAATCATGCTACATTACCAAAGCTCTAAAACGCCGTTTTTGATGCAAATTTCTTCCTAAATGTGCTCTTGAGCTCGCTTTAGCTTCTTTTAGGACTGTGACACAAATAAAACCACTTTAAAGACAAAATAGGCATAGGTTCAACAAAATACATCTAATTAATACAAGAATAAAACATATATATATATATATATATATATATATATATATATATATATATATATATAATAGACACTTATTAGTATAACACCATCAGGCTTGTTTTCGCTATACCAACAATAAAAACAATTATTCCAATAATTTTTTTTACCATCAGTAAAGGTCTCATATGTATAGACATACAACAATAGTTACCTCTTTTGTTGAAATAAATACATGAGATTTACCAACGCAATGTAACTGTAGCTATTGATCTTACCATTGGTGGAGCGCCGTAAGACTAATTAATTTTACTTATACCAACGGTAAAAATGCCTATTCTAACACAATTTTACTGTCAATAAAAATCTCATATGGTTACAACATTTATTGGACTAAATCCATTTGATCTATCAATGGCTTCAACATCAGTTACTACATATATATATTGGAAAGATCATTTTTACTGTGAATAACAACTATACTATCAGTAAAAATCTTCATATACATATTAATTTGTTATTATAACCATTATTGCACATGTGAATACATTATTAACAATTTCATGCATTTTTCATAATTAAATTAATTTACAATAAATTAAAACAATCACTAACATAAAAAAACAAAGATATTCCACTAAAAACAAAAAAAATAAAAAAACTATTTCATTGTCACAAACATATATTTATAACATATATACATATTCAAAAGAAAACCATAATTCACTTTTAACAATCAAGAGTTCCAGCCTTAATTCCAAATTTAACATAGATACAAACTACTTTCATAATAATGTCTAACCATCACATGAAGAGCCAAAACTGTGCTGAATTAGAACCTATGTCAAGCATCATTTGCAAATCAATGTATTAAAAATTTTATAGCATTGGTAAGATGGTATGCAATCAAATAATAAAACATTGATCCAAAGACTTCAAAGAATGAATTAAAATCCAAACAAACTATTTAAATGACAAAAAATAATGAGCTTACTCGATGCATTTCGATTTGTTAGCTTGATGGTTTGATGCATCAGGTACCTACAAATTATGTAAAATAGAAGTAAAATTTTTTACACAACAAAGGCTGAAAAGAACTTGCAAGTTAGTAATAAACTTATAAAATTTAAATACAATCATCAATATCAAAGGGCATTGGAAAAGTGTCAACAGCATGTTCATAAAAAACCTATAACTAACCAAAACAAAAGTAATTAAATATAAAACCATGAAAACAAAATATGAACAAACAAATAAAGCTTTGATACTTTGTATATCAGAGTCTTAAATTTTTCTAATTACTTTTTAGGACTTGTAAGAAGCAATAGCCTTCTCTAACCACTGTATACATCAGAGTTTTAAATTTCATCTACCATTCTATTTTGTCTCAAGCATACTAAAATAGTCATAGCACAATATAATTCTAATTACTTAGAAAACTACTAACAACTTTTAGGTCAACTGACACTCGGATCCCCTTTGAGGACGCTTCACGAGTGGTAAGAGTTCGAAACCATGTGGGTGAGAGTGTGCAATTAATAGATGTGACACTACAAGTAAAATAGGAATTTGTCACGGTAATTTTGTCACGGAATTAAAACTGTGCCAAATTTTTCACGGAAATAAAAACTGTAACACATTTTTCACAGACATTGGCAAGAAAAAAAAAACTGTGACAAAGTTTGTCATGGTCATTATTTCCGTGCCAATGTTTGTGACAAATTTGTCATGGTATTTAGCACGATACTTACAATCCGTGGCAAAAACCGTGACAAAAACAGTGACAAAATAAACCAACATAAAATTGTCTTTTAGTAATATTACAAAAAACTAAAAAAATAATTTAACAAAATATAAAATTAACATGGATTGAAGAGATGAGTACAACCCTTCACAAGGGATGTTAATACACCCCCGCCCGACAGGGAATCCGATTCCCCGCCCCGTCAGGGCCAGGGTCAGGGAATATCCTCCCCGCCCCGACCCCAAAATAGTAAATAATATATATATATATATATGAAATATCTAAATAAAAATTAAACAAAAAGTAAAAGCCCACATATTTATTTAATTAGTAAATTATTAATAATTAAATGGACATTAGTATAAAAATTAACTAAAATCGTAAACTTATATTAATTATATTGCATTTTTTTAATTTTTCTAAAATTTGTAAATAATTTATTAACTAAATGAAAAGTTAGAGATTAAAATTGAGACAGTGAGTTCCATGAATTAAAAAAAGTTTTTTATTTATTATTTTTAAGTTGAAAACTTATTTATATTAAATATATGTCCAATTGAAAATAATAAATTTGATGTATTAACATTAATCAATTGAATATATCAGTGCAACCATCCCATCCATGATTTAATTATATTAATTATTTATAAATATTAATTGAATTAGGGATTGTGAGATAAAAAAATGACAACTAAAAAGATATTAATAAAATAATTTAAAATAATTGTCACTTTCATATTATTTAATTATTTTATTAATTTAAATATAATAATTTAAAGAATAAGAAATAAAAAAATTAGTGGGAGGGGTTGATAACCCAGTATCGTTAGTAACCCCGATGCCGGGGTTACTATCTCCCATTATTATTTAACTATTTTATTAATTTTAATATAATAATTTAAATGCAATATGGCAAAAAACAACCCGTTAATTTTGCAATACCTAAAAACCCCTTCCTTTTAAAGACAATATTTTCTAACCCCCCCAAAGCATATAATGATGGTTAATAAAGTTATTTTTGAATTTTATGGACGAAATTGCCCCTTGCATGGGAAGTCGTGGCACTCCAATCATTTTGCCGGTTTGAGCTCGAAGGAACTCCACCTCCTAATCTCCATCTCCATTACCGATTGATCCCAATTCAGGTACCTCTCTCTCTCTCTCTCTCTCTCTCTCTCTCTTTCTTAAGGTTCGTTATTCTCCAACATAGTGTTGGGTTTGGTCCATGGATGAGGCCAGTGGCCTCGATCTCAGCTCTCTGGGTGACCCCCTGGAACCATCCCTGGCTGATCCGGTGGAAGCCCTAGCCACGACCCCTTCAGCTTTGGAAGAAGCTGATCGTGCTTATGCCGGTGATGATGCCGAAGTTAAGTGGCAGAGTGCTGAAATTGATGGTCAATAGGAAGATGGGGGTGATCTATAGATGAAGATGGTGGAAGGGAAAAGTTTGGAGTGCGGTGAAGTGGTGGCGGGAGTTCGTGCTGTCAATGGAGAGGTTGGTGATGTTGATCGGCTAGAAAAGGATGGATCTTTTGATGACGTGGAGATGGTAGTTGATGTTCGTGGTGGTGAGGTTGGGAGTACTGCTGGGAAAGTTGTTTATGGGTTGAAGATCAGTGATCAAGTTGAGGAAGTTGAGGAAATTGAGGAAGGAAAGGGTCGAGGGTTTCTATTTAAAAAAGTATGTCTCCGTTTAAATATTGCGGTTTCTGTTTAAAAAACTCAGTCTCTGTTTAACAAGTGATATCTCTCTGTTTAAGAATTGAGGGTTCTGTTTAAAAAAGTATGTCTCCGTTTAAATATTGCGGTTTCTGTTTAAAAAACTCAGTCTCTGTTTAACAAGTGATATCTCTCTGTTTAAGAATTGAGGGTTCTGTTTAAAAAAGTATGTCTCCGTTTAAATATTGCGGTTTCTGTTTAAGAAACTCGGTCTCTGTTTAACAAGTGATACCTCTCTGTTTAAGAATTCAGGTTTCTATTTAAAAACTTATATTTCTGCTTAAAAATTTATGAATACTGCTGAATGTGCTGTTATTGTCACAGGCTTGTGATTATGGCAGTAAACCTAGTTAATGGCGATGCTACTGGACACCGGTAGTGGAGACCTTGACTGAATTCCAACGACAACATCATTTGATAGGGTTTTTGTAATTTCCTGATCGCAAAGACACAGATGAACAACCAAGAACAAAAAGTTTTGGGGAAATCAGAATTTTATTAAGGTTTGGAAGAACAGTATATGATATATACCATATAGCTTCAGGGGCGTTGATCCCGAACCCCCACCGGGGGCGTCTCCCCCCCCCCTGGGGGACCCCTAGGCTGGGCCGCGTCGCCCCCGGACCCCCGACACGCTGACCGGGTAGCGAGACCCCTGTACAGCTCTGCGAAGCGCAACATAGTCGACTCGCCACAGATTGAAAACTTGATTCAAGGCATCCTACACAGTTTTGTTTTGTTTTACATTTTCGTATGTGTACACGATCGAAATAGTTTTTCGATTGTTATGATTTGTTTAATGTTTATAATGTGCGTTCCTCCTTTCATTTGATATGGTTGCAGCTTTACAAATGAAATTTTCGTTGAAAAAAATGAGTTTTAGTTTAAAAAAGTATGTCTCCTTTTAAATATCGCAGTTTCTGTTTAAGAAACTCGGTCTCTGTTTAACAAGTGATATCTCTTTGTTTAAGAATTGAGGGTTCTGTTTAAAAACGTATGTCTCCGTTTAAATATTGTGGTTTCTGTTTAAGAAACTCGGTCTCTGTTTAACAAGTGATATCTCTCTTTAAGAATTGAGGTTTCCGTTTAAAAACTTATATTTCTGCTTAAAAATTTGTGAATACTGCTAAATTTATTTTAGATATTTAGATAAACATCAAAAATTTAATTCTGTTTTATTTAAAAAAATTTTAAATTCAATAAATGTTATTATAATAAGATTTTGATCATTCATACATTACTATCAAATATTCTAACATTCATGAATATGAATTTAACATCCATGTCAATTGATTGCATATATACAGATAGATGGATCTTGTGAAAGAATATTAATTCTCAAGAATGGATTTAGATTGTTGTTTTTTAGGGTATTTAGATGTTTAGGTTGTTCCATGGTTAACTAGTGTGATCAAGATTTTAAACAGAAACATAAAAGTTTTAAACGATAACTATAAAATGTAAACGTTAAAACAAATATTTAAACAGAAACATAATAATTTAAACGGAGAAGACAGTTTTTAAATGAAAACTTGATTGAGTTAAACAGAGACGGGGATAATTAAATAATAAGGCAAAAAAAGCACACTTGTATGCATAAAAGGTTAGACATGATGTGATTGGGCGGTATGTTTTCCCACTATTTGCAAGGGCAAAAATGAAATTTCATAACATGAACCCACTTGAAGTGACTGATAGGGGGTAAAAGGGAATGTAAACTATAAAGGAAGGGTTGTCCGGGGTGTGCAAAAGTTGGAGGGGGTTTTTAGGAAGTTTTGAAATTCCCAATGAATGAACAGTAATTTTCCCTAATTTAAATAAGAAATAAAAAATATGGTGGGAGGGGTTAATAACCCCGGCATCGTGGTTATGTCGGATTTAGTAACCCCGATGCCGGGGTTACTATCTCCCATTAAAACAAAAGTATTATTTACAATTATTGTCACTCTCATAATAATAATAATATTCAAAATATTAATAAAATAATTTAAAATAATTCCCGTTTTAATAATTAACAATAATAATTCTAAATTAACATGGATTGAAAGGTATAAAATCCCAATTTTCGTCTATATGTCAAACAATAATTAGAAAAAAAATTTTAGTTGGCATAGAATTTGGCACGGTCTACCCGATGCCATGCCGATAACCGTGACAAATAAGAATATTTGTCACGGTTATTGGCACAGTTTTGGGCATGCTTTGTCAAATTCATTTCTACAATTTTTATTTTTTAATAAAAACTTATATTTGTGGTGTACATGCACAAATATTGTGATTAACTCAATAGCAAATAAACATAAATAAAAAAAAATATATTAATAAAAAATTTGAAATTATTGCTATATATATCTATATAACTTTATAATATATTTTAGTGAAATATTTGGCTTAATAAAATTTTTTAATGAGTTAAATATATAACAAGAAATTCATGCAGACTGTGTAAAATTAAATTAATTCAGATGATGAAGTTCCTTCATTTGTTTTTGATTTAGGTATAAGAGGAAAATATATAATTTGAAAATCGCCTGATGACTTTTAATTAATTGTTATAATCTATGTTGACTTAGTTTACATAAGTAGTTTGATGAATGAAAATGATATTATATATATATATATAATTAATCTTCTTGAACATGCACTAGTATAATATATTTTTAATTTTTAACTAATTTTTGTATATATAATGATAATTTTAAGAAATTGTATTTTTTAAAACAAAAATTATATTAAAATTTTTACTTATTTATTTTATTAATATTCTTAATGTTTTGCACATTTTTTTAAACCTATTTGCAATGTTTTAATAAAAAAAAGCATTATATCTTGTAAAACTACTTTATTAATATTATCTAAAATATAACTGATGTTGTAGACATGAGTTAATAATAAATTTACTTTTCCTTCTTTTCTCATTCTTCCCTTTCTATCACTATGATCTTCTTCTCTTTCTTCTCCTTCTTCTCCTTCATAGTCGTTCTTCTCCTTTTTTGCGATCTCTTCTTCATCTTCAGCTTCAGCATTTCGCCTTTGATTACTTCTCATTCTCCAGATCATTTCATCTCTTCTTCGTCGTTTTGGAAGCCTAAATTTGATGTTATTTTTTTAATTCAGTGTTTTCGTTTTATTTGAGCTCTAAATGGTTCGATTATGAGTTTCTTTGATGACATTGGTTATTGTTTGCTTGTATTTTTGGGGATAGGACACCGAAGAAGAGTGAGTCTAAGGAGCGACGTCGATCTCCACGCGGCGTGAGAACCAGAGATTTCCTCATTTAGTATGTTATTTGCTCAGTTTTTCTCTTCTAATGTTGCCTTAAGTTGAAACTTGAAGCTGCATTTTTATATTGCAACTAATCATATATAATATACAACACTGTTAATTATCCAAATGATTGATAATACTTACATTCTTAAAAGAAGGCAAGCCATGGTAGTCTTGGAATAGAGCTAGTTCTTTTAACATAAGCACACCATCTTTTTTCAAAGTCATTGCTTCTTGATGACTTTCATGCCATGTCTTAATAAAAGTCAAATGAAAGCTGAAACATTATAAACATACAAGTAAGAATATATATATATATGCATATAACCCAAAGAGATATATATTAGAACAAACGTGTGTGTGTGTGTGTGTGTGTGTGTGTGTGTGTCTATATGATTTCCTACAAGACCGAGTTGAATAATACCAGAAGGGTTGGTAAGAGGATGATAAGGGTTTTTTTCATATTCTTGTCACCCTAGAAAGTAAGAAGAGTCTTGGCCATGGGAGTTGCATGTGGCTTTCTTGGACAACATGGTGAAACAAATTAATATGTTGAAGAAGATGGAAGTTAATTAATTATAATGAAGAAGAGAGAATGAGAGAATGGTTGTGGACCTTGGTGGTTGATGGAGTGGGAGGGAAAGAGAGCTAAGTGTGAGGTATATATAGAGTTTGAATGCAATGAGAAGTAGAAGGAGTGTTTGGTTTTAAGTCTTTTTGTTGACTAGAAGTTTGAGACAATGAGAAAACATAGTGGTATCTAGTGGTGTCACGCTCCGAACCCGGCTCGCCGGACTCGACGCGTTGACAAACGGCCGTATGCCCACAAGGCCGAGACCAAGTGGACACACAAAGCCTCAATACCTGTCTCTCAAATACAAATCCAAAATAATACACTAAATTCCAAACAAATCTAAATAATTAGAGAAACAAACAATAATTGGTTTACAACCCAAATTCAAAGAATACTAAAGGTTTTGAAAAATAACAGATTTATTAAACAAAACTAATCTCCTGTTAGGCACCTGGTGCTCACTCAACAATCCCTGCTAACCTAGCCACCACACACCTAATCTTGATCTGAAAAGAAACAGAACAACAATTTATGAGCTAAATAGCCCAGTAAGCAACCACTAAAAGCCAATAGTAATATAGGGTCACAAAATTCGAGGGTTTCAAAGATGTACTTAAAGTAATGTTGTACAATACATATCAACAAAACGAAACCCAGGTATCAAAACATTTCAGGCAAACAAAGTTTTCAATGAACAGGTATATATGTCCCCCAATAACTAATGCCAAAAATAAAACACAGAAGTTATTTATTTACCCTCGGCGACCCGAGCCAGATTATCAGAGTTCATTTATTTACCCTCGGTGACTCGAGCCAGATTATCAGAAGCCGTTATTCTCCACCGACGGAACGGTGCGAAACTATAGTTTCTTATCAGAATCAGAAATACATGTCGACATGGTCAGTGTTTAACCCCCCAATGACAGGGTTGTTGCAAAGTTAGTTGGGGATTATAATTTGCTATGTCAAATATGTCGGTTCTAAAATCACTGTCAACAATAATTATTCAATAATTGAATAAATACATAATTGAATAAAATATTCAAATCAATTGAATAAATAAATAAATAAATAATAATATGCATAACATATTAACCAAAAACAATTAAATATAATATCGTGAAAATTTATTTCACAATAAAACCCAAAATAATTAAATAATTATGCAAATAATTTCAGAAATAAAAAATTGTATATAAATACAAATATAAGGTATATACGTGGTTTACTTACCTGAAAATTATCCCCAAGCTATAGGACCACCATCGGATACTCAAAATCAAGACTCGAGCGAAGACCCTAAAACATGAACATAATACCTTGACTTAGATTCCGACTCTTAAATATAAATATTGACCACTGGTTAAATATGATCGAGGCTCAAACACTAACTATGCAGGCAAACACCAGAATGCACAATGTATTTTATTTTTATTTTTACCCTAACATACACCCTAAAACGAAACCCATATATAAGCATGGAGCAGCTTTATAATGCTGCAGAAAATAAATAACAAAAATAATAATACTAATAATAATAAGGCCTAACATTGCACTCCTTCGTGAGAAGACAACACCACACCTGACACAAACTTAAATTTCTCAAACCACACTAATGCAGACACAATGGAAATGAAAAAATTTTGAATATGCTATAAAGTAATCAAATAGGATTCCTGACCATCCATTAACTCACTGGAAGATATTTCTGTTGGCATTAATAAAAACACTCCACTTCAAAAGTCGGAGAAATGAAATGCTCATCTAGAAGAATGCCGTACATGGAATGAAGTCCGAGTTGATTAGCATCATAACTACTTAGATTAATTCAAAATGATACGGAATGGTTGATTAGAAAATGAGCTTTATAATCTCGCTACCTCCCAAACATTTGTGCACATTCAATAACTATTGTGTAAATTGCCTAAAACATCTTATCAGCATTTAACTAGGGAAAAATAAACCTGAAATTTCCAAAGCAACCAACAAGGAAATATCTATAGGAAAAAAAAATACTATTAACAGTATATAGATTTATCCGAAATTCTACCCTCCGATCAAACAATAGACAATCAAAAACCCTAGATCCCAGAAAGAGGGTGCTTACCTCAAAAACTAAGGAACAAAACTTGACGTGAAATCCTCTCCTACTCCGTGTCGTCACCGGCACTTCATGAAAACCAAGACGGCGAGGCTAGGGCTCGGGAAAAATCTCTCGTAGGTTACGAGATTTTTCTCCCGAATCTCTGTTAGAAGGGATAAGACCGAGAGTTTAAAATTTAAATTAAAACAGATTTTTAAATTAAAAAATTTGATTTTTTTTTTTTTTTTTTTTTAAAGGGCGGTTTTACAAGTGGTGTAATTAACAATAGCATGATCAAGATAGTGGATGTATAATATACATAGTATGGGAATTAACAAATGGTGCCTAATACTTAATTAAAAATAGTGGTTGTAGGACAAAAATGTTGTCAAGACAGTGGATGTATAATCGAAATCTACCTGGGCAAAAAGGATTGACTGACGAATTTATTGCCGGGGTGGATGAATTTATCCAATTCGCAATTAATCAAGATGACTCATATAAGAATGAAGAAAATATTAGGTGTCCTTGTTTCAAGCACAAAAATACACGGTTTGTTCACCCAAATGATATCGTTATGCATTTATATCGCCGTGGGTTTAAACAATGTTATTGGAATTGGACTTGTCATGGAGAAGAATTGTTCCCAACTAGTGAGGAGCAAAATGATGTTCATGATCATGTTGTGGAACAAGTGACACATTGGGGTGACTATTGGCAGATGACTTGGGATCAAAGGATGGTATATGATTGTTTCCGTTCTCATGTTCCGCCACGGGATCCATCTCATTGTAACAATGAAGCAGGTCCAAGTGTACAACCACCATTAGATGAGCCCGTTTTCAGTTTTTCAGGGTGGTGAGAGAAGTCAATTGTCTGATAGATTTTTTGATGTGTTAAAAGTTACTGATCAACCTTTGTATGAAGGCTGTGAGAATCACTCCCAATTGTCTTTTGTTGCTAGAATGTTATCTATCAAGTCTGATGCCAATATGTCCGAGACTGATTTTAATACTATGATTACTGCAATTAGAGAGGTTCTTCCTTCAGATAATACAATGCCAACATATTATTACCATCACAGGAAAACCATGAATGAATTGGGGCTACCTGTGGTTAAAATTGATGCTTGCAAAAATGGTTGTATGTTATATTGGAAACACGATGACATGCACATTTCATGCAAGTTCTGCAATGAGCCGAGGGATAAACAGATAAAGGGTCGACGCAAGCTACCTGATAATGGCAGGCATAAAAGATTGCACAAGCAATATTAAGATATTTACCATTAACTCCAAGATTGCAGAGGTTATATGCTTCTAGTGCTACAGCAACGCACATGACTTGGCATGCTACTCATGAAAGAAACGAGGCAGTAATGCATCATCCATCTGATGGTGAAGCATGGAAACATTTTGATGGAATTTATCCCAATTTCGCCAAAGAACCTCGTAATGTTCGTTTGGGTTTGTGTGATGATGGTTTTGCACCGCATGAGTAGTTTAGGAGAACATATTCTTGTTGACCAGTAGTTGTGACCCCTTACAACCCTCCACCAGGAATATCCAGGAAAACACCTTATATGTTCTTATCACTAATTTGTCAAAGGCCCAAGAATCCGAAAAAGAACAAAGATGTATTTTTGCAACTTTTAATTGAGGAGTTGAATAATTTGTGGGAATTTGGTGAAATGACTTACGATGTTTCAAGAAATGAATATTTTCTCATAAAAGCTGCACTTTTGTGGGAAATTAATGATTTTCCTGTATATGGGATGCTATCTGGTTGGAGTACTGCGGGGGTTTTGGGATGCCCAATTTGTATGAAGAAGTCGAATGCTTTCCATCTGCAACATGGTAGGTAGACAAGTTATTTTGATTGTCATAGGATGTTCTTACCACGAAATCATGCATACCGCAAGGACAAGAAATCTTTCATACATGGTCGTTTAGAAAAAAATACTTCGGCACAAAGATTATCAGGCGAGGAAATTTTTAATCAGGTTATGCTATTTCCAACAGCAATGGAAGACCCGGTTAACACACCTCCAGGGTATGGAGCAACACATAAGTGGACAAAAAAAAAGTATATTTTGGGATTTTCCCTACTGGAAAAATAATCTGATCCGACATAATCTTGATGTGATGCATATAGAAAAAAATGTCTTCGACAATGTGTTTTTCACAATTATGGATGTGAAAGGGAAGAGTAAGGATAATATTAATGCAAGAAAAGATGTTAGTATTCTTTGTGACCATAAAGAGACAGCAGTTCCTTCAAACTTTTCAAGTCGAACTATTCCTAAAGCAGATTATATCTTGACAAAAGAATAGAAGAGGGTCATTTGTGCATGGATTCAAGAATTAAGGTTTCCAGATGGTTATGCTTCTAATCTTGGAAGGTGTGTTGACATGAATGAATTGAAAATGATTGGCATGAAGAGTCATGACTGCCACGTCTTTATGCAAAAGCTCATTCCTATTTCCTTTAGAGAATTGTTGTCATCATTTGTTTGGAATCCGTTGACAGAATTAAGTTTGTTATTTTGCACAATATGTTCTACTGCAGTTGATATTGATAAAATTATTGAGTTAGAGGAAAAGGTTGTAGTGATTTTATGTGACTTGGAAAAAATATTTTCACCAGCTTTTTTTTATTCCATGGAACATCTCATTATTCATTTGCCCTATGAAGTTAGAATTGGAGGTCATGTTCAATATAGATGGATGTACCCCTTCGAGAGATAATACATGCCATTTCCTAATTTTGGTGTCTTCAATTCCTTCTTTATGTAATTTATATAGAGTTCTGCTATTTTTATACTTGTAGGTTTCTCAAAGAATTAAAGAAAACATTAAAGAATAAAGCACACATCTAGGGTTCAATTTGCCAAACATATATTGCTCAAGAAATCAACATTTTTGCAGAGCATTACTTTGAGCCTCACATATCGTGTAGAAGGAGGAGACCGCGACGAAATGATGAGGGTTGTAGCAATGACATTTTCCCGCCTTTCTCAATATTCAATTATACTGGTCAAGGCCAAGGTCGTCCAAAAATTATGTGGTTATTTGAAGATGAGTTACATGTAGCACGTACTTATGTGTTACGAAATTGTCTAGAAGTATATCCATATTACAAGTGACTTATTATTCAATAATGAGAAATATAATTTTATAATATGTACATGTTCAAGATCTAATTTTGATATATAAGTATTTCTTGTTTGAATGGACATTCTTAGGATATTTGTCACCTACTTGAAGGGAACCCATCTGATGCCATCGATAAGGTAGTTGATAAGAATTTCGCAAAATGGTTTGAAAATTTTGTGAGTAATAATGCAGACATGTTTAAATTGTACTAAGAAATAATAAAAATTTTCATTAACATTTTTTGGGATTTAGGTGGAAAATGAAGTTAATCAAGTAACCGATCGTCTCTTACGGAGTTTGGCTTGGGGTCCATCAAAGAAAGCAACAACATGGCCTGGATATTTCATTAATGGCTACAACTTCCATACTGTCACACATGGAATGGGGAAGACCATATAGTAGTCTTTAAGTGTACATGGTTTACTCGAAGATGTAGTGCAGCTTGAGTACCATGGTAGTAGATGGAATCATATAGTAGTCTTTAAGTGTACATGGTTTGACCCATTAAATGGCACCAAGGTTCATCCTCTATATAAGTTGGTTGATATTAATTGTAAAAGGTTTTATCAAAAGTATGATGCATTTGTGTTGGCCCAACAAGCCACTCAAGTGAACTATGTTGCATACCCGAGCATGAAGAAAATCAAAGTTGATTAGTTGGTTGTGTGTCCCACAAAAGCTAGGGGAATGGTTGAGACAAGTTGGCCAGAAAAAGATGCATCTACATATCAAATGGAGAAAATCCAGTCCACAACTGGCGTTAGTACTATGGAAGAAATTCCTCCTTTGTTTGACCCACAAGGCATACAACTTATTGTTGACTTGTCTGATATGCAACCCATTTCGGAAGGCGAAACCGAGGAAGACAAAGAAAATGAGCTAACAGAAAATGAAGAAAACGAACCAATTGATGACGATGATGATGGTGATGGTGATGGTGATGGTGATGATGATGATGATGATGATGATGATGATGACGATGAATAAGAACATGACTTTTAACAAACTAAGCACTATTTTGACAAACTATTCTTTTGTATAATTCCTTTTAATATGAAACTCTTATTTTTATTAAGTCTGTGGTTTTATTTTATTTTGAATAAAAACTTGCTATGTAATCTTGTTGTGAGAATCTCATTCGTGCTTAATGGGATAAATAGTTTTACAATTTATGTTCTCATTTGTGTTTCAATGTAGGTGGGTTGAGTATTTCACTTGAAGCGTGATGGAATGTTATCAAGATTCTAGGACAACATCGGGTATGAATTTTCAGTTATTTTAATCTTATTTTTTCTGAAAATTGATTTCAAATTTATTTTTTTAACACAATGATTATGTCAATAAACATATTCATTTTCCCTTAAGTAAGATGGCATGGATATAAAATGAAGAGTCTTGGATTTCTACCATTGTGCTAAACTAGAATTAAATGAATTTGAAACTTGGTAAAATAACAATTTGTTTGAATTACATTGAATTTATCCACCAATAGCAATGCCTTGATATCATTCACGTATATATATATATATGTACATTTATATTTTTGTTTATGCTTATCTCTTAGGACGGGGTTAGTCTGGGCGTCGATCTAGTGGTCGATCGAAATCGGGCCATGGTGGCCGTTCCACATCAGGCCGAGGTCGATCTACCCCAAATATTCGTCAAAGATCAGGTGACAACTCTGCATCAATACCAAATACTGTGACGGATTTGGGAATGCCTCCTTGTATACATCTAAGCGCATTCAACCAACAACAACAATGACTCCCTCATCACCAATAACGCAACCTTCACCGGTTATACCAGTAGCGCAGCCTCCCCCAATTCCACATGGAGAGACTTCTGCCCATGAATTTGAGGACTACTCCCCGGCAATGGAAGTGTCATCCAATGGGTCTAAGAGCATTGGCCCCCCTGGTTGATCACCCCGGACAGTTTAATTGTGTGAGTTGCATTTCGTGTTATAACAATTTTATAATTTTGTATATAATTTATCTAATAAAAGATTTCTAAGTTTTAAGTAAATTTGTTTTATATCACTATTTTATTTAGAGATTATGAAGTTAAGAGAGCAATACATGAATTGGTGAAAGGTCACTATAAAAAGGCATGGACTGGATGGGAAAAAGTGCCCAAAGATGTGAGGCATAGGATATTCACTGCTTTTAAGGTAAGTATTATTTAATTAAGTAAGTGGTCCAATATCTTTTAAGTATACATATTAATTATAATAAAACATTACCTTTGTTAATATTTTTTTAAGGGCATTTATACGTGGGAGCCACAGCATGAGTCGTTAGTGTTACGACATTTCAGCCATGAAGCTAATGAATGGCTGAAAAAAAAATTATATCTTGCACATAAATTGTATAAGGCTCCATTTCCATGGATAGCTCCTGTAGTTTGGGAGGGTTTGCAGAGGTATTGGGAGTCAGAGGAGTTTAAGAGAATAAGTGAAAAGAACAAACAAAATAGGACAGAAATTGGAAGCTCCTCCACCGTTATTTATCGTGGTGGATCTGTTAGTACTGTTGTGCACCGCCTTAGACTTGTAATGCCCCTTATCCATTTAAATACCATTATAATTGTTGCATCTGACTATTTAATATTTATTTACTATGTTGTTTTTTAGGCGGAGGAATTGGGTAGAGAGCCGACACCTAAAGAATGTTTTATCCGGACTCATGGAAGGAAAGATGGCACACTTGAGGTTGGGCGTGCCACAGAAATTGTTGTACGTATAATATATTTTTTCAAAATAAAACAATATTGGAGCTAAAAGATGAAAATTTTGGAAATTGCATTTTAATGTGGCACAGTTCATTGAGATATATTTTCAAAAAATCAATTAAGCTAATGATTGTTAACATGCTATACCACTTAAGGAAATTTACAAGTAAAACAATAGTGTGCTTTTGCTGTTAAGAACAAAATATTTTACTTGTCTTAAATCTTATATGGATGTAGATATACATATCTATATTGATTTATGTTTTTTTATCAAAGAATTTAGTTAGGAATGTGATAGAGAATGATCTTATTTTCTTTCACATGTTGAGATAATATTTGACTTGTATTTTGTAGTTATATTTAAGGTCCTTTGAATATTAGCCATCAGGATATAACTCAAATTTTATGTGACTTCAAGTATGAAGATTGTTTAGAGATTTGTTTGCAATATCTTTATATTTGAGATTTACCTTCTTTAGTTCTTAGGGTCTGTATGAGCCTTCATGTTCCAAGGCTATGAGTTTAACTTTTGGATGTATGCCGGAAAAATGAGATTGGTGATTGTCTGAAAGTTGATTTATTGTAATAAAAAGACTTGAACCCTTGGTGCTAATCCTTTCTAACTGTACAAGCTCTTCTTTGGGCTTTATATTTGTCAATTTACAATTTAGTGCTTTCCTGTTCAAACAAAAGCTATGTTTGATTGGTCTAAATGATTTTATTTGAATTGTTTCACATTTAACAATTCACTTTTTAAGAGAAACTGCTAAACATGATATATTGATAAGAGTTGCATGTTGTTATAGGCCTAACTTTTACTTATTTTATGATAGGATTAAGGATAGGAGTTTTCCTTGCTTTTATATTTAAAACTTATGATATTACATTCACATATGAGATATGTAACCACAGATTTGCATTTTTATTATATATCAAGTATTTGTCTAGTTTGTATGATGACAATAAGAAAGTTGTTTGAATAAATTGGGATATTAATATATTATTCATAAATATTAATATGAATATTTTGAGTTTAAATTTTGTTTGATTTTGGATAATATTTATATAATCATTTTGAAAGGAAGCTTACATGAAATGCAGGAACAATTTGAGAAAGCTATTGTAGATAAATGCAGTCAAGGCGTAGATGAGGATTCTATCAATCAAGATGAATTATGGGATGAGATAGCTATTGGAAGTCGTAACAGAGTTGTAGGAAAAGGTAACATTGTTAGGCAAATGTCCTCATCCAATTACAAGCCACGCTCGGGGCTTGCTGAATCAACTGAACAACTCCGCAACAAAGTTAAAGAGTTACAGGAGGAGCTTGCTAGATCTCGCGCTAAGGTTGATGCTGAGTTGGCTCGACGTGAGTTATTTGAATCATCATTGCTTGCTGCACTTCGGGTACAAGGTAATGACCTCTCTAGCATGCCTACTACTGCTCGTACACCACATGCCCCTCGAGCACCAACAGGAGAGTCTCAAACACATGTCGTTAAGCACTCTCCAATGTTGAAGAGAGTTTGGGTTTCGCCGTCTACAGATAATACTCTTGATGACTTTAAGGATGATGTAGGCCGGGATTAGATTATTGTATTTTCAAATGCTACATAACATATTTTGGTAAATTAATGTAGGTTGTGATATCAAATGAATCTACCATTATTTAGAAAAATAAAATTTAATTTTTTATGAAATAAATAAAATTATGCCAAATTCCGTGCTAAATTCCGTGCCAAATTCCATGCCAAAATATGCTAATAATTATGTAAATTATAAAACCGTGCCAGATTTGTGACAAAAAAACATGCAAAATAACATAAAACCGTGCCAAACACCGTGCCAAACCACACCGTTCCAAAAACCGTGACAAATAAAACCGTTCCAAAACACCGTGACAACTTCGTGGCACACAAAACCATGCCAAAAACCGTGACAAATTGAACCGTGCTAAACACCATGCCAAAAACCGTGACAAACCTAACCGTGACAAATCTAACCGTGGCAAAAACCGTGACAAATCTTACCGTGCCAAACACCGTGACAACCTATACCGTACCAAAACCGGTGACAAATTCAACTGTGCCAAACTCCGCGACAAAAACCGTGACAATATACACCGTGCCAACAACCGTGCCACAATATATCCCGTGCCAAAAACCGTGACAAACATTGTCACGGTCTATAAAACCGTGACAAAATTTGTCATGGTTTTTCTATACCATGACAAATTATATTTGTCACGCATGCTATAGGCACGATTGAGATTCCGTACCAAAAACCGTGCCAAAATCAATTTGTCACGGTTTTTAGACCCAAAACCGTGCCAAATTCCTGTTTTTCTTGTAGTGAGCACGAACTGTGAGTTATCTTAGCGACCACCGGTGCGTAAGTGTGCCCCATAGGCTGCAGGCGAGGCATGCGCATGCCCCTGTCTTAGATTAGCGAGCCCATTAAATGCTTCATTCCTTCCTACAAAAAAAAACCAACATAGAAAACTAAATTTTATCATGAATATGACTACCTTATTTAACTTATCCCTTAATTGAATTGTAAACAAACATTGTGGTCCTTGATGATACAAATTTTCTATAAGAAATATCTAAATTTCTCACTTATACTACTCCTATCTTTAAGCCTGGAGTTTATAAGATTCATAAGTTCTCAAGTGAGTGTGATCTATTAAATACCCCTCATGTGTCTTTGTTTTCCAAATTTACAGCAAATTTTTAGTTTGCAAGTGCTTTAAACAAGTAAGAGGTTATGAGAGGTACATGGCACCAAGTGGAATACCAAGGCAACCAAGCAAGAGCAACATGATATGTTTCCTTACTACCATTTATTTAACAATAGTACCTTATAGATGAGAAACAGTCAATTCTCAATTAGACTTTGATTTGTAATCCAATTATTTGAGCAATTCTTAAGCCAATCCATTCAGCCCTTGTAAACTATGCTTTGTAAGAACGAAATAAATGCTGGATTTTTTTTTCCCTCAAATAAAATCAAAGATCACTACACACATTTCACAAGAGTTGAAAAAAAGAATGAAAAGAAAATCAAAATTGAAAACTTCAGTGAAAAAACAACCAACCCTTATGCCATCAATTTGGACAGTCAATCTATAAGATGCCATGAATTAAACAAAAACATTTTTGCACAGTAAACCAACAATGATCAGACTAAATGAAATCCCTCATCAATGAAGATCACAACATAGAAAAAGAGGCAAGATCAGATATCTCAAACCTCAAAAAGGGAGTCCAGCAAACACCCAAGCCTTTAAATTAAAAACAAGAACAACCACAAACAAGTCCTCTTGAGCTGGTATTTTCAACTTTTTTTTTTTTTTTTTTTTTTTTGACAAACATGATATTCATTCACAAACTTCTTCATATCTCCCTTCATTCCTTTTCAAAAGAAATAATTACTAATTCTCTTCTTGGTAGCTTCCACTCCAACACCACCCATGAAGCAGCTGTTCAATTAACCTTGCTGTTTCTGCATTATTCTGCCAGATTTCATATATTTTGTTTCAAATGTCATAATTTACAATGGAGACAACCATGAGAGAAAATTTTATGGACAAAGCATCTTTCAAAATGGACCAATGGTTTTGCTAACCATCTTTGCTGAGTGAGAAAATTAATTCTTTGCCACAGGAAAATATTTGAACTCTAGTGATCCGTCTTAATTTTAATGTGTCTGCTCATTATGCATGGTCTCCAATTTTTTTAATTGTCATCACAATTGCTGGCATTTCTTTCTCAAAGATAGAAAGAACTCTTAACACAGCCTTCTTTGATATCTCCAATGCTGCAGTACTCTCTTCAACCCACATGAAATCATTATTCTTAGGCAAATTGGTCAAAGGTTTAGAAATCACACCATAATTTTTAATAAATTAACCTTTCATATAAACCCAAAAAACCTCTCAATTACTTCAATGATTTAGGAAAAGGCTAGGAAAGAATTGCCACCACTTTTTGCTTATCCATTTCCACCTCTTCTTTACTGATGGAATGCCTTAAATAGTCAAATTTTGTGTTTTTTAACTGCAAAAGAGCATTTCCTTTTCTTAGCATAAAGTTGTTGCTTCTGTAGAACCATGAATACTTTTTCTAGATGCTCTAAATGAGTACTCCATGCATTGTTATACACAAATGTTGCATCAAAGAACACCAGCACAAATTTCGGTAAGAAAGGTCTGAAAATTTCATTCATCAAGCCTTGAAAGGTAGAGGGAATATTAGTACACTCAAAAGAAGTGATTAAAAACTCATAAATGGCCATCATGTGTCCTAAAGGCTTTTGTACTAATATCCTCTTCATTCATCCTGATTTTGTGATAATCTGACTTTCAAATTCAACTTGGAATAAAATTCAAACTCTATTCAATTCATCAAGTAATTAATTTCTTAATCAAGGGTATAGGAAATTTATCCTTGACTGTTCTCTCATTAGTAGCTTTTTAATCTACATACAATCTCCAATTTTCTTCAAGGTGATGAGAATGAGTTGGTGCTGTGTCTAATAATGCTTTTGTCCAACATCTTTGTTATTAGTCCCTCCATAATGCTCTTTTGAAATGTAGGCTATCTATAGAGTCTTACATTGATAAGATTAGTACGCTCTTTCAAAGTGATTTTATTCAGAGTGATTTTATGATCATATTGAAAGTGTGTTCATTTTTTAGTAGTAGCTATTTTAATTGTGGCTTCTGAATTGTGTATCACATTAACTTTGATACCCAAGTTATTTCTTGCCTACTTTTTTTAGCTATACCTGCAGAGACCACAATGAATTTTACACAACTATTATGTCATCTAAAGGGCTTTAATCAGGGATCTACCATGCATCAATTGTAGTCTGGGTAGTGGAGACCCTTTGAGCACAATTTGATTTTTCTAACTTGAACCTTATTCTCAATTTCTGAAAATTCAATATAGTAAGGCCCCACAAATGTTACCCAATAGATTCTTAACACCATTTGATAGCCTTCGAAGCGAAGAACAAACAAATCTTTGCTTATTTTCTCCTCTGATTTTTCGTTGATCAATTGTTTGTATGGTTTCATTTTACTACCCATAACTCCCATGTTACTATAACGACCTTGATTAGCACCACCAACCTCTTGCTACAAGTTAGGGCTAAGGAAGTAGAGGGACTAAACTGGTGTTCTTTTGAATTACCTTTCCTTTTCTCTGTAACTTATGAACAACTATTTCCTGCCGTTTAGCTAAGATAATTGCCTGCTATAAATTCTTAGGAGCAAACATCCATACTAGATATTTAATTTTTTCCTTTAGTCCAGTCAAAAAAGTTGCTCACCATGCAATCTTCTAAGAAATACCTTCTTTGATAAGTTCATCAAATTATCCAAATAAGTTTGAACCAACCAAATCTGTTTTAGGTTCTTAGGTTCAGACATTTGATCATAATGCATATCATTACCAAATCTAACATTCAGAGTAGTAACATATTCATCCTTACCTGGCATGTTCCTGCTCAATTTATTTCTCATTATGTTTTGATGCCACTGCGATGCCTTCCCGCCGAAATGTATACATGCCATTCTAACTTTTTCTTCTTCAAGAGTCTCATCATATTCAAAATATTGGTAACATATATACAACCATTCATTCAATCCATCACCATCAAATTTGGGAAGTTCCAACTTAGCGAGCTTAGATTGAATAGCCTGCAGTTTCTTTCACAAATCTATCAGTAGATGAAGCACTCTTTGGAGATTGAACACTAATTATAATTTGAAGCTTGAGTAACATGCATGATTTAACCTCATCCATATCCCTAGTGTGATAATTTCAAAGCTCTTGAATTGCTAATAGATCATGCTTCTCAACCTGTTTCTCTGACTATTCTTTTAAATAGCCCTTCAATGTGGCTTCAATCTTTTCAACTCTTGACCTCTAGTTTTTAGTGGATTAATTCTTCTCAACAGCACAGAATTCACATGCCTTAGGGATCATAGATCTTGATACCAGAAAATGATAATGATGCTGATCCACACATAATGTATGAGAAATTCTGAAAAATGCTTTTATTGATACTTGAACTGAAGTACATTTAAGTAATGTTTGGTTAGACGTGCATGTAAATGCAAAGAATTTTCAGTTACAATATAACTGAAAATATATTGATTTGAAAATACAGTAATTGTAAAATTTAGTATTTGGTGAGATATAACTAGAAATGCTATATCACAGTTGCGTAGGGAGATAAGCCGGCTGAATGGAGAGAATGATGCTCTTGCGTGAGAGATTTGGCAATGTGAGCGGAGAACGACAACAAGTCTCATGAGAAGCTAGAAAGCACTCGTGCTTGAAGTTGATTTTCATGAATTTAGTTTTACGTCCGATTTAAACATAAAACTAAATACACCCAAATAAGAATTGTAGTGCCAATTACACCAGGGTTTATAAATACACCCAAACAATTATTAAAGTAAAGTAACTTCATTTACAGATAAAACCAAATACCTCCAAACAACCATCCTCTTAAAGAATTACAAAGATCTAAGGGTCAATAAACATTGAAGACCTCCATGGTCTCTAACAAGAACAAGAAGAATAGAAACAAAAAACGAAGAAGAAAAAGGTTCAAGGAGTCGCTATTTTCAGATTGCAATGATCAAAGGAGAAAGCTCCCCTTTATACCCAGTATCAGCTATTCCTAATGTACCAACTCAGCATTCATTTGGCTTATTTATGATAACCATGAACAACTCACCTTTACCATAGGCACCTCACCAGTTGTATCTCTTCCTAAATACTCTAATTAAATATTGGTTACTTTGTAAATTTGCATCCCTTTCAAAACAATTTTTTTGAGTAAATTAGGTTAATTTTACACGGATGTGATTATACTTGAATTGAATCAAACTTGTCTAAGTATACGTTTACATAGTTACCTGAAATATTTTGGCTTGTTAAATATTAGCTGGCTCCACTTGTTCTTCAACACAAACCAATTATAATTAATCCTAATTTTTGTAAATTTTATCAATTATTTCTCTCTATTGAAGAAATGTTCAGGTATAATTTTTCTCTCTTAAAAAAGATAATTATTTCTACAAACTCAAGTGAAATAAAGAACAAATAATATTTAGATTATTACTTTAAAGTACTAAATAACCTGTCCCTATCCAATGGGAAAAGCAAGAATAAATAACATTGTATTCTATTGAATCAGAGTTAGAAAATGAAGCAATTGACTCTTTTTTTTTTTCCATAAATATGGACAAATTACATGCCAGAGGCATACACCACATGCCTCACATGCAGCAATGAAAAGTCAAATTCATGATCTCATCTATGCCCAGATCCAACTTATCAAAGTTACATACAAAAACCCTTTCAATGCTAAAATTAAAATCAAGCCTTGTCCCAGCAAATCCAATGGGAAGTAATAAATACTTCCAAAGAATCAATAGCAGAATCAATGGCAGCAATGACCTTACAATTCAATAACCAATTTGTGAATATTCAGATCACCCTCCGGCATGTTTGCCAATTGAAGAGAGACCAATCCAGACGAAGAATCAAATGAGAAATCAACACTTGCCAAGCCAACCGAACACTTCTTCGGCTTCGCCGAAGAGTAAGCTCCAAATCTCCCACATCCCTTCACTTCCATACAAACCAGAGCCACAGCTTCCAAGCTCTTATTCTCCGGTATTTGTGGAGAAGCTACATTGAACTCACTTGCAACTGTGCCGTCGAGTGTTAATATGTTAGCACCATCGAGAACTTGGTATGAGAGACCTTCAATTGCTCCTCCAGCATTGTACATATCTAACAGACCCAATGGCGCAAATTTATATCCAGGTGCCAAAACCTGCATTGCAAACACAAATTCAGTATGAGTCAAGAAATGAAAGGAGTCACTCAAAATGCTGAAATAGAAACCATTAGCAGACCTTGATGGGTACAACGGTGAAGATTGCGTGCTTCAAGACCTTCAAAGACACGGGAATGGCCGCATCTTGAGGGAGGACAACCAATTCGCCTTCACTGTGTTGATACAAGACACAATCACCATTCCAATCATCATCTAAAGCAGCCTCTGAGATGAGATGGACATCATTTCCTTTGATAGCACAAGAGAGAACCTCTTCGCCAGTGTGGTGAAACACGTTCTTCTTCTCTGTGGCGCTCCATGCGGCTCCTTGGCAATTGTACACACCAAGAACACCAGTGTACTTGTTCATGTTCCATATCTTGAGCAAACTATTCAAACATAAAACAGTGAGAGAGGATCATAAGCCATCTCATGTCATTTTATCAAGACACCATGACCATTAAAAAAACTGCAGTTACCTAACGCCATCCCGGGCAGGGTCAGTAAAGAGACAGTCCCGAGTAGGGCGACCAGGCAAGCGGGCACGAAGAATGGAGCCATCAGGCAAGACCAACTTCCTCAACAAATTGAAGTTATGCTTCCCAGGAGCATCACTAAACAATGCAATCCTCAAATCATATTCAGAACTGTAGATGGAGAGAATAACAGATATATCATCTACTTCAAAAATGAACTTCACAAAATCACCTGACATATATAGGTCCACCGCTGATCGCCCTTGCAGAAGCATGATATTCCGCCGCAGGATGAAGAGAATGGAACATATCCCAATCTGGAAGCATGAACTCTCCTAGAAAGATGCTATTATAAGCTACCGATGCAATGTGGATTGTGTGGGACACTGGGTCTCTAGGATAGAAGTCATCTGATGCTCTGATTACACCTGTTTGCTTTGAGCTGCATTGAAGAAAAACAAAAGAAGCAAAATAATTAGCAACAAAGCATGAGAAATCATCATGATGCATGGACTGATAAAGAGATGAGCACGAACCAATAGAGAGCATCAGTGTTATGGCTCATGCAAGCAATGCAACCATTGTCAGGGAAATTCTTGGCCACTGAAGCATCAAGAGCTTGATGGAACTTCCTTGTGAGCTGCACCCTTCCACCAAGTCCAGTCCCGAGCGTCTCCAAGACACACTGCACATCCACCTTGACGCCATCAATCCCAGCCGATGCCAAGTAACTATGCAAATCGTTGTAAAACTTGTAAATTCTCTTCGGATTCACCAACCCAAGCCCCTGCACTGTCAAAACATCTTCAGCCAGTCCTGGCTCATTCTCCACCATTCTGGGGGATATCTTTGGGTACTGCATTTTCGATCCATACTCATCCATCCCCTCCACACCAGGCCGAACACCTCCCCAATAACCAGTGATTGCATGCCAAACATACACATACTTGAGCCCATACTTTTCCTTTGCTATCGAAACAATACTATTGATCCCTGATCCTGGATCCTCCTTGCTCTGAAACTTGCTATTCTCTTTTATACCAGTGAGCCTTTGGAGGCCATCCTTCCCCTGATCACCTGCCACAGACTGCCAGCCATCATCAATGATCACAAACTTTGGCGGCGCACCACCGGAAGTTAAGCTTTGAAGACCAGCCTCAACACCTTCCTGAGTAACTTCTTGATAGAATGCATCCCAAGTGCACCATCCGAAATAATCGACAATGCCGGGGAGCCTCTTCTCAGGCCGCTGCCGGAACGTCTTGAGATGACGCTTAACAGCGTTGACAGCACCAGAGATAGCTGCAAAAGGATCAGCGACAGCAGCACCAACAAAGACAGCATGAGAGCACGCAATGGACATTGTTTCAGCATCACCACTCTCCATGAAAAGTTCAAGCTCATCTGTGGCATTGCCCTGCAAACAAGCCCGGAATTGGCCCTCAACAAAAGGCAAGAACACCAAATACACAGTCTCATCCCCATCCTTGGATTCTAACAAGAGAAACTGGGTCTCAAGAGGCACATCTCGCCCTCTATCCCCCATTCTCTGAGCCATCCACCATAGCTTGAACCTGTAACTCGCCATGAACCTCACATCCCTGAACACAAAGCTCAAAACTTTCAGCAAACCAACACCAAAACCAGATTAAAAAAAAAAAAAAATTAATTTTTATTGAATTATCTTTCTTAGTAACATATTCACAGTTTCTATTCAATTTATTTAAGTTTTTTTTAATCATTATACTCTGATTTAATTTTATAATAAAATAGTAAAAATATTTTTATCTTTTTAAAATATCTAAACAAATCCTTGTTATTCTAAAAAGTAATAAAAACGACCAAACTGCCTTTTCGTGCTTCTAAAAGGTAGAATACATTAATCCCTTTATTTGTATAATCCATTTTAGTCATTACTTTCTCCGATTAGTCAATTTTAAAATATCTAAACAATTAGTTTGTCCGATGTGGCTTTATAATGGATTGGTAGAATCCCTAATAATTTGGCCCGATTAGTCCCTCTATTATAAAACCACGTTAGCAAACTAGCCTTATTCGTACCCTTCTAAAATGATTAAAACGACAAAACAAGCGTTTATGAAAAAGTTAATATCGCATATCATCAAAATAACTCCATCTGATATATAGACCCATTTATTAATTCCCGGATGGAATATCATATAACATGGAGTAAACAGCCACCAGCTCACAAATTTCATCAATTCAACATCAAAACTAGATAAAAAAGAAAACGAAGATAGATTTTTTTGTCAGGAAACCTATCAAAACCCAATTTTCATCAAATCAACACCAAAATGAGATCAAAACCAAGCAAATTTCATCGAATCAACAAATATTCCTTCAGAAAAGGTATCAAAAACACCAAGTTCACAAATTTCATCGAGTAAACAAATTTCAGCAAATAAATACCAAAACAAGATTTTTTTAAAAAAATAAAATAAAAGAAAAAAAAAAAAAACATAGAAACGAAAGAATGATGTTTCTTTCAAGCATTAAATCAAGCACCTGAGCGTCCCAAGAGAAACCACATGACTAGACCGAGCCTCAGCGAAACGCGCGCCGAGGAACACACCATCAACGGGCCCAGAAGCAACAGCGGAGCCAGAAACAACGCAATCAGAGACTCCAGAGAGAATCGTCCGGCCTTTCACGACGAGCTTCCCATCCGAGACCCTCACCGATGAAGAGATCGTCATCTCGTCTCCCCTTCCACCCTTCGATTCCTCAACGAACAAAGGCTCAAAGATCGAAGCTTGGACCGCAGTAGCAGACCTCCGAAACCGATGGAAAATTCGGATCTTGGAAAGAAGAGGTGCAGAACTGCAACGCAAGGGATACAGCGGGAAAGAAGGGGCATTTAAGAAAGGGAGAAACGCCGCAGGCCATAACATTAGAAAATTGCGATAAGATCACCGCCCGGTGGGCCGCCAGAGAGTAGTTAACGGGAATGACGGTGATCGGACCTCCGATTGGTTGCAGATGAGACTTGCACCCAAGTGGCACGTCATTAAGAACCTTTTATAGGGACCGGGTTGCAGATGAGACTTACACGCAAGAACCACGTAATAAGGGGAAACGGGGTATGACGTGGATCCAAGCAAGGGATGAGAGGGATGGACTTATGGCGGCTGGTAGTTTTGTCCGTTTAGCCTTAGGAGGAAAAAAATTATAAAATTTATATTTTTATAAAAGTAAATTTTAAAGGTAGAGGGAGAACAAAAAAATGCTATAAAAAAATATTATATTTTTTAAAAAATATATTTTAAGAGCAGGAATAACGGAAAGTGCTAATAAACTCAAAACTCAACAGCAAGGTCTCAATTGCTTAAAGTTATGGATAAATGATTTTTATTGCTTGACTTCAAATCCTCTCTGGTGGCTAAAAAAGGGTTTTTAGTGTGGGCTTAAAATTTACAATTCGACCTTGCTTTTCCGGTGAGGGCATTGGCAATCCCTAGCCGGTACATGTCCTTGACTTCTGCAATTGTTACATTAAAAAAAAATTTAAATAAATAATGCAAAGTGATAATTTATGTTGAGGTTTAGTAATGGACATAAAAAAGGGAGTATTATAAATTATATGCATGTGGATGACTATCAAAACTATTTAGTAACTCCTTAAGCAACCAATGTATCTTTCACTACTTTGTTTGTTTTCCATAATTAGCCATCATGTGAAAATGTATCATCGTTGTCCTCCAACATCGCTCCTTGAGCGACCCATTTGTGAAAGATGGTGAAGAAAAGGCTTTTGAGCTTCAAAGTGTAGAACTGTGGAGTCAAAGGCTTTTGGGTCAATTGGCATTTGGGTCCCCTGTGAGGACGCTTCGCAAGTGGCGAGAGTTCGAATCCTCGGGGTGAGGGTGCATATCTGAGAATTGTGAACACGAACTGTGGGTGGTACCAGCGCCCATGTGTGCGCGGTCCCACAGGCCGCAGTCGAGGTATGCACACGCCCCTGTCTTAGTTTAGCGGGCCCATTAAAAGTTTCGTTCTTCTTGACAAAAAAAAAATGTAGAACTGTGGAAGAATTATAAAATCCTTCTCATTTTTTTTTCTTTATTTCATTTTATGGTATGTATATATATATATATATATATATATTGTTTTTTTATAAACTGTGTTTAAATCATATCCATTCATAAGTATATTTTTAAAATTTAGAATATTTTTAACTGTTAAAATATGAGTATTTGATACCCATACTACTTCATCAATTCATTAATTTTTATTGAACAGATTATTTTTGATATTAGCTAAACTATACTATGAGACCCACAATCCTTTCAGTTATCATTTTAATTATTCACAATATACACTTCATAATAGATATATTTATTTTAAAAATATGTTATTATTTAATGAAAATAATTAGTAAGTATATCTCAAAAAATATATTATTAAAATATTTTTAAAAATTATATTGTTTTACTAGGTAATATATTGTTAATTTTCTAAAGATCATTTAATTTTTACTTGGTAAATAAAAATTTTAAATATCTTTATTTATACTAGACTAGAAGATAAAATAAGAGTGAATAAAAGAAGGACAAGGTAATTCTTTAAAAGACTAAATAATGTATTTATAGATATAAATTAAAAAAAATAGTATAATCCACCATTTAACACTTATTGGTCACCAAGTAGTTGGTGGCTACCAAACACTTCTTATGGAGCATTTGAATTTTGAAAACTTACTAAGTGAGAATTTGGATGTAATTGGTTTTACGCCCGATTTGGGCGTAAAACCAACTACTTCACTGTAGCAAATCCATGAAAATCTTAAATAAGACAATTTAATATTACTAAATTTATATAATACAATGTATTTAACAAAAATTTTAATATTATTTGAAAATATTAAGTAAGCTATTTAATGAAAATAGTTTTGTTTTTTAGGGTTATTTTCATGCACACAAATTAATAAAACATTATTAGACAAATCATCATTAAAAATAGATTTATTAACAAAACTTTGTTAACCAATTAAAATTTAATAACAATTACATCAATATAACTAACAATTAAAAATGAGAATAATATAACAATAATAAAGAGTTTATTATTTAAATTGATTAATATAATAATTACATTAAAAAATAATCTCCATTCAAAAAAAAAAATAAAAACAAAAAAAATGGGTATTTATAAAGGTGTTTAGGGTAATCACACCCTAAGTGGTCACATTTCTTAAATACATCAAACCAAATACCAAATTCTACAGTACAGTAATTCCAGTTACATATAACCAAACACCAGATTTTGTAATTATTGTACTTCCAAATTCATGTACTTTCAATTACATTGTAATTGAAAATCCTCAGCATTTACAATTACGTCTAACCGAACGCTACCTAAGCTCACGTTAGAAGCCTATATTAAACATGCCCTAAAAACATTTTTTAGACTTGTCAAAATATTGAGCATTTTTAACCTACAAAGATATTACATTTGGCAATAGCACCACAGCTCTATCAAAACCTTCAATCATATTTGATAATAAAACAAATATGCAAATATATATATAATAATTTTTATAAATAAAACATGCCACATATATAAAGATATATTATACATTTAAATATGCATTTTGAACCATATTGACATCATTAGTAAGATTGAATTTAATGGAGTTATCTGAAACAAAAAATTTATCTCTTTTGTATTTAAGTGAATATTGGTAAAGATGGACAAAATGTTTTGACATTTGCAATTGTTGACTGATGATCCTTTCCCTTCCAGTAGTAACAAATATCTTTTTTTGTCTAATCCAATATTGTGGTTTTGTTACCTTTAATTCGTTGATGTACATTCATGTGGTATGAATTGATGTCAGCCCCCCGAGCATGACCACATCTTCTATTATTGTCATGCCATTGTTTTTACCCATAATTAGTTTCAAAGAGTATTGTGATGATCCATACGGTCGAAATTGATGATTTTGCATCAATAGTCTATTATTTTGCTTCTCCACAAGAAAAAAAAAATCAACTCATAAAATTTGGCTAATGTTTTTCCTAGTATTGTTCTTGCAATAGTATATCTCGAGTATGAAATGTTATAAATGTTTTTTAGATCATCATAGTTTAGTCATCATATTGTTGCCTTCTTATCATTGAATTTATTATTACGTATCTTGATTATTTTCTTTGTGAACCTGGCATTTAGATAGAATTTAATGTTGAAATTTCATGATATATAATCATTTCTAGAGATATAAAGGAAATTGAATTATCTTCGTGTAATATTTGCCATGGCATTATTTAGTAGATTATTAAAAAAAATGGAAATGAAAAACAACTACTTTGATAAATGATTATTGACTATATAGTATGAGCACTAATATAAGCTTAAACTATGTGCAAAGTAAATTAGGGAGAAAATTATAAGTAATAATCAAAGAAGCTTATGTTGAGAAGCTAGTAATTCACAGCTATAAATATGCAAGTAAAGAAATAAATAAATGAAAAAAAAAAACACATTCTAAATGTAAATACTGAAATTAGAAAAATAATTAGTGGAATTTTATAATTCTAATGCACTGTGAAGCTTAAAAGCTTTTTTTCAAAGCCTTTCACAAACAATGAATATATATACCAAAGGGCTTGTAGCCCAGCGGTACCTCGGGTTCCCTCGTGGGAGGAGACGCGAGTTCAATCCCCCCGAACCGCGCTCCTCCGTTCCAAGAGGGTGAGGACGCTGTAGGCAATCCTCTCGCCATGCGTACGCCCCTAAGAGTTGACGCTTGTCGCTCTATCTCAAAAAAAAAAAAAAAACAATTAATATATATAGATTAAAACTTTATTTGAATGGGACACAGTGAGAGTATATAAAAAAAAAAAAAAAAAAGAAATTGAGGACTCAACCCATATTTTACTTGGGCAAAATAAAGTAGAAAAATTATAGAAAAAATTTATTAACTTTTTTTTGTGTTTAGTTTAAAAGTAAAAATAGTTAAGATAATACATTAATATTAATAAAATACCTTTAAAATCTCAAATATTATGTAATTAAGTTTATACTTGAAATTGTGACCATGCATATCAATATCATATCACAATGATGATTGAATAGAGGAAAATATAAATGTCACATGACGAAAGTAATTTTTTTCAACCTTATGTGCTGATTCCAATGATAAAATAAACTATGCCATATACTGGAATCCAAGCACAACAGTTCAAAGGTTTGCATCTTCATTATTCCCACACAACAGTTCAACATTTACAAGCAACCATACAAATCTCCATTACTTAACAAACTAAAATAAGGTCTTGTAACAGAGAGCCACAAAAAGAAAAATATGATTTTCTTGCAAGAGATTCCGGCCGATCACCAGAAATGAGAAAAGTATAGAAACCTCAGGTTTAGGTTTTCTTTTTTCATTCATTCAGGGTGTTAATTTTGGTGTAAGTGGGAGGAAGTCTGGAAGTAAGAGAAGTGTCACTTCCCTGAAGTGGTAGAAAATTGTGGAAGTGATATGACTTCCCCCACTTTCTGTGTTCATTTTGCAGGAAGTGTTTTTTTAATGAAGTGTTCATTTTTTCATTTATGGTGTTTATTTCGGTGTAAGTAATATCATTTCTGAAAGGTCTTTGGAAGTTGGGCGAATTGGGTTTTATAAGGAACTCACTCCCCTCACTTCGGTGTAAAAAATACCGAAGTCTAAAATGGGGGAAATGGCCACTTCCCCACTTCAGAGGAAAAGAACATCAAAAGTGGAGAAAGTCAGTCCACTTCCCCCCATTTACATCAAAATGAAGGCCCCCCTCACGCCATATAAAAAAAAATCTTAGGTCATTATAATATTTAAACAAGAGTATTTTTGTCTATTAAAATTATCAACCATTCCCAACCCTTCAATTTAGAAAATTGAGAAGTGGAAGTTGAGGAGAAAGGTTTGGAGGTGTTTTGGGGGGTTGAGGAGGTAATGGTTGCTTTCAACCCATGCTTGGGGTGAAAGGTTGGGGGAGAAGGCAAGGGTTAAAAGGTAAATGGGGGGTTGAAAACACCCCATTTATCTCCATTCCTCAACACTCCAAATTAGAGTGTTGATAAATTCACTAGACAATTTTGCCTATGTAACAATTGTGTAATAACAACATGTTTTTTAATTATTTTTATTAAATAGGAGTGAAATTAGTTTGATTAAGAATATATTTATTTTGGTTTTTAATTTGATAATTTTTAAAATTTTTGTTTTTGATTTTGGTTTATGGCATATCACGTAATATTTACTTAAGAAATTAGTTTAAAAATTAAAAGAAACATATTTTATTTTAAAAAATAAAATTTATTAAGTCCAATATTATTTTAATATTTGCTTTGTTTGAAACATTGGATATCGACAAGCCTACCACACATATTTGGCTTTATTACCGGAATTTTGGATGTGAATAAGGCTTAATCACATGCGTGAGAGAAAGCCTTCTCCTGGCTTCCAAACTCCTCGACTGCTTCTCTTTCCTCGATCAGCCATAAAAACTTCTCTATTGCTCCGAAGAGGCTCCGTGCCAATCCATTTCTTGATCCCTTCGCCGAAAGGTTAGACGGAGCGGGACTTTCACCTTCTCTCCGCGATCGGCTTCCACGGGAGAGCCAAAGGCTAACCACATCCAAATTGGCTCGTGTCAAGGCTTTTGCGTTGTTTCTAGGGACGGTGGTGGAGGAGGAGGTGAAGAGACTTGGAGCTTATTGGGGACGAGATCACCGGAGCATCGTCTAGGTAAAAGATTCTTTTTTTTGCTCGTTATATTATTCATGCTTGGATTGTGTGTGTTTGGAGAATGATGCCACTTGCCTTCCTGGAGAGGAAGAACCGATGTTGTTGATGATGGTTTGAAATTGAGTGAAAATGGGAATGGAGAAGGAGTCGGTGGTGAAAGTGTAGAGGAGGATGATGATGATGGGTTAATCCTGCATGATTAAGAAAATTAATCATGATTAGAAGGTGATGAGTGTGTATTATGGTTGATGTAACTTTGTTTATTTCAGTTGGTTCAGTTCAGTCACTTAGTTGAATTTGGGTTTAAGTTTGGTTGAATTGATTGAGTTGATTGGTTTAGATTTGATCAAATCAAGATGAAGTTGTTGGTTTGACTTGAGGTTTGCTACACTTTCAACTGAAAGTTGGGAGTGTTGTGGCGAAGGTCGTTTGAGCTTTGGTAGCTCTAACCCTAGACTTCAAACGACCCCATTTAGCGATGTTTGGTGAATTCAATTTCGTAGCTCCAAACCAGGTGGGATCTCGCACCCATATAACTCTATATTTCTGGCGTACGACTAATTATGTAATTATTTAGGAATTTATCTATTCTTGAAATTATTGTGTTATTTATGTTGGTGCTTTTATTGTTATTCTGTAATCGCTATTTATTTATTTATTTTAATGATGTTGCGAATTGTTTTATTTGGTATTTTACTGTTTGTACTTTGTATTTACTATGAGTTTTAGTACATCTCCATTTCTGGCAAATTGCCCAGCTAAGAGGAGTAAATCCTAGCCATGTGTATATGTTTTCTGTAGTAGTACTACCGAATACGTGTGTCCGTTCCCATTGCGGTTGAAGATCCGACATTGGCTGTTGATATTTTGTCTGTTCCAATTTCACAGTCAAAGATCCAGCCTCGAGCGGTTGATTCTGTTTATTAGTCAGGGAGATGCACATTTATGATTTTTACGCATTTTCTGTATTTCTATTTGTTATATTTTTATTTCTGCAGTTATGACCTATTTCTTTTTGTTATGTTGTGATCCTACGGAGCCATGTGGCTCATGTACTCTGTGGTTTTCTTTTTTAGGTGACAAATAAGATTAGGATCGGGGTGTGCTTGGGTTTATTTTCTATAGTTGTTTTCTTTTAAATAACTTAACGTTGAGGTTGTATACCTCGTCGCTGTTATCTGTTTGAGTGAGGCTTGTATTCTGTTTGTATTCTGGATTTAAACTATTAAGTGTGACAATTTGTGTTTCCGTAGGGCTGTTAAAGCTATACTCGAATTATTTCTATTTATTATGATTTGGTCTATATTTCTGTATTATTGTTTCCGGTTTTATCTGTTGGTATTGATTCTGACTAAATCTGAGATCTGAGGCCTTGCACTCGGTGGAACCAGCCCCGTCAGATACAGCCGATCCGGGCTTTGGGGTTGGGGCATGACAATTATAGATCATAATTATTTATTAATCAATTATTAATCATTATATAACATTCATTAAATGAGTATTTTGATAATATTACTATATAAGCTTATTTTCTTTTATCTTTAAACCAAATACAAAATAAATTGTAACTTTCGGTTACCCTACTTTTTGCCCCCAAACAAAAGAAAAGTTAAAATTTTTTTTTTTTTACTTTACTTTATCAACCCATCTCACATTTCATTCAATCAAGCCTAAGGATTTGACCACTGAGATTTTCCCACGTGGATGGCTGGATGTGGAACACATAAGCTGCTTAGTGAGTTATGAGAAAAACAGACTACTTAAATAGCTGGTGATGATTTTATCAGCGTTGTTGTCTAGATCCATGTGTTTTTTTTTTAATTTTTACTTTTTCTTAAAGCCACCGTGTTTTTATTTTCATTCTTAAAAATAAAATAATTTTTTTCCCATAAATAATAATTCCCTTTTTGTGAAATGATTAGCAGCCCAATTTTATCACATAGCCAATTAAAAAAAATTAAAATTATATATTGCTCGTGATTTACGTAAACTAAACCAAAGGGATCGATGATAATGAATATTTTCTAAGAAACACAGGGGCCATATTGAATATTTGAATAATTGGAAACAAAATTGGAAAACCCACCCCATAGAACATTTCTCATTATCAATGGTTCAAAAGTACTCAGATGTTTTTCTTAGAATCATATCAATCACACATCATACTACTTACATATATATATATATATATATATATATATATATATATATATAATATCATCTACAATGATCAAAAACTGTCCAAAAAGTTCTCATGTGATAATTTTAATCACACATGCCATGTTACTGTTATTATGGCATATGATACACATATAAATACATATATAACTGACATTATCGCAACAATTGAATATCAATGCATCTTGCTGTTTACAACAATAACATAAGATTTCAGCATGAACTCGCCTCAATGATTTGCTTTCATATAAAAACAAATAAATAAATGGAATTCTATCTCTAGTTCCAAAAATTCGGAAGAAAAAAAATTGTTTTTGATCATGAGATGCTCATGAAATTGAGCTGAAGGATTCAATAGGATCTGATTCTTCCAACATGGATGCAGCTTGGAAGCAGTCGGTGGCGTCGAATAGTCTCCCTTCGTCTTTATGAACCATCCCGAGATAATACCAAGCCAGACGATTGGTTCTTTCGAGTCTCAAAGCATCAGAGAGAAAAGCTCTGGCAGCGGAGAGAGATTTCGAACCCGTTCTCCACAGCAAAACGCCCATCGATACCTTTGACGGCACGTGAGTGGGGTCAACCAAGACTGCATCACTAAAAGTAGACAAAGCTTGCGAGATATCACCACGAGCTTCATGCATTATTCCTGATAGATCATATGACAAAGTGAGCACAATGGATGTTTAGCAGTATTCAGACAATGTAGTTCATGATGAAAGCCGAATAACAAATTTCGTATCACAGTTAACTAAGAATAATCTTGACAGTCTGTGAACTTAAGTTTATCTGGCAAAATTCGATGAGAAGAAAACAAAAAGGTTAGAGTACAAAAATACCTTCCAAGTGGAGTAGAGCAGCAGAATTCGGCTGCAAGGCCTTGGCCTTCTCCAAACATATTTCAACATCTCGCCAATGGGAAAGGCTAGAATACAAATTTGCAAGACCTTTCCAGACTTCGTACTCACTGACCTTCTCATCCTCGACCTACAGGAATAACCAAAAGAAGTTATGTAAGTATATAAGAGAACCTTTACCGTAATGTTTGCAATAAAACTGACCAAGTTTGAATGTGACTCAGGCTTCATTTTTCCCTCAAAGTGCACATAATATGCCAAGGCTTAGCAAGCTTCCTCCATTAAAAACACGTCACATTTGAAAAGAGAAAACACCAACTCTCGGACCGTGTGTAAAATGGAAAGGAGAAAAAAGCATCTTTGGAGGGAGAATACAACGATTTGTGAAGACACTACATGATCATGAAGGATTTTACTAAAATGAGATCAATCTTATCGGTAAATTCAATAAGAAGGAACGAATATGGAAATATTTTTGACATACCAGTAATTTCTATATTGAGTTTGCAATCAAGAGTATGCTTGCATTTGGGTGGGTGGTTTACAATTCAACTGTATGAACACTAAACTTAGAAGTGTCTCTAAATGGTTGATAGAGTTTGCTTTCTGCCTATTTAGTTCGTGGAATTTAAACATTGCCAAGCAAAGGTGTTGTTGCAATAGATTGTGTAGCTAAAGCTCAGAGGCGGAATAATTTGCCAAACCTGAGGACTATTGCCAGTATTTCCAGACTTCTTTTGAGCTTGAATGAGAGCAAACAAGAGTCGATATGTTTCCACTGCATCCATGGGTAAAGATCGAGCTACTTTCAGTTTTGCTTTTAGTCTTAGTAATGGCCCTTGTTCCAACTTTGCAGTCTCATCTAATGCAGCATCAAGAATAACCTCGGCCTCTGAATACCGCTGCTGAGCTGACAATACCAAAACAAGCAATCTCCAGCCTTTCAGCAATGATCCACCTGTTGCATCAATGAATTGTTTTGAACATCGAAGAGCACCATTTAAGTTGCCATTCTCAGCATATTGGAGACCTAGGTCAAACAGCAAATCCGGATTGTGACAGTCAATAGAAATCGCCTCATTTAGTGCCTCCAAAGCTTCAGACTGCAAACGAGATCTTTCCTGATCAGATGAAACGACTTTAGATTGTTTTCCCAAACAAATGCCTAAGAAACGGAGGCCTGCACCCTTCAGATGTTTTTCAGACACTTGCGCATTTGCTAAGGCCCTGAGAGAATATTCTATTCCCTCGGAAGCAAGAGACTGATCCTCACTGCATATTTTGGAAGCCAATAACAGCGCAAGAATATCATCAGGATTTTCATGCTTGCTCAAAGACTTCCTCAATAAACTCAAAGCAGCAGTTTTCTGTCCTGCTCCACTGTAGCAAAATGCCATATTGTTCCATCGATCATAACGCGGGTACATTCCAGGCAAAAGTTCTTCAAACTGCTGGCCTAACATAGATGTCTGGCCACCTATAGACAATGCAAAAGTCAGGAGTTCCATCACCGAAGGGTCCCATTGGGCTTTGTCAACAAGTGACTTCCTTATCAATATCATCAAAAGCAGAATAGCCTCTTCTAAATTGTTCTTCGGTACAAATGAGCCTTCAACTTGTGCAGCCAGCTTCGGGGGATCGTATTCAACACCACTAAACAACAAAAACGTTGCAAATCTTTTCTGTATCCTGGCCTGAAAATCACAATCAAGATTCCATGGACCAAGAAGAGCACGCCTGTAAGCAGCCAACACTTCCTGATAATTACCAGTTTGCTTCCACAGTTCTGGAAGAATCTCCGCAACTTTATTAACTGTTTCTCGTAACTTACTGTCCACCAGGGTATCCGGTACACCATTTTGGAATTTCTTTTCCACAGCATCAAGAACACTGACACACTCTTGGGCAGCCTCTGCATCAGTGAAATAGCTTTCAACATATATATAATGCAGAAAAAATATAAATAATAAACAAAGATATGTAATTGAAGTATTTTATACCACTGGCTTTGCCAAGCTTCTGAAGCGACAATGACTTCAAATACTGCGCTTCAAGAACAAGAGTAACAGAACTATGAGAGACTGAATGGATTGATTCAGTACGTGAGCGTCTCCTCCTGGAAGGAGTCTTTTCAGGTAAAGTTGGCTGCAAACGTTGTAATGCTGCTTGTAGGTCTATCCCTTCAAATACCCGAAAAGCAGCTTCTATGTTTCCTCTCTGGTATTCCAACCTTCCTAGAAGGGCTCTTGCTTCCTGAAACACAGACATTATAGTACTAAGAATACAATATACGACAATTGTTTATGCATTTGCATAAGCATCGTAACAAAAAACTTAAAACCCTTTTTTTGGGTGGAATACATCCAACTCCTAGAAATTCTAATTACATATTAATCTTTGTTAACTTAACAGCCAAAAACAAGCAAGTTTAAGTGTTTTGCCTTCCGAAAGTGATAGTCATATTTCTAAATTCTACCAGGACCTCTACAAAATATTTAATGCTTGGTAACATCATACTCCATATTAAAACCTTGATGAAGTAGCTGTTTACGCTGTGTACGACAAATGGTTTTAAACATGAACAGAGGTATAAATGGGAAGTTGAACATATGTCTGAAGCAATACACTTTGAAAACAACTCCTGCCATAAGAAAGAAGCACTAAAACAAGCATGCATACAAATACTGACGGAGAATATTTTATCCAATCTACTCCTCCAATGACAGCATGCACACCGAATTAAGCAGGCAGATGCGACAAGCCATGCAAATCAAAGCAAATGACTATTGTTTATAGAACTTTGAGAAACCTTCCGTTTTACTCTACTCGTAATATTTTTCATGCAAATCCTTCAACATTTTACTCAAATATCACAAATTCACTCACTGACACAGGTGAGATGGATATACAAAATTATTCAAAGGCCTCTCCATGAAAACAACGTAAACCAAGTACAATTTACTCAGTCTATTCTTCCAATGATGGGAAAAAAAAGCAAATCTCATTCCGAATGGAAAGAAAGAAAACTTAATTAGGTAGATAAGTGGACAAAAAGAAGGCAGTCAAGGGAAGCCATGAAGATCTGAGTAGATCAACATTGTCCATAGAACCATGCTTTTCATGACAGATCCTTTAAAACTTCAATCAAAACATCATAAATTCATTCACTGACGCAGGTTAAATAAAAGGAGAAATTATTCTAAGGCCTACCCATGCAAAACCATGTAAAGAGAGAACAATTTATTCGACCTACTACTCCAATGATGGTAAGTACACCTAATTAAGTAGCTAATCGAAGAAAACAAACCGAGAAGATCATAATGGACTAATCTTGTTATTAAGAAACTCAAAGAATCCTTGAATTTCACTTCACTTGCAATACCATTGATCAAAACCTCATCACAGTAATATGTAAACAAAAATGAATAATAATTATCTTAGACTAGATTATATCAAACCGTTTCTCCGTAAACAGAATTCCAAGATTTCAGCTGGATGAATCTTGTGGATATGAAACCTAAAGAAATCATTCAATTTCACTTCATGTATTGCAATCAGTTCATGAAAATGAATCAACAACCCAAAAAACACAGAAAGATCAAAACTTTACTAAAAGAAAGCAAACTAACGACCTCAGAATTGAAAGAAATGCAATCTTGGAACACAGACTAAACCTCGAAAATCTCATCAATACAGCATGCAAACAAAATTCACAATAATATTAAACTAGATTACATAAAACCATATCTCTACGAACCCCAAGTTTCCAATTGACTCCCTCCCACTGTAACATAAACAAAGAAAGATATTTCACACAAGAATCAACAGGTCATATCATGAAAATCAATCAAAAAACAAAATGTACAAAATGATCAAAACTTCACTGGAAAACAACAACTTTAAACGTCTGAATTGAGAGAAAGGCAATCTCAGATAACAGACTCAGCCTTTCATTCGCAATATAGTTCATGAAAATCTCATCAACATGAAATGAAATCCAAATTCACACAAGAACCAATAGTCTAAATCTTGAAAATCAATTAGCAACCAAAATACACAAAAAGATCAAACCTTTACAGAAAGAAATCAAAATTTAAACCTCGGAATTGAGAGAAAGGCCCTCTCGGAGCACAGACTCAGCCTCCTCAATATTTCCCTGATCCAGCTTGGCCTCAACATCAGAGGCCTTCATGGAAAGGCCATTGGCGGTGACCTCACGCCCATTATCCACCTCCGCATCGCTCGCCATCAATCCCACCGCCTTCTCCGATCCAATCCGAGACTTCTAACCAAGATTAAGCTTGAATCTCACCAGGAATTTCAGGAATGGAGATGGAAGCATCAGCATTCGGCAGGGAGAGAACTCTGGCAAAAAATAAATAAATAAATAAACACAAATAAACAAATTTGGAAAAAATAAATAGATATAAAATTAGTAAATAAAGTTGGTGGGCCCCAAACAGCCCAGGTCAAAAGTCTTTGGAAGGGCAAAATAGTAAGTTCACTTGCCATGTATAACCTCATGGAAATTCAGAATTACATAATACAAATATAAAAAGTTTATTTTATTTCATTTTATTTAGAATTTGTTTGATATCCAAAAATTTTAAATACAACACAGCACAACTGTTTTTTACTCATTTAAATATTTAATATCTTAAAAATTATGGTACAAAACTTTTATCAAATTACAATAAAAAAAATGTTCTTATTAAATAAAAAATAAGCAAATTGTTTTAAATCCCTAAACTCCAAAAAAATAAATTATTCACATTGCAAAATTAATAACAGCATGTTATTTTATTACAATTAACATTATAAATTCAACTTAAATTAGACGATTATTTTGCTCTCATCTTATGCATAAATTGAAGATTGAATTATTATTATTATTATTATTATCTTATAAATGTCATGTAATAATATGCATTGGACATATTAAAAAAAATATTTCTCAATAGGAAAGACTTTTGCGTCAGGAGACACATGTTATGTATCAATTAATGAGAAACATGGCACGCATTAAATACTTATAAGTTCATCCATTAAATGTAGTCGGAATAAAATTTTTTCGAATCTCTAAACTATCATTTTTCATAAAAGTAATTTAAGTTTTGTACAAATATAAAATATATACATGTACGTATGCAAGCGATCCATTTATATAAATAGGTGATATGAAACGAACTGATGAAATTACTAAATTGAGTTACAGTGAAGTAAACATTTTTATTGTTATATCCCAATAGGGACAAATTTTTAATTTATCAAAAATAAGAAGAACTCTTTAATTTGGTATCACAGATAGAGTAATTGAGGATTTCCAATGAAAAGTTCGTAATGTGAAAGCCGAAAAATATATGTGGATACCTCCCGCATCAGATGATACGGTGGAGGCCACCGCATCACTTGCCACATTGGTATCTTCTTCTTCTTTTCTTCTCTCTCTTTTTCTGTTTTTGATGTTGTAACCCTAAAATTTCAATAGTCTTCCAATCAACTGTGTGAGCATCTATAACACCGAGAGGCCCACACTGGAATCAACTTTCCACAAGAGACCTGCACATATACAACGAGAGATTGATGAGGTGCACACATTAGATCCCACCAAGTTATGGGTGCTGGTGCCCTGCTGGCATTGCACTTATAGGAAATCCTAAGTAATGTTGGTATCCCCTTTGGGGGTAAAAATTTGGGTGGGTTACCGAAATTTGCCTTTTTTTCACTTTAGGTATCAGACTTTGATTTGTATCTTTTTAGTCACAAGACACTAATTTTTTAACTCCGGGAGGTCACTAGTGGGTTTTCCGGTGTTCTTTTAACACGTGGCTACCGAAATGGCTACATCACTGCCGATTTGGAAGTTATCCAACCCTGACACGTTGGATGGGGGCCACATCATGCTTCCTCTCGCCAAGTCAACAGTCCACGTCAGAGGTGGTGACTTTTCACCGAGAAGCCCATTCCTCACCCTTTCTAGTGACGGTCAGATCAAGAGAGAGGCCCAAGGGTATCATCATCGTCGACAAGCTCTGAAGCAAGAATTGCAAAAGCTTGAGCGCTCGAGGGCTCGAGGTAGATAAGGGTTTCTAACTAAAGCTGGTGTCATCGTCGAGAAACCTGTTTGTCTCCTCCATATAATGAACGGGGGAATGCCAACGGAGTTTACAATCCATGAATTTCATTTTATTGTTGTCCTCCTTGATTTGTTTGTGCAGTTAATATTTCAGGTGGCTGTCAATTTGTTTGAAATGTGTATTTTCCTCTCATTCAACGAATGTTCTTAAATTTCAGACAATGGCATTGCCAACGAATTTTTAAGTTCAGTTGCAACTATTACCCTAAGAGCCTTTCTCAATCTTGCATTTGAACTGTGACATTGTCTATGTAACACATTAGGTGATCAAAGCTGTGTTTGCTACTTGATGGAAATAACTGTGCTTTCACATTGTCATCATCTCCAAATGGTGGAAGAGAAAAAAAAAACAAACTGAATCATTCTCATTAAACAAAATGGATTCGATACATTTTCAACCAATCTGATAAATACAAGTAATTGTTTAATTTGCATCACATACAACCAAAAGTGAAGAAAAAAAAAGTTACAGCAATACTAGCAAAAATTTTTACCCCCACCACCCATAATTTGGCCCACTTGAGCCGCTCTCTCAGTTTGACCGTCACTGGAAGGGACGAAGGAACAGGCTTCTCGGTGGAAAGTCACTATCTTTGACATGGACTGCTGACTTGGCGAGAGGAAGCATGACGTGGTCACCATCCAATGTGTTAGGGTTGGATAACTTCCAAATCAACAACGACGTGGCCATTTCGGAGACCATGTGTTAAAAAGAATACTAGGAAAGCCACCAATGACCTCCCGGAGTTAAAAAATCAGTGTCTAGTGATTAAAAAGATACAAATCAAAGTCTAATACCCAAAGTGAAAAAAAGTCAAAGTTCGGTGACCCACCCAAATTTTTATCCTTTAGGCTTAAGAAATTGAAGGTTTTTTGTGTTGAGATGCTTTTTTTTTATTTTTTGATATTTTGTTTATGAAATATGTGGCCATTTATGCAAAACCCAAGTATCTTTTATAAAGAACATTGTAAATGAATTCAATGATTTACATGACGTTTCGTGTATGCATTGTGTGAATCAATTCAGTATGTTATTTTGTTTAGGTTATGTGTTTTCAATATCATTGTTGTATTTTCTGTTAATCCCATCCATGATGTCATTTTTCAGTAGTATTGGAATTTTATTTAAGTAACACACATATATATATAGTTTACACAATACTTAAGTCTTGATTTTGGTTAAATTCATAATTCTCTACTTAAATACTCATATAAGATTTTAATCGGATTTATAATACTATTACTTAGTTACTCATACAATTTAAGGTATTTTTTCTAAGACAAAACAAAACAGTAAAACCCTACATGAGATTAATCACAATAAATTTTTTAAATTGACTTTAAGCTCGATTCCTTAAACTTCATGCATAATAAATAAATAAATAAATAAATAAATGAAAAAAATTTCCCAATATATGATTTTGATATAAAGATTTCTTTCCTCGAATAAAACTACATGATCTCATTTAACTCCTATATAAACAAATGTTGAACAATGGGAATTCATCTAGGCGAGAAAGAAAACACATCAAACATGTTTTCATGAAATACTCTAATTTAAAAATGATTTAGCATAAATCTAGATAATTATATGGGCAATTAATTATTGTCATAGTTTGAAGAAATTAAAATGACAAAATTCGGAAACAATGAAGATCATAAAAAACAAAAAGATTCATAGATTAGAAACAAGCATTTCATCTCTCAATTCAAATGGAATTAAATTGAATCAAATAAATTGAATTTCTCCAAATAGGATTTTAAAAAATCAAATCAAATTGATACAAAATATATATATATATATTTTTTTTTGAGATAGGGCGACAAGCGCCAACTCTCAGGGCGTACGTTTGGCGGGGGGATTGCCTACAACGTCCTCACTCTCTTGGAAGGGGGAGCGCGGTTCGGGGGGATTAAACTCGCGTCTCCTCTCACGAGGGGACCCAAGGTATCGCTGGGCTACAAACCTTTTGGTAAAAAAAAAAAAGAGATAGAGTGAGAAAAAAAAGAGAAAAAAAATATTATAATAATTAAAATGAAAAGAAAAGAGAAAAAAAAGGAAATTGATTACCATAAACATCAAAAGAGATAGAGTGAGAGAGAGAGAGAGAGAGAGAGGATTCACGATGACAGATCCAATAAAAAATTGGAGGGCCTTTGTTGACTTCTCCATTTTATAGATACGTCTAATATGTTTGTTTTTGTGAGTGGGTCCCACCAAAAATGTTTTTTAGAAAATGGGTCCCACGAGTGGATATTAGTGTTTGGGATTTGATGGGCCCCACAGAAGAAAAGCCACCTCCACTCAACTTTCCTTTTTTTTTCATTTTTAGATTTTTATTTAAATATATGATAAATAAATAAATAATGTGGCTAATAAAAGTTAAGAGGGATTTCATATTTTAATAAGAATAATGAATTGTCTATATTTTTGTGAGTAAAAATCTTAAATTTTGAATAATTATTTTTTTTAATTCAAAAAATTATAATACTATCAATGAACCAATCAAATTATGCATGAATTCATAATCTTACTGAAAAATATCTATGGACGCAATAATCAAGTGATAAGTCATTTGGCTTATTTGCTCTAAAGTTTGACAAGCATAATTGAGCTAATAGACTAATAATTTTAACCATTATTTAATAAGGAGAATTCATGTCCCTGATTATGAAGTAAGAATCTCAACTAAGTAAATTTCGAATGTGATAAATTTATAATGAAAAAATAAATTTAAATATGCAAAAAGTACTAAATACTTTAACGAGGAAGAATCTTTAAATTTATCTTAATTTCTTTCTAAGTTTTATCTTATTTATTTAAATGTTTATTTTTCTCGTGAGTTTTTCTGTATATATTCCATGACTCATGCATGTGTTTTGATTTTAACCTACATTATTTAATAAACACATATGCCATTACTCACTTGATTCAATAAATATTTAATTACGATTGGGTTTATTTAATCATGTTTCAAAAATTTAATTTGTTTTAGAAATATAAATACCATTGTGACCATGCTTTGTAATGTGGCATTTAATTATTTGGTAATGAACTTACTTCAGAAAACATTTTTTTAATTAATTGCACTAACAACTAATTTGATCAATTAAATAACCTGTGCAATTTACTCCCTATAAAAAATGAATTTGACAATGACATGGTAAAATAGAAATTAAAAACAATACTTTTCGTAGTATGTTTATGTTTAGCATAAGTAACAATGGCCTAAAATGAAGAAATGAGAAAAATAACACTTTCTGGAGTAGTTGAAATAATATCATTTTCAATTCTTTGGATATTTATTTTACACAAAATTATAGATTTATTTTGCACAAAATTAAAAATACTTCAAATAGGAAAAATGGGTGAGCTTATATAAATTTCACTTTTCCCAAACATTTTATTTTAAAGTATCATCTTTGTCTACCACGTTTCAATTTGAAATGCTATTCTAGATCTCTTGCTTTCAATGCTTGTTTTAGCAGAGACCGGAAATTAAACTTAAACAGATTTATTGAGATATTAACTCTAAACTTATACACTTTATTGACCTTTTTTAAGTCTATTGAAATAGATATTTTTCTTAATAAGTCAAAATTTAAGTAATCTATTTTATGGAACAATTTTTTACTTTGGAGTCTCTCTTAAGAATAAGTGCTCCTCTGATTTCCAATTTGTTCATCATTGACAACATGCCGGATTACAATGTATTCAGACCTGGACCGGAGGATGGCGGATTGCCAGTTTTCTTAGTTGAACATATTCATGGCCTCCCATGGACAGGGAGGGCGGATTGCCAGTTTTTTTAGTTGAACATATTCATGGCCTCTCGACAAAGGGTGAACTGGACTCGAAGGCGAGCAAGTTCTCAGTTTACCTAGTCGAACCGGTATGGATTACGACACCGGTGATGATAATGCATCTTAATGGTCAAAACTATACTAATCCTCCCAAAATTTTACACCCATAACAAATCTATGGTATTTGAAATACCATACACAGGAGAAGATTCTCAGGTTCAATTGGAAATGCAGAGGCCCCAGTTTTAACCAAGAATCCGCTAGGCAGGAATACTTACACAGGAATAAAGAAACGGTGAGATCATTCTCATGCTAAATTTTCCAAAGAACACACACAAAGGTGAAGGCAAATTTTCCTAATTTCCAAAAATAACAAATTTAGTTATGTCTGATTGTGCTCCCATGGCATGGCAATAAACCAATTGTTTTCAGCTAATAAAAACATCACATAAGGACTCAGAAGAATAGCTAATGCCTGAGGACAATCGTACAGCACTTTTATCTTTTTTCTTTCATAAAACATACACTACGATGCCATGCATGACCTCCAATGATACAATAGAAGATGATTGAAGCATAGCAAGCTACATAGGAGTTGTTCTAATCATAGATGATATATGAGAAAGAACCACTTCGGTGGGCTTGAACATGAACGTTACAATCATAGAGCCAGAAATGCATATTTTCCACGGAGTAAAGAGAATATAGTGGACAGGGATAAAACACACCTCTTAACTAATGTATGGAACAATACTCTCATTAAACTTATCGAAAGAGTTTCCAACCTTGTGCCAATATAGTCTCCAGACCCATATGCATTTAAAACATTACCAACTTTGTTTGAAAAAAAAGAAAAAGCTTCTTTTCTGAAGTTTAGAATTATGTCTCCTGAATGACATTCCTTTCTTACCAAGAGAATTCATGATTATATCTAATTCTAACTCAATCACCTAACTAAATGAAAAAGCCTTTATGGGAATAAAAATGGATACAGGAAAGCGATACAATACCATAAGTGCAAATTAAACAGAGGGGGGTTCTAACCAACATACAATTTATAAGAAAATGTTTATTTTGTAGCTCTACAATCAACTTCTCTTTATTTTCTGATGGAGAAATGATCAATGTGGTCCTTCCTAAATCAGAGCATTTGGTAGGATACTGGCTAAATCATTGTTTTTGTTGCATGCATAAGATCTGTCCATATTCTTGAAAGTTGCAACAATTTGGGTAAATCCAGGGATAAAAATCGACCAGAAAAGGTAAAGATGTCATGGATTTAACTTATGCTAAAGACGTTATTGTTAAGCAAAGCAAATAAAAGGAAAAACAGGATAACTGTTGCCCATAGTCCTAGTGTCCAAAAATTTTATTGTCTTTTGAAGCGACTAGTCCACTTTGATGATGGAAAGAAAGATTCATAAATGCTTACAATGATAATTTAAAGGTTCAGATACAATGAAAACAGCATCAATTTAGCTGAAGGGTGTATGTGGTTTGAAGATTTTATTTACAAGCATCTGAAGTTCAGACAATGCAAAATTTAGCAAAAGGCATTGAATTCCAGTCGTAATACCTAAAAAGAATTACTGAAGACAGTCAGTTTAGTAACCATCTTCATTAATTTAAAATTTCTAACATTAGTTCTCATATAAAATTTAAAAGAAGACATGAACCAAATAATTATTAATTAAATTTCTTTTGCTACCCACTAGACTCGAGGATCTTCTCTCTCTAATTAAGGAGAGTTTTCTGAACAAAATGTTCCAGCAATCAAAGGTGAAATTTACAAATGAATCTCTTCTTCAAAAGAGAAGCTATTTTTGTATAGAAAATTCTAAAGATCTTATATTTATCTGCAGTTGGCCTGGCAATTTTAGGTATGTTGATTTTATTAAATGTGATTTTCATAACATAGAATAATATATGTTTCTTTCTATTCCAAAAGGTCATGGGACAGTGAGAACAGGGTTGATGCCCATGCAATAGAGAAAGACTAATTTTTCTGAAATAATTAGTTTCTAGTCTGCCAATATTGTTAACAGTTATTGACTGAAATATTTGAGGAAGAACTATTTATGTTTAATTGTTCTGTTTAACTGGTTTGTGGATGACTTTCAAAAGAGAGTATGAACTAAAAGCTACTTGTTTTTGTTGAATAATAATATGAATTTCACTAATATGTTTTTAAATCAAAAGGATTCCTTTGATTTCTCAAATACTATCTCAAATATCCAAATTGACTACAACTTGCCTGAATCTTTTTTTTTTTTTCAACATGGAAGCACCTCCCTTAGATGCCCAAATATTTGTTTGCATTAAAAGTGCCATAACTAATCTTCATGATATCATGAGTATAATTTGTAAACTTAAAGGCCTAGGCAAAAACCTAAACTCATGCACAACAATGAAAAGAAATCAAAGAACAACATAAAAACAATCTACTCTTCCTTCCATCAATACCACAAATCAGTTAACCAGACACATGAAGAAGTTACCGAGAATAAGTAAAGACAAGAATAACTTGCCACATCTAAACCTCAATTCAAGATTTCACAAAGCAAAGGCAGCACTATATAAGCAAGTATGCATACCACAAATGAAGCCATGCAAGAAGATTTGTTAACAAGGAAAAACAATGACACAGCATTGTTTTTTCTAATGAGCGTAGGCCATGCAGCCTTCCTCATATTTCATCACACAACTCAATATCTCAAGCAAAATTCTAGACACAGACAACATAGATTTCAAAACACCAAATTCACATCAAAATGGGGAAAAAATTGACAATTAATCATCGATGAAACAAATAATCCTCAACCACCCACAAGGTTCCAACAAAACGTATCAAGAGTAAGATTAGCATTAGATAAGCATAAATCCACTTCATTAATTTATGATCAAAGCCGATTCACACAATATAAAACCAGTAGGAACACACACATGTCTAAATCATTAATCACTCTTCTTTCTCAAAGTTTCCATCTTTTCATGATAAATAATTACAGAAAGAGAAAGAGAGAGAGAGATATCTTACTTGGTATGCAAGGCAAGCCTAGCCCCGGGCCTTGAGTTCAGCGAGACGGCGCGAGAGATCATCCTCATCGACCTTCTCCTTCTCCTTAGCAGGAATGGCATGTGCAGCAGCCTGCGGCAACCCAACAGTGACCTCAAGGCCATAATCATCAGCAACCTGCTGCATGAGGCTGTTGACCTCGCCCTCAGGAGTGGAAAGGCTGGTGGATCCGGCCATGGATCCTTCCATGAACTCGGCCTGGACCTCCATGTTAACGAACTGCCGCTCAAACTGATCCATGGTCTCAGACATCTTCTGGAGGTTGCCGGTGGCGAGGGAGGACTCAAGGGCCTTGACAATGGACGACATGGACTTGCCGATCGTCTGCATCTTGGCCTGAGTGTCAAGTCGGGCAACGACAGCGTCCAGACGGGAGGCAAGGCGGAGGTAGTTCATCTGCTCGTTGCGCTTGCGGATGGAGTTCTCGGCGTAGATGCGAGCGCCGTCCATGTTGCCTTTCTCGATGGCCTTCTTCACCTTGAGCTTCTCGGCCTTCTCCTCCTTCTCGCACTTGCGTGCCTGGCGCTGGAGACTCTTTGAGGTGAATTTCAGCTCCATGATCTGGTTCATGAGCTTCTCCGTGTTCCCCATTGGAAAAGATTAGGGTTAGGGTTACTCCTTGGGGGAAGATCGAAGGGGATTTCGGACTAGGGTTCGAAGGAGAGAAGTGAAGAATAAAGACTTGTGGAAATACACCGATATGAGTCCTAATTTACTTCTATAGCCCCATTCAAATCACATTTACATATAGACCCCTATGAAAAATCTCTATTTGCATACATTTCCTCTATGGGAATCATATTTTTATATGGTTTGGCATATTTAAAATCTACGCATGCTTTCGGGGCGCTTGCATTAACATCCAATGGCCTCCTTCCCATAATTTCCAAACCACATAAATAAATAAACTAGCCCCTAACTCACATTTGTAGCTAAGAAAAAGTATTACCAGGTTTTATTACAGACAACTCATAGTATTCCTATCAATCTATTATTAGGCGACCTCATACAATGATTGTGTGAATTTTACCATATCTTTGGTTTCATTTTTTTTAAAAAAATAAAACAATCTTCACCAAAATACTATACCGTATATTAGTCAAAAGAAGTTGTTCACTAACCAAAGCAATATAAAAATAAAAATATGAAGATATTAGGTGAGACTGATTATAGCTTAATTGTCCCTTTCTTGCCTATAAAAAAAAATGAGGGATGAAAAGCTTTATGTACTAATAAAAAAAAATGTGAGATAATAATAATAGAGAGTTAGTATATTTCTCCTATTTTAAGAGAGAGTTGTTTTTTTTATAAATAAAAAAATATGTAACTCTTAAATTTTTTTCACTTATTAAATTTTTTTATTCATGATTTTTTACTCTAATTTATTTTGAAGGTTTTTCATCTAAAATTTGTGTTATTTATATTTATTATTATTATTATTAAAAAAATACTTTTAATATGACTATGCTCTACCGAGTTCTTTTATTTTGCAATACTTTATAATTAAAAATATCTTAAATATGTATTGTAAGACAAAATCAAAAATCGAAATATTGAAAAAATATTCAAACTATTGATACACAATAAATACAAAAATAAGTAAGACGAAGTTCACCCGTTGTCTCTCCGCGCATTCTCTCTCTTTTATTTTTTCAAATTTGCGTGTCTACGGCAGATGACGTTGGTAATTTAAATATACATTAATATCCACAATTCCACATATAATTCTGTGCATGCTGCAATATACCAATATTTGTGGGTATAATTGCACAAATGCAAATCTTCTGAAAATACCCAAATAAAAATTTAGGCACTCTCAGAAGCGTTCCTTGCACACTTCCTCCCAGAAATTGGCGCGAAACAATTCCCTCTCTCCCATGGCTGCCACCGAAGCCATTGGCCGCCAAATCGAAGCAATCAAGGCCCTTTCTGATAGAGCTCAAGCCTACGCCACTCTTCTCCACCTTCAGCGCTGCTCCGCTGACGACCATTATTCGATGGAGGCTTTCGCCATCTCCTCCCCGGCCCTCATCGCCCTTCTTCTCTCCGACATTCATCGTTCCGATGAAGAGATGTAAATCCCTAAGCCTTTCGCTTTGATTTTCTATGAATTTGATTGGTTTTGATGTCTCGCATTGTAATTGGTTGTTTCAGTGCGGCGCAGGCGCTCAAATGCCTCGGTTTCATGATCTATCACCCCTCCATTGTTGGTACATTCTCAGGTTGTGAGGTTTTTCTCTGAATTCATTGTTTATGGTTACGAACTCTTGATTTATGTTAATGGTTCTTTGTTTTTGTAGGTGGCGATGCTAAGTTGGTTTTGGAGTCATTGTCCAAGCTGATTATGGCAACTGATATGAAGGTTAAACGCTTATAATATGTCTTTCAGTTGGATATGTTAAGTGTTAGCCTGTACTGAGATTATCAGACTTTTCAGGCAGTTTGTAATTTGGGAGTATGGTGTCTCTCTATTCAACAATTTGGTTCTGATTTCTTGCGGGCAAGTGTAGAATTGTTGTCGAGGGCTGTAGTTTATGCACTTGACAACCCGTTTGGTTCGCAATCCATAACTTTTGAGGCAATGCAGGTTTGTGAATTATTTTACATTTCTTTATATGTAATCCTTCTCATTAGTTGTCGTGGTTGAACATGCAAACATCTTTTGTGGGCATTTTTATCTTTTTCATCTTGTGACATCTCTTTCTCTTTAGTTGAGTTTGGTTCCTTGGTTGTAGCTATCTGTATTATTGTAATTGTAAGCTTTCTTTGAAAAGTTTCTTTATTTAGGCTGTGGTGCAATTTTCATCTCGCATTTGTGGAGAAATGAGAGATAGGGCAAACATATGCATTCCACCTATTTATCGAAGGCTCATGAGTGATGATAAAAGGGAAAGAGATGTTGCCGAGAGATGTCTCCAAAAGATAAAGTTTGTTCTATATCCCCCTCCACCGATTCTTACAAAGGTACTCAGATTTTTTTCCTTGCATAGCAACCTTTAACTTGTAATCATCTGATTTGTCAATGCTTATTGATTCATAAGTTTGTATTGTATTCATGTCTCAAATAAAAAGTTCCGAACTATGAAAATATTGTTGCAACTGGGCAAGCCTGTTTGTACACCCATAAACCAAACAAAGCATCCTTGGATTACAGAGGCAAGTTTAGTCCACAAGCATACTCACATAAACACATCTATATATATTAATTGGACTTTCTCAGCTCAACACAAATTCACAAACTCACATAATGGAAGAACACACTAGAGGAAGAGCTGCTAACTCTTCTCGTTCATTTTTTTTTCTTTCCTCTTCATTAGTTGGTGAGATAGTTATTGCATCACTAACAACACATCACAAATCTTGCTCGAGCAAATAATACCTTATGATAGGTGAAATAACTCTAACACCTTATATAGGTACTCCACGAGTCATGGTTGTTGTTGGTGAGTTTCTCAACCAAGCTAGTTGAGGATGCAAGAGCCGCCATGGTAATTAGTTAGTGCTCAGAACTCAACCAGTTTAGCTTGGCCCGAAATCAGCGATTATCATAGGCCTCAACTATGTATTAGCAAAATCTCCCCCACCACAACGCTTGAACACCAATAATATCACTTGTAGAAAGAAGCGGAAAAGACTCACAATGAAAGGGAAGAGAAATTAATTCTCGTTAATTCTTTCCTCATACGCACTCGTATTTTGATATATAATGGTCTTTTTATAAGCTGATTTTAATGCTTTTGCTGGTAAAGGGCGGCTATGATTTCTACGACTTCTAGTTGTAGCTTCTATAAGCTTCTACAAGCCTACTCTTACTCTTTGTATGTTCCAAAGCGTGAACATTGACTTCTCAATATCAGCTCTATTTCCATCAACTAATTCAGAGTATTGGGTGGGGCCATTCTCACGCCATTGGAGTTGGGAACCATGTATACTGAAACCAAAGTCACTTTTGCATGCTTTGAGACCTTTGTATGCTCAACCAACGTCTATATTAGTGACCATTGGATGAGCTCCTTATCCATATATATTTAGGGCTTATGATTATAGTTCATTATGGAAAATCCCTAACACATCTCCATTACTTTCCTTATCTCTTTCATTCCTTCTCATTAGTGTTTACATTTTATACTTGGGTGAAATTTGAGTTGATCCTTGCCAAGACATGCTACGTAAATATCTTTTATCAATCTTGGATTAGCATACACAACTAGAGTTACGCTAGCAAAACTTTGCATAGACATGTGAAATCAGTCTTAGGGCAGTGCTTAGCATGCCTTGGGTTTCTAACTCACTTTTAATTGTCTTCATTAACATTGATGCATGCTATAATCCAATACTTATCTATTTCCAAAGTGATTATAAGCATGCTTATCTATAATTGATGCTTAATTGATTGCTTACTAAAGTTTGTTATATTAGTATGTATACATCTTGCACTATCTATATTGAGCTTTATTTTAGTCCCACTTTTATATTAAGCATTGTTGCTTATATTCAAAGTGCCTCTATATCGTTATAGAATTCAAATATTATATCAATTTTAAATCTTAGCTTGGCAAGCTCAAACTTGATAGACTTGATTGCTTGCACTATATTCTATAAATATTTTTGAATATTATTTTATGTTATATAGTGACATCTTTTTTGACCTCTATCAATCCATATTGATTTTGTCACTATGTACTCTGAAATTCAATCGTTATGGGATCATTCTAGGCATCCACTCTTATATTGATTTTGTCAACCTTTATTCATGCTTCACAATTAAACATGATCATCACCACTTTCATCATCATTCTTTGCTCATTAAGTTATAACTCTTTAACACAAGCATACTTATACATCTATTTAAAGTAATTTTAAAGCTCTTCAAGATATCACACACTAGTTTTAAAAGCAAGAACAATTACCTTGTTACTGCAAGTAATTATTGCTATGAATTGTTGAAGCTTAACATGGTCTCCATCTCAAGGTTCTTAATCTCCATCCTCCAGTTATCACTGTAGATTGATAAAGGCCAAATGCTTGTGGACTAGTTTAGGATTTGTTTTGGAGGAAGCTGGGAGAAGCAACGATTAAGGGGATGGTGATGAACAGAAAGGGATAAGGAAGAGGAAATTCATGGGGAGGAAGAAGTTGAGAAAAGGGCTAGGAGTGACGTGAGTGATAAGATCGCTTTGTAGACCACCGGCAATCCATGAGCAAGCAAGGGCTCCTCTTTTACTATTATCATATGTACCTTTCTTTTCCTCCTTTCTCTTTTTTAACTCTTAATAATTGCCTTTAACCTTATCTAACTCCTAGAACTTAATAAGCGCTTTCACCATCTTTTGTTTTTTTTTTTAATAAAAAAAATCAAATCACTACTTACCCGTTAATATAAAGAAGTAATACCAGCATATTCTTCCCAGATTATTCTTCAGTCCTTGCATTTGCAAATAAGGCCTTGTGTTTTGTTTTTAAGGCCCTCATTTTCTATTAACTTTGGCATGTAAGTCTTTGGAATTCCATTCTTGTCCGCCATCTATAAAAGGGCTTTACCAAAAAGGTCTTTTGGAAAAATTCACAAGTTCTTGGAAGTTTAAGCTGTTACAAATTTGTCTACTAAAAGCCAATTTTGTTTGAACCAACTAACCTAAAAATGACACTTTGAAGATTGTTTATAAGGAGTTTAGAAATACTTTTATGGCATATAATAGAAACATAGGCCGTAAACGAGGAGTAGAAATACTATTAGGGCATACATCCGTTGGGGGTTAGTTGCCCTATATTTGAGTAGTTACATTGAGTGGTGGGACACTCTAAATCTCTTGATTATATTTGGTGGGATATCTTGGAGCAAAAGAAGAAATTCCATAAAAGAGAAGCAAAAAGCTTGATAGCCAAGGTAGCCATCATAATAGAAGTGGGGGCAGATTTGGATTCGGTGATTGAGAGCCGAGTGTGTCCTAGGTGGTTAGTGGACAACTGTAAGGGTTGATGACCTTACACTTGGCCATTGGGCGAACATTTCAACATAGACCAAGACACGAGGACTCACAACCGCGTGGATTGGGTAGAGCGTGGCTAGTGCGAGTCATGTGTTGTGTTGTGACCAAGAGCGGGTGAAATATCACGTACGATCTTGTGCTGAGACTGTGAGGTGCGCACGTTGGACCGTGGGTGTGCGCGTGACCGATGAGCGTGTGGCGCAGGCGCTCCCATACCATGAGTTAAGTGTTGCAGATTTAGATTATTTAGAGTGTAGATCTCTAGCAAGTCTAGACGGGGCGGAACACTTGATCATACTGAGAATTGATTCCGGATTTGCCGAGGGTTTACGCAGGCGTATGCAAGTGGGCACGTAGGCGGGAACGTGGCCGAGCCAGGGGCGAGGATGGCACGCGGTATTACCACGCGTGACCGGTACTGCTGCGTGCTGTGACCAAGGGTGGCTGGTTAAAGCTATAGTAACGACGGAGGACACTGCAAGCTAAGTGAAAATCCAGGACTTCACGCCAGACCTGTATTGGGCATGGGGCTCAATTAACCTTGGGGAATTAGGGTAGCTCTGGTATTAGTGCCTATAGTGTCTTTGGGAGGAGACAAGGTCTCTTGGTGATGGTTTTTGGCCATGGTTGTAAAATTTTCGAAATCTAAGAGAGTTTATGTTTTTCTCTCTCTAAAATGGGGTTTTTGTGTCGTGTTTCTCTTACCGTGAATGATTTCCGGTTTTACTCGCTTTTATTCGTATGCTGTGCTTGTGATGTAAACATGAATTGACTACTGTTCTTTTTGCAAGGAAGGCTGACCTGTCGTTTGGTGCGTGCCAGGTGCCGCACGGCGAAGGTGATCGGGTGAGGCCGTGACAACAACCAGCTTGATGGCCTCGGGTGTTTCCACATGTTCCTCCTTATTTTGGTTTGCTGAGGTGCACTATTGGTGATGCACATGCAAACATGGACTATAGGTGAGATACTGGAGTTCAAGTGTGATAGTTAGGGACACAAGATTGCAGAGTGTCTTCTGCAGTCTTTCGGATCACAACATTCTTTTAGTGGGTAGAATTTTAGAATTGTGCAGTGCAGAAGTCTCAAACTATTCAGGTAAGGAAATATTACCTTACTGATGGAGGGTATATAATAGTGAGTGGGTTCATTATACCATATCATGGTGTGCAATCATTTGAATAATCATACTTGTTATCTAGTAACTTAAATATTAATGGCAGAGTTTGTGGACTGTCAATTGCTAAGGGTAAGATTATGGAGGAAAACAAACCATAGAAGCAAACCAATCGTTTATGCCAAACATCAGCCTTGTTTTCAATAATCATAGAAGCCAACGTTGTTGATCAGTAATTAATCAACCCAACAAAATGAAAGCAAACCAGAAACCTTTGGAAGACAGAAGCAGAAAAAAAAAAACTAACTTTAAGAGATTCAAAGACTTAGCAATCTGGCTCTGACACTAGGGTTTAAAGCAGGCTCTGCGTGCTTGGTTTGATGAGTTTCGATCTACGCTCATTAGCTTCGCCTTTGTCCAGAGTCAATATGATTCCTCTTTGTTTCTTTGCAAGACTGCTAAAGGAATTGTTTTGCTCCTAGTATATGTTGATATCATTATTACAGGGACCGACTCTGAATTGATTTCTCAACTTCAATAGCATCTTCAAAGCTCTTTTCATATGAAGGACCTAGGTCTTTTATGCTATTTTTTAGGCCTTGAAGTGAAATCTATAGCAGCTGGTTTTTTCTTAAATCAGCATAAATACATTCAGGAGTTAATTACATTGGCTGGTCTTCATGATGGTCGATCTGTTGATACTCCCTTAGAAGTGAATGTTAAATATCGTCGTGATGAGGGTGATTTTTTGCATGATCCCTCTTTATATAGACATTTAGTGGGGAGCTTGAATTATCTAACTATTACTCGGCCTGACATTTCTTTTGCTGTCCAACAAGTTAGTCAATTTATGCAGGCCCCTCGGCATCTTCACTTGGTTGCTGTTCGTCGTATTGTTCGCTATTTGCAAGGCACTTCTACTCGAGGTCTTTTCTTTCCTGTGAATTTTCCTATTCACTTGGTTGCATATAGTGATGCCAACTGGGCTGGTTGTTCTGATACTCGACGTTCCATTACTGGCTTGTGCATGTTCATTGGCAACTCTCTTGTCTCTTGGAAAAGCAAGAAGCAAGATCGGGTGTCGAAATCCTCAACTGAGTCTGAGTATCGTGCTATGTCCTCTGCATGTTCTGAGATTGTCTGGCTTCGAGGATTGTTGGGTGAACTTTGGTTTCCTCAAATGAAACCTACTCCACTTCATGCAGATAATACTAGTACTATCCAAATTACAGCTAATCTAGTGTTTCACGAGAGCCCCAAGCACATTGAAGTGGATTGTCATTCTATTCGTGAAGCATATGATGCACATGTTATTTCTCTTCCTCACATCACCACTGCTTAACAGACGGCTGATGTATTTACTAAAGCTCTCTCACGACAACGACATAATTTTCTGGTTACCAAATTGATGCTTTCTGATCATTCAGCATCAATTTGAGGGGGGATATCAATGGCAGAGTTTGTGGGCTGTCAATTGCTAAGGCTAAGATTATGGAGGAAAGTGTGGCTAAGATTTGAAGATCTAATTTATCATGATTTGTGTATTAGTTGTATATATATTCTTACCTAAACTAGATTAGGAAATATTTTCTTATTTAAAATTGGTGTACGACAATTCTTATAAAAGAAAAAAAAAAAGAATATAGGGGAAAGGGGGGCGGTGAGCTATTTTCTCAAACTTTGTTATTAAAATGTTGTTCAACTTTAGGCGTAGCATACTATGCTCTAGGGTGGTTGTTGCTGCTGCTATTGGAGTACTAAAAACTTTTTGTGAGATTTTCACCTCAATTCGTTTTTCTCTAAAAAACCTAAGTTAAGCTAGTTTTAGAGGCAACAATTTTACATAATTATATAGCTGGCGTGGGCCCAAATGATCACTTTATTTCTTTACCATCAGTGATGTTCGTAATTCATCACAACCAAGACCATAATGAGATAAATGCGAGGCTAGATGAGTTTGGCTCTATTATGAATAGCAATAGTTTATAAACATGTGTTTAATTATATGAACATATTTTTTTTCTTTATGAATTATTGAATTGTTTTATTTTGATTTATGTACTTGTTGAATGGTATTTTAAGTTTATTTAATAAAAGTGATCACCAATAAATAATGTAAGAAAATGATATCTAATGGTGTTATCTTGTAGTCCATAATTTGTAGTCAATAATAGTATCAACTTGGCACCTCCAAACGTGGAACAACTAACAAGCGATTGAATTGTAATTATGATGACCACTGAATCCTAATTGATGTTAAGCATAAGAAACAAGGATTTAGATGTGATAAGACATTCAAGAGGCAAGCCTTCATCACTAGGACGACCACGTGTAACACAATTTGTGATTAATTTTGTGGTTAGGGAATTTCCTGATGCATTTCAGATGATCTTCTTGGGCTATTCCCAAATTGAGAGAATTTTCTATCAACTTAATCTCGGAGACTAACCACATCTCTAAAGTACCTTATAGAATGGCTCTTGCTGAGTTGAAGAAGCAACTTAAGGAACTTCTCGAGAAGGAATTTATTTGGCCAAGTGTGCGTCCTTAGGGTGCTCTAGTCCTTTTTGTGAAAAAGAAAGATGGTACTATGCTTTTGTGCATTGATTGCCATGAGTTAAATAAGGTGAATTTGTTAAGATGGACAACTAAAAAGGACTGGAGGAGCACAAGAAACCTAAACAAATGTTAGGATTAGAAGAATGATTGAATGAAAGGAATTGATAAACTCAAAACCATTTATTTATCGGGTATGTGTTGATGATCCAAAGACAAGGGGGGAAAAAGGAAAAAGTACAAAAAATTACAAGAACGAATAAATGAGAAGAAACTTTCGAGAGTTCTCCGAACTCCACCCATTGAAAGAAAGACCAATCAAATCATAGGTCTTTATTCATTTTCTTGGGGATGGGTGGTTTCTTATGTAAAAGAAATTACAGCAGTCAGAGACTATGAATACACGAAAGCCCCAAAAAAAGAAATTACATAAAGAAATAAATGAGAAGAAAAAACTTCTTTCGGTCCTTTTTAAATGTCCACTTAGAAAACGCATGAAACATTAAATCCTCCTTCCTAAAATCACCTTTTATATTTAATGTATTTCTACTACTTCCTATAAATCATACATCAACTACACTTTTTGTTAAATCTATCTAGCATTAAATCATATTTAACTACTTTTACATTTTTTTAATAAATGTTTTCATTCTTCCAATAGTGATAGCCACTTTAACTATATTATTCAGGATTATGCATTTTGTTCCCAATAAATCAAATAATGAAATGAAATGTTAAGCATGTCTATAAAGATGAAAGTGAGTAACCATAATGGAGTTTTAAATAAGGGTAATATCAGAAAGTTAATGAAATATTTTATAAAATTTGGATTATCAACTTATTTTAACTAACGTCCTTAATCTGTGTGAATTAGTTAAGAGGGACAGTAAAAATGACCGGAGGGAGTACCTGAAACTTAGACAAATATTTAGAAGAGAAAAATGATTGAATGAGAGGAAATGATAATCTCAGCGAAAATCATCCGCTTAAAGGGCATGTGTTGATGATCCCATGGCAACAAAAGAAAGAAAACAGAAAAAATACAAAAGAAATTATAACACTGAATAATTGAGAAGAAACATTAGGGAGTTCTTCGAGCTTCACCCGCTGAAAAAGAAAACCAATCAAATCATAGGTCTTGATCCATTTTCTTGGGGATGGATGTTGTCTTATGTAAAAGAAATTATAGCTATCATAGAATACGAATACTAGAAAACCCAGACAAAAGAAATTACAAGAACGAATAAATGAGAAGAAAATATACTTGATCTGGTCCCTTTTCATTTGACTATCAATTATCATCCTGGTAAGGCAAATTTTGTGGGTAACGCTCTTAGAAGAAAATCATGTAGTAATGTAGTTATGTTGATAACTTCTTAGAGGTCTATTTTGAAGAATACGAGGCGAATGAAGCTTGAGCAGGTGTTGCAAGGCTCTAGTGTTGTTATGGCAATCTTGAAGGTATATCCCACTTATTGGAAATAATAAAAGTCGCTTAACAAAAAGATGTTTACTGTTAAAAGATTTAACAAGAAATGGAAGATTGGTCTTAAGTGCAACTTAGAATGCATATTGATGGCTCACTGAGATTTATTAGTGATTTGAGTATATGTTCTAGATGATCCATAGTTAAAGGAGATTATGGAAGCCTATTGCATTAGCTACTTAATGCATCCTGGAAGCACCAAATGCACAAGGACATGAAGATTACATTTTGGTGGAACAATATAAAATTAGAAATTGCTCAATCTGTGGCCTAGTGTTTGCCTTACTAACATGTAAAAGCGGAGCATTAGAGACCAAGACTTCTCCGACCCTTTCCCATCTCTGAGTGAAAGTGGAGGAACATTGCTACTCAATACGTAGCTCTCCTGAGACTATTTAAGGATTTGATAGTATTTGGGTAGTGATTGACAAATTGATCAAGTTAACTAATTTCTTAGCTATCAAAAGTTGGATGACATTAGAGAAGTTAGCGGAGTTGTTTATGGAGCATATCGTGGGCTTCATGATTTTTTAGTCATCATTGTTTATGATAAAAACCCCATTTTGTGGCGCACTTTTGAGGGAGCTTACGTAAAACCCTGGGATCAAACTTACCTTTATTATCGCCTTCCATCCTCAGATCGATGGGTAGTCTGAAAGAATGATTCAGATCTGGAAGATATTTTGCGAGGTTGTATGGTAGATTTTGGAGGTTATTGGGATTGATATCCATCTTTGATTGAGCTTTCTTACAATAACAGTTACTAAGAATGCATTCGATGGCTTTACATGAGGTTTTGTATGGCGGAGAGACGTAGATTGACACATTTGTTCGGATGAAGTGGATGAAAGGAGACTGCTAGGGCCGGAGATTTCCTATATGATAGGAAAAAGGCTCGTTTGAGTAGAGAACAATTGCATTGCAAGCGGTTCGGAAGCGGCAAAAGACTTATCTGCCACAAGAAGAATGAGCTTGGAATTTCAAGTTGGAGACCATGTGTTTTTGAGGGTTGCTCCTCTAAATGGAGTTGTTTGTTTTGGTTGTTAAGGGCAAGCTCAGTCCCAATTTCATTGGTCCATTTGAAATTTTGGAGTATGTAGGTGATGTGGTATATAGGCTTGCTGTTCCACATGTTCTCTCTTAGGTGAACAATTTGGTTTACATTGCTATGATGAGGAAGTACATCACAAGTCCCGATCATGTGATTCATTTTGTTGATCTTGATATTAGTTGCAATTTGTCATATGAGGAGCAACCTAGACGATTGTTGACTTCAAGAAGCAAGCTTTGAGGAGGGATCATTTTGTATGTCAAGGTGCAGTGGAGTAATCATTTTGAGCGCGAGACAACTTAGGAACTGAGTCTAAGGAAAGGGAGAGATATCCTCATCTTTACAACCAATCAAGTATGAGTTTAGAGGACTAAACTCCTTTTAAGGGTACGAGATTGTGGATCTCACTCCCAAGTTAAACTTTTTGACTCATGTTTTTCTTCTTTCCATTAGCTACCCGCGATCCCCTCTTTTTTTTTTTTTTTTTACCTAACTCTGAGCATCTCCTTCTTCGATGGTCTTATCGTCGTCCCGCAATATGGCGGTGGGAGGACTCTGAGCTTCAAAAAGGTATCCAAGCTTCCTCTTCTTTTCTTTCCTTGTGCAATCTTGGGTGAAATCTTGCTGGAAATTGAGACTTTTGTTTTCTTAGTATGCTTGGGATCTAAGAGAGGATCTAAGGGTGTTGGTTGTGGGTTTGAATATTGCAACTAGCCAGGTAAGTTCTTTGTTCACCAATTTTTTTCCTAGTTTCCTACAATCAAGGTTGCTAAGCTTGTTAGTCTTATGATGATGTTAGCTTGTAGCCTATTAGGTTAGCTTGTTTACAGAATAAGAAGCTACGAGAGAAGAAGAAAATGAATGATGGAGAAGAGAAGTAGGAGAGGAGAAGGAAAATGAGATGAAGACTAAGCCAAATGATTTTTGCCTTTCTTCATTCTCATTCATCATTATATTGTAGCCATTTCTGTCATTTTCTAACAACCATAGCCGCTTAGGCAATAAGACAAATATGTGACATGCACTGTCACCCACGGTCATAGTAACAACCTTCCTAATAATATTGTTTTTGTCCTAATTACATAGTCATGCTAATCATTTAACTAATTATCTTAGCCTAGTTTGGCCATCTTAATTTATAATGAAGTCAGAAAACTTTGTGCCTACAACACCTTTGTTTTACCGAACACTCCTTCGAGATGCTAGGCTGGGAATGTTGCTGGCCCTTGTAACAGCTTGTGTTGGTTTCTTTTTGTATTTTGCTTGCAGAGAGGTTGGGTTGCATGAATAGCTTGTGGTTTGATTGTCATGGGTCATGTTGCAATTGCTTATTTTTTTATTACGCCTTTAAGATGTTTATTGGAATCCCTCAGTCAGCTAGCAACTTCGAAATTCCATTTTCACAAGCCTTTGATGTTAGAATTGAAGGTGTTTTTTTTGTTTAGATAGATAGTGTTGTAAGGAATGCTCTTATGCATGCTTAGTACACCACTCTAGATTGCATTACAAAATCTTGAAACATGATTCTTAGCTAGCGAAATCACTTGTATATTTGCTAAGTTGATAAAAAGTCTTAGCATGTGCCTCTTCATGTTTTACATGGGTTTTTTGCCTTCTTGTCATGGTTGCTATTTCTTCATAACCTTTCTTGTTTTCATGCCTACTGGTTGTGCATATATATATATATATATATATGCCTTCCTATCTCTTATAGATGTATATACATATAGTTATACATTATACTTGTATATTTGTATGTATACAACTTCTTCTCTCCCTATATGTAACCATTCATGATCAACAACATTTGTTGGATCATTAGGCCATTTTCTTTATCATGATATCAGACGAATAAATCTTCCGACCTCTTTTCCGGCCCCTCTTTTCCTCTTTTTCCTCCAATCCTTCCAGCCTTCCTCCTCTGTTCAGGTCCATTGGCTTAACACTCCGACCCTCCTGCTATTACACTGTCTCAACGCCGCTCCAACGCCACTGCACAGGCCTGCCGAAAAGCTCTTGTTGCTGTCGCCTGGCCACCTCCGGAGTGTTGATCCAGCCATCTCCCGAGCGCTGATCTGGCCATCTCCCGAGGTTTAATCCCTTGTTGCTTCAAGACCTCCCGCTGCTGCTGCCGAGAGTCCTCTCCTTGTGACGCTGCATGTTTTAGACCTCCGGTAAACTCTAATTCTTCTTCGGCCAGAGTTTTTCGGTTCTTCTTCGACAAACTCGGCTTCTTCACCTCGCTTACCTTCTACCACTCCGTTTGATCGCCTGGCCTCGCTCTTGAACTTGTGCTTTGTTGCGGCCGAACTCCACCAACCTCTGGTGATCTCCATCAAACATGTCCATCTCCCTCTTTGGCTCAACTTTCCAATCCCGGCATCATTCCGCCTATGGTACTTTTCCCTTCCTTTTGTCTTATTGCCAGCTACCTTGTTTCGAATCAAGTAATATTTTATTATTATTCTTAAAAAAAAAAGATGCTTATGGTTTCAGTGGTTCGTCACCGGAACCTCCAACATTCTGATGTGCTTGACGGCACCAATTATATTCCTTGGCGGCTCACTGTCAAGTGGATCCTTGACGGCATTCATGTGCTCAAACATGTTGATGGCACATCCACTACTCCAGTTGCTCCCGCATTCTCTGATACCAACGACTCCTCCTTGGAGACTTCTGCTCTTCTCACAGCATTTGAACAGAAGCTGGAGAAGTGGGCCGCCAATGACTCCATCGCCAAGATGATTATATGTCAAATTGTCACGCTTGAGATCCGTACCCAGATAGCAAAGGTCCCAATTGCTCGGGACATATGGAAGTATCTGGAACGCCGCTGTTGTGGCTCCAGTCAGGCGCAGGTGTATACCTTGTATTAGGCTATCGGTAGCCTCCAGTAGGGGAGGACTGTTGATCGATTCTACAACAGGTACTGTGAGCTTTGGCGACAGATTGATGCTCTCACACCTTACTGCATTGCTCATGCTGCTCAGCTTCTTACCTGTTTTGAGTCGTGAGCTTGTCGCCGTCGTCATGATGAGACACGCCGCATGTATGAATTCATCATGTGTCTTCGTCCTGAGTTCAAGTCGACTAGAGCCTAATTTCTTCATGCTCCCTCTGCATACTGTTTAGATGAGGCTTTCACATTTGTTTGTGTTGAGGAGATTCGTCTTCGGATCTCCTTCTCAGGAGGGATAGTGCACTTGCTGCCTCTCGTTTTGCTCCTGCATCTCCGGTGTCTTCGCTTATTTATCCTCTGCCACCTCCCTTGTTTCTTCTCGGCCACCTCTATGGCTGAAGCGGATTGTGACTTATTACTACTGTGGCATCGTGGGCCATCTTGCGCATCATTGTCGAAAGAAGCAGTATGGACTTCCGCATGTTCCTACCGTTGGCACTTCTTCATAGACTTCACCTCTTCTTCCCACGCCTCCCTTTCCCCAGGTTCATTCTGTTCAGGCCTCTCCTACTAGTCTATCTCCTACATATTAGCAGATTTTGGCAATGTTTCGACAGTTCCAGTAGTCTAATTTGGCAGATTCCTCTTCTGTTTATGCACGCTCTGTTCTGGTTGCTCCATCTGCTCCAGGTAGTTCTTGTCCATTCTGGCTTCTTGACTCTGGTGTTTTTTTCACATGATTTATGATGCCACCCATATTCATTATTCCCGTTCACCTTCTTTTGTCACCCATGTTCGTATTGCTGACAGTACACTTCCTATTTCTTTTACTTGTCATCTCTCCTTTAGTACTTTCTCCATACCTTCTGTCTCCCATGTTCCTTACCTATCCATGAACTTTATATTTGTTAGTCAGATTACTGATTATGATTGTCAGGTTTTTTTAACTACCTCATCTTGTGCGGAGGATCATAGTAGGACGGTGATTGGAACTGACCGCCGTCATAGTTGAGTTTATGTGTTGGATTCGATTCACCTTCTTTCTTTAGTCGAACAAGGATCTCACTATAATATCGCTATTCTCTCTATCATATGTGGTATCATCTTCTTGGTCATATGGTGCTTTAGGAGCTGTCTCTCCTTCTTCTGATGTGGTTTGTGTCATCTGTAACCTCGGTAAGCAGCTACAACGCTCTTATCCGTTGAGTGTGTCTCAAAATATTGTTCCTTTTGAGCTTATTCATTTTGATGTTTGGGGCCCTGCACCATTCGTGTCTAAAGGGGGAGATCGCTATTATGTTATTTTTATTGATGACTACACTCGATTCACCTGGTTTTATCATATGCATCATCGTAGTCAATTATTGTCTATTTATTATTTTTTTCACTATTATGGTGCACACCCAGTTGTCTGTCTTTATTAAAACCTTTCGGTTTGACTCTGGCGGTGAATACACTTCTCAGGCCTTTCGTGTTTTTTTGTCTTCTGAGGGCACCTTGTCTCAGTTATCTTGTCCTGGGGCTCATCCTCAGAATGGGGTCACTGAGCGCAAGGATCGTCACATCTTAGAGACGACCTGTGCTCTACTGCTTAGTGCCTTTCCCCCCTCTGATTTCTGGGCAGACGTGGTTAATACTGCTGTTTATCTTATTAACCTACAACCTTCCTCTCACCTTCAGAATCGTAGCCCAAGCGAATGTCTATATCACACTCCTTGCTATGATCACCTTCGTGTATTTGGTTGTCGGTGTTTTGTCTTGCTTTCACCTTAAGAGCGAACAAAGCTCACTGCCCAATCTATTTCTTGTGTTTTCCTGGGGTATAGTTTAGAGCATAAAGGCTATCGTTGCTATGATCGCGTTACTCATCGTATTCGCATCTCTCGTGATGTCACCTTTGAGGAGTCCACACTTTTCTATGCTTCTCCTACTTCTACTGAGTCTTACTCTCCCACAATCCCTGTCTTTTCTTTTTCCTTTCTTTTGCTGAGGATACTCTTAGAGTATCTTCTTCTCCTAGCTCTCTCGCTCTGTCTCTAGAGTTTCTCTCTCATTTTTTCTTGTCCCATCTCCTTTTTTACCTATTGATTCTTCCTTGTTCCCTCCTGTTTATCCACATATATGTTTTTCTTATCACCGTCGGGAACCCGTCGCATCTCCATCTTGGCCGGTCTTCTCTAACGCCACTCCTACTACTGATTCCGCATCTGAGGTGCCATCTCACATTTGTTCTTTATGTGATCGCTCCTTTTTACATACTCCTGATCGTTATGCCTCTGCTAGCACTAGTATCTCAAATGTTCTTGTGCCAGGAATCTACAGGGAGACAATTCTGTCACCTGAGTGATGGAATGCCATGGCAGAGGCGCTTGATGCCTTATCTCGGACTCACACATGGGATCTAGTTCCTCTCTCTTCTTATGCTGTTTTCATCACCTGTCGCTGGATCTATTGGGGAAAACCTGTTCTGATGGGTCCCTTGAGCGCTATAAAGTGTGCCTGGTTGCTCGTGGTTTTCATCAGGAGTACGGTTGTGACTATGAGGAGACCTTTGCTCTAATGACCCATATGCACACTGTTCGCACTTTGATTGCTGTTGCGGCTGTTTGTGGATGGACCCTTCATCAACTTGATGTGAAGAACGCGTTTCTTCACGGGGGCTTGAAGGAGGGTGTCTACATGACTCCTCCCGGTCTTCAGGTGCCTCTGGGGCTTGTTTCTCGTTTACGTCGTGCTTTTTATGGTCTCAAACAAGCTCCACGGGCCTGGTTTGAGAGGTTCAGCACTGTTGTTGAGGCTGCTGGTTTCACTGCCAGCATTCATAATCCAACTGTATTCGTTTATAACTCCTCTCGAGCTCGTACCATTCGTCTTCTATATGTGGATAACATGATCCTTACTGGGGATGACTTTACTCACATTACCTTCTTGATGACTTATCTACTTCCTGGGTATTGAGATCACTTCTCATCCTGATGGTTATTGTCTCTGTCAACAACACTACACTCTTGTTCTACATGCTCGATCTGGTTTGACAGATACCCGTACAGCTGCCACACCGATGGAGTTACATTTGCAGCTCCAAGCTTCTGATGGTATTCCTCTATCTGATCCCTCGCGCTATCAACACCTGGGTGGCAGTCTAGTCTACTTGGCATTCACTTGTCCTGATATTCCCCACGTTATTCATATCTTCAGTCAGTTCATTGCAGCTTTTACTTCTGTTCGTTATGCTCATCTTCTTCAGGTACTGCGATATCTTTGTGGCATTGCATCTCGTGGTCTGTTCTATCCTTCACTATCCACACTTCAGCTGCAGGCATATTCTGATGCTACTTGGGTCAGTTCCCTTGATGATCGAGTCTCTGTTACTGGTTACTGTGTATTTCTTGGGCCTTCTCTTATTGTTTGGAAGACCAAGAAATAGGCAACTGTTGCCAAGTCCAGTGTTGAGGCTGTGGTTCGCACTTTAGCTTCTACTGTCCAGGAGGTACATTGGCTTCGTTCTGTCCTCCAGGAGTTTGGTGTACTGTTTTTTGCTCCCATTCCTCTTCACTGTGATAGTACTGGTACTCTTCAGATTGCTACAGATCCGATCAAACATGAGCTGACCAAACACGTTAGTGTAGGTGTTCAGTTCACCCAATGTCTTGTTCGCACCCAGTCCGTGTCCCTTCACTATCTTCCCACAGAGGTCCAGGTGGCTGATTTCTTCACTAAGGCGCAGACGCATGATCAGCATATATTTATATTATCCAAACTCAAGACGTACGGTCCGTCTTGAGTTTGAGAGAGGGAGGGGGGTGTTAGATGCATATACATATATTTATACATTATACTTGTATATTTGTATCTATACAGCTTCTTCTTTCCCTATATGTAACCATTCATGATCAATAACATTTGTTGTATCATTGAGCCATTTCCTCCTTTATCATCTCTAGCATTCATCATTTCCTCAATTGGAGTCATCCATCTATTCCTTAATAATTGTAGTTTGATAGTTGCATTAAACTGTACGTAAATTGTTTGCTCTAAATTGTTTTTCATTAACAGTGGATTTCATGCCTTCATTTGTACAAGAGCTTGAAACATGATCCTTAGCTAGCGAAATCACTTGTATATTTGCTAAGTTGATAAAAGTCTTAGCATGTGCCTCTTCATGTTTTACATGGGTTTTTTGCCTTCTTTTCGTGGTTGCTATTTCTTCATGACCTTTCTTGCTTTCATGCCTACTGGTTGTGCCAACTATATATATATATATATATATATATATATATATATATATATATATGTCTTCCTATCTCTAACATTCATCCTTTCCTCAATTGGAGTCATCCATCGATTCCTTAATAATTGTAGTTTGATAGTTGCATTAAACTGCACGTAAATTGTTAGCTCTAAATTGTTTTTCATTAAGGGTGGATTTCATGCCTTCATTTGTTGTTGTGCCTAATATTGGCTGGTACTAGTTCCTTTAATTATGAGTGCCCACTCATTTAGGTTGTAGAGGGCTTAGGTAGTAGGTCTCTTGTAGTAAGAATTTTACTTTGCTTTCCTTCCATTGCGCAATTAGAGTTGGTTTATGTTATTTTTTAGTTACTTTCAAAGAGGGTTGATTTTGCTTTCGGGTTTAAAACACAGTTGGGAGAATTTCACGTAAGTAATCTACATATGAACTAATATGTTATTCTATCATAAAATTTAAGCTATTTATGTATGTGCTTCTTCATTCTATATTTATTATTTATTTATCTATCTATTTACAATTTATGTATTTATTTTGAAAACAATTGTATCACTTCCTTGAAAAACAATATCACGCAAACCTTATAGTTATATGTTGATTTGCCTCATTTTGTTTAAATGAGGTCTTGGAAATTTTGGACCATAAATTCTGCTAGATTACTCAGTTTTAGAAAGGAAAACCTTACTGTATTATTTATGTGACTATTGACATCTGATTTTGAACATATTGACATTTTTGAACATTGACACAAATTATTTTGTTTATAACTTATTTAGGCCTCAAACAAACTATGCACTAACGTAGTCCACGGGGTTCAAGATTGACCATATCGGCATGAACTTCTGAAATTGAGACTACAGTTTCACACCAGGTTGTTCGTGAAATAATAAAATAAACAGTTTTGATAATCTTGACTTGGGAGTCATCCAGGTAAAATAAATGGTTTTTGACATTCTAACTAGAGTGCCACGGAGGTGAAATAAATGGTGATAGTATGTTTGGAAGATATATACTTTCTGAATACTGTTATGTTCTGAATTTATATTTTGGTTAAAATCATTTTGGTTTTGAGACTAGTGTTTTGATGATTAGCAGAGTCTGATGATATACAGTATTTATATTGTCATTCATGTTATATTCTTTGAAGGCATGAATGTACAGGCTTTGTTATATTTTTGATACTTGCATCTTAAATTCGAAGCTTGGTATGATAATTCCCAATATTTTTAGTGGATTGCTTATTGGGCTTTTTTAGCCCATAATGTTGTTAATCATTTTTGGATCAGGCGCAAAAAGGATAGTTTGGTAAGTAGCCTAGCATTAGTTATTGTATAGTGGATGTACCCTCTGTGTGGATTGTATTAGACTGTTTCTTTGTTCTATTCATGTTGTAGACTTTGTGACTTTGTATTTTGCAACCTTAAATTCCTTCCGATTGATTTTGTGGGTTTAGCCAGTTTATATTTCTGGTATATTCTGCTTTGCAATAGGTTTTTTTTTTTTTTTTTTGATAAAAGAGCTTGAAGCTGATTTTATCGAAATAAAGACCAACTACAACGAGAAAAACGAAGAAAGAACCAAGGAAACAACCAACAAAGCAAAAAACACTAAGAAAAGAACAGGAAATAATGAAATTACATACGGAAGCCATTTAAATGCAATGTTTTCATTAGCCATCTTGGCAGATCCTTTCCCTGATGAAATAGAGATAGAGACCTGCATGAAACACTATGGTTGGCTAACTTTGCAGCACTAAGACCCCAATTCCTAGGAATCAAGTGAATTCTGGGTTGCCTAGCTTCTGTAAGAATGAGGTTGAGAAGCTTGAGAGCCGAGTCACATCTCCAGTCTTGTAGTTGGATATCGCCTTGAAGGGCTGCATGAAGATTAGGATAGACGATAAATATATGTTGTATCCTAAGTCCATGCATTTGAGCGCATTGCATGCTTAAAGTTAGGGCTTTGATTCTGCATCCTCTACTGAGTTGATCAAGATGGAGCAGCAGAAATAACATAACTAGAGTCAACAACTAGAAAGTCAACTCCACCCATTGAGAGTTCCTTGGAGCAAAAAACCGTTGAGAATAAGAATGGACCATTAGCATAAGAGAAATTAGAAAGGATGACATTCTTCCCTCTTTGCTGCCTAGAAGCAACGCAGTGTTCCTGTGCCAGTGCATATGCCTTTCTAAGGATGTTGTTATAAGCTGGAGCTTCATTTCTAAAAATAATATTACATCTAGCTTTTCAAATGTACCATGCAGTAGCAGTAATAATAGATTTGGTGAAGTTAGAGTACTTCCACTTATCATCATATGTCCAAACCCCAGAAGTAAACCAGTCAGGAAAAGAGATATCTTTGCCAACTAAATTACCAACCGAATCCCAAATTAGCTGGAATTTAGGACAAATGTTAAAAAGATGTTCTGCAAATTCATAATTAAGACCACAAAATACATAGAGGTCTTGGGAGGCTATGTTTAAGGCATGTAAAAAATCTGCAGTATTAATTTGCCCCTCAAGAAGTAACGAAAGAAAATGTTTGGCTCTAAGGACCATTTTCAAGGACCACAATATGCTTTAACCTTTCTAGGGCTCACAATTTGCAATGTTAGACTTCATCTGTTGATAAACAATGGATGAGATCTTATTGTTATAAGGTTTGGGAAACGAAACCCAATGCGGCTTTGTATTTGGGTTACTTGTGCCAAATCTAATGGCATGACAATTCAAGCTGTTTCCAAATGCTATCTAATCATTGAGAGATTCCAGTGAATATCTACTAAAAAATCCGAGAGTGTAAGAGAAGTGAAGTCTAAATCCATATTTAAAAACGTTGGTTTGTATGCTAAAGGAATCTCAAAACACCATGTATCATACATCAAAGAAATAAGATTAGGGTTTCTGTCTTTAATCCATAGAAATGGCCAAAGATGATTGGAGGTTCTGCACAGGCTCCCAAAGAGCCAGGAGCAATTAGCTGGAATACTATCCTTCCAGATATGAAAATTACCATACTTGTGAATCAAAATGTTAACCCAAATACTATCCCGATCATTTAAAAGATTGAAAACATGTTTGGCCATCAAAGCAATTTTAGAGATTTTCAAATCTTTTATAGAGAGGCCCCTTTCATCATGATCAAGCGTAGTATCTTTGAAATTAACCAGATGAGTGCTTCTATTATGAGCACTGATAGACCAAAGAAAATTCCTAGCACTAGCAGATATTTTATCTAAAATACCATCAAGGATAGGATAGACTGAAAGATAGTACAAAGGAATAGATAACAAGGAAGAATTAATGAGGGTGACTTTGCCGGTAGGAGATATTTTAGCGTTATTCCAATTAGCAATAGTCCTATTAATCCTCTGCAATATGGAATTAAAGTAAGATGCTGCAATCTTTTTGGGAGAAACAGGATTTCTAAATAAATGAATGGAAAGGAACCCACTCTAATGGACGTAATATAACTATTACTTTTAGTTAACCGCTTGTTAGTCCAGGAAGGGAAAAAAATCTCAGACTTCAACCTATTGGAGCTTTGATTCATTAAATTCCCATAAATATTCAAATGGAGCTTAATATGTCTCTCAGTTTTCCTAGTTGCATAAGTAATAATAATTAAATCATCAGTATACATAAGATGATTGAAAGTGTATCTAAGATTGCTATTAAAACCAAGAATCATGTTTTTTCTAAGTGAAAAGTTCAGAAAGGCAGTAAGATTCTGGGAGACAAGGATAAACAGGTAAGAGTGGAGAGAGTCACCCTACCTAACTCCTCTCGAAGAAGATATCCAAGAGGTAGGAGGACCATTAATAATTAAAGAAAAAGTAGCAAAAGTAAGGCAACCTTTAATCCATGATATCCACGTACTAGGAAAATTCATTTTGGTCAAAGTGGCCAGAATGACATTCCAGGTTAGAGTATCATAAATCTTCTCAATGTCTACTTTAACTAGCATCCTTGGGGAGCTTTCAAAATTTCTACTGAAAGAATGAGCAATCCCTTGAAGGTCAATAATGTTGTCAAAAGAATTCCGACTAGAAACAAAACTGCTTTTTTCTTTCCCAATGAGTTGAGGAAGAACATGCTTGAGATGGTTAGCGAGAAGTTTAGAAATAATTTTATAGCAAACATTGCAAAGAGAGACTGGTCTAGAATCGGAAACCAATTTGGGATTAGATTTCTTAAGAATAAGAGCAACATAAGTTCTACCACAGGACTTTGGCATGATAGAAGTAGAGAAAAAGTGATTAACAACCAAATAAAGGTGATCACTTACCTTATTCTGAAAGAAGCAATAGAATTCAGCATTAACACCATCTAGGCCTGGGTTTTTACTTGAGGGGAAGGAAAGTAAAGTTTGATAAATCTCATTCTTTGTAACCTCTCGAGTAAGAAAATCCCCATCATTAGAAGAAATAGAGTTAAGATCAGTAGGAAAAGCATTTAAAATATTAGAAAAAGTACCCTGGGAGAAATCATGCCACAAATTGCTATAAAAATTCACGAAAGCATTTTCAATACCATGATGATTAGAATAGATTGTACCATCAGCATCCATAATATAAGAAATAATGTTGAAATGCTTACGAGTACGAACAGAATTATGAAAGAAACTAGAATTGTTATCACCATCCTATACCCATATTAGTTGAGCCCTCTGAGCCCATTTAATAGAGTTTTGCCTTTGTAATGCAACATATTTTCTATAAAGGGATAGGAGCTCAGGCAGGGTACAATCCTTGGGAGGATGAAAACTATCAGTTACTTCAAGGTTGGCAATAACAGCCTCAGTATTATTGATACTACTGTTAAGGGAAAATCATTAGAGCATCAAAAAACAAGGTTCTATCTAGTACAAGCAATTAAATGCAAAAATGTATGCGCGGGGTTAGAATGAGGTTGAAAATTCCAACATTTCTGACAACATTATGTCAACCAAGATATTCCAACCAATAATTATCAAACCTGAAAATCTTATTTTTACAAAAATAGCGCGGTAAAGCTTTGAGAAGAAGGGGAGCATGATCAGAAAAAATTCTAGGGAGATGATTAATAAGGTAAGAATCAAAATTAGTAGACCAGAGTGAGTTAACAAGGCAGCGATCTAACCTTGCTCATCTCCGAGCTGGGCTTGCTTGATTATTACACCAAGTGAAATTCGAGCCAACATACCCAACATCTAAAAGTTAGAAGCAATAAAATCAGCAAAAAGTCTAGCTTTACTAGCATAGTAGTAATAACTGCCTCCATGATGATCATTCGAATGCCATATAGTATTAAAATCTCCTATAATAATCCAAGCAAGGTTAAGAGAAGACATTAGAGAGTTCTTGCCATAACATTCGATGACCCGGAACTCGGGTTGCATTATAGATAACAAGAAGAACCTAATCCCTACGATTGTGATAAGAAATTACCATATGAAGAGCTTTACAAGAGATTGCTATCAGAGTAATTCTGTCAAGACACTTTTTCCATATAGTGTTGATACCACCTGAGTATCCATTGGCTACAATTGCGGCCCATTCCTAATCTTTACCCAATTTGGAACAAAAACAGTTCAGCCGAATATCATCAGCTCTTGTTTCAACCAGACAGAGAACCAAAGGACTATGTTTTTTAAGGAGGGTATGAACTCGTGTAATAGTATCACGGTCAGATATCCCTTGCAATCCCAGCACAATATAGATGTGAAATCCATAAAAACCAGTTAAATTAAAAAAAGAAGTGATAGAAGACTTCCTGAGAAAGTGAGGTCGCAAGAAATTGACAAAATGGAAACCAGTAACTGAGGGTTAGGCACCTTTTCCCATGCATCTTGTTTACTTGATCCTTCTTCATGGGGGCCGCCATATGATGTGAATTCTTACGCACAAGTGCTTCTCTTTGGATGCCCTGCTGAGCCTAGTCTAGGGTCATATCATCATTGAGTTCTACATCTTCAATCTCCTCATCTCCATTCACTTCTGTCTTGCTCATTTCCTGATCGCTGGAAGCCGGCGAGGCCGAAAATTCCCGAAGTGCCTCCACAACTCAGTCTACTAACATGTTGTGTTGGTCTTGCGTGTTTTCAAAGTCTTCGTCCGAAGGATGTCTTACAAAAGTTAGAAGAAAAAGGAGGAAGGGGGAGTGGGAAGGAGACAAGACCTCCTTATCTTTTTTGTCAGAAAAGTTCATGGGGTTTTGGAGAGAGGTCCTTGAAGCATGGGAGGAGGATGCCTCGAGAGAACCCCGCCGTCTGAACCATTGGGCTTTCCAAGAGGCCTTGACTAGAGGAATGGGCCAGGATCTAGAACAATCCCACTATTAGAAGTGACTTCTCGAGCACGCATTGCCTCTGGAGTTAGCTTGTCATTATGAGGGATTGTAGTACCGAGATGATCGCCATGACCCCGCCCTCGCAGACCTCCACGTGGCGCACAGGCCCCTGTAGTATGGGGAATGTGTCCGTTGGGCTTCGCAACTGGCGACGTACTAGCTTGCATGTGGAGAAACTCCACGGGCACCTTCACGGCTTCAGGCACAGCCGCGCCGCCGCGTCACCAACATCCACGACCCAAACTTTGTCTCATAAGTATCTATCGGAGGAAGCGGCTCCCCTCCGTCAGTTCCTTGGATGGTGGAGACTCTAGGCAGAGCACTAGTCTCCTTGACAAGGTCAAACTAGATCTGAGCTCCCTCGACCTCCAACCCTTTCTAGTTCACGGAATCGGAATAGGGGGAATGAGGAGGGAAGCTCTGACCCTCTAACACTCGCCGCTACAAGAGTTCGCCCCATGTCTGACCATTCCACATAAATAACAAAAGGTAGGGAGCTTTTCATACAGAGCAATGATGAATACCTTGTGTTATTCATTGCCAATTCAAAGACCCCGCTTCAAGGGTTTGGCGAGATCAATTTCGACACACACCCGAGCAAATCTCGATCGGGACAAAGAGAAGGTAAGATCATCAATTTTGAGAAGTCGGCCAAAATGAGCGGAGATTGTTTCCAGAGAATCACTGTCCCAAAAATCAACTGGAAGGTTATGAAATTAAATCCAAATAGCAGCTGTAATAAGCTTAGTGAAAGCGGGTTCAAAATAAGGATGCCAGGGCGCCAGTTGCAAGATAATCCCATTGACAGCCAATGGGCCATCGAACAGGATTCGTTGCATGACTTCATTCGTCTCACATCAAAGCATAATGTATCCATTGTGGAGATCAAAGATATGAACCACCCCAAGACCTTCCCACTTTGTCTGCAAGATCGTTTTAATTAGCCCAAAAGGAGATCTCCCAAACAACTTACCATATAGTGAGAATTGAAAAGGCATCCTCGCTCTGTTCCGGGCCTCTTGGTCAATGTAGACAATCCAGTGTAGTCGCCTTGAGCTTCGACAACATCGGACCTTCTACCAATGGAGATGGATCAGCTTTCTTCCTCACTGCGGAGGTGATCTCCGCCCAAGTAGGTGGAGAAACATGTCCCTCACTAGCAAGTGAGGACGGAGGACAAGAGAGCAAATCAAAAAGTGAGACGAGGGTTCAAAGTCGAAAAGCCCAGGGAGATGAGAGCGATTGACAGTCAAGTGAAGAATTAAGAGGAATGCACGTAATGGAATCCTGCAATACGATAGGTTGTGAGCCCTTGCATGCCCACTAGGTTCCACACTGCCGATGTGTGGTCGTTTATTAGTGCTCCAGGTCTGCCAGATCAGTTTGAGAAGTGATAGTAGTCATTTAATTGTGTTTTAGTGATTTGCTTACACTGGTGGTCATGGTCCAGTAGTTTGGCATATTTTGAAAGAATTTTTATATACTTTCCTTTTTGCCTTATCTTACATGTTTCACTGCATTAACTATTGTTCCTTTCTACATAGAATTTTCAAGCTATTGATGAACTAAACATCATTGCATTATATTTAACAGGCAATTTTCAGGGACCTTAACCAAAATTTACTTCAGAAAATGATTGACATGGTGCATGCTCCGGCCCAGAAGATCCACACCATTCGAGCATGGGGTTGGTACGTCCGTTTACTTGGTTATGATGCAATGCATAGAAGAAAGTTGATAAATAGCATGCTGAAAGTCCCTGAAATGACGTTTTCTTGTCAAGATCCCCAGATTCAGATTGCCTCGCTGGTAATGAAGTCAACCTTCTTCAATTCTACAAATATAAATTATATTCCACATTGAAATGTATAAATTTACTGTTTCATAAACAATGACTATGGCTAATAGAGTGTAGGTGGCCTGGGAAAGTTTAATTGATTTATTCTTCTCTTCTCCAACACTTGATGTTGAGACAAAAATGTCTGGAGGGGATGTGGCTCAACAGATTAAATCTGCATCATCTTTAAATGACAGAAGGGTTGGTGAACATCAAATCGCTGTTCTCTTAAAACAAATAAAAGTCATAGTGGTGCCCCTAAAAATAACTGTATCAAAGAAATGTGACGCTTCTGTCCACTTATCCTGCTTGAAGACATGGCACTATCTTCTGCATAAACTTGGTTGGTCAGTTAATCATCCTTCAATTGCCACCACTGCATTTTGGGTTATTCTGGAATTGATATTGTCTAGGGGTCCTGAGAATATCTTCCTGTGGACCACGTGTATTGATCTCCTTGATGAGTTCATCTTGATGAAAACTAAGGACCAGCAAAAGGAATTGGGCACAGATAGGCCCTCACTTACTACAGCAAACAAAATGATCTCTGCAGGATCCTCTTTTAATTGTAAGGGTTCAATGAAGGCCTATTCTATCAGCTGGTTGCCTTGGAAAATTAATAACGTGGAATTCTATTTAAAGATGGTTGGCACTGTACTAATTCAAGGTTTAATGACGAGTGTATCTTCTGAAAATAGAATCTTAGTTCTTAATGGCGCATTGAGGGCATTCAGGTCACTTTTGCAGGGTATTCAAGTTGAATTTAGGACAGCATTCACTCCTAACGATATAACGAAGTTCTGCATTGAGACTGTACTCAAGTTCACAAAGAAAGTCTGTGAAGATATGATTTCTAAGCAAATTGTCAGTTGCTGCAATGACACTTTAAGTTTCGGTCTACAGTTTGTAGAAACTATCAGAGATGTGTTGGATCCTTCAATACTTTCCTCGACACTGTATCAGATTGCTTTAGATCTTAATTGTATCAAAGACCTGCAGTCTTTTGAGGAAATCAAATATCTAAAATGTTTAGGATCTGGATTTTTTGCTTACATGGATATGGTTTCACCGATGGTTTACACCACATTATTGCATATCTCTTTGGCCACTCAGTCTGCCCTCAATCTGCCCAGAGCAGATGACATTTCACTTGCAATGCAGAGATCTCTCCATTTAATATTCTCACACGAACCTTTCGTCAATTTGCATGCTGTCATCTGTTTTCTCTATATGAACATAGGAGAGCTTGTACAATGTCAATTACGCTGGCTGACAGTATGGAGAGGCATCTCAAAGGGCCTGGAGGAGAATATTGATATCATCGCTAATTCAAGTTTGAAGACGGTGTGTGATAACGCAGACCATAGAGTTGTATGTTGGTTACTGTGCTATCCATTCTTCATGTGCTTTTCTTGGAAGGAGGGTTCAATCCCTCAGGGTAGTGCCAATTTTTCATTGTTGCCTCAGGCTTCAGCACATGGAAATCTAGAATTGGAATTTGTGATGGAAGCGTGGAAATCTCTTTTCGATTCTTTAAATTGCTATTCAAATTCTTGGTTTTCTTATGGGAATAATTTTGTCGAAGGCCTTTCTGCCTTACTAAATGCCCTGCTTGATGAGAACAACAGCATTTTGGAAAACATTGATTTGTTAAAGGAGAAAGCTGAGAACATTTGTATTTTCAAATTTTTTGGTGAAGTTGCGATTTTCCTAATGGAACATGTTCAGCTTTTGGATTCTGTGCTTCCAAAATCAACTGCTGACAGCAAAGAGGATGGCTGTCGTAGTCCAATTGCGAATACTCTTGGGTTAGTCGTCAGGTATTTTGTGATGATAGTTTAAAGCTAAAATTTTGAGTGCCTTGTATCATTCAAAGGGCTGTCTTTTAAAACTTAATTTTAGCTTTTTAAAATTTACCCGAAGTTTCTCTTGCACAAACGACTTATTAATGTTTGTGCTGGAACTTACATGCAGAGTACTTGGCTTGGCCCTTACAATTGTTGAAATGAATGGAGGGACTGATTATAAGATTTTCAGCAGGTAATTTCCATATAAAATCTTCATTTACACCAGCTCACAGTTAGCAAGCCAATTATAAGGGATTAAATATCTGATGATGATAACTTGCTATCTTATGGACTGCAGGATCTTTTTTGCTATGGCTAGTCTAGTAAGCCGAGTTTTCTTGAAGCAAGATATCATTCTAATCATGGGGGTAATTGGCCTTATCTGTTTATGATGTTAAAGAAAAATTTTCTCGATGTTAGTAATTCATTTTATGAGCATAAGGGCTATGATCAAATGACACTGCATGAAAATCTATTACCCATTTATTGGGTGATCTCAAGCCATTAGATCCAAGCAATATGCTCTAATCCATCATGTGTTATTTTGCAGATCATTTCTGATTCATTGCTTCAGTGGTTGTCTCCATGTGCTTCAACACATCATCATATGCTCAAAGGAAGCATCATCCCTTCACTTCAATGCCTCTGGGTGCAGATACTAGATACTCTCCAGAACAGCCAACCACATATCATCTTTGATTCTCGCCTTCTTAGGGTCCATGCATCTCTCCTTGAAGCTGCTTTTGATCACCCACATTTACCCATCTCAGACGCCACAATTTTATTCTGGGAAGCTACATATGGTACGCAAACAAACTTACATTATCCCCAGTGCTTAGTTCCAGTCTTGCACAAATTATCGATGGAAGGAAGAATCACTTTGCCGAAGGACAGACCTGGTACTGAACTCACTTCATCCAAGAGATTTACAGATTTACAGCTCTCATTATACCGAAGAGAATTTTGAATGTTGCCATGCAATCTGAGAATGATAATTGATATGTTGTTATTTTCACTTGATAGGTTTGAGAAGGAAGAGGTTTCGAATGGTTCAAAACTACACAGAATGAAGACTTTGCTGGCATTTGGAGGATTTCCATTGTTATGATCCATGTCTCAAGGTGGATCTTCAGAAGTATGAATCATTAAAGTTCTTGTATAGTTTTCAGAAAAGGTATGGCAATTCATCTCATCTGGTTTACACCTAAGCAAATGTTCTCTGCTGAATCTCATGTGCCTCTTTTCATGTGTGCTTCTGAACTTGATGAAATTTTATTATTTCCTTGGTATTAGTGTATCATCATTCTTGGTAATTTGCCAAGGGATTAGCATACTCAAATTACAAGATCTTGACATGTGACATTGTGCATCATTGTATCAATCCATAGTTGTTGCAATCAAATTGAAGCAGTCTTTTTCTCACTCTCATAGTGGAGTTCATTTTATGGAGGCATTTGTTTTTTTGTCCTAACTTGCTATTGCCTGATTGGAATTCCGGGTTGAATTCAACTCTTATTATTTATATAAGTGCACTATTTTTTATTTTTTACCTGTTGTAAGATATGATTTTTTTATCATTATGTGACACCGTTTAACATAAATTGAAATGTGACGTCACATTTGACATGGAAGGCATTTGAACAATTTATGGGAAAAAAAAAATGTGTCCTGTTTTGTTTGATAAATCTAGACAAGTTATATATGAAATCAAAGAGAGAAAAATTTGAGTACAAAATATCACATGGAGGGATGCAGTGTTATTTCCATATTTGGAAGACAATAAAACAGCCCAAACTTATTCAGAAATAATTAAAAAACAAGATGGAAGGATGATATGAGATATCTTAGATATTTGTTTCTAAATTAAAGGATTGCTTGTTTGATATTATTGTTCCAAGTAAATAGTTCAGTAAAAATATGAGGCCATATGGAAGTGGCGACTACGCATTTAATCTACTATCAACATGAGATTATTAATTTTATTAATATCATTTTTTATTTTATTTATGTTACAATCTTTTTATATTTTGGTGATATCATTAATATCTATTATTGGCATGAACTTATTAATTTATCTTATTCATACAACAATTTATCATATATATATATATATATATATATATATATATATATCACATTGGAGACAAAAGCCATAAATGAGATGATAGTCAAACAGAAGAAAGCTCCAATAAGAGCTAGTCTGGCATGAGCCTGCATGCAGATGTGATGTGCCCTAATGGTGAGGGAATTCCTTCCGCCATTTCTAATTGGCCAGCTTCATGCCAAGTACACTAAGCCACTGAAATTCATCCATGAACAAGAATTGTTTTCTAAAAATAACACATATTACACAGTCTTTGCACAATTCCAATGTTGCTATAGACAGAAAATGAAATTGCAAAATTTTACACTAGTCCAAAAATTAAACAAGCACTCATGTAAAAAACACACAATTCTTCCCGGGGCAAAACTTTGTCATCTATTTTTTTTTTTGACAAATAAGTGACAAGCGGTCTCATTTAAAGAAAGTGAAAGACACACCTATACTCTCACCTTGCGTGAGCTTTGGGGTTTATTCTTAGATCGAGAGGCAGAGTTAAGTGAGGAGTGAAGAGGACAATATCCTTTTCTATATAAATAAATTATTATTACTATATACAAACTAATACAAATAATCTAACACAATTATATTTTTAAAAAAATATTTATAAAATTTATTCTTTGGTTCTTGATGTTATAAATTGATTTATATGGTAATAATTATTCTTACAAAAATATAATTATTTGGCATCTTGATTTTTTATAAATTAGTATATATATTATAAAAAATATTTTTATAAACCTTTTTGTGAAATTAAATTTATTGTTTGCCTCTTTCACCTTTACTTGTCTCCTTATAAAATTTTTTGGTCCTCCTAAAAAAATTATTTTGATCTCTCCTAAAAAACTTTTCTGGCTCTGCTCCTAATTAGATTTGGTCTTTTCTGAAACAAACACTCCCTGCAAGGATTCAATGCTAATAGATGAAAAAGCTATTGATTTTGTCAATCAAATTGTAGGGAAAAATAGAAAATAATGTATATAAAAAAATAATATATATTCATATAGAAGAACTACCAATACATTAAAAGATGATAATTTTTTCTTTTACCAAGTAAGAGGTTGAGAGAGCAACTCGGTCTCAATGTTACATTGGGCAAGTAGCTTGTTCACCTTATAAAAAATAGAAGAAAATTTATATTTTTACGAAATAACATAGCTTTTAGATTAACACAACATTAAACTTAATTTCATCAGTATTTTTTGAAAATTATGAAACTCTTAAATTGCATAACCTATTTCTTTTTACATTTTAAGAATATATTTGTAAAAATCTATAATTTAACCCCTGATTTTTACAAATTAATATATACATAGTGTAAAACAATTATACTTTTAAAAAATATTTGCCAAAATTTATTGTTTGGCCTTGGACAAAATTCCTAACTGCATCCCTCTTTGTTTTTACTTAAATATTTTCTAAGGTGAATTTTTCATAACCACAACTTAAGTAGTCCCTTCTCTGCACCTTTTTCTTTTTTCTTTTTTCTTTTTTCTTTTTTCTTTTTTCATTTTTCATTTTTCATTTTCTTTTTCATTTTTTTTTTGGTTACATATTGTCAGCCACTTTGCTCACATGAAATTCAAGAAACAACAGTCACATAAATGCACTGTGAAACAAACAAAACATGTGAACCTTTGAATTCAATGTGTGGCTATGAACAAGAAAAAAAAAGGTGGAGAGAAAAATAAATAAATAAATAAATAAATAAATAAATAAATGACAAGGGACATGATGCAATGGATGGTACAAAAGAGAGAGAGCTGGAATAACCCAAGTACGTGGACCTCTTTCTTATTTTATATATCACCCATGAGTCTCATCGCTTTCTTCATTTTTGACTCTCAAAGACTTTTTATTATTTTCTCCAAGATATTTTCTTAATTAAGAAATTCATCCCCCTATTCCTTGTAGGTTTTAAAGCATGCATGGAATTACCATCCTGTGTTTGGTTTGTTTATATGTGAAATTTGGGTCATGAACCAAATTATTATTATTATTATTATTATTATTATTATTATTATTATTATTATTATTATTATTATTATTATTATTTTGTGTTAGCCAGGGTATGGTCCTTGGCCTGACTCATGGACCAGTTATATATAAATTCTAAAATAAAAAAGAAAATTATACCTTTATATCAAGATTCCTTACTCAAATGGCTATTTCTTTTTTTAAAGATTTTAGAATACACCACTCTTGTTTTACATGGATTTTAAATTTTTTTTTCAATACTGTAAACTTTTCTACAATTGTGTAATATATCACATCCACATTTTTAATTTTATAATATAGATTTACAAATTTTCCAAGTGTATGTGTGTATATGCTACACACATGCACACACACTAAAAAAATACATAATAATTAATTTTATACATTTTTGAAAAAGAAATCCTTATTTATATTAAAGATAACGCACTGTCTAATGGAGATTATGTTGGAGGATGTTGACTTGTGCTAGGAAACATCAATAGTTGTTATGGGACAACATATAAAATAATGATCTAACCTAAAAGGGGAAAAAATAAAGAAAAAAAAAAGACACTAAAACAAGATTGAGACACAACACATCACCTTCTTCTATCCTAGCTACCAAATAGAATAATATCTTATTTTCAGATGAATTCATGTAAAATTCAAGAGTATATATTTGCAATAAGATTATTATTATTATTATTATTATTATTATTATTTTAACAAAGTAAATAAACAACCAACAAGAGAGTGTACAGATGAGAAGTTAATATTTCAATTCACTTTAATTATATCCCGTCTCACCTTGCATAAACAGAAGTTTGATTCTGAATTCTTAGTAAAAACAAATATATCTTATACAGAAATTACAGTGCCAATAAACCAAACAATTATTAGCAATATTAAAAAAAATTGAAAAAACAATATTGTCCTTCAAAATTAAATTCTATTCGTGAAAATATCTGTATTGTAAAAAAAAAAAAAAAAAAAAGTCATGTCTACCAATGAGTTACCACTCCATAACACAAACAAAAGCAATGAAAGAGTTGATAGTGAAGCCCAAAATAAATCCAATAGGAGCAAGTCTGGCGAGAGTTGCATGTGCATGTGATGTGTTCTTAGGGTTAGGGCAACCCTTCCACCCTTCCTCTATAAAACCTCTTCATACCTTTCCACTGCCCTTACTACTATGGTGCTTTAGCTTAAGGGCACCTACCCACTCATAAGTTATAACCATGGAGTTCTCTTTAAACGTCTCAACCCTTCTCATTCTCTTCCTCACCATCTTCTCTGCAACTCCACTCCTTGCATGTGGGACGTGTCCTAAACCTCCAAAGACCCCTAAGCATCCAAAGATCCCTAAACCACCCGTCACCGTTCCTCCGGTGATCCCTAAGCCACCCATCACCATCCCTCCGGTGATCCCTAAGCCACCAATCACCGTCCCTCCGGTGCTACCTACGCCACCTATCACTGTTCCACCGATCACCATCCCTCCGGTGCTCCCTCCAGTGCTCCCCAAGCCACCTATCACCGTCCCTCCGGTGGTCCCTAAGCCACCTGTCACTGTTCCACCGATAACCGTCCCACCGATCACGATCCCCCCAGTGCTTCCCAAGCCACCTATCACTCTACCACCAGTCATCCCTCCGGTCATCCCTCCGGTCACCAAGCCACCAACCACCAAACCATGCCCTTCTCCATCGGTTCCTAAATGCCCCATAAACACATTGAAGTTTGGCGGGTGTGTTAATCTTCTTGGTGGTTTAGGGAACATCGTCATTGGTGACCCAGTGTCCTCAAAGTGCTGCCCTTTGATTCAAGGCCTCACTGACATAGAGGCTGCTGTGTGCTTGTGCACCACCATCAAGCTCAATTTTCTCAATGTTAAACTTGTCTTTCCCATTGCTCTCAAACTCCTTATCACTTGTGGCAAGACTCCTCCCCCTGGCTATGACTGCCCCTAGTTAATTAAAAGGTTTACTCATCTTTCACTATTAATTACTTTGATATCTCTCTTATTCTTGGTATTTATTTTTTTTTTTTTCTCTCCTTATAAATGAGTTACAGTATTAAAGCCATTTATATATAGGTTATTCGATCCCCATGCATATATGCATTTAAACTATAAGAAAATTTTTTATGTTTTATGTTTTGATAATTTAGACAAAGTCACCAAACCCCCTTTATTTACACCTCAGCTATGCAATGAGAGGGTTTTTAATTTTGTTTTTGAATTATTCAACGTAAATACCTTGCTATTTGTTGTGAATTCACAAAAAATATGTTATTTGTCTTACTACTTCCGTGTGTGTGTTTTTTCTTTTAATAAATATTAACAAACTACATTATACCCTCAATTTTTGAGTTAGATAAAATGAATACCAACTCCCCTATTAAATCAGTGATTAATTTGGCTACTTGTATCATGTGGGATAAAATCAGCAAAAGGAAAATATTTGCATAATTTATGAGTCAAAATGAATTGTTTTATACTTCAAAGATTAAAATGAATAATAGTAAAAATTTTAATATATATCTACTCTTGGCCTTTTAATTTGTTCTTATTTTTAATCCATGTAATATATATATATATATATATATATATATATATATATATATATATATATATATATATATATATATATATATATATATGTTTGCTAATGTAACTTCTTGTGGATGCATATAGGTGAGTAGATTCGAGAGTTTAGCATGCAAGCATGGATGGTTGATGAGAGATGAGAGGGGTTGTTGCAAATCAGGAACAATTTCTTTCTTGGCTATTTTCATGTACATTTCTCATGTCTTTGTGTGATAATTGTCCCTCAATTTCTTGTTTTCTTGTTCCGTGGAATTTATTCATCACTTTGAATTCTAATTTCTCAATTGTGTATGGTTGTCTCCCATTGGAATAAAGCAATGGTTTCTTAGATTTTACTGTTTAATTAAGTTTATGGGATGTAATCATGAGACTCATGAACTTCTTAAAAAAACAAAGAAAAAAAATAATAAAAAAAATGTGCACATATTTTACATGTTAAAAATTTTTTACTTCCCATTTGATGAATATTTAAGTGTTTTACCAAAGGGCACTTAGCCTAGCGGTATGATATCCCTTGAAGTGTGAGGGTGTGTGGCGGTTGAGCGCACTCCTGTTTAGTAGAGTTTGGTTCTCTAAAAGAGTTCCCTCGTAGTATATGCATATCCCTTACAATGATTTGTTCAACTTGTCAATATGTATATAAATATGAGAACATAAATGTGTAGATTTTAAATCTACACGTCTGTAAGAGCCGTTGGATGAGTATCTAATGGTTCCTTCCTCCCAAAAAATTAAAATAAATTACCCCCGGGCCAACCCCTTCCTTTTTTGTCCCTATCTCTCCTCGTTTCTTTTACTCACTTTTTAAAATTTAGATGTTACAAGCGTTCCTAAATTACTTAATATATATATATATCTTATGGAAACTTATATTATAATCACTTATTAATTGCGTTTTATATAGTAAACAATAATTTTTAGTTCACAATTTTGTATACAAATCTTAAATCTCTTGTCTTATAATAATACTTCTGAGATCTTACATCATTAACTATACATTAGGCTCCACAATTATAAAAATTAAAGTGAATTAGAATATATCTTATCTAACAAATGCTACGATAGTAAGATTTATATTCATATCAAGATCTATTTTATGTAGATTAAAACTATACTAGTTCAAAGTTTACAAACAACTTATAAAGCAAACTGAAAATGATAATAGTTAAAAAAAAATGCACAAATTATATGGCACTTGTTAGGATTTAAAGATTTTTAGATATAAATTTGAAAATAATTATAACTTCGTTTTATGGTTCAATGTGAATCAAATGAATCTTTTTTGCCCTTCGAATGTATATTCAAGTCAAAAATATTTATAAGAATCAATGGCATGCTTTTTTTATTTAGTTGTCTATTCATAATTCACTATCAATATAAGTCGGTTATACATACATATACACTCTTAATTTGTATGAAAGATAAAGCAACAGCAGCAACAACAACAACGATAATTTGTTTTCGGTTAGTTCCAATCTACATGAAATTTTCCTCTCCACATGTCTCGAAGGGCAAATAAGAGATATAAACTTTTTACCAACACATTTTATGTCTATCTTACCCTCTTTTACAATTTTCTACTTTCACAGCGTTCACCATTTTTGGAAGGACATTTAAAAGTCATCAAAAGATATGCTCATACTATCTTAATCAATTCTCTGTTAACTTGTCAGTGATAAGTTTTACTCTTAATATGTGTCAAATAAATTCATTCCTAAATCAGGCACTCCTAATCTGTGTCAAATAAATTCATCCCTAAACTAGTCGCTTCTAATCTATATTGAATAAATTCATTCATAAATCAGTTCTTCTTACTAATGCCTGATATCTATCTTAATATTTTTCACCTCAGGCAGGCCCATCCTTTGAGTATATTGCTTTTTTAATTGTCCAACATTTTAGCATATATATATATATATATATATATATATATATATATATATATATATATAGATGGCCTACCAATCATTCTATAAAACTTACTTTTTACTCCAAGAAGTATTTTGGGATCCTACACAACTCTAGAAGTACTTTATATTTTATCCAACCTGTCTTAATCCTATTTATGAAATCTTCCATAAATTCCACTCGGGCATGAAAGCTAAACCCATTAATATAAGAAACTAATTCGCCGCCTCTCTTGCATAAGGCAGTGTCATCTAGTCTAACAATTGACATAGTAAAATTAATTTTGTTTTCATTAAATTTTTTATTTATTCTTGATTAGGAGATAAATAATAATCTACTCTCCTTTTGAACAAAGAGTAAAATCTAACTTTCATAATATTCATGAAGGCTAACAGCATATGATATTATAATTTTATAAAATTTGTAAAATTAAAAACATGGTTGTACATTGCTTATATGGTTGTACATTGTTTTAGTTTTGAATAATATTAAATTCAGCAGGAGAATATTATTTCTTGCCTTCATATTTACTAATCCATTCTTTATTATTATTATTTTTTGATATTATATCAAATTATTACATACATTTTTTTTTATCCCTTTCTCTTATTTATTTATTTTGCTTATCCTAAAATATATTAACTTTTCGATAACATTTGAAACCAATTAACTCAGAAATGAAATACTAATTATCTGATTACGGAGATGATATATATATTTACATAATTAATAAAAGATTTTATCTTGTCTCTAAAAAAACCATATTCATTATGATTTTAAAAGAAATTGAAAAAAGATATATATATATATTTTGTGTAGAGATTAGCACTATACACAAAGTACTGATATTTAGAGAATATTAATTTCTTAATTGTTCTTAAGTCATGAAGCATGGAATTGTTATAAACTAAGAGAAATATATATATATAATTTAAAGGCAAAAGGCAAAAGGTTTATTTCACATATATTCATATAGTAGGGTTTATATTTGCATGTTTCATGAAATAAATATTATAATGCTTGGAAAATCATTTACAACCTTATTATTAATCTTCTAGATAGATTAATTTTAATTCTCGGCCTCTTGCATGAGAGATAAGCTAAATACCACTCTCCTATTGCGCTGGTGGTCCTAAATACTACTCAAATTAACTTGCATGAACTTGGTCCTTATTTCAATATTTTTTAGGGAGAATTTATCCAAAGATGGCCACAACTTATAGTATCCACTTTACAACACTCTGATCACATGAAATTAATTTACTACAAGTTGTGTTATTTAACCTCAGTAAAAACCATATTTTTTATAATAAAGAAACAAAATTCTTATGAATACATACATATTGAATTGAATTGAAGGAAACAAAGCATGTGATACCCATACTGAATGTGTGGCCACTCACAAGAAAAACAAACACAACCCTATCACAAAGGCTAGGGTATACATCACTTCCATTGGCATGCATGTGGAGTAGAACATGGCAAAGGACATAATGCAACAGATGATACAAAAGAGAAAGAGCTGGCACAACACAAGCACTTGGGCGGCTGGGCCCCCTTATTATTCTCATCACCACCTTTTATGCATGGCATCTTTTCTTTCGTTTCCATTCACAGTAATACTTTCTATTATTTTCACCAATGTTTATAGTAATCAAGAAATGAATTCATCCTTGGTGATCAATTCCATGTAAGTTTCAAAGGATCTAAAGATATTCAATCTGTTGAGTTATGTAAAACCAAAAACCGACTAAACCATACTATCAGGATTTTTTTTTTCTTTTACAAATAAGGGGCAAACGCTCTCAATTTAAAGGTTCCAAAGAGACAAACAAGTACAAAAATGTACCAATTAGAGATTTAACTCTTAAAGATTTATCATGTGGGACGGGCTAACATACGGGATAATGACAGTCTGTCATATATACCTAAGATAATATATCAAGAACCATAGCTTTACAATAGTAAATCTTCCTGGTATACAAATTTGGAGTGGTACAGTATACGGCTCTTCACATAGAACCCGCAGTAAAACCTAGTATCTGATCACCTAGTGAACAGACTCTACCGTATCATATAAATGTAGGGTTTTAGACCCACACCTGCCTACTCACTGTCAAAGTTAGAAACTACAGTATTATGTAGTTGTTCAATTTTTGGCATTATGATTGAGATATGCACAAAATCAAATTAAACTATATATATTAGTTTAAAAAAATAACTAAGAATTAACTTCAAAGGATCAAAACTTTATAACTAAACAAATAAACTCTACCAACAATAAATTAATTGAGGCCAGTCAAAGCCCGAGAGGCCAATTAGTATCTGGTCCCTACAAAGACATTAATTTTTTCACCATTTTAATATTGATGAAGATCGGACAACTTGAACAATGATGGATCATGTATCGTTGTTGAGCATACATCAGACTCCACTTATATATCCCACATTCAATTCGCGAGTGAAGGCACATTTCTAAGAACATAAAAAATATATATATAGTTGTGCCCAAATCAGCCCAGCAACGCCCACAATATATATGTGCATGGGCCCTGCCTCCACTTACTTCGCGGAGGATTGTGGACACCTTGCTTCGGCCTAAAAAACCATAAATTGAGGCTAGCTAGTATGCAACAATTCAATAAGAAAGGAAAGTAGAGTTTTGAGAAGGACAACAATGGCAAGCAAGTTCTTAGCTGTTATTCTCTACGTCACTTTGTTCATCTTCTCCACTGTCTCCACTGCCATTACTATCCCTTGCAAGACACCACAAGCTCCAATAAAGTTCCCACCTAAGGAGCCGCCGGTGAACCCTTTCTGCCCTTGGGATACGGTTAAGCTAGGGACCTGCATCAATGTCCTAGGAGATTTAGGACACCTTGTTTTAGGAGAGCCCTTGGGGAACAAATGCTGTCCATTGCTTGAAGGTTTGACTGACGCTGAAGTAGCTGCTTGTTTTTGCACTGTGATCAAAGAGAGTGTGCTGGGGATCACTACAAAGTGGACTGTCACTCTTAGTTTGCTTGTTAGTTCTTGCAAGAAGGAGATCCCTGATAGGTTCAAATGTGTTTAGTTAGTTAGTTAGTTAATTAATTAATTAATTTATTAGGTTTGCTCATGAGTAGAGTTGTTGTTCTTGTTATTGTTTTATATATCTTTTCTATGTTCTTCTTGACAAGTGATTTAGAGTTGTTATCTTTGTTTATTTGTATTTGAAGATATCTGTGTTTTTGAAGTTGATCAGTGGATTGAATGGTTTATGATGCCAAGGACTCATTGGATGCTTTGTTTGCCAACATCAGATTGGCATTATTTGAGGGGTAATGGACTAAATAGCCCCTACAAATACTCTTTCTTATTTATTTATTTATTTATTTATTTATTGGTCCCTATGCTGCTCCCTCTGTTCTTGTATAAATGTTTTTTTTTTTTAATTTTCTGTCTTTTTATTACATCAACATTTTAAGATTAGGATTATATGCAACTTAAATACAGTAGTTGTAGTATTAAAGTAATATACTAATTGAAAATATGTAGAATTAAATTCTTTTTGTTTCTAATAAAAAAAAATTAACTCATAATTATTGTGAAATAAGCTTATAAATTTGGATTGAACTTGAAAATTGTGTTGCAACCTCATTTAAAGGAAAAAGATATAAATAAAGACTTTATTACCTCAAATTTTACGAATTTATTTTCACTTTAAGTTTTGTGTTTAATAAAAAAAAACTGAGAAAGTTGCTTTAAATTTTGACCTGAATGCACATGAGTTTGATTTGAACAAATTTATCCGATAAAACACATGAAGTTTTTGTGGACGAAAAAATTGTGCAAGTGGTCAAGCATTAAATATGAATACAAATACTAGTTTGAGACAGAAAATTTTTGTTGGGAAAAGAAACACATTAAATCAAAGAAAATGCGAGAGAGAAAATTAAAAAAAATGGCATCACCAAATAAGGATAAAGAGATTAAGGGTAATTTGGAAAAGTAAAGTAAAATTTTATTGAACTTCAAAATTTTGAGTTATTTGGCAAATTTATATAGGAATAAAGGGTGTAAATAGTTTGGCCGTTTTGGTGAAATTTTGTAGATAATGTTTATGCCGTTGCTAGGCACAAATGCTTCTTCCTAGTTACTACACTCTTAAAAGAAAAAAAAAAGAAATGTAGTTGTATTAATACTTTAAAGTTGATGATTGCTAATGTAATCTTATGAAAAAAAATATATATCTTTTTAATTTCATAAAATATTTTTATTTACTTGTATACCTATTGAAAATCAACTTATAAATTTTATGAAAAAAAACTATATTGCCGAAGAGGGCAATTTTTTTAAATTTTAATTTTAGCCTTATAAATGTGATATATTAAAAAAATATATATACCACACTCAATTTCACCATTCTACTAAATCTAGTTAACAAAAGTTAAAAATTAAAAAAAAAAAAAATACATGGTTCATCAACAAACCTGTTTTAAACATCAACCTTTTGATTTATATATGTGACATGTGTTGTATATAATAAGTATTGCCCCGAAGAAGATCAGTTAATTATAGCAAGAACACAAGAAATTGAGCATTTTTTTTTATTACAACCCTTCTTCATAGTAGAAGTATTCACGGGTTCTCCAGGTAAATATGTTCGTTTCACATAAACAATTAGGAGATCTCCGCTCATTCTTTCTAGAATATTAGATAGTTTTCCCGACCATATTGGATAACATCGATGAAACTACTATGAAAGGATGATACCTTTCTATGCAATATTGGTTAAGGTGAGCGATTTTTCTCCATAAAAAATATTAAAACCAGTTTGTCCACTATATCTAAATAAAAATTAATATTGACATAATAATGTAAGAATTTAAATAAAATCATGTTTTTATTATTATAAAAAATTAATCTTTACATAATTTATAATACATGTTGAACATGTATATGATATATATAGATATGGAAACAAAACGGATTTCAGTAGGTATATAATTAAGATTTTTATCAATTAATATAAAAGGAAAATTTCTCTTTGACAACCCTTCCTCACAACCTCATGACCACAAATAGCAACAAAACAACAACAATAACAACGCATCAACCAACCCTCTCAAAATGCCAAATTCACAACCTGAATCTTACCAACATTTGTCCCCATCCACAGGGACAGGTTAACTAAAACAACCCTCCAAAACACCACATTGGTCTTAACCAACATTTAACCTCCATCATTCTATCAACCTTCCAATTGACCAATTCCCATATTTCATCTCTCTCCCTATTCCTCCTCCTCCTCCTCCTCTCTCTTCTCTGAGAGAGGGAGGGAGAGAGAGAGAGAGAGACACACACACACACACACACACACACACAGAGGGTGGTGTTATATGGCAATTCTTTATTCATCGGTGACTCAGGGATCGGTTATCTTAGCTGAATTCTCTGCATTGAAACAGCTGAACAATTGTAGTTTGATCGCGTACCGAATACTCGAAAAGATCTCTGATGACAATGACACAAGTGCTTCTTATTCCCATGAGCAATGTATATTCCATATCAAGCGAGCGAATCGCATCACCGTCCTTTGCGTCGCTGACATTGCTACCAGCAGTTGAGTTCATTCCTTATTTTATGTTGATTTTTCTGTGTTTTTCAGCATGAATTATAGATGTTTATGATGAAACTGGAAATTGAGATCAAAGTAGACAAGATATTCAAAAGGAAATTACAGAGATCGAAAACTGCATAGCGCATGATCACATTTGTTTAGATGCGAAAGTACAGAAGAAAATGAGGGATTGTGAGGTAACAAGTGAATATTCACTGATGAAAATGCAGAGGTGGAAAAGATGGGAATGGAAAAATAATACCTTATAGATATTAATTACATATTATTTAAATTCATTTTTTTCATAGTTTTTGGAAAATTAAAAAAAATTTTCATTTTTGGTTTCTGAAAACACACAAAAAAAAAAAAAAAAAAAAAAAATAGCATTACTCTATTACCTCAAACAAAAACAAATGAAATAAAATAATTTATAAAATGAATTCCATCCAGAAGATCCTTTTTTTTTTATTACATTTTAACCAAAAAAAACTCAACATCCATTCATTTGTGTTTTTATTCTAGTCATTTATGTACCAAGTTGTAGCCTCAGAAGCAACTATATTATCCCTGTTCATATGAAAGAATCTGTTACAATCTCTGCTTAACAGCAGTGGGACTATATAGACCAGTAATGCATTCAACATAATGTCCTGCAAACAATTTGATCAGCAAGGAATTAAAGTGTGACAAGAACAAACATCTCTAATACATGCTCAAAATATTTTGATTCTTGTCATATATTGAACATTATAGCCTGCACTACAGCTTTGCATTAGTGATATATTATTACATTCTTCACAAATTACAATTTACTGGTTGAAAGTTGGTAACTAGTGAATTTGCTGGTCTTTCTAGGAAGAGTTCCATTTGCATTTCTTGAGGATATTCATGCGAGATTCATGAAGAAATACGGTGGTGTTTGCGATTCAGCTTGTGCTAATGCAATGAATGATGAATTCTCAAGAATCTTGAGGCAGCAGATGGAACATTATTCACGTGACCCTCTTGCCGATAAGATTAACCGTATCAAAGAAGAAATAAGTCAGGTTGGTTTAAAACGCTTCATTTTCATTCAGATAACTCATTGAAAAATCCATTGAATATGTATGAATATACTTCTAGAATACAACCACATGAACTCGAACATGGCAAAAATGATATCCATCATATGACACTGTAAAGTACACTGGCAGACATCCCTGACCATCATAGTGGTCTATGTTCTGCTTCCAATTCAAAGCTTCTGATTAAACAATAGATTCTAACTTGGCAGTTAAGCATTAAAGAATGACAAGGTTAATTGCATTTGCTAAACAATGTTCCCATAGAAATTTGAACATTGAAAAGAATAGAGTATACACAAACCCTTATCTAGTTTTCTAATAGATCATATGAGACCTGAAATTGGAAAATTTGTACTGATGAAAATATCAACTATGGCTTATGCATCTGTTTTGAAGAAAATTCACATTTTGACTTGTAGCATGACTGAGTCTTGGTACAATAGCAAGAAGTTGACACACTCTGTTATTGAGAAAAAGAATTTCCAACAGCCTCAACATGAAAAACAAGGCAACAATTATGTGTGATCTATGTCATTTGACATGTCCATCCACAACTCACTAAACTGATGACCATTGTGAAAGACAAGAATTTCTAAATCAGAGAATTATTTAACTTAATTGATAGCCAGCTGCCAGCACTGATTCATCAGAATACATATAGTGGGTGTCCTGTGCCACTTAAGCATTTTAGAACTTATGATGCTCACAAAGTTCCTGTCTTCTATATAGGTGCGAAATGTCATGATGGAGAACATAGAGAGAGTCCTAGAAAGAGGGGAGCGAATGGAAATGCTGGTCAATCAAGCTACATATATCCAAGAAAGTGCTACTTGCTTCAAGAAAAATTCTCACCGATATAAGGACAACAACAACAACAACAACAACAACAACAACAACAACAACCTGTGGTGGCAGGCTATTAAGCTCGCGTAAGAGATTTGTTTAATCTGGAATATCTTATCTCATATGCTTTTTACATGGCTTTTAGCTATCTTGAGGTGAGTCCTAGTAAATTTTTCTATAAGAATGCATAGCAATAGAAGTTTCAAACAAAAGGTTGATGGCAAAATGTGGTAAAAAATGAAGTATGAGGCACTGATCTTCTTGATAGACAAAGACTTTAAAAAACAAAAATATAAAATAAATAAATAAATAAATAAATAAAGGAAATAAGTATCAACAAAAAGAATGAAAGACATATTCTATGAAATGAAAAATTAGCACTTCAGAGTCTTATCTAAATACTATATCGTTGGTAGTTCTGATCAGAATTCTGTACTTCAGTATTAGTGTTGTTTACAGGTGGCGATAGTAAGGGTAAAGGATAGGAAATGCCTGCGATAACCTGGTCCTTGAATCCTTGACCATATCCTCAAACCTAACCCAATCCCTGTATGGAGATTGCATTCTAAAACCCACATCAAACTCGATGAGGAACAGGGTTCCCTAGCCCCGTCCTGATTCTCCATATGACAAGGATCCTTGACTCAACACCCCCCTTATTAGTAATTATAGCCTAAATCGTTATTTACCTATTATTGATTAATATAAAACTCTATCTTATAAATTTTAAATTGCTATAGTTTTAGTATGATATATATCAAACATTAAAAACCGGGCAGGTTGGGAATAATGATCGGGACGCAAGTCTCTTTCCCAACCAAAAGCTGAGTGTGAATCCCCATTATCAAGCTATCTCCTGTTGATCTCAAAAATTGATTAGCTTTATGTTGAGGTCGGGCAGGTACATGGAGAACAGATTCAAATTCCCATCATTATATAAAGGGCAAAAAATATATATGGAACTAATTATCGAAAATAAAAGCGTACATTACTTACATGTGATCCCTAAAGCGTACATTACATGCATGTGCTGCCTAAAGGTTTCAATTGGGTGGAATGTGCAGAATGGTGTATGCCTTTCTACATTTTACTATACATTTTCCTTCATAAATGACCTGTTTGCAGCATAAACAAATAATTAAACAATCAAGAAAATGAGTTCAATACTCGCCCAATTTCTCTCCATGCCTGTTTTTATATTAGCCTAATTTCAGTCCAAAGCCTTCTGAAGTGGGGCAAATGGCATTCCTTATAATTGGCTATTGGTGTTGGTTTGCTAAAATAAAAGTCAGAAATGAGATCTACACTCAAATTTCTCCCACGACATGGAAAAGTCACTTCCTTACGAGCTTGAAATCCATAGTGACAATTGATAAATTTCACGGAACAAAATTTGCCAAGGTCTGTAGAACACACACACACACACACAACACACGTGATACCCACATAATTTTTCCATGTCTCCATTGACTTTCATAGGTGTAAGACGACATATGATCAACCAAATTTTTAAATAAAACCATGAATTTAAAATCTTTTTGTTGGATGCATCCTAAGAGGGGGTACACTCATAGACAAAAGAACTGCATACATACTAGATAAAAATTTACTTGCTAACAAAGTGATATGACGATTGAAACAGAGAAAATAAAGACACATTCAACTTGATATAACTTGAGAACCTAGGAAGAAATGTATCATATCTTTGTGCAGGAAGACAGACCTAAACAGCAACATGTTTCCCTTAAATAAGAAGGTTAGTGAAAAGGGATAAAAGAATAGCTGGTTTACTTAATTGAGAAAGGTGATGATGTTACTAAGAAATTCAAATGCAGGGTAAGAGTATAGGATTAGAAATGTTGTGATATGATGATGCATCACTGAGGATGTAACCAACAGAAGTTGTGTAACGTTTCTGGTGCTATGCATCACTTAGATCTAATAATGACCTAATCCAACAGTTTATCCAATAGCTAGTTAAGTTACCTTGATTAATTGCAGGACATCATAGTCATTCAAAATGAAACTTCTTAACATAGCATGAGTATGGATATGTAAGGATCACTTGCCTTGCAGCAACTATATCTTCTCTATATGACTTGAATACTATTTGCATTTCTCTTGACCTGTCAATGCTTCTGACAGACAAGCCAGAATTTAAGTTCTGAGCATTTCAACTGTACCTTTTATAATTGTCATGAACAATGATTTTTGAAGTTAAGAACACCATTTTTGCACCATGGAGCAGAATTCTACAAGATAGCTCGCTCCATGCTGCACAAAGAGTAATTATTTGCCTAAATACATATGCCTCTTCCAGTTTCTGTTGTATATTAGTTTTTATGGAAGCTAACACTTAAGGACTATGGTTATTCTTCATAATGTAGTAAAGGAAAATAAACATTTATAAGGAACTCTTCATTAGGAGATACACACATTGGAGCAAATATTAATCATATCTAGCTATATTCTCAAGCAAAACAAATGTGCTTGACACTAAACGTTGAGCTACCAATTTTTTCACATACCTTTCACCAGTCCTAAAGTCCATTACTATACAATGAAAGAGCACTAAAATTTCATAATATTTAACCTAGTTTATGAGCATGCTTATTGCTTACTACAATGGAGTTTGCTACTAAGGTTATAGTCATCTTATTGATCTTTTTTGTAAAAACTTAGTGGGTGAAGAACTAGTCCAATGACTAAGAAGCTTCTGAACTTATGGCATGATGAATTTGCATAACAAAAAATTGCAAGTTGCACAAAAGCTCTATACCTAGTTGACTTTTATTTGTTCTCTCAAAGTCATGAAATTGCCTTGTAAAATTGTTTCATTCAGGGATCAACCCTTTCGACTATTATAAGGTGCTCAAATGTGCAACCAGAAAAGGAACATTGGGAGCTTACCTGGGGATGTACCAAAATCAAGTCCATGGTTGAACATATTGAATTTAAATTTGAGTTTCTCACGTGTGCAAAGAATGACTGTATCTACAATCGAATCGATTTTCTCTTTTCTTCATAATGGTAAGATGGCTTTTTATGACTGATATTACCATACATGTGAATATGAAACTTGATGCATTCATCAAGAAGAAACATTTTAACAATATAAACTCGGTGAGTAATTCCATAAATCCTCATATATACATATGAAGCTTGGTGATTAATACAGTAAAAAAACCTTCTACTATAATGTCAAGCTAAAACGGAAGCAAGGAAAAACAACACACTATGATTAGCATGTTTTTCATAAAATCTTTTACTGACCAAATTTTTAAATTTTAAACAAAAATACAATTTTACAAATAGGGTAGCTACTTGATTTATCTTAACAATTAGCATATCCTTAAGATTTTCACATGTCAAAAAATCTGTCTTTTATCTTTCGCAAAGATATTTATCAATTGTAATACCAAACGAACTACTGTTTAATTTTGAACGACACTTTATCTTGCAGGCAATGTTAATTATCATATATGTTACTCTTGCTAAGGGTCACACTTGCATTATGTTGGAGATAAAGACAGGTTTGTTATAACCTCTAGGACAATTTACATGATGTGGTTGATTTTAGAGCATTATAATTGTTGGCAAGGTCCCATAGACAACTTGCCTGGTGTAAGTTCTTTGTAGTTATGGTACTGTTTTGTTTATGATAGAACCAGCTGCATTGCTATAAAATGTGTTCAACATATAATATTAAGTCATAAGCTTGAAAAGGTAAATTGGTTTTGTTTCTTATAGAATTAACTTAAGTTGATTCCCACCGCAGTGAACTTGTAACAACTTAAGCTCCAAATGCATTGATCTGATCCACATAGCCATGAAATCATGAAGAATAGATAAGATGCATCTTTATGTGAATGCCACAACAAACCTCATCTATGTACAGGTAAAGCAATAAAAAAACTTTTGTCGAGCAAGCAAGTATTTATTTGCATTAACCACAAGATATAGATGAAAATACAGTGTTAGAAAAAATATGGCACACACAAGATTTTAGGCTCTTTGGCCTATTTCCGTTGACAACTGAGGAGGAATTACACAAAAAGAAAAGATTGAAGATTACATAAAAGCAATGATGCCAAGACAAACTCTACCCTAAACCCTAATTATAATCAAAGCTCATAAATCCCTCTCTTATTCTTTCCTTGCCTTTTCTCCTCATCTTTTGACTTTCCTGCCCGTGCCATGTGATTATACAACAAGAAGAAAAGTTTAACTTATGTGATAAGAGTGAGAAAAGGTCAAAATAGGAATGTTAGAAGAAAATCTAACATGTTGTGAACGCCGAGTTTAAAAAGATCATGGATCCCACATCTAATTAGTGACACAGGCCTGAACTTTTATTCCTTGGTAATTGAAAACATTTACACTCTTGATTTAATCAATTGTCTCATGGTTGGGCTGTTCTTTCAGATACCAATCTCCGTCTCATACAAGCTAGTTCAGAGCTAACAGTTTATAATCATATATCATAACCAAACTATGACAAAAGTGAATATAATGCAAGAAAAGAGACCCCCAACAATCTTTGGCTGATTAAAAGCTCAAGGAAAAAAGATTTTTGTTATAATTCTTGAGTTAAAAAGTTGATGACAATAACTACTTCTAAACACCATTATACTGAAACCATAATGTTCTCTAAGAACCAATTAATCCTAAGTGGCGCATAACGAAAAAACACTGGCTTAATCACATTTGAGTTGATTTATTCTAAAATAATATTTTAAGTTTCTACATCAAGTGTCCTGCATCACTGAGAAAGGCTAAAAATAAGACACAATCCAAGCATCCATATCTAACTATGACATAAATAGAGACTAAAATGTAATAGTTATATCATATGTGAGATAACAGGATAATCATTTTTTTTATCTTCTATGATAAAATTTGCTTTGATTGAATGATTCCCTTTCTTTTCTAATTTGCATCAATAAATAGAGAATATACAGTAATTACAGGCTGATTTTTTAGTGATCTATGGCTGATTTCTCTCTAACTACAGCTATACAATCTAATTACGTAAAGATAAGCTGTGCAAATTTGTTATATATGGTAACAATATTTGCTATAGATAGTAACATTAACATCCCTCCTCAAATTGATGCTGGTGGGTCAGCAAGCATCAATTTGCTCACAAGGAATTGATGATGCCCTCGAGTGAAAGCCTTTGTAAACATATCAGCAATCTGCAAAGCTGAGGAAACATGTGGCAGAGTGTTGAGATTTATTGTATGTTTATATATATTCAGGGTTTTCAGGGACCTATGGGCAAATAGGTAATTATGAAATAGTCTAGGGTTGTTTTTATAAGAGTGAGGTGTAAGGCTCTATATAAGAAAAAACAAAAGGAAAAAGCTGTTTTTTATGCTAAAAAAGAAGCAATATGGTATCAGAGCTAAATCTAGCAAAGCCCTAACGAAGTCCCGCCTGCGCTACAGTACCACAGCTACAATATCGCCGTCGCCGCTACAGTACCTCCGCCCATTGAAGTTTGCCAGGGGGGCCCGACACCCCCACCGATCCTGAAGAAGGGATTGAGATGGGTTTAATCTAGATCTTGATGTCTTGAAGGACGAAGATTGTGTCAAGAAACAAAAGAAAGGTTGAATGAAAAGGATCTTGATCTTGTGGGTAAAGAAGATCGAGATTGGGTCAAGTTAAGAAGAGGAAGGAAGTCACGTGAGATCTGTGTGATCTAGACTGTGATACTTGAGATTGATCGATGGAGGATATTATGAAAAAACTGAATGAAACGGAGCTCAAAACCTTGCTTCTGGTGTTGGGTCAGCAAGGGGAGGGATCGACACCGGTATATCCACAGCTTATGAGGCTAGATCTCCCTCCTGTAGATTTGAAGCTTGATGGACCAACCACATATCTGAGTTGGTCACGTCGGATTGAGGCTGCTCTAGTGGGGAAGAGGCTAAATGGATACCTAACAGGAGTCAAGGTTGAGCCAACAAGTGGAAGCGTGGAGGAGGATGAGTGGAGGACAACACACGCCTTGCTTTACACCTGGCTATTGAACTCAATGGTTCCAAAGGTTGCTTCAACAGTGGATGGTATTCGAAAGTTAGAGGATATTTGGGTGAAGCTGAAGAGGATATTTGCTAGGGCTGAGAACCACATGAGGGTGTTCCAGATCCAGCGCGACATAGAGGCGGTGGTGCAGGGTGATAGATCTATTCAAGAGTACTCCATGGAGCTGGAACAGCTGTGGCAAGATCTTGATCATTTTTCACCTATATCGAGTTACAGTGATCCAGGGTGTAAGAGCAAAGAGTTCAATGCACAGATGAGGACTATGCAGTTCTTGGCTCATCTAAACCCGGTCTTTGATCAGAGGAGATCAGTCCTTCTAGCCCAAACAAAGATCCCTTCATTGGATGAGGCTGTCTCTGCTATGATACAGGAGGAGAGTCGCATGAGGCTACACTCTGAGTCGAGTGGACTTCCAGGTGTTCGATCAGCTTTGGCTACCTTGAGCTCATGTATGACAGGTACGCAGGGGGAGACCCGCAGGTGCTACAACTGTGGAGAAGTGGGCCATCTGAGTCAAGCTTGTCCAAAGCCACCTAAGGAGAGAGAGACAGGTGGGCGAGGACAATCTGGAGGTCGTGGTCGTGGACGTGGGGGCCATAGAGGAGGTAGAGGTTACCGAGCACATCTGATGATAAATCTACAAGTAGAGGAGAAGTCAGTTCTTACTGAGGAGGAGCATGAGCCCTTTGAGATGCTTAAGAGGCAGCAGAGAATGGCAGGACATGAGGGAAAGAAAAGCATGACAGATGAGATATCCACATCTGACTCCAGGGGTAATCTTTCTACTTTTGCTCATTCTGCCACAGGTACTGCACATGCTTGTCTCTATACCTCCCACTAGATCACTAGAATGGATCATAGATTCTGGTGCATCTCGACATATGACAGGAGCGTCTAGTGAGTTCACTTCTTTCACTCATTTGACCCCTCCAGAAAGCATCCAAACAGCGGATGGCACATCTCAGCCTGTGGTTGGTAAGGGTACAGTTAAATGTACCGATTTAGTGACATTGTCCAATGTATTGTATGCTCCCTCATTTCCAGTAAATCTATTGTCTATCAGTGCTATTATCCTCTAACTAAATTGTGTTGTTTCTTTTGATATTCCCAAGGTGAACTTCACAGAGAAGGGGACAGGTCGGAGACTTGGGACTGGCACGTGGTATAGAGGATTGTGGTACATGGACAGAGAGGGGATGGATTCAGCGTTGACATCTTTGGTAGAGGGCGCCGGAGTAGGAATGTCTGGGATGACTGTAGAGGAGGTGTTTCTACTGCATCACCGGCGTATGGGACACATTTCATTGCCTGTTTTGAGTCGGTTGTACCCTTCATTGTATGAAAGGACAAATAAAGAAAAGTTAGCTTGTGATGCTTGTGAGTTAGGAAAACCATATCAGAAGCTCTTATCATAGCTCTGGGAATAAAAGTTCTGGGGTTTTTGATCTTATTCACTCTGACGTGTGGGGGCCTTGTCCGGCAAATACAATAAATGGTTATAGATATTTTGTAACTTTTATTGATTGTTTTTCTCGTGTTACTTGGTTGTATTTGATGAAAAATAAGAATGATGTACTTGCTTGTTTCAAGGACTTTCACAAGGCAATACAAACTCAATATGGCGCCGTGGTTAAGGTATTGAGATCAGATAATGGGACAGAGTACACTAACAAAGCATTTGAGGAGTACTTGTCTACACAGGGGATACATCATCAGACTACTTGCTCATATACACCGGCACAGAATGGGGTAGCAGAACGGAAGAACAGACACCATCTAGAGGTAGCCCGGTGTATGATGATATCGATGAATGTCCCAAATTATCTATGGGGGCAAGCGGTCTTGACAGCTGCTCAGCTTATCAACAGGATGCCCTCGAGAATATTGGATTGGAAGTCTCCCTATGAGATGTTGAAGGGTGATAATGGAGGAGTTATAGCCTCTAGTCCTGACTATTAGCTTTATAAACTTAAATAAAGTACAAATTAACTCTATTCCACCAGCGCTACAGTTTAACTATCCAGATGAAGCAAGGCATATGATAAAGGTCTCGATACTGAGAAACTCTTGTTGGTTCCTCCATCGTAGGACCAACCTTTCTCCAATTGGTGGTGAGGGCGCATGCCCTCCATAGACTGAGCTGCTGGATTATACTACTGTCATTTCTGACTGCTGCTGCTCCTCGTGCATCAACGTCGTCTTGTATAGCACGATGATGTCTCAGTAACGAGACCTTTATCAGATGCCTTGCTTCATCTGGATAATTAAACTGTAGCGCTGGTGGAATAGAGTTAATTTCTAAATTTACATACCCTTCTCCTGGGGGTACTGTTTCTGAGTCATAATATTTAGCTGGAATTGCTTGAATTCCTTTGCTTCCTAAAATATTTGTAATATTTTCTACTCTATTTGTTTTCAATGTATACTTAATAGTATTATTTTTTGATATCTGCCTTGTAAATGCCTTTGTAATAGCAATATTCGGTTCTGTATCTATCATATTATACCCTCTAGTCCTGACTATTAGCTTTATAAACTTAAATAAGGTACTCAGAGTTACTATGTAATCCGGTGTCATATAAGTTACTTCAAAATTATTGTTCATGTCTGCTTCAGCTAATCTAATAGCAGATCTTGAGACAGAATCTATATGCCTTATGTCTACTAGGCTTGACAAATTAGTAAGTCAAGGTTATACGGTAATTTTTAACTGAAATATCTTGGAAAATACTGATCAGTTACTAATGCTATACTGATAGTGTTTTCTACTAAACAACTGTTAATTTAAACTGTGCTGTAATAAACTGAAAACTGAGCTTTTTTTTTTTTACTGAGCTAAAATGAGCATAGTGAAATTATAAGAGGAAAAAGTAGAATGGTATTTAATTACAAAAGACTGAATGATAATACAAAAGAGGATAAGTACCCTTTACCAAGTAAAGAAGCACTTTTACAGAAGATAAAGCACACCTTTATCTATAGTAAGTTTGATTTAAAGAGTGGTTTTTGGCAAGTTAGAATGGAAGAAGACAGTAAGAAGTGGACAGCATTCATAACCCACAATGGCAATTATGAATGGAAAGTAATGCCTTTTGGATTAAAAAATGCACCACAAATCTTCCAGAGAAAGATGGACAGAATCTTTAGAAAATATCCTTTCATTGTAGTATATATCGATGATATTTTGCTTTTTAGTAACACTATTAGTGAACATGTGGAACATCTTTTAATATTTTTTAATGAGTGCAAAAGGAATGGCCTCATCTTATCAGAAAAGAAGATGAAGATAGGCTGCAGAAAGATAGAGTTCTTAGGTGTCCTGATTAGACAAGGGCAAGTAGAACTACAAAAGCATATTGCGACCAGTATCTTAGATATGCCTGACAGACTGGAAGGCTTAACACAGATTAGATCATTTTTGGGGAAATTAAATTATGCCAGGAATTTCATTCCGAACTTAAATCAGTTAGCTGGACCTCTTTACATGAAAACAAAACAAACAGGTGAAAGAAGGTTCAATAATGAAGATGTTAAGCTAATTCAAAAAATTAAGGAGGTAGTCAGAAAAATTAAGCCCTTACAATTACCACCAGAAGGTGCGTATCTAATTATGGAATCTGATGGACGAATTGGAGGATGGGGAGCTGTACTCAAATACAGACCCACTAAAACCAGTCCATTAAGAGAAGAACAAATTAGTAGGTATGACAGTGGAACATATACCACGCCAGTATTTAGTACAGATGCAGAAATATTAGCTGCAATTAGAGCAATGGAGAAATTTAAATTATTTGTTATTTCTACGGAAGAATTTACATTAAGAACAGATTGCTTGGCAATCTGTTCTTTCTATCACAAGAAATCAGAAAATAAGCTATCCTTAAATAGATGGCTATGTTTTGTAGACTTTATCATAGGAAATGGTTTTAAAGTTAATATTGAACATATTCAAGGTACTCATAATTTTATTGCAGACCAGCTCAGCAGGATGGTGAATGACACCTTTGAGGACCGCGCCAGCTAAGGTATGGCATCTTATCCCTACTCTAAGACGTAGGATGGTCCATCAGAATGCTTAAAGAGGGGATTACAGAAACCAGTAAGTTCCGCAGTACTTTAAGCATGGTGGCGTCCGGAGAATCTTATCCCGGAACCAACAGATTCGTTCCTCCTTTAGCTTGATGGTGGCTACAGAAACCGGTAGGTCCATCCTTTCAAGTTATGGGGAGAATCTGGGCTAACTAGACCACCATTCTATAAATACCAGACTCCACATCCAAAATAACCCAACAAATGGGCAAGAATCTACAAATTAGTGAGCTTTTGAAACCCAAACACCTTATTTCTGAGAGAGCTAAGAGAAATATGGCAGCAAGGACATTAGCTCAAATGGCATCCACATCTCGCACGCCACAACCAGCGTATCCTATGGATACAATGTTATACCTCCCAATGTTTCCAGTTAATTCTCCCTTGCACTTCAAGACGAAGGCTGTACTCAACCTTCACCAACAGGTCTTAGTAAACAATCTCTGGGCGAGCCGCAGAGATCAAAAGGCATTGATTCCGTTACTCCATCAGTTGGCGGAATTTTTCCAAAGAATTAATGAAGAGGTAGAGCAACAGCATGTGCCTCTGCCGTTAGCTAAGACGAGGGCCCCACTGCCCTTCAAACCGCAGACCGTGGACTTCCTTGTAGAACAAGAGAGAAGGATCAAACACTTGGAGACAGAGCTCCGCATTAAAGAAGAAGAAATTCTAAAAATAAGAAAGACACTAGAAGATCAGAGGGAAGAATTACTCGTCTTTCAGCATACAATTGAAAGTAGCAGGAAAGAAAAATTACAGCAGCTTGAAGACTTTCCTGAGGAACTAACAGAAGTACAGGATGTTGTATTTAGAAAAGTATTACAACATCTAGACGAGGAATTCGTCAACCAAGCAGAACAGTTGAAAAAGATGGCCGAAGACGGAGTCACTCCGCCTGGCATGGCTTTAGCAGGCATAGCGTTCCAAGGTAATAAGCACAAGAGTCCTTATTGCAGGTGTAATGAAGGATTCTCGATTTACAGATGCTCCATCAACCTTTCAAGATGGAGAGATACAGAAGTTGAGGGAGTTCCATTCTCCTTCAAGACCCTGTTCCGACATGGGCTTATTGCCCGTGTCATTATTACAGAAGTACGGCAGATTGATGCGTTTGAAGAACACTTCCAGTTTGCAGCAGTTCTCCGCAAACTATTCAAAACAGTACCCCCAGGAGAAGGGTATGTAAATTTAGAAATTAACTCTATTCCACCAGCGCTACAGTTTAACTATCCAGATGAAGCAAGGCATCTGATAAAGGTCTCGATACTGAGACATCATCGTGCTATACAAGACGACGTTGATGCACGAGGAGCAGCAGCAGTCAGAAATGAACGAGTTGAGCACCATCTCAAGAGTGTGCTAGCATGAGGACTGAGCTGCTGGATTATACTACTGTCATTTCTGACTCCCATCAGAATGAATTTTCACAGAATAAACCCATTTACATCCAATAGGCTTAGCTTTGGGTAGACATGGAACAATATCCCAAGTATGGCTATCATCAAGAGCCTGAAGTTCCATTTGTATTGCTTGTTGCCAACATTTTTGCTTAACTGCCTCTGAGTATGTAGATGGAACTGAAATAGATGATAAAGCAACACTAAAGGATGTATGATTAAAGCCATACCGATTAAGAGGATGGGAGACTCTAGTAGAGCGTCTCAAGATAGGCGGAGCATGATCAGATGGCGGATTTGGTTTAGGAAGGGGCGGTGGTGCTAGACACCGTTTATAAACATACCCAGGCATAAAGCGTTTAGAAGAGAGACACGATTCATCAAAGCTAGGAAGAAAAGCCATATCAGAGAATGACTTATCACCAGTTGGGAAGAAAAACTGGTTTTCAAAGAAAACAACATTACGAGAAACTCGCAGCCTTTTAGAGGTAGCATCATAACAAACAAAACCTTTGTGATTTGTGCTATATCCCATAAACGCACATTTAACAAATTGAGCAGAAAGTTTATGACGTTCATAAGGAGACAAATGAACGAAACAAACACAACCAAAAGTATGTAAATGCTGATATTGAGGATGTTGTTGATAAAGACGAAAATAAGGAGACTCTAGATGTAAAGCTTGAGAAGGCAGCCTATTAATAAGATAAACTGCTGTAGATAAAACTTCTACCCAAAATTGAGGTGGAATAGAGGATTCAATTAACAAAGTACGAGCAACTTGTAAGAGATGACGATTCTTTCGCTTTACCACACCATTTTGTTGAGGTGTATGTGGACAAGAGCGTTGTGAAAGAATACCTTTTTCATTCAAAAAAACATGAAGTGCAGTAGACATGTATTCTCCACCAGAATCAGAACGAAGCACTTTTATAACAGTAAAAAATTGAGTTTCAACATACGCAACAAAAGTCTTGAAGACTGAAAAGACATCAGATTTGGAACGAAGAAAATAGATCCAAGTGAATCGGCTATAGTCATTAATAAAAATTACAAAATATTTATAATGTGCATGAGAGATAACAGGTGTGATCCCCCATACATCACTATGAATAATATCAAAACTTTTATTTGCACGACTACCAACAAAAGGAAAAAGGAGGATATTACTCTTTCCCAATTTACAAGTGGAACAATCAAAAGAAAGGCTTGAAAATTGATCATTATTGCCTAATAAACCAGAAGTCAACATAGAAGACAAAATAGTAGCATGAGGGTGTCCTAAACGTTTATGCCACACCTCACTTTTATTCACAACAGTAGAACAAGCTAAAGAAACATTACTAGAGATATGCAGAGGAAACAAACGTCCTACTTTAGGCCCCTTCGCAATCAACGTCCCCAATACCTGATCCTGCACACAACAACCATCATGAGAAAAATGTACATCATAGTTATTGTCCACCAATTGGTCTACTGAAATAAGATTATCAGAACGTCCAGGTGATATGAAAGCATTGTTGAAAAATAGAGTAATATCACCAATAGCAGTAATTGGCAAACTGTTGCCATTAGCAACTTGAATAGTTTCTGAGCCATCATAGGGGCAAACATTTTTTAGCAAACTAGTCGAGCTAGTCATATGATTTGATGCACCAGAATCAACAAGTCAAGATCTTGATAAAGAATTATCATTACCTTGAAGTCCAAGAGCGGAGAGAGCCGAAACTATTGCTTGAAATTATCATTTGATTTGATTCACCCTTTCAGAAGTAAGAACAGGTGATTGAGCATTTTGATTGACTGCAGGCATAGTGGAAGGCTCAGTTTGAATCTGATTTGTGGAAGAATTGCCAACAATTGCTTGAAAAGCAGTGGTTTGACGATTTTGAGGACGTATTGAACAATCTTTGATAATGTGCCCTTGCTTTTTGCAATAGTTACAAAATTTCTTGGTACAATTTGCAGCAATATACTCATAATTCTTGCAACTGAAACATTGAACCTTACTCATATCTCTACCTTTGCTTTTCCCATGGGCTGAAAATGCCACGTGTTGTAGCAATTTTCTCCTATTCAAGAGTAGTTTGTGTGAGCAGACGTTGTTCTTCACGAAGCAATTCACTGAAGCACACATCCAAGGTGGGAGGAGGATGACGATTCATCAAATTAGAATGAGCATTTTCAAAATATGATCGTAGTTTCCTCAAAAACTGATCGCGCTTGCTAATCCCATGAACCGCCAATACATCAATAAGAGAATCTTTGGGCACTGCTGCACAAACTATATCAGAAAAATCAGCCCATAAATTTTGAAAACCAGAAAAGTAATCCTGAATAGATAGGCTCCCCTGTGTATAACTTGCAATCTCACACTCTAACTGAAATCTCCTGGCTGAATTGGTTTGATTGTAAAGCTTTTTCAAGTATTCCCACATTGTTTGAGCAGTTTTATAAGGACGTAAATTAAGAATTATTTGAGAATCACATGAACCAATAATTCAAGACATCACCCTAGCATCTTTTATTTTCCATTGAGCCAACTAAATAGCATCTGTTGGGGCCGGATCAGTGCCATCAATATGGCCCCATAACTCTTTTCCAGTAACATATAGCCGAAATTGAAATTCCCACGTTGAATAATTCTTTCCCATGAATTTAACACAAAATTCAGAATTGTTAGCAGCCATTATCAATAAAAGCAATCCACAATTAACACCATGAAAGGAGATAAGCACCCAAATATAACTGAAAAAGAAGATTACTAGAATATACTAGCTTACTCTCCACCTAAACTTGATATGCAAGCTTAACACAAATGAAACTTAAAATCTGCGGTGGCTTGCAACTCCATTGACACCAAGAACAACCAAGAATTCCAAAACTCTAGAACCTGAGCTCTGATACCATGATAAAATTTGCTTTGATTGAATGATTCCCTTTCTTTTCTAATTTGCATCAATAAATAGATGAATATACAGTAATTACAGGCTTATTTTTTAGTGATCTATAGCTGATTTCTCTCTAACTACAGCTATACAATCTAATTATATAAAGATAGGCTGTGCAAATTTGTTATATATGGTAACAATACTTGCTATAGATAGTAACATTAACATTCTACACATTATTAAGCATCAAATTTTATTACCAATTGCTTAACGAAGACCAATCTTAAGTAGGTATTTTATACTTGAGAGCCTCTCTCTCTCTCTTTCCCCCCACCCTTCTTCTAAAAGGAAATTGCAGTTTAAATAAAAGTTAAGCTAATACTTGCGATGCATATCCAACTCATTCATTTGCATAATAACATTATTATCTAGGCAATAAAGTATTCAGTGTTACTCATTCATCACAATTCAGTATTCAGTATTAAGAGGTATTTTATACTTTAGAGCCTCTCTCTCTCACACACACACACACACACACCCTAAAAAGAAATTGCAGTTCAAATAAAAGTTAAGCTAATACTTGCGATGCGCATCCAACTCATTCATTTACATAGTAACAATAATATCTAGGCAATAAAGTATTAAGTATTACTCTGTTTACCTTTTCATTTTCAAACAAAGTTACAACTCAAAGGAAGATTTGGATAATAATGCCAGTTTCTATATGTTTTTCTCATTTGAGGATCAGTGAGAAAAGATAAGCTAAGTAAGATCCTATATTGTTTTTAAAAAACATACAATGCAATCCCAGTTTCCATATATTTTTCCCATTTGAGGATTGGTGAGAAAATACAAGCTACCTAAGATATATTACTGTTTTCAAAAAAACATACTATGTAATGCCGAAGGAGGTGATACAATTTGCTATTGAAGAGCAAAACAGAAATCAATAGAAAGTATTTTAGAGCAATTATATCTATATATAAAATTCAAGAACTAAGACATGCCGAATGATTTACTAAATAAAAGATTGATGCACCAAGATTAGTATTATATCATTTTGTACAAAAAATGAATTCCTGTCTTAATTCTCTTACCCAATTAAGTTGATAAAATGAGAAGAGTAAATAAGAATCCAGAACAAGATGGCACATGCTATGACATTGGTATATTAAATTGAGGTCTAACTAAGGATAAGGTTAATAAGCTCAGTAAAATTACGACCAAAGATCACCCAAGGGACTATTTTAAGTATCCTGAATGTTAATCCTCCCAATTGCATTGAAAGATTGAGGAGATTGAATGCATAATGCTATTTGAACTAAATGGATTTACCAAATTGATTTCACAAATTAATAATAGCAACCAAAATCACCTTGGGGTGTTATAGATTCCAAGAAAAAACTCACTGATTAGGAAAGTCAAGAATGCTATCTGGTATTAAACACCATCAATAGCACTACTCAGGTTGAACACATGAAATAAAAGAAGGCCAAGAGTTTTGATGGGCAATAGTAAGAATAGCTTCAATAGAATTGACGGCAAAATCACAGTGACTTGGAAGAATAAACTGATGGCAAACCGATTGGATTGAGTTAACTACTAAAATTTTGAGATTTCATTTGTCAGTAGTATTCAACACTGATGGCGGAATTTGAAGGGTTTCAAGAACTGCACACGTATTCACAAGGGCACATGTCCATCCAATTGCACATTTTCAGGAAAGAGGCATGAATATAATGTGCTTCATTAAACTGCTAGTCAGTACAAGACACAGGACTATATTTCATCTACAAAGAGAAGGAAATTTGAAAAGATAGTCTGACCATTGTTTCATAAGAATCACAGACCCACCAAGCTATATGCAAACCAGCAGTTAGAACACACCAAATATATCCAAGCACAAATATCCTGCAAAATAACTCAGATTATAATTCATGGTTTGTAATAGAAAAACAAAAGTGACAATGAGTAATAATGCTTATTAAAGATTTATTGAATTGTAAGATGTAGGAAAAAACCTTTCCATATCCTCAGATGCACACAGAGCTAAGATGATGTCTCTACTCTTCATGATTGAAGTTACAGAAACACTCTCAGAGCTTCGACAACTTTCTCAGGCCTATTCATAAATTAAAGCATGTTCATAGGAAGAAGTGCAAGTAATAAGAATTTTAGTGCTACAAGATATTGTGAACAAAAATTGTGATAAGTTATCTGTTACCAGTCTTCCTGTGGCATATGACCAGCACCTTCTAGAATATTAAGTTTGACAACATCAGGATTTCTCTTCTGGAATTCCTCTGCTTCAGCTTTGGGCAGGTACTTGTCAGCTATGCCCCATGCAACAAGTAAAGGCTTTTCCCAACTGTAATCCCAACAAGAAGATAAGCATTTATCTTGCGAGAAATAGCTTCAACTTCACAATAAAAGCAGACAGAAACAGCAACCAATCTTATGTAGAATTTTCTAGAGTACACTATATTACATTATAGCCTTGTGCCTTGCACAATGATGCCATTTTGGTGACTCCAAAAAATTTAAGGAAATTAAAAGATGCTACAAAAGGATTGTGCTTACTTAAATTTATATATACTTAATCACAAAACAACTGGATATTGAACTTAAAATAAATATCTATTATGAAAATTATACGCCAACAATATTTGGATGATACTGTAAGAGGCAAAAGAATCTGGAATGGGTAAAAGATACCCTTTTTTTTGTTGGTAATTTGGATTGCACATATATGCTGTTCTTAATATTAGGTGTTGGGGTAATCAAGATGCGAAACCAAAACTTTACATTAATGGGAAAAGCATATCTACCTAATTTCAAACAAGATGAGATTTATTTAAGATAAGTGAACAGATAAATCTAAATGCTCATGTTACAGCTCTTGAATAGAGAGAATAGCTCCATAGTGAACTCTACAATTTAACTTATGTGGGTACCAAACCAAATGAAAAACCCACAAGAAGATAATCTATTTCTTTCATAAAGCAAGAAATCAACATGTATGGTAGAAAGAGTTTTTTAAAGGAGCAATCATGAGCTTCCAGAAAATGATAGAAGTATCACTATGTTAGTGCCTATGATCAAAGACAATTTTACTTGATGCCAGATGGGAGATGAGAGAAAATTTCAATTTGTGATTATAAAGCTTTTCTCGGATTTTGGTTTAGATTTTATGTTAGCAAATAGTGATTATAACATGCAATTAATAGTTTAATCAAATGTAATTGAAGAGAATTACAATATCCATTCTAGGATTAGGGGCATGCTAAACACTTGGACTAAGACGGATTTCACCCACTCATTGTAGGGTATTCCAGCATCTCTCTAGTTGTTAGGGTACAACTAAATTAGTGGATACTCCTTGCGCCCACATGTCTCTGCAAGGAGTGAGCCAAATACCACCCAAGTCTAGAGAAGCATGATGGAGAATGATCATGTTGGAAGAAATAATTAGGTCTTTTTTTCTTAATGAAAGAATAGGATAACTAGCAACCGAGAGATAGCCAAGGATGTATATAAATGGATGATCAGCCAACAGTCCAAAATATATCCATTAAGGTTAAATCACCCAGTGGCTATAAAAGAAGCAATTAGTAGATGAGCAAAAACAAAAAAAAAAAAAAAAAAAAAAAAGCTAAGCCCAGTGAACTAGGAACCACCACTACATGCACCGCCACCGTCGCCCGGTCGATGAGTCGGGCGGGCGGTGCACACGTTCTTGTGTGGTAGAGAGTGTTATGGCCCCAACAAAAGCCTGAAAGGGAATTTAAAGGAATAAAAACAAAAGCATTATGTATAAGAACACAAGTCTTTACATCCGGAGTGGACCTAAGCTTTGTAAGCAAAAGGAAAAAAGGTTTTGGTTTGGTATTACAAGAAGCTGGATCCAGCCCAGTTCCAATAATTTAGAGAAAGATACCTTAGGATAATAGACGTCCTGACCAAACTGGTGAATTTAGAGACATCCAAGATATTATTGCCGAAATATGTTTAGATTTTACAATTTCATTTTCTAAGTTGAGCGGTGAATGTAATTTGCTTTTATTATCATTTCAGTGAGGATCATATCCACTAACTCATTTGTGATGTTTTTATCAATTTGCAAGGATTGTATTTACAATCTAAACCAAGCAAGATCTAGAAGAGTCACATGATTATTAGCACCTGAATCCATTAATCGACTAGTAGGAACATTACTTTAATTGCTATTTTAGTTGGATTGGCAATGATGCAAACTTTTAGACAATAGGAATTGATCGAGTTGATTGAGTAAACAAGATTCGATTTCTTCTTCAGATAAGGGGTGGATGTGGATTGGTTAGAATAGTTAAACAGTCCTTAGATTATTATTAACTGCTCCATTCAATTTGATCAACTGTTTTTTCATTTTTTTTATAAAGATAATGTTAATCACAAAAAAAGGACATCATCTTTTTTTAAATTTATTATATTAATCATTTGATTCAAAATTTTAGTCTAAAAATGTTTAAATAAAAAAACATACATGATTGCAGGTTTTTCCTTTTCATATGATAAGCGTTAAGAATTTGTAAATATGATTAGTGGCAGCAAGTGGCAAACGACTAAAAGAAGGAATCAGGGCATAAACATGAGATATAGTTGAATAGGGAGAAAGAGTAACAGTTGGAGTTTTGGAGAAATAAAGAATGATTGGAGACTCAACCTCTACTTCTAGCTCTATTTCCTTAGAAGGAAAGAGATATTTAGTCACTGAGAAGGTTACACAAGATTGAGATTAAAATGCATGAATGGAATTAAAGATGGGGATGTGCGTATATTCAAAAACAAATGACACTAGGGAGCAAAAGATAAAACTGAAAGAGGATGGAAAAAAAGAGTGATAAAGTAAAGATTAAAGAATCCAATTACAGGGGCCAAAAGAGATTTGAGTGGATGGTTGGACTTGCACATAGGAATGGGCAAGAGGTAGGGTTCTTGGTCCCTTTCCCCCTAAGGAATGACGATAGGGATAAACAATCATCGGATCCAACAGTATGGTGGGGCCAAAAAAAAGCACCCCCTTCCCTAAGGGAGCACTCCTAGGTCTGAGTTGAAATTTAACTTATTTATAAATATAATATAAACTTTATAACTTATAAAAGGTTAAAAGAAAAAAAAAATCCAGAAATCTCAATTTCTCCCTTGTTGCCCCGCCTCTTCCAATAACTGGCATTTGTGGCACGGTTTGTTCCGACTCCAGTCTAGTATTTTGTTTTTCTCAATTACACTTTTTGGGAACAATATCAAATTTGAAAATGAAAAAGATCTAATCTGACGAACATAAAAGCCTTTTTTTGTGGAAAAAGTCACATAGACCCGCTACCAATATATTCCCTATTTTCAGCTTTCTTTTATGCAAACATTAACCACAAAAGTTAGCGACTAATTACACATACATTATTTAGGTAATTATCTTTCATATTTATAAAAGTTCTCTATTTTGAAAATCTGTTCAATTCTCCAATCCTATGATAACTGATAATGGTGATTTTGATGGTAAAAGGGAAATATAACCAACTTGAGGATGAGCATGAGAAGATTATTGTTGCAAAGATAACAACAACAGTAAATGCGAAAGCTTGATAGATGATTTTGATCTTTCGTATATGAAAACTACATATTTGTGATCATGCATTTAGTGCATTTTCCTAGCACTTGTAGTAAATTCTTCACTTTTTTTTGCGCAAGTTACTTCTTTCGTAATTCTGGTGTGTAGAAGGGCGAAATTAGGTCCCAACTCTATGCCAAATGAGAGTATTTTAGAGAAAAAAAGAAAGATGACATAACTCAACAGATGGACCAGGGCCAGCTCTTCAAGATACAGAGCCCTTCAAGCCAGCTGGCACACCTATGGCCTGTAAAGGTAGCTGGGGCCCAATCCTTACCACTAAGTATAAAAGACTTTAAAAGAGGTTTTTCAGCAGGGGAGAGGGCAGGAGATGGAAGGGTGGCGGCTGAGGAAGAAGAAGAATTTCTGAAAGCTCTGAGAAGAGTGAAAGTAGAAGGAAAAAGTCTGAAAATTGATGATCAAGCCAGCAGTTTCTTTTTGTGTGAAGCATAGGGAGTCTTTAATTTTTGAACCCGGTGGTTGCTTGAGTTGCGTCTAGGCTTATGTCTTTTATTTGCTGTAATCCAAACATGAGTGTAAAACTCAACTCTAGGTTTGAGATTAGCCTAAAGTTGTGGATGATTTTGTTAGTGTTTTGTAAGAATCTTTTATGATTAATGTAAATTATTTTAAGTTGGCTTTATGACTTGCAGTTGCACAGTGAAAACATTTTACTTGCATCACCACAAAGACCAAGGTGAACTTAGTCTTGGAAATCTTTAAGGCCAACCTTGAAATTCCTAACTAGGGTTTCTTGAGGGTTTATTATTGTCTTTAGGCTTAATGGTCTTTGAGAGGGCTTAACCACCACAAAAGTAGGGGTTAGCACAATCAAAACAACTTGTTATTTCTTGAAAGAGAGTGACAAGTATTCAATGACAATTGCCCTTCAAAATGACTTGCCTAGGGCTAATAGAAACCTAGCACCTTTTTCACTACTCTTTGTGGTGAACTTCCAAGCTTAGAATTTCTTATAATTGAATTTCAGTCCCCGCCCCCGCTTCTTCACATTCTTAGCTCCTAGGATTTGTAGTTTTATTATTTTAGTTCATCCACATCTAAATTGCTCATTAGCCTAGATAGTCTATGGTTGCAATTGATTCGTATTACACACTTGGTCTCCGAGGAATCGACATCTTAATTACTATTTGGCACAAACCGTGCACTTGTGGTAACCAAGCACTAAGATGTGATTTCATTGATCAAGCATGTGGTGCTGTTTTAACTGTATTTTGAGTTTTATCATGTTATCTGCATGTAAAACTTATTTTTCATGGAGTTTATGACAAATATGATTTCCGCTCAGTAATATTGCCATTTTGTCTTTGATATCATTTAGTTAATTTGATTTTCCTTTTTTCTTTTTGAAACAATATCATGAATCCATGATTTTAGTTTATTGATTTCTTTTTTATTGTTTGGATTCGGGGTCGGGGATCCCCACAACATGGGGAATGCGGTCTTTCTTGCAGGTTACCCACTTAGAGGAAGGGACGGGGTACCCCTGCCTGGTTGAAGCGGGTGAGAAGGAAGTCCCTTTTCCTGCCCAAACGCTTGCTCATTCCTACTTGCATAATTGCACATAGTCAAGTAGATGGAGATTTAGGTATTAGTCTTACTAGAATTAGACCAAGTGGGCTGTTGACTGTTAGAATTGGGCCAAGTGGCCACTTAGGGTGCTTGGACTTGTGTGTAGTGGCTAATCAGTGTGTCCTAATTGATTCAAATTCAATCCAAGTGTGTCCTAATTGTTGTATAGTGTTTTGAAGAGTAAATTAAAAATGGGTCCACATTGTTGATCTACATAAAGAGATAAAGAGATGCAGGTTCAATCTAAATGGTTTCATTGGTTAAAAATGGTGTCTATATCATTACTTTCAAGCAAGTTCACGGGTTAGTGGTTACTGGGCTTAATTAATTGGCGTCAATGAAGTTGGTTCAATGACAAATTATTTGGATTCAATGACAAATTATTTGGACAATGTCACTTTTGCTGGTTAAAGAAGCAGTAAAGATTCAATAAGAATATCAAAGACTACTTTGGCTCTCATTTACCGAATCAAGTTTTAAACCATAGCAAATAGACTACATTGAATTATATATTACCTCAAAGACGAAAATCCAGTCTCTATACGGGTCAGGACATCTTTGAAATTTGCTTTTCGCGCAGCTTCAAGAATTGCTACAAAAAGCATGGATCTATCAGTACATTTATTTCACAAAAGGGAGCATCAACAAAATTCATTTCGGTAAAAAAGTAGAAAGACAAACCTAATTCAAAATAATAATAAGTGACAAGCTAGGATAAAAATTACATCATAGTTATCAGTAGTTAGTCCCTTTGACATAAAAAACAGTGGTTAAAATAGGTCATTCACATGAGAGGTTGATATCATAGATGCAATATAATTATCAAAGAAACAAAGAATGAACGAACTCTAGTGCTACCATATGTATCATTGTTTGTACTAGGTATTCATTAAACTTAAAGAGAAAAATCAAAAAGGAACAATAAGAAAAAAATTTTGAGAAAGTTTTAAAAATAAATGTGAAATAAAACTATGAAGAAGCGATAATGTGTAGGAGAAGTTTTGTGGGCTCATTAATATGTAAACTTGGAGATTAGAGAGCAATGCTTGATATTGCATTGTAGCTATTTGAAAGTTGGTGATTTGCCTCAAATGATTGTTGATATGGGATCCATAAGCCCATTTGGTCAGGTCAGGTTTTGGGTGAAATGAAATAACCAACTTGAGGAATATTACCTGTGGAGTTACAACCACTGATTTTTAATCCTCACCTCACCCTCAGATTGAGTAAGATCTAATGGTCGAAAAAGCGAGAGTTGCGAAGCAAAGAAAGAAAAGAAAATTAAAGAAAATAAAAGAAAGATAAGCAAGAGAAATTGGAGTTGGGAAACAAGAAAGAAAAAAAGGCCCTTTTTGGTGCCTTGATAATAGCTTCTTCTTGCTAGGATTAGGGAACAATTCCTGAGACCTTACCTGTGTTCTATCTACTCCAATGGTAAAAGCCTTGTATGTTTTCTCTTGCTTGTGCTGCTATGCATTGTTATGTTTGAGGTAGCATCTTTCCTCTGGCATTTGCAATCTTTCCAAGTGGTAATGGAGCAAAACTTGCATTGTTCCTCCATGGATATATGCCTAGACTTGCCCAAACCACATAAATTTGTTGTCATTATGGTATGTATTCATTGTGTCAACTGAAACCCTAGGCCTAATTGTGCACTTATTTGGCCATGGTGTGAAGTCATCTAAAGAACCTCTTAATTATTATCAATAGGTTATGCTTATGATCCAACTTAAAGTGTATATTTAGCTTAAGTTTTGTGTTATCTTTTTTCCTCAAATTCTGAAATCCAGCATAAGCCTACTTAAAATAAAATTGAAGTAAAACATGAAACTCACACTCTTACATGAGCTACCAGATTTAACTTCAATTTTGGCAACAGCATTTCCAAATCCAATCCACCCATTAATTATAGTCATTTGATGACAACATCTTACCTAACCATCAAATAAACTCTCTAAAAAGCATAGTTGGCCAAGTCAGCTAACCCACGACATCCTTAGACCAAGCCACATGTTCAATGGATCTATTTGGGTCCAAAGTTAGATTTGAAAGGGTCAAGTTAAATCCAAGTCCAATGATTAAATAACATTAAAGACCCTCGCCTCTCTTGAAGTACACCAACCTCACCTCATCATCTGTCCTTCCTGGCTAGTTTCTTTCTTTTCAACAATTTCTAAGTCTTTTGATTTTAAAATTTATGCTAGGGAATTAAGGCAGAAATAAATGCTTGCAATTTATAAAATGCCATCTATCATATTTATAGAAACCAAATTATCATGTTCTTCTAAGAGGAACATGCCCAGAATAAAGACATAACAGAAAATTTATTCAAGGCGAGGGAAACAAGGCATGCTGCTAGCATTAGGATTACATGCATATAGAAAATGCATAAAGATCAAACTCTCAATATACATTTAATTCAGATGATAAAGTCAGAACACGAACCAAATCCAGGGCCACTACTTGCCAAGTATGGTAGTCTGTATACATCAGCTTTTTCTGACTTCAGTACATATCTGTTGAATGGTGCAACTTGTAATGTTCTCATATGTAAATTCAATACTAAGTTATTTACAACTAAATCTTAAAAATAGAAATTGATAAAAACAATATATTTAGCAACCTACAACTTTTGGAAAATCTAACACAAAATCCATCACAGAAAAACTTAAATAATCAATGGTGCTAATTACAACACCAATACATTATCCAAAATTAAATTACCTCTTGTGATGATGATATACTAACTTAAAGAAGTAAATAAAACTGAGTTTGAATAAAAAACATCATGCCATGGAAATGAAAAATCTCTATTGGTTAGCCCAATGCTTCAATTTTACCACAGCCAACCTGTTTCCATTATTTTCACTCTCACTTTCCAGTTGCTACTGCTTAATCCTTTTATGACAAGACTTTCTTTAGGGTAATTGTCATTCTTAAAGAAAGGATAGCTATCCTATATGTAACAATCAAGTTGTAAAACAGCATCCATAAAAATAAATTCTACCAAGGAACAATCAAATTAAGAAAAAGAGACACATTCTATGAGAAGAGAAATGTAGACAAAAAGGTCTTCACCTTTAGCCCGTTTCATCGAGGGGGGTTATAGTATACTACATTTGCAATATAAGGTGCATCCATTAGCCATGCCTAGGATACCACACATCTGTCTCAAGCAACTTCATATTAGCCTTCAACATTAACCAGAGTTTCCTATTAAAGATAATGGTTCAAACAGTGTTGCTTTTTCTGATTTCTAGACTATTCAAACATAGAAAATGTAAAAAAAACATAGAAAAATGTTTAAATAATATGAAACTTTAGAAATTTAAAACCCAATAAAAATATGCATTATTACTTAGTGACAAAAATAATTTACCAAAAATTCACATTTTTTAACAATAAAATATTGCACATTAATACTATCCTTTTTAACAAACAATTAACAATATATGAAAACATAAACTTGAACCCAAGCCTGTTTAAACTTTAAACAATATATCAAATTAGCTATAAATCTTTTTTTTTTGTGATAAACATTAAATTTGGCTAACTACATTCCAATATTGATCTATCTCTGCAATTTGACGACCAAATTAATTATCCCACTAAACTTAATCATTGTATTATCTTCTAAGATACTATGTAACATTTATATATTTTCATAATTTATAATTTGATTGAAATACCTTGGTTTTAGAACATATATGGGTCAGCATAGTCCATACCTCTTTACTAGACATTTACCAGTTAAATGTTCTATCACATTTCAAAATACTGATTATTACAAACTTTAGATTGATTCCATAAAATTTGTTGTCTAGTTAAACTATTGTGTTCTACATTGGTTCTTATAAATTAATATGGTCAAAGTTGTCATGATATATTGTTGATCATATATTTCTTAGCTTGAAATGATGGACCATAAGACACTCAGTTTTTTAGAATCTCATCAAGGCCCAACACAAGATGAACATTTTACAATGCATCAACAAGCAAAATTACTCTCCTTGCTGCTTATACAATCTTGAGCCTTATGCTTTTATGCACTAAATGTCAAAGCGAATTATCTCCGTAACAAGTGCTACTTTCTCTATCAAAACAAGACTTCCTTACTGTTTTAGTTATCTCTTCAACATTTTAACTGATTATTAATGTTTATCGTGCATTTTTTGTGAATTTCAATCCTTCTTCCAAAGCCAGAAAATTGATTTAACTTTCAAGATTCATGAGCTTGCATCTTTATGCCTTGAGAATATGGAATGACAATGGGCTAAATAAGGTAATTAGAATTTATTGCTTGTTAAAGATGTGCGACGTCCAACACTTTTAACTCGACAATGCATTCATGTTATGAATAACACTTTACTTTTATTTGCTATACTATGGAATTGAACAGATCTTCTAAATCTAAACATTCAGAGTGTCTAATGCATTTAAGAGGACTTTTAGATATCACTGGAATGCAATAATTTTATCAATATATGACTAGGAAATTCTATCTTGAGACTGTCTATAATAGATATTTTAGAATAAGAAATATATTTAGGAGGGTATATTTCTTAGAATTCTGAACAAGTATGATGTTTAATAAGCAAAAGAAATTCAGTTTTATTAGACTTCAGGCAATTAAGATGCCTTTGATGTGCTTTTGTATAATGACAGCAATGCAGATTAATTTGACTCTCGGTTCAAATATAAAGCAAGATACAAAAGAAAATTCACAAATTGAGCAGTAGATGAAGGATACATACGGGCTACCTGCTTCAATAAAACGCTCAGCCATAATTGCATTTTGGCAAGTAAATTCACCATAAAGGGGGATTCTGAAAGGAAAGAAAATGTATTACACATAATTAGACAAGTTGATAGCCACTTCTTTTAGAAAGAGCTAACAAAATATAGTTAGGATTTCAAGTTAGAAAAATACAGTAAAAGAAAACTACCTTAAGGCAAAGAAAAAATTTTGATCACCAAGGCTATTTTTACGCTCAAAAGGCATATTTATTATTTTTTCTTATTTATCTTTCACTTTTGTTATTTAATTTTGCTAGAAAGGTTGAGACTGCCCTGAAAGGTAAGTACTGCATTGTAATATACCTTTTACAGTTACCACAAAAACTATAATTGAATCAGATATACGAAGGAAGGATCCGATTTTATTACACATGGTAAATGTTATAAAGGATGTGAGGGTGTATACATATGTACAGATATATACATATCTCCCCTCATATAACATATGCATGTTTATACATAGATACAATAAAAACAGACCACGATTAATTACATCAAGTTATCAATAAAAAAGCAATAATTAGTTTCTAAACTAGATTCTGATGCAGTAAATGAAATGGTAGATTCTAACCTCAACTTCTGAAAAAGCCCAGGAAGCTGAGATGAAACAGTTAATGGCATATTCAGAATGGCAACTTTCAAAACTTTATCTGAGTTTTTCAAAGCCCAGGTTAATCCATATGAACCTACAAGAAAACCCTAGAGATTGATAGAAGATATTAGTTTGTACAAACCACACACATTGCTCCAAATATTCTATACAATCTCAAGTAACAAAGTACATGAATGGTTTAGGCTAAAAAGACAGATTATTATCTTATTATATGATATTTCAAGCAAAATGATGTTCATAAAGATAAGTTTGCGGTACCTGGGTTACTAAGAAGAAAGGTGAGTTGACACCAAGCACAGAAAGAAGCCTGTCAAATTCTACATGGAACTCTTTTTCTGGATGCCAAAATATAAGAAAATCAAATCACAGAAGTTTAGTTTATAATTGCTGTGAAACTGATAATCAAGCTCTTCATACCAGTGTAAGAAAATCCATATCCTGGTTGGGGTTTATCGCTAAATCCAAAACCTATCCAGTCAGGTGCAAAACAGTGGTAGCCAGCCTCTGCCATCTGACAGATAGATCACTACATAGGATTGAGATATGCAAACCTCAATATGACAAGGGTATTATAAATAGATTAAGAAATTGTGCCATCTTTAATAACAGACATGCTATGCACACTAATAGCTGTCCATAGTGGTGCACATTCGAAAATAACCATTTTTCATGCTTGCGATGGAATGAGTTATAACTTGTATTTGAAAAACAGACACAATGTTTAAAAACTTGTTTGAGGCATACGCCTCGAGGCGGGCCTCGAGGCAAGGCAGAAAAAACTGCCTTGAGGTGTATGCCTTTCCTTCAATATTTGATGCATATGCCTTTTCTATATGAGGTGGTGTACGTCAAGGTGTTGCACCTCAAGACGCAAGAAGTGTAAGCCTTAAATAGTTGGGTTATCAAATATCCCAGATTTAGAAAAAAAAAAAAAACATACAGGTTTTAGGGTTTTTTTGTTTAAAAAAAATTCATACTCCGTGGGCATTTTTGGAAAATAGAAGCAATTAATATAAAAAAGGCAAAAAAAAGAAAAAGAAACCCCAATGAAGCAGCATATGCCAAGAGACACTCTCCTCAGTCTCACATTCGTCCTACTAAGCATCTTCCCTACATCTCCACGGCTGTGAGAACACCAACGTTTGGGCTAGTGATCACCGACGCTTGCCGCGCAAACCACAAAGTCAGCTATTTTCTCCGAGCCGTGTGTGGATGAACCCATACGCTCTACATCTCTGCAAGCTAAACCAGTCACCCGATATACTACCCTCACCCCAACTCTTGTAGTTCCATCTCTCCAATATCCCCCATCGTGACCGCCAGTTGATGGTTGCAAGTGGGTTTTTTTCTATTTTCTTTACTCATTTTTGCCTTGTTGCTCTTGTTGCCGATTATAAAGTTATGATTTTCATTTTATTCAAATTAAGCATAAGTAAGATTGAAGACATCTAAGAATAAAGCCAGAGATGGAAATCTTGTGGGCGGTTCATCTAGTTGTATAAAAGGTAAAAGAAGCGAACCAACTTGGAAATATGACACAGAGATGGAGATTCCTGGAGGTGCAAAAAAGATATGTATATATGGGATAAAGTTTTTGTAATAAGGTTGTTAAAGGTGTAAAAAGATTGAAGAAGCACCTTGCTTGTATTCGTAAGAATGTTGCCATAGGTCCTTAAGTTCCTCAAGAAGTTAGCAAAAGATGAATGCATATTTGAAAAAAAGTGAAGTAGCTAAGCAAATGGCACAACAAAGATTTGGTGATATGGTTCATTCGGGATCTTAATTTGGAAGTCAGTTATCCTTAGAAGATGCTAATTCTTGTCCTGATCCATTTGATGCTTCAAGTGGTGATCCTTCAAGAGTAGTTAAAGGACTAATGGATAGATTGATTGTTAATTCGGGAGATGGTAGATAAGGTCATCAAGAGGATTTAAAACCAATGAATCCTACAAGAGCAAAGTGAGAGCTTCAATTGAAACGTGATTTGCATGCTGCGACATATTTCTTGAATCCATATTACCATTACGATGACAATAGATTAACCCAGCCTGAGATCAAAAAAGGTTTGTTCAATTGTAAGCATAAGTTTGTTAAACAAGAAAACATAGTAAAGGTGGACCTTCAAATGGATGATTTCCGAAACAAATGGGGGTTTTTTGGTCTTTATCAAGATAGACCAACTTCCAAAAGACGTGCTCCAGGTATGTTATAAGGTATATTGTAAGTTTTGAATTTAAAGTTAGTTTGTCATGTTATTGACTCGTTGTTACTTATTATGCTTTTATTTTCATATAGCTGATTGGTGGATTCAATATGGAGAAGAAATCCCTAAACTTCAAAGCCTTGTTGTGAGAATATTGATGCTCTCTTGTTCAACATATAGATAGGAGAGAATTGGAATTATTTTGATCAGGTTTTAAAAGTTTATTAAACATAATTATGACATAATCATATAAATTTTAATGTTTGTCAGCATTTTTACTTTGTTTCTAATCTTAATAAGTGTATTCAAAGAAATGGAATTGTTTGACCACCAAGAAAATTAATTCCCTACAATATGTTAAGTACAACACGCGATTAAAAGATAGACATTTAAAGTTAAAGTCACTCAAAGAAGATGATGATTCATTAATTGTTGATAATATGCCATCAGATGATGAGTGGATTGTTCAACAAGAAGACATTGATGACGAGGATGAAAATGCATCAACATTTAATAGAGAGGATTTTGATGTTAATGATGATTTATTTAAGCATGACAATGACCAAGGAAAGAGAGAGAAAATCACATTCAAAAGGTAAGAGCCACAAGAAAAGCAAGGCAAACCAAAGTCAGTTTAATTTCCTTTTAATACTTGGATTACTTATCAAATATTCATTTATTATTTCGTTTCGAGTAATACTCATGATAATTTTTATCATATTACAAAGATTTTCAAGGTAACGGAAAAGGACCAATAGCATTGGTGGATGAAGAAGAATCCGAATGGGAAAAGGATGTTGATGTTGAAGATGAAAAAGAAAATAAAGATTTTGTGGAATAGTGATTAGTGAGTGATGGTGGTATCGATTTTACGTTTTTAGGGGCAAGTACAAGATAATTAGTTAGAGTGAAATAAGTTTAAATTAAAAACTGCAAAATTAAAGATAACTAATCCTTTTATTATAAAAAATTAATAACTTAATATTTATTTTCTCTTTTATATTTCTATACATATATTTTTTAATTTAAGTCAAGGATTATGCCTCAATCAACCTCAAAACTTATGCCTGGCTTCACAAAGGCAAAACACCTCAGGTACGTCTTTCGCCTTTTTGAACATTGAACATAAGTGAACTGAAATTTTGTTTTTCATTCATAAAAATATGAGTATAGCTAAGAATCTGCTCCACCAGTTAGCCTAATTAGCAATCCAGTAATCAAGGTTAATTATAGTACAAAATTGTTAGATGTATATTACTCTTATATGTATATATATACATCCATGTATACTTGTATATATATATAGTACCGTATATGGTACTATATTTGCCTATATGTATTCACTTTCTTCATGAGTAATGCAAGCTGTGAGGTTTACACCAAATCCCTCTATCTAACATGGTATCAGACGGCTGATCCTTCCCCACTTCGGCCAACTCCGGCCATCTCTCCAACCCTTCCCCACTTCTTTTTCCTTTCGTGCTGCGACCGCCGAATCCTACTCCAGCCTTTCCCAACTTACTCTAACCGACCATCTCCCTCCTCCTCCTCAAGCCTGCAGCTTTTCCGGCTTCTCTCTCTTCTCTTCCGACCTTCACTCCACCACCGCTTCCACTCCCTTCCCTCTCCTTTAACCTCCGGTCGTCCTCCTCCTATCTCGTCCCGAGTGTCATCCCAAGCTGGCCACAGTCGCCCACCACCGGCAGTTCTTCTCCCCATCTAACACCCGACACTCATCCGACAATCAACCAACATTCACCCGTGAAGCTTCCTTTTCCCTTAACTTTCTTACTATTTATTTTATCTGAATGCTATGCATGCCAGCTGCATAGCATTTGGTTAATTATTATTTAAAAAAAAACATGGATATTTATGATTTCAGTGGCGTTCATCCGGAGACTTGTCATAGAAATTTCCGACACTCTGATGTCATTCTTGGCGACTCACACTCAAACGGATCCCTGACGGCATACGTGTTCTTCCCCATGTTGACGATACTTCTACTGCTCCCGTTGCTCCAAAAGTCTCCGACACTCCAGGCTCATCTTTGGAGGCATCCGAACTTCTCTCAGTTTTCGAACAGAAACTGGAGAAATGGGCCGCTGAAGATTCCACTGCCAAGATGATCATATGCCAGACAATGACTCTTGAGATACGTACCCAGATCGCAGATCTTCCCACTGCTCGAGACATGTGGGAGCATCTAGAACATTGCTATTGTCGCTCCAGTCAGGCCCAACTGTATACTTTATACTAGGCTCTTAGTAATCTCCGGCGGGGGGAGAATACTGTTGATCGTTTTTACGGTCGATGCTTGTGGTCTCGGCGTCAAATCAACACTCTTACACCTTCTTACTGCACTACTCATTCTACTCGGATTACGGCTTGTTATGAGTCGTGTGCACGTCGTCATCGTCATGATGATACTCGTCGAATGTATGAGTTCATGCACCTACGACCTGAGTTCGAGTCGACACGGGCCCAGCTTCTTCATGCTCCATCTGCCTATTCTTTGGATGAAGCTTTTGCTCTTGTACGTGCCGAAGAAACTCGTCTCCGGGCTTCCATCCACGCAGGGGTAGTGCACTTGCTGCCCTCGTCCTGTCTCTGCCTTCCCAGCACCATCACAGGCACTCCCCTCAGTTTTCTCTCGATCTCACCCACGGTCAAAGCGGATAATCACTTGTCACTGCTGTGACATTACGGGCCATTACGGGCGTGACTGTAGGAAGAATCAGCGTGGACTTTCGCATACTGGCACTTCTTCCCAGACTCCACCTCTTCTTCTCACGCCTACATCTCCTCAGGTGCATTCTGTTCAGACTTCTCCTATCCCTCTCACGCCTACCGATAAGCAAATCTTGGCGATGTTTCAGCAATTTCAGTAGTCCAATTTAGCAGATGCCTCCTCTGGTCATGCACGCACTGCTCAGGTTACTCCACCTGCTCCAAGTAGTTCTTATCCTCTCTGGCTTCTTGATTCTGATGCTTCTTTTCATATGACTCATGATGCTTCCAATCTTAATAATCCTCGATCCAATCTCTTGTCCAGCATGTTCGTATTGCGGATGGTACACACCTTCCTGTTTCTTCTACTAGTCATCTTTTCTCTAGTACTTTTTCCGTACCTTCTGTCTCGCATGTTCCCCACCTTTCCATCAACCTTATGTCTGTTAGTCAGTTCACTGATTATGATTGTTAAGTCATTTTTGACCGTACCTCGTGTCGTGTGCAGGATCACAGTGGAATGGTGATTGGAGCTGGCCGTCGTCATAAAGGAGTGTATGCGTTGGATTCTCTACGCCTTCCTACTCCAGTCGATCGGGTATCTTATTATAATACTGCTATTCACCCTTATCATATGTGGCATCATCGTCTTGGTCATTTGTGTCCGTCTTGTATGTCCTCTCTTCTTCATCATGGTGTTTTAGGAGATGTCTCTCCCTCTTCTGATGTTGTTTGTGCTGGCTGTAAGCTCGGTAAACAGCTACAGCGTCCTTATCCATTAAGTAAGTCTCAAACTAATGCTTCTTTTGAACTTATTCATTCTGATATTTGGGGTCCAGCCCCTTTTGTGTCTAAAGGCGGAAATCATTATTATGTTATTTTTATTAATATGACTACACTCGCTTTATCTGGCTTTACTTTATGCATCATCGTAGTCAGTTATTATCTATCTATCGTTCTTTCACCACTATGGTTCACACCCAATTTTCAGCCTCTATCAAAACCTTTCGGTCTGATTCTGCCGGTGAATACACTTCTCATGCCTTTCGTGCCTTTTTGGCTTCTGATGGCACTTTTTCTCAATTCTCTTGTCCTGGTGCTCATCCACAGAATGGGGTAGCTGAGCGTAAGCATCGCCACATCTTACAGACTACTCGTGCTCTACTACTTGCTGCTTTCCTTTCTCCTCACTTCTGGGCCGACGCAGTTAATACTGCTGTTTATCTTATTAACCTCCAACCCTCCTCTCACCTTCAGGATCGTAGCCCCGGTGAATGTCTATATGGCACTCCACCCCGCTATGACCACCTCCGTGTTTTTTGTTGTCGGTGTTTTGTCCTACTTTCCCCTAGAGAGCGGACAAAACTCACTGCCCAGTCTATTCCTTGTGTTTTCTTGGGATATAGCCTTGAGCATAAAGGCTATCATTGTTATGATCCTGTCACTCGTCGTATTCGTATAGCTCGTGATGTTACTTTTGATGAGTCCACACCCTTCTATGATTCTCCTACTTTTACAGAGTCTTCCCTTCCTACAGTCCCTCTGTCTTTTCTCTTTCCTCATCCCCCTACTGAGGCCACTCTTTTAGTTTCTTCTTCTTGCCCTCTTCCCCTTTCTCCAAAACTTCTATCTCCTTCTCCTCTTCCCACTACTGATTCCTCATCTAAAATTCCTTTTCTTGATTCTCCCATCCTTTCCTCATGCTCATCCGCCTGTCCGTTTCTCTTATCAGCGTAGGGAACCTGTTGCATCTCCTCCTCGGCCAACCTGCTCCAATACCATTCCTACTACTGATTCCGCATCAGAGATACCATCTCATTCTTATTCTTTACGTGATCGCTCATCTTTACATCCTCTTGACAGTTATGCCTCTGCTAACACCAGTGTCTCACCTTTTCATGAGCCAGGAACTTACAGAGAGGCAATTCAGTCACCTGAGTGGCAGCATGCCATGACCGAGGAGCTTGATGCCTTATCTCGGACTCACACTTGGGATCTAGTTCCTCTCCCTTCTCATGTTGTTCCCATCACCTGTCGCTGGATCTATCGGGTGAAAACTCATTCTGATGGGTCTTTTGAGCACTATAAAGCGCGTCTGGTAGCTCGTGGTTTCCAGCAGGAGCACGGTCATGATTATGAGGAGACCTTTGCTCTAGTGGCTCATATGCACACAGTTCGCACTTTGATTGTTGTTGCCGCAGTTCGTGAATGGTTTCTTCATCAGCTTGATGTGAAGAATGTTTTTCTTCACGGGGACTTAAAGGAAGAGGTCTACATGACTCCTCCTCCCGGTCTTCAAGTGCCTCCAGGATCTGTTTGTCGTCTACATCGTGCTCTTTATAGTCTCAAACAGGCTCCACGGGCTTGGTTTGAGAAATTTAGCATAGTAATTAAGGTTGCTGGTTTCACTGCTAGCATTCATGATCCAGCAGTATTTGTTCATACCTCTCCTCGGCGACGTACCATCCTTCTTCTATATGTGGATGACATGATTTTTACTAGGGATGACTCTGCTCACATTACCTTTGTGAAACAGAAACTGTGTGGCACTTACTTGATGACTGATTTGGGTCCACTTCGTTACATTCTGGGTATTGAGATAACTTCTCACTCTGATGGTTTCTGACTTTCTCAGCAGCGTTACACTCTTGATCTCCTTGCCTGTTCTGGTTTGACAGATACTCGTACAGCCGCTACACCGATGAAGTTACATTTGCAGCTACGAGCTTCTGATGGCTCTCCCTTATCTGACCCCTCGCGCTATCGACATCTGGTCAGCAGTTTGGTCTACTTCATTGTCACTCGTCCTGATATTGCTCACGCAGTTCATATCCTCAGCCAGTTTATTGCAGCTCCTACTTCTACTCATTATGCTCATCTTCTTCGGGTATTACGATATCTTCGGGGGAATGCATCTCTCAGTTTGTTCTATTCTCGCCTATCCACACTTCAACTGCATGGATACTCTGATGCTACTTGAGCCAGTTCCCTTGATGATCGAGTCTCTGTTACTGGTTACTGTGTTTTTCTTGGGTCTTCTCTTATTGTTTGGAAGACAAACAAACAGGCTACTGTTGCTAAGTCTAGTGCTGAGGTCGAGGTTCCCGCCCTGGCTTCCACTATTCAGGAGGTGCTCTGGCTTCGTACCATTCTTCAGGATTTTGGTGTATTGATTTCTACTCCCACTCCTATTCACTGTGACAGTACTGGTGCCCTTCAGATTGCTATTGATCCGATCAAACATGAGCTGACCAAACACATTGGTGTCGATGCTCATTTTACTCGATGTCATGTACGCACTCAGTCTGTGTCTCTTCATTATCTTCCCAAAGAGGTCCAAGTTGCTGATTTCTTCACCAAGTCACAGACGCGTGATCAGCATATTTTTCTGTTACCAAACTCAAGACGATGATCCGACTTGAGTTTGAGTGAGGGGGGGTGTTAGATGTATATTACTCTTATATGTATATATATACATCCATGTATACTTGTATATATATACAGTACCATATATGGTACTATATTTGCCTAGATGTATTCACTTTCTTCATGAGTAATGCAAGCTTCACACCAAATCCCTCTATCTAACAAAAATATCCTTAATTACATGTGAGATTCCAACCGAGTAATATGATAATTCCAGCTCATTCCAACTCTATGATCTTCCTCTAATTTCCTCGATGATTACGACACTCCCCCCTAACTTGCCAATAAGATCATTGAATTTCCAATGGGGTAAACCTTTGGTGAAGACGTCACCCATTTGCTCCTTTGTGGGAATGTATGCCAAGCATATAATCCCATTCTCAACTTTCTCTTTAATGAAGTGCCTATCTACTTCCACATGTTTGGGTCGGTCATGTTGAACTAGATAGAGGAATATACTAATTACTGCTTGATTATCACAACAGAGTTTAACTAGAAGCTCTATTGTGATTCTAGTTCCTACAAAAGCTTTTTTAACCAGTCCTTCACACATTCCTTACGCAATAGCCCTGAATTTTGGTTTTGCACTACTATTCACTACAACATTTTGTTTCTTGTTCTTTTATGTTGCCAAGTTTTCCCGTACATGAGTACAATACCCAGAAATAGACTTCCTATTCTTCAATTGGTCCAACCCAGTCAGGATCAGTAAACACTTGCACCATTCTATCTTCACTATTCTTGAAAAGTAGCCCTTGTCGTAGGGATCCTTTGAGGTACCTTAAAATCTAATAAACATTCTCTAAGTGTGCCTCTTTTGATGAGTGATGTCTAACATTTACGTTATTAGATAAGATCATGGACATCAAAGAAGTAGATTAGACGGAACCATAGCACTGTAGTGAAACTTGACAAGGTTTAACAAAGTGATGAACGGTATTTAGAAAGATATTTATAAGCATTATTGCTTGCAATATAGGATTCCCGACTAGGTGCAAGCGATTCCTAGGCCTAGATGGATGTCATCTAAAAGGCAAGTTCAAAGGAGTCATGTTAGCTGAAACTACAATTAATGATGCCACAAGTTGTTGCTAATAGCCTCCAGGATTGCAGAATCAGGAAATATTGAACCCTGATTATGGTTTCTCAAGGGGGTGTATCAAGCAATTGTAATGCCATATAAATTGGTTCTGGCTTCAGACAGGCAAAAAAAATCAAGCAATTATTTTTTTAGTACCCTAGAAACCAATCACATGCACAGTGCTATGGATTTTTGTTACATTGTCATTTCTTATCTATTGTTACATTCATTATTTCACATGCTTAAGAAGCAATCTGAAGTACAGAGGACAGCATGAATTTTCGGCAACAATTGAGAGCCATGATGAGAACGTGCCAATGAGATCTCAATACATTGTAATTCAAATCAATGTATCATCAAAAGAGGTTAATAATATCAATTAAATTGCCACATTCCACACATACCTATACAAAAGGCATAATTTATCTCACAATTATTTGTAGGGCAATACTAATGTAAGAATGTGGTGATCATCAAGAAAAGATGAGTTCACATAACTGATCCAAAGTGAAATTGTTGTCGAACATTCTGGCTCGCCAATCAAGCACTTACCTAACGAATGCATGGAAGTAAAGAAAAAAAAGAAAAAAAAAAGATGACTTAAGGACTTACGGTTGATTGTGGTTTAATCATTTTCTTCTCTTGCCTATATAGACACATGAAGGAAGTGGGGTGAGAGAAAAGTGGGAGAGATAAATAATAAAAACAAAAAAATTATAATTAGAGAGTTGGTGGTTCTCCTAGTATAATAGAGAATACTAGTTTTTCTCCTCCTTATTAGAGAGTTTGTAACATTTTTCCCACTTAGTGAAATTCTTTTATCTTTGCCAATAGTTTTTACCCTGATTTATTTAGGGGTTTTCCACATAAAATTTGTCTTTCATTTTAGTTATTATTTTTCAATTACTTTTGCGGTGACCTTACTATTCAGTCCTACATTCTTATAACAAGTTGTACCATAGCCAGATTTAGGTGTGTATCGTATGCTCTATGGTTGCCACTATAAGTGGATCCTCCACATCTAGAAAATAAGTTAAATTATTATTCACCCATCAAAGGAACTGATTACTGTTAGAATGAAGAATGAAGAGAAATAATAATCCATTTGATATTCTTCACATTGTTTACAAGTATAAATATATATACACTATAGTAGTGAATAGTAATGGCCTTTAACACCCCCCCCTCCCCTCCCCTCAAACTCAAGAAAGATCCGGAGGATCTGAGACACAGAGTTTGAGAAAAATGGAACCGATGTTGTTCTCGGGTCTGCGCCTTGGTGAAGAAGTTAGCGACTTAAGACTCAGACGGCACGTACTGAAGAACAATGGTCGACTGCTAACAGAGTGAAAGTGTCAAAGACGCACCCACACGAATATGTTTGGTCAATTCATGCTTCAAGGGGTCATTGGCAATCTGTATAGCACCGGTGTTATCACAGAGAAGAGGTGTAGGAGTATTACATGAAACATCAAATTCAGCCAACAACCAACGAAGCCATACAATTTTAGATGTGATCGTGGCAAGGGCCCGAAGTTCCGCCTCAGTGCTAGAACGTGACACTGCAGCCTGTTTCTCGGATTTCCATACAAGGAGATAAGTACCAAGAAATATGCAATAACCAGTGATGGATCGGCGGTCAACAGGGTCACTCGCCCAGGTGGAATCCGAGTAAGCGTGAAGCTGAAGCGGACTAGAATGGGCATAGAACAAACGTCGAGATGCTATCCCTCTCAAATAACGCAACACACGAAGTAAATGACCATAGTGAACTGAACTAGGAGCACAAACGAGCTTGCTCAACACATGAACAGCATAAGCAATATCAAGCCTAGTGACTGTAAGATAGACAAGACTGCCCACAAGATGACGATAGCGACAAAGATCCTCTAGTGGTATGCCATCGGTGGGACAAAGCTGAACATGAAACTCCATAGGCGTAGGCTCGTAGCGGCAGTCCGTGAATAAGTAATGCCAAAGCGTACAATGAGATCCCGAATATATCGATGCTGAAAAAGAAAGCAACCATCATCTGTGGAAGTCACCTCGATCCCCAAAAAATAGCTAAGAGGTCCTAAATCAGACATCATAAATTGTTGGCTGAGACACTTCTTAACAAAAGCAATATACTCCATATCATCACTAGTACTCAACATATCATCCACATAAAGCAGAAGCAAAATGCGACCACGCTGAGAAGTATGGATGAATAATGCGGGATCATAATCGCTTGGTGAAAAGCCAACGGCACGCACCACAGAACTAAACACTCAAACCAAGCACGTCGAGCTTGCTTGAAACCATAGAAAGCACGACGAAGGCGACAAACATAGCCTTCAAATGTCTCAATGCAAAGGGGCGGATGCATATATACCTCTTCATATAAATCACCATGAAGAAACGTATTTTTTACATTCATCTAAGAGGTAGCCCAACAGCGAACAACAGCCACAACAATCAGAGTGTGAACTATAGTCAGATGAGCCACAAGAGCAAAAGTCTCATTATAATCACGATTATGTGTCTGTTAAAAACCACGAGCCACAAGACGAGCCTTATAGCGCTCCACTGAACCATCACACTTTGTCTTGAGCTTATACATCCACTTACATGTAATAGGAATGGCTTACGTGGGTAAAGGAACAAGATCCTAAGTGTCTGTCTTCTCTAAAGCTAAAAGCTCCTCAGACATAGCCAACTGTCACTCGGGGATACTAGCTGCCTCCTGATAAGTGGACTCATATACAGCACTAACAGTAGAAAAACCATATCTGTTAGGTGCAGAGATAGTAGTATGATCACGAAGGTCATACCGAGACGTCGAGGCAGGCAATAGACCATCGGATGCTGGATCAGTGGTACTGGTCGGAGCAAGAATAGAGAACTAGGGATCATAAGGAGCTTTAGGCCGACGATGATAGTGAAAAGGATAAGCGTCAAAAACTGAAGGTGGAGGTATAACTGAAGATGGAGCTGTAGGTGGAGATGAAGAAGGAATAACAGATTACCCTATGGTAGGAACCAATTTCAAAAGAGGAATAAGAGGAACATGAAGAAACGAAATAGACTCTGTGGAAAGAGAGGAAGAGGGGTTGAGTAGCATGAGAATAGAAATAAGGACGACTCTCATCACAAGTTACATCATGAGAAATGCGAATGCGACGTGCAGAAAGATCATAGCAACGATAGCTCTTATGCACAAGACTATACCCAAAAAAAACACACTCAATCGACTAGCCTTTTAACTTTGTACGTTTATGAGCTGCGAGTAAGACATAGCAAACACAACCAAAGACTCGAAGATGATCATAACAAAGAGGAAAACCGAACAAGATTTCCCCAAGACATTTACCCTGAAGAGAAGATGATGGTTGCATGTTGGTGAGATAAACCGCCGTGGAAACTGCCTCAGCCCAGAAATGAGCAAGAACAAAAAACAAAGCCAGAAAAGTCCAAGCAGTTTCAATTATGTGACGATGCTTATGTTCAGCGATCCCATTTTGCTAATGAGCACCAGAACAAGAAAGTTGAGGAAGAATACCCTCAGATAAGAGAACTTGATGAAAAAACAGTGAACAGATACTCTCCCCCAGAATCAAAACGAAAGACACGAATGACAGTAGAAAACTGACTGCGAACTATGCTAGCAAACGATTGATAGATAGATAACAACTGAGATCGATGTTTCATGAAATAGACCCATCTATGTCTAGAGTAATCATTAATGAAAAAGACATAATACTTGTGACCATCCTTGGAAGTTAAGGACGGAGGACCCCATACATCATAATACTTGTGACCATCCTTGTGTTTGTCTTCATGATGGTGAGTGTCAAGGCCTCAACCGATCACCTTCGGCTGTGCGGCACCTGTCATAAACCATAGCGACAGGTCAGCCTTCCTTGCAAGAACAGTTAGTGAATTCCTGTTTGCAGTACAAGCACAGCGAAAATAAGCGGGCAAAACCGGAAAACATCCGCGGTCCGAGAAACATGACACATGAAACCCATTTTGAGAGAAACATAAATCCAAGGTTGATTGAGCCCCATGCCCAATAGAGGTCTGGCGTGAATTCCCTGACTTCACTTAGCTTGCAGTGTCCTCTGACGCAACTGTAGCTTTAACCAGCCACCCTTGGTCACAGCGCGCAGTAGTACCGGTCACACGCGGTAATACCGCATGCCATCCTCGCCCCTGGCCCGGCAACGCTCCCGACCACGTGCCCACTTGCATACGCCTGCGTAAAACCTTATCAAATCCGGAATCAGCTCTCGGTCTCCCGGCCTGATCAAGTGTACCGCCCCGCCTGGACTTGCTAGAGATCCAACACTCTACATGATGAAGTCTTGCAACACTTGACTCTTGGTCACGCGCACGCCCACTGTCCAGCGCGAGCGCCTCACGGTCTCAGCCTATGATCGTGCGGGATATTCCACCCGCTTTTGGTCACGACACAACACACGCCTCGCACTAACCGCGCGCTACCCAATCCACGCAGCTGTGCGCCCTCGTGGCTTGGCCTATGTGATAATGTACGCCCGCTGACCAAGTGTAAGGTCATCAACCCTTACAGTGGGATTCTTCATGATGGTGAGATTCTTCATGATAGCCGGTGAAGATGAAGATGTGGCTGGAAAAGATGACCAGCAAGGAAGATCTAATGACCGATAATTGAGAGATGGCCGGAGACGATCACCGGTGATGACAACTTGAGGAAGAAAAGATTACTGGCAAGGAAGATCTGATGGCCGAAGATTGAGAGATGGTCGGAGACGATCACCGGCGATGACTTGAGTTAAGATTTCTCAACCCTCTCTTATACCATGTTAGAATGAAGAATGAAGAATGAAGAGGAAATGATAATCCATTTGATATCCTTCACATTGTTTCCAAGCATGTAGTGAATAGTAATGGGCTTTAACAATTACTACCTTTAAAGCAAGATTGTTATAGAAACAAAGGTGACAAGGCATGAAAGCGAGAAATTCAACGCGATTAATTTCTTGTTGCGGAAATGGAAGATGAAGGCTATCCTGAGGAAGGATGATTGTTTAGCGACCATCAATTAAAGGCCAACTGAGATTAAAGACAACAAGTGGGCAAGACCACGGGAACGCCATTGCAAATCTTTATCTCACTTGCTGATGGAGTTCTATCAAGTATAAAGAAGAACAAGATAGCAAAGGAGATCTGTGATTCCCTCATTAAGTCGTACGAGGCTTAATCACTCCGCAACAAGATTTTCTTTAAGAGGAAACTCTATACTTGAGGAATGGTTGAATCACATCTATGACAGAGCACCTAAATACACTGAATACTTTATTTTGCCAACTCACATCATTGGAGCATAAAATAAAGTTAGGCGAACACGCAGATCTTCTACTCCAAAGTTGGTCAGATTTTTATAATAACTCGTTATTAACTTGACAAACAATGTCCCCACGGACATTCTAGCCTTCGACAATATTGTAACCCTTATTCCAAAGGAAAATAGTCAGCACAAGAAAAGGAAAACAAGTTGGCAAGTTCACAACAAGCAAAGGCCTTGACGGTGATGAGGGGAAGATCAACAAGAATGTGGCCTCACTAAGAGCCATAATCATGGGAGATCAAAATCAAAATGTAAAAAGACTTTCAAATTATTACAACTGTAGGAAAGATGATAGATTTCTATTGGGCCTAGGCAAGCCATTTTTAAGGGCAATTATCCTCGAATGCTTGTCACTCTCTTCCAACAAATACCAACTTGTTTTCATCGGGCTAAACCCCTACTTTCATGGTCGTTAAACCCTCTCAAAAACCATTAAGCTTAAAATCAATTTAATAAACCCTCAAGAAACCCTAATTGGGAATTTCAAGGTTGGTCTTAAAAGTTTCCAAGATTCAGGTTCACATTTCAGCTCACCTCGGTCTCTATGATGATGCAAATAAAATGCTTTCACACTAACAAGCTGTGCAAATGCAAGTCATAAAGCCAACTCAAAATGATTTACCATTTAATCACAAAGGATTCTTATAAAAAACTAACATAATCATCCACCACAACTTTGGGCTAACCCCAAACCTAGAGTTAAGTTTTCCACCATATCGTGTCTCAATTACAACAAGAGAAAAGTGTAAATCTAGACATAAATCATGCAATTACAGGTGCAAAAATGAAAGACTCCCTATGTTTCACACAAAAAGGCACCACTGACTTGATCATCGATTTTCAGACTTTTTCCCTTTACTCTCACCTTTTCAGAGCCTCCAAAAATTCTTCTTCTTTAGCCTCCACCTTTTTATCTCCTGCCCTCCTCTGAAAACCGCTCTTTTGATGCATTTTATACTTAGTAATAAGGACTGGGCCCCAACTACCTTTACATACCACAGGTGTGGCAACTGACTTAAAGTGTTTTGTGTATCTTGAAGAGTTAGCCCATCTGTTGAGTCATGTTATCTTCCTTCTTTTCTCTGTAACACCCACATTTGGCATATATTTGGGGCCCAGTTCCACCCTAATACACACCAAAATTACTCAAAGATATAACTTGCACAAAAAATGAGAAGAATTTACTACAAGTGCTAGAAAATACATGATTAATCAACAATAAACAACTAAATGAATGCTCAGAATTATGCAGTGTTTATCTACAACATCCATCAGCAAGTGCAAAACGAAGATTTGCAATGGCATTCCCATCGTTCTCGCTCCACTTGTCGTCTTTAACCTCAATTAACCTTTAATTGATCGCTGCTAAGCAATCATTCTTCCTCAAGATAGCCTTCATCCTCTGCTTCCAAAACAAGAAATTAATCCCATTGAATTTCTCGATTTCATACTTTGTCACCATTAATAAACTACTTTAAGGGTAGTAATCAGTCCCTTCAATAGGTGAATAATAACCTAGCTTATTTTCCCATGTGGTGGATCCACTTATAGTGACAACCACATAGCATACGATAAGTACATATACACACCCAAATCTAGCTCCGGACCACTTGTTATAAAAATGCAGGACTGGATAGAGCAAGATAGCCGCAAAAGTAATTGAAAAATAATAACAAAAATGAAAGACGGATTTTACGTGGAAACCCCTAAATAAATTAGTGTAAAAAGCACAGGCAACAATAGAAGAATTTAAAAAAGTAGGTAAAAGACAAACCCTAATAATAAGGAGAAAAACTACTGTTTTGTCTCATACTAGAACCACCAACTCTATAATTATAAAAAACAATTTTATTATTTTTCTCCCCCACTTCTCTCACTTTCACTTCTTTCTCTCATTGGGAGCAATGAACAATTCCTCTTTTATGCAAGGCAAGAGAAGAAAATGATTAACCCACAATTAACCTTTAATCCCTCATTAGGAAGCCATCCTTTTTTTACTTCCATGAAGTTGCCAGGTAAGTGCATGATTGGTGAGCCAGAATGTTTGACAACAAAAATGTCCAATAAAACCTTACATGTTTATCAGTGGTTTATTCTCAAATGGAAGAAAACAAACAATCCCTAGCTAAGGGATCATTGTAGTTATCTCATCTTTGACAAAATTTGTTTTGGTGCATGTCAAACCAATGTTCAAAGGATCATGGATAATATAAACCAGACATAGTATAATACATATGAGGATAATGACTGATCAACAAGGGGTCTAACGCTTCTAGCAATAGATGAGAATGTGGTCCATTACAATACCGAGATGAGTTTAAAAGACTAATAAGTTTCCATACTTAATACTTATCTGGAATGTTTTACATTAGACAGATATAATAGTACTTCCATAGAAAGATGTTCGCTATTCCGTCAATATTCCATGTCTAGTGATATCATAATGCGTTGCTTAGCGTGAATCATGGTTTATAGGTTAAAAATAAAATATAGTGTTTTTTACAAACATGGAAATACAGGAATACATACCATATACGCATGTTAGCATATATGTGCATTATTACTAAAGATTCATTAAAAAAAGGTTATAATTAATATTACTTTACATAAATGTAAAAGAAACCAACACTAATTAAATAGTCACAAACTTCCAAAGCTGGGTTGGGCCCAATCAGCACCTGAATGGGTGATATATATATACACGTGCTGACTACTAGGTCTCCTGGACTCACTCTCTTGTTCATTCACTTTCTTAAAGCAACCACCTTTAGTCTAAAACCCCATGAAAACTCGAGGATAAGCTGAAGGGAATGACAAGCTAGAATATTCCAACTGTCTTGGCTTATCCAACTATCTTGGCTTATCCAACTTTGGTGCAGACTATCAATAGAGGAGCACCAACTTGATTCCTCAAGAAAAACTCTTCACCAAATTATTCAGTAATTATAAAAGTCATATGCATAACTCATAATCTAATTCATCATAACCGAAAGCATGTGGAAGTTGATAGTCATTTCATTAAAAGCAAAATTGAAGATGGGATCATATGCATAATGTATATGCCAACAAAACAGTGTTCAACAGAACTTGTTGACTACAAGACTCCCCAAACCAGCATTTGAAGCTCTTGTTGGAATGCTCAAGACGATTGAAATTTAACTACCAGCATGAGGAGAGTGTTGGCATGTAGAAAATGCAGGATCAAGCTGGTTTGGATTTCTTTGATTTTGTTTAGATATTAATGTTTCTTAAGGGTGTTTCCTGTTTAATTGAAAAGCAACTCTTTATTTTAGGAGTTGTCACTTTTTTCATGGGATTATACTAAATATATGAATTTAGATATGACTCCTTATGTTCTATAAATAGCCTATTAGATGAATGAATAAAGTAGCTTAGAATTTTATCTTTCCTCCCTTCCTTATTTTATTTTCTTTACTCTTTTCCTTATTTCAATAAATCGCCCATTCCCAACATCTAATGATTAAACCTTATTTAAGAAGAAAAAAACACTGACAAGAGACTTTGGTTGCTGTATTGCTATAATCCTCTGAAAATATTATATTAGTTAAAGCAAATTTAGGATGGTTTATTACAAGACCTGAAAGTCAGCTTTGTAGATTCGCAACTTCGTAAGTTAATACAGTATAATCAAACCTCCAAGTGATGAAAGGATATGATAGCATATAAATTCAGAGAGAAAATGGAAATAAAAAGGATTAAAGGAAGAAATATAATGTGGCTAAATCTTCATAATAGAAGTTTCAATTTCAAGTAATCAGAAATTTTGACGAATGGTGAATATGAAGTTCAAGTTCAATTCAAAACATTATGATGCCATCTCTGACATTCAAGATCTATGATGATGTTTTAAAGAAGCAGTAAAGCAAGTGATCCATATATATCTCATCAAATTAAGTGTTGTGAATAACAATACTAGCATTTAGCATTGTTTACCAATAAAGTAGAAATTAATTAGTGAAGTGCAAAGAAAAAGATGACAGGCAAATGCAAACCTGAGACATAACTACTCGATAACTATATGATTGAGTTGGAGCACCATGGATGAATACAATAGTCCCATTGCAGCTATTCGATGTTCCTTAACAAAAAGCAAACATACCAAAATTAATAGAATTCTTCATAGGACAAAAATACTCCATACAGACAAGGACAATGGTGCTAAAGCACACACCAAAGATCTTTCATCATTAAAAAATAAAATAAAATAAAATAAAATAATAATAATAATAATAATCACAATGATGATGATAATAACAAACCTTCCTTTACAAAAAAGATAGAAAACATTATAGCTTAACTTTTTTTGTAGATATTTCAATATATCTGCATTACGAAGTTTATAATGTAGTAAAATGGTAACAATACGTGGACTCATCTGGGTTGGTAAGAACTAGAACCACACAAGGGGGCCAAAAGGTTTGCTTGTGTTCTTTTGTTATTCAGGATGCATTTCCAGTAGCAAATAATTCTCGATATGATACATGAGACAAAAGGCTCAACTAAGGTACTAGAATGACTCTACAAAACGACAATTTCTGGAAATGCCTTTTCGTGTATATGTGGGAATGATGCAAGCTACACCCAAACAATGGATCACTCACCTATGTTTCTTTCTTGCAAATTCTTTGTGGTTGGCCTTAGGAAGAAAATTTTTCGATTTGACAACTATTGGCTTGAATATGATAAGTGTCATCAAAATGTTTTTAATGCTTGGAAGTCTAAAATCCTAATGGTTCCCCCGTGCATGCTTTTAGTCATCTTATTTCCCACACTAGAAAAATATTTCAAGTTGGAAATCTGCTGATTTAACTCCTCTTGACGCTGCTATTGCTAGAACTGAACACGATATTACTCTTCTCAAATCTAGAGAGGCTTCTATTAATTATTCCGACTAACTATATCACTGTTAGGGCTCTCTATAATAAGTATTCGGCTCTTCTTAGGCAGAATGCCAATCGTTGGGCCCAAAGAGCAAAAATGCTTTGGCTTAAAAATGGGGCTTTTAACACTTGTTTTTTTTATAAACATGCGAAAGTCAAAATTCATAGAAATAAAATTTCGTCTATCACTGATGAAATGGGCAACATTCCCACTAATTTCCATGCTATTGCCTCTGTCCTCTCTGATTTTTATACTAAGTTATGGACTTCTTCCAACAATGCTTCTGTCAACGATTTGGTTAATAGGTTGCCAAATAATCTCCCCTCATTAAATGATGAAGATAGAAGCACTCTCATTAGACCTGTGACTCTTTCTGAAATTTTTAGAACCCTCAAAGCAATGCTAAGAAGAAAGAGTCCAGGACCTGATCGGTTGAATGTAGAATTTTATCTCTTTTATTGGGAAATAGTGCAAAGGCCTTTCTTTGAAGCCATTAATCATGTTTTCCAAACGGCTAAGATTCCTAAATCCTGGGGACTGACCTTTGTTTGTTTGATTCCTAAAAAGGACTCCAAACAAGGTTAATGATTACAGGCCGATTTCTTTATGCAATGTTTGTTATAAGATTATTGTAAAAAAGATTAGTGAAAGATTAAAACTGGTGATTCATAAGCTTATTGGGTAGGAGCAAAGTGGATTTATGGCTGGGAAATCCACTTTTGATAACATTATTGTTATACAAGAGATTGTGCATTCCTTAGAATTTGATTCTCATTCTCCTCCTAGGATGTTTCTTAAGATTGATGTTGAAAAGGTTTATGATGCCTTGGAGTGGAATGTCATCCTTGCCACCACCCTTAGAATTATGATGTTCCCAGAAGTTTGGATTTCTTGGATTCACTCTTGTATCATTTCTACTTCTTTCTCTTTTTGATCAATGGTCAACCTTCCAATAGGATTACTAACCAAATAGGAGTAAGATAGGGAGAACCCCTGTCCCCTTTTCTGTTTCTTTTGGTTTCTCAAAACCTCTCAACTATTTTGAATTTTGCACTGAAACAGAACTTAATTCCAGAGTTTGATATTAGACTGGCTAAGGACCTTAACCATTTAATGTTTGCGGATGATCTAATTGCCATCACCAAAACCACTCGGAATGCTGTCAAGAATTGTAAGCTAAGTTTTGATATTTATAGAAGCCTTATTGGGCAGCAGATTAATCCCAACAAATCTGAAATCTATCTGCCCAACTGGTGCAACAGGAGAATTAAGGCCAAAATTGAAACAATTTTAAATATGAGATCTGGTTCCTTCCCTTTCAAATATCTTGCTGCTTTAATCTCCCCCAAAAGATTACCTGTTAGTCAATTTCAAAATCTAATAGATAGAACTTAACTGAGCCTAAATTCCTGGAACCCCTCTGCTATCTCTCTTGCTAGTAAGGCAGTTCTAATCAATAGTTCTCTCATGTCCATCCCTATATACTACCTTTCATACTACCATGTACCTGATACAACTTTGGATTTAATTTCCAAACTTGCTAGAAATTTTCTTTGGGGGCATGGCATTGCTGGAGGTAGATTCCACTCCATGAACTGGATTATTACTACAATTGACAAAGCTGAGGGGAGTTGGGAATTAAAAATTTAAGGAATACAAAAACAGCTTTCATGGCCAAAAATGTACTTGCGGTTATCAATCAGGAAAATAAGATTTGGATCCAAATTATGTCTCTTAAATATGGTGATTTTAATCTCTTGGACAAGCCTAATCTAGGCAGAGGCTCCTGGTTTTACAAAAGCCTTCAGAAAACGGCTGTAGTCATTAGACATAATGTTGCTCTCAAATCTTGTAATCCTGTTTGTACTGATTTCTTTATTCATGCTTGGATTTTTGATAATCCCATTTCATTAAAACCTACTTTTTTTTATGTGAATATGACTAGGGATAATCTTAATATTACCGATTTTATTGATGGGAGGGCTTTGAATAGGGATGCCATTCATCATGTTTTTGGGGATCTTATTGACTGGGATCTCCTCAATAGTATCACTTTTGATGCCAATAACCATAATCAGTGGAGCTGGACCGCTAATTCTTCTAATGGGAAAATCTCCAATCTTATTTATAAATTTCTCAATCGAGAACATACTCAAGATGGGGAATGTTGGAATGGATGCCATAAAATATGGAAATTGCAGACAACTCCTAAGATCAAAACATTCTCATGGAGGGTTTTTCATGGCATACTTCGCACATTTGAATTTCTTTACAATATAGACATTGGCCCTCAAACTTTAGGCCCCCTATGTGGGTTAGATAGAGAAACTCTGTAGCATATTGTGAATAACTATCGAGTGATCAGAAGATGTTGGCAATTACTCTCTGATTACACAGGGATAAATTGTGATATCCTGGATAATTTTCTGGAGGATAATTGGCTTACATTTGAAGTGAAAAAGGATAAAAACAAACAGTAATTCTTTAAAGCTCTGGTGGCAACCTGTGTTTGGAAAGCTAGGTGTGACTTGGTTTTTAGGAACAAGAGGCTGCATCCACACCAAATTTTCTTACAGGCTCTACGATCGACATAGGAATACGCTAGGATAATCCAAGGAAAAGTCATGGAGTATCTACAAAACTGAGTCTTTGATAACTCAATTAATGTTTTTTGTGATGCTTCATAAATTCCTAACACAGGCAATGATGGTGCAGACTTTGTACTGACAAAGGGAAAGAATTCAATCATCTTGGCAGGAGCAAGTGGAGTGGTATTAGAATCAAGCGAGCATGCTGAACTCACAGCAATCAGGATAGCCTTGGAGCAATGCAAGATACAAGGGTTGAAATTGGATATAATATCCACAGACTGCATCACAGCCTTGAAACTCATTGAAGGAAATTATACAAGTCATAGCGGAGCTACTATGAGGGAAACTCAAATAATTAGGAGGATGCTGCAACAAGACAATGTAATCGACATCAACTACTGTCCACGGGAGATGAACGTGGTTGCTGATTTGATGGCAGATTTTGGACGAAAAAACCCTGGACTTCCCTTGTTTCATCAGGGAATTGACCGCCCACGGTGGTTGGAAGAAGCTGCAGACTTAGCTTAGCTGGATTAACCTTTTGATTCAGTTTGTTGTTTTGTTTTATCCTTGTTGTATTTGCTCTTTTGAGCTCCTCCCAACAAAAAAAAAAAGCTGCACCCAAACAATCTAGCCAACATATGGACCAATATGACCCAAAAAGAATGTGCAAAGCTCCAACACTAATTCATGTGATGAAGCATGTGATTATCCTAATATGGTTGGTGAACTTAGCAAAATGATTTTAATTGTTGTATCAAATGCATATGCTTAACAGGATATCTAAATGTATGAGTTAGTTTAATAGAATTAGACATAAAAAATTATTCACACAATATAATGGAGCATAAGCACAATCAACTTTCTTTAAAAAAAAGGAAGGCAGAAATTAGACAAGCGGAATAAGCATAAAGAAGAATGCTAGCTACAAATGTACATGATTGCAAGCAAACATTTATCCAATACAAAATATCTCTCAGTAAGCTAGTAAAACAAATTAATGCCAATTTATGTCAATAATGACACCTCATTCCTACAAAGCCTTTGAGAAGGAAACAATAACTAGAAATTGGAAAACCAAGAGTAAAAATATAAGAAAAAGAAAAATTAATAATAAAAGCTTTCAAAACAGGAATTTTTTTTCCTTTCAATCTCTGCACTAATTTTGAACAATATACTTTAAAAAATTAGGTAAAATCCATAAATGAAAAAATAGCTGCAGTCATTCAACAATAAATACATAACAAAGGCAACAAGCCACTTAGCTATATGATAGAATGAACAATGAAGCAACAATAAATTTGCAAACCAAAAAAATAATTGTAGAAATTGATCAAAAGAGGTTTTTGAGATGAATTTATTTCAAGCATTTAAATACCTTTGGCACTAAATGAGTACAAATCAGCTAAATATATGTTTAGTTTCCAAAACAAATTAAAGGTGCATTCTACTATCATGTCTAATTTTCTTGTCACTAGAAATTTCTTACTGTCCAAATCTAGTGAGAAAGTTATTCACAATAACATGCTAGAATTCATCAAGTTTCCAAGGTGAAACAAGGTCTTGCAAGAAGAGATAGTTCAAAGCTATAACACAATGTCAAGAAACAGTTGAAAGCTTATGGCTGAATATAATTCAACTTGAATCAGCCTTGTTACACCCTATGTATGAAAACAAAAATTTAATTCAATTATAAAGGCCTCTACTGCTAATCAGAGGAAACTTCATTCAAAGCCTCAAATAAATTTTATAATTGTAATCCAACAACCAAAGCAGGCATAGTAAAATAAATCCTACCTGTTTCTCGCACAAACCACCGAAATTTACCAGCTTTAACATAAGTGCCATAATCTTTACCCTTGTCTTCTATCCTCTGCATCATATATAAGTTGTTTACAAAATATTGCACTAATATAGACGCATGAATATGCATAAACAAGTATATAACCGTGAAAAACAACTTCCAAATATGACAAATGTGAAAAACTAATTGAGGCTATAAACCCAAATTCCAAAATCAAAACTGAAAATTAAATGTTTGCTTTCAAGATATTAGAGATGTTAGTATCCTCATGAGTGGCTACAAATGAAAGATTAGCTTCCTTACGTTTCCATCACTTCCTTGAATTTGAACCTGTTCAACCTTAGGGAGGTTGACACTTAATTGTTAATATAGGAAAAGAAAATTCACAAGAACAATTTGCAAGCTGTTCAAGGTCAGGGTTAAAGTCTACCTGCTATCCTCTTCAAAATTGAAGATAACACTACACCGGGAAAAATTCTCACTATTGCTTATAAGCAAGTAATGGGCATCTGATGATGTGATAAGGAAATAACTTGATATCATGAAATTATTTCTTGTGCACAAACCATGCTTGACAAGCAAACCCTAGTTTGGAAAGTTTGAATTATTTGCTTGAGATATTACCGAGATCCTAGGAGCTTTTCTAGTTGTAGTTTGGTAACAATAGGATTCGTATATACTACACGTTAGTATGGCTTAAAATAGAACAGTTGTATTAGTTATTTTACTCCTAATTTTACGCTTTGTACAGTCTATAAGAAGAAGACTGCAAACCAGCATTTGTCATAACAAGGACATGTTCATTTCAAAGCAAGTAATGGGGAAGTCAAAGAGTAGCTAGACTTTCAAAAGTTCATTTGTTTCCTTGTAAGTGTCACTTCCCCTACTTTCCACTTCAACCAAATTATACTACACCCACTTGCGACCATTATTGGGCTTGATATTAAAAAAAATAAATGGCTTCCCCATTTTCCAACCATCAAGAAAAGTGGAAATCTTAGGGTCTAGCCATTGCAAATCTGCTTTCCATACACCAACGCACGCTTAAGACCCAAATACCATCACTAACACAAGATGCGAGAAAATTGATGCTGTCTTCCAACCCAATGCATCATCCCCATCTATATTGCGGCTACCTTAGGAGCGGAATCAATAGTAGAAAAGGCGTCAAAGAAGACGGGCCAAGGTGGAGATGCTAGGGGTTCTCGACGATGACAAGAAAAAGGGTCAGGCGAGTGAACAGGAGTAAGCGAGGAAGAATCAATACATAAAAAAAGAGACGGGACAATAGAAGAATGAGAGAGAAGCTCTGGAGAAAGAGCGAGTGACGCAGAAAAAAAAGACACTGAAAGAGCATCCTTAATAGGAGGAGTAGCAAAAAAAAAGACAAAGGGACTATAGGAGAGGGAGACATAGTAGGAGTAAAATCATAGGAATGGGTGGACTCATCAAACTTGACATCACAAGAGATGCGAATACAACGAGTGACGGGATTATAGCAACGATAACCTTTATGCTCAAGGATATACCCTAGGAAAACACCAGGAACAGACTGGAATGTGAGTTTTGTCCACTCACGAGGTGAAAGCAAGACAAAACAACGACAACCAGATACACGGAAAAGACCATAGCGAGGAGGTGTGCCATGTAGGCATTCGCCTAGGCTACGGTTCAGAATGTGAGAAGAGGGTTGTACGTTAATAAGATAAACAACGGTATTAAGCGCTTTAGCCCAGAAATGAGGACGGAGGAAGGCACCAAGCAGTAGAGAACGGGCTGTCTCTAAGATGTGACGGTGTTTGCGCTCAGCGACACCATTCTGATGTTGAGCCCCATGACAAGATAACTGAGGCAAAGGTGACCTCAGAAGACAAAAAGACATGAAAGGACTGAGAAGTGTATTCACCGCCAAAGTCAGGCCGAAAGGTCTTGATAGAGGCAGATAACCGGGTGTGCACCATAGTAGTAAAAGAGCGATAGATAGACAATAACTGACTACGTTGATGCATAAGATAAAGCTAAGTGAAGCGAGTGTCGTCATCAATAAAAACACTATAATAGCGATTTTCGTTTTTAGATACAAAGGGAGTATGACCCCAAACATCATAATGAATAAGCTCAACAAGAGCAGCAGTTTGAGACACTCAAATGGTAAGGACGCTGTAAACGATTACCTAGCTTACAGTCAAAACAAACCACATCTGAAGGAGGAGAGACAGCTCCTAAGACACCATGACGAACAAGGGATGACATACGAGGACACAAATGACCAAGACGATGGTGATACATATGTTGAAATAAAACAACGGCATGACAATAAGGTACGTGTTCGACTGAAGAGGGAAGACGAAGGGAATCCAATGCATAAACTCCACTACGACGGGGGCTAGCTCTAATCAGCGTTCCACTGCGATCCTGCACACAACATGGGGTACGGTCAAAAATTACCTGACAGCCATAATTAGTAATAAAAAATTACGAGGTAATGTCACATAGTGCAGAAGCAACGAGATCAGTGGAGATGCCGTCAATATGTCCAAGAACACGGATGTTGTTGAGGATTCGCTTGACAGTGAGCCGCCAGAGAATGTAATTGGTGTCGTCAAGCATTACATCAGAATGTTGGAAGTTTCGGTGACGAACTACTGCTGGTACTCCCCTGAAGCCATAATGTGGTGCTTGACGACACCAATTGCATTCCCTGGCGTCTCACTGTCAAGCGAATCCTCAACAACATCCGTGTTCGTGGACATATTGACGGCATCTCCACTGCTCTCGTTGCTCCTGCACTATGTGACACTACCTCGCAATTTTTTATTACTAATTATGGTTGTCAGGTAATTTTTGACCGTACATCATGTCGTGTGCAGGATCGGAGTGGAACGCTGATTAGAGCTAGCCGCCGTCGTAGTGGAGTTTATGCATTGGATTCCCTTCGTTTTCCTTCTTCAGTCGAACACGTACCTTACTGTCATGCTGTTGTTTTATTTCAACATATGTATCACCATCGTCTTGGTCATTTGTGTCCTCGTATGTCATCCCTTGTTCGTCATGGTGTCTTAGGAGCTGTCTCTCCTCCTTCAGATGTGGTTTGTTTTGACTGTAAGCTATGTAATCGTTTACAACGTCCTTACCATTTGAGTGTCTCAAACTACTGCTCTTGTTGAGCTTATTCATTATGATGTTTGGGGTCATACTCCCTTTGTATCTAAAAAGGAAAAGATCTATTATAGTGTTTTTATTGATGACTACACTCGCTTCACTTGGCTTTATCTTACGCATCATCGTAGTCAGTTATTGTCTATCTATCGCTCTTTTACTACTATGGTGCACACCCGGTTATCTGCCTCTATCAAGACCTTTCGGCCTGACTCTGGCGGTGAATACACTTCTCAGTCCTTTCATGTCTTTTTGTCTTCTGAGGTCATCTTTGCCTCAGTTATCTTGTCATGGGGCTCATCATCAGAATGGTGTCGCTGAGCGCAAACACCGTCACATCTTAGAGACAGCCCGTTCTCTACTGCTTGGTGCCTTCCTCCGTCCTCATTTCTGGGCTAAAGCGCTTAATACCGTTGTTTATCTTATTAACGTACAACCCTCTTCTCACATTCTGAACCGTAGCCTAGGCGAATGCCTACATGGCACACCTCCTCGCTATGGTCATTTCCGTGTATCTGGTTGTCGTTGTTTTGTCTTGCTTTCACCACGTGAGTGGACAAAACTCATAGTCCAGTCTGTTCCTGGTGTTTTCCTAGGGTATATCCTTGAGCATAAAGGTTATCATTGATATGTTCCTGGTGTTTTCCCAAGGTTTGTCATACGCGTCGTGTTTTTTATGGTCTCAAACAAGCTCCACGGACCTGGTTTGCGAGGATCAGCATAGTTGTTGAGACTATTGGTTTCACTGCCAACATTCTTGATCCAGCAGCATTCAATCATACTTCCTCTCAAGACCGTACCATTCTTCTTTTGTATGTAGATGACATGATTTTTACTGAGATGATTATGCTCACATTAAGTTTATGAAGCAGAAACTGTGTGAGACCTTTTTGATGACTGATCTGGGTCCGCTTTGTTACTTCCTAGGTATCATGATCACTTCCCATCCTAATGGTTATCGTTTCTCTCAACAGCAATACACTCGCGATTTGCTTACTCAATCTGGTTTGACTAATACATGTACAGCTGCTACATTTACTGCTCCGAGCTTCGAATGGTATTCCTCTATCAAACCCATCGCGTTATTGACACCTGGTTGGCAGTCTGACCTACTTGGCTGTCACTCATCCTGACATTTCCCATGTTCACATTCTCAATCAGTTCATTACAGCCCCTATTTTTGTTCATGATGGTCATCTCCTCAAGGTGCTGTGGTATATTCGTGGCACTGTATCCCGTGGTCTGTTCTACCATCATCTATCCACTCTTCAGCTGCAAGCATACTATGATGCTACTTGGGCAAGTTCTCTTGATGATCGGGTATCTGTTACTGGTTATTGTATTTTTCTTGGGTCTTCTCTTGTTGTTTGGAAGACCAATAAACAGGCGACTGTTGCCATGTCCAGTGCTTTGGCTTCTACCGTCCAGGAGGTACTCCAGCTTCGTTCTATCCTACAAGATTTTGGTGTACCGTTTCCTGCCCCCACTCTTTTTCACTGTGACAGTACTGGTGCGCTTCAGATTGTTGCCAATCCGATCAAGCATGAGCTGGCCAAACACAATGGTGTGGATGCTCATTTCACCAGATGTCATGTACGCGCCTAGGCAGTGCCTCTTCACTATCTTCTCACAAAGGTCCAGATGGTTGATTTCTTCACCAAAGCACAGACGCTTGATCAGCATCCTTTTATGTTATCGAAGCTCAAGACAGATCGTCTTAAGTTTGAGGGGCATGTTAGATGTATATGTATACTTATATGTATATGTTAGTTATACATGTATACTTGTACATATATGGTATCTATTTCTTCCTATATGTAAACATATTCATGATCAATAATTAATGTTCAGGATTATTAACTTAAGCCATCTCTTTCTCTCCTTTCTCTATTATGATATTAGTTAATTTAATATTTTGTTAGTATCATCTTATTTAGAATTTATAGCTACATATATATGTAGTCCCTAAATATGTTTGGAGAAATGGCCTATAGAATTAAATCTTCTCTGAACCTATACACACGCCCAACAGAGGAGCGTGATGAGAAAATATTTGGATTATTAAGTAATGTTTCAAGATTCTGTACATTACAACACCTTACAATATTTAACACAAAGCGACATTGTCTAGGAATGCATTTTGAACAACTTCATTGGTAGACACTGTCACAACCCATACAGCCCTCCGGTAGCCTGTGCCGCACTTGGCTATCCTAAGGCACCAAGTCAGCCTTTAAACACAGCCTAGTTGGAAACGCTCACAGAATCACAACGCAAGTAATTGAAAACCAAGCCCAACCAAGCAACCATGCAAGGAAGCGAAGTTTAAGAAAGAAAAACTAACTCGCTATTGAATAAGAATAGTTTAATTCCAAACACATGGGATGCCCAAGGATAAGCATCATCCTAGGGCTCACATGCACTCAAAGGTCATGTCAAGAAAAACACAATAGACACAACTTGCTACAGTGTACAGTGTTGCACCATGTTCACATGTTTTATCTCCTTATTACAGCCTTATTACAGTATCTTGCCCTGTGCTCATCCTCATCTCCGTGCTACAATGCCGTCCATTGTCATTGTGCATCTACCTGGCCAAGCTTTGGTCATGTCACACTCCGCGCACATCCAGCCTCAGTCACGCCGACACACTTTGATGTTGCGGGCGTGTCCTTCGGTCATACTCGCCCCCCTCGACCATGTGTGCATACCTCTCGTTTCTGAGGCTACCGAACAACCCATATCTGCCCGTTATAACTGCATGCTCACTAGCCCACGCACATCATTCCCCGCACATGAAAAATCAACTAAGTGTTGGCTGACAACCTCCGTCCGCGCCAACTTGGTCTTGGTCGAGCATGTGTTTGCCACACCCATGCGCACGCGCCGTCGAGTCTTGGCCATAATCTAGCGGGTTGCCACGCCCGCTCTTGGTCATGCACCCACGGAAATGCGCCCACACGCATTACCTTATTGGCACGGTTGAGCGCTTGCACGTGCCTGCCTCACTCGCCACACTCACTTGGCTAGGTTGCCCCGATCATGCGCAGCACAAGCCCGTGTATCACTAGCCAATCGGGTCTCGATCACTTGGGTAGAAATCTCAGTCATGGTCGCACGTAAAGGTCACAACCCTTACGTACACCTCGAGAGGGATGAAGCTTTTAATGTTATGCTTGAATGTGCCACACACCAAGATTGTCAAATAGGTAAGACAATACAAGATATCATTACTTTAGTTCTATGGTGAAGAGTACAATCATAACATAAGCATGTATCATATTGCAATGATCCCTTGATAACTCATGCGTCATTACGGCACTCATCTATTTTAATTTCACAGTTAGTTTTCTTAGGAAGTATAAAATGAAGGCTCATTTGATTTGTGTTGGAAGTTTGATGTGTACGCTTCCATTTTCTTTTCAATAAGACAAGATATTGGATAAAAGTGCCCTAATACTTAAATCAATTTTGCACTAATGGAAAGATAAGCTAACTATATATGTGATCTCTATGTTTGCTTTCGTAAAATTGTTAGGATGCCGGCCAAAATATCTTAGAGAATATCAAAAGTGTTGTTTAAACCCAGACAAAAGCAAAAGAGCTCCTTAAAATTTCTTTGGTGGCCTAATGGCTATTTAAGACTAAACAAAGAGTTCAATTTATATGTACTCAAAATCTGTTACTCAAGAAGTTGTTTAAATGGAGACACCGACTACTCCTTTAAACTAACAAAAGGTGTTAAATCATCATTGGTGAGTATTGGTAAAGCCATGAATGTGTGAGGGCCAATTCGTCTTTACATAGTGAAAAGCAAAACAATTCATTTGTTAGATAAAAAATCGATTAATTGCTAAAGCAAAAACTTACCTATATATTAAAATTTAACCCTTTTAAATTAACGCCAAGGTGTTTGGGTGGTGTGTAAGGATAACTTGGGTTAATGCAAGGCTACTCTAACAAGACAACCTAAGTATGTCATGCTTCCAAGAGAAGTTAGGATACTTAGGTGTCAATGAAATAAATTGCCATGCACATAAAAAAAGAAGACAGAAAACCCCAAAAATTTCACAGTGTGCTCCATCTAAAGCAAATTGCCATGAACTAGAAAATCCAAAGAACTACCGTAACATGAAAAGTTGAAAAAAGGTTCATAGATAACGGCCAATACACCCTAAATCACCAATACTCAAATGAATAGCACTTTTAAGATATTTGTAATCAATAGAATATCTCTAGAATCAAAGAGTCCCTATAAGAAATATAAACTTTTATGCTAACAAATTCAACTTTGGCTATGTTAGCACCTTTACCCTTGTCATCACTAGAAAATTCCCTAGAAATTCTGAAGGTGCTCCGCTAAAGTTCTCTTTCCCAAGAAAGTCTTATTTATAGTTTTTCATATCATGATTAATGCTAACCAAATTATTATGTCATGATTTCAAAAGAATTAGGACACTTAGTTAGCAAAAAGACCTATCAAAAGTGTTCATTTCGCAACTGCAAACAAACTAAGTAGACTAAAATAACCAAACAAAATCCTCAAATTGCTTTCTTCAACCCAAATTGCCATGAACTAGAAAATAAAAAAAATGACATAAAAGGCAAATTTGGCAAAAGATTGAGAGAACGTGGTCAACACATAAGTAACTAGCAGGAATACCCAAGAAATTACACAAATGCTCCAATCAATGTCCCATTCTTAAGAAATCCTTGATTGTAGTTGCTAGATAAGTAGTAATCGCAGCCAACCTCTTATACGTCATAAGATATCATTGCAACATACAAGCTTGCACTTGCAAACAAACTAAGAAGACCAAACAAAACCAAGAGATTCTAATGGTGCTCATTTTAAGCCAATTTCAAGGAAACAGAAAATTAAAATAAATTAACTGATAGAGCGAATTTGACAAAAGATTGAGAGGTGATATGCAACACACATGGCAAATGATTGGCATTCCTAGAAAACTTCTGCAAGTGTACCATTCAAAATCCCATTCCAAAGAAATTCCTATTTGTAGATGTAAGGTCAGCATTAATGGCAACTGTAAGGGGGCTCAGCTCCAAGGCGGGCAAGGGCGTCCGCAAGATCATGGCCAAGACCTAATAGCGTGTGCGAGGCCGTGGGCACGCGCAAGACCAAGCACAACGTGGGTGTGCGCTACCGAGGCTGCAGCTCAACACTTAGTCATTTTCAGGCTGAGTGGGGGATGGGCTATGATAACCTCGGAATGACATATGTCTGATCCATGCAAGCTGATCCGGAATCAAGCAGGCTGATCCGGAACCAGGCAGGCTGATTCGGATCTGATCCAAGCGTGGCTGGGTGGGCTGCGTGCCAAGACAGATATCAAACTCGACTTAACCTCAGAAGCCAACAGTGCGGATCAGCGGGTTGATTCGAGAGGGCAGCACTCGTAGCCGAGAGGATAAGGGTTGGAACAAAGTGGTCGACATCGTAGCTAGCCCTGTGGTGCTAGTTCTGATTTGACCGTTGACCTCTCCTCCACCGTTAGATTGAGTCATGGGAATGATATCCCTTGCATGGGATTGACTATATATGCCTTGTAGCTTCCCTTTAGGAGGGACTTTGGACCCTTAGCTTGGGAGGAGCTTGGGAGGCTTGCCAAAGCTTAGTATTGAGCTTTGGACCTGAGCTTTGAGAGCTTGGGAGCTTGGTTGTAGGCCTTAGCCATGATGTATTTCTTCTCATTTATAGAGAGTTTCTGATTTCTCTCTTATTCTTTGTTGCTCTTGTATGGTGTGTGCTTGTATGCTTGCTTTGATGCTTGTATAGCAGGCTGTCGCTGCGTGAAATCCGGATTTGGATTGTCCGGTAATGGGAGAGGCTGGCTTGTTGCCCGGGGTGACCAGTGCCGCACAGCCGCGCGAGACGATTCCGGATTTGGAAGCTGATTTCCGAAATCTAGGGCTGTGACAGCAACCAACTAATAAAGTATGCCAAGCTTCCAACATAAATTAGGATGCTTAGTCCTCATAAGGTCTCATTGCATTAAATAGCATAGCAAACAAAATCTCCTTGCAAAATATTGTCAGGGACTTGGTCCTTCACCAACAACCCATCCTGCCAAGGACCTGTACTGAGCAGTCTCAGCTCTTACATATATAGCCTTGCAGCCAAACTAAGAAAACCAAGACAACCCAATAAATTCTAGAAGTGCTCCATTCAAGGTCTCATTCCCAAGAAATTCCCATATGCAATTATCATATCAGTGTTAACGCTAGCCAACCTCTAAAGAATATCATGCTTCAAAAAGAATCTAGGATTCACTTAGTCCTAATGAGACCTCATAGGAATACATATAGCCTTGTAAATAAACAAAGAAGACAAACTTGTAAAAGTATTCTTCACTGCACCTGCCCAACCAAGTATGTCATATTTCCAACAGAATTAGAATGCTTAGTCCTCATAAAGTCTCATTGCAATATACTTCAGTTGCAAAGAGTCTAAGAAAACCCAAAAAAGAAAAAAGAAAATTCTGAAATTTCTCCATTCAAGGTCCCATTCCCGAGAAATTCTTATTTGTGGTTATCATATCAATATTAACACCATGCAACCTCTAAAGAATGTCATGCTTCCAACAAAAACTAGGATTTCCTTAGTCCTCATAATGCCGCCTGGCAATATACATAGCCTTTCCAACAAAGAAAGAAGGCAAACAAAACCTTAGAAAATCCAAAGGTGCACCATTCAAACCAGAATACCAAGAACTAGAAATTCCGAGCAATTAACAAAAGAAAAAAAAAAGGCCATGATGAAGGGTTTGAGAATAGACATACATCAAGCATCTGGCCAACATTCCCGGCCTCGGCAGGGGTCTCGGATAGTTGGATGGCGCTGCGGCTAGAAGGGTTATCAGTGACGAAACCAAAGGGATTGAAAGAAGGCTTGTCATCAGCTCCTCCACTCTGCTTCTTGCTCTCGCCAGAGCCCTCAGTGCTGCTGCTGCTGCTAGCAACGAAAGATGCCCTCCTTGGTCTCTTCTTCAGGGAGATGGAATGATAGGGTTTGGAAGGAAGAATGGAAGGGAAGGAGGAGGAAAAGAGCACGCCGGTGGCCATGAGGATGGAGTAGCCGTGGTTTGAGAGAGAGAAAGAGAGAGAGACTTTAGACGAATTTGTGGATTCAAATGAGATGGGCTTCTCTGCGTTACTGGTTATAAACAAAGCTGAACATTTTTTGTGGCTTGTTACGGGAAACTTATGGACTAGTCCCTGTATTGTTTTTTACATTATCAATAGTCCTTATAGGTTGTTCCCTTTATCTAAATAATCTATTTCTTTTATTTTATTTTTTTACTTTTTTTTTGTTCTTATCCTTCTTCTCTGGGTTTTTTTTCTATAATCACACTATTTTTTTAAAAGAAAATGTTGAGAAGAGGGAAACAAGTATGTGAACTGTTATTTTGAGACTAAAAAGTTTTTAAAAATAAATTGGAGAACTCTGTAACAACTATCAAGGATTTAAAAACCAAACCGGACCGGACCGGCCGGTTCAACCGGGAACCGGCCGCCAGTCCGGTTCAATTGTATATATTGAACCGGGTTCTAATTGAACGGGCCATGAACCGTTATCGGACCGGGAACAGGTGAACCGGTTCAACCGGACCGACCGGTTTAAAAAAAATTCTCACAAATAATTGATTTATTTCACTCAAATACTCAATCACTCTCACAAATCCAATAATTAATACAAATCAAATAATCAATAGATTCAATACAATAATAATTGATTCTTCAGTGATTCACACGTCACACTTCACATGTTCAGAGTCTTCAAACTTTGACTTACAGTGACATTAATAATCAATATAATAATAATTGAATTAGTATTCACTATTCAATAATCACTAATCACTAATTAGTCACTGATTTGTATTAAGTTTTAAGTTTTAACTTTTTAATTTCTAATTCTAATCTCTCACAGATCACAAAGCACAAGCTGCACAAGCAGCACAACTTACGGAACACTGTGACTCACGGGACTTCATCTTCAATCTTCATCCAAGTCCAAGGTTGCCAATGCCATCACCGGAACCCTAAAGCAAGTCACACAATCCTCCACGGCGGCGGAGTCTTTCCCCTTCCTCTCCCGAGTCTCTTCTCCTCCTTCCCTACACTTTTGACTCCTATGAAACCCCTGCGCCAGTGAACCAGAAAATTAGGACATCTTCCTTCGATTCGACGGCCTCGACTGACTGGATCTTGCCTCGTCTCCTCAAGAGGTTGTTCAGATTGGGCTGCAGGTGATCTGTAACCTTGTGTTTGCCGGAGAGGAGCATCAAGGGTTAGGCTGGTTAGCAACTTAGCATTTTTTTTTTTTAGTTTGATGAATACTTGACTAGTTGACTATAATAATGTATGTCTATATGTTGAATGAAATTCATGGCATGGATCCTTGCAAGCTTGCACCACTAATGATTTTATTTTTATGATTGTTATCATTTTATCATGCTATCCAATTTCCAATATAGTGAAATGAATCAAATCAAAGGATTCATGAATCATCTTATCATATATGTCCAAAATATGTCCAAAATTTTGAATAAATTATTTGATTTAAATCCTTTGATGAATTTGATCTAATCACTTATCAATTATCATATATGTTTTGGAGTAAATGAGATATGTTGTAGAGTAAATGAGAAACTCATATTGTTGTGATTGGTTTTATGATCTAATCTTTGTATTAGCATTGATTTATTAATTTTATTTAGAGTAATCTGATTACTTACTACTACCAAAGATGAACATGTCCTCAATTTTTTTTTTTTGGCTTTTATAAGTTTGATTATGAATCACCGAATTGTTATCCAACATATTATTTGGTTTGTTAATGGAAGAAGGTAGCTCAAACCCGGCAAGAGCGACACCATCATCAACATCGGCCCCACCTAGTCGGGCTTCATTTGAGCAATCTTCCCGATCAGCCGTTCAAAAACAGATTTAGCATGGAATTATATCAGTGAATCAAGAAGCAATGATGGGAAAAAAATGTTCATTTGTAATTTTTGCTCTAAAGTGGTGAAAGGTGGAGGCATTCATAAAATGAAATTGCATCTTGCCGGGCAAAGGGGTGATGTAGGGCCATGTAAAAAAGTTCCTACAGAAGTTCGTTATAGATTGCAAGAAAATTTAAGGGAATTTCATGAACAAAAAGTAGCTAATGAGAGGGAACCGGTGAATCCATTTGGGTGTAGTGGGCCTAGTGACATGAATGAAGACCCGGATAATGAAAGTCTTCAAGATAGTGGGCCTAGTGACTTATCAAGAAAAAGAAAAAAACCGGGCATTGCATCTTATTTTCCAAGTGGCAACAAACATGGATCACAACCCACTATTAGAGCGGCATTGCAAAGCAAAGAAAGATGGCATGAAGTGGATTTGGCTATTGCCCGGTTTTTCTATGATGCTTGTATCCCAATGAATGCTTCAAATTCATTTTATTTTCAACCAATGATAGATGCTATAGCATGTATGGGTTTGGGATACAAAGGTCCTACGTATCATGCTTTGCAAACTAACTTGTTAGAAGAGTCAAAGAAAGAATTGCAATTACTTGTTGACACCTATTGCAGTAGTTGGGTAGATTGTGGATGCACAATAATGGCCGATGGTTGGAATGATATTCGTCAAAGGTCTTTGATCAATTTTCTTGTGTATTCCCCAAAAGGAACATCATTCATCAAATCTGTTGATGCCTCAGACATGATTTCGGATGCTTCTACCCTTTGTAATTTATTTGCAGAGATTGTGGAGATTGTTGGGTGGAAAAATGTGGTTCATGTTGTTACAGATAATGCCGCCAATTATAAAGCCACGGGAGGATTGCTTAATGACAAGTATCCCAGTATTTTGTGGACACCATGTGCAGCTCATTGTTTGAATTTGATGCTCAAAGATATTGCTAAAATTCCTCACATAGAGACTTTAGCGCATCGTGCCTCTTCAATTTCTGTTTCTGTGTACAACCACAAGTGAACTTTGAGTTGGTTAAGAAATATAAAAGGTTGGACAGAGATTCTTCGACCTGGTGATACTCGATTTGCAACGACTTTCATTGCTTTGAAGAGTCTTCATAATTATAAGTCTGACTTGCAAGCAATGATTACTTCTAGAGACTTTCTTGGTTGGAATGGGTCTAAGACAAAAAAAAGCAAAATATGTTTGCAATATTGTCTTGGATAATCAATTTTGGAATGATTGCTTGGTAGTAGTCAAAATAGCTTCTCCACTTGTGCGATTGTTATGCATTGTTGATTCCGATGAAAGACCTTCTTTGGGTTATGTTTATGAAGGAATGATTAGAGCAAGCAAAGCTATAAAAGAGACATTTAAGTATGTAAGGAGATTGTACCAATCTTATATCTCAATTTTGGAGGAAAGATGGGAGCGGCAAATGCGTCAAGATATTCATGCGGCCGCATTTTGGTTGAATCCAACATTTCAATATGATAAAGACACGGTTCAAATTTTCCATTCACCGGATGTTATGGATGGATTTATAACTATAATTAGCAACCCTAATATTGCTCCAAACCATAACAAAATGATAGTTGAATCTTCAACTTTTCGAGAGCGATTGGGTAGCTTTGGAAATACCTTGACCCAATCTTCTAGCAAAAATACAAGGCCAGGTATGATAATAAATAAATAACTTGTATTTTCTTTTTAACTAGAGTTTTACAATTTACATATTCAATTATTCATCAATAACATAAATGTTTTTTTTTTATTTAGATGAATGGTGGAGGTTCTTTGGGCATAGTGCTCCTAATTTACAAAAACTAGCTCTCAAAATTCTTAGTCAAACATCTTCTTCCTCGGGGTGTGAAAGAAATTGGAGTGCATTCGAGAGGATACACACAAAACGGGGAAATAGGTTGGATCATCAAAGGTTAAACGATCTTGTCTATATACATTATAATCTTCGTTTGAAGAATAGGTATGTGATTTATTCATTTATTTAATTAATGTGAGACTTTATCTATTATAAATTTTGATAAATTGTTTTCCATTTGTAGGAACTTTAACAAGAGCAACAATTTAGATCCGATAGATTACGAGTGTATTGACAAAATTGACACTTGGGTCGTTGAGAATGAGCCTCCACGAGAACCCGAACTTAATCTTGAGGATTTGGAAAATATAGTTGCTCAAGTTGAAGGAGAAGGAGAAGGACATGGACATGAACAAAGAGAAGGAGGGCAAAATGAATTCGACCATAATATTCATGGTTAGTACTAAGTTACTAAAGTGACTACTATGATTGCAAGTTAAAGTTTATATTCTACTTAACATTAATTACTTATAATTTATAAAATACTCTTTTTTATAGGTTCAACAAATTATAATGATGATGATGATGATGTTTTGGCGGTTCAAGAGGAGGATGTTTTGATTGTTCAAGATGGAATTAATTTCTCATCCTTTGATGTCAACCAAGGCAATGAAGAAGATGAAATTTGTGGGAATAATGATAATTAATGAATCATGAATGAGACAAGATGAAAAACTTGAGTTTTTACTTTTTTGTGGTGGTGTTATATTTTATGATTTGAATCTTATTCCTTATGATTTTGGACTTGTTTGAATTTGAATGTTGTATTTTGAAACAATGAATTTTATTATGTAGGAGTTTGAACTTTGAATTCCTAATGCTTGTGAATTTATTTGGTGGTTCATGGTTATATTAATATTGGAAAATTTGAATTTTATTATGTCGAAGTTGTGAATTGAATCAATTGATGCTATTGCTTGTGGACTTGTTTGGTGCTTTGTTATTTGTACTTTGTAAACTTGTAGTATTTTTGTATATAACTATGTATGTTCATGTTGAGAAATTAAATTTTATGTAGAAGTGAAAGTTGTGAATTCTTCAACTTGTGCCTTGTGGTTGTGATGGGCTTATTTGTTTCTTGTTAGTCTTGTTTTGAGTCATGTGGAGTGTAGACTTGTGGTTGTATACTTATATTTTAAAAATAAAATTTATGTAGGAACTAGGAAGTGTGATTTGTGGCTTGTGAGCTAATAAAAGAAATAAAATTTTAATTTTGATAGTTATATTTATTAAATTTCTATTTTTTTCCGATTTTTTTGGATTTTTTTCATAATTTTATGAAATTTCTTTTTTTTTTCTAATTTATTTATTTTAAAAATTAAAAAAAGATAGAAATCATTGAACTGGGCCGGTCGAACCGGTTGGACCGGTTGAACCACGAATCGGTTGGCCAACCGGTTCATCAACCGGTCCGGTTTTTAAATCCTTGACAACTATCAAGCATAGTCTTGCTCAACAAGTGTTTAATAATTAAATTTTTCATAAAAGAGTGTTTGTTACTATTGAACGTTTGGTGGTACACTCAATTTATGAAGCCCATTCATATTTTTTTCAAATGAGAACAGCATTGCATCCACATTTTTCTTCAAATGAGAAAATTGGTGTAACCCTTACAATGATGAAATACTATTTATTTTTTAGTTTTTGGCTATAAATACATGATTCATCAATAACCTCTTGGCCTAGTGATATGGGATCTTTTGTGTAGAGTTTTTGTTTTGGAAAAAAATCCAAAATTAAATTCTATAGCCCATGCAAGATGAAAATGCAAGTGTTTATTAAACTTGTTTTACATCTGTGCACACGTTCTTAACATTTTTTAAGTGGGAGGGGCACTTATCGCCTATTAATCAAAAAATAAATAAATACGTAATTCATTGTTATCCACTTCACTCTCTAAAAAAATGCAAAATTTTCAATATCCAAAATTCACATTCTTCTCTGTCTTCACAAACTCTAATTCAAATAGTCTTTAAAAAAATAAAATATTATTTTATGGAAATATGAATATTTTTAAAATATTTTAATAATATATTTTAAAAAAATATAACTTTGGTATATATTAACTAATTATGTTCATTAAATAATAAAATATTTTTATTAGATACATATCTTTATTATAAAATATGTCTCGAGAATAATTGAAATGATTGCGGTTCTTATGTTATGTGTAACTATTATAAAAAATAGTTTTATAAATAACAGTTTAATTAATTAATAAAGTAGTATGCGTATCAAACTATAAAAGCCTCTAGGGCTATATTTTTCATTACAATTTATGTCATCAAAGACAGAAGATTCTTTTACATGTCGCTCATACTTTTTTAATGGTGCTTCACCCCAATTTTACCTCGCGGATTGTGGCCTCAGTTCATTCCTAGTTTTTGCATATTTTGTTTTTTTTTCCTTTGTTTTGATGTTCATCTCCCATTGTCACATCAGGGTTTTACTTAACATTTTTAAAAAGCTTGTAGTTTTCTCTATTTTATAATGAAAAATAAGTACTTTTTGATAAAGTTAACAAACCATATTAGAGACATGCACTTATACCTTCACCTTTATGTGTTGAGGTTCAAACCTACATTCTCAACAAAAGCAATAACATCTTCCAAATGGAACTGATGCTGATAAACCAAGAGGTCATTAGTTGAAAAAAAATCCATTTGTCAATCCTACTAAAGCAGAAATTAATAATATATTTAGTGATAGTAATTTTACTCATTTCTTTGATCATGATGAATGGACAAATATTTTAGTTTTTGTTTAGGTGGGCTTAGCAATTAATTGACTTATTGGAGTGTAGTGTGCTAGAATTTGTGTGGGAAGTTAATAAAAAAATTTTGGATTTAATTGATACAATTAAAATATTTATTTCAAAGTTCAAAGAGTTTGATTGACGGAATGAGATGGGAATGAAAATTATATTTGATTGAAACAATATTTTATTGAGAATAAAAAAAAGAAGAAGGAATATGATAAAATTACTTTTACTTAATACAAATAATTGATTATAAAATAGTGAGTAATATTTAATAATAAATATTTTTTATTATAAAATATTTTGAATATTATTTTTTAAAATGATTATTATAATTAAAATCTTAATTTAAAATCAATCATATTACCTATTGCTCTCTTCAATTAATATAATTAAATATTTAAATTACATAGTTCATGTTAATTATTCATTTTGTTTATTATAATTTAATATTTAAATTAACTAATTCATATTAAATATTATTTTAATTTAATTATTATAATTAATTATCTAAATTAATCACTTTTATAATTATAGGGTAAATAGATACCTTACCTTTCATCCCCTCCCATTTTCTCCTACTCCCCCCAAAATTGGGGGCTATGGAAATTCCCCCCATCATGCCCCATATTCACTCTCATTTTTTTTGTGAACCCAAACATGTGTATACCACTACTAAGGTATCGTTATTATGAGCTTTGACTAAGTGGTTGTGCCCGCAAATGCATGTCATATAAAATAATAAAGTGGTGAACCGAGTTGTCGTAAAACCATGGGAATACGAATACTACAACTAATCCCTCTTGTTATCTAGCCTAACAATCGAAGTGGAATGAGATCAAAATAAAGATTGTGAAACCTACGAATGAAGAAAACAAAATGTGAGAAGTAAATTTGGAGCATAAACTAAACAATGAAATGAGGTATTTTAACTTGGTTCCACCTATGACTGCAGTTGCAATTGAAAATTTATATTAGATTAGGGGTTGGGATGGTTGCACCGTGAAGATTCCAAAAACACCCCGCTAAGTCTCTCAAGTTTACTGACGACTAATCCCTTACAAAAATTCTAACAAGATTCTCTATTTCCTTGAACTTTATATAATTGCATTACACTCAAGAATCTCTTAGGATAAGGGTGAGATTCTTTCTCTAGCATTAGTAGTGGGAGAATGACAACAACCTATCGCAAGGAGTGTTGTTGATTCTCATCACTCGCGTTATGTCCCATATGTCGAAGTCTTTATGGCCAATCAACATGTGACAAGAATTAGATTCTACCTCTAGCTCTAATGAATCCCATACATTAACAAAAATACAAGTGAGCCACAACCAAAGTTCAAATACCAAACAGTTTACACTATCATGTTTAATGTGTTCACAATATAAAATATTAAAACAACTCAAGAAGATAAAACATATTCAAACTCCCTCAATGATGTGGATTGGGTGTCTAATGCCTTTTCTTCTCTTAAAAAGATTGCTCCTCCATGCTCCATCGTTGATCTAATCTCTTTATAAAAATTAGGGGAAAATCCCATTCTCATTCTATAGTCACCCAAAAGAGTTGTCGGCTCTAACTCACTCAAAGGTTTCCCCAAAAGTCACATGTTTTTTTGCCTTTTATACCCAAACTCTCAAGGAACACCCCACGGGGTACCCACATTCGTGGATGTAAGCGTTGATCACTCTGAAGATTACGGTTCGGATCTCGAAGATATGGTCTCCAAATGGCTTACACCCGAGTAACATGGTGTGGGTTTCCACCCATGGGTGGGTATCCCAAATGTGGGTTTTCACCCATTCTCATGTCTGTGGGGAAATGACCCATGGCCAAGTACCCACGCTATGGGTTCCCACCTACTGTCGTGGGTCTTTCTGTCTGCTACTCAAAAACTCTTGTTTGATGTAGATTGGTTGAGAGACTACTGCACCCACGTTGGCACCAACGGGGCGTGGGATGTCGTGTGAGTGAGGGGGTTAGAACCTCTGAAAAACTTTTGTTTTTGGTGCAAAATAATTCCATATTGCTTTGCATTCTCTCTTTTTAGTTTTTACTTTAGATCGAGTTGCTACCATTGAGATACAAATGAAACAATTAAGCCATGATACGGGATCCCAACAGAAATCTATGCAAAGTTGGAAATTGGGTAAAAATCACGTTCTCCTCCCAATCCGGAATCCAAATGGCCCCTAAATTATATTTTTATTAATTATATTTCTATAGTAATTAATAATTTTATTTATTGGTTTTTTAAAACTTTATAAAAAAAAATCCTTGAGTATCCTATATTTGAGAAATTCAATTAAATCATCATCTAGATCTTTATGATCTATATAATTAGTGTTTAGAAGGGGCCATGTACTTAAAAAGATAATAATAATAAAATAAAAATCCCACCATATTCCAATTTTCATTAGTGATCCAGTCCCGAGTGACTAGTCTCATAAGACCAACCTCATAAAAAGAGGTCAGCCTATAAAAGAAACTACTCCCTCCATTGTGAAATAAAAGTTGTTTTAGGGAAAAAAAATTGTTCCAAATTAATTGTCGTTTTATAATACTAAGATAATTTTTATTTGTGCTTTCCAATGTTACTTTTCTTTAATTTTTATAAATGAATAGAGTTATATTTATAGTTTCAAAAAAAAATTATAGTTCCAAAAAAAAGTATTTCAGACATTTGATTTCTTTTTATTCAAAAATTAAAGAAATTTAATTATATTCATAATTCTTCTGCAAAAACCTTTTATTTGAGAACGGAAAAGTAGTCTACATTCATGCGTTCACTGTCTGATGTCCGATCTAAACCCCATAATTTGACTTTGCATAAAGGTGTATTGATAAAATTAAAGAGTTTCACCTGCCACAAAATGTAATAATAAAATAATTTCACCAGTAAATTAATGTAGATCATCGCTATTAAGGTATCGATGAAACAATCCATGCATCTCTCAAACTTTCAACCTCTATAAAAGATTACTTCATTTAATACATTCCTCTGCCTGAATTTCTATACAAAAGCTTACCATTATCTTCGGTCATCTGACTAAAAGAAAGAAAGGAAAAGACGATGAATTACATATATAACATAAACTCCACCCAAGATTTCCTAAGATGAAAAAGATACAAACTCTAACGATCTGCGAACCACCAAAGTACAAAATGCGGCTGGTCTTGTTTCCTGCAATGTTTGTTCCTTCAGCTTCTTGGTAAGTCTACAAATTCTCTCCTTAGCAGTTGGTATGCGCTCGCGAAATGATCAAAATAGTTTTGTAAACAAACTGAAATTAATGTTATGAAATTGTATCATAATTTAAGATTCAAATGCCAGACAACCCCATGTCTCGTCTCCGCATTGGGCTGAGCATTTTCAAGCAGTCCTAATCTTCTTCTTCCTCACTGATCCAACCATAGCATGGCTCCCTTCTTTTCTTCGGATCTTGCATCTCCTTTGCTGGTAAAGGATCCTGAGCCCTTTCTGGACAAATCCTGATGGTCAAAAGTTATATATGAAGTATTGAGGGGGCTTTTGGAAAGCATCGTTACCAGAGTTATCCGCATGCTGTTCCACATGAAGATTCGAGCTTGACTCGCCTACTTCTTTTCCACCCTGTTCATGATTAATTTTAGCATCAATTGCATTAAAAACATTAAGAAAAAAATACAAGCTCTTAGTTGATGGCTTTCATTTCATTGCAGGTTTAAATGTAGAACCATGAAAAGTAAGAAGATTGACTTAATTTGTTTCAGACTACAATGTGGAGTTAAAGATGCAACTTGTGATGGAACAACTTTTTACTCAAATGTGAACAGAGAAGATTCATGCTATGGTGAGTTCCACATCTCTAAATTCTTACTTGCCAAACTAGTTCCATATGGTTACTATATTTGCCACAGAATGATATCAGAAATAGGATTTTTACAATCAGTGATGGTCTTCTTCTGCTTTATTGTTCTTCTACTATAACATACGGGTACACAGCTCAAATCACAATAAAGATGCATACGAACTGTTCATCTTAATATTCGCAAACACATGGCACAAATGCAACGGTTGTGGTGCAAAGCACGTGTCTAGCTAAGGATTTTCCAACACAAAAAAAAGTGCCGTTTAAAATAGGTATATGATAAAAAGATTACTGTTTAAGAACAGGATTGGGATTATTCAGTGTAGATTTAATATAGGACTTTTTAAAATAACGACCTCAAAAGCTAAACTTTTTTTATTAATCTACGCATAAGATGTTTCTAAAATATGGTAAATTATTTTGCCTGCTAATCTTGGCTAAAATCATTAACGAATACATTAAAAGAATGAGGTGGCCGAAGATGATTCTGTAGAAATACTAATACATTAAAAGAATGAGATGGTTGAAGGCAATGCTGTAGAAACAGATGCAACAAACACTTGTAGCTGCATTAATGTTAAGTTATATAAATGCAGAGACTAAGGAAATCAAAGAGATAAATTTGAACATAGAAGGTATATGTTCAAGGAACCGAATTACAATGCACTGTGCAAATGTAGGAAGTCAGAAGTTGACAACAGTCCACAAGGAAGTAAGATATTGAAAAAAGCGAGGCCTGCAATACATTTTTAATGCCAAGCTTCAATGACAGAGAGAATGACTAACAGAACAAACAACAAATTAAGTTACCTTCTTTTGTTCACAAATCTGTTTGTCCAAGATTGAGTCCACCACAACCTGGTAACCATTATCCTCAATAAAAACCCATCCATCCTCTCCGCCATATGCCTGCAGAAAAAGAAAAAAATTCTTTCCCAATTAAGAAAGAAATGAATGCCCACAGCACAGATAAAAAAAAAAAAGTAATTATGGGAATTGAGAGCAAAACCACAATAAGGTCCTTGATGGTCCTGACAATGTCATCCTTTTTAAAGCCAAATTGGGTCAAGACCTTCAAGGCTGCACGCATCTTCTTCGATACCACCTGAATGCAAATTCATTGAAAACAATGGAGCAATAGAAGCAACTGCAGCCTTGAGAGGTACCTTTTTAGATCTTACTCTAGGAGCCATTAACAATAATAATGGCGAGTAGTTGAAAGGAAAACTAAGGTAAGAAAAGAAGCTGTCTCCCTGCAGCAATCCCTACTTTGGTTCTGGAAACCACAAATAAGTAATGTTTTAAGTTCTATTCCGCATGTCCATCTCGGATAAACAGAATCACAAGTAAAAGAAAGACATTTCGATTATTCTACTCCCCAAAGCAATTCACTCCATCTTACCAATAGGGCACCATGGCCCGAATAGGACAATAAAGCATAACTAAAGCTATCAAGCACAAGCCCATGTTCTGCAAGCAGAATCAGGAGAATAAACCCTACCATGGCACACTCCAACCAAAACACATCACATCTTCATAAACGAAGAATTTAACCTACAAACCCTTTAAGAGCCACATTTGTTTCTTAGCCATGCACGGGATTATATTTTATTTAAAAAAGCACATAGAAAGAAATAAGAAAGAACCAAAAATAGGTTTAATATAAGTGTTAGTTCAATAAATAGTCAATGGCACTCCAAACCTGGAAACCCATGACATTTCCATAAACTTAACACTCTAAAGACACATGAGAAAACTTAAAATAACAACATTTTCTTCCATAATTCTACAAGATTCACAGGATCCTTTTCGATCAAAGATGAGAAGAACAAGGTGAACCCCAGAATTGGTTTAAAATGTGCATTAAATTGAAAAACAACCTATGACACACTCAAACTAAAACCCCATCTTATCTTCATAAACCCAAAAATATAAAAACCCCAAGTGAAACAATTAAAAAATGACATTTTCTCTCATCTCCTAGCAAATTCACAGGGTCAAAAGATATAAGAAGAAGAAGAAATGATTTAAAATGAGAATCAATTTGAAAAACAATCCATGACACACCCCAACCAAAACAAGTCATATTTTCAGAATCTAAAAACCTCAAGAGAAACAATTAAAGAAAAACTACATTTGCTCTCATAATTCTACAAAACGTGCAGGATCCTATCAAAGGCAAGAAGAACAAGATGAAACCAAGAATCAATTTAAAAGAATCATTAATTGAAAAAATAATCCATGACATACTAGAACTAAAACCCATTTATGAACCCAACAATCCAAGAACACCAAGAGAAACAATTAAAACACACACACACACACGCACGCACACACATTTTCTTTCATAATTATACGACACCGCAGGACTGTATCAAAGACGAGAAGAACAGGATGAACCCAAAAATCAATTGAAAACAAGCATTAATGAGAAAAATAATCCATAGCATTAAACCCATCATATCTTCTTAAACCCAACAATCGAAAAACCCCAAGACACACAATTAAAAAAACCACATTTTCCCTCGTAATTCTACAAAACCACCAAAATTAAATCAAAGACAAGAAGAACAAGATGAAACCACGAATCAATTCAAAACAAGCATCACTTCAAACAACAACAGGCTAAAGAAAAACAAGAAAATCCATCAAAAATCGAAACAGGATGTAGAAACAAGTATATATCTTGTGAAGAAACGAGGGCACTGGGAGCTATACCCAAGTTGGATGCCAAGACGCTGAACGATTGAGACGAACTCTTCTCTTGGTATGATCATAATGAAGTTCTCGTCGAACTACGACCTAAATAACAATATTATTATGAGTGTTTTTGTAATTATTTTTAATTTTTACCAACTTACTTTTGTTTAATTTTAATTTTCTTTTTTAAAAAGAAATCTTCAAATTAATTTTTTTGAAATAATATTTGGAATTTGAAAGGAGAGGGAGCAACCTTTACTCACAAAAATATTCTTAAAAAAGAAATAAGTTTCTAATTTTTAAAAAAGAAATATATATATATATATATATACTTTTAAAAAAGAATATACATTTCTAATTTTTTCCCCCACACATATTTTGAAAATTTATTTTAAAAAAAAAGTGACGAAATGTAATTTTGTTCTTCTAAATATAATTATTAATATTTTTTTTGAATTTATTATTTTTAAAGGTTAACAACTCTTGATCATCATCCTGTGTAGAGTGAATTTTGAACTTGTCTTCTTAATAAAATATGAACATCTTACACATATAATGAGATACTAATAAACCAAATGACAGTTGGCGATAATACGATAATCATAAATAATTGTTCAGATAAATAAAATCTCATTTTTTGAAGGAGAAAATTTGAGTGCATTTTGGGAGTAATGACAAACTAATTGTTAATTGAAAAATAACTCACTTTTCAAAGAGACAATAAATTGAAGAAAACTTTTAATTCGAATTAAAAGCCTGAGATTGGTATCTAATTTCGAATCAGTGTATAAACAACAATGTTTGTTACCGTAAGAGTTGATGACCTTACACTTGGTCACGGGCATACAAGATCACATAGGCCAAGCCACGAGGCGCACAACGTGTGTGGATTTGGTAGCGCGCGCGGTTAGCACGACGTGTGTGTTGTGTCGGGACCAAGGGTGGGTGGAATATCCCGCATGATCATAGGCCGAGACCGTGAGGCGCGCGCGCCGGACCGTGGGCGTGCGCGTGACCGATGAGCGCGTGGGGCGCGCGCGCCATACCAAGAGTCAAGTGTCACAGGGCTTCATCATGTAGAGTGTTGGATCTCTAGCAAGTCTAGGCGGGGCGGGACACTTGATCGGGCCGGGTGACCGAGAGCTAATTCCGGATCTAACAAGGTTTTACGTAGGCGTATGCAAGTGGGCACGTGGTCGGGAGCGTTGCCGAGCCGGGGCGAAGATGGCACACGGTATTATCGCGCGTGATCGGTGATCGCTCAAACCCAAACCACATGAAGGGAATGGATGAGTGGTTGGGATCCATGAATGGTAAATATGGTAATTAAGGAGTCCTCGTACCATTGGGTTCCATAAATCAAGATTAGGAAGATGAGATGAGTTGAGGAGAAAGATCAAGGAGAAAGGGTGAGAAATCAAAGAAGAGAGCACCCACTTCCTTTGGTTGTTAAGGAAGCAAAGGAAGTGAGCTTTTATACTACTCATTTCCCCCACTTCAGAGATAAATTACAAAGTTATTTATAAAGTTATTTTTTGTAAGCGTCGGAAAGTGCTAAAATAGGCCAAATCCATAATAACTTGCGTCATGATATACCTTACAAACAATTACATCAAGTAGAATTACTTTTTTTTTCTTTTTAAATCCATGTATCTTGGCTTCATGGTCTTATAATGGTTCTCTTCATTTTTATGTATAAAAAGGCCCACATTCATCTTAAGGTTGCTTACACAATAGCCTCTCTTACTCCTTAGAGTGCAATATATGTATTTATTCCTAATTGGATGCAAGAATTATCTTGAAGGCCACGCATACCTTATTGTCTTAGTAGCATGCATGCATTTCTTTTAGGAATAGTGGAGCGATGATGACAACTTCATAAGTACTAAATTTATAGTAAATTTTGATATAAATTTAGTTTTTTTTTATCAATTGATTATGTATGTTTCTTCACGTTTTTAATTGAAAATTTGCTTTTTTAGTTCAAGCTATTGCGCTTCAATTGTTTTTCTGCAGATAAGTGGAGTTAGACTTTTTTTGAGGAGAAAGAAAAGAGAAAAGCTATTGAACGATGAAAGAATACAAATAAGATCCAACAAGAAATGTCAGTAACCCGTGAAAGCTACCACACCCATGAATCGCGGTGCAAAAATTCAAACAACTCAAACTCTAAAAGAGTCATGATCCACCCATGGTAGCTAACATGGCCAGAGATCTTTACAGCCATTTCAACTCCAATTTAACTCTCCTCTATATAAGGTCAACAAGAGATTCTTTTGAAGAGAGGAGCTTACTGTGGCAAGAGTAAGAAAAGTCAATCTTCTCTAAGACTTCAAAGATTGGAAAACAAAAGGCCAGAAAATGTTAGATTAAAGATCAAGAAGAGTTTTCATCGCTCGATAAGAGAGACAACAACTCTTTTGTGAAGGACTTAGATTTTCTTCTTTTCCTTTTTATTATGTTTGTTTTTTAATGATTATGCTGAATGTTATGGTTGGACTTTTGTTTTGACTTATTTCTCTTTTTTTTGTTTAAGTTTTGTTTGATTTAATCTTTTGGTACTTAATACTTGTGATGTGAAGGATTCCATATTTGTGTGATATTAGCCACCAAAAGGACTAAAAGGTGAATTGTGGTGCTAGAAACCCCAGTATTTAGCATGAAACCCTAAATTAAGATTTCTTGAAAATTAATGATTATCACAGAACTAAAAAGGTCTAATTAGATTCGATTACCACGAAAGTATGGGTTATTTTAAGTTAGATAACTTGCTATATTTTAAAAGAAAAATAGTGAGTACCTTAGGACAAATCACCTTTAAACTATTGAGTATAACAGAAAAGAAGTCAATATATGATTTTTTGTTTATTAATGTGGTGAAACCCTTATCCTATAAACCCTTGAACGTTGAAGTCTCCCTTTCTTACCATTAGCCATAATTTGATATTTTTTATTAGTTTTAGTTTTTGTTAATCTCGTTCAAGATTCGTCTAGATAATTTATAGTTGCAAGAAACTGGTACTTGACAATATAGTTCTTGTGGGAGTGATATTTTTATATTACCAAACGATCCGTGCGCTCATGATTAGCATCACAACTATAATGAGTGTGATAGCAACCGGCCTCCCTTTCTCATCCATTTGCCAAGTATCTATCTGCATAATGAATGAATCAATTTAATCCTATTAAATTCATACTATACTTAGCTTACTACACAAACTTTTAATAATTTAAGTCATCAAAGCAAGTGGACTACAATTTACATTTCATTTCGTACGAAATAGAGTGCATGTTATGAAGGAAACTTCAACATAAACCCTATTGAATTTTGCTCTAAAAAAAATCCACAACATTGAACAGTATCATATCACTATTTCAAACACATTCTATGTAGAAGAAGACAACCAAAGGGAGAATAAATCATAACCCTATATAAAATAAGAAAACATAGAGCCTAGATGTGACCATTTTGAACAGAAACAGTGGAACCGAACCGAAACTAGACCCAAAAAAACCACCCCGAAACTGGTAAAACTGTATCCGCTCTGAAACCGGAACCTAAACCTTCATATAATGTCTGGTTCAAGTTCTAAAATTCCAAAACAGTTGAATTGCCAGTTCAACGGTTTAAAAAACCAATGAAAAAGGCCATGTATACAACCTTCCAGTTCCAACTCTTTTGATGATGAAACTTGTAATTGGCCATTTCAAAAATGTAGGAAATATGTATAATAAAAATAAAAGAACTACATGGTCTTTGATTCCTCTATACCCCGAGAGGATACGTAGACAACTTAATATAATTAAATTCAACCCTTTTATTTTTTTTATTTCGTCTCCTATTGTACGTTTTATGTAAATTATTGTTTTGAATTAATACTTTTATTTTTTTCATAAAATATTATATTAAATTAATATTTGTATTTTTGTAAAAAATATTGTACCTTTTTCTACTTATTGCATGATTCATGTTCATTTTAATTTCAAATATTGAAATAATAAAAAAACTGAAATTCCAAAAAGAAAAAAAAAAGAACCGAACCATATAAACCATCAAACCAAACCACCGGAACCGGAATCAAACCGCCATGAAACTTTCCTAAACAGTTAGGTTCTGGTTCAAGATTTCTTTGGACCGGAACAGGTGGTTCTTGAACCGTGGTCACGTTTAATAGAGCTTACAATGTTATATGAAACCTGAGTAAAAAAACCACTCATGCAATTAAGTTTCAAAACCAAAAGGACATGAGAAATCGAGGAAAAAAATTATACTCGGAGAGGAACACCCTCACATTTAATTAGTTATTAACAATTGAGAGGAGTTGCAGCATTTAAAAACATAAGCAAAGGGAAAAATCACGAAGTCAAAGAAGAATTTGCCCACGTTATTTAATAATGATACTTAAGATGCGTTCTAGCATAAACAAAAGAGAAAAAACTTACGAGAAAAATTCACAACTTAAACATAATATAAAGAAGAAAAAATAAAACATTTGAACATAACAGAAGATAAGGTAGGTAAAGAAAAAGCATAAAAATCATAGAATTATGCATTTACTCTATCTAATTAACATGCAACATTAGACTTATGTCATTATCATAACACCAAATTTAAGAATAATATATCCAAACAAAAATAGGATAGATAAAGAAGCAAAAGGGAACATGCCATAAAATGCTATCAACTTTACCCAAAAAAAGATTAGGCAAAGAAAAGTAAGCTTCAAATCAAACAAGAATGGATGAGGATTCTAGCATTATGACAGAACAATACATAATATCAGATAACCATAAATGTGCTTTGAGTAATTAACATGTAATATTAGTAGTATAAATATTGACAGGAAAAAAAATCCGAAAAACGGGCATGATATAGAATAGAAAATAATATGCTATTGACTTTGAAGCTATAGAAGACAAATTAAAGAAAAAGTAAAAAATTAGAAAAGAATGGCTTAATTAACAAGAAAAAGTAGAGTTCTGGAATTTACAAAAGAAAAAACCAAAGAAAAAAGTTATATATATAAATCCCAAAAAATATGCTATTAGTGATTGAACACATAACAAGGCGAGGCAGACAAAGAGGAAAGCTTAAAAATCATGAAGGCATCAGCTATTTGAATTAATTAACTTGCAACTAATAAAGTAATGACATGAAATCAAGAAAAAATTAAAATAAGTTTGACACGGAGACAAGGCAAGACAAATTAAGAAATAAAGCATTAAATCAGAGAAATATAAACATGCAACTAAGTGTAAGAGAACTAACCAAAGAAATGTATGGGAAACTGTAGAGTCAAAACAAATATAACCATGAATCCAAAAACATTAATGGCGTTCATTTCGGTGCAAATGGGAGAAGTGAACTGATTTCCTCCACTTCTGATATTTTTTTTCTCTGAAATAAGAGAAGAGGCATTTATTTCGGTGTAAGTGGGGGAAAGTGGACTTACTTCTTCCACTTCTGAAGTTCTTTTCCTCTGAAATGGGGAAAGCGGTCACTTTCCCCACTTAAGCTTGAAGTCGGTTTTAGTGAAAACACACTTCAGTATTTTTTACACCAAAGTGAGGGAAGTGAACCCCTATAAAAGCTCACTTTTCGCCACTTCCCAAGACTCATTTGAAGTCTTTGAAAGAAAAAATGAACACTTGAAGTGGAAAAATAAGCACTTCACAAAAGTGATACTTTCTATAAAATGAACATAGTAGTGGTGGAAGCCATATCACTTCCACCACTTCAAAGAAGTGACACTTCTCCAACTTTCTGACTTCTCCATACTTACACCCCAAATGAACGCCCTAGTGGAGCTGTTTTAATTGAACTAAAAAATAAACATGTCACAATACATCATGTATATTTAAGGAATGCCATAATCTCCAAGGCTTACATGGAAAACAAGATCATAATGAAACACAAAAGTTTTGGTTGCCTCATGACAAGACTAGAGTAAGAAAGAATAGTTTCATCTACTAAGAAGAAAGGAAGAAAAGATAGTGATAGGTCTAGAATTTACATGAAATTCCAATATGAATTTGGTCTTATTTGTTTTTTAATCACCTAATTCTACATCATTTCTATATGGATTTCTTTCTCCTTACTCAAAGTATTGATTTTTATTGTTTTTTATGCTAATAAATAGAATTGAACCCAAATCTACATATGTTTGATGCATTTTAGAAAGTAAAACAAGGAGCTAGCTATCAAGGATTATAGAGTAAGGAGGGGATGTAAAATAAAGATCTAGATATAAACACGACTAGCCTGTGTTAGTTAGCATGGGTGTGTTTATTGTTGATGAAGAAATTCATAAATCCAGTTTAGAAAGAAACACTAACAGCTGATGTTACCCAACATTACCCGTGTTTCTTGATATAAAAATAAACCCCAACATATCTCTTGGGAGAAAAAAAAACAAGAGAAACAAAGGAAGAGAAGATAAGGACAGCTGAGGGAGGAGGGAAGTTGAAAAGAAAACATCTCCAAAGGCAAGAGAAGGGATCAAAGGAGCAACTAAAAGCAGAGAAAAGAAAACATCTAGCGTGGATCCTCTTTGATCTGTTAATCGGAGAGCAACTACTCAAACTTTTGCATGAAGGATAAGAAGTTTCTTTGCTTTTAAAATTTTGTATTTTCTTATCAAATGTTCATATCAATGTCCATGGGTTGTGTGTTGAATATGCAGGTGTAGAACCTTTATTTTTAGAATTGGGATTAACCCAAGGATTAAAGAAGATATTATGTTATGAATTTTTCTTCTTTATTGATTCTTGATTGATTTTGATTTGTTTTTCAAGCATTTAATGTGTGTGATTTTGAATTCTTTCAATTGCATGAACATAGGTAACAAAGGAAGAAATGAGAGGTGAACTTTGATACGAATCTTAAACCTAAACCTTGAATCTAGAATTGAAATTTCTTGAGGATCTATTAGATTGTCATAAAGCTTAAAGAGTTTAATTATGTCACGCCCCGACCCTCGGGTCCCGGCCCATACCACTACCGCCACGACAACCCAGGGGAGGTCAGACACCTGCTTCAACCCTAGATCACCGTAAGGCTAACTGTTACCTGTACAATATCAATATCACAACAATAATATTATAAATCTAAAAGTATTCAACCACAACCTTGTATAAGATCAACATACTTACACCAAGTATATATCCCTGGAAATCACATCAGTAATGATCAAGAACACAATCATAGTCTTCCCCATACACTGGGTGTAAAGCTCATACAACCTAAGGTCCTGACTGAACCAATCAAGATTATTCAAGACCAAAATGGAAATACGAAAACATAGGTCCTAGTGGATCCATCTTATGCATGACAACAATGTTTATGAATCATACACTACTCAAAGGTAAATGCAGGATTAGCTTTGCCAAGCACTATCACGTCTCAAGCCCTGCTGCCGTGCTAACACTTGTAAAGAAGAGAAGAAGAATGGGTGAGTAACTAAGTTACTCAGTGAGGGGTTGAACATGGAGCTATAACTCATACAAGTGTAAACAAATGATATGCCGAAAATATATGTATATTTTTAATAACCAATAACTTACAAAATGCTTTAAATACACATTTCAATATAAGAAGCTTTCCAACTTTCTCGAAGAAAGGCATCAATAAAACTCTGAAAAGCATTCATAATGAGATTCAATACTGAAAATTCAAGTTAAGAATACTCGTTAAAAGATCAACCCATCGAATCAAGGATTTATAGTGCAACACATGCGGAAATGCTCTATCGATAGCATTATCAACAGCTTATGAAAACTCTCCATCACTAACCATGGCCGTGGCTAGGTCAGAAGCCACCAAGATGCACGTATCTTGGTGTTGGCTGTTGGGAATCCCTTATTGTGACTCCGGGAACCCAACATAGCACATTCAGGTTCTCTATGCACCTCCTCTTGGCCACTTGAAAACTCTTTTCTTTCAAAGCACCTCTTGATTCACCTTGAAACTAAACAACAAACTACCTGCACACCACTTAGATAGATGGATGTGAAGTTCATAAGCTTAGATCTAACAACCTTGAAAAAGAAGATATAATGAGAACTAAGAAGGGCAAAGGTGAGGATGGCGGCTAGGATTTTTCAAGGCTTAATCTCACCACCTTTTTCCTTACATTATGCCCCATTTTTATATAGCAATGGTTAGGGCAACTCTTTGTGCAATTTACACAAATGCCACCAACCCTATTTAGCCATTTTAAGCTCTCATTAATTTCTCTTATTATTGGCTTAATAAATAAACTTATGAACAAATAATATCAACTATACTATTTGTTTATGCAATGTCTCTATTATTCTTATAATGCTTTCAAGCATTACAACAAATAATATTTGCATAACTTCATAAATTTGATTATTTATTGTCTAAGCTCGTCATATTATGACATTTTATTTTAGTATTTCACCTATTGCACATTATTTTGTACATTCGTATGAAACACAAAATAATTGTTGTTTTTCTTCAGTTGGTGTGACCGTATAGAGGATCTATGTCACTTTGGCAATAATATAAAACTTTATATTATTGACTAGAAGAGGTTCTATCATTACATTATAGTTATCCAAGTGATATAGAATTCAATCGCTTGATCCACTAATTTTGTGTCTATCCTTGTCTCATGATATTATGAATAATATGCAAAATAGGATCGTGTCATTTTTGCATTATATTCATGTTCTTGGTCTCTCAAGTGAATTATTATTATAACTACATCAGTTATATTGCATGCGATATAATTCCATTTTACCAAGGGGGCCAACAATATCATCGCTCAAAGTCGAGGGACAATGATAAGATTAACATATTGATTTCTCCCACACAAGTTGTATACAACGAACTACTATTTCACCCCCATCATAGGATAGTATTTAAACAGTAATCATATCGTATACTTCTCACGTGAAAAAAAACTACAAGTCTCATATCCAAGATTCTAAAGACACAATGAAACATCAATAACACAAAACACAATCCATATAATGTTCCAACTACTTAGGTCATGTTCAATATATAAAATACATATTTTATATATTCATGTCATCAAATGATAATCCTTTATCAACATTTATAGAACTACAATGTACTTTTAATTGACATGACAATCTTTCACGGTAATTAACGTTCCTCTTTAATTACCACGATTGTAAACTTATTTAGAGATCACATGTTTCTGATTCTAGGAGTTCTATGGTTCATGACCCAGTGCATCTTCCTGAACACTTCCTAAATATAACACGTTAACCTCAAGAAACATGAATAACAATATTCAAAATCATGAACAATAGATAAATCTTTGTCAAAGTAACAACTTTTAAAACACACATCCTTCAGAAACTACTCCTGTCTTACCTCCTTCACCACTTAGGCAGGAGGTAACTTCAAGAGATGAGCTTGGTTATGAGGATTAACTTTATGCCCAAGATTATCTTTAGTAAATAAGCCCTATGTTTCAAGTTTGAGGAAAGATTTAACCTCAATATCCGAGAGAACATAGCAAGTACTAGGACATGGAGTTTCAAAGAAGTAGTCTAGTTGGCTATGAGGATTGAAATAGAGCTATGAGGACAAAGAAGATAGTGGCGGCAAGGAGATAATACCTAAAAAAGGAACCCAAAAGGGAAATGAGAATGCTCACAAAGGATAGAAGTAGGGGTGATTCAAACCCCCCATTATGAGGTTGAAGTAGGAGGTTTGCTCATATAAGAAAAAATGCAGATGCCCCATTTTGTTTTTCTTCATTTTACTCAAAAGTTATTTCAAGGAAGGGGACTGATTTCAAAACTTTGGCTTTCAACTTCAACTTATTAGGGGGTTCATTTCGGTGTAAGTGGGAGAAAATCAAGAAATGGGGGAAGTGCCACTTCCCCGAAGTGGTGGAAACTGATGGAAGTGATATGACTTCCACCACTTTCTGTATTCATTTTGCAAGAAGTGTCTCTTACATGAAGTGTTCATTTTCCCATATCTAATGTTCATTTCGGTGTAAGTGGTGTCACTTCTGAAAAGTCTTTGGAAGTGGAGGGAAGTGAGCTTTATAAGGGACTCACTTCCCCCACTTTTGTGTAAAAAATACTAAAGTGTGTTTTAACTAAAACCCACTTTAGTCTGAAGTGGAAGAGGCTACTTCCCCACTTCAGAAGAAAAAAAATCAGAAGTAGAGGAAGTCAGTCCACTTCCCCCTTCTCCTCACTTAGGGAAGTTTGTTTCATCGAAGTGGGCACTCAAGTGGGCCGAGGTGAGGAAATCCAGCTCACTTCAGTGTGTTTGTTTCACTGAAAATGGGTTAGAAGTGGTGAAGTGGCCAGTTCAGAACCCCCTATTTCAGCATTTGACTTCATATTAAAAAGCCTTGAAGCCACCACTTTCCTTCCTCACTTCAGTGCACGTGGACTTCACGTGCGAGCTATGGTTACCCCTTCGCAGACGCTGGAACTCCACTCTTTGAAGTCCCATTCGTTCGACCTAGGGTTCGCACATCATCGCCTCTCCTCGCGCATCGCCGGTGACACCTCACCCCTCCCGCCCTTGGCGTCCTCCGTCCTTCCCTCTCTTCACCGTTGTTTTCTGCTGCGAAGTTACACCATCTGCTCGCGTCGCCATCGGCTCTGAACGGGGGTTCCTCCAAGGATTTTCGCCGTTGTCCACTGATCTACTAGTCCCCTTCGGTTCACTTGGGTGTGGGGTTTCTTTTTTTTGTTGAATTTTTCTCCCCTACTCCTTTCTTAATTAATTTGCATACAAACTACTGCGAGGTTGCGCAGTTTGCTGTAGTTTTCTATTGTGTTTTTCCCTGGTTTTCAGTAAGTATTTCCATACCATTTTCTCTCTACGACCGTGACTTGGTTAGAAGTGGAATAAGCTTTTAATCCTAGTTTCCCCATGTTTGGTTTATAAAATCAATCTTCAATTTTTGCCTGTGAGATGTGCGCTACCTAAAATGTTCTGCTTATAAAATTGATCTTCAATTTTCCTGTCTTTCATTTTGTTCACCTGATTTCTACCGGGTTTGTTGCTATATGGGTTTATTTTGTGAAGCCGGTTTTCTGCTGAATTGTTTCATATATATAGCCACTCTTTGTTTTCTAGCTTTCTGTTTAAAATCCTAGTTTCTGCACATTTCTCCCTTGTGTTATTTGTTCATTTTCTTCAACTGTTTACTGCCTAAGTGTTCTAAATATGCCCACTTTAGCATGTTATGAGCCCTAGTTGTCTATGTACTTAACTACTAGCATCTCATGTCTGCCATGTCCTGCATTTATCTGGTGTTTTATGTTGCTCTTTCTATTTTTGTGTAGTTTACATGCTCACTAATGGAATTCATGTTTGTTGGTCTTCACTTGCTTATCTTTGTTTTCTGGCTTTCTTTTTGTGAACCTGGTTTTCTGCCCATTTTTTCCTTGTGTTATTTGTTCATTTTCTTCAACTGTTTACTGCCTAAGTGTTCTAAATATGCCCACTTTAGCATGTTATGAGCCCTAGTTGTCTATGTACTTAACTACTAGCATCTCATGTATGCCATGTCCTACATTTATCTGGTGTTTTATGTTGCTATTTCTGCTTCTGTGTAGTTTACATGCTCACTACTGGAATTCATTTTTGTTGGTCTTCACTTGCTTAACTTTGCTTTTTGGCTTTCTTTTTAAAATCCTGGTTTTTGTCCATTTTTTCTTGTGTTATTTGTTCATTTTCCTCAATTGTTCACTGCTTAAGTTTTTTCCTGGGTTGCTTTTTTTGACACGGAATTCATTTTTGTTGATGTTTCTTGTTATGAGATTTTGTTTTGATGATGGTTATGGGTGGGCATTTACAGTTTTTGTTGTGGGGTTTGTGTGCCTTTTTATTTTCTGTGTTTTATGGGTTGTTCATTTCCTAGTTTATTTTTATGCTGCAAGATTGGCTGCCATTTTTGGGGGCCACAGGGTGATGCTGCCTTTCTTTTGTAAGTTTGTGTGTTTTTATATCCCCATGTTGAGCAACATTTGTCTGTATGGTTTATGCAAATGGTTTTATGTGTTTCATAATTCTGTGGAGCTTATGATGGGCTTGATTTCTCCATTGTTTTGTTTCTAACTTGATTTGAATGATTTTGTGTGTTTTAGAGTAGCAGTGTACCTATTTATATGATTCGAGTGGATCATAATTTCTTGTGTATTCTGGAAGCTTTTATGCTTGTGCATTTGGTATGTCCTGTTTGTTGGTGCGCTTGCTGTAGCGTGTGATATAGTTTCTTATGTTGTTTAAGCCTGTGGGATGGTTTTTCCCAAGTAGGCAAAAACTATTCACTTCTTGTTGCTCCTTGTTTTTCTGGTTTTTTTTTTTTGTCCCAGTGTTTTCCCGATGTTTTCCCACCTTGATGCCGCACAATATTCTGTTTTGGAACTGAAAAAGCCGATGAAATGGACAAGCAACTGAGCCATTCCAAAGTCAATCCGCATCTTTCGTGTTAACAAGGATGGAGCATGCAATATTGTGGTAAAATGGTAAGATATATCAGTTTTTTTTTTGTGGTTATCCGGAAAACATTCATATTTTTACTTTTCTCTCTATGTGTCACCAGATGGGAGCTAGTGTGGAAGACAACTTGAATCCAGAAACCTTTCATATTTTTACTTTTTCTTTATATGTGTCACCATGTGGGAGCTAGTGTGGAAGACAACTTGAATCTTTTTTGCTGTATTGTTGGTGTAACACATTTTTTGTGTGGGTGGAGTAACCACATCATATTCATATATTTTGTTATCATGTAATTGTGCAAACTATCTTAAGTTGTACATGGTTTTAGGATTTGTAAACATCTTATGATGGGTACAATGTCTGAATTGTTGCCCAGTGTCTTTAAATAATAGCAGGTCTGCATTATTGACGTTAATCTTGATTCTAATGGACTGCACAGGTTACTCATTAATTGATTTGGTAGTTGATGAGTTGGTCATCTCTAATTGAAATAATGTGTCAAATGATCACTGTTTTAGTTCAGCTGAAATATATAAGACAGGATCATTAAATTGATTAAAGATCTTATAATTTGATTCAATTTCATCTCAATTAAACTAAGATGAAGAAAAAACTAAAGAAATGTGGCTTACCTTTGGTAAAAGTAGGATTTCTATTGCCTTCTTTGTTTCCATTGGATTTCTTCTTGTATTATTTCTTTGCATTAAAAACATGTAAACCCTGTTTGGAAACAAACAACATTGTTTATTATTGGAGCATTCAAGGTAAACAAACCAAAAAACAAAAAGATCAATTTAATTAATAATTTATTATATTTAAAATTAAAATAATGTTGTTCACCATATACTGTATATTTTTAATTTTTGCGATGGCAGTTTTTTTCAATATATGTTGTATGCTTGTATCTTTGTGTATTTGTACTTTGAGAAATTCAATCGGCCGTAAAGTATACACTATCTGACCTTATGAAGCCAATGTAACTTTGCTATATGTGGTTTTGTTTTATTTTCATTTTCTTCGTAAGTAGTTTTTTTACCATTTTTTTACTTTTTACTTTGTGAAACTTATTTATTTGAAAATTATTAAATCAGGTTAAACCGGCCTGTTTAACTGGTTGGACCATGAACCGGCTGCCTAAAAGACTTGGCAACCGGTCCGGTAATTAAAACTTTGCAATTAATTATTGAAATTTGTCAAATAATTAAGCAAAATTTCGCAATTTTTCTAAATGAACATATTAATCGGTTGCGTTGTTAAATATTTTTAATGAACTAATTAAATAATTACTTAATATCTTAATCAACTTCGTAAAATGAAAGTGACCATGTATTTGCAAATTACAAAATGTGGAGGGGTAACTTTACACCTTTACTCGAAAGGGTGATTGTATCCCCACTTCTGTGTTACCAAACACCAAAAGTGATGAAGTGGAATTTTCCAAATACCTATTTCCACCATCCAAACGCAGAAAGTGCTATCGGAAGTCCTGTTTTCAGCATAACCAAACACACTGAAATAAATAGTTCCGACTGAACTGTTCACTTTCACCGAAATGCCACTTCCAGGCTTCCACCACTTCGGCAATCCACTTCCCAAACAAACGGTCTCTTAGGCATGTTTGGAGCTTTGCCAGAAAAATGTCATATGGAATTTATCTGATAAAAAGGTGATTGAAGGGAAAAAAATAGCTTTTTTTTTGTTAGGTTTGTTTTGAAACACTTAGTAAATTGATGGAAAAAAAATAATATTCTTGTGTTTGGTTTAATAAAACATAGCTAGGAATTTAAAAAACAAATAATGGAAAAAATACACTTGCTTTTTTTTTCTCTATCAACAAACTCTAAAATATTTTTAATGTTAAAAAATTTTAATTAATCTTCTGTACATATTAAAAATACATATTACACAATAGTTAGTAAGGGAGGCATCATAAGGGGGGCAAAAATGTTAGGCCCGTCTAAAAAATGGTCTTACTTGGGTTCAAATGTTTTAGATCTGTATCTAGCCAAGTTTAAATTTATTTCGTTTAAAAGTTTAAAATTTTATGTTTAAAAAAAATATATTGTTGGACTTGTGCATACCTTGGTTATGTGTTTGGAAATTTGAACATGCCTTCGACAAAATTACAAGTCCGAATAATCTGGTTGAGCCAAGCATGGGTGAGTATGGGTCACTATTAATAACGATCTTGACCTTACCCAAAGCCAATCCAGTTCAACCCATGGACAAGTTTAAAGGGAGTAAATACGAAAAAGGATTGAGCGTATTTTTGATAAAACATATGATTTTACATTCCATTCTCATGGGAAAATAACTTTTGCATCATATATTGAGAGAATCACAGTTTAACTTAATTTGAGAGGATTACTTTCCCAAATCAATATCACACTTATGGGAAAGTACTTGACTAAACTCGATAAGTGATTCTCTGAGGTTACTTTTCCTGTGCTTATTCTATTTCTTCGATTGCTTGAATATTGTTATAGGGGTTGTTTATTTATAAACATGAGATGGTGTTTAACAAAGAGTGACACCTTTCCAACAAAAAGATATAGGCTTTCAAATAAATCAACACAACCCTTCACTAATAATATTACAAATGATGGTTATAACATCTTTTCATTTTATATTCTTTCAAGTGTCTATTAGAGTTTTAACTATATTTAGTGTTGTCCTTTTAAAAAAAGGTATATATAACTTCCCATATGATTCTTCATGTAACCATACTTAAAAAAAAACTAATTAAGAGATATATCTTTTCATATAAACTTCTTCATTTTTAAAATCAGCTCACATATTTTTGAAGTATAGCATTGTTAATCTATTTGATAGAATTGCCAAGATGATTGATATATAACTTTTAAATTATATTCTCAAACCAAGTCGTTGATAAATTTTTTTATTGTTATAGAAAATATTGAATTATTAATCTATTAGATAGTTGTATCTTAACAGCAAATATTTTTGGATTAATGGAAAATTGATACTTAAACATAGGCAAAAAGACCGATTTGATGGAAATGTATTTTATATTAGCCGTGAAAAATAAACCAAGAGATCGTTTACCATAAAATTAAGTATTTACCTTGCCTTAAATATTTTATTTTCCTATTCTATCAATTTGCTATCAATTATTTAAAAATATCATCAAAATATCATCGCCGATAGTGGAAATATTGATTATTTCATTAGCATCCCCAGTGAATTCAAATCTTTTTATATTCGTTGTCATTTTGCATGAACAATTTAATCTTGCTTTGATTTTGATTTGTTATGATCATGTGTATGAATTTTTCTTTCTGGTTTTTGTGAATAGTTAGCACATTTTGGGCCATTGGCATTTTTTTGGATATTATACATTTAGGATTACTGTAAGTTATTTGAATGAATTCATAATGGGAATAATGCAACTCTGAAATATTACAGATTGATGTTTATTATGCTAATGAGGTTGTTAATGTATGTTATAGTAAATAGGTTTTGCATATATTTTTAAAATAAATATTATGATCTAATGCAAATTCATATGCACAAATTGTTAGTAGTAAATTATAGTCTATTGAAAGGTGATTTACTTTTTACAATGAAATTATTGCATTTTTAGATCAATTGACTTTTATTGTAACTTTAAAGGTGTTGGATAGTTTGTTGATAGTAAAAATAATATATATTAAACAAAAAAATTTATTTTTTTATCAATTAAATTTTATTACAATTTTCAACATGACCATTTTTATACATTCTCTTCCTTTTATATCAAACAAATTCCATGAATTCCTTCACAACTTCTACTATATCAAAAAAACAAAACAAAGAAACTTCTTCGACAAATACTCTAGATGAGATTATTATCACAAACAATTCAAATCTCTAACTTTTTTCAATAATACAATCTATAAATCTATCAAATTCATAACAAAAGAAAAAAAACCAAAAAAAAAGTAAAAATACAGTATAATTATCTTTTTATTTTTTAAGAAACGTGAACGAGCTGTTATTTTACAGATGAGAGTTATGTCTTTGATATTTAATCCGTACAAAAAGTATCATAGAAGTACTTTATAATGGAGACGAGTGCATCCAATCAAAGCAACTTAATCATCTATAATTGAGGCCCAAAATAAAAAAAAATAAAAAAATCTCAAAAATTATAGAAAAACCCTAGCATATAAAAAATAGGAACATCCTTAATTAGGTAGAATATCACATAATTTCTTTATAATGCATATTACATAACTTCTGTGCTCCAAATCATAAATGGTGGTAATTATTAAGTTTGAGTGTATTTGTTCAACATAATAAGTGCATAGTTATTAAGAATTGGTAGCTAGTAATTACATAGTTACTATGGTCCATGAATGATTTTTTTTTAATTTTTATTATTATAAAATTTCTTTTATAATACATATCAATAAATATCATTTATATGTATTGATTAATAAAATAAACCATGGGTTTAAACTGCAAGGTATTATTACATTTATAACATATAATAGTACACATTATAAAAACGCTTAGCTAAATATATATATAAAGGGGTAAAAAAAGTTATTTTAATCCAGTTGAAAAACATAAAAAATTATCTGAAAATGACAAGTAAATTCACTATTGTTATTTGTTAAGGGGTGACAATTATAAAAGGTTGTAATTTCTATAGCATGTTAGGGGCCGTTTGGTTCGGAAGTGAATTGTCGAAGTGGTGGAAGTCTGGAAGTGGCACTTCGGTGGAAGTAAATATGAGTGGGCAACTTTATCCACACTTCCTGTGTTTGGATGGTTGAAGTGGGGATATGATTACCACTTCGGTGAGGGAATAAAGTTGCCCTTTCATATTTTTTACATATATTTAATTAAATCATATGATTTAATTAAATGATTTAATTACTTTATTACGATGGTAATAAATAATTTATTTATTAAATTAAAAACTTTGCACATCACATAATTAATTTAATACCATGTTATTAAATTAAATTAAATCGGTTAATATATTATACTTAATTATTAATTAGTGAGAGTAGTTATTTAATTATTTTATTACCATGGTAATAATTATTTTATTTATCATTGAAAAATATTGCAAAGTGGGCTGAAGTGGTGACTTCAGGACTTTTCTAGCTGAAGTCAGACACCGAAGTGGCCGAACTCAGAAGTTGTCACATCATTGCTTCCGGGTTTAAATCAGTGAAACAAATACACTGAAGTGGGCTGGAAGTGGCCACTTCAGCCACTTCGGTGATCACTTCGGTGAAACAAACGACCCCTTAGTGTATGAGTATGATGGTGAGGTTTTTTTTTATTCATTTTTATTATTAATGACCATAAAATGGGTTCAAAGAAAAATAATTTTATTAATATGTAAACTTTTTTTGTAATAATTAAGTTTTTTATATTAAAATACTTGGTAATTGCAATGGTCTAAGTTTGTAATTAGTATCCTTTGAATTAATCACTGAGGATTTATTAGTCATTACATGGGCAATCATGCACACCCAAATTTTCTTTTTTGTTTATAAAAAAAATATTCTGGCAAACATAAACAAAAATTGTGAATAAATCCATCAAATTGAAAGGAAAAAACGAAAATGTCATTTTTACCCCCTCCCAAAAAAAAAACAAGAAATAGATTTTTTGAAATATTTATTTGTGGTGGAAAAGAATAATGGTTTATTCCTATGGAATTTCGGTGTATATTCCAGTAAATTATAGAGTTCAAATGTTCATTTGCAATTTGTAAAATTTTCCTTCATATTTATCTAATTTATATTATCACATTGTTTTCGTCCTTTTTTTTCCTTTGGTCATCTTATAAAATTTAAGGTTTTCATATAAAAAGAGGGATTTTTCACAAACAAATTAAATGAGAATAAAACCGATTCAAAATAGTTTGAATACAAGTATTGGATATATATAAACCAGTAATGTTTTTAATATTCTCATCAGAGGTGGTAAAATATGAGATTTATGATGTAATTATGTCATTATAGAGTTATTGCAGAGGTGGTACATGAGTATATTTATGGGGGTATGAATGTAATTTCAACTTTTTCTAAATTAAATTTATAAATGTTTCTAAAAAATTCCCTAGTCAACCGGGGAAAATCAAAATCAAAATTTCAAAAAACCAAAAATTAAGACAAAAACCCTTATTATGGTCATAAAAGATTTTTAACATAATATATGTCCATATCAAAAACTATCTCATTCCCATTAATTCAGAAGAACACACATATACATGGGGGTAAATATGTAATTTAATCTTTCAAGGGTATTTTTTTTAGTTAAAATCTTTAGGGCATATTTGTAAGTGCTCCTAAACCACTTCGTTCCGAAACAACTTTATAAAATCAAGGCCAAAAATAAAAAGAAATGCGAGGTGGCATTTGGTTGAATATAATTCTAAATGCCGTGTATTTTTAATTAAAGTGTAATCTGGAAATACATGGATTTTAAAATTCAATAAAATCAAATCTATTGTTTGGAAATACCAATTGGAAGGAAGCTATCCGAATCAAACATTTGATAACCTGGAAGAACGAAGTGAAAATAAGCAATACCGAGATGAACGGTATTCACAAGTGAGACAACAAGAGAACAAGTTGAAAAGAAGTTGCGAGAGAAAACACATTACTATGTATCCGAAAATACTATATTATAATAATTAATATTATTTTAATAATTTTTAAGTGCATATTCATTACTTTAATTATCAAATTTAATTTATTATAAATTTATAAAAATTTTATTATATTTTAAAATTTTGAATTTACTTATTAACCCCACAAAAAGTGCAGGATTTTTATTTAATTTTAAGAAATTATTTAATATTTTTAATTATTAAATAAATTATTAGATTTATAAGTTTTTACTATTTATAAATGTTTAAGAATATTTGTTTTTCTTTAGTTGGTCACATATAGGTCATATGTAAGGAGCAAAAATATAAAGGATTTCGTTTTACGACCAATTTAGACGTAAAACCAAATCCCTTATTGGATGCAATTCGAGTTACATGAGTTTTTAAAATCCTGTGAAACAAACACTGAATTTTCAAAAACCCAGTAACTCAAGTTACATGTAATTTCAAATCCCTCCAAACAAACACTTAACAATTAAGGGAAAAAGCCCTGCAACTAGAACAACTTTTCCAAACCGGCAACACCCCGGGTGTCCCGATTAATTCAATATAATTCTCCATAAATATGGGGGTTAATATGTAATTTCAATCGTTTAAGGGTATATTTGTCAATGCACCTAAAAGACAACTCCAAAACCGAAGCAAATTTATACCAAAAATAAAAAAAATCCCGAGAATTAGGACAAAAAAAACCTACAATCAAAACACATTTATTGTCAGAAAAAAGAGAAAAATACTGTTCATCCATCGGGAATTTCAAAACTTCCTAAAAACCCCCTCCAACTTTTGCATACCCGGACAACCCTTCCGTTATAGTTTACTTCCCTTCTACCCCTATCAGTCACTTCAAATGAGTACCTGTTATGAAATTCCATATTTGCCCTTGGAAATGGTGGGAAAAAAATCCGTCCGATCACATAATGTCATGTCTGACCTTTATACATACAACTGTGAGTTTTTTTCCCCTTCATGCTTGTTTTTTGTCAAAAAAAAGTTTAGAATGCGAATTACATCTTCTTCTTCTTCTTCTTCTTCTCATTTGGTTTGTTCGTTCTGAGGTCTGCCGGTTTCCAGGTATTATGGAGAGTTTTTGTGCTATTGCAAGATACAACGGGGAGGGACGAGTGCTGATGTTCACGGCGCTGACTGCTTGGGAGTCAGTGTTGGGCGAGATATGTGAGCGATGGGGTCTCGATATTTCCCGTGTGAGGGTGAAGTTTATCACACCTAATGGACATAAAACAATTTGCCAACAGAAAACGAGGTCGACTTCCGGCACATGTGTTATGTTTTCTCCATCTTCAAATGCGGTGTAGTCGATCTTCTTGTCGAGATGGATGACGTGCCATTGTATCCTACTGAAAAGGAGTTCTTGTCGTGGTAAGGTTTACCTACTTGTATATGTTAGTTATTGTTTAATAATCCCCTTCTCTGTTTAAAAGAATCAAGTTCCCATTTAAACGTTGACTTCCCCGTTTAATTTATTATGTTAATGTTTAAACATACTATTTACCGTTTACATTATTGAGTCTCTATTTAAATATCGCTGTTAGCATTTAACCTTTATAGTTATCGTTTAAACAATTGGAGTTCATGCTTAAATCCCGATCGTTTTCTTTTGAACCGAAGTGTTGGCAGGAATTCGGAATCTGGGAGCGCTTCTGTTCCACCTCGTAGCGACCCTAACGGTCTCACATGCCTACCTTCCTTGTCAGAACAACCTAAAGTGTTGTCGTTGGATGTCGGATAACGTTTCAATGAGTTGAACATTTCAGAGACGCACTTTTGAATTTTGCCATCAAACGGAATTTTGACTTCAAATTTGTAAAGAACGAAAAACACCGGGTCACTGTGGAATGCGCTGCCAATGGTTATCAATGGCGCCTTCACGCATTAAAAGAATATAATAAAAACACATTCAGAATCAATACAATGGACCCATCACACACTTGCGGTGGTGGAATTGGCTCTGCGTCACACCCGAAAGCGTCGAAAAAATGGGTAAGCGCACGAGTGATTCAGAAGCTCAAGGATCAGCCGTTGTACAAGGCCATCGACATTCAGAAGGACATGTTGCGGGAGCATGGTGTCCACATTCCATACAAGTAAGCTTGGTTGGGAAAAGAACATGCCCGGGTAGTCCTCGACGGCAGCGACATCTCCAGCTACAATTTGTTGCTTTAGTACGTCGATAATTTGGTTGAGACAAACCTCGACAGCATTGCGTTTGTGGAAAGAGACGGTGAGCGATTTAAATGTGCATTGTGTGATTCAAGAGGGCATGCAGGCCGCTGCTGTTTCTCAATGGTACCCACCTCCTTGGAAAGTATCGGGGTACTCTGTTGGGTGCCACAGGCAAAGATGGGAACAATGGCTTCTTCCACGTCGCCTTCGCTATTGTCGACAACGAGATCGATGCCAATTGGACGTGGTTCATTTCCAAGTTAGGTGATGCTTTATACGACGAAGGAGATTATGAAGAGATAATTACATTCGTGTCGGACAGGTCAAAGGGCCTTGTGAACGCTATTGTTAGAGTCTTCCCTTCATCCCCACATGCTTACTGCCTTCGACACTTAGAGGCCAATTTTATGAAAGCCAATGTCAGACTTCGGAAGGCATTGAGGGAGAAGTGCTGGTCTATATACTTTCATATTACGTGGGCATCAACGGCTAAAGAATTCGATGACACCGTCAATGAACTGCAGGCCGCATCACCCGAAGCCTGTCAGTGGTTGATTCATAAGTCGGACATATCACATTGGTCGAATTATCTGTTCAAAGGTGAACGCTGGGGCGAGATGTATTCAAATGTCGCGGAGTCGTCGAATGCGTGGATCAAAGAAGCTCGACATTTACCGGTGACGAAAATAGTCGACGCCATAAGGTATTCGAATTTTGATTCTATGTAACGCTTATGATTTGCCCATTATCCTTTAAATATCCTTTTGTATGTTTAAAGTGCACTGTCTTTGTTTAAATATCATTGTATGTGTTTAAATATCCTTTTCTGTGTTTAAAATGCACTGTCTTTGTTTAAATATCATTTTATGTGTTTAAATTTCGGGATCACCGTTTAGTTTGTTCTAATGCTGTTTAACCCTATATGTTTCTGTTTAAATATCAATATCTTCACTTAAATGTCTTTAAGATTTCTGATCTTCGTTGTACAGGTTCAAGTTGATGCGCATGTTATGCAATCGCTGTGAACAAGCGAACAAATGGGATATCTACTTATGCCCGGACATACATTCGAAGGTTGAGACGCTTGTTGAGAATAGCTGAAGTCTTCATGTTGGTCGCTGTGTCGATGATCGTTAAGAAGTGATTGACAAGTGCAGCAACTCTGTAGATCTTGCCAGTAGAACTTGCTCATATCGCAGATGGTAAGTTTATGGCATCCGGTGCAAACACGCTTGCGCTGCAATGATGCAGACAGACACTAACGTTCATCGTTTTATTAACAGGTACTTCACCGTCGAGACTTACAAGCTGGCGTATAAGAAAGCTATATTCCCATACCCGGCAATGATAGGCCTACAGACGACAATCGCAATCTGCATTTACGGCCGCCTACGACAAGAAGGCAACCTGGGCGTCCTAAATAAAGGAGGATCGAGTTGCAAGCGTTTGAGGTCCGCGAGTTACATTGCAACCGCTGCCACGCGTCCGGTCACAATCGAAGATCTTGCAATGAAACCGTCGCCGACTAGGCATTGTAAAGTAATAATTTTTTAAGGGAAAGAAATTTGTTTCAGAGTAAACTTTTGATATTTGTTAAAGGGAAACGCTTATTCTTAAATGGTAACACATATATCTTACGCAAATGTGAACCCTTGTTTTTTGTTGTTGCTTTGTTTTCATTCTGTAAGTTTCATCGCAGCTTGTTGAAATTGGCTTAAACGATAATGTCAATATTTAAATAGTAACATACAAAATTAAACATGAAAACCCTATTTTAAATGATAACTCTCCCTTTTAACCGTCGTCGTCGAGCGCGCACGGAAGAGGTTAACATCTCATCCTGCCTTCGAGCAAGTGCTTTTGAAGCAATAGTATCGTTAATGTTATGCAACTTCGTTAATGTAGTTTCTGTTGCAGCCTCGTTAATGTTATACAACTTCATTCAATGGAGAAAATCGGTTTTATTATCATTCGTTGAGATTTAAACATAGACAACGAAATTTAAATGGAGACTCTTAACCTTAAATATGGTCACCGTATGTTAGACAGAGACAAGGAAAGTTAAACGTATGCATTTAATATTTAAACAGAGACTATGTGTTTTAACCAGAGGTCCTGATGTTAAACGGGGACGGCGAATATTACACGGAGAACCTTATTATTAAAGTGTAACACAATTTTTTAATAGTGATATCGTCGGTTTAACAGAGATACTTCATTTTATAAAGCAGCAATGACCCTTAAACGGTACAATGGAAAGTTAAGCAAGGAATGAATTGAATTTGAAACAATAACGAACAATAGTAAATTTACATTGACATATCTGCCATGTCGCTGGCAAAGAATGAATTGAATTTAAAACAATAACGACAAAACTGTTTTGCATTTGATAAAGAATGCCAGCGATAAAGAATTCTAATTCCCCGAAGGACCTGCGGTTAAACGGCAACAGATGTACTTAAATAATAACACAAAACCTTAAGTGGGAACCATATATTCTTAAACGATAATGTATATTATTAAACAGTAACGTGGAAGGTTAAACGGTAAAGCACTATCTTAAATTAATGACGAGAAAACTTACGTGGAGTACTCCTTCAGTGCAAATTTATTACTACTTACTAAAATTTAATTTGATATTTGAATTCGAACTGTCAAATGTCACCTCATCGATCACTGTTACCGCCCTCATCGAAAACCGATGGCAATGGCTTTCATTAAAATCAGTGTGGAATTTGATAAGAGAGTTCAAATGCCAAAGATCCAGATTTCTATTTAAACAAGCAGCTGAAACGGAGTTAAACATCAAGATATATCCAGAACGAATAAAATGTATAAGTCTCTTCTGAACGAGCTTTGCTAGAAGAAGCGGCTGCCCTCGCCGGAATACTCCACCGTCAGGGAAGGCCCCGACCATAACCCCGCTTTTGTGACAACGGTGTCGGTTGATGGTACCTCCTTCTCCAGTACTCAGCCTGCGACAAGTTCCAAGCAGGCCCAAAACTTTGCTGCTGAGTTGGCGTTCAAGCAGCTATGTCCCTCGTCAAATTGGAAGGACAGAGCTGCTCCGTCTCCTACTGTGTCTTCCGCTGTGTCTCCCGCCGCTGCTGCTGATGTCCCCATTGCAGGGCCTTCATCCGGTACACATTACTCCAGCAACGAAGAGTTTGAGTGGTTCTTGGAAGACTTCCTTCATGAGCTAGCAGCAAAAGAAGTATTTGCTGTTGCAAAACTCGAAAGAATAAAAAAGCGAAAGGCCAATGTGGAAAAGCTGCTCTATGCTCTAAAAGAGACAAAAAGGGCTGAGCGATAGTTTTACTCTCTTTTGTTTTCATTTTGAAAAATAAGAACCCTTGTTGGGTGTTACTTTGTTAATGTTGTTTGTTAAATGCAAGTTTGTTATCTTCGTTTAAAAGTTCAGTTATTTCTGCTGCAGCTAAGTAATATTAAATAGAGACACTAAATGTTACACAGTAATTTTAATCTTAAATAGAGACACAATCTTTTACCCAGACACACCTAATGTTAAACAGGGACTCTGAAAATTAAGCAGAGAACGTTATTTATAAAGTGTAACTCAATATTTCAATACAGACATCGTCGTTTAAATAGATATAAATGGAGACACTTTCTACTCAATAGAGACACTTTCTACTAAATAGAGACTCCGTATAGTCAACAGAGACAAGGAAAGTTAAACGGAGACTTTAGTATCAACCGGTGACACATATATTTAAATGGCACCAGGAGACTTTAACCAGAGACACCTAATGTTAAACGAGAACGCGGCATATTAAACGACAAACCTTATTATTAAAGCGTAACTCAATGTTTCAATAGCGCAATCGTCGTTTAAGCAGATATGCTTAATTTTATAAAGGACGATTAACCGTTTATAAAAAAACTGTCGTTACAATTGCAAGTCAAGTAAAGAATGCGAAGTATAAAGAAATATAGACGTTAACGAACAATAGTATATTTACATTGGAAAGTCTGCCATCTCAATCACAAACAATGAATTGAATTTAAAATAAAAATGAGAAAACTGATAGGTATTTGTTTGTTAACTTTGTTTAGAAGTTATATAGTTTCTGTTGTAGCTTCGTTAATGTTATGCAACTTCGTTCAATGGAGAAAATCTGTTTTATTGTCATTCGTTGATATTTAAACAGAGACAACGAAATTTAAATGGAGACTCTTAACCTTAATATGGTCACCGTATGTTGGACAAAGACAGGGAAAGTTAAACGTATACGTTTAAAATTTAAATAGAGACTATGTGTTTTAACCAGAAACCCCTAATGTTAAACGGGGACGGTGAATATTATACAGAAAACCTTATTATTAAAGTGTAACACAATATTTTAATAGTGACATCGTCGTTTTAACAGAAATACTTCATTTTATAAAGCGGCAATCACCCTTAAACGGTATAATGGAAAGTTAAGCAAAGAATGAATTGAATTTGAAACAGTAACGAACAATAGTAAATTTACATTGATATATCTGTCATGTCGATGACAAAGAATGAATTGAATTTGAAACAGTAACGAACAATAGTAAATTTAAATTGATATATCTGTCATGTCGATGACAAAAAATGAATTGAATTTAAAATAATAACGACTAAACTGTTTTACATTTGATAAAGAATGCCAGTAATAAAGAATTCTACTTCCCCGAAGGTGGAGGCATCCCTTAAGTATGCAGGTAGCATACTTTAATCTCAGATAAGGGATGTTAGTACGCGGTATTTGTAGCTTTTCACCGCGGAGTAATTACTCGATAAACCGCATGACGTAGACTGCGCAGTCAACACTTCCTTTTTTTTATCGCGGTGTTTCATTGTTGTGAACAAGCGGGTACTGTTTGGTCACCGTCTCGCCGAACTCCATTTCGAGACAGATGTCGAATAGTTCCCGCTGTCGAGGTATATAATTTGAGGTTAGAATAGCAACCATCTATGGAACTCTATGAATCGAAATCTATTTCGTAAAGAACTTACCATTGCAACCGCGTCTCTATTGTACTCTTTACTTTGGCATGAAGTGTAATGCCTGTACTCTTGGTTGTTATTATCGAGCACCACGACATGGAAGTGGTTATTCATGATTATGGGAAGGATGGCAATGTCAACGTTACACACGACTTTGGTGGCATCTCCGACCATTGCTAAAGTCGTGTCATGTACGTCTTCCTACTTTGACATAAACAATGCCAGTGGTCGTGTGATGGAGGCGCTTCTTATAAGGATATGGTACTCTGGTCAGTGAGTTTTGTATTATGCACACGAAGGCGTCCATCACATCATTTGTCCCCATCTCCTTCTCGTCGAGTAGTATGAATAGGTTGGCCCGTGTGGTGCTGACATAATCATTCCTCTAGACGACGGACCTGCGGTGAAACGGCAACAGATGCAATTAAATAATAGTACAAAACCTTAAGTGGGAACCATATATTCTTAAATGATAATGTATATTGTTAAACAGTAGCGTGGAAAATTAAACGGTAAAGCACTATCTTAAATGGTAACTCTTATATTTAAACGGAAACGAAATAACTTAAACGGAAACATCTATATGTAAACAATAACATAAAAACTATCATACTTACGTGTCCATGGGGAAGTTGAGGAAGATCTTGATTAACTCCTACTCGAATACGCCGAGGCGAGATTGACATGCGTATGTTTTTTTCTTCGGAACGAAGTCTTCCCGAACTTCTTCATATTACTGGTTGGCAAGGATCATAGCTTTCATTTTGTTTTTGGTAACGTTCCCTTGCCCCTTGTCAATAGCTTTATTGGGATCATCCTTAGATGCTTGATGCTCTTGCGGGATTGCGCCTATATTGGATGCGGCACTGTCGGCCACCCGTTCCTCTGTGGGCAGGAGTTCCTTCACAATAGAGGCAACAGTCTTCTCAACCGCGGCCAAGGCAACATCATCAAGAGGAGGCATATCCTCGGCTGGTTCTTGTTCTTCAGGGATTGTGGCCACCACCCTCAATGCGCCATTGTCGGCCGCCGGCTCCACCGGGACGGGGATTTCGAAGGCTTTCTCAAACTCGGCAGTGCCAACGGCGTCGATGATCTTCTCCACCACGACGGGCACGTCATCAATGGCAACGGACTCAACAACAGCATCAGCCGCTGATGGTGCTCTAATCGTTTCATCGTCGGCCGGTGGTGGACAGAGAGCCATTATTGTTTTCGCCTTTTTTGCAAGCCTCTTCAAACGTAGCCGTCTTGGAATGGCCATCCGGATAAAGTCGTCGTCACAAAACTCCGACGCCTCTAATGCCTCAATGCCTATTGTGACCTTGCCTCCAATGCCTCAATCCGAACGACAAGTTGGGGGAAAGCATTCATCATTACCTGGCACGCCTGCAAAAAAACTACAGTGACTTCGTGGCCTATTGCCGTCGGGGGGGCTGCCGTGGTGGGGGGGGTGTGGCGATTGGGGGGACTGTCGTTGTCGCGGCCGGGGGGTGTTGCCGTCGGGCGGGGTAGGGGAGGGCTTACCCGACGCCGAGGATTGCGTGTTGGGTTAGAAGTAGGGGAACGGCGTCGTCGAGCACGCATGGAAGAGGCTGGCCTCTCGTCTTTCCTTCGTACAAGTGGTTCCGGCGCAATAGCATCCCTCCGCCGGTTGGCCCGAATAAATATCTCCTCATAAGTATTCGCTGGGACCAGCTTAGAAAACTAACATACGTAAAGAAAACAATCTCAGTCAAATCATGCAATTTAATAAAAAACAAACGTATTTAAACATTTGACATGTATACGTAAAAGGTATCGCACAAATTTAAATGGAGAATAAAAAGTTTAAACGAAGTCACCAAATGTTAAACACCAACTACAGTTCTTACACGGTAAAGACTATAATTAAACATTAACTACTCATTTTAAACACATTGTTCATGATTTATTACCTCTTTTCCTTCGAGAGCTTATTAGCTGGTTTCTATCGTCGCATACTTCCAATAAGTACTTTCACCGTAGCACAACACCCTTGGGGTCTTGCCGAAACGGACTTTCCTGCCGGTTCCGGTCAGCTCGTAAAACCAGATGCTCAGCGCGATCGAGCAACCCTTAATGTACCCCGTGTTTATCTTCCCCCCGCGCATCTGGCTTGCACTCGAGCTGCAGCTTGTGGAACGTCCTCCATAAGCCATTTGTACGTCGCCTGCGCCCATGCGTACCGCCTCATGCCTGGTAGATCGTCGACATAATCAACGATCCAATTGGGCACCGAGCATGACGTATTTGGGAAGATGATTGTCCCCATGAGGTACACCAGCAAGAGTTTCGAGAAATCTTTCTCTTCCCCCCTCTGTCCAACAAGCCGCTGAAGAGTGCCGTTGATGGAGTCTCGATGTCTCTCGTAGCTTTTCGATAAATAGCTCCCCTCGAAAACTGACGGTGTTTTCTTCTTCTTAAATAGGATCGCTTCATCGTCGCAACGCAGACCCAGAACGAGAGCCACATCCTTAGGCCTGAAGCTCAGCAGGCTCGCCCCGATCCGAATTTATTAGTGCGACCATCGTACCTCTGCAGAAGCGAATCCAGAACGGCCCTTTCATGGAATACAGCTTCCACCTCAGTGAATGCCTCAAACGGTGTCCTTTGGATGATCTCCCAATGTCGGAAGGTCATGTAGGCTTTCAATTCAGCCAAAGTCTCCACCACCGGTGTCAAGTAGCATCTCCCGTTGACTAGGTTTACCGCCATAATCACAATACTGCAATAATGACAACACTTGTTAAACAAATACCTCAATTGTTAAACAGAGATATAAGTTGTTAAGCGGAAAGCTCAATGCTTAAACAGAGATATGACTCGTTAAACAGAGACCAAAGGGTTTTAAACAAAAACTCATTTCTTACACGGAAACCTCATTTAACAAACTGCAACCATATCAAATGAAAAGGGAAACACACATTGTAAACATTACACAAATAAAAACAACCGAAAAACTCTTTCAATGATCGTGGACATAGCCGAAAATGTAAAACAAACCAAAACCCTGGCCGAGAAATTTGACTGCAGACTAGAAAAACCCCAGCAGAGAAATCCCCCGCATACTTCAGTGTCTTCCGATAAAAACAGAACCACAAAACAAAACCGACGAATATCTCTGTGTAACAGAGTAGTTCAAATAAAAGCCTTACTTAAAACACAACATCTTCAATACCTTGAACTGCAAACTGATGAAAATGTTGGATACTTGCGCACGAGTGATTTAGATGGACTGAAGTTTCAGAGGATGTCCAAGCCGAGAGAGCTTCGGAAAGAGAAAAGCTGAAGAAAGTTAAGCAAAGAAGAAAAACATATACGGCTCTTGGGGATTACCCTAAGAAAAACCCTCTACTTCCTCTTTGACCGGCGAAATGATTGCACCACGACTTCCCATGCAAGCAAGGGGCAATTTAATCCATAAAATTCAAAAATAACTCCGTCAACCACTGTTACATATTTTGAGGGTTTGGAAAACATTGTGTTAAAAAAGAAAGGGTTTTTAAGGATTTCGAAAGTAAGGGAGTGCTTTGGCTTTTCGCAAATTTAGGAGGTGTTTTTGGCCCTTTCACGAAGAAAAACCTACAGTCAAAACACATTTATCACCCCCCAAAAAAAAAAAAATTCAATATAATACCCCATAAATATGATGGTTAATATATAATTTCCATTGTTAAAGGATATATTTGTAAATGCACCTAAAACACTCTCCCAAGCCCGAAGCACATTTATAAAATCAAAGCCAAAAATAAAAAAATAATAATAAAAAAACCCAAGAATTAGGGGAAAAAAAAACCTAAAACCAAAAACACATTCCTGCCACCCCTCGTGGGCACCCTCCTCTATCCTACGCCTCCCCCCTTCTTCTCCCTTCCGCGTTCCCAATATACTCCTCCCCCTCAAATCCCCATCTCCTCCCCCTCCTTCCTCCTCTCCCCAGTCTCTCTAGATATATATATATATATATATATAAATATCCAACAAATCAAGGACTCAAGAGCAAATTTCTAGATTCCCACCGTTAACCAATGAAACCGCATCACACTGACTCATCGGCGGCGCCCTCATCGTCCTCGTCCTCGTCCTCGTCTCCGGCCGCCTCGCCGGAGCAACGCCAGATGTTGCCTCCCTCGTCCGCTGTACCATCGGGCGCCGCCCCCGAGGAGCCCGCCCTTCTCCGCGAGGGCGGGCAGGAGTCCGTCTCCGTCGAACGCCGCAACGACTACTCTGCTGTCTGCCGGTGGACCGTCGCCGGCTTCCCCCGTGTCAAGGCACGGGCGCTCTGGAGCCGCTACTTCGACGTCGGTGGCTTCGACTGCCGCCTTCTTGTCTACCCGAAAGGTGACTCGCAGGCCCTTCCTGGCTATCTTTCCATTTATCTCCAGATCGTCGACCCTCGGAGCTCGCCGTCGTCATCCAAATGGGACTGCTTCGCTAGCTACCGCCTCTCCGTTGTTAACCTCTCCGATGATTCCAAGTCCATCACCCGTGACTCCTGGCACCGGTTCTCGTCCAAGAAGAAGTCTCATGGATGGTGTGACTTCACGCCCTCCGCCGCCGTCCTCGACCCTCGCTCTGGCTTTTTGATCAGCCCTTCTGATTCAATCCTCATCACCGCCGACATCCTCGTGCTCCATGAGTCGGTATCCTTCACCCGCGACGGCGCTGAGGCCCTGCAACCTCTTCCTGATGTTTTGAGTGGCAAGTTTACCTGGAAGGTCCATAACTTCAGCCTTTTCCGCGAGATGATCAAGACTCAGAAGATCATGAGCCCTGTGTTTCCTGCTGGTGAATGCAATCTTCGGATCAGCGTTTATCAGAGTTCTGTTGCTGGGGTCGAGCATCTATCTATGTGTCTTGAGAGCAAGGACACAGAGAAGGCTGTTGCCCCAGAGCGCAGCTGCTGGTGTTTGTTCAGGATGTCAGTGCTCAACCAGCGTCCAGGGCTCAACCATGTTCATCGTGATTCTTATGGTCGTTTTGCGGCTGATAACAAGGGTGGAGATAATACCAGTCTCGGGTGGAATGATTATACGAGGATGACAGATTTCATTGGGTCAGAAGCCGGGTTTCTTGTTGATGATACTGCTGTTTTCAGCACATCCTTTCATGTGATCAAAGAGTCTAATAGTTTCTCAAAGGCACAGTTGGGTGGGAGGGGACTCGGAGGGCAGAGGAAGTCTGATGGGCACTTTGGCAAGTTCACTTGGAGGATTGAGAATTTTACAAAGCTCAAGGACCTCCTCAAGAAGAGGAAGATTACTGGTCTCTGTGTGAAAAGCCGCAGGTTCCAAATTGGCAATCGGGATTGCCGTCTCATTGTTTACCCCAGAGGTGATCACATTTTCTTTGCTTTTCTTTTTTAATGTGTAGATAGTATATATGTCTTTTGAATTTGGCTATGTTCAGGAAGTAATGCTGATTTAAATGATACAATTTGTTCCATTGTTAATGGAAACCAGGGCAGTCACAGCCACCATGCCACCTATCCTTGTTTCTTGAGGTCACTGACTCACGCAACACAACTTCTGATTGGAGTTGCTTTGTAAGCCATCGTCTCTCAGTAGTGAATCAGAAGATGGAGGATAAATCTGTGACAAAGGAATCACAGAATCGTTACTCCAAAGCTGCAAAGGACTGGGGCTGGCGTGAGTTTGTAACCCTGACCAGTCTCTTTGATCAGGATTCTGGGTTTCTAGTGCAGGACACTGTTATATTCTCTGCCGAGGTTCTTATACTGAAGGAAACTTCAATAATGCAAGAATTAACTGACCAAGAGACTGAATATAGCAATGCAGGTTCAGTTTCTTCAATTGATGCCATTTGTAAGAGAGGTTCATTCACCTGGAAGGTGGAAAATTTTGTATCCTTCAAGGAGATTATGGAAACTCGAAAAATCTTCAGCAAGTTCTTTCAAGCTGGAGGTTGTGAGCTGCGGATAGGTATTCAGAAATTTTGGAATGTTTTCATCCAACCTAACTCTAGTAAATGGTCATTTTTAATGTTTTAAAGTTTTTCTTGCATGATAAGATTAACTATCTGTGCCCCAATGCAGGTGTTTATGAGTCATTTGACACAATATGCATATATTTGGAGAGTGATCAGTCTGCAGGGAGTGATCCAGAAAAGAACTTTTGGGTCCGTTACAGGATGGCTGTGGTTAATCAGAAGAATCCTGCCAAGACTGTCTGGAAGGAGTCTTCCATCTGTACAAAGACATGGAACAATTCAGTCCTTCAGTTTATGAAAGTCTCAGATATGCTAGAGGCAGATGCCGGATTTCTCGTACGTGACACTGTAGTTTTCATCTGTGAGATCATAGATTGCTGTCCTTGGTTTGAATTTTCTGATCTGGAGGTGAGTTTTAATACACTCGCATTATTTAAATTTGTATATCTTGCAAACAGTGTCTTTCTGTGTGTATGTCTATTGTTACTGCCCTTAACCAACCAGTTCATGTCGTTTGATACTCTTTTGTCTGGTGCATGCCCAAGCGTCCTACTTCCTCTGGCTGCTTCAGTCATCTCCTTTGATAATTCCATAGCTCACTCATTCTTGTATCTGATCCAATTAACTTTATTTGTGTTGTGGCATATGGATAAGTTAATATTACTCACAACAGCCCTTATGAGCATTTCGTTTTGGATATATTTCTTGCCTTATGTTCATTCTTGTTCTCCTTCAAAGGTTCCATCCCCTGTATGTTGTATTTGAGTGATGTCTGTTGATCTCACTTACTTTTGCCATAACAAATTGGCTTTTGATACATATATGCCCCTTGAGGCATGTTATATTGTCGATATCATAGGAATCTTTAAGAACTTTGGTTATAAGTGGCATCTTATCGTATGATGAAGTTGTTGCTTGTTCATTTGATTGCTTAATTTTTCCTTGAAGGATTTTTTTCTTTTTGGCATAACTTGGCTTTCATAATTCTTCATAAATGACTGTAAGATGCCTTTTACCCTTCTAATATCCTCTGATTGTTCTAGTATTATTTCACCAAGTATCTTTGGGGTTGAAACCTAATGTTCCTCTTCCTCAGTGTTGAAGCTCAATAGCACTTCTTTCCATGCCATCTGAATATAAGATATGCCCAATTATCTTGGGTTTATGAAGGTTTTTTGTGGATCTTTAATTTGTTTTTAAGCTTCTATTTGGTTACTTTTCATCTGCACTGCAATGCTATGTCTAGAATATTATGGTTAATGAAAGTAGAAAAGGAGTGGTATACAAGGTTTTCTAAATTTTTGAAGTTAATATCCTGCTACAAGAGGTCAAAGACTCATCATCCTTTGGTGTTATATATATTGGCCATTTGGCACCCTTACAGATGGAATTGGACTAACTATTTTATGGATCCTGTTGCCATTGATCTTGTTACCTTCCTTTGGTACTTTCTGCGTAAATAATGATATATCTTTTGAACTAGAAAATTGTGAATTTATATTAAATCCTTATCTAGGGTTTTAGGTACAGACACAGGATTTGGAATTTTGTTTTTGTTGAACTTTTATTTTTTGGAGTGGTTAGCTTCTTCCCTTCTCAGTTAATTTCTTCATAAATTTTGTTTCTTTTTATGATGAATATACATTCAAGTTTTTGATGTTAGATGGTCTGCTCAGAAAAAAAAAGGAGGAAAAGAGTTGCTCCTTACATCCACCTCATCTTGGGAAAAGCTTGAAAAGACAGTATAGTTTGTCTGATCTGGTGTAATGCTTGGATCAAGCATGAGTATGCTTTCTCATTGCTATGATGTTAGTGATTTCTTATGAGTTCATTCATTCAAAAGCCCTTAATGCCATTTGTATTTTCTGGCCTCATTGGGCTTATTTGCTAGTTTATTTGCTCCCATTGTATACTGGAATGCTCTATGTGTTTGTTTTGTGGGGCTAATGCCAGTTTCACATATGTAGCAAATGCCATTGTCCCTGATGTAGCTAATGCCACTAAGTTTGAATTAGTCCTTCAAGATCATATGAATTGGCTATGTCACTTTCGGCCCTAGGACAATGGTCTCCACGATGTCAACACAATTTCAGTCCCTGCAAACTATCTGAAAAATCCCCAACCTTCTATATCCATCCTTCAATTTTTTTTCCCTCCACTTCTATCATTTTTCTGGTCTTTAAAGGTAGAATTTGTAAACTTAATTAATACAGAAAGTCTAGAGCAGCTATTTGCATTCTCCATGTTTCGTTGAAACTATACATGTATATGAATTTCTGAATGAGGTATCTGGCGATTAAGTGCTTGCCTGGCCACACTCAAAATGAATTTTTGAATCCTCATTTTGTCTTGGGAGAGAATCTTGTCCCACGCTCACATTTTTTATTGTTCAAATGGAACTTGTTTATAAGCCAATTGCAGAGGAAATTGATGTTCATATTTATTTATTTTTTCCCTTTTAGGTTTTGGCTTCAGAGGATGATCAAGATGCATTATCAACAGATCCAGATGAACTTGTTGATTCTGAAGACAGTGAAGGGATTAGCGGGGATGAAGAGGATATGTTCCGAAACCTTCTCTCTCGGGCAGGTTTTCATCTTACATATGGAGATAACCCATCTCAGCCCCAGGTTACTTTAAGGGAAAAGCTCCTTATGGATGCAGGCGCAATTGCTGGATTTCTGACAGGTTTACGCGTATATCTTGATGATCCTGCTAAGGTGAAGCGATTGCTTCTTCCAACTAAACTTTCAGGGAGTAATGGGGGTAAGAAAGATGCCACAAGGGTTGATACAAATTCTCCAAGCCTGATGAATTTGTTGATGGGTGTTCAAGTATTGCAGCAAGCTATCATTGATTTACTTCTCGATATAATGGTCGAGTGCTGTCAATCTTCAGATGGCAGAATGAGCTATGATTCTTCTGAAACAAGCTCAAAACCTTCTCCTGATTCTATTGAAGCTAGCACTCCTACTGAGCCCTGTGGGGACCCTGAAGCAACAGAGTTTGCACAATATCAGGTGTACCAGAGATTAGAAGCTGGAATTAGTGAAATTTCCCAGGCTTATGCTGTACAGAGTTCTGACCTGAATACAAATGAAATACCTGGAAAGACTAACCCTGTACAGCCTATTTCTCCTCCAGAGACATCTGCGGGGGATCTTTCTGCAGATGATAGTTTTGTTCGAACATCCAAGGTGATAGATTCTTTTTAACTTTCTGATTTTTACTCCTTTATTTGTTTTTGTTGTTCTCTTAATTTAAAAACCAATAATGTCTGAAGACAAAATGGCCGGAGCAGTCAGAGGAGCTACTGGGATTGATTGTGAATTCTCTGAGAGCCCTTGACAGTGCTGTGCCACAAGGATGCCCTGAACCAAAGAGAAGGCCTGAGTCTGTTCAAAAGATTGCGCTGGTGCTAGATAAAGCACCAAAACATCTTCAGCCAGATTTAGTTGCTCTGGTGCCAAAGCTGATTGATCAGTCTGAACATTCACTGGCAGCTTGTGCTCTTCTAGATCGCCTTCAAAAGCCAGATGCTGAACCCTCATTGCGATTACCGGTATGATAAACATGACATTTAGACTTAACAAGAAAATTATTTTAAATTGCTTAATCTGTCTGTCATGCACATGTATGTTACTTTGACGCTTGGTGAAATTTGTTATCCTCAGGTTCTTAGTGCTCTAAGTCAATTGGAATTTGGCAGTGAGGTTTGGGAACGTGTATTATTTCAAGCTTTTGAAATTTTGACCGATTCTAATGATGAACCCCTGGTGGCAGCTATGAGTTTTGTTTTCAAAGCTGCATCACAGTGCCAGCATCTTCCTCAAGCCGTATGCTTCCATGCATTTTTTAATTTTATTTTAGTTTTCATCTTTTGGTTTTTCAAGAAACTAATTTCAGCTATTTTATTTATGCTTTGCATATTTCTTGCTTCCAAACAGGTCAGAGCTGTCCGTTCGAGGTTGAAAAGTTTTGGTGCAGAAGTTCCACACTGCGTGTTGGATGTTCTCACAAAAACAGTGCATACATGGCCAGATGTAGCAGAGGCCATTTTACGAGATATTGATTCTGATTGCGACCTTGATGGACTTTCTGGTGAGGTGATTAATATGGGGGAGGAGCAACAGGTTCCGCAAGCATGCCTTCATATGTCTGATGTTTACATCTTGATACAGATGTTATCAATACCTGGCATATTTGTTGAAGTTTCAAAGGTTTTAGAGAAAGCTGTGCTAAGAGGAAATATTGATTTGCAATCAGTAGCTATGGTATTGGAAAGGCGTCATAGGTTAGGTCTTAAATGTAGGTCTATAGATGATTCACCAAATAAACAAATTTTGATAGATGGAAAAACTGACCCGCTTCCTGTTCAAGAAGATGACTTTACATCAGTTCTTGCACTAGGTGAAGTATTTTCTCTGTCTAGGGATGCTCGTGTACAGGACTTTGTGAGAATGCTATATGCAATCATGTTCAAAATATACTCTGAGGATCAGTATCGGGTACGGATGCTCAAGGGGCTGGTTGACCGTGCAATGAATAGTTCAGATAATTGTAGGCTAGTTGATATAGATATGGACGTCCTGGTATTTCTTGTTCACGAAGAAGATGAAGTTGCAAGGCCAGTTCTAAATATGATGAGGGAGGTTGCTGAAGTTTCTCAAGGTCAACGTGCAGCTCTTTGGCACCAGATTTGTGCCATTGAAGATGAAAATATTCGTATTCAAGAGGAAAGACAAACAGAGCTGTCCAATTTTACTCAAGAGAAATCCCTCTTAATGCAAAGGTTAACTGAATCAGAGGCAACCGCTGGTCGTATTAAGGTACTTTTATACTATGCTGCTGATCATTAGTAATATGTTGATATGAATGCGTAATTCAGTTTCACTGTGATACTAACCTTTTCTTGCAGTCTGAGTTAAAAGCGGAAACTGACCGGTTTGCTCGGGAAAAGAAGGAACTCTCTGAGCAAATTCTGGAGATTGAGAGTCAACTTGAGTGGGTTCGTTCAGAAAAAGATGAGGAAATTATGAAGCTTTCTGCTGACAAGAGAGTTCTTCAAGACCGCCTTCATGAAGCAGATGCACAACTTTTACAATTAAAATCTCGAAAACGTGATGAGTTAAAGGTATTTTCTTAAATTAGAGGAAATGTTAAAATTGTTTATTAACATTTGATTTTGAACTGTGAAGAAACATCTTTTTAATTTTCTCTATTGGTGATTGCTGTACCGTCATTCCTCATGTGAAATGCTTATGTTTTATCTGTCTTATTTATGTGCGTGTGATTATGTGATCAGATCAGAGGATACATAACATAATTGATTGGATATATCAAAATGCGCTGTTTGTATGCCAAAGTAAATTCCATTTATCCTAAATACAACTGCAATCTTGATACAAATGTTTATGTATAGTATAAATATCTTGGTATGCCATGTCTCCTAATTTTGTTTATATTTCTGAAAAAATGGAATTGTGAACATTACAATTACTAATTAAAATAACTTGAATGAATGCAAAGGAGGATTGCAGTTCCAAGTTTGAGTGTTACCTGATGATATGCCTATCTCATATGAAATGGATAGGATGAGCATGGGTATTTCTTCCGTTGTTGTGCTTCCTTGTTCTATTTTCATTCCAGAAATGTTTAGTCAATTAATTAGCTTGCTTTTCTTTTGGACTATTCTAGTATTGAAAATAGGGTGGCTAATTGTTGATTTATGTACGATGTGCTTGCATAAAATACTGACCTTTGGATACTGAAAACTTCTAATTCAAATCTTTGACTAGATTATTTTTAAAATTGAAATTTGTTTGTTTTAATTCTTATTTTGAGCAGTGATATTTAGGATATGGATAGAATATGCAAGTATTTGAGAGTATACCAAATTTGAATTTAACGAAAACTGAATATATGGTCATGGCTGTTTTGGCAAACCTTGTGGCTAATCCTCAATTTAGACATGATGTATCTACGTAAAATATTGATGTTTTTGTATTTAATTTCTAATTCAAATGTCTAATCTAGTTAATTATAAAAATTAAAATTTCTTATATTTTAAATCTAATATTAAGCAGTGTCATTAAACCCATTCTTCTTAGAAGGAATGTTGTACCAAAACAAATTTTTAGGCAAATTGGCTTATTCTTTTCCTCGGGTAATATGTTTTTGTAAATTTCGTAGCTAATTCTTAATTTATGCATGGTGTACCTATATAATATTGACCATTTGATATTTAAAATTTCGGATCCAAATCTCTAACCTAGTTATTTGTATAATTGAAATCTCTTTGTTTTAAATCTATTTTTAGTAGTGTTAATGGGACACCTTGAATCATATTTTAGCGAATTGTATTAGAGAAATATAACTTCAAACTAGAAATTTAAATCTTATTAAAAAGTTTAAAACTTTGAGTTAATTGTTAAAATCATAAAATTCATGAAAATTACTAGAAAATGATTAAAGAGATGAAGATAAGAAAAGATTGAGATTGAAAAGATAAGGAAAAAGATTTAAAAATGATGGAGATATTTAAAAAGATAAAAAAAGTGATAAGGTTATTGAAAAATGAGGAGATTCGAATTGAAAGTTAAAAGAAAAATTTTAAATGGCATGTGAAATAGAATGGAGATAAGTTCAACTGAAATCATAATAAACTTATCTTTGGAGATGCATATAATCCATACATGTCCCTAATATTTCGTTATCTAATAATTATCTTCGTGTGCATACTATAAATTTTCGTGGTATCTATAATTAATATGAATACGACAAATTACATCTCTCCAATTATTGTGTATAGGACAATTTTCAACTTTTATTTTTTAATGATAAGGTTGGATTAATTGAGACATTTTTGGAGACAGAGCACAAGCACTCTGAAATATGATTGAACTTAAAATCTCCAACTTCAGTTAGATTATTTTGATGATTTGGAAGTTTGTTAATCATAGAAAATCAATGTTGGCTCATTTTATTTTCAGTCAGTAGTGATGTAGTGTATTCAACAAAAAGCGAAAATATGTTGAATATTACGGATTATTTTGTGAGATATTTATGTGAGCAGAAAAATGAAGAACTCTGCTTGCCTGTTGGGTTGATCAAAAACTAACATTTCTTTTTTATTGTTGCAGAGGGTATTAAAAGAAAGGAATGCCTTAGCTGAACGACTGAAAAATGCAGAAGTCGCTAGAAAAAGATTTGATGAAGAGCTAAAACGCTATGCAACCGAGACAGTGACCCGAGAGGAGGTCAGACAATCACTGGAGGATGAAATTCGAAGACTAACACAAACAGTTGGACAAACTGAGGGGGAAAAACGGGAAAAAGAAGAGCAAGTTGCTAGATGTGAAGCTTATATTGATGGATTGGAATCAAAATTGCAGACATGCCAGGTTTTGCGTTTCTCTTCCCTCTTATCAAAGAAATGAACCTTTCAAATTTAGTCTCTTGTGCATTGCATTACTGTTACTGTTTGGGGTTTGATCTTCGTGATGTTGGGTAAGCAATTTGCATCCTTACAAGATGTTTACTAAAAATAGTACTATATGAACAATTAACAAAGGCAACTACTGCTAAAATTATCATTTACCAATGTAGCAAATTGAATTACTGTTCTTTAGTATCGTCATACACTTCTTCATGTTTTGCACATGGATATATTATCTATTCTTGATTAATCACAAAATCCTTTATGGTATTTGATCCCTTAATCAACATGATCACCTATTATGCACATTTTTGCCTCACATTTCTTTCAGACATATCTTTGCAAGCTTTTCTTTAGTCATTTTGGCCACAACAGCTTTAATTCTTCCATCTTCATCTTAATGAATTTGTATATTTACGATATGCATATTCATATTATATTAACTCTCTTTTCCTCTTGTTATCATCTATTGAAGTTGGTCCTGATTTAACATGGTTGCCTTCATGCATGATTTGCCTTTTGTCTTTGTTATTAACATGTATATTTTGTAAGCACTCCCATTTACAGTACTGTTATTTTAGGATATACTTTTTCTTTTATATATCCACTGTTTTTCTTTTACCAATGGTTTACTGAGCTTGCATGGCACGTACCAACCTTATAATTATTTAATATGAAAATCTTGAGTTCCTATCATATCTGCATAATCCAATTTACCTTACTTCCCACCTCCCATCCAAGAAACGTACACCCACACAGGCACACCTCAGTCCCTCCTTTCAGAGTGAAAGGGAAGTTGTAAGATTTTTACTAGTTTATAAAAGAAGGATGCTACATTCTGTTGTATATTATGACCTGGAAATTTGCTACATCTATTTAATGTGGTTGGTTTATTAATGCTTTAAAAATTGTTAATGTTCTAATACAACCCTGAACTCTTCCATCTGATGTTTTTCGTTTGAATTCTTATGCGTATGATTCATTATTAATGTTTATATTAAATGATCATAGCTGATCATGTATATCATGTCTCATGTGGTACCATATTTGCTGGATATGATATCTTCATACTAGCAGAGTATTGGGATATTTAATGATCTCTCATTTTGTCAGCTCCCACTGTTTGGAGTCTAGTTGTTGACTGTCATTTTATTTGACAGCAATTAAACTTGCAATTGTGTCAGTGCAAAATGGAATCAAATGATTGCATTGCCACCTTCAGAGTTTGAGATTATACTTACGTTATCTTTTTTCTAATATAAAAAAACCTATTTTACATATATTTTTTAGTGTCCTGGTTGACCAAAGTAATTTTCTTTAAAGATCAATTTTTGTGATGCCGTAGTAAATCAATGACTGTTCTTTCTGATGTCCTCCTTTTTGCTATTAAACATTGTATTTGGCAGAGTATTCTTAATTTTGGAAATTAAAAATTTCTCAACTCATGAATTGGCAAATTTGACAAGTTATTTTATCAGTGGTATGTGCTAGAGGAGTATATGTCTTTTTTATATTGTTCTGTGTGGCTTATTGTTTTTTTTATATTGTTTGCATTTGATTCGAGTTTGTTCCTTGATTTTTATGTAGGCTTAGAGCCATTAATTTAACCCTCTTTAGAAATTTGATGAGATTGTTTATTGTTTATCATCTTCAAGGCATCAAACAAATGATTTTCATCCGCCTAACTGCACTAGAATTTAATTCCTTGTGCTTGTTAACTGCCAACCAAACCCATTACCTGGCCTCAATTGAAAACCAAAAGCTTACGTTTGTAAGATGAGGGACCCAAACCTTAATATGTATATTTAGTAAGTTAACCGATATGGGGCTATTGCTTTAATTATGCTAATGTATAGATATTTGATTTTGGCATCTAATGAATCTCTGAAGTATTAATTTTATTGTGTGAAATGAATATAATGTTAGATGGGAGATCAAGGAAAATTGTTGTAGGTTTTAGAACACGAGCATGAAAACCTTATTTTCGGTTGGCATTTAAAGGATCCTTGCTGTTCCCATTTATGTGCTGTACTGATATTGTATGATGTGGTCATCTTTCTTATGTCTTTTGGAGATCTTTAATCCAATGTGTTACTGTTACTGATATTTAATATGCCAACTATCATAAAAAACTAAACTATAAGTTCAAGTTTTATGATTCTACTATTTCAGGACAATGCATCTTACAATGCCATTCAACTGATATACCATTACTTTCTTTTGCATGGAAGTGGGAACTTATGCAATATTTTTCGGTCCATTGCTTAGGTCTAGTTATGCTTGGAAAAGATTAGGGCGAGGACATTTGCATCTTTAATCATGTGAAATTCATTTTGGATGTCTCTGTTCAAGCCCTACTAAAATAGATCCTATTGATAGTACCTAGGTGTCTCCTGTCTTTATTAAGGCGGCAGAATTTCTATCAACACCTTAGTTTAACCTAAGTCAAACGAGTTTCTGGCGCATTTAGTCATATTATGGTTTACATGAATAATTTTTCTTGTCTGTTTCCATTGCAGGAGTACATCCAAACACTTGAGGCTTCATTAGGAGAAGAAATGTCCCGTCATGCCCCGCTGTATGGCGTAGGCTTGGAATCCCTGTCAATGAGCGAGCTTGACACACTCTCACGCATTCACGAGGATGGTCTGAGACAAATCCATTTGATAACTCAACAGAGGAAAGGTAACAACCTGGTGAGCGGACACCCTCTCCCGCACTCCTCTGGTTTATATTCTTCTGCTCCGCAAGTAGCTGTCGGATTACCACCTTCGATGATCCCTACTGGCATGGGAGCCCATGGAAATGGGCATATCTGGGCACATGGTTCAGCCCCACCTAGATAGAGAGTAAATCATTTCTATGCAATTGACATTTTTAATATTTCCCGGGCCTTTCTCTTTTTTAATCTGCTGCCAAGTATTTCATATGATCGCTTTTCTTCCCTGGTTCACCTTTTTTTCATTTTAACTGGTAGAACTATTGGCTTGTTGCCTGAAGAGAAGTGTTGTCATATAAATAAGATGGAGATTAAAAGAAGAAAGGAGGAAAAAAACAAACAGAGAGGATGATTTTGTAATAATTGTATGCGGAACTCAGGTTTGATCCGATGAAGCTAGCAGTTGCAAATGAGAAGCTTTTGAAACGATGTTTGCTGGCGAGGAAAGCTGGTTCGCCAAGGCCTTTTGTTGTCAATGCTGTTTGTTCTTGGAAAGGAAATGTATGGAAGACCAAATGCAATTGAATAGTTATAATATCGCGTTTTGCCTGATTTTTGCGATTTTCAGATGGGTGAAACCTCTTGCCTATCTATTACTGCTTTCTTTTCGGGTAAAATGGAATTTAATATCCAGTTCCAGTCTGCCATGCCAAGGGCCTATAGTGAAGTAGTGCAATGTTTAGTATTAGATTTGAATGCAAGAGCATGGAGTACACCATGATATAGATGATTCTACTTTTTTTTCTTCAATCATAGTGGATTATTCATTTTTCTCTAAAAGAAAAGTCATTGGTTACCCTTATGAGGTAGTTTCTCATCTCTGCATTGTTTTCCATGACCAGCTGTTTATTAAGGGAGGCCTTTTGGTATCATACTGTCATTTTATATGCTCTGAGATTTGTATATATATATATATATATATATATATATATATATATATAACTGTTATATGAGTTTGTTTGATTGATTAGTATATATATTGCTGATGTAACTTTTAATGTTGAGACTTATATTTTAGAAATCTTGCATGTAAAGTTTGTCATTAGTATGCAATTAAAGAAAGTTTAGAGAAGCCCAACCAAAACTTGGGAATTGGGATGGGATGTGCTTAGGCACTGCCTTGAATTTATGTTCTATATTTCCTACCCCCTCTGAAGTTTACTTAAGCAGTGAAGGATTATAGGAGAAAGTGAAAGGAGTGATGTTGAACTGATTTTGAAGGCATATTGTTCCAATATAGATAAACTCCTGGTTTCATGATTGTGTTGTTTGTTTCTCTGATGATAGAGTTGATTATAATAAAAAAACAAAACTGTCCAACATTATTGTCTAGAGCAGACCAAACAATGCTCTGTCAAACATTTTGGATATAATTTTTCCCAATGTTTAGTTTGAAATTCATGCAATAGGTAAGTCGTCATCTCTAAATTATATTTGTTTATTCTTTTGATAGTTTTTTTTTTTGGTACAATTTTTTCCCATGTTTAGGTTGAAATTCATGCAATAAGTAATCCGTCATCTCTAAATTATATTTGTATATTCTTTTGATAGGCTTTTTTTAATGTCATTTTTTACATTGGTAGCGCATTATCTTAACCCAAAACCAACAACAATTTAAATGACTCGATGCGAAAAGAGATCATGAGAATCGCGTTTCCCAGACCAGATGGGAAACTGCAATCCCACACGATTGATCATCACGTCCGGTTTCAATCCATGCAAGCCCATGCATTCAGGCAACGTGTGCCACTTCGGCACTTGGTTTGGGCCCCACGACTCCAATAATCCTGTCATCTATTTCTCCATTTGAGCATCGAAGAAGAAGAAGAAGAAGAATATCAATGGTGCACATTGTTTTGGTTAGTGGTGATATGTTATTCCGGCCTGACTTCTTCATATTTTCTCCAGTAGATATGTTCCTACCTGATTTCTATTGCAGATGGTTTTTAGTTTTATATGCATGGTCAAGCTTTGAGAAGATGAAATTTACATTTTATCAAATGAGGCTAATCTCTCCTTTTGGTGAAAATTATTTGAAATATTATATGCCACGCATTAACAAGATTTCAACAATGAAAACGAGAGCATCATTCCGAACATAACTTTAGCAAGCAAAGGCATTATTAGGCCTTGTGTTGGTTCATAACCTTTTTATCCATTTTGATTGTTTTGTTTATGTTGGGAGTGTATGATGAAACCACCCTGATATAGAACAGTATCTTGAATTTAAATCCAAAAGCTCATTCACCAATTCAATTATAATGAGATCAATGTTATTGAAGAATGAAAAACTCGAATTTAATTCGAGAAAATATAGACAGTTTTGAAATCACAAGCGTTAGTTCATAATTCTCTAGTTAACATTCTGTTGCAACTCTTGGTTTAGTACCACATCATCTAATAGATGGAGTATATATATGTGGGAGTTAGCCCCACCCTATTAAGCCGGTCTTTTGGGATTGTGGGTCTCTCGTTGTATGCTACATTGGTGCTTTCATTGAGATCTGGGTGAAGGGCTAACTAACAAAGGATTTTGACTGAGGAAAAACCCTAAGTGAAGTATTGTTGAGTGAAGTGCTCGCTAAGTGAAGTGTGCCTGATCCGAAGAGGACATCTTGTCAGATCGGGAAAACAATATTGCAACTTTTGGTTTAATCCAACATCGCCTAATAGATGGAGTGTCTATGCACATATATGTGAGAGTTAGCCCCACCCTATTAGACCGGTTTTTTGGGATTGTGAGTTCTTCACTGTGTGCAACACATTCACTGTCTAGTCAACGGCCTTTGGGTCAATTGGCATTTGGGTCCCCCGTGAGGACGCTTCGCAAGTGGCGAGAGTTCGAATCCTCGGGGTGAGGGCGCATGTCTGAGAATTATGAGCACGAACTGTGGGTGGTACTAGCGCCCATATGTGCGCGGCCCCACAGGCCGCAGTCGAGGCATGCGCACGCCCTTGTCTTAGTTTAGCGGGCCCATTAGGGGTTTCGTTCTTCTTGACAAAAAAAAAAACACATTCACTGTCTAATAAACTTCAGTAAAGATCCATGTAAGCCTTCCCTACTTCTATGATTAATAAAAGAAAAAAAATACCCAGACTTCTCAGCTTTCTCACTCCTTGATGAACACCGGGCCACCAACCTCCTATGTTCCTTTTTCTTCCTCCTTTCCTCTTTCTTTCTGCCTTTTATGTCCTTTAATGCGCTGGTATAAAACTCTTAGTCTCTCTTTGCTTATTCCATTCCATACCCTTTGGCTTGAACTAGCCCTAACATAATGTTGACTCTATCATGTGTTTTCCTTAATTGGATATATAATAAGTGAAGCTGTTTTTATTAGGTTCATATGTTGGATTGTGCAATCTCACTTCAAGTTGAACATGAGCGATTTCACATGTAATGATTAAACATGCCTAGAGTACACCTTGGCTCTTTGATAAGGCTCTATTGCCGATTTACATATATGTATGTGTATGCTTATAAAAAAATATAGGTTAGTTGTAGGTGTATAATTTTAATATTTTGTTTTTATTAATAAATTTGTTAAAGGGGTTGTTTGTAAGCTTGATTTTAAAAATGCTCATAAAAAGTGTAGTTTGTTAAAAATAATGATCATATTATAAATTTATGTTGAATAAGGTATGATATTTTTTGCATTAAAAAAAAAACTAGATTCTAATTCTACTTTATATCGAGGACTTGACTTAAATTTTCTTATAATCCTTGAAGAATTCCCTTTGTCAATCAAAATGATACAAAATGAACCATTGCCTAATCTCATCTCACTGGTCTCTAGGTTTATATAGTTCCTCAAGGGCCAATTCCTCTGTTTTCCCTCCACTTATTGGAAACTTTTTTTGAGTAATGAGAATAATAAAGTACATTTCTTGAGTAATGAGAATAATTTAATGAATGTACTGAGTAGTTCACCATATACAAAGGGAAGGGGTGGAACACTGTTGTCTTATTCTTTGCATAGAGATTTTGATTTTAGAGGGTAGCATGAAGAGAGAACTGATTTATTTTTGTTTGTCTCTGGTGTGGAGGATATTATGTTTCCTAATAATTCAAGCAATCTTCATTTATATACTATCACTCACTATTGTCTAATTTTCAAGACTTATATACATATGGGAGCATGTTTAGGTTCTAGACTCAAAAAAATCAATTGGGGTTAAGGAAAAGATGACACTATCAACAAAGATCATATGAAAGTAATATTGATAATTTTTTAATCTAGTTAGGTGAATTCTGGTTAATTCTTTTTTTGACTGTTTATATGGCTTTTGTATTCAATGTGACACTGAGTTTTTTTTTTTTTAATCATCAAAATGACCTCAAAATAACTTTATTCACAATGATGCTCTTCCGAATGTCAAATCAAATCCATGTCAATACCTCTAGACATTTTAAAAAACCAAAATGTTGGCTTGCTTCAAGAACATCTTTCCTTTTAGCAAAAAAAATTACAAAAGTAGAAACTTTTTATTTTGTTAAACTTTTAAGTGATTAATTCTAAATGTTATTGGCTTCTCTACAACCAAAATAATAATAATAATAATAATAATAATAATAATAATAATAATAGTGGTAGTAGTATGAAGACTGAATATCAAGGTAGCACCAAGAGTGTTGTTGTGAAACTCCACTCTTTAGGCTAAAATTTTGAGATTGTTTGAATGAAGAGTGGTGAATCCATTCAAGACTATGTCAGCAGGGTTTTGACCATAGTATATCATATAAGAGCTCTTGGAAAAGAGCTCAGTGATCGGATAGTGGTGGATAAAATTCTCATGAGTCTTAAGCCTCGGTTTAGTCATGTCGTATTCTCCAGTATAGAGGCTAGGGATTTAACCTCACTCATAGTAGATGAGTTGAGTGGGACCCTAAAGGGGCATGAAGCCAGGATTGATCTATGTGTGGACAACGTAGAGGAGAAAGCATTTCAAGTTAAACTTGAGATAAGAGGCCAAGGTGTCTTAAGAGGCCCTCATAAGGAAGAGGAAGAGGTAGAAGCTTTTAATAGAGAGGATATCATGTCGAATACATGCATAACATGGCAAATGTCTAGTGTCACAACTGCAAAAATTATAGGCACATGAAGGCTCAATGCTAGTTTAAAGACAAAGCTACAAACAATGTGGAAGAGGCTGAGATGCCTCACTTGTTTATAGCTGGCAGTGGAGCAACCAAAGAGCGTGAGAATGTATAGCTCCTTGACGATGGATGCTTGAACCATATGACTAGCATTAAGAGTCTTTTCCAGAGTCTAGACGAGACGGTGCAACAGATAGTTAGACTAAGCAACAACATTAAGATAAAGGTGGCTCGAGTTGGCACAATCACATTTTGATCTAAATCTGGAAAGATAAGGGAGCTGAAACAAGTGCAATATGTACCGCATCTTGCTTATAATTATTGAGCATTGCTTAGCTCCTTGGATCAGGTTGCATTATTACCTTGTTGACAAAGAATGTGTCATTAAAGATAAAGATTCAAATACTCTCCTAGCTCGTGTTTAGATGTATGAGCACAGGTTCTTTCCTCTTTCAGTAGGCGAAGTTGGAGCCACTCATGTCGTCACCAACAAACAAGAAGAATCCACTCTATGGCACCAGAAGTACGGACAACTTAATTATAACAGGTTGCAACTGTTATCCCGAAGAAGATTTGTTAATGGACTACCCCCCATCACTCCAGCAGATCCTTGTGAAAGCTGTGCATATAGGAAATAGAAGAAACTCTCCTTCCCAACTGAAGCTTCACACGGGCTTTTTCCAAGGTTTTGAGGCAAGGGTATAATGGTCTTTTACTTTTTTTTTTCTTTTTTCTCTTTTAACCTTTCTTCCTCATTTGTTTTTCATTTCTCCTTGGATTCAAGGATTATCCTTCACTTCTTCTTCTTCTTAAAATCATCAAGGTATGAGTTCTTCTTCTTCTCTTTACTCCATGATCTTCATCTTGGTTGAGTAAACTTAGAGCTGGTAGTGAATGATGGTTTTTTGAACCTTCAACCTTGCAATGTTTTCTTATTTGATGTATAGAATATTGTAAAGTATGATCATCTTTGTATCTTATTTAAATCTTGACTAACCTTCATCCTTGAAATGGGGGGGGGGGGTACTGTATCACTACTGTAGCACTGGTAAATCTCTTTCATTTCCTTACTTCCTTGGTTTGGATTGAAGCCAAGAACCCTTAGGAGCTCTTTGGAAACCCTAGAACCCCATTTTGGGTCAATCCTATGACTCATTATGGTTGCATTGCATTCTTAGACTTAGGTTTCATTTGTGATTCCTTTTTCCCACTTTCTTGCTTGTTTCTGGGTGTGTGTGTTTGTGTTTTGGTAGGTGGGGAAAGCTCGGCTCAAGGCAAGGAGCGAGCAGAGGAGTAACTCACCCGAGGTTTTTATTGCCAAGTTGCGAGTGGGTTATATGATTGCACATTTCTAGTAGAATACTATATAAATATCTTTATGTTTGCTTTAAAAGAAATATTTGGTTTTATCATGTTAAACTAGTGAATTGATCGATATGAAAGGAATTTCTATGCTTTCTATTTTATAAGAGAAACTCTTGATGCTCCACGAAATGCTTATAGCTATGTTGGTATTTTGGGTTGAAAAGAATTATTAAACCTTATGCACATATTATACTTTTGGCTTTGATTTATATAGCAATGATATTCATTCCTGATATGTGAATATTTGTCCTGAACAAAGACCCTGTGAGATTACTTACATGAATTGTATTATTGGTACACCTTCTTCGTTGTTTTGTTGGTGATAGGGTTGGAACCCACCTGCTGCAGTATGAGGTCCCCACGGGCCACCCTTTAGAGGTGCTGTGGAGGACCTGTTTTTATCTTACCACTTCATATGGCACGTAGAGCCCTGATTGGACAAACATCGGAGTCCGGAGTCACTGCATGAACCCGGTGGGTCAACATCAAGGACATGAGTGCTTTGACGGCTCTGAAATTAGCCACAGCCATGGCTAGAGTTTAGAGATATTCTTCGACCATTATTTGCTTGCTCTAGATGCAAACTTTGTCTTTTAAGGAAATATGCCTTTATGCAAAGTAAATTGATTTGATGAAGAGTTTCGTATTTTATTGTTTTAAACCCAGTATTACCCCATTCACGAGTTATGGTTGATGAATCCTCATTTGAGTAAAAAAAAAAGGTATTTTATGCTATATGTGGTATTCTTTTATTATATATATATATATATATATATATATATATATGCTGAAATGTTCTAGTCTATACGTATTACCGCAAAAGCTTGGTTTCTTCACTTTACCGATTACTTTGTACACTCTATTAGAATTGTGTTAACCCATTCACTAAGCGACTCTAGTTACTCGCCCTCTCCCTCAATTCCAGGCTTTAGCATCTAGTGGCGTTGTGGCAAAACGGAGTACTGAGTATTCTTCCGCCTATTTTTCTTAATTCCAGTCTTATGTATGTTTTTTCTTGAACATGTTGCATTGTATAAAGATATGGATCCATTATTGTATTTGGCACTCTTTATGCATGACTTGTATGTTTGTCTAATTTTTTGAAAACCTTGTTATAATCCTACTGAGCATGTTTCATTGAACTCTATTATCATGATATGGTTTGATAGCTTCCCCTGTGCTATCTTAGTGCTTCTTATTTTGTTTATTTTGAACCTGCGAATTTTGTTCAGAATTGTCTCATCCTAGGTGTTCATTAGTCTTACGGTGACTCAAGGGTTGAGTGGCGTGGGTGTCCCTACTCGGGTTGTCGCGGTGGTTGTCGGGTGCCGGTCCCGTGGGACGGGATGTGACATTGTTGAACAATAAAATCAAACAGTGATGGAGATGGCCCGTTGCATGCTGAAACAGAAGAAGGTTCCTACTGATTTATGAGCCAAGGCATTAGCCACAACGGTGCATCTCCTGAATCGATCTTCGACCACTGTTGTGAATGGATAAACTCCATATGAAGCCTTGACCGTAAGAAGCCATACATAGACCATTTGAAAGTATTTGGATGTTTGGTTTTTATTCTCACCAATCCTCTGCAGAGAGAAATTTGTCTCTAAATCAGCGAAGCACGTGTTCATTGGATATATTTAACAATCAAAGGCTTATAAAACTTTTTAGTCCTTTGATTGGAAAAGTACTAGTCAGCAAGGATGTTATTTTCCATAAAAGGAAGGCTTGGGATTCGGCAGTCAATAGTGCAACTCAAAAGTAAACACTTGAAGAGGTTGAAGAATCCCAGACCAGTGATCAAAGTCCATCTCCACATCTCACTCCAGACAATGAAGAATTATGTGATGACTTAAGCATGAGATATAAAACTCTATAGGACCTCTATGGCTCCTGTTCTTTCGCTCTCTCTATGACAAATCCGAATTACTTTGATGAGGCTATGAGGTAGCATGAATGGAAGACAAAATGGAGGAAGAAATGACTTCCATTCAAAGAAACAACACTTGGGTACTTACTAATCTCCCGGATGGAAACCAAGATGTTGGCCTGAAATGGATTTTCAAATCCAAATATTATTCAGATAGGACCCCCCTGCACAAGAAGAAATCTTAGCTAGTAGCAAAAGGGTACTCTTGGAGGCATGGCAAAGACTTTGATGAGATGTTCGCTCCTATCACGAGAATGGAAACTATGAGATTGTTTTTTGCCATAGCTGCACAAAACCGCTGCACAATTTTTCAACTGGACCTTAATGTGGATCTTCAGGAGAAGATATATTTGACTCAACCGGAGGGCTTCGTTCAAACGGGAAGGAAGAAATGATGTACAAACTCAAAAAGGCTCTCTACAGCCTTCACCAAGCTCTAAGGGCTTGGTATAGTAAAGTGGATCATCACTTTGCTAAGTTGCGGTTTCAAAAAAGCAACAATGAGCCAACAGTGTATAAGAACATTAATCAAAACTTAGATATACTGCTGCTCTGTCTCTACGTGGATGGTATTATATTCATGGGGTCATCCATGACAATGGTGAAAGAGTTTAAAGAGAATATAATAAAATCCTTTGAGATGACAGATCTAGAACTTCTGCACCACTACTTCCTCGGATTGGAAGCTAAGCACAAAGATGGTTTCATAAAAATATGTTAAAAGAAATATGCACATGATCTCTTGAAAAGGTTTGGCATGATGAACAGCAAGAGTTGTGCTACACCACTGAACCCAAACGGAAAACTCAAGCTAGAAGGCAACTCTGGGATGGCCGATAAGAAGAGGTATCGAAGGATCGATGGTCGGGGGACTATTATATCTTACTCTCGACCAGATCTTATGTTCCTTGTGGGGGCGGTGTCAAGATTTATGCAAAAACCTTCAAAGCACCATATGGGTACAATTAAACGCATTTTTTATTATATTGCAGGCTCTATTAAACTTGGTATCAAATATGAGCATGTTCAAAGTTTTCAACTGACAGGCTATGTAGACAGCAACTGGGGTGATTCATACAACGATTGGAGAAGCACCACTAGGCGATTTTTCAGCTTGTGTTCTAAAGCTGTTGCTTGGAGCTCCAAGAAACAAGTCACTATTACACTATTGAGCACTGAGGTTGAATATATTGCCGCTAGCTACCTTCGTAGCATGCCAAGCAGTCTGGCTTAAGCGCTAGTTAAAAGATCTCGGTGTAAAGCAAGTTGCCGCAACTACGATCTTTTGTGACAATTAATTTATCAGTCATTTCCATCGCCAAAGATCGTATACAACACGGCATACCGAACATTGACATCCATTATCATTTCATCCGGAACTTGGTGTCTGAAGGGTAATACATCTGAACTGTTGCAACACAAATGAACAAATTGTTGATGTCCTAACCAAAGCGTTGTCAGCACCAAAATTTGAGTACTTTCGAACTCTGCTTGGAATGGAAAGCATTTGAACAAGGAGGGTGTGTTGTGGTTGTTCAGAAGCATGAGAAGCTTTGTCAAGTTTTTTTACTTGCCTAGTTGTTTTGTATAAGTATGGGTTATCTTGAATAAAGTAAAATAGATCCTTTTGTAGTTCATTTACAACTCACTAGTCTTAATCCTCTCCTTCAAGCCTCCTCTACATATAAGAACTTGAACCAACATATATATCATTGCAATTCTTGCTCGATCTTCAGCAAATGTATGAAGGATCAAAGACTTCCACCAAGTAGAGAATTCAACTACATATATGAGATGCCTCGCAAGTGGCGAGAGTTCGAATCCTTGGGGTGAGGGTGCATGTCTGAGAGCTGTGAGCACGAACTGTGGGTGGTCCCCGCGCCCACGTGTGCGCGGGCCTCACAGGCCGCAGTCGATGCGTGTGCACGCCCCTGTCTTAGTTTAGCGGGCCCATTAGGGGTTTCGTTCTTCTTGACAAAAAAACTACATATATGAGACTCTAAACGTTGTTGAAGAGGATGCATGCCCATATTTCTCTAGCGCAAGGACATTCAACTAAAGCATGTATGGTTGACTCTGAACCAGAATTACACATCGGACAGAGGGTCTCTTGGATGATGTTTTTACAAGCACTCCAAAGAAAATCCTTGGCTTATTGGGGGAATTGCTAGCTAGGTTCCAACAGACCATCAATCCAAATATTGGAAGGGGGAGGCAAGGGAGTGCAAGCCCTGTAGCCACTCCCTTCACTGAAGAGAGACCAAAATGGGGCCTGGGGTTAGATAAGAATATCTCATATTGTTAACTCCAAGAAACGAAAGACTTGAAGTCTGACTGTTAAAGCCTGAAAGACCTTCAAACAGTGAGAAACTAAATAAATTAAAGCCAACAAAGAAATAATTCATTAGTACACAACAGACTTGTATACCATTAACAAAAAACATTACCATCCAATATTTCCAATCTGAAAAACAAAGACTTGCATTTATCTATATATTTATGACAGAGATCAAAGAATTCATGATACATTATGCAGTTGTTTGTATTAGCTTCTAATTCACTGATCAGGTTCTGGATCCTTCATTTACAGTTTTGAACATAGAAAATATAAGATAATAACACAAGGATGAACAATGTCTTCAAATGAGCGCGTTAACTCGACCTTTCCACCATTTCAAAGTCAGACTCTTCTGCGCTTTGCCATTCACTCGACTCAACATTCACCTTCTTTCTCTCTTCGGATTTGTGATCGGCGGTCATCGGACAGTCTCTAGAAGCATAGGATCTTTTCCTCAACTGCACCCATTTTGCTGAGGAGCTAGAAGCTTGCCCTGCCTTTAATGAAGACAAATGCTTAGACACAACAACATGATCTTCCTCTTCTGTGCCGCTGAATGAAACATCGTCTTCACTCTGGAATTGTTTTCTGGTGTCGCATGATGCAGCATCCGATTCACTAGGGTTTTCCCACTGGCGTTCGATGTGCTGCTCAGTTGATATTTCACCAGTTGTCAGAGAATGCTTCTCTTGAGTGTTTTCTTCAACGAAGCTTATCTCATCACTCCTAACTGTCCTGGGAATTCTCAATGGATGATTCACTCTCTCTTCCATCTTCTTCAGGGCAATCTTCGCTGCTTCCACAATCTACAAAGTTTATTACAATGTATCATTATAAAATTTGATACAATACAGGAGTTGGAATAGTCTATATGATTTAATGAGATCTCTAGAGCCCCTTCTTATCAAAATAAATTCAAATAGCATGGAGATACATTTGTTTTGGAGGGAAAAATGTTATTGGAATTGAGCAAGCTCTGATTTTATTAATATTAATGTCATTATTTAAAAAAAAACTTGTAAGAAGCTACTTTCATATCTCCATGGTGTTTCCTCCCAAATATTCATTCTATGAATGCATCCTTTCCTAATGATTTAAAACACACCATATATACACATCAACAACTAATATGAAGCAGCTTACAATTCTAAATTTGCAGTCCACTACCACAAAGCAGTGAAATATGAGCCAATTGTCCATAGAATTCTTCAACTAATGATTTAAAAACCACTTAACCAAAGAGATTTCCATACTGCCAGATGCTAACTTGACTTAAAGGAGCATAATTGTCAAATGCTTTTAAGGTAAAAGGTTTTTTATGAACACAATTTTTTTCAGGTGCTGTAAAATTCACTTCTTCTACATGAGTAACCAAATGGCTTGTATGTTGGAAATATTAAAAAAAAGAAAAAAATACAAACTCATTAGTCACACAAGCAGTTGCAATTAAAAAAGTACAGCCCATTGTGAAATATATTAAGCCATCTCTTCTAAGTGCCTTCAACTGGCAATATAGTTGCCATGTACCCCAATCCATAATGTGCAATTTCTTCTTATTTTTTAAAAAAATTTATTTGGGTCCAGAATGTGTACTTCAACAAACGAAAGCAAGCAGACAGCAATGGTGTTCTAAATACAAATCCCTTCAACAGAGTCTTGTGCAGTATGCTCTCCAATAACAAACAGATTGAGCACCTAGACCTGGTGGCTGAATTTCTAGCTTGGTGAAAATTCAGTGACCCGTGTATAACCATGGCAGTCATTTAACCTCTTATGGCCACACAATCAAAAGGCTCAAACTTGATGACAAAATTTTGGTAAAAGTTGTGTGCTTAGCATGACAGTGTAAAACTGTCGTGAGCTGCCCAGGTAAAGCAGAAAAATCAACATAACCTAAATGAAATCGTAAGTGTTGTTATGATATCTATCAGGTATGCTTATAAGGATGCCATAATTGAAATCATTTGAAGGGATGGATAAGGGTAAAGACAACTAACAGAAAGTATGTTCTACAATAAGTGTTTTGTGGCAACATTTGCATATGTGTGAAAAAGTTGGACAGGTCAAGCCTGAAGAATACAAGGCCAGGGCCTCGGATTTAGGGTTGCAGTGCAGGAAGGCAGACCTGAAGGGCATTAAAACAAACAGGCCACCTATCATGTTTGCAACCTCATCTTATCTGCTGTGTTGATGAAACCTCTGTCTCATGCTTACTCAGCCTTGGATGCAATAATGTGTCGAAAATTTCTGAAAACACTTCCCGATAAAGTTTCTCCACAAAAATAACCGGATTGACAACTAAACTAAAAATGAACATTATGCAAGTATGCCAAAAAATCATTGATGGTATTCAGAAGGATATAGTAAAGATGGATACAGCAAGAGAAATAAATGAAAATATGATGAAGGGGCCTTTTTAAAGCAAAATCTGCATGCATGATGGACAAAATCATGCTCAATCAAACATTAAAATCCTTACCTTCTGGGTTGACAAAACCTCTGCCTCATACTTATTCAGCACAGGATGCAATAATGCAAAGTATACTTTCCAGAAGTGCCCCACAGACATGTGGTTTGGACAAAGAGTAACCCTTAGATCAGCTAAACTTGGAACCAACTGTTCAACAACTATTATATGTTCTCTCTGTGGACGGGACATATCAAAATCTGCAAAAATTGATATAAATTAGTAAAATCTATGTAATTTGACAACAATTTACAACAAAAGGGAATGTGAAAACTATTTTGTGCTGAGGCCTGAAGAAAAACAAAAGTCCAGTTTGAAAAAATTCTTATATTTTGATGAATGCACACAAATAAAAGTAAGAAGAACAGACGCATAAACTCACGCATGAAGAACTTCTAGGTACAACAGCATTACCAGAGATTGCTAACATCTATGAATAAACTTTACTTCTACCATCTGAATGAAAGTGGGAGAGCACTCAGAAATGAATAATCAATGAATCAGAAATTTATTCAAAACTTTCAATGAAGAAATACGTTTAAGAAGCCAAGGTTGAGAAGACCTCAAAAAAGGAATTAAGAAAACCAATTTATAAATAACAAAGAAATGAAGAGAAACATCACAGCATGCCAACATATAAACAGAACATGGCTTGAAACATCATAAATCTTAAGGCGTTATTATCATGAATGACTTGATAATCAGCTTTTATATTACAAACTATTGGCTTTCTCGAGGACTTCAAATTCCAACAGCCAAGACAAAGAGATAGCATGCAGTTCACTAGTTGCCCTCATTCCATTTCAGGTATTTCAGTTATCACTAATTGAAAAAAGGCAGCTCATTGTTCCTAAAAACTATGTGAAACATGGAACATACCCTCAAATCTTTAAACTGGTGATTGAGAACTGGTAAAATATATTGATATTACATTGGCACCTTGAACTCAACATGTTAGTGGCACAGCAGTCAAACCAAGATTCGCATCCACACTGGCCCTTACAAAGGCCATTCTCACCAAGACTGTTACAGAAAAAGCAACAAAAGCTTCAAGAGACCAGACATTGGCAGCCTTCAAAAGTTCATCTAGATATCACAGTCTCCATATACACCATTTTGAGTAAACCTAAGGATTTATATAATTTCATCAGGCCATTAACGTTTGTACCCTTAGGACAAAAGACTGGTGATACAGTAGAATCTTACTGGTTCTTGCACTCAATTTTGTTTAAAGCTACAGAACCACAAACGTTAAATATCATAAACTTTTCATACAAGATACGGCCAAAAACATACGCAACCTTACCAGACACCTAATGGAGATCAAGTGACCAGTTGAAAGATATTGTCGAAAGCCAAACATTATTCAGACAGTAGGAAACAAATCGAAATTGTCCAAGCAACGCCGCATTCAATTCACGATCTCATTCGCATCTCTGCACATGCTTTCATTGCTCTAAAAAGCATCTACCATGACACCCAAGGTGGTTCAACCATAAACGTAAGAAGTTTTTAAACAACAAATTCCAAAGGAATTGGGTTTGAAGAAGCCGCCAAAGCAAGCCGTTTCAATTATAAAGCTGAATCTAGGACTCTAAGTATGGCAATATTTCTTAACAAACATCTTTTATGAATCCTTCTGCCCTAATTGAGGTTAGCTTGAATATAAGAAAATTTTTAAAGTATTAGTTTTTAATGAACCATAACTCATTCACACTTTCGGCAACATAACCTACTATATACACGGTACACAAGCATAACAGTCTCCAGTCAAAACCAAATGGAGATTGAGGGACAGTACTTAGATAGCTCAGGTACAATAAAGCCCTAATTTTTAGTCATCCAAATTAAATAACGCAACCTACAACAAGTGTAGCAGTTCCAGCATCAATCACATCAATACTAATCTACATGCAATTGAGAACATATTCTAAAATAATGCAAAAAAAAATCGAAATTCATTAAGTTCTTCACACATGAACCTTCAAACACCACGAAAACACATAAATCCGCAAAGAAATAGTACTCGAGCTTCACCCAGTGAAGGCAGTCAGGAACCACGTGACACTCCTCCCCAGAAGCCAATTCAATTTCAATTAATGCAACAGTGATAATGGAAATCAAACAAAAAAAAAATCTCAACGAGCAACAAAAAGGCAATCAGATCGGAGAGATCAAAAGGAACTCACAGTCATCAAGAGGAACAGGGAACTCCAACCAAGACTCCGGCAGCTTAACGAGATCCTCAACGAAGTTCCGCACCTCCTCCGACACCAAAACAACACCGGCGGCGGCGTCCCTCCCAGGTCTGGAATCGAATCGCCCGCCCACCTCAGGGAGATCATCGAAAGCGGCGGTGAGAGAGGGCGGCGGGGGGTTCTTGTGGTACGATGCGGCGGCGAGCGGCCCGAGGAAGCAGGCAATGTCGAGGAGGTGGCGTCCGAGCTCGGATAGGTCCTCCTTGACGCCGCGAAAGCCCTTCGCCATTGCTGATCGAGATGATAGGGTTCCAAGCTTTGGCGATGGATGGCCTTTTGCTACGGTGTGCCAGAACAGAAGTGGAGAACTCTTTGCTTTTACGCTCTTTTTTCCCGCTGGGGCCCACCGCACCGCATCCACTTTTTAGATAAATAGAAAAAATTTATTATTATTAATAATAAAGAAAAGGGTAGTTTAGTCATTCCCTAATGTTTGTTTTTTTTTTTTTTAATTCTCAAAAGTACAATAATATTATTTGTGTGGGGGTGAAATTACATTTCTACCCCTCCATTCTAATAATTTTCTAGAATTTTTAAAAATCAAGTATGAGACTAAATTATGTTAGTGAGTATTAATGTAGAGGGAGAAGATTAAAAGTTAGAAAAAGATAATGTATAATTTTTTTTTAATATTGTAAAATGACAAGTAATTTAGAAAAATATTTTGCTAAAATGATATTTATTTGATAATAGAGTGATTATAAATTAAGTTTTCTAGAAAGTTGGGAGAATGTACCTCAAAATTTTGGATTTAATTTTATTTAAATATTTTAACAATCTAATTATATTTTGGTTAAACCATAAATGCAAAATATAAGAAAATTATTTCTTCTATGTGCAAATACGTTTATGTAAAATTCATATTTTTTTTTATATTTTTTATTATTAAAAAAATAAAAATTAAAAAAAATAAAAAGGTTTATCTTTTATTTTTCTCTGACATATCCAAGGGCAAAAGAGTGAGGTCATCTAGTTTTTGTAATTATTTTATTTGTCTCTTAGTGACAAGGATATATACATAAATTAATAATTATTATGGCATTTCGTATAAGGGGTATAATAATAATTATACACGTTTGTCATGGTATGCCAGAAGGAAGATAATGTATTATTGATTGAAATTAATTAAATGAGTGATTGTAATTAATAATTGTGTAATAATTGGTTTTAAATAGAATTATATAATTAAATAATTGAAGGTAAATACAAATTGTTTTGGAATAATATTAATATCTAAAATTATTTCAAATTTTAGAAATAAAAAAAAATTCAATATATGCTCAAGAGAACTATCTAATTAGCACTTATATCTAATAAATTCCAAATTGTATGCATAATTGTAAGATAATAATATTGAGAATACTATTATATTTTTCATAAATTCAAGACAAATACATAAAATACAAATTCGAATAATTACCTAAAAATTGTAACTAAAAAAATCTTAAACATTTAATATGTATATCAGATAATTACTAATTGAAAAATATGTATCAAAACTCTAGACTTATATAATTATTTTATAAAACACATGGTTAACAATAAAAAAAATTAAGTATTATATATTACCAAGAATTCATTAAATATATATATAACTTATAGAAAAAAATAAATAAACATAATAAAAATAAAAATGGACATATACCTAATAAAACATCGTATATAATACAAAACAAACTCATTTGATAAAGTAAATAAATATATATTTATATTATGCTAAATATGAGAAGAAATGTGTATATGAATTGTACAAAGATACAACATCAATTTATAGATTGGAGTATAAGCTAATTCAAGTAAAATACAATCATCTTCATGATTTATATAATTGTTGTAATCATGCTAAATATGATTGATATAATATGATTCTTGGAATTATTTTTGACTAAGGAACATAAATTATTTTAGTAATAATATCAATTAGAATATATCATTTGTAAAATAGATATGAGCCATTAAAAAAACATACAATTTGTAATTCTTGGTGGTTAACAAAGTAAAACATATACTTTGCATTTGTTATATGGAATCATTGGATAACAACTATAAACAATTTTCGGAATGAAAATTTCAGTTGCGCTAAAATGGATTTTAAGAAAAATAGTAACAATATGAATAGTAGAATTACAAAATATCTCTCTAAATATAAACTAGAGACTCATAATAGTAATAGCATTATTAAATAGACTTAGTTTATGAGTTTTCATTAAATTCCGGAGCAAATTTAATTCCCATGTGTAATACATCCCCATAAAAGATGAGAATTTGAAACCCTCCAAGGTAAGTTCTATTATTACATTCCTCTCTTCAGAAAATTTAACAACAAAAGAAAGTTACCATTAATATACCTTAGAGTTATTTTATTAATTTTGAATTTTGTTTACTATTATAATCTTGCGTTAAAGTATATACCAAAATAATAAAAATTTGTCTTAAACTGACCAAAATGCCCTTATTTATTTATTTGTCATTGTTTAGAAAATATATTTAGTGATTTGATCATTTTACTAATAAATAAAATTAAAAGCTAGTAGTTTGATTATTATCAAAATAAAAAGAAACAGGGTAGTTTGGTCATTACAATATTCAGAGCTATAGAAATTGAATTGCTAAAAGTTATTTGTTTTTGTTATTACTTAAAATTTGTATATAAAGAAATTAAATAATTCATAATATATATATATATATATATATATATATATATTGTCCTCCTCCTTATAAAAGACCAAACAAATCAATACACTATGGCTATCAATATTTTGATTTGAATCAAACAAGTTAATATATAGTATAACGGTTAAAATAATTCACAACATTCCACGAATTAAATGAGCCTCTAATATTTTCAGAGAAGTATATAATGATATACACACAATTATGTTTTTTTTTTATATAAAATTTTAATAATAATAAATGTGCACGAATCACGAATAAGATTTGAATAATCAAATATTTTTATAATATCTGAAGAAAAAATTTAAGTTTTTTTTATATAATAAAATGTATAATAATTTTTAAATGGTAAAACAATATTGGTGTATCCATTGAGTAGGGAGAAAAATTCTTTAACCGTTAAAACTCAAACAAATTTCTATCAATAATTTCGTATTTGTACCATGCTTATCCCTCAAAACATGCACCTTCACAAATATAAGGACACCCAAATTTATAGGAATCTAAGCACATTACCAAGCATCTATCTACACAAATGGAAGTGCATCAATATTCAAACTAAAATCTAAGCACATTATTAGACATCTTCACAAATAATTAATTACATAGTCTCTCCCAAACTACTAGCTCAATATTTCTCACTGCACATAAAGCATACATTGCATAGTGTACATATATCCAACCAATACATCACCACCATGAAATATGAATCAATGCACCCCTGTATTCTCAGCAAATGAACATATGTATATATATATAATGTCCTTTTTGGCCTCTACTAACATCTTCAAGAGAGAAAACTCCTACTGATTATCTAAAGAAGACCTGTGTATCCATTGGATGCCTGAAGAGGTATCCCTGGAACATATGGATGAGCACTAGCTCCTGCATATGGATTACCAAATGGATTCAAAGAAGCTTGATATGATTGTTGACCCATCATCATCATTTGCTGCTGCAAGACAAAAGCTTGCTGTTGTTGCGCCATTGCAGCCATCTGCACATTATGTGGCGCAGCAACTGAATTCGAGGCGTAGAACGGATCGTGAGCCATTGGCTGATGCATCACAGGACTAGACATTGGCGCTGGCTCCCAGGGATTGTAACTCACTGTCTGGTTTGCCTGACGGTGTGCATCTTCATATAAGCTGTCTAGTGTGAGTTTATCCAACCCCCGGCCTGCCAGCAAGTTGGATTGGTAAGGAAACAATGAATTATCGAAGCTATTCGATAATGAGGTTCTGTATTTAAAATTTTCTTTTTTCCTTCCTGTCTTTTACAATTATTTGAAAAGAAAAATTTAAAGAATTATACCAGTTTGCTTGAAACCACAGCAGTTTCATTGGAGCTTGGAGCTGTAACAAGTGCCAGTTCCCACCCAGTTGTTCCATTCTCTAGACTAAGACCACTAGACTGACTAGCAGTTGATGCATTATCTGGAAAAATCAGCAAAAAAATTCAGCAACCAATTCAAAATTTCAGTCCATAATGTACAAAAGGAGTAACTTACCAACGGGAACAATGGCAAGTGCCAGTGCATTTTTGTTATCTAGTTCAGTTGCATCTGGGTTTGCATTATCACTCAATCCCTGATAAGCATGGATGCGAATATCATCAAGAAGATATGACAGCTAACAAAACATTAAGGACATAGACCAGGTTAGGAACAATACAAGCAAATCTGTTCGCTCGTCCACTGGGGCTTCCTCTTTAATTGGTTCAGGCGGTGGAGGTGGAGGTGGAGGTGGCGGAGGAGCAACCTCCTCTACTTCAGGAGTTGGCTTATATTCTATGGCTAACACTACTTTTGGAGCCTCATTTTTCTCATCAGCAACCTGCTTATGGGATTCATTATTAGCAAACTAATTAAGGCCAAACAACACAAGCAATTCATAAATTCTTGCAATGCATCAAATCACAGGTATAGAAAGGCATCCAATGTGCGCCACAAGATAAAAGGCTAATTTGCCACAGGATACACATTAATTAAATGCTTATAACCAAAATTCTGTAGCTTGTTGTGACAATAAGCCTACTCACTTGGATTGGAACTTTGACCAGAAAATTAGTAATCCTGTGTAGAGAATTTTTAGACATCATTAACCTTCTAGAGCTTGGAAACCTTTTATCTTACCTTAAAACTGTTAATACAGGGACCCACCACCCTAACTTCTCCATAACTGCAGTTAGAGGGAAAGTTTGGTAAAGGTATATAAGGCTAGAGGGACTCAGTCCCGCAAGCGATGTGGGACTATGGACCTGTGTTAACCACTGCGTCCCTAACATGTCCCCTAGGCCCACAGCGGATGTGGGACCCAAGGTCCTAGCCACAGCACAGCCCTAGATACCTAAGCTCTGATACCATGTTAATACAGGGACCCACCACCCTAATTTCTCCATAACTGCAGTTAGAGGGAAGGTTTGGTAAGGGTATATAAGGCTAGAGGGACTCAGTCACGCAGGCGATGTGGGACTATGGACCTGTGTTAACCACTGCGTCCCTAATAAAAACAACAATAGACATGACAAATAATGGGTTGGCCACTTGAAATAACTATTTAAGACCCATCACAATAATTCTCCTCCATTCATCAATATCCGATATCCAATACTATCTTCTTTTATTTGCTATCATATCATTTCTTAAACTCTTTAAGTTGAGTTCTTTGCAATTGTTGCATGACAGCTCAAATCCCATAACTGTACTCGTGCATTAGTAATAGACGGATAAACAATTTCTCTTAGTAGTAAACACTAAATAGAATCCGTCATTTTTCTATATGAGAAAGAAGTGTAAAATTTTCACCGTATGACATGAGCAACTGCATAAAGTGCAAGGCCAAGGTCAAACTAGGGTCCCCCACAAGGTTGACTAAAAGTGTTGTTGTAAGTAATAAAAACATATAGACCATATAAGCTGTTTGTGTTTTTCAATAAGGAATGACCAATGTGTCAACTAAAACTTCATAACATGATATCAAATATCAACTTTTCAATTAAGTGTTTCCATCCTGTCCTTGTCTAATAAGAATCAAATAACTGAACAGACCTTATCTTTGCGAACTGAAACTCTTGGAGCTTCCTTCACGTAATCCTCCATTGCTGTCAGAAATGATGCAGGGGGCTGCATAATCATTAATTAAACATTTTTAAATGCTATAAAGATACAAGGAATCATCTGGCAATAAAAAGCTAATCGAAGCAAACAAAAGGTGGTAGGGGAACAATTTTTAGAGAAGTTAAAACCTGCTCAATCTTTAAAAACTTTTCCCCTCTCCCAATATCAATGGTTTTACACACTTCATAAAATTCTGATAACCTCCCTGCCTGCAGAACAGTGGAAACCTTCAACAGATAAATACCAAGCATTACATCAATTTGGAAACTGTAAAACATAGTATATTGGTTACATTGCACAAACAAGATGAAGTGTTGGAACTGTGGATTATATTAACTTCAATTTCATCCATATCCAACTGGTAAAGCACAATCCAGTCTGACCCAAAGACACATCAAGCAGGGCTGAAAAATTAGAGACAAGGTCCTACCATAATTAGTTTGTAGATCATCAACGTGGTGACCAATCCTATCTAATTATCATTAAGCTACTTTACAATCCACAGACTCCACAAAATTTTTTCCTTTTCATTCCCTTCTATTTTACCCTCGCAAACCAGCTTTTGAACAAATTCAGCTCACCATCCTTTTATTCTCAGGGAAGAAGAAAGACAAAAAAATGTTATCAAGAAGAAATTAAATGGAACACATAATATCACTTTTGTTTTCGTCCCACATAAATTATAGAAATTCTGATCTATGTTTATTATTTCAATATAATAAATCCAATAAGTGCATATTTCAACTCTGGTAATTTATTCCTACACAATTATTATTATCTAGAATCCAATTGAGGATTATATAAGCCCTTAATGCAAGATTGAGCATTTCACTAGTATGTTCATGAGTCTTAACAACTGAGTTGCTTCCTGTAAAACTTAATCTTGACAAGATAACAAATTGAAGGCAAATTGAAGTCATTTAAAAGGTGTTGGATATATTGGGATGAGAAGAGGAAACATAATTGTTTAAACATCGCAATTACATGATTATAAATCACCTTGTGTCATGAACCTATCTTCTCTTGTTTAGGCTCTATGAAGCTTTATACTTACAAAACCACTTCCATTTCATCATGGTCTAGTTATGTAATCATAGTAGATTCCTTTTAGTTGATTATACCTGGTGGCCCACTCTTCTATATATATCAAGTGCTTTGACAGCATCCTGGCGTTGCATTTCAAAGAACTGCAACAGAACAAAAGGATATCAAATAATGAAGGATGAATCCAATGGAAATATAACTGACAAACCCACAAATAGGCATACCTTGTCAACCAAATTAACTGTACCATCACTAATGGCATTATAGATCTTAATGCTCTCTCCAGCAACCTAGCACCAACATTGAAGATCAATACAATATTGAGCCCTACACAACTGAAGCAACTATTAAGAAAACTTGTAGAAAAATATCCTTACCATAGAAAGTGCCAATTGAATGACAATATTATAAGCAGCAGCCCCTTGTGGCTGGATAGAAGTTCAAAAATTTACCACAAATTGGATAAATTATTTTATGGAAAACTCACAAAATGGATGAGAACATAACATTGGGTACTAAGTGATGCTTAAATTACACAAATATTATGCAGAAGACTTACTTGGCAACCAATTAAACGATAAAGAAGTTGTTGTAAAGCTGGCAATTGCTCAAGCAACTCAGGGGTACTGAGATCTCGGGTTCTCTGTAAACACAAGTTGATTTGAATAATGAGAATGTCCTCTACCAAACAAAGTGATCATGCTAGACAACATATCAATTTAGACACTATCTACAATCAACATAGTAGTTGACATCAGTTTCAAATCTGAGCTGCGGTTAAAATTAAAATTAATCAGATCTTAATTATAACACAGTGCTTGTTTCTCTCCCAACATCATTGCTTCACAAAATAACTCAGGGGATAAGAGAATGGTAGCAAGTTTCGTTAGTTCATGAGATCACTGAGTGAAAATCCCCCAAAAGAATATTCTAATCAGCATGAATCGTCCGAGGTGATTCGATTCAATTCGTCCGATTCACGATTCACACCGATTCTAAATACACTAAATTTGGGCTATTTTTGTGTTGGGCTTCTAAAATTTAAAAAAAAAATTAAAGCTCATCTAATTTATAATTTAAAAGCCCATGGCCATAACATTTAAATACAAAAACAAACAAATTAAATTCTTTTTTTATTTTAAATAGGCCGAAAAAATTTGAATGCGGATTAAAAAAGAAAACCCAAAGTTGTAGAAGTAGAAGAAATTGAAGATGGTTTTAATGATGATGAAGATGAGGAAGATGAGGGTGTAGTTTTGTTTGAAGAAGATGGAGATGTCGAGAGAGATCAGGGTGATTTTGACTTGGCTGAATTTTACTTGCCACAAATAATTTTTGTTTATGGAATCTATTTTACATAAAATCGTAAGACTTATTACTGAATCATCCGATTCAAGGTTCCATTCGATTCCTGATTCAGAAAATGAGCTTCCCCATTCATAATTTGATTCACAATTTGACAACTATATTATCAAGAGAGAATCTGATTTGCGCTGTTTCTTGGTAGGTGTCCCTAATATTTTGTAAATACTTCAATGGTCGCATATTCATTGTCCACACAATGGTATCATAGGAGAAGCTAATATTGTTCGATACTTAATCAGTTTTACTAGAGATCTGGGTCTTTACCTAATACCACATAGAGGAGTGATCTTCATTAATTGAACTTAAAATAGTAAACATCTCTAACCATACAACAAGAATTCAGATGAAGAATGCATTGTTAAACAAGTTTTTCCCCTTTTGGCACACGTATCTTGGTTGATTGGAGAACACAAAAAAGGAAACATCCCTGATTATACAATAAGTGTTCAGATAAAAAATGCATCATTCAACAAGTGGTGGTGGTGGTGTTTTTTTTTTTCTGCTGTGTGTTCAAGGTTCTAAATGGCTTCCCTGATGTGCTGACCATATCAATGCCCCATTCATGCTTTACATAATCTAAATGGAAGGTAATGAAACACCATGAAGCACAGATTTCGGTAATTTATTCCTTGTTTCTCACATTTTATGAAAGCACCAAAAACATTAAATAAGTGTTACTTGAAATGGAGTGTGCATAACCAGAGGCGATACTTAAAAATCAGAGAGAACATGAATACCTAGAATAAGATACTTACAGAGGGATCTGCCTCTACATCATACTTAAGCACACGATAACATTCAAGCCTCTCCTCTAAAAATAATGCATATGTACGGACCCAAGCAGAATAGTCCCATGCTAAAGAGAAAAAAAATCAAAAGTCATTAGTTTTTATCTTTCATGTTATAGCTCAGCAAAGTTCAAGGCAAGCAATACCATTTGCACTGGAGTCATCCTTGAAGTGGGCCAAATTTAGCATATGACCTCTATTTCTTCCATAGTTAATCAGTTCTTCACGGAAAGTGGGATCAACCTCTCTTAAAGCGCGATGGATAACTGTTAGTGTCTTCAATGCAACCTGAAGAAATAGCATTAAATCAGGTAACCTTAAAAAGTATACTTCGATTGGAAAAATAGGAAAAAAATACATATTTCGAATTGTTTATGGGTGTTACAGTTAATCATAAGAAATGTATTAGTGAAAATGCTTGGCAGGAGAAGCAACAGATTTAAAATGAAAACATGATTTCTCCTCCATTTGACATAGGCTAAATTAAATAGGCTAAATTAAATATTTGATAGAAAATTATGGCCCATCCTTTAGAATAGGGGCCTGAACTTCATTGGGTATAAGATAGAAGAACAAACTATATTTTCCCATCTATTGCTATTGCATAACTTGATCAATCTCAAATCCTGAAAGCTACAACCCTTCCCAAGGTTATGTCCATCTGTTTACAAATTATCAATAAGAAAATTAATCTTCGTTCTAGTTATCAACAGACACAGCTTTCATATTTCGGCAGCCTAGGCCAATGCTGAGAACTGCAATAAAAAAAAAAAACACAACTCTCCTGTTATGGTAAGAATTTATTTTTTGTCTATCAAGGACTGGATAGTATGCAAGCAACTTTCTTAGTCCCTAACATTATTGCTTACTGAAATAATATGCTAATTTATCTAAATCTTAGCCAACTCCATATATATTACACATGAGACTTTGTTACTGTTTACTTTGTACAGATTAATGTCAGTATTTACATCAACTAAACGCTAGCGATAGCGACCAAAATAGCAGACTGTCTTTATCAGAATCTCATAACCAAATGTTTCCATAGAAAAACCACTTTCAATCCAAAAGTTATAAATTGCACTGAAAGTAAGTTTTACTTAAAATATTTTCATAAAGCATAGATATATGAGTCAAGGATATGGTGGTGGTTGTATACCGCCCAATTGTGTGTCTTTGCTAGACGTCTGGAAAGAGCATGAATGCAGTAGGCCACATCGGCACGAGGTCTTGTGGCTGAAATAGCGTAAAAGATAGCTGCCCAAAAAAAGACTCAACATTAAACCCCATTAAGATAACATTCAAACAGTCATACCTTGTACAGCTGATATGTCAAAATAAACGCATAGAAAAAGTATAGCATATACCAAACATGTGGCTTAGGTCTACAGAAAGATGAGCCTGGTTATAGTTTAAGGGGTATCTTATGATAGTTGTGAGCTCCAAAAAACAAATTGTGCAGTCTGTGTATGGCAATAAAAATTACCTAAGAAGATAATTTATTATCCAAGATTTAAAACAAATCCATACAACATTGACGCTCAAGAATATTGATTTTTTTATTGCGGTAATGATTTAAATCGTCACAAAATAATAATATCATCAGGACATGAACTTTGATGTAGTGAGCCAGCCAGATTCAGAGTTTTGGCATTGAACCACCGCATTGCAACTGAAAAATTGAAGAGGAAATGCTTCATGATCACACGCACACCTAGCATCCTTCACATAACCTTTGAAAGAAATAGTCCCAATAATCCTCGGCAATGACATACTTTAGTATCAAGTAAGAAAACAATTGAGAAATCCCTATTTTCAATAATTCTCCTACTAGATGACCTATGGCTGTAGCAGAATCCCAACAAACTAGTAGATTTGACAGTCTTGTACATTTACAAGAACAAACAATACGCCCTTTCCCTTGCCCTGATTTTTGTTTCTATTCTAAGCCTTTTGTTCGTTTATTATTTTCCCTCAGAAAACATATTTATTAGTAAAAACAAAAAGGCACTTCCAAAATTCAAAGATGCAAGCCGCTACAAAGAAAGGAAATTGTTCAAAAAATAAAGAAAAATAAAAAAAAAAGAAATCAGAAACAGAAGACAGGATATACAAACACGCCCTGATGACATAACGAAATAACACAAGAAAATCCATAGCAACATGAAGCAAGTCCACCGAGTATTCAAGACTTTAAAATTGAGGTTTTTTTTAACAAATCACAAAAAATTCCGCTGGGAAAAAAGATCAAAACATCGCAAAACCAATTTCCACAAACAAGACAACAGATCAGGAAAACCATCACATTGCATTTAGATTCAACTTTCTTCAAGCTCAAATAAAACAACCACAACAAAAGAAAAGAATCCAAAAAAGAAATCATACTGACATCTTATGTGCTTCTCCTTCGCTGGTCGTTCAACATGATTTGTAGCCCGAACAATCGCAATATCCAGCTCCTAAACAATCAAAAACACCTCATCATCAACTCCACCACAAAAACCAATCAAAAAGAAAAGATCTAAACAGGAAAAAAAGAGGGAAAAAGAAAAAGGACCCAACCTTGTAGTCACTATTCACTTTCGCCAACCCAACGGTGGTGGAATCCTTGATGGCTCCGAGATACTTTCTCAAGCTCTGCTGCGTTCCTCCTCCAGCCATCATCGTCGGCAAGCACCACCAGATCTCTGCGAAAAAAACCATCACAAACCACACGAATCAGCACCATATCACATCGATCCAAAGCAAAGAAAGGCACAAACCATTCAAAACACAACAAAAACAACACCAGATCCACGAGAAATCTCAAGAACAGGCGCTCACCGGAGATCAAAGAATGGATGGAGAGCGGGATCGATCGATCGAGCTCTGAGGCTCTCCGAGCTCGCAATATACAAAGAGGGTTATGGTACGATGTACCCGCGGAGGCATTAATGTAGGCTTGGAGCGCTTTAAAGTGAGTTGCCGTGCACTGAACGGCAGGTTAATAGCGGTTTGTCATGACTGAGGGAACAAGATAATGAATGAGAGGGTGAAGGTGTATTTACTTTATATTTTTTTGTATTTACTTTTTTTAATAATAAAATTAATAGAAATTAACTAAAGAACTCTTTACATCGCCTCCGTTCTTTTATCCTTCCCGCCTATTAACTTTGATCTTTTGTGAGATGGGAATCGTTTCTGCAAGTTGGGAAACGCGTTTATAGTCCTTAGGGAAACCCTAAAAAAAGCACTGTTGTCGTCGGTAGGGTTTTTATATTTATTTTTTAATGAAAAGAAAAGGTTTGAATTTATATGAATTTGAATATGTTAAAAAACAAAAAAAAAGTAAAAATTGGATTTTTTTTTTTTTTTTTTAATGATGAGAAGCAAATGGCAAAAACTTTTTTTTTGACAAAATGGACAAATCATGTATGTCTGAGAGTGCACAAAATAGAACTCAACCCACTTATATTATCATTTTGTATGAGCTGAGGGATTCAAACGGGTCGTTTTAATAAAGACACAAATATCTTAAAAATAGATAAACTCTTATTTTATTAAAAAATAAAAAGACGATTATATGTAAAAACTTTAACTCATACTAACGATATGAAGGCACCTTAATCCTTTAAAGGGTGAAAAACAGATATGACTCATGGTATTTTTTAAAAATAATTATTGAAAATGAATTGTCTATCTTAAGAGAGGTTGAATGTATTAACTTATTTTGGTGTTAAAACCGATTCATTAAAGTTGATGATGATAAAAAATAGAGGTTGTCCATGTTATTAGCTTGTTTCAACTTATTTTTTATATAATTTGTAAAGTTATATAGATAAAATTAATTAATTAATTAATTAATAAGCTTGAGTTTTCTTATCAGAAATTAAATTAAATTGCAATAGACCAATGTCATGCAAAATTCTTTTGACTGATATGATTACATTACTTTGTTATTATATCCAACCTATATCGATATCTTTTCTAATAGAAATCATATTGATATCGACTATTTTTAATGAAACCAGTATTTATCAAAATATATATAAAAACTGAATTATTAAGGTGATCATATTCAACGAAATCTTATATGATTTTATTAAAATTTAAATAATTTAATAAATTACATGCCTTAAAAATAACCCAACTTCTCAAAGAGATTTGGCATGACTTCAAGACAAACCCTTCACTTTTAATCTCTAAAAAGAATAATCCTTTGTTGCTTAAGGCCCCCCCGTCAATCAGTTTCCCAAGGGCAAACGGGAAACGCGTTTCCCTCTTTAATTTTAGTTAAATAAATAATTAAAAAATAATAAATTAGAAAGTGGAAAGCAGTGAGGAGATGCCATGCAGTAACAATTGCTAACTCTTAATTATTTATTTATTTATTTATTTATTTATTTATTTGATAAAATGAGACCTACTTGAAGTTAGGCCGCCGTTTTCAAACGGGTAGGCGCAAGGCTGGTGCCAGTTGGCCCACCGACCTACTAAACTATGCAATTTCCCCAAAATGCCCTCGTCCATTCAGATCTATTGAAAGGAAGTCAACCTTTTCATAAATTTAAAGTATTTTTACCGTCCAATGTTTTTTTTTTAATTATTAATCCGTAAACCTTACTGTGAAACTACAGCAGTACAAGATAAATATTTTTGTATTTTTAAGTTTTAGCATCTATTTGATTAACAAATGAATACAGCACAAGCAGTACAAGTAATTAAGGTGGAGTATTGTTTTTATATTTGATGTTGAATTTTATGGTACAAAAGTTTTTGGGTTGTTTTCAGTTTGATTCATACAGACATTATTAAAAAAAAAAATTATTGTAAAATTTTAATAATTAATAAAATTATTATTTCATAAATTCAATTTTCATGTTCAAAATATATTCATTAATAATTAATTATCAACATCTATACTGTAAAAAAAATAGACCCTTTTTTTTATAAAAATTCACCAAATTTATTTATTTATTTGTAAACAATATAAATTTTCACAAAACCATGGTAAAGTATTATTGTAATTTTATATTTAACCTTGGAGTTAATTATGTCTTTTGATTGTGTTCACCTCATCATGTTTTGGTACCATAATTTTGAGATATAAAAATTTCATCAAATTATGGGCCGGCACCATTTTGTACTATGTTTCTACTTTTATTTGTAAATAATATGAGGTTAAAAAAAAATTGAGCTATACCATACTTTAAAATTTCACTTATCAAGCATGTGCATATATACAATAATTTTTTGTTTTTGTTATAAAATAAAAAAATAGAAAACAAGAATAAGTACAATATTCAAAGAGGAGATAAGAAAAATTAATAAATTTTTATTCACTTCTTCCATATAAAACATTGTTACATATCTTCTACCTGTCCTGTTTTTTTTTAATTTTCTCAATACCATAATCGTTTGGCGAATTTTCGCATTTACTTCGTCCCTTCCCATTTTTACATAAGTTGTCATAAAAAAAATTTCATTATTTTTGTTTTATTTACATTAATAATTACAACATATGTAATACTATATTAAATAAAAAATGATACAATTTATATAACAACAATTTTAGTTTATAAATTAAAAAATTTTAAAATTATATGTATATATTAACATATAGGGATATATATATAAATATTTTAATGGGACAAAGTGGGGTAAGGTAAAACCGAAACCGCACATCCATCCCCGTTCCCGATCTCCAAAAAAAAAAAAAAAGGGTATATGGGGTGTCATCCTAAGTTCGACATCCAATTTATTAAAGACTCATAACAGTTGTTTTTTTTTTTTTTAATTAATGGGAGCCAGTGAGATACTATTCAACAATTTCATAATCGGTCCCAAAAACATTTTTAATAAAATAAGTATTAAAATTTTTTTTTTAAACAACAACATGGAAAAATAACTCCATGCACATCCTAAATCCTCAACCATGTTTTGAAAAAAATGGAATTCTCAATCTTCTACACAAGAGGTAATGGGTGCCGCCTTGCGTATTTTGAATCCCCCTCTCAAATCAAAAGTTGAAAGTTTAAACCAATGGTTTTTCCATATTTTTCAAAAAATAAAATAAAAATAAATAAATAATTATTTTGGTTTGTAAACTGAATATATGTTGATTCAAGGTTTAAGTATGAAATTCTCATTTAAGCGCATATATCTAAATTGTACAAAATTATGATGTTATTCTACAATGGGGCTATAAATTTTTTTAATTTGATAGGAAGGAATTTTACTTGCATACGCCCCTCCCTTGCGTATCCACAAAGACACGGGTCATGCAAATAGTAAAGTGTACCTGAAAGGGTCAAGTAGTTGAATCCACAGGAACTGATATAGCATTCAATACTCGTCGGATTTCTAATATCTGCCCGGCTCAATACTTGGTGTTGAAAACTAATTATAAAGAAAAGTAAAGAAAGTAAGGAGAACGAGAGAGAAACAGGGTTCAGGTAACGAGAGATCAGTGATAGGGAGTAGCACCCTGGATCAATCCATCGGAATAGTTTGTAGTCACTTTCTCACAATGCCTATCAAGTATATCCTACGAAACCTGTGTGTGCTCTCAAAGCCTTGTTACATCTATGGCAATCATGAACGTCAAGGATTATGACTATAACTGCGGGAATCATGCACTTCGAGGAAAGCAATCACCCTACGACGATCACACTAAGCCGATCAACACACACCAAGTTTTATAATCATACTACGCTAATCATGCACATCAAGTTATGCAATATAAGATTAAACATAGAAATCAATAAGATTTCATAAACATTTCAAGAAAGTATTCAACTACAAAACAACATTCGAGTTCATGAATCCGGGACACCAAAGAACGGTTAGCCTCTCATGATTCTACAAGAAACACAAGGAAAACAACATTCGAGTTTTATAATCTTTTTGAAAATAACTATTTTTCTATTTCCGTTTTTACTTCGGCAAACTAAACAAGAGAGAGTCTAACATCAATTTCAATTTCTGTCACTTCGACCTCCACTTCGGTGCACCAAACATGTCCTAAGTGCAGGGAACTGTCATGTGCACTCACCTTTTGCATTACCGGAGAGTCGAACTCATGCCTCAATCCGTGCGGAAGGAGATATGCACGGCTAGGATAAGTGCCAACTGGTAAATTTTTTAATTGTTTAAATAAAATAAGAAAAAATAGGAGGACATCTGCTGTTACTTTTCTCAGAAAAATAAATATTGGCAGTGTTACGCAATGTGAAAAGAAATCAGATGGTGTGAGAAATAATAATAACTGAAACATGAATCTAAGGAATCCTATGTTACCATACATTGATTCTTTGAAAACCAGTACCTCTATTGATTCTTTGAGAAAATTATTTTTTAGTCTTTAAAAATTTTAAAATTTCTCAATCAATCAGTCTTTCTAGTATTTGAATATCTCAGATAATCCGGTTTATTTTGTTTGAAATGTCAATTTTACCCTGTTTATAAGATGTACTTTTTCATATGCTAAGTATATTTTTCATTTATAATTATATATTAGGACGCTACTTTTTTTTTTTTTAATAATTGTTTTTGATGTTTAGCATTTTGCATTTTTTATCAATAGTATGTGCTTTCATTCAAAAAATATTTCAACGTGTTGAGGGTATTTTTTTGTCATTTTATTTAAGAGTACATGGTGTTAGTTGGCACAAAAAATTAAAAAAAAAATGTTATAAAAAATTAGAGATTTTTGAAAAAATACTGAAACCTACAAGGGTTTAAAAAAAATTGAAACTTGAGAGAAGTTTTTGGGAAATTACTGCTATATTTTTTTTTTAAATTTATGTAAGGTGTGGTTGCCAAAAACATACATTGTCTTTTCTGGTATAATATTATTTATATTATATTATAAAAAATAAGAAATTTTTTTATTCTGAGAATATGTTATTTTTACTGTTAATAAAAAAAAACCTATTAACAATCATGATGTTCTACACGATTTCATTTAGTTTTTGTTATTTTAAACTTTTTTCATGAAATTTTGGGTGCTGGTTTTCTAAGGTAGTGTTTGGATGGGGGTAATGGTTACCCCCTTGGGGTAACCATTACCCCCTGATTCCCATGCCCATGTTTGTATTTTTTTTTTGGAGGTAATCATTACTCTGGGGGGGTCACCATTACCCCTCCCAGGGTAATGAGGGTTCATTCCCCCCTAGTAAAAGACCCTTATGCCCTTATTAAACTTCAAAATGACACTATATAAAGTAATAGTTATTTGAAATTAATTTTTAATTAAATATTAATTAATAATAATAAAATAAATATTTTTTTTTCATTATTTTATAAATAATAATTATTTGAAATAAATATCATTTGTGATTAATTAAAAAAGTATAAATAGGTAATGACATTTAATAGTTATTTGAAATTAATTTATAATTAAATATTGATTAATAATAATAAATTAAATATTTTTGTATTCATTATTTTATAAATAATAATTATTTGAAATAAATATCATTTGTGATTAATTAAAAAAGTATAAGTACGTAATGACTTTTAATAGTTATTTGAAATTAATTTTTAATTAAATATTAATTAATAATAATAAAATAGCTATTTATGTTTTCATCATTTTATAAATAATAATTATTTCAAACAAATATCATTTGTGATTAACTAAAAAATTATAAGTACATAATAAAATTTAATAGTTATTTGAAATTAATTTTTAATTAAACAATAATCAATAATAATAAAAAACTATTCACATTTTTTCATTATTTTATAAATATTAATTATTTAAAATAAATATTATTTGTAATTAATTAAAATTATAAGTACGGAATCAAATTAATAAGACTTTAAAATTAATTTTTAATTAAATATAATCAGTAATAGTAAAATATATACTTATGTTTTCATTATTTTTGTAAATAATGATTATTAAAAATAAATACCATTTTTTTATACAAGGGATAAAAAGGTAATATTAACACAACTCCATTTTTTACTTTTCCCATTCCCAATGAATAACCCCTCTAACCAAACACCTTTTTCATTACCATCCCTACCCATTCCTTTCCCCCCTTTTTCATTACTTCATTCCCCTTCATTCCATTACCCCCATCCAAACGCACCCTAAGTGAATTGATAATTTTGTTTTCGTTAAATAAAATAAAATTAATATTATTAATGGTTTTTTTTCTTTTTTCCTTATTAGCGCAAAAACCACGCATCCTACAAATAGGTAAAAAAATTTCAGTCTGTGAAATCAAATTTTTTTTTTTTTAAGTTTGCCAATATTATATTATATGAAATAATAAAATTATTTATATTATGTTTGCTTGTAACCAAAGACAATTATGGAAAATGTGTTGGTGATTGGAGTAGAGCATTAAAGAAAATCATAGAGATAGTGTGGGCCACATAGTTAAAAATAAAATGAGCTGCCATGCTTCTCTCTATTCCAACATTTGCCACCTCTCATATGTTATAAATATGAAAAAAAAAAAAATGAATGAATTCTTTAATTTTGGTGTTATATCTTGATACCAAATATATATATATATATATTTAGTGTTGATGTAAATAATTCAGAATATGTGATACTAATAAATCAAAAAGTTATTAGTAATATATTAATAAAATCACTCAAATATAAAATAACTTAGTTTATTTTATAAGGATTTTATTTGGAAGTGCATCTATATAAAATTAGCGATTTTTTTTTTAAACTTATTTAAGCAAGAAAAGTAATAATAATAAACTTTATATTTAACTAAAAATTAGTAGAGATTTAATTATAAAGATTGTTCTATTCTCAAAAGATATCTAGTCAAACAAAACTAGACTGAATTTAACTCAAAGTTAGTTTATGTAGCAAAGAAAATATAAGAGTCAAATTGAATGAGAGGTGTGACAAATATCACATCATATTTAAAAGGTGGGGCAATGTAGATAAATAGGCATTTGAATGTACAAGAATCCTTGAAATGGTAAAATGTGATATGGTTAACAAGTTTGTGTAGTTTGTCAATGGCCTTTGGGTCAATTGGCATTTGGGTCCCTCGTGAGGACGCTTCGCAAGTGGCGAGAGTTCGAATCCTCGGAGTGAGGGTGCATGTCTGAGAATTGTGAGCACGAACTGTGGGTGGTACCAGCGCCCATGTGTGCGCGGCCCCACAGGCCGCAGTCGAGGCATGCGCACGCTCCTGTCTTAGTTTAGCGGACCCATTAAGGGTTTCGTTCTTCTTGACACAAAAAAAAACAAGTTTGTGTAGTTTGACATAAATGTATAAAATAATATATATATATATATATATATATATATATATATATGTGGATTTTAAAAACATTCTCTATTACATGATGAAGATTTGGCTATGGTTTTTGTTCATGCAAAGATTTGATATCAATAAACTAAAATAGAATTATCATATATTAATATATTAAAAAAATTACAAAAATGATATATAAAACATTAATAATGATGGTATCATTGGGATTAAGCAAATCTTTTCTCTGATAAAAAAACATAGTTAACAATGTACTGAGAAAACATAACTTATATGATACTTAAAAAACCATAAATAATATATGATACTTAAAAAAGATGAGAAATTAAAAACAAAGCACAAAATAGAGAAATTAGCCTCCATCATCAAGACAGTCTTGATTTTTTTAAGGTTTTTTTTTATTTTATAATTTGAGTAAGATTATAAATATAATGGACTTGATAGAAGGTTTTTGACGCAAATTTTGTTTGTACTACTTCAAATACATCATATTTACCGGCAATTATTTCATAGAACTCTCTCTCTCTCTCTCTTTATTTATTTGTTTATTTATTGTTGTTAGATCACCAGATTTATTTATTTATTTGATAATTGTCTATATAAACTAATTTAGTGCAATGTAATATTTTTTTAATATATATGGTTTATTTATTTATTTATTTATTAAAATTGAGTGAGTATAGTGACAAAAATCCCACATAGTATTATTATTGGGTGGGCCAAAGAATAAGAGAAAAGGGAGTTTTAAATTCATAAAAAGGAAACTTGGAATTATAAGAAGGTAATTTGCCTGATAATTAATTCAATAACCAAAGAAGGGTCACATCTTAAAATTGACATGCACCTGATGTTGGGTGGGGAGTCATTTTCAGTAGTGAGATGAAGTGGAGGCTCTTCACTGAAGTGGACTACTATTATAATAATTCAAAAAGCTCTTCAAAGATGAAAACTTTCTCATTGGTGGATGTGACTATGACTTATCAAATATTAGATAACACCAAGAGGTTATTTATTTATTTATTTACTTATTATTTTTTCATGAGCCAAGTCCCTTATATAATAAAACAGGGAGGCCTTTGAAGGTCTCACATTATGAGGTAGTAGTTGTTCATAATCTTTCTTGCTTATTTAGGGTTCTTGCTATCTATGCGGAGTGCTTGTTGTTTAATAAGATATAATGAAGATGATGCCAAGTTATTTACTTTGTTCATTAACTTCAAATGATGAAAATCTATTGACAATGAATACTGATGGAAATACTATAATATTTGTGTTTTATTTTGGAGTGCACTTATTTTTGTTGAAAATCGGAGAGGAAGAAATCTTTGGTACGGAAGTGACTGAGGCGTGCGAAGGCACTGACCTTAAGAACAATTTCGCCTCCTTATTTCAGTGCACAGGACGCAGGCGTCGTTCTCCCAGGATACAACAGTCGGATCCTCTGATCGCGCACAAGAGCAGAGGATCAATGAGTGCTCAGAGTTCAGGAACGGGAGAGGGAGAAGAAGAAGAGAAGATGATGTCTATATCTCTTACAAACGGGATTTAGGGTTCTTAACGGCAATGGCGGACTGACGCGAAAGAAAGGACATGACGGATGGCGGGCAGGCGCGAAGGAACGACGGATGATGGACAGGCGCGAGGACACGACGGGGAGGGGACCGTTCGTCCGAAGCTTCGGCGAACTCGAACAGGCGCAAAAACCCTAACTAGATGAAAGGGCAAAAAGGTAAAACAACTGTGTGACTGGTGGTCCAATAAATCTGGTGCATTCGTGTCCGCACCATGCGCCTACGTGAGTTCAGAATTTCCAAGCTAAATTTCGGATCGAAACCCTGAAATTTGCACCCCTGCGCCTGCGCGCGTAAGAGAGCATGAACCCAAGACAATAGTTGTAGGCTTAGGAATAGTGTCATATATAATGTGACTAAAAGTTTTCTCAATAGGCAATGTGGTACTAAAGTTATTTGGAATGTTTTGAAAGATGAAGGGCCATATTTATGGGCCTCCAACAATTTTAGCCGGTAGCTTTGGGACCCACACACATAGGGCTTAAAAGCCACTCACAATTGGTGCTCACAGTTCTCATATGCACACTTTTATTCCACGGAATCGATTTTTTACTAACTACAAAACGATGTCATTGGACTGATCACCCATAGTTTATATTTCTCTTAGATGCGCATCATCATTCCACATAATCGATCTCTTGCCAACTATGAAGTGTTTTAACAAAGTATTGGAGCTATATCTATGTTGCGTTGATGGAAAAATATTCTAAGTATTATCAGTAATTAAATGAATTTAGATTTGAATATATACATATTGCTCCTAATTTTTCCCTACATTTAATTTTTTAACTTACATTGAGTGTGATCCCTTGGCATATCTAAATTTAAAACCTTAATTATAATATCATTGTTTCTGCGACCATATTATAACTCTTTTCAAATTAATTAAATTGATTAGATGAATTCACCATATCAATCTTATTTTTATTTATTAAATTTAGCTCATTTATATGCTCGGTTCACATTTAATTTTTAAATCTTCAAAAACTAACCAATAACCTTTTAGTCTATTTGTACTTAATTACTCATATAGAATATTTACTTTGGGAAGAACCCGAAATTAACCCTCAAAACTCACATAAAATAAACATTCATGTGGATAAAAAACTTAACTCATCACCTGTACATACTCCTAATTTCCCTTAAATAGACTAAAAAAAAAAAACTTCCAAAAACTAATACCTTTTATCCAAAGCAAAAGTGACAAAAAAGGACAAAAAATCTGGGACCTTATTTATTTATTTTTGTTAATGTTTATTTTGGTCCACATAACAACTGAATGAAAACCAAACAAAAAATAATTAAAAGAATAAATATAAGCATACCCATTCTCTTAGGAAACAACCAGAAGCCACCAAGTCTCAACGTACTTTTAATACAACGAGAATCTAACAGCACTATGGCTTATCAAAGTAGCATATTGCAATACTTCAATAAAAATTATTAAATATAAAAAATAAAAAAAAAAAGATTAAAGCGGCCCTGATTTGTTTGAAGATGCATCATCAATCACTGGGAGCAGTTAGAAACTATTTTATAAAAAAAAAAAAAATTGCTAGCAAAGCAGGGACATTTCAAAATCTGGCAGTGACCAAACCTTTACCCAAACAAGTTGACCAATTCCTGGATGCATACAGATCATTTTGATTTGTTTTTGATCCACAACAAAATGTCAAAAAAATTTTCGCAAATCTTCGCCTGCCAACTAATTCAGACTTAATTTCAGGACAAGCAAGGGCACAACACAAATAGCGCATGGCCCTCGTAAGCTCTTGACAAAAATTAATGATAATAATAATACAAGTCGGACGACCAATGAGTCCAGTGACAGGTTGAATATGTGTCTGTTGTAATGAATGTTTGAGTATGAGCTAAAACTAAAACCCTACAAAATTGCAATCATATAAAATCTTGAGAAACTGGTAGTGTCACAACTGATGCAAACTATGCAGCATTGCAAATTTTCCTCGAGTACGGGAAAAAACTTGGTTTGGTGATGAGGTTACGATTATGACCTTTTGACCACTGCAACAGCAAAGTACGGGTGGTGAGTGAACTCGAATGAAACACTAAGGGATGGATCCTGGGCGCCAACTTTGTTGAGGACATTTAAGGCTATCTTGTTGTGCTCAGCAACTTGTTCTATTTGCCGCAGCTCTTGCATTCTCTGTGGATCACCTGAGAAACTACCCTTGAGAGAATTGGAAACCCTCTGAGCTTCTCTAAAGTAGTTATGCTTAATGATGATCTGAAATACAACAGGCGTGGCTTCAAAGTTTGATCGACCAATTTGTCAAAAATAATATCATAAAACATCTGTACAAAACTCACAGGGATAAGTGCATGCTTTGTCGATTCCTTGAAGAGGAAGTAAGATATTTGATCTGGAACATGAGCTTTCTGTAAGAGCTCAAAGTGCTGAAAAAATCTCTGGAGACAACATACAATGGTGTAAGAATAGACAGGATTTGGGAAGACCCCAAATTCAATTTCTCTTATAAAAATAAATATTAAGTGGGCACCTCCTGTTCACTGTTGAAAACATTAGGTATCTCAAAGACCTTGCTCTCATTATGCAAGGCAGCCAACATCTAAGTAGTAAAAACCGTACAACATCAGTATAGTGTTATCCTGAAGATCAGTCAATTAACTTCAATAAGATAAAAAATTTTTACCATAGCCAGTCCTTCTGAAAGACTTATATAGCACTTAAGTAACAAACAAGAAGGTGAAGAAACTATCATGTCTCTAGTCAAATCCTTGGAAACATCTCGTTTCTTTTTACCTTTTTTCCGAGCTGACAAAATAAGAATTTACAAAAATGTCAGGAAAAAAAATAGCAGGTGAATTTGATTTGAAGATTAATAGTAAGGATCTTCAGAAAACTTCATAAAAGCCAGATTGAATAATTGATTACTATAAAAATAATGCACTAAAGATCTGTATGTTTAATCTTTTGGCAAACATTTGCCTATTTTCATCATTGTTTGGACCTCAAGATTTGTGTGAGTGAGTGAAATTGTGGCTGTCATGTCAAATTATCTTCCCTTTCAATCAGCAGGCAAAACTGAGGTAAATCCTTAAACATGCAATCTGTTCTTAAACTTTGTGAAACGATACACTCATATGTCAACATTGATGTTATTAGACAAGATTTCATTACAAAAGGGCTGCTATAAATGAAAACAAAAGGGGATAACACAAAAGAACGTCAAATGTTTGCAAAAACAACAGAAAAAACCATAGAAACCCAGAACCCCAGATTGCTGCTCTGAAGATCTGTATGTTCCTCTCCCAAACTACCCTAACAACTCATGCTGGTTGATTATAGCATCTACAGAAGAGAGATCTGCAGGTTCTAAAGCTGCAATGCATATACAATTAGGAGTTCAATCATCCCAGCCCCTTCAGATGAGGTCCTCCTCAGTTAACAACCCATTATGTAACATCAACGATCCAAAGCACCTCAACATTGCTGAGGTCTACACCCTCCATAGATGCAAAATAACAATGGGTGAACACAATCCAACATCAGACAAAATGATGTCAAAACTCCTAGTAGAGAACACCGATTCTCAGGAAATCTCCATACTCTCATATCATCAATATCTGTCATTTAACAGCTAATACCAATCTTACTTCAGACAATAAGATGTGAAACTCCTGGTAGAGAACACCAACTCTCAGGACATCTCCATACTCCCATATTATTGATATCTGTCATTTAAAAGATAATGCCCTCTCAAATTTTCCTAAAATTCAGATAGTTCAGTCATTTCATGAAACACCACCTGATAGGCGCAGGCATGGTTGACCAAACCATGCTCCTATTTTTCAAATGACACTGATCTTTCAATTTATGAGAAGAAAACTAAACACGACCTAATTTGATAAGACCAGTTAACTGGTCTCATTAAGTTCAGTTAACCAGTTCTTTCAGCTTTTCTTTAAAAATATATTTTCAACCAAATCACAGCCCAAGGATTTCAATGGAGTTGGTCAGAGAGATAGAAATCAATTCTGAATCAAACATTATTCTTTTGAATTGATTGATTGCTAGTATAGTAAATGATTAAAAATAAAACCCTAAAAACATAAAAGTGAAAAAGTCTATAGTATTCGAAAGATTCCCATGGAAAATAATTCCAGTAAATAACTCCAATGCTAGTAAAGGCACATCATCACTCGGGGGAGTCCTATACACGTAAATGGCAAGGAATCCAATGTGCACCACATTAACTTGGCAATACGATCTGAAATCCCTCGTAAGTCGTATGAGTAATGGATATCAAATTTCAACATGTTACTCTTGAACCACATATAATGAAGACAATGTGCTCTCTAAAGCTTGAATTTGATCCTTAAATACTTCTATCCCAAAGTATGTTCAATTGTGAATAACCTAGAATAACATAGTTTATCTAAGCTGTCACAATCCCCCCCCAACCAAACAACCTCCAAAGAACAACTTGAAATAACAGTTTTTCTAAACCATTCAATTAAGTGAATAAATGTAATTATTAATTAAAATTTGGAAATTTATTACACATTAATAAATATCAATCATTAATTGGAATAATATAAATTGCACTAAAAATATTTATTTCAATTGGTATTGGATAAGTCAAACTTGTCATTAGCCTAGTTTATAGTCCCTTCCTAACAAATTCAAACTTCTGGGCACCCAATTCAACTTATTCCACCAATTTTCAACCCCGCTCCAAGGAATAAAAAAATAAGGACAATTACTTAAAACTGTTCAAAATTTTATTACACTACTAATAAATATCAATCCTAAATTAGAATTATATAAATTTGACTACAACTATTTATTTTAATTAGTATTAATTAACTCAAACTTAGGTCTAATGGGGTTAAGAGTTTCCCTCCAAAACAAACACAAACTTCAAAACCTCATACCAAACTTATTCCAACCACAAACCAAACCCCACCATAATGAAAATAGAGCATATCCAACCTGTTTCTCTCCTACAATTTTAACCCATAGCAACTCTTTGACTTATGCGCCATAGTTAACAAACCTAGACCAAAACATAAAAAATGAGACATAGTAGGTATGTAGCCAACAGAATACCTTGCCTTCGCCTTTTAACACTTCTCATAGCCTGTTGAAGGATCTAAAGTCCAGAAGTGATGATCAAGTTTGTTAGTCCATCATATTGCACAAAAAGCTCCGAATGCCAGCAACTGTTTTGAGTATCCCCCGGTTAACAATCTGCTCACTATGGTATTTGATAGACGTTTAAATACAACGCTCAAGGGAGTTATGGGCTCAAAGGCTGATATACTTTCTCCCTTACTTTGGGTATCAAGGAAGCGAAGGAATCATGAACCAACCTTGTAAAGTAGGAAACACCAGAGAAAATCCCTAACTTCTTGATCCATATTGTGCTCTTACATCCTAGTTGCTTAGTTTCGTCCTTATATTTCCCACATCTATGCCAATAGTTGAAATCAATTCAAGATTTTAAAAGAGCATAAACTCATTGATCACAAGAGCTATTGCATACCTCTCTTTCCAAAGGCACCACCATATCAATATAGTTACAGGCTACAAGAAAATTTATATTAATAAACCAAAAAATCATCCACTTAAAAATGAATCAAGATGGATGATACAAAAGCTACAATTTACTATTATATGATCCATAAATTATCTCACATTCAAACAAAGTTCTAGTCATCACTTAACTTAGACAACCTCACACCAAAATCTCCACACTAAATGCAATGATGCTTCTAATCATAATTGTTCAGCCAACTTCAACCTCTCTTAACACCCTATGAATTCAATGTATTTTTATTTTTTAATTCTTATCAACTCTATGAATATCCATCTCCTTGCAGCCAGCCAATTCGCTCAACTATGAGCTAGAAAGGCAACAACCTTAGCCAGATATCCTGGGCGTTTATACCTTGTATTAAATTTGTTTAATCCAATGACACAATTTAACAAAATATCCCCACTAGAATGATGATTAGGGTAAAAGGAGAAAGGCAACTAAGACTTAATCCTAAAATGGTATACATATTGAGATTTCTTGCTAGACTCAATTATAGCATACAACTAGTTAGAAACTATATACAATGGAGCGTCCCATCAGCCAACACATAAACTTCGCCTAGCCTATGATGTAAGATAATGTGATAATTAGAAATTTATCATTTGAATGTTCAAATGGCTATTATGTCTAAAGAAAATCCTTGCCTAAGTTCAGAGAATTTCTATACATAAATCAACTTCTTTGCATAAATCATATCTAAGACAGTAACTTGTACATAAAGAATAAAAATGAAATTCAGCAAGATAGTAAATTGGTTTAAAGAAACTTACAAATGCAAAAGACACTGTACAATAATATCAGGGAAAGACTACAGAAATAATATCCAAGACACTATGTCTCAACATCTTTCATTTCTCATAAGTTGTTAAGGTATGAAATCCTCCAAAGAGACACTTCAAAACAGGAATAAAAAAAAAAAAAGATAATGCATGTCCACTATGAAAACTAACCAAGTAGAACAAGTATAAAGTTCAAATTCTTACAATCTCCTCTGTTGGATAGCCTCACTTGCATCTTATCCAAAAGCCTCATCAGAATTATATACAGATACCAGTAAACCATACAGTACTCATTAGGTGAATAAAGTTCCAACTTGAATCCCAACATAAGAAACCGAGCGGCAATCCAATATGTTTGCTCCTCTGCCCAGGTTAAGAGATGCTTGGATACTTTCAAGCATACATTCTGTGTAACCAAACAACTGCTGTTCAAATATGGAATTAACTTCCAAACGACGGCAATGCTTGAACAATGTAAAAGGAGGTACCTCAACCAATGCTTTTAACATATCCCCGAACTCTCTTTTCAGAGCCAGTTCCAACTGTGAAATAGGATCGGTCAAATTTAAATAGCAGTGGATATTCAATTTATGTAACACTTTTTACCACTTGGATAAGCAATTGACTTTAATGAAGATAGATAAGTATTATTCTTAAGGGCTCAGGAATGATAATAGTTATGGATAAGCAAAAAAAATAGGTTTTATTGCTATTTTCAAGCAGCAACCAAGAGAGGAAAACCATCCTTATGGGGATTTCTGTTGACCAAAGGAAACTGAAATCAGAAACATACAGTTAAAATAAAAAGGAATTGCTCTCAGATATATCACATGTGCTTCCAAGGCAAACAAAATTAATTAAATGGCCTGCTTCTGCAACTAGTTCTCAAGGCAGTACAACCTTATTTAATGGAATATTGAAAATTGTTGAAGTTTACAGTTGATTGTACGAGCAAGAGCCCAACCAGACTGTCTGTAAGACAAAAGCAAAAGTTTTGGTGATGGCTCGTAAATTTGCTTATTTACTTCGAGTTGTTCGTAAAGTTGCTTATTAACTTCCAGTTGTTATAGGGAGAATCAAATTGAAAGATTTTTAAATTATAAAAATACTCATGCGATGTTGGAACATAAGTTCTACATTGTACCTGAAAGAAATACCTAGCCCCCATGGGTTACTCCTCATATCTGTTATAGTTCAATTTTAACAGCGGGTTGCAATGGGCTGATCTAGCTAAAACATAAACATATGCTGAGCACACCATTAGCTACAGTTGATTTAAGATTTTGGGATTGCCAGCCAAGTCAGAGCCTTCAATAAAGTTTGGTTAAAAGAATAATAATCTAGACTTGAATTCGGATGGACTTCACTCTAATATAGGCAGTTTCAGGCTTATGTTTTTTGAATTTAGAGCATGTGGTGAGATTTAAATGTAAACAATGGAAATTTCATTATTCTGAATTATTTTATAGGTTGTTACTATATAAAGCATACAGGCATAATCATCATAAATCTAAGAACTTTTGGTCCAGGTACTTGAATATTTTGGTTTATGGAATGATCACGTTAGCTGAGGCTTAGGTCATGGACTAAATAAGTACAGAAATGACGGCAGCAGCTTTGGACCTAAAGTAAAAAGGAATCAAGCTTAGGCCTGAGCATAACCCTTGGGTATGTCACCCTCAGCTTGTTGATCCCGATAAATTGAACAAGAAATGGTCTCCATTTGTCGATAGAAATGCTCAATCTATAAATAGTTCCAACCAATTATAGGCGTACGCTAAAACTTACGTTAAGTATTGGCGATGAACCAATCACATTCCATCTCTACAGAAATAAAAAGGTAGTCTTGTTTCAATTTTTCACTAAATCTTAGAAGTTTAAACAATGACAATGAACATACGTTTGACAAAATTTTACAAGTTCAGCTTTTTCATGAAAACAATAAGAATTGTAAGATACAAAGTATGGCTTTTAGAAGCTTTTGAGGGAATCATCCTTGTTCTCTTAACAGTAATTGGCAGTTGCCTAAACTCCAAGGAACAATTGCATGAACTCATCAATGATCAGATATTAAATGTAGCAAAAATATCTTATATCAAGCTCTCCTGTTTTGACCTGCTTGCTATATTTAGCAGTTCCATTTAAACTTTCAAAAAACTGCACAATAAGCTAACAAAACAAAATAAGTATCGGTTTGTCATGACCATATTGATTCATAAAAGTAGCTAGGTGGTTGTTTCCAAAAATAAAAGAAAAAATAAAATAAAACCATGCACAAACACAGACATATATATTAAATCCAATCTCCACAATAATGTCAATTTGCGTGCAATAAACCATATGCAAAGGTTGCCCAAGTCCATAATTAGTTAACATGACCTGTTTCCCACTTAGCAGATTTATTACATACAATTCAAACAGATCATGTTTTTCTCTGAAAGATCAAGTCTTTTGTGGTACAAATCACCCAAAACAGAATTGAAACCACTAAGAAGTAAACGTACAGACTGCACCTGAAGCAGCAATTAACACTGCAAACAGGTAAGTTCTTTTTACTGCATATTAAGTAGAAAAGCAATGATGCATATTATTAAAGAGGGATGCAGTATATCAAATCTTTATAGCCATAGAAATGGCACAAGAAAATTCATCACAACAGCCAATAGGTAAAATACTTTATGTTTTGATCAGAAAAATATAAATAAAGTGTTCAAAACTCAAAAACTGATATTAAAGTATAATACTTAAGATAATGCCAACCTGGATAGAGAAAAGACTCCAATCTTGCAAAATTTTCCCAAGCTTTCGCCGCTGCCATGCAGCGTTTGCACAAAGAATTTTAAGCAAGTTGACCACCAGCTACAAGCAAAGTAACAAATTGCAAAAGAAAATAAGATATAAAGTCCAATCTAATTAATGGAAGCTGTAATTTTCCTTAGCACAAAGACTACAACCAAAAAAATCCTAACCTGAATAAGCTGAACCACAAATTCATTTTTCTGAAATTCTGGGTCTCTTGCAAATGACGGTAAATCAATAGCCTTTGAAATCACATCATAAAAAAAGTCCCGCCCATAAAGTTTCCCATCTTGAACCAACAAAAGCTGTCATTATGATCCCAGATAATATATCAGAAAACACAAGATAATAAACTGACAGAATTGGTTAATATGCGCAAAGTAGGGTTAGTCAAGGTGAAACAGAGCTCATATTTACCATTATATAGCTTTATTAACCAGATATTTCAGCAAACAATAAAGAGAAAATCATGACAAAAAGAAGAAAAAATGAATTATAGTCTTAAAGAGCATGATGCATATTCTTATTGACACTAGAAATCAAAATGATTTGTAAAAGTTGATGACCGAAGAACTTAGAGGCAATGTAGTTACCAGACTCAAACATCTACAAGAATAATAATAATAAAAAAAAATTAAAAAGTCGCAAACAATTCTCTCTAATGTCTACTGAACTACAAGTCTTGAACCCTGAACAGAGGAGAAAACATAATAAAATAAATTAAGCAGACCTGCAAATGAGCTCTTGCAACTAGATCTGGTTGAGACTCTTGAAATTGTACCACAAAGTGTAGCACATCTTCTAGCATCGGCTCCAAAGAAAAGGAACATATGACATCTAAATCATGTAGAAGCTTCTCAAAATACTCAATTGCCTGGAAGATCAAATTAAAAACACCTCTGTAAAGCAATAGGAAACTAAATTGACAATGTAAAGTTCAAATGGCAGATCGTTAAATAGAATTTTAGGTGCTTGCCCTCTTCCAACTAAGAATTTGGATTGCACGTGGTGGAGTTGGAGCTGAATATCTGCTATTTACGCTAGCATCAAAGCCAACAGGTTGGCAACCTGAAGCAGTAGTACTTTCTTCAGCATCATCTTGGTGAGACACACAAACGTTGGACCTGAGGAATTCCTGAGACTTTGCAATAGAAGATAGCTCGCAAAGGCATAAGGCAATATGTTTCCTAGCCAACTCAAGTCCCCTTCCTTGAGATTTCCTCATGCACATGAGAACATGATAGAAGTGCTGAACAAAAAAGGCAATGATGGTCAACAAGATCTAACTATGACCGATAGATGGAATATAAGCTAAAAAAGGAAAATGCATGAAATAATAAATATGGTCTATTGGCATAACAATTGTGGTAAAAGAAATGATTTGCGGTGCAACATAAGAGGGATGAAAGAAATTAAAAGCCAGCAACTAAAACTAGAATTTTGATAGCTACTGGTAGACCTAGCAAAGGCCCACCTGCATGAAAACACCCACCCATGCTGGTCATTTTAGCAGGCACAAGTAAGATTTTCAATTACCCTTAGAAATTAATCTGTGCCTGAATCTACCTCCCAAGAAAAGATCATACCTGTATATATATTAAATTATTAGGATTAAATAACATCCATCATTCTTTCATTAATTTTCATAATCAACTAATTTAGAAAACCCAATTCATTTTCATAATTAGATTCAGTTTTGTTATCAAGTTCTCATTTGAGATGTTTTTAATTGTATTTTCACTGAAATTCAATTCCCCATCTTGGGACATCAGTATCTTATGAATGTTATTATTATCACATGCAAAAGGCCTAAACAGAATTGGCAGAAATATCTCCTAGGAATTGATATCAAGAAAAGGAATTCATTCAAAAAGGGGTACTTGAGAAGAGGTAAGAGAACTAGTTAAAGCACACTACAGAGTTTTTATACATAAAATCTAAGGCACTGTTCACAACTTATATTAGTCAATCAGACACACGCGATAAACAAGCCACTTGAGGTAAAATAGAGACATAGGTGAAGCAAATAGGAAATATGGGGTAAGACCTTACGAAAACGTATGCGGCATAATAAAGCTCTGCAGTACCCATCTTCCAAATCAGGATTTGCTTGAAGGGGATCAATATCTGCAATGATGGAACACCATAATGACAAGATGTCCTGAATGTTTTTGAGCTGTTTACATCAAGTGGTCATTCATAAATTTTCCATAGCAATTGATATTCAACAGACATTAAAATCCATTGCAACTGGACTTCATCTTATATATTCACGATAATAATCAATAACCAAAGAGCAAATCACTAGCTATATCTAAATAGAAAAATGGAAATCCAATGCATGTAGTTAAACATCAAACGGATGATGGTGTGCAAAAAAATATGGTCCAACCACCACTGAAAAACTAAGAGTAATGACGGCAACAATAAAAGAACATGGCCAAAAGAGACAATTGAGAATTATGGTGTTAAAAAAGTAAGGTATTGTGCATTTGAGGATTAGCTTTGAATGTGGTCATGCAACAGGTGTCAATAAAGTCATTAATTTTAAGCAATACATCTTGTATTGCACCATAACCTGATCAGATCCATGAACAGCTAAACATCAAAGAGCATCCATGGAAAGAGCTGGGTCATAGTGCTAGATAAGAGCAACACAATCAACCAGTCTTGCACTGTTAGCATCAATATTCCAGAAATGAAGTATGAGAAGGCTAAAGCACATAAAGTACTAAATATCACAAGTAACATAACCGCTTAATTACCAAGTGGATTACCATAAAACAGCCCTAACACATGAAATATTGTTCATCTGGACAAAACAACCTTAGTCTTTTTGATAACAGAAGTTGAATATCATGAATTGGATAAGAATATTATACATCATGGCAAGAATAAAGGCATCTTCAAAGAGCAAGGCAAATTTAAACAATATGGTATTCATCCACACACACACACACACACACACACACACACACAAAGGATGTGATACAATGGAACGAGGTATATATCCAGAAAATTACATAAATTTTACTAAAATTCTAACGCAGGAACAAAGTCATTAGGTAAGAAATAGGGTGACCAATCAAAAGATAATTTTATCTTTTGGGAAACATCATTGGTGTATTTCAATTCAGAAGCATAACTAACAAAAGCAATAAGTTCTAACCTCAATGATTTTTCATTATAAAAAAAAAATTGAGGTTTGTGATTTTTTCTCAAACCAGAAAAGATAAAGAAAAATAATCCAAAAATAAAAGTTGTGAAGATATTCAACTACCTTCTAAGACTTTCTTCTTATAATTAAGTGCTTTACAAGCACGCAATTGACGAGAAATGGTTTCTTCAACTGAATTTAGAATGGATAGGCATTTATCATCACCCTCCCCTTTTAGAGGCAAACCATAAGCCATTGTGAATAAATCCTCTTCCTGTCAAGAAAGTATACAGATACAAACACATTTATCAATCATGTGAGGAGAAATAAGCAAGCCAAGAATCTAAAACTAGTGAAGTAGCAAACAATTTTAAACAAAAAAATTCTTCCTAATAACTTTGCACCACCAATAAAAGGATTTAAGAATCAATTTCTGGTGTTTACACAGTAAAGTCTTGAGCAGTGCCAAACTAAGTGTAACATGAAGCCCATATCTGCAAAGAAGTACCTCATGTGTTCGTGCATCAGAGACTGCAGAAATGACAGCATTGCAGGTAGCACGGATTATCCTGCAATAGGAATGTAACAATGCATGTGCAGATGTCCTTTCAATCTTCAGAAGATAAATGCAGCAAAAGACAGTCTGTGCCAGAGAATGACCCTTGTGCCATGTTGCCTGCCAACATAAATATCTTTTAATGTAGAAAAGCTTGTTAAATTAGCAAACAGATGGGTATAACACTACAGAAGGTACCTCACATGCTAAAAGATGGTCCATGATATCAATAACGCATTGCACATCAATAGTGCTATCCAAACTTAGGGGAAGAGGAGCAGCACCATTCTCTATTGCCTCATCCACAGACCTGTATCCATTGCTCTCAATTCCAGCATCCATCTTTGGATCCATGATCTACACCAATTAGATTTAATCATTGACTCCCATCTAAGAATGAAAAGAAAACACACACACACACACACACACACACCCACCCCCCAATGGAATTCCAGACATAATTCAAAAAAATATTAGTGGCTAAAAGCCTAAAACAACAATTATGAATTCAAGGTTTCCAAAGCTCACAAAGGCAAAATAAATAAATAAATAAATAAATAATCAATAAGCAGGGAAACCCAAGAAATCAAATTTTCTGGTCAATATACAAATAAAGAATTTACGAATTAATTGAACAGCATGGTAATGATACTTGTTTTGGTCTGAACACCTAAAACTTCTTGAATGCAACCACATCCCCACCTCGACCAACAGAAACGCAATTTAAGTTGAATCCAGGAGAACGAGTGCTGGCACGCACACAGAGAGTCATTTTATTAAAGCCGAATCCCAGCCTAACATGGATATGATCATTAGGTCCATTACAAATCAACTTTTGGGCCTAGCTTAGGTTTAAAAGTAGATATGAGCCTAAGTTGTGTAACTTAATGATTTTGTACAAGAGTGATCCTAGCTTGGCTATTTTATTCACACTTTTCAACCTAGACTAGGGCTTGAGGCCAAACCTATATACATCATGACAGTTACACACAACTGAATGGAAATAAACATATGGTATTTTTATTAAATCAAATCAAACAAGGCAAGCATATGAGGAAGTAAAATATTTACTTACACATGAGGCCGCTCACAATATATTCCACTTACATAAAAAAAAGAATGTCCCAAATAACAAATCCAAACAAAACCAAAAGCCAATTAATTTCTAAGACAAGCAAATAGCATATACAAGGCTAATGTTCATGATGATAAAATGTTTTGGCAAAAAATTAAAATATTACGAGTAAGTTTTATCTTCAATTTTGCAATAATACATGAATAAATAATATGAAGTTCCAATAACAATAGCAGGTGGAAAAAAAGAAATAAGTACTAAGTACCTCCAAAGCAGACATAGCAGCAAAGAGACTGAAGTTTTCCCCATGAACAAGTTCTCCATCCTGAAGATCTATAAACATGAGAGATTAAGGAGAACGAAATAAGATAAATGACCTAAGTGATTATGCTTCTTGGAAAATCAAGAAATCAGCAGCCATAATTCGTATGATATGTACTAAATGTCAAACAAGCATATTGTCTATCATCCCAATATGGAGGGTGGGTTCAGGAAACTTAGATGCGACATCTCAATATAATCCTTGTGTCCCTATGAACAGTAAATTTATCCTCCCTGTGATGCCTATATTTATAACCTCAATAACAGTACACCTTTTAGCCACCCTCAGTGTCAACATAGGAGACCAGAAGAAATGCTTATCTCTCTTTCTAGGCATTATATTCCAATGATTCCTCAGTTCTATTATGCTATAAGGAATAAAGAGACAAATCTCACTAAAAGTACATAACGAAGCAAAATGAATCACAGTTGGTCTATCCCAGAGTTGATCTAGATCATTTTGCAGACATCTTTTAAAAAAAAAATTAATCCCAGAAGCTATCAATAAACCTGCATTTGCTCACAGTGTTTTACTAGCATAAACTATATATAGTTTTAAAAGAACTTCTATGATTGAATTTAAAAGTAAAAGGAAATATTTTTAACAGAAAATCAAATGGGAGATAAAATTACTATACACAATTACAGAAATTAATTTGCACTTATTTTCAATGTATGACAGTGCATAAAAGCTTGGATTATCATGTCCACAATGAAGATGTGCTGCTATATTATATTCTGTCCTCACATGCAGTCAAACATTTTATTAATACCACTTTTACCAAGGCCTTGAACCATTAACAATATCTCAAGTTATCATAATGAGATCGATTCCAATTATACTGGACATAACAATAAAAAAAGACAGGATCATAACTATCAAGATCAGGTTGCACACAAGGCACGATAGTTCCAAAGATCATCTGAATCACTTTGTTGATCAAACGACATTTCTCGGGATGCTTATGAAGCATGCATAGACAACTAGCCTCACCAAATACATTTCATGCAATTAGCATGCAGCTAATAAGGCCCATCCTACTTATGCACCAACTACCACTTCCATTTATCTTATCAAGCTAAAAAAAACAGTTAATATGAGATATACAATTTATAAAGTTAAATCTTTCGTCATTACTATCATCCCAATCTTTCACCATTCTCAACTAAGAAGTAATATCTGAAAATATGTTATTTGAATAAAGCATAGCCAGCATCTTGAATCCATGGACTCATACCAAAAACCCAAACTCTGATCAAATGTCTACTGAATGAAGCAAAATAGCAAAAAATTCTAAACAATATAAAAGATTCAATCTATGTCTTGTCAGCCAAAATCCATATTGATATTAGAGAAGATATAACCCCAGAAACAGTTTTGGGTAAAGAATTAAGAATAACTTACTGTATGAAAAGCACTAAAAACTAAGTAACAAATATGCCAGTAGTAATTAAAATATCACATACTATATAAGGCATCAAATATACAAATGATTAAAAAAAACAGAAAAAAGGGCCTAACTTGTGAATCAAGGATCAAGGGCATTTTAATCAAGCTCAAATAAGTTGGGGACCTAACAGAAAGCTTGCTGAGAAAGGAAAAGAAAAAAAAAAAAAAGGGAGAAGCATAAAGAGTATTCACCACAAAAAGGTTACCACTAGAAGCAGAAATAAGTTTGAAGGATGAATTAGCTCGATCAAATTCCAAGCCAAACAATACCAAACAGACTTAGGAAACAGATACTTTAGGCCAGGATATCCTTAGATGTCATATTCACCATAAGCTAGATCCAAAAGGTAAAACGGTACACAAAAATAGCAGTGAAGTGGAGAAAATTCAAGAAAATACGATCATAAAAGAACACATAATCACCATAACATTGATATAAGGGCTGGCATAAATGGTTATGAAGTGGAGGAAATTGGGACAATAACCTAACAGTGGTAGAGATCTCAATATCTTGCGTTCAATTATCTTCCATGATGTGAAAGCAGTATATTTAACATTCCATATTAACACATTGTGTGTTCTCAGACTAACAAAATAAACCAGATTTAATCTTGACAAAATCAACTAAAGCCCTAATTAACAAGCGCAATACCACTAGCCTAACCATTGAATCAACAGAGTCACAACTGCAGACAACCAGCAAAGGAACTTAAGTAAACCCAATCCAAGGTTTGCCAAAATGAAAGTCTATGAACAGAATTCGTCAGCCACTTGAGCTATATCCATTAAAGCAGTGGAAATGATTTTCTAATTTTGCTATCATAGCAATGCAATGAAAATTACCAAGAAGTCACACATGAATCAATCTTACAAAAGTTTCATTTTGTAAGTGACCTTGAATCTAGCTGAATTCATTCCCTCCTAAACCAACATGAATAATAATATTCCGCATACATCTAATAAGACTTTCATTTTCTTCCGAAACTTCTCACAACGAAATTCCAACCACATCGTACTCAGATTTTCTTCTAATTATCTTTCATATTACCAAATTAAACTATTAATTCAGCCGATTCTTTTAATTTCCAATTCCGTACTACCTTCTCCATCGGCATCAATCAAACGAGCACATAAAAAGAGGCACACTCTTGATCTAGACAACGAAACGAAGAAATCAAGGGAAAAAAAGGAAAACAGAACAACACGATCAGTGAAGATTGGCAACATCAAAGAAGGCTCACCGTTGCACGCAGCGGCGATCAGTGGAGAAGCATCGGCCCACACAGTCTGATCTCCGGAGGGTATGGATGGAGGCAAAGGAGCTCGGGTCTCTCTAGCATCGTCTCTTTCGTCCGCCATTAGAGAGTCTCCGAATCGGAGAGGAGATTTCCAGCTAAGTGAGCTGATCGCGTAGCTTGGAGAAAGGGTTTTCTTTGGAGGTTAAAGCTGAAGGGTTTTGCTATTTGCAAATGAGTACATAAGATAGAATTTTTTAATTTCAAATAAATCCATAGATTTTTATTTTGACAAAAATAGTAAGCACCATAAAAGAAAGGGGACATACATAAATCTATTATTATAGTGCCTTACAGATCTTTTAAAAATAAATTTTTATATCATATAATTTTAAAAATATAACAACAACTACAAAGAACTCACTTAGAGTGTATTTGTTTCAGTGGATTTCAGTGTCATTGTATTTGTTAATCCCAAAGATTGTTAAATCCCATGTTTGTTTCCCTGGATTTTGCTTTTGTTTTGATTTTCAAATCCCACAAATGAGGGATTTTGATTTTCTTTCAAAATGGGTGTAAACCCAAATCCTGGATCTCAAATCCAGCACATGGCTGTCACGTGAAGGATTCACAAGTCCATCAAAGGGTGAAACAATCTCTGACCTTGCTTCTTCTCATCTTCTCATCAAACAAACTTGTAGATCAGAGAGCTTCAACTTGAATCCAAGGTTCTTGCAAAAATTTTTGAGATGTTTTTTCTTTGCTTTTTTTCCCCCATTCTTCTCCTCTTCCCTTTTCTCATGATAAGATTTAATTATTTTGGCCTAGCAGCTGACGTGGCCCTCACCGCCGGGAAGACCTTCACGGGCTACGTCTCTGGCAGCACCGCCATCATTGCTGACGCTGCTCATTCCCTCGCCGACGTTGTGAGTGGCTTTTATTGTTTCTTTTCAATGTAATTTGATTCTTGCTTGTCTTTGATTTCAGTAGAGGGTTTTTGATCACTGACTGAGTTCTTTGATAGAGCAGGTCACTGCAGAGTGGGTGAGTAGAGAGGAGAATAATGATACTCTGTAGAGTTATCGGGTTGGTCTGAAGCTTCTAGTCTCCATAGCTTCTTTTCTTAGCATCTTAGTAAGCTCAATAGCTGTTGTTGCGCTGCTGATTGTCTTAACTTTTTTTATTATCGTCGTTGTTGAATGCTTGCTCTTAGAACTATAGCTGTTTACTTTCCATTAGAGTTAATGCTTATTGTTTATTAGCTGTAAATTCTAATTGTAAAATCCTTGAATTTTGTTTGCTTAAGACTACCGTAGCTTATCTGGTTCTCTATAAACTATTTTTTGAGCCATTTTCCAACAGATCAAAGTACACATACACACACACACACACATATATATATATGTGTTAATGCCATGGCATTCATTTCTTTTCAACCCATTGTTTAAAGAGAATGTACACCCCTAATGCTGAAAAGTAAATGGAAGATCCATTAATGATCAGACACTAGATTCACTTGTGCTAGAAGGGAACAGTGATAATCAGCTTACTAGTCTGCTTGTTGATTCATTTCTTAGCTGAACCAACTGAGCCAGAAATTTCTGCTGCTAATATGCTTGCTGATTTCATAAAGCTGGAAATTTATTGTTCATTTCACCCATTTGAATGCTCTACTGCTCACAGTTACTTTGACCTTGATCAGTCTCTACAACCCTGATTTTTATCTTGAAACCTCTGTGAAAGTACTGCTTCCTGTTTGATGCAAGTGTGATTATCTCCATTGATAATTTAGAGCTTATCAAATCTAGTTACAAGTGGGGATTTACATTCAAATGATTTGACAGTAACGCTGCCACTACAATGTTTTACAAAATTGTATTCAGTATTTACAGCCACTGGTCAGTGGTCACACAGAATTGGCCAGCACCCTTGCTCTAGTGATTTTTATATGATATCTCACTGGCTATTATTTTTATGCTTTGATTCCAACTGCATCTACAATATAAACTCATGTAGCTTCACCTTGGCTTAAATATCTTTGATGTTGTTATAATCCTACTCTCATTTCAGTCTGAAACTTAGCTGTCTATTATTTCCTTGAATCAGAGCTGCTGCTTTTATTGTAGTCATACTTATCTTAAAATACCTGCGCAGCTACTGCTGCTTTATGCCTTGAAATTACATCTTACAAACACATGCCTTGATTTACATTTCATTTGGTTTATTATTGCTATGGGTAAGAATTCACTATCATTTGTCTCTAAATCATCAATGTGCATCCCTGTTTTTTTTCTGGGACTTCATTAATACTGTGAAATATTTTGGTGTTTCTCTGTGTATTTTTGCATGAGACATTTTTTTCTATGAACATGTTTTAATATATATGTGTGTGTGTGTATGTATATTTAAGAGATGAATGAGTGGTGATTGTTTCATGGAGTTCTCTAAAAACTATATATAAAACTAAGAAACAGATTCTAACTACTCATTTCTCATTGCTTTAGTATTTATCTGTACATCAAATATGTATATACTTCTAAATTAATCTGGCCATGTCTATGTTATTTCTTATTTATATTTGTTTTATATGTTAAAGGCTAATTTATTTCCTATTAATCTTGTATTGAATGGCAGGTCCTGTTGTATTAAAATCTTTGACAACATTATCGGCAGACATATTGGGCACAATTTTCATTTCTCAGGTTGGCTATTACTTGTGTATATTTTTTTACATTTTTTTTTTGGTTTACACTCTTTGGAAGCTTGTTGTGGTTTGATTCTTGCAAAAAAATGTATGATAAACAGACATATGTGTGCATTGATGTGAAAAAGAACACTACAAAAAACTGCTGAATGGTCAAATATGGTCATGAACTTTTGTATGCCATTTATAAAAATACCTTTTGTATGCTATTTTTGTTTATGTATCTATATTTAAACCATACAATGTCATGAACTACTTTGCATGTTATTTTTTAATATCTTGTAGATGGTTGGGCATAACATAGAGGATACGGATTATGCTGCTCGCATTACAATCTTTGCCGCGGTTTTTGCTATCACATTACTCTCGCATAGTAAACGACGAAAAATTTGTAGAGAGCCCTCTCGTGCTCGGTCAGAAATTAGAGAGCAATATTTATCGAGACTAATAGATGGAAATGATACAACTAGTATCAATATGGTCCGAATGAACAAATCAACCTTCTTCAATCTTTGCTCAATAATGAGACGAAAAGGCCTTATGAGAGACACATTGCACATCACTATTGAAGAGCAACTATTGATGTTCCTCCACACTATAGGACATAACCAACGTAATCGGGTCATAGCACATAATTTTCTCAGATCTAGTGAGACCGTTAGCAGGTACTTTAATCATGTCCTATATGCAATTGGACAATTGCGTGATGAATATGTGCGGCCACCCAGTACACAGACTCCAACGTATATAGCATCAAGGTCCACACTATATCCTTATTTCAAGGTATTAAACTATCGATCTACTCAAATAAATTAATTATTCCAGAACCAGTTCTTAATTACAATGTGTTAATAATAGGATTATATTGGAGCTTTAGATGGGACCCATATCCATGCTTCTGTTCCTGCATCTGAAGTTGCAGCATTTCGTGGAAGAAAACCATACCCTACACAAAACGTGCTTGCTGCTGTTGATTTTGACTTACGCTTTACATATGTTCTTGCTGGATGGGAAGGTTCAGCACATGATGCCTTAGTTTTATGTGATGCACTTGAAAGACCAAATGGGCTATCAGTCACTGAAGGTATATGTTTTGTTTAGTTAACTGATCTATAGTTTAGCATTTCATAACAACTTAACAGCCAACTTTACAATTTTTTAGGGAAATATTACTTAGTCGATGCTGGATATGCAACGCGGCCGGGTTTTATAGCTCCATATAAAGGTGTTAGATACCATCTTAAAGAATATGGCGGCCGGGTTGAAACAGCACTATAAATAACACCTTAAGTAAAACACAATAATAAACAATATTGCTCCAGTATTTCAAAACAAATTTTTGATACCCTATTTTACTTACCAACCACCTAATGATTTATTATTGAGTTAACAAGTGGTTATTTTAGATAAATAAATGTTAAGAATAAATATAATACATGAGGTTTTCAAAACAAAATCAAGCATAAAAATAAAAATTTTAATTTGTGAGAAGAAAATATAATTTTATTCAGCATATATATATTAATAAAAATTATGATTTCCACTGTAAATTTTAGTTGAGTTGGCTAATGGAGGAGCATTCAATCATAGGCTTATCATTATAGATTTTGACATAGAGTTTTGAATTTATAAAAGTAATAGAAAGGACAATTCACTGCATAAAAAAACTAGTTAACATTTGGAATCTCAAACATGACATGGAAAATCAACATTCTTTCTTTTGTTTTCAACATTTTATACAATCAAACAAAGAAACGTACCAACAAGACACTCGAAGGTCAACCACAATTCATACTTATGAGAATAATGTCGTCTTGGTTTTACTCACAGAACTTTCACTAAATGAAGAAAAAAACAATTGTAAGCCCATTTCGGAATAGATTGTTAGTATTTCAAATTATGAGAAATTTTAATCAACTATAATGTGATTTGCACTTTTATCAATATGAGGCTTGGGCTTTAAGTTTTAGCACTTTAGTAGCATGTAGTTTAAACTATTTGTAAACAAATACCAAAATATTTAACCCCATTAATATTTGCCGACATAACATAAAAATAGACCCGAATTATTTTTTTGTCCTTACATTACTAAAATATATATTATTTACAACAATTTTCACTGCTTTGTAAAAATTGTAGTTCCAAAAAGTTAGTAAGGGCAAAAAGATTAATAGTATATATTTTAGTAATGTAAATAAGAGCAAAAAAGTATATTCAGGTTTATTTTTATGCCACTTCAGCAAGTTTTGATGGAGTTAGTGTTTTTGTACCTTCTTTTGCAAATAGTTTAGGCTACATGATATCAAAGTGAAAAAAAAACCATAAGCTCTGAATTGATAAAGAGGGAAATTATAAGGTAATTTGATAAAATTTTCTCGTCAAATTATTGCAAAAGTGACCAACGCAAGGTGAATGAATCAAATGAAAATAGTCTTTTCATGTGTTGCTTTCTTTTAAACTCAAAATATGACATATTTGATGTGAAACTGTCATTTTCCTTTGAAAACTTTCTAACACTATAAAATCAACTCTACCACTAAATGTAACACAAAAAGGCTTGTTGGCTTTAAATGTCAAAGTCTCTCTAACAACACAAACTATTTTGAGTGAAAATATTGATTCTTAGCTTTCTGAAAGACAAAGGTAGAGAAATATTTTCCATTAATCATTTGATAATACAATTATATATATATTTATACAAGAATCAAGTATTTACAATAGGAAACTAAATGAATGGGAATATTACAATTACTATCTTTATGTAATTGATTGATCTTCAAGTCATACCAAAGAATGTATGATTGATTGATCCTTAAATCATACCAAGAATGTATAATTAATTGATTCTCAATCATACCAAAAAATATGTGATTGATTGATCCTCAAATCATGCCATAAAATATTATGTGATTACATCCACCCTCAAGCTCATTAGTGAAAGATCATGAGCTTGTCTTGAAGTCGACGAAAAGGTATGATATATAACGGCTTTATGAGAACATCAGCAATTTGAGATGAGCCAGGGATATGTCGAATAATGAGTCTTCTTGGCAATAAGATCTCGAGCAAAGTGAATATCAATCTCGATGTGTTTAGTTTGAGCATGGGAAATAGGGTTTACAGCAAGAAAAGTGGCACCAAGATTATCACACCAAAGAATAGGAGTGAGATGAGAAAGATCAATTTCAGTGAGTAATGATCGAATCCAACAAAGTTCAGCAACAACAAGTGCAATGCTTTTGTATTCAGCTTCAGTACTGGATCGAGCAACTGTGGGTTGCTTTTTCGCACTCCAAGGTATGATATTTAGACCCAAAAAGATACAATAAAAAGATGTAGAGCGTCGATCATCAGGACAACCAACCCAATCAGCATCGAAGTAGGCATTTATAGTAAAAGAGTTGATTAAGGTGGCTTTAGTGAGGTGGATTCCATGAGAGGGAGTAGAACACAAGTATTTTAAAATCCGTTTGACCGCTGCCCAGTAAATGTCGATAGGGCAATAAAGAAATTGGGATACTTTATTAATAGCAAATTGGATGTCAGGACGAATGAGACAAAGGTATTGAAGACCACCAACTGTACTATAGTACTCGGATGGGTCAGATAAAGGGTTCCTATGGTTTTTTGATAAAGGTAATATATAGGTGATGGGTGTAGAAACGGGTTTAGAGTTGTGAAGTTGAGCGAGATGCAGAATATCTTTAATATATTTGGTTTGAGTGGGGAGAAGGTGAGTTGATGTGAATTGGGCCTCAATGTCAAGAAAATAATGAATGTGACTAAAATCTTTAATGGTAAAAGTGGTGTGAAGGTCTTGTATAAGAGAAGTAAGAAAGGTTGGGGAGGAACCCGTCACCAGAATATCATTCACATAAACTAAAACAAAAATAATATGGGCCGGTGTAGAGTGAATAAAGAGACATGTATCGGCTTTAGAGGAGATGAAGTTAAGGTCAATAAGTTTCTAGCTAAGACGATGAAACCATGCACGAGGTACTTGTTTGAGATCATAAAGAGCTTTGTGAAGATAATATACATAGTGAGGATGATGAGGGTCAACAAAGCCTAAGGGTTGGGACATGAAGACTGGTTCAGAATAAGTGCTATGAAGAAAGGCATTATTGACATCAAGTTGACGAATCGGCCAATTTTGAGTTAAGGCAATGGTAAGAATGATGTGAATAGTAGTGGATTTGATGACATGGCTAAATATGTCGGTATAGTCAATTCCAGGAGATTGATGGTATCCTTTAGCAACAAGGCGAGCCTTGTAGCGATCAAGGGCTCCATCAGGTTTTCATTTGGTTTTAAAAACCCATTTACATCAAACAATATTAGCATTTGGTAGAGGAGAGACAAGGGACCAAGTTTGGTTATGATGAAGAGCTTGAAATTCATCAAGCATGGCTTGTCTCCAGAGGGAATATTTATTAGCTTGAGTAAAGGATGTAGGGTCAAGATTAGAAGATGTAGTAATGGTGTTATAAGTGACATGGTCAGAGAAATTACGAAGGATGCGAGTACTATCACGGTTACGAGTAGTCATCGGATGTTGTGATGGTGATGGAGAGGGTGCAGGTAAAGGAGATGGTGAAGGGGTTTGTTGAGTTAGAGGTGTAGGAGTGGGTATAGGTGGAAGAGAAAGAGGAAGGGTAACTCGAGATGGCGAGGGAAAAGAGGAGTTTGGCGAAGGTGATTTGTTATACAGGAAATCGGTTTCAACAAATCTAACATGTCGAGATATATGTATTTTAGAGTTCATAGGATCAAAACAATTATAACCCTTGTATAAATTATAATATCCAAGAAGGACACAAGGGATGGATTTGGGTATAAGCTTATCAGTTCAAGTAGAACCTAAAAAAAGGAATCAAGTGCACCCAAAAACTCGTAAATGTAAAAAATCAGGTTTTGTGGTATAGAGAAGTTCATGTGGAGATTTGTTGTGAACAATGGGAAGAAGATTAATAAGATAGACTGCAGTAGAAAATGCCTCAAACCAAAAGGATTTTGGAAGAAATGCATGGATAAGGATAGTGAGACCGGTTTCAGTGATGTGTCGAATTTTTCTCTCAGTAAGCCCATTTTATTGAGGAGTATAAGGATAGGAGATTCGATAGGAAATACCATGAAAGGTGAGGTAATAGGCAAAGGGACCTTTTGTAAGTTCAAGGGCACCATCACACTGAAAGAACTTGATTGTGGTGGTGAAGTGGTTTTCAGATGTAGTGTTAAATTGGTGGAAGTGAGAAAGGGCTTGGGACTTATGAGTAAGGGGAAAGATCCAAGTGAAGCAGCTGTAATCATCAATAAAAACAATGAAATATTTATGACCAGAAAGAGAAAATGATGGGGAAGGGCCCCAGATATCATAATGGATAAGATGTAAAGGTACACTAGTAGTTGGAGTAGATAAAGTAAATGGGAGACGAGTGTTTTCTCCTTGAAAACAAGAAGAACACGATTTTATTACATTAGATTTGGAAAATAAACTACTAGGAAGGCAAGACATGATGAATTAACATTGGTGGCCAAGCCATTGATGCCACAAATTGAGAGGGGTATAACTAGCAGCAAATGCAACATGCTTCCGAAATGTGGAAGGAATTTGCATATGATAGAAATTATTGTGGATATTGCCTGTAAGAAGCGATATCCTGGTTCGGAGGTCCTTCACAACATAACCAAAAGGGTGAAATTCAATAAGACATGAGTTAACTTTAACAAATTTGGCAACAGATTAAAGATTGGCAGTGAAATGAGGCACAATTAAAACATCTTTTAAGTGGAGAATGTTAATTTACCAATAGAAGAAATAGGAAGAGTATTACCATTACCGACAGTCACTTGAGTAGAGCCTTGATACGGGGCGATGGATTCTACTAATTGCGGATCAGGCGTCATGTGAGATGTAGCACCAGTGTCAGGGAACAATTCTGGTAGTGAATTAGGAGTGAAGGCAGAGGTATGAGTGTTAGAATTAAGGTTAAGGGCAGAAAAAACCTTTTTGTTGTAAGTAGAGTTTTGGTTTTTAGAGTTATTACGGGATTCAAAGTATCGATAATGACAAGGTGCAGCAATATGTCCCCATTTTTTTTCAAATTTGACATTGTGGCGAAGCTTTATGGTTATTAAATTGAGATAAGTTGTAAGCATAAGGGTTATTGGAAATGGGTTGTTGGTAATGTGAGGCAGGATTTTGGGTTATAGGCATAATGTGATTGGGTCTAGACTGATCCCAACTAACGGCCACAACCTGGTTTTGCAAATTTAAAGAACCAAAAGACATATGACATGGAGAGGATTGGGAAGCATGACGTCCTAGGCTAGTTCTTACGCAATTTCCATTGCATTGAGTATGAGTTATAAAAGCTACTTCAGGAGAAGTTGGTGGTGGCCCATGGAAGACAAGAAGACGTTGCTCATGAACCAGTAGCTTGGCATGTAGGTCGGCGAAGGAAGGAGAAGAAGGCAAATTCTCAATAGCAGTGATGAAAGCTTCAAAGTCTGATGGTAAGCCATTGATTGTGAATAGAATAAGATCTTCATCATCAATGTGATCTCCAATAGCAACCAATTCTTCAGCAATTGCCGAGATTCCAACAAGGTAATTTGTAATGGAGCGATTGTCTTTAGTTGCCGTGTGGAAGCGGAGACGAAGCAAAGAACGGCGAGCAATAGACTGTTGGAGGAAGTGTTGCTCAAGTTTGACCCAAAGTGCACGAGTAAAGGAACATCCAAGGGCTAAGGAGAGAATGCTTGAAGACAAAATTGCAGTAATACAACTATAAACAAGACGATCATGTCGTTGCCATTGAAGAAACTTAGGTGTGGACAGGTCCTGTATCGAGGAGGATCCATCGATGTGTCCAGTAAAATCACAGGTAAGGAGTATATATTCGACTTAATTTCGCCATGTCAAGTAGTTTGTAGAGTCTAAAGTAATAGTAATGAAGGAAGTGATCTTGTGAATTGGTATGATTAGGGTATAGATTGTTTATGGAGTGTTTGGGGACATGGTGTTTGAAAAATATTATGTAGAGGTAACTTTGTTGTTGGGGGAGAGATGGGAGAAGAAAGGATCGGAAAAAAAATTAAGAAGCTCTTGATACCATGAAAAACAAAGGCAGGAAAATATTTTCCATTGATCATTTGATAATACAATCATACACATATTTATATAAGAGTCAAGTATTTACAATAATAAACTAAATGAATGGGAATATTACAATTGTTATCTTTATGTAATTGTTTGATCTTCAAATCATACCAAAGAATGTATGATTGATTGATCTTCAAATCATATTAAAAATGTATAATTGATTGATTCTCAATCATACCAAAGAATGTGTGATTAATTGATTATCAAATCATGCCATACAATATTATGTGATTACACTTTCTTGTATAAGTGACAAGAAAGTTAAAAGATGAATATAAGAAAAAATAATGATGTACAACAACAATTAATCTAGAGCAACTTGTACAATTAAGTATATAAGTATATTTCGAAAAGTAGATTCTTTTGTTCAGTCTTGTATTGATGGCCACATGTCCAAAAATAAATTGCATAAAAAGATCATGGGATTCAATTATACCAAATTAAAGCATAAGTTGTTTTGTTATTAAAATTTTCTTAATGCAAGTATACGCTATCGTGAACAAGTAATATAATGATCAAAAAGTATTATTGCAGGAAGGTTGTGTTCATCAACTACCTAAATTACTGCCACTTTAATTCTACTTGCTTAATTAAATTAAAAATTAATTTTTACAAGGATCTAATTAGATAATCAGATAAACAAAATAAACAACTAAACAAGGAGAAATCAATGCTCATGTTAATATGGTAAGTCTTTAATTTTAATTTTATTTACATTAATTTGGATTTAGATTTGATACGATCGATTTAAATTAAAATCCTGTGTTACTTATAATTAACATTTTGGAAATTAAATTAGACCTTTCATGGAATGAAATGCAGATATAGCAACATCAAGGGCCCCTACGTCTGTGAAGTATTGCCATTTTTTTTTAAGTGATGATGAGATAAATAACTTGTCTTATTTTTCAAAATATAAAATTAAACAATCAAATCATGCTTATTCAAATAGCTATACCAGATGTTCATAATGCTAAACCGGAAGTGTGCATTTTCACTTTAGCAAATTATTTATACAATAAAAATTATTTACATTGACTTTGTATTCAATATTAATGGTCCGAGTAATTTTTTTTTATTTTTTTTTTACAACATGAACAGATTTGAAATTAATATCTCAACCCCGAACATCACTCTAACGTAGTGGTGGGCACAGGCGGGTTTGACCCGTCGGATTGCGGTTCATCGGCCCCGATCCAGACCTGGCCCGGCAGGGGTGTGAAACCTGTCAGGTAGGGTTGGCCCGTCTGATCCGATGGGTTCGGGTCACTGGAAGCGGGGTCCGGAACCGGCCTGGCTCCCTATTGACCCAGAAGGCCTAGCCGACCAACCAGTTGACTTGGCGGGTTTGACCCGTCGGACCGGTTTAGGCCCATCCATAAAAAATAGAAAACAAATTCCAAAAAATCATGAAAAATATGGAAAAATTAAATTAGTTACAAAAAAATATAATTTAATTTTAAAAATTCAAACCCGCCCCGATTCCAAATAGGGTTTCAACTCGACGGAACCGCCGGGTCACAAGTTGGGGAAAGCTCAACCCGTAACCGGCCCATCTACAAGATGGGCCTGTTACGGGTCATTGAACTGACGGGCTGGTTTTTCGGCCCGCGCCCATCTCTACTCTAACGTATGAAAAGGAAAATCAAGGGGCTGTTTGGTTAGGAGGAATGGAAAGGAGAGGAGTGGGAGGGTAATAATAATGAGGGGGATTGGAAAAGTAATGGGAATGAAAACTATGTTTGGTTGGAAGGATTGGGGAGGTAGTTTATTGGGAATGGGAAAAGTGAAAAGAAGTGGATATGCTAAAATGACTATTATGCCCTTTTTTTTAATAAATATTGTTATATATTAGTATATATAATAATGGGTTTACTAATTGAAACATTTAATATTAACTAATTAAGTATTAATTATTACCATAAATTAATTGCTACACATAAATATTAAACTTTAATATATCACAAAATTTAAAATTTTTTATTAACATAATTAATTAACAGGGGCTTAATATCCATTTTTCTCGTCGTAATTATAAATTAGTTTGCGAAACTAATTATATTCCAAAAATATATATTTACAAGAATAAATTACTACTTGCATAATTGACTTTGTAAAATATGTAAATATTTTCTCATAAAAAAAAACTAAGAATTAAATATTTTCTTACACTAAAAATAAACATGGTTCAAAAGAATGAGAACAAATTGAGAACAAGGGCATAATGGTCTTTTTAATGGTCAGGATTCACAATCCCCCCAAATATTGGATCAATGGCACTCCTTCTCCAATCCCTCATCAACCCTTTTTCATTACTCCCTCAATCCCATTACTCCACACCCAAACAAGGGATTACCCAATGTAAGCAATCATTCCCACTCCAATCCTCCCAACCAAACAGCCCCCAAATTGTAAAAATCATATTCACATCTTTTTACAATGATATATATAGAAACAAACATTTACCATACCATACAAAAAGGTAAAAAAAAAGAGAAATATATATATATATATATATACTTTTCAAGAATGAATCTATACATATGATCAATCAAGCTTGACATTGAGCCGTCTAAGCCAAACAGAGTGCAAGATCATGTGAAACACATCAAAACTCTGAGCCGGTTGGTTAAACACAAAGTGTCTCCTCACAGCTCTGATCCCCCGGCGCAGTCTATCCATCTCCTCCTCCGTCTTCCGTCCGAGCAACTCCTTCAGCTCCGGCAACTCCTCCACGGTCACCGTCAACGAGAACTCCTCCCACTTCAACACATCACTGAACGGCAACACATAACCTTCGGAAATGATCACCGGAATGCACTCAGTGTAGATGGCCTCCACCACCCTTGGGCTGGCCACTTCCCACCCACTGGGACAAAGACAAAACTTGGATTTGAGCATGAAGGAGAAGTAGTCATTGGTTGAGTTCTTGGGGAGGTATTCATAGACTTGGATGGAGGGGTCTTTGTTTTGCCATTGGTGGATGAGAGGAGGACGTATGGGACCATGGAGACCGCCGGCGAAGAAGGCGAGGAAAGGACGGGGAGCGTGGGGAGCCGGAGGGGAACGGAGTTGGACGGGGATGTCGCCGGTGAGGAGGTGGATTTCAGGGATGCTGACGTCTTTGGTTGGGTGGAAGCCTTCGGATGTGTTGGCGTTGCAGAGTGCTCTTATGGAGTTGGTGTAGAGTTCTTGGTTGGCCTTGGAAACGTAGGGTCCCTGTGGTTTCATTATATGATCATTATTACAAATTCTAAGGTGTTTTTTGCATATATGTTTTTCTTATTATTCTAAATAATAGTGCAAAAAAAATTTCAATCTTTTCATGCAAAAATATTTTTTTCCCATGCAAAAAAAAAAAAAAAAAAAAATTAACTCGAAACTATTTGTCACACTGTTTCTGCCCCTTGAACCAATGATAATAACAACAATAATATCACTATTATACTATCTGTGTATTTATTTTAAGTTTGTGGTTGGTTATTTAACTAATTATGTAGCATTTGAGATATTTGCTAAATAGGGAACAAATGAAGCTAGCCAATAAGAAATAATGATAATAATAATTTAAAAATATCAATATTATATATAAGTGGGAAATTAAATTTACTAGAATATAGAAGAAGCTAGCTTGGAATATGGGCAACATGTAATAAAGGGAATCATGAGAGACTTGGACTTTTAATTATTCTAACTTTGGGTCTCTTATCTCTTGTGATTCCTATTCCAAGATTTGGCAACCAAGTAACCTCCATTTGATTCATTATATATTTTAATTTACATTGATAAACTATTCACATTTATTTATTTAGCCTTAAAATTGATGGTTTAGTAACATATATTGCATGGGTATTTATAACTCACAATTAATAATTATTAATTAGTAATTAAATGTCATGAGGAGGGCCATTAATAAATGGGATTAGAAATCAATGAAACCTTATTACCTTTTTTCGCAAATATAACCCTGTGATATTTACTAATATCACCCACTTAGGAAAAGAAATTGTAAAGAACCATCAAAGATTTACGTTGAATAAAATGGAAAAAAAAAAACTTTAAAACTTCATTTTGGTCATATAAAGTGCATTGAAAAGGAAGAGCAATTTATGCAGAGATATTAATGTGTTTAATTCTCAATAACTTCACCTAACAGACTTTGCATGCTGATTTTTGTTTTCCAAGAAATATATTTCCATAAAATTAACATAAATATACACAACACATAGTCTATTTTAAACTAAAGCCATATATTCATATAATGATTTTATAAAACATTTTTGTAATAATTATTTAATATAAACACCTTGCACTGTACCAACCACATATATATATATATCCTTAACCTAACAATGTAATGGTCTATATAGTCAAAAAATCATAATAACAAAAAATACACTACTTATAATAACCTTGCATAATTTCCTTTTTTCTTCTAAAAAAAACCCTCTCAATGCCTCATATGTATCTTTAATGAACAAGGGCATGTACAGTTTAAACACATTGAATACTTATATATTCATAAATCAATATACTCTAACACATATATCAAACAATAAAAAAACCATAAAAATTCATATTTAAATTAAGAAAAAATAAAAAAAAAATTAACAAAAAAAAAACACCATACTATATATAACATGAAGCAAAGAACAAAGAGAAGGATAGACACAAACCCAATCATGGCAAGAGAGCATGAAATGATCGGCACCGGCAGTCCGGTTCCAAAACGGGTGCGCCGATCCCACGACACGGACGTAATCGGAGATGAAACGCCGAATCGGGCCGTGGTCGTGGCTTTCGGGGATGTAGAGATACTTGACCATCATGGACACACTGAAGGGCAAGAAGAAGGCATGAGCCCGGTTTGGATCACTAGTCCTCAAAGTGGATGAGGACATGCCGGTCATTTCAAGCTCTTGAATGAACCTGCCTTCAGTTGTGTATATGTTCTTGCATGGCCCATCATGCACTAATGGTGCATCCCCTTCTTCATATACGTAAACCCGGAACCTCTTCTTCATCTCCTTGTAACTCCTGATTATTGATATAATAATAATAATAATAATAATAATAATAATAATAATAATAAGTAGTAGTAGTAGTAGTAGTTAGTTTCAACTATTTTGGATTGGCTGCATGAATTTTTTTATTTTACGTCAGTGAATATATATTTAGTAATTTTTTGGTGTAAATGTGCAATGTAAAATAAGGAGTAACTTATTTAGAATTTCTTGTTTGCTTGTAACATTTATAAAAAACAAATGAAAAGAAAATGGTTTTCTTTTCTCAAGATATGTGGTAAAAATAGCATTTTAGAGAAACAAAGGAAGGTAAGAAAAATAGTGCAATTCTTTTATTATAATGAGAAATTTTTTTTTAAAAAAATTGAAATTAGTCTATATATATTCAATTTTTTTTTGTTTGTGTGTATGTGGAAATCCTTATTTATTTATTCTTCTAATTTTCTCAAAAAAAAAAAAAAAAAAAAAACAAAAGGAAACAAGTTATTTCAAGATGTATATCAGAAACAATATTTTGGAAAAACAAAGAAAAAATAGTGAAAAATAATGAAAATTACTTTAAGCAGATAATTAAATAATTAAATAAAATAAAATCAATATGTTTGAAGTTGAAAGACCAAAATGAACATTGAAGAAGAGTAAAACAAATGTAAATTCATAAAAAAAATAATAATGAGCAATTATAATGTGTTGGCAGGGAAATACAAAAGTGGAATTCTCTCTCTTTTCATTTTCAATTTTAAAAAATCATTTTTTTATTTATTTAAAAATTTATAAATGAAAATTTTCATACAACTCAAAAACCATATATGACATGGATGTTCACATACCCACATACAAGGGATATTGATTTACATCCCTTTTCATTTAAAAAAAAATTGTGTTAATATCTAATTTTTCTCCATATATATCTCTTGAAATCTTTTCATATATATACAATGAATGACTCTATCCCACCAAAAATACTCCATAAAATTTTCATACATACATACAAACACCATTTATAAATATTTTTAATAGGAAACAAATAAAACATGATTTAATGTGTTGATTTTTATATATATTAAATATCTACTATTATTTTCTCAATTATTTTCTACCATCTTGATATATATATATATATATATATATATATATATATATATATATTTTGAGGGGTTGAATCATGAAATGAGCACTCAAATAATTAAACGTGAGATGCAAGAGACCCCAACGCGTGCAATGGCAAACCCTTTCTTGTTTTCAACTTTCCAAGTCTCCTCTCAAAAACACTTTCAAAGACTCACACGTGTGCAACTTTGGGAATTTCAAGGGATCTTTAGAAGTTTTATTTATTTATTTATTTTATGTCCTTTGGGTTTTTTTTAAAAAAAAAAACAAAAAAATAAAAAGGTTTTGATCGAATATTTTCATAGTGTTTCCAAAATACAGCAAGAAACATGCATGTCTTTAATCAAAACATACCGAAAAAGATAAAAAACAAAATCATCATCTCTCTTTCTTTTTTTTTTTTAAATTAAAAAGGACTGAAAATTAATTTTCCAAAAAAAAGGAAAAGAAAAGGGGAGAGAGAAAGAGAGATATCTCACCGGAAAAAGGCGGCGGGATTGTGATATACACGAGAAAGATCATCGCCGGTGGCCGGAGAAGAAAGCACCGACGAGTTTCCCATCTGGGAACCGTTTCTTCCCTTCTGGGAAACGGCTCTTTGTATGGCTGCACGAGCTCTAGCGAGATCTCTCTCAACAAAACTCCTCGTCTCCCACTGCATGAAATTTCAAACAAATTAAAATTAAATAAAAAAAAGAAGAAAGAAAAGAAACTTTTTTTGATCCCTCTAAAATAAATAAATAAATAAATAAATAAAAAGGAAAAAAAAAAAGAACTACAAACTTTGATCAACGGCGCGGGAGGAGAAGAAACGGTAAGCGCAAGTGAGGCCTCTCCATCACCGGCGGTGCCCGGAACCAACCCGTTTAACCTAAACTTACCGTCAAGATGTTTAGACGAACTGGTTAAGATCACCGGAAGGTGAACGGAGGAGGTGAACAAGAGCAAGAGAAGAGTAGGGAAGAGAAGCAAAAGAACAAGAAAGAGTGGCGTTGTTATCCATTGGCTTCCCACCATCACTGGAGCTTTCTTGAGAGAAAGAGAAGGTAAGGATTAGGGTTAGGGTTTTTCAAGGCAAGGTCATTGGAATGGAGATTCTATTCTTTTCCCTACTTGTTCTCATTAACGAAGCTCTATGCTATTCCTTGCTTGCATGAAAACCAAGAAGAGGAGAAGAAGAAGAAGGCATTATTTATAGAGGGAAATTAAAAAAAAGAATAATTAATTAATTAATTAATTAATTAGGGAAGTATTTAAAGGGTTTTTATTTGTTGTCATTAAGAGAGAGATTTGATGCATTGAATATTTTTATATACTAGTGATATATGTGTGTGATGTAACTGCTGTTTTTTTTTTAATTCATTTTTTTATTTTTTCAAAAATTCTTTTTTTAATGTAGTTTTCCCACATTTGTGACAAATGAACATAAAATCTACCCAAGTGTGAGATGATAGGGATATTTTGGGTCGTTTTGTATATTTCAAATTTTTTGATTTTTTTTTAATTTTTAATAACCACTAAGAAAAATAGTACATGGGTGTATGTAGAAAAAAAAAAGATTAACGAACAAAAGATAACGAACAAAAGATATCTTCTTCTATTGACATCGAATCCCCTGATAGGGTATATTTTGTCCTTATTATGGATGAGTTCATAATTAGTTTATTTAAAATAATAACTCATTGTTTGTACGTTTTGATATAATTTGTTAACATTTTATAAAAAAAAAACTCATAAGAATGAGAGAGGTCTATCTTTTATAAAGCTTTCAGTACCTTGCTTTGCTATATAGATCAACAACAACAAAAATATATATATATATATATATATTTTTTTTTTGGTATAATTTTTATTTTATATTATATTTTTTGTTTTCGCTATTCACAGTAATTATAATTTATAAATTAATTAAAAATTGTAGAAAATATTTTTCAAATATTCTTTTCATAGTCACAACAGAGTTGCATATATATACATGGATTAATAATGACAAAGGAGTGAGACAATGTATTCTTGATTAAATATTAACAAAATAGATACACAAATAATAAAAAGAAAAGAAAAGTCAAAATTAGTTGCATATAAAAATCTATGGGTTGTATTTTAATTTCTTGAATAATATATATTACATATGTCTTTATCTTATGTATGTGATTGAAGGCAACTAGAATTCTTGGTTCTTTTTTGAGCTAACAACCATTCTTGCTGTTGTCTTTGAAGAACAATTGTTATGTTTGAGATGGTTTAAAATATGTATTTTTTAATATTATATATATTTTTTGGTAACTTTTATATATTATATTACAATCTAATTGTTTGCATATAAATAATAGACCTACAAAGGAGGCAAAGCATATGTATAATATATTAACTTTAAAATGACAAAATTATCCTTCTTTTATCATGAAAGATTTGCTCCGATCCACTTAACTTCTATATAAAAAAAGGATATATATATATATATATATATATATATATATATATATATATATATATATATATATATATATATATATATATATAATTTATTTATTTATTTATTTATTTATTTATTTGGAATGGGTGAAAATATAGGTAAGAAGAAAAGGAAAAGTATTGAGTTGGAATGAGGTTGGTAAAATTAAGTGATCCCAACTATTTGAATGTTCCAAATTAGTTGAGAATTTAAATTGAATTTAATAAAAAGATTTGGTTAATCTAAGAAATTAAAATTTTCAAGCATAATTAATTAATTTGATTTTTGTTTTTAGATTAAATGTGATTGCCCCTTTCAAAGAGATCGGATCAAGTCAAAGATTAGATTTAGACCTGACTTGTATGATAAGGTTTGGTAAAACTTAAGTGGCCAATGAACCAGGATTAATTGGAGTACATTTGAACATATGAACTAATAAAAAAATTGGATTTATGTTGATTTAAAAAAAAATTCAGTTTGGGCTAATAATTTCTTAACTTATTGGCACTGAATTTCTTGAATCTCAGCTCACATAAAATTAGGGCACATAAATTTTTTTAGGGGTTTTTAAAAATTTAAAAAATTTTTAATTAAAAAAATTAAATAATAAAAATCTATAACATATAATTAAAAGGTATGATGTTTTTTGGTTTTTATTGTTATCCTCTTTGTTTATTATTTTTGAAATATTTATTTTCTAATATTTTTTAGTTAAACATCCATTTTGCATTCCCACATGGCAAAGAGCCAAGGTTGAATTGTACACCTTCAAATATCTAAATAAAAAAATTATAGCATTTTTACATAATTTATTTAAAAAAAATAAAACAACAAAGGCATTTGTCACCCTCTTCTATTTTTATTTACCTTATTAAAATTTTTCTAAAAAATTCATTGGTGAAACTTAAACTTAAAGTTCAAGATATAAAATTGATTCATTGAAACTGATGTGTAGCAAAGGGCCAAGGGCCCTCCATTATAAATTGATATATAATATATAAAAAATATATTTAAAAAAAATTAAATTTTTTACAAATTGATATAAATAATCTAAAAAATATAATTTTAAAAAAATATTTGTAGAAATTTGTTGTTCAGTTATTTGACATTCTACAAATTAAAAAATCTATTGTTTAGGTCCTTTGTATTTTTTCACACATTATTGTTTTAAAAACAATATTTACAATATTGGATCGTTTGGCTCTTGAAATTATAAATTGTGTTATTATTTGGCCTCTTGGTTTCATTTCATAAATTAATATATATACATATAGTACCAAAAATGTTTACAAAAATATTTGTGAAAGTCTACTATTTATGTCACTCGCTTATAAAATATTTTAGCCACCTTAGAAAACTTTTCTGATTCCTACCTTGATCGGAAATAAACTTGAATTAAATTAATTTGATATTATATTTTTGTATATTTTAAAAATATTTAATATAAATTTATACTTTAATATTTTCATCATTTTCATTAGTATCTACGGCATGGCTCTAAAGCAATATAGAGTTGTATTTTTTTTTCTTAAAATTATTATATTGAGGTGGATAATATTTGTCCAATGCTAGATTGAAATTTTCATGGCAGACACGTTTCGTTACATCAATAAATAAATATTATTTTTAATTTAAAAATAAAAATAATAGTTTTTAGCTTTTTAACTAATGCTACGAGGAGAAAATAAAAAGAAAATAATTTCCTTTATAAAGAGCTCAATTATCATAATATAACTTTTATATACCAAAAATATGATTGGATCATCCCATTGATTTCCTGTGGAATTTATGTTTACCAATTTATTAGAGTATTATATATATATATATATGACGATATTTTTTTTATCTTGTAATTTATTATTTACTAACTATTACGTGGTTACAATCCTGTTGTTGATATAATTAATTAATCACAATATCTAGGTCTTGTTAGGAGATAAATATTCTTCCCATTAACCAAACATCTTATAACTCTATTATATAAAAAGTATTTATTTAAATATATATATTTAAGTAATTATTTTTTTAAAACCATAAATATTAATAAAAATTTAGTGATCAAATTTTGGTCAACCCTAATAAAACTTTTCCGCTAAACTAATATTTGAAAAAAAAAAAAACATCATTTTAACACCACGTTTTATCTCACAATCAATCAGCATTGTTTATATCCATGATAATTTTATCATTATAAAATTTTAAATTATTTGAAATTTCAAAATACATTTAAAATAATAGCCTTGAACCATCATATGGTAAACTTATACAATCTAAAAATAGAAATACCTCAAATGTAGAGCGGTTCGGTTCGCAGTAATAATATATTACTACAGATTAAATGAAGTCGAAAATGTTATATGTCCGGCAATATTGTTATAACGTGGGATTACTATATTTGCTTAAAAACTTATATTATTGATAATCTTTTATTACCATATTTGGTAATCATGGTAATCACTTTAGTAATATGCCAAATTTACCCAAATACCCATATATATATAAAATTTTAAAAACTTTAATTTAAAATATTTAGATAAATAAATAATTAAATTACAATATCAAAAATTGTTTATTTAACATTTTTTTATAATACTTTTGTATTTAAAATTTGGAGCAAATTTAATATAATTTCAACATTATTTTGGGTTGAATCTAATTTCTCTAGAATTAATTTAATAAAGAACAACTACATAAAGAAAGCATTAGATAGGAACACCAATGAGCCACTCCCCTACAGGCTACAGGGAATCCAACTCCCCGCCCCATCAGGGCCGAAAAAAAACTCCATGTCTGGGCCAGGGCCGAGGAATGTCCTCCCTGCCCCGCCCCCTGCTCCAAAATATTAAATATTTAATATATATATATATATATATATATATATATATATATATATGGAGCAAAAACTCATTTAATAATGCAAAAAGCATTAAAAATGGTTTTACATATAACTAATAACTAAAAATAATGAGTATAATAAAGAATTAGATTAAATGAGTGGGGGTATAATCGGGAAAAAAAATATTACATATTACCACTAACCTGGTATAATCTTGATGTACACCTATTTTGGTAATAATCATATTACCATCTTATTTGGTAATATTGCACTATTGATAATCTTACATTACTATTAACATTATCATTGCTACAGTAAACAAACATGGTAATCTGAACATATTATCGCGAGATTACCAATAATATGTTTACATTACCTCGAACCAAACACAGTCTAAAAGTATCTTTGGTGGACATGATAAGTATGGCAAAATAAGATAAACTATTATATTTTGCTCTTATTTTTTGTTTAGTGAGTCGATTGAATATAATATCATTATCCTATTGACCCACTTTATCCTACTAATTATATATAACTAATCTTATGGGGAGAGTCATAATAAAAAAAGATAGGGTATGATAAAAAATTAAATTTACTTTTTTTTTTTTTTTTGCCTTTTCAGTTTCTTTTATCATTTAGGTTTCAATGTATCTCTCCTTTTGATTGTCAAATCCGAGGTTTGAAAAAAAAAAACTTGCTCACATAGGATATTAAATTCACAATTTTAATTAGGGGTTTTCACCTCTGAAGCGACTAATAAGTTTTCAATCAATCTCCTGTCTGAACAGATTGTTTTTCATTTGAATTTCTTTTTTCCTCATTTATTTTGATGTGAAAGAGTTATCTTAATATATATATATATATATATGTAAAATAAGATAAAAAATGCTACGCATCAAATATGATATAAGCTGCCCATCTTTTTTTTCTACTCCTATCCAGTCCTCATATCATATCTACTGTTATTAGATCGTGCCCTCCAAACTGATCCTAAATAATAAACAATACTTAATGTCCCACATGACTTCATTAAAAGGGTGTACACTTAATTCAGTGGGACACTAAATGAAGTGAAAGAAGTTAATTAGATGACCCTATCTTGGGGAAAAAAAATACAACAAAATAAAACAAATAAATAAAAGGTGGTCCTTGGAAAGACCAAGGTCTAGTTTTGGTCCATCATTCAGGCTAGCTCAGTCAATATCTAAAACCCTAATTTGTGTCTTTGTATCAGGGGACCTCAATTGTCAATTGTTTAGACCTATATATGTGCCTCGTTTTAATTGCCAGTCACCTATCTACATCTGACTGCATGTCAATGTAATACATGGGCTAAGGAAAGGAAGACTCATGCATTAAATTTGTTATTAGTTTGTAGTAATGTGATGACATGAATGAAGATGCCCTTATTTCCTGTTTTACTAAACACCATTCATGTATATGCTTTCCATAAAACATGGAATTGCAAGTTGAGTTTGAAAGCCAAGAGATACTATGAATGTAAAGCTTGCATGAGATTCTATTTGATTTTATTTTTTGAAAAAAAAAGATTGTTGAAGTAAACGGTGGCTTTTTTAAGTTGGCTAACGGTCAATTCTTGTTGTCTTTTTATGGGCTGTTTGTTTGACTGGATTTGAGGGGATTTGGATTTCCAAATCCCTGGAATTTAAAAATCCCATATTTGTTTGGAGGGCTTTGAACATCCTTGGTATTTAAAAATCCCACTTGTGAAATCCCTCACTAAAATATATAATTAATATAATGTTTAAGTTTTAAGTTTATTGTTATAGTTAATCAAATTATTAATTTATAATTAAATTAATAAAATATTTGCATCTTATAGAAAATTTCTTTAAATACAAATATTAATTTATAGTTGCTATATTATATTATATTATAATAATTATTTTACTTAATAATTAACGTATTATATTTTATTATGATAATTTAAATAAATATTAATTATATTAATTATCTATAATATTTGCATTTTGAGTTTATGTAGTTCATGTTTACATAAAATAAAATGTACAGTTTATGATATATATTAATTATTTGTAATATCAAATGGGGGTAATCTTACTATGGGTGACCATAACATGTAATCCAAGTAAAAATACATCAAACTAAACACATGTTTTCCAAATCCATATTTACAAATCTCTCAAACCAAACACAAATTTCTGTACTCCAGTATTACAAATACATCCAACCAAACACTGGATTTGACTTTTCTGAATTTTCAAATCCAGGGATTTGTAAATACAAATCCACTAGATTTTCAACTACATCTAACCAAACAGCCCCTTAAATTGAAATGCTGACACATTTCAGACATGTGTTATATTAATATGAATTCACGCTTTAGTTTAGGATCAAAATGAACATTTTTTTTTATGAACCAAATTAATTTTAAACACTAAAAAATAAAAAATAAAAGAAAATGATAACTGAGACACATAAATGAGAACAACCAAAGTCGTTCAAGTGGAAGTGGTTAGAGGCAATAACATGGATCTCTCATGTGGTTTGCAAAATGGTGAAAGTTCGAATACTCATCGAAAGAAATAACTCAAGTGATGTTGCCTTAATCATTTATATGGACCCATGTGGCGAGAGTGTATTTGAGACAATAACTTACGCACACACATCCTTTAACAGACACGTTCGAGGCCAATTACTGACTTTAAGACTGTTTGATTGGTAACATAGAAAATGGGTGGAAAAGAAAAATTTTTTATAGTCCGTGGAAAATGAAAAATAGTCGTTTGATTGGCATTATTTTCTAGCTAGAAAATAAAAAATTTTCTATGAAAAATTCTTATTTTGTTGTTTGATTGCTCTTTTTTCACATAGCCCTTTATATTTTCCCTGTAAAACTTTTTACAAGGTGGAGACAAGAAAAATTTTCTACTGATTTGAGAGAAAATAGGGTCACGTGATAGAGTTTGTGAAAAAATTTTTAATAAAAAATTTTAGCAAACAAACAGCCAATTTAACTAGAAAATGACCCGTGAAAAATTTTTTCAGAGAAAAAAAGGGCAATCAAACATAACCTAATTATATATAATTTGTAACATGCATATGAAAGATTTGTATGAGGAAAGTACTTTTCCTATTATGCTCATAATCATCACCTTCAAACCATCTTACTAATTTCAATAAATAAGCTTTTCATGTATGCCCCTCTCTTTGAAGTATATACGAGTATTTATCTACACTTTTATAAAAAAACCAACGTTTTAAAAACCATGTAAATTAGTAAAAATTGACCAAATGGTACATAGCCCAGTGGCATTGACCCTGTTTTGTTGGATGCAATGACGATAACAGACCTCTGATTATGAATATGGGTTTATACTCAGATTCCCAGTCTTCGTGCATGCCCTTAATTGTATTGCCCATGTTGCATACAAAAAAAAAAAAACATATTATCAATTGAGCCGTTTAGATTAAACTGGGTGTAAATTTTTTTTAATGTACTTGTTAAAATAAAATTTGTATTTTTATATTTATGTTTTGCAAATTCAAAATCAGTGAGCCAAAAAACTATGACTACAAACTTCATCTTCATACCATTTATTTTGATAATATATTGAATTTACTTTTATTTTGTTACATCTTGTGCTTTAATTTTTCATATCATTTTATAAAATTTGAATCATGGCTTTTTATTTTTTCTATGGAATTAGGCACTAACTTTAGCATTTTACACCTTGGGAAGAATTAAAAAATTATAATAAATAAATTTATAGTTATGAAAAATATTTTTTTATAATTTTATATTAAGAAAAAAACGTTATATTATTCGACACCCCCCCCAACCCTCATCCAAATAAATAGTTTTAATTAATTACTTATTAAATTTGACAAATATATAGGGGGTCTATATGGTTAATTGATTTGCTAGGGTCTGTATCAAAAACGTTGAAAAAAAAATCTTATTAAATTTGACAAACACCCTTAACCCCCTATACAAATAAATATTTTTCACAATAAATAGGTTAATTAATAGACCAAATAACTTGTGTTAGGGTCTTTACTATAATGGGCTTATTGGCCCTGTAAGTCCTGTGAGAGCCCGGTCACAAACCCATTTTTATAAAATTTAATTGTTTAAATAAATAAATAAATAAAATTTTTAAAATTCTTACATTTGCCAAATGTACTTTGGCTCAATGGTAGTAGTCCTACTGTAAACAAGTATCGTTTATGAAACCTCCAAAAACCCCCATCCAAGCAAAGCCTTGGGGGTTGATTTCAGTGTAAGTGAGAGTAAATTAGGAAATGAGGGAAGTGCCACTTCTCTGAAGTGGTGGAAATGATATGACTTCTCCCATTATCTGTGTTTATTTTGCTTATATGAAGTGCTCATTTTTTTACTTCTGCCGTTTATTTCGGTTCGGTATAAAAAATATCGAAATGAGTTTTAATTAAAACCCACTTCAGTCTGAAGTGATCACTTCCCCACTGGAGAGGAAAAAAACATCAGAATTATAGAAAGTCAGTTCACTTCCCTCCACTTCTCCCCACTTGTTGTATAGGTTTGAAATTTCCTCAATTGTATTGACAAGGCGCAGGTGCATGAGTACGCCCATATTGCCCACTGTGTGCATGCCCTAACACATCTGTCGCACTCGTAGATTAAAATCAACATTTTTCAAAAAAATAATATTAATAATTTTTTTCCTAACAAATACAGCAAACCCATATATTGTGGCATGCACACATGAGAATAACAGTTCAACCATGCGCTCTCACTTATTAACCGACAGAGGGATTAGATTGCAAGCCATTCCCATCGCTGGGGACCCTTTATGCCATTGTGTTTGATTTGTTTTTAATTTTGGCAATGAAATTTTTACAAACCAAATGTTACTATCTTGACCGAAAACTCATTCTTTATTTAAATAACTTGTAAGTGATTTATTTATTTTTTTTAAATCTAATTATTTATAAATTATTTGGATAAAGATATATATCCAAAAAAAAAGAAAAGAAAATCAAATAGCTCCCAGTAGATTTTAACGAAAATTAACTTAAAATAACAATTAGAAATACTAAATAAAATTTATCTGAACATTCTTAACGTAATTTTTTTAATTAATATTTAAATTATCTCATCACCAAAACCATCACAATTCTGAGATGACAAATTCCAGTGAATATTTAAAATTAAAAAATTATACAAAAAATAATTAATAGAAAACCTATACACACCCGGGCCATTCAGTGAATATTTAAAATGAAGACGTATCCTAAACGAAGCCCAGACCATCATTATCATACACATATATGGAAATCATAGTCCCACATCGCTTCTTCAAAGAAGTTTGACAAGATGGAAGGCTATAAAAGAAAGGGCAGGGCCAGCTAAGAGCCATACTTACCTGGACGGGGTCAACGGTTAATCAAGAAGGACCGTGGCCTAGGCCAGTGGCCTCCATTGCACTTAGGAGGTGCGCTGGCTTACCATCTGCCCAAGTGGTAGAGTGGACGTCATAATTTGTGGTAGCCGGGGGTACGCGCACGCGCGGCCCCTGACCAAATTTGCATGTTTCAAAATTTATATTTAATAAAAAATTATTTATTTGGTATTGTCTTATGCCATAAGTGGTTAATTACATGCAGAAGGAATTTGTTTATTTTTATTGCCAAAAGGGGTTAATAAACAGATAAAACTCAAGTTCAAAATTAATTTTGAACTGAGCTCAAATATAAATTGCCTCAATGTAAAATAACTTGATATAATATTGTATTCGTGTACGTACACTAATCATCATGTATCTTATTACTAGTTCAGTTTGATGATTGATCCCAAGAGCTTTACATGGATTACTAGTTCATGGACTTTGCTATGTTGTTCATTTTAATTTTTTTAATGAAATGTAAATATGCCATTTGTCAAACTCATGCACATGCCTAGACTTAATATTTCAAAATAATTATACTGGTTCATTTTAGTTTTTATCTTTTAAAATATTTGATATAATTTTATATTTTATATTTTTAGTCATTTTGTATGGTGTATGTGGTATGGCTTTAAAATTAAAAAATTTATTTTAAATTATTTAATTCTTATTAGTATTAATTAGCTGCCAGACTAAGATTTTCCTCCAAACTAATTTTTTTTTTTTTTTTTTTTTTTTAGAAAAAAGCCCTCTAACACCATATGCTTTTATCCCCATGAAAAACATAACATTATAGTATATAAATAGATTGATATCACGAGTTTGTCAATTAACAATCTCAAATTATAAACCCCAATCAAATATAAATTTATAAATTATTTGAATTTCAAATTACATCTAAAACATATACCCTTAAAAGAATTAACAAACACCTCAAACAAATAACTTGGTCAACCATACTTTAATGTCCCACTTGACATCATCAAAAGGCCATATACTTAATGCAATAAAACACTAAGAGGGCGTTCATCTTGGTCGTAAGTAAGAAGATGTGGGAAAAAATGAACTAATTTTCTTACTTCTGATGTTCTTTTTTTCTGAAGTGAAAAAATGACCATTTCCCCCACTTCCTCTGAAGTGGGCGTTCATCTTTAATATTTTTTACACCGAAGCAGGAGAAGTGAGTTCTTTAACATTACTTACACTGAAATAAATACTAGAAACAGAAAAATAAGCATTTCAGACATTTCTTGCAAAATAAATATTGAAAATGGGAAAAGTCATATCACTTTCACAATTTTTCACCCCCTTTCACAGAAGTAGCATTTTTCTCACTTCCTGATTTCCTCCCGGTTACACTGAAATCAACCTTACCTTGAATGAAGTAAGAAATTAAATTAGAAGCCATCATCTTTGAAAAAAATAAAAACAAGAATACAACAAATAAAACAAATAAATAAAGGTGGTCCTTCGAATGATCATAGTCTAGTTTTGGCCCATCTTTCAGGCTAGTCAAGTCAATATCTAGAAACCCTAATTTGTGTCTTTGTATTGGTTGGGAGGGGCCTCAAATTGTCAATTGTTTAGACTTATATATGCGCCTTATTTTAATCACTAGGCACCTATCCATATCTCTCCATCTCATGCATTAAATTTATTATTAATTATTAATTGATTTGTAGTAAAGTGATGGCATGAAGGAAGATGCCCTTATTTCCTGTTCTACTAAACACCATTCATGTATAAGCTTTACACAAAACATGGAATTGTTAGTTGAGTTTTTTTTTTGTCAAAAAGAATGAAACCCCTAATGGGCCCGCTAAATTAAGACAGGGGCATGCGCATACCTCGACTGCGGCCTGTGGGGCCGTGCACACATGGGCGCTGGTACCAGCCACAGTTCGTGCTCATAATTATCAGACATGCACCCTCACCCCGAGGATTCGAACTCTCGCCACGGGGGATCCAAATGCCAATTGAACCAAAGGCCGTTAATGGAATTGCTAGTTGAGTTTGAAAACCATGAGATATTATGAATCTAAATTTTGCATGGCTATCAAGTGCTTTGTCAACTATTACATATTTCAACAACATTTATTTTATTTTATTTTTTAAAAAAATAAAGAAAATGAAAGGTTTTAAAAGTCCGTTGATAGTGAATTTTTGACGTTGCTTTACAAATAATGTCATTCACATACAATGTTTTATTATCATAAATAATAATTGTGAATTTTGCTTTTTTTTTTTTTGGTTTTCTAGGGAGATTATAGCAAAAAAATATTTTTTTTTAATGAGAGAAAAAGGATGATATAATATATATATATATATATATATATATATATATATATATATATATATATATATATATATATATAATTTAGAACTAACTAAAAGAATGATAACTGTGATATCAATTGATAACAAGTCAAGACTTAAATTATATATGGTTTGTGAGATGCACATGAATAATTTAGGAGTGAAGCATCTTTTTTTTTTTTTTTTTTTTTTTATCATCATGCTCAACCTTATTATTAATTTCAATAATGAAACCTTCCTATTAATATCCATATGTTGACAAAAAGTGTGTGGATACTTATGTGATACTATAAATCCTTTTTGATGAAAAAAAATGATGCTTTTCCAACTATCTTTTTTATTTTATAAATATTAGATCCTTTAATGTTTATGTTATTGGGTGATGAGACCTTAAATATTTAAAAAGATATTTAATAAATACTAGATTTAATAAAATATCATCACTACGAACTGATAGACTAAACCGTTGGGATTTGTTTTTTCTTTAATTTATTTTTAAAATAGAAAAGTATTTTTATTTTTTTTCCAAATTATAAATTAATGAGTTAAAAACTATGGCTATATGAAAACTTTATTATAACTATTTTATTTTGATGTTCAATTGGATTTACATTTATCTTTATATCTTGTCTTTTGATGTTTTATCATATTATAAAATTTTGAATCATGTGGAATTATAGATTGTATTTTCAAAATTACACAAAGATAAAATAAAATAAATTATCATAACTAACTTATCAAAAGTGGTGTCTTTTGACTTCTAATCAACTGCCTTATCAACAATTTTAATTCAAGCATAACTAAAACCCTAAATATGTATTATTTATATTATATTTTTCTATTTTTCTAAACTTGTTAAAAATCAATTAATTTAATCTATTCGTATAGAAATTTGTTAATGAAAATAATACGTTCTTTAGAGACTCTGATAAGATATGAGATTAGTGAGTAAATCCCATGGATTTTTTTTTTTAAATCTATCTATATTTTTTATTATTAAGGTGTGAGTTACTTATTAATATTAAATAAAAATATATATTATTAAAAGATAATATATCCATAAATCATGATTCCATTATATTAACTGATTAAGTAATTATAAGTATTTTGTATTTGGGATTTGGAAATTGGGAATTTAAAAACATGGATAATCAAGAAGGGATTGGAGATGGGCTTGTGAATTTTGAATTTAGGCCCACCGGCCCAACACTATTCAATTTGATTAAAATATATATATATATATATATATATATAATTGCATAATAAAAGGCCAATAAATATGTTGAACAAAAGGATAACAATATGAACATTTAAAAATTTTGAAAATTAAAAAAATAATGGTTCTAACTTCTAACCCATATTCTACACAAAATATATGCACCTTAAATAAATAGTATCAAATAAAAATATTTTTTAAAATAAGCAAAAGAAGATGGAAATAGATGAGGGCCCGACCTGAAACTTGCCCAAAACCAGCGGGCCGCGCCAGAACCCGCCGGTTCAAGGGTCGGAGTTTTATTATTTAAAACTAATTTTATAAAAATAATTTAAAAATTAAAAATGTTAAAAAAATGAGTTGGATGTGATTTATGGCTGGTTTTATAGGCAATTTACTATGTTGTTTTCATAAGTAGCTGATCGGGGACTAAATGATAATATAAAAAATATTGATTCTTTATATTTTTTAAGAAAAAAATTATGTCATTTCATAATTTGTAAGTGCGCAGGTTAAAGTGATGGTTTTATAAAGGTGTTGTCATGAGTTCGAGAGCCTTGTTGACCACCATTTTTTTTATTTTTTATTTTTCAAAATCAAATATAATTTTACAAATATAAAAATATTTAACATAATTTCAAATTAGTCACAAAAACTTCTCATCAATTTGACAAAATTTTAAATTAATTATTTATTAATTAATATTTTAGAGAAATATTATGATTTTAAGTGAGTAATGCTAAATAACACCAGCATGTTTCACGAAATTATCACACAATCAATGTGGCAACGGTCGTCCGTTGACGAACGATCGGTAGTGACGCGAAGACTGTGACGAACCGCTGAGGATGGCGTGAAAACCAATTTTAGGGTTTGAAATTTGAATGTTGACTAGGAGAGAGAAAACCAGTGCCACGTTAGTTCTGTGATAATTTCATGAAACATCCTCGTGTTATATAGCATTACTCAATGTTTACAAAATACACAAAAATATTGTAGAAAAGAATATAGTTTTAAATTAACAATATGTTTATCCCATTCCATACCATTTCTATGTATTTGATCACATCTAAAACTTTGGAAATTACTTTTGTAGAAATTAATCTGTTTATTTTAAATAATATCAATAATGATATTGAGTAATAAACATAAAAACAATGGATTGTAATGTTGAATGATGCTCATCTAGATTGGGAAAAAGAGAAATAAATTATGTTTATATATTTAATAATATTTATTAGAAAATATAGATAAATCACATGGTATTTAACAAATTCCCAGATATATTTATGTTCTTATTTTACGTGAATTGAGATTCGAACTTACTTTCTCACTAAAGACATAAACACTCTATTTAGAAGAACTGTAACAATAGATCAAGATATCATTGACACTCTTAATTATTGTATAAAATTAAATGGGTTGGATAATTTGGGTTAGATGGAATATTTTTTTTAAAAAAAGATTTTTTAATATTTTTACATCTAATACTTCTGAATAAAAAAAAAAAGTGCACCCTTTTCTTGACTCGAAGTAACCACATAATCACTCAAAGTCAACTTTACTTAGAGAACAAGAGATTAATACTTCACAAAATTTTAAATTTTATTTCTAAATAAATTAGTATTATAATTCAATATTATTCTCCACAAGAAAGACTTAGCCAAAAATTTAATTAGATTATACTCCAATTCCAAAAGAAAAAAAATATCCCAATACTAGCTTCAAAGCAAGTGCAATTAATGTATGCAATTAAGGTTGATCCAAATGCAAATCACTCCAAAAATTATAATTTATATTTTTAAAATTAATAGACATTCTTAGCTATCAAGTCACCTCTCTAAGAATTTTCATTTTTCTTTCATTGGATCTTGTGACACTTAAAATAATTCCCAACTATTCAATTTCATTAATCTCATTCATTTTCTGTATTAATTACTGAGCTTATTTAATTTTTATTTTATTAATTAAGGCTTCTCAGTTTCATCACTTTGATGGTGATCCGGTTTGGAAGATTGTGAACGTACACATTACGCAATTGCATTTTAACTTTTATATATATATATATATAATAACTGATTTTTTTATTTACATTTGCACAAAAGAAAGAAAAATTAATTATCATTTGGAAAAATATTATTGTATAAGATGTTTTAAGAGAATAATTCTTAGCAATTACGTTGAATGAAAGGATGAATATTTTACTTATTTTCAAACTTTGAACTCAATATACACCCTTTTCAAATATTTTTTTTTTAAATAAGACAGAGTAAAATATAATAATGAAATTCTTTCTTTAGATTTTGTATCAAATATGATTTTATTTTTTATATAGAATTTTCTTTTTTCTATTTTATAAAAACTTATAATGTGCAAACACTCAATAATCATTTTTTTAAATTAAAATAAACTCATTTATTTTCTTTTCACACACACACACACATATAGTACTCCCTCTATTCTAATATACAAGTCATTTTAAAAAATCCAAAATAATTATCGAATTTATAATATAAAAGAAATATTTATTTGTACCTTTTCTAATTTTACCTTTCATGCAATTTTTTAAGGTATATAAATGAAGTGAGCTTGTTTATATAAGTTTTTTACAATTTTAATTATTTAAATAATAAATGAAATAATAAATTGTTAAAAATAATACATATCAAGAAAATAATTCAAGTAATATAAAAAAATATATATTTTTTTTATCAAGATTAGTGAAGTTCTTTTAAACTAGAAACTTTTCTGTTTAAGTTTATAATCGTAAAAAAACATTTTGTTTCTCTCTTAACACCCTTAAAACGAATAAATAAATATTCTGTTCTACTTGTAACAAATAAGCTTCTAAAACAACTTTTTTCAGTTTATAAAATCTTTATATATATATATATATATATACACATATATTTAATGATGATAATACCATTCTCACAAAGGAGGCAAGAAAAGAAGAGCACATGCCATGCATGAATAAGTCAAGCATAAAGATGAGAGATATATATATATAGTGTGGGAGGTCAACAACAACAATTAAGAGAAGCAAAAGAAAAGGAAAAATGAGAAGCTTGAGTTGTGAGTCTGCTTCATTCTTTCCTCTCATTATTCTTGTCTTTCTTCTTATCATCTCTGTTGCCTTGTTTAATCAAAACCATCTTCATGATCTCTTCTCTCAAACCAATTACCTATCTATTCATTCTATTACCACCACCCCCACTACTACTTCTAATAATGATAATGATAATAATATTATTCATCATCATCATGAACCTCCTTCCTCCTCATCATCATCTTCATCATCTTTTCTCCCAAACAATGGTATACAACCTCAACATGAGATCTTTTCTACAAAGAAGCACTCAAACAGGGTGAGTCCCTCTCTCTCTCTCTCTCTCTATATATATATATGTGTGTGTGTGTGTGTGTGTGTGTGTGTGTGTGTGTGTTTATATATATATATATGTACATGTATAAACATATATATGATATACAGTGGATATTTGAAAATGTAAAGGATTTGTAAATAGGGAATTTTTATTTATATTTGTAGGTCAAAATACCAAATTCTTAATTAGTTAGATTTGGCTATGTGCATATGCATGCATATATATATATATATGGTGGTGTACGGAAGGGAAGGCTATATTTTTCTATATATATATATATATATTAAAGGATTTATACATACAGGATTTTCATTTATACTTGTAAGTCAAAATACCAAGTTCTTAGTTAGATTTGGCTATTGATATATGCATGCAGATACATATCTGTGTCTGTGTCTGTGTGCGCATCTATATGTACACATGTGTATACACACACACACACATTAATTAATAATATATTTCAATGATGATCTTTTATATGAACATATTTATACACATATATATTAATTATTAATTATTAATATTATATATTTGATTGATATTTTCTTTGCATCTATATATATATATAAAATTAAGGTTGGTGATGATGTAGGTGAAGATGGGTGAAATAGAAGAGGATCTTGCAAGAGCAAGGGCATCCATTAGAAGGGCTGTTCTTTCACGTAAATGCACTCCAAGCAAACCAAGTGATCATCATGACTTTGTTATACCTAATGAAGTTGAGGGTTCTATTTCCATCTACCGGAATGCTTATGCCTTCCATCAGTTAAGTCCTTTAATTTGCTTTTATTTTCCACACAAGAAATATCAAAAGATAAAGTTATAAGTATTTTCATGAAGAGTTAAAATATATATGATCTGAAATAATTCATTAGTTTCCCTAGTTTTTAAGATAATTAATTAACCATGTGCATGCATGAAACACACACACACACACACACACACACACATCTAAACGTACAATAAAAATAAATTTGTAAACATTTAATCATAGTTATAATTATGATCAATAGGAGCTACATAGAGATGGAAAAGAGATTCAAGATATGGACATACAAAGAAGGAGAGCCCCCTATAATGCATGGTGGGCCAGAAGCAAGCATATATGCAATTGAAGGGCACTTCATGAGTGAAATGGAGCACAAGAGGAACCCTTATGCAGCTAAAAACCCTAATGAGGCTCATGTCTTCCTCTTTCCCTTCAGTGTGGCAAACATAGTGAGGTACCTTTACAAGGATGGACTTGAGGACTTTTGGGCCACTCTTAGAAGACCTATCTCAGACTACATCACTGTCATTTCAAATAAGTATCCTTTTTGGAATAGATCTCTTGGTGCTGATCACTTCATGGTTTCTTGCCATGATTGGGTAATTAAACTCCTCCCCCTCCTCCTTGGTTATATCATTCTTTACATCCATGTTGTTTGCTTGAATGTTAAAAAACTTATAAAGCAAAATAATAACGTACATTCATGTTAGTTAATGAGTTGTTTCATGCAAGAATTGTTTAAGATTAAAACCAAAATTAACATGTGTACATTTTAGGGACTAGATATATATTTTTTTTTAGTGAAGAGTGAAGAGACAAAAAAAATACATATATACAGTGCATATTTTCTTGTATACATATATATTAAAACTGTAATATATATACCTTCTACAAAAAATATACAAAGTCTATGTAACAATAATTAATGTATTGCATGATTATTCAATATATTGTTTTCTTTCTTTCATACACTTACATGCAACATATATATCACCCAGAGTTTATATAAAAATATATTCTCATCTGTTAAAATATGTTTAATGTTTTAGTACATTAAGATAATTAATTTATATCTACTGTTATGGTTAATTAGTTAAAAAAATTTATCAACGTAGTTTATATAAACACAAGTATAATATTATATACTTCAATTATATCAAGTGTGAAGCTTCAATATATATTTTCTTAATTTTCTCCTTTTCAAATAGTTTTATTCTCTCTAATAGATCATCGATCATCATCATCATCCTGTTTGTTTTATTTTTCACATGTTCATTTATGAAACTATATATATATATATATATACAAATGTTTGTGTGTGTATGTGTGTGTGAGACACTGATTAATTAATTAATTGATTAATTAATAACAATGCATGCATGCAGGGTCCATATCTATCAGGTGCAAATGAAGAGCTGTATGAAAAATCCATAAGAGTTCTATGCAATGCTAACAAGTCAGAAGGTTTCAAGCCAGAGAAGGATGTGACACTCCCAGAGGTAAACCTCCCAGATGGCCGTTTATCCAATGGCACCACAAAGCCTTCCTCCACATCAAGGTCCATCCTTGCCTTCTTTGCAGGTGGTGCTCATGGCTTCATCAGAGAGCACTTGATGCACCATTGGCAATCAAAAGATAAAGACCTTTTAGTCTATGAATACCTCCCAAAGAAGCTTAACTACATTGAGTTCATGGCGAAATCTAAGTACTGTTTGTGTCCAAGTGGTTATGAAGTTGCAAGCCCAAGGATTGTGGAGTCTATTTTCATGGGATGTGTTCCTGTGATTATTTCTGTTAATTATTCACTTCCTTTCAGTGATGTTCTGGATTGGAGTAAGTTCTCAGTGGAGATTCAGGTGGAGAAGATTCCTGAGATTAAGAGAATCTTGGAAGAGATTCCAGTGGAGAAGTTTAGGGAGTTGCAAGAAGGAGTGGTGCAAGCTCAGAAGCATTTTGTGCTTCATAGACCTGCCAAGAGATTTGATTTGATGAGCATGGTTTTTCATTCTATTTGGTTGAGGAGGCTCAATTTGAGGCTTCCTTACTGATTGATCTTGTGTTTTTGTTTCTGTTTTAATGTTTTTGACAAACTTAATTTGTATGGTTGATGTTTTGTAAAATGTTTTTTTTTTTTTTTTTAATATTGTGCACTACTTTTAACTCACATTTAATTTGATCATTAATTTTCATTTTTTTCTTAATGATATATATAGACAGCAAGTGGTACGTAATTAATTAGTATGGAGATCGATGCATTTTAGTTATAATGGTTTAATTGACGATCCCCGGCCTATTATGTAACACTGGAGGGGAGGATTTAATGTTATTTGTTTATTCCTTGACCCTTTAATTTCATTAAAAGACTTAACTAACGTGTACATGATACAACAAATTAACCCTCCTTATAATTAATTAATCATGGCAAACAATATCAATATCACACAAAGCAGCAACTCTCAAACCCCTTAATTTGAACCTTAATTTTTCTATGTACAATATTTCAACCTCCCAATTAATTTCCTTTTTCTTAATTTCTCAATTAATCATAATCTACATTAAATGATAACAACTTACTTACAAATCAATAATATATATATATATAGATGCATGCATTATTAATTAATTATGACCATATATATCGATCTCAGCTTTGATCATGAAAACAGCCAACAAGATCACGGTATTCCAAGAAGACAAGAGCAGCAGCATAATGAGCCAAAGCACCAGCAATGACAAAGAGATGAAATATCTGATGACTATGTCCAACAACATCAAACAAGCCTGGTCTCCATCTCTCAGGAACCCTACTCACATAAAACAAGGTCCCAACGCCATAGAACAAAGCCATTGCCAACTCATAAGCCAAGGTGATGTTCCTCTTGGGCTCATTCCAATTAACCACCGCTGCATGGATTGCAGGGATGATGCCGGAGAAAGCCATGGTGGCGAAGAGGGAAGCTCGGTAAGACCGGAATTTAGGGGTGGAGAGGTGAGGGGAGAAGAGGTTAGCGACGGTGAGGAGACCGAAGAGGGAGATGGAGGACAGGTAGAGGAGTTGCCAGTGAGTGTCACATTGAAAAATGTAGTAGATTGGGGGGAAGAAGGATGTGACGATCATCACCGCTATGCCGGCGTAGTCGAAACGGATGAGGAGGAGGTTGAGCCGGCGAGAATGGCAGCTGAAAAGGTGGCAGGTTGAGCTGGACAGGAGGCAGAACATTGAGCCTATGAGGAAGATGAAGAATGGCCATCTTTCTGCCCTTGTTGTTGTTGTTGTTTGCATGGGATTTTGTTGTACTAGTGATGAGGTAACCTGCATGTGTTTATATGATTCATGTCAAGCTGCTTTGAGTTTTTTTTTTTTTTTTTTTTTTTTTAATCAGCATAAATTTTTCAATTGATATGTGTATCCGCTACATCAAATATACATATGGTTTATAATACGGTTACAATTCATTAATATACAATATTTTATACAATAAAAAAAGTATATGGTATTTTATGTAATATTTATATAAAATAATAATTATTTGATTATGATCCAATGACTCTCAATTATTATTTTTAGTAAACAGTAAGCTACGTATCTACCTAGATGATTTATTATATATATATATATATATGTAAAAAAAAAAAAATTGGGCTATTGATGGATTGAGTTTTTTATTGAAAGCTTGAACTTGATCGGATTGAAATCAATTTCAAATTTTCTAGTCGAGCTCGAGCTTGGATTTAAGCTCGAAATTAATTTTGAGAACTCAGCTTGAGCCACAATATATATATATATATATATATATATATATATATATATATATATATATATATATATATATATATATATTGCATCTTGGTTTTTGAGTTTGAAATTAATTTCCAAAGAAAGTTATGGTAAATTGAGGTTATTTACAACTAAGATAAAATAAAAGAATCGGAATAAATTTTATGTTTGTTTTTCTAATTTTTGCCACTACATAACTAGAAAAAAAATAGTGTCTTTCTCTAATTGAAGTTTAAGTCAAGTTTGGTATGCAGGAGTAAGAGAAAAGGCACATTAGAAATTTTAGTTCAAAATTATTAAATTCACTATTTCAATACTTAACTGGAAGACAATTCTTGCAAATTCAAACTAACATGAATTTACATCAAATATTTATAAAAAATAAAAATAAAAATAAAAATAAATAAATGATGTTTACTTGAATAAAGAATGAATAACAAAAAAATATTCATGATTCAACCGTTATTTTATTGAAACCATCATAATAAATGGAAATATGTACAATATCATGTTATTATTAAACAAAGAAAAGAAATACATCAAAACAATAAATGTGGTAGAAAACTATATATGAAAGTAGCATTGAATTTTCATTAACAAGAAACAACCCCATATAATTTTCCAAATAAATGAATCACATGCACCTATTGACCAATATTTCTTATTTATGTAATTATTATTTTTTGAAAAAAAATAACTCTCATAATTTATGAATCTCAGATCTATTGCAAAGCCTTAATTTTGGCATACCCTTCAAAAATGGCACCCTTCATTAATGAGGTATTTATTGCTCTTGTAGCTCATCATGTCTATTACCAACATTTTTTTATTATTTGAGAAAACTCACATTCTTTTTATTTTTCAAATATTTATTTTTCTCATGTTGAAATACATCATAATTAAAAATCATCAAAATTTATGGTATAATTTTTTAATAGTGATATTAATGTTGGTATATGTATGTATGTATGTATGTATGTAGTTATACCCATCTATTATAGAAAAAACAAATATAGAAATAGTATTTTCTTTTCATGGTATCACCAAGCACTAATTTAGTATAGTATTTGGCTAGCTACAAGAATATGTTTTTAATTAATTTGATTAAAGTTTTAGGTTTGCAGTTGTTAGTTCAAGACTAATACAAAGTTTATTAGTATCTAATTGAAAGATATAAAAATTAATTTCTCACAAATATATGGAGAGCACTTACATAAACGAGTTTGCCTTGATTGTATGATGAATTCTCTACTGTATTTGATGGGATATACCTGAAACAAAATAAATATATTTTCTATAATTATTGTAAAATACAGTAAATTTTTTTTTTGAATTTATTAATATTTAAACAAAAAAGAAGAAAGGAATAACTATGTATGTTAAATTAGGTAATTTCTCTTTATTCCATTCCCCCCTTGAAAAACATATACTTGAAATTAAAAACTATTAAGTTAACTTTGTAAAAAAAAAAACTCTTCCAAAAATAAGCCACCAATTGATCAGCTAAAGTTTCTCAAATCCTCTTCCAAAATATTAACATATTTCATTAAAAAAAAGTACCAAAAAAAAAAAAACAAAGATTCATAAAGAGGAACTCACCATGAGAAATGATCGAGAAGATTAGCAACTTGTGGAACATCTCTAAGATGAACAAATGTCAACACCAAGAAGAGAAAAAAGGCGAGCAAATGCCTAAACTCAATCATAAAAATAATTATTAATATGATATCAGAGCTATTATTTTCCGTATTCTCAACCAATAAAGAAAAAACACATAAAAATAAAAATACGAAAAACTCACGTCCAAACATTAAGAGTCTCATTGTGCCAAGAAAAAAGGCTACCGATAGCTTGTTTTATCGGCCACTCAGCACGGTAGTGATCGAGAATGAACTCGTTCTCCTTCATGTATTCGGGAAGCTCTTCATATCGAACAAGTTTATATACTTTTTCATTCTTCATGTCTTTGTTGTTGGTTTTCTCCTTCTCCTTGTTCTTGTTCTTGTTCTTGTTCTTGTTCTTGTGCTCTTTGCTTTTCTTCTTAGATGTGTTCTTCATCAAGGGATGGTATATGTCTCTCTCAAGAACCTTGATAAGGTTTTTATAAGAATAACCAAACACCTATTTTTAATTATTTTTTTATTTTTTGATTAAATATTATGTTGTATGAATATAAGGTTGATTATATATATATATATATATATATAATTTGTGCATGCAAATAAAAATGGGTCCATGGAGGTTGTTAGTGTTTGGTGGTTTTAATTGTAGTGTACGTATATCAATCATCTCCCAACTGCTTCATTTATGTTGCTATGTTTTGTGAACCTCTGCTTTTCTTCCTTATTTTTTCATCCTTCTCTTTAAATAAATTGTTAATGTTGATATATATATATATATATATACCTCTAAAAAAAAAGAATATACCTTTTGGAAATTTTGGTTTTTTTTATAAACTTTTTTAAGTTAATTTAAGGTCATAGGGTAAGTAATACTGAATTGAAGAGGGCATGTAGTAAAATTATGGTTTTTAGAGGGGTATAATAGTCATTACTCATTTTTTGGTTGGGAGAAAAATAATCACAATTACTAAATCTTCAAATATATTTAATATACCCTAATTATAATGTGAGAATATCTAAAATAGTCTCTCTTTTTTTAATTTCTAATGGTAACACAAATAAATATAAGAAATAATATAGATGATAATTTTTTTTCTCAGATTCTGTTGATGTATTCATGTAACCAATTACTGAAATTATTTAATGTGATGACAAGTTATTAAATTGCAATATTATTTGAAGTCAATTTAAAACCACCAAATTGACCCAAAAGAAAACATGCATTAAGAGTGTGATCAATATATATATATATATATATATATATATATATATATATATATATATTATTTGAATAATTTGGTTTAGGACAAACTCATGAACAAGTAAATGACTTTTTTTTTTTAATTTATTATTTTCAATTAATGATATTTTGGTCATACAAGTCAAGGCAATAAGGATGGCCAACTCTAACTAGAAGCCTTTATTATGAATAAATTAGATATTTAAACAAAAGAGTGATGGATGAGTTCAAGCTGTTTGTTTACCCACCCATTAAAAGGGGACACAAGTTGTTTCTTGTTTCTTGTTTCTCTGTCAATGTTTGACAAGCAAAACAAAATCATGTTCATTAATAAATAGCCAACTATTTTGTTTACATACTTTCACTTTGTTTAATCATCCATGTTTTCATTTTGGAAATTTATACATATAATATGCATATATAAGCAACCACAAAAGTAATTTATATGGAAACAAAATCAATTTGAGGAAAATTTGTATATATAGTTCAAGTTTAGCCATATAAATAATTTAATTAAAAAAAAAGCTTTATTTACCAATGACCGTTTAGTCTATTAGCATCGGGTCTCTTATGTAAACCTACTTTTGACACGTAGCTTGTTTACATTTGTTATTTTTTTTTACTAAAGCAACAAGTGCTATATACATTAGAGGCGTGCCCATAGAGACAAAAAGTTTGGGCTATGAGCTCATACTCACAATCAGTGACGTGTCACTACTATTGCTTCCAACGAGTCATAAACTCGTGCTCGTTGAATCTCTCTCATATTTTTTATATAGGGTCAATTATTGTTGGGCTATGTGTCATTTGTTGAAAAAATCATTTTATATTATAGAGTATAAAGCATCGATATCAATATGATATTAGTTGAGTTTATATACAATATATCATTACATACAAACCATGTTTTATTTTTGTTTCAAAATAAGCAGTATCTTAGATTTACCCTTAGGCTTCTTTAAAACTTTTTTAAATCTAAATAATATTTTGTTTGTTTAATTTTTACAAGTCTATATTCCAATTTTATTTCAATTTTGATATTATATAACATTTGATATGTAGTTGGATGTTGGATGTGTGGTTGTTGGACAGTTCATTTGTGGGGTATATATTTGGTTGCCATCAAGTCTTGGTGGACCTAATCCAGGTGGCAAAATTTAATTTCAAACAAATCAAATTTTATAATATACAGCTTGAAATTTTATATATTATTTTTTCCCCTATGAGTGAAAATACAATATTTAATTCAAATTCTGCTTTGTTGTCATTTTAAAATATTAATGTTAGAACAAATTAAGTAATAGATATATACATAAAAATTAAAAAATATCTTATTCTCATTAAATTCTAACTATATATAAACAAATCACATATCAAAGACATGGGAAAAAGTGGATTTTATACTTCAACACACTACAAAAACTGATAGTCAAACTCACATTTTTGGTAAACACCATATTAAAAAAAAAAACTCAATGCCAATGAACCAAAAAAATCATTGAAATACCATATTCTTTTAAATACCTCAATATAACCCTCAAACTGATACAACAATAATATGAAAATATAATATCTCAAAAATCTGAGCTAAATTGGACTTATTGAATGAAAAAAAATTAACACCAGCAAATATATATTTATCTATATATATATATATATATATATATATATATATATATATATATATATGAAACATCCTTTAATTATTTTACATACTTTAGTTATACAAGGAACCGCAAGTCTGTATGCTCTAAAAAATGGAAATTGAAAAAAGCAAGATCTAAATTGTGACTCTGTCAACTCAATTTTCAGTGAACAATCAAACATTCTTCTTTTACCACAAGTCTTGTTTTTCTGACAAACCATAGTGACATCTGCATTTAGTTTCAACAGTGTACATGCTACAAATTTGATATTTTTTTTTACTTCATAATGACAATTTCATGATTCAATCCATCAATTATTCTATCAATTGGATGTTCATCAGCATTGAACACCACCATTCCTTGCCAAAACTTATCATCCACAAAACGCTTGATTTTCCTCCTCGTAAATGTTCAGATGGCCAAGTTGAATTTTCAATAATAATAATAATACTCAAACCTAACGCACAAATGTAAGAATTGTAGCTTCAAGAACTCTCAGTTCTGATAACAGTCATGAATATAAGTCAAATGTATTCCGAAGCTGAGTTCAAACTGTACTTGCTTTTGATGTCACAAATTTTTTCTAAAATTTATTGAATGCTTAGCTACACCTAATGACTTTAGCAAGAGCTCTTAAAGACAAGCAGATCATCTCTCATCGAAAGTACGGGTTCAAAATCTAAATTGTTTTATTATGCCCTAACAATGAAAAGTTTGTCCTAGATGATTACTAAATCTGAGCTTCACCTAATAACACTTTAGCAAGAGCTCCAAAGCAGTCTTTTGAAAGGTAGCAATGAAAAGTACAAGGTTGAAATCGAAATTGCCAGCATCCTAAAGGTTCTGCTCATTGTGTACTCATAAGTTGATAAATGGTAACGAATTCATGATAAGAATTTCAGCATGAAATGACAGGCATCTAGCGAAAACAAGTCCTGTTAACTTTATTGAAATCCTAATCATTTAAAAAAAATTCACAAAAAGCCTGGTCATAGATAGTTGGTAACCAAATCTTTAGCTTCACCCTACTACTTTGGCGATACTCCTGCACATGGTACATCAGCTCTCAATGCAGAAAATGTGGAAGCTCTATGCAAAGCAACATAAAAGCATGCAAAAGTACAAGGTTGAAATTGAAGTTGTTATCAACCTGAAGGTTTTTGTCTTTCCGTCCTAATAAGGCAAATTTTGTCATAGTTGATTAGTAACCACATCTTAACTTCACTACATAATTTTCACTAAAGCTCCTAAACAAAGCAAAGCTATCTCCATCCCAATAATGTGCTTGTCCTCGGAAAGCAAAAACCTAGTAAAGCAAAGTACAAGGTTGAATTCTAAACTGCCAGCACCCTTCGAAAGGTTTTTTCTCTCATTTCCTTGTGAATTGACAAACACTATCAGGTCCATGACAGGAATTTCAGTATGAAATGACAACACCTAAGAAAAAACCTAGACTTGGTATAGGCAACGGATCTGATAAAAACTTCTTTCAAAGTCAGGGTTAGATTTACGCTGGGAAAAAATCTTTGATAGATTCAGGATAAAGTTCTTATTATAACTGAACAAAACTTTACTTTAGCTTCTCCTATATTATCTCTTTTTCTAAAATTGGCTGGCCCCTCAACGATGTGTCTTAGCAATAACTAGCATGTAAAAGTTGTATGAGAACCTACTATATTGGTTCTATAGTTGAGTAATAATCGCCAATACACAACAATGAAGTATTCTAATGCCGATTTCCATACGAATTATGGTATAATCCTCCTGATTGATGCTTAGTGAAGTTCAGTCATGTTACAAATGTTGTTCGAACAAATAGGTTTTTGTGGGAATTCTCAAAGAAATGTCATATTTCAAATTTTCTTGTTTCATTTCATTGCCTACATTTATGAAGCTATGTGCAGAAAACTAAATGTGAAAATTATGCCAGAATGATAATGTCTAATAGCTAATCTACCATAATTTAATTGCATATTTTCTTGGTGATCATTAATAATAAAGTCAAACCAAGAAATACAATAACTTTTTATCTGGTTAACTAGATGTAATAAACATGCTTCTGATCAACTAAACCATGTAATGAAAGAAAAAGTGCCAAAATTGATGGGGATGATGACACCAACTATGACTATATACAGCAAACTCAAACTAAGGCAGTGTTTGGAAGCATGGATATCCAGGGATGGGGATGGGATATCCAGGGGCAGGTTGTTTGGTTTCCTGAATGGGCTTGAATAAAGATGGTCCCTATATCTGAAAATTGGATGAGTGGCGTCCCACCAAATCGGTGGGACGCTGCTCATCCCGTGATCCTTCATCCATCTCCTTTGGTGTCGGACGGAGGCAATATCCCATCTATAGATATTTCATCAGTGGATATCCCCCATCCATAGAATACAATATCCCACAATCCAAACACTGCCTAATAGGATTCCAGTCTCAGTGAGCTCCTAGTGTGAACCATAAGTAAAGTAAACCAAGAGCTGGCAAATTCATTTAATCAAGTATTTCTAAGACTTTGGATTATCAAAACTTCCTAAAACCTTATGCTATCATTCAGTTATTCCCAAACTCAACAAATGATCAATGACTTTCTGTTTTCCTTCTAATCTCTTAGGTTCAAGTGACTACCATATCATTTAAGTGCAATTGCGTCAATTGTTAAAGTTGTGCTAAGCCGAATTACAATCTAGAGATGAAGATGATCGCTTCAGATCTCAAAAAGTGACTTCAAAATAAAAAATGTTTACTTGACACTGATAATCAATTTACAGAGATGACCTACGCAATACATAGGTATCAGTGGGCATGTGCCCAAGAAAATGGGACAACCATAATTGTATTAACCCCTCTCATAAATTTCGAACACAATAATGAAACATTTACTCCTAAAAACAAAATGAAATGGTTTGAAATTCAAAGCGCGAGGCATTCTATATTGAATAAATAAACAAACGTTTCATACTAAAAAGCTCAACACAAATAAAACATGGAAATCAAAGCTATATATATATATATATATAACTTTAAACTAAATCATACAATATAAATCATAAAAAACAAGTATAGAAGCCATATGAAGAAATTTCAATCTTCAAATCTTCAAAATATTTTTTTTAAAAAAAATGCCAATACGCCAATCAATTGCTGCCAGTCAATGATTAAATACCAGATTGGAATAAGCAAATAGATTTCACTTGTTAGTTCTTTGTTGGCTCATATGCGGAGAAAAAACATTTGAAGAAACATTAGAAGAACTACATGAAGTCCCCAGTAGAAGTGTGTTCTTAAACGTTGATATTGTTTACAAGAAGATCAATGTGCCATTAAAGAGAACTCTGGAAAAGAAACAGAATTCACTAATCATATTGCATAGAGAAATGGCATCAAATGCTCAAAGTACCAAAAATGGTGGCTAGGCATACAAGGTATTAAATACAAACAAAACATATTATTTGTATCAAACAGACTGCTTTGGGACGAGGCAAATTGATACTACATGAACAGAAAATCTTGGTGGAAAATTTAACAAATGTGAAACATGAAATTGGTGTTTGTTCATTAAAATAACAGACAGAAAAAGACATTTCAGCAATCAAACCAACAGACTTGTAATGATGAGTAACAGTAGAAGTTTACAAGGGCTATCATATGGAAACTTCTGATAACAAAAAGAGGGTATAAATAGTATACTTCCTAGAATTTCCAATCCTCCAGTTGCAAGACCACTTACCCTTATAGCAGCTCCTAGGAAGAATCCAATAATTTCCAGCAATTGCAACCCCTAAAACAAGTCAAAAAATTAAGCAGTTGTGACTATGGGCCACTATCAGTAATAAATATATAAATAAATAGAGCATACTACATAATTAGAAAATTGTATTTTATGATAAAACTCCATTGGGATGTTGACCATATATAAGAGAGATCATAGAACTTTACTTTTCGATAATATCAAATTCTGTATTAAAAAATAGACAAATTACATTCCAAAATATTGCTAACAGGAAAATAACCACAGCCATGTAACTTCATCTCATACACATAAAGTTAAATACAAAATACACCAGGGTGCCTTATATAGGAGTGTCAATGTTCTGAATTAACTACAAAGACTTTACTGGCTGCTTAAATTTTTAAAATTTCAGCATAAAATATTGCATAGTGGTTGTTGTGAGTTGGAAGATAGCATACAGCTCAAACTGAAAGAGAATGCATCATGAAAAGCTAAATGTCACTGGATGAAAGTGATCCACAGCCCCGAGCCAATCTCATATTCATGAAAAAAGTAATTGTTGCACAATTTTCAAGTTAGCGCCAACAGGACCAATGCCTTGTGAAGCAACTGCAAGATCAGTCTATTGCATTATTTTAATGTCTACATGAGGTAGCATTACCTCATAAATCCAGATTTAGCTATCTACATGATGCGACCTCACCTCATAAACAGACTCACAAGAAACATGTAATACAAATATATCAAGGTACACAGGATAGCCCTTAAGAGCGATTGAATTCATTACTAAAGGATTCCAGAGGGAAAAAGGCTTCAGTTTAAACCTTTTACTTTCAACATGAACATCACACTTAGTAAAAATATTCTAATGTGAAGTTATTTGTAATGCATTTCCATAGTTTAGTTTACATATAACTGCACTTAAGGATCCAAATTGATGTGACTATCAACTAAAATGAAATCAAACATACCTTCAATTATGACAATGTTTTCACATGTTACTATCAACAAACAACTTATAAGCAACAGACTAGAAATATAATCAATCCACTAAGAAAGCACATCTTACCTTTGTTCAACCACAGAACAACTCCAGCCTAATTTCCATAATGCCACCGTTACTGCTCATTTATATAACCTTCTTTCCGTCCCTCAAACCCCGGTCGCATGAGTTTTTTCTCCCTCTTCTCAATCTTCCTCATCCTCTTTTGCTGGATCCTTTCCTTGATATTATCCGACCTTGTTTTCTGCTTCTCCTCCCTCGCCTTATCCCTGCTTTGCACCCTCTCCTTCCACTTCTCCGCACGCTTCTGCCTCTTCCTCCTCTCCTTTTTCATGCTCTCCTTCAGTAGCTTCGGGTCATCGTGAACCTTAGCCCCTGCAGCCCTACTCACCGCCGCCTTCCACGAATGCTTCTTAGCAACCATTTCCCCCTTGTCCGGGTCCTTCTTCGCCTCCTCCAGCCGCTCAGCCCTTTGTAAAGCCTTGACCTTTGAACTGTTTCTCCTCTTTCCTTTCCTTTCCTCATCTCCAATCTTAACCACACCAAAAGAGATATCTTTCAAGGCGTCACCACCTCCTTCCACCTTCACCTTCTTGTTCACCTCCTTCGCATCACCATCATCTACAGCCCGCTCTTCAAGCTTCCGTTTCCCTTCCAACCGATCTCCGACCTTCTTCTTCCTCTTCTCCTTCTCAACCCGGGGCTTAACCGGATTCTTAGTGTTGCGATTGGAGCGAAGCTCCTCCATCTTGAGGCGATACCGATGCCGGAGCTCCTCAAGTGTTCCAGCGCGGTCAGAAGGCAAAGCCGCCTCCACTGCCAGGGCCTCAGGGTCAGTGGGCTCGATAGACTTGCGAAGAAGGTCAAGAGTAGTGGAGGAGTTAGACGGATCATGGCGAGCGCGGCGTGCTTTTTTGAGGTTCTCCCGGGACTCCCTCTTTGCCGAAGCCTTGGCGGCCTTGCTGAGACCTTGGAACCATGGCTTGTCCTCTGGGGCAGGGAGGTAAAACCTCCCCGGAATCAGCTCTACCAGCCGGTCGAAGAAGAGGCAATGATCGTGGATCATGGATTTGAGGTCGGGCCCCGGCCCCGCCATTACCGCCACCGCCGAGGGTTCCTTGGCGCCGTTACCGCGCTTCTTCATTTGAGGGTTTAGACCTTTGCAAGAGGGATTTGGGGATTTGAGGGTTTTGATCCGTGCGGGAAAAGCAGGGAAATTATCAGGACCCCCTTGGTTAAAACTACAATTTCTTTCCATCCTTTTGTATATATGTTACAATTTTCAGAAGGCACCCTGCTAAATGAAAATTTACAGTTTCCTTTTCAAACAAAGCAAGAAAATTTTTATTAAACCCTTTGTTTGTGCAAAATTTATAATAAAAGCAGAGAAAATTATTTGGGAGGTTATCAAATTTTAACCTTTTTTTATTTTGGTATTCAAATTTTGATTTCCATTTTGGATTCTTTTTCGTTGTAAGTCACCCAAACAATTTTAGCCCATATATACTAATGTTGGAGGCCAGCGTTTCTCAATCAATATATAAATAATAGGTTGTTTCCCATGCCACCGCTTCCACCGAACCATTATAAATCACGTCACAAAAGGTTTGCAATGTCATCACACATGTTAACACCAAAGATTTATCTTTTTCCCCCACCAATTGCCATCAATTTCTTTGACACTGTGACAGAAATAAGGTGATGAGTGTGTTAAGGAGAAGAACCACTGAGATAAAGAGGAGGACAAATTGGTCTTGTCCATTCCATTAAAGGAGAGATATCTTGTCTATTCTAATGAGTAAGAGAAAGTGACAGTAAGAAGGAATAGGCCTTGCAGTTTCTGAAAAGGGCTTACCGGCAAAAAAGACACTGGGATCAATTAGGATGGTCACGTTTTCCTTTTTTTTTTTTTTTTTTTTTGTCTTTTGTATCTCGCACGATTTTATTTTATTTTTTTTGTGTCATTTTGGTTGATTTGTTGGCCATGATTGGCATCTAGGGTTTTGTTTGTGTTCTCACTTGTGGCTATTGCTTCAAGTGTGGTTGTATTGTTTACTATTTGTCGTAAGTTTTTGCTTTTCGATTATATTCACAACTATGGTTGTATTTGAATGAATTATTTAATTCCTAGATGTAGATATAATCAAGTTGGAGTTTTTGAAACATTCAGGGTATCATGTTAATTAAATTGAAACATTTAAAATGTTTTCTGAAGCTGCATATTTAGTGAAAAAATGCAACTACAGCTTTATTAAAACTTCACACAACAACTCTTCTAATAATTTGCATGGAAGCAATATATTGAAATTGAGAAATTACATGTATATCAGTTTTTTTGAATCTGCAGATTTAGAGAAAAATTGCAACTATAGCTTTACAAAAACTTCACATAACAACTTTTCTGAAAATTTGCACAAAACAATCTATTGAAACTAAGAATTTACATAGTAGTATTTACTGCATCATTGAAAGTTACTGCAGATAAACAGTCTCAAAAAATAAACACTGTAGAATAGTGCTTTGCAAAATTGATATTTGACAACACTAAAACTTTAGCTTTCCAAAATTGCAGCTTCATCCCAAAAACAAAACTCTAAACATTTGTGTGTTTCAAGGAGTTTTTAGTAAGGATTAGTCATGAAATAGTATCATGCCACTTAAGGCACCATTAACAGTGTGAGGAAAATTAACTTGATTGAATGTGAATCTAAAATTGAAATACTTGATTGAAATTTTTATAATTGAGTGACTTAAACAGAAGTACTCAAATAGTTAGGTAACTATGTAAATCATTTACTCAAAATTTACACATTGATTTATTTAGGGATTTTAGGGTTTTGATCTGTACGGACAAAGCATGGAAAATTATGAGGATTAGTTAAAACTGTAATTTTTTTTACAGAAAAATAACTAATAGTCCTCAATAGTTTGCACATTCCCTATAGATCCCTCAAAGTTTCGGTATCCCTAAAAAATCCTTCCTTTATTGTTTTGTATCCTTTCAGTCCAAATGTAACGGATGGAGATGGAGATTCCGTTATCTGATGAAGGAAATTACCAGTCTCCCTCTATAGTGGCATTGAAAATGGCTGAAAAAAATTTATCGCCTGAAACGTTGGAATGTGAGCCAGAGACCCTCGCTTTCCACCACCACCTAGCATTTTTCTTATTACGCTGAAGCCCTTGAAGATCACATTTTCCCGCACTACCTCACTATATGGAGCAAATCCTGCATGATGAAAAGCTGAACATTCCTTCGTCAGTCGTCACATACCTGCAGCTCCGCTACGTCGCACGGATAATGGTCGACGGTATGCGGAGAAAAAGCCATACCAAGTGCGGATCTCATGGAGGCCACAGGCCCACCGGGGGCGTCGCCGAGAAAGAGAACAAGGCCAAAAACTGATAATGTTGCCACATCAACAAGTAAAAGGCATAAATAACAAATAATATAATGGAACAACAAACAATATACATGAAGAACAGATAATACACAGGAACAACAAACAATACACAAGTATAACAGATAATACACATGAACAACAAACAATACACATGAAAGACAGATAATACACAGGAGCAACAAGTAAAATACTAGATCAACAAATAAAACATAGGAACATCAATTACTACTCACGAACCACAAATAATATATAGGAACAACAAGTAATACACATGAACAACGAATAATACACCAAAACAACAAATAATATACCATGAATAACATTCAAATATACACAACTCATGTTTATATCATACAGAAACACTCTGCGTCCCAAAAAAGAAAACAAATAAAAATGAAACATTCACATCACTACTGCACATCACATGTTGAGTCCGCTATGACTGTGTTACATGAATGACAATTATGTTCACTTTGATGGCACCGGCTACACCTTAAATTGGAGACCAAAAGAAAATAAAATAACATAAGTAGAAGAGAGAAGAAGAAGAAGAAGAAGAAGAGAGAAATAAAAAACAAAGGCAATAATAAACTCTAACAAAGCTTCACCAAGATTCCTAACAGAAGGAGAAGAAGAAGAAGAAGATGAAGAAGAACAAAATTGAGAAGAAAAAGATGGCACCATCAAAAGCTTCTAACTTTGAAGGCTCTTTAGGATCTCTCTGTACACCAAATTCAAACCCGATATGACTTGGAGGGAGAAAATACATCAGTTAATTGCTTAAACTCGTGAGAGCATTTTCGATAACTTACATGGTGTTAATTGACGGACTTAAAGACAAGGACTTCAACTAAAATGGCTGAATAAAGAAGGAACTAAATGAAATATCGGAAAGTCAGAGGAACTGATTGGAAAGAATAAAACTTTCGAGGGATTTATAAGTAATTTTCCCTTTCTTTAACTTCCTTTCATATGTTAAAATTTTCACAAAACACCTTGCTGAATGAAAATTTACACCTTCGTTTTCAAATAAAGCAGAAACATTTTTCTTAAACCCTCTGTTTGAGCAAAATTTACAATAGAATCCTTTACAACTCATTTTTAGTAACAAGTAAAACAATACCCTTTATACAATGGTGTTGTACATATATTTAATTATTTATAAGCATCAAGGACTTAAAACAAGAGAGAAATAGGGTTAAAAATATAATTTTTATTTTTAAATTAAATTAAAAAATATAATAAAGAAAATTAAAAATTAAAAATTTTATGAGGATGTTAAAAATAATAGAAAATACTAATGTATGCTTTTGGACCAACCCTGTTGATATTTAAGTGGGCTATTGATAGATGTAAAGACAAAATTAACAATAATAAAATTAAATAAATAAAAGTTATATATACAATTTGGGGTGGGGGGCCCTCTAAACAATTATCTACTATAATAAATTAAATTATTAGTTTTTAAAATTAATACTTAATTAATATAATATATTTTCAAATAACTTTTTAAAATTTAAAATAATAAATTAAGGTATTACACTGTTTAATTTAATGTTTTATCAATTTTATATCTTCTTAAAACTAATTTTTAAAAGGGAAAATTACTGTTCACCTCTCGCGAATTTGAAAACTTCCTAAAAACCACCTTCAACTTTTACACACCCCGAACAGCCCCTCCATTATAGTTTACTTCCTTTCTACCCCCTATCCGTCACTTCAAAGTGTCCTTGTTATGAAATTCCATTTTTGCCCTTGGAAATAGTGGGAAAAAACCCGCCCAATCACATCATGTCATGTCTGCCCTTAATGCATACAATTGTGGGTTTTTCCCTTTCATGGTGCCTTTTTGTGAAAGAAAGTTTAGAAGGCAAATTACATCTTTTTCTTCTTCTCATTTGGTTTGTTCGATCTGAGGTTTGCCCGTTTGTCGATACTATAGAGAGTTTTTGTGCTATTGCTAGATACAACGGGGAGGGATGAGTACTGATGTTCACGGCGCTGACTGCTTAGGAGTTAGTGTTAGCTGAGATATGTTAGAGATGGGGTCTCGATATTTCCCGTGTGATGGTGAAGTTTATCACACCCGATGGACATAATACGGTTTGCCCGATAGAGAACGAGATCGACTTCTAGCGCATGCGTTATGTTTTCTCCATCTTAAAAAGCAGTGTAGTCGATCTTGTTGTCGAGACGGATGACGTGCCATCGCATCCTACTGAAAACGAGTTCTTCTCGTGGTAATGTGTTTCTCTCAAACATTTATGTAGGTGTATATGTTAGGTATTGTTTAATAATGCCCTTCACCGTTTAAAAGAATCAAGTTCCCGTTTAAAATTTGACTTCTCCGTTTAAGTTGTCATGTTACGGTTTAAATATTATGGAGTCTCTGTTTAAATATTGCTGTTAACGTTTAATATTTGTAGTTACCGTTTAAAAAAATGAAGTTCATGTTTAAATCCCGATCGTTTTCGTTTGAATTGAAATGTTGGCAGGAATTCGGAATCTGGGAGCGCTTCTGTTCCACCTCATGGCGACCCTGACGGTCTCGCATGCCTACATTCCTCGTTAGAGCAACCTGAAGTGTTGTCGTTGGATGTCGGACAACGTTTTCAAGGCGTTGAACATTTCAGAGAAGCACTTCGGAATTTTGCCATCAAACGGAATTTTGACTTCAAATTTGTAAAGAACAAAAAACACAGGATTACTGTGGAATGTGCTGCCGATGGTTGTCAATGGCGCGTTCACGCATCAAAGGAATATAATAAAAACACCTTCAGAATCAAGACAATGGACCCGTCACACACTTGCGGTGGTGGAATTGGCTCGGCGTCACACCCGAAAGCGTCCAAAAAAATGGGTAAGCGCAAGAGTGATTCAGAAGCTCAAGGACCGACCCTTATACAAGGCCATCGATATTCATAATGACATGTTTGGGAGCATGGTGTCCACATTCCATACAAGCAGACTTGGTTGGGAAAAGAACATGCCCGGGTGGTCCTCGACGGCAGAGACATCGCCAGCTACGATTTGTTGCTTTGGTGCGTCGATAAGGTAGTTGAGACGAACCCCGGCAGTATTGCGTTTATGGAAAGAGACGGTGAGCTATTTAAACGTGCGTTCTTTTCTTTCAGCGTGTGCATTGTGGGATTCAAGAGGGCATGCAGGCCGCTACTGTTTCTCGATGGTACCCACCTCCTTGGAAAGTATTGGGGTACTCTGTTAGGTGCCACAGGCAAACATGGGAACAATGGCTTCTTCCGCGTCGCCTTCGCCATTGTCGATAACGAGACCGATGCCAATTGGATGTGGTTCATTTCCAAGTTAGGTGATGCTTTATACAACGAAGGAGATTACGAAGAGATAATTACATTTGTGTCTGACAGGTTAAAGGGCCTTGTGAACGCTATTGCTAGAGTCTTCCCTTTATCTCCACATGCTTACTGCCTTCGATACTTGGAGGCCAATTTTATGAAAGCCAATGTCAGACTTGGAAAGGCATTGAGGAAGGAGTGCTGGTCCATATACTTTCGTATTGCGTGGGCATCGACGGCTAAAGAATTATATGACACCATCAATGAACTGCAAGCCACATCACCCGAAGCCTATCAGTGGTTGATTCACAAGTCGGACATGTCACACTGGGGCGAGATGTATTCAAATGTCACGGAGTCGTTTAATGCGTGGATCAAAGAAGCTCGATATTTACCGGTGACGAAAATAGTCGATGCCATAAGGTATTCGAATTTTGATTCTATGTAACGCTTACGATTTGCCCTTATCTTTTAAATATCCTTTTTTTTGTTTAAATTGCACTGTCTTGGATTAAATATCTGTTTATTTGTTTAACTTTCGGTATCACCGTTTAGTTTATTCTAATACTGTTTAAGCCTATGAGTTTCCATTTAAATATCAATATCTTCACTTAAATGTCTTTAAGATTTCTGATCTTCATTGGCCAGGTTCAAGTTGATGCGCATGTTATGCACTCGTTGTAAGCAAGCGAACAAATGAGAGACCTACTTATGCCTGAACATACATTCGAAGGTTGAGACGCTTGTTGAGGACAACCGAAGTCTTCATGTTGGTCGCTGTGTCGATGATCGTTACGAAGTGATTGACCAGTGCAGCAACTCTGTAGATCTTGCTAGTAGAACTTGCTCATATCGCAGATGGCAAGTTTATGGTATCCCTTGCAAACACGCTTGCGCTGCAATAATGCAGACGAACACCAACGTTCATCGTTTTATTAGCGGCTACTTCACCATCGACACTTACAAGCTGGCGTATAAGGAAGCTATATTCCCCATACCCGACAATGAGAGGCCTACGGACGACAATCGCGATCTGCGTTTGTGGCCGCTTACAACGAGAAGGCAACCTGGGCATCATAGACGAAGGAGGATCGAGTTGCAAGCGTTTGAGGTCCGCGAGTTACATTGCAGCCCTTGCCACGCGTCCGTCACAATCGAAGATCTTGCAATGAAACCGTCGCCGACTAGGCATTGTAAAGGAATAATTTTTGAAGGGAAAGAAATTTTTTTTAGTGTAAACGTTTGATATTTAAACAGGGACGCATATATTTAGACGTAGGCCCCGAATGTTAAACGGGAAGTCTTACGCTTAACGGGTGACGTATATATTTAAACAGAGTGGTCGGATTTTAAACAGTGGGAATACCGTTTTAAACCGAGTCATCAATATTTAAACAATACAATGCGAAGTTAAACAAAGAAAGTCAACTATAAAATATTACAGATATTCGACGATTACATTGAACAATCTGCCACGTCATTGGGAAAGAATGAATTGAATTATGTTGAGAAAACTTAATTACTGCAACCCTTCAGTGGAAATGCAACCCATAAGTGGAAATTTATTAGTAGTTACTTAAATTCAAACATGAATTCAATACGTAGGCATAAATGTCATCGGCCACAGTAACCGCTTTCATAAAAAATCAATAGCAATTACTTTCACTAAAAAGAGACGTCGTTCTTCGCATCCCTAGATTCCTATTTAAACAAGAGGCTGGATGAAGATAAACATCCAGATATATCCAGAACCTAACAAAATGTATAAGACACTTCTCAATGAGTATTGCCAGAAGACGCACCGACCCACACCGGAGTACTCCACCCTCAAGAATGGTGGCCCCTACCAAAACCCCGATTTTGTCGCGACGGTGACGGTTGATGGTACCCAATTCTCTGGCACTGAGTCTACAAAGAGTGTCAAGGTTGCCGAGAATATTGCCGCTGAGGTGGCGTACAAGCACCTCTGTCCTTCCACCAGTGAGAAGACTAGTAAGATTTTCATATGAATGTTTAAAAATGTCTGGTTCTTCTAAAACCTAGAGGTCTCCATTGCAGGGCCTTCAGGCGGTGGGGATTACTCCAGCAGTGAAGAGTTGGAGTGAGTTTTCGAATACCTAGTCTATGAACTAACAGCAAAACTTGAAGGAATAAAAAATCGAAAGACACGTGTACAAAAGCCGCTCCAAGCTTTGAAGGAGAAGAAAAGGGCGGAGTGAAAGTTTATATTCTCTTACTTGTCATTTTGTAAATAAAAAACTTGATGGGTATTAATCTGTTAACTTATGAAACTACTGTAATTTCTGAATCAAGGAGCTAAAATTATGGAACTTCGTCTAATAGATATTATTACGTGAACGGAATTATTAAACGGTGACTCTACCTCTTACACGGTAACACATAAAGTTAAACAGAGAAACTGAATCTCAAACGGGAAGCTTACATTCTAAATGTTAAGGCAAAGTTTTAAACGTAGGCATCGTATTATAAACAGAGAGTACTTTATTTTAAATAGAAACATTGACACTTAAAAGTTGCAATTGAACATTGTTGCAATAGAATCCAGGCAACATACTTTAATCTCAGATAAGTGACGTCCGTTGCTGGTATTCGTAATTTAAACAGAGACGACTTCATTTTTGGAATTCATTCATATTTCACCGTATTCACTGAATGTTAAAATGGAAACATAGTCGTTTATACAGACAGTGCTTCATTAGAACATAGCCGTTTAAATTGTAGATGTTGCAATGACACTGTCGCAAAGTAAGCATTGCAAGTGACCCCTGCTTTTAAACAGCGAGTGATTCATTATATAAACTTTAAACCCCTAAATGTTACAATCGAATGTTATCCAAATAATGTGACGTATAAAAGAAGACATGAAATTGGCAAAGAATGTATTGAATTTAAAATAACAAAGACAAAACTATTGTACGTTTGAAAACAAAGAATGCTATATGTATGTTTCTTCTCAATTATGTTTATCTAGTTCTATATGTTAATTATTGTTTAATTATCACATTCCATGTTTATTTATATGAGTTTACCGTTTAAAACCTGAGTTCCTTGTGTAACTTATTGCGTTACTGTTTAAGTATTCCCTTCTAGGTTTAAAATAGTACAACTTTATTTGTAGTTATCGTTTAACAAGTAGTGTTCCTGCTTAAATATTGATCGCTTTCGTTTGAACTGAAGTGTTGGCAGGAATTCGGAATCAGGGAGCGCTTCCATTCAAACTCATGTCGTAGATGGTAAGTTTATGCTATCCCGTGCAAACACGCTTACGCTGCAATAATGCAGACAGCCACCAACGTTCATCGTTTTATTAGCGGTTACTTCACCGTCGACACATACAAGCTAGCGTATAAGGAAGCTATATTCCCCATACCCGATAATGAGAGGCCTATGGACGACAATCACCATCTGCATTTGCGGTCGCCTGTGACCACCTGCGTCTGCGTCTGCGAGTTACACTGTAGCCGTTGTCACGCGTCCGGTCATAATCGTACATCTCGCAATGAAATTATCGCCGACTAGGCGTTGTAGAGAACTAATTCTTGAAGGGGAACAAATAAGTTTTACGTGTTTAGTTTTTATATTTAAACTCATAACTTACCAATTTAATTCTCATTCTTTGGAACATAAATGATGTCACTGAATGTTAAACGGAAACGGTTATTATCAACGTGGGACACAAATGAGGTTAAACGGAGATATCGTATTTTACGCAGAGAAGCTTGAGTTTAAGCAAAGTCCTTGATATTTAAGCCATAAAGTGAAAATTTAAACAACTTTAGTCAAGTACACAAGAGTACAGCCGTTCGACGAACACAGGTACGTAATCATGTTGTGGCCATGTCATTGGGAAAGAATGAATTGAGTTTAAACTAATGACGAGAAGAAAACTTAAGTGGAGTAATCCCTCAGTGCAAATTTATTACTACTTACTCACGTTTAATTTGATATTTGAATTCGAACCGTCAGATGTCACCTCATCGATCATTGTTACCGCCCTCATCGATAACAGATGGCAGTTGCTTTCATTAAATTCAGTGTGGAATTTGAGAAGAGAGTTCAAATGCCAAAGATTCAGATTTCTATTTAAACAAACCACTGAAACTGAGTTAAACATCGAGATATATCCGGAATAAAGAAAATGTATAAGTCTCTTCTCAACGAGCTTTGCCAGAAGAAGCGTCTGCCCTTGCCCGAATACTCCACCGCCAGAGAAGGCCCCGACCACAGCCCCGCTTTTGTGATGACGGTGTCGGTCGGTGGTACCTCCGTCTCTAGTACTGAGCCTGCGACAAGTTCCAAGCAGGCCCAAAACTTTGCTATTGAATTGGCGTACAAGCAACTCTGTCCCTCATCCAATGGGAAGGAAAGAGCTGCTCCATTTCCCGCTGTGTCCCCCGCTGCTCCCGTTGTGTCTCCCGCCGCTGCTGCTGATGACACCATTGCAGGGCCTTCATCTTGTCCACATTACTCCACTAGTGAAGAGTTGGTTTTTCGAGGACTCCCTTCATGAGCTTCAGCAAAAGAAGTATTTGCTGCTGTAAAACTGGAAAGAATAAAAAGGCGAAGGGCCCATGTCGAGAAGCTGCTCCAAGCTCTAAAGGAGATAAAAAGGAATGAGTGATAGTTTTACTCCCCTTTGTTTTCATTTTGAAAAATAAGAACCCTCACTGTGTGTTACTTTGTAAATGTTGTTTGTTAAACGTAACATTGTTATCTTCGTTTAAAAGTTCACTTATTTCTGCTGCAACACAGTAATCTTAAATAGAGACATAATCTTTTACCCAGACACACCTAATGTTAAATGGAGACTCTGAAAATTAAGCGGAGAATGTTATTTATAAAGTGTAACTCAATATTTCAACACAGACATCATCATTTAAACAGAGATAAATGGAGAGACTTTCTACTAAATAGAGACACGTTCTACTAAATATAGGCACCGTATAGTCAACAGAGACAAGGAAAGTTAAACGGAGACTCTAGTATCAAACGGTGACACATATATTTAAATGGCACCAGCAGACTTTAACGGGAGGCAGCTAACGTTAAACGAGAACGCGAAATATTAAACGGAAAACCTTATTATTAAAGCGTAACTCAATGTTTCAATAGCGACATCATCGTTTAAGCAGATGTACTTAATTTTAAAAAGGACGATTGACCTTTTATAAAGAAACCGTCGTTGCAATTGCAAGTCAAGCAAAAAATGCGAAGTGTAAAGACATACAGACGTTAAACGGGCAATACTATTTTAAATAGCGAGTACTCATTTTAAATAGCGACACTGACACTTAAGCGTTATAATTGTACAGTGCTGTAAAGAATGCGAAGTTTCAAAAAATGCAGCCGTTAAACGAACAATAGTATTCAGGGGACAAACTTTAATCTTAGATAAGGGACGTCCGTAGGCAACATACTTGAACAATCGATGTTGCAATAAAACTGTCGTAGATTAGGCATTGCAAGTGAACCCTGTTTTTTAAAAAGGAAACAAAATTATTTCGTTGGTAATCGCTGATATTTAAACAAAGTAAAACGAATTTCGTTATCGGTTCGCACATATTTACACAACGAGGTTGAATGTTAAACGTTAAGGCTTTGTCTTAATGGGTGATACACAAAAATAAACGGAGACGTTGTAGTTTACACAGAAAGTATTACGATTTAAATAGGGTCAGTAGTATTTATAGACTAAAATGAAAAGTTAAGCAAATAAAGTCAATTATTTAATAATACATACATTCAATTTACACTAGTAAGTTTATATTGGAAAATCTGCCTTGTTATTGGGAAAAGAATGAATCAACTTTAAATTAATGACAAGAAAACGTAATTAGAGTAACCCTTCAGTGGAAATTGATTAGTAATTAATGCAACGAAATTTGATTTTTGAATTCAATGTCAAATTTATTGTCGTTTGATACGAGAAGGAGTTTAAACTGTCACGCGTCGAGTCATAATAGTATATCTCGCAATTAAATCGTCGCCACCTAGGCTTTGTAGATAAATAATTCTTGAAGGGGAACAAATAAATTTTGCGTGTTTACTTTTTATATTTAAACAGAGAACTTACCAATTTAATTCTCATTCTTTGGAACATAAATGATGCCACTTAATGTTAAACAGAAATTGTTAGTCTCAAAGGGTGACACAAATGATGTTAAACGAAGACATCGAGTTTTAAGTAGAGACTCTTGAGTTTAAACGGAGCCCGTGATATTTAACTAATACAATGAAAAGTTAAACAACTTAAGTCAAGTACATAAGAGTACAGCCGTTCGACGAACACAGGTACGTAATCATATTGTGGCCATGTCATTGGGAAAGAATGAATTGAGTTTAAACTAATGACGAGAAGAAAACTTAAGTGGAGTAATCCCTCAGTGCAAATTTATTACTACTTACTCACGTTTAATTTGATATTTGAATTCGAACCGTCAGATGTCACCTCATCGATCACTGTTACCGCCCTCATCGATAACCGATAGCAGTTGCTTTCATTAAATTCAGCGTGGAATTTAAGAAGAGAGTTCAAACGCCAAAGATTCAGATTTCTATTTAAACAAGCCGCAAAAACTGAGTTAAACATCTAGATATATCCGAACGAAGAAAATGTTTAAGTCTTTTCTCAATGAGCTTTGCCAGAAGAAGCGCCTGCCCTCGCCCGAATACTCCACCGCCAGGGAAGGCCCCGACCACAGTCCCGCTTTTGTGATGACGGTGTCGGTCAGTGGTATCTCCTTCTCCAGTACTGAGCCTGTGACAAGTTCTAAGCAAGCCCAAAACTTTGCTGCTGAGTTGGCGTACAAGCAGCTCTGTCCCTCGTCTAGTGGGAAGGACGGAGCTACTCCGGTTCCCGCTGTGCCTTCCGTTGTGACTCCCGCTGTGTCCAGCGCTGCTCCTGCTGTGTCTCCCGCCGCTGCTGCTGATGCCCCAGTTGCAAGGCCTTCATCCTGTCCACATTACTCCAACAATGAAGAGTTGGAGTGGTTCTTCGAGAACTTCCTTCATGAGCTAACATCAAAAGAAGTATTTGCTGCTGCAAAACTGGAAGGAATTAAAAAGCGAAGGGCCCATGTCGAGAAGTTACTCCAAGCTCTAAAGGAGACAAAAAGGGATGAGTGATAGTTTTACTCCCCTTTGTTTTCATTTTGAAAAATAAGAACCCTCGCTGTGTGTTACTTTGTAAATGCTGTTTGTTAAATGCAACCTTGTTATCTTCATTTAAAAGTTCACTTATTTCTGCTGCAACTCAGTAATCTTAAATAGAGACACAATCTTTTACCCAGATACACCTAATGTTAAACGGGGACTCTGAAACTTAAGTGGAGAACGTTATTTATAAAGTGTAAGTCAATATTTCAATAAAAACGTCGTCTATTAAACAGAGATGAATGGAGACTTTAACTAGAGACACCTAATGTTAAACGCGAAAGCCGAATATTAAACGGAAAACCTTACTATTAAAGCGTAACTCAATGTTTCATTTGCGACATCGTCGTTTAAGCAGATGTACCTAATTTTACAAAGGACGAATGACCTTTTATAAAGAAACCATCGTCACAATTGCAAGGCAAACAAAGGATGCAAAGTATAAAGAAATACAGATGTTAAACGAACAATAGTATATTTATATTGGAAAGTCTGCCATCTCAGTCGCACACAATGAGTTGAATTTAAAATAAAAATTAGAAAACTGATAGGTATTTGTTTCTTAACTTTGTTTAGAAGTTATGTAGATTCTGTTGCAACTTCGTTAATGTTATGCAACTTTGTTCAATTAAGAAAATCAGTTTTATTGTCATTCGCTGCTATTTACACAGAGACCGCGAAAGTTAAATGGAGACGCTTAACCTTAAATATGGTAATCATATGTTAGACCGAGACAAAGAAATTTAAACACATATGTGTAATATTTAAACAGGGACTATGTGTTTTAAGGAAAGACCCCTGATGTTAAACGGAGACGATGACTATTACACGGAGAACCTTATTATTAAAGTGTAACACAATATTTTAAAAGTGACAACGTCGTTTTAATAGAGACACTTCATTTTATAAAGAAGCAATGACCCTTAAACGGTACAATGGAAAGTTAAGAAAAGAACGAATTGAATTTGAACAATAACAAACAATAGTAAATTTATATTGACATATCTGCCATGTCGCTGGAAAAGAATGAATTGAATTTAAAACAATAACAACAAAACTATTTTACATTTGATAAAGAACGCCAGTGATCGAGAATTCTACTTCTCCGAAGGTGGATGCATCCCTTTTTGGATGATGCCGGATGCGCGGCCTTCCTTAAGTATGCGGGCAGCATACTTTAATCTGAGATAGGGTACGTCCGCACGCGGTATCCGTAGCTTTTCACCGATGAGTAATTGCTCGATAAACCGCATGACGTAGACGGCGCAGTCGACGCTTCCTTTTTTTTACCGCGGTGTTTCATTGTCGTGAACAAGCGGGTAGTGTTTGGTCACCGTCTCGCCTTACTCCATTTTGAGATAGGTGTCAAGCAGTTCCAGCTATCGAGGTATACAATTTGAGGTTAGAATAGGAACCATCTATGGAACTCTATGAATCGAAATCTATTTCGCAAAGAACTTACCATTGCAACCGCGTCTCTATCGTTCTCTTCACTTCAACATGAAGTGTAATGCCTGTACTTTTGGTTGTTATTGTCAAGCACCACGATATGGAAATGGCCATTCATGATTATGGGAATGATGACAATGTCAACGTTATGCACGACTTTGGTGGCATCTTTGACCATAGCTAAAGTCGTCTCATGTGAGTCTTCCTGCTTTGACATAAACAATGTCAGTGGTCGTGTGATGGCAGGGCGCTTCTTATAAGGATATGGTACTCTAGTTAGTGAGTCTTGTATTATGCACACGAAGGCGGCCATCACATCATCTGTAACCATCGCCTTCCCGTCGAGCAGTATAAATAGGTTGGCCCGTGTGGTGCTAACATAATCGTTCCTCCAGACGACAGTCTTGCGGTTAAACGGAACTAGATGTAATTAAATAATAACACAAAACCTTAAGTGGAAACCATACATTCTTAAACGTTGATGTATACTGTTAAACAGTAACGTGGAAAGTTAATCGGTAAAGAAACATATTAAACGGTAACTCCTATAGTTAAACAGAAACGGAAGAACTTAAATAGGAACATATGTATGTAAACAATAACATAAAAACTATCATACTTATGTGTCCATGGGGAAGTTGAGGAAGATCTTGATCAACTCCTGCTCGAATACGCTGAGTTGCGATACACCAGCATATTTTTTCTTCTTCGGAACAAAGTCTTTCCGAACCATTTCATATTGTTGGTTGGCAAGGATCATAGCTTTCGTTTTGTTTTCGGTAACGTTCCCTTGCCCCTCGTCAACAGCTTTATTGGGATCATCCTTAGATGATTCTTGTTATTGCAGGATCGCGCCTACATTGGATGCTGCATTTTCGGCCGCCCGTTCCTCCTTGGGCAGGATTTCTTTCACAATAGATGCAACGGTCTTCTCAACCGCGGCCAAGGCAACATCCTCAAGGGGAGGCACACCCTCGGCTAGTTCTTCTGCTTCAGAGATTGTGGCCACCACCCTCGATGCGCCACTGTCGGTAGCCGGCTCCACCGGGACGGGTATTTTGGAGGCTTCCTTAAACGCGGCAGTGCCAACGACGTTGACGATCTTCTCCATGGCGACGGTCACGTCATCAACGGCAACGGACTCAACAACAACATCAGCCGCCGATGGTGCTGCTATTGTTTCATCGTCGGCCGGTGGTGGACTGAGAGACATTATTGTTTTCGCCTTTTTTGCAAGCCTCTTCAAACGTTGCCGTCTTGGAATGGCAGCTTGTCGCTCCCTCCGTCCCGGACACTTCGTTTATTTGGCCATACGGTGCAGTCGATTGTAACCTTGCCTCCAATGCCTCAACCCGAGCGACAAGCTGGGGGAAAACGTTCATCATCACCTGCAGTGGAGAGGGATGCAGCGGTCAGGTTGGCTGTGGCGATAGGGGGGACTGTAGTTGTCGCGGCCATGGGGGGTGTGTTGCCGTCAGGCGGGGTAGGGGATGGCTTACCCGACGCTGAGGATTGTGTGTTGGGCTGGTAGTGGGGGATCGGCGTCGTCGATCACGCACGGAAGAGGCTGCCCTATCCTCTTGCCTTCGTGTAAGTGGTTCCGGTGCAATAGCATCCTTCCGCCGGTTGGTCCGAACAAATATCTCCTCATCAGCATTCGCCGGGACCAGCTTAGGAAACTAACATACGCAAAGAAAACACTCTCAGTTAAATCATTCAATTTAATAAAAAACAAACGTATTTAAACATTTGACGTATATACATAAACTGTATCGCAAAAACTTAAACGTAGAAACAAAAGTTTAAACGAAGTCACCAAACGTTAAACACAACCTAAAGTTCTTAAACGGGAAAGGCTATAATTAAACCTTAACGACTCATTTTAAACACATTGTTCATGATTTATTACCTCTTTTCCTTCGAAAGCTGGCCAATTGGTTTCTATCGTCGTATGCTTCCGGTAAGTATTTTCACCATAGCACAGCACCCTTGGGGTCTTGCCGAAACGGATTTTCCTGCCGGTTTCGGTAAGCTCGTAAAACCATATGCTCAGCGCGATCGAGCAACCCTTAATGTACCCCGTGTTTATCTCCCCCCCCCTCGCGCATCTGGCTTGCACTCGAGCTGCAGCTTGTGGAACATCCTCCATAAGCCATTTGTGCGTCACCCGCGCCCATGCGTACCGCCCCATGCCAGGTAGATCGTCGACATAATCAACGATCCAATTGGCCACCGAGTATGGGGTATTTGGAAAGATGATTGTCCCCATGAGGTACACCATCAAGAGTTTCGCGAAATCTTCCTCTTCCCCCCTCTGTCCAATAAGCCGCTGAAGAGTAGCCTTGATGGAGTCTCGGTGTCTCTCGTAGCTTTTCGATAAATACCTCCCCTCGAAAACTAACAGTGTTTTCTTCTTCTTAAATAGGATCGCGTCTCCGTCGCAACGCAGACCCAGAAAGAGAACCACATCCTCAGGCCTGAAGCTCAACAAGCTCGCCCCTATCCTGAATTTATTAGTGCGGCCATCGTACCTCTGCAGAAGCGAATCCAGAACGGCCCTTTCCTGGAATACAGCTTCCACCTCAGTGAATGCCGCAAATGGTGCCCTTTGGATGATCTCCTAATATCGGAAGGTCATGTGGGCTTTCAATTCAGCCAAGGTCTCCACCACCGGTGTCAAGTAGCATCTCCCGTTGACTAGGTTTACCGCCATAATCACAATACTGCAACAATGACAACACTTGTTAAACAGAGACCTCGGTTTAAGTAAGTTTTTAAGCGGAAAACTCGAATCTTAAATAGAGATAGCGTTTGTTAAACAGAGACCTCGTTTATTAAACGGTAACTGAAAAATTTAAACGGAGACAAATGGTTTTAAACAAAAACTTATTTCTTACACGGAAATCTCATTTTACAGACTGCAACCATATCAAATGAAAGGGAAACGTACATTAAAACCATTACACAAATTAAAACAATCGAAAAACTCTTTCGATGATCGTGTACACTGACGAAAATGTAAAACAAAAAAAAACCCTATCCGACAACTCTGAATGCACACTAACAAAACCCCAGCAGAGAAGTCCCCTCGCAGCCTTCAGCATCTTCCGATAAAAACAAAACCACAAAAGAAAACCGATAAATATTTCTGTGTAACAGAGTACTTCAAATAAAACCAAATGACAACTTCTTCAATACCTTCGACCGCAAACTGACGAATTGCCAAATACTTGACACTAGTGATTCAGAAGCTTGAGAACTGAAGTTATGGATGATGTCCATGCAAAGACAACTTCAGAAAGGGAAAAACCGAAGAGGCGCAATCGAGAAAAAAAACGTATACGGACGTCTCTTGGGATTACCCTAAGGAGAATGCCCCACTTTTCAAAAGTTCCAGTGTAACGACTTCCCATGCAAAAAGGGTAATTTCATCCAAAAAATTCAAACATAACTCCGTTAACCTCCGTTTAAATCTTTGGGGTTTAGAAAACATTGTCTTTAAAAGAAAGGGGTTTTTAGGTATTTCGAAATTAACGGGGTGTTTTTGGCCATATTGCAAACTTAGAGGTTTTATTTTTGACAATTTCCACTTTTTAAAATTTTTCAGTATCTTTTTCATTATCTCTTTTAAATATAATCTATAATTTTTAATTATAAAAAAAATTAATTTAGTTATATTAATATAGTGATAATGAAATTAATGAATCCCAGTAGCTGTATAAAACACTAACATCTATTATATATATAGACATTGGTTAAAGAAATTAAATAAAAATTAAGTTTTTCTAAATCAGTAAAAAAAAAGCTCCATATTGAAATTTGGCTTTAGGCCTCTAGTGAAGTTGAGCCGCCACCCTGAACTCTCTGTACGAGTGCTTGGAGCTATTTTTTATTTATTATTTTTTAAATCATCAATTAAAAAGAAAAAGCATCAAACATCCCGAAAACCAATCACAGCCAAATAACACCAACATAATACTGAAAACATTTTTCCAAGAAAACAATTTTAGCTTCACCAAAAAAACATGAGTCAAGTAAATCTAACGACGAGAAGACATTGACCAAGACTTTTCTTTGTTATTATTATTATTGTGTTTTTTTTTTTTTTCAATTTTACTATAAACTTGTCACTGCCATTGGTAGGTAGGTGTTTGTTTTGGAAAAAATTTAAAAATTAAAATTTATAATTTTTTTAAAATAAGAGTGTGAGTGTTTGTTGAGTTTACTCTATATTTATATGCTTCTGGCACTATTAATGTTATGCTTGTTTGATGGTTTTGGAGGTTTTGTAATGTATGGTAAAACATGGTATTATTTGGTAAAATGAGTTTGTAAATCATGTTGTTTGGGGCAAAAATAAAGTAAAAGAAGGTTTTTAAACCATATTGTGTTTGGTTTAAAGGTATGGTAAAATAAGGTTATTTATTCAAATTACAAAAATACATTTTTTAATGTTTAATTTCACAATAACCATATTGTTCTTCCATTATATGTCACTTAAGAAAAAAAAAAAAAGAAACAAACCCCTTCCAATTATATATATAAGTTTTCAGGATATAATAGTAATTATTAATAACTTATCAATAACTTAGAATGGCAATTTCGTCCGGAAAAAAAACCAAAACATCAACTCCCATTTTGATGGGTTGAAAATTTGAAAAAACATGATGATTTTTAAACCATTATTTTATCATTTTCTACTTTACAAAAACCATGATCAAAACAAAATTTTTTCGAAAACCATACTTTACGAAACCATCCAAACCACCGAACAAGCGAAGCATGAACTTTGGTTGGTATCCCTATCCAAATAAAAAAAATCTTTATTAAAAACTTCAATTTCCACGCTCTCTACTTCGAGTCTCGTTCTCAACACTCACGCGGAGATGGGGATGGGGCTCCTGTTGCCGGTCATTTCTCTCCATTCACGGTCATCTGTACAGTAGAGCCACCGGTGACCAGGTTACACGCGGTCCCGTTAAAACCTTTTTTTTTTTCTTTTTTCTCATAGTTCTTTGTTATCAACTCCCTTTCCTAATATATGTTTGAACTTTGGTCATGCTACTTGCTCTCTGTTGGAAAGAAGTCATTGGATTTTCTCTGGAAATCCTCTTCTTCTTTCTGGTAAAATTTTTGTTCTTTTTCTCTTTATTAGTTTGATTCAGTCCTGTGATTCTTTAAGTTAATGGGAAATCATAGATTTTGTTTTTGAAGAACTTTTGTTTCTTTGTTAATTACTTGTTTTGTTTATTTGATAATTAATGGGTTTGGGAAGATTCCAGCACTATAGGATTTTTTGTTTTTAAAGGAAAAAGTGCCTGTTTTCCCTATTAATTTTGAAGGTTTTGTGAGGATGTTGGGATATGTAACTATAATGTTTGTTTCCTTGAAAACTAGTGTTTTTCTGTGAATTTTCATGCTCTGCATGCTTAAAGTTAGGCTGGTTTGATGTATTAGATGTAGATATGATGGGATGATTTGAGAATTGGGGAATTGGGGAAAAGAATGTAAAAGGGGTTGAAGGTCCTAATGTTAGTCGGGAGATTCATTATTTCAGGTTAAGAGGATAAATCCCAATCCATTATTTTTATTTACTTATTTTGTTGACTTTGTGATGATGATTCATGGATTTTGAGAAATAGTAGCAAGGTGTTTACTACAAAGCTCTTTTCTTTGAACTCTAGGATTCTCCTTTGTGCTTTTTCATGTTCCAACTGCCCTACTGTAGTCTGGATTGTTATGTTAGATGTAGATGTTGCATGGTAATTTGAGAATTCGGGAAAAGGATTTACAAGTGATGATTTGATGCCAAGAAGATGCGTGATTTCTTTTCTATGCCAAAACTTGGTCATGACCTTGTTCACGTAATCTCCTTAGCTTGTAGTCGTATGTTTGAAGAGGATGCATAATAAATTTTCTTTGAGACTTGATAACAATCTTGTTTAAAGAACCTTCGTCCTTCATGCTTCTACGTGTCTTGTGACTTCTTCATAAGTGAATTAGCATTCGCTTCTACCTTCTGAATTTTATGTGATTTGTGATGTACTGTTGGAGGAAAATGAAATAGAAGGTCTAGATAAAGAACTATGATGGTAGTTTGTGACGCTGGATTTAGATTGTGATTTTAATAATCATTTTTCAACTATCATCCTGAAATGCTTTTAAAATTCCCTTGGAAATTAATGGTTAATCTATTTTAATTTAATCATGGTTCTTTTGGTGTCTCCTTATTATGTTGAACAAGGTAATTGGAATGTATGCCCTCAAATTCCTATTCTTATTGCTTCCCACGACAATTCTAATTTTCATCCCAATTGTGAGAACTTGTACAGATAAGATATCTTTCAGCCCTTAATTTGGACACCCAAGGGTATTTAATTGGCTTCAAGGTTCCTTTTATGCTTGAAGTTGCAATTGTTTGAATGAGGCATTCTTCCAGAGGGTCTCTACCAAGCTGCCATTCCTTATTTTTTATTATTATTATTATTTTATTCCTTGGGTAACTCATTAACGATGAGTCAATAACTAATTTTAGTAGGCTCTGCATTCTCCCTGCAGTTCATTTTTCTTTTTACCTCCCCTCTTGCGTAGACTTGGAATCCCAATCATGATGTGTTATGTCTAGAAAGAAGACCTTGGCAGAACCGTGAACAAGGAAATATCCAAGGTGCATTGGAGAAACCGGTAATTGGAAAGTTATCAAGTTTTTTTCCCTCTAACTACCCTTCAGCTTATGAGCCAGCCTTGTCAAAGTAGTCTTCTGTAAGTTTCTTTGGATTGGAGTAGGCAAAAATTTGTCAGCCATGTGAGTATTATATTCTGGCTGCCTGTTGTACTTAGCAATTGGTTCTGTTTACATTAGTTATGAATCTGATAAATGCTATTTCAGCATGTAAGGTTGCTTATTGATTGAAATTGTCCAGGTAGCTTTTCTGTTTTCCTTTCCTCTATTTTAATGCTTCTATTTGTGTAATTTCTACTGCAACACATGATATGGGCATTTGATCTCTACCAATTGGTGTGCTACGAAGAGCATGTAACCAACCTTAATAGTGTTTGTGTTAACCAATTGCATCAATGTTTTTGATATGTCCCTGTATTTAATGTTTATTTATTTAAATTGCCTATTGATTGATTTTGGTTATTTCAGGTTGTCAATACATGAAATTGTGTACTTCAGTTATGGAATGTTTGTTCTTTTATGCTTTTCTTTTTTGTGGCTTATGGAATATAACTTCTCATTATGTTTTAGTGGACCTGCTTCATAAAACATAAATGGAATGTTCCATCACTTTTTTGGAATTCATTTCATTCTTGAAATTGGTGAAAATGGCAATTTCAGTCACAGAAATGATATTAGAAGTTCTATTTTCTTTCAGATTGTGTAGCTATGAATTTTCTTTGCTGCGGTGCATTTTGTCCTTGCTCTTCACTGAAAGGGAAAGGTCTGACTGCACATAATCTTTCAGCCAAAGAGCTAAATTCAAGTGAGTATAATTGAAATATGGTTGTTATAAGTTCTCTTTTCCTTATGCTAAAATTTTTTATTTGAAATTACCTTTTAATGTGAATGGTCCCCTGGTTTATGCTTTTGGTTTATTTCTCACTAATATCAGATGATTAGGTTAGTTAACTATGACGCCGCTATTGCTATGTCTAGGGATAGCAAGCTATCAAGCTACCTGTGAGCAGCATAGGTTTCTCCTAATTATAGTCTGAGTGTGTCACGATTATGATAATTGCTAGGATTCACTTATGAAAATAAGTGCTTAACATGTTTTCCAGAAGTGTTTCTACTCGGTGCCTTTTTAGTGCTTCTACAACGAGCACCAAGTTTCTAAATTAAACAAAAAAAACCGAAACTGCTATTTTAGAAAGTAAGCACTTCTAGAAAGAGAGCGTGTTTGGATGTTTGCTGCAAAAATACTTCTGTTGTAAGTTAAGCCTTAAATAAGCCAAGCTTGTTGTCATACCTTAGAGCCACACCCCTGCATTGACACATGACAAATGGCCATGTACCCATAGTTGTGGACCCTGTAAGCACGCGTAGCCTCAAAACTAAACAAACATTCTTATGCGCATAATAATAACAAATAATTTAACTAACTTCTATACCTCAATAAAATAAGTTTAAAATTCTCGAGTTGAAAAGCAAAGGTCAAATCCTCGAAATAACAAATTATAGGATTTAACACTCTACGATAGTCCAACATTAAGTCAAATTACAAGCAAGGTCTAAGATCATAGAAAATAAGAATCTAACACCAAGAACATAATAAAGATTGAGATCACACCTTATTCGACCGACTAGCTAGCCACTTAGCTAATTACTCTTAAATCCGAAAAATTAACAACAAAAGTTAATGATCCTAATGATCTGCTAAAAATAACTGAATCATGCAATGTTTTGAATAGAATACATGAACAATAAATGCTTTCTTGATTCAATAAATATTTTATAGTCTCATTAGATAAAAATCACACTTTAAGAAGTAATTGTCAAAACTTCCAGAAGAGTATGTATGTGTGTGTGTGTGTATATATATATATATATAAGAAAATTGAGTCGTTCTTGCTGTATGTTGGTCCTTATGACTATTAGAAAACCGATCATGAAGCATATTAAGCTGAGGATGCGGTGAAAAACACCAAAATTAACACACTATAGAGCATCTCCAAAATAATAGGAGTAAGCTACCTGGATATCTTTTGCAGTAGTCATTAAAGAAGGTTGTTACTTTTGATCATACCGATTACAGCATTTTAAGGTGGTATATGTAAAAGATAATGGAAGGAAAGAGACAATACAGAATGCCACTACGAAGAATGATTTTAAAAATTGTTGTTGTTTGTTATGTTTACAAAGATTTATATGGTCATGTAACACCTAGGTCAAATCCTAGAAGAAAAGGAACGAAATAAAAAATACTCTGTGCCATTATCAGTGTGGAGCATTTTACTTCGTTCATTGAACTGAGTATGAACCTTGTTATAAAACTCTTTAAAAATAGTTGCAATATCAGATTTATCTTTAAGAAGATAGACCTATGGAACCCGAGTATGATCATCAATAAAAGAGAGAAATCATCTATGAGATGTAAGAGTATGAACACGGGAGAGGCCCTAAATGTCCCTATGAATCAAAACAAATGGTTTGGAGGGGTGATAGGATTGAGAGGGTAAAAATCTTTGAGTATGCTTAGCCAACTGATAAACATCTCATTGAAAATCAAACTTTTATTCTTGAATAAGGAAACAAGTGTTTCATGTAAGTAAGGCTTGGATGCACTAGACGGTAGTGGAGCAACATAATCTGGTTGTTTGTAGTGATAGAAGAAATACCAGCAAACCTAATCACAGAGGAATCACTTGAAAGGTAGTAAAGGCCATTGACAATGCTAGCACTGCCAATTCTCTTCCCCGATTTTAAGCCTGAAAAACATAAGCAGATTGGAGAAATAAGCATGACAATTAAGATCTGTTGTCAACTTGCAAACAAACAAAAGATTGTAGGATAAACTGGGAACATGTAGAACATTCTCTAGTAAAATATCATAACTAATCCAAACGGATCCCGTTCAAGCAATCACAGAAAATTTACCATCTGCGACTTGCACCTTTTTCTGCACATAAGTTGGAAAATTAGTGTGGGAAAAATATGCATTACCGGTAATTTGATCGGTTGCGCTTGAATCAACAATCCATGTCTCACCTGAGTCAATCATAGCTGCAGCAGAATGGCCCGAAGTACCTAGTTGAGCCATGAAAGAATTGCTGGTCATCAAGGATTTAGAGAGAAGATTGTGCAAATGGCCCATTTCTGCCTTTGAGAAAGTGACAGTGCTTGGTGTAGTAGTTGGTGGGGGCTGAAGCACTGATTTGGTGAAGTAGGACCTTGTTTTGGAGATCTGTTGGGCACCCAATCAGTGAGTTTACCATGAATGGTCCAGCATGTGTCACGAGTGTGAAAAGATTTGTTGCAATGGTCACACAGTTTTTTTTTGTGAGGCAAGCCGATTTGAACGAGCAGCATAGCGAAGGATTCAGGTTGAATATACGAAGAGCCACTAAGCATGACATGATGACGATGTTCTTCACGCGAACCTCAGCAAACACCTCGTCAATAGAGGGTAAAGGATGCAGACCTAACAATCGTCCTTGAACTTCATCAAGTTTCCTATTAATGCCAGGAAGTCATAAACTCTATCATTATCTTGCAGTTTCTTGAATAGGAGAGCATTTTCAAGGTCTTTCCAAAAAGCAATATTGAAAATATTGACTTCCTGCCATAGTTTCCGCAACATGCTGAAATATTATGTAACATCAAGATTACCTTGTTGAAGATCCTTGGTCCAATTCTGTGGCTCGAACAATTGTGATGAATTATCTAAATCCGAGTATGCTAAGCGAACAACATCCTAATTTTCTGTTGGTGTGGAATAGAGAAGATAGGTCTCTCCAATGGTGTTTTCCATAGAGTGAATAAGCCACGCCATTACTATAGAGTGGTTGGACTCCCACATTGCATAAGAAGGATAGTCCTGAGATAGGTGTGGAGAAGAACCATCCATAAAGGCATATTTCCCCTTTCCACGAATCACCATGGCAGGCAGCCAAACAGGACCATTGAAGGTAATTTCTTTCATTCAGCTTTTGGGTGGTGATATGGAGGGTGGGAGAGGAGTTTTTAGCCATAGTAATGGGAACAATTGTGGGGATAGACTTGGATGTCATAAAAAGCACCTCCAAAAACTTATCCCTGCTTGATCTTGACATTATAGCTTTCTCAACTTGCCAAAATCTTTATTTCGTCTGATACCATAAAAGATAAGGGAAGGAAAAAGACAATAGAGAACACCACTATGAAGAATTATTCTGAAAATTGTTGTTTGTTTTGTTTACAAAGATTTATATAGCCATGTAACATTTAGGTCAAATCCTAGAAGAAAGAAAAAAAAAATATACAATTGTCTAAATATAACTCCGATCAAATACACACTAGCCGTATACAGAATAAATGCGGCTAGTCTTATAGCTAATGTTCTCAAGGTGTCTTACAATATGCCCTCTTTTGTGGCATATTTGGCATTGAGGGCAAGCTTATGCAGGCCTACCATAAAAAAAAAAATAGGAGGGTGATAATGTGAATGGTGATGAGGCAGAACTGGCTTCCTTGATCATGGCCTATGGCCTTGTGAGTGGCAACATGAGGAGAATTGATAAGCATTACCGTGAGGTTGAGATGAAAAGAAATACCTAGCCACATGTTAGCAGAGATAAGTGCATATGAATTAATATGCAATGATGAAATTTGAGTTGGAGAAGCGAGTCACTACTCTTGTGTGAGTAAGTGCAAATCTTCAAAAGAGATCATGATTGGCCTAGTGGTGATGAAAATCACAAATGGTACAAATGGTTCCTAGTCAAATCCAATGCTTCAAAGATATAAAAAGACAAGTGTCTTGAGGCTCAACTTATAATAATAATATTCTTTCTTTTGCTCAAGATATTCTGACATGGAGGATGACTGTCTAATAGTTTGGAGTTCAAACTTCATATGGAGGAATGGAGATTGAGTTTGAATTGTATATAGGTGTTCAAGCTTCAACCAAATCGCCTGAATTGTGAAGAGGTTCAAAATTCAACTCGCAATTGGTGAAGATAAAGTTGCCATTAGCTAACTTTGAAAAGCCTCCTCATGCTTGAACCAATTAGAGTAGTAAAAGGCCATGAAAGCATTATCAAGAAGATAAGGACAAGTCAAAGTAGAGCCTTTGTAAAGAGTTAGTTGCAAAATATGAATATGAACCGAGAACTTTATAGAAGAAACTTTTGTTAGTCAAGTTGCAAGGAGATATGGTGTAATTATTTGATACGGTTAGCATGAAAAATCCATGGTCCAGACTTATTACATAAGTATGGCCATGGAAAAAAAGAACAAGGAACAAGAAAAAGTGAATGAGGAAAATACCAAAGAAGAAAGGCTTGTCTTTCGGATACTATATAGAGATTAGATTTGCTTCCTTAAGAACTTTCTTTCATCAATACGACAATATATATGTTATAAGATTTAATTCTATAATAGTGAAGTAATTGGAAAACAATTAGAAGAGTACATGTTATTTGTTATTTGCAACAGCTTTAAGCATGATTCAGAGATAAAATCTTAGACTATTGGAAAACAAGATATCATGCAATTATGTCTCAAACTTGCCAATGATCTCAATTAACAATGTTAATTGATGAAATACTAAAAGAACTTCCAAACCTAGGATTGAGGGGTGCAAAGCATTGCTCTAAAATCATTTTTCACCCCATATGTGTAAGAAAAACTGATAATACTATGATCATTATGGTAGACAAACCTAAAGTCTTGTGATCCCGGTCTAGCATGTCTTAGCAAAAATGCTACTCAAAGCATTTACAAACCCAAGCATATGGAAAGATGATGTGTTTGTAGTCGCACTAATTTCTCTCTACAAACTCGGTTACTAGTTTTTACAAAAATAATATATAAGAAACTTTCAAAGTGAATGGCCACATGTAGATCCAACCATTAGAAATGTAGCCATTGGATAACCAAAGAAAAAGCTTAAAGAGAAGATGGAGAGAACAGGAAAACGATGGCTAGAGATTAGAGGACTCATCCATGCCACCACCACCACCAGGACCACCACCGTAAGGCCGAGCCACGCCATGATGCTTAATCAAGCTCATATGTTAGGTTAAATGAGCAACCCTACGGTAACCAAGTAATAGGGATGTTATGTGTGTGTGCGCGCAAACTATCAGGTGGCTTGGTCCACATCCCAAAAGGTTAATCTGATAGGAAAGATTGTCCTAACTCTTTATTTGCCTAGGAACACTAGTACACAGCTGATGTGGGACTAAAGTAGTAGGCCACATAACAAGCTCCTTCCCCCTCAAATTCTTGACGCCCTCGTTAGGGGATGTGGACTGACCTTTGCCATAAGAACTAGTCCAGGGGCTCTCCCTTGGTCCCTTGGGCCCCTGTCACCTAGGCTTATACACCTTTAGTGCCCCGAAAGTAGCTCTGATACGACTTGTCAAGCGGCTAATTCTACATCCCAAAAGACTAGCCTAATAGGAAGGGTTGTCTAGCCCCTTATAAGCCTAGGAACATTCTAATATGCAGTCTATGTAGGACTAAACTTGGTTGTGGGCATGTGATAGAGCACAGGTGCGTCTGCGTGTGCTTGTGTGTGCTTGTGAAAAGTTTAGTCTGCATTTATTGTGGCACTAAACCTTGTGTGTGCTTGTTCATGTGTTTGTAAAAGAAGCTTGGCCTAGACTATAAAGGTTAATATTTCCATCACTTCAAAATAGTATGCCCTTTCTTATTGCAAATCTAGCAAAGAAAGTTGGCTTGAGCTTGTGTGTGGCTATAGCGATGTACATCTCAAGTGATGGATTTGTATGTGTATAAAAACATAATCTAAGTAGGAGTATTCGCAAAGGAAAAATAGGAACAGAGAGATCTCAAAGAAGAGGTGCTTCCTTATAGATGTCATGCATGATGCTCGGAGATATGAGCATGTGAAACCATGCTGTTTATTCAGGTTAGTGGTGCAAAATCACATATTATCTTATGACTAATTTTGATTTCTACCATATATTTAGTTCGTCAATTTAAACCCAGCTGGCTTTGAACTTCTTCAAGCTTCTTAATCATTTATAGAAAAACTGTACAATAAAATTGTGCCTAATACTTCATCTATTTCAGGCATGATTGTAGAATTCAATATTTTGTAATAATTTAAATTTAGTGATCCACAATGGAACTTATAGAAAATGAACCAATGAGTTTCATTTTGACTTCAGAGCAATTAGTGTCATTTATTTGGAGCCAGGTATCATGGATAATAACGTAGCTTATGTTGTGGCTGTCCTTAAGCTTTTCTTCTCTACCCCGTAATAACTATTTCTTTAATTACCTCCTACCAGCTTGCCCTAAAATTGTTTAATGAATAATGATCTGGGTTCTCCTTGTTTAAATTGTATGGCAGTTTCCATAGAAGCCCTTAGAACTTTAAAAATTGCATACAAAAGCCAAAGATCTAGTTCTACTATATAAATGGCGCATGCATTTTAATCAACTAAAACCATGACAAATAGTGAAGAATATATAACATGAGTACCTACATGAAATCAGATAATTTTTAGAGGGGTACACTACCTGCTATTCTATCCAAAAGAAGTATCAATTCATTCTTGAAATGAAGTTCATTAAAGAGGAAGCAATGGTTTGTATGACTAAAATAGCATCAAGCATTTGTCATTGAGAAACAACCTAAATACCAAATTTCTAAGATATCAATTAACTTCACAAGGGAAACATTTAAATTAACATCAATATATAAATATACACAAACATTAGATATACTACATGCCGAGGAGGCGGCCGCGACAGAAGGTTGGGAGGCAGGAAGATAAATTGCGGTACAAGACGCATCTCCATCAAGGTAGGCCTTGTTGGCATATGCACCATCATTGAGGTTGAGGGCAAAATCAAGTGGATTATACCTGGCAGTGATGATGCTGGCCCATATTGTGGGAAATGAAGGTGCAAAAACAATCATAGATCTCCAGCGCCTTGAATTGGATCCATGCAGACTAGGATCGGATCAGGAAAGTGGCCTGGCAATCGTCAACGTCACGATCTCCACGGAAGCAGCAAGAGAAACAAATGGAGTGGAGTTTGTACTTGATAAAGGAAAAGGAATGGAATGGAGGATCCATGTATGGAGGGACTTGGTCGAGATGTGATTAGGTTTTGGAATTGGGTTAAGAGAAGTGTGTGTATATAGGAAAAGGAAGGTTTAATGGACACAAAGAACTCAACTCGTTTATTTTATATTTACTAAATAAATGATATTTGTAGGAAATAGATTTACTGAATAGCTTTCCCGAATGACATGGATGTGAAGTCAGCATTGATTGTCATTTTTTTTTATAAAAAAGATTAATTTTTTTAATTATCAAAATCCTAAATCTAAACCCTTGATTGTGAACAATAAACCAGAAACCCTTTCCCTCAACACTAAACAATAAATCACAAACCCTAAGATTTAAGATTTAGTGTTTGGTGTTAAGTGTTTAATAGTTAGGGTTTAGGTTGTTAAAATTTTGGGTGTAGAGTTTATAATATTTGGGTTTATGATTTTAGTTTTTTAGATAGGGTTTTATAATGTTTTATAATTTTTAGTGTTTACAGTTTATACGACGTGGAGGATGATTGGATGCCAGTATTCAATAAACCTAGTTGTAAATATATCATCGCTCTACTAAATAATAAAATAGTTGATTCCAAATATTTTCTATATAAACATTATTTTCAAAAATTATTAAATAGCAATAAACAGAAACATTTTAAATATTAAATACTTGTATCTTAAATTTTGTAAATCTGCCTGCCACTACGGCCTAAGTTTCTTTTAGTTTGAGCATACTTATTTTTTAAAAATATATGTTACTTCATAAAATAAATTACTTTTTATTTTATCCAAACTAAAATTTTTATATAATGTTATATATATATATGAGTTGATCAGATGAAAACCTCATAATAGATGCACACCACAAATCGCTAAGCACCAGTGTCTTTTTAGAAATATGTGAGTATTTTAACCAAAAACAAAATGTAAGAATGGGATAGGATAAGCTATCATATCATACTTTTATATTTTGTTTGGTGAGCCAATAAGATATGATGTTTTATCATATTAACCAATTTTATCTTATCCACAACTTGATAACTAATCTTATGGGAGGATTGGGATAGAAATGATAAGATAGGATAAAAATAGAGTTTACCTATTGATTCTTTTTACCATAATCTTTTTCTCCTTATCTCTTGAAGAGATCGGCTTCGATTGAAGGGATTTTCTTCTTTCCCTCTTGCTCTCTAGTCTAGGTTTCTAAATCCATTATATTCATTCATAAAGAAATTTATCTTTGTGCTTTTTCACCCTAACATTTTTGTGAAGTAAATACTTTTAATTAGTTCCAGGGAGTGTATGGGTTAATATTTCACTCAAACTCTCATGCAAGCACACACACAATGTAAACAATCAAGAGATGGGACACAAAATCGGTAATCCAGTTCGGCACACTTGTCTACGTCTGGGGTGTCAAGCCTAGAGATAAAATCCACTAAAGAAAGGAATAAAAATGAATGCAACACATTCACTCATCTCACAAAGGTTACAATAACTTTCTCTTGATTACCTGATGCCTATTCTCTCACCCACTCACTTGGGTCATTCACTCTGGTGACTCATCTTAAATCTCAAAGCATGGGCTCTTATATAAACGTCTTCATGTCCTAAATATAGCGCAACTCTCTTTTAGAATCTCTGCGATGTTGCGCCTTCAGTTGTGGTTGAGCTTGCAACGCGGCCTACCTGCTGATCATGACTGAGTTTTAGCACCTGTTGCAACGTGACCTCGTGATGCCTCCAACTTTCCCGGTTGTTGAGCCTGAGTCGATGCAATGGAATCCTCCCGATCTCAACTTGGCAGCAACTAACTTGTTTCCTCTCGTCGTCTCAGCAGTATCTTCTTCAAGGGTTGTGCCCCACATGCCGCGTTGGTATTTATTCATCCAAGTTTGATTCGTCAATCTTCTTTTTACCAAACTTTTTTTTATTCATTTAGTTTGGTACTTCACAATCTTCCAAACTTGATCCTTATTCATCCAAGCTTGGGCTTCAAATCTCTCTATATATAATTGTGTCTTCCATTGGATCCGCCCATAATTAGTTTCGAACTTTTTTTTCCTAAATTTGAACGTTAAATTGTCTTTGCTAAATATGGCCTTTAGAATCTTGTTTGTTTGCTCTTATCTTTCTTAATTTGTGTCTTCAATTAGCTTCACACCAAACTAGGCTTCAAATGAACTTGTCCTTCAAGTAGTTGATCTTCAAATGTTGATTCACTTGCCAAAGATAGATTATTTTTCTCTTAAATTTTCTCCATATGATCATACTCGTACTCCAAAAGAAATCCTCCAAGTTAATTGGCTTGCTAAAAATAGCTCATCTAAAGATGTCTTCATATCTCCATGCCATCTCTTGTTACATCACTAGGGTTGCCACATCATCATTTTATGTGCTAAATGATGCCAACTATAGAGCGTAAACTTTAACATTTTTTTTTGAAGATTATCTATTTTGCTTTAAGACAGAGATTTTGTTATTTTGTGATATCACTTTATCACCTAGTTGATATCACTTTGTTTTTTTTTTTTAATTAATAAGTTTGGTATTTTTGTGTTTTTGCTATGTTGGTAACTTGTTTATTATTTTTGTCAAGGTATGATGTGTAATTTTTGCAAGTTGCTTTTGGTGACATTGCGATTTATATATTTGTGTGCTTTATTAGGGTTATACATAATTTTTGTAATAATTTAAAATAGGAACTAATGAAGCCAAATTATTAACAAAATGATAAAAAAAAGGAATCTATTTTAAAAAATATATATATAAGTATATCATAAAAGACAATTCTGTCTATTTATATATAATTCATATCATAGTAAACTTTAAACATAAGATAGGATAACAAAATGCGCCTAAGTTGGATATAGATATTTACTTTATCCAAACCAAATTTTTATTATTATGTAATGTTTATCCTTGTGTATATGCGGATGAAAACCTACCATAAATACATGGAATTTCCAACCATGCAATTGTATATGATTTTCTAGTGCGTAATCATATGTTCATTCTTAATGTCCGTGACACCACAAAGGTAGTGTTTGTTTGGAGGGATTTGAAATTACATGTAACTTGAGTTATTGAGTTTTTGAAATTGTTTCATGGGATTTTAAAAACTCATGTAACTCGAATTACATCCAATAAGAGATTTGGTTTTACGACCAAATTCCCTGTAAAACGAAATCCCTTATCTTTTTGCTCCCTCACATGTGATTTATATGTGACCAATTAAAGAAAAACAAATATTATTAAACATTTATGAATAGTAAAAAACTTATAAATTTTAATAATTTATTTAATAATTAAAAATATTAAATAACTTGTTAAAATTAGATGAAAATCTTATAAATGCACTTTTTGTGGGGTCAATAATTAAATTCAAAATTTCAAAAAATTTATAATGAATTTAAATTTAATAGTTAAATTAATTAATATGCACTTAAAATTATTAAAATAATATTAAATATTATAATATAGTATTTTCAGGTACATCTAACCAAACACTAGATTTGACTTCACTGAAATTTTAAAATCCAGGTATTTCCAATTACACTGTAATTAGAAATCCACTGCATTTAGAATTACATTCAACCAAACGCCACCAAAGATTTTGTTTCATATTGCATGTGGTTAATTTTCTCCCATTCATGGAAATTCCATTTACCCCTAATTTTTTGTTCATCACAGAGGAGTCTGTTACCTCTAAATTAAACACTAGATCCGATGCACCATTGCGGGTAGCTCCAAGTCCACCACGCTTCTCATTGTCTCCTCAACCATCAGTGATCGAAACTATTCAACTCAGCATCAATGACATTAGAGAAGTTACTGAGAACTTTTCATCTTCTTATAATATTGGAGAAGGAGGTGTTGGCAGTGTTTACCGAGCTAAGTTGACGGACGGTAGGATAGTTGCTATTAAGAGAGCGAAGAAGGTATTCTATTTCTTAGCATAACTTTACTTATTCCCTTAAAAATAATCTGACTGTCATATACTCGAATATCTTCAAAAAAATTATTTTGGTCTTTTGGGCCATCAACTTCTAATCTTCTTTCCTATTAATTTTCTATTTCAACGAATAGAACAGGAAGTAGCATATATATTTTAATTTGTAGGTGTTTTATTGATAGGAGTTTGTTACAGGAAAACTTTGCAGCCCTGAAAGCTGAATTTAGTAATGAAGTTGCACTGCTCACCAAAATCGAACACAGGAACCTGGTGAGGTTACTTGGTTACCATGATCAAGAAAATGAATACTTAATTATTACTGAATATGTTCCTAATGGTACACTCAGGGAACATCTAGATGGTAAGCCTCGATTGTCCAGACCTAATATATATTTTTTGTAGTTAACAATGAAATGATGGATCATTTTCATAAGCAGGTCGACGTGGGAAGTTTTTGAACTTCAGTCAACGACTTGAAATTGCGATTGATGTCGCACATGCCCTAACTTATCTCCACCTATATGCAGGTAAATCTCATGTGTGGGTAGGCTGAATATCATGGGCATGTTTCAGATGCAATCTAAACAACCCGACAATTAAAAGAAAAGAACGGAAAATTAGAATAGAGGTTGTGTCTCTCTTTTGGAAAGAAGAAATGAAGTCGAGTCAATGCTAATCAGTTTATGTACTCTTCTTCTATTGAAAATATATTTTTAAAGAGTACAGCGAAATTTCCATTTACAGTCAGTGTATTATCATTGCTGACGATTTTGGGTGACTTGCTCAAATTGATTGTTTGTCAGAAAAAACCATAATTCATCGGGATGTGAAGTCATCAAACATTCTGCTGACAGAGAACTTCAGAGCGAAGGTAGCCGATTTTGGTTTCGCTAGAATCGGTTCTAGTCAACCGGATGAGACGCATATCTCGACAAAAGTCAAAGGAACAGCTGGGTATCTTGATCCAGAGTATTTGAAAACATATAAACTCACGCCTAAGAGCGATGTCTACTCCTTCGGTATGTTGTTAATAGAACTCCTCTCTGCACGTCGACCAGTAGAAGGGAAGAAACCTCCCAATGAGAGAATTACGGTCCGATGGGTAAGTCTTGCATAACTTAAATAAGTGCGGCACTGAACACATCCCAAGTACTGAGTGTCTATTTTTTCGGTTTTTTTTTCCAGGCATTTGACAAGCACAGCGAAGGAAATGGGAGAGAAATATTGGATCCTGCCCTGGATGATGAAATAATAAATGATGAGGTGTTACAAAAGTTGCTCGGCCTGGCATTTCAATGTGCTGCACCTACACGGCCAGATCGTCCGCATATGAAAGAAGCTGTTGAACAGCTTTGGGACATTCGTAGGGACTACCGGAGAAAAAACCACAGGATTGTACCGTAGATTCTTATCTTTGATCAATTCCACAAGAAAAAAAAAAGAACGGAAATTAAAACATGATGTTGTTCTCATGCAGGATTGAAAGAATGCTAGCTGGACATTGTAGATTGTGAAGAAACTTAATCTTGTGATTGTAATTGTATAGTTTGTGATTCATGTGTTTCTTAGGGTGTTTGGTAAGATTTGCAGGAATTGAACCAATTTGAAGGTACAGAATGTGTGCTATTGTAGCATTCTGGAAATAATATTGATTGGCTTTAAAACATGGAGCTCATTCTTTTGTTGGTTCTTATCATTGATCATGTTGTGTTTAGATTGAGAGAAGGTATCTGGGCAAGAAGAGAATTTTTTTTTTTTTTTTTTTTTTTTTTGAAATATTTGTTTCTATGTTTTTTTTATAATTTGTGTTATTGGAATGTTTAACTTCATATATATATATATAATTATTCTATCAATGTTTTTCATTGATATTGAATGATTTTTTTGCAAAGTACTATAAAAAATTATCGACACGATATACATTACCAATAAGCGATTCTTCACACTCAAGAATGAAAATATATATTGAGGTAGAATAAATGAATCTCTCATTTAGTAAAACAGTTTTTTTTTTAATTGTTTATTTTTTACCAAAAAAAATATTAGAACAAAAAACTTGTGATATCTGTTGGTTTCTTAAGTCTTCCATTTCAATTCTCCAGAGGAGCTTTCAATCATTAAAATAATAGAGCTTTTGATTTATATCAGTTTAATTAACACTGACATATATAAATACAATAGCCTGCATCTCATATTTCCACATCCTATTAATTTAAGGTTATGGATTGACTCAAATGAGAGACCAACCATCACATATATTTCTAGTGTTTCCAGAGTTCTTATGACAAAATGGAACCTGATATTAAAAATAAATAAATAAATCTGTCCTGGGAGACTTTCCAAATACATCTAATTTTATAACAAAGAGTCTTGAACTGCACCACTGAACAAATTGATAAAATGAATCGAAATGGGACGATGTTCAGTCCAATAAGATAATAGTTCGACATGTCGATACAACAGCAGTACCAGAAGAAAAGAAACTTGAAGCACCATAGCGCCTCGTTATCGCGGTATTTAAAAACTTGAATATCAATAATACAATTGGAAAAAATGGTGTAAAACAGCTTCCGATCTTACCTTGCCTCAGATTTGAGTCTCCGATCAGACGTGTTCAATGGAACGTTGAGATCTTCGCTTCAATTTTTATCACAAGCTTCAAAAGTCTTCACACCATGGAAAACAGCCCTTACAAAGTGATACGAGAGCGGCCTTTCCAAACCGCAATCTCTTGGATCTGCTCCGCTTCAGGATCGGGTGCAATGCGAGTATATGCTCGGGCATGAAATCATGTCTCGTTAAAATGCCCACTACTGGTTCTCTCTGCAACGAATTAATATATGTACATATAGATACACATCCAGGACGCAATACATTAGTATTCAACTAATAAACAAGATGGGTAGGTACTAATTAGACCAGAATTCTTACATCTGATGACTTTGGAATGACCAAGAGATGCCTCAATCCGACTTCCCGAAAGAGTATGACAGCTTTTGCCAATGACATCGTTTCTATAACTGTATAAGGTGAAGTGTTTGAAAATGGATGCAGATCTATGTACATTTCCATCTCCTCGGCAGTCAGCTCAATATCGTCAATGCTGTCATGTTTGCCAGAGCCACGCTTAGCAAAATCATCGGCTGAGAAATGCTTCATGTCTCCATCGGTGAAGAGGGTGCATGCAGGCAGAAATTTCCTTTTCCTTAACAAAACAAGAAGGTGGGCCCGAGAAATTATGCCGAAGAGCAATTGGGAAGCTGCAAATGGCGGCTCATCAATCACAGGGAACCCATGATGGCCGGTAGTCCTTAGAACATGGACTATGGTGCTAATTTTCTCCACGCTGTCGAACATTTGCAAAGGACCAGTGACAACGTCACTGACTGTCAGTTGTCTCATGTATGGTTCAGCATGGGCTTCAAGGTATGGAAGCCCCTTCAGTTTCACAATAAGATCATAGATATTCGCTGTAGAAGTATCGGCAACACTTTTGGATATAAGCAGAACCAACATAACAAGAGGCAGAAGCAAGAGATTGTTGGTTAGCTCTAAGATGATAACACAAACAGAAACTGTCGTTCTCATGGTCCCACCAAGAAAGGAAGCGGAACCAAGAACCGCAAAAAGGCCGTGATCGAGCGTTGAGTGTGAACCCATCAGCATACCGACAAAGCGGCCATAAGTTGCACCTGTCAATATAACAGGAACAAAAAGCCCGGAAGGAGCCACGATACCATAGCTTATGATTCCAAGAATATAAGAGGTGACAAAGAACAGCATGATTGAGAAGTTAGTGAACACATCATCCGTGCCGGCACTGTAAAGATTTCTGATTGTGTCATCATTGGTGTTGAAAAATAAACTTGCTAGATCATTGTAGTGATCTGGAGCACATTGGAATTTCTTAAAATTGCCTGATCTGCCTATTGAAGGGCAATCTTCCTTTAGTCCAGTTGGGCAAGGCCTACAAGAAGCGAGCCAGGGCAAACCGAAAAGACAACATGATGTCAAAATGGAAATACCAGCGGCAAGAAGCAATTTGCAAGCAAGGCCTTTCCTGAGGAAAAGATATACAGAATGGTGAATTAGATAAACATGTGTTGTAAACAGAAGGATAAAATTTGACAGCAATTTTTGAAAGAAGAGAGATGCATGGTCATGAAATAATAATTTTGCAATGTTTCATATACAAATACCAAAGACCTTATTCAAATCAAATCTTCTCAAGAATCCATAACGAACATGAAACAATAGAAAGGAAAGAAATAGAAACTGATACTCACTCGTTAATCCAGTTATATATTCGAAGAACCTTCTCCAAAAGGAAATTGTAAAGGCTACCCAATATTCCTCCAATGATACCAAGAGCAATAACTGGAGGCAAATCCACAAGATGATAGGTAATCTTATCAGCCGTTACATCGAACATTATCAACCCACCCTGTCCAAACAAGCCACATTTGCCACTCTTACAAATGTCAATTAATGCTCTCAGTACAACAGCAACTATAGCAGTCGAGAAGAATGCTCTCCAAAGTAATGCATTTCTCCACCTGTGTCATAGAAGTACAAATAGCACGAATAGGTACATGTTTGCCCTTTAAGAACTTGAAAACCACCATATCTACATATTTTCTCAAAAACAGATGGAACAGGAATAAGAAATTGCTACAAGCACAGAGAATGCAACTTCAACCAATTTGCATAAGCATCAGTCCTCAATCGGGCTGTAATAAAGAAAAAGGACCTCCGAACACAGAAAATTCTAAATCAGCACAGTTCATGAAAGAGAAAAGTGCACTACATTCATAATGACCCATTTCACTAATTAATGCAACCTTAGTTCAAAGAACAAACATATAGTTAATGACTTCCAAACAAGAGCAGCAAACAGCTAGGCCAAAATGATTTAACTTACACTGTTGGTAAATAATGTCATCTGATGGATGACTCTAAATTATAATACCACATTCAGGAGCATACAACACAAAATAAATAAACTACAATACAGCGTGCATAAACAGAAGAATGAACACAAGCCTAGATATTTTATTTAAGGAACCAACCGCCACACATCAAGAAAACAGATCTGAAGGAAAAGTAAAACAGAAAGGATCCTACCATGATGCCACGGATTCAAGAGCAAACAGAACACCACCAACAGGTGCCCGGAAAGCAGCAGCAACCCCAGCACCAGCTCCACATGTCACAAGATCGCGCCGGTCTCGGTCATTTTTGAAGTACCTAAGCCATTTGCATGTCAAGCCATACTTTCGTGACCCTCCCTGACCTAGTATAGATGCGATGCATGCACCAGTGTGCACCAAAGGTCCAGCCTTACCCACATAGAGAGAAGAAGACACTGCAGCAATACTACCGGCAATCTGCAATCCAAATGAGGACATAAATCCCAAATAATGCCAATTTTTCTGAATTCAGAAACCAGTTTCATTCCAAGATTTCAATACAATTGGATTTAATCTTTCAGGAGAAGAATATACTAAAATTCTTGTTCAAGCCTACATCTTTTCTTCTGAACAAATTATTCTAACTTCAAAATGCCCTGATTTCTAATCAAGATGAGAAAGAACTAAAAAAAAAAAACAAAAAGAAAACGAGCAGACTTCCAATCTTCAACCACAAAACCAATGGTTGGGAACCAAAAAAAAAAAGAAACACCAAATTCGTTCCCGTTCTTCTAAATTCTAGCACCCACATCAAAACATCAAAATCACAAATTGGAATTCAATCCAGAAACCTGAATTTATTGCTTGTCATCACCCTAAAACAACATAAGGTTAAAAAGACTCACCTTGACAACCAGAGTCCTCAATGAGAATATATCCGGAGCATCAACGCCATTCAAGTAAGCCTTCACCTCCGGAATCCCTGACCCCGCCGCCGCTGGCGCAATACAAGCAGTGATGACCGAAGCAAACATCGTCAGAACAAAATTAGATACAGCAAACACCGCAAAAGCCCAAGCATACCTAATAATCGCAAACAAAAAAAAAACCAAACTTTTTCAGCAAAGAATCAACAAACAAACAAACAAATTAAATCTCTGATCAAAACCAATCTCACTTGTTAGCCAGCATCATGTTGGAAGTGACCACGAACTTAACACCGGCGATGTTCTCAACAGCGAGATTGTTAAAGAATCCGACGCAGCCCGTGATCCCGCCGATGAGGAAGCAAAGAATCCACTTGAGCAGGACGTGCTGGAGGATCTGAGGCCGGCCATGGCTTCGCCAATCGTGCTTCATGAAGTCGCTCTCGATCATTCTGCCCCGCCCCCAAACAAAGATCAAACAACAAAAGAAGTAGGAATAACAGCAAGAAGAAGACGCATATCAAAGGCTATAGTTTTCATACTCGAAATCGAGGCTCTCAATGGGGCAAACATTGGAGCCGATGAGGGCCACCTGGGAGGTGGCGTTGGAGGGCGAGCAGCCGAGGTTGATGCGGTGCTCCTGCTCAAGAAGGGGGAGGTCTATCTCGTCAACCATCTCCGGCTCGCCGCCGGCGTCGCGGAGGTGGTTAGACGCCATGGATTAGAAGCGTCTTAGAGAGCTAAGTGAAGATGATTTCGCTCTCGTTTCGTCTCGAGAAGTGAAGTTGTTATCGTGGAGGCGCACGTGAGAAGCACGTGAGAGGAAGCGAAGAAGGACAGGGAGTCGCCCTTTGGTACATGAAGCCATAATGTTCACACTTTTTTACATTGTTGTTAGGTAAAATTATTTCTAAGTCCCTCAAAGTTTGGCTTCTTCTCGAAAAATCCCTCAGACAATTCAGTAAGCTTTTCGGTCTTTTTATTTTTATTTTTTAATCAGTTGAATAACTTCTGTGTTCTTGGATTTTTTATAATATTACTTATAATTAGTAGATTCAAAATCTACGCATGACTGTGAGCTCTTATTTGTATAATTTATCTTATTTTATTAAATATTAGGGGTTTTTAAGTTTTTTGATCTGTTGATTTTTTTTACAAGTCACGGACCGATCAGAGAGCACCAATAGAAAAATAGGATCTCCCAATAAATAATAATAATAATAATAATAAATTTATATTTTGTATAAATTTTAAATTAATTTTTAGTTAAAAGATACAAGAACAAACAACATTTTTTTTGCAAAAAATATATAAATAAATAACAATTATAAGGATATATTAGTACTTATCGACTTTTTACAAGGGAAATAAAATAATTTTCTCCAGATATATTAGTATTATGAGTGAGGCTAGTTTTGTCATTTTATACTCTGAGTCTAAAATATCAGCCAGCCGCTATATCTTCTGGAGATAAACACAGACAGCCTGTTTTTCTCAGGAAAAAAAAAATCTAATTTTTTTTTTTTTAACCAGCATGTTTTTCATTGAAGAATTTTTGGAGCAAAGAAAAAACATTTTATTGAAAAACATAATTTAATCAATAGTAAATATTTCATACTATTTTATTTTAAACCATGATTCTGTAAGAATTTCAAAATTCTTTTACTATTAGAAGGTTTGGCTTTTTTTTCTATAAAAAGGTTTGAATAAATATTATGATTATTAAATAAATTGCCATATTTAGATCTAAATCCATTGTGACTGAAATCTCAACCCATCTCATGTTAAGCTCTACTTAAAATCATATAAATAAATAAATAAATAAATTAATAACTAGATCACGCCATAGATCCATTTACTCAAACCAATTTTACATAATTATTAATCCCTTCATAAACTAAAAAATAGTTTAAATTACTCATCATGTCATGTCATATATATGATATAATATTCTAATAATTTTAACTAAATCAGGGTTGTTATTGTTTAAAAAAATACATGATGCTAAAAATATGGAAGTATTATTATTATTATTATTATTATTATTATTATTATTATTTATTTATTTATTTTGATGATTTATGATATTTTAAAAATATTTAATTATTTATGATATGTAACATTATTTAAACAAAAAAAATACAAAATGTAAATGAAACCATTTATTAATGTAATGATTCACAAGGAACACTTGTTGGCACGGAACTTGATCTCTGGTCAATTTGAAATAATCCATTGAAAGATGATGTGTCATCTTTTGTTTTTTTCAGTTATTTGTTTTAAACACATTTTTATATCGAAGATTTATATAAATAAAAAATATTGATTTTGAGTTGTTTGTTTTGAACGCAATTTTATATGGTAGTTGCATATAAATAAAAGGTGTAATATCGTTTATAAATTATTTTCTCTAATAAATAGTGAATTTTTACTATTTTATACATAAATGATTGATATTAATGAATGTAGTAAAATCACATGTCACCTAGTAAATAATAAGCCAACCTAATATTTGCTATATATATATATATATATGATAGAACTATGTAAAGGTAGAACTATGTAAATAGATTTGATTTAGTAATAAAAATGTCCAGGGTGGATCTAGATGAAAATGTGATACTAGAAAAAATCAAAAGAAAATTTTCTAAAATTTTTATTAAATAATAAATTACGTAATTAAAATAAAAATAATAAAAATCATTTAAAATTATTAAGAAATTATAATAATTTAAGTTTTATAGTGTAAAAAACATTTGAAATTATTAAGATAACACTAAATGAACATTTTAAATATAAATTTTTAAAAAACGAATTGTGAGGAGGCCTAGACGTAATGATATTCTCATAAATTAATTTTTTATAGTTTAAAAACACTTAAAAATTTTTAAGATTATAATTATTTAACATGATAATAGTAAATAAAATTTTAAATAACTCAAAAAAAAAAAATGAATGGTGACATCTTAAAAAATTGTAGGACCTATTGTAACCCAAATTTATTATATATTGATGCATCATAAATTTAGTTTTATAATTTAATTAAAAAACAGTTCAAATTTTTAAAATTTTAATTATGTATTTAGAATAATAATAAATAAATAATTCAAATATTATTTTGTAAAAAATATAGATTATGGAACCCACAAAAATTATGGAGTCTTAGGCCATCTCCAACCAAAAACTCTATATTTGAAATTTCAATATACAAAAATACAACTTCTACCGTGAAAGTTTCTCCAACCAACAACTCGTTTTACTCTAAAACAAACTTTGCACTTCACAATTTATATATTCATGCCTTTAATAAATTTAATTATCTTTTAATTCTTTCTCACTTTTAACTCTTTATCTTTGATATTTATTATAAATATTTAATGAGTTTTTTCTCACAATTGATAAATATTCTAAGAATATTGTTGTTGTATACAAGCACAACAACAAGGAATTTTACAGAGAAGAGGGTATTTTCAACAGCCACCCATTCTGGATCTAATATGTTTAATAAGTTCTTCGGCAATATTGATGGACGTGGAGATAACATACCAGACTATTAGCCTCATCTACTTTCAACTTCATTAGTTGTATTTTATGTGTTGTGGTTTTTTTATTATTATCAATGGGAAATCTATGTTAGGGACATTGTTTTTAAAACCGGACCGGACCGGCCGGTTCAACCGGAAAAATCGGGAACCGGACCGCAGTCCGGTCCGGGTTAATACTAAATGTTGACTGAAATTAGAACCGGTCAAACCCGGATTAAACCGGTAAACCGGCCGGTTGAACCGGAACCGGTCAAAACCGGGTTTTTTAATTAGGTTTGAGTTTGAACCATTTGATAAGTTGATTCTTTTTAGAATTTTTTTAGGTGGCAATGAAGATGATAGGGTGGTCATTGAGGATGATGATAATGCAATGGTTGGTGTCTAAGGAATGGTTACCAATGAGTTAGATGAAGAAAATTGGCTTATATAATTGCATCTCTCTTAAGAAATTAGATGAAAATGTTTTTGCTATGTTGTCGATTTGGTAGACTTTGATGTTTATGTATGGATGTTGTGGTTAACTTGTTAAGCTTTAGCTATGTTGTTAATTTTGTAGACTTAGATATTTATGTATGGATGTTGTGGCTAACTTGTTAGTTATTTCCTATGTTGTTGATTTTGTAAACTTTCATATTTATGTATGGATATTGTGGTTAACTTGTTAGTTATTTGCCATATTGTTGATTTTGTAGACTTTCATATTTATGTATGGATGTTGTGGTTAACTATATAGGTTTTTTTTTAATATCAAATTAGCTTTATCTTTTAATATATATTATTTAATTGTCACAAAATGTATTTATAATTTTTTAAAATATATATATTTATGACGTCATCCGGTCCAACCGGGACGAGTCATCCGGTCGGACCGACCAACCCATGACCCAAATGTGAGGCCGGTTCACTTCCCGGTCCGGTTTTAAAAACATTGGTTAGGGATACTTTCTATGTTTTATTTTATTGTTCATGTAATTTGTTTTAATTTTAATAAATTTATATTTTTTGTATTATTTTCTCTAATTTTATAAACTTAAATTACAATTTATTAATTTTATTAAAATATGAAATTATAAATACAATTTTATAGTGAGATATGTATTTTATGGGGTTAAAACTAGATTAAAATTATAAATTAATGACCCAAAATTTATTAAACAACTATTAAACAAATAAATACAGAAAATAAAGAAATAAAAAAATTTGAAGTAAGGGACTGTAGCTTAAATGTTGATTCGGCGATAAAATGGCTGAGGGTTGCAGATGCCCTTAAGCATAGCTCTTTGGCGCTTATGTGGTGGACTAAGCTTATATAATCACAATCCCCTTTTAGTCTTCATAATTTATTGGTGATTTCAAAATCTCTTCATTTAAAAGCATTGTTGCAGCATGCAATAAATACAAATGGTATACAATAAATATGGAAGAAAATAACATTGTTGTTTAGGGGAGGGTGTTCATTTAAAGTGTGTTTGGTTGGGAAGTGATCTACCGAAATTATAGAAGTCTGGAAATGTGACTTCAATTAAAGTGAAATTATCATTTAAAAGTCTTTAGTTTCATGTGTTTGGTTGGGGGAAGTGTTAAATTATGAATTTTTTTTTGTCTTGGTTAAGAGTAAAAAAATTAAAATAGGGTTTACCAATAAATTATTTTAAAATTTTATTATATTTGATGTAATGTAAATTTTTTTAAATTAACATCTTAATTTTGTTATAAAACTAAAAAAAAATAAAAAATAAAACAAAAACGAATAAAAATAAAAAAAATAAAATGAAGTATAAAAAAATAAAAGATTTATAGGAAAATACAAAAATGGGTGGGGTAGGATGCCGAAGTCTTACTTTGAAAAAAAGTTTTATAAAGTGAAAGAATGAAGTTGAAGGTTTTGGAAATAGCCATTTCCCCACTTTGGCTTCTACTTCAGTGAACCAAACAAACGGAAGTGTCACACTATCTTCCACTTCAGTCACTTCGGCCTCCATTTCGGTGAAGCAAACATGCTCTACAATGGTCATTTGGGTGTAAAGGGGTAAGTCAGGAAGTGGGAGAAGTGACACTTCCTTGAAGTGGAGGAAGTGATATGACTTCCACCACTCTTATGTTCATTTTGCAGAAAGTATATGAAGTATTTATTTTTCTACTTCTGGTGTTCCTTTTTCTTTTTTAAGGACTTCAAATGAGTCTTTGGAAATGGGGAGAAGTGAGCTTTTATAGGAACTCACTTCCCCCACTTCGGTAAAAAAAATGCTGAAGTGGGTTTTAACTTCAGGTTGAAATGGGGAAAGTGAAGGAAAAGAAGCGGAGAAAATCAGTCAACTTCACCCACTTCTCCCTCACCACACTTGCACCGAAATAAACACCGCAAAAGTTGGAGGAAGTGAACTGACTTCTTCCCACTTCCTATGTTCTTTTGTTATGAAATGGAGGGCTACTTCCCTCATTTCAAGCTGAAGTGTATTTTAACTAAAACCCACTTCAATATTTTTTATGGTGAAGTGAGAGAAGTGAGGGAATGTATAAAAACCTACTTCCACCCATTTCCAAATCCTTTTGGAAGTCATGGTATCTACCCTGATTTTTCCCGCAATCTTTTCTTCTCTTGTGATAGTAAAATCATGGTTCTCTCTCTCTCTCCTTCATTAGCGTAATTCTCTTCATCTTGAGGTTTTCACCTGATTCTCTCCCTCCCCTCTTTCTTTTTCTCTCTTTCTCTTCCCTTTTCTTGGTTTTTTTTTTTTTTGGTTTTCTATCATATCAGTTTTTTTTCTTGTTATTTATTGTTAGAGACTTAGAGTTATTAATGTATATACATTTTCCATACGCTACTGTATACTTGTATTATACATATATGCATACATATACATCTCATTTCTCTTTATATATGTAACTCTCTTGTTAAATACAACTTGACTAATTGAACCATCTTCTTCTTACATGGTATTAGATGCCCCGGCTTCATTCCGACCATCCCTCTGAACCCCTCCCTCCGGTGCTACACTTAAGCACAACCATCGCACTACCAAGTCCTCGCCGGCGAAGTTCTTCCGAATCGTGGAACTTTATGACACTTCCCAGCCGTCTTTTGCCCAACTTGAGAGCTGTGCTTGGCCAGGTAGTCGTCCTTGTCACCGGAGCTCGTCCTCGGCCGACCTCGTTACAGGTAGTCGACCTCGTCACCGGAGCTCATCCTCGGCCGACCTCGTCACCGGAACTCATCCTCATCACCGGAGCTAGTCTTCATCAAATCCTTTGTCTTCATCTGACAAGCTCATTCCTTTCCCGAGAATCCCTCAGTTCCCGTGACTTCTTTATTTTCACGAGACTTCCTCAATTCACGTGAACTTTTGAATTCACGTGAATTCTTGTCTCCTCTCTGAATGCTGTCCCCATTCTAATATATATATATATATATATATATATATATATCTTATTAAAAAAAACACAAAATCTTCACTGTGTCATTTCAAGGTTAAAAAAAATCCTTTCATCATCTCCCAATTTTCTTACCCCTGTCGATGTTAAATTGAATGGCTCCAATTACAAGGAATGGTACACGACTGTGCATATCATTTTACTTCGATTAGAGTTACTTGATCATATAGACGATACATCCCCCCTCCTAAAGAGATTGACAGTTCTTCTGCTTCATGGTTCACTGCTGATCATCGTGACATGACTCTCATCTGTCAGTCCTGTGAGGTTGACATTCGTATGGAGATTGAGCATCTTCCTACTGCCTTTGCTATGTGGGACCACCTACGTCATATGTTTGAGCAGTCTAGTTCTGCTTGCCAATATGATATCTTATAGAATCTCACTTATGTCCAGCAAAAGGAGCATTATGTTCGAGACTATGTTACTGAGTTGCGATCTCTGTGGAGACAACTTGACTCTTTGGAGCCTTCCCCTTGTATGACGTGCAAGTGCTGCAAGAATCGCTTTCAGTCCCTCCAGACACAGCGGACTTTTGACTTCTTGATGCGTCTCCGTCCAGATTATGAGGCTGTTCGTAGCCAATTACTTAATCGCGATCCTATTCCATCATTTGACGATGTTGTGCGCAGTGTTATATCTGAGGAGACTCGGCTACATGCACTTTCATCTTCTCGTCCGAGTCCTACTGATACAGTCATGGCTGTGACATCTTCGAGCTATTCTCGGATATCTACACCTAGTACCCAGTTCTCTTTCTCTCCTGGGTCCGCTTCTTTCTGTCGTTATTGCAAACGGCAGGGACATGTGAAGACTAACTGTCCAAAGCTTCAGCACCGACTATCGCAGCATTCACATCCTCGTCTTTCTCCGCGACCCTCTGGAGTATCTTCTTCACCACATGTTGCTACTGTTGAGGTTGTGACTCCTTATTCCTCTGGGGCTCTTGCTTTTCAGGTTACTCAGCTTTCAGAGCAACTTCATGCTATGCAGAGCGCTCCGTAGTCCAGCTCCTCCTCTGTTATGTCTGCTGCTTCTGGTATGTTTTCCTCCTCATGGATTTTAGATTCTGGTGCTACTCATCCTATAACTGCGGATGCTACTACCCTAGTTAATCATTCTAGCACTCAACTGGTTTCTAGTGTTCGTACTGCTGATGGAAGTCTTCTTCCTGTCACGCAGTTTGGTCACCTTACGTCTTCTTCTTTCACTATTCCTACAGTTCACCACGTTCCAGGTTTAGCTTTAAATCTTATTTTTGTTAGTCAGCTTACTGATCATGGTTTGACTATTACCTTCTCTTCCTCTGACTGTTCTGTGCAGGACCATCTTACAGGCCAGAAGATTGGGACCGGACGTAGAGTTGGCGGGCTTTATCACCTAGACTCTCTTAATATTCCAGTATCTTCCTCTTCTTCAACTTGTAATCCTGCTATTATTGCTTCTGCTTGTTCTTTAGATCGTCGGCATTCTCTATTAGGTTATGTATCTAAGGATCACCTGAAACTCTTGACTAGTTCAGGCCGTCTTGGTTCTGTCTCTTCAGGCTCGTTATCTTCTTATCAAAGTTGTAAACTTGCTAAACATTCAGCTTTTCTTTTTTCCACTAGTGACTCTTTATCTAGTTCTGCCTTTGATCTAGTTCATTCTGATGTATGGGGACCTGCTCCTTCTTCTTCCCTTTATGGTTTTTCTTACTACATCAGTTTCATTGATGATTTTTCTCGCTATACCTGGTTATATCTTATCCGTTCTCGATCTGAAGTATTTAACATCTACTCTCAATTCACATAAATGGTGTATACTCAGTTCGGTAAACGGATTAAAGTTCTTCAAACTGACGGTGCTAAAGAGTATCTCTCTACATCTTTTCGTGACTTACTTTCCACTCACGGCATCCTTTCTTAGTAGTCTTGCCTTCACACACCCGCTCAGAATAGTGTTGCTGAACGCAAGCATCGCCATATTCTTGACACCACTCGTGCTCTTCTTTTTACCTCGTTTGTTCCCCAACAATTTTGGGCTGAGGCTGTTCTTACTTCCAACTATCTCATCAACAAAACACCCTCGTCTACTCTCTCGGGTCTTACTCCTTATGAGCGTCTTTTTTCTTCTCCTCCTTCTTATGGTCATCTTCGCATCTTTGGTTGTATTTGCTTCATACTCCTACCCTCCATTGAGCGCACTAAACTCTCTCCACATTCTGCGATGTGCATCTTTCTTGGCTACAGCCCTGAACATAAGGGCTATCGTTGCTATAATCTTTCATCTCGTCGTCTTCGTATCTCATGCCATGTTACCTTTCTTGAAGACACACCTTTCTTTTCCTTTTCTTCTCCCCCGTTTTCCATTCTTAAGTCTTCATCTTCTTCTCCTAACCCTATTATTTTACCCGTCTCTTCTACTCCTGCAGCCTCCCCGACCCCCTACATCGCTTCTGATAGTACTTCGCCACCCACCGCATGTTCCGATGATATAGGTGATTCTACCGCTTCCTCTTCCACTCCCGCCTCTCCTGAAGATGCTCCTGTTGTCCCTCGTCGTTACCCCGATCGTGTTCGTCATCCTCCAACTCTGTATGCTCTCTTTATCTCTCCTACATATTCTCCCATTTTTCAGACATTCCTAGCTTCCATTCACACTCATAATGAGCCACAGTCATATCCTGAGGCTGTTCAGTATCCCCATTGGCAGCAAGCTATGACCGAGGAACTTGGAGCTCTTGCGCGCATGCATACTTGGGATTTTGTTCCCCTTCCATCCGATGTTACGCCTATCAGTTATCGGTGGATCTATCGAGTTAAGACTCGAGCTGATGGCACTATTGAGCGTTATAAAGATCGTCTTGTTGCTCATGGTTTTACTCAGGAGTATGGCATTGATTATAAGGAGACTTTTGCCCCTGTAGCAAAGCTGACTACCGTCCGTCTTCTTCTTGCTATTGCTGCAGCACGTCATTGGCCACTCTATCAGTTAGATGTGACCAATGCCTTCCTACATGAGGATCTTTTTGAGGATGTTTATATGACTCCTCCTCCTGGTTTCTCACATCCTCCTCGTCATGTATGTCATCTTCGTCGGGCTATTTATGGGCTCAAACAGGCTCCTCGCGCTTGGTTTGAGTGATTTCGCAGTGTGATTCTTTCTCTTGGATTTACAGAGAGCTCTCATGATTATGCTCTCTTCACTCGTCAGACTTCTCATTGTCTTACTATTCTTCTTCTTTATGTTGATGATATGGTCATTTCTGGTGATGATGCTAACACTATTCTTTCTCTGAAATGGCGATTACACACTGAGTTTCAGATGAAAGATCTTGGTCCTCTGCATTATTTTCAGGGTCTTGAGATTGCTTATTTTCATCGTGGTTATTTGGTGTCTCGGCAGAAATACATTTATGACATTCTTCAACGATCTGGCATCTCTGATCTTCGCACTGCTTCCACTCCTATTGAGCTGCATCATCGTCTCTCCTCTACTAATGGTGTGTTGTTGACTGATCCCACTCGTTATCGCGTACTTGATGGAGCCCTTGTTTATTAGACTATTACTCGACCTGACATTGCTTATGCTGTTCGTGTTCTTAGTCAGTTTATGAGTGTTCCTCGCTCTTCTCATTATGCTGCACTTCTACGCGTTCTTCGTTACCTTCGTGGCACTCTCAGTCGATCTCTGTTTTTCTCGGCCACGTCCTCCTTTGAGTTGCATGCCCATTGTGATGCTGATTGGGCAGGTGATTCTACTGATCAGCGATCTACTACTGGTTTATGCATTTTCCTTGGCGATTCCCTTATCTCTTGGAAAAGCAAGAAACAATCTACAATTACTCTTTTCACTGCTGAGGCTGAGTATGGTACTATGTCTTCCACTGCCAATGAGGTTTTTTGGCTCCGTCAGATTTTGATGGACTTTGGTGTTTCCACATCTGCTCCCACTCCTATCTACTGCGATAACCAGAGTGCCATCAAAATTGCAGCTAATCCCATGTTTCATGAGCGCACGAAACATCTTGAGGTTGCTCTTCATTTTGTTCATCATCACTACCTTGCTTGCAGTATTCGCCTTCCATATATTGCCTCCGCCCACCAGCTTGCTGATTTTTTCACTAAGGCCCATACTCTTTCTCGATTCTAGTTTCTCATTGGCAAACTCTCGTTTATGACCCACTGTGAGTTTGAGAGGGCATGTTAGAGACTTAGAGTTATCCATGTATATACATTTTCCATACGCTACTATATACTTGTATTATATGTATATGCATATGTATACATCTCCTTTCTCTCTACATATGTAACTCTCTTGTTCAATACAACTTGACTAATTGAACCATCTTCTTCTTACATTTATTTTTGGTTTTTTATCAGGTGTTTGTTGTTTTAGGGTATTGTTTTATCTAATCTTTTAAAGATACAGAGAGACACGGATGGAGGGAACTTTTGTCCGAGTCAGTGCATGTTTTTTCTTTTTATGTAAAACTCAGCCCATCTTTTGATCTGTTTCTCTTCTCGCTGGCTAGGATTGAGAGCCATCTTTCTTTGAGCTTCTATAATTTGCTTTACTTAACCTGAAATCAAGAGGATGATTGATCCCAATCTTTGTATTCTTTACTTTTCATTTTCCATCATCTTCAGCATCATCTCTTTTGTTGTTTTCTGGTCCATTGAAGCATTTTTAGACGGACCTATCTTTGTTATTTCACCTGTGTCTTCTCACTTTCAAGCTCACAGGAACCTTGAATTGTGTAGGACCATTAGTCCATTGTCAACATCAAGATAATTAATCTCTTTTATTAGATTATTTTTTTTATTAATATTTGGTTTTGTTTAGTCCTTTATTTCATAATAAATCAACAACATGGTCATTAATTGCAATCATTGTTAACATTAAGTTAATTAATCACCCAACTAGTCCAACCAATGGCAAGATCTCGTTTCTTTTATTAGATTATTTTTTTTTATTAATATTTGCTTTTGTTTAGTCCTTAATTTCAGAATAAATCAATAATATGTTCATTGATTGCAAACATTGTCAACATCAAGTTAATTAATTCCCACTCAACCAAGCAAGCATTATTCCGTTGTGATAACTTAGAAATTGCAACCAATGGCGAGAAGAAAAATAACAAGATCTTGTCTCTTTGATGGTAATTGTCAAATTATATGGACTATTTTGGGAAAGATTTATTGAAAAATATTTTCTTTGTTTTTGGAGATTTGATTACCTGTAAATTCAGACAGCCTGTCTCCTGATACGTAAGAGATTTTGTTGCTGATTCTTAGACTGGCATATGTGTATATAAGCCTCCTATTGTAACCTAATTCAAAATGAATGAAATTGAGCCTTTCTCTCATTCTTTTTCCACATGGTATCAGTGCTTTAGGTTTCTTCCTGAGAGTTTTTTTTTTCATTCTTTTATTGTCTGGCAGAATTCCTTTCTTCTGTTCCACTTGTCCATTCTCTCTTCTTTCTGGTCAATCTTTTTTATTTTCTCTTAATCATGTTTGAATCCATGGAAACCACAGCAACATCGGACGCTCCTGTAATAGAGAGTGTATTCGCTGTCCAGTCCGAAGACTTGCAAAATATTCAAGTAGCTTATCGATTGAATGGAAAGAATTATTTAAAATGGTCTCAGCTTGTTCGGACTTTCTTGAAGGATCAAGGAAAATTAAGCCATTTAGTAGGCACAGGTCCTTCAAAGAATGATCCGAAGTTTTCTGCGTGGGATGAACAAGAATCAATGGTAATGTCTTGGTTATGGAATTCGATGCTACCATAGATCAGCGATACATGCATGTTTCTCGGATCCGCCAAAGAAATTTGGGATGCTATCCGACAAACATATTCCAAGGTTAATGATGCTGCCCAAATCTATGAAGTTAAGACAAAGATTCAAGCCGCCAAACAAGGAGCAAGAACCGTCACAGAATATTCGAGTTTTTTGCAAGGCTTGTGGCAGGAGATAGATCACTATCAATGCATTCAGATGCGCTGTAGTGAAGATGCAGCGATTTTAAAGCGATTTGTTGAGAAGGAACGTATCTATGACTTCTTTGCTTGTCTCAATGTTGAGTTTGATGCAGTCAGAGTACAGATTTTTGGGAAACTAGACTTGCCCTCATTAAATGAAACAATTTCGATCATCTGTGCTGAGGAAGGTAGAAGAAGTGTTATGATGGAAACTGATGGAGGAGACGGATCTGCCATGTTGTCTAAAGTTGTGAAGGCTACTGAAGGAAAAGAAACCAAACCCTATTTCACCTTTTGTTCCAGCCAATCAACCCAAATCTTTCAATAGGGATTCACTATTTTGCACGTACTGCAAAAAACACCGCCATACCAAAGATCGTTGCTGGAAGCTTCATGGGAGACCCAACCGGACCAACAATAACAGAGGACAAGCACATGTTGCGAGCATTGAACCACATGATGAAGGAGGTTCAGGTTCGCATGATCTAACACAAGGATTTCACAAAGAAAGAATTGACAAATTGAGAAGTTTGTTAGAGGCACTGGAGAAACCTTCCACGGCATGTACTTAGTGTCTCAGGAAAAATTACATGGGTGGCTGACTCTGGAGCCACTGACCACATGACTTACACCTCTAAGTTTTTCACGTCCTATATACCATGCTCTAGCCACCGAAAGATAACTATTGCTGATGGATCAATTACCACCGTAGCAGGCCAAGGAGACATTTATATCAATAATTTCCTCACCCTTAAAAATGTTCTTCATGTTCCAAGATTGTTTGCAAATTTGGTTTCTATTCAAAAACTCACCAAAGACTCCAATTGCAGTATAACGATCTTTCCATCACATTGTGTCTTTCAGGAACAGGGCACGAAGAGGAAGATTGGACATGCTAATGAGAGGGACGGTCTTTACTACCTGGAAAATCAAAGTGTAAGAGCTAAAGTCAAAGATTCCCTATCTACCACATTTCTCTCAGAGTCTGTCATGTCAAACAACAATAAAATTTGGCTTAGTCATCGTTGTTTAGGTCATCTTTCCTTTAGTGTTCTTAAGTTAATGTTTCCTTCATTGTTCCAAGAGTCCAATCTAGAGTCTTTCCATTGCAATGATTGTGAACTTGCCAAACACAAACGTGGCTTTTTTCCAATAAGTAATACAAGAGCTCTCTATCCTTTTTCTCTTATTCACAGTGATATTTGGGATCCCTCAACTGTTCCAAACATTTCTGGTGCTAAGTGGTTTGTTTCATTCATTGATGATGGTACTCGAGTAACGCGGATCTACTTGATAAAAAATAAATCCGATGTTGGTACTATTTTCCGAATTTTTATACCATGATGAAGACACAATTTGATATACAAATCAAACGATTTCGTTCAGACAATGCCAAAGATTACTTCAATTAAATCCTTTCTCCTTTTTTCCAAAAAGTAGGAATCATACACGAGTCTTCTTGCGTCAATACATCACAACAAAATGGGGTAGCCGAACGGAAAAATGGCCATCTTTTGGAGATTACTAGAGCCCTGCTGTTTCACAAACACGTTCCTAAACAATATTGGGGGGAAGCTGTTCTAACTGCTGCGCATTTGATCAATAGACTTCTCACAAGGGTTCTTAATTTCAAAAGTCCCATGGAGATTCTCACAAGTTTTTTCCCTAACTTCTCTACTTCTAATAACCTCATTCCCAAGATTTCTGGTAGCGTTGCCTTTGTTCATGTCAATTCTCAAAACAGGGGGAAAATTGATCCACGTGCTCTTTGTTGTGTCTTTATCGGGTATTCGTCTACCCAAAAGGGATATAAGTGTTTCCATCCATTCACAAGAAAAATTTTTGTTACTGCCGATGTTACATTCGTCGAAAATGAGTCATTCTTTCAATATACCTATCTTCCGAAGGAGAATTTCGTCAAAGATAAAGCGAATGACTTGTTTCTTCTTGAATTTCCAACTAAATCAGAAATTCAGCCCATTCCTTCTGAGCCTGTGTCTATTCCATCTATCTCATCTGAGTCTGTTCCAATTCCAACGTTTGTTACAACTCCACCTGTACCTTTTGTTGATACATCAGAATCAGATAAAGGAATCAAAGACAATACTCAACCACTGAAGAATTATTTCAGGAAGAAAGTTCGTATTCGTCAATCTGTGCAGCTACAATCTCCCGTTCGTGCTACTATTCAGATTCCTGAAACTGATATCATAAACTCAGAAAGTCAGCCACCATTAGCTGAACCTAGCCAACTCCTAGATGAGCATGAAAGACTAAATGATGCAAACCTACCTATTGCACTTAGGAAAGGAACTAGAGCTTGCACTAAACATCCAATATATCTTTTTCTGACATACCAAAACTTTTCCCAAAGTCATAGAGCCTTCCTAAGTAATCTCCATACCATAACCATTCCAAGAAATATATCTGAGGCACTAAGAGACAAGAAATGGGAGAATGCTATAAAAGTGAAGATGGAGGCACTTGTGAAGACTAATACATGGGAGTTGGTTAAGCTGCCGAAAGGGGTCAAACCAGTTGGATGTAGATGGGTGCTTACTGTAAAGTACAAATTTGATGGTTCAATTGAAAGATACAAGGCGAGGTTGGTTGCCAAAGGGTATACTCAAACCTATGGCTTCGATTATCTTGAGACTTTTGCACCAGTTGAAAAGATGAGCATGGTGCGAGTTCTGTTGTCATTGGCTGCAAATTTTGGATGGGATCTACAGCAGTTTGATGTTAAAAATGCTTTTTTGCATGGAGATTTGGAAAAAGAGATATACATGGAAGTTCCTCCCGGGCTTGAATCTAAAGAAGGTATGGTATGTAAGTTGAAAAAGGCGCTTTATGGGCTCAAGCAATCACCTAGAGCCTGGTTTGGAAGACTCACCAAGGTTATGATTGCCTTAGAATACAAGCAAAGCCAAGGAGACTATACCTTATTTGTGAGACACTCTGATTCAGGGAAAGTGACTGCATTATTGGTGTATGTAGATGACATGATACTTACAGGCAATGATACCAAAGAAATGCAAAACTTAAAGCAACAACTTCTGAAGGAATTTGATATCAAGGAGGTTGGGAGATTGAAATACTTCCTTGGTATTGAAGTGGCTCACTCAAAACAAGGAATTTTCATTTCACAACAGAAGTATGTACTTGACTTGTTGAAAGAGACAGGGATGCTGGGTTGTAAACCTGTGGATACACCTATTCATTTCAACCATGGACTATGTATAACACTTGAAGATACAACAATTGATAAGAGTTCCTATCATAGACTTGTTGGCAGACTAATTTATTTGACGCATACGAGGCCAGATATTGCATTTGCTATAAGTGTTGTGAGCAGATTCATGCACAATTCTAAAAAAATGCATCTCAAGGCAGTTCATAGAATTCTGCAATACTTGAAGGGCAGCCCCGGGAAAGGCATTTTGTTCAAAAAAGGGGAATGCATGACTCTTGAAACCTACACTGACGCAGATTATGTAGGATCATTAGATGATAGAAGATTAACCCCGGGTTACTGTACATTTGTAGGAGGGAACCTTGTAACGTGGAGAAGTAAAAAACAAAATGTGGTTGCAAGGTCAAGTGCGGCGTCAGAATTTAGATCAATGGCAGTGGAAATCTGTGAATTAATGTGGTTGAAGATTATACTGGATGACTTAAAGATAAAGTGGGAAGGACCAATGAGGTTGTACTGTAACAATAAATCTGCTATCAGTATAGCTCACAATCCTGTGCAACATGACAGGCCGAAACATATAGAAGTTGATAGGCACTTTATTAAAGAAAAACTCGAAAGTGGCTTAATTTGTACTCCATTTGTTTCTTCAAAGGATCAGTTGGCTGATGTTCTTACCAAGGGGCTGCCAAACGCCATGTTTCAAGACATAACTAGCAAGCTTGGAATGGAAGATATCCATTCACCAGCTTGAGGGGGAGTGTCAAAATTATATGGACTCCTGTTTTTTGGAGATTTGATTAGCTGTAAATTCAGACAGCCTGTTTCCTGATTTGTAGGAGATTTTGTTGCTGATTCTTAGACTGGCATATGTGTATATAAGCCTCCTATTGTAACCTAATTCAAAATGAATGAAATTGAGCCTTTTTCTCATTCTTTTTCCACAGTAATGAACAACTATTCCAGAGTTTCCGAGGTCCCCACCCTAAATAAATAAATCATCAGAATAAATCATAACTAGCGATTACTCTCTTTTGGTTAATTTACCAATCATCAGAATCATATTCAGATTGTAAATTATGATGTGAATTTACTAATCTTTAATTTATTTGCTGGTTTTTGTAGGAGAAGTTGTCACGCCCGTTCTGCGGGGCCGGCAAGCGACAACCGCCGCAACAATGCGAAGAGAGACACCAATTCTACTCAACCCTCGAGTCACTGCAAAGCTAACAAACACCTGGGATGACACAACTCTAAACAAATATTATAAGTCTAAAATATACAAAATATGTAACACAACAATAATGTAGATGAAGCAATTCAACTAAAGCCTGAATATAGGGTTCAAAGGAACATGCTTATCATAAATATAACAAAGTTTCCAAGAAAGTAGACAAACATAAAAGCCATGCATTAAGAGTAACAATTATATTAGTGGATCCATGTTCTTATATAATGTAGCATGTTCAAGAAGAAACACACATAAAACGAGGATTAAGAAGGAAACAGCTAAAAGAATGCTCAACACTTCGGTCAGTCATAACACTACAAGGAGCTAGTGCATGGAGTGGGAGGGAGAGGATGAATAACCAGAGTCACTCAATGAATAGGTTAGCACAATTCTATGGAATACAAAATATTAAAAAAAATGACAAAACCCAAACTTTGGTCATAACACATATAGATTAAAACATTGTAGTATGTATATATATATAGCACGTATACTCATGTGCAAAAGAACCATATATATATATATATATATAACATAGAAGAGCCATCTTTTTTCTCAATTGAGTTTTTAACATTCAAAGCTCATGAATAGCATAATATGAGTTTTAAAATCATAAAACACGATATTCAACATCAAAACAATTTGCTTTCATAAAACTCATTTCTCAAAATACGAAGTTTTCATCAAATCAAATTGCTTTCCAATAAGATACAAGTGTTCACCCTCAAAGATCTGCTTTGCATAAATGCATATTTTCTCAAAATACAAACTTGTATCTCGAGCAAGAGAATCAGGACTAAGTTCAAAGCCATCATGGTACTCATGTCCTTGACGTCAACTAAAATACGAACCTGCCTCTTGAGCAGGCGAATCACGGTCTAAAAACCTCTTTAAACTCTAGCAATGGTCGCGGCTAAGTTTAGAGGAGTCAAAGCAATTATGTCCTTGACGTTGACCCACTGGGCTGTGTGATGACTCCATACTCCCGATGTTCATCAAGTCAGGACTCCACACGCCACCTGAAATGGACAGATCAACCGGGTCCATCACGCCACCTCTAAAGGCTGGTTCGTAGAGACCCCCTACTGTAGCAAGCGGGTTCCAACCCCATCATCAACAAAACATCAAGAAATGTATCATCAACAAAATTCATGTAAATCATTTCACAGGGTCTTTGTCCAAGACAAATATTCATATCTCGATGATAAGCATCATTATCGTATAAATCAAACCAAAGAGTGTAACATATGTATGGAGTTCCACAATTCAATTCAATCCAATATAACAACATAGAAATGATTATTTTCTTCTAGAGTCAAGAGTTTTGTTTATAAAATACAAAACATGGAAATTCTTTTCAGACAAATTAAATCATCAATTTATTATGATAAATCCAAAGTTTTTATTAAAGTTAACTATAAATATATTTTGAAAGAAAACAACTAGAATTGTGTAATTATAAATCCCACTCATAACTTTGGAGAACAATTCCTCAACTGTGTTACTCCTCCCCTGGATCCTTGCCTCGGTCTGAGCTTTCACTACCTAGTACCAACACAACCCCAAGGCTCAAAACCAGAAGAAAAACACAAGAAAAATAAGTAAGCATGAACTCATTCATGCTACAAGCCAAGAAATCCTAGCAAGGCTTGCGTATGGCCTGAACTTGAGCTCTAAGGGTTCCAAAGAACCTCTATGAAGGTCAACTCCCAAAACAACCAAGAAATTAAAGGTTTAGCAAAAAAAATTTTGGTGGTACAGTATCATGCTACAGTATCCCGAGTCTAAGAACAAGGGAAACAAGACTTCAATAAAGTAGAAAGGGTGGGTCATCACATCCACTTCATGATACAAGGAAAAGTGAAGAAAATCGAACAAAGCACTCAACAAATCAACAAATCAACAACAACAAGCTAAAATTCAAAGTCTAAAAACTTAGGGCTAACATGCTCATCCAACCCAAATGAAACAAAGAGAAAAATAAGGGAGAAAGAAGAAGAAGAAGAGTCCTTTGGGAATTAGGGCTCATTTCAAGACTTTTAAATACCCCTGGACAAACACGGGTATGAGCACGAGCATGCTTCTCTGCCCTGCTCGTGCACTTTACAGGAAGAACAGGGCAAGGCTTCTCAGCCCCAAGCACCACCGTGCACTTAAAGCATAGCCGGAAGCACGGGCATGCTTCTGCCCGTGCACTTTACAGGTTGCTAGAAACGAAGTCCAAAACATCCCGAGAAGAGCACGGTTTAGAGCACGGTCGTGCTTGTTTTGGGAACTGCGTTTTTAAGTCCAAAATGACCAAAAATGCTCCAAAATCCGAGACACAACTGATCTAAGACAACTAGACAATAACGCAACCAAGAAAAATTGAAACACAGCATAAGCTATATCAGTGGATCTTAAGACAGCCTGGATCTTAATAATCACTTTCTTATAAAAGAACATGCTACTAAAGTCTAAGCCAAAGTAGCACCACTTTTGGGGAAATGAATACTGGAAGTGAGAAACCCACTTTTTGGAAGTGGCACTTTCTGCAAAATGAACACTGGAAGTGACGGAAGTGATATCACTTCTCCCACTTCATGAAAGTGCCACTTTCCCACTTCCCCCCACTTAGGTTGCGTTTGGTGTTTTACTATAGAAATGTTGCAATGGAATTTAATTAATGGGAAAGTGATTGATAGGAAAGTAATTCATGAGAAAATAACATTCTTTTGTTTGGTATGTATATAAAATATTTTTAAAAAATCAATTATATAAAAAATATTTTCAAATTTAATAAAATAATTTATTAACTTAATCAATTGTTTTAGTTGGTGAGACGACAGTAGTAGAGATGTAAGGAGAAATGATAGAGGCTCGGGTGATGGATGTGTTGTCGGATTTCCTGGAGAAACAAATAAAGGCCCAGGCGATAAAGACATTTATTTTTGAGAAAACCCTAGAGAGTGAAAAAGTAATTTAAAAAAGGATTAAGGGTATTTTGGTCAAAAAAAATAGGCTCACTTTACTATCCTATAAGAATCCAACTTTCTTACCTTGTAGTAGGGAATCCTTTTCTCTCATTTTGGTGGAATTGCTCTTCCATGGCAATGCTACTTTCCAACCAAAAAACTCTACCAAACATGGTAAAGAGGTTCTTTGTATTACTTTCCTGAAAAAGTTGAGTACTTTTTCATGTACCAAACGGCAAAATGAACACCCTCCTAAGTGCTTGCTATAAAGATCTTGTATAAACTAACTGTAACGGCCCAGTGGGGCACTCAGTAACGCGCGCTACTGAGGTGATTTTGGCTGAAGGAATGCGAGCTAAGAAAATTCTAAGTATAGGAAGCCCGACCATTGGTTAGCGCAGGTGGCAAGTCAGCAACACGCGTAACGCAGGGAATTCTGTCTCAACCAGGTGGGTGAGATATGTGTGACCGAGGACGCTAAGGAATTTTACCGCAGCTGGGTGGGCGAGGTAGACATAACTGAGGGCGCCGGAAAAACTTACTGCAGCTGAGAGGACCAAGCTGGCGTGACCGAGGGCATCGAGAAAATCTGCCATGACCGGATGGGCCAGGCAGGCGTAATAGAGGAATCTTGCTGCAACCAGGTGGGTAGGTAGGCGTGACCGAGAGGCATGGGCGCGTGCGCCCAGGTGGGCTGCTGTGCATACAAGGCCAGGAGATAAGCGGAATAGTATCCGCGCATTGCCAAGTAGTGGGCAGTTGAGGCAAGCGGTTGCACCAGGCGGTTGTCAAGTAGTGGGACACTTAGCTACATGGTGAACCGACGTCCTCCAACACGAGCATATGATCCATGGACCTACAGAGTGGTGTCCGCACATGGCCAAGGAGTGAGCAGTTGAGGTGAGCTGTTACACCAGGCAATTGTCATGTCGTGGGACACTTGGCGACGTGGTGAGCCGGCTTCCTCCAACATGCACACATGATCCATGGAGGTGTAGAGTGGCTTTCGGATATGGTGAGAGGCTTGACCGATGACCAAGGTGCGAGTGGTTGTGCTGGGCGGTTATGGAGGCGATTGAGCCATTATCTCCAGGTCTTGGGGACTTGGCGAGGTGGTGGAGCGGCCATCATCCCACATCTGATAGTGGTCGATTATTGGAAGTGCCATGCTCTCTTGGGACTTAGATAATTAGACCTTTGGTCAAATGATTTTGTAGGCAAGCTAGGGTGAGGCTGAAATAGCCAAGTAGAAAAGATGTGATCAATAAGTGACTGACCTAGAAAGTCTAAGTCTTGGGGCTGACCTCTTTCGTGTGCTTCTTAGTTTACTTCCGCTTGCCTTCGTGATAGTGAGGTAAAATTTGGCGGGTGACAGACAAGAGCTGGCGTTGCGCCATCATAGTTTATTGGGATGGAAGAAAAAAAAAATTAAGTGTTAGCTACGCAAATTTCCTCTCGATGGGACTGTGACACTAACTACCATGATAAAAAGTATGGTAAAATTCATAACATGGTTTATAGGGATTATAACAAAATTCCATATGCATATATCATACAAATCAATGTAAAAATTAGAGGATTTGTTTTCGCTGAGTATGCAAATATCCAAGGATCTCTAAGTATACTGATATTTTTGTTATTAAATAACAATAAAATTGATATTAATTTATAATTTCCTTTTCAATTTTCAATTAAAAATCAATTCACCTTCTATACTCCAAACTGAAGAAAAATATAATTATATGAACTAAAGCATTTTATAATTATTAACCTTCGATTTGATTGGTGGATTTATAGAAAATTAATTAATAAAACAATTTTGGATTATTAAAATTATTTTGACAAAAAACCAATTAGCAAGTTAAAATAATAACACTTTTTATATATGACGCTTGGTGATTAATTTAAATTTTTTTAAAAATTTATCACTATTTAAATAATTGAATTATACAAAGAGTTGATGATGTAATTTTTGGGGATTGAGTCAATTGACTAGAGGAAGGACTTGGTCCCAACAAAATGTTTAGTTGGAGTGTTCTACATAGATACTTTTTATGAGGAGCAACGAAATAAAATATATATGATTTATTATTTTTAAATCAATTTAAATTTTAGATAGTTAGATATGTGTCAATTACTTATTAATATATTGGCATTTTATCATTGGCATAAAGTGCTGGTGTCTGTTGAGATGATAGGTCAAGTTTTCGTCTACTCATGGGTGATATGAGTAATCCTTTTTGTTGAAAAAAAACATTAAAATAAAAAATTCTATTATAATTTTTTTTTAAAATAAATATATTTTAGTAATTATGTTTTAAAAAAATATTAATTTTAATAAATACTTATTGGTATTTTAAAAAGAAATTTTTAATTTTATTAATATTAATTAAATCAAATTTTACCTGATTCAAATAAAAATTTCTCGTAATTTAAAATTAAACAATAGAATAAAATAAAACGACAATGGCACCCGCCATTAATCCTCCTGCTTCACAACTGCTGAAAAGTAGGGGTGTAAATGATACACCTCTACTCGTAAGCTACTCGGGCTCGACTCGATGAAAACTCGAACTCAGCTCGGTCATGGTCGAGTCGAGCTCGAGTAGCTCGAGTAATCGAATGAGCCGAGTTCGAGTATCTAGATACTTGGCTCGAGTGCTCGCGAGCCTAATCGAGTAGTAACATATATATATATATATATAATGAAAATAAGGAAAAAAAATTTCGAGCTCGAGTTGAGCTCGAGCATAATGTTTATAATCATTTTCGAGCTTAATCGAGCGAGCTCGAGTAGCTCGAATTGTGTATCAAGTCGAGCTCGAGCTATAAAATGAATACTCGGTCGAGTTCGAGCCAAGTATCGAGTACCGAATTTTCAGTCGAGCTCGAGCTCGAGCTCGCTACTACTCGGCTCGAACTCGATCGATTACACCCCTACTGAAAAGTGAACGTGATTGATCTCTGGTATGACACTGAACAAGGAATTTATCTGTAAATTTTTGGAAAAAAAACTAATTTTCTCTTTATATAAATATTTTTAAAAATTCAAAATTTATCTTTTTTTATTATTTTAATAACTAAAATTATAAAAAAAAATTAGAAATAGATTTTAAAATTTTGAATATAAATGATGAAAAAAAAGGTTAAAAGTAGCTCATGGCATCTTAAATGAATGCGAGAGGGGGAAATGAAAAAAATAAAAACCTTTTTTTTAGGATATATAAATAAATAAATTATTTTATTAAATAAATCGGTTATCACTATATAGTACATTAGAAATTCAATTAATCTTTGATTCATTGGTACGGTCGGGTCTCTTGCTTGTATTATATCAAAAAAATAGGTTCAAATTTCAGGATGAGAGACATATATGTGTTAAAATATAAATAAATTGGGAAATTTTAAAGTAATTTTAGACAATTATAAGGGTGCATATGCAAATGTCGCTCCCATAAAGTAGGTCTTATGAACCCGGTTCGCTCTGAACCGGTGTCTTGAACCGGTCCGCCGAAAAAAACCAAAACCCTACAAGCGGCGGCCATCGTCTCTCCGAGCTCGGACTCGGGCTTCGTCTCCTTCCTCTCCAGCGGAGAAACGGCGGCTGTAGGCTTCGACGTCGCCGCCTTCCTCTTTCTTCTCCCTCACCGTCAGGCCTCACTTGCTAATTGTGATCCTGGTATACTCTATCTCTCTCTATTGGTGAAGATTTTGAGACTAGGTTTTCGGTTAGAGATTATTAGCGCAGGATGGAATTGAGTTGTTTTTCGTGGTATTTATTATGTTTATCTCACTATGGATTGTATGGCTTTGTTTGAGATTATAGATGAATATCTAGGTTTATTTATTTCAATGCGCTATTTTTTGGGTTTAAAATGGCTCTTTGGTGGCATCGGTGCTTCCTAATTTCTTTGTGTATGATTTTTGTTTTTGAAAAAGAGGTTATTTTTATTAAAAAAAATACTCGAGTCTTGAAGCTTTTGCTTAGTGGAAATTTCATGTTCTTTCTGGTATTGGATTGTCTTTGGTATTAATGATGCTGGATTTGTTAGAGATTTTTGAGCGCAGCACTGTCTAAGAAGGATGATACGGTTGCTTGATATTTCAGTTTTGTGGTTTTTTTTAATTGGGTTATAAATTTGTGCTTTTGGCTTCCCTCTTTCTTAATTTCTATCATAAAAAAGGAAGAGAATTTTTATTCACTTGCAGACCTTTGATCTTTTGCTTTTGGTAAAATACATGTCCTTTCAAATGTTCAGTTGGTTGTATTGTGACGTTCAGCATTAATATTTACGTAGCATGTAGTTTCACAGTATTTTATTTTTCTGTTTCTCTGGGTAATAATGGCTGCTTGGTGCTCCTTCTTTCTTCATCTTTGCTTTTGCTTGAAAATAAGAGGGTTTTTTTGTAAGCAGTGAACCGTATGCTTGTTGAAAACCTCATGTTTTGTTGGTTAGTTTGACCTTCCTTTTGTTTGTGCATGATGAGGAAATGAGGAATGAATCGAATGATTGATGATTATGGATGTGCTGAGCAATTATTTAAGAGACCTTGTCTGCAGTAGATTTTTGGATTTCAAGTTTGCTGAATTAATAACCACCATGCTTCATGTTAGAATTTTGACAATTTTTTAGAATTTTATTGATGTTTTAATTTTTGTTTATTTGCTTTTCCAACCATGAAAAATCATTAGAATTCTTGGAGTTTCAAAACTTTTGTAGTGGGCGATTTATTCCCCTCTTGGGTGCAAAGTAACATGTGGTTGTGCATATATGCATGACTCTTCATTCTATTGCTTGAGTGGGTTGAGAGTGTGCAAAGGTCTATTTCTATTGAACTCATAAAGGCAATCCTCTCTCTTTTTTGTTTCCTCAAATTTGAAATTTAACCAGACTAACCAGACTAATTGGGTTATATTTCATCAATCCCACTTGAACTGACCTGCACTCATTCAATTTAGTTCGATCTCTAATATGTTGTAGATTGCATTGTTTTACCATTCACATATCGTAGAAAAATTTTTCACCTACCTGCATCAGCAAATTTGTCTCAGTTGGTAGAGAGAGGATGAAGTTTTATTTGGATGTGATTTTGGATGGATTGAGCTTGCGACCATTTTGTGACATTGCTGGTATATATTTACTGCATACTTGCTTATTGTCAGTTCTATTTTTTTTTTTCCTCGTTTGTGGCATTAATGGAATAGTGATGCTATGAAGAAAAAAGGAATCAAGTTCATGACTTTTCATGCAAATCAAAGTAACTTTGTTCATGCAATCCAACTTTCTTATATGGTCTGGCTTGTCAACATCGTGCAATATCCATATTATGTTTAATTTGAGTTTCTGATATTCTTAGTGGGGAAAGAATATTGAAGTATTTTGCTTTAACTTTGATTCTGAAGCGAATCTTTTATTTCTTCCTAGGAACATCAAATTAGTCTTGAAGGAGTACTGGTGATAATGTTTCTTAATGAACACGTTTCTACAATGGCTGGGCGCTGTTCTGTATCAGTGCTCCAAAAACAAGGATGTCAAACATGGCCTTCCTTTTCACGCAGCTGTTATAAAGATAGGTTTCGAGTCAGACCTTTACCTTGGCAACCATCTAATCAACATGTATGCAAAGTGTGGTGTTCTAGGTGATGCACAACATTTGTTTGACTTTATGCCCAACAGAAACCTTGTCTCATGGTCAGCTATAATTTCCGGATATGTTCAGGCTGAGAAACCTTTGAAGGCCATGGAGATTTTCTCTCACATGCCGCTCCAGCCAAATGAGTACATCTATGCTAGTGTCATTACTGCATGTGCAAGTCTTTCGGCATTGGCTCAAGGAAAACAGGTTCATGCACATTCACTGAAAAGTGGTTACAAGTATATTTCCTTTGTATCCAATTCACTTTTGTCCATGTACATGAAATGTGGTCTCTTTGATGATGCATTCTCCATCTTTAACGGCATTTCTGCACCGAATTCTGTCTCTTACAATGCAATGATCACAGGTTTTGCAGAGAACTCGCAACCAGAAAAAGGTTTGGAATTATTTAAACTCATGAATCAACATGGCCTACAACCTGATTGGTTTTCTTTTGTTGCTGTGCTTGGAATTTGCTGTAACAAAGAAGATTTGGAAGCAGGAAATAGCCTTCATTGTCAAACAATCAAGCTAGGACTCGACACATCAGCATTTGTTGGCAATGTGCTTTTGACCATGTACTCCAAATGCGGCTCACTTGGATCGGTAGAGAGTGCTTTCTGGTCTATAAAGGAGAAAGATGTGATATCATGGAATACATTCATTGTCGCCTGTTCTCATTTTGGTGATCATGCCAAGGCCTTGAGGGTATACAGAGAAATGGAAAATGCATGCGACATACATCCCGATGACTTTACATTGTCTGGTGCTCTCACCGCATGCGCAGAACTTGCTTCTATCCGTCATGGCAGCCAGATTCACGGCCATCTGATCAGGAGCAAGCTGAATTTGGACATTGGAGTTTGCAACGCTCTCATCAATTTATACGCAAAGTGTGGTGCAATTGAACTCGCACTCCGCCTATTCCATTCTATACCCAACCGTAATCTAGTTTCGTATAACACAGTGATCATGGGGCTTGGAACTCATGGTCATGGGCGAAAAGCTTTGGAGTTTTTTGAACACATGAAAACACTGGGATTATCTCCGGACTCCATAACGTTCATTGGGGTTTTAAGTGCTTGCAGTCATGCAGGGCTAGTGGATGCAGGATTGATTTATTTCGACTCAATGAAAGAAACATACGATATATCTCCACAGCTCGAGCATCTGTCATGTTTGGTTGATATGTTGGGGAGAGCCGGGAGATTAGAAGTGGCGGAGCGATACATTGAGATGTTTCCCTTCGGGGATGATTTAATCATTTGGGGGAGCTTGCTTTCCTCATGCCGTCTACATAAGGATGTTATCGTCGGAGAAAGGGTAGCGAGAAGACTAATAGAGCTTCAGCCGACTGTAAGTTCACCGTATGTTCTCTTGTCGAACTTGTATGCTTCGAAGGGAAGATGGGATGATGTTGCAGAAGCGAGAAAAATGTTAAAAGGCAGCGGGGTGAAGAAAGAACCCGGTCATAGTATGATTGAAATCGAAGGCGCCACGGCGAAGTTCACCGTCGGTGATTTCTCACATAAACGGATCGAAGAAGTTAAAGATATACTTGGAACTTTGAGCTTTCAAGCTGAGGAATTCAATTAACAAGTGAGTTCCTGTTGATACTTGCAGACATGTGCGATGTTATTTTGGGCATAATTTTGGTAAAAATAAAAAGAAATTAATTTATGATAATACCACATCATCTTGTCAAGTGTTGATTTTGAACAGGTCACTATTATTAAAATAAAAATTATATATTAGTGGGCTTGATAAATTTTGTTTTTTAAATAAAATACATTTATCTTAATTTTTAACCTAATTTCACAAATAACTATGATGTGATATGTCATAAAACAAAATCAAAACCAAAAATAAAAATAAATTTATCAAGTTCAAAATCAAAGTAAATATATCTTCTGAATTAAATTTATCCAATCCCAGATGATAACAAAACTGACATCCCAACCTCATAAGCAAAATAGAAAATAGGCATTGTTACAAAATGTTTCATCAAAATAAAGCGAAATGCATTGCATTTGATGTTGAACCACCATTTTTATTGGCATGCGTCCATCTAACCCCTACAAAAATAATAAGAATGAAATTATGATTTTAATAACTACATCTTACACTTTTATATAAAAACAATTATTAAATGTTGGCAAATAATAGACTGCAAACCTTCAACTTTAATTTTGTGATTCATGATCATGCCATCAATCTCAACAACAAAGACTTGTGATTCTCGCTTCAACATTTAATCAAAGTTTTAATATCTTCAAGAATAGATCTCTTCAAAAACATGTAATTTTTGTAATACATATATTCAAATTCAAAACCACTTGTTTAAATGACTAAAGTCTCCGTTATTTAAAAAACCCCTCATTCTTTATTGGTAACTTAACCAAATTGGATAAAGTATCAAAGATCCTTTTTAGAGGCCCATATTTATCTCTCAATTTTGTTTTGTCCAATTTAATATATATATATATATTAAAATAATTAGTTGAAAAATATATTAATTTAAATAATTAAATTTATAAAAATAGGTTAGTCGGATAAGTTAGAGGCCGTTGCTTGAAAAAAAAAAAAAAAAAAATGAGGAACTCAACCCACAAACCAGGTGTAAACCGGGCCTTGACGGTCCAACGCATGGATGTTGGCGTGAACGACCCAAGTCAACTATACGAGACAAGGCCCACATGTCTTGGTTTTGGGCCAGGCCCGATATGGCTCTTTAGCCAATGGCTTTTGAATCAATTGACACTGGATTTCCTAAGAAGCCCCCGCAAGTGGCAAGAGTTCGAAATCACCGAGTAAGACTGTGTGTGGTTCTAGCGACCATGTGAATACAAGCCCCACTAGCCATAACAAAGACATGTGCATATCCATTAGGAGCTTTATTCTTCTCGGGGAAAAAAGATAACCTGATCAATGGTGTTGGCCTGCTAGGTTTTTCTTTTTCATTCATGAAAAACAGAAAAAAAAAGTCTATTTTGCCCCTTGAAACAATAATAAAATAACAATCTTTAGGGTATTTTGGTCTTCCCATGTAAAAGGTGATTTTGGTCGTACCTTTTACACATTATGAGAGTATTTAAAAAATATGAAAATTTAAAAAATATAAATATTTACACTCCTTAACCTTAACCACTTTTTGGGTACCAAATGTGCAATCCTTCTCTAATTTTTAATAATTTAAACCTTTGAAAGAGGGAAAGGGGTTAGTTAAAGTGATGGTGTCATAAGAAAATATTATGAGTTAGCCTTGTTCACTACTATTTTTTTTTAAATCAAATGTAATTTTAAACATTAAAAAATATTTAACATAATTTCAAATAAGTTGCAATAATTAAAAATTTAGATTTTTTTTTTTAAATACTCATTGTTGAATGTTTTTGACAATATAAGATTAAATTTAAATTGCTTTGACAATGATTAATGGCACTATTGGAAATTGAAGAGATGAAAAATGTCTTTTTCTATAAAAAAAAAATGTAAAATATGGAAATGATAAATTTAGAGAGTTTTTAAATAATTAATTTTTTTTTTTTTACAAACGGGACAGTTGTAAAAATTATCTTATAATTAATACTTTTATCCTAATATGTTGTTAACTCGGTGATGGATAAAAAGTTATTTAAGCTAATCATTTATTGATTAAGATTTTAGATAAATATTATGATTTTAAGTTAATAGCATGTTCAGAAATACACAAGATTTAAAGATTTCACCTAAAAAATACACAAAAATGTTATAGAAAGAATTATAGTTTTATATTAACAATATTATACTATTGCAAACAATTATTGTGTATTTCATATCTTAAAAGTTTGGCAAGATTAATCTAACATTTTATGTGATTAATTTTAAATTTTAGTTTGAATAAAATTGTATTTCATTTTTTTTAAATTTTTTGAAAGTGGTAACCAATAAATTTTAGTTTTTATTTTTGATAATGTCTGAACTTTATAATTAATTAATACTAATTAAATTAATTTATTAAATATATTTATTTCAATAATTAAATTTCATACTAAATGATTTGCAAGATAATTTTGAGGTGTTTAATTGGACTTTGGATACAGTCAAATATGATTGCCATTTAAAACTTCTTATAAGTTATAAGATTTTTTTAAAAAAAAAAAAACAAGTCTAAAATGTCATGGTATATACTCTATTATTATTATTATTATTATTATTATGGGCACATAAAATGCCAAAACTAGGCTAACGAATTCAATTAGGTTGAGGAGAGGTCTAAAGGTGAATTGTCCAAAATAGGTATACTACTAAATCTATGAGCCAAATTAATTAGAAAGTCTATATACTCATTGCTCTTTTGAATGATATACTAAATCTCTTTAACTGAACCTTCTTTTAATAACAATACTACATCATATTAGTATGGCACCAAACTATGGCATGCTTTTATTTAAGGGTTCAAGCTTCAATTTGAATCAAAATGATCGCTTAACTTTAATTTTATTTGAGCAAGTAGTCAACCGAGAAATTTTAACATATTTTTGATGATGCAAATGCATATGCATAACATAATAATGCATCTAGCACACAATTTTATGTCAATTACTGATAAAGGATTTTCGGTATATACATCATAAAAAATAAGTCAGAATATCTCTAGTGACCACTCGATGAAACAAAATTGAAATTGGGTGACCATTTTTATTCAAATTGAAGTTTGGATCTCAAAATAAAAATGAACCATGATTTGATACTGTATTAAAAAAAATTTACCGAATAGCCCTGTATAGGTGTACAGGTATTGCCATGAACAAAATCTCAAAGTCTAATGTTCATTGATGATTCTGATCAAATTACCAGCTGAGGCCACATTTGTTCCAGCTTTAAACACAATATCAGTATTCATAAAAGTTAAAGATTGTGTGTGGCTAACTGCATTTAATAATGAGCTTTTTGTACTCATTAGCACTTTTGGTTTCTTGATTGCCTCCAAATTTTTATTTTGATCTTTGAAAACAAAAATTATTTGTTTTGGTACAAAAATTTTAATATATATATATATATATTTTTTTTTTTTAATAGAGACCGAAATTACTGTTTTTCCTTTGTACTTGACTACAAAAAGGACTAAATGCATGCTTTTCAACAAGGAAAATAAGCATAGACCAAAGGGCTTGTAGCCCAGCGGTACCTCGGATCCCCTCGTGAGAGGAGATGCGAGTTCAATCCCCCCGAACCACGCTCTCCCGTTCCAAGAAGGTGAGGACGTTGTAGACAATCCCCCGCCACGCGTACGCCCCTGAGAGTTGGCGCTTGTCGCCCTTATCTCAAAAAAAAAAAAAAAAAAAAAATAAGCATAGACATATTATATTTCAAGACACAGTTTATTCCCACCATTAATATCCAAACAAAATGGTTGTTAGATTTTTTATTTATTACTTTTCTTAAATACCTCTTTTTCAAGATAACCGTTGTGAGTTTTAATGATTTTCTCTTTTTATCAAATAAAAGACAAGTATTTTATTTAAGGAAAATAAAGAATATGCACAAACAAACCTAGAACAATCTCAACAAACATATATGGTCTCATTTTACATGACTTCTAAGATTCGATATCAGATTCTTCCTGAAATAAACACTTTACTTAAAAGATTCAATATTAATAGGTCAAAAATCAGTTAAATGCTACATAGTTTTATTATCAATCAAATATAAATTCATAGGGTTGTGTGTCTATATATATATATATATATATATATAACTTAATTAATGATTTTGAATTTTTTCTTAATATATTTAACAACATGATTGATGCTCCTGGAATCATCATTAATATTCTTTAATTAATATATATATGATTGAGAGATTTTGTACAATACTCATTAGGGAAAGGACTGATCCGGGACAAATTTCAAAAAAGGATATCTTAAATCTATAATACTTTCTAAACACTAGATGAATCCCTGGTTCTTAAAACAATGAACCATCCCTTTTCCTTTTTTGAAAATTACTATTTTGCTTCTATCATTTTATTTATTTATTTATTTATTTATTTATTTATTTTCAACTTGAAAATTACTAATTTTTGCCCTCCAACCCTGGTGAACTAATGCAGGGGTTGCACAAAAGGACTAGGGCAAGCTCACTGGTGAGAGAAAAAAGGGCAAAGGGACAAGGGTGAAAAAGTAAAAATATAATTTTATAAAAGTAATTATTTCTTAAAAAAATTTAAATTACCAACGTTGTATATAGTGATTTGATTTTATAAAAGTAATTACTCATTTTTCTTATTAGAGGTAAATGTATAGATATTAATATTTTGTGGAATATTTGTATGTATTAATGTACATGTATATGTACGGCAATATGATATTTTTATGAGGTCAAGGTGAAAGCAAGCACTTTAGTTTGGGTGTTTATGTAAATTTCCTTAATTATTTTCAAAAAAGGGTTATATGTGCAAAATAGTAGCCGCTCAACCTAACTGAAGGGCTAAAACTAAATATTCAAATATGGCCTTAACTTATATTTAATAAAAGCTAATGTTTATTTACTTAATTTTTTTTTTTTAAGAAATGTCTAGTAATCTTCTTCGCACATTAACTTAAATAGATATATTTTAAATTTTCAAATAAAAGCTGAAAAATTAAAAATAAAAAATAAATACCAATATATACAAAGTTTTAACATTGAAAAAAAAAAAATCTAAAAGACAGTACATTACTTTTGACGTAGATAATTAAGAGATGTAAATTTTTAAATAGTCTTTTAATTTAACTAAACTTATATTTTTAGTCCTTCTACTTTAAATTGTAATTTTATAGTGTTTCTATAACTTGAAAAAAAAAATATATCATTTCAGAAGAGTTTAGAATAAAAAATTAAGATTTAAATGACTGATATAGCTCAATTAAAATAGTAAAAAAACTAATTACATATGAACAATTTGAAGTTTTTCAACTTCCAAAGGTGTATATGTACAGCTTATTAAGAAGTTAAAGCTTTTTTGTTTTCATTTTTAATAATTTTATTTTCCTTTGCTATGAAAGTTCTCAAATGATAAAAGATGAAAAAGGGAAATAAATAAAATAAAAGAATGAAGGATATTTGGGAATTCTTAATTTTGTCTTCCCTTTAATAAAGCCATAGCTTCATGTTTCTAATTCCTTTCTCAAAGCTTCCAAATTATCATGTATTATTATGTATAAAAAATAGATTATATACACCATAAAAATATCTAATGTAGCCTTTATCTTTTTATTCAAGTGATTTATTGACTATCACTTTATATCCGACAAAAACATGTAATTATTGTATTCCATATTTAGCTCATCCAAACTTTTTATTTTTGGATTTTATGTAAATCACATCATCAATAATTTCTAACTTTCCATTTAATAAAATAAACAAAATAAAAAATTGATTATTTTGCCTTTGAGGAGTCCATGTAAACAACAGTCGGTGACTATCTTGAGTGGATACTGTACTATGGTCAATTTTCAATTGAGCATAAAACTTGAATTTGTATGATTTCGGGTTACCCGACTTCAATTTGGTTTCATATAAAGAGTAAGGGGTTTTCGATGGCGTGGCTATTGGAATTGCCTCGTCAGCTGTAATTATACTCATCATCTGCAAAAGTGTACATACAACGTCATCTATGATATCTATGTGGCCATCTATTATGCAAATCAACGATGTCTTTGTTGTACAGAATATGGTATGTATGCGTCAGCAGATGACACATTGAATTACTACTAATGAAACAATTCCGGCAATCGAGTCATCAATTCCTCTTAGCCTTAGTCTCTTTGCCATTTTAATTGAGCCATGTTAGTCTCTTTCTTAGGGTTTAGGCTTTCCGGATACTGATATAGCTCAATTAAAACAATGAGGGATTAAAAAATTTACAATTTAAAGTAGAGTGACTAAAATGATACGTTTGGAAAAGCAAATGAATTGTTTAGGGAATTATACTTTTTTGGTACTCTCAAAGTGAAACCAAATTAATGTTGGGTAACCGAAATGATATAATATGAAGTTTGATGCTTTCAGTACAAATTAAGTATAGTACAGTACCCCCACTCAAGATATTTATGGCTAATGGTGGTTTAACTGAAAAATTAAAGAAGGTTTTAAACTACAACAAATAATAAAAAACATTCAAGGTTTAATTTAAAAAAAAAAATAGAAATTTAAGGACTATTTGAGAAATAAGAACAAAATACAATGATCAAATGATAATTTGATTAATTCCCATCTTAATACCTAATTTTTCAAGCATATTTACTTCACATGCTCATCACATTAGAGATTTCTTTTATTCCATTTTAATCTTTGAGTTTGGTGAACAATGTATAATAAAGACAGATAGGATCCCAGAACAAAATAAGAATAGCAAAGAATTTGGGAATGATAAGTGCACCACATGAACCATCGTCCAACATGTTGTTATCAAATTTTATATTTGAAGTGGATCAAACAATAAAAAATAGGATGAAAATTATATATAAGTAGATAAAATTATTTTTCATTATATAGTTAGATGTTCTTTAAAAAAATAGACTTTTGAGGCCAAATTTATTATTAACAGACTTCTCCTACCAAAACTCGAGTACGTACATTAAAGAACTTAAAATATAGTGAAAGTCTAGATTATGCCGTCTGGAAATGATGTAATATATATATATATCATGTATTAAAAATAGGAAAAATTACTGTTCATACATCGGGAATTTCACAATTGGTCAAAAACCCCCTCCTACTTTTACACACCCCGGACAACTCCTCCGTTATAGTTTGGTTCCTTTCTACCCCTCGTCTGTCACATGAAATAGAAAAAATTACTATTCACCCCTCGGGTGGGAAAAAACCCCGCCCGATCACATCATGTCATGTTTGACCTTTATGTATACATTTGTGAGTTTTTCCCCCTGATGGTTTCTTGTTCTCATAGAAAGTTTAGAAGACGAATTACATATTTTTGTTCTTGTTCTTCTTCTCCTTTTCCTTCTGCTCATTTGGTTTTTTCGATTTGAATTCTTCCGGTCTCCCGAAATTATGGACAGTTTTTGTGCCATTCCTAGATATAACAAGGAGGGACGAGTGCTGACGTTCACCGCGCTGACTGAATGGGAGTCAGTGTTAGCTGAGATATGTAAGCGATGGGGTCTCGATGTTTCTCGCGTGAGGGTGAAGTTCATCACACCCAATGGACATAATACGGTTTTCCCAATAGCGAACGAGGTCGACTTCCAGCGCATGTGTCATGTTTTCTCCATCCTCAAAGGCGGTGTAGTCGATATGGTTGTCGAAACGGATGACGTGCCTTCGTAGCCTACTGAAAACAAGATATTGTCGTGGTAATGCGTTGCTCTCAAACAATTATGCAGTTGTATGTCAGTTATTGTTTAATAATTCTATTATCTGTATGAAAGAATGAATTCTCCGTTTAAAATTCGAGTCTCCGATTAATTTATTATGTTTCTATTTAACCATGTCATCTACCGTTTACATTACTGCGTCTCTGTTTAACTATGTCCATTAACGTTTAACTATTAACGTTGTCGTTTAAAACTGTGGAGTTTATGCTTAAATCCTGATCGTTTTCGTTTGAACTGAAGTGTTGGCAGAAATTCAGAATCTGGGAGCGCTTCTGTTCCACCACATGGCTACCCGGATGGTCTCGCATGCCTACCTTCCTCGTCAGATCAACATGAAGTGTTGTCGTTGGACGTCGAACAACGTTTTGATGGCGTTGAACATTTCCGAGACACACTTCGCAATTTTGCTATCAGTCGGAATTTTGACTTCAAATTCATGAAGAACGAAAATACCGGGTCACTGTGGAATGCGCGGCCGGTGGATGTCAATGGCGTGTTCACGCATCAAAGGAATATAATATAAATACCTTCATAATCAAGACAATGGACCCGTCGCATACTTGCGGTGGTAGAATTGGCTCGGCGTCACACCCGAAAGCGTAAAAAAAATGGGTCAGCGCATGAGTGATTCATAAGCTCAAGGACCGACCCTTGTACAAGGCCATCGACATTCAGAAGGACATGTTGCGGGAGCATGGTGTCCACATTCCATACAAGCAGGCTTGGATAGGAAAACAACATGCCCGGGTCATCCTCGACGGCAGCGACATCTCCAGCTATGATCTGTTGCTTTGGTATGTCGATAAGGTGGCTGAGACGAACCCTGACAACATCGCGTTTGTGGAAAGAGACGGTGAGCGTTTTAAACGTGCGTTCTTCTCTTTCAACGCGTGCATTTTGGGGTTCAAGAGGGCATGCAGGCCGCTGCTGTTTCTCGATGGTACCCACCTCCTTGGAAAGTATCGGGGTACTCTCTTGGGTGCCACAGGCAAGGATGGGAACAATGGCTTCTTCCACGTCTCCTTCGCTATTGTCGACAACGAGACCGACGCCAATTGGACGTGGTTTATTTCCAAGTTAGGTGATGCTTTATACGATGAAGGAGACTACCAAGAGACAATTACATTCGTGTCGGACAGGTCAAAGGGCCGTGTGAACGCTACTGCCTTCGGCACTTCGAGGCCAATTTTATAAAAACCAATGTCAGACTTGGGAAGGCATTGAGGGAGGAGTGCTGGTCCATATACTTTCGTATCGCGTGGGCATCGAAGGCTAAAGAATTTGATGACACCGTCAATGAACCGCGGGCCGCATCACCCGAAGCCTATCAGTGGTTGATTCACAAGTCGGACGTGTCACACTGGTCGAATTATCTGTTCAAAGGTGACCTCTGTGGCGAGATGTATTCAAATGTCGTTGAGTCGTTCAATGCATGGATCAAAGAAGCTCGACACCTACTGGTGACGAAAATGGTCGAGCTATAAGGTACTCGAATGTTAAATACATGTAACGCTTAAGATTTCCCTATACCCTTTAATGATTGTTATCTGTGTTTAAAATGCACTGTCTACATTTTGATATCGTTATCTGTGTTTAACATTCGGGTCACCGTTTAGTCTAGTAGAATCCTGTGTAACCTAACGTATGTAAATATCATTGACTCGGTTTAAATATCATTGTCTATGTTTATCTTATTCGATCTTAAGTTTATTATTCTTTTGTTTATGCCGATGTGGTTGTGTTTAAATATTCATATATTCGCGTAAATTTCTCTAGGATTTCTGATATTCGTTGTGCAGGTTCAAGTTGATGCGCATGTTATGCACTCGCGGTGAGCAAGCGAACAAATGGGAGACTTACTTATGCCCGGACATAAATTCAAAGGTTGAGACGCTTGTTCAGGATAGCCGAAGTCTTCACGTTGCTCGCTGTGTCGCTGATTGTTACGAAGTGATTGACCAGTGCAGTAACTCTTTAGACCTTGCTAGTAGAACTTGCTCATGTCGCAGATAGAAAGTTTATGGCATCCTGTGCAAACACGCTTGCGTTGCGATAATGCAGACGGACACCAATGTTCATCGTTTTATTAGCAATCACTTCACCGTCGACACTTACAAGCTGGCGTATAAGAAAGCTATATTTCCCATACCCGACAATGAGAGGCCCACGGATAACAATCGCGATCTGCGTTTGCGGACGCCTGTGATGAGAAGACAACCTGGGCGTCCTAGACGAAGGAGGATCGAGTCGCAAGCGTTTGATGTCCGCGAGTTACATTGCAGCCGCTGCCACGCGTTCGGTCACAATCGTAGAACTTGCAATGAAACTGTCTCCGAGTAGGCTTCGTAAAAGGATAATCTTTAAAGATCACAAATTTATTTGGTTATGAAGCCCTGATATTTAAACAGAGAATAAACGAATTTCGTTGTTTGCGTTGAATATTTAATCGAAATAACCTAATGTTAATCAGGAACGGTTACACCCTCAATCAAACGCACTGAACGGTGACACATTTAAACAGTGACATACTCAATCAAGCGTACACAGTGAATGTTAAAGGGATACTCTTGGTAATAAACGGTAACCAATAAAGTTAAACAGACACATCGCTCGTTCTCATTCTTTGGTATTTCAACTTCGGGAACGAATGTAAACAGTGACGCATAAACTTAAGGGATGGCCGTTATATTTAAACAGATACTGCGGCGAGTTTTGCACATCTTGGGTGAAATGTTAAACAGAGACATGGTATGGTACACATAGTGGTTAAAATGTTACACAGAATGATTGATATTTGCACAGTATAGTGTAACCTTAAGCAAAGAAAGTCGACTATATAATAATACGGACCCTTGTAGAACTCTAGTGAATATTCATTGAAAAATCTGCCATGGCATTTACGAAGAATGAATTGACTCTAAATTAATGACGAGAAAACGTAATTAGAGTGACCATTCAGTGCGAATGCGAATTCGTTACTATTTAGTACAATTAAATTTGAATTCAATTTCTACACGTAAGCGTCAATGCACGGAGAAAGTTAGGCGAACATGCAACCCCTAGATTTCTACTTAAACAATTACCAGAAACCAGAGGCACATCCACATATTATCCACATATTAGAGAACACGCCGGACGTCGCCGGAGTACTCAACCGTCAGAGAGGGCCCCGACCACATCCCCGCCTTCGTGAGCACGGTGGCGGTGGATGGGACCACTTACTACAGTCCTTACCTTGCGAAAACAGCGAAGGACGCCCAGAACTCTGCGGTCGAGGTGGCGTACAATGACCTCTGTCCTCCATACCCTGGGAGGATGAATACGCCTCCCACTGCTGCCGACGATCAATCATATGGAGGTAAGTCATACCGTAAGATTTCTATGTGCATGTTTAAAAAATTTAATAATTTTCTAAATTGTTCAATCCTTCATTGCAGGACCTTCCACCGCAACGCCTTCACATGCAGCACCTTCACGCGCCCGCGAGCACTCCATCAGCGAAGAGATGAGTCGTTTCTCGCACACATGCTCGTCAAGCTTGCTGAGAAAGAAGTAGCCCTCTCCGTAAAACTCGACAGAATAAGAAACCGCAAGGTTCATGTCGAGAAGCTGCTCCAGGGCCTGAAGGCGAAATGAAGGTGGACGTGGCAATTTTTGATAAATAATGTTGTTTTCAGTTTGTAGATGTATAATTTAGTATGTCTACACTGGTTGTAATAGAACTTTGTTTGAACATAAAATTTTTGAAGGGAAAGAAATTTGTTACGCTGTAATGTTTTGATCTTTAAATAGAGACATGTATATTTGAACATCGGCACTAAATTATAAACATGGACGTTTGTAAAGGGGTGACGACAATATTTAAAAAGCGCGACTGTTTATAAACAGTGAAAATAGTATTTAAACAAAGTAATCGATATTTAAACAAGACAACCCAAACGTACACAGCGAATGTTAAATGGAGACGCATGGTAATAAACTGAGACACGTATTGTTAAACTGAGAGACCGGTCGTTCTCGCTCTTTGATAGTTAAATGCGGGGACCGATTGTTAAACGGTAATGCGTAGTGGCAAGTGATGATGGTTATATTTAAACTGTGACGTGGAGTTTCGCACAATGAGAATTATAGATTGAAGACCGTCATTGATGTTTACAAAATAGACGACTATACAATGTGAATTTATTACTATAGAAAATTCTAAAACGTCGCAGGCATAAATAGAATTGAATTTAAGCTAATTACGATATAACGTAATCAGTGCAACCATACAATGTGAATTTATTACTAATTACTCGAACTTAATGTTGATACTCGATTCGAAAAAGCGTGAACGTAATCGATGTCATTTACAATATTCCATTTATTTCACCGAAAACCAATGCTATTTACTATATTCCATTTGTTTCACTGACACTGTAAATCAAGGTCAAAGGTACGTGGATTTTTATACAAAGAGTTATGGTTCTATGTAAACATCAAGGTGGAACAAGATACACACGCAGATATTATCCACATCCCACAACAATATTTAAGGCACGTCTATCTGAATTTTGCCAGAAGACACGGCGGTCCTCGCCGGAGTACGCCACTCTTCGGGAAGGCCAAGACAACAACCCCGTCTTTCTGGCCACGGTGACGGTCGACGGGACCACTTTCTCTGGTGTTGCCTCTGCGAAAAGTGCAGAGCAGGCGCAGAATATTGCTGCCGAGGTGGCGTTGAGGCAGCTATGTCCTTCCTGCAGTGTGGAGATGACCAAGTCCCTCGTTGCTGACGATGACGTCTCCAACGCAAGTACTTCATACTGTAAGACTTCTCACTTGAGTGTTAAAAAGAAGCATGCTTCCATACGTAAACCTTGAACTCTCCATTGCAGGGCCTTTACGATGCGTCGGGGATTACTCCAGTGGTGAAGAGTTGGAGTGGGTTTTCGAACACCTGGTCCATGCACTAAACCCAAAACTTGAAGGATTAAAAGATCGAAAGGCACGTGTACAAAAGCTGCTCCAAGATTTGAAGGATAAGAAGAGTGCGGGGTGAAAGATTATGTTCGATTTGCTATCGTTTTGTAAATTGAGTCATCGAAATTGAGTCGTCTAAATTTAAATTGAGGCGTCTAAATTCAAACAGAGTCATTGATATTTAAATGGAGTCATCTATATTTAAACACATATCACTAATTGCTAAAATTTATTACTAACCGCTTGCATCAAAAACCAATATCAATTACTTTCACCATTAATTCTGAAAAATAAAATCAGAGTCACAACTATTTAAAATTTATGTAATTTCTGTGGCGAGAAGCTTAAGTTATGGATATTTGTTTAGCATATATTGTCACGTCGAATGAAATATCAAACGGAGACTCGTAAAATTACATGGGGACTCCTAAACATAAACTGCACCAAATATACTTAAACAGAGACACCGTAGTTTAAACGGAGACTACATCATTTTGGCAGATGTTATACGTCAACGTATACCCCAATTGTTAGCCTGAGACGATTACCATTAACGCACAACTAATATGTTTAATGTAAGATAATAAATTAAACTAACTTATTTGATTGTCAATGACTGATATGTAAACATAGCAACACGAAATTTGTTACCTGCCCTCAAATAGTTAAAAGAAGGGTTCGATAGTTGAACGGAAATTCTTAATGTTAACAGGTGACACACGAAGTTAAACTGAGGCAAAACATTTTGAATAATACATGCATTCAACGAAGTCTAGTAAGTTAGCATTGGGAAAGTGTGTATTGATTAACCCGTCAGTGCAATTTAGTGTTATCTAATACAATTAAATTTGGTTTTCGAATTCAAACTTCAAATTTATTTGCACCAGACTCGAGAAATAGTTCAAACTTCCGATAAATAGATTTGTTATTAAAGAAGCAGCGGAAACAAGAGACGCACCTAGATATTATACACAGACCCAACAAAATGTATGTGCCAATTCTCAACGCGTACTGCCAGGAGACACACCGTTCCACGCCGGTGTACTCCACCACCAGGGAAGGCCCCCACGACACCCCCGCTTTCGTGGGCACGGTCACGGTGGATGGGACCACTTATTCCAGCAGTAGACCCGAGAAAACCGAGGAGGCAGCCCAGAACATTGCTGCCCTGGTGGAGTTCTATAGGCTCTGTCCTTCGCACCTTAGGACGAGGGGTACGTCTCCCGCTACTGCCGATGGTGTCGCAACTGGAGGTACTGCATATCGTACGGTTTATCTATGCGTGTTTAGAAATATTTCTCTAAATCGTTCAGGTCTTCATTGCAGGGCCGATGACCTATCCCTGGGAGTGGTTTCTGGAAGATTTGGTCGGGGATATGTCGGAAAAAGCAGCATCTCTCTCTGCAGAACTCGATCGAGTGGTATCCCACAAGAGGGATGTGGAGAGGCTGCTTCGGTACGCCAAAATGTATAAAATGACGGAATGACAGTTTTTGTCCTGTTTAGTGATGTTTTCAGTTATCAAATAAGAACCCTGATGTGTATTAGGGTCACTACATTATAATAGAACTTTGCTTAATTATGGGATGTTCTCTCATTCAGAAATTTTAAGTTCGTTGTCACTCTTTGATAAATGTTAAACGTGGAGGACGCATGTTAAACTAACACGCTGAACTTTAAATGGCAAGCCATATATTTTAATCAAATGCCAACCCATTCCTACACATGACATGCACGGGTTTAAATGGCAACAGTCGCAAGTAAACAATATCACGAAACTTTACGTGGTTAATCCTAATATTAAAAGGGAACGGTAACATTAAACGTGTAACGACAACAGATAAACAAAGAATGCCTTTTTTACCTGATAATTCTATATTTTAAGCGGAGACAACAACACGTAATGGGTGACATACTTTAACATAAAAATTCTGTGCTTACGGATCCATAGCACAGTTGATGCAGACATTTAAAAAGTTATGTAGAATAGGGTCTCTTACCTTTAACAACAGACAACGAAAGTAGAATAGGGTCTCTTACCTTTAACAACAGCCGCCATATGTTAAACAGGGACATAGAGAGTTAAACGTCCACCATTAATATCTAAACGGAGACTATGTGATCAATCGGTACCCCCGTGTTAAACGGGAACGGTGAATATTGCACGGAGATCCGTATTGTTAAAGTGTAACACAATGTTTTAATAGTGACAGCGTCATTTTTACAGATATACTTCATTTTATAAAGCAGCGATGACCCTCAAACGGTACTATGGAATGTTAAGCAAAAAATGATTGAATCTGAAACAATAACTAACAATACTAAATTTACATTGACATTTCTGCCATGTCGCTGGCAAAAAATGAATTGAATCAATTGAATTGAAAACAATATCGACAAAACTGTTTTACATTTGATAAATAATGCCGGTGGTTAAGAATCTTACTTCCCCACAGCTTGAGGCATCCCTCGTTGCTTGATGCGATGCGCGTCCTTTCTTAAGTATATGGGCAGCATACTTTAATCTCAGATAGTGGGACGTCCGTGTACGGTATCCGTAGCTTTTCACCGCGGAGTAATTGCTCGATAAACCGCATCACGTAGACGGCGCAATTGACACTGCCCTTTTTTTGTCGCGGTGTTTTGTCATCGTGAACAAGCGGGTACTGTGTGGTCACCGTTGTGCCACACTCCATTTTTGAGACAGTTGTCGAATAGTTCCCATTGTCGAAGTGTACAACTCGAGGTTAGAATAGCAAGCATCTATGGTACTCTGACAATCGAAATTTATATCGCAGAGAACTTACCATTGCAACCGCGTCTCTATCGTACTCTTCACTTTGGCATGATGTGTAATGCCTGTACTCTTTCTTGTTATTGTCGAGCACCACGACGTGGAAGTGGCCATTCAAGATTATGGGAAGGATGGTGATGTCAACGTCATTGACGACTTTGGTGGCATCTCCGATCATAGCTAAAGTCGTCTCATGTGCGTCTTCCACCTTTGAAATAAACAATGCCAGTGGTCGAGTGATGGATACGCGCTTCTTATGAGGATATGGTATTCTAGTAAGTGAGTTTTGTACGATGCACACGAAGGCATCCAACACATCATCTGTTACCATCTCTTTCCCGTCGATTAGTACGAATAGGTTGGTCCGCGTGGTGCTGACATAATCATTCCTCCAGACGACGGAACTGCGGTTAAACGGCAACAGATGTGATTGACTAATAACACGTAGACGTCAAGTGGGAACAACACATACGTAAATGATAATGTATATTGTTAAACAGTAACGTAGTAAGTTAAACGGTAAATCACTATTTTAAATTGTAACTGCTATATTTAAACGGAAACGCAACAACGTAAATGGGATGATCTATATGTAAACACTAACATCTACACTATCATACTCACTCGTCCATGGGGAAGTTGAGGAAGATCTTGATCAACTCCTTCTCGAATAAGTTGAAGCGCGATTGACCAGTGTATTTTTTCTTCGCCGGAACGAAGTCTTTCGAATACGTTGAGGCGCGATTGATCAACTCCTGCTCGTTTTGTTCTCGGTGACGTTCCCTTGCCCCCCCACCCCGTCAACAGCTTTATTGGGATCATCCTTAAATGCTTCTTGCTGTTGCGGGATCGCGCCGACACTGGATGCGGCACTGTCGGGCGGCCGTTCCTCCGTGGGCAGGAGTTCCTTCATAAGAGAGGCAACGGTCTTGTCAACCGCGGCCAAGGCAACCTCATCAAGGGGAGGCACACCCTCGGATGGTTCTTCTTCTTCAGGGTTAGTGCCCACCACCCTTGATGCGCCATTGTCGGCCGCGGCCGCCGGCTCTACCGAGACGGGGATTTCGAAGGCTTCCTTAGACGCGGCATTGCCACCGACGTCGATGATCTCTACCACCGCGACGGTCACGTCATCAACTGCAACGGTCTCAACAATAGCATCAGCCGCCGGTGGTGCTGCTATTGTTTCATCGTCGGCCGGTGGTGGACATAGAGGCGGCATTATTGTCTTCGCCTTTTGTGCAAGCCTCTTCAAACGTGGCATCTTCAAACGTGGTCGTCTTGGAATGGCCTTCCCGATGAAGTCGTCGTCGCCAAATTCCGATGCCTCATCCGTCCCGGACACCCATGTATTTGTCCCGACGGTGCAGCCGATTGAAACCTTGCCTCCAATGCCTCAACCCGAGCGACAAGCTGGGGAAAGCGTTCATCATCACCTGGCACGCCTGCAAAAAGGCTGTAGTGACGTCGTCTCCTAATGCCGTCGGTGGGGCTGCCGCGGTCGGGGGGACAGTAGCGTTCGGGGGGACTATCATTGTCGCGGGCAAGGTGGGTGTTGCCATTGGGCGGGGTAGGTGAAGGCCTATCCGACGCCGAGGAGTTCGTGTTGGGCTTGAAGTGGGGGAACGACGTCGTCGAGAACAGACGGAAGGGGCTTGCCTCTCCTCTTGCTGTCGTGCAAGTGGTTCCCGCGCAACAGCATCCCTCTGCCAGTTGGACCGAACAAAAGTCTCCTCCTCAGCATTCGCCGGTACCAGCTTTGGAAACTAACATATATAAAAGAAACAATCTCAGTCAAATCATTCAATTTAATCCAAAACAAACGTATTTAAACATTTGACATATATACGTAGACGATATGGCACACATTTAAACGGAGTATAAAAAGGTTAAAAGAAGTTACCAAGTGTTAAACACAAACTACAGTTATTAAACGGTGAAGACTACAATTAAACATAAACTGCTCTTTTTAAACACATTGTTCCTGATTTATTACCTCTTTTCCTTCGAGAGCTAACCAACAGGTTTCTATCATCGCAAGCTTCCGGTAAGTACTTTCACAGTAGCACAGTACCCTTGGGGTCTTGTCGAAATGGATTTTCTTGCCGGTTCTGGTCACCGCGTAAAACCAGATGGTCAGCGCGATCGAGCAACCCTTAATGTACCCTGTGTTTACCTTCCCCCCCTCGTATATGGTTTGCGCTCGAAAGACAGCTTGTGGAACTTCCTCCATAAGCCATTTGTGCGTCGCATGCGCCCATGCGTACCGCCCCATGCCAGATAGATCGTCGACATAATCAATGATCCAAGTGGGCACAAGTGGGCACCGAGCATGAGGCATTCGGGAAGAGGATTATCCCCATGAGGTGCGCCATCAAGAATTTCACAAAATCCTCCTCTTCCCTCCTCTGTCCAACAAGACGTTGAAGAGTGCTCCTCATGGCATCTCTGTGTCTCTCGTAGCTTTTCGATAAATATCTCCTTTCGAAAGCTAACGGTGTCTTCTTCTTCTTAAACAGGACCGCGTCTCAGTCGCAGCGCAGACCCAGAACAAGAGCCACATTCTCAAGCCTGAAGCTCAGTAGACTCGCTCCTATCCTGAATTTATTGGTGCCGCCATCGTACCTCTGCAGAAGCGAATCAAGAAGGGCCCTCTCTTGGAATACAGCTTCCACCTCAGTGAATCCACAAACGGTGTCCTTTGGATGATCTCCCAATGTCGAGAGGTCATGTGGACTTTCAATTCGGCCAAGGTCTCCACCACCGTTGTCAAGTAGCATCTCCCGTTGGCTAGGTTTACCGCCATAATAACAAGACTGCAACAATGACAACACTTGTCAAACAGATACCTCAACTGTTACACAGAAACAAAAGGTTTTACATGGAAAGCTCAATGCTTAAACAGATATGTGCACCGTTAAACGGAGACAAAAGGTTTTAAACAACTCATTTCTTACACGGAAACCTCATTTTACAAACTGCAACCATATCAAATGGAAGGGGAAACGCACATTGTAAGCATTACACAAACAAAAACAACCGAAAACTCTTTCAATGATCGTGGGCACAACCAAAAACCCTAAGCCCTAAACCAAAACCCTGACCGAGAAATCTGCCTGCAGACTAGAAAAACCCCAGCCAAGAAATCCCCCTGCATACTTCAGTGTAATCCGATAAAAACAGAACCACGCAAAACAAAACCGACGAATATCTCTATGTAACAGAGTAGTTAAAATAAAAGCCTTACTTAAAACACAACTTCTATAATACCTTGAGCTGCAAACTGATGAAAGTGCCGGATACTTGCGCACGAGTGATTCAGGTGAACTGAAGTTACAGAGGATGTCGAAGCAGAGAGAGCTTCAGAAAGGGAAAAGCTGAAGAAAGTTAAGCAGAGGAGAAAAGCGAATACGGCTCTCTTGGGATTCCCCTACGAAAAAACCCTTCACTTCCTCTCTAACCGGCGAAATGATTGCACCACGACTTCCCATGCAAGATAGGGGCAATTCCGTCCGTAAAATTGAAAAATAATTCCGTTAACCACCATTTCATTCTTTGGGGGTTTGAAATCATTGTTTTTAAAAGGAAAGGGTTTTTAGGGATTTGAAAATTAATGGGATGTTTTTGGCCATTTCACAAATTTAGGGGGTGTTTTTGGCCATTATCACTTAAAAATATGCACAAAAGTAAAGTTAAAATATTTTTATATATTTATATTTTCTTCTTATGTTTTTAAAATCATTTTTTTAAGAATATATACAGTTTAGATTCTGTCTTAATAAACCAGAAAAATAGTTGAAAGATATATTAATATTATAAAAACACCTTCCCCACAAGGAAAAAAAAAAAAAATAAATAGCAAATGATGTCACGGGGGTGAAGGGGGAAAATGGACGGCTGATAAAACAAAGCACTCGGCGAGATAATCCACGTGGCATGAAATCCACCGTCAGGATTCATCCCAAATATGTCCTCATTCCATGGTGCCCTCCCCCTCTTTGTTATATAACGCTCTCTCTAGCCATCTCTTGAACCCAAATGAATGAGAGGCTAAGATTTCTCTCGAATCCCTTTCTAGCCCTTCATTCCCAATCTCTCCCAACCCCTTATCCCTTTCCCTTATCCCTTCTTCACTCCAACTCTTTTCTTTTTTTTTTTTTTCTGTCTCTCATTTTAATCCTTCTTCTTCTTCTTCTTCTCTACTTCTCTTTGTGAGTGAGTTTTTTTCATGGCTCCTAAAGCCAGAGGAGGAGGCAAGAGCAACAAGCTCAAGGGCAGTGCTGACAAGAAGAAGAAGGAGGAAAAAGGTATTTCTCTCTCTCTATTTTTATTTATTTATTTATTTATTTATTCATATCAGCTTCGTCTTGGAATAAAATGAACTGCTTTTTTTCAAATATATATATATATATATATATATATATATATATATAATATAGTTATACTTATATCCTTATTCCAAACACTTATTCCAGGGATAAGACTTATATCCCTGGAATAAGTGTTTGGAATAAGAGTTTTTTTTATTTGTGTTATTATTATTATTTATTGCATTTATAGTTGTTGGAAATGTGTGAAAAAATTGGAAAAAATGGAAAATAATTGAGCTTATCCCTGGAATAAGAGAATTGGAATATGATGACTGATTTATGTGTTGTTTTTCGGGATGCAGTTATTCCATATGTTATTGATGTGATTGTAGTGACTCCATATGAGACTAAGATCACACTCAAGGTAATAAAATTTTTATTTATTTATTTATTTATTTATTTATTTTCTTTGGGAATTTTACTATATGCTGAAATTTGGTTGTTTTTTTATGGAAGGGAATATCTACGGACAAGATACTTGATGTTAGGAAGTTGCTAGCATCAAATGTCCAAACTTGCCATCTCACCAATTACTCTCTCTCTCATGTGGTACTATTTCTTTTCTTTTTTTCAAATTAATTTCATCAAAAATATCCATCTCCGTATTTAGAGCTTGTGTTTCTTAAAAAAACATAAATAAATAAATAAATAAATAATTGTTCTTGTATGTTTGAGATGCTACATTAGATTAATTGTGAATGAATATTATATATCAAGAACATGGTTGTAATGTAGGAATGAAATATAGGGTTCGGTAGGGGTGTAAATGAAAAAGGTGTGAAGAAAATGATAAATTAATGAAACATTTGGCAGTCTCGTGGGGTCAAGTTAAAAGATGGCGTGGAAATCGTTTCTCTCAAGCCTTGCATTCTCAGCATCCAACCAGGTACTGTCCTGTCAAATTTTCTTTGTTTGTTTTTGGATGTACACCCTTCCGAAATTTCTAAATTATTCATTGCGCTTTGTGGTTCTATGTTCATCTTTTTCGTACGTAACCCACCCCCTTTTTCGGTACATGTAATTATTATCTATATACATAGGGATGTATGTGCAAAAGTCCAAGAATTTATAATGTGCTTTAAATTTACTTTTACTTTTTCTTTGGCATGCCTGCCCTTGCAAATTCTTATACTTTTAGGGGTGTAGATGTAATCAAATTTCAAAGTTTGCAAGGGTACATATGTGAAAAAAAAAAATTCAATATTTTATTCATTGGAGGATTGGGTTTTCACTGAATTGTTGGGGTATATGTGCAAACAAGTCAAAACTTTATAACTTCAATTTTTTTAAAAAACATTATTAATGCTTGCATAAACAATGTGGGTTTTATAGGTTTTGTGAATTAATTAAAATTTTTCCAAGGATATATATGTAAAAATTTAAACCGAAAGACGTTTTTGTTGCATATTTACCCTTATAAAAAAAACCAAAACGAGAAAACTATTTTTTGAGAAAACAACGAAAACGAAAACAGAGAAACATATTTCTGGAATAAAGTGATAAAAATAAACTCAGTTCCATGGCGCACACATTGTGACTTGTTTCTAGTGGGATCCAAATGGTTTTCATTTTCAATGAAAATTAAAAATGAAACCAATTCTTGCACGTTTCTCGGGTTGAGTTCCATAAGGTCAAAAGAATTGCTTAATTTTAATTAATTAATTATTATAATTAGTTAGTATCTCCCAGCTTTCATTTTCCATAGTTGTGTAGTTTTCTTTGATTTTTAATTTCAAATTGACTTATTTTAATTTTTTATTTTTTTATTTCTAAGGAATGTAATTATTGCTTGTAACATGGGTTGTTTTGCATTAATAAACCCACAAACTTTATAATTTCGTGTCATAAATAATTTCAACTATTAGAGGGCTCCAAATATAATTACTACTGAGAATTTTTCTTAAATTGGGGTTCTTATACATTTACATCCCTATACACTTTGTTATTTACATATATATCCTTCTTTGGTTTTCTCGTTTTCTGGATATACAAACGTTCATAATGGAGTTCTTTTTCATATGCACCTTTGTTTCTTGGAGAATATAGATGCCATTACAATTTTCGCTGTGAATTTTTTGCATATATGCCCCTATAAAGAGGTACATTTATATATATATATTCTCATAAAAATCATATTTTCGTATATGTTAACTAAAATTTAAATGAAAGTAAACTGATTTTTCTGATATATATATATATATATATGCAGAAACAACCCTTAAAATTAAATTAATTAAAATGAAAATTCTTTGATATGTTGGTTTGAAGGATTCCATTAATATCTATTGAACCCACATGAAGACAATAAATTAAGAATGGAATCATTTTAATGCGGCTTTCATGTATTGGTTTTAAATCTTGATAGACTCCCTTTTTGTTTCTTCTTATGTCCTCCCATTGGGCTACTCAACCAACTTCTTCTATTTGACGAAGTTTTATTAACTATAAATTAATTCTATTCAGGTCCTCCCTTTGATTTTTTTTTATTTTTATTATTACATAATTAAATCCAATGTTTTGTTTGTTGTTTGAATTAAGCTAATGATGGGACCATCTTTTTTTAATTGCATTGTTTTAGTTTCGACTCTTTAGACAGAGTTATTAATTGAAATATAATTAAAAAATAAATAAATTTTTAAAGCACCTTTTGATTTAATTGAGTAACTGTTAACATATCTTCATAAAAATTATATTTACTTATTTATTTTTGCAAAACATTTTATTTGCTTATATGTTTTTATCAAAATATTTTGTTTTTCAAATGAAGTGAAGAGGATAAATTTGGAATATTTTTTGTAAATTCTTTTTTTTCTTGATTTTTTTTGTATGAAAAATATATAAATAAATAAAAATAAATTCCCTTGGTGTATAACTAAGTATCATTTTTTTTAAAAAAAATATGTAAATAATTAAGGTGTGCTTGTAAAAAGACCGTTAACAATTTTACTAAAGTTAATAAACTTATGATATTAAAAATATGATTAATTATAATATTTTAACTTTACCAACTATTGATAAATAAATGTATAGATTTTTTTTTTTCGTTCCAATTTTCCTATTCATATAAATATATAAATTTTATATAATACTTATGTAATTTTTGAGCTTTTACCATTCGGATCCGGATCTGAGAAACTTGTCGGGTTGGACCCGTTAACGTCCATCTCGCACGTGCAGAGGAATACACGACAGAAGAACAAGTGCTTTCGCACGTGCGAAGGCTGTTGGACATCGTGGCCTGCACCACGTGCTTCGCCAAGAGCAAAGATGGCGGGAAATCGCGAAAACCACCGAACTCGCCGGGGAACGGGAAATCCTCGTCGGCGGCGACTTCTCCTGCTGCCATCGCTGGAGCTGGTAAAGATGAGAAGGCCCGGCATGAGGACGATCTGGTGCCGGCTATATCGGAGAAGTTCGACATGGCGGCCATCCACCCGCCGCCCAAACTTGGCGATTTCTACGAGTTTTTCAATTTCGCGCATCTCCAGTCCCCGATTCAATGTGGATCCTTATTTTCTTTGTGTTTTTTTTTGTTATTTTGAGCTGATTGTTTGTTGTGATTTTTGGGTTGCTGATTTTTCTGGTTTTTTCTGCCCTTTTTTTGGTGAATTTTTTGATCAGATTTGAGGAGACGTGAAGGTGAAAGCGCCGGGGAGAAGCAGGAGGGAGATTACTTTGAATTGGAGGTAATTCAATTCCGATTAGATCTTTTTTTTTTATTGAAGTTCTTGTTCTTGATATTGTTATCCTTTGGTTTTTCGAAATGCATAGGTCTTCAAAAGAAATTTTGAAAGTAATTGATTAGGATGGTGCATTTGTAAACTATCATGTTGATTGTGCATAGCTTGTGGAATGCTTCGCAGAATTCAATTATGGTTTGATATTTTTTTAGTTTTTGTTCTTGATATTGTTGTCCTTTGGTGTTGAAATGCATGGGTTTTCAAAGGAAACTTTTAAATGAATTGATTAGGATGGTGCATTTTTAAACTATCATGTTGAATATGCATAGCTTATTGAATGCTCTGCAGAAATGAAGAGAGATGGAAGTTGAATGCTCCCATATGTGATGTCTATTATCTTATAACAGGGAAAAAAATATGATGTTTTCTTGTTTCCAGAATGATGTGCATAAATGGTTTGAAGAAGTAGTTCATTAGTTTATTAGGTAAATTGTTATTATCTGATGATGAGAGATGTCTAGTGTAACCAAAATGCGTGTGGTGTGGGGGAGCCACGCCTCTGCGAAGATGAAACCATGTAGAGTATATGCTTAGAAATTTTCTAGAGTGCTTGCTTATTACCATTGGATTCTTGATCATAAACAATATGTAATATTTCCTGATAGGTTTTTTGTTTCGGATTGAGGTATCATGATTAGCCTGCTAAAGAAGTGAAGGATTTTGCAGGTCAAAGTATGCAATGGCAAGTTGATCAATGTTGTTGCATCTGTAAAAGGATTCTACACAACTGGGAAACAATGTATCCAGAGCCACTCCCTGGTGGATCTGTTGCAACAGCTAAGTAGTGCTTTTGCTAAGGTGGGTAATATTTTATGAAAACTCTAAATAATGTAATATGTATAAAGTCATAGTTTCCATTCTGCTACTCCAATGATAATTTCTTCATATATTATTTACTTTCTCATTTGATTTTTCTGTCTGATGGGGTTCCTTCTGGTTTTACCTTGAAATGATTCTTAGTCCTAATATCTTTACTTTGTAAGAGCTAATTGTCAATATGATTGTATGCAGGCATATGATTTGCTAATGAAGGCTTTTGTAGAGCACAACAAGGTGCTGTTTTCATTCTGAAGTTTATTGGAATTTTAAGTGATGGAGTTGCTGTTGGTTGCTAACTGTCACTCAAGAAAACTTTCATGCTAATGATGAACCCTGTCACTGCATTTTCAGTTTGGGAATTTACCGTATGGACTTCGTGCAAATACCTGGATTCTCCCTCCGATATTCACTGAGTCTCCTTGGGCAAACCCCAAATTGGCAATTGAAGATGAGAACTGGGGAGGGAATGGTGGTGGGCTTGGCCGAGATGGTAAATATAACCATAGGCAGTGGTCGACAGAATTTTCAATTCTGGCTAGATATCCATGCAAAACTGAAGACGAGAGGTTGATTAGAGATCGCAAAGGTTTTCTATTGCACAGCCTATTTACTGAAACTTCAATATTTAATGCCATCTCGGCAATTCGCCATGCTATTAACTCCAAAAGGAGCTTCAATGCTGCTGAAGATGTTGTGGGTGGCTATATCATTCATGAAGAGCATGTAGGAGATCTGAAAGTCACTGTAAGAAAGGATTTTATTGATGCTAGCGTGAAACCGGCGGAGAAAATAGATGGATCTCAACTACTCCAGATGGATGCTAAGGAGATTGCCCGAAGAAACCTTCTTAAGGGTATAACGGCTGATGAAAATGCAGTTATAAATGTAAGAATTCGGCAGTTTATTGCCTTAATCAATACTTGAAATCCTCATAGCCAATTATTTACATGGTATAGTGTCCTGCAGGATACTGCTACTTTAGGAGCTGTTATTGTCAAACATTGTGGATATACAGCAATTGTCAAAGCATCTGGCCATATAAAGAGCTGTGACATTACAAGAGATATTGATGTAGATGATCAGCCTGATGGTGGTTCAAATGCTTTAAACATTAACAGGTTGGCGGGAAATCTCATTTTTGATATTAATTGATGATGCATAGTATCCTATTCAAGAGTTAAAATTTGAGTTATTTTCCATATTTAAAGCTTTTAAGGATTTGTGATATATTATTAACTGATGGTGGATTCACTGAAATCTTCATGGGTTCTCTTGGGTGGTTAGTTGGGGGGCGGATGGGTGGGTGGTGTGCGGGTGGTCGGTGGGGCGGTGGTTGGGTTTGGGTGTACTCTTGTACAGCATAAGTTCCATGCCTGCTTTTGGACAATCCTTTTTTTCTGTTACAGACACTGAGTGCTTCATAATACTCTTTTCAGCTTAAGGGTTCTGCTTCCCACATCCTGCAATACAGAGCCATGTATTGGTGGTCAACTATCTCCTTTGAGTTCTGATGATGTTGGAGCTGCAAGGTGTTTAGCACAGACAGTCCTTAGTGATAGCCTAAGCAAGTTAGAGAAAATGCCTGCCACTGCTGAGAGGTCTATCCGATGGGAACTTGGTTCTTTCTGGGTACAGCACCTACAGAAGCAGGAGAACTTACCAGTTAAAGAAACCAAGGGAAGTGCAGAGGACAAGCCTCAATTTATTGTCAAAGGTCTCGGGAAGCAATTTGAACCATTAAAAAAAATAAAGAAGAAGGCTGATGCTTCTGGGATCAGATCTGACATAAGGCAAGATGATTCTTTTGAAGTGGGCTCAGATAACCTAAATCAGTCAAAAAAGGATGCTGAAGCTGAACTGAGGAACCTGTTGCCTGAAGATGTCTTCTTGCGCTTAAAAGACTCAGGGACGGGTCTTCATCTAAAGGTTTAACGTTTAAACTACCATGTCTCAATTGAATCTGATCACTGCAATACAATCTTTAATGTAACATATTTTGCCTAATTGATATTTTTAGAAGTACACATCACGTTTTTGCATTAATCTAACTTCTAGTGAGATAAACAGCTGTTAGGAACTGACTTTTTTTTGTCACGTTGGACGTTTGGAAACTCTATTTATTTCAATGCAAGTCTGTCATGAGAGTTTTAAGTGACATGTAAAAACACAAAGAACCTTTTTATCTTCTCCATTCAAAGCTCTTGTATTTAAGCTTGTAAAGTACTAGAAATCTTGAGATGGGCTACACCTAGAGCAGATATAGTGAGTGATGCTATTTGCCTGACACACATTATGGGTATGAATTGTCATTGAAGAGAGAATGTAGCAGATTCTGAGACAAGCCTGTATTTTTTAAAGATGAACAAATATTTCCAGTTGTCAAGAGGCCAGCAGAGAATGGAATCTACATCAATATTTAGGACATTGAAAGACATTTTGGAATTATTGTGCACATCTTTTTTCTCTGTTCTTTGCTTTTATACTGAGTGTTTGGCTATCTCTTCAAGTAACTTGCTTCATTTGTTTTATTTACTCTTGTTGCGACAGTCACTGGATGAGCTTACCCATATGGCCCATAAATTCTATGATGACATTGCTCTTCCAAAGCTGGCAAGTATTTCTTCTCATGAAATTATGATATGCATTTTTTTGTTTACCATATTTGATCCATCTTTATCTAATTGTCCAGTTCTTGAATATTCAGGTGGCAGATTTTGCTTCGCTTGAGCTGTCACCAGTAGATGGTAAAACTTTGACAGATTTCATGCATACACGAGGACTTAAAATGTGTTCTTTGGGGCATGTGGTGAGTGAAATGTTTTTGCTTCCTCCCTATATTCTTGTCATGGGCACCTGGTTTAACATTTTCACATTGGTTTATTGGAAAACTAGGTTGATCTCGCTGAAAAGTTACCACATATACAGTCACTTTGTATTCATGAGATGGTTACACGTTCCTTCAAGTATATATTACGAGCTGTCATTGCTGCTGTAAACAACTTGTCAGATCTTTCTTCTGCAATTGCTGCGACTTTGAATATCTTGCTAGGCTCAACAGAGACACAAAAGTATGAGCTAGATCAAATCAATGATCATTCTATAAAAATGAAATGGCTAGAGACATTTCTCTTAAAACGCTTTTCTTGGAGGCTAAAGAATGAATTTCAACACTTACGAAAGTTTGCAATTCTCAGAGGACTTTGTCATAAGGTATCTTTTTTTAATCAGCTTTCAGATTGGCTTGATTTTTTGTACTTGATTTAGAATGATCTTATCTTCTGGTCTCTTAATGTAGGTTGGACTAGAGTTGGCCCCTCGAGATTATGACTTGGAGAGCCCAAGCCCATTCAAGAAATCTGATATTATCAGCATAGTTCCTGTTTGTAAAGTATGCTTCGGCTTATTTGAGTGTTTTAACTAAAATTCATATTTTTAGATGAATCTTAACTTGGTATGTTTTAATGATTGATTTCATTGTGTAGCATGTGGCTTGCTCATCAGCGGACGGCCGGAATTTATTGGAATCTGCAAAGGTTGCCCTGGATAAAGGCAAGCTAGAGGATGCAGTCACATATGGTACAAAGGTATTTGTTGTTGATGTGATCTGCGAATTTGATGCATAATTTGAGTTAACTCTCGGGACACATTGTTCATCACAGATATATTTCCTCACAATTTCTGCATTAGTTTTCATTACTTATTACAAAAATTCACTTTGATTGATAAATATGTTATCTCCCCTTGTAACATGAAGGCACTGTCAAAAATGATAGCAGTTTGTGGTCCTTACCATCGTATGACTGCTAATGCATACAGTCTTCTTGCGGTGGTTCTGTACCACACTGGAGACTTTGATCAGGTAACTCATTTACTGGATTCTGTGAACAAATACAACCATGTTAATTTGACATGCTTGTTTCTTGAAAGCCCATAATGCTGATTCTGAATTAGTTCAACCAGGCTAAACTGTTGTGAGACGATAAATGTTCAGCTGTGTATACAGGATTCTTTTAGTTCATTTACATTTCATAGAAAATTTCATTAGTAAACTTTGTCATATTTGGCATTTCTTATTCAGTTCATGCATCAGTAAATTTATCTGTATTTTTCTTGACATCATTCTTCTTTTTTTATCAGAAGCAGTTGTCTGCTTCTTCCTCTTTCTTATTATTTTTTTATTGGTTTAATAGGCAACCGTATACCAACAAAAGGCTATTGATATCAATGAGAGGGAGCTTGGTCTTGACCATCCAGAGACTATGAAAAGTTATGGAGATCTTTCTGTGTTTTACTATCGTCTTCAACACATTGAATTAGCTCTAAAGTAAGTCTCAGTTAATCATCTTTCCACTAGAATGTTGATGTATTTTATGGTCTAGCTTGTACTTTCTGATTGTTTCTTGTGCAAAAATGAATTGCTAAATTCTTTATTTTAGCCACTACAAAAGAATTAAGCTTTGAACAGGTCGTCATTACCTGTTGTTTGCTTTTAGAACTGAATCCACAAGAGTCATATTGCCACCTTAAGTTTCATGCCATCAGTGTTCTCAAGGCTGACACAAAACTTCAAAAGTGAAGACATAGATTGCCACTTAAATGGTAAACCTTTTGGGTTGTATGTCTTCATAGTAAAAAAAAAAAAAACTTACGCTTAAGGGGGTGTTCATTTTGGGGGAAGTGAGGGGAAGTGGTTTGACTTCCCCCAACTTCTGGTGTTCATCGTCCAGAAGTGGATTTTGAACTAAACTGATTTAAGTAATTTTTTTACTGAAGTGGGGTGAAATGAGCCACCCTATACAATTCCGCTCTCCCTCACTTCCAAAACTTTTTTTGAACTCATAAAAGTTCATCCCAACATCTAAACTCTCTTATTTCATTCTCTCTTTCTGACAAATGAACATTAGATATGTTGGAAGTGATATCACTTCCCCATTCAGGAAAGTGGCATTTTCTCCCACTTTTACACTTCCCTCACTTCTCCCGAAATAAACAACCCCCAAGATGACTTGATTATGATGAGGAAATTTCTTTCTTATGTTTTCTCATTTTCTTATGTTTATGGAATTCTGTTTGCTTTAGTACTCTGGAGAAGTTAAAATTTTCTAGTTTCTTGAAGTACCATTTTCAACGAACTTGAGTTGCATCAACCAATGCAATGACGTGAGCTAAAAGATTCCTGTCTTCTTGAAAATTGATGCCTTTTTTAGTGATTTTTCTGACTGCTGGAATATCCTGTGTCGCTTATGACTTCCTAAATGTCGCCCTTCTGCATTTGTCCATTTGAATTGTGTGCAGTTACCATTTTGGTTGAGAAGCATATAACAAAGAAACCAACTGTTTTAGATGATTTCCTTTTTCCAATTTAACTATTCCCAACTTAAGAAATGCTTATTGAACTCTCAAAGTACAGTAATTTTATTTTAAATGCTGGTGTATGATAAATAATATGTATCTTATTTCAGGTATGTCAACCGTGCACTGCTGCTACTACATTTTTCATGTGGATTGTCACATCCGAATTCTGCTGCAACCTATATTAATGTTGCTATGATGGAAGAGGGTATGGGCAATGTCCATGTTGCACTTCGATACCTGCATGAAGCTCTCAAATGCAATCGACGACTGCTGGGTGCAGATCACATTCAAGTATTTCTCTCTCTCTCTCTCTGTGTGTGTGTGTGTGCGCACACTCGAGCTCTCACACACGCGGCGCACGCACATGTGCACACATCCAGTTGCGTTGCACCAGAAGCATAACAGATCTCCAATCTTCCTAAAAATTATGTGTGCTTGTATATGCATGCAATAGGTTCTTTTGTGTGTGTGTGTGTGTGTGTGGGTGGGTGGTTAATACAATGGCACTGAAATAGGTGATCAAATTAATTATGGTGAGAGGATTACAACAAATGAAGTCTTTTTTCACTGACAATTTTATGTTTTAATAGACTGCTGCTAGCTACCATGCAATAGCGATAGCCCTTTCCATGATGGAAGCTTATACACTCAGTGTGCAGCATGAACAGACCACATTGCAGATACTACAGGCTAAACTTGGATCAGAAGACCTCCGGACTCAGGTTTTTTGGACATGATTGTATGAAGTTTCTTTCACATACATGTAGCCAGAAAATTGATTTTAAAGTCTGTCATGCAGGATGCTGCTGCTTGGCTTGAGTACTTTGAATCAAAAGCTCTCGAGCAGCAAGAGGCTGCTCGTAGAGGTATACCAAAACCTGATGCATCTATTGCAAGCAAAGGCCATCTCAGGTATTGAAATGCATTTCATTGGCTTATACTCTTTGACTGCAGAAAATAATACATTTGTTGATACCAAAATCTTGCCACGCTTCAGTGTATCAGATCTGCTTGACTACATTAACCCAGAACAAGAAATGAAGGAAAGGGATTCACAAAAGAGGCAACAACGGATGAAGGTATAATCTGTTTATTCCTCATCAATGGCATGCACGCCATATCCTGAAGTTCTCATTCAAGTAAGATAGCATTGCCAAGCAGAGAGAATCATATGACATGTAGAAATTGATTGTCCACATCATGCTTCATGATAGTTGAAGATAGTTCTGTATATGGCATCACACACAGACACGTAGACCGACCAACATGCATATTGGGCTATAGTGTGCATAACTTTCTGAGAGTAACTTTTTCTCTGCAGTGATTTACTTATCAAACTCAAAGGATCTCTTTTCTTTCTCCTCCGTCAAGTCTTTTGCTGGTGCTTTTAATTATTTAGAAACATTAAGTTGACAAGCATCAGTTGCTATTGATGGTCAAAAAGTTTTTTGACTTTTCAGACTAACTCAAATGTATGGATGTAAATATACCAATGAGGAATCTACTATTGTAGTTTTCGAAGGTCAGGGGATAGGTATTGTGAGCGGAAAAGATGACTTTAATGTGGGCATGTGGGCATGTGGGCTGAGCTCAGTAAAATTTGCATTTTATTTTTGTTTGCAAATGCAAAGAATCTTTGCATTGATCCTGAAAGCGTGTCCTGACATTATTGCTACATGGAATAAGGCAGTTGAAACCCAATAAGACATTGATTCTGGTTCAATTGATGTTTTATTCCTTTAATCGCTTCTTAACGGATTTTTCATGTTTTGTATGTGAGGCAGAGCATCAACAGGCTGAGTCAAGTGAAGCCAAACACATTGGTTGATGATTACCAAGATGATTCAAGGTACTCATCCACTCATGACAGCATAGAGGGATCTAAAGTGGAGGAAAAACTTGTAGAACATCAGCTGGTAAAATTTGAAGACAGTGATGATACAATGCAAGGCCAACAACCACAAGCCTATGAGTGTTCTCCTGAAGTATCCTCTGATGAAGGTTGGCAAGAGGCTAATTTTAAAGGGCGATCTGGAAATGTACGCAGAAAATCTGGACCTAAAAGACCAGCCTTGGCAAAATTGAGCTTAAGATTCTCTGAATCCTCTGCCAGCTTTAAGAGGAGAATTATGTCACCACCATTGAAAGACAATTCTTCAATCATAAGAATCCCTTCAACTGATGTTCCTTCTGTTAAAAATCTTAGGAATGCTGCAAGTGTTCATGGTGGAGATGACTCAAACAATGTACATCAAAATACTCCAGATTCGGAGGCCAAATTAGATCAAAATCCTAAGGCTTCTGTTATCAGCAGAGTCATCACGGCAGGCGCAAATCTCCTCTCCTATAAAGAAGTAGCTTTGTCACCTCCTGGTACAATCTTGAAGTCAGCATTGAAACTACCTGAGGTTAAGCAACCAGAAGAAACCGTGAGAGGTACGGAGCCTGAGGAATGCAGCGATGTTAAAGAGGTATCCAAGGTTGAGTTTGACATAACCCAGGGAGCGCTGCAAGAGGTAACCTCGAGTGACAGTGAGAAAGAGATTCAAACGTCTGCAGTGAAGATAACAGTGAATTTATCGGAAAGAGAAACTTCTGATTCTGATGACATCCAGATCTCATCATCTTCCAAAGAAGCCACCACAACTAGAAGCAAACTTTCTGCATCTGCTCCTCCATTTAATCCAGGATCATTGTTGTCCATGGCCAATGCTTATAACTCGGTTGCTGTTGTTGGTCCATATGATATGAGAGCTGCTCATCCAACAGTACCACCTCAACCTGCGGAACTCCTGCCTCATTCTGTTGATGCTAGAGTCCCTCGTGGTCCTCGGTCAACCATGTACTTCAAAAATAACTTTTCTTCCCAAACGAAACATGGTGTCAGAAATTATCAGACTGGTAATGAAGCAGATAGAGGTGCCATTAGCCCAAGTATGATGAATCCTCATGCAGCGGAGTTTGTTCCCGGCAAAGCTTTGCAACAAATAAACCAATCTAATGGAGTCTCAGAAGTTCAGCACCCCAGAGGTGACTCAAGTTCTCAAGTAGAATCTTCATCTGCAAACAAAGATTGTAACACATCCTGGTGAAAAAGCAGAACTCGACAGAAGTGCATGGGAGGATAAGATTAAGGATAGCAAAAGAAGTTGTAGAATGGAAAGCTCAACCAAAGCTGAGCTGGCTAGACAGATTTTGTTCAATTTCATCGTCAAGTCATATCAGGATAATTTAGCCTCAGATGAAGCTGAAGCTACACCAAAATCAACTAAACGCGAGAGCTCAACAACTAGAACTGATAACAGCAATGTAACTAAATCAGTGTCTGTTGACCAATTTTGTGATCATCAATGGCCAAAACCAAACCAGGACAGAGAAGGATTTACAGTTGTCTCTAAGAGGAGGAGGAACAAGCACCAACTTCCAAATGCAGTAAGCGGGTTATATGCTCAACAGTCAATCTGCACATTGGCAAGTTGATGAAGAGTTTTTGGAATGCAAGAAGATGCATTTTTTTATTTTTTTTCCCCGCCGATGATTATAATATAATGTAGCCTCAATAAAAACATGAGCCTTGTTTACGGTTATCCGACTTATTGTGTTTTTTTCCGAACATTGTCTGAAGTTTTATGTAAAAAGCTCTGGAGGTATGCATAGAGTTTCGATGTGGCCATATTGCATCATTAGAACAATTCGCCGGAGGATTATTTGGCGGCAGAGAACATTCTAAATCATGTTCGGTAATTTATGTTGCAATTCAGCTCATCTTTGAAGTAACTGAGCGATTGGCTTCCTTTTGTGCAGGACTAAAGAAACACAGTTTCTTCCTTCAAAGCTGAATCGATGGAAGTTTGTTGGCAGATTTGAGAAGCTAAAGGTATATGTAATGATGGTGTGGTAATATTTGTTTGTTTATCTCTGAAGCAACAACGTGTATATATATATATATAATTCACAAGTTATATATAGATATATACATATATTTCTATATACATATAATCAAACCCCTTCAAAAGATATATATATATATATATATAAACATAGAGACATGGAGAGACTTCCAACAGTATGTTATGAAATTCAAAGGTTTCAGTCTTCTCTATTGAAAAAAAAAATACCCTTTAAATAAGAATAGCCATTAGCCACAAGATGGGACGGAAAATCTCTTCCTAGTCCCAGGTAAAGATTTTCCATCCCCATCTCGAATTAGGTGTCGATGGGAAAACTCTCATTTTCCACTCCACGGAGATCTCTAGGGATCAAGGACTGATATAATAATAATTATAAAAAAAATAATAAATTAAAATCATGATATTATTTTAAAAGTTTGTAATGGTAAGAAAATTAAAAACTTAACATAACAATAAAAATACCGACAATATAAAGTTAAACCGAACACAATTAAAATATAAAACATAAGCTTTAACAAAATAAATAAATAAACCTTAATATTTCAATACATACACTATTAAATATATTTATATTTAATTATTAGGTATTTTTTTCTTTTGCCTTTTTTTATATATTTATATTAATTAGTGAATTTAATTTTTATCAAGATCCCACTCCCCGTATTATAAGGTCTAAAAATTTTTTTCCCTCATTCTTTTTGTCAAAAAAAAAACTAAGGATCCCCCACATAAAAAGAATGATGATCACTACTCTCAAAGAAGTTCACTTCTTTTAAATTTGATTTCTGGATCCACCATTTAGTTTCAGATCTTGGTGTGTTTGTTACTATAAGATATTTAAGTAAGGCCCTTGGGTTTATTGCAGTAATAATAATTATTATTATTAATGGCATTTCTATGAAAATCATGTTTAATGGTGTGATTTCCAAATCTGATCATTTTAATACTTATGGTGATTATGGGGTGAAGACTAACTTTCTCTTTACCACAATGATGACCTGCAAATTGGCATCATTGAACTTATATTCTCTATTTTTTTTTTTTTTTTTGAGAAAAAAGAAAATTATTTGAGGGTGTTTCTCATTTGAAACGATTATTGTTTACAACTTTTACAGTGTAAGAGTGGTAATTGATTTCTTTCCGGACATTATTTGTTTCACTCCCTTGCATGTGACCGTTATGCCTATCTATATTTATATAAAGATATTATTATTATTATTATTATTATTATTATTATTATTATTATTATTATTATTATTATTATTATTATTTTATAAACATTATAAATGCATATACAACCAGATAGATATGTATAAAAAGAAATTATCACTCGTTCATGCATTCCCACCATTGACATGAGGATTGGTTGCAACATCACATCACATGCAATGCATTTTGAACCAATATAATAAGCTTTCCTAAACTAAGTCTTAATAATTGTCATGTGTATTCCCCATATGAATTTCTATTTTTTATTTGTACATACTTTCTATTTTAATCTATGATGTTAACAAAAAAATTTTTTTTTGTTTACCACATGACATTGTTGCCACATTTATAGAGGTAAACACTATTTTTATAAATTAATTCATGTGGCTGATTTATGAAGTATTAGCCTATCAAAGTAAGTTTTTAGGTTGAGTGCATTGAAATAAGTGTGAGATTTTTCAAATTTCTTGAGTTTAAATTTTACTCAAAATAATAATACTGATAACAGATTTTTAGTTATAAGTTTGGGTTTATAACGCAAGTCTCACGTTATTGGGTGAGGACGCGCAAGTTAAATGATCAATTTTTATTCTCGTAGGTTCACCTTTAATCAACTATATTTGTCTCATTTTTAAAACATATCATGATGCATTTGCAAGAAGATAATTATATATTTAAAAGAAAAAAAAAATCAAATTTTAATATATATATATATATAATAATGAGGTTTGGAATATTCTTTAATGAAAGTGGATCTTATAAATTTATGAGAATGATATACTTTGGAATATTTTATTCTCTTATTTGTTTAAAAAACAATTCTTAAGAATATGTTACCAATTCAAAAGAATACTTCATTCCTTTGTTTTGTTTAGAGACTAGATCCCCAGGAGTATAAATAGTGTTCTGAAATAATCCCTAAACAAGAAATTATGAAAAATAAAAAAATAAAAACTAACTCAAATTGATTCTCATTGTAAAAAAAAAAAAAAAGTAAATATTGCATAATTAATTAAGCAATTATCTTGTTATAAATAAACCCATAATTTGAACACAAAAATATAAACATAAACCAATTCAAATTCCTTCCCCATACAACAACCTTCATTGTTAATAAAGTAAATTAAAAGCTCCAAAACATTATCAATTAATATTGTATCATCCTTCTATAAATTATACATAAATAAAATCAAACATGAAAAAACTTATAATAATAATAATATTAGGGAAAAATTATTTATAAATCCCTCAAGAGTTTCCCTTTTCCTCTGCAGTCCCTCTGATTTTTGCACTTCCTCTGCAGTCCCTGCTTTTCCCACGTAATACGTTATAGTCCCTGCCGTGACAACCGTGAGTGTATTTTTTTGAAAATGGCAAAAGTGCCCTTGCTTTTCATTCCCGCCCAATCACATCAAGAATTCTCCCGAGGCTCCTCTCCATCATATTCACTATACTTCATCTTCATCTTCATCTCCATCTTCATTCTATTTCTCCTCTTGTTCTTTTCTGTTCTCTCGCAGTGATCTTGTCGTCGTCCGCACAGATTAATCCACAGGTAAGCACTGTCTGCATTTGGGCTCCATCATGTTGTATTTTTTTTTTTTTTTTTTACCCAAAAACCGACGTCTACGCAGGTGTTAGCCACGATGGAGACATTTTGTGCCGTTGCTCGCTTCAAAGGCGAAGGACGGCTACTACAATTCACGGTCCTGACAGCCTGGGAGGTTGTTCTCGCAGAGATCTGCGAGCGATGGGCTTTGTATCCATCTCGAGTCGTTGTGAAGTTTGTCACGCCCGACGCGTACAGCACGGTTTGCCCAATTGAGTCAGATGTGGATTTCCAACGCATGTGCCAAATACATCATACCTTCAAGAAGAATGTGGTGGACATCATCGTTGACGAAGTCAATGGGGCAGCGGAAACAGCCAATAACATCTCCTTACCACCCACGTAATCCAGCAACAAAGATAGCTCTTACTATGTTCGTTTGTATTGTGTATTACTGCTGATTTCCCGCGGGAATACGTTTCCTGTGTAACCTATGGATTTTCTATGTAATCTAGAGTATTTTATGAATTTACTGTGTATTAAATTGCTTATCTGTGTAACTTACATCTTTTCTGTGTAGTATATATCTTTTGTGCGTAACATATGTACTTTCTGTGTAATATATAGCTTCCCTGTGTAAGATACTACTTTCTTATGTATTCCACTGCTTTTGTGTGTATTATACCGCCATGTGAAATATTCGTAATATACCTAACGCGTCGCCATCCGCAGGGAGTCAATATCAGAAAGCATGAATGCGGACAAGGAGTCGTTCTCGTCCCAATATCGTCCCGCAGGTGCGCTAAGTATTACTCCATGTTCACAAACATCTGATGGCTCCACATTGCAAGTAGGGAACCGGTTCGATGGTGTTGATAACTTCAAGGATGCCTTGCGCAGCCATGCAATAAGGAACAATTTCGACTTTACATTCATAAAGAACGACAAACTTCGCACGACTGTGAGGTGTGCTTCGCCGGATTGCCAGTGGCGTGTCCACGCATCCAAAGAGAATAACGACGATTCTTTCCGAGTGAAGACAATGCAATGGACGCACACTTGCGGGGGGGGCATCGGAACGACAGTCCACCCGAAAGCTAGCAAGAAGTGGGTCGGGGACCGTATTATGCGGAGACTAAAAGAACGGCCATTGTATCGCGCCATCGACATACAGAAGGACATCTTTCGTGAGCACGGCGTGCGATTACCATACAAACGTGCATGGATGGGTAAGGAGGTCGCTCGGTCCGCCATTCATGGCAGTGAGGTGAGCAGCTACGATTTGTTGTTGTGGTACGCAGACAAAGTGGCTACGACAAATCCCGGTAGCGTTGTCACGGTTGACAAGGACGGAGAGCGAGTTAGACGTGCCTTCTTCTCTTTTCGGGCTTCTTTAATCGGTTTCAAAAAGGCGTGCAGACCATTGTTATTTGTTGACGGAACGCACTTGCTCGGCAAGTACGGCGGGATACTACTGGGGGCAACCGGCAAAGATGGGAATGAAGGCATCTTCCATGTGGCATTTGCAATTGTTGACAACGAAACAGAAGACAATTGGACTTGGTTTCTTGCCACACTCTGTGATGCAATATACGGTGAAGGCGATTACTCCGAAATTATTACATTTGTATCGGATCGGTCGAAGGGTCTTATAAACTCGATCGCGACCGTGTTCCCATCGTCACCGCATGGGTATTGCCTACGACATTTGGAGGCAAACTTCATGAAAGCGAATGCTAAAGTTGGCAAAATGTTGCGAGAGCATTATTGGGCTATAATTGTCAAAATTGCGTACGCGTACACATCAAAAGAGTTTGACGATGCCGTTTACAAGCTGGCAATGACATCGCCAGCGGCCCATGATTGGTTACTGCATAAGTCCGACATAGATCACTGGTGTAATTATTTATTTAAGGGTATGCGGTGGTGTGAGATGTACTCCAACGTTGCGGAGTCATTTAACACCTGGATCAAAGAGGCCCGCCATCTCCCCGTTACAAGCATGGTTGACTCGATAAGGTGAGCTTTCGCATGTGATTCTCTAGTTCCCGTTTTCCATTCTGTGATGTTTGTGTAATATTTCACATTATGGTGTAATATATTACGTTTCTGTGTAACATACGACGTTCCTGCGCAATATCGTATGTTTCGGTGTAACCTAGTACGTTCCTGTGTAATATACGACGTTTCTGTGTAATGTATTATGGTCCTGTGTACTTTGCTAACTTCCTCTGTAGTATACTTCACGCTTGCGGAATGGTTTACGTTTCTGTGTGGTCTTTGTTTTTGCTACTTTGTTATGCTTATGTGTGTAATTGCTTCACACACAATACTAATTGCGTGTAGGTGTATTCCCACAGGTTCAAACTAATGAATATGATTGCCGACAGATGCGCACAATCACAGGGGTGGGATACGGCATTATGTCCAGAGATACACAAAAACTCGAACAGATTATTGAAGATAGCAGGTTCTTAAGGGTCGGACGTTCAACCCCTGACATTTACGAAATTGTTGACGACTGATGATAGCATATGTGAAGGCTGATGATATTAAGTGCATTACCACATAACTACCCAGTCATTATATTACACGTATTGTTTGACATGAATTGATAAATTATTCAGTTTGGGGGGGTTACATCGTCCTGTGTGCCTTGTACTTGTTCACTTCCGGGGGCGACGGCCGCTTGCGAGCTTGTGGGTTCGTCGTCGACGCCAGCCTGCCCGTCCTCGTCTGTGCCTTGTAGTTGTTCACTTCCGGGGGTGACGGCCGCTTGCGACCTTGTGGGTTCCTTGTCGATGCCAGCCTGCTCCCGTCCTCGTCTGTGCGTTGTCCTTGTGCCGCTTGTCCCTTGTCAGTTGTACTAGCCTTCTGGCGAACACCGTCAAGCAATATCCGCGCAACGTATTGAATACGTAGGAATGGGACGTCCGGCGGGGGGATGTCGAGCGTTTCGTTATCAACTATCTGCTCCATGTAACGAGTCAAGAAGACCGAGCAATCCACACTACCAGATTGTTGTTGCGGGCAAGACCGGACATGCATCATTGGTAGTGCCTTGAAGGGATTCCCGCCAGTGTTTACCTCGATGACGAACTCGAACAGCTCCCGCTAGAAACCGAGAAAGATTAGTGCGTCAGTGTATTGTCCGTGTATAACTAACCTTTGTTGTACAGATTTAACTTACCATTTCTATAGCGTCGTCATCATACGTCTTAGATTGAAGGGAAGAGTAATGCATGTAAGTCTGCCCCGCAATGTCGAGGACGAGGAGATGGTAATGGCCATGGAGGATGATGGGCATAAGAATCAATTCCGCGGTCTTATGACCATAGATGACGTCCTCCATCATGCATAACGACTGGTCGGCTGCGTATTCCGACTTCCGCATCGCAAGCGCCAGAGGTAACGTTATAATCGCTCGCCGCTTATGCGCGAGAGGATTTGTCAACAACTCCTCACGCAACATTAGCACGAGCACGGTGACCACGTCGTCGGGCACTTCTTCCTTCCCTTCAAGCAAGATAAAGAGGTTGTGACGGGTTGTGTACCCATAGTCATCCCTCCAGACGACCGAACTGCAACATAAACAGATAGAATATTAACTTACACAGGAATTACGATTATTACACAGGAACCCGCTATATTACACAGAAACAATAGATAATACACTAAAACACTAAATAATACACAGAAAAAATACATATTACACATAGTTTCTATATATTACACTGAAAATGCAAACATTACACATTACATGTAACATTACCTGTCGACGCGTGTGTTCAAGAAGAGATCAATGGTAGCCTGTTCGAGTTGGTTGAGCCTTGCGAAGCCAGGGTATGTCTTCTTCGTCGGCATGAAATCACGCCTAGGCGGGATTTGCATCTCGGTATAAGGCCGAGTTGTCGGGTTGGGATTGTACGGTACGATCGCAAGATGTGTGTCTCCGTCCTTGGTAGCTCTCTTCTTCTTCCCAACGGAAAGTGTTTCAAGAAGAATGTCGACGGCCTGCATCGCCGCCGGGAATAAGTCGTCCGATGAATCAGATGACTGCCCCAATGGGGATGGACGCTTTCTCCCGCGGGTCGTCGGCGTCTGGCCTCTGGCCATTTTCCTTGTCGGCGGCACTGCCTGCGTGTCGTCCGACTCGTCGGACAACTGTATGCGTGTGGGCGCCTGCTTTTGGGACCGACCTCTCCTTAGGGGCATCTCCCTTGGCGGGGGCTTCGCTCGTGGTTCCCTTTTGGGAGGGGCCCTCTTCGCTAGGGCCTTCTTCGGTGTAGCCCTCTTCTAGGGACGCCGATCGGGTCCCTCATCAATCGATCGTTCTTCAGCGAGGCCCTCATCACTTGGCCCTTCCTTGGAGAACCGTTCCGGCAGGGGTGCCTCTTCAGCTGCATCTTTTACGTCCCCGGCGGCCGTAGACGTGTCTACTTCTAAAGCGGCTGTCGGGGCATCCAACTGGGCTTCTGCTGGACCAACGGGCGGCACCTCAGGCGCCTGAGTTTCTATACTCGCCTCTGCTGGCGCCGGAGATATTGCCTCGGCGGTGTCACCACGGGTAACCTTCCGGGCAACCCGTTTGAATGGCGTACCTGACCGAGGACGGGTAGCTGAAGGACGAGGAAGGACGACGTCTTCATTCCGGTTGACGTTTGCCTCTTCCACCGCCGACGGCCGCTCATGTGACACATCTCGCCGAGCATCTCTTGCGTCGCGCTCGTCCATACGAGCCCGCAGCACATTGAACTCGGCAAGAAGGCGGTGGAGTAAAACTCGGACATCATCGTCGCCGCGGGGGGCGTCGTCCGGCCTGTCAGTGGTCTCCGCCGCCGATTGACGGCGAGACCTTTTTCGGACATTGGCTTTGGCGGAGTAGTCCCCACCCCGTCTCCCGACACTTCGTCGGCGGCTCTGCTTTCGCAGGTCTTCTTCTTCTTCTTCGGCCTTTTGGCCTATTTCTTTCTTTGTTGCCGCCCTCCTCGCCGGTGAAGGCCGTCGGGCTCTCTTTGTTGAATCGGGGGATTGAGCCCCCTGTATAGTTGCACTGACAAGTGCCGTTTCTTCAGCGTTGGAAGGAACGAGATCAAAAAACTGCGAAGGATTCAAAAATAAGATGTCAGCCTAAGAATCGTAGATTACACAGAACAAGACTATGTTACATGGGAAGGTCCAATATTACACCGAACCGTAAATTATTACACAGGACGGTTATATATTACACAAAACATACGCATTATACACAGAAACTAAGCATATTAAACATAAAAGTAGGATATTACCGGAAACATACGTAGGATACACCGAAACAAAGAATATTACACAGAACGGTAAGATCTTACACAGAAACATGCAGTACTACATCGAAAAAAACAATATTACACATAAAACAATAATATCAACCAGAAACAACAACCAATTAGGCATTCAAAAGATTAGAAGAGAACTCGCCTCTTTCCCTTCCAGTGATTTCAATAGCGGATCAATTGAGGACGACTTTGTGAATGTGCTGTCCCCATAACACAGTATACGGGGTGTCCGACCAACACGTTGTTTCTTCACGCTGCCGGACACCTCGTAGAACCATACAATGAGGGCGACCGAGCACCCTTTCAGGTATCCGGCGCTCTTGATTTTCCCTTGGCAGTGCAGCTGCACCCGTGCGGCAGTCTTGGGAAGATCATCCATCACCCATCTGTGGATGGCATGCGCCGAGGCGTAGTCGCCGATAGTGTCTAAATTGTCGGCGTACCTGGCTAAGAAGGTGGGCGCATTCAGAGAGGTGTTGGGGAAGAAGATGGTGCTCATCAAGAATACCAGGAGGAGCTTCACGAAAGTCTCCTCCGTTCCAGCCTTCCCGCTGACAAGTTTGAACAAGTTCTCTTTGATTGCATCGCGATGCCGCTTGTGTAACTTATTCAGATAGGAAAGTTCAAACTCAGAGGCTTCCTCCTCCCCCTCAAGCTTTAATGACACAGTCTCGCCCACGCTGGGGACCCCCATTACAAGGGCGACGTCCTCGGGCTTGAACTGCAGCATGCTCTCCCCGATCTTGAACCTTTCGGTTCGTGCATCGTATACACGGAGCAGTGCGTCCAGAACCCCCCTTTCTTGGACCACGGCCGGCAGGTCCATCAGGTGCACGAAAGGGGTCTGCCGGAGTAACTTCCAGTGGGTGTTGCTCATTAAGTTTTTCAATCCCTGTATGGTATCCACCACAGGGGCCAAATAACACCTCCCGTTAACCAGAGTTTCGGCCATTTCTGTATTCAGTTCAGATTACACAAAACGATCAGATGTTACACACAAAATGGTTATATTACACAGGAAGACAGTAAACTACACAGAAAGTCCAAAAACCCTAAAGTAATACACTGAAACGTCGGTCGACTTCTCCTTACCCAACTTCTGCTTACCTTTTTCGGTTGTTTTTTTGTTCCACGAGCTCTCGCAGTGTTTTCAGAAGGCCGAGAGTGCGAAGGCGGACGTGTGGCAAGTCAGTCGTCACCGCAAGAGGGAAAAACACCGTCTTCGAACACCGAACAAGGAGAAGAGAGTCGTAGGCGCAAGATGGAGAAGAAGAAACGGAAGAAGAAGCAAAAGAGCCGCTTGAACGGTTTCCCCGGTGGGTTATCTCAACCGTTCGACGGTTCCCGAAGCCTTGAGGGTATTCTCGACATTTCCACGCTATTTTTTTTAAACTTGCGCAAAGAGCAAAAAAGACATTTCCACTCCACGTTGGCTTCATCATAACGGCCATTTCACTGTTTTGGATTTGAATGGAAAAAGATTGAAAAGGAAGGACTAAACAGGAAAGTGAAACATGTCAGGGACCATCAGGGAAACTGCAAACTTGTGGGGGATTTATAAGTAATTACCCGATAATATTATTATTATTATTATTAATTATTGTTTGCAGCTTTAGATGCATAAAGAGATGGAGAAAACTTTAATAAGGATTTTATAGTAAAGAGGATGCAATGAAAGAAATTGAAATTTGAGGTGTTTTTGGTCATTTTAGTTATGTAAGTTTATTCCTATGCCATGGAAATAAATTATACCTAATTCCCCTATGCGAATATGGAAAACCCTAAATCAAGAGAATAATTTATTTTGGGAACAAATAATTTTAGATAATATTTTTATTAATTTCATACCAAACACGGGAATAACACATTCTCTAACTTAAATTTGCAGGAATCATAGATTGATCCTATATACCAAACACCCCCTTAGATCCAACTTTGAATAACCTATGAGCTAAGAGGAAAATAATACGGCTACTTTCCTATGATATTCATAGGAGTTGTATTTCAATTTTATTGATTATATAAACTTATTTATTTTCAAAAATAGGATTTTTTTTTTATTAAATATGAATAAGTCTCGTGTTTGAGACATGCACAATTATGGAGTTAATATCTCAATTCACTCACATGTGCATTTCCTTTGTATGAGTTGAGATTTGAATCTATTTTCTTGGTAAAAACAATAACACTTTATGCAAAAAACTTCGTGCCAATAGACCCACAAATTATTGCAGTTGAATTTAATATTTGAATCTATTTCTTTGGTAAAAACAATAACGCATTATTGCGGTTGAATTTGTTTTTCACTAAATTTTTCATAAATAGGATAATATTTTTTCAAATGTTTTTGAGAAATATGTCAATAGCTTTATATCTTATTTGGAATCTCCTTTGATTCTTTTATTATTAAGTTTGATAAATTATTAAGTATAACCACTTTGCAAATTAGGATCAATGTGAGCTCCTTGGCCTTACTAAAAAGGGTGTGTTGAAGGTGAGTATGATACTTTAACCCACCACCACATGATTTTCATAAAATTGATAGAATTAGAATAATTAAACTATTATTCTGAGCTCCTCCTCCACAAACTTCTATAAAACCTAAAATATTAAAAATAAAGTATTGTTGAGCTATATTTGTATATATTCAGAGAAATGTATACAATGTTCGACAAATTTTTTATAATAAAGCAAAAGAAAAAAAAAACTTGAAAACATTTTGCAAATCATTTAGGGACATTTGGTTCCTTGTAATGTCTCACAAAATTACGATATTTAGGACTGTGGCATAGTAATATTGAAGGAAATAAAAAATCATCAATAATAAAATATTATAAAAAATACTCTATTATCATATTGCCACCAAAACATGTGTACATTTTGAATTATTGAGTGGATTATTGAATGGCGGTAATATGAAAATATGTATTGAACAAATTTGCCCTTTCGTTTGCAATTAAATTTTAATGTAAACATGTATATTTATATATTAGTAAACATAATTTACATATGTTCGTAGATGTTAAAATATATAAAAAAAATGGGTGGATGTTGATTTAGTGAAAAAATGGGGCACGAGGGCTAATCCGGAGACTGTTAGATATTCGAACATCCCAAGATAATGTATTTTAGAGACATCTTTAGAAAATGCAACCTCGTTATATATAGAGGCATATATTTTCTCTATATAATATAAAATACATACACACATGTATATATGTATGCATGCATGTATTTATATGTATATATGCACATATATATATATATATAATGTGCTATGTGATTAAAGTTTATCCCACGAGCATCAACCAAACCAGAAAATTTGGATTAAAGTTATCTCACCAATCTTTTACATGACTGAATTATTTAAATAAATTTATCCTAAAACACATAACATATAAAACCCAACCAAGAATACCACTTTCAATTTCTCAATAATAGAAATCTTTTTTTTCTCAAGGTGAAATGTATAATTAACTCCTATTCACATATATATTTTTTCTCTTTGACACACAAGGTTTTTAGGAATCACAGATTCTGAGTTCTAATGTTTTTTATTACATATATGAAAATTTGAAATTTTGAACTTAAAACAAATTGCTTAAACAACCGTAATTTTTATTATTTGGGCTAATTCTATTAGTTATATTTCTATATATGTAATGCAACTGGTTGGTTCTGAAAACACTTATTTGTTAAACAAATGAGCTGAGCCTGAATCTTAACTTTAAAGCTTAAATGGCCATACTTTTCGCTTAAGTTAAAGCTCGAAAACCTACTTTTGAATAGGCTTATTTATGTTTTTTCCGACTCATGTATTCGTCATCTAATCAAACTATTAAGATTTGACATAGTAGTCTAAATTCATAAAGGAGCTCAACACGCCTAGCAGACTCAAGTTTAATATGCTTAATGAGTTGTCAACGGCCTTTGGGTCAATTGGTATTTGGGTCCCCCGTGAGGACGCTTCGCAAGTGGCGAGAGCTCGAATTCTCGGGATGAGGGTGCATGTCTGAGAATTGTGAGCACGAACTGTAGGTGATACCAGCGCCCATGTGTGCGCGGCCCCACAGGCCGCAGTCGAGGCATGCGCACGCCCCTGTCTTAGTTTAGCAGGCCCATTAAGGGTGTCGTTCTTCTTGACAAAAAAAAAAAAATGCTTAATGAGTTGAGCTCGAGCTCCATGAACTTACCTCATTTTCATTATAAACAAATATTTTTCAAGATGAGCACCAATCAAGTTTTAGCTGTGTTTTACCGTCCCGAACTGAGCCTGAACATGAGCTTGAGCATGAGCCTGCATCGAATTCTAGCCAGCTTTAACACTTCAAAGCTTTGCTCGACTTCGATGCCGATGCACCCCTCAATGTAACATCTTTAGCATATAACAAATGAAATAAATAAATAAATAAATAAATAAATAAAAATTAAAAGCCAATTTTCAAAATTTAGAATTATTTATTATTTAAAAAAAAATATAGAAAACCCAGACTCTACCGCCTCACCTCCTCCCTCATTAAACACCATAATAATAATTAATAAAATTAATCAAATATAAAAGCTCCGACAATTAATACAACATTTATTAAAATTAAAAATACAAGAAAAAAATTAAAGAAAAAAAAAAAACCAGTGATTTTTAGTAGAGAAAGACGCCATCTTGGCGGAGAGCTTGAAGCCACCACCGCCACCGGCGAGCGATCCATGAAGCTTGGCTCTCCGCCGCCTCCCATGTCTTCCGGCGATCCTCTCCGGCCACCGCCTCCGTGCCCCCACCTCGCAGGGTATCGCTCCAATGCCCACGGCCTCTCCAAGCCCTTCCGATCCCTGCAGCGCTGCCTCCGTGCCCGCCCTCCAGGCCGTGCTGAGATCCGCCGCGATCCTCACGAGATCCCCCGTTGCGGCCCTTGCAGTCCCTCCGCGTCCTCCCGCCTCTACGCCTGCCTTGCCTGCGCCGCCGTCTCCTGCCCCTCCCACGCTCCCGCCCACGCCGCCGCCCGGCCTGGCCATGAGATCGCCGTTGACGTCGACCGAGCCGAGCTGTTCTGTTGCGCGTGCCGTGACCAGGTCTACGATCGCGATTTTGACGCCGCTGTTGTGTTGGCTCAGAACATCCCTTCGTCATCCTCTGCCTCGCCGCCTCCTGGGTGTTTGAGGAAGCGCCGGAGGGTGGATTACAGGCCCTGGACTCCGGGGCCGGTCGAGCGGGCCGTGGTCGGGAAGGGATCGAGCCCGCTGCCGTTTCCTGGTGGATCTGGACTGCCACCGGGGCTGAGAGGGTTGAACAATCTCGGGAATACTTGCTTCATGAACTCGGTGTTGCAGGCATTGCTGCACGCCCCGCCGCTCAGGAACTACTTTTTGAGTGATCGGCATAATCGATACGTTTGCCAGCAGAACGGGAGGAAGAAGAGAGGAGGGAATGCGGATGGTGGTGAGAGTAGGGTTTGCTTAGCCTGCGATCTGGATGCAATGTATTCAGCTGTCTTTTCCGGTGAACGATTGCCGTATAGCCCTGCTAGATTCCTTTACAGGTCTTCAGATCTCCCTTTTCCTTTGAAAGTTTTGATTTTTATTCATCAAGTTTGGATCTTTATTTTTGATATGCTGGATGTTATGCATTCTTCTTGTTTTTTTTTTTTTTTTGGGTGACGGTTCGCTATGTTTTCTGTTATCAAGTGCATTTTCTGAGAAATGGTAAAGATTCAAGTAATTTATCTTTATAATCTTGATTAAGCTTGGTTCTGTTCTAAAAAAGTGTATAAATTTCTTCATAAATTGCATGTGATGGACCATTTTTTCATCAGGTTTTATTGTTTGAAGATTAAAGTTTTTCTGTTTTAGACTGATGCCTTCTCAGAGTAGCTGAACTTTGCCATGAAAGTTGTCTGTTGTTTTGAGAGTGAAATTCCATTGTTTGGGTGCAACCAGGCAGAGTGAGAGAGGTGACTGTTTGAGAATCTGAGCGTTTTAAATCCTCTTTGCACTTGGTTGGATGGATCTAAGGCCAACTCATTCCAATTTGTTTGTATGATTTTAAAGTTAATTGTAGGATTGTTTGGCTAGTGATATGCATCTATTCATCCTGATGTGGCCTTGTTAGTTATCTTGCTCATTTGATTGCTTCCTTTTTAAATTAAAAATTCAGTAAGTGGCATGACATGGAAATTATACAATGTCTTTTAGCATTTAATCCTGTCTTCAATGATATAAAAAATATTTGTATGATAGAAAAATATTTGTCTTAAAGTCTAAAACCACCATTTGAACTTTTAGCAATAAGATTGCTGTTATGAATCCCTCCTTAATTAAAAAGTTTGAAGCTGAATTTGCTTGGTAGAAAGTCTGATTAACCTATATTTCTATCACCCGATGGCATGCTGACTGGAACCAAGTTATTTCCACCAAAGATATCTTAATCAGCTACGCCATTAGCATATATCAAGTTCTAGTATGTGGAATTTAACATTGGTTGATACCTTCTAATGTGGTGCTGATATCATGGAGGAGCCATGTTGTTCACGTTAATCTCTTTTGATATGTTTTGATATAAAACATCCTTCTATGGGTATTGGTCACTTTGATAAAGCTCAATTTTTTCATTGTTAATAGTAGATTGGTTTTAATAAGGTTTAGAATGACTTGGTGTCCTAACGCATGTCATTGCCTTGGAAACAATCACCTAGCTAAAGTATCAAACATCAACATGGCTAACTTCATTTTAGCTTTATTAGGGACTATGTGATTTTTGTACTAGTTGACTGTCAAATGATTGTGTTTTTGTCCTTGTATAGGTAATGAGTACAGCTTGTAGACTGAACTTATGTTTTGCTGTCTTCTTTTTGTTTGCCTTTACTTCATTGTTTATGCAATTTTAGTTTAAAGATGCATTAATTCTGGATCCTCAGGTGATTTGCATTTTTAGATTGTTCCCTTTGACATGTGTTGTTACAAATTTCAATTACAAAATCGTTTACATTCTTAAAGCTGCAATTTTCAATAAATTGAGCATATTTTTGGGTCTCTGAGTATTGTGGCGTCAACAGTTGGTGGCAGCATGCATCAAATCTTGCAAGTTATGAACAACAGGATGCACATGAATTTTTCATCTCTATGCTCGATGGTATCCATGAAAAAGTGGATGAACATAAACCTGCGAGCCCAGGTATTCTTTCCCTGTCCACTCGTCATGAGACATTTCATTTATTGCTTCATCAAAACATCTCTGAGTCCATTCTATTTTTTCTTTTATGCTTTTCATTGAATATTGTCAAAACAGGCAATGAAGAATGCTGCATAGCCCACAGGGTGTTCTCTGGTATTTTGAGATCTGATGTGACTTGTACTATTTGTGGCTTCACATCGACCACCTATGACCCTTGTGTGGACATTTCTCTGGACTTAGATTCTAACCATTCTTCAATAAAGGTAGCCTCATCAAAATCTCATGCAAGTAATGGTGAGACACAATCAATATTAGACAGCCAGAACTTTGACATATCTACACTAAGGGGATGTTTGGAGCGTTTTACAAGGCCTGAAAGATTAGGATCAGACCAGAAATTTTTCTGCCAACACTGTCAAGAGAGACAAGAATCCTTGAAACAAATGTCAATCAGGAAGCTTCCTTTGGTTACTTGCTTTCACATTAAAAGATTTGAGCATTCATCAATCAGAAAAATGTCAAGAAAGGTTGACCGTTATCTACAATTCCCGTTTTCTCTGGACATGGCACCTTATATTTCTTCCTCAATTCTGCGAAGTAGATTTGGCAATCGAATGTTTGCGTTTGATGCTGATGGTTCAGATGCATCAACTGAGTTTGCTTCAGAATTTGAATTATTTGCAGTCGTCACCCATAGTGGTAAATTAGATGCTGGACATTATGTAACTTTTCTGCGTCTTAATAATCTATGGTACAAATGTGATGATGCATGGATCACTCATGTCAGTGAAAATATTGTCAGAGCTTCACAGGCATATATGCTCTTTTATGTTCAGAAGAAGCTTTATTACAAGGCAAGTGAGCATATGGCTCCTCCTTGATCATTTCAAATTGATGATCAACAAGGGGCTCATGCTGAAAAAATTGGTAATCCAATTTTTTTCCCAATCTTCCCAAGCTGTTTACCTTTGACTCTGTTTTTGCGGAGTATAATGGGCAAATTTTGTACCGGATAAACCAATATATATTTTATTGGTGGGATATGATAGATTCTTCTTTACCAGTGAGTCAGTCACGTACTCATTGATGAGATTTCATATCTGTGATTTTGAGGACTACAAAATGTATGCAAATCAAGCTCAAAGGAACCTAGATTTTTAAGGTGTTCCTTCCAGCATATATAAAGGTATGAATCTATTGGATTTGCTCATTCGGTATCTGCTTTCTTATTTTTTTGCTATAGTTTATTTCTGTTCTCCTTTTCTTTAGTGATCACGAAAAGCAATGCTGAGTTTTGTGGCAAGGCACCCTTTGTTTTCTTTGAGATTAATTTTTTGTAGGGTCTTTGAAAAACAAGAGCTGATGTATGTGTAAGTTAGTTTCTGTTTGTCGGTTCAGGACGAGATGTTGTTATGTTTTCCTGTGAATATTATTGAAGTATACATAGAAATTTCAACTCCAGCAATCATGATTATCCTATAAAATATGTACAGCACATGGAAGAAAGTCAAATTTTTATGTTTGTTATGCTGATTGGCATGTTAATGAAATTCAAAGATGTGAAATTCTGTAGGTATTTTTTTTCAACAGGGAACTAATGGTCTGCATTCTTTCTGTCATGGATTGCATTTTCATTATGCAGGTGCAGCATTCTGTTCATTTTTGTAGTCATTAAGCAAAACCATGCAACATTTCATGCAGAATAGTCTTTGATTCTTGTAAGTTACTTATATGCACTTGCTACATTCATGTATGTTGTTATTCGGCTTTTCGAAAACACGTAAGCATTCTGTCATTTGTGGAACCATTCTTGTGTGTACAACCAAAATAAATCCCAATGTATATGTGAGTGTGATTGATATTTCTTTATTCTGAAACCATGTAAGTATGTTGATGATATTTTTTGTTTAGTTTTGTTGTTATTGTAGGCCTTGCAAGAAGGTGCTGATCATTAATTGTTTATGTTCTTCTGAAAAAAGACTTATAATGTGGCTCCAGTTTGTAATTGCTGAAGAAACAGGGTTTAATAGGAGAAGCTTGGGAATTTGTTTGTTTTGTGAGAAGATTGTGTGGTGGGGGGGGGGGAACTGATTTACTTTGATATTTTTTTTTGTTTGCAATTTCATTGAAGAACATGTTTTACTGTGGAGTTTATACCATGTTTGGATAGGTGAAAATTATGGCATAATTTTCACAATATTACCATAATTTAACATTTTATGATAATTATGTTATATTAACTGTTTGGGGGCTTAATTTATGTGTTATGGTATAAAAACAATATTTCACTCAAAGTAGAATATTTTTTCATTGTAAAGTGGTGTTTTTTTTATTGTAAAATGTGTAAAATATTTATGTAATAAGTTTTTATTTTGTAACCAAATAAATATTTATTCTGTAAAAATAAAATATGTCATAATTTCTGTAATAATCACTTACATTTTTTTCATAATTTTTATTATATTATATTTTTTTTATTTTGTAACCATACAAAGCTTTAGAATTTGAGAAAAACAATTTGTGAAAAAATTAATGGAGATGGATAAAAGTACAATTTTCTAACTAATTATTGTTTATAAACTTGTTTATTTGTTCTTTTTTTTTCCTTAATCTTTATCTCATATTTCTATTGAGGTATTAAATAAAATAGTTTTACCATTTCATCTTAAAAACCTGCGTATGACTTTATACATAATATTTTATATTATTAATTTTTTCTTAGTATGAAATGAGAATGCTGACATATGATGACTGATATGCATGTCAGTTGTCATCTATTATTTGTTTTATTTTTTTTTTTGAAGTTATTTGATGTGATATGATTCCTTTTTTATAGTTAATGATTTTAACTCAAAATTATTTACTTGAATTAATAATAAAAAAATAAAACATGTAATATGTGAATTTTACCTTATCAATAAAAATAATACAATATACATATCTATCACCCCAAAACAAAAGTGGAAATAAAAAGCACTCTATTTTAAAATTATAAATAAATAATATTTAAATTCAGAAAAGGAGAAAAAATCACTAATTAGGTCAGTTATTTATATGGTGACTTAATGCTGAAGCAAGAGCCATTAGCATCTACTTTTCTCGCCAAGGAAATAACTTTTAAGCATAAAAGTGCTATAAAAAAATGAAATTTTATAAAGAAAGTCTTCATATATATTGAAATTTAAATAAGAGTTTTTTGCCCACTTGATTCTAACTTTTCTTTTCTAAATATTTTAGAATAATAGTCCAAGTGCTATTTTATTCTTTAAAATAGCCCTTAAGCACTTTACCAATTGTCAATATTACATATTAATTATAGCAAATTTAGTTTAAAAACATTTATGTGTTTGGTTCAATAGTCATTTTGATAATTAAAATCGCAATGGTAAATAAAAAAAATTAGGACAAAATAAATATAAAAATCCTTGACCAACTGATCATGGTCTTTTTTATGTTTTGTTGTTGATGTCATGATATGGCAAGTTCATTGCTTATTGTCACACACTCGGATTTTTCACCGATGTCATTGTGCGTCACTTAATCGCTTCCCCTCTTTCATGTTCAGCCTATCTCTTTCCTTTCCCTTGGTTTGCCTACTAAAGAACCAAGAGACTTATGAAATTCAAGAAGTTTAGAGACTTGAAAAACTCGTATTTTTATTAAAGGTTTGGACTTTTACAAGAACTTGCTTGCTTTCTTATTTGTTTCCCCAAGGTTCACCCTTATGGGTATTTCTACTACGATGGACCTCCTGGAGATGGATAGTGGAGATTTTTATTTGCCATCTAGAAGAATCCACATACTTCCCTTAAAATATCTACCCTTCTCTCATGTTCTAGATTATTCTACTCAACTCTAGGATGATGGGTAGAATTCTAGGAGTTCATACATACAAAGGGTTATTTATGACATTTAAAAAAATATATAAATATGGGAGCTAACCACTCTTCATATGATCATAGAGGCATTGCACGGTCCGCTCGGCGCCGCGAATGACATAATGAATGGGTATACAAAACAAAATTTTAAGTCGAAATGTTAGAAACTTGAGAATGACTTTTTATTTTTCCTTTCGATAATAGATGATAAGCACCCACTTAGGAATTTGTCAAGGGATATATAGGTAAAAAAAAAATACACTGGTTATAGTGGTTTATTGACTCTCTAAAAGTTTATTAACTCAGTTAAACATTACATAGAATATTGAAAGTCTTCTATACACGGATCCAAAAGATTTGTAAGAATCATACCGGGCTAACCAATCTCCCTTTCATGCCATGACACCATCATGTGTGGAACCCACACAATACCCATTTGAAACAAAATCATAAATAGTACCTAATTGTGATGAATACTAAATGAACGGTTTTTCTACATTACATTACATAATTTAGATATATCACCAACTCAAAATAATATGATTTTTTTTTAGTTTGAGTTATAGATATAAGATTAAGATTAACACCTTTTTTTTTTTGTGAAGAGGAGCAAAACTCTTAATTGACTAATTAAACTAAGACGGGTGTGTGCATGCGTCAACTGCGGCCTATGGGATCCGTGCACATGTGGGAGCTGGGACCATTCACAGTTCGTGCTCACAATTCTCAGATATGTATCCATCACCCCATGGATTTGAACTCTCACCACTTGCGAGGAATCTCATGTGGGACCCAAGTATCAATTTCAAGATTAACACTTTAAATTGTATAAAGAAATAAAAAGTTATTTTTTTCAATAATTGTCAAACTAATGGGATTAAATAATAATGTGAAATACCTGATACTCTCATAGTAGCTTATAAAGCTAATACTAATCCCCTAATAAAATCCATATTTTGTTATATAGCGTGTGTAAGAAAAATAATAAATATGAAAACTCACTTCATAAAAATATATAATAAGATTTTAGTATAGTTCCTATTATTATTATTATTATTATTAGGTTTTTGTTACTTATATACCTCTATAACAATGAGAAATTACATATATATATTTTTTATAAAAATGATATTTACTTATGTATTTTTATAACCATTTTTATTTCCTTATATACTCTCAGAATAAAAGTAAAGTAAAAAGTTTTATTTAAAAAAATACTATTCTTTACTCGTTTCTTTTTATTCATTTTTACAAATGGAAAATTCAGAAAATTAATAAGTTGATTTGCAAAAATAAGAGTATATAAACGGATGAAACCATTTTGTAAAGATTTGTAAGCAAATATGGTTGTTACTTGTAAATCAACTTTAATTCATCTCATTAAAAAAAAATAAAAATTAAATAACCCAATAGAAGAGAGATGAAAAATAAAGATTAAATAACACGATAGAAGAGAGATGGAAAAGAAAAATAAATAAATATTTCAATATAGTTATGGACAAGAAGCAAATTACTGATTTTAATTGAAGTACTCATAGGCCGATGGTATTGGCTCGATTGCAAAAAATGAGCGTAAGACATTTAAAATCTCGTGTTCAAATTTTGTTAAATTTAATGACAGTAATGATCTTTAATTGAGAGTGCAAATTTGATGCCCAAATCTCATGTCGCTCGCTGGGTGAGAGTATGCAGGTTAGATGATCAATTCTCAACCCGTGCGTATATCTTTAATTTATATAATAATTGTCGTGGATGAAACTAGTAGCAGTGCTTTCAAATGGTTTTTGGGTGGACGTTTGCCAATTTTGGATTGGTTGTTACTTTGATTTTTGCTTACCAATTAATTACTCTCATCCTTTTCTTTCCCTCTCATTAATTAGGAAAAATATATAGGTGTTTGTTGCCGTTACCGTTACCGTTACCGTTACCATTATTATGATAATTGTTATTAAATAATATTTAAAATGATATTACACGACACAGTAATATCAATGAAATTTTGAAATATAACATCATTTCCGAACATTTTACGTTATATCTCAATCCTATATCAAATTTCTCCCAACTATTACATTTATGCATTCTGATATATTAATAATGGCCATCTAAGCTACAGAAGATTCTTTAACCAGTTAGATAAAGATTCAATAGTATATGCATTTATTTATTAAAAAAATTTAGAAATCCAAAGCCAATCTTAATTTTTTTTTTTTTTTTTTTGATAAGATTAACCACTAACACAATCTTTGATATCTCTAATCATAGATGCAACCATCTCATTAACTACTATGGTACTTCAATTTGCAATGTTTCAATTTGCTAACCCATCGTAATAGAAAACTTGTTTTTATATCTAGAGATAATAAGGCAGAAGCTACAAGCAATAGAAAGACTGATAAAAATTATAAACTCTAGGAAGCTTCAACTTAAAGAAGAATGTAATTTTATTTTTTCAATATCTACACACATATTGAAATACCAAAAAAAAAAAATTAATGAAGGGTAACATTCCCTTTAATCCACACCATCTTTTTATTTAACTTATATGTCAAAGCGATTCACTATATTTGTCAACTTGGTTGGAAAGGAAAAGAAAGGCGTGGAAGAGTAATAAAAATGAGGAGGATTGAAAAATGCATATGAATGAAAACTATATTTGATTGGAAAGATTGGAGAGGTAGTTTATCGGGAATGAAAAAAATGGAATAAAAAAAAATATGATAAAATGACTATTATGTTTTTTATGTAAATAAATATTGTTATATGTATAATAATGAGATGCGACAATTACATTTTTTTAAATATTTAAATAAATTAATAGTTATAAATATATATATATTTCACTTTAGGTAACCAAATCTAAAAAAATTTATTGTTTTTCATTATTATAATTAATTATTTGAATTAAATATTGCACTTAAATTATTAAGTATTATTAAAATTATCTATTTACTTATTATTTGAATTAGATTATTATTTTTAATTATTAGGTATTGTAAGTTAACTTTAGTTATTACTTAATTATATTTGAATTAAATTATTATTTTCATTATTAAAATTATTTATTTCATAATTATGTTAATTAATTATAATTTGAAGTTATTAAATAAGTGGGGTACAATTGACATTTCACCTTAAAAATAAGAAAAAATGAGCAATCCTCCCATTTTTGAGAGGATTGCTCACACCCTCTCATTCATTATTCTCACTCACTCACTCCTCTTTCACTTCCATTACTCCACACCCAAACAAGAGTTTACCCAATATAAGTAATGACTCTCATTCCACTCCTTGCAACAAAACACAATCTCATTGTCAACGGCCTTTGGGTCAATTGGCATTTGGGTCCCCCGTGAGGATGCTCCGCAAGTGGCGAGAGTTCGAATCCTCGGGGTGAGGGTGCATGTCTGAGAATTGTGAGCACGAACTGTGGGTGGTACCAGCGCCCATGTGTGCGCGGCCCCACAGGCCGCAGTCGAGGCATGCGCACGCCCCTGTCTTAGTTTAGCGGGCCCATTAGGGGTTTCGTTCTTCTTGACAAAAAAAAAACAAAACACAATCTCATTGTATTGTGATTCACATATTAAATTCTCCGATTAAAATGATGCATAATGAATGAATTGATATGTACTTATTCAAATCTAAAGAAATTCCAATCACCGAGGCTTGGAACCATCGAAATGAAGTAGAGAAGGAACTGGATGAGCAATTAGAGGTAAGTGTTGTGATGTTGTATGCATAGCATAGAAAATCATATTAACAATGACATGTATTTACATTTACAAATGTTTAATATACCTGTAGTAACACTTGCATATCTATTAATAAGTATAAAATAAAATGCAAAACATATTATTTATTCTTATTATTATTTACAATTGAATCTAACAACACTGATTATTCTATGAATTATTATAGCATGATTATTTTTATTTGTTCAAAATAACATCTTCACTCCGATTTCATATCACAAACTAAGATTAATATGTGATTCTTCTATGGTCAAAATTACACTACAAATGAGAAATTGAAACGCAAAAAAAAAAGTAAGTACGCTCACAGTTTTAGAAAGCTCAAGAAAATCTCAACATTGATAAAATGAGAAAATCCAAAGTTACTAAATTAAGGAAAGTGATGTATAGGAAGAGTTTCAAAAGATTTCGCAATTCGGGTTTCTTACAATACGAAGATAGTCCAATAACCAAAACTTAAAATACCAACTTAAATTTTGTTGTACTTTTATTAAAAAAAATTTATAAATTGTTTTTTTTTTTTTTTTTTTATATTTATTAATTTAAAAAAAAAAATCTAAAATCAACCTATTTTTTATTAAAAATATTTAATTTATTGACAAATATAAAGATTATTAATAAATTAATATAAAAATAATTTATCTACATATTTTAAAGCCAAATTTGTTTTACATATTCAAACCCCCACCGTAAGCGCAGACGTTTACACTAGTGTTATATATATATATATATAAAAGAAACATACAAACAAGTAACAACAAAGACAAGATTTCATCCTTCTACAACAAAAACAAGATTTGATTTACAAAAGCAAGCCAAGCCAGAGATCTATTTTGATTCACTGAGAACAACTCTTTGGTGAACACAATACAAACTAACAACTTATCAAACTCAACACAAAGCATGAATCAAACACACACATCATTTACAAATTACAACAATAAAGAACAACAATTGAACATTAGAACTTCACCCAGAATCATGCAATCTTTTAATTCTCCTTAAGATCACCAAAGATAAATTGCCCCCTTCTCTCAAGAGCCATGGCACCAAAAGAATCCACCTCATGAATCCAAAGAATGTCAATCCTAGCTATACACATAGAGCTTGTCGAACTCCTGATACGATACCATACGTTAGCTCAACTGTGTCAGATTTTTTGTTTCCATTTTTAAATTGGGTTCGAGAAGGATGATGTCAATGAATAGGAGATATTTGCCATCGGTCCACATTGCTCGGCGAGCTCATTGATGTCCCTGACAATGTCAAACACTGCATCTGGTTGCGCTAATTTGAGTGCATTCTCGGACATTTTCTTTAGCTCATCCTTTTCGGGGCCAAACCAATGAGCCACCAACCGAGCCGTTTCCTTTGGGCTTTTGGAGAAGACTCCAGCTCCATTCTCAACAACATATGGGACGTTACCAACTTCCTGCTTGATCACACAAGACTTAAAGAGTAATGAGTTTTTTGTTATGTTTAAGTATTATGCATGTAATAATCAACAAAAAGAATTGACCTGTCCAGGTATGAAATCATTGAGGATGATAGGCAATCCCCTGATCAAAGCCTCAGCAATTGTACCTGGTCCTGCCTGATAAACACACCGAACTTGTCAAATTTATCGTCATTATGTAACAAAATGGGAGGAGAAAAACCAATCTAAAATCTTATACCTTTGTAATAATGCAATCACAAGCTCCCATCCATTTCTCCATCTGAGTCTCAAATCCCCTTATCTATATGATAAGTAATGAAAAACAGTTAGCAAGTCTCTTACTAACAACACTATTTAGTGTTAGAAGAGGATCGGTACCTTAACAGGGACTTTCCATTGTATTGACTGCAGAGTAGAACTTAATGTTTGGTTCCTGCCACAGATGATGACAATCTGTCCAATTGGTTGACCGAGCTCTTCGTCGAACAATGCTTCTCCAAGAGCCTTTGCAGTTTTCTTGACTGGGCCCATTCCCTCGCCGCCTCCCATAAGAAGAACTGCAGGCAGTTCAGGGTCCATCTCAAGTTCTTTCCTCAAGTCATCCTGAATATTAATCAATCAATCCAAATCAGTTCTCTTAAACTCACAGTTTAAGTGTTCATTAAGAATCCAAACCTTAACAAGAATGGCTCGGCAAAATGACGGCCGGATTGGCAAACCAAACACACGAATCTGAGAAGTTTCCAAGCCTTCAAGCGATGCCCTTTTGGACACTTCCTCCGATGGGCAATAACATCTATTCACCCCAGCATGGAACCTGAACCAAATTTAGCTCTTGCTCTCAATTAAAGGCACATAGACTCAACTACCCAAAATTCCATCATTGTAATATCTAACAAGTAATATCTAAGCCTTACCATGTAGGGTGGCAAGTGTTCAAGTCTGTGATAACAGTAACAAACACAACCTTCTTCTGAAGCCGCCTTTTTAGCACCCACAGGGGAATGTGCTGCATGAGAGGATGAACGCTTATGATGACATCAGGCTTGTATTTCTTCAAACCAGCCTCCACCTTTCTACAATCAAAGATAATAAACAAACAAATTTTGTTCAACTTTTCCTCAGAACTCATTTCACTACAAAAGATACAAGAAAAAAGAAAACAGACAATTTGAGTTCACTATTTGAAATAGATAACAGACTAGTCAAACGGTCCATGTTGCACACATCCTGGCAGTAGGGACAACAACAAGGCTGGAAAATCATTATCTCAGAACAAAACAACAAGAACCAACCCCACATTTCTGAATAAAACTATACCAACTAGTTCCTCGAATACAAATTAAAATATAACCACTTGCAGGATTAGAAATTATATAGTTTTGGAACTTAATTTACAACAAGAACCACTCACACATTTCTGAATAAATATATACCAACAAGTTGCTGAAATCCCAATTGAAGTATAACCACTTGCAAGATCAGAAATTATAAAAAGATAGTTTTGGAACTTGATTTACATCAAGTACCAGCGCCACAATTCTGAATTAAATCATACAACAAGCTTTCCAAAATATGCAGCAATCTCTTCAAATTCAAATTAAGGAATAAAAAGATTGGTACTGTAACATCAGAATAGGTTTGTAAGAGAAGCATACTTGGCGTAGAAGGAGGCCATGGTTGCAAGATAGAAGCAATGGACCCAGCGAGGATAGGTAGAGTGGAAGGCCATCTTCCAGAGTTGTGTGTGCTTCACCATAAACTTATAGGATCTCTCCATGTCATTCAAAGGCCACCCTGCATGCTCCTTGCAAAGGTCTTTCACAAACACCTGTCAATCCATTCAAAGGTGAAAAATTTTCTTTAAATCAAACCAATTGTGCCCTAAACCCAATGTATTTTGCTAGAACTCATGGTTTTGTTAAATTCATTAGTAAACACAAACGTTTGATCAATTGAAATAGAAAATTAAAAAGATAACAACTTGGATTGAATTAGCACATGAAAATTCAATTTTGAATTTGAAAAAATTCATCAATTTCATTAAATCAAGAGAATCATGCCATAGACATTAATTTTTTATGCTTTTAACTCACCATAAAACAATGGATTTTTATTTGACCAAACATAACAAAAGAATAGAAAACAAAAATTTAAGAAGCTTGGCAATAATAAATTCATAAAAGGTTCAAATTTTTCTTTACATCAAACAATTTATATGCCTATATTCAACAACAAAACTGAAAAAAAAAAAAAAAAAAAACTTCGAACATCCAATGAACACAAGAAAAATTTTCTGTCAAAATCCAATTGATTCCTGATTATTTCAGCAAATAAATAAATAAATTTATATTTCATAAACACGTATTTACTGGAAAAAAAAAAACAACAACAACAACAAATCCCTGATTTGTCAACAAAGAGAGAACGTAAAAAAACAGAGAAGAAAATTTTCTATTTTGGGGTGTAACAAAAGGCACAAATCTTCCCCAATTCCAGCCAAAATCCTCAAATCAAATCAAAATCAGTCTCAAAAGAAAAAACAAAATACCTGATAAGAATCACCAAACTCGATGCGAAAGGCATCACGAATGGCCTCAGCGGACGCACGGTGACCGCCGCCGGTATCACTCATAAGCACAAGCACGTTCTTGGCTCGCTCGGCGCCAATCTGGACGAGCTCCATGGCTTCGTCGTCGGGATCAGCCCAAGCATCAGGCTCGTCATCATCGTAGACGACGGCGCCGCCTGCGTAGTTCTCGCAGCGCTTGCCGTGCGGGCTAGTCTGCTGGTAAGCCAGCACGCTTTGCACCACCGTCTCCCTGATAGACTTTAGCGGGGTCACCACCGTCATCACCATCGATACCAACGGTGGCGGCGGCGGCGGTGGTGATGATGACCGGAAGACCGAGAGAGATGGAACGAAGGATTGGAAAACAAAAGAGAGGAAAAAGGAGGACTAAAATGACAAAAAGGGACGGGAAACGGGTTAACGGGTTTGGCGGGGGATCCGAGTTGGCAGAAGAAGAGCCAAGAGAGGCGAGAAGACGGGGGGTTATAGAGGCGATGAAAGGGGGGAGATGATGAGGGGGTCATGAGATATTCGGGAATTATTCGGGGGGTTCATTGTAAAAAAAGAAAAAAAACTTATTCGGATCTTTGAGGAATCGTTTTTGAAGGAGATTCGAAGCCACGTGGCATCCAGGGTGGGTGTGGGACCCATGTCCTGAGTTTGATTCTGGTATCACTTTCGAATAAAATGTTTGGGACCCACTAAATTTAACTTTATCAAACCCTTGAATTATTAATAATTTATGTTTTTTAGATTAAAAACTCCCAATTCTATTTTTTTATACAATTAAAATTTTCATAGTAACACTTGAACCTCAAATAATTATACATTAAAAATTATATTAAAATTTATAACTCACCTTTTTATACCATTTTTTAAAAAAAAAAATGTAATTCTAACTTTCACCTTCAACATTTAAGAAAACTTGAAATCTTTGCGTTGATTTTTTTATTTTTTATTTTTACCGGTTGATCTCTATACATGTAAAAGAATCAATATGAAACCTAACATACTTATTTAGTTATTTTGATATATATATATATATATATTAAGAAAGAATTATATTTTTTTAGAAAATCCATAAGTATGTGGAATGGTAGGTATTAGGTAAAGAATATGATAGTTGTAGAATAATTGTTAGTGAACTTTGATGATGACATACTTAAAAAAAAAAAAGTTATTTTTTACATTTTATAAATATAAATAATTGAATTTATTCAAAGTAGAAAAGAATACAAGAGATTACAACAGAAGAAATTATAATCGAAAATGATCATTCATTCAAAATTCAAAACATACAAAATAAGACGATTCTACTTGATTTCATAATACTCCTTACATGACTTTATATATATATATATGAAAACATAGTTTTTAGAAAATAATCAAGATTATTTTGGATGAAATACAGACAAGTCATGCTGGAGGTGTGCACAGACGTAAAGCTACCACTGTAATACATCTGTGCTATCAACTTGCATGAGCTAAGATTCAAACCTTTCGTCTAAGTAAGGACACAAACACCTTATGTAGAAGACCCAATTCCAACATATTGTAACAAAAAAAACATGACTGATTATAATTTTGTTTGAAATAATTAAAAATTAAATTGATCATAATCTAAAGTGCATAATTCCTTGTGATTACATTTGAGTTCATGACAACATACTTGGAAGATCATACTAATTATATTTTATATATCTTATTTTTTTTATAAAAAGGTTAAAGTTAGAGAAAAAAAAATATTAAATTTTGATAATATATTTAAATTTAATATTTAATTTTAATTTTAATTTCTAGACTTTAAACTTATTTTATATTATAATAGTTGCTACTCAAGAAATTACTCACTCTTTAGAAAATAATCTTTAAAATTCTCACAAAATAACAATAAAAGTTGGTGATGAAAAAATGAACATAATGAGGAAATTCATTTAAACTAATTCTAATGGGAAGAATAGCATTCATTATGTTGATTGTGATACCAATATTTACCTTAAAATTGGCTACATAGATAGTAAATTAATCCTTGTTTATATGCTTTTTAATAGCTTGGTTAATAACTTAATATCTAGTGAAATGGACAAAAGGAGTTTTGTAGCCACTGATATGTTGGCTCACATAATCCACTTATGTTGTGAGCCAGACTAATAATTTCTTGTTACTTCTAAAATTTAAATTATTTTTCTCTTTCTTTTTACTTTATCACTGATGTTATGCTTGTTTTTTTAATACTATTTCAGCTCTTTTTTATTAAAAAATAAAATAAAATTTTCAAAATTTTAATTATTTTACAAATTTAGACAAATTTTATGTGCATTAATCGAAATTAAGAGATTTTACAATGGCGCTTATACATGTGAGAAAAACACTATAAAAAAAAAAAGAACTCATAAGTCCCTTGAGAAAAATACACAAAACCTGTATGTCCTTAATCAGTCAAAAATCTTTAAAATTAACTATTTTTTATATAAAACTACATTTCTACTATTCTTGTTTTTTATGAGTTTTTCTCAGCTCCAATTAGAGCTCCAATTTGGTTTTTTTTTATATAAAAGTTCACCTAATTTTACAGTAGATTGCTAGAGCTAAAAACGTGTGTCCTAACTTCTACTCCGAATACACTCTCAAAAGTTAGTTGTGCTTTTTAAATCCTGTGCATCCTCACTATGACTGGCCGAGCTCACCTGGCTCCGCTCAGGCTTCTAATGACTAGTAGAGCTTGTTTGACGGAGTTGAAAAAGATAAAAATAATAAATAATACTAGTATAATGGTATTTTTTTTTATAAAATAAAGGAGCCATGGGATGTATATTATGTTAAACCCCCTGGAATTTATTATGTGGAAAATACCAGGGACCCAGATGTCATTTTACAACTGTTAAGAGACCATGTTGGTGTTTTATGTGGGTCCCATAACTTTTTTGCTTTATTTTCAATTGGTGGATGTTGTAGCTGGCGTCAAGTTATTTACATGCGTTTTCACATATTTAAATATTTATTTTTATAAAAAAAATAATTTAAAAAGATATCTAAATTGTAATTCTATTATTGATTACTACAAACTTAAAAACTTTACTTCATAAAAAACATTTGACCAAAACATCTTGATAAAAAATAAAGTTTTCATAATAAGCATTTTAGTAAAAAGATAAATTTGGGGATAATAATATAGAACATAAGTAGAGGGTCAAAATTGTTTGTTTATATTTCTCAAAAAAAAAAATTTATATGCAGTGGAAAACTGATTTCATTATTCATCACTCCTTGAAAGGTTACAATTTTTCTGATTAATCCCTTTGCTAATTTTCATATTTTTGAATTTTTTTATTTTTTTTATCTTTGTAATTTTATAAACTAAAAATACCCCCACCTCATCGGTGTTGGACCTCGCCATCCTCATGTTTATGTGTCAGCCCAACGCAAACTTGCTCTACCATATTTCGCTGCATGCGTATTGACAAACTAATCACCTCTTCGACTCATTGGTGCTGAGCAACCACTGTAACAAGTGCCGATGAGTAAGGTTAAAGATAATTTAGTAATTTCATATGAATTACAAAATTTACATATTGTTATAAAATTGGAAAATAAGAGGATATCCTTTTATTTTTTTTTTTTTTTATATATTTAATTTTTGTTTTATAAATATAGATAAACTATAATATTCAATCATTATTATACGAGAGAGTTCAAAGCTTTCAAAATTAAAACCCAAAACATCTTTTTTTCATAAGTATGATATTTTTTTTTTTTAATCGTCTCTTGATTTTCTTTTTTTTGTTATGCTTAATGCAGTTAAATTTATTCCTGAGAGGCAAAAAAGAAATTGCATAGATAAAATGGTGCTATTTGGATAAACCTTTTTTTTTTTTTTAAATCTTAACAAAATGGATATTTTATCAAATGGACTAAAACGGGAACAAAAATGACATCAAGCAAGTGAAACGAAGTACACAAATCTTGCAACTTTGTTCTATATAGAGATTTTGTGTAAATTGTACTAGTGATTCTGCTTTTGTGAGTTGAAAAAAAAAAAGTCCATATATCATCTGAAACTGAAGGATTTGGACTTCTTGTTGAAAAATTGACTTCTTGTTGTAGCATTCATTACTCATAATATATATATATATATATATAAAAGTTGGCAAAAAGTAAAGAAACAGTTATGATTGGTGGATGGAGACATTATATGTATATGTGTATTTATATATAAGGCTGTATTTGATTGGCAACATGAAAAAAAAAACAAATGAAAAAAAAAAAAATTTTCTATGGAAAATTGGAAAACTTTTCTGTGAAAAATAAAAATGGTCCTTTGATTGGCATTATTTTTTAGCTAGAAAATTAAAAATTTTATATGAAAAATTCTTATTTTGTTGTTTGATTGTTTTTTTTTTCGTATACCTCTTTATATTTTCCATGAAAAACTTTTCCCAGATGGATGCAGAAAAAAATTTTCACTAATTTGAAGGAAAATAGATCACATAATAGAGTTTGTGAAAAAATTTTCCATAGAAAATTTTGTTAAACAAACAGCCTATTTAGCTAAAAATGATCTGTGAAAAACTTTTTCATGGAAAAAAAAAGGACAATCAAACACATCCTAAATTATTGTTTACCTAAAACCTAAATTATTATTTTTTCATGGTAAAGGTAGCCTGAAAGTTCGAATCCCACATAAATCCCAATAATCTAAAGTAAATGAGAAATTAATTCCGTCAGAATTTAACGTCCCATATAAACCCCAATAATCTAGAGTAAAAACAAAGAAAATATTAACTCTGCACATCCCCAAACGCTTGCTCTTTTATAAAAATTTTACTTTTGTCTCACTTATAAAAGATACTTTCTCATTTATACAGTATAATTTTATTTATCATTATATATTTATGCATAAACACATAAGTTTCAATTAATATGTCAGTCTCTCATTTAATAATAATTTTTTTAAGTTTAGAATTTTACATTCTCATTTTTTTTTCACCGTTTCACCCCGGAGCAAACATTGTTAATTGACAAAAAGACAAAAAAAAAACATAAAAAAAATTGATCTAAAATAAATAGTAAAACTGATAAGGACTTTTAAAAATAATAAAACTTGAGAGGGATTTTTTTAAACTACCGCACAACGGTGATTTTTCCTCAACCATGTATTGAAAAGAGTTTATTTGTTAATTTTTTTGTATGAGGGTCAAATATATTATCACTGTTAAGATGGAATAAGAACTTACCGTTTCACATACAACCTCAATTATTTCTATATTTTTTTCACCATCAAAAGAATCCTAAACTAGTAGCTTATGTTATAATCATACTCTGTTTTTAATTGTTCTTGTTTCCTTAATATACCATACATAGAAAGTGGACTACCCTCCTATACATATATTATGAAATTATAGGTTTTTTTTTGTGAAGGGTTGCATGCCCTATAAAAAAGAAAATTACTTATACAACCCTAATAAAATGATTTTTAATTATTTCCTGCCAATCATTTTTATGTGGTCATATACAACTGCACCAAAAAATCAACTTAAAAATTTGGTGAAGAAAATAAAATAAAATATTTTTTCACACTTTCTCCACATTTACTTGGAACAATTTAAAAAAAAAAAATCAATGTATATTTTAATAATAATACATATGCAACCACTAACACAATAACCAGATAATAGTGTCATTGTCTTCCATGCAGAAAATCAAACATTCTCACTTCCATCTTTCCATGATATAGTTGAAAATTTTAATTTATAAATATGATGACTACTTGTCAAATATATGTATATATATACCACTACTACTCTTAATTATATTCACCTTTTTTTTTAAAAAAAAAAAAAGGAATTGCATTCACTTAGAGAAACCCCCCACCCAACCTAAAATTTGCAAATACATTTTCAACCGCAAAGAATAAAACAAAAAATAACAGTACATATCAACGACTTTGTAAATATATGTACCCAAATATAAATTTTATCTTAATATACAACCCATTATCCACTTTTACCAGAATTTCTCTTGTTTATATTCACTTTACCAATTAGGGTAAACAATACCCAACAAATCAAAATTAAATTTCAGCATGTTTTTCCTTCTCATATGCAACTCTATCTGGTCTATAAACTAAGAAATTTAAAGGCCCTAATAAGCGCACAAACTTTGGTTAACAATCCAAAAATGAAATCTATAACTTTCAAGAAATTAAACATAACTTTAGATTTAACCAATCATATGGCATATTACTCCACAACTCGAAATTAAATTAGTGACACAAAATAACCATGTCATGGCTCAATATTTTTACAAAAACCTCTGCTGCTCGGGGCAAATTAGGGCTTGAGCAAGTTCAATCTCTGTCCATTGGTTTTAGTACTCGTAGCTGTCGTTTCTCCCGGATCCAGCTACAATCTATCGATCAGTCGAAGGTCATTCTTATAAGAGTTTGTAAAAGAAACAGAGTTTATAGGCCAACCCAATATGACTGGCCGTTTGTGTTGTGGACCGGGGATACTGACGGCGATGAAACACACCACTCGTACCAAACCTACAAGCAAAACGTATTTGAGTGTGCGATCTGTAAGCAAATGAAAGAACATGTATTGATAGAAAGAGTTTTTTTTTTCCTTCAGTTCCTTGCTTAACCCCTTAAAAATAGGTCATTGCTAATATGTGTTAAATGCCAGACCAAACATATTATCGGGACCCGATTCAACCCAAAAACTTAAGCTAATATGATGAGAAACCCAGGCTTATATATTCAAATCTATATTTTTTCCAAGTTAACGGATGTGGCACTATTAGTTACTCTCACAATATATACCCTATGAAAACAAAATTTGCTTATAAACCCCTTAGACTGTAAGTTGATTAGGTTCTTTTAATAAATAGATCAAATTACCATTCTATTCTTCTTTTTATCCATCTTATGGAAGTGTGAAAAGAAGATAAAAGATCAAAAAAATAACTAACGCCTTCACATAGAATTTTTATAGACTTTAAAATGCTATTATTACCTTCGTTGCAGCACAACACCGCCACATGTGAATTTCAACAGGAGATCCAGCAGGCACATAAATAGGCTTCCTCAATGGGAAAAATATCGGAAACCTAATCAAAGTGTTGAGCATTTAGGTTGAGGATAGCAAGTCAAGTGAAAATTAGGAATTAAATGGGGTTAATGAGAAGTACCAGCTAAACATGTTTGGTGTTGCCTTTGACGGTAAAATTCCAAGATGCACATCTTTGTATAAGACAGAATCAAAATAACCAGCAAATCCTACAGCAGGAAAAAAAACTATATATTATGCAAAAACATGAACTGCAATTTCAGAAACATTTGGCATCTTCAGTTGTCCAATTGAATTATCATGACTAAATAAGTAACTTATAAATTCAGTGAAATACCATGTACTAGAGTAGATCCTGTATCAACAGGAATCTCAAAGCGCAGCTTCTCATATCTTTCATTATTTATTGGGGCTGAATGATTTGGATGAGTGAATGTGAATACCTGACAAAACACAAACACACACACACAGACACGTCAAAAAAAAATCATGGTGATTTAGAAAACAGTTGTGAGAAATTTGATGGGTGGCGCACAAACAGTGCATGAGCTAATTCAGAGTATTTATGACGATTGAATAGGTGACGAAGGGAAAGTTAACAGTTAGAATAATTAAAAAAACATTTGATATTTGTTCTCACTTCCTGGGGAGGAGCAAGTCGAGCTACTCTATGTAATTTAACAACATATGCAGTCTCAAAGTGAGCCAAGTCCTTGTGGGCTTTGACCTGCAAGTAAGAAGCACAATTAAGCTAAAAGAGTTGGCTTGCATATCAAAAAGCTTTATTTAAATTCAGACAAGCCATACATCATTGTACAATTTTGTTGTGGTTATTGGTTGCAGATAACTGGTATACCTGTAGAAACCAATTAACAAGAGGAAAAAAATTTCAATAACAAAGAGTAAAGAAAAAATTAAGCTCTAGAATAAGCAAAGTAACATACGATGATGGAATTGAAATGCCATCTGGCTTCAGAAATCTCTGAGCTCCATCAAGACACTCAGGAGAAAGCTCATTGTCACCAAATGACCCAAGCAACTCACTCACCTAAGTGATATACATCATCCATGCACAAACTAATACAAATTAATAATGTCATACATGAAATCGTTAATGTACAAATTGATACAAATTACCAAAATGAAACAAAAGGTTTGAAATTTGAATTACTCAGTTGAAGGATAGAACTGTACCAAAATATCAGCTTTCTCAGGAGCATTCCAGCAACGCATATCACTAGAAATTATGGTAACAATGTTCTCCCACCCTTCAAGTTTGACTAAACTCTGTCAAATATACATTGAAATATATGCCATCATGAACAGTAGTGTGCACCAAGGCAAGCATGCAACATCAGCAACTTATGAGAAAAGTCCAAACTGCACAGGCAATGCATTTTCAACTCCACAAGTAGCAGAATATATATATAAATATATATATAAGATACAAAAAATGGGCCAGTTAAGATCTACAGCTTCTGTGTCATCAAACTTACGTGAAGCGTGATGACAGCATTTGGGTTTTTCTCCACTGCATAGACTTTCAATTTGCGTCCAGTTTCTTCAGCTGCCTGTTGCATAACGACATCCATAATGGCATCTTTTCACATTGCTTTATACGGGTAACAGAAACAGCAAAAGAACAAACCTGCAATGAAGCCCTCACAAGCGGCCCACGTCCAGCTCCCACAACCATTAGTACCTTTTTAAAATAATAAAATAGTGACCACATGAATGATTGAGAATAAAGTAATATAACGCCACTTAATAAACAAATATAAAAGATGATACAAACTAAAGGAGAAGAGATGGAACAGGTCTCACTGTGGTAGATGTTGTGACTTTCTCATCTGGGATCCTATCAAGCAAAGCTTTAGAAACTGCCCTTTGGTACTGCCAAGCAGAACAAATATTTTTCTCAAGAAAGACATTCATCTCACATCTCATGAAAGAATAATGCAGAATGAGTCATGCATCCAACATTACAAATGCACCTCGGGTGAGTACTGAGTAGAATAGTAATTTACAGTTTACAATGGCATGAAACATTGGCGCATGGCATAAGTAAGAAAATCTCCAACTTCTCTCCTGTAGCTTGCCAAAATGCACAAATAACACCTCATATGTACTCTTAACTCTTATCAATGTGTTTATGTCCATACTTCTTTCCATGATTCCATCCTTCTCATTTTAGAAACATCAGGGAATTACAGCTAACCACAATAAAGGGAACTCATCAAGGTGTTCCAAAATATAATGACGCCTATCAAACGCAAGTGACTAACTTATTCTGTTTTTAAACAATAAAATCTCCTTAAATTCTGAAACCAAATCAAAAGCATTTCACAGACCATGGTAATCCACTGATGATTTTCATCATTTCGAAATCCTTAGATATTATGTAAGAAGAGAAAGATATTACTTTTAAAAATTAATGGGTAAACAACCACGACTTGGTAAAGTCATCATAAGAAATTAATTAATTCATTAATCCCTTTAAGAAAAAAAAGTGCATATTCACCCCATTCTGGAAGATTATAATGTGTAAACTTGTCATGACAATAAATATTACGCTTTTCCGAAATTTGATCACTTCTTCCCAAGTGCACAGATCAATCTAAACAAGGAGGCATCAATAGTAATTAAAAGTTTAGTCAAACCCATCCTTCAACAGCCTTCCACTCTTCATTTACCGCCAAATCAAACAAACCATCCTCAATATCTAAATATCAACGATAATTGGATTCTCTCATATAACTTTATTCTATTAATTAGTTCAGTAAGCAAATCAGATTTACAAGCGCCAATTACCGTGACCATGAAGCATCAGAAGCCACATCAATAATCAAACAACCACTTCCAGAGAGTGTGTCAAATTTTTAAATGAACCTGTGTGTATTTGATAGTGTCTTTCTCAAATGTCTCATAAGTCTGAGCCTCCAGATTATCCATTAGAGGCTGCATCAAATATGGGAATAAACTAATTAATACTTATAAAAAAACAACTAGAGCAGAAAATGAGAGATATAACCTGCAGTGGAGATTGAAGGAAGTCCCGGTAACCAATCTGCAATTATCATTTGCTCAAGTTAAAAAGAATCAAGAAATAAATAATAATATCATTTTTCAAAGACGGATACCTCAAATCTTTCTTGTTCCGGGAGTGGATCCATACTTTGATATAGATATGCAACATAATCCAGGTAAGGTCTCAATGTATGTCTGATAGGCAAACCTAATTTACAGAGTATACAAACCATAACAAATACAGCAAGTTCATTGACCAGGCAAATAATTTTCAATTAACTAAGAAGGGAATGACTTGGTTAAAGTGCCCTAAACAAGGAAATGTGATGACACAAAATACAGGTAAGTAATAACAAAACAAACAAAGAACAAAAAACAAAGACACCCCTCAAGTAAATGTTTCACTCTAACAAAACTCTTCTTAACCATGATAGTACATCTAATGCATTTCTGAAAAGAAACTTTGCAACTTTAGATAACATAGTTGCAGAGAGTAAACATCTATGCTCTAATGGAAGACAGTACAAAGCCATAGTGTCATACTAATCTGCATTTAAACAATGACAACTGATCATTTTGGTCTAAAGGTCACCTGACAAAATGTAAAAATTGTCATATATGGAAATCCACACAACAGTAAAGTGAATTTTGAACCCTAACCTTCAAAATGATTATCATCGCTGGCAGGTAAGATCTTCTCCTGCGAAATATCATGGACCAAATTGCCAGACAATATAATCTGAAAACAAATGACAGTAGAATTCATAATGAGTTCAGCCTGGTAAGAATATGTGGAAACTGATAGAAGTTTCCAGGTACTTTTATAAAGTAAAACTTGAAGCAACGAAAGAAGTTGCCTTAAGTTGAATAAAAATCAACACTTTGCAATCATCATGACAAACCAAAGAAAGAAATATACCTGAATTGTATGATTAAAAAATGACTTTATTAAGTATTGATGTCTCTTAGATAAACAAGGGTATCCTCTTGCATTTGTTAGAAATGCCTACAAGTCATTAACAGAAGCCAATAAGTTAAAACCACACCACAAGGGATATTATGCTAGAAGCTTTCTAATTATAAGAATGCAAACCTTAAAAAAATATTTACATTGGTATGAATGATGGCTGCTCGAACAGGTTCTCCAAACCAACGACCAATTGAGTTAATAGATGGCAAAGAACTCCTGAAATATGATCAGAGGATTCCTAATTCAGTTTCAATACTGCTATCAAAGGAACTTTATAAAGGTTATTCAAATAAAGATAGAGTACAAGGCCAGAATTACAGAAATGGAACAATTTCTCACATACAGGATATCAAGAGCTACACAAAGCTGACTGTGATGTTCACAAAGTAACCGGAATGTATTCCACCATTCCCAAGAATCAAACATTCTTCCATCACTCTGAAAGAAATTACAAACATATAATGAATACAAGAAAAGAAAACCTCAACCTACCATGACAAAAACATGTGTGAACTGCTACATAATTGAGTAACAATAGGCATATTCATAATTCTTTCGACATGTTACAAAAGATTATATAATTGATTTCAGAAGAAGAGATGCAAGGATAATTAACTACTCATTAACTGTAGACATTCAATTCAGTATTCAGCTCAATTACATTTCCTGCTTTTCCATCAAGCCAACTTGAAGTGAATCTCAAAGCCAAAATGTCAACTGAATAGAGCCCACTTCATTTGGAGTTGGTTTCAAGCAATCAACATTGAGTTCTAATACAGAACACCTATATGTTATCAGACACAACTACATTGAAATATAAAGAGAAAATATGGTTATGCATTTGACCGATGAGGTAATGGTAGCCAGATAGGTGGCCCAGCCCGTGTTAACAGAAAACTAAGTGCATTTTGCCAGGTTCATGATAAGTTCAGGCTGTCTTTGCACAAAATTAAACCAATGTAACTGTGCCCTGAGTGCCTTATTGGCTTTGCCAGGCTCACAAATGGCTTAAACTTAAACCAAGCATATCTCAAATTTAACAGGACTACATTGAGCACAAGCAAAGCCAACTTCCATGATTTCGAGCTTGAACCAGACCACAGATTGAGTGACTTGTTTACAATCTGGATCAGTAGCAATTTTGCTGGAGAATGTGATGCTACACTTACAAAGGGTTTGAAGTTTGCATCAGTAGTATCATCATCAACAGCTTCATGCTTCTCCAATGGCAACCTAATCCATAGCTTTATAGGAAAAAGAAAAATGATAGATCAAATAGAAAATAACCAAGGGAATGACCAAATGCACAATCCAAAATTTAGCTAGAAGAAGATACCTGCATATTGTTAACATTTTGCAGAAGCTGGTTTACAGTTCTTGCATAGTTGCTGCAGCCAGTTGCTCTTGGTGGAGGAAGAATACAGGCCTGCCAATGATTATTATTGGAACCAACAGCCAGCTAAAGCACAAATAATAAAAAGAAAATAACAGAGTAACTTGCCAGTGGAAAAGTAATAGAACACCCAAAAATACAGTGTTTGCATACCTATCCATCTTTCGAGAGGTGCCCTTTCATTCATTTTTATGTTATCATAGTCACATGGTTTCCAATCATGAGCTATCAAGATCCTATGGAAGGATGTCTGGCAGAAATGTTCACAACTACTTTTAAAGCTATCTCCACCTTACTATGACTGCTAAGTTAAAGAAAACCCAAAACTAAAGCAGATTGGCGCACATAAAAAATTTCAAAGAAATAGTACATTAGATCCATCCATCACAATTCCCAAACTCAATAAACTAGTAGCTCATGCACAATAATATATATATATATATTCATCAGGTATAATGATCTTGTGAAACCTAGACCAACGAATTAGCCTACCAAGATGAAGAATAGAGTGGTAGAGAAACTGCAATCACTAGTACATGTTCAATGTGCGCCTTCATTCAATCCAGAAAGATGAAACAAATCACCCCTTCATTATATAACCTTAAAAATGGCTAATGTTGCTTCGCATACAGACCACTCCTAAAATAAGATGGGGTACAGTCAACAATACCACTCAAACATCCAATAAATAGAATAGCTTACTTTTCTAATCTAGACAAAGGGATGGATAGAGCATTGAAGCCTACAACATGGTTACAACTTACAATTAAAACAAAGTAAAAAGCAAGTCTTGGTGATGCTGAATATACAAAAAAATAAAAAATAAAAATAAAAACATTTCCTTTCCAATGCGCTAGACAAAATTGATAGATAATAAAACAAAAGCAAAAGACTGGGAGTGGGTTCTTTTCCCTCTTAGCAGATGCACTTGTTAAAGTGAGCATACTCCAAAATACATACATGACCAAAGCAGGAATCCACTAATTTAAAGGCGCAGTTCAGCATGAACCCACATAAGACAATCCTGAATAGAAAAAGTGAACCGATTACTTAATGCTTCAAAGCACATCCTAGCACTCAGCAGGCATTAAAATAATTTAAATTTTACATGTTTGCCCCAATTGTGCTAATTAAAAATCAAAATAGAACAATATGATATTTTGGTGCTACAAAATATATTTTATGCTTTCTTTGGATTTAGGAAGCTAATGAGAAGTGCGAGTAGCTTATAGAAATACTATTTGTCTAAACTAGGCTTACCAAAATAGACCTCCCCAGTCACTGATAAACATTCAGTAGACGATGTTGGTGATCTCAAGAAAAAATTATTGGTTATCAATGAGTTACAAAGTTTATTTTATAGAGATACTTTCTACAAACAGCATCGATCAAAAATATAGATTCTAAATGTAAAACATTTTGTAAACCTAAACCTACAATAAAAAAGAGAATGGTCCAGGCCGAACTTGGGCTAATCCTTGTGCAAGCATGGATCTGATCTTTAAATAAATCTGTAAGATAAAAGATTTGAACTATAACCTGCAACGAGAGATGGGCCGCCCATGCAATTTCTTTCCTCAAGGCATCCTCAGAGTCTCTTCGAAGTTCAGCATTTTCTGAGTCTAAGTCAATCCACGAGCTAATCTTCCCTGGATAGGATAAACATAGCATTAACAAAAGCATCACAAATCAGATGAAATTAGGAATAAGAACTTCGAAAGGTAATTGTGCACCTAAGACTAGCATGTAGTGGCCATGATAATAAAACTCAGCATGTGTAGTACGTTCTAGAAAACTCAGTATCATAAAAGCATTTGAACAAATAATTCCTATTGGCTTCTCTGGCCATAAATAGCAGTAAATTTCAGCAATGATTAAAGTAATAGAATTTGAGTTCATGATATAGCCAATCTTAAGCTTACTATGGAACACAATTGCTTACATGTACAAGAATGATGGTAATTTTAAGGGGGCTCTTGGCTGACCAGGTTTAAGCGTATGTGGAAGGACTTGTTAAGGACAGTTATGTTCCATGACTTCCACCATTTCTACTCTTCCTAAGTTTTACAATTTTGTTCTGTTTCCATTTATGCAAATAATACTCCATCAGATAACATAAATATCTGCCTTGAGGGTTATGTGGGGACATGTCTGTTTTTGAAAATGTCATTGTAGTTGGAAATCTGTCTACTACTCACAGACAGCAATGTTGAAGAAACAAGTGTTTAAGATCCTCACACAGGTTGCCTTCAATTAAGTTTCTTTCTTCAGCTATAGTGATTATCAATATACTTATCAATGCAACTCTTGCTGTTGCAAGCAATTCAGTTTAATCTTTAAACCCTATATTAAAAAAGATCATTTAGACCTACAGACTTGGGTCACTCAAAAAAGAGGTTCAGAGCTAAATCCCTTGTGTACAGACACAGCAAATAGCACTGTTCCATTTTTTGTTACCCAATAGATTGGCACCAACGCTTGAAATTCTTGCTTTAGAAATAAAAATGGTTTGGAATAAGAAAAAGAAAGCGAACTTATGCTAAAAACCCCTAAGACAAAATTAAAAGTGGAAGAAAACAGAACTTTATCAAACTAGAAGAATGTATCAAAAAATCTGGCTCTAGCATCAAAAACACACGGCAGCATGTGAATAAAGGTAAACTGTGACTAAATTACTAGGTATCCAACACTACCTAACATGTAGGACTAAAAGATTAAATCAGTTATCCAACACCGTCTAAATGTAAACCCTAAGATTATGTTGTTTGGGTTTAGCAGGCTTGGGCCTGATCACGGTTTCCAGCGAACATGTGTAGCACCTTATAGGCACCCTGACGGTTCTGCATTGTGCGCGGAACATATCTTGACCATAAGATTGTTTTCCAATAATCCTGTTTATAGCAACAACCATCTCCCATTTAAAAGTAAACAGGATAACTTTAAGCTCATTAAATCAATGAAATATTCAAAAAATGATTTCAAACCATGTTGGGAGTAAATAAGAAGCTAGACTTGAAGGATAAAATTCGCCACTGATCCATACCAACAACATGACTGCTCCATTGTGAAGGACTCAAAATTAAATCTGAGGCCGCAAACGGGGGGATCGAAGTTCCATTGCCATCATTTTTTGCAGAACTTGGCCTATAACTGGGATCAATCTGTAACAAGGTACAAAAATATTAACAAAATAACAGATACAAAAGAAGCACTATGAGTTCACACTCACTTGAAAACAACTCCGTTGAGATGAAGAGCATTGGCAACTTCATGGATATCAAATAATTTAGCCATCAAACCAGAAACAAAATACTTGCACTCGTCAAGTGCATTTTATTAAAGTTTGTTCTTAGCCAAGGAAAATATACAAACAAATGTGGCAAAAAGAAATTAGATATAAAACCATGTTTTCATCCCAAACTAGGTTGACATCAATGATCGTTTAATTTCGTCAATTGAAATAACCCATATATGAACCTTCAAATAAAATCTTTATATTAAATCAACTCCATCCAAAAATAAAATAATAATACTTCTCTCAAAAGAATTAACAGCATGGATATTTATTTATGGCATCAATTAGCATCCATCAATTCATAAATTTGCCAGATGAGGAAATGTTATATTACTATGAACACATGAAGTAGCACAAACCAAACATTAATACCAAAGCATAAGCAACAAAAATTAAGAAGCGGATCCAAATTAAAGGTAGAATGCTCTTGCAGCAGAGCATCTCTAGTTGCTACTCTAGTTTTGTCATTCCTTCATTTGCATGTTATAAAAATTCAAAAAAAAAAAAAAAAAAATCCAAAGAGCGACTGGATTGCTCCAGCCACCAAAAAATCTGCGGCAATAATAAAACTAAAGAACATGTGAACTACCTATTTTGATAGGTTTCCTAAATAAAAATAGAGCACAATAATAGCACTAATGTCATTTTTCTCCACAGAAGAAAAAAATAGATGAAATAGCTGATTTTCCTTCAAAAAAAGTCAAAACGGTTCATAAGCCAAGTTAACCGGCCATCAAATTGTACACAACCAATTACCTCATGAACATAAAAATTCTACATTTCTCTCTAAATTTGTTTTTCTCCATTGTATATGTAATTGATGGAAATAATAATAACATTTTCTGGGCAGTCCCAACACCCCAAACATGTAGGTGCACATGCCAGCATCCACATAAGAGAGCTAAAATGGCTGATATAAAACCCAACTAATTCGCCAACCTATTCTAAGTCTATATCATCAGTTAATTCATAGCGTACATTATTGGAATTTAAGTGGAGTATTTGATGGAAAAACATAGTAAGCTTTCCTAAGAAATACTGACACTGCAAAGTTATAGGTGAGCTTACTGACCATTCACACAAGAGAAAGCCAAATTGGCTACATATGTGTCTGGCTAATTGGCCACCAAGGATCTTGTTAATATATCCGATTCTACATCTAAATAAGTAGGTGTCTAACACCTATTTATTGGAATTTAAGTGAAATTTCGAAAGGAAAATATTATAAGACTTCCAAGAGAATATTACCACTGCTTGCTTTTTGGTGAGCTTACTGACCATCGACATAAAGTACAAAACCAAAATGGCTGATATGTGACTGGCTAAATGGCCACCATGGAACTTGTTGAAACTCAACCATGAACCAACTAAAATGTTGTTATACCACCCCATTTTACAACCAACCTATCAGGATGCCCAGGTTCATGGGAAACCAATCAAAAGTTTTGACAAAATAGATTTTCTTAATTGATGGTTACTCCACATTTCTACCAGCAAGCATTTAAAGATGTTTCACAACATTTTAAAGGCTACATCAAAATTCCTAAAGCACAGATGCTAAAATTTACAACTCACAAGATTTGTTTTTTGCAAGTAAAGACAAGAAGTCTTTAAAACTTTCTCAGAACAATCCCTCTAACTCTTAGATTTACCTAAAATCACATCATCTGGATACAGAATTAATTTCAAATGCCATGAGATTTCAGCTGCAAGCAGCATAATGGCATTAAGTAACCAGTAAATTTAACTTTGGTTGCTGATGCAATGTTATCGTCTGAAATCTAAAAAAAATGTGATTTTATATTGACAACAAGGGAAATCCATTCAACAATGATAACAAATCTCAATAGCGAATCAAGTCCCAAAGAAAGTCGATTCCAATCTATATGAGTGAAGGCATCTGATAGAAAGGAGAATTTCCTTCGCGAATATTGGAATGCCAACACAAGTCAGTATCGGTGAGCATACTGACCATTCACATATAATGTAGCCAGCTTGGCTCAGCTACGATGTAAATGGCTAATTTGCCACCATGACAAAAGATAAAGTACCACATGCATCCATCCACTTGTCGGAAAATGACAAGTACCAATCACCAATACAATTCTAAATAATTCAAACAGGGAAAAGTGCAAATATACTATAAAGATGCATTACTAGCGACACCACAAATTGAATAAAAATTTCACTGAAGAGGAAGAAGATAAACCAACCAGTGGGGCCACCACAAAATCAAAACCGCCAGAGATGTTCTGATGAAGGACTTGCGGCATGTCATCGTTGAACTCTGTCTCAATCCCACAGTACCTCGACTCACTCTTATCACCAGCTCTCTGCCCTAATGGCATTTTCTCCAAACCACAGAGGACTTTAAACTTCTCACCGCCAGCCAAAACCTTCAAAAAATTGTCAAAAAATTACCACTAAAGCAGAAAACTTCTTCCCTGGAAAAATCCCAGAATGGCTTCGAAGTCATACAAGAAAACATCTACAAAAAGATCCAATCAAAAACTACAGGATAGTAAGATGCAAGAAGGAGATACAAAATAAAGATTCAGCATTTCAAAAAAAAACCTGAAAACAAAAACAAATTCGAAGATCAATCCACCAAAATAAACGCACAAAAAGAAAAAAAAATCCAACAACTGATTCAAATGCTCCCAAGAAAACAACACAAATATCAAAACTTTCTAGGATCAAACACTATCAAATCATAACAACACAATGAAATCCAAACAAAAGTCAGGAAAAACAAGAAACCTGGGGGAATCGAGAGCTCGCTAACGAGAAATATAGGGTTTTGGTGGGGGATTTGGCTCCCCGTTCTTGCCACACAAGCCGCAATACCTACAAACGCGGCGTATGCGAGGGTTTTATAACATCACTTCGATCAAGTTGGGCGGCACTTCGATCAAGTTGGGCCCTTTCTAGCCGTTGGATCATATTTGTTCTTTTTCCGTAAAACATTTTACTTAAATTTTTTCTAGTTTATAATTTTCTATTTAATAGTTCCATTTTTATTTGGTAGAATACTCTAATTGGTCCCTTTATTTGTCACAATCTGCCCTTTTAGTCATTTTACTTTAATTTGACCCCAATTAATCCCTCTACTGTCAATTTGAGACAAATCAAGTCCAACAACTGATCGACGTTAGTTTGTCCGTCTGAATTTGCGAACGTTGTTTTATAATTGAGGGACTAATCGGGGCCAAATTAAAATAAATGGACTAAAAGGGCATATTGTGACAAATAAAGGGACCAATTAGGATAGATTGTGACATATAAACGGGCCAATTAGGGTATTCTACCAATTCATTATAAAGCTACATCAGCAAACTCAGACGGACAACCTAACGTCGGTCAGCTGTTGGACTTGATTTGCTTCAAATTGACAGTAGAGAGACTAATCGGGGCTAAATTAAAGTAAAGGGACTAAAAAGACAGATTGTGACAAATAAAATGACCAATTCAAGTATTCTACCTTTTTATTTTAAATCACATACCCTAAAATCTCTATAAAATAATATTTTTGGGACAAAAAAATTAAATATTTTATACTGATGATTTATTTATCAATAAATAAATAATTTATTAATTTATCAATAAATGAATAGATTTAAAGAAAGAGGGTGAGCGAGAGAATAAATAGCAAGCAAGCATTGATAGAAGTGAAAAAGAAGAATGAGAAGAAATGGATATTTTAGATACTTCTGTTTTAGATACAATAAAAATAATTTTTCTGATATCATTATATAAAAAATTAAAATTTATAGGATATGCACAGTGGGTTAGGGTTCAGTCATTCACATGCACTTCATGTTCATTATTTTTTCAACAATGAGAAAGCTTATTTATTTATTTATTTATATCAATTGGTTTTCAAATTAAAAACAACCTCTCAAGTATGCTTAAATGTCATGAATCTAGGACATATCACCATACTGTGAAGAAGGTCATTCCCAAATGTAGCATTTGAAAACTTGAATTCATGGCTTTATTCAGATAATGGATACAATTAATTTTGGTTATTTATATCATGTGTGATGGTAACCTGAACATCTTATAAGTTATGTGAGACTTTTTCTACAAGCTATTAGTTAGTGTCATTTTTTACTTTTGATAATTATGAAATAATATTTATTTTAATATCTTACTTTTCATGGTAATGTGGGTTCAACTATATATTTTATAGAAAACAAGAAAAAAATTCAAACTAGAGGTATTGTACATTTTCTTTTTATTTTCTATTTGGTCCCTCAAGGTTTGTTAAATAGAAATCATGCCTTTATTAAGGTACATATAATCTACTTGGTATAAGTCAAATTATTTTTGTTATATTTGCATGAATATAAATTTCATATAAAGTTAATTAAGGCTGTAAATTAACATTTTAAAATAATAATTCGGTGAAGTTAACCTTCTAATAATGGGTGATGTTTTAAAATTATAATTAATGAAACAATACTTAAATACCGGCAAGCCTTGACAACCATTACAAGCCTAATTACTATTATATTTTTTTAATAAAGTGGATAAATCACTGACTTTCTAATGTCCGGAAAGAAAAAATAAACTCTTGAATTTCTAGTGGTGAGGAAAATGAACTACTAATTATTATTTTCTTCTCATATATTCATAGCATTTTATTATTCATACCATTCTAGTAGTATAGGAAAAAAAAGCATAAGTTTCTAAATTTTCTCCAAGTTGTAACTTTATATCAAATGGCAAAACATAAAAATGTTATAATAATAATAATAATAATAATAATAATAATAATAATAAACCACTCTCACTTATCCACAAAAATGAGTAGATAACCCACCAATTCCATTATTCATCTTTATCTAAAACTTTGACCATTTATCACCCACCAATGACCAACCACCACCCCATAAATGCTATATTATATTTCTACATCCATCATTCATGGAAACTTAATTAAATCCTTGGGTTTCTTTCTATTTCCAATTATAAAAATGAAATAATAAATAAATTGTGCATCCACATAGTTATATATTTATATTTATCTTCATCTATCATTTCCCATGCCAAGTCATGACAATAAAAATCCACAAATTTTAATTATTGTAAATAAATATATATTTAATATTTTTAAAAAATATTATCAACTCAGATATACAAAAAAACTCTCTTATCTAATATTTGAAAATATAGTTTTTATGATCACAAATGGAGAAAAATAATAAAAAAAATTCAAATTAATACGTAAACTAGTCAAAGATAAATACGAAAGAAAAAGAGGATCACGTGATTCGCATGATCTCATCCCTTCACATCGGAAATCACAAGCATCTATGCGTTTATTTATTTATTTATTTTTGGGAACCTCGAAAAAAATAATTGGTTTTTTTTCAAATAAAATAATAAAAAAGAAAAAAAGTCAAAGAAAAGGACAAAAAATAATAAAATGATAACTTTTTTCCCAAATATTTGCGATCGTATGATGTTCGGCCCGGCCCATTAACAAACCCGAACCCAGAATCCTGACCAATATAATAAAAGTCTATAAATAAATTTAAATTTAAATTAAAATTATTTATAAATTCATGGAAATTTGAAACTTTCCCATTTGTCCCTCTACTTTTCTCTTATATTTTTCAGACTTTAATTATTAATTTTTTTTTATTTTTATCTTTATTCAAGTATTTTTTAAATACTAAAATTATCTGTTGTTGTCCCAATTTAAATTTAAAATGAATTTAGGTTTTAAAAATAAATGATTTTTATCATAAGATTTTTTAGGAATATGAAAATTTTGAAAACTTTCATGAAATCAGAAGAATTTGAAAATTTTTCTGATAGTTTCCTTTGCATTTAAGTGCATCTAGTTTTCTTTTCTAAAATTACATACTCAAAATAATATCATTTTAATTTTTCAAATATATAAAAATATTCATTTTATGCTCATATGGTTTTTTAATGAATAGTTTCAATAACTTCGTTTTCAATTCCTTTAAAATAATAAATATTAATATATTAATATATTCCAGATACTAAGTGAATATATTTTTATGCGAGTTTTACATAAGAAGAATTTTGATTTTTTTTACTAACGATTTACAACATTAGTTGAAGTTAGCGTTTGTCATCTTATAAAATATATAGAATAATATTTTTTTTAATAAATAAGTGATAAATTGTCATATATGTGTTATCATTTTGCATGGATTTTATTTAGAGTTTGATTTTGTGTATTTTTAAAATACATATTTATATTTTTAGTTTATGTGAATTTTAGAGTTTAATTTTAGGGTTTTTTCAAGAACACTCTTTGCGCATGCGTTAAAAAACACGTGTGCCCATAGGACAAGAAGCGGTTGGCAAGAACTTTATTAGTTATTTGTTATTAATTTTAATTTATTAAAATTTTCTCAGACCAAAACACCTTCTTTTAAGCCCTTTCCATTCCGGGCCCAAGCCCTCTATGTGCATTTATTTATTTATTTATTTATTTTTTAAATTTATTTTTAAAAAAAGAGATTTTTAGAGTTAGTTAATATTGTTCCTCGAATCTCAACAAACGAAAACTCACACATTTCAAGTCTCCAGCTTTGTTCTCGAGCTGTGGCGAAACCATCGAGGAGAATTCCATAGCCATGGACGGAAGCTTCGTCGGAGCCATCGACCAGGGCACCACCAGCACTCGCTTCATCATCTACGACGACAAGGCGCGCGCCCGTCGCCTCTCACCAGGTCGAATTCACGCAGTTCTACCCCGAGGCCGGGTACTACGCTGGTTTTCTTCGATCCTTGTTGTTTTTCTTGGATTTTTTTTGGTTGATTTGCGTTTTTCATGGTATTTTAGATGGGTGGAGCACGATCCGATGGAGATCTTGGAGAGTGTGAGGGTTTGCACGGCGAAGGCGATGGATAAGGCCACGGCCGAAGGGTTTAATGTCGATGGAGGGTTGAAGGCGATCGGGCTGACGAATCAGAGGGAGACTACGGTGATTTGGAGCAAGTCCTCGGGGCTTCCGCTCTACAATGCCATTGTTTGGATGGATGTTAGGACTAGTTCGATTTGCAGGTTTTCCTCTCTCGTTGACCTTGTTGTTTTCACTGATTTTTGTTTGAAATTGTGTTTTCAATAGTTTTTTCTTGCATCTTATTTAACTTTCTCTCAGTTGGACTGTCTGATTTCATTTAATTCATCTGAATTCCTGTTTGCTTGGCTTGTGAACTAGATGAAGCATCTGTTTGAATGTTTTCATTTGAAGGATGATTGAGAAAAAAAAGGGAAAAAAAAGATAATTGAGAAATGTGGACAAATCACAGATTGAACCCTGGACCGTGATTGGCGTGCTGGTACTTTGAAATTTATGTATATATTTGTGATAATTCTTATTTGAATTGGGTGATTGATTAGGTGTGTTTTGATTTCTTTTCTTTTTATTGTTTTTTCTCCAAGTTGGAATGTCTTATTTCATTGCATTCATCTGGATACATCCTTATGTTCTGTTTGTTTGGTTTGTGAGTTGGTTCAATATATCGCTGTGAATGTTTTTTCTTTTTTCTTCTGGAGCCTAATTAAGCAATTCAGATAGTTCTGTTATTGCTTTCACTTTTGAGACCTAAGTACTTTTTGACTGAAAATGCCCAACCAATCACGTTGTGCGGTTTCTTGGGTAGATAATGTTTACAAAGGTATGGTTCAGATATTTCTCGATTGATAACTAGGCTCCCATAAATGTGTTCTTTTGAAGTTTTCAAGTTAGCAATTTCCTTCTATTGGATTTGCTGATCATATTAAAGTTTTGTTTTTGTTTTTGATGCATGTAAGACACATTTATGTCTAAAGAAACAGAGTGTATGCAATAGGAATATCTTTCTTTTTTTCATCAGTATGTCAAAGGAGTTGGTCTTTGAGATTAATGGTAAATTTATGTGCTTTGCATTTTTTGTGTTACTGCAGGAGACTAGAGAAAGAGCTGTCTGGTGGCAGAACCCATTTTGTTGAGGCATGTGGTCTGCCTATCAGCACTTACTTCAGTGCTCTCAAAATCTTATGGCTGATTGAAAATGTTGAAGATGTGAGGAAAGCCATTCAAAGGGGAGATGCACTATTTGGCACCATTGATACCTGGCTGATCTGGAACCTCACTGGCGGATGTGGTGGGCTTAACCGGGATCAGAACAAGGTACAAGGAGTTCATGTCACTGACTGCTCAAATGCATCTCGCACCATGCTCATGAACCTTCAGACACTGGATTGGGATAAGCCCACTCTAGAAACATTAGGCATACCACTTGAGATTTTGCCTAAGATTGTCAGCAATTCTGAGACCATTGGTGTGATCGCGAATGGATGGCCCCTTTCTGGTGTTCCAATTGCCGGTTGTCTTGGGGATCAGCATGCGGCGATGCTTGGTCAGTTGTGCAGGAAGGGAGAAGCCAAGAGTACATATGGTACTGGTGCATTCATTCTTCTAAACACTGGCGAGGAAGTAATTTACTCATCCAATGGACTGCTCAGTACAATCGCATACAAGCTAGGCCCTAATGCAGAAACAAACTATGCCCTGGAAGGGTCCATTGCAATTGCTGGTGCAGCGGTTCAGTGGCTTAGGGATGGCCTTGGGATTATTCAGAGTGCCAAGGAGATTGAGGACTTGGCTCTGCTTGTGGAAAACTCTGGTGGTGTATATTTTGTACCAGCATTCAATGGGCTGTTTGCCCCATGGTGGCGTGATGATGCAAGGGGAGTGTGCCTGGGAATCACTCGGTTCACGAACAAGGGACACATTGCTAGGGCAGTGCTGGAGAGTATGTGCTTTCAGGTGAAGGATGTGCTTGATTCCATGCACAAGGATGCTGAAGAAAAGGTGATGAAGGAAGGGGAGTTCTTGTTACGGGTTGATGGGGGCGCCACCGTCAATAATCTTCTCATGCAGATTCAGGTATTGTGATTTTATTATAGCACTAGTTGGAGGAGCACAAATGAGGGCCTCTTAATTTCTGGGTTTTTATTTGACTTGTTTTAAAGGATTTGCTTGACTTGCAGCCACTGTTCAATCCTTTTGTGTTATATTCCTCTTCTACTTCAGCCAGGCATATCTTTGGTTCTCTTTTCTTTTGCCTTTTGTTTGATTTTCTGCCATTCCCATGTGGCTAACTGTAAATTTTGTTGATATGAAGCCTTTTCTTGCGTTGCTTTTCTTATTCTGGTCGTTTGTTTTGCTATTGGATTGCCTCTTGTTTCACCCGAACTGGCTTCATAAAAGGTTCCCAGCTCCCTTACAACCACTTCACTGACATTGTCTTTCTATCATAAATGCATTTACATAGTGGTTTGGCAGAAATTCTTCCTTGATTATTTTTTTTTTGCATAGTCAAGTCTTCCTTCATCCTGATTTTCAACTTTCTAGTCGTACTGATTTTTTAGATTTATTGTTTTCTTGATATTGATATTATAATTTGAATTTTTATTTTAGTGATGTTTTGCCAAAATGTTTTTCTGAGATGTGGTGTAGAACTCTCATCCCAATTACTTTTAGCTGGATATCAGTGAAGGTTTCATTTTGCAAAGTTGTCTTAAAGTGTTTTATGTACCAAGAAATAAGGTAATGTAAAATCACAAACCAGTGCATTAAAAAATATGAGCCAATATACCAAACTGAGTGTTAAATTTCCCATTTTCCTAGGAGATCCCTATAGTCTATGAATTTAGGGAGTTTCAAGCCTTTTCTTTTTAGTGAAAACTATTTTTTTTATGTAAGCCAAAAAACTTTTGAGCGAATTTACTTTCATGCTTTAGACTGTTAACTTTGGCAGCTTTTGTCTGGCTGTGTAATTGATTTTATTGACTTTTTACGGTTGGGTAAGCATTGCACCAGAAAGACAAAAGATTAGGCGTTCCAATCCATCTGCTTGGAATAAGTTTTAATGTTCTTAGCATCCGAAAGTATAAAATCGAAATACAGCATGTCTACTGTTTATGTGGCTCTCATGTAAGATTAGAAAATGAATTAGAATGCTAAACTAGTTTTGCAAAATGTTGGCCTCTTTGCATTTTCCCCAAATAAAGTATCAATTTACAATTAAATTAACATCATTCATTCAGTCCATGCTTTAGTCAGTAAGAGTTGCTTTAATGGTTTGTTCATTGCTATTCAATTGCTGCTAAAAAATTGAATTTATGGTTCCTTATATTGTGGTAAGGTCATTTATTTGATATATGCTTTGGCTATTAACTCCTGGGGTCTGAAATTTTTGAGTTCATGAAAATTCCAGAGTCTTTGGCTATTGGATGAGTTCTGGATCTTTAGTATCCCATCCTGTTCTGCATATTTGGGTTATTATGATTTAAGATGCGTAGTGAAAGCTCATTGGATTTTTATGCATCAAGAGTCAACAACATAATGAAATTAAGCAGTCAAATCTATTTGGCTCATTGTGTGACACTAGCTTTTGATTGTTGAAATAAAACCAATTATCAAACTATTTATTTTTGGACTTCAAATAAAGTTCATTATTAACTTGGGTTCCTTCCATATCATCAAGCAATTTAATCAGAACTCTGGTACATGCTTTATGCTTGATCATTTGATTAACTCTGCTTCTCCATATGAATCCTATCGAGCAGAGATGCTCGATTGAGTCCACCAGCCTATGATCTAGTTCCTATCGAGTTTTGTGTGACTTCATTGCAAGTTTAGAAACATTTTATCAGATGTAGCAATGTCTTAAATTCTTTATTTGTGCACTGAATCTTTCATAAACCAAATAAAGTAGAATCATGTGTTTGCATTGTATTTTTCTCGGATGAATGTGAACTATATTTGCTTGCACCATTAATTTTCTCTATATCGAAATGTGCGATAATTTATACTGCTTGCAGGCTGATTTGTTAGGAAGCCCAGTTGTGAGGCCTGCAGATATAGAAACAACAGCCCTGGGAGCTGCATATGCTGCAGGTTTAGCCATCGGCATTTGGACAACAGAAAAGATATTCGATCTCGAGCACAAGGAAAAGCCGACGGTATTTCGCCCGAAACTAGGTGAAGAACAGAGGAAAAAACGAAATGAGTCTTGGTTCAAAGCCGTGTCGAGAACCTTTGATTTGGCTGATTTATCTATTTAAGTCTCCCTCGATAATCAAAAATCGAAAACTTTGTAATCTTCTTTCTTCTCTTTGGTGTTATATTCCTTAATTTCGGTTAATCTGAATAAGTTGTTCTTCTTGTTTTCAGTCAATCAATGAAACACATTGTTTGTTGCTGCTTCATTCTTTCCTTTTTCACTTGGTTGTGTATATAAAAATCTGAAACTAATTTAATAACACTACTTCATTATGTTTTCTTTCCTTGTGTGTTTTCACCTTGTCATATGTAAATGATTCCAAATAATTCTACATCGGTTATAAATTAATCTTTGTATGATTATCATGGTTATTAATGCATTAATAATTCAATCATAAATTGATTTTTCTTGGTAATCATATATTTGTGAAAGTGTAGTCCACAACCTCAATTAAAAATCAAAATATTAAAAAGAAAATCCAACCTTTTTTTTTTTTTTTTTAGAACAAATAGGCTATCTGACTTTTGCGTTGGGTTTTTTTTTTTCTTTTTTATAATTTTGATGGCTGTAAAGCAACATTGCATATAAGCTTCTAATTTGAGATATAAATGAAGCATTTTAATTAATGAAATTATAATATCATGGCCAGAATTTTTATGTCAAATAAATAAAGCAAATGCAAAGAAAATAATACCCAACCGAAAACCATTCAAAAAAGAAAAAAAAAATAGAACAAAAATGAAAGACTAAAGAAAATCTAATTACACAATAATAAATATCACAACCTCCTCCTGGACAACTCATTAAAAAAACATCCAATTAAAATCATGACATGAGGATTATGAACACATTTTTTTAAAAATATATTCAGTTTTAGTTTATGGAGTTTCAACGTCTCGCATCCTCATTTTCAATCAAGGCTTACAAATTAGCCTAAAAAATCATGATAAAAAAAAAACTCCTTATAATGCAAAACCATTGGTTTACATTTTCCACAAAATAAATATTTTTCAATCACTATATTTGGTTTTATAATATTTAATGAAATATTTAATGCAAAATTAATGAATGCAAGTAAACCTTTTATATTACTAATGCCATATTTGATGCAAAGAAATATTTAAATATTGATGTGCTTTTTGTTCTCATCCACAAAAACAAATTTCATAATTCTTCCTTGAAATGCTCTTTATAAATTATCATTATTATTATTATTATTATTATTATTAATTCAAGGTCCTTTTCAGCATCATTAGTGTTTTAGTTTTACAATGTTTTTGAGAAAAGAACACACACAGAGAAAGTGTTTGGCACGTTCATTTTATTTTTTATTTTATATGAAGAAAAAAACCCACAATAATTTGGAAACCGTTAAAAATAATTTTTGAGTTTTTTAATTACATTTTTGTCCACACCCACACATTAACTATTAATTATAATCAACGACTTCTTACCCTATTGATTCTGAATATTGAGATGGAAACTTATAACCCACGCAAAAAGTGAAGGCGTTTGTCATCTATTCTACAAAAATAAAAATTTTATATATAAGTACTTATAATAATTTTATTTGATGAACAAAACTTTATTTTGATTTTTAATATAAAATGTTTATGGTTTTGTAATTAATTTATATAATAAAAGTTCATAATAAGTCTAGCACAAATTTGAAATATATCTTTTCAAAAAATATTAAAATTTTTAAACCGTTTTTGAAAAACCAGTAACAAAAAACAAAAACCAGTTTCTTTGTTTTTAGCGAAGAAAATTTAAAATCAAAAGTATTGCGAATATACCCCTCTTAAATAAATAAATAAATTTATATTTAAAATTAATCATTATTTATAAACACCCATAATCAATTAGATAAATAAAATTTTATTTTGAACATATTTATGTTTCTTTGATAATAAATAAAGCAACGATATCAATTGATATTATTAATGTGTTGAAGTTTCCCTATTCGTTGATTGAAAGATTCGCCAAATCCATAATTAAGTTGCTTGCAAAGAAAAAAATAATAATAATTAAATTAATATTTTATTTTACTAAATAATAATGAAATTTTCTTTAGCAACCCTTGAAATTTTTTATTTCCTTTTTAAATATAGTTTTATCTTTTATTTTTTTTGTTAAGTTTATAATTATTTCAGCAACAATTAAAATTTATTATATATTATATATTTATTTTATCAGCTACATTCAAACTAGTACTAAATGGTATTTTGGTTGTATTCACCAGCAACCAAAATCCTAAAGAGTACAAATTAATATTGTTTTAATTCGAGGTCCTTTTCAGCATCATTTTTGGTTTGGTTTTATAGTGTTTCATAATTAAAAAATGCACTAATTGTTTGGCACATTCATTTTTTTTTATTTGCATTATTTTATATGAAAATTTAAAAATTTTACATATAAAAACTTGTAATAATTTTATTCGTTGATTATATATTATTTAAATTTATCTTTTAATTTCTTTTCCAAACCTTTTATCATTAATTTATTTTTCTTTAAAAAAATTTATTCTTTATTTTTTAATATAATCATATTTCAATGATATATTATTTTTTATTTTATGATATATATATATAATATATAATCTATTATAAATAAATCACAACCCAACAAATAAATAGTGACTTTTAAATTTTCCCATTAGATATTATTAGGGTTTAACATCCTTAACTTTTAGCATGTATTTGGTTTTTTTTTTTTTTTTTTTTTTTTTTTTTTTAAAGTTATTTTTTCTAAACAGAGATAAAGACACATATTATGGAGTCAATGAGTTAAACTAAAATAACCCCCTTATGAACATTCAGGGGCTCTTAATTTTTTTTAAAAAATATTTTTTTAAATTCAAATAAAATATGGGGTCCAAGATTAATTTTAATTTTTTAAAATTATTTTTTAAATGTTAGTAACATTTGAATATAAGTAATTAATGAGTTAATTGTAGTATTTTTTTTTAAATTTAACGGGCAGGAGTTTAATGGGTTGATGAGACGGTATGAACATCAAACTCTAAGATAATATAATGATAAATAAAAGAAGAGGCCCCATATGAAATCAAAGGTATGAGGCTAAGTAATTAAGTTAATAGATACAAAATTCAAATTAGTAAAGTAAAAAAGATATGAAGACCGAAAGTATTAAAGCAACAAAAGAAAAAAACTCAAGGCTAAGGCTTGTTTGAAGTTGAGTTTTTTTTTTTTTTTTATAATAATCTATACAGATTATAATAATTATATACCAACCTTGATGGTTTATCATTTATTTATTTAATTTTATAATTATTTCAGCAAAAATTAAATTTTGCATGTTCATACCACGTGACATGTAGTGTGTGTGTATATATAATCCTCAACTGAATTACCACAAAAAGAAAAATAAAAAAAGAATAAATTATTAGATAATTTTTTTTTTTTAAAAAAAAAGGCTTCAAGAAACTCTACACCGACGACACCGACAAAATAATATGAATAAATAAATGATGTCACATTTCCATATTAAACATGAAAATCATATATTTCTCAATTTTTTTTAATTTAATTATATCTGATACTTTGTCTTCTTCTATGTTAATTGTTGGGGCCCTTTACTTTTTCTCATTTTCATACACATCCTTTTAAAATACTTCAGATTTGTTGCTTGCTTTATTCTCTTTGTAGTTCTTAGTTTTTATTTTTATTCAAAGAGTTATTTTAATTAATTAATTTTCTAATAAGATATGTAATTCCTAATCTACTTAAAAACGCAAAACTAGAAATTTTATTAGCTTGATTTGCAAAATTTATATTTTGAGTCTATGAGACTATATATTAAATAAAATCAATAAAACAAAATTATAAATTTACCATCTTTATAATGGGAAAATGATATTTTACCTCCTATGATGTTGAAATGAAGGTTGACCTATATGCTTTGTTCATATTTATTAAAATAAATATATTTTTATGTTCATTTAAAATGCAGACATGAAAATATAGCTAACCATTCATGATCTCTTATTAGATGAAGAGACAAATTGGAACTTCAACTTATGTAAAATAATGGCGTAGATATAATCAGGGATTAACTCCGCTTATGTGCATGTTTCTAACGTGATTTGTCCGCATTTTGTCAAAGACATATGTATAGCAAACTAACCAAAAAAAAGGGTAAAAATTTGGGTAAGTCACTACACAATAGTTTTCATTTCATTTTGAGTATTAAATTTTGATTTGTATATTTTCAGTCATTAGATACCAATTATGTTTAACCAGGAGGATATCCATGACATTCTGGCCAAATTAAACTGATATAACCACATACATCAATGATGAGTTGGCCACTCAAGAAACCCAGCTCGATCTGCCACATCATCAAATGGCCATGTCATCGGTTTTTTTTTTTTGTTTGGACAGCTCATCATCCAGATCACCACATCACCTCCATCATCATCATCTTGCATTCGAGAGAGCAAGAAGCACCATTCATTCTTCTGTTCTCTGAGTTTCAGCTACTTATACATACATACATACATACATTCATACATACATATTTATATACATACATATATACATACATATATATGGATGAAAAGGTAGAATACCCTAATTGGTCCATTTATTTGCCACAATCTGCCCTTTTAGTCCCTTTACTTTACTTTGGCCCCGATTAGTCCCTCTACTGTTAATTTGAAGCAAATCAAGTCCAACAACTGACCGACGTTAGGTTGTCCGTTTGAGTTTGTTGATGTGACTTTATAATGGATTGGTAGAATACCCTAATTGGTCTCTTTATGTGTCACAATCTACCATAATTGATCCTTTTATTTGTTACAATATGCCTTTTTAGTCCCTTTACTTTAATTTGGCCCCAATTAGTTCCTCCATTATAAAACCACGTTAGCAAACTCAGACGGGCAAACTAACGTCGGTCAGTTGTTGGACTTGATTTGTCTCAAATTGACAGTAGAAGGACTAATCGGGGTCAAATTAAAGTAAAATGACTAAAAGGGCAGATTGTGACAAATAAAGGGACCGATTAGGGTATTCTACCGGATGAAAATAAATTTGATGAGATGGAATGAGTTGGACAATCACTCATCACAACGTGCCAAGCTTTGCCAACAAACTAACAACACATGAAAGGCCCCTTCAAACAACAAAAAACACACATTCACACACCACTCCCTTGACATGCACTCCAAAACCTCCCAAGATTTTTCAATAATAAGTGTTAGTTGGGGGATCTTAAGCACTCAAAATCTCTTCTTTTTTTTTTATTTTAAAAAATATTCAATAATTCAAAAAAAGTTTTAATTATTTATTTACAATATTTTCTTTAAGCACTGCTAAGTGCTAGCAGCGCTTGATCCAAATGCTTATTTGTGTACAAATAAGAGAAGTGATATTTCATGTGCTTTAACACTATTTTTTTTTTTATTTTGACTTAAAACACATTTTAGTATTTATTCACTGTAATAACATAAATTATATAAGTACATATTATATAAGTCAACAACTATAAAGTCAATTAGTACCCAAATCTCGAGTAAATTTTTTGGTAGACCACCAAACTTTGGTCAATTATCAAAAAGGTGTCACAACTTCAATTTGAATCAAAACGGTTACCCATCTTTAATTTTCTTTCACCGGGAGGCTACCCGAGGGATTCCGGCAACTCAGTGGTGACGTGGCGGCCACGGGTAGATTGCCATGTCAGCGCTGACGGAGGATTTCCGGCCTCCACGTCACCACTTAGTTGCCGGAATCCCTCGGGTAGCCTCCCGGTGAAAGAAAATTAAAAATGGGTAACCGTTTTGATTCAAATTGAAATTGGGACACCTTTTTGATAATTGACCAAAGTTTGGTGGCATACCAAAAATTTTACTCCCCAAATCTCCATAAGAATGCTTTGCAGTAGCAAACGTTTCATTTATGAATGAAGGCACATTTCCAGATGTATGAATACTCATTCTGCTTCAGTGGGTGATCTCAACGCTCACGTATACGCGGGATCTACTCCACTTGCTTTGTAGAGAATTGTACACGTTTTCACCTTATTTAGCGGCCTAATCACTCATCTTATTTAAATGAAAGATTTATAACTACCAAAAGTCACATTAGCCTGATATTAATCTTCTAACAACTTCAATATATATATATATATATATCTTCCCATATTTTTTATATTTTTTAAATTCACAACACTTCCCTCTTCTTCTAAATCACGAATTTACCCTCATTTTAATAAGGAGAAAAAATAAAAAAATAAATAAAATTTGTATCATAGGAATAAATTCAATAATGTGGTAAATTTATTTATGCGTTTATATGGAATTTGTAATTATATCTATATTAATCCAAAGGAAAGACTACCCATTAGAGGCGTCTGTTACTCTGTTAGCACTTGGCACATAGAATTATTATTATTATTTACCAAATTATATTTTAATATAATTCTAATTAGTAAATTTTGCGGCTTTGTCTATAAAAAGTGAACCGTTAAATATGACACCTGAAATGATTTTAAAAAAATAATAATTAAATTGCACCAAATGGTGGTTTTGCAACCACTGAAGTAATATTTTTAATTGAGTTATTTTTTTTTCCTTTTATTCAAGCCGATAATATTATTTTTTTCTTTATGTCCCTTGAAAGTGTAAAATTACTTTGAAGTCCCTATAAAACTAAGACTATCACATACATAACCTTGTAGACAATATTAATTTTCTCCCTTTAATCTCACTGTATATATATATATATATATGAACATGAATAGGAGTTTTATGAATATATACAAAATTATGCATATATTTATACACAAGGGTTATATATGTAAAAAAACGAAACACTTTGAGTGAATTGGAAGGCAAATGGATGAATATATTAATTGAACTTACTGATATCATTCAAAATCTAGTCATCATCAAGTCATTATAAATTTAGAGCTATGCAAGTCTTCCAACTTCAATCCTCTTTTATATATATATATATATATATATATATATAGAATACCCTAATTGATCACTTTATTTGTCACAATCTATCTTTTTAGTCCCTTTACTTTAATTTGGCCCCGATTAGTCCCTCTATTATCAATTTGATGCAAATCAAGTCCAACAGCTGACTGACGTTAGGTTGTCCGTCTGAGTTTGCTGATGTGGCTTTATAATGGATTGGTATAATATTCTAATTGGTCCCTTTATGTGTCACAATCTACCATAATTGGTCCTTTTATTTGTCACAATATGTCATTTTAGTCCCTTTACTTTAATTTGGCCCTGATTAGTCCCTCCATTATAAAACTACGTTAGCAAACTCAGACGGACAAACTAACGTCGGTCAGTTGTTGGACTTGATCTGCCTTAAATTGACAGTAGAGGGACTAATCGGGGCCAAATTAAAGTAAAAAGACTAAAATGGCAGATTGTTATAAATAAAGGGACCAATTAGGGTATTCTACCTATATATAAGTTAAGATTTAAATCCGCTACACAGTAACAAAACTAGAAATAAAATAGAGGGTGCTAAATTCAGATTCTTAAATAAATTATAAATATCAAACAATTCTATTAATTCAAATATAAGATTATAATGGTGAATATTTTAAAAAATATAAAATATATATACATCTAAAAAATTATAGTTTAGATGTAAAAAGTAATCATATCTACATAATTAGCGATTAACTCAACTAACACTTAAGAATTAAAGTAACAAATAATTCAATTAAAAAACAACTTAACACAAATTCACAATATAATTCAATTATTAAATGAAACAATTATTCAACAAAAAAAAAGAATGAAAATAAGATTGCATTTACTTATAGGGTTTTTTTTTATTTATTATTACTATTGTTTTTAATATTAATATCCTAAGAAATTGGTAATCATCTATTGATTAGTTCAATAAAAAAAATATCTAAATAAAAAATTTAAAATAAAAATATTTGAAGAACCATTTTTGGCTAGCCATTTTATTTATTATTATCACTCAACATCAATTTTATTTAATAATAATTTTATTGTTTTCATTTAATTTATTTTAGGTATGTAGATTACTATTACTAAAAATATTGATTGAAAATTATTGGATTATTATAAAGTGATTATTATTTATATAAATACTATATATATTTTTTTACTGTTTTGCACTATATAATACTATTTAAATAATGTGCTTAAATAAATTGTAACAGTTGGGTGTAAATCCAATAACTATTTTAATCCAATAACTATTTATGTCATTAACAAAATTTATCCATATTTTATAAAATAAATAAATAAATAAATAAATCTAAGAATCTATTAATCTCTGTAAATTAAAAGAATCTAAAAATTTTCTTAAATGTTACTACCACATCCATTTACTTTAATTTGAGCTCAAACACGTACACATTTATATCTAATCCAAATCAACGCTTTATAATTTTTTTTGTAAAAAAAAAAAAGTTAAAAATAATTAAATTGATTCCTTGATGATAACATTGAAATTTATGAGTAGGTGGGGCCCAGTGCTAAGTTTCCCAAGCTCGAGCTCAACACGTGCCACTTAATCTTAATCTTAATCTTAATCTTAATTTTTAGTTTATATTATTCAAAAGTTAATAATAAAAAAAGTAAAGATGGTATATTGCTTAATCATCAAATTATAAAAATATGTAGGTCCTTTAATGCACTTTCCTTGATTTTAAAAATAATAAAAATTATAACTATTATGCATAGAAGTACCTGTAATTGTTAAAATTGACTCATTAGAAAAAAGAAGTCACTGGTTAACGATTTTTCATTATACGACATGATTTATCATAACTTGATAGAAAAATTTATATTTTTTTTGAGCTTGAGTTTGACACACACCGCATAAAACAAAGTTTAAACTTGATACTAAATCCAAAGTTTTTGATTAAAATATTTTAGGAATGGACTTCAAGGGTGGAGGTTAAGTTAGATGGAGTAAATAGATTGGCTTGTGATTATATCATAATTTTTAATTCAGAAGGTGACGTTTTAATAAAGCTTCTTTGAGGGACTTTTTCATCAATATCAAAGCATTTGGTGGCAAAAAAAAGGAATAATTTATATATACTCAAAAAACTTTACAAGGTTATAAATGTAACTGAAAATATAAGGGTGAATTTATAAAAACACCAATCTCGGTACTTGTTGAATCTTTCAATGATCAAAATAAAGAGAAAAAAATTTAAATATAATAATTAGAGTAAGAAAACATTGACAAGTGGAGGTTAATTTTGATCAAAATAATAAAAAGATAAAGACAAAGAGAAAGTGCTTCCGAAGTTTTTCATTTAAGACGTAATGACCAAAACACCCTTGCATTTCTCCCAATATTTTATGATTTTTAGGTTTTTGGCTTGGTACTACTGTAAATAAATGAACAGTTTTCAGGGTATATATGTAAAAACATCTTCGCTTAAATAAAAATAGGCAATTAAATAATTAAAAAATAAAAAGATGCAAAAAGGCAAACATGACCTTAAAAAATATAAAAATTAAAAAAATTAAATATAAAAAAATAAAAATTGAATCTTTATCTCATCATTCCCATCCGTTCCGATGACACAGGGGGTGCAGCCCCAACACGCAATTCAAAGTGCGGTTCTTCCACGCCACCTACGTCAGCCCTAACTCCCCGTTATCCCATCTCCACCGTCCATTCCACCTCATCTCCACCTCGCCTCTTGCTAACCGTCCATCCCCCTTCCCTTATCCAACCGCACTCTAATTTTCACCGCATTTATTTTACCCCCCGTATCCAACGGCCAGGATCGACTCCGAACGAAACTAACAATCCACTATCCCTCCGTACCACATTCACCAACCTACTTCACCAATAAAAATCCCTCACGTCATACTGTTCCTGCCAGTAAAAACCTTCAAGATTTGAAATTAAACTGGTCCGGCGGATCAGCCGAGTGTGGACACGTTGCCACGCGGAGGACACCCGAATATGCCCTCCAGTGCCGAGCTCCTCGTTCATGAGAATCATAACTTATTCCTCCTCCGTGATCGTTTCCGTAAAATGAACCGATGACGTGGACGGATAGTAGCACTCCAAATACGTGTAAACATAAAAGGGATACACGTTTAAGGGTGCGTGTTTTCGGCCACGTACTTGTGTCGAGGATAAGTGTGTTGATCCTGAAGGTAGGTATACCGCAGCCCTTTCTTTTTCTAGAATGTATTGAGCTCCGTGGGGGAGAAGAGCGAGATATAAATAGGGCCGAAGAGAAGGACTTAGCTGCATCGTTTTCGTTTGCTCGTTGGCGGTGGAGCTCGGCGGCGGCGGCGGCAGCTGCGGCGAGGTGGGAGTGCTGTTGCAAGTGAGATCGAAGGATGGGAGGGGCGATTTTGAGTGATCTGTTGACGGAGGTGTTGATTCCCGTCGCCGCGGCGGTGGGGATCGCGTTCGCGTTGCTGCAGTGGTTGCTGGTTTCGAAGGTGAAGCTCACGCCTGAGCGCCCGGCGCAGGGGCCTAACAAAAATGGGTATAGTGACTATCTTATTGAGGAGGAAGAGGGGTTGAATGATCACAACGTCGTCGTCAAGTGCGCTGAGATCCAGAACGCCATTTCGGAAGGTCATATTTCTTGGTTTTTTCTCTTTTTTTATGCATAGATCTGGTGGTTTTGCTGCTGACTTTGTTGGATGTTTGGTTTTCAGATCTCTGTGAAACATCGAGCATATTTTCCGTCCCCATTTGTTGTGTTTTCTGAGATGATTTCTTGAAGAATGGTTTGTGATAGTGCCCTTTTTTGTTTTAAATAATTTGAATCTCTTAGCTGAAACATTGAGGCTATTTTCTTCATTTCCATGAAGTTATCTCTATGTTTGTTTTTTCGATTTTATTTGAGTTTTTAGAGATGATTTCTTGAAGAGTGTTTGTGGTGGGTCTTGGTTTGTTTTGTTTTTATTTTAAATGACTTGTCTTTTTATCTTTCTTTTTGGTTTGGAGTGGGAGTGGGGTCGTTGATCATTGAAATCCCATACGACTTTGTTTTTGCTGTGTAGCCACTCTTTCTGCATTTATTTTACTTCAATTTTGATAGAAGTTCTGTATTCCATTCCCTAACCAGCTCCAAATGGATGCTAAATCTGTAGTTCTAATAGTTCTCCCAGCGTTCTTACTTTCTCTCAGATCCGTAGAATTGGAGAAATTATTATTGTTAATTTGGTTTAATTTCTTGGTGAAAAATTTATGGATATAGATCTGTTTATTATATATATGTTTGAGTTGAATCTTTGATTCCTTGTAATAGATCTGACTAGCCTTTTGGAGTTCTAGAATCCTGGTAGAAAGCTTATTGGTTCTGTCTGGTTTATTCATAATTAAATCTTAATATGGCCAGCAAGTGCTTGTTGTTTAAGCGTAAGGTGGTTGGTGGACCGTGGACCAATTACTTGACGTCTATCAAGTTGATATTTTTTGAGATTTTTTATGTGTCATTCTTGAAAGCATTCTTTGGCGTCTGATAGTAAGAAGCCCCACGAGTGTTTCCGAATCTAATTGGTACTCCTGGTAATTCTGTTGAATCATAGAATTTCCAAATTGCTCTTTTTAACCCGTGTTGATTTTTTTTTTCAAATTCCGTGAAAATAGTGTGATTTGTGATGGGTATAGCTTGATGGTATCTGTTGCGTTTAATTTAACCTTGAACTGCGGATATTTAAGTTAACGTCATCGTAAATTCACTAAATTTAGAGTATTTGCAAACGACTATTCGAAGTTTTGTGGGGTTTAATGTAAATAGCCTGATTTCAAGTCTTGTTCTGAGCGGGTTTTGTTTTATTCCAACCCTTCTCTGAGATATTGTGGAAAGTGTGATAAAAGGATACATTTCTGGAGTTGTCATGATATTGCGTGTGGGATCTTGGGATTAATAGTTGAGATTTTGACTTTTGTGCTTCTTTTGTGTTACCCGCAGTACATAATAGTGCTGGTTCCTATTCAAATTGTTCTTTGACAATAGTGCACCAATGATTAATTCTATTGACTCTTCTTGATTCCGTTGAGTTTATTATGCTTTTGACTTGAACACGTTAACATCGTTTGTGGTTTTGTTTGTGAAGTTGGACTGATTTGACGATTGAATCTGTGAGATTCTTGCTCTCATTATTTTGTTTTTAATGTGAACAGGGGCTACTTCTTTCCTCTTCACTGAGTATCAGTATGTGGGAGTTTTCATGATTGCATTTGCTGTCCTTATTTTTCTGTTCCTTGGTTCTGTGGAGGGCTTCAGCACCAAAAGCCATCCCTGCACCTATGATAAGTCTAAGACTTGCAAACCAGCTCTTGCAAATGCCATCTTCAGCACTGTCTCCTTCTTACTTGGTGCAATCACTTCCTTGATTTCTGGTTTCCTTGGGATGAAAATTGCAACATATGCAAATGCGAGGACGACCTTGGAGGCCAGGAAAGGTGTTGGAAAGGCATTCATTACAGCTTTTCGATCCGGTGCGGTGATGGGATTTCTTTTGGCTGCAAATGGGCTTCTGGTACTATACATTGCCATTAACCTGTTGAAGATCTATTATGGTGAAGACTGGGAAGGTCTTTTTGAGTCTATTACTGGTTATGGTCTTGGTGGTTCTTCAATGGCCCTTTTCGGACGAGTTGGTGGTGGTATTTACACAAAAGCAGCCGATGTTGGTGCTGATCTTGTTGGCAAGGTTGAGAGAAACATTCCTGAGGATGACCCAAGAAATCCTGCTGTAAGTTCATGTTTTGCCTCACGAAAGTTTTCTGCACATTAATAGGTCTTATTTGTGTTTTCATGATTTATGTATTTTATAGACATGTTCTATCTTTTGTTGTTCTCAGGTCTCAAAATTTAATGGTGTCTTACCTTTTCTTTCTTTCTCTGTTTTCATTTTTTTTGGATCTCCTATGCATACTTGTCTGGGGAGGCTGATGTGTTTCTTGTTGGCATGTTTCCAGGTGATTGCAGACAATGTTGGAGATAATGTAGGTGATATTGCTGGTATGGGATCAGATCTTTTCGGATCGTACGCGGAGTCTTCATGTGCAGCCCTTGTTGTTGCCTCAATTTCTTCATTTGGAATTAACCATGACTTCACTGGAATGTGTTATCCACTACTGATTAGTTCTCTTGGCATTATTGTTTGCTTGATCACTACACTCTTTGCCACTGACTTTTTTGAGATCAAGGCAGTGAAGGAAATTGAGCCAGCACTGAAGAAACAGCTCATAATCTCCACTGTTCTCATGACCGTTGCAATAGCAATTGTTTCTTGGATTGCTCTTCCATCTAAGTTCACAATCTACAACTTTGGTACTCAGAAGTCAGTAAAGAATTGGTGAGCATTTTGGTTGATATTCTAATTGATAGGTAATTCTTTGTATTTTTGTTATGTTTATCTTTTTCTAAACAACTTGGCTTGATATGACAGGGAGTTGTTTTTCTGTGTTGCTGTTGGTCTATGGGCTGGCCTTATCATAGGTTTTGTGACTGAGTACTTCACGAGTAATGCATACAGGTGCATTTCTTTTTCTTGTTGCTGTGCATAATTAAATTTGTCTGTCACCGATCATGCTAGTCATTTGTGATTAGTTTGGTTCTTGTGCTACTCTGATGTATGTTCCTTATTATGTAGCCCGGTGCAAGATGTTGCTGACTCCTGCAGAACTGGTGCTGCTACTAATGTCATTTTTGGCCTTGCTTTAGGATACAAGTCTGTTATCATTCCAATTTTCGCTATTGCTGTTAGCATTTATGTCAGTTTTAGTCTTGCTGCCATGTATGGGATTGCTGTTGCTGCTCTTGGAATGCTAAGCACCATTGCTACTGGTCTGGCTATTGATGCTTATGGCCCCATTAGTGACAATGCTGGAGGCATTGCAGAGATGGCTGGCATGAGCCACAGGATCCGTGAGAGGACTGATGCATTGGATGCTGCTGGTAATACCACTGCTGCCATTGGCAAGGTATGTAATAACTCATCAAGTGTATGTGGGGTGCCATATTCTTGAGCATGCTAGCCTTTGGGTTTTATAATATGATCATTATTCTTTGAAGTGATGTTTCACATTGATGTGTTTTGGTACTTTCTTTTCTTTTTCCTGTTAATATGCATGGAATACTTCATGATTAGGTGGTTTACTTGCTTCAAATTACTTAGACTGCTTTCATGGTACGTTGTTCTTTGCGATTGTTAAATCCTGCAAACCTTATATTGTTTGCATAACAAAATATTGTGTTATGCAAGTGACTTGTTTTTGTTTATATAGTATAAAACATGGTTTTCAAGATCAAAGGCAAAGTCTGGTAGAAGGTGTATTTAACTGGTATAATGCTTTGTTTCATGTTGCACTCTGGATAGATGGCGGCATGGCAATGCATGCTTGAGCTTTCGTGCCTGATAAATGCTATTGCTATAAATCAAATTAGGAAAAATTCTTCTTCTATAGGGCCACCTGGGCATGGTGGTTCCTCTGCATCTCGAGTCTTTAACTTCCAACTCTGAAATTGAACCATGTTTTATTTTTTTCCTGAAAGCTTTCGAAACCTGCCTCAGGATTTTTGATCGTGACTATTCTCAGCTTTGGATGATTCTTACCTATAGGATGCATTTATTTTCACTTGGCTTCAATGCCTATTTCTTTCCCAATTTTCTTGCTCCAGATTGATAGTGACATGACATGCACGCATGTTCTAACGTTATTGTTATTTTTGTTTGTCAATGTTTGATGTGTCTCAATTGATATTCACCTGCTTCAACAAGTGTAGGGTTTTGCCATTGGTTCAGCTGCCCTGGTATCCCTTGCACTTTTTGGTGCTTTCGTCAGCCGTTCCGGAATCGCCACAGTGAATGTTTTGTCCCCCAAAGTCTTCATTGGGCTGATTGTTGGAGCAATGCTCCCCTACTGGTTCTCAGCCATGACTATGAAGAGTGTTGGTAGTGCAGCACTAAAAATGGTGGAAGAGGTCCGCAGGCAGTTCAACACCATACCTGGACTCATGGAGGGTAGTGCCAAGCCTGACTATGCGACCTGTGTCAAGATCTCGACTGATGCTTCTATCAAGGAGATGATTCCCCCCGGTGCTCTTGTTATGCTGACACCCCTTATTGTTGGGACCTTGTTTGGAGTAGAAACTCTCTCTGGTGTTCTTGCCGGTGCTCTTGTTTCTGGTGTTCAGGTTTGTCTACGCACCTTTATCTGTCTGCTGTTATTTATCTCTATGTATAAAGCACAAATCGTCACTCACACAATGAAAACAAACACAGATTGCCATTTCTGCATCAAACACTGGTGGTGCATGGGACAATGCAAAGAAATACATAGAGGTAAAATGCAATTTGCCATGTTTCTGGACATTTGGTTTGAATGTTTTAGAATTTGTATTTTACTCATTGGCTTGTTTTCAGGCCGGCGCTTCTGAGCATGCAAGAACTCTAGGTCCCAAAGGATCTGACCCGCACAAGGCTGCGGTTATTGGCGACACCATCGGAGATCCTCTCAAGGACACCTCTGGTCCATCTCTCAATATCCTTATCAAGCTCATGGCAGTCGAATCACTTGTGTTCGCGCCGTTCTTCGCTGCTCATGGTGGTCTCCTGTTCAAGATCTGAGTTAAGCAAGCCCACCTTTTTTTCGCTATCCTATCTCCTGCCAGTCTTTCTCTAGGGTTGGTGTTGTGTCCGTCACCTTCATCATCGTAATCATCATCTAGTTTCTAAAATGTAGTTTGATTGCCCAGTCGACTGGTGGTTCGCTTTGTGGGTCCGTGGGCATGGAAAAGTGTTTTTTCCCTTTGCTTATGCTGCTAGATAATAGCAAATTTTCCAAAATGATGCCGATTAAAAGTCTCAGTGTTATGCGTTGGTTCAACGCAACGGTGATGATAATTCTATCATTTTAATGGAGTCTTGCCCCAATCTTCCTTTTCTCTTTTATGTCTGTATTTGGTTTGTTCTTGGTCTTATTGGTTTGAATTTTTATTGTGCGGCTTTCCCATGTGTGGTGTCTGTATCTGCAGTTTTCAGGATTGTGGAGATCTGAAAGAAAGATCCTCTGTTTTGGGCTTGGATTGTGTTAAAACATTTGTTTTTAGAGTTGATTTGTTTAAGAAAAAAAATTAGTTTTAGTAGATGGATTTTTGGTTGAAGAATAAGTCCTAGAGTTGATGAGTTATTGGTCAACAATTAGCTGTGATTACAAATGATTAAAGGTATAGTTACTTGGGTTGTGTGGGTATGTTTTACGTAACTACTACTCTAGAATAGGTTAAGGTTTTGTTTATATTGGTTATAGGAGATTCGGTAGAAAGATGGTGTGAGAGAACATATTATTATTATATATATAAATGGTTTTGTGTGCTTTCTGGTATTATACGGGTTCATTATTTATACTAAGGGCTCGTTTGGTTCGGAAGTGAATTATCGAAGTGGTGGAAGTCTGAAAGTGGCACTTCGGTGGAAGTGAACACTTCAGCTGGAACCATCCACTTCAGTGTGTTTGGTTCAAGCTGAAAACTGAACTTCAGATACCACTTCCTATGTTTGGATGGTTGAAGTGAGGATATGATCACCATTTCGGTGAGAGGATAAAGTTGTCATTTCATATTTTTTTACATTTATTTAATTAAATCATTTAATTAAATGATTTAATTACTTTATTACGATGGTAATAAATAATTTATTTATTAAATTAAATTAAATCGGTTAATATATTATGCTTAATTATTAATTAGTGAGAGTAGTTATTTAATTATTTTATTACCATGGTAATAATTATTCTATTTATCATTGAAAAATATTGCAAAGTGGGCTGAAGTAAAAGGCTGAAGTGGTGACTTCGGGACTTTTCTAGCTGAAGTCAAACACCGAAGTGGCCGAACTCAGAAGTTGTCACATCATCAATTCCGGGTTCAAATCAGTGAAATAAACACACTGAAGTGGGTTGGAAGTGACCACTTTGGTGAAACAAACGGCCTTAAGCCTCAGTATTTTTAGAAAGAGGATATAAAATAATTTGTTGTACATTTTGCCCGTTATTTAAAATTACTCTTTATATGTATATATATATATATATATATATATATATATATATATATTAAAAAATGAATTATTATTAATTGGGATTAAAAATAAAAAATTGCACACACGCACACACAACTTTCTTTTTATGATAAATTCAAATTTTAACACTAATATTATTTATTCAGTAAAGAAGCGAGTTAGAGTGATATCTTGAGAAATAGAAAACAGGCGCTATTAAACCAACATCAAGTTAATGCAGAGAATGAATGATACAACATGGAATTAGAGTAGCACCTGATAGTTCTGTGCAGAAACAAGCAAAGCAAAAGTTCATCACCAATGATACCCCATGGAATTAGAGTAGCACCTGCTAGTTCTCTGCTGAAACAAGTAAAGCAGAAGTTTATCACCAAACATGTCCACCTCTTTGGTTGCTTTATCAGCCTGATAAAACACCAAATCAACACAAAAAACATGCACCTAGATGAAGAAGGTTCCTCCACATTTGACAGCTAGCCGTTGAAGATGCAGGCAACAAAAATAGCTCAAGGAATTGAACAGAAACACACATCAAGAAGACAAGCAATGAATTATACAAAATATACTCCTAAAAGCGCTTGCATTACTTTATATTGTGCACTCTGTGGGTCCAGATAACGCGTTTCTACTGTCACCAAAAATCTTGCTCCTCCCGGCAGTGATTCGTGCAGCCTGGACTCCAGATCGTAGAACCTAACAGAATAGCATGCGAGAAATGCCTCTCTACCTTTTTGGTTGCTTCAAATGCAACAGTGTGAAGAGTAAAGAAATTGAAGCAACTCAGTTCAGAAAATGTTCATCTTAGAAATCAGATACTCTCAACAAATTTTTATCAGAAATATCAAGGACAGATGCATATACAGGGAGAGTTCTGAGTAAGAATGCCTGCGCTTACATAAAATAATTAATTGAAAAGGTAGAAGTTAGTAATGCAAATCATTTATAAATACTTGTCTGAACAGGATATTGCATGTTTTTCAGGTTAAGTCAATATTAAGTTCATGTTACTTTGGTTTGATATGCTTGCACCTAATTACATTTTCCTGCAAACATGTTATCCTGCAGCGTACCTTCAATCAAAATTCATGCATCAAATACATATTCTATGATCAAGTCAATCTCCTAATTTTCCTTATTCCATATGAGCAACAACAAAAGTGTCCCAGTCTAATTCAGAAATAAAGAGAACAAAATTATTTAAGCTCCCAAAGTCAATGGAGCCTTAAAAGATAACAGAGGGCAGGAGCAATGAATTTAAACCACGTATCCAGGTTAACTTTGGGAAGATAATAAGAAGCTAAACTTGCAAGACAAAATTCTTCACTGATCCATACCAATGCCAATGACCTTTTGGCCTATTGACGTCGGGGCCCCAAGTTCGAACCTTGGCTCATGCAGGGTGAGTGCATAGGAGTGTTGAGGGATTAACTTCATACCTGCGCACATCCTTGACATCGCTTGTCCATGTTTCGTCAAAGAAAAAAAAAGGGGATCCATGCCAACAACACATGGCTGTTCCCCTGCCTTGATTATTTTGCTAAATTTGGCCTATAACTTGATGTTTTTAAGGTTAAATTGCAAGGAAATAAGAAGCTAAACTTGCATGATAAAGTTTTTCAATGATCCACGCCAACAACATAGCTGAACTTGGCCTATAACTGGGATCAATCTATAGCAAGGTACAAAAGCATTAACAATAATGCAGATAGAAGAGCAGCATGATAACAAATACACCGGTGCAAGATTTCTTAATGTTTTCAATAACAGTGCTATTGAGAATCACCTTTCAACCCTCTTAATTGCAAGCCCATTCTTCTAATTAATAGTATCAGTTGCTGTAAAACACATTGAAACAGATCTTAGTAGTTAACGGTATCAAGCTATCTCTTCCCAACTTGGGTGACAACTTTTTGGCATGCATCAATACTATTAATAAACAATTAATTTTGGAAATGTGATAGTCAGGAATCTTGATAATCCAATCTGAACAACTCCAGCTGTAAACCAAGTGGCACCATGATTTAAACTTATAGACATCCCTCCTTGTTTTAATCATATAAATCCTTTTGTGTGCATCTATATACTTGTTATCATACAAAAATCTAACAAGTTAGTTCTTCCACTTAGCACTGGAATTTTTTTTTTCACATTGCTAGTAAAACTACTGCAGTTGTGCAGTCAGGGTTTACCATCTAGCAAATCTCAAGTTCAAGATTTTCCCTAAGAGGGTGGAAAAATAGCGCATGAAAACATTTGTGCTAAACTAATAGATGATTGTTTTTTAATGAATCGTATAACCAGTTAGTATATTTGACAGCAATGCACAGTGTCTGCATCTTATATGAAGAATTATAACAAGCCATAAAAATTTGCAGTTTTTTTAAATCACAAAGCTAGCGTTCAGAGGAAAATTTATCCTTCCACATGTCATAAAGCATTGGATGGGATGGTTCTCTACTATATAAATGATCCTCAACTGAAGTTAAGGCAAGGACTAATATTGGAGGGCAGGGCATCAAATAGATACCTCATTTGCAAATTTTTAATGAGAAATGTGATGCCTTTCAAGGCATACAAGTCCAAATTAACACTACAACCATATATAGGAAACAAACATACATCTCCCCTTATTCTGACAGTGGCTTACCTCATAAATTGCCTTTACACACTTACTACTACCACTCACACATTTGGATTTTGTTCAAAGACAGTAGCTTAAAGTATAAACTCTTTAGAAGATATATAAGGAGAATAGTAATAAACACAGGGACAAGACAACAATATAGTCTAAATTTCTAAAAAGTAATTGCAAATAAGATGATCATATAGACTTACCCGGAATACATTTTTATCAAAAAGATCAATTGTCTACTGTTTGGTACATTGGAGATTGCTAGATGTGACATTAAATATCATAACATTTGCTTCAGCTTACTATAACGTATGCACTGAAATTTTCAGTATTATATGAGATCTATGCATTGTAACGAAATTTTCATCTACTTTCCCATCAATCAGAAATCTATGCAAAAGTACTAATACATACTCCACAAAGATCCACAAAATCCACAAAATTGGAAAAAGATAACCAAAACACATAAAGATCAATAGCGACAAATTAAGATTATCCACTTACATTTACCAAACAAACATTATAATTCTCATTGTCAAAAGTTCTTGAACAACCTCTGATCACAACCAACATGTATGAGGAACCAAATGAACATCAACCAAACAAACATTAAAATCCTCATTTTCAATAACCTGAGCATTACAACCAACATGCATGAGAAAACCAAAGTAAACAAACATACTGTTAGGCTCGACGCATAAAGATTTATATTAGGCTCAAATGCAAAATAGGGAAAGAGTAGTCAGCAGTCAAGGATTAAAAGAGTCAGTCAGAGGTAGATTAGTAATTTGTAGTTTAGCTTTTTAGGGTTTTAGAATAAATAAGAGATTAAAAAGTCAGATGGGGATCATGCCTGGTTTGTTCTTTTTGTTCTTAGTAGTTAGGTTTTAGAGAGATCCGCCTGTCTCTCGAATTATAGGCTAAGCTTTGGTTTTTTTAATTGATTTATCAATATATTTCTAGTTGATTTTCTTCTGATTTCTATCACATACATTTCCCTAAGCTCCAAAAGGAAATAAAATTGCATAATGATAATGATACGAGAGAAAACTCTGAAAATAAAGCATCAAATGCCTGGAAAAGCCAACATGAACTTAAATATAAAAAATGATATAAAGCAATTAGAAAAGAAAGTGATTTGCCACCAGTCTTACTCATTTGACTCCTGAGGGCTCTCAAACAGCTGTTTCCTTAATATATCATGCAGGTTCCCAAACAACTCCTTCTTCAGCTCTGTGAACGCAAAATCCAGCCTTTCCAGCAGCTCCGTGGCGTTCTTGTTGTACATGAACAAGCCATTATAGAGATCAAAGCTATCATTGCAAGTGTTCTGCACCAGCTCAAGCAGCGTCTCGTACCCTTTGGTACCAATGTCCACGTCTTCAGGGTTAAGCCTTGCGAGGATCCTTCCAATGGTGTGGGTCAAGAACTGGCTCTCCGCCGTCTTATGGTCATGCTCCGCGCATGACATCTCCACCATCCGGCACCCTTCCTTCTCAAAAATCTCCAAGAAACGATTGCAGCGGCTGATTCTCTCCTCGGACTCGCCGATGCGGACCTTCTCGAAGACAAAGGGAAGGCCGGCCCAGCCATGGCGGGCACTCTCGGGGCCGAACATGGGGTGAGTGCAGAGAATGTCAAAATCGGAGGGAAGGGAAGAAAGGAGGAGGTTTCTAGGGAACTCCTTGACGGAGAGGACGTCAGCAAAGAGGGTGGACCGGCGGAGGCGGCCGAGAGGGAGGGTGTTGAGCACATCGGCGGCAGAAAGGATGGAGGTGGAGAGGAGCACGACGTCGGGGTGCTGCTCGCAGAGATCGTGAGGGTCCCGGAAGAAGGAGGCGCCAATGGCGGTAGCGGCGGCGGACTGGTCGGAGCGGGAATGGGCAAGCAGGGTGTGGCCCTGAGCCGCGAACGTGCGGGCCAGGAACTGGCCAAAGTTGCCGAAGCCTACGACGGCGATCTTGAGCTTGGATTTGGAGTTGAGGCGCTCCAATGCTTGGGATTCGAAGTCGAAGGGCTGGGCGGCGTCGAGGGCTCGAACCAAGAAAGGACGACGGCGATCCCTGTGACGAGGACGGAGGTGGAGGAAAGAAGGCATAGGGTTAGGGCAGAGGGCCATCATCGCCGGAGAGAACTGGAACCCTAAGCCTCGGGAATCGCCGGCGCCGGAGACGAGAGCATTCACTAGCGGGATCCATGAGCGCAATTTCAAAGCTCTAGAGTTGTCTGATGTGCTAATTTACTTTTAACCCCCTAAATATTGTGTAATTATTCATCTGCGAAATTTTCTTAAATTAATTTGAGAAATTCTATATATCCCCCTACCAAAACCCTTATTATATACACCTTCCGATTTTTTTTATTTTCTCATTTTATATCCCCTTAATTGAATTAATTTTATTTTATCATCAATGCTAGCCCCTATGATTTACTTCGATGCCACAATTCATGATTTATATTTTAAAAAAGCTTACATTAAAAAACTTTATTTATGATTATTATTATTAATATAATCATATTGGTAAAAATAATAATTTTTAAAATATAAAATTTTGATTTATTTATAACTGGTAATGGCGAAAAACACCCCCAAAGTTTGGGAAATGGCCAAAAACACCCCGTTAATTTCCAAATCCATAAAAACCACTTCCTTTTAAAGACAATGATTTTCAAACCCCCAAAGAATGAAACGATGGTTAACGGAGTTACTTTTCAAATTCACGGACGGAATTGCCCCTACCTTGCATGGGAAATCGTGGTGCAATCATTAAGCCGGTTAGAGAGGAAGTGGAGGGTTTTTCGTAATGGGAATCCCAAGAGAGGCAGAGAGCAGTGTTCGTTTTTCTTCTTTGCTTAACTTTCTTCAGCTTTTCCCTCTCCGAAGCTCTCTCTGCTTCGACATCCTCTCGTAACCTCAGTCCACCGTGCGCAAGTATCCCGCACTTCCATCGGTTTGCGGCTCAAGGTATGGCGGAAGCTGTTTCTAAAGCAAGGCTTTTATATGAAGTACTGCTACACGAGATATTCGTCGGTTTTGTTTTGCGTGGTTCTAGTGTGCGGGGGAATTTCTCATTTGGGGTTTCTAGGGTTTTGGGTTTTGGGTTTTGGTTTAGGGTTAGGGTTTTAGGGTTTAGGGTTTAGGGTTTTCGGCTGTGCACACACGATCATTGAAAGAGATATCGGTTGTTGTTGTTTGTGTAATGCTTACAATGTGCGTTTCCCCTTCCATTTGATATGGTTGCGGTTTGTAAAAGAGATTTCCGTGTGATGAATGAGTTCGTGTGTAAAAGAGTTTGTCTCCGTTTAACGGTGCATCTCTCTGTTTAAGTGTTGAGCTTCTCGTGTAAAACATTTGTCTCCGTGTAGCGTTTGATGTATCTCGTTTAACAAGTGTTGTCATTTTTGCGAGTGTTGTGATTATGGCGGTAAACCTAGTCAACGGGAGATGCTACTTGACACCGGTGGTGGAGACCTTGGCCGAATTGAAAGTCCACATGACCTCTCGACATTGGGAGATCATCCAAAGGACACCGTTTGCGGCATTCACCGAGGTGGAAGCCGTATTCCAAGAGAGGGCCCTTCTCGATTCGCCTTCGCAGAGGTACGATGGCCGCACCAATAAATTCGGGATCGGGGCGAGCTTGCTCAGCTTCAGGCCTGAGGATGTGGCTCTCGTTATGGGTCTGCGCTGCGACGGAGACGCGGTCCTGTTTAAGAAGAAGAAGACACCGTCAGCTTTCGAAGGGAGATATTTTTCGAAAAGCTTCGACAGACACAGGGACGCCATTAGGCGCACTCTTGAGCGTCTTGTTGGACAGAGGGGGGGAAAGGAGGATTTTGTGAAACTCTTGATGGCGTACCTCATGGGGACAATCCTCTTCCCGAATACCTCATGCTCGGTGCCCACTTGGATCGTTGATTATGTCGACGATCTACCTGGCACGGGGCGGTACGCATGGGCGCAGGCGACGCACAAATGGCTTATGGAGGACGTTCCACAAGCTGCCGCTCGAGTGCAAGCCAGATGCGAGGGGGGGAAGGTAAACACGGGGTACATTAAGGGTTGCTCGATCGCGCTGACCATCTGGTTTTACGAGGTGACCGAAACCGGCAAGAAAGCTCGTTTCGGCAAGAAACTAAGGGTGCTGTGCTACTGCAAAAGTACTTACCGGAAGCACGCGACGATAGAAACCAGTTGGTCAGCTCTCGAAGGAAAAGAGGTAATAAATCAGTGTTAATGTGTTTACAAAGAGCAGTTAATGTTTAACGATAGGCTTATCCGTGTAGGAAATGTAGTTTGTGTTTAACGCTTGGTGTCTTCGCTTAACCTTGTTATACTCCGTTTACATGTGTGCCATATCGTTTACGTATATATGTCAAATGTTTAAATACGTTTGTTTTGGATCAAATTGAATGATTTGTCTGAGATTGTTTTCTTTATATATGTTAGTTTCTGAGCCGGTCCCGGCGAATGCCGTGGAGGAGACTTTTGTTGGGGCCAATTGGCGGATGGATGCTTTGTTGCGGGGGAACCACTTGCACGACCGCAAGCGGAGATGCCGGCCCCTTCCGTCCGTTCGCGCCGACGTGGTTCCCCCCTTCCAGCCCAACACACAACCCTCGGCGTCGGATAGGCCCTCACCTACCCCGCCAATTGGCAACACCCGCACCGGCCGCGACAACGAGAGTCACCCGGATCCCCGAGTCCCCCGACCGCGGTAGCCCAACCGACGTCATCGGCCGACGACGTGACTACATCCTTTATGCGGGCATGCCAGGTGATGATGAACGCTTTCCCCCGCCTTGTCGCTCGGGTTGAGGCATTGGAGGCAAGGTTTGATTCGTTTGAAAGGGCTGCACCGTTGGGACAAATACGTGACCTGCCCGGGACGGATGAGCCGTTGGAAATTGAGGACGACGACTTCGTCGTGAAGGCCATTCCAAGACGACCACGTATGACGAGGCCACGTATGAAGAGGCTTGCACAAAAGGCGACGAAAACTATACCGCCTGTGTGTCCACCACCGGCCGAGGAGGAAACAATGGCAGCACCACCGGCGGCTGATGCGGTTGTTGAGACCGTTGCAGTTGATGACTTCACCGCCCCGGTGGCGGAGATTGTAGACCCCGTTGGCAATGCCGCGTCTGCGGAAGACTCCGATATCCCCGTCGCGGTGGAGCCGGCAGCCGCGGCCGACAACGGCGCATCGAGGGTGGTGGCCACTAATTTTGAAGAAGAAGAACCACCCGAGGGTGTGCTTCCCCTTGATGAGACTGCCTTGGCCGCGGTTGAGAAGACCGTTGCCTCTATTGTGGAGGAGCTCCTTCCCACGGAGGAACGGTTGACCGACATTGCCACATCCAGTGTGGGCGCGATCCCGCAACAGCAAGAAGTATCTACGGATGATCCCAATAAAGCTGTTGCCGGGGGCGAAGGGAACGTCGCCGAGAAAAAAAAGAAATCGGTCACCTTCGCCAACCAGCAGTATGAAGAAGTGCGGAAAGACTTCGTTCCGGCGAAGAAAAAATACGCTGGTCAATCGCGCCTCGACGTATTCGAGAAGGAGCTGATCAAGATTTTCCTCAACTTCCCCATGGACGAGTAAGTATGATAGTGTAGATGTTAATGTTTATATAGAGATCATCCCATTTACGTTGTTGTGTTTCCGTTTAATTACAGTCGTTACCATATAACCTAGTAATGTATCGTTTAACTAACGATATTACTGTTTACCCTATACATTATCATTTACGTATGTGTTGTTTCCACTTAACGTCTACGTGTTATTAATCAATCGCATGTGTTGCCGTTTAACCGCAGCCTCCGTCGTGCCCGGAGGAATGATTATGTCGGCACCACCCGGGCCAACCTATTCGTTCGATCGACGGGAAAGAGATGGTGACAGATGATGTGTTGGACGCCTTCGTGTGCATCGTACAAGACACACTTAACGAAAGCCATATCCTCATAAGAAGCGCGCCTCCATCACTCGACCACCGGCGTTGTTTATGTCGAAGGTGGAAGACGCACATGAGACGACTTTGGCTATGATCGGAGATGCCACCAAGGTCGTCAATGACGTTGACATCATCATCCTTCCCATAATCTTGAATGGCCACTTCCATGTCGTGGTGCTCGACAATAACAAGAAAGAGTACGGGCATTACACCTCATGCCCAAGTGAAGAGTACAACAGAGACGCGGTAGCAATGGTAAGCTCTCTGCGATATAGATTTCGATTGTCGAGTGACATAGATGCTTTCTATTCTAACATCGGTTTGTATAATGCGACAGTGGGAACTATTCGACACCCGTCTCGAAATGGAGTACGGCACGACGGCGACGGCACGAGCACCCGCTTGTTCACGATGACGACACACCGCGTCAAAAGAAAGGCACCGTCGATCGCGCCGTCTACGTGATGCGGTTTATCGAGCAATTGCTCCGCGGCGAAAAGCCGGCGGATAGCGCACACGGACGTCCCCTATCTGCGATTGAAGTACACCGCCCACATACTTAAGGAAGGACGAGCATCCGGCATCAAGCAACGCGGGGAGGGTCCAAATTGTGGGGAAGTAAAACAGTTTTGTCGAAATTCATTTCAATTGATTCAATTCATTCTTTGCCAACGACATGGCGAGAAATTTCAATGTACATCTAATAATGTTCGTTATTCTTTCATATTCAATCATTTTTTGCTTAAAATTCCATGGTACCGATTGAGGGTCGTCGCCGCTTTATAAAATTAAGTACTTCAGTAAAAAATGACGCCGTCACTATTAAAACATTGTGTTACACTTTAACAATACGGATCTCCGTGCAATATACACCGTTACCGTTTAACACCAGGGGGACCGGGTTGATCACATACTCCTTGTTTAGATATTAGTGGTAAACGTTTAACTCCCTATGTCCCTGTTTAAAACATGGAGGCTGTTGTTAAATGAAAGAGACCGTAATCTACTTCCGTTGTCTGCTTTTAAAGGTGAGCGACCCTATTATACATAACTTTTTAAATGTCTCCATCAACTGCGCTATGGGTCCGTAAGCACGGAATTCTTTTCTCAATGTATGTCACCCATTACGTGTTGTTGTCTTCGTTTAAAATGCAGAGCTATCAGTTAAACAAGGTATTCTCTGTTTAGCTTTTGTCGTTACATGTTTAATATTACAGTCCCTGTTTAATATGGCGGCTATTCTTCGACGGGTGAGACCCTATTCTACTTGCGCTGTTTGTTTTTAAAGGTAAGAGACCCTATTATATGTAACTTTTTAATTGTCTTCATCAACCGCGCTATGGGTCCTCAAGTACGGAATTTTTATTTTTTTCAGTGTGTCACCAATTACGTGTTGTTGTATCCGTTTAAAATTTAGAATTATCAGGCCAAGAATGCAATCTGTGTTTATCATTCGCCGTTACTGGTTTAATATCACCGTTCCCGTTGAATATTACCATTTAAACGTTTCATGATAGGGTTTACTCGCGTCCGTCTCTATTTAAACCGTGCATGTCATGCGCACGAATGGTTAGAATTTGCTTAAGGAACATTGTTCTCCATTTAAATTTCATGCGTGGCTGTTTAACATGCGTCCGCAACGGTTAACATTTCTGAGAGAGTAAGAACGAAGTTAAAATATCACACTAAGCAAAAAGTTCTTATTTGATGGATGAAAACTACACTAAGCAGGTCAAAAACCGTCATTCCGTTTTATACATTTTCGCATACCGGAGCAGCCTCTCCACATCCCTCTTATCGGGATACCACTCGCTCGAGTTCTGCGGAGAGAGATGCTGCTTTTTCCGTCAAATCCCCGACCAAATCTTCGAGGAACCGCTCCCGGGGATAGGTCATCGCCCCTGTAAAGAAGATATGAACGATTTAAATAAATATTTCTAAAGACGCATATACATCAGCGGGGGACGCACCGCTCGCCCTAAGATGCGCGGGACATAGCTCGTAGAACGCCACCAGGGCAGCAAGAGAGTACCCCGATACTTTCCGAGGAGGTGAGTACCATCCACAAACAGCAGCGGCCTGCATGCCCGCTTGAACCCCAAAATGCACGCGCTGAAAGAGAAGAACGCACGTTTAAAACGCTCACCGTCTCTTTCCACAAACGCGATGCTGCCGGGGTTTGTGTCAGCCACCTTATGGACGTACCAAAGCAACAGATCGTAGCTGGAGATGTCGCTGCCGTCGAGGATCACCCGGGCATGCTCTTTTCCCAGCCAAGCCTGCTTGTATGGAATGTGGACACCATGCTCCCGCAACATGTCCTTCTGAATGTCGATGGCCTTATACAAGGGCCGGTCCTTCAGCTTCTGAATCACTCGTGCGCTGACCCATTTTTTGGACGCTTTCGGGTGTGACCCCGACCCAATTCCACCACCGCAGGTGTGCGTCGGGTCCGTTGTCTTGATTCTGAAGGTATTTCTATTATATTCCTTTGATGCGTGAACGCGCCATTGACATCCACCGGCCGCGCATTCCACAGTGACCCGGTATTTTTCGTTCTTCACGAATTTGAAATCAAAATTCCGACTGATAGCAAAATTGGGAAGTGTATCTCGGAAATGTTCAACGCCATCAAAACGTTGTCCGACGTCCAACGACAACACTTCATGTCGATCCGACGACGATGGCGGGCATGCGACACCATCCGGGTCGCCATGTGGTGGGACGAGAAGCGCTCCCGCATTCCGAATTCCTGCCGCGCACTTCGGTTCAAACGCAAACGATAAGAATTTAAGCATAAAGTCCACTTATTTAAACGCCTAAGTTAATATTTACACGTTAACGAGGCATAGTTAAACGAGATGTAATAATGCAAACGGTGTATGATAGGTTACACGAAACATGATAAATTAATCGGAGACGCCCAATTTAAACGGATAATTCATTTTTTAATACAGATAATGGTAGTGTTAAACACTAACTGACATACAACTGCATAATTGTTTTAGAGCAACGCATTACCACGACAATAACTCGTTTTCAGAAGGCTGCCGTGGCACGTCATCCGTCTCGACAACCATATCGACTACACCGCCTTTGAGGATGGAGAACACATGACACATGCGCTGGAAGTCCACCTCGTTCTCTATTGGGCAAACCGTATTATGTCCATCGGGTGTGATGAACTTCACCCTCGCGCGACAAACATCGATACCCCAGCGCTCACAAATCTCACCTAACACTGACGCCCATTCAGTTGACGCGGTGAACGTCAGCACTCGTCCCTCCCCGTTGTATCTAGCAATGGCACAAAAACTGTCCATAATATCGGGTGACCGGAGGAATTCAAATCCAAAAACCAACTTAGCAGAAGGAAAAGGAGAACAAGAACAAAATTATGTAATTCTCCTTCTAAGTTCTCTAAGCGAACAAGAAACCATAAAGGGGGAAAAAACTCACATATGTATGCATAAAAGCTAGACATGACATGATGTGATCGGGCGAGTTTTTTTCCCACCATTTGTAGGGGCAAAAATGGATTTTCGTAACACGGACCCATTTCATGTGACGGACGGGGGGTAGAAGGGAACCAAACTATAACGGAGGGGTTGTCCGGGGTGTGCAAAAATAGGAGGGGTTGTTGGCCAGTTTTGAAATTCCCGAGAGTGAACAGTAATTTTCCCTATTTATAATCTATATTTTTATTTTCATTATATAATTTATTTTTGATAAAAATTATTTAATTTTTTTAATGATTTTGTCAAAGGTCCCATTTGCAGTATGTCCGTCCTTGCCCATCCTTCCTCTCACAAGCATGTGATTTTAATTTTATTTTTAGGTCATAATAAAACAATCAATTACATTTGTGTGTGTGTGTCTATATATATATATATATATATGTGCGCAAATATAATACATACCATTAGGCATATCATTCATATATGTTTATATGTTTATTATAATTTTTTATCCAAATAAAATTGTTGAGGAAGGATATGCATGGAAATTTATGTTATTTTTAATTAAATTTTAGAAATTTATATTTATTAAAAGCTAAAATAAAAATATTACTATGAATAAAACATACATTTCTCAATTTCTCATCCTCTTGGGACATGTCTGATTAGGTTGATTAATATATATCAACATGATATGAGATTTTTTTTATTTTATTTTTATGTTGCTAACATTGATAAGCTTTTCTTAATCTTTTTGGTTTTCACATGTAATAATTAGATTCTCAGTGATTTGATATATATATATATATATATATATATATGGGCAATTAATGTCATGTGAACCTTTTTAAATAAAATATGATAAATTGATGTAACTTGATACCAATAATCCCTATAAAACCCATATCATTTTGTTGGAAATTAATTTAAAAAAAAAACAAATCAGTACTTGAATCCATCTATAGAGATAATCAATCCAAAAAAAAAAAGATAGAAACAGTATTAAAAAAAAATCTCTAATTCTAAATTTAAATTGTTAGCATGCATAAAGAATGACACTCTATTTATAAAAACAATTATAGGCTAATTATAAATCTGCCCATCATGAAATTGATAATTTTGGTCCCAATAAATTGTGCACATATTGTTATATAAATCCAATAATTTGTATGGCATTCTGACTTCATTTAGATCACTATAATTATGCTTTTAAATTAAAAATGAGAATATATACACAATGATTAATACTATTTTTGTACATCAACATGATTTTATGCATATATATCATTAGATCCGACATGATATGTAGTACACAATCCAACATAAATTAATTAAAAGTTATTGAGACATTCATTGTCTTGTTCTCTTCCTATGAGTTTTCTGTTAATGTTTTTCTCTTAATTTACAAAATTATTCCACCACAATCTTTGTGGTTGAATTGGGATTCTAGTTTCTTTACAACACTAATATTGATGGATATCTGTTGCATTGAACAGAAGTTTTAAAAAAAAAATAAATAAAAGTGAATAAAACACTCCTTCAGTAGCAATATAAAATGGATCTTGAGCAAACATTAGCAAATAATGTGTTATATCATATCGCAACAACACAGATGAACAATCAAGAATAAATTGCACGTACAATCATAGATTTTGATGAAATCAGAATTTTATTAGAGTTTGAAAGAACCGATCTCACAATATTTATGTATAAGGGTGTATATATACACTACCAAATTATTAACTGGGTTAGACTCAAAAATAGGCCCAAAAGACTAGAAACCCTAAATAAAAATAGATACGGTAATTAATATATACCATAAACAAGATCTCTGATTATCTGAGTGAATTTTAACATAGTTAAATCATCATAAATTCAGGACTTGATTCAAGGCATCCCAACATTTGAGTGTTTGTCTTAAATTGCAGTGGGTCTAAGGAGTATTTAAGTGTTTCTCTTAGATTGCAGTGGGTCTAAGGAGTGTAGCACTTGCACTGTGGCACCAAAAAATGCAAAACCTGCGATCTGCACGGCTTGGAGCACGGGCGAAACACGGGCGTGTTATTTTGCTGGGTTCTTCCGCTACTGTAGAAGGATTACTGTAACAAACATTCACTGCAGCACCGCATTGTAGCAAAAATACTGTAGCAGTCGAAAATTCAGAAAACTGCAATTTGCACAGCTTGCAACACGGTCTCACTGCCCCTGAGCACGGGCGTGCTGAATTAAGCACGGGCATGTTGAGCTTGTTTTCTGAATTTTGAAGCTCAAAACCTCCCCCTTTTGAGTACAATCTTTTTGGGATCTAATCGACACAATAAAATCGTCAAAACAACAAGCAAGACACAGGATTTAGCGTGGAAAACCCCTTCAAATCGAGGGATGAAAAACCACGGGACTCCTTAGAGCCACTTAGAATTGTTTCCACTATGTTAACAAAGGGATAACAACAAGTTTCTCTCTAGCTAACTAGAGGCATACAATGGCAAGAGATTTAGGAAGAAAATTTCACAAACACATCATCATACAAAGATGGGTTACGACTATTTCAAAGAGAATTGGAAGAAATCAAACCAATGTATTGTAGATCTTCTTCCAAATATGATCTTCCCTGAAACGTGGGCGAAATAGGCTTCAATTCTCTTAAGAAATCAAAACCCTAGCCCCTTCTTCTCTTCTTCCTCGCTTCTTGCTTTCCATGAGCTTTCTCCTCTCAGTTGCTCACTTTAATGATCAACAGTAATCCTCTTCATTAACGTAGCTTCTTTTTTTTTTTTTCATTTACTGTGGAGGAGGGCCCCACTTATTTGGAGAAGCCCCACTTAATGGAGCTGACTCAACATCTACCACTTGAGTTTCAAGGGGAGCTCCAATATTTGGCTAATTGTTTTTATGAAGTTGTCAAAATTAATAATTTATTGGAAAAGTGAAAACATTTTATAGATGAAACTTTACTTTATAAACATATGATAATTTATAGATGAGGGAAATGACTGTGAACAGTTGCATTGCTTTGTCTCTCTAGCACTAATTTAAAAATAATTTTGTAAATCAAAATTCAAAATAAATGATAAAATAAAATTTTTAATATATGAATAATATGTAAAATTAAAAAAAATACAAAAGGGAAAACATATGGTGAAGAGAGGAAAATTAATAACCATATAAGCTGATATTAGCATCTTATCTATCTCATTGATTTTGATCATAGTAAAAATATATATACCCTACACATCAGAGTGATGATCCCACGGACTTGGGTCCGTGGGATTATCACCGGAACGTCTTGATTTTTAAAAAATTATTTTTTAAATTATTATAATTTTTGAAATAATAAAATAATTAAAAATAGAAAAAAATAATTTTTTAAAAACCAACGGACCCAACTCAGTGGGATTATTTCTCTACACATCAACACATATGATAAAGAAAATTTCATATTTCAAGTTTATAAGAAAAAAATATTTAATAGAATTCTGAGACCACCTTGCTATTAAATTGAAAAATTATATATATATATATATATATATATATATATATATATATATATATATATATATATATATTTTTTTTTAGAAGGAATTTTTATAGCTCTGAGATTAAGAACAAATGGATGAGTTGGAAGTTCTAATAGAATTGGATTTTACAAATATGTTTCACTAATGTTTTAATTTGATATAAGTTTTCCTTTTACATATAGCTCATTGTGTTATTTGCTTATTATATTTTCCATTTTTTGCATGATGAATTTCTTTTAATTTTTTATGAAAAATGATATTTTTAATAATCAATAATTATCCTATATATAAAATACCAAAAATGCCCTTGATGGGTCTGTGTTCTGGGGCGTTAACTTTTGTTTTCGCTCTCCTGATAGTATAAAATATAAAAATTCCATTTAAATTAATACATTATTTATTTTATTAACAAATAAATAATTTTTATAAAATAATAATTTTTATCCCAAACTTTTATTTTATAAAAATTTTACTGAATTGATTTCAAATAATTTTAAGTTTTAAACTACAATAAATGATTTATGACAACTTAGAGTATCTCCAATGCAGCGCTATTTAAACGCAATTTAAAGAGATTTAGCTCAGGATCGCCTCCAAAAGTTGAGTGCCAATTCTTGTGCCAAATTACTAAATTGCTACAGTGACACGCAAACAGTTGCATGTCACTGTAGCACACAGTATTTTTATTTATTTATTTTTTTTATATTTAATTGTTTAATAGTTGTGCGCTATTGTATTTTTTTAATAATTGTTTAATAAAATTTGGGTCATTAATTTATAATCTTGGTCTACTTTTAACCATATAAATATACATCATCATAAAATTTGTACTTATAATTTCATATTTTAATCAAATTAATAACTTATAATTTAACTTTATATTTTTTAATTAATAAAAAATGAAAATATATTTTAGAATTATATAATATTGAAATTCAATGGTTAAAAGTGAAGAAGAATTAAAATGATTAAATTTGTTAATAGTAGGAATACATAAATTGTAAAAGTGTATTTTGTTTTAGAGTTAAAAATAGAATTGTGGTTGGAAAAACTTTTTTTTTGATAGCTTCCGACTCATCCATTTGTTTTAACTCATTCATTTATTGTAAAATCCAATTCTTTAGAAGTTCCAACTCATTCATTTGCTGTAAATTAGGGATTTCACTAATAGAATTGGATTTTAAAAATAGAAGCTATACTCTGAATTTTTGTATACTGAAATTTTAAATATAGAATTTTGTATTGAAGATGACTTATAGGGATTTTTTTTGAAAGCTTATGCTAAATATTGTTTTTACGCGCAATCATTCAAAAAAAAAGTTCAATTACCCCGAAAAAGAATACATTTACCACGATATAAATTTGTTAATCCTTCCTTTTTATATTTTTCTCCATTTTTTTACCCAGATTTTACCTGAATTTAAACAAAATACCTATAATACCCTTGCGCTCACGTGCATATCACGTGCATCACTATCCGGAAGGCAGCCCCCGCCTCCTTGTTTGCCAACGCAAACTACATCTAAGGAAAACAATGGCGACGGCTCTCCTCAAGCTCTACTACCCCATCCTCTCTCCTCGCTCCTCTTCCATCTCTTCTCCCAGGATCAAAGCCCACCTCCCACTCCATCTCCTCTCCTCCCTTCTCCTCATATCCAGTAAGAAGAGACCTTCTCTCCCTTCTTCTTCAAGCCGGGCGCTTTGCTTCTCCACCAATTTGGCTCGCCCGGAGCCTTACGGAGAAGATGGTAGGGAGCCGACTCCGGAGCTTCATCTTTACAACACTATGAGCCGGCGCAAGGAGCCTTTCCGGCCTCTGGTCCGCGGCAAGGTTGGTATGTATGTCTGCGGCGTCACCCCCTACGATCTTAGCCATATCGGCCATGCCCGCGTCTATGTCACATTTGATGTTCTCTTCAGGCCAGTGTTTCCCTCTCACTTGCATTTGATATTCTGATTTCTCCCGCTGGAGCTGGAATTGTGTTCTTGCTCTAAAAGGATTGGTTTTTTTTTTCAGTCGCGAGTGTGTAGGATTTCTTTGCTAGGTTTTTCTTTATTTCCTAACTTATAAGCATGCGAAACATTGAATATATAAGCTGTAAAACCATTGCAGATGCCATTCGATTGACTTAAAAGAGCTTTTTTTTTTCTTAGGATTTTATAGCCAACTTCATGTATATTTGAACTGAAGTGTTTGTTGTTTGAAATTAAATCTGTAAATTAGTTTGCAATGGTACATTGTTTGCCTTGAATATCTGGCCACAATCCTACTATACATATTCGTCTGTCTGAAATTGAGAAATAACTGTACTATTCAATTGCTTTAGAGGTTCTAAAATGTTTAATTGGATTTTTTTTGCCTTTTCTGTTAGACTTTCTTTTTCAACATATATTGTATTTAGTGGATGCAGTTTAAGCAACATTAAATTTTATTGCATTTTGTGCAGATACCTACAACATTTAAATTATGAAGTCTGTTATGTACGGAATTTCACAGATGTGGATGATAAGGTGGGCAAGTTACTCTGAATAAGTAATCCAGTGTGCTGACTTAAGTTGGTGTATACTATGAATGCATGTTTATTCTATATATGCATAAGTCATTTCCTTGTGGTATCTATATGAATCTGCTGTAGTACTTTACTTAGAGCTTTTGTTAAAAGAAAGTTCAAACTCTACTAAACAAGAGCTTTTTCGAAGCTTTGAATTTAGTTGTGAGGATACTGATTTTGACCATTTAAGAACCAAAAGGATTGTTGAGTATTGTGGCCCAAAATTGTTTACAGGTGAAAACCACTTTTTTGAGCTACTGAAAACTGGACTAGACACGCCAACGCTTGACATCAGAAGTTTAATTGAGGCATTTGATTTTGATTTAGGTCCTTTCTGTTCAGCATCAATGTCAATTTAGAACACGTCCTTAGCTTTCTACATGAGTTAAATTTGGTGTGCACACTAATTGTGGGGCAACTGGGCATAACTTGCAGGGGATCACAATACTTTATGTAATTCATTTGGGACATGTCTCTCTCTTTGCATATCAAATTTGCAAAACTTTTTGATGTTTTGATGAATTAAGGTGCAGTGATCGGTTATATTTCCTTTTGCCTAATTATATCATGCTCAATTTTCTGCAGGATATATGCATTTTATTCATTGTAGTTGATTCTTCAATTGAACAGTTTTCTTTATTTCTTTATTTCTTTATTTTTTTGGTCTGTGTAGACTACATACATCTTTCATTGATATACTAAGAAGCAACATTAGCATGTGCTCTGGTTGGAGGTTGGATAATTAGGTTTTGGTTTAGTTGTTTGATTTTGTTTTTGAGTGAAACTTAATTACTGATGAGTGCTTGTTAGTAATAACTTTTGAGTTTTAGGTAAGGTGTAATATTATTTATTGAATCCTTGAAAAATTGGTAATGTAGACTATCCTTGGCTATTTAGTTAGAGGCAATGGGATAACATGTTATCATTGGATATTTGGCAAGAGGATGTTACAACTTAATGTTCGGTCAAACTTGGAAATGCTTAGATTAAGATGGCGGTTTCTAAACCATTAGTGGTTAAGCTTAGAAACACTTTTGTTGAAGATAATGGCATTATTATATCCTTTGGAACCTATGTTATTTTCATTTCTTATACTTATTTGGGTGTTTCTTCTGGTGAGTTCTTGATTTTTGAATTTACACATATTAAAGACACAACACAGAGAGGTCTGCATGCATTATTGTTAGACCAGCAATGGTTGAAAAACTCTCATATGGTGCCAAACTTCTATATGCCTTTGTCAACAAATTTTCTTGCAAGATCTTTCTCGTGGCTTTGTAAAATCATTTGAATTATCTGTGAAGTTTTTGGCTAGTATGTTGGCTTTAGATGTGGATGATGTTTCTATTGTTGGTTATTAATCTCAAAACTTGTATACCAACTACTGTTATATATGCATGACAGGACTCCTGAGTTCTGCCACTTTTGGAATTATGTAGATAATTGATAGAGCAAACAAAGCAGGGGAGGATCCTCTAAGTTTGAGCAGACGCTACTGTGATGAATTCCATGCTGACATGGTTTATCTTCAGTGCCTATCCCCTACTGTTGAACCACGTGTTACCACTCACATGAATCAGATTATAGATATGATTAAGCAGGTAAATTCCATTAAAGTGTGCAATCAGACAATGGATATTTAAGCAAGATTATATATATATATGAACTTCATATGTCATATTAATCCTTGCCGTACGGAAGGATCTGATGTTAAAATATATTTACTAGTTACTTGGGATGCAAGTTTGTGAATTCATCCACTCTCTTTTCACAAGCAATGTTTTGTTTGTCCTCATGCTATTTCTTCCTTTTTGTCTTTCTAATTTATAGGTTTTATAAAACTAAATAATCTTTATTTATAATGTCAACTTATATTCAGGGGATTGAACTTAATTGCTAGTAGTTGAAGCATTTCCCAAGAGTTTTAACTTTTTTTTTTCAAATGATTTGTGTGAAAACATTTAAATTTGGGCTTATTTACTGTGCTTAGAATTTCCTTCTGAATTATAAGACAAATAGGTTCTTTGTCCTCAAAAGTATGATATGTAAACATTTTTTATTTCTACATTCTCAAACCTGCTTGCCTAATTGACTAATTGGAATGCCCCATAAGGGTTATGATTTATTATTGAGAATTTATCTTTTCTGTTTCTTAATTTTATGTTGGTTAGTCGGCTAGTCAGCTAGTTGGCTAGGTAGTTATTTGATAATGTTATATGCCTGGTTTTGAGCCATGTTGGGTAGACAAAAGCATATCTCTTACCCTCTTAACCAAACTTATTCCAATAGCATTTATCCTCTTTCTTTCACACTGATATAAATATTTTTTTGTCTTGTTATTTACAGAAAAAAAATTTGCATCTCCCTTTAATGTTGGTGCATAAATTGGGCTTTGACTTTGACTGCATTCTTTTCTGAACAGATCATTGATAATGGATGTGCCTACACAATCAATGGGGATGTGTATTTCTCTGTTGATAAATTTCCTTCATATGGTCGATTATCTGGACGTCGGTTAGATGATAATCAAGCAGGAAAACGAGTAGCTGTGGATGCAAGGAAGCAAAATCCTGCTGATTTTGCTTTATGGAAAGTATGAGAATTTCTTTTTTTTCCTTGGTTCCACTGCAAAATTATTATGTATGTGCTCTACTTCTGAAATTAATTACTATGGCCTGATTATACTTTGAATGCAGTCTGCGAAGGAGGGTGAACCATATTGGGAGAGCCCTTGGGGACCAGGAAGACCTGGTTGGCATATTGAGTGCAGTGCTATGAGTGCAGCATATCTGGGGCATTCATTTGACATACATGGTGGAGGGATGGATCTTGTGTTCCCGCACCATGAAAATGAAATTGCTCAAAGTTGTGCGGCCTGTTGTGAAAGCAACATTAGTTTTTGGATGCATAATGGTTTTGTTACCATTGACCATGAAAAAATGTCTAAATCTCTTGGTAACTTCTTCACCATCCGTGAGGTGATGAATTTCTGTTGTTTAAACCCTGGATTTATTGAAACCATCCCCTTTCTGTCTCCCACTGTAAATTTTGAATATTCTTGAATTTTAAATCTTTCAGGTGATAGAGAATTACCATCCATTGGCTTTAAGGCTTTTCTTGGTCAGTACACACTACAGGTCTCCTATTAACCACTCATCTGCTCAACTTGAAACAGCATCTGATCGACTATTTTACATTTATCAGGTATCCCATCATAATTGTTTGTCCTTGATGTGTCTATTTCCTTTGCAACCTTGCAACTCTTCTTTTTATTTATTTTATATTTTGGTTCTTGATTGTCTTCTTGGAATGATGGCAGACACTGCACGATTGTGAAGAAATCTTGAGCAAACATGAGAAAGGCAATATGAAGGATTTAATTCCATCTGTTACACAAAACTGCATCAAAAGATTTCGTTGTGACTTTGTAAATTCAATGTCTGATGATCTTCACACACCTGTTGTGTTGGCTGCTCTCTCAGAACCCCTAAAAACTATCAATGATCTCCTGCACACTCGTAAAGTATTAATATGCTCCTTAACTTCTATGATATGAACAGATTGGAATAAGTTTGGAAAATTAATCTATAGTTATTTAGTTTTTCCCAGAAAATGACTTAAAAAGCACACCATTAATTTAACCATCTATTCATTAAACTTATCCAATTTTTGTAGTTGCTGTTGTAATTTTAGTTTGGGCACATTCATTGTTTCATTAATCCACATGGTTATTTGGTTGCTTGTTTTTGGTCGGATTACAGGGGAGGAAGCAAGAATTACGAATTGTGTCCCTTTATTCTCTTGAGAGGGAAGTTAGGAGAGTTCTCACTGTTCTAGGATTGATGTCATCAAGTTATCATGAGGTGAGAAAAATTGTTATATATTGAATGACTAAATCACCATTTGCTTTACAATTAATATTCCCATGTTAATCATCTTTTATTGTACAGGTTTTACAACAGTTGAGAGACAAGGCTTTGAAGAGAGCTGGTTTAACTGAGGAGGAAGTCATGCAGAAAATTGAGGAAAGGAGTTCAGCAAGGCAGGAAAAACTGTTTGATAGATCTGATGAGATTAGGAAACAGTTGGCTGCTGCGGGAATTGCCCTCATGGATAATCCAGATGGAACAACTTGGAGACCCAGTTTGCCTCTCCGTTTTCAAGAGCTTGTTTCTTCAGCTTGAACTTGGATTTGACTGGTCATTGCGGTAAATGGTCAGAAGCTTCAATTGTTCCATGTTTCAAGAACTAAAGCAAACTTTGTCATCGTTCAACATATATCATTGAAAAGCTTTGAATCATTAGGAATCTGTATGCTAGACCTATTTTTTATACTCCTGATACATGAGGAATTAAATAATCACTGATAAATGTGCAAGTAGAGTTTCATTTTTTGAATTTCAGACTCAATGTCACTATTGAAAGAATTGAAAAACCCTTATGAACTAGCAAATATTCTTGCAGCACATGTGGATGTTACAGTTAAAAAATAAGGGTTTATTTTTGAAGGCAATGAAAAGGGGTATTGAATTAACTGAGCAGACAACAAAATTAATTTTAATGCCAATTGCCGGGTGTTGACTTTGTTGAAATAGGAAATGCTATTTATGCTTCAAATATGAAAATTCTCTGAATCTGAAGATGGTGGTTATGGGTTTAGTGTTTGATGTATTGTTTACATTCTTTCAAATTTCAGAGCTTTCATTTTCTGAGACAAGCAGCGTAATTTAGAATCATAAGTTTCCTGCTGAAATCCTTTGAATCGATGACACATCTCTTTTAAAGTTATGCCGGCATGTTTTTTAATCTGTTCTGATCAAGAAATCTTGTTTGCAATTGCTTGCTTATCGCTCACTTGACTTATCACACCATCTTGAACCTGAAACATTAGATCTAGAGAAGAGAGACAAACTGCCATTTGTTGAGCTACTCTTTCTATTTGTTAAAGCATGGTAGCATCCAAGAAGATAACAGTTCTTCAGGACACCACTCTAAGAGAACTCAATTAAATAATGCTTGGCTCTTCTTGTGTTTTTCTCGCATTCCCAATATGTCCCAAGTATACCACAACACAGACATGTAGAACACTTAATTTATTCACTAACAGATATCTAGATATTATTCACAAACTGCTTAACCAAACAAACACATCGTAGGGGGTGTTGTGAGGATAAAATCCTCTCTAAAGCTCAATACACACGGCCTTTTGCTAGCTGGTTACATACCACTCACCAAGGATACTTCCCGATGATGTGCCTGATTTATTTGGCATTAGACTTTAACCAAATCAATGGTTGTCTTTCCTAGCAAGTACCTAGGGAAAAATATGCCAAGGTAGTCCTTTGATTTCAATGTTTTGTACGACCTTGGCCTCGTATCACTCACTAGCTCATCTACTGGACCTATCTGTGTTTCTCCTTCAGGTGTATAAAACATTGCGATGGAGATCCTTTGCTTTTCTGTGTTTGTGACCACCCTATGCAGAGGACTCTTATATATTCCATTACTTATTATCTGCATAACCAGAGAATAATTTGTCATGAAAACAAGTAGAAAACTTCTGCAATATGAATTGGTAACGAGAGCATTCACCTCCATTTGATCTCCCATGTTTACAATCAAAGCATGAGGGTCAGTGATGACCTTCACCCACACACCATCTTTCATTACTTGAAGTCCCTCAACATCTTTGTCTGGCAAAATAATGGTGAGTCCTGAGGAATCTGAATGAGGTTTGACACCAATGACAAGATCAGGCCTCAGACAGCAAGGGTAATTGTTGAATCTCGCATCTAACAAAGGCCTGTCTCCAAACTGTCGAATAAAACTATCCTCATCCAGTTCTAGTGACTTTGCCATCGACTTTAGGACATCGTCTAGCAACTTCCTTGTTTTCATGGTAAATTCACTCAATACATCCCTGCAAAATTTTTTCAGTGTCAGCATTTAGTTTATTCCCTTGACACGCATAATTTTATCACGATAATTCACATGATTGTTGAAAGGCACATGTGAGAACATTTTAGTATAGTGACTGAAATGAACATATGGATCCAGATTTGTTTGCTTGTATGCCACATTGTATGTCACCTTCTGAATCAAATATGTGATTATGCCAAGATACTCTTTCCTTGGATTGTTTGTTTCCTTCCAGTTATGTAATTGTAAAGATGATTAAGATGTTTTTGATACCTGAAGGAAATTGGATTCTCCGGCCAAAGCTCTAAGTTTCTTGTATCTTCAGGTTGCACTGTGAGATAAAGGCGATCGTTCCAGTCAAGGATTTGGTCTTCTGTTGCAACTTCATCATTTCCATATCCCTCAAATTGATATTTGCCATCTTTCAAATTGCTGTATTTCTGTTTCTCATTCCTCGGAAGCTCAAAGAATGCTTTTGTCACACCGCGCACTTCATCTAGGAAGGATGGAGTCATGCCGTGATCGATAACCTGAAAATTGTGCAAGGATAGCGTGTAGCAGATTGATATTTATAGGAGTGATGAAATGTGTGAACTTTGAATTTCGTCTGATAGAGCAGCTTTTATGGCTTATATCATTGATCCATTGATGTTTTGATATTGTTTGAAGTTATGAACTGAAAATGTTGAATAAACACTAAAAGTTATTTCTTTTTGTTAACTTGAAGAGATATTAGAGATGAGCATTACTACAAGACTACTTTAAATCCATGACTTTATGTAATTTCAAAGTTTTGGTGGTTCTCATGATTTTTTTTCATTTTGGACAAATACGCAAGAAACACATCTCATTTAAAAGAAGTCAACATTTATAAATAAATGTGAGTTTAATATCTTAATTTACATATGTTTTCATTTTATATGAATTTTGGGGTTTGATTTTGGATTTTTATAAGTAGAGGATTTGATACTAATGGAACAAGAGGCTTTTGGTGTTCCCACGATATAAAATATATAATTATTTATTTATTTATTTAAATTACCTCTTTAAAGAACTGTTAAAAATATTAAGTCACATTAAAAATCTAATTTTGATAATAAAATTAAATTTTACTTGTAACATTAGGGGAAGATTTAATAAAACCACAAAGTTTGTATTTTTTCAAACTAAATAATAAAAGAACAGGATCTTCCAAAGAATATATAATAATACAAAAAGTTGCAGAGAAGCAGAAAACTTATACCAAAATATAAGACAAATATTTTTTTATTTATTTCAGTTTTATGAGATCCAATGCTTTACAACTTATAATTTTTTTATAAAACATCTATAAAATTAATATTATAGTGATGAATTATACCTGAAACATACCCCATGATTGAATAGCGGTCTTGATCTGCTCAGCTTCATCAAGGTGACCGAGATGGACGACGGGGATTGGTGGAACACATGATAGAACACCATCGACCGGCTCGTCGGAGTTTCTCCAAATATAACAAAAGGGTGGCTCCTCCCCGTTCTCGGCCATCTCCTGAACCATCTTCATCTCTTGCTCACTCATTATCACACCAATTCACCACCATTCATCAGTCACTCATTAGTGATCACCATATATATATATATATTAATAAAAGAAAATAAAAATGAAAAATGAATGAAAATATCATTGAATAGTCAAGTTAGTGAAGGTGGTGGGGGTACGCTTCTCTTTGTTTGGATGCAAGTGGCTTGTTTTTATTGAAGTTTTCATCCAACGTCGTCTGGATCTGAAAACAAAGTTTGGGCGGTTTGAGAGCAGAGACAAGGACGGCGACGGCTGAGCTTTTGTAGTGACCACCGGGGGTGAAACTTTGTGTATATTTCTTCTTTGCTGCAATCTTACTGATTTGTCCTTTTATTTTTTTTACCCAAATATTTTTTTTTGGGAGGTGTTCATGGTAATTTCGCTTTTTACTTGCAGTTTAATCAGTGCATTAGCACATTAATTGGCACTGTATTTATCCACTTTTCTTCCTTTTGTTCATATCTGCTTCTTCCTCAAACCCTTTTTTCCTACCTCATCTTCATCTTCTTCTGTATTTTTTCTTTTCCTTTTCTTTTGTCAAATCAAGGCTAAGAATTGAAGGTTTAACTCTCTATTTCTTTAACAAATCCATTAGGTAAGAGAAATCCTTCTGCTTTCCTATTTTCTTGAATTTCTTTTGTTTAAATGAAAATTTCTAAGTCTTTTGGATGTTTTTCAAATGGGTTGGATGATATCTTGATATCTTCTAGTATTTTATTCATTAATTTCAATTAAATTCACGTTTGCATTTATGGTAGGAAACCAAATTTTAGGATTCTAATTGTTGAGTTGAATCAGAAATCTGGATGTTTTGATGGGCTAAATGATTTAGAATTTCATCTTTCTTGTTTTCCTCGAGGATTTTGTAGAGAAATAGTTTTATTTTCATTATAAACTTTGATGTTCTGGGCTCGGGTATTGTAGCAAAAGCAAAGTTGCAACACCCGAGAAATATTTCTATTTTTCTTTTATTCTAGTATTTTGGAGTTTCTCATACTCCCTTTGATAACTTGGTTAGGTTAAATTGATTTTAGATCATCTGCATGGCTTATAGAGGTTGGAAATGTGTGTTGCTTTATAGTTTGGTAAGTGTTGTTTTAGTTTATTTAGCTTCATGTTCATATATAGGCGGGCAAACATGGGCCAAAGGCAAAGATTTGGCGGAGGACTAACGGAAGCCTGAGATCATAAGTTTGCAATATTGTGAGTGAAATTTAATGATAATTATGCATAGTGTGATATGGATTGGTTAACTTATAAACTTTTTTCATATATGCATGTATGGTTTCATACTTAACATACTGCATTCTTAGTGTACGATTTATAAATGCTTTGTATATATACAATTTCCTATTTGATGCATTTGTTTTTTATTGCATGGTGTCATTCTATGCTTATAAAACTATCTTGATTTAATATCAATGTATTTGAAAAAGGCATGCTTAATATGTATCAAGACTTTAACAACTCTTTAAAGCTATGGGTTTATATTTCAAAATGACTTGTTAAAGTGTTGGTATGTACATATACATATATGGTTTGATGTACGGAATTAAAAATGGCTTTTGCCATGCTTTTCAAGAGATATTTTGAAATGTGATATCTTGATTTCAAAAGGGCTATAAAGTTTATGGTATTTAATTTGATGATTAAAATGGATGGTTTCCATACTTAAGCTACATTTGGTATTGAACTTGCTACAGATATGAAAAGAATGTCTTTCATACTTAATTCAATTTTGCTATTGGACTTAATTAAATGTCTCTTGATAATGATAGAAATTCTATTATTATACATTTATGGCATGCATGTATATATTGCGATCAATATATCTAAATGGTGATGGTGGTGAGCTGAAGGCTTAACCTACTACAATAGGGCAGTTTGCCCATAGATTGCCTATTGAGAGATGGGATGGATGTCGCTACATATGCCATTCATGTATACAAAGCATATATGATTCATACACTAAGAAAACGGTATGTTAAGTATGAAATCATACATGTATATATTAAAAGCATTTATAACTTAACCAATCCATATTACATTATACATAATTATTACTAAATTTTACTTATAGTACTAAAAACTCATGATTTCAGATTCCCGCTAGTCCTTAGCCAAATTTGCCTTTGGCCGATGTTTGCCCGTCTATAAATGAACATGAAGCCAAAATAAACTAAAATCAAGACTTACCAAACTATAACGCGACCCACATTTCTAAGCCCTATAAGTCATGCAGATGATCTAAAATCAATTTAACCCAACTAAGTTATTAAAGGGAGTATAAGAAACTTCAAAATACTAAAATCAAAGAAAAATAAAAATATTTCTCAGGTGTGACAACTCTACTTTTGCTACAATATCTAAACCTAAAACATCAAAGTTTACCATGAAAATAGATCCCCTTCTTTACAAAATCCTCGTGGAAAACAAGAAGGATGAAATTCTAAATCATTTAGCCCATCAAAACATCCAGATTTTTTATTCAACTCAACAATTAAATCCTACCATAAATACAAACATGATTTCAATTGAAATCAATGCATGAAATACTAAAAGATATCAAGATATCTTCCAACCCATTCAAAGAACATCCAAAAGACTTAAAAAATTTAATGTAAACAAAAAACATTCAAGAAAGTAGGAAAGGAGAAGAAAGATTTCTTTTTTCTAATGGATTTCTATAGAAATGGAGAATAAACCTTCAATTCTTAGCCTTCATTTGCTAAAGAAATGGAGGATAAAGAAAAGGAAAAGAAAAGATATAAAAGAAGATGACCATGAAAATGAGGAAGAAAAAAGGCTTTGAGGAAGTCGAGAAAAAACGAAGGGAAGAAAAGTGGATAAGATTTTAAAGAGTGATTACTTAAGGATTAAGTATAGAATAACCAAAATTATTATTACCTTTTCTTAAATAAATCTTAAGAAAAAACGGATTTCGACAAAATGAAGTATTTCCATCCTCATAAAGCCTTAAGTAAAAGCACAAGAAGGGTTACTCCACCAAGGTTACTCATAAGCCAATCCAAACATGGCTAAAAAATTCTCATGCATAAGACCATACACAACTTCACACACTACAAATCCTAGATCTTAATCTTAATTCTCTCCAATTTTGGGAACGGGACTAAGCATCACATTATGGGTCACTATTTTTTACTGCAACCTTAAGATGCGAAATGTTTTGGCTAGATATTAGTTAAGAAGAAAATATAACTAAAAGCATAGGAGAAAAAAAAAAGATGGGAATGACGACAAAAAAATAGGAAGCATAAAAGAAAGGAAACCAGGAGTTGAGAGGATGAGCTGCTGATAGAGGAGGCGCCGACTGCTTAATCACGCCTGCCGTGCTTGACCCAAAACTAGCGACGAAGCTATTAGGTCAAGGGCGCACCTCAAACTAGTAGGAGGGGCTGGAACCCGCCCGCCTATTGACGAACAGAGCGGCTGTTTTTTAATTGGGAAAAAAAACATAATTTAAACAATACAATTTAAAAATAACTAGAAAAGTAAAAACAATATTGAAAGTTTTGGATGACTATGCCTGCATTTATAGGTTGTTACTATATTGTTCTCGGTAAGAAAATCGATGTGGGACTAAATATGAATAACAAAAGGTTTATGTATTATTTATATGTTTTAATAACAAAACAATGTAAAGAAATAACTTATGGTTTGGTTGGTTAGCGTATTGTTGGTATAATACATTGTTGATTTTTTGGAAAACTTTGTAGTTGTTAATTTATTTAGTTAAATATTCAAATATAATTAAAAAAATTAAGATAATTTCAAATAAATCACAAAAATTAAAAACTTTTACCACTTCTAATTTGTTTTGTTAAATGCTCTTTTAAAATCGGATCTTACCTGATGTAAGATTAAATTTAAAGCTCTTTGAGAATCATTTAATTAATAAAGATCATTCGATGGTGGGGAATTGAAGAGATTACTAAACATAAAAGCTATTTTTCTCTAAAAATAGCTAAACATGGAAATGATAGATGTAGAAAATATTGAAAAATATTAATGGTTATTTTACAATGAGACAATAGTTTACATTAACTGAAAATGAACATTTTATCCCAATTTAAGTTTTTTTCTTTAAAATATATTGTTAACATGGAAATGGGATTAAATTTTATTTTGTAGATTAAGTTGAGTAAAATATTTCTTGTCAATTTAACAAAATTTTATTTTAATTGATTCCCAATCAAGATTTTAGAAAATAGTATGATTTTAAGTTAATACCATGTTTAGAAATATACAAGAATTTAGATATTTCATTTAAAAAATAGATACATAGAAATTATAGAAAATATTACGGTTTTAAATTAACAACATATTTATAGTGGTGCACACCAATGAAATGATGTTGCTTTATGCAACAATATTTTTCCATATAAATAAATTGATATAAATTCTATTTCATTTAAGTAATATCAATAATGGAGAAGAGTAATAAATATAAAAACAATAGATTTTAATGTTGAATGTTGCATTTTTTTATGATGTTTGCTAATAATAATTAAAGTGAATAAAATAATACTAAATTTAACATAATTGGATGGAGAGGGTACATATATATTAAAAAAAAAAATTGAAAATTAGTTTTTCGCTTTTTCTTAGAATATGTTTTGATATTTTAAGTTTTAACATCTTAACAAAATAAAAGAAGGGGTTGAGTAATTAGCTTGTTGCTTAAGTTTGAATGAGGTAACGGGATTAATTATTGGGAAAGATTGGTTTTACTAAACTTTTCCTTTATTTTATTTTTTTTTTTAAGAAAAGGGTTGACGTAGGTGACCAGCGTAGGTCATTGGTTGGGAATAGCCCAACCCTATAATCGAGCTCGCTATAGTTCTGACTCAATCCACATGGACAGTTGATCCGGTGGGTTTGGCCGGGCTAGGTAGGGTTAAAATTGGCCTGTACTATCCTCTAATTATTGACAGTCACTAGGATTTAGATATCAGTTGGTGCTCGATATTACTATAATCAAGTAAGATAACCTCCCCCTTGATATTGATTACTTTGGGTGACTTGATAGCATGAAAAATGATAAGGGGATGTTATACATTGTGATGATGTTAGTGAGTTCAAGAAAATCTAAAAAATAAAAATAATAGCATTTACTATTTTGTGCTTGATATCAGGTTTTAAACTAGCATTGCAGTATCCTCTGATACTTGATTTAGATGATTATATGTTATGATTTGATTTTATATATCATCTTTCATTCTAGTCTTTCTATATAGCATTATTATAGTTTTAAATCAGTGATATGTCAAAGTGATATTTTTTTTTTATTATGGTCAATGTGTCTTTTGTATATAGCTACTTAAATATTTGTTTAAAATTGGATGTTTGCCATTTTAAAATTATTTAAATTTAGGGTTGTTGGTTTTCCTCAGGCTTGATAGGGAGTTTGTTTCCTATCATCGATGGGCTTTGGGTTGGGAATGAAATTCAGGGAATAAGGATGTGGATGAGGGGAAGTCCTGACAGACGGTAATGGGAAATACCCTCCAGGCGGAACCCCAAAATTATACAATTTATATATTTAAATTATATATATTATAAATATAATATATATTTATTACATTGTATTATAAATATCCGGATAAAATTAAAAAAAAAAAATATGTCAATTTGATTATCAAATTTATAAATAAAATTATTAATGATTAAATAAAGCTTACCAAAGAAAAAAGCTAGACAATACCCTAGACTTGTGTTAATTACCATCTACATTTTATTTTCTAATTTTCCAAAATGATTAAATTTTATATAGAATTTTTTTAGTTTATTGGGTAGATTTTTATTTTTAAATAAAAAAATATTTATAAAAATAAATCGAGGATGGAGAATCCCCCACCTAGATAATCCTCACAATTAAGGGGATGGAAAAACATTTATTACTTTATGCTAGGCCGAGGATAGATCGGGATACGTATGTGAAGTTAGATTTAGGCCACGACTGGGGTTAGGAAGTGCATCTCCGGCGTAATCCCCACCTCGTTGACAGCCTTGTTCTATTTGTATTTGGGAGTACGCACATGTGGGTGCATGGATCACTCACAATCAGATGTGCATCCTCACCCCGTGTATTCGAATACTTATCACGTGCGAGGTGTTCTCATAGAAGACCCAAATACCAATTGACCCAAAAAACCATTGATGAACATTGGCATGTTGACACTATCTATATTCTAATTTAGTTGTGTACATGATATTCTGATTTGAGTGCCCAGGAATGACTGAGATTTTGTTTGATTCTGATTTGGAGTATTGGTGGCATCTAATACTTAGATACTAGCATTTGATAATAGACTCCAGTTATGGTACATTCAGGGTAGAGTTTTTTTTATTTCAAAATGAAAAATATTATTGTATTGATTTTATGGGATGTTCAACTGTTAGCTATTTTTTAACTGCAAGGTCTAAATGCTTTGCTATATATAGTATATTTTGTTGTATAAGACAAATATCTGAATTCCTCAATTTCTTTTTTTTTTTTACTGGATATTTACCAGGTTGGTTTTTGAGCTCATGATCCTGTTAATTCCTCTTAGAAGGTTGGTGGGAATAGCTAGTAGCCTATTCAGTAAAAGAGTTTAATTACCGTGGCTTCACCTTTATTTCATGTATATCTATCTGTTCAGAGTTTCTGCAGTAAATATTTCTATATTATTTACTCTATGTAGGAGGTGGATGTATTACCCAAATTTGGACCTACTACTTTTTTTCAGCATAGCCTTACTTGCATATATTGAAATATATTTACATTTTTCAAAGTAAACAAAAAAAACAGATATAAGGTTGTCTTTTTATCACCAAATAATTGCAAAAGCTTTTATCAGACTTGAGCCCAATCAATGGCCCTCTTTCCTTGTAAGAACCTCTGGAAAAACACCTCAAGATAGTCCTTCACCATCAAATCTTTGTGCATCCTTGGTCTCATATCATTCACTAGTTCATCTGCTGGTCCTATCACTTTTTCAGGTAAATTTGCACAAAACATAGCAATAGATATCCTATCCTTGTGGGAAAATGCGACCACCCTATGAACAGGGCTCTTAAATATTCCATTGCTCATTATCTGCATAATTTAGAAGAATATTATAATAATGTTATAACGTTAATTACATTTTGTCGAAAGTGACAAGGATGGAAAATTCTAAATGTATTTACCTCCATTTGATCTCCTATATTAAAGATCAAAGCATGAGGGGAAGTGGTCACTTTGATCCATTCGCCGTCTTTCAATACCTGAAGTCCCTCTACATCTTTGTCCGGTAAAATTACAGTGATCAGAGGGCCGTCGCTGTGAGGTTTGAGGCCAAAGACGAGATCAGGCTTCAAACAACATGGATAGTAGTTGAATCTTGCAAACATTGGGAACTTGTCTCCGAGATGGCTAACAAAGAAATCTTCATTCAGGTCCAGTGACTTTGCAGTTGCCCTCAGGACATTCTCGACTAACTTGCTTGTCTTGATTGTGTATTCGTGCAATACATCCCTGCATGCATTATTCATGCAAGCCAGTGATGAATCTAGTTTGCATTTGTTTGCCATATTCTTGCATATATAGAAAGAGATGAGCTATAACCGGCAAAAAAGCTCTGATTAGCATGAGCTGCATCGAGATAATGGTTCACTTGTGAATCTTTAACAAGTGTTCTTTATGTTCAATGAAGGCATGAACATATTAATCAGACAAAATATAATTCACCAAAAATTCCTTGAATTCATGATGATTGCGAATGAATCACTGAACCAAAATGTCATTTCTATCAAACACATCTAAACTAAAGCTAAGTCCTCATTCTCTGTTTTATCCTCATGAGACTTGTTATCATTTGCAGAGTAAAACTGATAGTTGCAGACAAAGCAACCCCTTTAACACTTGCATCATTCGACCAAATCCGGTTAAAAAAATGAAAAATCAGATAATTAAGCATGCTTGTTTTGGCATTTTGGTAATTGAACATCAGTTGTATAAGAATTGAAAAAAACCACATGCAATACTTTTATGAAACTTCATGACAGTAAAGGTGGTCCAATAAAAGAAAAATCAGATAATTAATCATGCTTCTTTTTTCACATTTTTGTAATTGAACATCAGTTATATAAGAAATGAATAATCAGTTTATGAGAAAAAACCACATGCAGTACTTTTATGAAACTTCATGACAGTAAAGATGGTCCAATACCTCAAAGAATTTGGTTTCATTGGCCAAAGCTCTAGTTTCCTTGCATCTTCAGGTTGGACTAAGAGATAAAGACGGTCAGTCCAGTCAAGGATCTGGCCTTCTGCTATAATTTCATCATTTCCGTATCCCTCTTTTCCAAACTGTCCATCTCTTATATTGCTATATTTTTGCTTCTCCTCCATTGGAAGGCTAAAGAAAGCTCTTGCAATATCTCTTAATTCATCCAGGAAGGATGGTGGCACACCATGATCAATAACCTAAAACAAGTAAAACCAGTTATGCCATCTTATATAGCAAGATTGGCGCAACAGATATGCATAAAATGAGTTGATTAATGAAGAAATCAGAAATAAAATAATACATTTACCATTGTGTTAAAATATATATTAGCCTGCATAATAGAACTAGTAACTAGCAAGATAGCTATCAAGCCAGATTGTTGGCTTTGCTTTGTTATCTCTTTTTTCATAATTTACACCAAAGATCTAATGGAAAAGAAAAACCAAGGCCTCAATTACTATTACTTTGCATGGAGCTTCAAAACAATTTTAAAGATTGGAGATGAATTTAAGTCGAAGTACCAGTAAAATACAAACTCCCTAATTCCAATCAAGATAGTTGAAACAACCCTAAAATTTAGAATAAAAGCATATAAAGCCGATGAGAAGCAGACTCAGCAATGTGTAGCTCATGGTTCATGGTTTTTATGGGCAACAGCAAAACATTTTACAAGATATGCTTCACCAACAATCAAACATGTATGATAAAATCCATTCCATGACTATTAGTAGATGGCCATCTTATTTATTTATGGCATACATAATACCTAAACGGCTAAACATTCAATATCCAATTTGAGATTTGCACTTTCATCATTTATCAGCACATATCTGCTAATTTAAGATTTGTACAATAATATTTATCTCAACATATTATCAAAAGGAAGCTGTTCTTCTTCTTCTTCTTCTTCTTCTTCAATTCAGTAATTACAGGCAAAACAAATTTGAAAGATCAAATTAATTGATGATAAAATAATAACTGAATAAGTAACTAGTTGAATTAATTCAGTTAACTGACTGAATTAAATGCAAAATAAATCCATTTACAACATAAATAATATCTACTTTTCAAATAAATTAATGTCAAACTAATAATGATCACTTTGCAAATCTAAGTTTCAACGTTTTCCCTTAAAAAATTTCCATCTTATGTTCACAGCCAAATCACCACCCAATTTACAAATACATAATCTTAATTTGATTTCTCTGATTTTCCTGTTAGTTATCTCAAAGTCAACACTTTCAACCCAAAAAAAATTTCTTTCATTTCCTTATCAATCAAAATTCCAACCTAGGAAAACCACAAAGAAACCCTAAAAATTCCATCTTTTCTCCATTCTTCTTCAATCCAAACAAGCCCAAATACCAAAAGGAGGAGAGGAGAGGCAAAATGTTAACAAGGACTCAACTGAAACATGCCCCAGGACTGAAGGGCGGCCCTGATCTCTTCAGCCTCGTCCGGCTGGCCGAGATGGACGACGGGAAGGGGAGAGGTCAGCGGCAGCGAAGCGTCGGGTGGGCGTTGGGACTCTTTGACTATGTACTCAGTGGGTGGCGCTTCACCGGCCTCCGCCCTCTCTTGGACCATCTTCCTCTCCATGCTCACTCTGTTCACCGCTCGGTTCAACGGAGCATCCATCGATGATCTCAACGAAGAGGGGCAAAAGAAGCAAGAGCAGTGCTTGTAGTGGTGACCGGCCGGCAGCCGGCTGGCTTTGTCCCCTGCATGGGAAATTGCTTATATACCCTTGAAAAAAATTAAATTGTACCTCTCCATCTCTCCAATTATATATATACATAAAACTAAAATCAACAAAAGTAGGTTGAGAACAAATTTAAATCTCCATTATTGGAAAGAAAAAAAAACAGTTAATATTTTTAGAAAACTTAAAAATTAATTTTCAATTAGAAAAATATGTAAGTAAATATAATTTTTATCAATGCATATTAATCTCTCTGTTTTCTTATGAGTCTGCTTGTGCAAAATGATAGAGTTAAACCAAATATTGATACAATTTTTAATTTTAATTATTTTTCTTACCCTACTTAAAATAGAGGCATGTGAATTAGGTATAAATGACTCTGAGTTTTATATCATAAATAGGGAAAAGAAAGCATACGTTAATAATAAAAAAATAATTTTAATAAACAAGCAAATTAGATGCTTGCTAAAAATTTTAAAATTTAAATAAGACTTTTTAAATGGAAGATACGTGCTTATCGATATCAATAAAATTTAATCTAAATTAATAATTATATTATTATTATTATTATTAATATTATTTAATTTTTGGGTTTTTTGGTATACCTCTCTAAAACCTTTCGGAGAAAAATATATCTTTGTGAATGGCTAATTGCACATGTACCCTTATTGCATAAAACTCAGTGGCAATTAGAGCACATGACTATGGTTGCGAGTATTCAAATGCCACACATGAAACAGTACACCTTAATAAATAAAAAGGAACAAATATTTTTAAATTTTCTTGAACTTTCTTGGCATGCCCTTACATATCCTTAAATATATTTTTATTTTTCAACAAGACAAATAAAATGGCTCCAAGGTAGTCTTTTTATCACTACATAGTTGCAATGCTTTTCTCAGACTTGAGCCCAATCAATGGCCCTTTTTCCTTGTAAGAACCTCTGGAAAAACACCTCAAGATAGTCCTTCACCTTCAAATCTTTGTACATCCTTGGTCTCATATCATTCACTAGTTCGTCTGCTGGTCCTATAACTTTTTCGGGTAAATTTGCGCAAAACATAGCAATAGATATCCTATCCTTGTTGGAAAATGCGACCACCCTATGAACAGGGCTCTTAAATATTCCATTGCTCATTATCTGCATAATTTAGAAGAATGTTATAATAATGTTATAATGTTAATTACATTTTGTCGAAAGTGACGAGGATGGAAAATTCTAAATGTATTTACCTCCATTTGATCTCCTATATTAAAGATCAAAGCATGAGGGGAAGTTGTCACTCTGATCCATTCGCCGTCTTTCATTACCTGAAGACCCTCTACATCTTTGTCAGGTAAGATTACAGTGATCAGAGAAGCATCGGTGTGAGGTTTGAGGCCGAAGACTAGATCAGGCTTTGAACAGCATGGATAGTAGTTGAATCTTGCAAATATTGTGAACTTGTCTCCAAGATGGCTAACAAAGAAATCCTCATTCAGTTCCAGTAACTTTGCGGTTGTCTTCAAGACATTCTCGACTAACTTTTTTGTCTTCACTGTGTATTCATGTAATGCATCCCTGCATGCACAATTCATGCAAGCCAGTAATGAATTTATTTAGTACTTGTTTGCTGCATTCTTATGCATGTTAAAAGAGGAGATGAGCTCTAACTGGCAAAAACTCTGATTAAAATGAGATGCATCGGTATAACGGTCCACTTCGCAATTTTCATCTAGAGTTCTTTATGTTCAATGAAGACATAAACATCTTAATCAGATAAAATATAATTTTCAAACAAGATAATATACAATTGTAGGAGTATGTTCAGTAATCTACAAAATATAATTCCCTGATTTCATGATGGTTGTGAATAAATTACTGAATGAAAATGTTATTTCTATAAACCATATTTCTGTAAACCACTTCTAAACTAAAGCTAAGTCCTAATCTCTGTTTTAACTCCATGGGATTTGTCATTATTTGCGTACTGACACTGATAATTGCAGACAAAGCAACTTTTTTTAGCACTTGCTTCTTTCTACCAAAAAGAGCTTAGGAAAAAGGTCCAGATGAGAATGCCCTTTCAGCATTTTAGTAATTGATCATCAGTTATAAAAGAAATAGAATCAGTTTATGTGAGAAACCATATGCAATACTTTTCTAAAAATTCATGATACTAAAGATGGTCCAATACCTCAAAGAACTCGGATTTGTTGGCCAAAGCTCTAGTTTCCTTGCATCTTCAGGTTGGACTAAGAGATAAAGGCGGTCAGTCCAGTCAAGGATCTGGCCTTCTGCTATAATCTCATCATTTCCGTATCCCTCTTGTCCAAACTGCCCATTTCTTATATTGCTATATTTTTGCTTCTCCTCCACTGGAAGACTAAAGAAAGCTCTTGCAACATCTCTTAATTCATCCAGAAAGGATGGTGGCATGCCATGATCCATTACCTAAAACATGACATTGATGCCGTAGATATGCGTAAAATGAGTTCATTAATGAAGGATTCATAAATATAATAACCCATTGACAATTGTTTCAAAGAATTTTAGCTTGCATGACAGAGCTAGTAACTAGCAAGATAGCGTTCAAACCAAATTCTTGGCTTTGCTTTGTTCTCTCTTTTTTTTTCATAATTTACACCAAAAGAGCTAATGAAAAGAAAAACAAGGCCTCAATTGCTGTTGTCTTGCATGAAGATGCATATAAGTGATATAAGTGAAGTCAAGCAGTAGCATCGGTACTAAAATACACACTCCCTACTTCCAATCAAGAAAGTTGAATCACTACCATACATTCGAAATAAAAAGATACAAATCAAAGCCGATGAGAAACAAGCTCAGCAATGTATAGCTCATGGTTTGTGGTTTTTATGGGTGGAGGTGGAAAGCAAAACATCTAACAACTTATGCTTCGCTACCAGTCCAACATGTATGACAACATCTATTCAATTAAAAATTAGTTGATTGCCATCTTATTTATTTATTTATGGCAATTCAACAGCCAATATGAGATTTGTATCCTTATGTGAATCAGATATGTTCTGATTCATGAGCATAAACAAATGAATCACTGATCATAAGTAACTAGTCCAATTAATTCAGTTAGTTGGCCAAACAAAATGAATAGTATCTACATTTCAAATAAATGAAAAACTCATAATGATCACTTTGCAAATTTAAACAAACTTTCTATGTTTTCCTTAAAAAAAATTTCATCTTATTTTCGTAACTAAATCATAACCTTAGTTTGATTTCTCTGATTTTCCTGTTCTTCACTCAACCCAGCACCAAAATAATAATAATAATAATAATAATAATAATAATAATAATAATAATAAATAGAAGAAGAATTTCTTTCATTTCCCTATCGATCAAAACCCCAACCTACCAAAAAGCACAAAGAGCCCTCAAAATCTCACCTTTTTCTCCATTGTTCTTCAATCCGAACAAGCCCAAATCCCAAAAGGAGAAGGAGAAGGAAAAGATGGAAAAGAGGTCACCTGAAACATGCCCCAGGATTGAAGGGCGGCCTTCATCTCCTCAGCCTCGTCCGGCTGGCCGATATGGACGACGGGAAGGGGAGCGGTCAGTAGCGGCGGAACCACTGGTAGTCGTTGGGACTCTTTGACGATGTAGTCAGTGGGCGGTGCTTCTCCGGCCTCCGCCCTCTCTTGGACCATCTTCTTCTCGGTGCTCACGCTCTTCATCGCTCGGCTCATCGGAGCATCATGCATCGACGACCTCAACGAAGAGGGCAAGAGAAAGAAGAGCGGCGCTGGTAGTCATGAATATAAAATCTTCATTTAACTTTAAAAATTACTTTAAAAAGAATGTGATAAGCCATCCGTGCACTCCAAATCTTCAATAATACTTCGAAAGAAAGAAGTATAGGGACCAAAAAGGAAGAGAGAGAAAAGTAGAGGGACTATTTAGGGCATTTAACCAACAATTAATCATGAATATAAAATCATATATATTTTTTTTTACAATGAACATAGACAATCATGTCTCATTTAATGATCTTTATCATTAATTTGATTTCTATACCATGCAACCCAAGAATAAAATATATTATCAAACATGAATAAAACAATACCCATAATTATATATGCAACAAAATATTTTATTATTAAATAATAACTAAAATTGGTTTTGTAGGGCATACTAGTTTTATACTGAATTGGTTAGATTAATTGTGGATAATTGATACAATATTATTGTCTTTATAAAAATATATTATTATTTTTTACAAATTGATACAATAATATAACCAAATTATATTTGTAAAAAATATTTGTGAAATTTTATTATTTTATTTTTTGATATTTAACAAATTAATTCATATAATTCTTTTAAAAAAAATTATTATTTCATATTTTTTATGAATTAGTATATATACTTGAAAAATTATAATTTTAGAAACAGAAATATTTATAAAATTTGATTCTTTATGTCTTGCCCAAAGACCCATTGGCAACTTCATTATCATTACATCATTAAAATAATTATGAGAAAATATTTTAGTTGTCACATATCCTGAATTTTCTCACACACACCAGGTGTATTATGGCTACAAGGTAATCTTCTTATCACTGAATAGTTGAGGCCAATCAATGGCCCTCTTTCCTTGGTAGAACCTCCGGAAGAACACCTCAATATAATTTTGTACATCCTCGGTCTCATATCACTCACTACTTCATTTGCTGGTATTATTACTTTTTCAGGTAAACTGCCACATAACATAGCAATAGATATCCTATCCTTGCCCGAAAATGTGACCACCCTGTGAACATGTCTCTTAAATATTCTGTTTCTCATTATCTAAAAAATTTAACCTAATGTTATAATGTTTATCACATTTTGTCATAAGTAACAAGGATGAAAATTTTGAAAGGTATTTACCTCCATTTGATCTCCTATATTAAAGATCAAAGCATGAGGGGAAGTGGTCACTTGGATATATTCGCCGTCTTTCATTACCTGAAGTCCTTCTCCATCTTTGTCGGGTAAAATAACAGTGATCAGAGTGGCGTCAGAGTGAGGTTTGAGGCCGAAGACTAGGTAAGTTAGGCTTCAAACAACATGGATAGTAGTTGAATCTTGCCAATAGATGGCTAACAAAGAAATCTTCGTTCAATTCCAGTGCCTTTGCAGTTGTCTTTAGGACATTCTCGACTAACTTTTTTGTCTTCATTGTGTATTCATGCAAGACATCCCTGCTTGCGTAATTCATGCAAGCCAATAATGAATATATTCTCTATTTGTTTGCCGTATCCTTGTGCATATCGAAAGAGATGAGCTACAATTGGTAAAAACTCTAATTACCATGAGATGCATTGAGATAAATGTTCACTTGTAAATTTTCATCAAACATTCTTCATTTTCAGTGAAGACATAGATATGTTACTCGGATGAAATATAATTAACCAAACAAGATACAAATGTAGTAGTGTTTGGTAATCTACAAAATATAACCCCTTGATTTCATGATGATTATGTGTGAATTTCTGAACTAAAATGTTATTTCTATAAACCACATCTAAATCTCCAATTTATCTTCATAAGATTTGTCATTATTCACATACTTTATTGATAATTGCAGATAAAGCAAAACCCTTTGAATACTTGCATGATTCAACCAAGTAGAGTTTAAAAACCACAAAACTTTACGAGAACCTCCCCATTGCTTTTGAGATTCATATGAGTGAGTGGAAGATTTTGGAAAACCGCAAAACTTTTTTGTGAGTCTAATGTAGTGATAGACAACTTTTCTTGTGAAGCTTTTCCACTATCTCATGAAATTCACATGAGCGAGTGGAAGCCTTTGAAAGACCACTTTCCTATTGAGACTGTCTTAAGTGAATGGAAAAAACTGTTTAAAAACCACAAAATCTCTTGTAGAGTTCAAAGTATATGGTAGATTGTTCTTCTTGCGATAGCCTCCCACTGTTTCTTGAGACTCTTTTGAGTAAGTGCAAAAATCTTTGAAAATCACAAAATCACTTGTGGAGGCCAAAGCATGTGATAGCCTATACTCCTGTAAGAGCTTTCCCATTACCTCTTTGAGACTCTTTTAAGTGAATTGAAAACTCATTTGAAAACCACAAGATTTTTTTAGGAGTCCAAAGCATGTGATAGATATGAGAGCCTTCTCACTGTCTCTTGAGACTCTTTTGAGTGAGTGAAAAACTCATTTGAAAACCATAAGGCATCTTATGGATTCTAAAACATGTGTTATTCTTGTGAGAGACTCCCAACTGTTTGAGTGAAAATTATTTTTAAAGATCACCTACTATTGTGAAATTTGACACATGTGGTAGATGATCCTTTTTGTGAGAATTCCCACTTCCTCTTAAATGTGAACTGAGTGAGTGAAAATCCCACTTGAGAACCTTCATGTGTCAAAAAAAAAAAAATCCCTCTAAGTTAACAAAGAAATCAAAATTTATCAAAAAAAATTAAGAAATAAAAATGATATTCTCAACTAATGAAAAAAAAAGGCTTTTCAAATAAGGATAAAGAAGTTCTCTTCAAACCATAAAAAAAAAGTGCCACAAGCCTAAAATACCTAAGTCTTCAATTATCAAAACCCAGGAAACTAAGTTTGGGATTCATGAATAAAGAACACAACTTGAGACCTATAAGAAGTTCTAAAAGCAAACAAGTCAAAATAGTCAAAACATTCAAGTCAATGAGCTAATCATATGAGTGGTCATAACCTAATAATGCACAAATCAAGTTCAAAAACATAAGAGAGTCGAGGCTTGAAATGCTTTAGTGAGTAAACAAATACACTCAAGATTTTCAAGATATCAAAATTTAAAAAGTCAAAAAGTTTCACAAGTCTAAGACCTAAAAGCTTTAGAAGCATAAAAAAACCAAAATTTTTAAAAGCCTAAATCATATGAAACCAAATTTATGATTCATAAATAAAGAACACAACTTGAGATCTATAAGAAGTTATGGAAGAAAATAAATTAAAACAATCAAGTTAATTACCTAGTTGTACGAGTGGTCATGACCAAACAATGTACAAGTCAAGACTCAAAAGCATAAAAGAGTCAAGGCTTGAAAAGTTTAAGTAGATGAATGAACTTAAGACTTTGAAGACATTAAAAGTCAAAGAGTTGAGCCTTACAAGTCTAAGACCTAAAAGCTTCATAAGCATGAAATGCCAGAGTTTTTTTTTTAAGTCTATATCATATGAAAACAAGTCGTGATTCATAACTAGAAATAAATCACAACTTGTGATCCAAATAATGTCAAAGATGCAAACAAAACAAAAACTCAAAGAAAGCCAAAGTCAACAAAATTTAAAGAGATATCCAAGCATGATTTTTGACTGCATAAACAGGATAAATCAAAGTCCATGTAAACTCAGATTATGTGAAGTCAAAGGAAGATTAGAAAAGTAGGGTTCACAAAGTTAGGTTTTTAAAATTAATTTCTCTTATATCTTCATTTGTCCTTTGTTCATATTTTTTCCTAAATAAGAGGTTTCGATGGTTTTATATGAGGTAATTAACATTAGGGTTGACCTTTAATAGAAGTAATAAAATAATTAAAATTTAATTTGTGAATTAATATTTTTGAAATTATATTAAATGCGGGTTGAGAATAAAGGAGTTACACGTGATTAAGTGGGGTAAATTCTTTAAACTCTAACAAAGAGGAAAAAGAAATGCAATTTTTTTATTATTCCACTGTAAAAAACCTCAGAAAATAACTACATACCTTTCTATAATTTTTTCCAATTAGATATATATTAATATTTAATGAAATATGAAAATTAGATAAAATATCTTTTTTCAAACTTCTCCAAACATTTAACATTTATATATATAAATTATGTCTTGGATATTAATTTTTTATTTGAATTTATTCTTTGTTTATATGGAATTTTCTGCCAGCTCCAAATCAAATCAAATAGAAAAAAGAAAGGAAAAAACAAGAGAGAGTTAATTTAAAAAAAATTAAATTAAAAAAAATCACAGTGTCAAATTAAAAAAGGGAACGAAAAAGTTGGGTGCCAAAGTCAAAGAATGAGAGAAACACAAAAATAAAAATAAAAATAAATAAATTTGAAATTTGAATGTTGAAAAAAACAGTAGGAAAAAAGAGAGTTCATTAAAAAAAATCAAATTACAAAAATTACAGTGTCCAATTAAAAAAAAATAAAGAGTTAGGAGTAAAATTCAAAGAAAGTTAATTTGAAAAAAACAAAATTAAAATAAATTTGAAATTTGAATGTTAAAAAAAAGGAGTACAACTCGTGGGATTTGAAACATGGTCGATGTGGGAAGAAAAAAAAACAGTGAAGATGAAAGAAGAAAAAAAGTAGGAGGAAAAGGAAAAAACTGAGAGTGGGTGGAAAGCGGAAAAAAAGAAGAAATAAATTTCATGGCATGGTACATGTAAAAAAGTTGCATATTCACATGAATAAGATGAATGACTTTTGAGTGTCATGGATGGGCTCTATTAGGGACGGAACTAAGATTTATTGGTAGGGGAGCTGAGGGTAAAATATCAAAAAAAAATTTCATTCAACATAACAATTGTTTCCAATACAAAATTATGCGACAATGTAACCTTTGATTAAAACAACCTCAAAAAGCATAAACTTTATTTATGTATACTCGAACTAGAATTGCTATTTATGCGATGCATACTACTAAGAGGAGGTAATTGAATAAAGTAGATTGGGTTGCGTCAAATAAGTTCTGTTTCGGATGGATGGATGAGATTTCATCATCTCAATTTGTGTTTAAGTTCAAAGCAGTGTAACTGTGTGCGATTTAAGCTGCATGGATTGAATATTACTGTTCATCTTATTATTCATCCTCTCTTCATGGTCTCCTCTAAATCCAACTCCGAGCTTGACCTTGTCATTAATGGTACGCCAAAGGAGGGACTAGTTCCATGCCATCACTGCCTACTTGGGAACTAAGGGGTTACCTGTTGCAGGCCTGCAGCCTTTTATTGAGAAGAGGCTAGTTATCCACAGGCCGGATAAAAAGTTCATTAGAGCCAAGGGGGGCTAAAGCCCTCGCTAGCCCCCCTTTGGTTCCGTCCCTGGGCTCTATATATATATAATCACAGTGGGGGAGCTATGTATGTTTTTGTGGGGTTAGATGACCACACAAAATTTTTTAAAGTTTTTTAATGTATATTTATAGGTATAATACCCTAATCAGTCCCTTTACTTTTCTCACTCTACTCTTTTAGTCCATTTACTCCAATTTAATCCTGAACATCTTTCTATTTTTTAATTTGGGTCAATCAAGTCCGAAAACCGCGTCACATATCCATTTGTTTCGTCCAACGTGGATTTCTTCTAGATATTATATTATTAAAAAGTGGAGGGACTAAAAAGGTAGAGTAAGAAAAGTAGAAGGACTGATTAGAGTATTATACCTATAATTATATATTAGTTAAAGAAAAACTAAGTTGACCCTACAAAATTAAAAAGTTGCTTGTTTCAAAATATGAAATCTCGCCGTGGACAATTGTGAATGATAGGTATAAGTTTGATAAACAATTGTTTTTTGTCATTTGCTTTTTATAATGATTTAACTATATTTATAAATAATATATACCTGATCTGCTTGTATTATAAATGACAATATTATATTAAGAGACTTATTGTATGAGCGTATGAACTTTTTGGTTTTCTATTTATACATAACTTTACTTTTTATTTTGTTAGGTTGCATTTAACATGTTCAAGTAAGAATTGAGAAATAATATCTTTTTATATTGGCATTGCACCTCTGCAAATGAAAAAATGATGTATTTTTTTATGCATTTTCAAGTAATATATGTGGTTTGTATTAAAAACTTTTTTTTTGTTTATTTGTGCTTCTTATAATAGTTTAACTATAACTGTTATATATAGATAAACATGTTTGTATGCATTACAGATGATAATATTATACTTATTCACCCCACATCATAAATTTTCTGACTCCGCCATTAAATAACTATCTCCCTCTTTCTTGTTTTTATTTTTTAATTTTTAATTTTGCTTTGTCATTAAACCATGATCAAGTCATCAATGTTGTTCTTGAAGATTCAACATTGAATCTTTGTCGGAATAAAAATATGATGAGGCGGTAATACTAACTTTGATAAGATGCGAAGAAAAGTTGGGTTTTGAATAACCTAAATATTATTATAATATTGAGTGCATGTTGATGCTTGTCAATTACTATCACTTCTTTGTAAAAAAAAAAACCCAAGAAAAAAAATTCATGCTTGGGTGTAGTCTTCCCATCCAATGATTTGATCAAATAAAAAAAGTGATCTTTTCATTGCTGTATAGTTTAACTTATGCTTTACTTCTTCACTATGATAGGCTACTGTTTTGTGAGATTCATGTTAGTGATTATGTAAATTCATACCAAAAAAAAAAAAAAAAAAAGAAAGAAAAATACTAGCCTAGGATCGAAAGAATGCCTGATAAGAGTGTGCGTAGTATAAAAAATTGGATTTTGTTTACTAAATATCCCAAAAACTTTGTTCACTGGGATTTGAAAAATGAAAATTTTGGGTTTTTTTTTTTTTGCAAAATTTGGGGGAAGCAATATGAAAGTAAGAACTTTAGGTGGTTGTTTCTAAAATTGGTGAAATGTGGAAAATAGAAATTTTAGGGTCTCAATTGTGAAATTTGAACAAAACTGAGAATAGTGAGAATTTTGGGAGCTATTTGCAAAATAGCAAAAAAAAAGTGAAATGCAAGAAAAATTGGGTTTATTTATAAAAATATTAGAAATGAGAAAATAGGAGAACTCGAGTCTAGTTGCAAAACTTCTGAAAAATTTGTGAAAAAGGAAGAAAATTAGGGACTAATGCGTAAAAAAATAACTTAAGTGGGGTTAAAATGCAAAATAAGAGAGTGGGGATTTGTGTAGTGGAGGGTATTTTAATAAATTAGCAACTTCACCAAAACCTCCTTTGAAGTTTGTTGCGATATTCAATGCATAGCGACTCTCCTTGAGAGGGCATCTCTATTACTTCTTGATAGTCACATGGTTAGAAATGTTGAAGAAACTTTTGAAAACCTCCCTTGAAGTTAGCTATGATGTCTAATGTATAACTACCTTTTCATGCCTCTTGATAGTTATAGGCTAAAAAGATTAGATAAGACTTTTGAAAACCTCTTGAAGCTAGTTGTGTTGTCCAATGCATGCCGACTGCGCTTCTTGATAGGGTCTTTCCATACCTCTTGATAGTCACACTACTAAAGGGGTTGATGAAAACCTTTGAAGATTTTTCTTGAAGCTTGTAGTGATGTTGAATGTATGGTGACTGATCTCCTCGAGAGAGTTTCTCCATTGTCTTTGACAATCACACAACTGAAAGAGTTGATAATTACTTGATGAAAACATTCCTTGAAGCCTATTGTCAGGTCCAATATATAACACTCCAGTGATAGATGAAGTTGATAAAAATATTTAAAAAATTTCTCTTGAAGCTTATTGTGAGGTCCACTGCTTGACACTTACAGGAAGCTTACTCTGTGATTTAGTGTTTGACACTCTGATAATGGATGGAGCTAATAAAAACTCTTAAGGAATTATTTTGAAACTTCATGTGAGGTCCACTGCTTGACATTCACAGGGGTGTTAAAAAATCTCTAAAGAATTCATAGAAGCTCACTATGAGGTCTAATACTTCTTAAGCCTCACAAAGGTGACTTGAAAAAAAGACCTTTGAAAGCTCAATCAAAAGAGATTAAGTTCATTATTATAGCTTGAGTACTATTCCAAAAACAAACAAATTAAAGACTTAAATGAAGTGACAAATAATCTCTAGAGTTTCAAAGTGTCAAAAAATCGTGGAGCCAAAGAATTTTACAAGTCAAAGACTGAAAGTCTTAATAAGTAGGAAATGTCAAGGTTTCCAATTATCAAATTAAAGGGATCAAGTCATGACTCATGAACATGGAGATATCACAACTTACGACTCAAATCATATCTAAGATGCAAAACTTAGAAACTTGAGAAAAATCAAACTCAAAAAAAAAAAATATTCCAATATGCTTTTCAGCGAACGAATCGAGAGAAGTTGAAGCGTCGCGATCTCTATTCACAAAACTAAATGAATTTATGTTATGTAAAATAAATTATTTAAAAAAAAAGGACTACAAATGAATTTTTGTCATGTAAATATAATTTGTTTTTTTCTAAAAAAGGACTACAAAAACTTGGATGTCTTGTAACTGTATTCATAATTAAATTCATGTATCCATGTATTTTTTTTTTCAATCAATAAAATCAATATCATGTTTGCCATTCATACTCATCTTTCATCAGAGGTACATGTGACGTATCCATGGTAATTAACTTTAGAGATTTGCTTTTAATGAAAATCATGAACCCATAATTACTTGACTTATAAAGAACTAATTTTTGATTTGTGATTTGTTTATTTTTAACCAATTAATATTATTAAAAGCCAGACAATAATGAAAAGACCCCACATAGTTATTTATAAAACAAAATTATTATTCAACATATAAAAGAAAATTACTAATGATATAAATCATAAATATATTGCATTCATTGCAAGAAAAAAAAAAAAGTAATCCATCCATTGTTTTATAGGTACCCCTCACCACCCCCCTACATTGCATAACCCCCAACATAAGTTTTCCCAAGTCCACCAACAAAACCAAAGCAAACCAATACTCTTTTCAAGTATACCAAACTTCTCCTCCTTCCCTCCCTCCTCTTCATAAAACCAGAACCCTTTGCTTACAAGAAAACAAAGAAAACACACTCTTATTCCCCCAACCACACCAAACTCCTCCTTTTTAAGTTCTATCCTTTTGTCTCCTCTTTATCAACTCATTCCATTATATATATGATGATGATGATGATGATGATGATGATGATGAAGAGAAAGGGGTTTGGTTATTTGGAATGGTTAATATATGGAATGATATTGGTATTGTTTAGTTTGGGAGGAGTTCATCAATGCAATGGTGGTAGTTTGATAGGGAATGAAGTACTAGTGATGGTTGATGGGAAGGTGGCGGTGGCGAAGACCGATGGTGAGTTCATTTGCGCCACCGTTGACTGGTGGCCGCCGGAGAAGTGTGACTACGGTACATGTAGCTGGGGTTCTGCTTCTTTGCTTAATCTGGTATGTGTATTAGTTTTGTATTTGTACTGTATTTTTGAGAAATTGTTTATTTTTTTGTGTGTATATTTAATGGTATTATGAGAGAGTAACTATAGAATGGTATGTATTTATTGAAATTATAGATGTATCTTTTTATGTATCAGATAAATATTTCATTGGAATACTCAAATAGATGTTGTATATCTTGATGGTGATGGGGATATCTTTCTCCCATTATTTGACATTTTTATAAGATGATTTTTTTTATAAATTAAATGAGAAAAATATATATTTTTTTTTATTTTGACAAAGTATACAAGTTACTACTGTCTGAAGGATGTATAAGTTTGTATGTTCCACAATGGTATGTGCACATGGGACTTGTTTATCATAAGTTGAGTGAAAATTGAATACATGGTCCTCTAGAGGGGAATGAAATAATTAAATTATTAACAGGGGCAAAAATATAGGTCTTTAGTTTAAGCTATATCACCACTTTTATTAATGTTTTATTTTTATGTTTAAAATATTTATTACAAATAGATTTGGTAATTTGTATATAAAATTCATTATCTATTCTTTCCGAAATTTTATTGAGAATAATTTGTTAAAATTTGACTATAAAATAAGATTTTTTTTTTTGTACATTTTTTATAAATGCTTTGTTTAGGACAATTATGGACAATTATAAAATTTGAATACAGAATGGATTCGTTAAGAGATCTCCATCCAGATGGGTCCATTATGACTAATCAATAGTGATCAAAACAATGAAAAGTCTGCTGTGAATATTGACATTTGCTTCCTTAAGCAATAAATCAAAGTCATTTTCTTAGAGTTATGTATGATTGACACAGGTGTTTCACCTTTTGCTTCATGCAGAATCTCTCAAGTAAAGTTCTGGTAAATGCCGTCAAAGGTAAGTTTCTGATACTGACTACAAAAATCAGAGAAACCGATGAGCAAAAGCTGATGTTTTCTTCCTCTAATTCTCATTATCATTGCAGAGTTTTCACCACTTAAACTCCGTCTCGGCGGTACGTTGCAAGACAAAGTCATTTACGATGTCGAAAACAACAGCGAACCTTGTACTTCATTTGTCAGAAACAGTTCGGAAATGTTCGGTTTTACTCAAGGCTGTTTACCTCAGTCTAGATGGGATGAACTCAATCACTTCTTCCGAAAAACCGGGTATTTGTATTCTTCTGCGCCTTTCATTCAAGTGATCTGTCTCTAGACTTACTGAACATCGACATTTAACTGTTTCATATCAACACTGTTTTTCTAACCAGGGCTGTGGTCGTTTTTGGATTGAACGCGCTAAACGGACGGGTTCCTCTGCAAGATGGTTCGGTAGGAGGCCCTTGGAATTCAACAAATGCCGCTGCACTTATTCGCTATACTGTCAAAAAGGCTTACAGCATCCATGGTTGGGAGCTTGGTAAATTCAAACATCCTTCAAGCAGTAATGTTCATGTCAGGATATCAGTTATCACTACCCGAACTCACTCTGCATTCTTGCTTGTTTAGGAAATGAATTGAGTGGGAATGGAATTGGAACAAGAATTTCTGCAGATCAGTATGCTGCTGATGTTGTCACCCTGAAATCGATCGTTAATGAAAGTTATAAAAATTCGACAGAGAAGAAGCCATTGGTGATTGCACCAGGGGGCTTCTTTGATGCAGATTGGTTCGGTAAACTCATCAATCAAACAAAGGCAAATTCACTAGATGTAGTAAGCCACCACATATATAATCTTGGCCCAGGTAATTAAATTTGTTACCTGAAAAGTTAAATTCCAGTTGGTGTCTCTGATTTCTGACAAGTTTGATACTGATATTTGGTAGGTGTGGATGAGCACTTGATTGACAAGATTCTTGATCCCAAGTATCTTGATGGTGAGGAATCGGTCTTCAGCCATCTTCAGAGCATACTTAGAAGCTCAGGAAGTTCGGCAAAAGCCTGGGTTGGTGAAGCAGGAGGGGCCTACAACAGTGGCAGAAACCTTGTAACAAATTCATTTGTTTTCAGCTTTTGGTGAGGCAATGCCATATCTAAAAACATAATTTCAACGTTGATAAAATGAAAAACTGAAAATTTGCATACATTTGTTTCGACTTCAACACAACAGGTATTTGGATCAGCTTGGAATGGCATCAAAATATGACACGAAGACTTACTGCAGACAAAGCTTGATTGGCGGGAACTATGGCTTACTCAACACAACCACCTTCAAACCAAATCCAGATTACTATAGGTGAGTCTGCAATTGCTCAAAGAACGTAAATGAAAAATCATATCAATCAAATGAAGATGAAATATATATATATATATACATCAATAAGTCATTTCTGTCACGATACAGTGCGCTCTTGTGGCACCAATTGATGGGGCGAAATGTTCTAGAAACAAAATTTAACAGCACGAACAAGATCAGAGCATATGCTCACTGTGCAAGAAAATCAGTAAGACAAACAGAAACCCAATAACTTTTTTTTTTCCTTCTTCCTTGGATTCATTTTCTTTGGCTTCATTTTGCAGAAAGGGATAACAGTGCTGTTGATCAACCTTGAAGGCAATAGAACAAGTCAAGTGTATATCACTTCTCAAATACTCCACAGTAAAAAAGTTTCAGAGTTAGGCAAGAATAGAACAAGTTTTCATCATCACAAGATTGCCAGAGCTAGGAGACATATGAGGTATGAGTACCACCTTACAGCCAAGGATGGCAACTTGCAGAGCCAAACAATGCTTCTAAATAATAATACCTTGGAAGTGGACTCCAATGGAAATATTCCAACCCTCAAGCCTATCGAAGTAAAATCACATAAGCCTATAACTCTCAAGCCATTTTCAATTGTATTTGCTCATATTCCTTACTTTCATGCTCCTGCCTGTAAGTAAGCTCGCATTAATTTCCTAAACCTGCCATCAAGGCTGCAAGTTTTGCAAGATGTTGACCAAAAAAAAGAGAAGGAAAAGGAAATTTTTATATCTTCGAAAAGTATCTCCAACCTTTTTCCCCTTGTACATTCATTTGGCAGTGATTTTTCAACAATAAATTCAGAAACTAAAAATAAAATCAATTTACAAGATCGAAAACAGAAAACATTCCTTATAAAGATACAAAGCGTATGAGACAGACCATTTTTCTGATTTGGAGCCTCTTGTGTATAGGAAAGCCAATTTAGTCAACTGGAACTTCAACCTCCATTTTCATGCCAGACTTGCTAAGAATCTACAAGATGTGTGCATGTATGAGCCATGAATTCAAAGTAGACAGGGGAAATAAGAATTTCATATCACTCAAAGAAGAAACAGTCGCGTAATCACATACAATCATGGGTTCAGATAACAAAAAATTGAACTTCAGCAGTAAAGAAATATATTTATCTGTTCTTCTCCAGTAGATGAAGATATATAAGATAATTTTGCAGAGCAAAACAACATGGACAGTTAAACAGATAATTTTGGCAGCAAAACAAAATGGACAGTTAAACAGCAATAGAGTGCAAAACAGTCACAGTAAAAAGCATGTAAAAAAAAGGTTGATGCACAGTTTTTATGCAGAAAGCATGAAATCCTTTGTTGAAAGAATTAGTAAACAATGCAATTATAGTGGCAAATTTCCTGGCGCTTTCAGGAATTATTACTTAATGCTTTGAAATAGCTTTTTGTGAGTGTGTGCTTCAAAGGAATAATAAACATTTGCAAGTACAAAAAATTTCATAAAAAGCAAAATTTTCTTGGAAACTGTTAAGCTTGTCCATGCCCTCTTTAGAGGTTGTTCATTTTTATATATTTCAATTACACTGAAATCAAAAGGATTACAAAGATCTATGTCACACATGAATGACAAACAGTGCCACTTTTCTTCTCTTGTTTCTTTGCATTAAAAAAATCATTAGGTAGCAGAACAATTTGATATGGGAAGATTGTCATTTGAACCTAATTCAAAGGCTGAAGACCATAAAAAAATTGCACCAATTATAGAAAACATATGTAATACCACCAGAACAACATATTGTTCCCGTTCAACAAAAATACCAAGGGTATCCAATCAGCTCCAATTTTCGTATAGCTTCAGTATTTTTGTGTAGATAACTTCTTAACTTCTTTGGGTAAATAAAGTAATATATTGTAAATTGCTTTAATAAAATGATGCTATGAGCATCATAGCAGATTCATTAGAAACACAAATCTATCATATGCTCAATTTCTGTTGTCTCTATCAGCACATGTTAAAGAGCAAATTGAACTATAAATCATAGATTGAACATTAAGACTCTTAAATAAAAAGACACTGTTTGTAGATTCCTATAAAATTACCTTTATGAAATCATCCAAGAACAGAGAAGAGTTCCTGGTGTAACCGGCTTCTTCCAATAAACGGCTCAAGACTTGCTGTTAACATAATACATAATTAAGAAAATGTAATAAAAGTTACATTTGAACAAGGATAAATTATTAGTCAAAGAGGAGAAACTTTAATTGCGCAAACAATGAAAAATGCACATAGTGGTCACCTAATGGAGTCTAGATTAGTATTATTCATAACCAAGATATCTTGCAAAAACAAATAAATAATTAAGAAAAGGGGGAAAAAGCAATGTCTTTCAGCTTAAGCACTCACCAAAAATTCAAAGGCTAAGAATGCTTCTCATAGAAAAACTACCACAACTTAGAAAACCATGAAAGCAAACCTGTTCAAAATTTAAAACTGGGAAACAGACACTACTTATAGCAGGATACAAAATTTGCAACTGGGAACTATTGAAAATTTATGAAGTATTTAAATATACGAATTGCTGATAGATTCAGCCTCATCTCCAACCAAATAATCTAAAGGCCAAAACCTGATATTTTCTCAGACGTTAATTTTACCAGATAGCAAAAGAAAAAAGATTTGTTTGGGTCAAGACAAAAAGAGATATATAGTCCCCATCATCTTCAAATCAAAGGTGAAAAATGAGCATATTGTCATGGCATTTTCAATTCCACACAGAAGGAAAAGAACAATCAACAACCTAGTTTTATATGTGACCCTTTGCCCTTTAATACTCAGTTTTTTCACATATATATGAATGGCCTATGTGATCAACAAATTAGATCTCTCCCATTTTCAAATATAATATTGTCTATAAAAGCAAATTAAAAAATGACCTCAACCATTAATACTTATCAATAAAATAACTCTTCAGAATGTAAAATACCCTTGCCAATTAAATCTTCAATATGGATGAAATTCTGAACATAATGAATAAATTTATATTCCCTACAAAGCTTTGGTGCACTCTGATCTTGCTTTCCAAGATCATAAAATACACAAAGGATTGTACAAGTTGAGACATGATAAAATAAGCATTAGATATGGATAATTTTCTACAGCCTACCTTGGGAATAAGTAATATCTCACTACTTATTTACAATTCCGCTACAAAAGTAACAGTTTTATCAGTCTAATGTTTTTTCTTTCTTGTTTAGACTTCCTAAAAGTTTAGAGTTACTGCCAAGGAGGTAATTCAGCTGAGAAATATTGCTCGACCAAATATGCTGCCTGCAATCTACTAATGCTTCTCAGAAATTGTATTGAAACAATCTTTTGCTCAAAACTGACTGATCACCAAAAGAGACTAATTTAAATGACATATCAGCATGAAATTGCAATAAACATACACATCTTCAAAACATTCTATAAGATTATCTTATTATAAGTATTTTCATTAATTATTTACGCAACAATAAAGATTAACTATATACCAGTTGTGAAAGTAATATCAGAAATTCATCCATACCATGCCATATAATTCATGCTTTGTGACTTGGTCCCTTAAATATATAGCGCAATAATCATCCAAATGATCATTAAAAAGAAAATAAAACAATTTTAGTATGATTAATGCACCTCTCTTTGCTTATCTGACATGAACGATCCCGACAAATCCCGAAGCACCTCCATCAAGTCATTGAAAGTCACTCTCCCCTTCGAGTCAATATCATAAACTTTGAAGATCACTGGGAAAAAAGCCTATGTATCACTAACACACACACACACACACGCACACACACATATATATATAAAGAACACCAAAATTAAAAGACACCATTGACGACTTCCAAAGAAACCAAAGACACAAAAAAGAACAAAATTTTCAGAGCCAATCAATAAACCAACCAATTTACATACACTCCATCTTCTGGTGTGGTGTGGCTAGCGGACTAAAAGCAGACAAGAACGCAACAAAATCCTTAAAGTTCAATCCATCAACCATCTTCAACAATCTCTACGTAACATTAAAAAAATCAATTTTAATAATAAAACCACAAACACAAATCACTCCCAACATACATCCCACATCAAAAAACCTGAGAGAGCGGATTGAGAGAGAATTCAGGGATGGATAAAAACTCATCAGCAGATATAAACCCCTTCGAATTGCGGTCCAATTGACAGAACCTCTTGTACAATGCCACAATCTCTTGCTGCGAAACTGAATCGAAATTCAATCACAAAACCAAGTCAAACACTCCATTCAACATCAACCAAACAATAATCTATGAAAAGCAAAACAAAGATGAAGAAGATCATCACAGAGGAAGTGACAGTGCTCCTGGACTTCCTCGATGTCGTACTGAGTCAGCATCGATGGTGCGTTCCCCATTAGAGAGCGCGAACGAGAGAAACAGCGAGAGAGAGAGAGAGAGAAACAGTGATGCTTTGCGTGAAAAGCAGGGGAGTGGTCGAGGATTTTGAAGAGAAGAAGAGGAGATTGTTTGGGAGCAGCATAGCCGTCCACGTGTCTACCATCTCAGTAGTTTATATCTCGAGGAGTTGATGACAGCGTGCCTTAAGATTCGGTTCATCTTATCTCGAGGCACAGATTACGACTCGGATGTGTGATAAAGCTCTCCAGCCATGTCTTGGGGGCACTTGTTGGATAATAGCTGGATTTTTGGAAAAACATTTTACAAAAATATTAAATGTTGTAAAAATAATATGGATTTTTAATGTAATTTTTAGAATTTTTTAGTGTACCTACGAGTATTTTCATTTATATAATAATAATATGGAATATAATTTTTATAAATCATTAAATTTAAAAAAATAAATAAATTTAAACAAATAAATGTGTTAGAAATTTAAAATAAGAAATTTTTTTTAAGAAGTTTGAAATCAAAATAATAATGTGATAACATGCGTTGGCCAATTTTTAAAATTTTATCTTCTTTGATCTTGCTCCAAGAGAAATTGTTTTTTCATGTTGCAGCAAGGGGGCATCATTATTATTATTATTATTATTATTATTATTATTATTGGTATGTTGATGTGGACTAGCAAGTAAAGGTTGTGAATATTCGGAATAATAAATCTTGGATAAATCACCAAACTTTGTTCAATTAAAATTTTTTTTATTATTGTTGTTATTATTATATTTTTTTTATATGCTGCATATATCTCGGTTAATACAATTGCACCTACAAGTCATATAAAGTTCCAACAAAACAAGTTTTTTTTAAGAAATTTAATTATTTTTAATAAATATATTTAGTTATTAATTTTGAAGACATGAATATTGAGAAACAACTACACTAATTTTAAAAAATAAAGTTTAATATTTAAATTAACACATAATTCTATAAATGATTAAAATTCATGATTAAGAGTATATAATAAATATGGAAACTTTTATGAAACACTTTGCCCAATATATGTTTTGAGACTCTGCTTGTTGAGCTATATTGTTTAGCCACTTTCATTTTTAATTAGTTCCACAATGACGATTAATGATACGGTTGGCTTTTTTTAGAAAAGAAAAATATTGATTCCTTCATTGGGCCTAGAACTTGTATGGATGATTATATTTGGTATTTAATATTTTATACATGATTCTCAAAAAAATTCCTTTCTTTACTTAAAATTAAGTCAAAGTTTAAATCTTAATGTCTATATATATATATATATATATGAGGAATATTCATTCTTTAATTTAAGCCTAAATTGGCTTAGTTCCACCAAACATAGCAAAGTTATGATTAATATCTTTATCAAAGTTGCCAAAATCACAAATAAAATTCTTTACATGATATAACCGTGTATTTTTTTTTTTTTCTTTCACAAAAACGACAAACAATATATATATCTTTAACTGGAAAAGGAGAGGTTTAAACTGTGAGTTTGCACCCAGAACAAATTTGTCACTAGACTCACTACCATTACTTTTAAAAAATTTTGAATTGGAGATTTTTATATATCCCACCATCATTATATATACTAGATTGAGCATGGTGGGCTATAAGCCTTTTAAAAGAAGTGTATAAATGTGTTTACGCTCATTAGAAATTTTATATCTAAAAAGACTAAAAAGGCCCAATATCCATGTAGTGTGAAAATATGATATTTTAATTGTGACAATAACAATACTTAATTGAAGTAGAATATTCTTATAAAAAAGAATGGAATTTTAATCCCAATAAAGAAGTATAAGAAAAGTTGGCATGTAAAAAAGAATAAGAGAGGGATTTTGCATGTATGGTAAATATATAAATAAAAGTAAACTCAATTTAAATAAAAAATGCGCAATAACAACCACCGCTTAGAATGGTTAATAACATATAGAGTCAAATCTTTGGGTATGTAACAAGCAAATACTATAAAAGCATCGAGTCATTTATAGGAGGATGTTATCTTCTTTCCATTAAAGTTGTATGGCAAAAAGATTTAGGGAAAATTTCAAAAATAAACCCTGTGGTTGTCAAGTTTTGCAAAAGAGGGACAAAAGAAAAAAAATTTCGAATTTCTACCTCGTGGTTTTTCGGCGTGGCAAAAAAGGAAAAAACCGTGACGGCCGTTAGTTCTTGCTTACATGGCAAGGGCAAAGTCGACATTTCACATAAAAAACATATCTTCATATGAGTTGGACAGAGGGGCAGCAAGTGTAAGTGAGGGAGTGGTTTTTTTGGATGGAAATCGAGCTCGGACCTTAATTACCATATTAATTAGCATAAAAACATTAAAACCAATGTGAGGTGCCAACTCATATGAAGATATGTTTTTTAATGTGAAATGTCGATTTTGCCCTTGCCATGTAAGCAAGAACTAACGGCCGTCACGGTTTTTCCTTTTTTTGCCACGCCGACAAATCACGAGGTAGGAATTCGAAATTTTTTTTCTTTTGTCCCTCTTTTGCAAAACTCGACAACCACAAGGTTTATTTTTGAAATTTTCCCAAAGATTTATTAGCTCACTTTAGTTTCAAAAACATTTTGTGGGTATGAATGTGGTAGGATTTTAATGATCCAAAATCTGACTAAATTAATAAATTTTTAAAAATCATTAAGTCATCATAAATGATATATAATTGTATCAAAAATCAATTATTTAATCAAATATATAACTATAAAATATAGGATAAGAATAAGATAGCATCTCAACGAGAAAATTAAATTTACAATGATTAACTAACCTATCTAAAGGTAAAATATCTCTATTTAAACATAAAAAAAAAAAATGAAATATGAAGAGATTAAAATAAAATTGAAGGGAATATGGGTATAAAATAATATGAGCAAAGATGATACATGTGAATGTATTTATTATAACTTTATTGTAAGGGTCGGTTGATATCGTTTTTGTTAATTTTTTTTTTCTTTGTTTATATTATTTTTTTATTTTTTAAAAAAACATGTTTGGATATATAAATTATTGCGTATTTTAAAAAGCTGAAAACACAAAAACAAGTTTGATTTGATGTTTTTGTATCATTTTTTTAAATTCAAATTTTTTAAATTTTTTTCTGAAAGTTTATTTTTCATATTAATTTACATGATTGTACTATTACATATAATGAATAACATGAAATTAGCATTGTATATATGGGCAAAGAATATATGATAAAAATTGAATTATTTGAAAGTCAAAAAAAATTTATACATGTTGATAATCTTCCAAAAGCTGAGTTATAATTTCATCTCTAACACCAGTCATTTGTTGAACAAATACATTTTTAGAAGTATGTATTTTTTTTATATGTTACATGATCAAAGGGCCAGGCAATAATTTTCATGAATATTTTGCTAAATATATAATTTTTTTATATTGTATAAACCAATTTATAAATATAAATATAAATATTTAAAAAATTATTTTTTAGATTATTGGTATCAATTTATAAAAAAAATTAATATTTAAAAAAAAAAAAACAAAGAGAGAGAGGAGCAAAAGAAGAGGGTTTCATGGAGGGAGGAGTGGTTTTCAGAATGTTTTCAAAAAAGTTGAAACATAAAAATGTTATTTGTATAATGATTGTTGTGAAAATTTTTGAAAACAAAAATAAGGTACCAAACATGTTTTTATAAATTTTATTTTCAAAATTTATTATAATTAAAAATAAAAAAACTTGAATTGGCAATAATACCAAATCAACCCTACAAGTAACTTGTGAAGTTGGATTTATATGAGAATAAATTGACTGGAGTTAGCCCATTATAATGTTGGACAAACAGAATGTACATAAATAGCAATGAATTTAATGCCCACATCTTTGGAAGGTAACTATTGCTTTATATTCCAAAATTATTTATTATCTATTCATTTAATTCTAATAGCAACATACCTTTTTTTATGTAAATAATTCTTAAGTCATGGGTAAACTTCTAGCAATGCTTGTGATAGAATTTACAAACTTAATTATACTAGATACTGCTAGTTGCAATTACTAATCCTATTATTTAAAACAATAAATTACTTAACTTCACCAAATTATTTATGGCTAACATGTGAGTTAATAATGGATATTTATTATTGCAAGATAAAGAATGTTGAAGTAGTAGATATTACTTATAATAATATGAAGGGAAACATTATAACTTTTTTTACACATCTGTCATCTCGATCACTCTTACGATCACTTGGAGCACTATTCCCTCCATGTATTATAAAAAATCTCAATATTGTTTTTGTTTAACAGAGACGGCAAACACATATTAGTATTTATATTATGTGTGAGTTATTTGCCTCGAACATATTTGTCAAAAAACACGTGCACGAGTTATTTCCTCAAACGAGTTTTCACCTCGTGAGTGCACGTACGGGAAAGTGCAACATTCTATTACTTATAAAAGTCACTCCTCCACTAAAAAAAACGAGCAATAATAATCTATAAATATTTCATTTTTTATAGAAAAATCATATTAATGCTAGTAGTTAAATGATGATCTAACGGCTGATGTAAGAACATCTCTACTCTCTAGATTTGAAATCTATGAACGTTGGTGCCTAGATGATGAATTGCCATATTCATATATTTCACTTATATATATATATATCATAATTTTTTTAAAAAACATAATTTGTATAGATATATGGTTTTGTAATCAATTATTAAAACAATTGTTCACACAAAACAAAGACCTATATCTATAGAATTTTTCATATAGAAATAAATAAATAATTTAATATAATCAAAATAGTTAAAAATAAAGCATAATTTTTTAATAAGGTATTTTACAATGCAAAATATATTTTATAAATGCCGTTTTTGATCAGCTAGGATTAGAAATTGATCTTTTACAATTTTCTAATAAAATATAGTTTCTTAATTTTGTTTTTCTATTAAGAAAGATTAGAAACGAAAATTCATAATATTTTAATGAAAATACATTCGGTCTTCATACTGTTTTGTAGCAATAGAAACAAATGCTTTATAATGATATTTAATAAAATATATTTTGTAAATTCTGCTTCTGATCCATTCCGATCAACAATGGATTTGATTTTTTTGTAGAACTTATTTGTAAATTCCTGTTTACGTTTGTAATTTGCTGCTTATAAAGACTAAAAGTTTATACAATTTGTTTATTGATTATAACATCAATATTTTTTTCTTTTTTTTAAATAAGCAATATTCCTCAAGTCATAGATGAACTCCTCAGAATGCATGTCATATTATATACAACTTCAGTGTAAATTAAGCCCACAAAATGCTACTAGTTCCAATTATTAATCCTATTATTTAAAAAAAAAAAAATTGCAATCATTTAGCTTCACCAAATTATTTATGGTTAAACTGGGTTTTAATAATTGATGCTATATTTTATTCTTTTTATCTTTCAGGACTGTGCAAGATAAAGAATCTTGAAGAGTTAGACATTAGTCATAATAATTTGAAGGGAAACATTCCAGTGTGTTTTGCACACCTATCATCTCTCAAATATATCGATATTTCCGACAATCAGCTCGGACCGCTCTTCCCTTCATCGGTCATAAGAAACCAACCTCACTCTTCTCAAATATGCAATTTTTTTCGAACAATAACTTTAAAGGCATCCTCTCTCAATAGACTTGTTTTCTAACAATTAACACTGATCTCAAAGTGTTGGATCTTTCAAACAATTTTCAGCTAGAAGTAGTCTAAACCCAACATGCATCTAGAAATGATGCCACCATTAATTATTTCAACTAAATGAAATTTCCTTATCTAATTGCATTAATCCAAACAAACCATGCATGCATCTAGTTTAATTTATCCCTGAATTTCTCTCCAATCAATACATGATAGAGTACATTGATCTTTCAAGTGCTGGTCTTCAAGGCAACATTCCATCATGGTTATTCAAAAATAAGACTAAATTGAATGGCCTAAATTTGAGAAATAACTCACTGATAGGGCCACTTATCTTTCCATCCTACAAAACAAATTTATTACTCTTTGATATCTCTCTAGTAATAAACTCACAGGAGAAATACCAAACAACATATATTGGTCATGATGTCCTTCTTGATATAGAATACTTGCACATGTCACATATAACTTTCTTCATGGTGCTAGCTATCCCTCCCTCCCTCCTTTGGAAATTTAAGCCATGTAAAATTTGTGGACTTTTCATATAATCATTTATCTGGTGTGTTGCCATGTTGCATGAAAAATCTTTCAAACCTCAAAGCTCTGAATATTAGATAGAATGAATTGGAAGGAAATCTAACATCCGAATTTTGCCATTTGACAAATGTTGAATACTTGGATCTTTCCAAAAATAATTTCTCTGGCTTGGTTCCTTCTTGCATTAACATATATGCCTGTTTTGCATTATTTGAATTTAAACGGAAATCGCCTAATAAGACGTACCCTTCCCTAGGGCAATACTAGGCAGCCCTCTAATTGCATTAGACATGGGAAACAACATTTTTGTTGGTAATATCCCAAGTAAGATGTGGACAAGTCTCAACAATGTAAAAATAATTTCTTTGGAAGGGAACTATATATATTTTTTGAGGGAGAACTATCTGAAGACATATGCAAGTCACAATATCTGAGAGTACTTGATCTTTCTCAAAATAAGTTGCATGGAAATTAAGATCCCTTCATGTCTCCATCAAATGGGGTCCACTGATGGTATGTGGCTTGAAGTTATCTTAGACATTGGATATGAATCATCAGCACTAGACAAAGATTTCTTTTTGGCATCATCATGTCAATGGTGAGCTAAGCAGTGCTATAACAGCCGAAAATATTGGAGACATTGGGTTTTCAACAAAGAGAATATCATTTAGTTATGAAGGGGACATCCTGAACTACTTATCTGTATTAGATTTATCTGAAAATTAACCAATTTGATGGGAAGATCCCAGAGAATTGAAGCTCGGTGAGATGACTTGTTTCCGAGCTTTGAATTTCTCTAACAATCGCTTGACGGGTCCAATACCGGCTACATTGTCGAGGTTGATAGATATTGAAAGCTTAGACCTCTCCCACAACATGTTGATTGGCCACATACCTTCACAACTGGTAGAGCTTCATTTCTTACAAGTCTTCTCAGTGGCATATAATTAATAACCTTTCTGGCCCAACATTGGGAATGGTCTCTCAGTTCAGTACGTTTGATGAAAGGAGCTATGAAGGGAACCCTTATCTTTGTGGTCCTGATCCATTGGTGAACAAGTGCAACTCCTTGGCACCAACTCTAGATCAGCAAAGTCAAGTCACAAATGATCATGATGATGATGATGAAGTAATGGACCGTACGTATCATATTTTTCGCATCAATTGCATTTGGTTTCATCATGGGTTTCTGGGGATGGATGGCTTTATTATACTTCAAGAGAAGTTGGCAGTATTCCTTCTTTCTTGCTATTGATAAGTACATGAAGGAAGTGCTTGACATGGGGAGTGATCTTCTAGTGAAAATGAAGTCACTTTGGTAGTCCTTTTGTTCTTCTCATGTTTCTAATCCTCTTAAATCATGTTTTGTTTTTGTTTTTGTTTTTGTTTTTTTTTTTTTTTTTGGAAGAAAAGAGCCCAAGGGCTAGATTTTTATAGAAAAAACAACAGAATACAACCTATAGAAGAAAAAAACAAAACTAAAGAAACTCAAAAAAATTACAAAAACGAGAAATCAACTTGAGTAAAATGCTTCATATATAAGCCAATGAGGTAGTTCCCTGCCATTGTGGAATAAGCCGATACTGTGAAGATTTAAACTATGATGAGCTAAACTGGAAGCAGGGAGATTCCAGTCTTTTGGAATGATGCTAAGTTGAGGGTCACCGGCGTCTTTCAGCATGGTTTTGATGCAAGATATCCACAGGCTAAGGCGCCAGTCCCACAAGAGTTGCTGCGAGGTGAGGGTCCGATGAAAATCTGCGTTATCGAGGAATAGATATTTGATCTGTGCTTGATTATCTATGATAGTTTGCAACGCTATGTAAATAGCAATGGCCACAGCGACAAGTTCAGTATCAGCTTGCGAAAAAGAGCAGCCTGCAAAAGAGATGACATAATTAGAGTTTGAAATGAAGAAGCCAAAACCACAAACCTCTGAGTTTGCGCTTACTCTGCTTGCAACGAACATACAGGTAGATCCAGATTGCAAGTTGTTTAACAACAGCTTCTTGCCATGTTGCTTATCAAGCGTATAAGAGTATTCTGAAGCATGAGCCAGCGCAGTGAAAGCAATCTTACGCCAATTGGAAGTGATATGCCTAAAGATAACGTCACAACGAGTCTTCCATATATGCCAAATAGTGGTTGCAATAACAGCCTTGTCATATGTTGTATAATTGCTATTCAAGAGCCAATCCCCAGAAGATATGCCTTTCCGAAATTGGATGCTTTTATTAAGTTTAACATTAATAATATTCCAGACTTGATGAACTTTAGAGCATGTGGAGAAAATATGATTAGAAGTTTCATCTTCAAGATTGCAAAAACCACAATTATTATGAGGCCCCAAGTTAATATAAAAGAGATAATCACTGGTAGGGATGCGACCATGAAGCATGAGCCATATGAAATTCTTAGCACGAGGGGCAATGCGCGAAGACCATAATTGGTTCCAACCAGGCCAATGATCATTGCAAAAACCATTATGATTAAGAGCATGGTAAACAGATGAAGAGAATCTATTACGAGAGATTTTAGGGATCCAGATCCATTGATGTTAATGTGGTGTTTGTTATATATACCCAAAGCTCTAATTGAGATTTTATCATAACTTCAAATTGTATTCTACTCTTTATTTAGATCTTGGGCTCAAACCCATGTTCCATTGTTTGATTGTGCTCGCACTCATCAAAAAAGCATAAATGAAGAAAATTTTGAGCTTGATGATGTACCTCATGTTTATATAAAATTTTATAATATCCTGATTTTAATCAAAATAAGTTTATCCAATATTCTAATCAAAATAGGTTTATCTTAATTACATACGTCCAAATTTTAATATAATTAGGATGTAATATTAAAATAAATAAAATGGATATTATTTGGATATATATAATTTTTTTTATTCCGATCCCTAGATCAGCCAAGAGCACAGATCTCGAGGCGATCTAAAATATTTAAATTATAAGATTAGCCAAGAGCACGGATCTCGAGGTGATCTAAAATATTTAAATTATAAGATTAGCCAAGAGCACGGATCTCGAGGTGATCTAAAATATTTAAATTACATGATCAGCCAAGAGCACGGATCTCGAGGTGATCTAAAATATTTAAATTACAAAATCAGCCAAGAGCACGGATCTCGAGGTGATCTAAAAATTATTCAAATCCCTATATCAGCCAAGGGCACAAATCTCGAGGTGACCTAAGAATTATTCAAATCCCTAGATTAGCCAAGAGTACAGATCTCGAGACAATCTAAATAATAAAAGAATATATATATTTAATTTCTGGGATTATTTAAAAAAAATCTCGAGGCATCTCAAGATTATCCTTGAGTGCGCATCACGAGGCGGATATTAAAAAAAATCAATCAAAAAATAACAAGTCAAAGAAATAATAATAATAATAATTATTATATATATATATATATAAGTAAATAAGAAAAAGGATGTGATAAGGTATCTCTTGATGAACCGTGTGGTCCATTAACTTTAAAAAAAAAAATAAAAGAACTATAAAAGGAGGGTCACTGAAACAAAAGATGAGGGGATGAAAAGAAAGAGAATTCAAAGGAATTAAAAAAAAAAAAGTGGAGAGGAGGAGAATCAGAAGAAGAAGATTTTTTTGCTTTAATTCTCTTATATATATATATATATATCTTCTTTTCCTTGGTCAGGCCGTCGTCACCGTCGTTGCCGTTACCTTCACTGCCATCGTCGATTATTCATTACAGACGCCGATACCATGCGAGGGTGGAATATCCCTCCATGGTCGATCTTTTCTTCGGCCATCGCCGATCACTAGACGATTTCTTTGAAATCTTCGTCTTGGATTTGGTCGTCGATCCGAGGGTTTCGCCGTCGTCACAAAACAGAAGGAAAAAGATGGGATTGAATGATTTACCATTGATCAAGCATATGACTTTGGAATACTTTGTATGGCGAATTCTGTAATTATCAAGGGCTCATGTGCTGAAGTATAACTTTGGAATACCTTGGATTTGGTAGGCTTGTGTGATAATTTTCCATCAAATGAAGGATTGTAGTAACACACTTGTCAGCATATGTGCAGAAGTATTTTTATATTAAAAATAAATAATGATTTCCACAATCCATGGACAAGCAATCAGAGAAGTTTGAATTGATGGAAAGCCAATTTAGAAGGGCCTCACATATGCCATAAAAAAAATAAAAATAAAAAAAATAATAATCAGCATACTAGTTAAACTAATTAAATGAAGAATCAACATACTAATTAAATGAATGTTGCAACATTTGAAAGAACTAGCCTCTCCACAGTTAGATGAGAGTGTTCTGTGGTAGACTGCAGTACATCATATGGGATTTTAGCAAAAGAGCTACTCGACATGGTCCATGCCTGCAATAAAATCCATTTCAAGTTTAAGGCTTTAAATAATTAATACAGAATTCTAAAGAAACAAGAATTCTGTAAGCTTGAGAGCGTGATCCTTTCACCAAACCTGCACGGGATGTCCGAGGTGCCTGTCGATGAGGGTGATCAAATAGTAAATGATGCTCGAGAGTGGTGATAGCCATACAAAAAAAGTAGTAGTAATCATAATAAATATAAAAAAAGATAATATTAATAAAATAGAATTTGTTGTGATATTGTTTTCCTTATGCATACATATGTGCTGATGATAAAAACTACCATTTCAAAGATATTAGGATCAAACACATATGCCCTGGGATGATAAAACAATATATCTATTTCCAAGCAGCAACATGTCGAGTGATATCCCATCTTAAGTTGGCAATGAGATAGTGAGATACATATTTTAAAGTGGCAACAAAGCATATGACGTGTTGAATGAGAAATATGACGTGGCAATGAGTCATGCAATGCGGTGACGAGGCACAAACAACAACAATATATATATATATATATATATATATATATATATATATATATATACAAATATACACATATATGTATATATATATATGAAATAAAAAAATAATAAATAAATAAATAAATAATTTTTTACAATTTGCATTATGTGTATGAAATATTTTGCCTTTACTTGTACTCGAAGCCCTTAATCGGAGGTTTCCAAGATTTTAATCTGGGGTAATTAATAATAGAGGCTTGCCTCTATTAGGAATGGAAGAGTCCACAAAAATAAATAATAAAAATATATAATAATACAAAATAATAATAATAATAATATAATAAAAATAAATCATTTGTGATTCGATATATGGTCTGGTGTCTCCTCACCGACACGACACCAGGGTGAGTATTTTCGATCCCACACCTGACACTATAGAAAATGTTCAGAAGCCGGTCTGGATGGAGAAGCTACTCTTATAATAAAATAGTTCCAGTTACATTTAACCAAACATTATATTTGACTATATTGTATTTTTAAATTCATAGATTTTCAGTTACACTGTAATTTAAAATTCACTGTATATACAATTACACCTAAGCTTAACCAAAGCCCCTCTAATAATTAAGTTGACCTTTGTGTGTTTGTGGGCTATTAGGCAATACGATGCGTGGGAAGCATGCATGGAGTTCACGCTTGATTGGACTTACCTTTGTCTGTTTTTTGAATTAAGTACTCTGTCGTGTTAATTAATGTGCGTACTTCGTTGTTGTTTTATTTTTGTAATCCTAGCTGGCAGCTTGCATTAGGCTATGAGTATTTGTATCTCTTTAAGTAGTGGGTTAGGGCTAATGAAAGGTCATGCTTCTTTTTGTATTCAGCTGTGTTGCCCTTTGAATAGAGTGTGATATTTGACTCTTATCAGGAGATATGAGAGTTTTAAAACTATTACTTTTTTTTTGGTTTGACAAAAACGACAAACTTATATTAGTATTTTTATATTGAGTGAGTTATTTATTTTGAATGTACCTGTTAAGAGGTTTACGCATGATGAGCGGGTGAGTTATTGTCTCGCATGCGCTCTCGCCTCGTAAATGCATATGAGTAGAAATGTAACATCACCAATGAGTTATTTTCTCCAATAAAAATTCGAATTGTCACCACTCCGCATGTCACACGAGGAACCTATTTTAGTATCTCAAACACCAAGTGGCTTTAGCCCATTTTACCCTTAAACATATGTTCAATTGGCATAAAGTACTAATTATCACAAGTTTGGAAATTTAAAATTAGAAAGCTCAAATGATCTTAATCCTACTTTTGAAAGAATGACAGGGAAGAACAATGTCACTCTTCATGGTCTTTCAACCCATATAACACATTGAATATATGTGCTAAATAGCAATATATTACTATTCCACTCTTGAGAGGGAAGTTCCACTAAAGATGCTCTTTTATGGCTTTGAGAATGAAATCAATATTGGCAAAGTTTGTGTTTTACTTAAATTATTATTTTATATTTTTCATTTGTTAAAGTGAACTACAATTATTTTCTTTGATCTATTAATCATTAGTTTCCTTTGACAAAGTTTCTAAAACATTAAAACAATGCTTACCCTCCTCTTTCAAATTCTGCAGGGCATTTAAGTGTAATATTTTTGTTATTTATTAATATGACATTACTGCAATTTTAGATTCCTCAAAGGACTTCGTTTTAGATCATCTAAGTTATATTATTTATAATATGGGATTTTTAGGCTTAGGTTCAGCATTTGGATTTTATATAAATTAAAAAAAAATCTCAAAACACCCCCATTTTCTAAAAAAAATAGTCACAAAAAAAGAATTATATATTCCCTAGGACCAGGCCTAAATGGGAAGCTAAATATTAATTAGTTGTATAATATCAGATATGTCTAAATTTAAAGAACAAAACTTCCCATAAATAATTTTTTTTTATTCCATGTAAAAATTTTATTTTGTGATACATATATGCTAAAATTTAAATAAAAAATGTCATCTTTTATAAGCATGGATTTGTTTTAAAATTAAGAGTAAAATGATTTTTTTTTTTCATTTTTTATCCAATCCCTATTCTATATACTAGCTTTTTTCCATAGAGCTTAAACTTATTTGTTAAATACAAACAGCTTTACTAGTGTGCAATAGCAAGTTCAACAATCACCTATGCCTTATCTTAAATAGGTTTTAGGTCTGTTTGGTTGGGAGGATTGGAATGGGATTGAATCCTTACATTGAGTAAGCCCTTGTTTGGATGTGGAGTAATAGGATTGGGGAAGGAATGAAGAACGAGGGGGGAGTGTTTGGAAAAGGATTCATAATCATCCAAAAAAAGAGAGGATTGGGAAAAGAATGAATCATGATCAAGGAAATGTCCATAATGCCCTTGTTTTTTAAAAAAAAATCTCTTATTTGTCCAATCCTATTTTGTTGTTAATGTTTAATTGTTATTGTAATAAAATGTTGAATTTTTAGTTTTTTATGAGAAAATGTTTGAATATTTTAAAAAATCAATTAATATAGTTAGTAACTTATTTTTGTATATATATATTTTTGAAAATGTAATTAGTTCCGCAAATTAATTTCTAATTACTACCAAAAAATTAGATATTAAACCTTTGTTAATTAATTGTTAATAATAATTATATTAATAAAATTTTTTGAGATTTTGTGATCTATTAAAATTAAATATTTATGTATAACAATTATTTTATGGTAATAATTAATACCTAAATATCTCAATAAATAATTATCACAACTTATTATTATATATATAAATATATAACAATATTTATTTGGATAAAAGGCATAATAGTCATTTTCTCATATTCTCTTCTTTTCATTTTTCCCATTCTCAATAAACTACCTCTCCAATCCTTCCAACCAAACATAGTTATCATTCCCATTACTTTTCAAATCCCTTTTATTTTCATTACTCTTCCACTTCTCTTCTTTCCATTCCTTGCAATTAAACGCCCCCTCATTTGTATTTTAAGTGATGTAGAAAATAAGTAGTTTTACGGATAATTAATTCTGAATTTGATTAATTCTTCCATTTATTTTGAAAAGAAAATAGATTATAAATTTTATTAATTGTATAAATTGTAGCATAGATTTTGTGTACGTTTGGATTATCATAATGGTATAAGGGGGAATGAGGTAATGAAGAAGGGGAAATGAATGAGTAAGGATGGTAATAAAAAATGTGTTTGGTTGGAGAGGTAATTCATTGGGAATGAGAAAAGCAAAAAATGAAATTGTGTTAATATTATCTTTTTACTTATTACATAAATAAATTATATTTATTTTTAATAATTATTATTTATAAAAATAATGAAAACATAAATATATATTTTATTATTATTAATTAATGTTTAATTAATTTTAATGAACTATTAATTTCATTATGTACTTATAATTTTTTAATTAATTACAAATGATATTTATTTGAAATAATTATTATTTATAAAATAATAAAAACTTAAATAGTTATTTTCTAATTATTGATTATTGTTTAATTAAAAATTAATTTTAAATAACTATTAAATTTCATTATGTACTTATAATTTTTTAATTAATAATAGTGTCTTTTTATATTTAACAAGGGTATAAGAGTCTTTTACTAGGGGTAATGAACCATTCCCCCCTATGGAGGTTAATGGTGACCTCTCTAGGATAATGATTACCTTCCAAAAAACCCAACCAAACATTGATATGGGAATCAAGGGGCAATGATTCTCTCAAGGGGGAACCCATTACGGTAATCCAAACGTAGAGGAAGATAATTATGTTGACTCTTAACTTATGAATGAGATATCAATGGGTCCGTTGAATATACGTAGGCAAGTTTGACTCTTGACTTCAATAGGTGGGAACTGACTTTGACCCACAACCCATCTCGATGGGTAAAAAAAAAATAATGAATAGTTTGTCAAGCACAGCATGCATAGGCGATCAAAGAATGCATTAGACATATATAAATAGGCAATCTCGACTCTTGACTTCGACAAAGCAATCAATACTACTTATATTATTGCAGGAGGAGTGTTTTATAGCAGATTATTCGAAGAGGTTGTTTGATTTGTTGATATATTACTATAATAATGAGATTATCATAATAATAAAGTCAGGAATACTATATATTCAATTATATTATGGTAATTTGTGATAACCATGTTCAGTCGAAAACTCATATTACTGGTAATTTTTTTATTACCAACTTTGGGGGTATAGTAATCAACTTAATTATCAATGTTACAAATTTCTCAAAATACTCTTGTATCTATAATTTTGAGTAAATTTAGATTTTAAGTAAAATAAAATTTGAGATTAAAATAATTAAATTATAATATCAAAAATTAATTTGTGTACATTTTCCCAAGATAGTGTTGTATCTAAAATTTTGAGGAATTCACTTCATTCCATGGGGTAATACCCCTCATTCAAAACGAGATTGATTTTGAATTTTTTTTTAAGAGTGGCTCTCTAGAATTGTTTTGATTGGCAATGAAAGGATATCAAAAGACATAGTAATACTTGACCTGTCCCATGGCCCCACGTCATAGCCCAATTAAACATGAATGAATATATTACTATGAACCTTTTCTATTATGATTATCATATGTATATAAACCCTTCGTTCTTGGCATCCCAATCAAGTGAGAGCCATGAAAAACGCCAAGCTCACTAAACTTGATCATATGTTTATAATCATAGTAAAGTAAGATTACCAAACTACCTTTTGTGTCTCACACGATTAGTTTGACTGCCTTGGCTAATGTTTTCTAATCTTACTTACGCATGATCTCGCATGGGATACAAACTCGTTTACATCCGAAAAAACAAATTTTTTTTTTTTTGTGATCACTAGCAACTACTACTTGCCCGATATGGTTGCACTTTGAGGTTAGACCTGTCAAATGGTAAACTGAGCTTAACTACTCTAGCAACATACTAGACATTATAATCGCATTGTGATCATGACATCCAAGGTCAAAGGCCACTCATATGATCATAATCAATCATCCGAACAATTGATGGTCAAAGAATAAAACCTATGTGATTTGATGGGAACGAGTCATGATCGAATACACCAATCTCGACGATGTATGTACGACATATGCTCTGACTATCCTATAGTGTTCCCTAGCACTCTTTGTCAAAATATATGTCATACAAATCCTTATCAATCTTTAATGTTCAATTAATAATTTTTTGATTTGCGAACTATTTAAGTGTATAAGTATTAAACTCTTTTAGTGCTCTTCTCATTATCCCATAATGAATAAAATATTTAACTTAATACACATGGACTATATTGTTTAAAACTTATTAAAATGTCAACACAAGTTTTATATGAACATCAAAATAAATGTTTATTATTAATAATAAAAAACATATAATACAAATGGAATGGCCTAATACAAATATTCTTATTAACATTTAAGGGCATACTCCCAACTGTTGGGTCCAGCCCATTTGGTGGGCTACCATGTAATAAAGTTGGGCTCCAAGGCCCAAGTTAAAAAAAAGAAAAAAAAAACTATGTCAATGAGGAGAAATTCAATTGAGAAGAGAGTGTTCATTAGTGAAACCAAGAGAGGAAGAGAAGAAAGAGGCCGAGCTAGGACAAGACGATCGGACTGCGACACAGCGCCGGATCTCACTCAAATTTCAGGTGGAGAATCCTTGCAAGCATCTTTTCCATTTGATTAGGTTTGATCTTTCTTTTGATCCATATTTGGTGTGTGTTATCCATCCATGATGATGATAATGCTTGATGAATGTTGATGCCATTGGGCATGTGTGTGTCTAGTTTAATCTAGAGAAAACATTGTGATTCTTCATTGACATAGTGGAAATGTTTTCAAGTGGCTCTAGGGAGTCCCGTGGTTTTTCCCTCGATTTGAAAGGTTTTCTATGCTAAATTGAGAGTCTTGCTTGTTGTTGTTTAATGTTTTTATTGTGTGATTAGATCCCAAAATTTGTACTCAAAGAGGGAAGATTTGATCCTAAATGGATAGTTGCACGGCTGCTATAGTGCTCGTGCTTCAGCCTTGCACGACCGTACTTTAACCAATGCAGATTGTAGGTTTCTGAATTTTTTGAGTGCTATAGTACTTTTGTTGCATTACCAGCTACAGTAATTTTTGTTGCAGTACCCGTGCTATTGTATTGTAGATTACATATTTCTCATTTTAGAGTGCCATAGTGCCGTGCTACAGTACTTTCAGGGACAAACACCGTTTGGTGACTATAATCGTCTCGTTTCTCCCCAACACCAACCACAGTCATCATGTTACTTGTAGCCATTGCATGCCCTTTTCTTTTATTTACTTCAAGTGCTCTTAGATTATGCATATGTTGTGATGTACTAGTAGCATGCCAAATGATGCGGAAGCAAGCTTGAGAGAAGGTATTAAAAAAGTTATTTTCGACATGTGTTCATTCAACTTGGCTTGAGAAATTAATTAAAGAATACTGTCATCTTCAATTTATTGTCTTCGTCTTCTTAATATTTTTGAAAATTTTTTTATTCTAATTAGATTATTAATCAAGCGTATTCTACAATTGGTTTAAGGAAATATCAATTGCTAAATTATCCTAGAGTCATGCTAGCTATTATAATGATGGAAATCTCAATTATTTATTTCTCTTAGTCATCCAAAGAATTGTAGATTTAGCAGAATTATAATTTAGTTATAAATAACTCTAGTCATGATATGGTTCTTTTGATGAGTAAGTAGAGGTTTGTTTTTTTTGGTGAAGATGATTTCACAGATTGTTTCTTAGAATAGATGGAATGCAGTAGCAGAATGGTAGTGTTTATCACTACTTATTAACTTAAGGAAGCTCTTTGGGAACATTCGAAGGTTCCTCAAAACAGGTTGGATGTGTCTTCTTTCTCTTCAATTGGAAAATTGTCTTAACATTTTCTGTTCCTATAATTGATTTTTTTTTGTACGTGCTTTCAAGCAATACTTGTGCTATTTGTCATCTAATGTTCCTCTTTTGGTTTCTCCTTTGGATTCTCATCTACGTCTTTATCTGGGCAACCAAAAAAAAAAAAAAGGGTCTTTCAATTGTAAATAGCTACATATTATCAATCCAAGCATGTTATCAAACCTTGTGAATACATGTATATATGTCTGTTTTTGTTACTCAGAAACAGTTCAGGTTTAGAATCCAAAGACAAGTTCTCCTCTTCTCATGGCATCAGCTTCAAAACTGAATAATCAAATGGAACCGCTAACAAACACAATTCAAATAAAATGTATTCTGTCATTATCACAATAGAAGTTAAATACACCGAAAATCAACACCTTAAATACAAGCATGTAACTTTACAAGTGAGTACAAACAAAGGAACTTAGTACAACCATGAAAGGTCTTGCTTGTAAGACACAGACCTTGCAGTTCCTTGAACACCATGCTCAGAAATCTGCGGGCAGTCCTCTACGATCAATGTTCCTAGTTTTCCTGAACCCACAAGCGGCTTCAGACCATCGTCAGTCACACCCAAACATTTGCATAGCTTGAGAGTATTCAAATAAGGGAAGCTCATCACCAACATGATCCCCTCATCAGTAATTTCTTGGCATTTGACAAGCTCCAGGTGTTCCAAAAAATGAGCGGTACAAAGAGCTGCCAAACCCACATCATTGAAGAAGCAACAACTGTTAAGCACAAGCACTCGAATTGGACAGCTTTCGATCAATGCGAGGATGCCATTCTGAGTGAAACAGGAGATCGACGGGAATTCTCCGTCAGAAAAACATAACTCTACTTCTTCAAGCATACTGCATCCTTGAGCTAATGCCCTCAGAGTATCATCAGTCATCTGCGACGGACTATTTACTAAAACTGGAGCCAAGAACTGTGAAGGAAGATGGAGTGATAAGCATTTCAGGTTTTTCGAGCATTGACTCAATGCAGCCATATCAGCATCTTTGACACCAATACACATGTCCAAGTGTAGCCTCTCCAAAGACCTGCATTTTCCAAGCACAAATGAAAGCCCTCTACCTGAAGCTATAATACAATTCATCAAACTAAGTTCCTTCAACTCGTCGCAAGAAACCTCCTGTTTCAGCCATCTATCAACAGAAATGTTATTGCAAATCTTCGGATACCGATAATAAGCATCCACCTCAAACTCCAAATGCTTAAGTTTTCTCCATCCAAGACCTAATTTTGTGAGGTCGTCCTCACCGATAGCCCTACAGTTCTTAATGACAAGGTCCTCAAGAGCTCCAATCCTGCCGAGATACTCCAGCCACTCCACACTGCTGACTTTCATACACCGAATCAAATGGAGGGTGTTTAGCTTCTTACAGCCAACAACAAGGGATAGAATACCATTTGAACTGATAGCCGGAGCAAAATTCAACTTGAAAGACATAAGGTTCTTGCAAGAAGCCAAATAACCAAGACCAGTGTCATTGATGAATGAACAAAAGCTTAAGGTTAGTTCAGAGAGTGAATGGCAATGAGAGGAGATGACAAGGAGGCCTTGGTTATCTAGTTGCTTCCCCAAATTGGACATCCAACCAGAGTATATGATTTCTATCTTCTTCATGTTCGGAAATCGAATGCATAGTGAAGTCAATGCTTCAGTAGCTGGATGTAATCCACAGCCAACCCTCAAGAAACTCCTCTGTTCTCTTTCTATTGAGTATATGTATTTGCTCACAAGAGAGAGTGAGTTTCTGTCACTAGTTTTATCAATTCTCCTAAAAATCTCCATTAGCAACAGTTCAGGAAGTCTTTCCATTGCAACTTAAACTCTAATCTAATCTGCAAATAGGAACATATAAACACAATTATAAATCCCAATCAAAATTTCAGTATCAGAATCCTTCAGTACTCTGATACTGAAGGATCGGAATAGTGAAAGAATCTAACAATCTAACATGCAACATAAGGTATATACTATCTAGAAGACGAGAAACAAGAACAAAAATTCAAGAAAGAATGATTCAGAAAATACTGAAAAAAAAAAAGTTTTGCAGCTTTGATCTGACCTTTGATTGAATGGATTTGCAGCAATGGAAGATTGTCTTCAAGGAAAGGATGAATGAAGATGGAGAAGACATGAAAAGAGGCTTTCCTTTTTGGTTGGTAAAGAAGAGCAATCAGTGAGTTTATGATATTGTTCACCATTTGTTTTCGTAAATTATATAATTTCAGGGGGCTACTTGAAAATTTGCCGAACTTTATCTTCTTGGACTGGATTTTGGTTGAGCTGGAAAGGGATGATGCAATCGGCGACCGCCATCCATCTACTCCGCCTCCTCCGATCGCCGCCTCCCAATCCTCTTTCCCGTTCTCTTCTCCATCGCCGCCCTTTGCCATTGCTTCGATCTTCCTCCGCGGCGGGTCCTAATGGCGTCGGCGCCGTGGGCTCTTACAAAACTCCCAAACCCCAGCGCGATTTGCTGCGCGAATGGGTTTCGGAAAACGATGGTTTCGTCCGGATCCTCCCTATCTACGTCGGTGGATTCTCCTTGCTGGCTGTCCTTCTCAATCGCGCCTTTTCCAGCATCCCACCCGTCGCTGATGCTTCCAGGTCTTTTTGGATGATTTCTACTGTACTTCTTTGCATTGATTGAATTTATTATGTTTTTTATCTTGGCTGGAAGTAGATAGAGATATCATCATGCTTGAAAACATCAAGGAACAGCAAAGGGACAAGCTTCAGTTATTAGGCTGTAATTTTTAGATGAATTGTGATGCATGTGAGGCCTATCTTTAATTTGGTATCAACTATATCACTTTTAGAATATTGTTTTTTAGATTTTTTTAATCATGGCTGCAGTCAAATTGGGGACAGTCTTACATAATTTCATATTTTTCTTCTTTTATTGGTTGATTAATGCTCAGAAGATGTGTTTTAGGAGATAATGATAACGCATAGGTTTGTTTCTTGAATGCTAAGCGCGGCTTTCTTGGAAACCTATGGAGGGTTGCATGAATTAGTGACCCAAACCGCATTGGCATAAATAAGGTTTTAAAGAGTTACAAAAACTTCTTGCATTTAAAAAACTTAATTGTATATTCTAGCCACTATTATGTGTATGATGCCTGAAACTATGTTCAAGTTTAAACTTAGTTCTTTTTTTTTTTTGTCAACCACTAAATATCAAAATTTTAACATGAATGCCAGAGTGCATGTGCAAGTAAAAGCTAATTTGAACTGATTTTTTGGGGTGGTATAACAGAATTCATATTGAATTTAAGTAATAAGACAGGGAATTGAGAATGTGATTATTTTTAATATTTTCTTTCAAGTTTGTTCTTATATTCTTTTCATAAAGCTGGAAAAAGGAAAAATCATATTCCCAAACTAACATATGTGAAATTCGAACCAATGAAACTACTTCCAGGCTACTTTGCTGGGGACATTTGGAATGGTTACTTCGCATTTGTGTTTGTTAACTAAATTCTGTGAGAGAGGAAAAAAACTTACATGGATTGGTTTTCATCTTAACAGCTCACAGTCAAGGGCAGACATTTTATCCCTTGCTTTGGCAGTAACTAATATTCTGGCTGGCCTGGTATGGGTGTCAATTCGACCAAAGAATATTTCTCCGGTGAGCCTTACATGCTGCAGGTTAAGTTAATCTTTTTCTTTTTTAGTTTTCCATTTCTTTTATAAATTTTGGTGAAAAATGACCATGCCTAATATTATTTGGAAATTTATGCTTCTGAACTTGATATCAGGTTGTTCTTCATGGTGTAGAATGTCGGCGGTTAAATCCTCTAATTTCTGAACGTGCAGTTCTTGAAATGCTATGGTACAACCTCTTAGAATCAAGTTAGTTGCTGGTTATCATTCTTTTTCTGATATATATAGATATATATTAATGAAACCATAATTGTGGTTCATTCATTGCGAAGAACACAAAATAGCCTTTTCATTCACTTTGAATATCTTTTAATGTACTTGAACACTTCAAGTTATCCTTTCGATGTGCACTTTGAATTTGATCCTTTTTTTTTCAAGGTATAGTTTTTACCATAGTCTCTTATTCGTTCTAGATGTGTCTTAGTAGAGGGGCACTTGTGATGCATTCATGAGTAGATAAACATCTCTGGTCAATGCAAAAATGTTCTTTGGCTGCATACAGAAGGTCTGCAATAACAACTTTCCAAATATGGATTTGAACTAACCCTTTGTTGCTCAATGTCTATTTGTGGATGCTAGGAAAACTATCCCAAGGAACACAAGGTCATTTCTCATTTGTTTGGAAGTAATGGAAAGTTGTCTGTTGAGTAGTATATTCCATGAATTGCTGAATTAGTATAATTAAGTGTTCAGTGAATAGAAAAAAAAAATTATAAATCATAACTAAGGATAAGTTACTTTATATAATAAGCAAGTATGGATAAAATACGCTTATGATGCAGGAGCATGAAGGTTGATGCTATTGATATTTTGCATTTTGCAAGTTAACTATCAAAATATCATGAGGCAAATTTACTTTGATCTTTTGGCTTTATTACTTTTTGACTTTCCATGTTCTATTTTATATTTACTTCACCCATTTCATTTTTTTATGTGGATACATTAAAGGGGTGTTTGGTTGGGGGAGATAAAATACACTTAAAGGAATTTGTTTAAAACTTTAGGTTTGAGGGAAATTTTTTATTTAAGCCAACGCAAGCTTGATTTAATTAACACTAATAAAAACTTGATATTTTAAAATTTAATTTCACTTTTCTAAATAATAATTAATAAGTTTACAAAAGTAATTATTAAATATATTTATTTATTGATAAAATTTTATAAAAAAATAAAATTAGTTATCCAAGGTTGTTTGCTTGAGGGAATAGTACTTATCTCCAAAACAAACATTAAGTCTTGTTATGTGGTTTAACTCTTTGAGCTTGTCCTATTGTTTGTAACACTTCATGATAACCTTCTTCTACATGAGATTGCTTCACATCTTGTAACCAAGAATTTGTTAAACCGATTCTTACCTAATCACCCATTACTCTGGTAACAAAGACACCAGTTGTGAACACAACATTCTTTGCTTTTCTCTAGCATGCAGTGCTGAGATGGCTATTTTTCTCAATTCATGTTTGATAACATTTCTTTATAATATGCATGCTCACCTCAACAACATTGTTTGACAAATTAATTCTGATAGGGCATGGGAATCTCTGTCAGCCGCGACCTGTTGCAGATCTTTAGTAGTTGTGTATGATAGCAGTTGCATTCTTCAAATTGGTGTTGCGGCTGAATCCCCCTTAGAAGATGGTGATGCAATGGATGTTCATGTGAAGCAACTACTTCAAGGTTCACTTTGCAGAAGTGCCATGGAATCTCAAAAGCGTATGAGTTTTGCCAGTATTTGTTTTTGAGAGAACACAAGTTCTTGTGTTTGTGTTTCCTTGCTGAGATAACCTGAATTTTAGTTTAACACCATCTTTATACAGAAAGCTACCTGGCAAATCTCTCTCTTTATCCAGGCAAATCTGAGCTCCCCTTTTTACCTGCAAATACACAGGTATAAAAAATAGCATATTTTAATGGATAATTGCCTTTTGGGAATTTATGAATTCACTGTTGTATCTTTCGTTGTATGCTTGTATCAGATTCTTAACCAAGGGAAATTTGAGGGGAATACTTAAAACCCTAACACTTCTTGGTGGTAGTTAGAGCATTATTCTTTAGTTACCTGGTTTATGTCATTCTGCTGGTAACAGTCCTCGAGATATGTTGCAAGGTTATGATAGAGTATGATTGAGAGAAGACATAATTATAAACAAATGATTCATTAGCCTGGAATTTTGTCATCATAATTTACATAAATAGATGTAGCTCAACTTATCTACATACAAGCACCATAGATGGAAGGCACTAGTGCTCCTAAGTGCAGTGTAATTTAGTTTTTACACTAGCTACTAGCTTTGTTTACTGCCAACTAGCTTGAACCACAGGGCTAGACCCAAGGCTTTTATTTAAGAAATATTGTCTTAATTTTGTATCTTCTGCTGCTCTCATTCGATTATCCTATGCCTGTTCAAATAATTTTACAACACCCATCAAACTAAATAAGCTTTTTTTGGGTTTATCCCTAAATTCTGATGTTGGCTCACATGCAATTTTCCATTTAGTCGGTTATCTTGCAGCCAATTGGGGACAAGGGAGTTGCAATTATTGGTGGAAATACTATAAGGGGATTCAACAATACTGATCAGGTACTTGAGACATTGGGATACTTTACTGTCAGTTTTTCTTATGTAATGATATTTTACTCATTTCATATTCCTTGTGTGCTCATCATTTCCATATTACTGTTGCGGATCCATTTATGGCTTCCACTATCTTCTTCAATGTGAATTGCCATATCATGCTCTGGTATATATCTTCTGAAACGAAATTACAAGCCTAGTGTTGATGGCTTCCGTGGTTGCAAGAACCAACATCTTTTTGTTGATAAGACGAATAAAGGCTGAAAGCAAAACAAGCAACTAAGACCAGATGGTATAATAATAGTTGGTCAACCCTCACATGGAGAGAAGCACAAACTGCAGAGGGTTTGCTCGAGTGATATAGAATATGAGGTCCCACCTACTATGTCAAAACAGATACTCTAAAATTTTGATAAAATATTGCCACGAAAAGTGATTTTAGAGTGGAGAGGCTAGATACGTGGCATTGTACACGAGTAACTCAAATAAAATGCTCTGGCTGTTGTGGAGGTAATCAAGATGGAGCGGAAAGTTCATGTAAATCTTGTTTATAAGAGGATATTAAAGATTGGATAATTAAACGTAGAGAGGATTGTCTGAACATCTTTTGAGGGAGCTTTCCAGTAAGCATGTGGATTTGCAAGCATCCCCATTTAGATCTAACAAATTAAAGGAGTATTATGCATGGAGCAGTTGAGCAAAATCATTTGCCAAACCAAGTGACCTCAGTTACTTGTGAAGCATCTAATGATCGATGGTCTGAATACCCTTAGAGGATCAGATCTTAGGAAAGCAGTAGGAATAAATGGTAATGCATACAGATATTGAGTAAAACAGCTTCAGTTATGGGAGCAAATCTTGTCCCCATTCTGGACATTAGCATGGGAGAGAGAAAAGTTCTTGCTTACTTTCTGTTTGTAAAAAATTCAGTGAACTATCACGGTAAACATATGCCATGCAGTAACTTAGTGACCAATTGGTCCAACATCCAATTTGAGTTGTCTAAAATTGGAGAAAAAAATATACAAGCAAGGTTTAGCTCTTCAAGGATTCTTAAAAAGGCTTACAAATAGTTTTACCAGAAGTTCTACAAATTTCTGTGTCCCCTCTATGTGCATAAACCATCTTAGGTTACGGCAAATACCTACCACTATGTCGAAAAGGCTAAAGATCTGGCTAAGCGTACTCATGGAGAATCATGATACCTAATGGAGTGTGTATACTGGAAAAGGGTATCTCTCAGTATCTCAGATTAACCCTGCTTGGCCAAAAATGCTCAAGATCCACACAGTGCACAAGTTGGAGTCATAGTGAGCTGGAATAGGGAGAACAGAAGATAAGCGTTAGAAAGGTCAGGGAGAATTTATATAAATCTCCATGGGAAAGTATCCGATATTTATCAGGTGGTAGTGATCATTGAGCAATAGAGAAAACTCGATGTAGTTGCTTTCTTGTGCTAATGAAATAACGTTATCAATGTGGGGTGCACCATGCTTTCAATTTCATGGAGAAAATGTGGTATCCACGTCTGGACATCAACATACTATGCTAGTTGCCATCCTCAAATAAATTGCAAGCAAGCAGCAGAAGCAGCTCAGTGACTATACTTACTACATCAGCTAGTGGATTCTCCTTTCAACTGCATGAGAAGTTACTGCCTGAAGTACTCATATTGTTTGTTATGGCTGAAAGCTGATGTTAGAAAATTCTGGTACATGACAATTTCATCATGCAATTCTCTGGTTTTTTATGGCTTAAATGAAGTGTTGACTTGCATAATAGATGAATTATTGATGTTGCATATTGCATTGAGAGATTCTTGATTTTTAATACTTCTGCCATTTGGTTTTGTCTTGATGCTTATGGCTGTCATTTGCTTTGCACAAGCTATGCGTAGTGCCTCAATAAGTACTTTTACTGCCTGTGCTTTATGTTCCAATTGGGATTAGTCTGGCACATTGTTATGTTTGACCATCTGTTGCGGATAATTTTTGTGCGTTATCATGACTTTTATTTTTTTCCTGAAAGTACTCTGTATTTCTTTTTGGTTCTTTTCATTGATCATTTAATATTATGTTTTATTTTGGTTCTTAGAATTTTGAATGAAAAATAATTGATGACTGTTATTCCCATTCCAAACTTTCAGAGAAAAGACTTACCATTTTTTTCAATTTAACATAACTGTTGAAGGCCAAATCTTGATAAAATTACTTGCTGATAATTGCAGGCATGGATCACGTTAATTGCTGAGAAGCTGGATGCTACACTTTCGACTTCTTGAGATATCCTTGTGCATTCCATTCTTTGTATCCCATTTTACTTCCCCATTGTACACTCATTCTTCAGGAATTTCAGGTAAAAATTCTCATCTATGCAAAATACTGTTTTGGGTCTCTCTCACCACATTAGAAACTAAATCTCGAGTAACCTTCTACATTTTAGATGTCATCACAAAGAGAAAGGAACAAAGATATGTGAACTTGGACGCATGGCAGTCACAGGGGAGAGATACTTTGCCCCATATGTTAGATCATCCTAAAGAGACAGGTCCGAGAAATTTCCACCCAAGATTTAATAGCTGGTCCAATCTTATCCTAGCAAAGCCTGATCCGCATGTTATGCTTAAAAGGTTTATGAGTATTGATGTAATCCTAGCAGGCAATCGGTTCTTTTTTTTCTTACCATTTGAGGTTGTTTTTGTCTATAATCTTAACAATGTTGGTTGTGTGAACTGTAAAATTGGCAAATGTGGTATTATCAGTCATCATTGACATTGTTGTATACCATGACGATTTTATCAGAGAAACATAAGCATGCATTAAAAACAGCTGCATATGCCTATCAGACCGCTTGATAGAATCAGGATTTCGCCACTTTTTTACCCCTGTTCTACATGCATTGTTGCTGTCTAGTGCAAGCAAAGTTGGTTTTTTTTTTTATTAATGAATTGGTCAAAGTTGCCATTGGGTATCTTTGGCTTTAATATTTTTAACGGATCGTAATGTGGCATTGTCCTTAGTCTGTTTTTCAAGTTAATTTTTAGATAGGTCACTTAACTATAATAGTGACCCAAACTTCAATGCACAGTAAAATGTTCACTATTTTTAATTTTATTTCATTGGGAGGGTGATCACTGGAAAATCCTTGTCAGTCCTCCTCTTTTGATACATTATCCACCCTCTTTGGCCTAGATGCCGCAACGGCAGCTACCATTAAAATTGATGTATCAAGTCAGATCGCAGCATGTCATCGAACGAGTGTGGATGACGTGGTTGCTAATGTGAAAATTAATAGATGCCACGTTAGCTAGAGAGGATGGATGATGTGGTTGCTGATGTGGCAATAACAACCATAAAAATTGATACATCTAGTTAGATACTATGCCCGCTAGAGAAAATAGATGGCATGGTGACATTTGGTTGATGTGGACAAGCCAAAGAGGATGGATGATATGTTAAAAGGAGGATTGACAAGAATTTTCCGACTATCACATTAACAATTTGAATACTGAATCTCTCCGCTGATTGTTCGGTGAAACAAAATTGAAGATGAGTGATTATTTTTATGCAAATTGATGTAAGACTATAGTTGAGTAGCATATTGAAAAATTAATCTCCGTTTGGTCCATATTTCAAACTTGGGTTAAAGGACTTTGCTTGGAAAGTAATGCCAAATAAACTTATTAATGGTTTCTTTTTGTGTATAAATATTGCCAGTTTTAAAAGATGACCACCATTTATAGAAGATATACTCTTTCGTATGTATGATAATCATCTAGTAGATTAATTAAGGATATCGTTAATGGTTATACCATTAAAGAATTTAATGTCTATGTCATCTCATTAATATGTTAAACTCTTACTCCCTCCTGGTTGGAGTTGGTGTTGTCTTAAAAAAAATTCTTCAAATTAATTATCATTTTAGAGTTCCAAGATAAGATTTATTTATTTTTTTCCAACTTTATCCTTATTCAGTTTTCTATTAAAGAAATCTCAATTTCTCAAAACGTATAACTTTTCAAAACTTTAAATTGAAAATTTTGGTGGCAAAGCATGTGAATTATTTTGAAAAGAGTAATTGGTAAAAAAATCTTAATAAAAGAATTATTTTTAATTATGATTAAGTCTCAGCAAAAGGTGGTTTGGTCATTGTGTTAATTTTTATTTTAAATTTAAAATATTTATCACTATTTTTAATTTGCATGCATGAGGTTAAAACGACATAATTCAAAACATAAAGAATACTTATTAGACTATTTGTTCTAATAATCATACTATAATATGGGATTTACGATCATTTTATTCATCATTTCCGTTGTTCACATTAATATTTCACAACAAATAAAATTTTCTAATTAAATTATTTTATTATTTTAAAAAATTAATTATTTTAAAAAATATATAAATTTTACAAAATTACATATTATTAATTTGTTAAAGATGATTTAATTCTTGGTTAATAAAAAATTTTAATTTAATTTAAAAAATTAAAATTATGTTGCTATATATATATATATATATATATATATATATATATATATATATATAGGGTAAATTTATTAGGATGCCATTGTGTTATGGCCGGTTTTCACTTTGATGCTTGTATTTCAATTTGTTTTTTTTTCGGTCACTGGTTATCGATTTATATTCACAGGGGGGGGTCACTCGGGAAATTCCGGGCGAATCTTGATGTGGTGTAGCCGGAAATGCCACATCGGTTGTAATAAACTCGAGCTTTACGTCCGTGTGGCAACGCCACGCAAGAATTGTCCACCTCGAGCACAACTTACCCACGTCAGCATCCAGGCTCAGCACACCTGCTTCCTCGACGGGATGCCCTTGGATCACAACGCTAAGGAATGCGGGGAGAAACACCGGGAGGGTCGGCTCAAACAAATGGCAATTATATTGGGGGCATGCTTGAGAGGAGGCCCTTGGTGTGGACTGTAAGGGAAGTTAAAGAGTGAGGGAGATAAGGAGTGGGGGAGTAGTAGAAGAGGGATGCAGTTTTTTTTTTTTTTGGATTCCCATGTTGGATGGTTGTGTGAATCACTGGCAGTTACTTAGATTCATTGATCTTTCTCTCAATTATTTTATGTTTTCAGTAGAAATCAGATATGGGAATGAATAAAAAATTGGAATTGACCTTCACTATTGAAATCCTAATGTAACTGTTGAATTGTCATTCCTCTTCTTATTAACCTTTTGTAGATTTATCATGTTTAACAATTGAACACAATCCATCCTAAATCATAACATTAATTGTTTATGATTTTTATTTTTCTCAAATAGATTTGTGTTTTTTTTTAATACACTTACCTGATCAGAATCAATAGTGAAAATACTTTTCATTGCTGATTCTCCCCCAAGTTTTCAAAATATTTTGATATTTTACCCACAAGTTTCAAATATCTCTAAACACTTACTTTTTTTTAGCCATATGTTGTGTCTAAACACAGTCTATTCTCATATCTTTATAAGATATAAGACAAATGTGAACGCTTAGTAAACACTCTACAATTCTTGACCAACAAATGATTTCCTCTGGGGGGTTGTGGTATAGGTTAAGATAGTATTTACAATAAATAAGTTGGGACCACCACCAAGAGTAGTCAAGATCAATTTTCCTGCAAATTTCCTGCAGATTTTTTATGTTTATGCAATACTGAACTATCAATAATAACAAGTTAACATATCTGAACTATCAATAACAATAACTTTACATAATTGAACTATCAATAACAGAATTTCCTGCAGATTTGCATAATCTTGTAAATGCAGTACTGAACTAAATGAATGAATACAAGTTCAGTACTTTGCAGTTTTCATGTAAAGTATTCAGATACATACTTGCCTTGTTCTAGACCCCCCTCCCCCCCCCAAAAAAAAAAAAAAAAAAGCATTACTCACAAAACCCAAAGAGAGTTGGGTGGGAGCAAACAAGTCCTGAAACAAAAAAAAATACTTGTGTCCCCACTCTGGTGCCTGCAAAAATTTAAAAAACTCCCCCACTTGCAGCAGTGCAGTTATGAACCTGCTTTATGGTCTTCCACCTGCACTACTCTCCCCAGGGCTTGGTGGAAGGCAAACTTTTCTTCGTTTTCCTGGTCCACTTGCTTTGACTCCCAAATTGCTCCCCAGCTCCTCAGTGTTGGCTGCAGCTGTTCTTTCTTCTACAATCTTGAACACAGGTGGTCTTGCTGCCAAACTTTTCCTTGCCTGGGTTTTGGTGAGGAGTTGTTTTTTCCCTTCCCCCTTTCAGTGTTGGTTGTTACCTCTTAGTTTCTGCATTCTTCAACACAGGTGGTCTGGGTGGAAAATGCTTTCTTGCCTGTGATTTGGAGAGGAGTTGCCTATTGCTGCCTTCTGGTTTACTGCCTTTGGCTTTGTCAGACTTGATATTTTCCTCATCCCTTTCAGCGTTGAATGCAGGTTGTCTTGCTGGCAAACTCTTCCTTGCCTGTCTTTTGGTGGTGAGTTGTTTTTTCACCATCATCTCCTTCACTGTTAAGACTATAATCTGAGTCTTGGATCTCACTATCCCCATTACTTTCCTGTCCTCCATCTCTACTTGCAGCTACCTCATCAACCATTTCATCAACCTCAGCCTGATATACACCCATACCACTTCCATGCATTGCATCCTCCTGCACATCCTGAGCTGCTTCCTCCACTCCAACTTCATGCTCAAAATCATTCAGACCAATTCCCCTGTGGTTTGTGTCCATGTGCTCATCCTGGACTTCATCTTCTTTATCTTCTAAATCTAAATGATATGGTCCAGCAAACTGTCTTGCACTTGGCACATGCCCTGCTAATTGCACACCAGTCCGGACATCCGTAGCATACACCCTCACAAATATACTAACAAGCCTTCTCTCATCAACATCCTTCCACATCCTAATGACATCCTCATCAGTTTTAATTTTTTCCATGACACCAGTTTCGCCCTCCTCTCACCAAAAGCTACATCCCTCTACACACACTCCCAAATCCCTCGCCATGTCTAGAAGCTCTAATCTAGAAATACAATCAGCCTCACAAAAATCAATAACACCTGCCAAACTATAACCACTGCATTCCTCAATATCAGTAAGTCCATGATACATGTTTATTGAGAAGTATTCAGCTGTTGGCACTGCGGAGATCAAGAGTGCGGATGAATAGAAAGCAAATAAAGCGATAATTACAACAGTAAAGATCCAATTACAAACCACATGACAAAATAACTTACAATATTCGGGAGCTTGCTCTTCTGCAACTCGTTTGCGCCAGCCGGTAGCCATGGTGCTCTCAGTGAGTTCTTGCACGCCTAAACGCCACGAGTCGAGAATGGAGGCCTTCATAGTTCCTCTAGTCGATTCCACTACCCCTTACAGTGACGATCAAACTTTCTGATGACCAGAAAGAGTTCCGGCGGCGTACAGGTTGCTCCTCCTTTCTTTCTTTTCGGGTAAAAAGGCGAAAATAGGGCCTGGGGTTAAGCTGAAATGGGGTTGATCTTCACATCTTGCTGCTGAACTGGATGCTGACGTGGGTAAGTTGTGCTGAGGTGGACAATTGCTGACGTGGCATTGCCATAGTGGACGTAATGCTGAGTTTATTACAACTAATGTGGCATTTCCAGCAGCCACATCAGCAAGATTCGGCCAGAATTTCCCGAGTGACCTCCCTGTGAATATAAATCGATAACCAGTGACCGAAAAAAAACAAATTGAAATACAAACATCAAAGTGAAAACTGGCCATAACACAGTGGCATCCTAATAAATCTAACCTATATATATAATATATATATATATATATATATAATTGAAAGAAAACGTTTTATATAAAAAAATGAAAAAAATTAAAAAAAATATAGGCCCCCCCCTTAATCATTGAGTGTTTATTAAATGCTTTGAAAAGCACCATTAAAAATGCTCTAAGCTTTGATATCATGTTAGATGGAAATCATCTGGGATCATCTTAAGCATTGATTATAACACCTTTTTTTTAAAATGTTAATATATTCTAACTGGTTATATTACAATAAGCCGTTTACTGTAATTTAGTTTAAATATAACATAGAACATTGTTAAGCCAACAATATTTCAAATGTTGCGCTAGTGTTATTTTATTTAACTTAATGATATTTAAGCCAAATTGATAGTACTAATTTAACATTCACATCATTAGAACTATCTATTTCGTCTAAAATTCATTTCTTTTCTTTATTTGTGTATGTACATGATAGAGTCCTTTTAGGTTTTCAGTAGTTGATATAGTAGAAAAGAATTTTTTTACCCAAGAAAATAGTTAAAAACACACACACATGTCTAATTCATTCATTTTTAATCTAGGGCCACGAGAAAAGGAAAGCCAAAATACTATAGATAAAATGCTTAATTGGTAATTTACTCATATTTTCTAATTAAACATCTCAAATCAATCCCGCTTAATCCATTAGATGTAATTATTTAAATAAATATATTTATTATTTACAAAAATCAAATTTATTTTTTACAAAATTAAAATTTTCATTTCAAATGTTTATTTTTGGTTAATATTAATTGAGCCAAAATGTATCATGGCATAACAAATTCTCTAAAGAAATTTTTTAAAATGATTTCCTTAAACACAAATTTTCACTGACCAACCGAACACAATATGTTAAATTAATGCTAATTGCCAAATAAACCGCATCTCCCCTGAGTGTAATACAACCTTACAAATACCCAATTCATACACATGTTATTCACCAAAAAAATAAGAGTAAAGCATACTCTATTTAAACACAACCTAAATTAATCCATAAGGCCTAATCAAGCACCAGTAAATTCCTGGTTGTTCCAAAATGAATTAAAAAAACAAGAACACCAGATTGACTAGATGAGAAGAAAAAGAGAGTCTTCAGAGCACTTAAAATGTGTTATTTAATCTAATTCATAAAACAATAACTTCCATTATTCAATTGCAACAAACATTGTACAAATTCACACTACATTGTCCAATAATAATATACAAACTGCAAATAGTCCCAGCATAACACTACATGTATAATGACTGGAGTCTCACAAGTTCAATCACATACGTAATACATCTGCATACAGATACAAAAGCATATGCCTGCGTATTTATCTCACCAATATGAAAAAAAATATGCATGCGTCTTTGTCTCACCAATGTGGCAAAAGAATAATCGTATACTGTGGTGGGGTTCCTGCAGTAACTCATGTAGCAAACCGATCAACTTGCGGCAAACAATTCCATTATTCTACAGACATGTAACACTAAACAATGGAACAACCCAGCCAGCAAAATATCTGCAGCAATACAGTCATGAGTAGGGTCAAGTTGTTGTTCATCACTTTATATGCAAGAATATGCCGAATAAAACGAAGAAGATAATTTTAACAAAGTGACAACATGAGATAATGAAAATATGTTGAGTATTCTGAATAACAAGCTAAAGTAATTCATTATATGTGCCTGCAGGAGTATACCCTGATACACCATATATGCAATTCATGCTAAGTTGCTGAACGTATATCCAAAACAGTATTTCATTTTGATCCTTGACACCGTGAGAGGCACAAATACAACATTCATTCTTAATATTATTTCCTGGACATAATTGTGATAATAAATCAGTTGGTTTTTACAGAGTTAACCAGACATGTTTATCAAAAAGAACAAAAATGCAAGAAAACGGTTGCCACTTGATACAATTAATGATATGACAATTTATAGATGTATGCAATCTATAACTTGTTAGTTCATCCACCTGCTCATAAAACAAAATCAATAAGTTCTCACATATTATATTCTCACACCAAATTAGCTAGAATCAGCAATGGGTGAGTGGGATTTTCAGGATAATATGGTCGATAATTTTGAAAATGCTTCTTAGGTTCCCCAAATATCCAGATGCACTTGACAAAATAGAAAGATTGCAAGTATTTATGAGCACAGAATATTTGCAAAATTTCATGAATAAACTAATTTAACAATAACAACTTCATGTGGTATCGTACCCTTCATGATCAAAATTGTGAATATATAATTCATGTACTCCTGTTGGCCAGACACACTAGAGCAGATGTTCCTGGCCAGAGACCATCCTTCCTAGTGTAAGAAGATTATCATCATCTTCAGGGTTTCCATTTCATTATGCCATATCTGATGTTCAGAAGTTATAAAGCACAGCCTCCTTCTTTACTTAAGTCTGTAACCGCTAAGATTTTTGCATGTCATGACGCATATGTCAGCTATGATTTTGGTGATTCCAAATTTGATCAAATCTCAAGGGTACTCCCATTATTTTAATTACTCAAACCTTATTAAATAGGAGGACAATTCTATAGATAGCTAAGGAATAAGACTTTCAGATTCAGCCAAATAATACCCGGAGATTATATATATAACTTGTTCACAATTACCTTATTTATTTACCTACATATTTAATTGTGCCAATATACAAGCTCAAGTAACAATTTTCCTACTTTAAATTGACATATTAAATGAAAATTTTATGATCTCTTGATTTAAAACCTTTACATACTCATCTTTCAAGCATGTAATCATTTTAAGGTTAGCATTTCCAAATTCTTAAATACTACTGACCTCCAGTATCCTAGTGTCATTTTTCAGATTTTTTTTTTGGCAGATTTTTGTTGTCTTCTCTTCCTTTACTTGACAGACTTACAAACTTTCAGTTCTTAAATTGTAAATGTTCCTCGTTCCTGAAAATTGCCAACATAGAATTAAACAACCACTCACACACTCAACATTCCTATGTCCTCAATAAAACTCAGAAGTGGCAGCCATCATCCAATCAATAACTTATTGACATCATCGGTATCTCAATTACCAAACAAAAAGAGAGAGATGATATTATCAACCTCTAAAAGTTCTTCATTAACATATGCACACACTCACATGTACATAATCACATATGCATATCTACATATAAAGAGATACACATGTATGTGTATCTCTTATGTATGTGTGTGTATGAATATGCATATCTGAATATATATACACACTCATGCATTCATGCAACATACAATTACATATGCATAAGAAAACTATTCTATATCTAATAGTGATGAGTGCTCTATTCTAACACTTCAGGTTTATCTTGATGCCCAGTTCGCATATGGTTCCACTCACAAACAAGAACATTTTTGTCGATTTTGACTGTTTGTGGCATTTAATTAATAAAAATTTGTTTGTAAGATCACATTATCAATAATTTTTACAAACTTTTTTATTTTCAGCATGCTCCAAAACAATGACTCTTGAGAATTTAGATGTCAGCTTTATTGAAACAAGAGTGCTTTATTGGTCGAATTAGAAATTTTTTTGTTAGAACAGAAAAAGGCAATTGATCAAACAAAATGTCAAAAGCACTCTACTTAGGCTATAAGAATAACCCAAAAAAGGAATCGGGCAAGTAAATTTTGCAATAATAAATCATCCAAATCATAATCCACAGTAAGTAGATTACTAATAAGAAGCACCTGGTGCATTTGTGTGCGTGCTATACTTCATTGCAACAAATCTATGGTGAATATGACAATGAATCCAGAAATTGAGTTGCTTACCTCATTCAACAAGTTAAACACCTGATCAGATGAAGCAGAAGGGTTATCTTTGCTGTTCTTGTTTATGCCCGTAAATGAAATTTCTTGCTGCTGGTAATGATTTCTGAAAAAAAAAATCATATATGCTCCAATATGCCATGCAACTTCGGAACCCTCCGGCGAAATAATGGCTCAAGACGGAAGGATGAAACACCACTTATCCACCTTTTAGCATCATACATATCATTCCAAGCCTGAACTATCTCATCAATCTTGAATCCCAATCCTGCAATACATGTTGCCACAAGTTACCTCGTAGGTACTCTAGAAGTTGATTGATGTATTCAACCAGGTTAATTAATTAGAAACCAAGAACATAGAAAAAGAAGATGACATTCGAGTATCATTCGTTTCTTGAAAACACTGGTTTCTCTTTGAAAATTGCACTTATAATATATGATCATTTTCAAGATTGTTTCAACCTCAGCAGAGTAATCTATATTAATTATCATTGCTCCAGCTCTGTGAGTAAATATGTCACCTAATAGCCAACTGAGTCTTGAAGGAACGAATAGTAATTCTAACTTGTTCTGATTTGATGTCATGCTTACAAACAATGTTAGCACTCACATTAACAAAATTTATTATATTGACAAAAGATAATTCACATAATTACACCAGAAAACATGATATATTATTTAGATGTAGTATCAAAGGTCACAACTTTACTAATCTGAGCACAAAATGAAAAGGAAATCAGTTAGATGTTATTTTCAATGCGACCAACATCATAAGCTTACTAAAGGGCAGGTTTTATGAATAATAATAAACAATGATAATATCAGAACCTAAATATGATACCAACTTGCAGTTGTTTGGACAGAACAGATAATGTTTAGTTACCTTCTTGAGCAGTCTCATTAGAGCAATGGTTTTTTACCATAACTGCAATGTCTGATGGTGAAGCTCCAGCAAGTTTGAACTTCTCAACAGCCGCCACCAAACATTCTTCCCAAATAGGAAAACCTAGCTTGAATTCCACAACTGAGCGTTCATAGAGCATAGTACCCCACAAAAGGTTTATTTGAGACCTCATATTAGTTGCCTGCTCTGCAGCTTCATCTGTTGATAGCTCTTTAAAAAGCTTATCCAAACCCATCTTCTGCAGTAGGGTCTTATCCTTACTGGGTTTACGGAGCTCCATCAGGCGATGTTCCTCCATCTCTTCCCACATCTCTGTTCCCTTCTCCATGTTTTCCTCAGCACTATTAAACAACTCCAAAACTTCAGATGAAGGCCACGTCTCCAGATCTACTTTGCTTCCAATAGCATAATACCAGGAAAGCTTAGCCTGCTCAAATTGCTGCTGCCCCAGAGCCAGAAGGCCTTCATAGAAGTCTGGTTTGATTTTCAGCGCTTCTTCATATCTCTTTCCCCCCTTGATGTATTCTGTCTTCGCCCACTCATATGCAGATTTGACTTGTGCTAGCACTGTTGCTCTGGAAGCATCTTCGGATAACAACAACCTCTTCCTTGCTCGAGACATATGAACATTTCCCCAATTGAACAAGGCCAGAGCAGCCATTTCCTGAAACTTATCTGCAGTAATATCAAAAATCTCCTGTGCTTCTTCACTTGTGACAGCATCTTCCATTGCCTCAGAATATAGTTTCATCCCGAGCTCATGAAGATCAAGGTATGCATCAGAATCGAAACCAACATGATTCTTGAAAAGCCGGGCAAACTGCACAATCCAGTGGTCGATATAGGTAGAAGAACTCTTATCATCATCAAATACAGTGCTCCCATTTTCGGAAATATGGTTCTGATTTACCTCAAGCCCCCTCCCCTCTGAAGCTTTTCCCTCTTCTTCAACCACCGGCTCAAGCCCTGGATCCACTTCCACCAAGTACAGCCTAACTGAACCCTGTGGATCAGCAGACTCTTCAGCCCACCTTAGCTCTTCTGTCGTTGTGATTGTGACCAAGTCCCCCTCTTTATCCCTGTATTTGATGAGTAAAGCCCTCGACTTTGGAAATCGAATACGAACAATCTCCCTCAATTGTAATAGGCTACAATTGGCTGGTAACTGAGCGACTCGTATATCCTCTCCAAACACCAATTTCACAGCTTTTGTAGGCTCTTCATTAACAACCAAAGCCGGTTCTTCCTCAAAGACAATTTTCTTCTCTTCCTTCACAAACTTTGCCGCTTCATCTTTGCCATTACTACACTGCCCCTCCTCCACCACAGCCTTGTCCTCAACCTTAAGGCTCTTCTTCTTCCTCGACGACTTCTCTTTAACAACCACATGCTCTTGTTGAGCCACAACAGCCTTCTCCTCCAACTTGATACCCTTCTTCTTCGATTCCTCCTTAATCCTCTGACAGATCTCCAAAGCCATGAGATTATGCGGCTCCACACTCAGCACCGCATCCACATCCTGAAACGCCAACTCCAACTGATTACAAGCTTCAAACACCTCGCCCGTTTCAAGAGAGCCTTGCTATACTTGGGAGAAACCTCAAGAGCCAAATTACATTCATCAATGGCTCGCTGATACTCCTCTGGCCCCATCTGCATATAACAAGCAGCAATATTGCTCCTAAAGTATGCAACATCACCATGGCTCTTGGGAAGCAGCTTCACAGCCTTCTCATACTTGAGCAAAGCTCCCTCATAGTCCCTCTTCTGAAACAACCGATTCCCCTCTTCCTTCAACTCCTGCGCCATCTCAATGAAGATATTCATATCATCATCAAACACTCTAGGGTTCGATTCACTCGACTTATGCTTCGGCGTCGATTCATTCGATCTCCCTCCTTCCCCAGCCTGCTTCTTCTTCTTCCCCGCCGGCCTCCCCATCTCCAACCCCCTCCCCAATCCCTCAATCCCCTTTCCAAATCCTCTTCAATCAAACCCTAAATCCAACCAGCTCCCCTGAATTCCTCAAATTAAGCCCAAAAAAACCCTAATGTCCTTCAAACAACTCCAAAAAACACAATGAAAACCAGCAAATTCACACAATTCGCAACCGGAGAGCAAATAAACCTTAGCGTACAAGGCAAAGACTGCGGAAACTTTGGGTTGAAGATCTCCTGGCCTCCACCTTTAGGTCATTATCTCTAGGAAAAAATCAAATCAAAAAACAAAAAAAAAAAAAATCTTCTCTGAAGAGCCCCTCAAATCCAATCGTTGTGATTCCCTCGTTGTTGCTTCGTCTCTTGCCTTTTCGGGCAACGTGTGCGGGCCCCACCATTTCTTTTCTTTTTTTTCTTTTTTTGTTTTCTTTGTGTACTCCAAGCTTCCCGGGGGAAACGTGACGATGTTTGTGATTTTTATAGATACAACCCTGCAACAACTTATAATTAATTATTCATATGCACTTTTTATACATGCACGCCTGTAACATCTTATAATTAATTTATCTACATATAAAAATTTTGCATGCACACTCCTGTAACATTTTGTAATTATTCACATGTGCATCATGTGGAAATTTTTAGGACCTGCTAGAAGGTGTTGATAAAAAGAAACTCGTTATATTATTTAATAAATTAATTATTTAATAAAAAATCCTTTAATAAAATCATATTACTAAAGGGGGTTTAGTCTAACTAATCCACTGCAAAAAAAATTTGGTTTTTGAAATGGAGGTTTACAACTTGAGTTTGCAACTTTGAACAATAGTGGTGTCAAGAATCCTTTTGCTGTGGATGCAGGTTTGTTTCTGAATTCTTATGTCGACTAAATAATAATGCATAATGAGTTATTATTGTTTTATGTGTGCAACCTTTTAATTGTATAAGCACTTGTCATATTAAAAAAATAAATAAATATTATGCATTAAAATTTTTTATCTAGTATTTATTTTTTATAAAAATATTAATTGATTTTTGAAATTATATAACTGAGGAGGTTTTGTTTTATTTGTCTAATAAAACCCTTGATTTATGACAAAAAATTAATATATAAGTTTCTAATATAATTACTATAGAGAAAGAATAATTTTAAAATTCTCAATGCATATGAATTAGTGATACTGTTACAATTTTCAAATACTTGTTTTTTACAAATATATATGAAAGATTTTGAGGACATAAGTGTAAGAGATTATAAAATTAACAAGGGTCTATACGAAATATAAGATTTTATGTTTCTTAGCAGGAGGAGTCAATGGAAAAAACAGTTAAGAAACGAAACGGCTGCCTACGCGTGAATTTAAAGACAAGAATTTTCTTTTTTGTTTTGCTTTTTCTTTTGGTTCTTTTTATAAAAAAAATATATAATATATATATATATATATATATAATATTGGGTTCTTTTGATAAAAGTACATATTAATATTCAAATGTATGCATGTGTAGTAGTGTCTGCCACGCGACTGCGCGAGCATATCAAGGAGAACCGGCTGACTAACTAACATTGGTCGGCCTGAATTAAAAAATTATATCTCTCTGTTGCACTTTTTGAGATTTATTTATTTATTTATTTATTATATATTTTGGAATTTAAATTTAAATTGTAAAATTAAAATATTTATGTGATTTAATCTTAAATTAATTATGATTTATTAAAAAGATGTTAATGATATTTTTATTTATTAATACCAAACCCTTATGACACAACATGAGTTTAAATCTCAATGTGTGATCCTGAGATATAAGGTTTAAATTAGTGACTAAAATTATATTAATTTTTTTAAAAGAGAAACAAAATTTTACAGTAAAAATGATTATTTTACAATAACACTCTTATCATATATATCAAAATAATAAATATTTTTTTTATCTAAAACCATATATATATATATATATATATATATATGGGAAAATTACTGTTCACCCATCGGGAATTTCAAAACTGGTCAAAAACCCCCTCCTATTTTTGCACACCCCGGACAGCCCCTCCGTTATAGTTTGGTTCCCTTCTACCCCCCGTCCGTCACATGAAATGGGTCCGTGTTACGAAAATCCATTTTTGCCCCTGCAAATGGTGGGAAAAAAACCGCCCGATCACATCATGTCATGTCCGGCTTTTATGCATACATATGTGAGTTTTTTCCCCTTTATGGTTTCTTGTTCGCTTAGAGAGCTTAGAAGGCGAATTACATAATTTTGTTCTTGTTCTCCTTTTCCTTCGCTAAGTCGATATTATGGACAGGTTTTTGTGCCATTGCTAGATACAACGGGGAGGGACGAGTGCCGACGTTCACCGCGTCAACCGAATGGGCGTCGGTGTTAGGTGAGATTTGTGAGCGCCGGGGTCTCGATGTTTGTCGCGCGAGGGTGAAGTTCATCACACCCGATGGACATAATACGGTTTGCCCAATAGAGAACGAGGTGGACTTCCGGCGCATGTGTCATGTGTTCTCCATCCTCAAAGGCGGTGTAGTCGATATGGTTGTCGAGACGGATGACGTGCCACGGCAGACCTTCCGAAAACGAGTTATTGTCGTGGTAATGCGTTGCTCTAAAACAATTATGCGGTTGTATGTCGGTTAGTGTTTAACACTACCATTATCCGTATTAAAGAATGAATTATCCGTTTAAATTGGGCGTCTCCGATTAATTTATCATGTTTCGTGTAAACTATCATACACCGTTTGCATTATTACATCTCTCGTTTAACTATGCCCGTTAACGTGTAAATATTAACTTAGGCGTTTAAATAAGTGGACTTTATGCTTAAATTCCGATCGTTTGCGTTTGAACCGAAGTGCTAGCGGAATTCGGAATCCGGGAGCGCTTCGTCCCACCACATGGCGACCCGGATGGTGTCGCATGCCCGCCATCGTCGTCGGATCGACATGAAGTGTTGTCGTTGGACGTCGGACAACGTTTTGATGGCGTTGAACATTTCCGAGATACACTTCGCAATTTTGCTATCAGTCGAATTTTGATTTCAAATTCGTGAAGAACGAAAAATACCGGGTCACTGTGGAATGCGCGGCCGGTGGATGTCAATGGCGCATTCACGCATCAAAGGAATATAATAGAAATACCTTCAGAATCAAGACAACGGACCCGACGCACACCCGCGGTAGTGGAATTGGGTCGGGGTCACACCCGAAAGCGTCCAAAAAATGGGTCGGCGCACGAGTGATTCGTAAGGCGAAGGACCGGCCCTTGTACAAGGCCATCGACATTCGAAGGACATGTTGCGGGAGCATGGTGTCCACATTCCATACAAGCGAGCTTGGCTGGGAAAAGAGCATGCCCGGGTGATCCTCGACGGCAGCCGACATCTCCAACTACGATCCGTTGCTTTGGTACGTCCATAAGGTGGTCGACACAAACCCCGGCAAAGATCGCGTTTGTGGAAAGAGACGGTGAGCGTTTTAAACGTGCGTTCTTCTCTTTCAGCGCGTGCATTTTGGGGTTCAAGCGGGCATGCAGGCCGCTGCTGTTTGTGGATGGTACTCACCTCCTCGGAAAGTATCGGGGTACTCTCTTGGGTGCCACAGGGAAGGATGGGAACAATGGCTTCTTCCACGTCGCCTTCGCTATTGTCGACAACGAGACCGACGCCAATTGGACGTGGTTCATTTCCAAGTTAGGTGATGCTTTATACGACGAAGGAGACTACCAAGAGACAATTACATTCGTTTCGGATAGGTCAAAGGGCCTTGTGAACGCCGTTGCGAGAGTTTTCCCTTCATCCCCGCACGCGTACGCCTTCGGCACTTGGAGGCCAATTTTATGAAAGCCAATGGCGGACTTGGGAAGGCATTGAGGGAGGAGTGCTGGTCCATATGCTTTCGTATCGCGTGGGCAACGACGGCTAAAGAATTCGATGACACCGTCAATGAACTGCGGGCCGTATCGCCCGAAGCGTTTCAGTGGTTGATTCACAAATCCGACATGTCACACCGGTCGAATTATCTCGTTCAAAGGTGACCGATGGGGGCGAGATGTATTCGAATGTAGCCGAGTCGTTCAATGCGTGGATCAAAGAAGCTCGACACCTACCGGTGACGAAAATAGTCGACGCTATAAGGTACTCGAAGGTTAAATACATATAACGCTTAAGCTTACCCGTTACACTTTAATGTTCGTTATCGGTGTTTAACATGCACCGTCCGCAGCTTGATATCGTCGTCGGTGTTTAACATTCACATTAACCCTTTAGTCCGGTAGAATCCTCGTGTAAGATAACAAATGTAAATATCATTGTCTCGGTTTAAATACCGTCGTATATGTTTTTCTTCTTCGATCTTTAGTTTATTACTTTTTCGTTTACTCCGATGTAGTGGTGTTTAAATATTCATATATTCGCGTAAATTTCTTTAAGATTTCCGATATTCGTTGTGCAGGTACAAGCTGACGCGCATGTTATGCACTCGCCGTGAGCAAGCAAACAAATGGGATACTTTATTATGCCCGGACATACGTTCAAAGGTTGAGACGCTTATGCAGGATAGCCGAAGTCTTCACGTTGCTCGCTGTCTCGCTGATCGTTACGAAGTGATTGACCAGTGCAGTAACTCTGTAGACCTTGCCAGTAGAACTTGCTCATGTCGCAGATGGCAAGTTTATGGCATCCCGTGCAAACACGCTTGCGCTGCGATATTGGTGACGGACAAGCAATGTTCATCGTTTTATTAGCGATCACTTCACCGTCGACACTTACAAGTTGGCGTATAAGGAAGCTATATTTCCCATACCCGACAATGAGAGGCCCACGGACAACAATCGAGATCCGCTTTTGCGGCCGCCTGTGACGAGAAGGCAACCTGGTCGTCCTAGACGAAGGAGGATCGAGTCGCAAGCGTTTGATGTCCGCGAGTTACATTGCAGCCGCTGCCACGCGTCCGGTCACAATTGTAGAACTTGCAATGAAAGTGTCGCCGATTAGGCTTCGTAAAAGGATAATCTTTAAAGAGCACACATTTATTTGGTTATGACGCCCGATATTTAAACATAGAATAAACGAATTTCGTTGTACGCACCGAAGTTTTAATCGAATAAACCTAATGTTAAATGGTGACACATTTAAAGAGTCACACACAAATTGAAGCGTACGCGATGGGATGTTAAACGGGAAATATCGGTAATAAACGGTAACCAATAACGCTAAACAGGCACATCGCTTGTTGTCATTCTTTTGTATTTGAACTTCCGGAAGGAATGTAAGATAGTGACGCATAAACAGAGACGTCATATTTAAACGGATACGGCGGCGAGTTTTACACATCTTCGGCGGAATGTTTAACGGAGACGTTGTATGGTAACACAAATTGAAGCGTACGCAGTGGATGTTAAACGGGAAATATCGGTAATAAACGGTAACCAATAATGCTAAACAGGCACATCGCTTGTTGTCATTCTTTTGTGTTTGAACTTCCGGAAGGAATGTAAGATAGTGACGCATAAACAGAGACGTCATATTTAAACAGATACGTCGGCGAGTTTTACACATCTTCGGCGGAATGTTTAACGGAGACTTTGTATGGTAACACAAATTGAAGCGTACGCGAGTGAATGTTAAACGGGAAATATCGGTAATAAACGGTAACGAATAACGCTAAACCGGCACATCGCTTGTTGTCATTCTTTTGTATTTGAACTTCCGGAAGGAATGTAAGATAGTGACGCATAAACAGAGACGTCATATTTAAACAGATACGGCGGCAAGTTTTACACATCTTCGGCGGAATGTTTAACGGAGACGTTGTATGGTAACACAAATTGAAGCGTACGCAATGGATGTTAAACGGGAAATATCGGTAATAAACGGTAACCAATAACGCTAAACGGGCACATCGCTTGTTGTCATTCTTTTGTGTTTGAACTTCCGGAAGGAATGTAAGATAGTGACGCATAAACAGAGACGTCATATTTAAACGGATACGTCGGCGAGTTTTACACATCTTCGGCGGAATGTTTAACTGGAGACGTTGTATGGTAACACAAATTGAAGCGTACGCGATGAATGTTAAACGGGAAATCTTGGTAATAAATGATAACCAATAACGTTAAACGGGCACATCGCTTGTTGTCATTCTTTTGTATTTGAACTTCGGGAATGTAAGATAGTCCGAATTAATGACGACAAGACGTCATTAGAGTGAAATCCCAAAGATTTAATGCTAATTCATTACCATCTCTTTCCCAATTACATTTGAATTCAAAATCCACACGTAAGCATCAATGCACGGAGTACGTTAGGCGAACTTGCGACCCCCTAAACTTCTATTTAAACATTAAACGGAAATCAAAGGCACATCCACATATTACACACGAGAGAAAGAAGTATGTACAAGTCCCTTCTCAACGAGCTCGCCGGAGAACCCGCCGGCCGTCGCCGGAGTACTCAACCGTTAGGGAGGGCCCCGACCACATCCCCGCCTTCTTGGGCACGGTGTCGGTTGATGGGACCACTTACTACAGCCCTTACCCCGCGAAAACATCGAAGGACGCCCGAACACTGCGGCCGAGGTGGCGTACAATGACCTCCGTATTCCATACCCCCGGGAGGATGAATACGCGTCCCATTGCTACCGCCGATCGACTATGTGGAGGTAAGTCATACCGTAAGACTTCTGCGTCCATGTTACGGGAAATTTATTTATTTTCTAAATTGTTAAAAGCCTTCATTGCGGGGCCTCGCACCGCAACGCCTTCGGATGCGGCGCCTTCACTCCAGCGAGCACTCCAACGGCGAAGAGTTGGAGTGCTTTCTGGAGGACATGCTCGTCGAGCTTGCGGAGAAGGAAGTCGTCCTCTCCGAAAAACTCGACCGACTAAGAACCCGCACGGCCCAAGTGAAGAAGCTCATCCAGGGACTGAAGGCGATATGATAATGTTTTTTTCAGTTTTTAGATGTATAAATTAGTATGCCTACGCTGGTTGTAATAGAACTCCGGTTCAACTAAAAATTTTGTGAAGGAAATAAATTTGTTCCCCTGTTACGTTTTGATCTTTAAACCGATATGTGTATATTTCAACATCGACACTAAATTATAAACGTCGACGCCTGTAAAAGGGTGGGCCACAATATTTGAAAAGCGCGAGTGTTTGTAAATAGCGAGAATAGTTTTCACACAGAGTCCTCGATGTGTGAAGAAGACAATTCAAACATAAACATCGAATGTTAAGTGAAGACGCACGCTAATAAGCGGTGTCATGCAATGTTAAATGGGGAGAACCCTCGTTCTCGTTCGTCGATAGTTAACCGCAGATATCGATAGTTAAACGGTAAAGTGTAAGGGTAAGTGATGACGGTTATATTTAAACAATGATGGCGAGTTTCATAGATTAAATACCTCATTGATGTTTACAAAATAGGTTCAAAACCAGAAAATTTGCATTGGAAAATGCTGAAACGTCGCATGCATAAATGGAGTTGAATTTAGGCTAGTTACGGTATAACGTAGTCAGATAAACTATGCAATGTGAATTTATTATTAATTACTCCAATTTAATGTTGAAATGCGAGTCAGTAAAGCGTGAACGTAACCGATGCCATTTACTATATTCCATTTATTTCACCGAAAACCAATGCCTTTTTTTTTACAAATAGTTATGATTGTATGTAAGCATCAAGCCGAAACAAGATACGACGCGAGATATTATCCACATCCCACAACAATGTTTAAGTCACGTCTAGCGACTTTTGCCGGATGACACGCCGGCCCTCGCCGGAGTACACCACTCTCCGTGAAGGCCCCGACACCAACCCCGTCTTCTCCGGCCACGGTGACGGTCGACGGGACCCCTTTCTCCGGTTCTTCATCCGCGGAAAGCGCCGAGGAGGCGCAGAACATTGCTGCCGAGATGGCGTTCAAGCGGTTGTGCCCTTCAGGCCGTGGAGATTACCAAGGCCCCTGGTTGCTGACGATGACGTATCCGACGCAGTGCATCTATACCGTAAGACTTGTCGGTTGAGTGTAAAAACAAAAAAAGAGCCACCTTCCATACGTAAACCTTCAACTCTTCATTGCAGGGGCCTTCACGAGCCGTCGGGGATTACACCGGTGGTGAAGAGTTGGATTGGGTTTTCGAACACCTGGTCCGTGCACTAAACGCAAAACTTGAAGGAATAAAAGATCGAAAGGCACGTGTGGAAAAGCTGGTCCAAGATTTGAATGACAAGAAAAGGGGGAAGTGAGATTATGTTCGAGTTGATGTCGTTTGTAAATTGCGCCATCTAAATGGAGTTCTCTATATTTAAACGGAGTCGTCTGAATCCAAACGTAGTCATTAATATTTAAACATACAAACCTAAACGGTCATTTTTATTACTCACCGCGTGACTCATTAGCCAATATTAATTACTTTCACCATTAATTATGAAAACTAAAATCAGTCGCACATCTATTTCAAATTCATGTAATTTCCGTTGCGAGAAGCGTAAGTTGCGGATATTTGTGAAGCAATTGTTGTCACATCGAATCGAATAGCAAACGGAGTCTCGTATAATTACACGGGAACTCTAAAGAGTGAACCACACGAACTATAATTGAACAGAGCCAACGAAGTTTAAACGGAGAGCAAATCATTTTGGCAGGCCTTTATATTTGAAAGTTAACACCGACTGCTAACCAGATACTAGTACCTTTAGCGCACAACTAATATGTTTATGTTAGGATGATGAATTACATGATAATGAATTACGCAAACTTATTTTATTGTCGATGACTGATATGTGACAATAGCGACATGAAATTTTTTTTACCGCAACGTTAAACGTTAACAATAGCGACAAGTTAAACGATGGATTCGAAAGTTAAACGTTATTCTTAATGTGAATGGTAAGTCTTAAAGTTAAACAGATACGTAAACGGGGGATATACATTCTGAGTAATGCATGCATTCGACGAAGTGTTGTGAGATAGCATTGGGAAAGTGTGCATTGGTTAACCCGCCGGTGGACGTTACTGTTATCTGTTACGATTAAATTCGCTGTTTTGGAATTCAAACGTCGAATAGTTATTGGCATCGACTCGAGAAATAGTGCAAACGTCCCGTTGAATACATTTGTATTTAAAGAAGAATCGGAAACAAGAAATGCACCCAGATATTACTCGCAGATCTAGCAGTATGTATGTGCCAATTCTCAACGCGTCTTGCCGGAAGACGCACCGCTCCACGCCGGCGTACTCCACAACCGGGGAAGGCGCCCCGGGCGCCTCCGCTTTCGTGGCAACGGTCACGGTGGATGGGACCACGTTTTCCAGCCGCAGTAACCGAGAGAACGTAAGAAGGCGGCCCGCGAACGTTGCTGCCCCCAGGTGGCGTTCTACGAGCTATGTCCCGCGCATCTTAGGACGAGCGGTGCGTCCCCCGCTGATGTCTATGCGTCTTTAGAAATATTTATCTAAATCGTTCATATCTTCTTTGCAGGGGCGATGACCTATCCCCGGGAGCGGTTCCTCCAAGATTTGGTCGGGGATTTGATGGAAAAAGCAGCATCTCTCTCCGCAGAACTCGAGCGAGTGGTATCCCATAAGAGGGATGTCGAGAGGCTGCTCCGGTACGCGAAAATGTATAAAACGGAAAGACGGTTTTCGACCTGCTTAGTGTAGTTTTCATCCATCAAATAAGAACTTTTTGCTTAATGTGATATTTTAACTTCGTTCTTCTCAGAAATGTTAACCGTTGCGGACGCATGTTAAACAGCCACGCATGAATTTTAAATGGAGAACAATGTTCCTTAAGCAAATTCTAACCATTCGTGCGCATGACAAGCACGGTTTAAATAGAGACGGACGCGAGTAAACCCTATCATGAAACGTTTAAATGGTAATATTCATCGGGAACTGTGATATTAAACCAGTAACGGCGAATGATAAACACAGAATTGCCTTCTTGGCCTGATAATTCTAAATTTTAAAGGGTTATAACAACACGTAATTGGTGACACACTGAAAAAAATAAAAATTCCGTACTTGAGGACCCATAGCGCGGTTGATGAAGACAATTAAAAATTTACATATAATAGGGACTCTCACCTTTAAAAACAAACATCGCAAGTAGAATAGGGTCTCACCCGTCGAAGAATAGCCGCCATATTAAACAGGGACTGTAATATTAAACATGTAACGACAAAAACTAAACATAGAATACCTTGTTTAACTGCTAGCTCTGCATTTTAAAAGAAGACAACAACACGTAATGGGTGACATACATTAAGAAAAGAATTCCGTGCTTACGGACCCATAGCGCAGTTGATTTAGACATTTAAAAAGTTATGTATAATAGGGTCGCTCACCTTTAAAAGCAGACAACGGAAGTAGATTACGGTCTCTTTCATTTAACGATAGCCTCCATGTTTTAAACAGAGACATAGGGAGTTAAACGCTTACCACTAATATCTAAACAAGGAGTATGTGATCAACCCGGTCCCCCTGGTGTTAAACGGTAACGGTGTATATTGCACGGAGATCCGTATTGTTAAAGTGTAACACAATGTTTTAATAGTGACAGGCGTCATTTTTTAGGTAAGTACTTAATTTTATAAAGCAGCGACGACCCTCAATCGGTACCATGGAATTTTAAGCAAAAAATGATTGAATATGAAAGAATAACGAACATTATTAGATGTACATTGAAATTTCTGCCATGTCGTTGGCAAAGAATGAATTGAATCAATTGAAATAAATTTCGACAAAACTGTTTTACTTCCCCACAACTGGACCCTCAACGCGTTGCTTGATGCCGGATGCTCGTCCTTCCTTAAGTATGTGGGCAGCGTACTTCAATCGCAGATAGGGGACGTCCGTGTGCGCTATCCGCAGCTTTTCGCCGCGGAGCAATTGCTCGATAAACCGCATCACGTAGACGGCGCGATCGACAAGTGCCTTTCTTTTGACGCGGTGTGTCGTCATCGTGAACAAGCGGGTACTGTGCCGTCGCCGTCGTGCCGTACTCTATTTCGAGACAGGTGTCGAATAGTTCCCGCTGTCGCATTATACAAACCGATGTTAGAATAGAAAGCATCTATGTCACTCTGATAATCGAAATCTATATCGCAGAGAGCTTACCATTGCTACCGCGTCTCTGTTGTACTCTTCACTTGGGCATGAGGTGTAATGCCTGTACTCTTTCTTGTTATTGTCGAGCACCACGACATGGAAGTGGCCATTCAAGATTATGGGAATGATGATGATGTCAACGTCATTGACGACCTTGGTGGCATCTCCGATCATAGCCAAAGTCGTCTCATGTGCGTCTTCCACCTTCGACATAAACAACGCCAGTGGTCGAGTGATGGAGGTGCGCTTCTTATGAGGATATGGCTTTCTGTTAAGTGTGTCTTGTACGATGCACACGAAGGCGTCCAACACATCATCTGTCACCATCTCTTTCCCGTCGATCAGAACGAATAGGTTGGCCCGGGTGGTGCTGACATAATCATTCCTCCAGACGACGGAACTGCGGTTAAACGGCAACACATGCGCTTGATTAATAACACGTAGACGTTAAGTGGAAACAACACATACGTAAATGATAATGTATAGGGGTAAACAGTAATATCGTTAGTTAAACGATACATTACTAGGTTATATGGTAACGACTGTAATTAAACGGAAACGCAACAACGTAAATGGGATGATCTCTATATAAACATTAACATCTACACTATCATACTTACTCGTCCATGGGGAAGTTGAGGAAAATCTTGATCAGCTCCTTCTCGAATACGTCGAGGCGCGATTGACCAGCGTATTTTTTCTTCGCCGGAACGAAGTCTTTCCGCACTTCTTCATACTGCTGGTTGGCGAAGGTGACCGATTTCTTTTTTTTCTCGGCGACGTTCCCTTCGCCCCCGGCAACAGCTTTATTGAGATCATCCGTAGATGCTTCTTGCTGTTGCGGATCGCGCCCACACTGGATGTGGCAATGTGGGTCGGCCGTTCCTTCGTGGGAAGGAGCTCCACAATAGAGGCAACGGTCTTCTCAACCGCGGCCAAGGCAGTCTCATCAAGGGGAAGCACACCCTCGGGTGGTTCTTCATCTTCAAAATTAGTGGCCACCACCCTGGATGCGCCGTTGTCGGCCGCGGCTGCCGGCTCCACCGCGACGGGGATTTCGGAGTCTTCCGCAGACGCGGCATTGCCAACGGGGTCTACAATCTCCGCCACCGGGGCGGTGAAGTCATCAACTGCAACTGTCTCAACAACCGCATCAGCAGCCGGTGGTGCTGCCATTGTTTCATCCTCGGCCGGTGGTGGACACACAGGCGGTATAGTTTTCATCGCCTTTTGTGCAAGCCTCTTCATACGTGGCCGTCTTGGAATGGCCTTCACGACGAAGTCGTCATCCTCAATTTCCAACGGCTCATCCGTCCCGGGCAGGTCACGTATTTGTCCCGACGGTGTAGCCCTTTCAAACGAATCAAACCTTGCCTCCAATGCCTCAACCCGAGCGACAATCTGGGGGAAAGCGTTCATCATCACCTGGCATGCCCGCATAAAGGATGTAGTCACGTCGTCGGCTGATGACGTCGGTTGGGCTACCGCGGTCGGGGGGACTCTGGGGATCCGGGTGACTCTCGTTGTCGCAGCCGGTGCAGGTGTTGCCAATTGGCGGGGTAGGTGAGGGCCTATCCGACGCCGAGGGTTGCGTGTTGGGCTGGAAGGGGGGGAACCACGTCGGCGCGAACGGACGGAAGGGGCTGGCATCTCCGCTTGCAGTCGTGCAAGTGGTTCCCGCGCAACAGCATCCATCCGCCAATTGGCCCCAACAAAAGTCTCCTCCACAGCATTCGCCGGGACCAGCTCAGGAAACTAACATATATAAAGAAAACAATCTCAGACAAATCATTCAATTTGATCCAAAACAAACGTATTTAAACATTTGACATATATACATAAACGATATGGCACACATTTAAACGGAGTATAACAAGGTTAAGCGAAGACACCAAGCGTTAAACACAAACTACATTTTCTACACGGATAAGCCTATCGTTAAACATTAACTGCTCTTTGTAAACACATTAACACTGATTTATTACCTCTTTTCCTTCGAGAGCTGACCAACTGGTTTCTATCGTCGCGTGCTTCCGGTAAGTACTTTCGCAAGTAGCACAAGCACCCTTGGGGTCTTGCCGAAACGGGCTTTCTTGCCGGTTCCCGGTCACCTCGTAAAACCGGATGGTCGGCGCGATCGAGCAACCCTTAATGTACCCCGTGTTTACCTTCCCCCTCGCATCCGGCTTGCACTCGAGCGGCGGCTTGTGGAACGTCCTCCATAAGCCATTTGTGCGTCGCCGCGGCCCATGCGTACCGCCCCATGCCGGGTAGATCGTCGACATAATCAACGATCCAAGTGGGCACCGAGCATGAGGTATTCGGGAAGAGGATTGTCCCCATGAGGTACGCCATCAAGAGTTTCACAAAATCCTCCTCTCCCCCCTCTCGTCCAACAAGACGCTCAAGAGTGCGCCTAATGGCGTCCCCGTGTCTGTCGAAGCTTTTCGAAAAATATCTCCCTTCGAAAGCTGACGGTGTCTTCTTCTTCTTAAACAGGACCGCGTCTCCGTCGCAGCGCAGACCCATAACGAGAGCCACATCCTCAGGCCTGAAGCTGAGCAGGCTCGCCCCGATCCTGAATTTATTGGTGCGGCCATCGTACCTCTGCAGAAGCGAATCGAGAAGGGCCCTCTCTTGGAATACAGCTTCCACCTCAGTGAATGCGGCAAACGGTGTCCTTTGGATGATCTCCCAATGTCGAGAGGTCATGTGGACTTTCAATTCGGCCAAGGTCTCCACCACCGGTGTCAAGTAGCATCTCCCGTTGACTAGGTTTACCGCCATAATCACAACACTGCAAAAATGACAACACTTGTTAAACAGATACATCAAACGCTACACAGAGACAAATGTTTTACACGAAAAGCTCATCACTTAAACAGAGAGATGCACCGTTAAGCGGAGACAAACTCTTTTAAACACGAACTCATTTCATCACACGGAAATCTCTTTTACAAACTGCAACCATATCAAATGGAAGGGGAAACGCACATTGTAAGCATTACACAAACAACAACAACCGATACCTCTTTCAATGATCGTGTGCACAACCGAAAACCCTAAACCCTAACCCTAAACCCTAAAACCCTAACCCTAAACCAAAACCCAAAACCCAAAAACCTAAACCCTAGCAACCCCTGCCGAGAAATTCCCCCGCACACTAGAACCACGCAAAACAAAACCGACGAATATCTCTGTGTAACAGAGTACTTCATATAAAAGCCTTGCTTTAGACACAGCTTCTGCCATACCTTGAGCTGCAAACTGATGGAAGTGCAGGATACTTGCGCACAGTGGACTGAAGTTACAGAGGATGTCGAAGCAGAGAGAGCTTCGGAGAGGGAAAAGCTGAAGAAAGTTAAGCAAAGAAGAAAAACGAACACTGCTCTCTGCCTCTCTTGGGATTCCCATTACGAAAAACCCTCCACTTCCTCTCTAACCGGCTTAATGATTGCACCACGATTTCCCATGCAAGGTAGGGGCAATTCCGTCCGTGAATTTGAAAAGTAACTCCGTTAACCACCGTTTCATTCTTTGGGGGTTTGAAAATCATTGTCTTTAAAAGGAAGGGGTTTTTATGGATTTGGAAATTAACGGGGTGTTTTTGGCCATTTCCCAAACTTTGGGGGTGTTTTTCGCCATTACCAGTATATATATATATATATGACCATGCGGACAAGTCACTCCAAATTTCAAAACACACATCGCAACCTCGCATAAGAGTTTAAGTAATTTAATCATATATAATTCACTTCCAAAGCCTACATCTCAACTTTCGCATGGGAGTTAAAAGTAATTTAACCACTAAAACTATTGGTGCAGTGGTTGATAACGTTTCTTTTAGGAAAAACCAATAACATTTGTTATTGTCATATTATTTTCAATTGTGTAAAAACAATTATATGTATATATATTTAACAAATGATTATATATATATATATATATATATATATATATATATATATATATATACAACAAAGACTAAAACAAAAGGTTATTTATATAAATCATAATCAAACAAGCACAGTAAAATAAACATAAAAGGCACATGAAAAATTAAATTTAATATATTTTAGAATATAGAGGATATTTTAGTGTAGAGATGGGCGCGGGCCGTCCGGAAAACCGGCCCGGGGTGGTTCTCCCGCCGGTTCAATGACCCTAAGGGCCGGTTCATTGACCCATAACCGGCCCATCCTGTAGACGGGCCGGTTACGGGTTGGGTCTTCCCCAACTCGTGATCCGGCGGGTCGACCCGCTGGGTTGAAACTCGGTTTGGAACCGGGCCGGGTTTGAATTTTTAAAATTAAATTACATTTTTTGGTAATTAATTTAATTTTCTTTATTTTTTCAAAAAAAATTTCTAGAATATTTAAGGATTTTTTTCTATTTTTTATGGATGGCCTAAACCGGCCCGGCGGGTCAAGCCCACAGGATCAACTGGCGGATCAACCCAGCCAGCGGTCAATAGGGAGGGGGCTGGTTCCGGACCCAGATCCCTGGACCCGAACCCCCCGGGTCAGACGGGACAACCCTGCCCGGAGGGTTCCACACCCCTGCCGGGCCGGGTCTGAGTCCGGGTCAGGCCGGTGAACCCACCACTACTCTGGTGTAAAACAGGGGTATAAATGTATTTTACTGTTTTTCTTCTTCATATAGCCCTTGGAATCCTTAATATTTGCCTATGAGATCCTAAATTGAAGAAGTGATTAACATATAACAACTTAATTCCCCATTTCAATACTTTTTCACTTTCTATAAAATGAATGAAGTGATGTTACTTCCAAACATCTCTTCACTCTAGACTGTTTCAGAGGTAATTAATGCTCTTTTACCCACAGGAGACACTGATAATATCTTCTTTGTCTAAAAAAAATGCCTTTTGACATAATATTTTGTCCACTTTATAGTTATAAGGGAAAATTATTTATAAATCCCTCGATAGTTTCCATTTTCCTCTGCAGTCCCTCTGACTTTTGCACTTCCTCTGCAGTCCCTGCTTTTCACACGCAATACTTATTACTCCATACCGTGACAGCCGTGAGTGTACTTTTTTTAAAATGGCAAAAGTGCCATTGCTTTTCATTCCCGCCCAATCACATCAAGAATTCTCCCGAGGCTCCTCTCCATCATGTTCACTATACTTCATCTTCATCTCCATCTTCATTCTATTTCTCCTCTTGTTCTTCTTTGTTCTCGCAGTGAACTTGTCGTCGTGCTCACAGATTAATCCACAGGTAAGCACTGTCTACATTTGGGCTCCATCATGTTGTTTTTTTTTTGTTTTTTTACCCAGAAACCGACGTCTACGCAGGTGTTAGCCATGATGGAGACATTTTGTGCCGTTGCTCGCTTCAAAGGCGAAGGACGGCTACTACAATTCACGGTCCTAACAGCCCGGGAGGTTGTTGTCGCAGAGATCTGCGAGCGATGGGCTTTGGATCCATCTCGAGTCGTTGTGAAGTTTGTCACGCCCGACGCGTACAGCACGGTTTGCCCAATTCAGTCAGATGTGGATTTCCAACGCATGTGCCAAATACATCATACCTTCAAGAAGAATGTGGTGGACATCATTGTTGACGAAGTCAGTGGGGCAGCGGAAATAGTCAATAATATCTCCTTACCACCCACGTAATCTAGTAACAAAGATAGCTCTTACTATGTTCGTGTGTATTGTGTATTACTGCTAATTTCCTGCGGGAATACGTTTCCTGTGTAACATATTGCTTTTCTGTGTAATCTAGAGTATTTTATGCATTTATTGTGTATTACATTGATTATCTGTATAACTTACATCTTTTCTGTGTAGTATATATCTTTTCTGTGTAATATATATCTTTTCTGTGTAATATATGTACTTTCTGTGTAATATATAGCTTCCCTGTGTAATATACTGCTTTCTTGTGTATTTCACTGCTTTTGGGTGTATTATACCGCTCTGTGAAATATTCTTCATATACCTAACGCGTCGCCATCCGCAGGGAGTCAATATCAGAAAGCATGAATGCGGACAAGGAGTCGTTCATGTCCCAACATCGTCCCGCAGTTGCACTCAGTATTACTCCATGTTCACAAACATCTGATGGCTCTACATTGCAAGTAGGGCACCGGTTCGATGGTGTTGATAAGTTCAAGGATGCCTTGCGCAACCATGCAATAAGGAACAATTTCGACTTTACATTCATAAAGAACGACAGACTTCGCACGACTGTGAGGTGTACTTCTCCGGATTGCCAGTGGCGTGTCCACGCGTCCAAAGGGAAGAACGATGAATCTTTCCGAGTGAAGACAATGCAAGGGACGCGCACTTGCGCGGGGGGGGGGGGCATCGGAACGACAGTCCACCCGAAAGCTAGCAAGAAGTGGGTCGGGGACCGTATAAGGAGGTCGCTCGGTCCGCCATTCATGGCAGTGAGGTGAGCAGCTACGATTTGTTGTTGTGGTACGCAGACAAAGTGGCTGCGACGAATCCCGGTAGCGTTGTCATAGTTGACAAGGACGGAGAGTGATTTAAACGTGCCTTCTTCTCTTTTCGGGCTTCTTTAGTCGGTTTCAAAAAGGCGTGCAGACCATTGTTATTTGTTGACGGAACACACTTGCTCGGCAAGTACGGCGGGATACTACTGGGGGCAACCGCCAAAGATGGGAACGACGGCTTCTTCCATGTGATATTTGCGATTGTTGACAACGAAACTGAAGATAATTGGACCTGGTTTCTTGCCACACTCGGTGAGGCAATATAAAGTGAAGGCGATTACTCCAAAATTATTACATTTGTATCGGATCGGTCGAAGGGTCTTATAAACTCGATTGTGAGAGTGTTCCCGTCGTCACCGCATGGGTATTGCCTACGACATTTGGAGGCAAACTTCATGAAAGCGAATGCTAAAGTTGGCAAAACGATGCGAGAGCATTGTTGGGCTATAATTGTCAAAATTGAGTACGCTTACACATCGAAAGAGTTTGACGATGCCGCTTACGAGCTGGCAATGACATCGCCAGAGGCCCATGATTGGTTACTGCATAGGTCGGACATAGATCACTGGTCTAATTATTTATTTAAGGGTATGCGGTGGTGTGAGATGTACTCCAACGTTGCGGAGTCATTTAACGCCTGGATCAAAGAGGCCCGCCATCTCCCCGTTACAAGCATGGTTGACTCGATAAGGTGAGCTTTCGCATGTGGCATTCTTCAGTTCCCGTTTTCCATTCTGTAATGTTTGTGTAATATTTGACATTATGGTTTAATATATTACGTTTCGGTGTAACATACGACGTTCCTGTGCAATATCGTATGTTTCTGTGTAATATACGACATTTCTGTGTAATGTATTATGTTCCTGTGTAGTATATTTCACGCTTGCGGAATGGTTTACGTTTGTGTGTGATATTTGTTTTTGCTGCTATGTTATACTTATGTGTGTAATTGTTTGACACACATGACTAAGTGCGTGTACGTGTATTCCCGCAGGTTCAAACTTATGAATATGATTGCCGACAGATGTGCACAATCAAAGGAGTGGGATACGGCATTATGTCCAGAGATACACAAAAAACTCGAACAGATTATTGAAGATAGCAGGTTCTTAAGGGTCGGACGTTCAACCCCTGACATTTACGAAATTGTTGACGACGACAACAATTCAGTCAGCCTTCAACAGCGGAAGTGTTCTTGCAGAAAATGGGAAACCTATGGGCTCCCATGCAAGCACGCATGTGCGGCGATCATGCAAACAGACACGAACGCACACAGATACATTGCAGATTACTTCACAGTGGAATACTACCGCCGTGCGTATTCTGAACCTATATATCCAATCCCCGACACAGACAAACCATCTGACGAGCATCGAGAACTACGAATCCGGCCGCCAATCTCCAGAAAACGGCCCGGCCGTCCACGAAGGAAACGAATTGAGTCACAGGGATTCCAAGTCCGCGATTTACATTGTAGTCGGTGCCACGAACCTGGCCATAATCGTCGTTCGTGTAACGCGGTCATAGCAGACTGAGTTGTTGAAGACATGCGTTTTTGTTGTCGAAAGTTTTTTTAAAACGTTTTTTCACCGCCGCGTAATTATGAATGCAACGGACGGATAAAACTATTGTGTGGATTGTGCTACTTGCTGTTTATTGCACTTACCTAATTGTGTAAACCTGGTACCTGATACATTCCTGTGTAATATACTTTACTGTCTGTGTAATAGATAGCTTGTCTGTGTACGATACACCTTATCTGTGTAATATACTTTACTTTCTGTGTAATATACTTTACTGTCTGTGTAATATACATTTTATCTGTGTAATATACTGACTTTCGGTGTAATGTACATTTTATCTGTGTAATATACTTCACTGTATGTGTGACATATCCTAGCATCTGTGAAGTGTACATCGTTTACTGTATAATATAATCATTACCTGCGTAATATACATCATTATACACAGGGCCAAGATGCATGCATATGTGAAGGCTGATGATATTAAGTACATTACATGTCCACAGATGTTACCACATAACTACCCAGTCATTATATTACATGTAGTGTTTGACATGAATTGATAAATTGTTCCGTTTGGGGGGGGTTGGGGTTACTTCGTCCTGTGTGCCTTGCACTTGTTCACTTCCGGGGCCGACGGCCACTTGCGACCTTGTGGGTTTGTTGTCAACCTCAGTCTGCCCGTCGTCGTTTGTGCCTTGTCCTTGTGCCGCTTGTCCCTTATCCATTGTACTGGCTTTCTGGCGAACACCGTCATGCAATATCCGCGCGACGTATTGAAGATTTAACTTACCATTTTTATAGCGTCGTCATCATACGTCTTAGATTGAAGGGAAGAGTAATGCATATATGTCTGCCCCGCAATGTCGAGGACAAGGAGATGGTAATGGCCATGTAGGATGATGGGCATAAGAATTAATTCTGCGGTCTTATGACCGTAGATGACGTCCTCTATGATGCATAACGCCTGGTCGGCTGCGTATTCCGACTTCCGCATCGCAAGGGCCAGAGGTAACGTGATAATCGCACGCCGCTTATGCGCGTTGGGATTTGTCAACAACTCCTCACGCAACATTAGGACGAGCACGGTGACCACGTCGTCGGGCACTTCTTCCTTCCCTTCAAGCAAGATAAAGAGGTTGTGACGGGTTGTGTACCCATAGTCATCCCTCCAAATGACCGAACTGCAACATAAACAGATAGAATATTATCTTACACAGGATTTACTATTATTACACAGGAATCCGCTATATTACGCAGAAACGACCGATAATACACAGAAACGCTAACTAATACACAGAAATGGTAAATTAACTATGTATCTTACACTGAAAATGCAAACATTACCTGTCGACGCGTGTGTTCAAAAAGAGATCAATGGCAGCCTTTTTGAGTTGGTTGAGCCTTGCGAAGCCAGGGTATGTCTTCTTTTTCGGCATGAAATCACACCTTGGCGGGATTTGTAACTCGGTATAAGGCCGAGTTGTCGGCTTGGGATCGTACGGTACGATCGCAAGATGTGCTTCTCCGTCCTTCGTAGCTCTCTTCCTCTTCCCAGTGGAAAGTGTTTCAAGAATAATGTCAACGGCCTGCATCGCCGCCGGGAATAAATCGTCCGATGACTCGGATGACTGCGCCAATGGGGATGGACGCTTTCTCCCGCGGGTCGTCGGTGTCCGACCTCTGGCCATTTTCCTTGCCTGCGGCATTGCCTGCGTCTCGTCCGACTCGTCGGACAACTGTATGCGTGTGGGCGCCTGCTTCTGGGACCGACCTCTCCTTAGGGCATCTCCCTTGGCGGGGGCTTCGCTCGTGGTGCCCTTTTGGGAAAGGCCCTCTTCACTGGGGCCTTCTTCGGTGTAGCCCTCTTCTGGGGACGCCGATCGGGTCCCTCATCACTCGGTCGTTCTTCAGCAAGGCCCTCATCACTTGGGCCTTCCTTGGTGAACCGTTCCGGCAGGGGTGCCTCCTCAGTTGCATCTTTTACGTCCCCGCGGTCGTTGACGTGTCTACTTCTAAAGCAGCCGCCGGCGCATCCAACTGGGCTTCTGCTGGACCAACGGGCGGCACCTCAGGCTCCTGAGATTCTCTGCTGACCTCTGCTGGCACCGGAGATATTGTCTCGGCGGTGTGACCACGGGTAACCTTCCGGGCAACCCGTTTGAATGGCGTACCTGACCGAGGACGGGTAGCTGAAGGACGAGGAAGGACGACGTCTTCATTCCGGTTGACGTCTGCCTCTTCCACCGCCAACGCCCCCTCATGTGGCACATCTCGCCGAGCATCTCTTGCGTCGCACTTGTCCATACGAGCCCGCAGCACATTGAACTCGGCAAGAAGGTGATGGAGTAAAACTCGGACATCATCATCGCCGCTGGGGGCGTCGTCAGGCCTGTCAGCCATCTCCGCCGCCGACTGACGGCGAGACCTTTTTGGGACATTGGCTTTGGTGGAGTGGTCTCCACCCCGTCTCCCGACACTTTGTCGGCTTCTCTGCTTTCGCAGGTCTTCTTCTTCTTCGGCCTTTTGGCCTCTTTCTTTCTTTGTTGCTGCCCTCCTCGCCGGTGATGGCCGTCGGGCTCTCTTTGTTGAATCGGGGATTGAGCCCCTGTACGGCTTGCACTAACAAGTGTCATTTCTTCAGCGTTGGAAGGAACAAGATCAAAAAACTGCGAAGGATTCAAAAATAAGATGTCAACCTAAGAATCGTACATTACACGTAATAAGACTATGTTACATGGGAAGCTCCAATATTACACGTAAAACGTAACATATTACACAGACGGTAATATATTACATAAAACATACTTATTATACACAAAAACGAAGCATATTACACATAAAGGTAGGATATTGCACAAAACATACTTATTATACACGTAAACGAAGCATATTACACGTAACGGTAAGATCTTACACGTAAAACATGCAATACTACACCGAAAAGAACAATATTACACATAAAACAAGAATATCAACCGAAACAACAACCAATTTGGCATTCAAAAGATTAGAAGAGAACTCGCCTCTTTCCCTTCCACCGATTTCAAGAGCGGATTAATTGAGGACGACTTTGTGAATGTGCTCTCCCCGTAACACGAGATACGGGGTGTCCGACCAACGCGTTGTTTCTTCACACCGTGGGACACCTCGTAGAACCATACAATGAGGACGACCGAGCACCCTTTCGGGTATCCGGCGCTCTTGATCTTCCCTTGGCAGCGCGCAGCACCCGTGCGGAAGCCTTGGGAAGATCATCCATCACCCATCTCAGGATGGCATGCTCCCGTGCATAGTCGCATATAGTGTCTAATTTGTCGGCGTACCTGGCCAAGAATGTGGGTGCATTCAGAAAGGTGTTGGGGAAGAAGATCGTGCTCATCAAGAATACCACGAGGAGCTTCACGAAAGTCTCCTCCGTTCCAGCCTTCCCGCTGACAAGTCTAAACAAGTTCTCTTTGATAGCATCGCGATGCCGGTTGTGTAACTTATTCAAATAAGAAAGTTCAAACTCAAAGGCTCCCTCCTCCCCCTCAGGCCTGAATGACACAATCTCGCCCACGCTGGGGACGCCCATTACGAGGGCGATGTCCTCGGGCCTGAACTGAAGCATGCTCTCCCCGATCTTGAACCTTTCGGTTCGTGCATCGTATACACGGAGCAGTGCGTCCAGAACCCCCTTTCTTGGACCACGGCCGGCGGGTCCATCAAAGCGCGAAAGGTATCTCGCCGGAGTAACTTCCAATGGGTGTTGTTTATTACTTTTTTCAATCCCCGTATGGTATCCACGACAGGGGCCAAATAACACCTACCGTTAACCAGAGTTCTGCCCATTTCTGTATTCAGTTCAGATTACACAAAACGATCAGATGTTACACCAAAAATGGTTATGTTACACAGGTAGACGGTAAATTACACAGAAAGTCCAAAAACCCCAAACTAATACATTGAAACGTCGGTCGACTTCTCCTTACCCAACTTCTTCTTACCTTTTTCGCTTGTTTTTTTGTTGCAGGAAGTCTCGCAGTGTTTGCAGAAGGCCGACAGTGCGAAGGCGGACGTATGGCAAGTCGGTCGTCGCCGCAAAAAGGGAAAAACACCGTCGTCGAACACCGAGCAAGGAGAAGAGAGTCGTAGGCGCAAGATGGAGAAGAAGAAACGGAAGAAGAAGCAAAAGAGCCGCTTGAACGGTTTCGCCGGTGGGTTATCTCAACCGTTGGACGGTTCCCTAAGGCTTGAGGGTATTCTCGACATTTCCACGCCATTTTTTTGAAACTTGCGCAAGGGGCAAAAAAGACATTTCCACTCCACGTTGGCTTCATCATAACGGCCGTTTCACTGCTTTTGGATTTCAATGGAAATAGATTGAAAAGGAAGGACTAAATAGGCAAGTGAAACATGTCAGAACCATCCAGAAACCGCAAACTTGTGGGAGATTTATAAGTAATTACCAAGAGTTATAATGTAAAGGTACCATAAGAAAGACAAAAGTAAATATAGGTGTGTTGTTTAAAAATTAAAATCAATATATTAACATTGTTAACAGATAAACATATCTTTCTAATTTAAATACAAAAGTTAAAGTGTTTATATTATAAAACAACCTAAAGTCATTTTTTTAAGATTTGAATTACTTGCAGATATATAAACTTCAACTTTAAACAAATTAAAACTCAACGAATGAGGAAACATGAAATGCAAACATTACTTTCTTTTAAGACATCAGTATTAGAAATAGACATAAGCATTAGAAATAGAGAATATGAGATAACCACTCTCGTCTATTTAAAAAAAATCAGAGATATGTGGAGTTATAAAGTTAATAGCTTATCACATATGTGTCATCATTTTAGTTGAGTTTTGAGGATTTAATCTCGGACGTTCTCCAAATGAATATCTTACACAAAATCTTAGGTGCCAATAAGTTAAGAAACAGCTTGTCAATTAAGTTTAAAGTGATATGAATATTTTTTAATATAAAAAATTTAGGGGAGAGGAAATAACGTTATTGATGCATTAATTATATCATATATGAAGTTTACAAAATTGGATACTGATATATCTTAAATTATAGTATACAATTATATAAAACAATAATTTAATATAAATCCCAATGTGTTTTGGCCCATTCGAGTCTTGTATATAAGATGTTCATTTCGAAAATGACTCAAGATTGAACTCCAAAACTCATGTAAAGTGAAAGTACAAATGCTTATTGAGTTTGCTCCATGTTTGTGCATATTCTTGACTTCTTTTATAGGGGCAATTGTCGTCTATTTGTCAAAAAAAAATTAATATAAATATTAGTTTTTAATACAAACAGAAGTTAAACTTTGATAAATATGGAGAGACACATCTAGAGAAAAATTGGTTGTAGAATAATATTAAGGGTCGGTTTGATTAACGATAAGAACATGATAAATAATACAACACAATACAAGCTCTCAAGTTACACCACCGAAGTGCTTGTGCATATATGGTTTTATGTTTGATATGTAACGACAATGCGCAATTTTATTTAAGTTTTACGAAGCTTAGATAAGTTAAGGGTAAGTTAAGTGTATTTTGTTTTTAATATTAATCACGAATAGTTTTTTATCTTAGTTGTAATGTAACTTAGCAAATATTTGTACTATGATTGTTGAGATAACAAAAATTATAAAGTACTTAATTATTTTTTTTAATATATCTTTATCCTATTTGTAAAACATACAGGTAAAAAAATTATGATTTACTGTATTTTAAATTTTCTCATGTCAAACAAATTGTGAAAAAGAATGTTTTTTTTTTAACTATTGAGCTTTGGTAAAAATATTTATACGGACACTCCTTATTCAACAAACTTAATAAAATCGATAATTGAATTCAATTGAAGTAAATTTTGTAATTCAATTTTAACTTCAGTATGTTTTGTTGAGTTTAATAATACTAAACTAGATTCGGATTTTCTCAACATGACTAAAACCAAATGGAACCATTTGTTGGAAATTTAGATGGTGATGACTCAGCTAAAATGGACACTGATCACAATGAAGATATAGTTTAAAGTGGAGAAAGAGAGACACTTGTATTTCACTTATTGGAAAGCATACATGCACCTTAGATTTTATAGCCAACCAACGTCTACTAACAACCCACTATTATACTTGCTGAAAAGACTCAACTAACTGAACAGACATTGACTAGTTAGATTGACCAAGTTATTACAACATGTGAACCTTTAACTAATGCCAACTCAGCACTACTCCAATTTTGAATTATCTCAACACTTAGCGCCTCTTCAGCTTTGAATTATCTCAACACCTGCCCTTAATTCAAAGCTGCAAACTCCAAGCTTCATCCGAAAGTAACTGTGTTTCTGTCCAGATAATGCCTTTGTAAAGATGTCTGCATGTTGATCTTCAGTGTGACAGAATTTCACAGCTATTGTTCCATCTGAGACTAGATTTCTGATGAAATGAAATCGGATATCGATGTGCTTGGTTCTTCCATGTTGAACTGGATTCTTTGTGAGTGCTATTGCAGACCTATTGTCACATAACACATTAGTTGCTTCCTTCTGCTCTTGCTCCATATCTAATAACACTCTCCTCAACCATACAGCTTGACATGCAGCAGATGTTGCTAATATATATTCCGCTTCTGTTGTAGAGAGAGCTGTTATCTCTTGCCGTTTGGAGCTCCAAGTAATTGTTGCTGAGCCCATTGTGAAGACATTGCCAGAGGTGCTCTTTCGGTCTTCAATTGAACCAGCCCAGTCACTATCAGTATATCCCTTCAACTTGAAGTCTTTAACCTGTGTATAGAGTAAGCCATAGTTCAAGGTTCCAGCAATATACCTTAAGATACGCCTGGCAGCTCTAAGATGTTGCTTTGTAGGATAATTCATATATCTTGAAGTGACTCCAATTGCAAATGATATATCAGGACGTGTGTGTGTTAAGTAGATTAGCCCTCCAATCAAACTTCTATAGATCTGATAAACGTCTAAATATACGTATTTTATATGTAATTGTGTGAATTATTTTATTATCTTTTTGATGAGTCGATGCCCCTCTTTTGGTCTAAATCTCTTTTTTTTTGTGTTGCATGCCCCGAATAAGCCAAAATGAGCTCAAGAACGTATTTATGACGAAATCAACACCAAATACGTCATTTTTAGGAGCCTTGCGGGCAAGCATACGCCCATAAGGCAACCCGTATGGCCGTACGAATTTCATCTTTTAAAGGGTTTTAGGGCATCATGAAAGGTGACTTTGGCCACCATTTTCCACCATCTTCACCTAGGGCTTCAAGGCAAGTGGAGAAGGTAGATTTGAGGAGGAAATCAAGGGGAGAGGAGGTTGTACTATCAAGGGGAAGATCTAGGAGCTTGCCGGCGCGGATCCGACAAGTTCTCATCACCATCTTCTAGTCTTCATCTTAGGGAGGTTGCTTTGAGTTTTGTCTTGTATTTATTGTATTTCTTGCTTTCCCCTTTGTTGATGATGAACTAGACTCCCAAGGTCTCCGGGCATCCGGTGAACCTTGGGATGAACTTGCTTTGTATGGATGCTTTAGATTTACATTTATGGTATTTGGTGTGTTTTGTGGTTCATGCTTGGTGTACTTTGATGTATTGGTATGCATGCGAACTCTGTGTATCGATTTCTAGGTTATAATAGGTTGCGTGACCATCGCCCTACTTTTAGACTCCCAAGCTTGGAAGGAATACATGTACAAATACGCCGTGACCATCGGGTATTTTGTACCCCTCCGGTATTAGGGTTGTGCCTAGTTTGTGCTTCAACCCTAACTTGAGAATCTCGTGCCTTTAATGCAATTGTAGGAGGATTTGGTCGGAAGGAATTCCGTATCAATACTCGTATCGGATTAGGGGCCAACTGCTGTGACCATCGGGTTGGCCTACCTTAGGATTCTCCTGGTCAAGAACCACCAGTGCCTGTGTAATTCTAGCATTCTACTAACTTTAGTAATCCCGAGGGGATCCTAGCTTTGGGACCTCGTACTTTCATTGCTAATTGCCTCCTCGATATGCTTATTTGGTGTGCCTTAGTCCAACATGTTTATAGTTATCTTTGTTAGTTTTCTTATCTTGTTTTAATTATCTATCTTAGTTAGACTAGACAGTGCCGTCTAGGGGGAAGTAATAGCAGCTCTTGGGAACCCAGGGAATACGACCCTCTCACGCGTGCGTGAGAGGTATTGCTTGACGACCCGTGCGCTTGCGGACAACGATCAAGTTTGTGACTCCAAGAATGCTAGGAAAACCTCTAGCTCACTGCTCTAGTCATTTATCTTTTTTTTTGTGAATATTTGTTTTTGTTTGTGTCTTTTACCATTTTGTTCATATTTGTTTATTTTCCTTCTTTCTTGTTTCCTTTGTTAGCTTATTATTTTTTTAGTCTTATTGTTTATACAGGGCCATGGATTTTCAAGAAAATTTGTTGGCCTCCAAAATCTATGCACTTGAGGAACAAAATAACCGACTTTCCACAAATGTCTATGATCTTGAGAAGAAGATGGAATGTCTCTTTGCCAGAAAAGCAAGCCAAGGCATTACACAACAACCAAGACCTCAACAACCCCAAGTTCCCCAATTTCAGCCGCAACATCGGCAAGAGAGGAAATACACTACTGAAGATGTTCTAGCAAGGTTTATGATCACTACAGATGCAAGGTTTGCAATAATGGACAGACGACTTGATGAATTCGGTACAATACTAAGGAATGTCCAAGCTTCAATCAAAGCACTTGAGAACCAAGTTGAGAAACTTGTTAGGGCAAATTCCGAGCCTTCTTTGGGTAGCCCAATGAGCAATATTGAAAATAACCCAAGTGAAAACCGGGCGTATATCAATCTTATGAGTGGGCAACAATTGGAAGATGGGGTAAAGCAAGACAATGAGGAGGTCATCATGGCTATAGACATATGTGAGGAAGTAGAGGAGGCCCCATCTACCACGTTTCAAGAAACTACTTGCCTCGATATCGACCATTCAATGAACCAATCGATAACCTTCAAGTGCGAGAAAAAAATTTGGGAATTATATTTGAAGATTTGGGGAGGAAACCAATGTCATCCTTGAACCCACCTATGCCGGGCTTGAACAATTCCCAACCAAAACTTTTTCCATGGCGGCCCAAGCAAATTTTATGGGCCACTTTTGATCATTCAAGAAAGGTTGAGAAAAGAAATGTGCATAGGGTGTTAAAGCGTCCAATTAATCCACCTATGCGAAGCTTGACAAGTTCTCAACCAAACTTGTTCCCTTGGAAACCCAAACAACACTTATGGGCAGTTCAAGGCGATTTGACAATGGCCGAGGTGCAAGATGTGGGTAGGAGGTTGACGCCATTCGAGGACCCACCGTTGCCAAGATTGAATAACGCTCGGCCCAAGCTTTTCCCATGGAGGCCAAAAGGTAACTCAAGCATGACCTCCAAACTTGCATCACCCCGGAAGGTAAAGTTCATATTTTTTGGTAGCTCTTATGCCATCTCTAGCCGGGAGGAACACACCATTTTCAAGCCTCCCTAGGTAAGAAAGAGGTACGTCAAGCTAATGACGTTAAACAAGCGCTTCTTGGGAGGCAACCCAAGCTTCCTTTCATTTCTTGCATTCATTTTCTTATTTGTGTTGTCTTTTTTTTAACTTGTGTTTTTAGTTGTGGTTCATTTGTAGTTGTACTTTTCGTCGTTTTTCTTAATTCTTTCGCCTTTGTGTTAACTTGTTTGTCATGTGGTTTTTGAAGAATTCTTGTTCTAGATGCATGCATGTTGATGTTTTAAGTGTTTAAATGATGTTTCCGGCCGTATTTTTCAAGGTTTCATCGATGGTTAATGTGTACAAAGTGTGGAGAACAAAATGTTGCAACAAGAAAAATCCCGAGGACCATCCTTGCGGCCGCAAGGATGCCCCTCGCGATTTCACCCGAGCTTCTTGCCGACCATCCTTGCGGCCGCAAGGATGGTCCTCGGGATTTTTCTGGTTGCAACATTCACTCTTGTTTTGGTTCCAACATTCACTCTTGGTTGCAACATTCACTCTTGTTTTGAGTGAGCAGGCATAAAAACTCTATGGGCAAGACCACCCGATAGAGGCCTTAAAACTCATGTTTTGGGGGCTTATACTATTCACTCTTCTTCCCCATTCTTCTAGCCGGTTCTCTCTTATTTCTCCACCATTTTTCATCATTCTTTTTGCTCTAGTTTGCTCTCCTCCTCCTCTTTTCCATCTTGGTGACAAAAATTTAGAGTTTGAGCAAGCTTTTGGCCGGATCTAGCCCTTGGATTCACTCATCTTACTCTAGGGCAATGGTTTGATCTCTCACTCAAAATCATGAGTTTTTCTTATTTTTGTGGATGAAATTTTAGGGAGTTTTGTTGTTTGTCATTTTTGTGGTTTTTTGGAGCAATTTCAAAGCTTTGTAAAAATGTTTATGCTCCATTTACAAGAGAAGCTCTTGCAATTTTTTTTGGGAATTACTGTAGCAATTCTTGAATTCTTTCACATTCCCGTCATGTTGAACCATTGCTTCTCTTGTATGTGACTTAATCTTGAATCATATGTGTAAACCCTTAGCCATGCTTGCATTAGAGAGCTTTGGACACCATGATATTGATTGAACAAAGGACTTGCTTGGATTTTGTTTTGCTTGATTGTTGTGTTGTGCTAGTTGTTTGTGTTGTTTGCGTTTTTTTTTCTTTTTGTGTGTGTTAGATGCCTTGAGATGATGTTCCTTTCTATCTTGTAGGGTGGAAGTAGGGCATCAAGCACGCCTTCTTTCTCGATCATTTACTTGCATCATTGGTGGCTACCCTGATCTCATGGATTTCAAGACTCATGTTTTGAGACTCAGGGAAGTTCATGAAACCCTCTTATTATGCTTTTATTGCCTATATTTTTTATGCACTGCTGATTTAGACACATTGAGGACAATGTGCATCTTTGAGTGGGGGGTAGATTTTCATGAACTTTGGAATTGTTTTAAATTGCATGCTTAACTCACCTATGATAGCTATGATCTTATTGTTAAGGATTTCCTAGCTTGGTAGAATGATAGTCGTGAGTTGTACTCTACATTTGCTTGAATGTAGTTCTGTTTCATCTTTAGTGTATTTATGCCTCCTCACTTTAACTTCCACTTCTGACACTCTAACCCATCTTATTGATTTTATGTTAGGATGTTAAATTCTTCTTTCAATAGTCCTTTAAAAACTTTTGAGCCCCCTGTTTTTGCTTTAACCCTAAGTAAGGTTTTTAAGTGAGGTTTTTAGCAGGTGATTGATCAGGCGACTTGTGATAGGATGTATATATTTACTGGAAAAAAAAAGTGAAAAATGAGTCTATGTCAGTATTCCTCTGCTTGTAAAAGCATGAATGCGTATATGTAGATCTGTAATCAAGTAAGCTGGGTGGCTCTTGTGCCTGGCCAGCATGTGCATCCTTCAGAAACATTTTTGTGCAGTCTACGTTAGGCGGACTCGGAAAAAAAAAAACACTTCTGACCTATTGGGCGCCTGAAACCTGTTTTACCTTCACTTGATGTTAAAGTTTCGTTTTGAGAGCAAAAGATTTTTAACTGACTATTGAGAGGGTCTTTAGCATTTCTAACACTAATTTCAATTTGAGTGAGGTGAATGAGCATCCTGGGGTAATCCAGGGTGTGGAGGTCAAAGTGGGAGTGAGCACACACTCACAAGAACACTTTGGATGAAACAGAGCTAATATTACTTGTCTATACATTGAACAACTCACTTTTTAATTTCTTAATTTCTTACTCACTTCTTAAGGCAACCCGTATGGCTGCACGAATTTCATCTTTTAAAGGGTTTTAGGGCATCATGAAAGGTGACTTTGGCCACCATTTTTCACCATCTTCACCTAGGGCTTCAAGGCAAGTGGAGAAGGTAGATCTGAGGAGGAAATCAAGGGGAGAGGAGGTTGTGCTATCAAGGGGAAGATCTAGGAGCTTGCCGGCGCGGATCCGACAAGTTCTCATCACCATCTTCTAGTCTTCATCTTAGGGGAGTTTGCTTTGAGTTTTGTCTTGCATTTATTGTATTTCTTGCTTTCCCCTTTGTTGATGATGAACTAGACTCCCAAGGTCTCCGGGCATCCGGTGAACCTTGGGATGAACTTGCTTTGTATGGATGCTTTAGATTTACATTTATGGTATTTGGTGTGTTTTGTGGTTCATGCTTGGTGTACTTTGATGTATTGGTATGCATGAGAACTCTGTGTATCGATTTCTAGGTTATAATAGGTTGCGTGACCATCGCCCTACTTTTAGACTCCCAAGCTTGGAAGGGATACATGTACAAATACGCCGTGACCATCGGGTATTTTGTACCCCTCCGGTATTAGGGTTGTGCCTAGTTTGTGCTTCAACCCTAACTTGAGAATCTCGTGCCTTTAATGCAATTGTAGGAGGATTTGGTCGGAAAGAATTCCGTATCAATACTCGTATCGGATTAGGGGCCAACTGCTGTGACCATCGGGTTGGCCTACCTTAGGATTCTCCTGGTCAAGAACCACCAGTGCCTGTGTAATTCTAGCATTCTACTAACTTTAGTAATCCCGAGGGGATCCTAGCTTTGGGACCTCGTACTTTTATTGCTAATTGCCTCCTCGATATGCTTATTTGGTGTGCCTTAGTCCAACATGTTTATAGTTATCTTTGTTAGTTTTCTTATCTTATTTTAATTATCTATCTTAGTTAGACTAGACAGTGCCGTCTAGGGGGAAGTAATAGCAGCTCTTGGGAACCCAGGGAATACGACCCTCTCACGCGTGCGTGAGAGGTATTACTTGACGACCCGTGCGCTTGCGGACAACGATCAAGATCCTTGCATCTGCTTCACCAGACCCGTCATTTAATTGTAGCTTATCACCTGTATTCAGAGGAGTTGTTGTTGTCTTGCAATGAAGCATACTGAATTTGTTTAGAAGATTCTCTGCATAATTCTTCTGTGACATGAATACTCCTCTTTCATCTTGCTGAAGTTTTAAACCAAGAAAGTATTTTAATGATCCAAGATCAGACATTTCAAAGGTTTTCATCATCTCACGCTTGAATTCATCAATCAGTGACTGTGAATTTCCCATGTAGATTATATCATCTACATAGAGACAAACCAGCAATAATTCTGCTTCACCCTACTTCTTTTTATATAATGTTGGCTCACTGTCACACCTTTCAAAACCTTGATTGAGAAAGTGAAGATCTATTCTGCTATACCATGCCCTGGGTGCCTGCTTCAAGCCATATAAAGCCTTCTTTAGTCGATACACTTTGTTCTCCATTCCAGCAATTTCAAATCCTTCAGGCTGCTCAACATATACTTCTTCTGATAAATCACCATTAAGGAAAGCCGATTTTACATCTTGTTGATAAATTTGCCATTTTTGTTGAGCAGCTAAAGCCATAAAGAGTCTCACTGTCTCAAATCTAGCAACTAGAGAGAAGGTTTCATTAAAATCTTCTCCAACTTTCTGTGGGTACCCTTTGGCTACTAGATGAGCCTTATGCCTTTGTATACTACCATCTGCTCCTATTTTAGTCTTGAAAACCCATTTTAGACCGACAGGTTGCTTTCCTTCAGGTAAATCAACAAGATCCCAGGTCTTGTTCTTCTGAATTGCTGACAATTCCTCTTCCATAGCTGCCTGCCATTCAGTTTTCAATGATGCTTCTTCATAGGTTGCAGGATCAGAAATTTTGAGTGCAAGGGAGCAGGTCTCATAGATTTCTCTTAGAGATCTAACCCCTCTTCGAGATACTTCTGGTGTTGCTATAATATCATCACTTGATGCTCTTGAATTTTCTTCATTGTTGCTTTGACTGTCAGATCTTCTTTCATTGCTAGCAGTTGGCACACTTGAATTTTTTTCTTGTGATGCATCTTCAGCTATTGACTCCAGAGGTATCTTCACAGAATATTCTTTTCTTTCTTCACTCCCAGTCCACCTGGTATCTTCATTGAAAACTACATTCCTACTAATAATAACTTTACATGTGCTTGGATTGTATAGCTTATAAGCTTTAGACTCAACACTATAGCCTATAAGAATACACTTTTCTGATTTTGTATCAAGTTTTTGATGCACATGTGAAGGAATTAAAGTTTATGCAATACTTCCAAATATTCGCAGATGATTAACAGAAGGTTTCATACCTGACCATGCTTCCATTGGAGTCCGGCCATGCACTGCTTTAGTGGGAGAAAGGTTCAATAAATATACTGAAGTTTCTACTGCTTCTGCCCAGAAGGAATTAGACAAGTTGCCCTCCTTTAACAAACTCCTAGCCATCTCAACGACAGTACGATTCTTCCTTTCTACTACACCATTCTGTTAAGGTGTATATGGTGATGATAGCTCTCTTCGAATTCCATTTGCTTCACAGAAATCACAGAATTCTTTTGATAAAAACTCCCCTCCTCTATCTGTTCTTAGACCTTTGATATGCAACCCACTTTGCTTTTCAACAAGAGCTTTAAAACTCTTGAATTTCTCAAACGTTTGTGATTTAAATATGAGAAAATATATCCAATTCATCTTGCTAAAATCATCAGTAAATAACAAGAAGAATCGACTACCTCCCATTGATTCTGTGTGCATTGGTCCGCAGAGATCAGCATGCACAAGTTCGAGAGGTCTTGTGGCTCTCCATGCTTGCCCTGATGGAAATGACCTTCTAGCTTGTTTTCCATACACACAGCTTTCACAGAGGCCTATATCTGTAATAGAGGGAAGTCCTTCTACCATTTGTCTTCTACTCAGGGTCTTTAAACCTTGAATATTGAGATGTCCACCTTGTTGAATCTTCATCACCATTGATTACTAGCCCGAGACTTTCCATGCTGTATATATCAAGAGGAAACATACAACTTTTAGTCATAGGAATACTTGCCATTATATTTCCTGCACGTTGATCTTTGATGATGCATGTCTCCTTATCAAACAGGACAGAGTATCCATTAGCCATTAGTTGCCCAACACTCAACAAGTTGTGAGCTAAACTTGGTACATATTGAACATCCTTTAATAGCTTTACTTTGCCTTCTCCTACCTTGATTGCCACAGTGGCCTTCCCTTCAACTTGCACAGCTTTGTTGTCTCCAAGTCTCACAGTAGCCTTCTTAGTTTCATCAAGATCCCTGAAGAACTCTTTTACTCCAGTCATGTGATTGGAGCATCCGCTGTCCACAAGCCAAACACTGCAAGGAATTTGTTTAGCTTCATGTGAAACCATGAAGAGATTACTTACATCCTGTTCTTCAGCAATGTTTACTTCTTTCTCCTTGAACCAACATTCTGCTTTAACATGCCCAAACTTTCTGCAATTTGTGACATTGTATGTTGCTTCTATAATTCTTTGATTCATTGTGATGCTGTTGCCTGAATTCTAAGCCTCTGCCTCTGCTTCTCCCTCTACCTCTGCTTGAAGTTCTGTTTAACTTCTTTGAATTTGATGATTCTTCTTCAACTTGAAATGCCTTTTCTTCACTTTTCTCAGCTGACCGGTTGAGCCGTGCTTCATGAGCTTGCAAGGAACCACTGAGTTCATCTAACGCGAGACGAGAGAGATCCTTTGACTCCTCTATTGCAGCCACTACATGATCAAATTTTGTAGTGAGACTTCTCAACACCTTTGCCACCACAGTCAGTGATAAGATCACCAAACACCCTCATTTGGTTGATAATTCTGGTCACCCGGGAGATGTACTCCTGCACACTCTCACCACCTTTCATCTGTAAGGTTTTGAACTCCTGCCGCAATGTCTGCAACTTCACAGCAACAATTTTAGATGACCCTTGAAACTCCTGTTGAAGAATCATCCAAGCTTCCCTCGCTGTAGTAGCCGCAGCTATTCTGGAGAAGATCGTTTCATGCACAGCCTGCTGAATAAAAAACAAGGCTTTAGAATCTCGCCTTCGGTTTTCCCTAACTTTGGCATCATCTTCTTGATCTGAGTAACCAAACTCAATCAAATCCCATAGGTCCTGGGATTTGAACAAGGTTCACATCTTCACATTCCAATATTCGTAGCAGTCGCCTTTGAACACCGGTAACGAAGGTTGTGAGAGACTCATTGCGTCGCCATTACTCGCCATGAGCATTTGCAGCTTCTTCAACCTTAGCTTGGATACCACAATGTTGGAAATTTAGATGGTGATGACTCAGCTAAAATGGACACTGATCACAATGAAGATATAGTTTAAAGTGGAGAAAGAGAGACACTTGTATTTCACTTATTGGAAAGCATACATGCATCTTAGATTTTATAGCCAATCAACGTCTACTAACAACCCACTACTATATTTGCTGAAAAGACTCAACTAACTGAACAGACATTGACTAGTTAGATTGACCAAGTTATTACAGCATATGAACCTTTAACTAATGCCAACTCAGCACTACTCCAACTTTGAATTATCTCAACACTTAGCGCCTCTTCAGCTTTGAATTATCTCAACACCATTCAATAATTATAATAAAAAAAAAATTTATTATTCTTCATATCAATTATTTTCTTCAAAAAGAAAATTAAACACTGTTAAGACAAATACAAGTTTGACACCACAACAGCTGAATTAACTTTTTAATTAGAATTTATGATGAATTTAAATAAACGTTATTTCCATAGTATCTATAGAAAACACAATAATGCCTCGGGATTCGTGCAATGGCATGCCATCCAACGGCTGTAAATGAGAGAAAAGCATAACACTACTGAAGCCCAAGGCTCGCAATCCCTCTGGTCCGACGACGACGACAGGATTCGATCATGGCGATGGCCACCCGCCTCCTCTCCCGGTCCAAACAGGTTCTCATTCTTTCTCTTTCGATCTCCAGATCAAATACGTAATTTTGTTCCTGAATTGCTTTGCCGTGATCCGACGATGTTGTAGCGAGTGATTTTTTTTTTTTTAATTTTTATTCTTGATGTCCGGCATTTGATCAGATCTTTGGGATATGCTTTTATCTCTTGTTGGGTTCTTCTGTGAAGATCTGGTGATGGGTTTGTTTGTGGATTGTTATAATTATTTATTTTTTTATTCTTTTTTTTTTTTTTGGGATTATGAGGTTCATTTGGCTTGTGTTTAGTGGAAATGTAACCCTAGTTTGAGATTATTGTTTAATTGATTTAAATGTTTTGCGTTTGGTTTCGAATGATGCTAAAGGTTTGATTTTTGTAATATCAAATGGTCGGCTTTGGACTACAGTAAGCAATGGTGGTTGAATAAATTGTCATCCCTAATTGAAATCATCTTGAATTTTGCAATAAGATATGAGCTATTTTATATGATAGGGCAGAGGATACTAGATGTCTCACTTAAGTCAGAGCACTTCTTTCTTACAAAATTGATATTGATTTGCTGCCTTGGAGTATTGTTACTTCTTTATGGTCAATTTTAGAAAAATGTAAACTAGCAAAAATTCTTAAATATATGAAATGAAGCTCATGAAGTGATGAATTTTTTACCTTGTTATTCTGTTTACTCTTTGGAATGAGCTTTCTTCTAAGGATGGTGTTTCTTCTTCCTATACTTCTCCGGCCTGTAGGTATTTATCGAACTGAATAGTTAGAGTTCGTATAGAAAAGAACCAATGGTTCACTTATTGGAGAATCCTTTCCCCTATTTGCTAAAAGCAAAATAGGTCTGGTAATTGTTTCAAATTAGAGCTTGAGCTCATTTAGTGGTCGGGTGTGAAGGATGTAATTTGCCCTCCTATGATATGTCTAGTAATTTTCCTCATGTAGCAATTCAGCGTTATTGCTAAATCATGTTCATCATAGAAGTTTATACATGATGTTTGTGCAATATTGATGTATTATGCTCCACATGATATACCATGATTCTTTGAAATATTTTTCACTGCATGCAACATGTCTGGGTGTTCAAAAGTTCCACTTTTAAGTTTTAATGTAACACAATATTCTAATGTTATGCGTCTATGAATTTTCTTTGCAGTTGTATGCTGGCCATGCCTTCTTCCAGTATGAGCATGCTGTACCTGTTCGCCATTTTTCCAAAGAGGTTGCTCCACCTTCTCAAACTCCCCTTAAAGGAGATGGTCAGTAGATTAAGATGCAGCTCAACTTATATGTTTTATTGAGTTTACTTTCTAGTTTTTATTTGAGTGTTATATTATTTATTTAAACTCTTTTTCTTTCATCTTTAAACAATACATGTAAAGTAAGGATCAAATATCATCCATGTCACTTGTTTTTCTAAATAATTCAGTACCACAAAGTAAACCTGAATCTTCTTTTCCTATGATTTCATGAAATGTAACATCTTTCACCAACACGATAATTTTAACTGATGATTTATTTTTCTTGTTGAGCTTTTATAAGTAAGTTAAATAGGAGTGCAGATTATAATTTTTTGCGTTTTTACTCTCTTCTTTAAAAAGAATTTGGATGTAACAGTCATATATAATTGAATGCGAAAATTTACGGTTGAATTTCTTGAATATACTAAGGTCTTCGTGGGGATTTATCCCTGCCAGCATAAATCATTCCTACCGTGTGGTCTCCATACCATATTTATCTAACCCCTCCTTTTGCAACTCCTTTGAGATGAAGGAACATCGGAGAGGCACCACCCTCAATTTACTCAAAATACTTGGTTAGAAATGGACTATTATTACATATTGTGTATAAAATGGATGGATGGTGAAGATGGATGTCTTTAGATATATCTTGAAACTAATATTGATTTAGTTTGCTATCTTATATTTATTTATTTTTGTTATTATTTTGTTTAACTATGGTATTTCTTTTCTATTGGAAGAAATGTTGAAGGGCATTTTTTATGAGGTAAAGAATAAATTTGAGACAGCTCTTGGAATACTTAGGAAAGAGAAGATCACAATTGATCCTGATGATCCTATTGCAGTGTCTCAATATGCTAAGGTTATGAAGACTATAAGAGAAAAGTAAGATGTCATTTTTACTTGAGGTTGCCTGTCAAGTTGTAAATAGTTTGAGGTTACAATTGGTTTCTCATTGATTCTTTCTCATTTTTAGCATTTACATTTTGGAATCTTCTTAGTATGATATTCTAGATAATGCCAGCTAGGCCTGATCTAGGACCAATCAGACCTGACCATTCCCAACCATGTATTTGGCAATGCATGCATTTTTGTAGCAATGATGGTGCAAGTTGAATAATACCTAAAGATCATTGAAGTTGTCATTCTTCTTGCTTAAGTTTGAGAAAACTCATTTAAAGGCTCATTAGTCTACCATTTGAGCAGTTTGCAAATTCTTGAGTAACTTTTATTTCCAAAATTGCAGTTGGTAAATCTATTATGCTTTCTCACTTAATGATACCTTGTGCTTTATGTGAATTCCGTTCTGAGTCTCTTGGCTGGATATCAGGGAACAAATTGTGTTGGATTTGTTTACTTAATCAGTAAAAACCCAATGTGACTTCTGTTCATGGTGAAATAGTATTGAAAAACTCCATATCCTCTCAGATAGACAAAGAAGTATGAAAAAGGATATCAAATATACAAAATATACACTCTAGAGTCTTTGATTTGTTGTCTTGAAATTTTCTTGTAGTGTTATGTTTTATGATTAGAATGAAACTTTTTAAAATTTTTACTGTTTTTATGATTTGTCATGTATAGGTTGGGATTGGATTGAGGATTGAGGATTGAAATATCATATACACTTTAATAGTTACATAAAAGTTTAAGCATAACTAATAGATTTGGTTGTGGATAGTGTGTCAAAGGTGCTTGGAAACACTTGCTCATATAATATATATAAATCTCTACAAATTATATCTTCTGATTCAAAGCAGTGGGATAACTAAGATGCACATCAGTCTATCTAGGTTTGTCAAGGGAAAGTAGAAATAGAAAGGGCAAAATGTTAAATTGAAACTACAAACTGTTGGTGAGTTTCAACAACGGAGAGGGAGAATGAAATTATGGAGTTTAAGAAAAGAAGTTTTGATGTCGAGGAAAAAAAAAATCATGTCAGATGCATATCTGCTCATAGAGTCAAATTCACAAGACAAAAAACTATCCCTGGGGCATGTGAAGGGAAGGATTTAGTGTTAGAATATATTACAAAATTCTACAAAATATTTAAACACATGCGAAAGTGAAATAAAATTGCAACAGTAACTAGTTGATTTGATAAACACTCTAATAAATTAATTCTAATGTTAATTAAGATTTTAAGAATATCATTCGATATTTCAAATCTTTTCTTTGATGTGCAAAATTTGTTCCTTAGATCATCTTAGATCTTCTAGTGTCGAACAAAGATCCTACGCCTCTAGATCACACGTTGGAATTCAGAAATAACTTTTTTTTTCTCTTCGCAATAGCGGCTAAAGTTAGAAAAGAAGAGAGAGATTGGGGAACTATTCTCACAAGATAATCAAATTGTTTTTCACCCCTTCTAGGGTTAGAGAGGAGTCATATTTATAGGGACTTCATGAAACATAACAAACATTATCCTATTATCATGAAGACTTACCAGACATATGAGTCCTAAAGCAACTAAACCACTTTTGTTTTCAGATCCTTATAATTTTAATTAATCATTTGATCTAATCGAACTTTGATTAAAATTTAAAGGTAAGACAAAATTCTAACTCAATTTATAAATATAATTCATCTAATGATGTAAAATTGTAAATTGATAATTTTATCTTTACACTTAAAATGAGATTTGAATTTCTTTAAACGTGACTCTAGTTTTGTTCCGATTGGTAATGGGAGGACACCAAAGGACGTTGGCAACAAATAGCCAGCCCCGTGGGCGTGTCATAGTCCAATTGAACACGAATGAACATATCATTACGAATCTTTCCGATTATGATTACCATATGTCTATAAACCATCTATTCTTGTATCCTAACCCAGTGAGAGTCATGGATAACGCCAAACTCACTAAACTCAATCATATGCTACTAACTATAGTAAAGTAAGATTATTAAACTACCCCTCGTGTCCCCACACGAGTGGTTTGACTGCCTTGGCCAAAGTCTTCTAATCTCACTTACATGCGATCACATAGGAGATTAACTCGTTTACTATACTTTCGAGAGAACGAGTTTCTTTTTGGTGATTTATCACAACTGCCACTTGCCTAGCATAGCTGTATTTCGAGGTTGAGCCTACCAAAAGGTAAATTGGGCCTAATTACTCTAGTAATAGACTAGATGTCACAAACACATCGTGATCATGATACCTCAGGTTAAAGGTTCACTCATATGATCATAATCAACAATCCCAATCATTGACAGTCGAAAAGTAAAACCCATGTGATTGGATTATAACGAGTCATATTTGAATATACTAATCGCACCGATGTATCTATGACATATGCTCCCACTATCCCATAGTGTTTGATTGGCACTCTTTGTCAAAACATATTTCATACAAATTATCAATCTTTAATGTCTAATTAAAGATTCTCTCATTTGCGAATTATTTAAGTGTACAAGTACCAAACTCTTCTAGTGCCTTTCTCATTATCTCATAATGAGTACAACGTTTAACTTTGCACGTTTGGACTATATTGTTAAAAACTTATTAGAATGCCAACACAAGATTTATGTGAATATCATAATAATTGCCTATTATTAATAATCAAAAACGTATAATACAAATGGAATGCCCTAATACAAATATTCTCATTGGCATTCGAAGGCGTACTCCCAACATTTAAAACATGGAAGAGACTCTGTTGTAGAGAATTGGTGGCTGTGAAAATGTATTTAAGCTTTTTTACTTGGACAAAAACAGGCTGCGTAGAAGGACAATCACCTGCAATGTTTTTTCTGTCCATATGCCTAGAAATTTGACTTCAGTACAATATACATTGATCCAGTTATAGGAACATAGAATCATTTGGGTTCATATAGGATTGAGATGCCGCACTATCTTTTAATTTTATGTATAGGATCTAAATAATTTAGGTTAGATGGAATCATGATGATATAGTATCCTGCTATCCGGATCATATGCTCAATAGCTGTAATTTATGACTGGTAAGATGTTTGATATCTATCTTGTACCTCTTTTGCACTGTTTTTTCCTTCAAAGCCAATATGGACATTATTTCACAAAATCTTGTCATCTTTTCTCTGAATTTGAATGCAGGGCAGATCTATTCTCAGAATCTCAACGGGTAAAGTACACCATCCAACAGCGGACGCAAGTAATTCCTGATGCTCGGACCTATCTATTGACTCTGAAAGAGATTCGAATAAAGTATGTTGTATGCTTCTTAAATATTTCTCCTCATAAGATTCTTGTTTATTTGGGGTAGTCTTCCTTTGATATCCTATATTCTATGTTTCCTATAAAGAGTTAGTGAGCATGTTATTAGGAATATGGTAATGGACTATAGTATTTACTTGAATTTTTGTCAAAGCATATCCTTTTACATGGATTTAAGGCAATTTAATCATTGGAATGTACAAGATTAGAGGGTTATACCTGCCTAATATGTGATAAATATTTCATGCCATGATATTGAAATATAAGGCTTGTCTTTCGTGTGTTGGGATGTCAAATGGGCCATGCTAATTGAGACAGGTTGAGCTTGATGTGTGTCACTGTATCTTATAGGAATTTAGAGATTGGTGTTCCACTTTCCAAGCCCATTTACGCAAACAAAACATAAGAATTTCTTTAAAGTATGCCAGTTGCGATTTTTATACAACTGCCATGCATTTAAGATATGGATCCTTTGTTGACCTTAATATGGTACTTGTCATATCATTGCGCATCTAGAATTACCTTTATTTCTAATTTAAAATGGTTTTTTCTCTTTGAAATGACCTTAACTCAATACTTTAATTCCTAAATAAATAAAATAAAATAAAATAATAGAACAAAAGTTGATGTAAAATTTAAGTATGAAGACCAACTTTGTGGTGCATTAATCAACAAGAGTGTTTGTACAAACAAAGCCTGTCATGGACAAAATGAGTTTTTGTTAGCAGTGGGAAGGCAGAATCTTTTGTGAGAATATTCCTAACTCTGATAAGCTCAGATGTCAGCTATGATTGGATCTTGCGAGTTGAACAAAAATAAGCTTTCTGTGAGCTGTTCTTTTTGGTTATTTGTGTCATAAAGAAGTGCTTAAATGGCTTTTGCTTTTTTTTCTTTAGTGGAAACTTGAAAATAAGACTGAGCAATGTACTTCATTAGTTTCAGTTCTCTTATGAACTTTGTACGAGGACATAACTATGTTCTTAATAGAGAATCTGCCACTATCAATCTATAGGTGGTAATTGCTGGCCATATAATCAAGTGTTACATCGTTTTTGCTTTTTTCTTGTTAGCACAACCACTTTTTCCATGTTAAACTTCATCAATTTGTTTCCAGTCTTTTCAAGTAACATCAGTTAATACAAATGAATAAGAGGGCCTTGCTGATATTAATCTTTAATATAAAAAAGGTTTCATTTGCTATTTACATGCTAGGGCTACTTCTTTAATTATGAACTTTGTTTATATGTAAATCCAGTTACCTCAAGGAGGACCAAGTAATATAAATGCAAGTTGTCTTATGACTTCCTGTTACCTTTTTGAAGGAATGGACTCACTGATGATATAGGTGCCGAGGCTATGATGATGGAAGCAGTAGACAAGGTTGAGAAAGATATTAAGAAACCACTTTTAAGGTCTGACAAGAAAAACATGGCTCTTCTTTTGGCGGAGTTTGACAAAATCAACAAAAAGTAAGTATTCTTTGATAGATTCAGATTTATGAACCTGTTTGTGTTACTGTCATCTGGAGCTGGCATTTTTTTTCCTCTGCCCTCAAGATTTTCTTTTTCCTTAAAACTTTGCATTGTGAATTTTGAACTTTACCTGCAAGATGCTTTTATGAATCTATTTTTAATGTGAACTTTGCATGAGATCTTACCTAGTGAGCCATGGAAGTTTTTTTACTTATTAGTAGAATTTTTTTTTCATGTTTACACAGGCGTGAAGTAAAGTAAACTTTCATGCACACATCTAAAATAAGTTTTCTCATTCTAAAGATTGCACATGATGCACAACCAAATGATTATTTCTATGATCAGGTGTTAACTATTCATGTCGGTTATCTCAAAGAGCAGTAACTGCATCCCTGGTTTTACTTGTTATTTCCCTATTACAGGCTTGGTATTCGAAAGGAAGATCTTCCCAAGTATGAGGAGGAATTGGAACTTAAAATTGCTGAAGCGCAGCTGCAAGAGTTGAAAAAGGATGCTCTTGAGGCAATGGATACTCAACTAAAAAGGTCTGCCCTAATCAACTTAGTTACTATTTCTTAATTTGTCTAACAGAAGCAAGAGAGCAACTCAAGCTCTCAATCCTAGACATAAACCCAGTCATGATCTCTTTTTGAAAGCAATGGCAAATTTTTTTAAGCTTTTCCTTTATTCAAAATATGGTGGCGATTTACAGAATTAAGTATGATACTTCTTCATGTCTGCAATTTTTTCTTGGTTACTGAGTGTTGTGCAATATAGAGGGCCATTGCAATACAATGTAGCTCTTTGATGTTTGTCCTGTCGACAAATTTTACAGCAGCAAAGATTGACACACAAACTACAAACATGCATCGTTGATTTTATTTTTTTATTATTTTCAGGGAGGAATTCAAAGATGAGGAGATGGTAGATGTTAAACAATTGGACATTCGGAACTTCATCTGAGATTATGATCTTGTATGGCGCCTGCTTCGAGGCATCAGTTGTTATTTGCTTAAAGAAAAATTTCTTCACTGTTATAGACTGCTTTTTTTTTTTGGTTGTTTACAGTTGAAAATTTGGGTTCAAGTTGTAATAATTTGTGATTCTGGCAATACACAATGAAGGTTCTAGTCTTTTTCATTATTGACCTCTCTACAGATTAAGCTCTAGAGAATTATTGTTCTTTGTGATGTTGTTATCATTTGGGATCCGTTTTCTGACTTGGACCAGTTGATTGGCACAGAAGCCCCCCTGCTCCTTGCTTATGCTGGGTTTGGTGGAAGTGATGTGAAGGGAATAAATTAGGTTTTCAATTTTTAAAGAAAGGAAATAGCCTGACAGAATTCAGCGAGTGATATATATATATATATATATTGGAAAATTTTATTTATTAAAGAATTATTATGGACAAGATTTTTCCACCAAAGTCATTTTAAAACCAAAATTTGAAAATAAGAATGATAGACAAGTGCACTAAATTTATGTACAGCCCGTTTTCACTTAAAAAAGGGAAAATTTGAGGCCTCTCATTCTGGGTTTAGAAGTGGAACTCAACAAAGATTTCAATGTTAATTGTTAATTAATTTTTTATTCCTCCTTTTGGACAAATCTTTTTAAACCTCACTTTTCTTTCAAAATTTGTATATGATAATAAGAGTTCTATTTCTACTCTCATTTTCAGCACTCATTCTTTTAATTTTATTTACGATAATTTTTTCTTCAATTTTATTTTTTCCCGTATATGTGGGCCCCGTTCTGACGTTCATGCCATCTGATTTCTTGATGCAAATACCACATCAAGGGATTTTTCACATATATATATATATATATATAGTTCAAATGCAAGAACAGTTCACACTCCATATTAATTATTATCCAGATCAAGGTCTTGAAGTCAATTACAGAGGTTCATCACCACAGCTTAACTAAAACCTAAAACGGCCAAACCCTATACACAAATGGCATTTGGTCTGTATTGATATCAAGGGGCAACTAAATTATGAAATCTTATTTTATTTATGCACAGATTTGAAACTAAAAATGTCAATCAGAGCTGTTCATAAATTAGATTGATTCTAGCAGGGCTAGGTATTCTTTAATCGCTTCGCCTTCTTTTGTAACTTCGATGTCATAGTCTGCTAATGCATCCCCTGTCAGCTCTTTCGCAAGCGCATCTTCCATTTCCTCATCTCTTGGGTCCTCGGTAGCTGCTTCTGATGAACCCTCCTCGGCACCAGTGATAGGGTAGCTTTGCTCATTGGAAAATGAGATTATTTCTTCGCCCTGTGTTGGCCCATTGTTTCCTGTAGTTGAGGTATTTACAGCATTCACTGCTGCAAATGAGAAAAAATGGGGAATAAATCAGGAGTTGCCAAGATTTTACATCGATCTTGAATGACAAAGAGACTGATTTGTTTAATACCTGCAGCAGTTTCTCTCTGCTCCATTCGCATATTCCTAGAGTGAACTCGTTGCTGAAAAAGACAATGTCACTAATCAGAATGAATAACAATGAGAATTTTACTTTGACACCAATATTTTTAAAGGATGATCAAATACTTGTAGGTCACAATTCTTTTGTGCATCAGTTAAGTGATCCAGTGCTTCTTGGAAATTGTTTTCATTTATTCTAAGAGCTTCTGCTGCAAGACACTTCTCAAACCTGCAATAATAGATTTGTTAACAGACAGACTGATGAAAGGAGTGAGAATTTAGAAGAGAATGGTTTCACTCAAGAAAAAGTTACTATCTCCGCATCTCGTACATGCGAAAATCTAGAGAAATTATCATTTTGCGCCTCAATAAACTATACACAGCAACACAGTTACTTATCATTGTTATAGAAAGCGGAGTTAAAAGGCTGCGAGAACCATGAGAGGCAAGTGACGATAAATCATATAAGAGCATAGTTAATTAACAAATGATTACCAAACATCCATGGAACTATCAAAACCTATTGAAATTTGGCTTCACAATGAACAGTGCTAGTTGATCCATGAAAAGTGTATCTTTATCAGATGAAACACAGATATGACAAAGAGGTTAACTTGCTTACCCAATTGAGACCAATTCATCCAGAAGCTGCAGATCGACGGCTTTTTTCTGAGGAGTCCTGCCATATTTCTTCTGCTCCCTTCATGTTGGCACAAATGATCATTTAATTAAGATGAAATCGTACAAGGAAATTTTACTCTGTCCAAGAGAGAGCATCTTACATGATCTCCTTCTGCCTTTGAAGGTCATCTTCATGTCTACGGACTTTCTTCGCTCGCTCCTCAATAAGAAAATCAACTGCTGACTGAATATCTTGACCAGTCATTCTGAGTGCCCTTTTAGCTGAACCTTCTTTATATCCCATATTCATCAATAGTGACAAAGATTCATCTAGGATTTGAAGCTGAAAAAAAAGGCTCAAGTAAAAAAATCATAACAACAAGAATAAGAAAATTGCATAATTCTTGGCAATAGGTAACAAATTCAATGGTTTTACTACTCTCACTACCCAACAATGGTCCGTGTATGAGATAAATGAAGTTATTCTCAAGGAAAAGTTGGTGGAACCTGAAGATATTTAGTTTGAGCGGAGTTCAATGCTTTGCGGGATTCTGCATAATTACTACTGTGATAAGCCACAACTCCTTCCAAAAGTTCCAGTCTTAAGTATCTGTAAAGGTGAGGCACAAGTGACCACACTTTCAAGACAAATACTAAGAGAATCCATTAATTATAATGAAATTATCAGATTAAAATAAGATAAAATAAAATAAACAGAAATGATTATCAACTTTATCATGATGAATACTCACAATGCGATCTCTGCATGTTGTCCTGATTGTAAAAGTCTTAACCGAGTTGAGTCCTTGCCATGGGACCGTTGAAATCCTTTTCTCGCCTTTGCGAGGCGTACGCCTGCCACAGATAGACATGAGACGTCTCGAAGCATGAAGTAACACCATACAGTATCTAATTGAAGTATTGGCACATTGTCGATCATCTGCAGGTAAACAGGAAGGTTACAGAAATCGTAAAGACAAACATGGCCAGAAGCATCACTGACTGCTGAGATATAGTGATTTCTAGTACCTCAATAAACTTAGGGTCACACAATGAGAAAGCCTCCTGTAAATAAGAAAATGAGAATGTGAATTTATGGAATTTCATTCCAAATAGAAATTTTACTTGACCAAAACCTTTTTCCCAAAAACTGAATTTTAAAAACTGACAACACTTCTAAACTGGCCAAGGACATCATGAAAAGAACATCACCATTGTCACTAACCTCTGCCATGGACAAAACATCAAGTGCATCCTTATACTTCTCATTTTTCATAAGGCTTCTAGCATTTGCATGTAGCATTAAACCCATCATGACTCCCCTGCCAATTATCAAGAAAAAGAACTCATGTTCAGAATTTTATTAAAACTGGTTGATTATTGAAAAGACAAACATGAGGAGAAAGAGTAGAAATTCCAGGATATTGTACTTTTGGTCTGTTTCAGATCCTAAGTTCACTTTCTGACCATTTTGATCCTCAAGTTCAATATTGAAATCTTCCACAGGTAAGGAACCATCAGCATGTCTCCCAGCCAGTGCCAAAGCAGCAGACCTACAAAAAGCTTTACCGTAAGTAGTCTGATATCCAAGTAGCCAACTATGACGGAAACAAGGATATAATAAGAAAGAACAGATACCAACTGAAATAACTTTTATTCAGCATCTATGTGAAAATTAAAAATGAATAGCAAACCACAGATTTGCTTAAAGGTGCAATACCAATGAAAGACAAATCAAGATAAAATCATGCATCCTCTAATATCATAGGATTCACAACCATATTAGCATTACCGAAGTACAAAATTGGAATTTCAATTGTCTGGAGCCTGGGTTGTTAAGTGTACGGTATTAGACTTCTATGGAAAATGGTAACAAAGAAAATATCTACGTTGGGAAGGTCCAAAGCAAGCAATCATAGTACTTTTAAGTTCTTCACGATCAAAGACTCAACCCATAAGGAAGGACATAGAATAACTAGATTGATATCATCAACAGAAGTCTCATCATATTGTACCATAGTGCAATGAATACTATGAGTTATAAGCAAGCAGATAATCAGGTACCCCCGAACCCAAAGATTAAGGCCATACACATGATTTTCTGTAACTCAAATAATAGGCAAATTCAGGATCATCAAAATTTCAACCACAATTCAACACTCCGCCATTCAAATTCTTTGTCTCATTTGGCTATTCAATTTGATAAAAATAATTCTTTGAATGGTTCCAAAAGTAAAATCATAGCTCCTTCAAACAATTTCTCCCAAAGAGCACTAAGGAAAACGTAAAACAAACGGCGATCAAAAGATTGAGGAAATCACCGTAACCGAGCGAGCTTCTGGGACCGATCCTCCTGGGCAGCGGCCTCATCGTTGAGGGCCTTACCACGGTCGGCAGAGACAACGCTGGCGAGCACTTTGGAGTTGTTCTTCAGGCCAAGCTGCGAGAGATTTGCAACGCCATCTCCATCCTTGAGGATTTTGCCCCCGCAAATCAAATTGATAAGGTCCCGCGAGGCGCCCGATCGCCGGGCCACCTCGTCGCGGACCATGGGAACGGTCCACGAAGAGAGGTCTACGTCCAAAACTCCTGACCATGCGCCGGCAAGCTTAAGTTTCGCTGGCGATGAGGCGGAGGAAATGGGCTTCTCGTCGGAATCCATCAGTGAAGAGAAGACGAGCGGGTTGAGAAAGGGGTTTATATTGAGATATATAGATAGACTTGGAGAACAAGCAACTGTCCGTTTGCCTTGAGATCATAAACGGCACCGATCTTGAGGCAAGATTTGCGAATCGGGTTAACGGGTCCAAACTTATGGACAAAGTCACAAAGTCAGAGAAGGATCCGGATCCGAATTCATTCGTAGCATCCGAAAGCTATTTTAAAGATTTCTTTTCAGTATAACTTAAATCATGACTTATATTACAAATATTTACTAAAAGCATCGCGTTTATTATCCCCTTTCCTTGAAAATAATAAAAAGAAAATTTTTTATGGCAATTTAAGTCTTTGAGTATCATATAAATTTAAATTTTAAAATTATATATTTTTTTGGGTATTTGATGATTTTTTATTTTGGATAGAAACGCGGATAAACAGATGATTCATAAAGAAAAATAAAAGAGCATACAAAGAATGCATTACAAAGATTATTTAAGTAATGTGTATAGATAAAAGAAGTTTAGACATTGAAAATAATTATTAATGATATATTAATATAAAAATATTTATTTTTTTAAAATACTCTTTTCATACTTGGTTGTAAAAAGTCTTGATTAAAAAAAGTTACTTAAAAAAATCACCAAGTACATAAATAATTGTTTATTAGGAATGTTGATTTAAAGCCATTGAATCATGATAAAATAATTATTATTTATATTAATACAGTATAAAGTACTATATACATTGTTTTTATTGTTTATATTGTTTAGTACTGTTTGAAACTATGTCTCACTGTGCTTAAATAAATTATGATGATTAGATGTAAATCTAATAACTATTGTAAATATCCATAGATTTTAAATATGAAGAGGTAATTCTTATATATATATATATATATATATATTGAAAATTATACGCAAGTCATCAATGTTTGAGAATTTTTTTTAATTAGATAATTTATTCTATTATTGGAATACTTAGGATCAGTGGCGTCCCCACATGGTCTGCAGCCCAGGCTGAAGCTCTGGCTGGCTGGCCGGAAAACTTTGGAATATCTCTTTTCGATGAAGTTTAAGCCTGGGTTGAAGTTGGAACGCAGTCCACGTTGTCGACTGTCCAACTGTCGTTGGACGGAGATGCGAAGGTCTTGAGGAGAGGGCAGACAGGCCGTATTTTGGTTGTCGGCTTGCTGCTAAGTGTTAAGAACGCCGGATGCTCTTGAGTCTTGAGAGTTGAGAAGATGAAGCCACGAGGGCAACGAAGAAGTCGTAATTTTAAAAAATAAATCGTTTCACATTAAGTGAAACGGAGAAACACGTGTTTCACTGTGTGTTGTGTTTTTCTTATTTTCCTCAAATTTAGAATCACTTCCATTAATTTCCCCCAAAATTAAAATCCCTAACCTTTTCCCCAAATTTACCTCCAAACTTCCACAAGGACCACCACCAATTTCGTTCCGGTGGTTCCGCTGTTGGCCGCTAATTTGCTAAAGTCATCGTCAGATTGCCTCACATAGTCACAGTCACAGCTTCTTCTCAATCACAAAGTTACAACTTCTTCTCAATTACAAAGCTAAAGTCAAGCACCATTACACCAAAGCAGAGACTCAGAGGTATGTCTGCTTCCACAGCTCCCCTAGAATTTCATTGCTTCTATGTGACTCCTTGAAGTTGAAGATCAATAGATCATGTATGTGATGTCTGTCATGAGTTATCTGTTTGTTTCTTGCGCTTTCAATTAATGTTTTTTTTTTCTCTTCTCTTGCAGCCTTGCTTGTGTTTGTGATAATTCCTTAACAACAGAGCTCCTAGTAGATTAGCATGCCCTTGTTTTTATTCTCCTCAGAGTGTCAGACTAATTATCCTTGTTTTCATTCTCCTCAGAGTCTTGGACTGATTATCCCTGCAGTTTTAGCCTACAGGCCTACAGCTGCAATTTAGAAAAAGTAACCACCCGATATGGCGACATGCTTTCTTGTTATTCCTGATGTGAATGTGAATTTGAATGCTTCATGCTTGCTTAAATTAATTATTTATCTTGGGGTATGACAGGATCACATGATTAACATTCATGCAATTCTTAAAGCTTCTCGGAACATGGAAGGAATAGATTAAAATTATGAAATAGAAGAGGTGGGACCGTGGGACCCATGTTTGATGCTTGGCAGCTTAAGAGTTGAGAATGAATTAAATGAATCATTGATTAATTAGATGCATTTAGTCATAAAAATTGGATTATGGATTATGGATAAGGCATGACATGATACTATAATTTCTTTTGCATTTGGCATTATTTTTAGTTAAAAGGGTCTACTTTGATTCTATGCTTTCTATGCCCGGTAGCTATAAGCTATAACCATGGGAAAATTTATTATTTTCATTGTTTGTTCTAGTTTCTTGATTTTTACCAATATTGAAATCTTTTGCTTTTTTTTAAATTACTGCATGCATAATTTATCACAAGCATTCTTTTTTTTTTTTTTAATTATATATTTTTTAAATTGTAACATAATGGTCGTTCTAATATTTTTTAAATTTTTTTAATTATATAATTATATTGTTTTAACTAATGTTGCATATGTTCCCTTGAAGCAAGAAGTTAGTTTATTCATCTACTAAGTACTAACTCTAGTTTGTTGAGATTATTGATTTTCAAAATTGTTAATGTGTTGAGATTTTGTATGGTGTAGGTTATTTATTATGGACAAGTTTTTGACTAAAAGACCGAAAAGCACCGAGTCGAGTGTTAAAGACAATAACGCGACCACATCTTCAAGGCCAAAACGAGCAACAGTTGAGTTTGATCAAAATAATCTAATCGCAGATCCCGGGCTTCGAATGCCAATTGAGAAATAGGATGCCAACATTAGAGATGAGGTGAGACGATCTTATGTAACAAAAGGTCCATGTCAACTAAGGACTCACAACTTTCCTAAGAAGAAATATGGGAATTATAATAGGTGTTTCAATCCTTCATAGTTTGATTCTTTTCCATGGCTAGAATATAGTGTGGAGAAGGATTCTGCATTTTGTTTGTGGTGTTATTTGTTTAAACCAACAACTTATGGATTGCAAAGCGGGAGGGATGTGTTTTCCAAAACGGGGTATAATAATTGGAAGAATGCAATTTCTACTTTAAAGATCATGAAGGAAATGTTGCTAGCATTTATAATTTTTCAACTGATAAATTAGAATTGTTCAAGAACCCACGACAAAGTGTCACACAAAAGATCTTGCAACATAGTTCAGAAATGGAAATTGCTTATCGTGTTAGATTGACAGCAGTTCTAGATGTTGTGCGATTTTTGTTAAGACAAGGTTTAGCTTTTCAGGGGCACGATGAATCTTCAAGTTCCAAGAACAAGGGTAACTTCTTGGAGTTACTCTATTGGTATGGTGCACGCGTTGATAAGATTGCCAAGACATTAAAAGAAAATGCTCCCGGGAATAACCAAATGACTGCTCCAAAAATTCAAAAAGATTTAGTGCATTCTTGTGCTGAAAAAGTGAGATCACTCATTATTGAAGACATTGGTGATCGGATTTTCTCACTTATGGTTGATGAAGCTAGAGACATTTAAGTGAAGGAACAAATGGCTATTGTTTTGAGATATGTTGATTCTTGTGGACAAGTGATTGAGAGATTTCTTTGTATAGAGCATGTGACAGACACTTCATCCAAGACTTTGAAAGAAGCTATTGATAATTTATTTGCAAAATATGGATTGTCCTTATCAAGGTTACGAGGTCAAGGTTATGATGGAGCTTCTAATATGTGAGGAGAATTTAATGGCCTAAAGTCACTGATATTGAAGGATAATCCATATGCAAGGTATGTTCATTGCTTTGCGCATCAACTTCAATTAGTTGTTGTTGGTCTTGTGAAAAAAATGCCTATTATCAACGACTTCTTTAGTTATGTGATTAAGATTGTCAATTTGGTCGGAGCATCATGTAAAAGAAAAGATGCACTTCGACAAAAACAACATGAAAATATAGTCATACAAATAGAAAAAGGTGTGATTTCTACTGGCAGAGGCCTCAATCAAGAGATAAGCCTTGCAAGACCTGGGGGCACACGCTTGGGGATCTCATTATTATACAATACTTCGTCTTCTAATGATGTGGCCAGCAGTAACGGATGTTGTTGGAAATGTTCATGATGATGGAACTAACCCTGACCAACAAGGTTTAGCTTTGGGTTTGATTGATCGCATGGAAAGACTTGAATTTGTGTTCATATTATTTTTTATGAAAAAGGTGTTGGGTATAACAAATGGCTTGTCACAAGCGTTGCAAGAGAAAAATAAAAATATAGTGAATGCTTTAGACATGGTTGAATGTGTCAAGTTTAAGTTGCAATTATTGAGAGATGATGGATGTGATGAATTGTTGTTTGATGTTTGAGAGTTTTGTGTTAAAAATGATATTGAGATGCCAAATAATATGGAAGATACTATGTTGGTCCGAGGTCGTCCAAGACGTGAGAAGCAAACTACTACATATTTGCACTACTATCGCGTTGATGTTTTTTACTCGGTTAGTACTTTTCATATCACCTTTACTTTATTTTGTTATTAAACTTTACATTTTTATTTATTAATGTTTGCTTTATTATTTTTTATTTTAGGTTCTTGATATGATTATGCAAGATATGAATAGTTGTTTTTCAGAATCTACTATTGAATTGCTTTCTTGCATAAGTTGCTTTGATCCAAAACAATCATTTTCAAGATTTGATTCTGTTAAATTAGTTCGTATTGCCGAGCTTTATCCTGAAGATTTCTCAAAAATTGATCAAATGGCATTGGTTGATCAATTAGAGATATACATATGTGACATGACACTAGAAAGCATTGGAGAACTTGCTATAAAGTTGGTTGAAACAGAAAAACATGTCAGATATCATCTAGTTTATCGGTTGATTGAGTTGGCGTTGGTCTTACTTGTTTCCACTGCTTCCGTTGAAAGAGTTTTTTCAGCAATGAATATCATCAAGACCGATTTGCGTAACAAAATGGAGGATGATTTCTTGACTGATAGCTTGGTTTACTATATTGAGAAAGACATTTAATAATATTGATAATGAAGATATTTTACAGTATTTTCAAAATATACGAACTCGTAGGATTTAATTGGCACCTCTTGATCGTAGCAACAACAAGACTAGCTCAATCATTGGCTCGTAGTTTGTATTTGTAATTTTTATTTTTATTTAAGTTACTATGTATTGTCTTTGACCTTTGTTCGTATATTTATTATTAATATTGAATATCAACTTAGTTTGTATTATCCTTTAAATTTGTCGATGTATTTTGTATTTCATATTGAGCATTAACTTTTATTTAAGCCCGGGCTAGATAAAATTCCTAGGTCCGCCACTGCTTAGGATTAACAAGAGTGCGGATTACTTAACTAGGAAGAAACTTGAGATTAAAAGTGAGAGTGTTGATTAGATGAAAAATATTGGACATTCTTTATGTCCCGATCAGAAGTTATTTACGTTGATGGCAATACAAAACAAGAGGCCCCTTTCATGGTGACGTACACATTGTAGTTATATAAGGACGAGAATTTCGAACCATAAAAGGCCATTTAATATATATATATATATATATATATTCTTTTAAGAAAACACTTTAAAAACATGTAATAAATATATTAAACTATATGTAAAATTTAACTATTCAGCTTTGATTAGATAAACCTATGTAAATCTCCAATTTGTTTTTCAATAGGTGGTATGACCAGGTACTACGTTAAATTTATGAAAGGAAAATTACTTATAAACCCTTATGAAAATAAATTATTCATACGTACACACAATTAAAAGAGTCAAATACCCTAACTAACCCTCCTATAATTTTTCCACCCGTTACAAAATCAGACATTCAAAAGAAGCTGGTGCATCAAAACTGAATAAAGTAAAGATTCACAATTTTGTAGCTCCAAAAGGCTGAACACAAGTAAAAAGGCAATTAAAACATAGACATAGCATGGCTCTTTGTTTTTTTCATCTCACAAGGCATATATATACACAGTATTTCCATGCCACAGATACATGCATATATATAGAACTAAAACTATTGCCTGACTTACCATATAAACATGTACCAAATAAGTTATAACCATGGCAACATGACTATGCAAGAAACACCATAGTTATTATATACATGGACAAACTAAACCAGACAACCATTCTTCCAGCCATCAGCTCCAATTTTCCCAGGGCCTTCTTTCCTTTTCTATTTGTTTTTTTTTAATATCTTCCGAATGGTCATGACCAAGATATGAGGCGTTACGGTTGTGCCAAGACCTGTGCACGCCCAAAAGATCAGATGCGAAAACATAAATATAATAACTTTTTGATTATCACTGAGCTTACGATTCTCCCTATCTAGCATGTGCGTCTTCCATATCACTGGACTTTTCGAACAATTGTGAAAAAATATGGGATTGTTGTCACAGGTCAAGAAGAACGATAGATCATGGCTGCATTGCCATCTGATCCAAAGTGCGTGACTTGGAACAACTAAACCAGCATGAGAGGAATCCTCTGAGCCCTGTGGTACCCGGCTGGGCTATTTCAGTCTCCCTTCTGTGCAGAACTCTCAAAAACTCCTCGGAGCTTAAATTACCATCACGATTTGTATCAAAGATGTGAAAAATGATATCAACCACATTATCACTGATGGGAGTACCACAAACCTTCAAAAGAAAATAAACAAGGATTTTGATAAGTATGTAAAACCAGTCAGGAAGAAGAAAAGAACTCTATCAAGTCAATATACATGAATAAACAGAAACCAACTGACATGCAAAATCAACAAAGTTGAAATTCTTCAATTTAATGATTAAAAATTTTAAAATGATCTAATTTTACACTCCCAAGAGTGGATGATCATCTGAAATGTCAAGTTTGTGTGCAGAGCAAAACTACCAAGACATACCTGGGATGCAGCTCTTTGGAAATCCTGCTTTGTCAATAAGCCATTTATTTTTCCATAGCTGAATATAGCCAGGGTCAAGGGTTTTAATCTTCTACGCAACTCTGCAAAGGCTTTGAATTCCTGAAAATTTCAGAAAGAAAATTAATAAATACACAATGACAAAGAGACAATAAAAAAATGGCATCAAACGATGTTGGGCTCACCTCAAAGGTAACACGCATGCTTTTAATATCTGGGTATTGATCTAATTCATCTACTCGATCAAGAAACTTGTTAATATGATTAATGTCAGCAGACGCAACCATTGATAAAGCAAAATCTTTTACAGGAATGGTACCCCTCAAATTAAAGTCATAGTGAGCAAACTCTAAACGCACAATCTGCGAAAATTAAGCAGTTTATATCATCAGAAGAAAGGCATGCTACTGAAAAAGTGTTGAGAAAAGATTAATCTAAGTGCCCAATCTCCGTACTCAAGCAGTTATGCAGACATTACATCACTTCATTGAATAATTTATTGGAGAAAGATAGATGGTCAATTAGGTTCTCATAAAAAATAATAAAAAGAAGTTAAGAAAAATGAGCAGATAGAAAAGATAATATATGAGGGCAAAGCGGAAGGGAAGATAAAGCCGTGTACAATAACTTAACAATGGTATAGATTTGAATACCTCATCATGTAAATCCCTCAAAAGTTGGACAAATTTATCATGCCGGAGGCGTTTATTTCCATCCTCGCCAAAGAAGTGTTGTACAAGGCCCCCATTTTCCACAGGCTTCTCAACTTTAAGACCAAAACGCAATCCATTTCTGTGGCAGGCCCCTTGTCTATTATAAGATCGCATCAATGCCATCACCTTTTTAAACTCATCCCTTTCAATTTCTCTGTCAGAAGTACAGAACCAATAAGTCAAAATTATGATAAACAAAACATAGTTTAATATGTATCAGAGACCTCATTTACCACCAATTTAACACAAACTGATGGTTGAATTAGTCAAATATACTGGGTCTTAATCTGGGCTCGAGGCAAGAGTATTTAGCTGCACATGAATGATCACAAGTGAACAAGAAAGTAGAAACTACAAAACTGACATCAAATTCCAAAATCAGTATTTATCACTTCCTATCAAAGTTGCACCACATAAATTTGAGCAAGAACAACACTTTCAATTATCTAAAAGAGAACCACAAACGACATAAACTTGTTGAACTTCAATTAGTATACATCACTTTATCACTTCCTATCAAAGTTGCACCACATAGAATTGAACCAAGAACAACACTTTCAATCCTCTAAAAGAGAACTACAGACACCATTTATGTATGATTCAAGTTCCACCATGACAAACAATACCAGAATATGCAAACAATTCATTAGCCTTAAATTTTTATGCAATACAGTTTTAAAATGGATAACAATCCCCAATCTATGAAAAAAATTTTCTCTACTTTGTGTAAGAACCTATGGACAACTGTTCACACATTATTTGAGGATTGTAAGGGATGACCCATCAAACATTCTGACAGGCCCATGACAAAATATTTTGCAAGCCATCAACCATATGGCACCTAGTTATAATGTATGACAGTATTTGTTTGTTAAAATGGCAAACTAGGCTGGTATCAACATAAATCTATACAAGTTTTGATTGTACACTTTGCTTGGGACCTCTTCTTTCTGACTCCTTGTGAAACCAGTGAATCATGTAATCTATTCCCCAAAGATAATTTTGTTCACAAAATTTCTAACTACACCTTATCAACGGGATCGTGATTGAAATAGATGAATTCTATATTTGCAATGTTCAATTAATCCCACAGAATTCAGTATTCGAGAACGATTAAGTGCACCTGTCCAAACCACATCCTATCTTGTATCAGTCAAAAGACATCAAGCGATGAGATTTGCAGAACCTACCCGCTATTATCAATGTCAAACATTTTAAACGCTGCACTGAAGCTGGATTCAGGGATACTGAGCAATGTGACAAAAAAGATATACCTGTAGAAGAAAAATGGCAAACCCTTAAAATTTTCTCGAAGAAAAAAAAAGCACATTAGAATATATATGAGAGTTGTCCAGATCAAGCTATATAAACAGCAGAAGATTAACTGACATCAAAATTTAAGAAAAAAATGAGTAGAAACGCACTCTGAGAAAGAAATGAGCCCATCATTATTAGTATCAAAAAGCATAAAGAATGTTGATGGAGCACAATGCAATTCACCAGGCTTGCGCTCTCCTCTAAGATGCCCTTCTCTGATAGCGTGTGATTCAGATGGAGGGAATACAGGAACTACTGCTCTCATCAGATCTGCGGGTAACATAAATACCTCTCCTTCTGGACTTTGAAAAGATGCGAAGTATTCAAATATCTGAAACCAAAATATGAAATGAGTGCTCTTGCACAACCTACTAATTATACAGTATCTGGATACTTAGCATGCTCACAAATTTTTATAAGAACTGCTAGCAAACCTATATCCAAATTAAAGATCATTTTAATTTTGAAGACCACTTCCAATCTTCAAAAAACAAAAAAAATTAGGCCGTATAGTTCTTCATGTTTGGTTAATCTAATTGAAATTTTTTGATTTTTTTTTTATAATGTGCTACATACCACAAGCACAATCTTTTCACAATAAGGATATAAAAAAGCGTAACAACCAAACATAATATTAGTCAAACAAAAGAAGGTTAAGATACCTTCTCAGGAGAGCTTAGTAACCTTATCCTTTTCTCATAGTTGAAGAATACTCTCCTTCGATAAGATTCTACAACCATAAGGAAAAATGAGTAACATAAATAAATAACGGAAATTTACTTAAAACCAATACAATGCAGAGTCATGGAAAACTAAAGGAAACAATACAACCCTCGGTAACTACAATTCTAATACAAGAAGATTTCTTCAAGAATAAGAAAAGACAGTTGCAGAGTCATGGCATTACAGAATTCATTCTATTCAAAACCCTCTTCAAAATAACTAAAGGAAATAATCCATGAATTCACGATGCTGGTAGAGCACTCAACAAGCTAAGTGACAAACTCAGTATTTCTTGCCAACACTCGCAAAACAAAGATATTTATTCATCTTCATCTGTGATGCATAACTATTTTTTCACCCAACTGAGCTGATTCCACTGTTCAAGCATTAAAATTCAGTAAAAAAAAATAGATCAAAAGCATACATGAAACCAACACCAAGCAAACCATCATCTATATTCTAAAACACCATGATTCATAACTCTATAATGTACCTTTCATCCAAAATTAAGTCAAAATTTAAAAACAACCATCTGTAGCCCACTGCAATAAAATTCAAAACCCTCAAAAACTCATAAACCCAAATCAAAACCTCAAAAGCAACAAGAAACGTAACCAATTCACACAATCCGAGAAGCTATACCTCCAAGTAAGAATTTCGGCTTCTTCTCGGCCATCGTACTCCAAACCCCACGCGGACGCTCCAAATTGGCAATCCCCGGATCCTCCAGCGAGCTCGCAGATTCAGACGAAGACGAGGCAAGGAAAAACACCCCAAAGGCCGATGCTCCCACGGCGAACGCCCCAGCCACCGCCTTGGCAAGCAGAGGGAGACCACCATCGGAAAGGCTTCGCTCGTTCTCCACCCCTCCGGCGGCCGCCGCAGCAGAGACCGGTCGGAGAAGGCGGAGCCGTTGGATTGGAGATCGACGGAGGATAGAGGAGAAGGAGGACAACATCGAAGCGAAGCGAGAGATCCGAGATCGAGATATGGAATAATGGAAACTGGAAAGCCGTTTATATACTTTTATAAACCGGGTTTAGAGAAGTGATTTTTTTTTAATTATTTCTTTGGATTGAGAGATCTTGACCGTTGATATAGTCATGCTGGCTCATTTGACGGTCCGATTTCAGGGGAGTTTTCCACTTAGTCCTAGTCCTAAAAGAGCGTTGAGATATATATACATCCACTGTTTTGTGGATTTTCACTGAATTTTATATTTTTTTTTAAAAAATAAAATTAGGATAAAAATGAGCAGATATATATATATATATATACAATAATTATCTTTTGGAATTTAAAATTTTTATTTAAATATGGGATTGGACATTGGAGATAAAAATGCATATGTTAAAATTTTTTATTTTTATAACTTGGGTGGACTTGTATATATATATATATATATATAATTCATAAACCAAATTGCTTATATTTATGTTTAAAATGAAATTTGTTTTCATATAATTCAAATTTCACCTATTTTTCTTATGAAAATAATGAGGGAGGTTTTGTGAAATACTGTGGGTGGATTTAACAAAGGGCAGCCAACAGTATTCATTCTTTTCTTTGCTTGGATTATTTTGGCTCGAAAATAAAAAATTAAAAAAATAATAAAAGAGAGCTGTTGGTGGCATCCTGAAAAAGTGATTCTGTGAGCCCAACTGTAATATTAAAATTATTATTAATTTTTTAAAAAAAATAAGATATATGACATCATTTTAGGAAATGTCTTTTTAGTACTTCAAAATTTATATCAACACATTACATCATCCTTAATTTTAATAATGACTAAAAAGATGAGAAAATTGCTTGCATGGTCATGTAAAAGCGAATTATTGATATTATACTTTCATAAAAGTAAAATTTATCTCAAATTAATTAATAAATTTTATAAAAATGTACTTTATCCGTTAATAAAATCAAATGTCATGTATACAACTTAAAATTGGATTTGTGTGAGTATATGCTTCTCAGTCTCATTCTCACATACACCACTAAAATATATATTATAAATTATATAAATATTAATTTTATAATAATAAGACATAATTTTGTCATTAGCAATGTTAATTTTTATTTAGGAAAATTAAAAAAAAGCGTTGGGGTTTCAAAGATTTACAAAAACAAGGAAAACATTTTTTTTTTATTTTTAGGATATGCGGTTTCTCTATCAGGGCGTGGAAGTTAGAAAATGGAAGAAGTGCCACTGTCCTGAAGTGGTGAAAAATGGTGGAAGTGATATGACTTTTATTACTTTTTGTATTCATTTTATAGAAAGTGTCTATTCTATGAAGTGCTTATTTTTTCATTAATGGTGTTTATTTCCATATAAGTGGTGTCACTTTTAAAAAATTTTTGGAAGTGAGGGAAAGTGAGTTTTGTAAAGGACTCATTTCTCTCATTTCAGTATAAAAAATACTGAACTGAGTTATAATTAAAACTTACTTAAGTCTGAATTGAGGAAGATTTTAAGTTTTTATAACGGAGTGATGAATTTACCAAAATTAAATAAAAAGGAGTTAATACTGGTAATGAATTTTTTTTGTTAGCTGAGAAATCATTGATAAAATTTTTTTACCTCTTTATTTTGTAAATATGTGAAATCATAAGTTTTTTATTTTTTAAAATTTATTTAGATGTAATAAATAAAACTAATTTAAACTTATTGAATATATATATATATATATATATATATATATATATATATATAAAAAATATTAATTTGAATGGTCATTATAGGTCCAATAAGAAGCATACAATTAACCTATCATAACTTACCCTTGTTTTTTGTTTGATGAACCAACAGGATATAATAGCTATATCCTACTGACCCACTTTATTGTACCTATCATCTAAAAACTAATTCTATGAGAAAAATCTGGATAAAAATAGGTATAATAGGATAAAAAAAAATAAATTTATGCCCTTTTACTTGATTTTTCTTTCTCATATAGATCACATTCTGCAGTTATTTGGTTCAATTCAATTGTAAAATAGTATAATAAAATACAATCCGATAACTTATCTGATGTGCATCAATTATAAGATAGAATATTGTCGTGTGGCCGCATGGGGTGACTACAGCGAAGGGACAAGTGGACAAGGGCAAGCAAGAGATATGGCATGATCACAACTCAATCATGAGAGGGCTAGATGGTAGGTGTAAAAGTTAATGACCTTACACTTGGTCAGCGGGCGTATATTTCAATATAGGCCAAGCCACGAGAATGCATAGCTATGTGGATTGGGTAGCGCGCGGTTAGCGCGAGCCTTGTGTTGTGTCGTGATCAAAAGCGGGTGGAATATCCCGCATGATTATGTGTTGAGACCGTGAGGCGCGCGATGGACCATAGGCGTGCAAGTGACCCATGAGCGCGTGGGGCATGCGCGCCCATACCAAGAGTCAAGTGTTGCAAGACTTAATTATGTAGAGTATTGGATCTATAGCAAGTCTAGGCGGGACGGGACACTTGATCAGGCTAGGAGACCAAGAGATGATTCCGGATTTGACAAGGTTTTACGCAGGCATATGCAAGTGGACACGTGATCGGAAGCGTGGTCGAGCCAGGGGCGAGGATGGCACGCGGTATTACCGTGCTTGACCGGTACTGCTGCGCGCTGTCAGCAAGGGTGGCTGGTTGAAGATACAGTCGCGTTGGTGGACACTGCAAACTAAATGAAGTCAGGGAATTCACACCAGACCTGTATTGGGCATTGGGCTCAATTAACCTTGGATTTGGGATAGCTCTTGTAATAGGGTCTAATGTGTCTTTGGGAGGAGACAAAGCCACTTTGTGATGGTTTTGGCCATGGTTATAAACATTTCTCAATCTAAGAGAGTTTATGTTTTTCTCTCTCAAAATGGGTTTTATGTGTCTTGTTTCTCGTATCGTGGATGTTTTCCAGTTTTGCTCGCTTTCTGTTATTTCGTTGTACTTATAATGCGAACAGAAATTCACTAACCCTTCTTGCAAGAAAGGCTGACCTGTCGCTATGGTGCATGTCAGGTGCCGTACGGTCGAAGGTGATCGGTTGAGGCCGTGACAATAGGTACAAGGAGGTGACTATGAAGGGACACATGGAGGAATCTTCGGGTAAAGGAGAGCACTAGCCTTTGCGACACGCGAGGAGTTTGTTAGGGTTTGAAGACGGGGAGGAGAAAAGAAGTAGAGGAGGTCCTGAGTGGTAGGAAGGGGAAGAGACTGCTTGGAGATGGAGAAAATATCTCAAATTAGTATTTCTGGGTAGAAAAGTACATTGATTTTAATAATTCCATTAGTGTCGTTCTTGGTAATCGATATGAATGTGATGAGATGGAACTCTATTGACTTTCCTTGATCGGATCTTATGCATATTATATTGGTTGTTTGATGAATAGGAGATAGTTCTCTTGGAGTTTGTGTTGAATTGATTGAACTAAAACAAAATTTACTTCTTGCCCGAGCATGTTTGAAACATCTAGCGGATGTGACCACTTCCAGCTTATTTCGGTGTGTTTGTTTCACTGATTTAGACCCGGAAGTTATGATGTGACAACTTCTGAGTTCTGTCACTTCGGTGTCTGACTTCAGCTGGAAAAATTCCGAAGCCACGACTTCAGCCTCCCACTTCAGCTCACTTTGCAATATGTTTCAATGATAAATAAAATAATTGGGGTAATATTTTTGGGTGGGTATTAAACTTTGGCCTTGTTTCATTTTGAGCACCAACTTTTGATTTGTATCAATATGAGCACTCAACTTCGATTTCATTTCAACGGGAGGGTACCATGACTATTTCGGTGAGATTTTTCTGACGTGTACGCCGGATTGCTGACAAGGCCGTTGACTCACCACGTCAGATGCACGTTTGATGTGCTACGTGGACAACTTAAACACGTGGCTGAGCTTCTTTTCCACGTCAGATGCCATGTCAAGGGTTTAAACACCCTTTTTTCATCACCTCTCCCCTCTTCTGACCCATCTGATGTGGCGAGTCAACGGCCTCATCAGCAATCCTGCGTACACGTCAGAAAAATCTCACCGGAATAGTCATGGTACCCTCACGTTGAAATGAAATCGAAGTTGAGTACTCATATTGATACAAATCGAAAGTCGGTTGCTAAAAATGAAACAAGGCCAAAGTTTAGTACCTACCCAAAAAAATTACCCAAAATAATTGTTACCATAGTAATGAAATAATTAAATTATTACTTTCACTAATTAATAATTAAGCATAATATATTAACCGATTTAATTTAATTTAATAGCATGGTATTAAATTAATTATGTGGTATGCAAAGTTTTAATTTAATAAATAAATTATTTATTACCATTGTAAATCATTTAATTAAATCATATGATATAATTAAACAAGTGTAAAAAGCATGAAGCGGTAACTTTACCCCCTCACCAAAGTGGTGATCATATCCCAACTTCGGTGTTACAAAACACCAAAAAATGATGAAGTGAGATTTTTCAGATACCTACTTCAACCATCCAAACATAGGAAGTGGTATCCGAAGTCCAATTTTCAACTTGAACCAAACACACTGAAGTGGATAGTTTCAGCTGAACTGTTCACTTCCACCGAAGTGTCACTTTCGGACTTCCACCACTTCGACAATTCACTTCCGAACCAAACGGCCCAGAGAGATTTCCTATGAAGTGGGTGATATGGTCTTGCCAAACTTCAACCTTATGGGCAACAGTTAATTCATCGTTAATTCATCATTATCGAAATCCAAAGCTCAGCATGAGGTATTTTGAACCATTTCCAGTTGAACAGGGAATTAGTGTTGTTGCCTAAAAAGTCAAGCTGCCTCCTAAAGCTAAAATTCATATGGTATTCCATATTTCTCTGCTAAAAAAAAGCCGTGGTGATCTTGTTACTACAGCGTTTCCCTTAACTCTTCTTTCGACAAAGTTAGGGCCACTTATATAGCTTGAATATTTATTGCAAGACCAAATGTTATTATGTCACAAGTGCCCTATTCATCAAGTTTTTGCCAGTGTGAGGGACTTCCATCTACAGACAACTCTTGAGAAGATTTGGTTCATTTTCAGCTAGCTTATCCTTATTTAGACTAGACATGGCCACGGTTCAGAAACCGCCGGTTCTGGTTCAAAAAAATCTTGAACCGGAACCAAATCGCCTAGGCAAGGTTCTTGGCGGTTCCGGTTCGATTCTGGTTCCGGTTCCTGTTTTGGCGGTTCGGTTCAACAGTTCTGATTTTTGTGTTCAAACGGTTCAGTTTTTTTTGTTAAACTAAATAATTCAATATTTCAAATTAAATGAACACAAAAATACAAGAATTAATTTAATACAATATTTTATTAAAAAATAAAAATATTAATAATTCAAAACAATATTTTGCAATAAAAGTATAATAGGGGAAGAAAAAAAAAAGTACTTGAACTTAATTATATCAAGTTGCCTACGTATCCTCTAGAGTAATCAAAGCCCACGTAGTTCTTTTATTTTTATTATACATATTCCTCATATTTTCATAATGTCTAATTGTCCGAGGAGTTGAAACTAGAAACCGCCGTTGTTGCACCAGAGTCATCATTTACCCACTCGTCTGATGATGATGAGTATATAAGGTTATCTTGACTTTGTAGTCTAGCTCCCTAATCAGCAAGGCAAATTTGTGCTTCCAATGATTTTGGACCTAACCTTGATCGTCTTTTATCTAAAATGTTGCCTCTATTACTAAATGTTTGTTCAACTGCAACGGTTGAGGTGAGAACTACAAGGAGTTGTTTAGCATGTAGTTACTTAATTAATAAGTTATTAATAATATTAATAAAATAAAAACATTATATATATATATATATATATATATAACTAGAACCGCCGGTTCCACGGTTTTCAAATTCTAAAATCGGAACCGAACCTTATATGAAGGTTTATGTTTTTTGACGGTTACAGTTTTGCCGGTTTCGGTTCAGTTTTTAACGGTTCGATTCTACGGTTTTGGTTCAAAATGACCACATCTCCTTTAGACCTTGAGAACAAATGGTCAAGGAAATGTTGCATAATCTCATAGGGTGACTATGAAGAAGGGACATGTGGACAACGGGCAAGCAAGACACATGGCAGGATGACAACTCAATGATGAGAGCTTCGATGATAAGTATGAGGAGGTGACTATGGAAGAATCTTCGAGTTGAGGAGAGCGCCAACCTATGTGACGCAAGACTAGGAGGTTGAGGTGAAAAAATAGCCTTTATAAGGAGTTTGTTAGGATTTGAAGAGGGGGAGGAGAAGAGAATAAACAGGGGAGGCCTGAGCGCTAGTAAGGGGAAGAAAAGGCTAGGAGGTGGAAAAAATCTATCACATTAGTATTTCTCGATAGAACAGTAAGTTCATTTCTATGGTTGATTTTTTTATAATTATTGTAATAATTCCATTAGCGTTGTTCTCAGTAATTCATGTTGATGTTGATGTTGATGTGATGAGATGAAGTTATGCTAAATTTCCTTTATTGGATCTTATGCACATTACAGTGGTTGTTTGATGAATCAAGATATAGTTCTCTTGGAATTTGTATTGAATTGATTAAATTCCGACTATTACTGATTAGTTTATCATGTCCATATCTTTTTCTACTTCTATCCAGTTCTTATATTCTATCATCTTTATCCTACCTTGTTCACCAAACAAGTGTATACATGAAAAGCTCTCTTTGTGTTGTAAATTCCTGCATCCCACATGCATAATTAAAATATATTAATACGTATTCAAGCATTTGCAAAAATTTTGATTTGGAATTTTTAAGAAATTCCCTTCGCCTAAATTCCTTAATCACAACACACACAAATGTCAATTTTACGCAAAGAGGCTGTTTGGTTCGGAAGTGATTTTCTGAAGTGGTGAGTTCCTAGAACTGACCACTTCAGTGGGAGTGTGAAGTTCAGTTGGAAGTGTGGACTTCTGTGTGTTTGGTTATAGCTAGAAGTGTCATGTCAGTGACCACTTCCAGTGTTTGGTTAGCTGAAGGTAAATCTGGAAGTCACCACTTTGACAGTTCATGGTGTTTGGTAAGAGGTGAACTGGGTGTACGGTTACCACTTCGGAGGGGGGTATGCTTACCCCTTTGTAATTTGTGATGTTAATAAGTTTTAATTATATAAATACGTGTTTATTTATTTATTTTTTTAATGTGACCTAAAATTCGTTAACATATTAAAACTAAAATTTGGATTTAGTTATTAAGTCTTAATTGTTCGATAATGATTGCTTATTTATATTATTTTTAGCGTGATCTAAATTTCATTCAAGATAGTGTATTAAAATTGTAACTTTGCGATAAAAGTTTCAATAATTCGATAATGAGTGTTTAATTTTATTTTTTTTAAGCTATCTAAATTTCGTCCAACTTTATTATTAAATTTATAATTTTGTGATTAAGTTTTAATTTTTTGCATATATTTTTTTTTTAATGAAAAAAATTAAAAAGTTATTTCATGAGGAATGGCTGAAGTCCCCACTTCGGCCCTTTTTTGGCCGAAGTGGGATGGGGAAGTGGGGGTAATACTGAAGTGTTATGTCAACCACTTCAGGCCCAAATGAAGCCAAACAAACGAGCAGAAGTGGCGCGGAAGTCTCCACTTCCGCCACTTCCCCCCAAATGAAGCCAAACAAACACGCCCAAACTCTACTACACAGATTGGCGGTTTGACTCTGATTCTTTTCATCTCAAGCGATTAAAAGAAATTTTTTATTAAAAAAAAGATGACATATATATATATATAGTACCATGTGATTATTGTAATTCCATCTATAATCCAACTATAAATCCTTCTGTATATCTGGCTCAAGAAACAACAGACCAAAACCAAAACATAAATCAAACACAGCCTTATTTTCTCACATGACCCTATTTTTCATCAAAATAAAAGAACTTTTTCTACCTCCACCATAGGAAAAGTTTTCCATGGAAAATTTAGAAATTTATGTGAGAAAATAACATGGGAGGGGTAATTTTTTTCATTTTACAAGGGAAAATTTTGATTTTCTAGATAGAAAATAATGCCAATCAAACGGCTATTTTTTATTTTCCACGGAAAATATTTCCATGGAAAAATTTTCTTTTCCACCCATTTTTCATGTTGCCAATCAAACACAGCCTAAGAGTAAAAGGGTAAAAGAGGAACGTTCCGAAACTAGTACACAAAAACAAATATCAAGTAGGTAACATAAATTCACAATAGATCCTCTCCACAAACGATATCCATGAAATTCGGAAACAACAACAGTAAAATAAGGTATACACTAACTTACAACATCGAGAACTCACCGTCCCAGCAAATAACAACCAATCCATGTTGTTGACAATGCAAAGAACATTGTCCTTAAAACACAAGAAGAACAAGGATTAAGCTTTGTCTCAGTTTTGGAATCATAATAGTAAGTTCACAGCAAAACTGATGGCTGATTGTGATTGTTTGTCATCAATGGGAGCTTCGGGGCAGCCGAAATGACCCACTGGCATACAGCATTTGATACACTGGCCTTATTCTGACAGTCAAAATTATACTTACTAGAGTTCCCAAGCTACAGACTCCAGCAAGAACCAGAAATGTGATCCTAAAGCAATCAGGCCCAATGCAGGTTGAACCATCAGAGAGGCCGGCTTGTCGCTGCCTTGCAGCTTCTGCATCATATATATACCCTGCAAGAAAACCAGAGAACAGGAGCGCTCCAAGGGGATTTCCTAGCAGCATGAAATTGTACAGCAATCCAAAGTGCTTTAGTCCGAAGAGCTCCGACACAGTTGGCACCATGACGGAGAATTGTACGCCATAACATATGCCCAGCAATGCAGTGGATGCATAGATTGTGCCATTGAGAGCTGAGGAGAAGAGAATGTAACTAGTGGCCATGATGATTTGTGTGAATGTCATCCAAATCGGCCGAGGAATCATTTTCCACCTGCAAAAGATATCACTGAATGACAACTCTCATTCTCAGACTATTTTAGTTGGGAAATGTCTCACCTGACAAAGAACTCAGAAACAACTCCCCCGCTGAGACGACCAAGAAAATTGCAGAAACTGAAGAGACACAACAAGATGGTTGTATCATTGACACCCAATGCAGTCCCAATCTGTGCCAAATTGTTGAGAACAGTGACACCTGAGCCTACACCGAGAAAGTATACCAGAAATAGAAGCCAGTAATCAGCCTTGATTAAAGCTTCACAGAATGTGAAATCCTCTCCTCGTTTTGGTCTTCTCTTCTTCTTAATTGCCCCCTCCCCCTCAGCCAAAAGGATATCAATATCTGAGGCTTCATCAGCATCCTGAAAGTCCCCAATGTTTGTTGTGGATGAGGTCGAAGCAAGCAATGGTTCTGCATTGTCTGAGTCACCCGCATATAATTTATCAGAAGAATCAGATGGACCAATCAAACTGACTTTTTTGCAGCGTGGGAAGAGTGTCATCTTTATAGGAATTGCAAGGGGAGCCATGAGAAATAGGATCGTAATGCCGAACAGAGTATATGTTATGGTAGTCTTTAATGAAAGAACATCATCCAGTATTGTAGCAGCGACAAGATAAAGTCCAACTACTACACTCGCAATCTGTGTAAATAGAAAATGCCCGTGCTCTGATGAATCATCTTCTAATGATGGAGTACAAGGCCTGACAAAGTACATCATCGCAATACATATGGTTGGAATGCCAAGAGTGAGAAAGAGCAACAGTTTTGTAGGTGAATTGCGAAGCACCCCAGTATAAATTTCAGTGTATACTGCAGCACTGAGCCCGACATAGCCCTTAAGAATACCGGCAACAGTACCCCTGCTAAGTGGGAAGTTTCTCATGTTGGTAACAAGCACACCAGTGCCAAGCCATGCACTGCTATTAGTAGCAATGCATAATGCAAACCAAAGCTGTCGTAACAAAATAGCAAAGGTGTAAATATACAAGAAGTTGTAAGCGGATATTGATGATTAAAATGCTATGAAGTGACGGGCGCTGTGAATCATAAACAATTGGTTAATGCAATTACCTTAGTTGCACCTATTCCTTTGAATTTATATACATGATAATTCAATTCTTACTCGCTATGGATAAAATGTTTCGTAGTGAACTTTGAGATTTCATATTTATACTTTTAAAAAGTTGTTTAAGTATCCATTTTACCTACTTGGTGATACAATAATCGATATGCTTGTTCGTTGACACAGAGCTTAAGGATGCTAAGCTTATCTTGCCTCCTAGTTCATGGAAACTCTTATCAATTGCCTCTATTTTTGCATGTAAGCTTTAGCGGGAGATAAATCTTCAATATTATTTTGTGTGATTGATACTCCTCTATCCCCTCCATCTCCATTGCTATGAAATCCTAGATTTTCTCCTTTTCTACAACAATTTTGGATTTCAATTAATGATTGTAAGGCATTTATGCAAGTTGATGCACTATAGCTATGTCATTCAATCACTAGAAGCCAAATGATGGAAAGTAGATACTGCGAGGACAAGCAAATTATCACATGAAAAGAGCAACTGTCATGTGTTTACAAATTACGACCTTTTCACGTCCTGTAATAATCACCACATATGCAACTCATCTAAAAGAAACCACAAATGTAGGATGGAGGAATGATATGCTTATAATTCATAACTCATAAATCTAAAACTGACCCTAGCAGGAAAAGAAAACGAATAAATATATTCTTGAACATGCGTAGACCAGATGGTTAAGAAAAAGCTAAATAGTAGAGCATCAGAGTATGCAAAGAAAATAAACAAAGTCACACATGCAGGAAATAAATAATTTGACAATAAAATTCAAATGAAAAATGATACCTAACATTCTTAATGTAAAAATAAAGTTCATATTTACTCAAGTCACAACATGGTAATATAATTATCCCCCTCTTAGACATAAAAAGAGAAATTTGCAATGTGATCTTGATATAATACCAATTGGCTTTGCACTAGATGAGCAATATAGTGTGATAAAAATCAGTGCAACGTTAATTTATTTAACAAAGCCAACCTTATCACTAATCAGTACAAGGTAGCCCCAGAATGTCACATTTATGATGTGATTACGCTTGAAAGTGAATCACAGGAAAGAAAATCATCTTATGCTGACCGCTGTAAAAGTGAAGAATGTGATGAGCATGACTAGGAAACAAAATGTAGCCCATTGATTGGCAATAATGACACATAGGATGAAGTTTACAAAAGTCATTTGCTGCATAAATATGATTGGCAACAAAATAATCATCAATTCGGAATTTAAGAGAGCAACAAAGACTCAGAGAAATGCCTTATGTTGAGAATATGAAAACATTTAGCTTAAAGAGTAAAGAATTAAAGATGAAAGGTGTAATCAGGGGTATTTAAGACATGGTCAATGAGAGCACAAGTTAAGAAAATAGAATTTTTAAGCATATCAATCTATGTTTGGATTAAAATGACAGAAGAAATCTTTAGGAGAAAAGCACACAATAGAAATGCTAGCATGAAATTTAAAAACTTTTATGGAGATACATGTCTATTAATAAGGAAAAGCAGAAGAATTTCCAACATCCATAGGAACTATTCAGGAAATTGGAAATACTGGCAACATAATGAAAATAAAGATCAAGCACAAATCCATTCACATCACAAAGGTATATACGGAAGATGCCAAAGAAATGATAAAAGTTTCAAAAGCTGGGTTAGGGTTAGGGAGATAGAAAAACAATGCAGTCAGATAGACACAATTAACTACAAAAAAGAAATATTCTTCATTGCAGTGATCAACTTGATCAAACACCCTGCACCCTGTTCTTGTCACTCCAAGCTAGCAGCAGTACAATCACGCTCAAAAATAAATTCCCCAAAGAATTTCCATCCTAGGGGTAGAACACTTGTAGCTTCTATTAGCCATAATCAACTTATTTAAGGACTGATTTAATTGAAACCGTTTCTAAACTAATCAAATTTGCTAGAGTTGTACAACATGTAAAGAGAAATAGAAAGAGCATTGAGGCTTGTTCTTTGTCTTTCTTTTTCATTTTTCTATCATAGAAGATACAGTACAAAAGTAGTAAAAAATCAGGACAGCAACCAGATTGCCCAAGAAGCATGATAGACGCTAATGAACATGGAAGAGATGATGGCAAGTGATAATTCTAACTGAGAGAAGCATATACTGTCTTAGTGGGAAAAGACAGGTATTTGTATTTGATCTCGTTCTTTGTCAATAAAAAAAAAAATGTAGCCCTGGGAAGATCAACTTCAAACACATCCCAGTTAGTTAACACAACAACCATTTATTAAATCAATTCACCTTGCTAACAATCATAACATAATACTTTCATCTACAATCCCATTCCTAAAACCAGCCATCTCTGCTAGACACCAAGAGACCAATCTATGAATAGAAAGGGGGAAAAGAGCATTAAATCGACCAAAGATCATAACTATTAAGCACTCCTTTGAAGAAACACTCAATCACTCATCACCCAGTACGGCAAATTGGTGACCCAAAGAACACGACAACTAAGAAAACCAAACTCATTTCATTCGAGCAAAACGCTTGATCTACCACAATTTCCATTCTCAAAGGCTCAAAGCCACTCATATCCTCTAACAATCCAAAAACCAATCAATGAATCAAAAGGAGCAAAAAAAAGAAATAAGAAACTTTGAACTCAAAAGAAGAATAAGAGCATCGGAAAATTCCAAAGATCAGATCTTTTCACCAAATGCCCAAACTGAACAAGAAGGTCTGGGTAAGTAACAGCAACCCAAAACAAACCCTAATCAACGAAACAAGAAGCAGTACCAATCAAGAGGACAAGACACCAAGCACATGCCATTCACGCAAAACACTTCATCCACACTCCCATTCTCATATCATCAAATCAGCAAAAAAAAAAAAATCAAATCTTCAAACACCAAACAAGAACAAGAGCATCAAATCATCGTACCAAATGCAAAAGATAAAAAAAAATTTCAATCACTCAAACTCACCGCCCAATAAGGCAGCATGGTGACAGTCTCGCTAACAGCGAGCCAAAGCGCTCCATAACCAATGAAACAAGCGCCACCACCGATCAAGAGAACAAGCCAAGGAGGGAAGCGGTTGCAAAGCACACCAGGCAGCATGCCAAAGCTCTCACCGATATCATTGGCGACCCCAAGCATGGTGAGCTGCTGCTGGCTGTATCCCAACACGGACTTCAAGGATGGTGAGTAGAGAGGGAAACAGTAGCCACTTCCAGATGCCACCTGCACCCACACCGCCGCAGCCAGCCCCACCCACGGCGGCCTACTTCCCGCCTTCACCTTCCCCGCCATCGCCCCACCCAATCCACCTCCTCCGGCTATAAAAAGAGTGTTTTTATTGCTAATGAATCACAAAAGAGAGAAGCTTTAGGGAGGGATTTGAGGTTCTATTTGTGAACATAAATAAGACAAGCATTGTTCTTGCAATGAGTGCACTAATTAATATCTAAAAAAAATAAAAATAAAAACATATTTTAAGCATTTAACATGTAGGTATATATAATTTTTGTAATATAAAACTGTGTTTGATTGTCCAAATTACTGTGTTATTTTCCATCCAAATAGGTAAAGAAAACTTTTTTCAGCTTCAACCCTAGGAAAACTTTTCCAGAGAAAATAGAAGGGGTTATATGAAAATACAAACAATCAAACAACAAAATCACAATTTTTCATAGAAAATTTTTGATTTTCTAGTTAGAAAATAATGCCAATCAAATTCGTTTTCCATGGGGTAAAATTTTCCATGGAAAAATTTTTTTTTCCACCCATTTTCAATATTGCCAATTAAACACAACCTAAATAAATTTGTAATATATTAATTATAGTTAAAAACTTAAATTATGAGAAAATAAATTTAAAAACCAATCTCATTTCATTTGTTAACCCTGAGTTTCCTGTATAAAGTGTTCAGTGTTATAATAAAACTCACATTTATCAAATAAATAATTAAATTCTAAAAGCCATTTTCATTTCCATAAATTCTCAAAAATATTATTATTAATTTCCAATTAGACTTGCAGTGTTCAAGACATGGTTCTCCTTGCCCTTTTTTTTTAAAAAAAATAAATATTATTAATTTAATTTAATTTTTTCTTTATAAAACTAACAATTATAATAAAATTGTTTAACAATTTTCTTTCTTTTACAACTCCAATATTTATTAATAATTTGTCAAACAATACCCTTGAAAGATATAAAATAATTCGTTGTTGTTCGGTGTGAGTTACAAGCCTTAACTTGAAATAGTAAAATCAACACAAATGTATTCAAAAGCAATATTTTTTTATTTAAAGATAATAATAATAATAATAATAATAATAATAATAATATTTTTATCACACCATAAAATAAATTTGGCCTTTTTTTTTAATTGATCACCAATAAGCACACTGATTTCTAGCCATAAGTAACACAATATCGATCAAATTATTCTAATTTTAAAAAATAAAAAAATTATAATACGGATAAACCACCGCATATGCCCCATTAGGCCGCAACTAGCCATTGCGATGATGGCTTCAATTTTTTATATTCCTTAAAAAACTTTATTTCTTATTTATTTATTTTTAAATTAAAATTTATAAAAATTATTAAATTATCCTTTAACCTTTACTTGCGCCTGCACTGACTTCAAGCTTGGCGCGAGCAAGATAGTGGTATTTTAAAATTTATTTAAAAAAATTATCAAAATGACAAAAATGAAAAAAATTAAAAGCAAAAAAATAAAAATATATGTAAACAATTGGTCGAGAAAATTACAAATTTATAAAAAATTATAAATAATTGATTGAGATCGAAATCCCAAGCCCAAGTAGAGTGAAAGTGTTTATTGACTTTATTATGGGATTTAATTAAATGTAATTCTAAATCCAATAAATCTTTAATTATAATATAACTAAACATACTTGATTTTTAAAATTCATTTAAATCAAATCTAATATTTAGTTAAATGTATTTGGACATAATATTTTATAAAATTTAATGTTATTTAATAATTTTAAGTATATATTTATTAGCTTAACCATTAAATTTAACTTTCTTAGTATATTTATTAAATTTTTACTATATTTTAAATTTTTAAATTTAATTATTAACCTCACAAAAGAATAATTTTGAGATTTTCATCTATTTTAACAAGTTATTTGATAGTTTTAATTATTATACTAATTAGTTTAACTATTAATTTTATTATGAAATCAATTATTAAACTTATTATTAGAATTTATAAGTTTTACACTATTCATGAATATTCGATAATATTTGTTATGCGTAGAAGAAAACAAAAAGGTAATAAATTTGGTTTTACAGCCAATTTCACCTTAAAACTAAATTCATATCCCATCTAACTTAAATTACATATAATTTTTAAAATGTTTTAAAAACACTACTTAAATTTGTGTGCCAAAAACAAAAAACAAAAAGTGTAAACTTGGACGATCACTTTATAATTAATTTTTATTTTAATGAATCTCTGACAAACATTGTGAAACCTCTCAAAATGTAGATGAAAGTGGAAACATTGTGATTCCAATTGGAATGTGTGGGCATCATTAAGTTGCATGTTCATTGTCTGCTATTTTTTTTTTTTAATTATAATTTAGGCCTTTGGTTACGAAATAAAAATATGATATATTTTTATTATGTAAAAAATAATAAATAATTATTATAAAAATTATGACATATTTTATTTTTAAAAAATAAATGTTTGGTTAATAAAATAAAAAATTATTATATAAATATTCTGCATATTTTATGATAAAAAAAACAGTACACTTTAAAATGAGAAAATATTCCACTTTGAATGAAATATTTTTTTTCTACCATAATATCCAGTAATTTTATAGTTTAAATTAAGTATCCAAACAACTAATATGATATAATTCTCGTAAAATATTAAATTATGACATATTGTACGAATTATGTCATAATTTTGGACTAATCAAAGAGGGTTTTAATGTTTCAAACCAATTATGTAATGTTTTATACATGGTGGTTTTATTTTTATATTTATTTTTTACATAAATTTGAGAATTATTATTCAATTCTTAACCGGTTTTTTGTTTTATAAATACATATTTAAAAATAACATTATTTAAAAATCACTTGTTAATAACAGAAAACCGAATTTCCTTTAAAAAAAAAGGAATTATGAACATCTTCTATTTTCTATAAAAATTATTACTTATTGAGAATATTGTTAAAATTTTCAATATAATAACATGAAAAGTTCAAATGCTTATCAATGTGCTTTATTAATTAGGACATTATTAATTTTTCTTTATCTTGGAGATCTTTCCACTCCACAACAATGGCAATGTAGAATTTAATAAGTGGAGTTCTTGAGGGAAATTAATTGAAAGCAACTAATAATTAGTATTAATGCATGTTATCAATCTGAATTAGACTTCTCTTTTCTTGCCACCGACCTATACAAATTATTGAATTACAATTTTCATTTATTGTTATTATTATCATTATTTTTATGGCAATGGTTGACCAAGTCTGATAACATGTGTCTCTTTATATATATATATATATAATCACTTAAAAATATCACATATAAAGATCAAGAGAAGTTTTTTTAGAGTCAACGACGAGTTGGTGCACTAACATCGTATCCCATTGAGAAGATCGATTCAAATTCCAACTCACATAATATGAAGATATATATGTGTTGAAAGAGTAACTCCGTATTTATACATGCCCACCGTGATCTATCCACCTGTTTATTTTGTTTTTTTTATTAAACCAAAGCTAGTTAAAAAAAAATAGATAATATCCGTTAGAAAATAATCCATAATTTTTTTAGTACAATCATTAAATTAAAATTTCTCTCTTTGTTAACATTAATTATAATTTTTATTAATTAATTACATCTTAAATAAATTTAATTGCATAGTAATTTTTTCAACCATAAATAATTAATTCGTAAATTCTCTCTTTTAAAACGCAATCGATAAGGATGAAATTTCAAGAAGCAAGGTTGTCTTTTTTTTTTTTATTATTTTATAAATATTTTCCTCATCTATTTGTTGATACTATAAATGAGAAAAATATATATAAATAAATTTATCTAATATTTTCAACATCTCATGTAAAATGAAGTGGTGATTTTTTTTATTCAATAATATTTTCCAAATTTGCTTCCAATCTCATCTCAATGATCTCCCAAGGTCTGTATGTTAAAATTTTAATTACCTTTTAGGTTTACTCAAGCTTGTTAACATCACTTTTTACAATTGATATAATATAGAACTTTGCTAATAAAATGCAAAACCTTTATTTCAAAGTAAGGGTAAAATAGTAATTTCAAAAGTAAGACAATATTGAGATATTTTAAAAACCTAAGAATATAATGGGTTGCTCAAACACCTAGAGGTTTATTTTTGAATCATTTGTTGGGATTTAAAAAGAACTTTTAGTTTCAAATATTTATAAAATTGAGATCCAAAAATTGGAGTCTTACAAACCCTAGTAATCATTAATACTAAAATTGACAAATCAAAAGGACAAACGGATTGTAAATATACAACTTTGCTAATAAAATGCAAAACCTTTATTTCAAAGTAAGGGTAAAAAAGTAATTTCAAAAGTAAGACAATATTGAGATATTTTAAAAACCTAAGAATATAATGGGTTGCTCAAACACCTAGAGGTTTGGTTTTGGATCATTTGTTGGGATTAAAAAGAACTTAGTTTCAAATATTCACAAAATTGAGATCCAAAAATTGGAGTCTTACAAACCCTAATAATCATTGATCCATGACAAATCAAAAGGACAAACATTGAAATATGGGAAAGCGTACCTGAATCTATAGCTGATGATCTAATACAGATTATGATTTTCCAATCCTCTTATGTTTTTTCAGTCCAAAGAGGTCTTATTCTCTCTGGTAAAGATGGAAAAAACTTTCTGAAAAATTATATATAAAATCTGAAACAAGGATCCTTGTAATTATTATGATTACGTTTTATTCATCAACAATTATACTCGTTAACCCATTAAAAATACTTAATTAGATCACTTTAGTTGGGTTAAAATAAAAAAAATAACAAAGACATTTAATTTACATAAATGACCCCTTTAAGTTGAAAATTTTCCAACACCACTAAAAGTCGGTTTCCAAGAAATGATCAAAGCGTGGAAAGGTTATTGCAAGTAAGGCATTGTTTCCAAATTTAATGTGGAAATATGGTACCTTTTGTAACACTACACATGCAAGATGCACCTTAATAGCGTACCTTTGCCTGGCGCGTAACAAAACAATGGTACCTAGTGCAAGTATAATGCATAGAATATACGAGGACAATTCTGTATTTTCCATAAGGGTAGATGAGTAAAATAAATTTATTATCATTTTTTCTAGTGAATCGTGGGGAAGCCACTAGTGAAGGTTGTGCATAAGTTTAAAGTAAGTACCTCAATAAACTTGTGTCTTGGACTTATATGAATTAAAATTCAAACTACCAATACACTAACAAATTGTTACTAATTCGTTACCTCCAAGGCAATTAAATACTTTTTCCAAAATAAATTTAAATAATAAATTTTAATAATATTGTTCACATCCAGAAGTTTTACTCCATAGCTTCATCTGATGTCTCACATTAGGGTTTCTTTTTTAGTTGGGTTAACAAATGATTATTTTCGGTTTGCGTATAATGAACCTCAAACCTCACATGATAAAAAGTGAAAAATATAGATATATATATTTGAATATTTTAATTTTTGAAAGATTTCATACACTTGGATTTTATTATTCCAATGCGGTAAATACATCGGGTAAAATTTAAAAAATATCAAATTTTTTTTTTCCAGGGAAAGACAATAGAATATTTCTATTTCAAAAACTGGAATAATTCTACTGCATTACATGGTAACTAAAAATACAAACCATTTGCTACTCAGACAATATACAGCTTCCCCTTTTGATCATTCTTTGCAGCCATTTTCAAATCCTCCCATGCATGGAGACTCTATTGTCGAAGCTTCAGCAAAGTCGGTGGATCTCGTCGTCATTTGATAGCATTTTAGAGCTTCTTCAAAACTAAACTTCCGAAGATCATGAATTAAAACCGATCTCCAGGCCTGTCTCTTCTGTACGCTTAAACAAGATTGCTCAAATACACATAACAATACGAAGCAGTCAAGCACGACGTTTGCTTAATCGCCAAGAATTTGGCTCATGGTATCGGTCGTACAAGGGTTCAATGCGCTCTTGCCGCTTGCGTTTGCTCATTTTTGTAGGATCTGCAGCCTTGAAAAATCTCGGAGCGAGTTCTACAAGCCATTTGGGGTCGATAACAGTAACTTCGCGCATGTATTCTTTTGTAGTCATCACAAGTTCATGATAGATGACCCAATCAGGTTGCCTTTGGAAAAGAGCACTGCTGGGATGAATGTAAACTGCCTGGTTCTCCACTATTGTCCGGTAACCTTCCTGGGGGTCTTTTCTGGCTGCATGGAAGAAGAACCCGGCAGCTATTGCTTTTCGAATCTTGGTAAAATTTTTCCCCGCAGTTACAACATCAAGCTTATACCTGAACAAAACAGATGGTTTGTATGAGTTAGAGAAAAAAAATCTTGCTCCATATTAGGTAATAGATAGCAGCATGTTATCAGTACTTGAAATAAAATTTTCTCAAGGCACATTGACTTCCATCTCAGTTTAATAATTAATCATTGCCAATAGATATCATCACCATGCAATTTTAATTTAATACTATGAACCTATAGATTTATAATAAATAAAAAATCTATATATTACTCCTGGAGAAACAGTAGTATAAATAACAGTTTTCAACTTTGGCCAATACTCTAAATGTGAAAAAAAGTTTGCTTAGCTCTGTTATAGCCTTAACTAAGATAAAACTTAAATTGGTTAGATTCCATTTAGAACTCCCAAGTCTTCTGCAAATAATTTAATGAAATTCATTCACTTCTTTTGAGCTCCTTATAACTCATAAAAAATTCAAGTTAATAAGATCCCAGAGTAGAAAAAGAATGAATACAAGCAAGGAAGAATTGGTTCAGCCTGAAGATCATATTTCTTGAAACAATGTATTCCTTGGTTTAACAGTGAAAATGAACAAGAGACAGGGAACGCAAGCTGCCACTGTCACATACATTTGTTTAAACAAGTGTATCTATCACTCAAATGTGAAAAAATAAAGTGAAAATACTCAAAGCAAATTTGAACAATATGAAACAAGCAAGTGAACTTCCCACGAAATTATAACCAAAGCAAGATCATAAAGAATACAACATGCCATTTTTATATCTAAAATAATATCTATGATATGCAAATCAGAATTTTCATGCAGTAAATTAAAGACCATGATAAATCATTTCATATAAACAGGTATAAAAATGCATAAAAAACTCATCTGATCATATGTAAGGAAAGGTAAATACAGCATAAATAGATTTCCTAACCTGTCCATGATGGTAAGGAGCTGCTTTCTTACATCCTGTGCCCTCCTGAGAGAACGAGATTGCACAAAATTCTCGAAGCACCAAGGCCCAGAAAAATTTTTAGCCTTCCAAGCCTCATAAACAGCTAGCAATGTTAAATGGTCTCCTTCAGGTTGGAAAAATTTGGCTCTTTTCTGATCTGCTTGTGCTTGTTTCTCCCTGGGCCTGTAAAAGATATTCCCCGTCTGAATCATTGCAATGATAGTCAGGATCTCATCGCTGCAGCCTAGGTCCACGCTAGCAAGCAGCATCTTTGACAATGGAGGTTCAAGCGGGAATTCAGCCATTTTCCTACCCAATTTTGTAAGAAGACCTTCTTCATCCAAAGCTCCTAGACTGTACAACTGCTCCATAGCAGATATGAGTGCTTGCGGAGAGGGAGGATCCATAAAGTCAAAAGATAAAAGATCATTTATCCCCATAGCTTTCATATTAAGTGTTGTGGTGCCAAGATTGATTCTCTGTATCTCTGGAATAGTAGTAGGTGACATTTCATTGCGATATGCACTCTCTGTGTAGAGCCGATAACACTTTCCAGGACCCGTACGTCCAGCACGCCCTGCTCGCTGTTTGGCTGATGCTTGTGAGATTGGTGTAATAACAAGGGAATCGAGCCCTTGCTTTGGGTTATAAACATTCTGCTTTGCAAATCCAGGATCGATAACATAATATATCCCATCAATAGTCAAAGAAGCCTCAGCAATGTTAGTGGCAACAACAACTTTTCTCTTTCCAGGTGGGGCTGGATCGAAAATCCTTGATTGCATTTCACTTGGTAGAGCACTATACACAGGCAAAATAATCAATTCTGGTACATTCTTTCCCAGACCTTTCATTCTCTCATAGAGGGACTGACAAGCATGATCAATCTCTTCTTGCCCCGTCAAAAAGAGAAGGATATCACCTTCAGGTTCTGTCAAGTGAATCTGCAGAACAGTGATCAAAGCTGCATCTAGATAATCACTTTCTGGTTGTTTTGTGTAAAGTATCTCAACAGGAAATGTTCTACCCGGAATCGTGAAAATGTTGCAGTTAAAGAAGTACCCAGAGAATTTCTCAGCATCAAGTGTCGCAGAAGTGACTATCAACCGAAGGTCAGGTCTCTTCTTTACCAACTGTTTTAGCAGACCAAAAAGCACATCAGTGTGAATTGTTCTCTCATGAGCTTCATCCAGCATTATAACCGAATATTGAGAAAGATTCTCATCAACCAAAATCTCCCTCAGCAACATACCATCTGTCATGTACTTGATCACTGTCTCTGGTCCAGTGCAGTCCTCAAACCGAATAGCATAACCAACCTCCTCCCCCAATCGGCATCCGAACTCCTCTGCCACTCTCTTTGCAACAGACATTGCTGCTACTCGACGAGGCTGAGTACATCCGATCTTACCCTTTGTAGTATACCCTGCTTCAGCAAGATACTGAGTCACTTGAGTTGTCTTCCCTGAACCTGTCTCCCCAATCACAACTAAAACTTGATTATCATGCACAGCTTGGACCAACTCTTTCTTCAGCTTGAAAATTGGAAGGCTCCGCCTTTGCTCCTGTATTGACAACTTGGATCTCTGGCCAAAGGTCAAAGCTTTCCCGTAAGCATCTTTCTTCCACTCAGGCATATCATACGCTGACAAGCCAACACCCCTCAGCTCTTGAGCGAGATGCCGCTCACCAGTCTCGGGCATAGGGTCCTCCCACGGTCGATTGAGATCCTTCGGTATTGAATCCAGCATAGTCCTCTGCTGCTGCTCGCGGACCTCCCTCCTCTCTTTAATCAAAGCAGATTGTAGTGCCGCTGCCCTGCTCAATGAACCTTCTGGGTTCTTAAAAATCTTCACAGGAGACATGTCAATTGAGAACCGGCTTTGCCCTTGCAAGAATGCAGGCTCATCTTCATTCAATTCAATCTCAAGCTCCTCCTCAGCACCTTCATCCTGATATAACAACCCATCCCCGTCCTCATCAAACATTGGATAATCCCTCACATCCAAAACCCCAGCAGCAATCAGTTGTTTCGCCTCCCATATCTCCGGCGAGCTCATCCTTTTCAATGGTCGCCTCGATGGCACAGTCTCATTCTCTTCTGTAATTGTAATCCCAGAAAGCCCCGTCCTTGTTCTCGGCCGACGACTCCCATCAGAAGGGTTCGCCCTGAAAGCATCATCCTCCGAGCTCTTCTTCATTGGCAGCAGATCCTTCCCAGTATTCTGATCAACATCCCTCATTGAAAAGCTAAGTTTCTGCCCCGAAATCGATATCACCTTCACAAACACTACCTGGTCCCTCTTCACAACATCCTTCGCATTGGCGACTCTCCGACTTGCCATCTGAGAAACATGAACAAGTCCTTCTTTTCCCCTGAAATCACTCAGGTGGACAAAGCATCCAGTGTCCATTACCCGCGACACCCTCCCTTTGTAAACCTGATACAGTTCAGGCTCATCCCCAATTCTCCGGCTAGGGTTTGTGGCAGCATTTCTCATGTCTTCTTCTTCTTCATCACCGAAACCGTTGGAACTCCTATGCCTATGATCCCTATCTCTATCTCTATACTTGCCTCTGTCTCTATCTCTATCTCTATCTCTATCCCGATCTCGATCTCGATCTCGATCTCTTCGGTGATATTCTCGTTCCCGATCTCGATCACGATCACGCTTCCGGTCTCTATCTAAGTCGTCACGATCACGGCCGCGCTCCTCCTCCGCTACCTTCATCTCAGCCTCCCGCTCGATCTCGAGCTTGATCCTCTTTGTGTGCTCGCGGTCGTCAGGACGGGACAGAGCGGGGAAGGCAGAGGATTTCTTTGTGGGATCGATTGAGGGGGTTTTGGACTTGGATTTCGGGGGAAGTATAGCGTGGATGATGGTGAGGAGCGTGCGGACGAAGTAGTCTGGCATCTCGGCACCATTCTCCTTAAGCTTCGCGTCGAACTCCTCCACCGTCTCCGACTTCTGGCCGAGCTCTGTGATGAACTCCGCCAGGACCTTATCAGCGCAGCCGACGTGGGTTTCGAGCTCCGTGCAGACCTTGGAGACGAGCGAAAGATACTCGAGCTTCTTCAGACCATCTCCGGCGTCGATCTTCGCCATTGGCGGCTCGATTTCGGCTCGCGCGTAATTGTAGGTGACCGGCGGCAATCCGGAGGCGACGGCTCCAGCGAGAGCGAGAGAGAGGCGCGGCGGCGATGCCGGGAAGAGGAAGAAACGACGGCAAAAGTTAGGGTTTCAGGGATTTGGTAACATTTGCGACAAACCCCTTATAGAATACAATATTCCTTACGAAACGATATTTATTAAAAGGAAATGATTTTGTTTTTCACGAAGGTACTCGAAAATTTAACTAATTGTGTGGGGATGCCTCTGATAAAATTAAATATCACATATATATCTTTAAATTTTAATTCTTTTTTAATTTTATTTAAATTCCTAAACTATCTTGGCCATTGCTAATTTTTAGTGTTTTTACCTATATATAAGTACAAATTTGCTCAATGCCTTGTATAGTTGTATACGTCTAAAATTCGGTTTATCTATATTCATACCTCCATACTAATTTTTTTATTTTTTTTATAATTACAATAAACATATGTTAACAGTTGTAACGCGGTTGAGTTATTGCCTAAAACGTGATCACACTTTTGTGACACACCTGATATGGCACGTTAGGAGGATAGTTACAGCATTACACTTGAATTAATTTTCCCAATATAGAATTCAAACTTTCATCGACATGCTACATGAGTGATTCAAATTAGTGCGTGGAACCACTTGAATTAAGTGACTTTAGCATCTCCTTTTTTTTTTCACTTGTGTTATTAGGAAAGTTTGGTTGGTTTATTTTACAAATCCATTTAGAAAATTTATTAAACTTTAAATAATCTTTTTCTATTAAATTATATTTTTTAATAAAAATAATTTTGAGAAAACAATAAAATTTTCTATAACTTTTAAATTATTAACTAAATATTTTAACTCACGTGAATCAATTAAAATGGATGAGTAAAAAAAAGATGAAAGGGAGAAGAGATATATATTTTTAAAATATATTATTATATATTAAATGTCTAAAAAATCTCTCTATATATAAATATATATACTCTTAAGATTTCTAATGATAATTAAATTAAAAAATTTTTTTTAATAGCACAACTCCTCAAGAAAAGCAAGATTTCAATGTGCATGCTTGTAATTTCTCATATATAAAGGAAACATGAAAAATTAGTAAAGAAACAAGAGCTTAAATTAACTAATTAAGCTCTTCCCTTAATATAGTAATTTTTCACTTAATAAAAGGAAAATGTTACCACTCTTCTCTTCTAGTATGAAAATGTTCCGCATCATTTAATGAGTTTTAAGTTGTTTTGTATATCAAATAATACCATTATTAAAATAATATTTTATTTTTAATATGAATATTTTAAATAACGACATACTGAACTTATTAAATGTGTACAAATATCAACCATATTCTCATGTGCTTTTGATTGACATAATTCTAAATATTAAACATTGATTAAATAAATTTCAGTGTGAATATTTATGATATAATATTAAATATATTGGATTAATTAGCATGCCAAATATATTAACTAATCAAAATTTTAACATAATTTTAAATATATATATTAGATAGATTATGCCATTAGTGGTTTCAGCCAATGAGATGATCATTTTTTGGGTGGGCCAAAGCCCAAACCAACGTTAAGTGGGCTTGGGCTTGGGCTAGGGCTATTTTTATCAATGGAGGATATAGATGAAATAACTTGACCTAGATGTAGGAAGAAATAAGACTTTAGAAGAGCAAACATTAAGAGGGAAAATGACTTGAAATTGTGTTTTCTAGAATTTCCGATGCAATCCATGTAAATATTAAATAATTATTAATATTTTCTTTTGTATGAGGTCTAGTGTATAAGTAATTTGCATTTGTCTATCATGTGAACAGACTAATATTTTTTTTTTTTCATGTATTATATATTGTTGAGTATCGGTGGCACTAGTATGTACAAGTGAGAAGAAAGACGAAATGTTTTATAGTAAATTTTTAAGTAATCATATCACCATTCATTAAAAAGAAATCCACATTAAATAGAAAAAAATGCAAAACATTTAATTAGGTCAAAACTTCATTGAGAGCTTGTAAAACAAGTAGATGCCATAGAAAATAAAATAAAGGTTAAAAAAAATGTTTTATCCTTTAACCTAACCCAAGCATGATGAAAGATCACCATCTGAAAGGAATATATATATATATATATATATATATATATATATATATACTACTTGAAAAGCTAATCAACCAAATTAAAAATTTCTTATTTTCTTATTTATAACTTACAACAAAGATAGAACTTTGTCATGAAACCCTGTTCTTCTAGTCTTTCATTTACATTTGTCCATTTTTTGGTGGCTAGTACATTATATGCTTCACTTCATGTTTCATTTCCCAATCCAATCAATCAAGGTTAAGTCTCTATTTCTCTTTGAAATTTAGTTGGAACTAATTCATGTTTCCTTCATTTAAACTATGATTTGATGTATTGTTGGTAAGAGTAGTTGCTTAGTATGTTTCTATATGTGTCACTTAATTGTTTCATTATTAAATTGCACCAATATTGATTAAAGAGTTGGTGGCTTGTAAGTGGTAAGTGTCACTCATACTGCTCCATTTCAAAATACATTAATTGCTACTAATTAAATCTTACTTATGTTTTGAGATCTAATGGGAATTAACTCACTGTCTTGTTGATATTATGGATTTTTTTTTTCTAAATCACATTAATAAAAATTAACTCATGTCATAATCTATTTTTCCTTCTTGATTTTAGTTAGAGGATTCAATTTTTTTTTTCCTCTCTTTCTGTAATACAAGTAAACGAGAATGCATTTTATTAATTACAAAGAAGAGAAGATATATTACTATAATTCTTTAATTCTAATTTGAATTTTTTTTAATTTTTTTTAAGTACGTTTTCGTTACTAAAAATCTAGTATTTGATTTATATGATTTACAGAAAAAATTTCCAGTTTAAAAATAAAAGTTTCCGTCTAATAACTTTTGTATCTTTGACTAAAAAAAAAAGAAACTTTTTACCGTTTGATTTCATGCTACATTGATCGAAACTAAATTTAATCAAATTAAATGAATTAAATCAGTACATGTTCTCTTTCTTCTTGAAAGAATGATTTCATTTATGTCACTTGTTATCAATTAATTCATTCCAAAATTTATCAATCCAGCTTAAAACTCAACAATATTTCTTTGATTAAGTTGAGAACTAGACAAGAACTCTCTCTTGTTTTTGTGGCATGGTGGTTTGGGGACCAACCACTTCAAAGTCTCCAACATCCCATGTTTTGAGTCTCATACTCAAATTGCAAGCTCAAATGGGGCTCCTCTTGTATATTAAAATTTTGTTTTCTAACTTTATTTTTTATTTAATTTATTTGGACTTTCATATCCCTTGTTTTATATTAACTTGTTCTTTTAATATTATTATTATACATATAATAAGTAAAAGGACTTACCTTCACAACTTTAGGCTACCTAAAATATTAAAAAAAATATTTAGTCCCTTCATTATGAATAAAAATTTACATAAAAACTCAATTAAATGGTCCAAGTGTTTCAGGTTATTAATATATCTCCGCTGCACCTTAAAAAAAAAATATATATTTGTTTATATTTTATTAAATTAAAAGCTAACTTAAAAATTTTATGAAAATTTGGTTTTTTCTGTTGCCCAAAAAAATCAATGGTGGTAAATGATATTTTAATTTTCATAAAAATTTCAGTTGATTATGGGGAAAATACTTAAATAAATAGAAATGATGTATAGCAAAAACCAAAATAAAATTAATAAAATTTAAATTAGAATAAAATCACATCATGAACAGGGGTGTAGACTAACAGTAACCATCAGGTCTTCTGTTTGAAAGGCCTCCAGGTTGAGTTTCTCAAAAAACACAAGAAGATTTATATAAGGAGCACTTATCCTTCTTTTCAGGGCCGCATGACGAGAGTTTTGAAGTCACCTATGGGGCATCTTAAGAGGCCGTTAAATCATCGTAACGGTGTATCTCTATATCTGTCTATTCCTTGACTAACAACATTTCTTATTTTCATAAACAACAATAAAATAAAATAAAATTACATCATAATCTAGTAAGACTCACCATACAATTGTGCTTAGAGATGATTGCTATTGACTAGATGTATCTTTTTATAAAAATGTAAAATGTATATATATATATATATATATATATATATATATTGAAATATGGATAAGTTTGAACTAACAAATAGAAAGACAAAGGACAAAGAAATGGTTGGGATGATGACAAGGCTCACTGGCGTTAAAGAAAGAGACAAAGTGATGAAAGGGAAGTTGTTCCTCCAATTAGGTATGTAGTTATCCCTTTTGAACCATTTGAAGAACTTTCTCTTTTTTAGGTTCTTTGAACTTGCAATGCAAATGAAAGCGTGTTCTATTATTGTGAGGATGGACCCAAAGAACATTGATATTAATGTCAATAACCATAACCTTCAAAATTCAAGACAAATAAAGCAAGTCTTTTTTTTTTTTTCAAACTAATTTATTGAACATATAAGGAGACTTATTCAAAGAAATAATGAAAAAAAAAAAAAGTAAGGAATGATAATAAAAAATAAATAAATAAAACAAGAATACAAAAATTACCAGGAAAACCTTAAATTGAGAAAAATATAAAAGAGAAGATGATTTAACTATGTGAAAAATTGAGTACAACGTGCTTAGTTTGCTAAACTTATTACATCATAATAAGACCTTAAAATATGTTGAAATAGGCAGTAGATCAATTATAAATCGGGTTGATTTTGATTTAATTTAGACCATGGCCTAGATCTGATGCTCTTTAAGCGATATAGAACGAATTCATACCATGGAATTTGATCTTGTAGCAAACCATTGATCCCAAAAATTTTTTACAATTTGAAACATTACATATCGTGAATTTTTCAAATTGAGTTTGACAGAATAATAGTCACAAACTCTAACACTTGTTGTTGGACAATTTTAACACTAATTAATTTGTTTTATAACTTAATTATATTTAATTGCATAAAACTTATGGGGTATGATTATATGCTTCTTTTTGATAAAAGAAAATAATACTAAGTAATCCTAATGTATTTTTTTTTTTAGTTGATTTTCTTGGTTTAAAATCAAACATGTTTTCAAAATTTACAATTAATTCAAAACATTGATTATTGATTAAATTTTAATATGTTATTCTAACCTTTGTGAACCAAATGATTTATTTCGTCTGATTATTAATTTTATTGATATTGGTTTCTTAAACTTGTATCAACTTGAAGGAAAAACTATAAACCAATTTAGATATAATTAAGAGATAACATTATTAGCCAAAGATATCTTAAAAAGTCTATTGAAAATTGTAATATATAAATTTTATTTTAATATTATTAATTGCATGTTATTAAATTTATTATCTTTTATGCATCCCTGTCAAAAATAAATAAATAAATAAATAAATAAATAATTAATTAATTAATTAAAATAAGTACAATCTCCAATTAAGGATATTTTTTAAATAATATTTGAAGACATGAAAATATTATATTTTTCCGAATCGTTTAAATATTTTCCTTATTGTTCTCCTTCACCAACCATATCATAATAGTTCATGTAGGTCTTAAAAGTTAAGAAGATTAATATATAAATTAAAGACTTAAAAAATACCACTGATTTAGAAAATAAGGGTTATTATTCAGACAATACTTTAGAGAAGCCAAAATAAATAAATTTTTTAAATTAGAACATGAAAATTCACCATAGGCTTATGTATATCATTTAAAATTGAAATTCACTTAGGGGCTGTTTGGTTGTCTGTAAGTGAATTTACATGTAAGTAAAATTACAGTGTGAGTGAAAATACTGTATTTTAATTTACATCACAGTTGTTTGGTTTGTTGTAATTTGAAATGCTGTATTTGTTTTTTCTTTGTTTGGTTTGATGTAAGTTAAAGAGTATGATTACAATGTAAGTGAAATGGTAAGATTACCCCTATCATATATTGTTAACATTAATTATTTAATATTATTTATAAAAGTTTTTAATTTATATAATATGCTTAAATTTTATTCCTAAAAACTATTAATTATATGAACTATCATGATTTAGGATTAATACTAATTTAAAATGTTAATTAATTCAGTTGTGATTTATTAAATTTAAAAACTTTAATGTAATTTAATTATATGCCATTAAAATATTTTTTCTATATAAATTAAATAATAATTGGTATTTTAAAATACAATATTAAATTAAATAAAACATAAATAACTATTTTTTTAATCATGTTAATACTACTAATCATCATGTTAGTATTAGTTCTAATTATTTAATACTTTTCATAATAATTAATTAATTAATTATTTAAAGTATTTTAATGATAAAAATATTTTTTAAAAATATTAAATATTTTAAGTTTAATATTTTTAAAATTTTAATACTTAAAAATATTTTTATAGTTAATTTTAATGATAATTTAATTTATTAAATATTTTTATAATCATATTTAAGATAAAATGGTAGTGAGTGGATACCACTTACTTTACTGCATTTCAACTTACAGCAAATTTTGATGTAAGTTGAAATACTGTAAAAGTGAGTGAGATGTAAGTCCACTTACCTGTAAGTGGAGCTTTTACATCAAACCAAACAGCCAATTACATGTAAAACCACTTACATCACAGCTACTTACAACTACTTACAGCTAACCAAACACCCCCTTAGTTAAACTGCATTGAAATCAAATATCATCCCTATCATTTAAAATTCAATTTGTTATTATATGTCCCTCCACCCCACATACACTACTAAAATTTTTATATATATAAATATTGAATTTTAAATAATAGAGTTAGAATTTTATTTAAATTCCTCGCAAGAAAATTATTAATTACCGATGGAACTTACCCTGGGCAAATTTTAGGATAAAGTTTTTTTGGTAATTAGCTAGGGAATTTATAGAGAATAGTACTTAATGACTAGATAAAAAAACTAGAAAAATTGACCAAGAATTACATATGAAAATACCTTAGGAATTAAACTAAAAAACTTTCCCAATTTAATCTGTTGTGGGAACTAGGAGTCTAATATTCAACAATGGATTGGTATCAAAAATTATCTTTTAATATTTATTCCCTAGTTAATTCCTGAGTAAAATTGAGTGTCTTTAATATTTTACCAAGGGATTTGCTCGATAGAGTAGCCCATTATTATTTCTCTGTAGATAATTTGTAGATATATTTATTTCTTGGGATATTTATTTAGCAAGAGATTAGCTTCCGTAGGTAAAATTATTGAAATTAAAATTACCCAAGAATTAGTTAGGGATGATAGCCATCAAGTGTGATGCATATCTAACTATTAGGTAGAAGTGAATTAACTCGATGTTTTTAGAAAAGTAGTAAATTGATTTTTTTTAATTTGTTATAGAGTGTAAAAAAAAAAATTTTATTAACTTTATTCCCACACACACATATAATTTTATATTCTGATTTTGATTACAAAACATTGTATGAAAGAAGAGAAAATTAAAAAAAAAATGCATTTTTTGTATTTGATTATGAGATATTACAATCATTATTTTTAGCACATTATATTGAGAAATATAGATTATTCCAAAGAAATGAGACTTAATACAGCCTTTTGTATTATTATTTGTAATATAAATTTAAAATAAATAAATAAAATTTTATTTTATATTAGAAATTGATTACTCAGGGAATAATCTTATTTTTCAAATTTTATTATCCAAGGATTACCTATAAGATAATTTCTAGGTATATTTTGCAAAGGGATTACCGAGGTATTTATTTAAATACTAATGCATTACCAAGGAATTAATCCATAGGAAATATTATAAAGGGATTACCTAGGGATTTATCATTTTAGTTTTTAAAATTTTAAGAGTAAATTACTTAGGAAAATCACTTGCTAAATTCCAAGAGATTGGCCTGAAACATTTTCGCAATAAATTCCTTGTCTAGTAAAAATTGGTTAAGAAAAATTACCAAGAAAATAATTCATTGTTATCTAGTGAGTGATTTTAAAACCTCACGGAAAATAATTACCCATAAGGCTTTTATCTATAGATAGTAATACTTGAAAAATTCCTCGCTAAATAGTATTATCCAGTGATTTTAGCATTTTATTTAGGATTTTTTTACTTACTCTTTTTCTTATAATGTTAATTAATTTTGCCAATGTTAATTTTTATTTAATTGTAATAAGTGAAATTGGTTCAAATTTCTTGAGGTATATATGGAAAAATATTGAGTTAATAATCATTAAAACTTTTTAGGGTAAGTGGGGCAAAGTGTGAAAATAAAAGGAAGTGCCACTCTCTTGAAATAGGGGAAGTTTTTGTTATTTTCAATATTTTGGCGTTTATTTGTTAGAGAATAGGGTTGCATACCGACATTGGGTGAACTTTATGAGTTCAAAAGGGATTTGGGAAGTGAGACAGTGGATTTTTATATAGTGATTTACTGTCGTCCATTTTAGGATTAAAAAAACACCATAAATGAGAGAAAGTCAAATTACTTTCTGTGATTACTTTTGAAATGAATGACTCTTGTTATAAGAAATATCACTTATAAAACTACTGGTACTTCACCAATTATGCGAGCCAATGACAAAAATTTAAATAAAAATAAATAATCGTTAACAAATAGATAAAAATCGCACCTTGCTCCTCGCCTCTCACCCCCTCCCCCTCCTTCACATAAACATAACTGTGAGCTCAACAAACATCTATATTTTCACCTTACGTGAATTTTGAAGTTCAATCTAAAATTCTCCCTAAAATAAATACTCTATGTAAAGAATTCAGTGCTAATACACCAAGAAAACACCCAAATCGAATTTAAAATATATACCATATTTAATTTTATTCGGGATATACATACTCAAAAATTCAAAAAAATTAAAAAGAAAAAAAAAAGGAAAACCTTTCAGTTAACCACCCCTGGTTTGATATAGCCTTGGCTTCAAAGTAATATACATATAATAAACGCATGACTCAACCACTCAGTGTTGAATATGAAGGCAAATGTGATTATTGGTGACATTTTGAGGAACTTCACGAGGACTTGTTCATGATCCAAGGGACAACTGACATATATATATATATATATATATATATATATAGAGAGAGAGAGAGAGAGAGAGAGAGAGAGAGAGTTTGAAGGGTTTGGTCTGCAATTATGCATCCAAAGTTTTTTGATTATGAACTTCCATTCTTGTCACCCTGCATGAATGTGCCATTTATAATTAAGAAAGACATTTTGATGCTTTTTTTTTTTTTTTACATCTATAGCCTTTATTTTTATTTAAAAAAAAAATACTAACAAACTCCGCATACTGATAAGTGCTTAAATGTGTATATTTATTTATACTATTTTTGTATTAAATTACATGTTTTTGATAAGCCGACGTCCGTTTTTGTGGTTAAATTAGTTTTTTTTGTGTTACAAGCCCTAAAGAAGCCAAAACGAGCTCAAGAACGTAATTTTGGAGCTTCATCACTGTAGCATTGGTACTATAGCAGGGTTACTGTAGCACCGAGACAATTTTCTAAAAAATTCCTGGGAGCCTTGCGGGCAAGCAAGCGCCCGCAAGGCTGCCCGCATAACCCCCCGAAATTCAGGTTTTAAAGGGCCGTTAGGGCTAATGAAAGGGAGCTTTTGGTGAGGTTTTTGGAGAGAGTTTTCTTGAAGCTTGAAGGAGACTCAAATTCGGGGAAGAAGAGGCCTTTTCTCATCAATTGAAGAGCGGATATCAAGAGGAGAGTAGAGATTTGGCAAGATTCATCATCTACTTCACCATTTAAGGCTTGAAGAAGGAGAAGGAAGCCGTCCTCATTGCGGCGTAGGTGGAGGCTTGTGGCGACGATCCGGCTCACCTTTTCATCACCAACAATTGAGGGTGTGTTTGTTATGGCTAGATTAGTTGTTTTCATGATGTGTTTTATGTTAATTGCTTGTATGAACAACTAAGTCCCAAGGTCACCGGAAGCCGGTGAACCTTGGGACGAACAAGCTTGTATGGATGCCTTGTTTTATTTTTAATGCAAATTGTTTGGTTTGTGGTTCATGCTATGTGTGCTTGATTGCTTTGAATTACATGAGAACTCTGTAGTTCAATTTCTAGGTTATACTTGGAGCATGAGATACGCCCTTGAATTAGACTCATGTAGTTTGAAAGAGATACATGTACCTATACGCCGAGGGATTTGGGTATTCGGTACCCCTCCAACCATTAGGCTTGAGCCTAGGTACTGAGTTTGACCCTAATCAGAGATTTCCCTAATCGTAGTGCAATCATAGGGGGATTTGGTCAGTAGAGAATCTGTCAAATACTTGTATGGGATTAGGGGTTAATCACAGAGGGATTCGGGGTTAACCTACTTTAGGAGTCTCTTGGCCCAAACCACAATTGCAATCTTAACCCTAGCATCTGTCTAGCTTTAGTAGTCCCAAGGGGATCCGCATCCGTGACCGTTTTCCCCTTTGTGATTCTCCACCCATTTCGCCTGTAGTTCGTCTGTCAGGTAGATTTTCTTAAAATCAGTTTGTAGAACTTAGCACCCAACCTTGTGTTATTTGGTTAGACAATAAGTGAAGAGGAAGTAAGGGTAGATCCTTGGCCCCGAAGAATACGACCCCTGTGTCACACACAGGGTATTACTTGACGACCCCGTACACTTGCGGGACGCTCATCACAGACCATCTTCCTTTTAATTCGGACAAAATTGAATACTAACTCTGTTATGGTAGTTTTCATAGGATCATAACTTTTCAATATATTTCATATGGCTACTAATTTTTCTTGTAATTATTATTATAATTATTTATGATTTAAATAATTCAAATTTATCTAAATAATATGATCTCTTATTCGAGTGAAACCACATGGACAAATAAATGAAAAAGAAACCCATTTTTTTATCATTGTAAAACTATATATATATATATATATATATGATATTTTAAATCTAGATTGGTATTGAATGTCATGGTCCACATGGCTCATAAATAGTGAATAGAAGGAAAAGGACAAACACCATTGAAATATATTTGGGAAATTTATTGATCTTTGTAATGTTTGACTTTTTGACAAGTAAGACTTGGTTGCTCCTCTTTATTTTTTGGGATGTATTATTGCCTATTATCTATTCAATACCTACATTTGACTACTTAATCTATTTTTAAAATATTTATAAATAATTACATACTTTAATTTTTGTCTATTTTTTGAAATAAGTTTCAAATTTGAGCTTTGGATCAAAGAAAATGGTATAGTTGTGGATTCTTTAACAATGAAATATTAATATATTCTTTTATTATTAATATGTTGCAATGATAGGTCATATAACATAATTTAATGTTAATTATATTCTAATTTTATTTCAAAATATTATGTGTCACATATTATGTGTGCCTTTGTCCAAGTTGACAAGAAATAACTTGATAAAGTCTTCAAAGCTTGTGGTTTGCTTACCAAACATCAACTAATTTTTTTTTCTAATTAATGGCTAAGTGGAAAAAAGAAAATTTAAAATAATTAGTACATATGTGTATATTTTATGGAGATAGAAATGGCAATATTTATAATAATAATAATAATAATAATAATAATAAGAAGAAGAAGGGAAATTTAATTAATAATGGGATTTTTATGTAATTGCCTACATAAAAACAAAAACATACAAATTGTATATATTAAAAGTAATTTAATAAATATTTTAAAATAAAAAGTTATATACATGTTACAACAAATATATGGTTTATATATATAAGTTAACATATTATTATATATTTAAAAATTAAGTTAACCTGTTATGGAGCACATGCCCATCATGCAAAAGGTGTAGTTGTGGAAGTATGGCTTTTATTTTAAAATTATGTATATAATTTAATATAAATAATTCTCCCTATTCTTATATATATATATATATATATATATATTCCAATGATAGTTCATATAATTAAATTAATGTTGATTATATTTTAATTGTATTGAAATCATTTAGGTATAACATATTATTTGCATTCAAACATAATAATTGTAGACTTGTTCTGGTTGACAAGAAATGAATACTTTTCAAAGCATGAAGGTTTGGCCGCCAAGCAAGACATTCTAATTAAAAATAAAAATTGAAAAATTGAAAAAAAGAAAATATTTATAATTAATTGTTTAATTATTCCATATTTCCTTTTTTTTTTATGTGAATGTTTTCATTTTCTCACTTTTTATACTTGGTTATTTATATTTTTAAATTACAAGAATATTATGTTGTTCAAAAACAAAAAGATAAAAAAAGTTTTTTTTACACAAAATACTTCTCTTTTCAAACTTTTGTTATTTTATAATGTTTCATAAAATAGATAAATTATATATTAGGAGTGAGTGCATCGCTAAAAATTGATCATCAGTTCTTACATTCTCAATAAAGATGCAGATTAAACTGCAAATCCATTTTCACAGATAAAAATTGTTTTGACTTCATTGTTAGTGACACATTTTAAACCCTAAACGATAAAAGTTTTTATAAAAAGTTTTATAGTGGAACCACTAAAAAACTTTAGTCATTATGTATCGGAAGATAATGTTATAACAAAAATATTATTATTTAAAAAAAATAATATTATTTTAAAATAATTTCTAATAAAATTTCTCAAAAAAAAAAAAAAGACTAATGCGAATTTGTATATTAAAAAAGAAATGGAAAAATTATGATAGCATAATGTATGTTGCTTTTATTCTTTCTCTTTTTTTTTTCAAAAAAAAAAAAAAAAAATGTGAATCTCAATAAAGTTATTGAAATTGTCTCTGCATATTATTGTTCCCATGCCATGTGCAAACATGTTGTTGCATTCGAAGCATTGGAATGGATGCGACATGGCATATTATTAGAGAAATCATATTTACCTGTTTACCCTCAAGGCAACACCGATTTTACAAAAACTTTTTATTTTATCACACCTCTACACTGAAATTTAATTGAAAAATGTGTCCTGGATTGGCTTTTTCTTTTTTCAAAAATTTGGTTGATTTTTAACAACAATTTTATATAAAAATGCTATTTTTTTTTTAATTTTTTTACATTGTCTAAAGAGAAAATTAATATGATTTCATTCAATTTTATAGAAGAATTTTTTTTACTGTTTTCACTGTAAAGTATTTTTAAAAAAAATCAAACTCATAAGAAATTATGAAATTTACTCTAATTTGAATCACTTGCATTTATATCAATTCGCTATAAAAAAAATAGATTCACCTATTTTTGACACTCTTAGTGGCAAACTCAATGGAGTGAGTTTATTGCAATCCTTAGTTTAGTCCCACATTATTTAATAAATGAAATATATATATATATATATATATATATATATATATATATATATATATATATATATATATATATATATATATATATATATAAAGGGTTGTTCCATCTTATTAGATCAATTTTTTAGGGTTGTGAGTCCTCCAGCGTGCGTAACAAAGCTCATTCTTTATAAAACATGTATGATTAGGTGTGAAAGTACTAGCTTATCTTTTCAACGCGTTTGAGACCGGATGTGAAGGGTGTGAGAGAATACGTCCCAGCGCTAGGAGAGTAAGTTATATATTGAGTATTTTACAAATTATGAAAATAAAAATAATAAAAATTACAAAAATTTAAGAAGATGAAAAGAAATAGAAAGAGGTGATGGGAAAAAAGACAATTTGATTACAACATATTAAAAATATAAAAAATACAAAAAAAAAAGAAAAAAAAAATTGTTTTGTGTTTATTTTTGAATATTATTATTAAAAGTGTGGCTTCTTGACTCTTGACCACCCACCGATTTAGGAGGGAAAGCAGGAGCAGAAAGTGTGAGCCGCAGAGAAGCAGCTCTTGCCCCTTTTTTTTTTTTCAATAATTAATAAATACAAAATAAATGAAATTTAATATTTATTAAAAGATCTAAATTTTTGTTTGAAGAAAAAGCAAAACATTACTCCGACTCTATAAAAAAAACAAGTGGCTTTTGTGTGAATATATATAAATATTTTTTCAATTCAAGGGACCATATATTCATTCCGGTCCATTTAACCACCACCGCCCTTCTGGAGAAAGCCATTTATATATAAATAATAAATTCTTCTTAAATTTTTAAGTAAATTATTAATTAATCTCTATTTTCCTGAAATCTTTTAACCAAACAAAATTCCCAAATTTATTAATGGAAAATATTAAACTGTAATTGTCATCCAGAAAATTCAAGGGAAAAAATGCAACCGAGAAAAAGTAAGACGGTAACCTCACCGGCGGTGCTTCACCGCATCAGAGGTGGCGTATGTCATAAGCTGGAAAAGACAAGGGCATTCCCGTCAGACAAGTGGCATCCCGGTAAAATATCCCATCAGGTAGTTATGTAAATAAAACCAAAGCCAAGGGCTTTTGTTTCTCCCGCGGTGCTACGTGGCAGTACCGTTTCGCTAGTCCCGAGAGCCGTTGCAGCAACGGTGTGCGGACGCCCTTTGTTATCCGCCCACCGCTTTGGCCTTCACCCATGGTTAGTTTTAACCATACTTAAACCCAACGTCACCTCTTTCATAAGTACCCCCATGAATGGATTAATTTACGATCGTGCCCTTTAAGCAAAGACTTGGAAGTCCGCTATAAATACAGCGCCAAAGGTGAGCTAGGTTTGCCAAATTAGAAAGCCAAAGTGCCCTCTTCTTCTTTTTCTCTCTCTTCTCTCTAGAAGCCAGCTTATTTCTCTCTCTAAAAAAACCCTAATGGCGGCGACCTCCTCAAGAACCAGATCCAGCGCCCCAGTACTCCCGGTCTCCAACGCTTTCAAGAGATCCATCTCCCCGTCTGGCCGCTTCTCCACCGCCACACACCGCGCCTCTCCGTCCTCCGCCTTCGCTTCCTCCTCCGCTTCCTTCTCATCCCGATCTGCTTCCTTCTTCCACCGATCGTCCTCACCGACGAGGGTCAACCTCGTTGGATCCTCTCCGATGGCCCCATCCGTCCGATTCGCCACCTCCCCGACCCGCCGTCATCTCGCCGTTGACCATCAGGTGGTGAAGAAGCCCATCGCTTCCGGTGGCGCTCGCCGCACCTGTATGTGTTCCCCGACGAACCACCCTGGCTCCTTCCGGTGCAGTCTCCACAAGGGCTTCCAGCTCAACCACCACTCCGCTGTCTCCTCCCCATCCAACCGACTCAACGCACGGCGATCGGCGATGACCAACTCTCTCGTCCGGATCGGCACCGTGGAAGGTGAGTGGGTGAAGCGCTCCCTCTCTGCCCTCATCCGCCCTTCTTCTCACCAGCAACGCCGCCGCTTATCCTTCCAGCCCCGGCCCAGCCGCCTCTCCATTATGTCGACTGCCGACAATTGATGATCCCAAGGCGTTCTGGATCTTAGTCGCAGATCTCGATGCAGGTTCGTTAAAAGAAAAACCATAGTTTATAGATTCATACCCTCATCCCCCTCTCCGACTTCTTGGCCCCCTTTTTTCATGGGCGAATGAGTCCAGATCTCGAGGAGATGATCGGACGGTCATGGCTCATGAGACGATGAACGCAAGGAACTTTCTCAGCAAAGGGGAAGCAGCTATTTTTTGAATTTTATTTTGTACGAAGATCCGGATGGAATCTCAACCGTCCGATTGTACATAATATGAGTTTGCAGCCGTTGATGATGGATGGACTATTGATGGAGATCATCACACACTGGGACATGAGAACTAATTAATTAACTTAATTAAGCAATTAACATGGACAATTAAGTCGTGATTAATGATTCAATTCATTCGATTAAGCTCTTCCATTCATCCTTTTCAAGTTCGCCGTTACCCTCATGTAGATGCCGTCGTCGTTCGTACGTTCGTCTCTCCCGTTCAGTGTTTGTATGTCCGTTACGTTTTCTCTCCGTTGAGGTAATTTCGTTCCTTTTATTTGTTTATTTAATTTATCTTCGATTTATTAATTTTTCTTGATTTGTTTTGTATTTGCAGGCTTGAAGAACTCAAAGGTGGCGTTTGGTTGGACCAAGTGATCAAGTTGATTAATTAAATTAAAATTGGATTAATTATAACTTCAACATTATTAATGTTCAACATAAGCGAGAAGGAACCAGGTCATGGTTTATGAACGCTGTTTTGGACCGAAGAAGAGAAATGGCTTTGAACTCTGAAAACAAAGGGAAAGTGATTAAGCTAAATAATTATTTTAATTAATTATTTAAACTAATTAAATGTTATTTTTTTAATTTAAAAAAAGAAGAATTAGGAATTAAATTTCATACGAAAGGAGTATGGTGTGGCTGAGAAGAAAAGGAAGCACGGTTGGGTGACTGACAGCTGGGTTCTTTTTTTTTTTTTGGTTGGAGATGGGACCCACTTCGCTGGAAGCATCTACAACTCTAAAAAGAAACAGCTGGTTTGAAGAGAGGACTCTGAATTTTATTTAAATAAAAAGAGCGTTTTTTTTAAAAAAAAAAAAAAGAAAAGGAAAAGGACTTTGGAAAATGAAATAAATAAGAAAAATAAATTAGGACTTTTGGAGGTCTTCAATGAAAGTTCCAACTGTTTGAGGATTTTGAAATTAACATTATGTTTTTAAATTAATAAAGTAATGATTTAAGGAATGAGCTGGAAAAGTGCAGGACATGGCCTCATTAATGCTCGGAATTTAATAAATAGATATATCTATATTAAAGATTTTGTAATCATAATTAATTAATTAATTAATCTTAATTTTTATAAGGTTTGCTTAATATAAATACAAAGCAAATGTGGTGGGGTTTTGGGTTTATCATGCTAGAAAATTAGTTTTAGCATTAATTACCCCCATATGGAGTTTGGATGTGATGTACTACTACCTGTAAAAATAAAAGTTAGAATAGGTACACCTTTTTAGATCACAATATTGTAATATTATTTATTTATTTTAAATTAAATGTTATATATAAAAATATTTTTTTATATTTAAAACGGTAAGACAGCGGTTTTATATGATATCGGATCGAATTAATAAATTTTAAAAAAATTATTTAAATTATCGTAATTAATGTATTTTGTATTTATCTGTGTTTTAACATACTTACAATGGAACAGTGTTTGTTGTTTTTATAAAAACACTAAAAATCCAATTTCTATTTATTTTTAAACAATATAATTAAGGGATTAAAAATAAAAATCAAGAAATTAATAAAAGAAGGGAAATCTCCTTCTCTGTTCATTGCTTTGGGTGGTTGTAGTGTCCACGTTGCTTCTACTGCTTACGTAGAACTAATTATTATTAGTAATTGCTTAATCACGCTTTATATCACATTTTTAATATAATGAATCACCCATCCATTATAATTGTTATATTTTTGCTTTATAATATATTACATAATATCGAAATATTTTTGTTAAAGGTATGATTGTTTTGGGAATTTATAACAGTTTTTTTTGTCAGGAAGAACGAAACCTTTAATGGACATGCTAAACTAAGATAAGGGCGTGCACACGCCTCGACTGTGGCCTGTGGAACCCGCACACACATGGGCGCTGGGACCACCCACAGTTCGTACTCACAGCTCTCAGACATGCATCTTCACCCCAAAGATTCGAACTCTCGCCACTTGCGAGGTGTCCTCATGGGGGACCCAAGTGCCAATTGACCCAAAGGCCGTTATAACATATTAATGATATTCTTCATTTTAGTTGTTTGTTTTTAAGGATTTATTTTTATTTTTATTTTTATTTTTTGTTAATATATTCATGTCTTTAGAACTGGTTTAGTACTGTTAGAAATATTAAAATGCCAGATTATTAAAATTTATGTTAATATATCCAAAGGAGGTGGAGCCGGGATTAATACTATCTTTAATATTGCAATTTTTATTCATTATTTTAAATTTCAGCATATACAAATTTAGTCTTAATTTTTAGATTAATAAAATAAAATAAAAAACAATCTCATAGAAACCAAATAAAAAAATTATTTTGGTTTTTTTCCTTTTCCCCAAAATTCTTAATTTTATCCATATTAACTTGTTATTATTGAAATTCAAAAAAAAAAAAAAAACAAATGATTGAGTTGGCATGGATATTGATAATAAAAATATATGATAACAAATAGCAAAATAGAGGCACATGGTCAAGTTTATCTTCCCATATTTCATGGCTGTTGTTTTGTGTTTTGCTCTTTAGTTTCTATTTCTTTAGTATAGCTTCGTCAAGTAGTATTCTGTGCAGAACTTGGAGATTGATTAATATTTTTGTGGTTTTAAAGGTTGAATAAGGCAAGATGCAAAATACAAAAGTTATTCCTGATTGAATTAAGTATCTACTCCTACAATATCATGTTATTTGAGGATGTATTCTGAAAGATATGTATGTTAAAAGGGCTGTATATGATTTTATTGGTTTGCAGAAATAGATGAACATTCAAATTGATGCTATAAATTCAATAGTATTCTAATCAGTGTAAATTTTGGATATGTCATAACCTCATCTGTCTAGCTTTTGTAGAAGAAAGAATTTTATAATTTGGAGGATGATAGACAAAGTTATGCATGTTTTGGTCCTCAATGGTCAAGAATCCGAATTTTAAAAATAATATCTTGACCCTTTTTGCATTTATACCCTTCTGAAAACTTCTTTTGCATTACCTTTGCTCATTTGCCCTTAATCTTAGTAGCATCATTAGGGTTTTGAAATCTTTCGTGCATACCCCTGAAATTTTATATATTTTGGGTGATTTAATAGGTTCTCTTTCCCAAATTTAAGACCCACCCAAAACCCTTGAATTGGTGTCAGATTGGATTTTTTGTATTAGTCAGGTAAGTAAACCACATACAAATTCTGGTATAAGTATGTATTTTTTCACACTTACTAAATTACTATTTTGAGTATCTATTGTATTACTTTTAATTAACTAAATTTCTGGTTATTTATTTATTCAGTTATTTTTTCAAAAACTATGTAGGTTATATATTCTGAGTTGTATAAATTTATATTACAACCTATTTGTTAAGCTATTCGATTTGAAAATAATTGGCTTATTTTGATATACGGAAAATGGGATCATATGAATATTAACATTTTTGGTTTGGTGAATTATTCTGTTTTCACTCAGTCTGAACCTTGCTATTATGTTGTTTGTGAATAACTATTTTGATCTATAAGTTATAGTCTCCAATTAACTATGCATAACCCTGTCATTGGGGGTTAAACACTGACCGTGTCGACATGTAACTCTGTCAAGAGACTATAGTTTCGCACCGTTCCGTCGGTGAAGAATAACGGCCTCTGATATTCTGACTCGGGTAGCCGAGGGTAAACAAATGAATTCTGATATTCTGGCTCGGGTCATCAAGAGTAAACAAATGACCTCTGATATTTTGTTTTGATCATAGTGAATTGGGAGACATATACTGTGTTTATCTTAAAATCAGACTCTGTTGAACTGTTTTGTTTTGTTTCGAAATTATATTTTGCAAGATGTTCTATTGTATCATAGTAATGTTTTTTTGTTATGAATTTTTGACACTTCTATTTGATCCCAAATGCTTTTAGTGGTTATTTACTGGGCTCTCGAGCTCATGAAGTTTGTTCTTTTTTTTTTTTTTTGCAGATTAAGAGTAGGGTTACTTGGTGGGCAGCTTAGCGGGATCGTTGATCAAGTCGTAGTCTAGTTTATTCAGTTGTTAAGTTCTCTTTCTTTGAGAACTTGGAACTTTATATTGATTATCCAAACATTGGATATAAAACTTTTGTAATTCGTCTTTTATAGTTTTTTTTAGTGTAAGAATCTATATTTTTATTAGATGTTATTTTTCAGTGTGAGACAGGTTCTGAGACCTTGCATACTTACCTGGCCTCGGCTTTGTAGGTTTGTGGCCGTTTGTCGACGCTCTGGGTTCGGGGCGTGACAATTGACATAATAAAAGACATAGTAGATCAACCCAACAACGAGTGTTGTATTATTTTCAATAATATTTACAAAGTGGGTAAAATATATGAGGACCTCATTTTTAAATTCTCATCAAAATTGATTATATATATTGTACGGTTATTTGTTGTTCCATATTTAAAGAAAAACAAGCTGAAGTTCTTGGTGAATATCCACAATTAAACAAGACCCTCAATTTTTATTTTTTATTATATAAAAATAACAAAAACTTGTTAATATCTCAATCATACGTGAATTAATATTTCAAATATGCCCTCACTCAATGGAAGCGCATGGAATGTGAGTTGATGGTTTTGATAACCATTTGAATCGAATGGTTTTTCTATTTCAATTTTATTTGAGAATATTACTTTATATTTTAAGTTCATTTGTCCTTAAAAAAATTATTGTTTGTTGTTTTAATAAAAAAAAGTAATTATAATTCTTTTGCATAAAATATAAGCAAAGCATTTATAGTGTTTCATTTGTATAAAAACTAATTGAATCCAAGAAGAAAAAATAAACTACCAGTCTTCCCATAAAAGTAACCAAAACCAAAATACTAATAGTGCATTTCTTCATCAGATTTATTTGCATTTAATAAAAAATTTAGATAAAAAAAATTAAATGATGTATGTTTCCACCAAAGTCCATTTTATCACATTTAAATCAAAACCAAATAAATGTTCTGATTTACTTTTAATTGATACCTATATTGCACATTTAGATTTTTCCTAATTTAAGAAAAAAAAAACACTCATCCAATTTTATAAATCAAGGATTTCTATGCTAGCTTGTCATTTTATTGGAAATATGGTAGCAAAATTTTAATTTGTTCTTTCATCATTAATATTAAATGAATAAAAAATAAAATTCTAAGATATTGTTAAATTTTTAATACAAATCTTTTATATGTTTCTTCCTAAATGAAAGGGAATTGTGGCTTATCCTTTTTATTTAAAAAAGAAGAAGTCAAAGTGAAAATTTAATTCAATCCAAAGGATGTGGACTTAAAATAAGAATATTATAAAATTATAATCAACACTTAAAAACAAATCCTTTTAATTAAATAGTTTTATTATTTCCTGTAAACTTTGGCTTATTAGAAGAAGATGGTGCTTGCCTAGTGGTAGGATGACTAAGCAAAGTGTTTTCATGACTCACATCTAATTAGGACATGCAATTAATTAAGTTAATCATTATTTCCATGAATAATCAAGTTTAGTTCCATAATTTTCTTGCTAGACTTTTGAGTTAGACTTGACTTTTAGTACTGAAATTTAATTTAATGATTATTTTAAAATTAATATAACTATATAAGTGAGACCAGAGATAATTTTGAAAGCCAAGTATTAGTTCAGAAGTAGCCTTTCTTTCATTATATATATGCCTTGGAATTAATATAGAGGAATAGGTTCATGTAATAGCTAACTTAATATGATGATGAATTATATACCATTCTCATTTATAAAATGTTTAATAATTATTATTGTGGATATTTTAAATATCTATTTTTTTTATTTAATGACCATTCAACCTTCTGTGCCTATATAATGGACAAATTATCTTCCATGCTTCTTTTTATAATTTATTAAAAAGATGAAGATATTTTTTTTTTTCAAAATTTTTAATATAGTTTTTTATATTATTGTTACTATTATTTTAACTTTAATAGTGAAAAATGGCATTGTTTGTCATCTAACATACAACATATTTTATTTATTTCTAATCCAAAAAGTAATATTTTTAGCTTTTAAAACAATTACAATAAAATAATATATAAAATAATTATCATTTGGATTATAAATTACTGTTAACTATCCCTTGGTCTATTGGCACTTAGGTTTTTTGTGCATTAGGTGAGGTCACATAAATTTGCTTTTCGAGTGAGGCCAGGTGATATAATTAAAAAACATGCATGGTTTATTAGCATCTAAGTTCTTTGGGTAGAAACAAAGTCACAAATTTAACTCTGATGTTAAGGCATATAATATAATTAAAAAACATGTATATGTTGCTGACACATATTTTTTTTTTGTCGAGAAGAACGAAACCCCTAATGGGCCCGCTAAACTAAGACAGGGGCGTACGCATACCTCGACTGCGGCCTGTGGGGCCGCGCACACATGGGTGCTGGTACCACCCACAGTTCGTGCTCACAATTCTCAGACATGCACTCTCACTCCGAAGATTTGAACTCTCGCCACTTGCGAAGCGTTCTCACGGGGGACCCAAATACCAATGGACCCAAAGGCCGTTGACGGTGACACACATATTTTGTCCACATTTGAAAAAGCATAGATTACATGTGAATCAATAACTTGTGGAAGGAGAGATAAAGCAATGAAATGAAAACACAACCATATATATCTTTTCCTCCTTATCTTTTAACTCCTTTCCATTGCACTCCAATCCAAAGACAACCTTATCAATGTAACAAGACTTACAAAAACAAGTGACACAAAATCATTAAAAAATTACAAAAATACAAAAAAAAAAAGATAAACTAAATAGATAAGATCACAAGAGTAGTCTATATTGTATGTCCCTTTCTCTCCCCCAACTACTTCACCAACATCATGAAACCCTAACAATCCTTGTGAATAAGTTTTTATTATTCTTTGAGAACATTAACATCTCTTGCCCCACCATTCAAGAATCTTATCTTATTTTATCTGCCATTCTTCCAAGCAATAACACTGATTTGACATGCATGAAAGCAATGTTCCATTGCTTGTCATTCTGAATCTATATATTCATCAAGCTTGAAATTATAAGATCTTTATTGTCACTAATTAATAATTAAAAGCTTTGTATATATATGTAGATATATGTATCTTATGTTATTGTTCTTCTCCTTAGCCATCTTTCTCTTGGTTGGTCAAATATATGCTTAAATATTCATATGAGTATCTTGATTTCATGCTTGAATGAGTTGGTATTAGTCTTTTTCAACCATTCCTCTTCATTGGGAAGGAAGTGGTAAACAAATTTTGTTATGTTGTTGTCTAGTGATGAATGTTCTAAGAAATGTATGTTTGATGAATTATATATATATATATATATATATATATATATCATGTAATTAAATTGAATGGGCACACATTAATTGTTAATATAGAAGTTTGATAAAGGCAATTTTTTTATAACTAAAAACATTGGAGTTTTGTTTTACAAGTATACAAATTATGATAAAATTTTGTTATTGGACTTATATTGTATTTATGATAAGTTGCTAGGTTGCATTCAAAATTTTTGGAATTTGTGCAAGAATTATTAAAATAATATTATATACATTTAAATTATTGGTAAGTAATTATTTAACAATCTATTATTGTTATTAATTACCATTTGATTCTTTTGACTGTTTGACTAATTAGCATGAAATTTAGAAGTTTTTAAACCAAAATATTATGATAATAATAATTATTATTATTAATTGAAAAAAAGAGCTTGTTTCCCCAACAAGTATGCAACTATTAACGTGATATTTTTAAAGCTGATATTTTATTGGTGATTCTTGTAGGGGATCAATTAAACAAAATAAAGTGGAGAAGATTTTGACTAAATCTTCCAAAAATTGACATTCCCTAATTTCTTATCACAAAATTTAAGGAAGAAGAAAGTATATAACATTGGTGGCAACTTGTTAGCCACTCCTTTTGATTTCTTCTTCTTTATTATTATTTTTATTATCATTATTCTTATTATTTCCTTTTCCTAATTATTATGTGGAGTTACCAAAATATATATAAGTAATTAAGTGTGTGTATATATATGCAATTTTTTTTGTTAATATTTGAAAAATAAATTTAACTTGTATATTTGTTTGTAACTACAAATAGCCGTGATCATTAAGTTTTTTTTAAATGATTTTTTTTAAGTTAAAGAAAATCACAATAAAATAGAATGATTTGTGGAGAAAATAACTCTAATTTTTCTCAGTTCACAAGAAATTCTCATTATATATCTTCTCTAAATCCCCCCCAAAAAAACCACTATATCTTATTCAATATGCAAGAGAAATCTAAGATGAACATATATAATAAAACATAAATAAAACTTATTTCCATGATCTTCTTCAAATCAGAAAGATTAAAAGTCAAAAACTAGTACTTAGAATAAGGCTACTATTTTTTTAAAAAAGTTTTTTTGAAGAAAATAAATTGAACATGAACACACGTCTAAAGTCCAAACTGATCTCATCAATCAAAAATTAGAGACCATGTTCATTCTTTCCACAAGAAAAAAGAGTATATATATATATATAGTACTTAGAACAAGGCTACTATTTTTTTTTGAAAAAAAAAATGAACATTAACACACATCTAAAGTCCAAATTAACTGATCTCATAAATCAAAAAAAATAGAGACCATGTTTTCCACAAGAAAACATATACATATATACATGATATATCATGCAACAAGTAAAGATTTCTCATTTCCATTCATCAAATAAAACCTTGAAGGCTTAGGCTGGAAATTGATCGATCGCCGGAGATCATGACTCGACGGCCTAATGATCTGCATGAGCAAGCCTCTCATCGATCTAGCCTTCGTCTCCGATCGGCTCACCGATGCCTTTGACAAGCTTGAAACTCTCCTAACAAGACTTCCATGACTTCCTCTGTGAATCCTACATCGGAAAGAGCCCGGGTGGTTCGTCGGAGAGCATGAACAAGTCCTAGAACAAGAAGGTGATGATGATGATGATGATGATAGTGAGCCTTTGGAAGCCATGAGTATAATGTATAAGTGGTAGTAAGTGAAAGTGTGTTATTTAGGGTTAGGGTTGGAAGGATGTTTATATATATATATATATATATATATAGAAGTAAGTTGGTAGTTTGTTATGATACGTAACGGAAGAGGATGATGCTATATTATTTGGAGATTTTGGATTGTTGTGAAGACAAGAGGGGAAGAATGAGGAGGGCTTGTGAGTTATATAAGGTGGAGATGAATCAGCTTAGTAGCTTTATGTGCTGGATGAGAACAAGTGAAGCCAAATTAAGTGGGTCCTGTTTTTAATTCATGTCCTATTTTTTTTTTTCCAATCATTTGTACTGTTTTGGCTATCTTTGTTTTTTTTTTTTTTTTTAATTTTAATTACATTGAATATATGAATACTGGACAAGTAGGATCAATATATATATATTATATTCTTGTGAGGATGGATAGTTGGAGAGTGGAAAGAGGCATGGATATGTTATTCTATTTTATTATATTCTTCTGAACAATTTTAGTAAGATGCATGCAACAATTAATAAAGTAATAAAGTAGTTTTGTTTTTATGAGGTCGCATGCAACAATTAATATATATATATATATATATATAAGTGGTCTTTGAGACTTTGGAAGCATGGTTGGATGCCGATAAGATTTTTTTTTTATATAAATAAGAGATATATGTAGGTTTTTTAAATGTATCACATATTTTTTACATTCTTTCTGTTCTTTTATTTATTAATAGGATAAAAAATAGGAAAGAAAGATGTACGATCTCGACGAATTACTTCTGAATAAATGAAATTCAGTGAAAAAAAATCATTGGATTTTTTATCTTGTCTATGAGTAAGGGACCCAATGCTTATAAGTTATGAATACTGTTGGCAGTTTTAGTGTGAAGTTGAGTTGAATTATATTTTTTAAATTTAATTTATTAATTAAAATTATGTTAATACAAAAGTAAATGATGAAATGGGAAATAGAGATTTGAGTTTTTTTTTTAGGGGTCTTTCTTAGAAACTAAATGTCTGAAATATTAAAAAGATATTGACTATTTTATGACTCTTCTCTTTTCATTCCTGTGAAACAGATACCAAAGAGTGTCACAGTTTTATTATAATTATAATTATTAGGTTGTGACACATATGTGACCATATATACATATATATAACTAATTATAATATGAGTTAGTAGTCAAGTTGCTAAAAATGATAAATAAAATTTGGAAAAGTACATAAAAAAGATTGAGTTTAATTATAACTAATTTAATTTGTGATCTTTATATCCATGACTTCAATGAAGTATAAATTGATATAATTTATAACTTATGAATAATGAAGATTTTACATATTGTAGACCTTTTGTTTTGGTCAAGCCACTTGTGCATATTATATATACATAATGTTTAAAACAAGATAAGTTAGATATGCTGACATGGTGTTTGGTTCCTTTCATGCATATCTTTACTTGTGACATATATATATAATAAGACATTTTTCAAACATGTAGAGATTCATGAACTTGGTGGTTTCTTCTTCAATGCATGGTTTTTTTTTTCTTGTTTCTTTGTTTAAATATATATATATATCAAAATCAGTATTATTATATATGTCTAATGTTCCTGGAATTGGATATGATTTTTATTTTCTTTAACTGTTTTTGAGCTTTTCATTTTTAATTTTCTAAAATATAAATCCTAACAATCCCCATGAAAGAAACTTAATAATTCTCTTTCCACAGTTAAGTATTCCTCTCAAATCACTCTCTAAATTTCTATTGGAAAATTAATATCATGTAAATGGTCCCAATATAAACTTTGACAAACCAACAACTCTTTAAAGATACTTAGACTATGATGCATTGTATTGGACCATGCCAGACAATATCTCTCTCTTATTTTGTGATCTAAATATAGATATATATATACATTTAATTTATTGAAATTGATGGTCCAACTTATACAATTTAATCTTATCCAACCTAAATTAATATCATAATAATAAAGTTTATATTTCAACTTATGTTTATATATATTAAAGTAAGATTTTGAAGTTAGAGATTTCAATTAATGGATCAATATCAAGTGATGCCAAATGGCCAAGTTAATATTGAAGTGCATATAAAGATTTTAAATTGAGAGATGAGAATCTAGAAATACATTGACATGGGATTCAATGTATTGAAGTTGAGATGATATGAATAAATATAAGTGAAAGCTATAAAACAAATATATGTCATTGTAAAGCCATCCATGCCATTGTTTCAAAGATGGTGGCCATGCATGTGAGCCCCCCTTTGAAATTTGAGGAAAAAACTTTGTGATGGATATATATTTCTTATTTATTTATTTTGTTAATGAATGTGATTTGTTTCAATGAATAAATGAAGGAATGAATAAATAAATAAAACACATACTATATATGGAAAAGGAAAAGATATAAAGATAATATAAAAACAAGATGATATTAGTCTTATTCTCACACATTAATTGCTCCTACCGAAGTGAGTCCAATATGTTGCAAAGATCCTTTTTTTTTATTTTGAACTCTGAAAAATAAAATTAATGGATTAATATAAACTAATTTACGTTAAGATTAATGTAGCTTCATATGGTTTGAATCACATCCAAGGCAATGGTTTAATGTATTCAATGGGTTCTAGATTTTGAAATTTTCAAAGTGACACTTTAAAAGAAGGGATTAATACACGGTGTTATTATTGGTCATAAATCTAATTAACCTGTCAAATTAAGAAAAATTTTATTTCAAAATAAAAAAAAATCATTTGTACTTAGAAAAAATCATTAGCTGAGTATAAAAGAGGGATCTTATTTAAAAACCTCGATGAGTATGTTAATGGTATTGACTAATTTTATAATAAAATATTTTATTTTGAAATAATTCCCTTCCTTTAAATAAGCCTACACTTGAAAATTTTCATTCCACAAAGTTTTTGCTAAGATTATTTGTCATTGCATATGATTGGCTTTGTACAATTGCATTAAGGCTATGCAATGAAGATGAATTCATCCTTGTTCCCCCAAATACTTGTGATGTATATATATATATATATATATATATATATATATATATATATATATATATATATATATATATAATTGTATAAATAATGAAGATACAGAGAATGTATGAAGCTTTCTTATATATCTATGGATGTCTCTCTCTATATATATATATGTGCATGAAGGATGAAAGCATTATCTTTTGACTAAATAATAATAACACACATTAAACTCATGGTGGAAGAGATGGCAGACTACAATTAAATAACGAAGCTGGTCAGAGTTGTCATGCATGGTGTGCTAATTAAGCTCATGCATGTCTTCTCATGATCATTTGAATAAAGAATATTGATAATCTTAATTATGAACAAGAATGTGAACTAAAGTTCCTAAAGATATATGAAAACAAACCAAAATTGGGATGGAAGAGAATATAATGATGTGGAGTTGAATTTAATATTACAGATATGGAACCGCAGAATCTGAAATCATTATTTGGGATCATAATTACTAGATAAACATCACTTAATTAATTAATTAATTAATCATTTTATGTCTTGTAGATGCACTGATATATTAAGCTTTTTGTTTCAGAAATATATACCTAATCTCAAGGAACTTTGGCAACGTGTAGCTATTGGTCCATAGATGATATATATATGTTTTCCATACTAAAGTTATCATGTATATATATATAAGAAAAATATGACAGCTATTGGAACTTGATGTCATTTGCACACTAAATATTAACAAACTAAATAATGAAGCTGGCCATCTCTAAAGCAAAAGTAAACATCTCACCACCTTGAAATTAAGCTAAGGGCAACAAACAAAAGATATTATAGATTTAGATAATTGGTAACAGTAAATTAGGGTTAGGGTTTCATGTTACAATTATAAAAGAAACTTTTTTTTTTTTTTTTTTCTGTTATTGGTCTATTCTTAATTATATAGATCAATATTTTTCTTGATAAAAATATATGAACAGAATTCATTAAGGTTGTGTTTGATTGCACTTTTTTCCCGTGGAAAAATTTTTCACGGGTCATTTTCCAGCTAAATAGACTGTTTGTTTGCTCAAATTTTCCATCTTATGTTCTCACATGACTCTATTTTCATCAAAACAAGGGAAAACTTTTCCTACATCCACCATGAGAAAAGTTTTCTGTGAAAAATGTAAGGGGTTATGTGAAAAAAATAACATGGAAGAGCTAATTTTTTTCATTTTACAAGGGAAAATTTTGATTTTCTAGCTACAAAATAATGCCAATCAAACGGCTATTTTTCATGATCGAACGGTCATGGCTCATGAGGTTCTTTTAAGTGAAGGCAAGGCTTGGCTTCACAAGAGATTCAACAAGATGTTTATGAATTCAAAATATTTTCTCCTACACTAATAAATATAAGTTGAGCTTTTTATAAACAATATTTTCATGCAGTAATTGAAAACTCAAAACATACTCTATATATGACCTATAAACAAATCAATCTTTATTTATTTATTTTCCATTCCATCACAGCAAGAAGTAACTCAAGTAAAATAAAACAAATCTGAAGCAACACCAAACACCCCAGAAAAAATATTTTGAAAACTTAATTAATCTATACTTACTGCCCAATGATTGCAGGATTGAACCAGCGAGCACAACTATAGACTGAGCAAAATGCCTGCAAACTAGTCAGCAAAAGTAGCAAAATGGCAGCAAGAAATGTGAGGAACTGCCATGAACCAAACACATACTTCTTCATGAACTTTGTGGTCTTCACTCTCCACCTACTGTTATAATACTTGTTCACATCTTCTATCACCTTATCAAGAAATGGCACTCTTGTAAGTCTTACAGATCTACTCATCGAATTCCACAGCTTCGTGACCTCACCGTCGGTCTTCATTTTGTTCAAGATAATCCCTCTTTCCCTTAGAAGCTTTACATCCTCATCAGTATCTATAATTCCATTCATTAACTCAGTGTACCTAGTAAAAACTAGAGGTCCTGCTGCCATAGATGATTCATAGGCTACCAAGTTCCTAAGTATAACTTCAGTGTTGTTGTCCAATTTAACAGTAGGAAGGTATAAGGTGACGGTCTTTATATCGAACTGAATAGTGGTCATATCGCCCTTTGTCGCCGAGAAGCTAATGCCGGCATTAACGAGTTCCTTCACTGATGGAATCATGATCTCTTCTATCAATGGTTGCTTGTTGATGTTGTGATATGAACTCGAGCTTTCGGGCTTGGAATTGGCACTTGTTTCCGAGAAGAAAAGGTATTCAACTGCTTTTTTCAACACGGAGAACACCGGCAAACCGGCAATTATCTTCCAAGGTACTTTCACCAAGAACTTTATCGGCCGTGAGAACACAACTTGCTTGATGTATTGTATAACCGATCCATTTAGGCCCGAAGCCGCTGTCCAACTTGCAGTGAAGAATTGTTTGATATCACTAGAATCATCATTATTAGTTTGATCGATCGATTCCCCGGCATCTGTTTGATCTTCATGGATATCTATGACTTCACAATTTTGTTCTTGAGGTTTTGGAACGAGAATGGAGTAGAGAAGCTCTAGCAAATGAGCATGTTGAGTGACATCAATGCAAGGCAAATTTTGCATCATCTTGAATGGACAAAGGGCTCTCATGAATCCATTCAACATCAAAGTGAGCACATCATCTGCTTCTTGAAGTGATGAACATTGAAACTCTAAGAATACCCTTAACAAGAATAGAGGCAATTGATTCTCTAACATCATTATGTCTCTTAGTATCACATTGTGAGCTGATTTCCTCCCTGCATTGTCAACCAAATGCGACATTCTCGACGGCACACGTCTGAGAACTTTACTGTCTTCAGGAGCATAAATTTGGAGAAATTCTAGCAAAAATGATGTGTCAACTATCATCATCCATGCCAGTGTTTCACCATTAAAATCAAGATACCTATTCAATATAAATATTTAAGTCTGGATCTCTCATTCTATCAACTTAAAAGATTTTCTGTCATAAAACAAACACGAACCTGTGATAATGCGCGCGAGCAATATGTTCAAGTTTGATAAAGTGCTCGACAAGTTGTTGAAATTTTTGGCCATGGAGTTGTTTTTGAGCATGCTTAGCTGCCGAGAGTTTGTACCGTTCCATCTCTTAGAGTTCTGGTTGCCAATGATGATACGGACCGAGGGCGATGAGTTGCGGAACAAAGGCTTCTGGTTTGCTAACTCTGAGAGACTTCGGCACGCTGAAAATTGTCACAGGGATGCCATGATCATCTTCAGTGCTTTCTTCAAGATGTCGACGGATTTGTATGACCCACCGATGCTCATCAAAGAGATGGTTGGATTTAGATGGTGGTGAGGATTGGTTTGAAGAATCCATTGTTATTTTATTTGAGAACTGATCTCTTGTGGAATCACTATTCTGTATACATTCTTTGTGTGCTTGTGTTTGTGTTTGTGTTTGTGAATTGATCATGGAGGGTAGATCATATATATATATAGAGGGATGTGGCATTTTAATGCAAGCGTAATTTATATTGTTTGTTTTTGGTAGGTGAATTGTGATTATTTATTCAAACAATGTGATACATGTTCATAATATTTTGTAATGCAATTTCACTTCTCATCACTAGCTATATGTCAACAAATTCTAGAACAGTCCTCAATGCTCCTTCTTTCACTATATTTTATTTACTTTTATTTTTCTTTCTTGGGTTTCATACCTCAGTTCTCTAATGGCTAGTCAAAGGACTTGACTTTTTTTATATAAATTCAAAAAACAAATATTAGGATTTTTAAAAGAACTTATTTTATTTCAATGTGGAGTGTTGCTATGAGTATTCTTAGGTTAGTAATTTTATTTTTTTTAAAAAATAAATATATCTTATCAATATTATTAATTTCATATTATTTTCCAAACAGCATTGAACATAAATCAATTCATAATAAGTTAAATAAAAATAATATCTCTGAAATTTTTACTGTAATCTTTTATTAAGCATGGACAAACATAATTTTTAAAACACAACGTTTGTTATTGGGGATGAATTGGATATTCCACGTCATTCAGAATAGCATTTCAGACGAGCAATTCGTCCCCAATAATAGTACTTTTAAATAAAAATAATATTTTTGAAATTTCTACTTTAAAGGTCCTGTGATCCCAATTCACTTTTTATGACTATCCAACAAAAAAAAAAAAAAAAAAAAAAAAGAGGTTAGCCAATGAAGAGGCCTATTCATGAAATGGAGAATTAATTTACACCCACTTGGTTGATTAAGAATTATAATAATAAAGTTCTTCAGAATTGCTACCATTATTTGTGAAATGATCATAAGTTAATTCTTTGTAAACACACTAATATTTAATGCTAGCATGTGGAATCACAAGTTAATTTTAATTTGGAAATTCTAGATATTAATGTTTATCATGTATAAATTAAACGTTACCTCTTTGTATCATTAGACTCATGCATTATTTTTTTTTTTATTTTTTTATTTTTGACAAAGTTAATAAGCGCTGTCATGTGTTATTTTTTTTTAATTGCATTGTAGATAATGAGTGGACATATTGGATTTGATTCATATGAGTTTAAATTGAATCCGATTTTTTCATATTAGCCATTCGTTGGCCAAACTCCCACTTTTATGACATTGTTGAAATTTAAATATTTAATTATTTTAATTTTTTGACTATTTAATTAATAATTAATTAGCTAACTAAAAATAAATTATTTACGGATTTAAAAAATTAAACAATTACTACAAATAATAGATAATAGTCCTAAGATTTCCCAAGCTATCTTTTATGAAATCCTAACTTAATTGTGATTATATTATTGTCATAAAAAAGAGAAGAATTTCACTCTAAAAATATCATATTGTTTTTATACATAACCAAAATATCTAATAAATAATTTGCATATTTAGGAGAATTAATTTGGATCTCATTTTGTTCATGTATATATTTATACCAACGACAAAAAATTTCATAGCTTAGCGGTAAAACCCTATTCTAAAAAGAGACATTTAAAAAATCTTGTATTCAAACCTTACTGAAAGCAAATGTGGTGTGGGTTTAGTTATCATTTTACTTTTCTTTTTATTATCCTTTAGTTATTGTTAGGTTGCCACCCACACATTAGCTCATTTATGGTCAGGCGCTTGGATTAGCCATGTAATGCCAACTATTTATAGCTTTTAGAAGGCACTTTTGAAACGTTACTACTTTTGGCCTAATGATTCCATTGAAACACCACAATCTTTCTATTTTAACACGTTACAATTTTTAGGGTAATGACTCCATTGAAGTATCATACCTTTTGGCTTTTCAATTTAATTATAATATTAACAATTTATACAGTATTCTTTCACTATAAATTGTTAATATTCACAATCATATATTGTATTTATTAGCTTTGGAAATGAATACAGACAAACTCCCACAGAAGTTTGGGAGGGTAAGCTATTCCTCAAGAAGAATTCATTAACACAGTCCATCAAGCAACAAACATAAATCGGAAAGAACACTCATCAACCATAATGAGATCATTAAGCTTATTTTAAAAACACTAAAAAGATAAACACCGCGAACTCTCCATGCATGGTCATCAGAATAGAGTTAACACCCAAAATGATCAAACTACTCCTCCTAATAAGGTCTTTTTTCTACTCTTCCATACATTAATTCTCAGTTCTGGTGCTCTACCAGAGAACCCGATTGTTGTATCCTGTGAGAACAACGCCATTTGTATTTCCTGTCGCACTGCAAAAAAAAGACGAATTTGTTCTTAAGGACAGTGCATTTGCACGCCTCAGTCATCCTATTCTTACTCTTGATCCAACAACAAAATATTTACAACATTAATCACATAACCCTTATTCTTCCTCCCCTGTCTATTGCTAGCATGTCTCCCAATAACTGTTTCCTTGCTAATCATTTTGCCCCCATTCTTTGCTCAGATTTCCTCCATGCGTTCCACTACTACTGCCTTTCTCTTTCTCTATGCTGGATGAAGAGCATCCTCCCTAGCAACCTCGTCCATCTGTCCACCAACTACAGTCTTGCCCCATATATTCATTGATTGGCCTTATCTTTTTGAAGTTGATTCTCCAACTTGGCTTTCTTTTGGTGTCAACAGCTTCTTTCACAATTGAATTATCAACAGCTTCCTTTTCAGGCCACCTTGTAATGATATATTACATTTATTTCCAAATAACATGATATTCACAAAAAATAACATCACTAAATTAATTTGAACCACCGCTTAGTGTAAGCTCTTAAAGCCAAAATAGAAAAACTGGTGGCCAGGTTGATTGAACCAATTATATTGTATGTCCCAACCGAAGTGTGTGTGTATGTGTATATATATATATATTGTGCATCCTCCATTTGTAGGTATCTATAAGAGATACACCCCAACTCTTGTTTTAAGTGATCCACTTTTATATTTAGGTGGGATACATCTAAACTATTAAAGTTGGCCATGAATAGATATTTCAACTAAATCTCATCCATAATTAAGTATATATGGCAGTCAAGGTACCACCAAATGATGGAAACTTGTTTTTACTACTTGAATTTCAAAATTGATGATATAGTAGAATGTGGTAAGGTTCCCCTATTACCAACTATAAGAGTTTTAAGTCCAATTTGGTTGTACTTGTAATTAAGACAACACTTGCATTAATGGATCCACTAATTTATTATTAGTTCTCACTAAGATAAAAGCTTAATATTGTTAATCAACTGTTTCACATGTTCATGTCTCAGTCCAATGCGGTTATACATTTCAGTGCAAATTTATTATAAGCATGAGACATAGTGAACTCACTATCACAAAAAATAAAAACTAGAGCCATCAATGATTCAACCATGGCTACAAAACTATCTCAATCAATAGATTTTTGTGTTTTAACCTCTTTTTCCTTTGTCACTTAGATTGTATACTCAGCCTCCATCGTTGAATAAGAGATGCAAGTTTGCTTCTTGGATGCCCTTATGATCTAGTCGTATATTTATTTGAACGTGTGTCAGGGCTATCTATTATATTCCAGAAAACTTAGTTATACTTCACTAGGTTTGGATTATCACCTGACCCAATAATAGCTAGCTAGGACACTTAATTGTTCTTCCGGCCTCCTAACTATGAACTTCCCGGGGCATATTGTTATCAAGCGGTATCTGTTCAATCGTTACAACTAAGACAATATTATCTTAGAGTCAAATTAAGATTGTTCACTTCCAATCCCAAATTTTTATCATTAGAGAGTAAGGCCACTCATAAACACTTGTTCTTTTAATCATACTAGCCTCTGGATACTCATTTTCAAACTTCTTCACTAGATTGAAAGGTCAATTGATTATATTCCATGTGACTTCGTATGGAGGGGTTCAGACATATCTTAATTAGGATATAGCTAGTAAACCAGAAAAGACTTTGCAAATCTATGGTACAAAGGGGTGGGATATATTGGAATAATTCAACTACCCAACCCCCCCCCCAAATAAAAACAAACAAATGGGTATGGTGCGTAGTCATAATAATTCTCTTAAACTACTATCTTAATAAAGGCATCTATAATTGATTCTTGAAACAACCTTTAAGGCTTTTTTTTTTTCTTTGTGTGGAAGGGACATTATGTATTGTCTTCCCTTATTTAAGGTTTGTATTTTCTATAATATCAAGGTGGCGACTTCACACTTTTTTGGAGGGACAATTGGGTTAATTGTCAAACCCCAGTGTACCTTTACCTTAAGACTTTAGTAGATCCCTACATTTAATAGGTACAACTAGAGAGTTAATTGACTTAATTATACTGTCACTCTCCGTTATAGATCCAATGCTGGAAAGGATTAGCACCATGGTTTTGGAATGTAATGTTAGCAACATATACACAAAACAGTGGAGTCTTAATCTTGTGGGTAGGTTCTTTTTATAGAATCTCTTCTAAAAGCTTCCTAATTTACAAAGAGAGGAGATGCCAAGTGACCTCAATCATCTGGAAAAGACCTTATGACTTGTTTAAATTGCTTGTGCTTTATCATACCAGGTAAGTTTTGCTCTACCTGGTAGAAGAGCTTCATTTTCTCCTGTCGAACGACATTTTTTTCCCCTGCTCTTTTTAAATTACTTGTGCTTTGTCTTTTCTCTCTCTTTTTTTTTTCTCTCTCTCTCTTCCTTTGCGTGTGTGTGTGTGTTTTATTATCATCCACACACATAGTGGATACTATGTATTACCTTTCTCCTTCCTTCTATGACTCTCATGACTTGTTTTGTCTTTTAATATATGTAGTTTATCCACTTTGTCGAAAAAAATACAAGAGATGATATTCATTTAAATGACATTGAGGAGACTATATCAATGATATTCGAACTCTAAATCATTCTTAGTCCAAAGGTTTAGGGGTCCCTCTATGACAAATAAGGTTTCACTTTATAAGGGATTTAACAAGATGACATGCTCTACTATATATGTTAATAAATTTGAATTGAGTTTGCTATAAATAGTTTTAACGTTGGCTTGTTAGAGTTTGGTTATGAGATTTGAACTTCACCTGACAATAAAATAAACTCTAAATATAATGATCGTTGATTGTAAGAGAGTAGATGAAACCTCTTTATATCTCGAAGACACTATGAGACGTAAGCCTTTTTTTTTTTCATCATAACATAAAAAGAAATAATTCACAACTCAATTCTCTTTATATATATATGAAACACCATGAACCATAAATATATCAATCCTTTCCTGTATTCATGTAAAATGAAACAAATGAAACAAATCGAACAATTAAAGCAAACACCAATCAAACCCAAATTAACTCGTATTGCCCAACATTAATATATATGCAATCACTGCCCAACGATTGCTGGATTGATCCATCGAGCGCAACTATAAACTGAGCAAAATGCCTGCAAAGAGGTCAGCAAAAGCAGCAAAATTGCAGCAAGAAATATGAGGAACTGCCATGAACCAAACACATACTTCTTCATGAACTTTATAGTCTTCACTCTCCACCTACTGTTGTAATACTTGTTCACATCTTCAATCACATTATCAAGAAATGGCACTCTTGTAAGCCTAACCGAACTACTCATTGAGTTCCACAACTTCGCAACCTCGCCATCACTCTTCATTTTGTTCAAGATAATCCCTCTTTCTCTTAGAAGCTTTACATCCTCATCAGTATCGATAATTCCGTTCATTAACTCGGTGTATCGAGTAAAAACTAAAGGTCCAGATGCCATTGATGTTTCATAGGCAACCAAATTCCTTAGTATAACTTCAGTGTTGTTGTCCAATTTAACAATAGGAAGGTATAAGGTGATAGTCTTCATATTGAATTGAATCGTCGTCACTGTTGGAGTGCTTGAAGACAATTAAATTGGTGACATTGATGATATTGCAGCAATGCAGCATAATTGCTGGAGCTTCAGGCGGGAGTCAAGCGGCCTAAAGTTAAATTGGCATTAGTATTATATTAAGAACTTAAGCTAATGTTGTTTAAGTATGTAAACATGTGTAATCCCTAATAATTGAGTGCTCTGAAAACTGTGTCCAGTGGAGTCATGTCATGTTTGTTTGAATGCATATGTTTGTATTGTGTGAGAGATCTTTGTGAGTGATTGGGGTTTTAGTTTATGTTGTAGAAGAAGTAAAGTTTTTAAGGTCTTGGTATGTACCAGAAGTTCAGTGAATGAATATATGAAATGGAGTGTGTATGTTTTTAATTACAGAGTATTGCTGAACTTCAATTTGAGAATGCTGATTATTCTCAACATTGGTATCAGAGCTCTTAGTACCCGATATCTTCTCAAATCCTCAAAAAAAAAAAAATATTCCTTTATATCATCTTTCCTACTCTACACAAGAAGAAGAAGGAAACAACGAAAGCTTGGAGTAAATATGGCTTCAAGTAGCACCAAGGTACTCCAAATCTCTCTCAAACTTCTGTTCCGAGTGTTTGATGGAGAAGGCTATGATCATTGGAGTATAATGATGAAAACATTGTTCAGATCCAATGGCTTATGGGAAATAGTAGATCAAGGTTTTTCTCAAGAGGTTACGGATCCCAAGCTTACCGAGAACAAGCAAAAGGATGCATATGCTCTCTTTCTAATTCAGCAAGCATTGCATCGTCCTCTATTCTCTCGTATTGCAGCAGCTAATACTTCCAAAGAAGCTTGGGGAATTCTCAAAACCCGGTTCCAAGGAAGCCCCAAGATCATGGCAATGAAAATTCAGGCCTTGAGACAGTCCTTTGAGAATTTGCACCGGAAAGAAAATGAAGGAGTGCAAACCTACATATCAAGGGTGAATGATCTAGTGAATCGGATGAGAGCTCTAGGGGATGAGATGCCCGAACCATTAGGCTGTTGGAAAAGTACTCGAAGTTTAGGTCCAAAATATAACTTTGTTGTTCCAGCTATTGGTGAATCCAAGGACCTTACAAAACTCACCATGGATGAATTAGCAAGCTCACTTCAAGCTCATGAAGCCTTGTTATTCAGTCAGGATGACAAGCCTAGTGAAAAAGCTTTTGCGGTAAAAACCAGAAAGTTTAATTGTGAAGAAGGATGCAAAGATTCCAGTCAAAGAAGATTCTTTGGTAATTCGGGGCAGAGGCGAGAGGTATATGGAGGGGAAGAGGTTTTATCGGAGGAAGAGGGAGGAACTCGGGTCAAAGGCAAGGTCCCGTTGAAGCTAAGTTCTCTAAGAGTCATATTCAATGTTTTAATTGTAAAAAGTATGGCCATTACAAATCAGAATGTTGGTATAACAATAAAAGTGCCAACATTGTTGAAGGCCAGGGGAACATCCAATTTATTTATGGTGAAGCAAGATGATGAAGATGCAGCTAATCATGTTTGGTTGGTTGATAGTGGATGTTCTAATCACATGACAGGCCAAAGAAACTTGTTTAAGGAACTTGATGAAAATAAGAGGCAATCGGTGAAGTCGGGGAGACAACAAGGAGTTGAAAGTTGAAGGAAAAGGTGTGGTGGCATTTGAAACTCAACAAGGTGAAGTAAAATTACTGCATGATGTTCAATTTGTTCCTAATTTGGCTCACAATTTATTAAGTGTTGGGCAACTCTTGAATACTGGGTACTCGGTTAATTTTGATAGTGTTGCTTGTCAAATTATTAGCAAGAAAACAGGAAAATTAGTTGCTTCAAGACTTAAGACAGAAAACAACATGTTCCCTTTGTGTTTGTCCGATGTGAAGACTTATGGTCTCACTTGTGAGTCATGCGAGAAAATACCAAACTCGGCATCGAGGTTTGGTCATTTAAATGTGAAGAGTTTGATTCAATTGAAGAACAAAAATATGGTGTTAGGCATACCTTACATAAACAAGCTGCAAACTTGTGAAGCATGTGCACTTGGGAAGCAAACAGTCAACTCATTTCCAATTGAAAGAGCATGGAAAGCTTCAAAACCTCTTGAATTGGTCCATACTGATTTAGTTGGGCCTATGCAGACAGATTCATTAGGAGGAAGTAAATACTTCATCTTATTCACAGATGATTATAGTCGAATGAGCTGGGTGTTTTTCATTAAATTCAAATCACAAGCATTTGAATGTTTCAAGATTTTTAAAGCTCAAGCGAAAAAACAATCGGGATGTTCTTTGAAGACTCTCCGGTCGAGATAGAGGGGGAGAGTATTTGTCTAGGGAGTTTTGCAAATATTGTGAAGATAATGGGATCGAAAGACAATTTAGTGCTCCATTTACTCCACAACAGAATGGAGTGGCGAAAGAAAGAATAGGTCTGTCATAGAAATGGCAAGATGTATGTTAAAATCCAAAGGATTACCTAATAGCTTCTGGGCAGAGGCAGTGTCAACGGCTGTCTATCTTTTGAACATATCTCCAACAAGAGCATTGCATAATGTAACTCCATTTCAAGCATGGAAAGGTTATAAACCATCAGTAAAACATTTGAGAACATTTGGTTCCATTGCATATACAAAGATCCATATACAAGGAATGGATAAATTTGATGCCAAGTCAGAAGCTTGTGTATTGGTTGGATACTGCAGTGAATCAAAAGCTTATAGGGTTTACAATCCAAACTCAAAGAAGATCATCATCGGCAGAAATGTGATTATAGATGAAGAAGCTAGTTGGGATTGGAATGTGAATAGAGTTTCACACACTTCAATTCAGTTGCCTAATATGTTGCAATCTGAAAATTCAGACACTTTTGTAGAATCACTCACTCATTCTCAAAATACTTCACCAATTACTCCAATCGAAGAAATTAATGCGGGACAACCAACAAATAATTCACTCCAAGAGTCAACACCTCGGGGGGAGCATACATCAAATGAATCACCCATTAGAAAGGTTAGATCCTTAAAAAGCATATATGAATCATGTTCTTTTGCCTTACATGTTGCAGATCCTACAAACTATGAAGAAGCTGCACAAGTTGAAGTATGGCAACAAGCAATGAAGGAGGAAATTAATGCAATAGAGAGGAACAATACCTGGCAACTGGTCACATTACCAAAAGGAAAGAAATCAGTTGGAGTGAAGTGGATTTTCAAAACCAAGTTTAATTCAAATGGGAGTATCATGAAGCACAAGGCACGGCTAGTAGCAAAGGGGTATTCTCAGATTTATGGAGAGGATTATGATGAGACTTTCTCACCGGTTGCTCGTCTTGAAACAAGTGAGAATATTCACAGCTCTAGGCAGACATCGAAACTGGAAAATATTCCGGTTGGATGTAAAATCAGCCTTTCGAATGGTGTCTTGAAAGAGGAGGTGTTTGTTGAACAACCAAAAGGATTTATGATTGTGGGAAGTGAAGAGAAAGTGTATAAACTCCATAAAGCTTTGTATGGTTTGAAGCAGTCTCCTAGAGCCCGGTATGAAAGGATAGATTCATACTTCATTCAACATGAATTTGAAAGGAGTTCAAATGAACACACTTGTGTATATCAAGAGGAAAGGAGATTTGGAAATTCTACTTGGTTTGCCTATATGTTGATGATATACTCTATATGGGTTCATCTCAAGAACTTATCATTGAATTTAGAGAAGAAATGAAGAGAACATTTGATATGACAGACCTAGGAACATTGAAGTATTTTCTGGGTTTGGAGTTCAATCAAAGCATGCATGGAGTGTTCATCTCACAGCAAAAGTATGCAGAGAAGCTAATTAAAAAGTTCAACATGCAAGGCTGTAAAATTGTCTCAACTCCAGCCAATACAAATGAGAAGATTCATGAAAATGATGGGTCAGGCAATGTAGACACCAAAAAGTACAGAAGCTTAGTTGGAGGTCTTTTGTATCTTTGTCATACTCGCCCTGATATTCAGTTTTCTGTTGGCATGATATCAAGATTCATGTCAAACCCTTCAAAACATCATTATGGAGCAGCTAAAAGAATTCTGAGATACTTGGCAGGAACTTTGGACTATGGCATTGTATATGAAGCTTCAAATGATCTCAAATTGTTAGGCTTTACTGATAGTGATTGGGGCGGAAGTTTGGATGATCGAAAAAGCACCTCTCGGTAATGTTTTCATGCTAGGAGGATGTGTTATCTGCTTGGAGCTCAAGGAAGCAAAGTATTACTTCGCTTTATCATCAACTGAAGCTGAATACATTGCAGCAACATCTCGCCGCTTGTCAAGCCGTTTGGTTAAAGAGATTGTTAAAGGATATGGGAATGAATCAAGAAGAAGCCATACAGATTATGTGTGATAACAAATCTACAATTGCGATTGCAAAAAATCCAGTTCATCATGGGCGCACCAAGCACATAGATACAAGATTTCATTTCATAAGAAATCTTATAACGAAGGTTCAATTGAATTACATCAATGCAGCTCAAGAAATCAAATTGCGAGACATTTTTACAAAAGCCTTGTCTCAGTGCATACATTCAACCATTTGAGGGATAAACTTGGTGTGAGAAGTCTTCAATCGGGAAGTGTGTTGGAGTGCTTGAAGACAATTAAATTGGTGACATTGATGATATTGCAGCAATGCGAGCATAATTGCTTTGGAGCTTCAGGCGGGAGTCAAGCGGCCTAAAGTTAAATTGGCATTAGTATTATATTAAGAACTTAAGCTAATGTTGTTTAAGTATGTAAACATGTGTAATCCCTAATAATTGAGTGCTCAAAACTGTGTCCAATGGGAGTCATGTCATGTTTGTTTGAATGCATATGTTTGTATTGTGTGAGAGATCTTTGTGAGTGATTGGGGTTTTAGTTTATGTTGTAGAAGAAGTAAAGTTTTTAAGGTCTTGGTATGTACCAGAAGTTCAGTGAATGAATATATGAAATGGAGTGTGTATGTTTTTAATTACAGAGTATTGCTGAACTTCAATTTGAGAATGCTGATTATTCTCAACAGTCACATCACCTTTTGTAGCCGAGAAGCTAATGCCGGCATTGACAAGTTCCCTCACTGATGGAATCATGATCTCTTCTATCAATGGTTGCTTGTTGATGTTGCAATTCGAACTTGACTTTTCTGTCTTTGAATTTGCACTTGTTCCTGAGAAGAAGAGGTATTCAACTGGTTTTTTCAAGACGGAGAACACGGGAAGGCTGGTGATTATCTTCCAAGGGAGTTTCACCAAGAATTTTATCGGCTTTGATGACAAAACTTGCTTGACATATTGTATAATATATCCATTTAGGCCTGAAGCCGCCTTCCAACATGCGATGAAAAATTGCTTGATATTACTAGAACCATCATTAGTAGTTTGATGGAATGATCCTCCGGCATCTATTTGATCTTCATTGATATATATGACTTCACAAGCTTGTTTTTGAGGTTTCGGCACAAGAATTGAGTGTAGAAGCTCTAGCAAGTGGGCATGTTGAGTGATATCAATGCATGGAAAGTTTTGCCCCATTTTGAATGGACAAAGTGCTCTCATGAAGCCATTCAACATCAAAGTGAGCATATCATCTGCATCTTGAATTGATGAACATTGAATCTCTAAGAATATTCTTAACAAGAATAGAGGCACTTGATTCTCTAACATCATTATGTCTCTTAAGATCTCATTGTGAGATGATTTCCTCCCGGCATTATCAACCAAATGCAACATTCTCGATGGCAATCGTCGGAGAGCCTTCATTTCTTCTGGGGCATAGATTTGAAGGAATTCAAGCAAAAATGATGTGTCAACTAGCATCATCCATGCCAGTGTTTCACCATTGAAATCAAGATACCTATTCAATATAAACATATATAAGTCTCGATCTCTCATCCTATCAGCTTAAGCTTTTAAAGTTAAACAAAACAAGCACATGCAAACCTATGATAATGTGCACGAACAACATGTTCGACTTTGGTAAAACGCTCAACAAGTTGTTGGAATTTTTGGCCTTGGAGATGGTTTCGAGCACGTTTCGCAGCAGAGAGCTTGTACCGTTCCATATCGTAGAGTTCTGGTTGCCAGTGATGATACGGACCAAGGGCGATGAGTTGGGGAACAAAGGCTTCAGGTTTGCTAACTCTAAGAGATTTCGGCACGCTGAAAATTGTCACCGGAATACTGTAATCATCTTCGCTGCCTTCCTCGAGATATCGACGGATTTGGATGATCCACCGGAGCTCATCAAAGTGATGGTTGGAGTTAGATGGTGATGAGGATTGGTTTGAAGAATCCATTGATTTATATTACTTGAGAACTCTTGTAGTATCACTATACTATATACTTTCTATACTTTCTATGCTTGTAATTGTGAAATTTAATGGAAGAGTGGATTTATATAGGCTTGAGAACCTTTTTTTTTTTTTTTTTTTTTTTTTTTCTATTTCAATGCATGTGGTCATTGTTTGCTGTAGGTAGGTGAAGCATTGCGATTGCTTTGGTGTTGTGTTCATAAATTCAAACAATGTGATAAATGTTCATAACATTGTGAAATACAATTTCATGTGAACATTGCTTTATCCAAACCACTTCCTAGCTAGAAGAGTTCTCAATGTTCCTTTATTCGTCTTATTTTCTTTTATTTATATTTGGTTTATGCCGATTATTTTTTTAATTAAATTTGAATTTTTTTTTTTTTGGTTCTATATATTATAAAAAACAATATCTGATTGTCTATTTGATCTTCAAAACATAATAATTGGTCCGGCTAAATGTGAAAAATCAAAAAAATAAATAAATAATCTCTACCCAAAATAAATTCATAAAAATATCAAAGTTATAAAACAAAACTTTTTATATCTTCAAATGTGATTTTGCTGAGTTTTTAAAAAATTAGTTTAGGAATTTACGGTTGCACATATATTTTTTTTTAAGTGAAAAGAAATGCGAAAACAAAAACTCTGTTATAACTCTAATAAATTTTATTTTGTTAAATGAACGTGATATAAAAACAATTGGAGTATCAACATCAAGAAAAAAAATGGGTGTGTTCTTTTATTGACTTTGATTTGACTTTTGTTAAGAAAACTTCATATGAATATCTTAAAAGCACCATGGGCATAGATATATTTAATTAATATAAAAAAAAAAGTGAATTATTTTTCTTAGAATTTCTATTGTATCTATGCTTATAATTAAAAAAAATTAGTTTGTTAATGTTTTAAATTGTTAAAGAAAATTACTTTATTTATCAAATACAACCAAAAGAATTGGTCAAAATTTTCTTTTAATTTTAATTCACTTTTTATGTCTATCCTATGAAGTGGCCCATCTACATCATAGGGGATTAATTTATACCCATTTGGTTTATTAAGAAACTATCATTAGAAAGGATTAACAAAGGTTTCCCAAAATTGCTACAAATAAATGTGAAATAATCACTAGTTAATTGCAATGAATTAAATAATGTTTAATGAATCCTAGCATGTGGAATCACTAGTTGATTTTGATTTGGAGTTACTAGGTGTACTCCTTACCTTCTTAGATATTGACTGTTAATGCCATTAATTGGGTTGGAGTTATTTACTTTTTTTTTAATAAATAGATAACCCACTAATTATTAAAAGCAAACAATAGTACAAAACCAAGAGTTTAATAATTCTAAAAACAAATCGATACAAAGAGACTAATAGCAAATAAAACAATACAAATCTATTAGGAATCGAAAAACAAACATAAACAACAACACATTATCTGAGTGTAAGGAAGGTCTCCTCCTATAATGAATTGGAAAGCTCTATAGAGGACTAGTCTGTAAGAGGATCGAGGTCTCGTTGATATGATCACACCCTTGCTCTAAGGAGATTTGTCATATTACAAATTCACATATGTTTTTATTCAAAAAATATCAACAGGCATACTCTCTATCTTGATTTGATGCATGTTTTAATATATTTTAATTTTATCAATGCATTTCATAATTATATATAAAAAATTTAGGTTTTTTCTTTTCTTTCTTTGCTTATATACCTCTCAAAAATGAGAAATTAATTATATGTCACTTATAAAAATGATGTTTATTTATATATTCTTAAAAAGGGTCCTAATTTGTTTACACATCTCTCTATTCAAAAGTCATATGCAAAATTTTCTTGAAAGATTAAACTATTCTTTACTCTTTCTTTTTATTCCTTATATGAAATGAACAAATAAGGAAAAAATAAAAATTAATTTATATTTTAATAAAATTTGTAAGTTAATTTTCAACTATCAGTGCATTTAAGTAAATAATATTATTTTATACTCTTTTAAGTTATTTCAAATACCAAGAGCCTAATTTTTTTAAGTGTAAAATATATTATTAACATAAAAGAATAATTTTGGGGATTTAATATTTAATATGATTATATTCTCATCCAAATTTGATATATAGTAAACATATCAAAATAAGAAAATAACATTAAACATTCCAACTGTTTCAAAATATTTCAAGAGTAGTCCAACAAAATACTTTGAAACAAAAGTGAAGGTATTTTTGACATTTCGACATCTTCTATTAATTGCGTAATAATCAATATCAATGATTATGTGGATGACATTAATTTGTAGTTTAAATCTTAATATAAATCTGGATGGATTTGCATGCTTGAAATAATCCCTTTTTTTTTATTTATCTTGGTATTTTTATAAAAGAAAATTACAGGATGAATAAGGCCCTTCCCATTAACTTAATTTTCAAGTAAGAGACAAATAAATAAGATGAATAAAATAACACATAAGATAATTATGCCCACAAAATTTAAAAAAATGGGTAATATTTTAAAAATATCTATGTTTTTAAACACTTTTTTTTTTAAATTTATTATGTTTTCATTTAATTAAATTATGAAAAAATTGTCACTTGACTCTCCTCTCTATTAACCAGCTGTGTGAACTCAATGAGCTCCTCCTAAACTTGTGTGAACCTCAACAACTTGTCAAACCCCAATGGTGAACTCGTTCAACAATGTGTGAGCTCACCTAGCCTGCATGAGCTTGCTCAGTGAGATCGTTTTATTACATGTAAGTTTATGTAGTAAAAAGTTTCCCCCACTTAAGAGATGCCAGGGACATACATAAACATAGAGTGAGTGTTGAGGATCGGGCAATCTTAAGCAATGGTAAGAAGAGAAAAAACGCACACAAGAAGACGTAAGAATTTTACGTGGTTTGGTTTTGAAGACCGTCCATGGCAGCACTAATATCAATTTATTTCAATTACAGCATAACACTTTAGGGTTGACAATTATATGGTTATTTATAGAGAAAAGATTAGTAGAATATTCATGGGAAAAGATAAATCCTAATCCTAATCAAAATTTCTATATTGGAGATAAATCCTAGTTCTAATTAAAATTCTCATATTAGACATAAATCCTGATCCTAATCAAGATTCTCATATTAGAGATAAATCATAATCCTAACTCCACATATCCAGCAATGAGTTCAACAAAAGCTTGGGCCCTCACGTTGTGTGGACTATGAAATTCGATTTGGAGTCATCCCCGAAACAAACATGCTACTTAAAGAATCCAGCATCAATAGACTAAGAGGCTATTGTTAGTTCACCCTTATTTTGATTTTAAAACTCGCTCGACCAAGGAAGATAAAAGATAAAAAAATAAAACAAAATAAACTAACAAAGAATAAATTTTTTTATTAGATATTTTGACAAAAAATTATTTAAATACTTATAAATTAGCATACATATGTGTAGGTTTCTAAATTTACTAACGACATCGCCATTTCCCTATTCTTAAATATCCACAAAAAAAAAACATTTTGTTAAGATTTTAGTAGAAGAAAAATTCAATGATTGGAGTTTATCATAGGTGGTCTTTTAGTGATTGAGGTGAGCTAATTTAGATCAATGTGTCATTAATCTCACGTAATCTATCATTTGAGATTTGTTTAATATAGCCCAATAGTTGCTCACTTTGATAGCATAAATTCGTCTATAGGGGTCGTTTGGTTCGGAAGTGAATTGTCGAAGTGGTGAAAGTCTATAAGTGACACTTCGGTGGAAGTGAACAGTTCAGCTGGAACTATCCACTTCAGTGTGTTTGGTTCAAGCTGAAAACTGGACTTCGGATACCACTTCCTGTGTTTTGATGGTTGAAATGGGGATATAATTACCATTTCGGTGAGGGGGTAAAGTTGCCCTTTCATGCTTTTTACATTTATTTAATTAAATCATATTATTTAATTAAATGATTTAATTACTTTATTACGATGGTAATAAATAATTTATTTATTAAATTAAAAACTTTGCACATCACATAATTAATTTAATACCATTCTATTAAATTAAATTAAATCAGTTAATATAGTGTGCTTAATTATTAATTAGTGAGAGTAGTTATTTAATTATTTTATTACCATGGTAATAATTATTTTATTTATCATTGAAAAATATTGCAAAGTGGGCTGAAATGGGAGGCTGAAGTGGTGACTTCGGGACTTTTCCAGCTGAAGTCAGACAACGAAGTGGCCGAACTCAGAAGTTGTCACATCATTACTTTCGGGTTCAAATCAGCGAAACAAACACACCGAAGTGGGCTGGAAGTGGTCACTTCCGCCACTTCGGTGCCCACTTCAGTGAAACAAACGGCATATAGTATCATAAAGTATTATGAATTAACTATTAAATAAGTTAGCAGTGGATTTTTTTTTAAAAAAAAAACTATATTCTCCATTTCTCAAAATTTCACGATAGAGGGATTTATTATCATGGGTTATAATTCATGATATAATCTTTGGCGTACACGACAGTTCTCCATTTTTTTGTATGTTAATTCACCCCATATTTAAAGATCGTTAAACAATCTCGTGGGTGGTTTCTATTTATTTTTTTGACATTTATTAGTGAAAATGCTTTTTTACTTATTTGTCAAAAAAAAAATTCAATTCCCACCACCCAGCACAATGTTTGAGGGTTGTTATATAGCCTTCATAATGAATGGCAACCAAATTATTTAGATTGATAAATTTTATTTTATATATATATATATATATATATATATATATATATGTATGAATTGACTAAAGTGACCTCAAACAAACAAGACCCACACCATGAAGCAGAGGAAAAGAAGATAAAATAAGAGTAGGAGAGCACTTGCCAAGTCATCTTCTTCTATCTCTAATGGCTACTAGTACCACCACCTCCATGAACTTTCTTCACCTCATACCTCCATTAACAAACACAAACTCATTTTTTCATATAATTAAGCCTGTTTCTTTTCTCCCCATCTCTTCAAACAAGCGTTTCAATGGTGATTTCTCCCTCTCTGTTGCCTTCAATCCTTCTGGCAATTTTGATTTCAATTTAACTGAAGATGAGAGTGGTTAGTTTCTTCACTGTATAACCCTTCATTCTCTTTTCAAATTACAGTGTTCCTTGCTCTGTCCATTTTCATATTTCTGAAATTTTATTAATGTAGGTCTTGCTTGTCTTGAAAAAAAAATATATGTTTAATTGATTTTAAAGCTCATTTGTTGGTTAATCTAAAGACAAAGCATTGTGTGTCTGTAGAACTGAACATTTAACTGAAGATATATAGCTGTTATTCTTTACCTCTCTGTCCATTCTTCTTTCATTCTTTTCAGATGTTTAGATTAAAAGTTGGGATTAATTAGTTGAAGCAACCAGTGGCCTCTAAAGTTTTGGGATTGTTAATTTTGATACCTGAGTTCTGTGAATTTGTTCATTTTGACCATTTTATTCAACATTAAAACTACTGTGCCAAAAGCATGTGACATTCTTGTGAGTTCGCCACCATTGCAATAACCGAACAGTAAAGCATTCTTGTGAGCCATTAGTGGCTTTAAAATAAGGATGACTATTTGGAGAAATCATACAAGTCATCCTCTCACTCACATGTTCACTAATTAGCTTAGGATGCCTAGAACCATGAATTGCATCAAAGCAAGCAGCAAAAGGAAATTAATATTTAAAATTAGTTCAGTATAAACATGATGTTTGATATCAAAATACAGTTTATTACACTCAAGCCAAACATTCCATAAGATAGCAAAAACTGTCATATCTTATCAAGTGGTTTTCCCAATGTAGAGGGTCAGTGTTGCCTATTTCTATAGAATAAAGGCCTCAACTTGGTTCCAACAATAGTGTTTTAAAGAATTCTATTTCTCAGTTATCAGTTAACACAAGGTGAGTATGCTCTTTGTACTTGCTTGTACAATGGAAGATTGAGATCAATATGGTTACTGCTGATGGACTTTAGGATGAATTCAAGTACTGCATGTTTTATTAGTTTAAAAAGTTCTGAATTGTTGGTTATGATAGTGTTTAAATAGTTATCTATCAATCTCAGTTATATTCTAGCCATTCATCTTTCCCTATTTTCGTTACTTATGCTACTCATGAAATCAGTGCATGTTTTGATATTCAACCATGTTCAATCTATATCAAGTTCTAATCTTGTTTATAAACTAAGTTCATCTGTGTGTGTGTCTTACTGCACACTCTGTTTTCAGAATGATAACTTGATTCTTTGGAAGACTAGATTTAAATGAAAGTGTTTCACTGATTCTGTTTATTATTGTTTTAAATTTTTTTTTTTTTTTGGATAAAATTCATACTGAATCATGCACTGCATTGCCAAGTCCTTTTTGGCAAAATCATAAACTGGAGAAATCTAGCAGAGACATACTGATCACTGCATGGCTCTGTCATAGAAACTGAACAAGTTGCTCCGCCGTTACCACCAACACAAGGCCGTTTAGAAATCGTAATCAATAATGATATCATTCGTCGTCTAGATCTATCTCCAGTTCATGCAGTAGAGAAAATTACCTCTTCTGCAACAGGTAACTCATAGTTAACCAATACGATATTGTTAAGAATATCTTGTGAATATCTCTGATTCCCGGCATTGCTCTTCTACTAGATAGCTTCCCGGCTGAACCGAAAAAGCTGTTAGAGCAAACAGTCGGCTTTACAATCAATTACGAAAGAGAAGATCCTCAAGATCCTCGAGAACTTTCCGAATTCCCTGACATTCGGCTTTGGTATGTAAGACTTGATGCCACATATCCATGGTTCCCTGTTGTATTAGATTGGAGAGCCGGAGAACTTGCTCGATATGCCGCAATGCTAGTGCCTCATCAAGTAAGAACATACTACACTAATTCAGATATCGCAACCGATTCACAGTTAATCATATTGTCGATAATTGCATATGCAGATAAGCTTGAGAAAAGGAATTGTGTTTAATCCAGAGGCGTTGGAACTGTTTGTTATGAACAAAGCTTTTTCGGCGTATTCTTGGTTGAAGGAGCAAAATGTTCCTAAGCCCAAATTGAAGATAAAAGACATGGCCAGAATGCTCGGTTTCGGCTTATCAGACGAGCTTTTTGATTTGATCGAACAAAATCATGTTAATCCTTCATGAATTGTCGTACTGAACACCGAAATTTAGACTACTCAATATGATGATGATATATGATGATGCAAGAAGTTCACAGAAATGCTCCATGTCTATAAATTCTCAATCAAATTGTTTGAACCTTATCTCAAATTGTTTCTGAAGATAAGGATAAACTGAGAACTAGTACTGAAACCAATGTTTATAATAAAATGCACCCTATGAAGTGCACAAAGCACAAGACATCAGGTTTCATATAAATCCAAGCATAGAGATCAAGAGCAAATCATCGATGAATTTTACACTAATTGAATTCTGATATTTTGTTTGTTTTGATTTAAATATCCATTAAACTTATTGAAATGATTGAAGATTAATGCTCATAAGTTCAAAGCAGAGACAAGATCAAAACTGTGGAAACAGAAGAGTAGAGTCAACATTGAAGGGTCTACCATGAAAATTGAGGCTCATGTTCATCCAAATGATCTCCACCGATCTCCGGCCGACCGTCTCACATGCCCGGCCAGATGATAACATGTGAGCCCACACCCTTCCTTAGAAACCTCTCAACCTTTGCATTCAATGTCAGGGAACATGGCAACCAATGCCATGCACTCATGCACAACAGCATGAGGCAAGTCCCTCACCATGGGACCAATCTAAGTTGTAATGTGATCAATCATTAAGACAATAACATAAGATTAATTGATTGATCATATAAATATATATAAATATATATTTATATAGTATCTACATGAAATGGGACATGAACCAAGAAAACTGCAGCATTTCCAGCACTGCTGTCTAAACTACACTATTCATCTCTTTTCTTGTGCTGTGTTTGTTCTAACTGATAAAAGAAAAAAGAAAAAAAAGGAAGACAAACACACTCAGTTATGAATTGGAGGCTTTCTTTTTGCAGGAGAATAATCCATTTCTGCAATATCTAGCTCATCAGGGTAAGTCTTCGTCGGTAAATGTTCATGTTCTTCGATCTGTTTTTCGACATGAAACTCCATGGATCTCACTTCAGAATGATCTTCAGAGCTTTTTGTTTGCATGATCTTTCTTTCTCCTCCTGCATGCACCAAGATGTATGTATTGGAGTTTTGAGATTACAACTAATTAATTAGACTTCATTAATGATCCTTAATTATCATTATATATATACACATATATATGTACATACCTGAGAAACTCACTACTTTGCTTTTCATGTAGAAAGACTTCAAGGAGTGTTCCTCTAAACGAATTCCTAGAGAAATTAAATAACAGATATAAGAGAATGAAAAACTTCATTTCCAAAGAAGAAGAACAAGAAAACACTCAGTATATACATATAAATATAAATATGTACCTTGTGATATGTTTATGAAGAGCAGAAGAGAAAGAAAGGAGATGAACAAGGGGATGGAAGGCTTCATATTGAAAAGATTTGAGACCAAGAGAAGCTCAAAGAGAGAGTGTATGTGTGTGTTTGAAGAAGGGAGTGCATGAATTTATATGCTCATGGTTTCAAATAATATATGATTTTGCTTCGAATTAATTATTTAAAAAAAAGGTTGGTTAACAGTAATGTTTGGTACCTTTTTCAATGTTATTTTATTTGGCAATTGTCATTCTTTTAATAATAATAATAATAATAATAATAATAATAATAATAATAATAATAATAATGAATGGATGTTCCCTAAAATTCAGTTGGGCTTTCTTGTTGTATCCTTTCAAATGGGATATTTGGAACAAATAGCCATGCAAATTCAAGTTATATTTATACAATGATTATTTTTAGCTATATATAAATCATTTTTTTAAATTTTCAAATTATATATATATATATATCGGCTTTCCTCTCTCATCCCTTTCTAGAGATACCTAATTCATGAAACTCCACACTCATCATGAATAATTGGATCATATTTAGTTTTTGGAGATAGAGACTAGAGAGAGATTTATTGAATTTTTTTTTATTATTATAATTTTTTACATTAATCCACTGATTTCCTTAAAAACAACATGCTATCTACACTAGCTCCATAGATGCCGAAAAGTGCTTTCCCTATTCTTTTTTCTCAAATATTTTTAAAAATAAATCCAGACTCAAGGGTAAATAATAAAACACGATAAAATAAGAATAAGTGCCCAAAAAAACAATTCACTATAGTGGTTAATTAGTTTGAACAAATATAAATAAATTCAGCACAAACACAAGCTTTATAACACTTATGCTCTCAATTTATATAAATAAAAATTTGAACATATATTTTTATTAAGATATGAATATTCTATATAGAAACTTGATGCCAATATATAATATATAAATGGTTGATTTAATTATTATTTTTTTTATATCATAATTTTAACAATTAAACATTGAATAATAAGAAACAAAAGTACAAATAATTGATTACAGTAATTTGGATTATTTTTAAGGTACACATGGCGGAAAATGATTGGAGGAAATGTGAAGGGGGGGGAGAGGGTGACACGTGGCAGAAGGGCAGGGAGGTCACGGGGGATGTCTAGGGTTATGAAGGCAAGAAGACACTTGGAGTGGCGACGTTGCCGGGCTGTGAAAGTGGCAATTATAAAGACAGGGGAGGGAGGGGAGGGTTCATGTGGCCAATTGGATGATATGGATAACCAACTCCATGCATCCTCATTTATTATTATTATTATTATTATTATTATTATTATTATTATTATTATTATTTCCCTTTGTTTAAATTTTTATTTATTTATTAATTTATAGTTTTTTTTTTAATGGACGACTTCATTCATTTAACTACCCCACTTGTAAGATTTGGTCGGAAATAAATTATATGTGAAATATGTTGATTTAGTTTTTTATATAAATATATATTACAAGAGATTTTTTTTTTTTAAGTATACATGTTTTATATTTGATAAAATATGATAAAAAAATTATGTATCAGTGACATGCATTGAGTTAACACCTCAAGATACATCTGTGTTCTCATAATGTTTAGTTGGATTCGAGACATGATGAACGTCTTACATAGGAGACTGATTGCAAATAAGAAAAAAGAAATCGATAACTATATTGTATGTTTATCTAGGTATGTTTAACTCTTATTTTTCATATAAAATAAGATTATAATTAAAAAACCTTTTTGTTTGTTGATATTTAATTAATATTAATAAATTTTCTATTTTATAATTAAAGTTTATTTTTAAATAATAATAAATATGAAATAATATTAATAATTGTTGAAGTTAATTAAGCATATATTTATTTAGATAATTAAAAACTATAAGATGTTTTATGAGTATTAAAAAAAAAACCAGATATAGATCATGATTAATCCTTAAGTTTAAAAAAAAAAATAGAAGTTTAATAAGTAGAGATGCATTTGTTTGGTGATAAATAATAAACTTTAATTCACAAAACATATATAGAATTGATTAAATGAGGATTAGACCTTGAATATAAGTGTGAAGATAAGATGTTCATCCCCTGTCAAGTTGTAATCATATATATAATATCGGTTTGATTATTAAAATATTCAAAATAATTATAATAATTTATAAACAAAAATTTCCACAAAGTAATGAAACAAATAAAAGAAAATGGATAGCAGATTGGATATACTTGTGTTTATAATCATAAAAACAAATATCGATGGAGATGATTCATAAAAAAATATATATATATAGAAATTTTTACTGAGAAAAATGTTCGTACAAAAAATTATTGATTTTCGAATAAAGACTTACAATTAAAACAGAAAACATAGAATTAGATATAATATGGCTTTAATGAGAAAGAGAAATGGCACCATTTTTCTTCAATTGGGTTATAACAAGTCATGTGCTATTTTTATTTGGTAGGGTTGCCAAAAGCACAAAGCTAAACACTAAACCAATCTTAATAGTTGGGTGCTATGGAATGAATCAATTGACAATACATGATGTAACTCATGCATGATCTCCTACAAACTATATCATTCTTTTTTATGTTTACTCATCAAACTCTACCATTTGGTGTTACATGAGAAGTACAAATTATTTCCTGTTTTATTATTTACATACATGTTCAACTTCATGAGAATGTTTTAAAAATATATATAGTTGGGATGTTTTCATATGATGAAATCATAAGAGAGAGAGAGAGAGAGAGAGTTAGCAATTAGAACATCTACATCAAGCTATCTTTTCTTAATCTATAACAAACCTTTCTTGTCTTCTTGTGATGCTAAATAATTTCTCAAGCTAGTTATTGTATTTATTACATTAACTTTAAGGATAAGAAAAGAAACAGTGCATGCACTTAGGCATATGGCATGATTCAAAAAGTGATATATATGATGTTTCTTGTGTCTATTTAGTTGGAGAAACACACCTTTCTAATAAGGGGTTGACAAATAAATGTCTTGCAAATCTATATTACATATATAATAAATATTATTTCAAATAATTTTTCAATATATAAGTTTTATATATATTGTATCAAAACTTAAAACAGAAACATTTTTTTTTCAATTTTTACTTCTGAAATAGAGATTTCTTATTGACTCTCTTGTTCTGTGATTTTAGTTAAATTTTGCTCCACAAATATACATATATAATATGATCTAATATTATAAAATGATTTGAAAAATTTATAAATTCATACTGAATTCTTTAGTCATCTAAAAAAGTAGTAGAAGTATCATTTTCTATGTATCTTATATTCTTCAAAAATTAAGATAGAATTAAGTTTATTTATACATAGATATAAAAAAAATTTGGAGTATATATATAATTAAGTTGAAAAAGTAGAATTATTATTCAACCATTTACATAGTAAGGTATTAATAAATAATTTCATTACTATATCATGATCAAAAGAACTACGTACTCTTAATTAGTACAAAGAAAAATTATAATTACATAACACATACTAATTACAATATCTAACTAACCTAACAAAAATGTAAAACCCCTAAACTCTAAAATTAAGCTAAAAAGAACATGATTAGGGTTTTGTGCACAAACTTAATTATAGCCTCATCCACCTTGCCTTATGAATGCACTCCAAGAACATTCATGCTTTTGAGGAATGATAAAAGGACCACCATTAATTAACTCACCATGCTCTACCTCTTCTTACCTTTGGTCAAACTTCCATGATTAATTTCCAGAGAGAAGTTAAGGGCTCATTGGTACTACTAACACATTCTAGTGCTCTTATTTAAGTATATATTATTCAATGAGATCTCTTCATGTGAGGTGTTAAAAGACAAGCCAATGTGGATGAGTATGGAAAGTTCCAAGGCTTTGCATGAACATGAAAGTAAGAGTTTGTTTGCATGTGTGTACTATGGCCACAAAAAAAAGTAAGTTGTGGTTCAAAGGAGGAACAGTGTGGTCAATTTTATAAAATAAAGTTTATATAGCCATAATCCTCCTTGAGTTTGTTTATTTGTGTACTATATATATAGAAGTAAATCTAAAGTCATGCATGTTCCTCCTTCCTTACAATAGAGTAGGATGTACTACTTTTACTAATATATATATATATATATATATATATATAGATGTGTGTGCATGCATCATGCAATAAGATATATAGTTGTATTGAAATTCCAATAGAGTAGGTTTTGGTGATTTATTTTGTATGTCCATGAAAAAAAAAGAAAGAGTTTTGATTTTATTTTTTATTTTTTATGATCATTTAGTTTATATTTGAGAATAACAGGAAGAAGAGACAGATATGTGACATATAAAATACTAATGATGATGATTTCCTCTTTTCTTGCATGCTATATAACTCATGTCTTAAGATGTATAAGTTTGATTATTAAAAATGTTTAAAATTAATACATAACATTGGGCCAAAACCACTTCGGTCAAGTAGTTAGCGGTACTAATTTTATTTTATTATTTTTTTTTTTTTTGAGAAGGAAAGACGATCGCGGACTAATTCAATATGAGTTTGAACTCTCTATGTAGACCTCGGTTATTTAAAATGAGGCTGCGTGAAACATTAACCCGACTCACATCTTTTGACCAACAAAAAACTTGTTTTTTCATAAAAATAAATAAATTTACAAATAACATTTGAGACTTAGAGTAAATAAATAAATAAGTCAAGCATGAATATTTGCTAAGTTTCTAAATTAGATCTATACTTTGGCAAAATACATTGTTATGTTGAGTTAAATATATTTAGATAAAATTAAGAATTTGTTGGTTTTCTTTAATAGAAATAATCATTCTAATCTTTGAAGAATAATTAAAATGATTGAATATGATTACTTTATATTAAAAATAATAATAATCTTTAATATTTATAATTCTGAATTACATATTGAGTTTAAATGATGTCCATGCCCTTCAAAGTATTATGAATATGGACAGGACTTGTTTCCCAACCATGAAAATCAAAGTTCTATTGTTTTATTTATTTATTTATAATTTTAAACATTAAATATATAAATTAAAAGTTCTCTTGTTTGATGAAACATCTCAATTATATCTATCATGGATGGGCCTAATGAGATGATCCTTTCACTCTCAAAACTAGACTTGCTTGATGGATCATGTCCCAATGTGAAGACAACTAATAACTGTTCCAATTCCTAATTAATTAATTAATTAATATCATAATCATTAAACCCTTTCTCTAATTAAATTTTGTTGGATAAAACAACACATCATAACAAAACTGAGGATCAGGCCTCAAGAAATAAAACATTTCCATATATATGTATATATATGTATATAAGGAGAATATTAACATTACCCAAAAAAGTTGGGCATTTATATATATAAAGAAAATAAAACTTTTATCAAAAGTACATAAAGAAAATAAATTTAAGATAATTTTATGATTAACATTAAAATTAATAAGCTATAATACAATCAGTACAATGTACAATTGTCATAATAACATAGCCATAATTAAGTTGTTTAACTCCTATTCAGGGGATTAATCAAGAATTTGATTCTCAATACATTGTTAAGATGTAAATATGATGCTTGTAGTTGTTTGTCCATACTATTTTTTTTTTCAAACAAAAACAATATATACCATAATCATTTTATTTTTTAAAAATTATTTAAGATATTTTTAGTATCCTTGCCCCAATAAATAATGATTAATAGTTCAATTATATTATGCATATGAAATATATGATAGATAATTCAAATTGTAAATTTAAATAAAAAACTAATGAACTAAAACTAAGTCAATCAACACATTATTGGCTTAAATAATAGAGGTTTGGTTTGCTTAAAGCCTTAAACAAGTGGGTTTGAATTTGAATTTTTATATATTAAAAGAAAAATCTCTGTAAAAGACTTGATCCTTATAACGCTCTCAATATTTCGTCCAGACTATTTGGAGTCTTTTGGTCCTGAAAAATTAATTGGTTAAAGAAAAAAAAAACTAAAAAATAACAACAACAGGGAATGATTATGAACCAAACATCTTGGAAACTTGTTGTACTAAAAAATTAATCAAATGAAGAAAGAATATAATTAATAAGGATAAATATAGAGAGCCCCTTCATGAGAAGGAAACCGTTGATTGGCACAAAATTAAACATTTGAAAGGATGCAATTCTGTTGCAATCTAATTGCTTTCTATAATCTCAATTCACCATCTTTCCATTTGTAAAAGAAATATAACATAGAATGACCATCCCTTGTGTTTTTCTAAAAACAAAGCATATGAATGCAATGTCAAAACCAAATGGCTAATTTTTAGGAGAACAAGTCAAAGATGATCTAATTTCCTTGCATAAACTCTAATGGAAAGAGCAATTAATTAATTGATTAATTATTGAAACATGATTATCAATCTCATCAAAAGTGAAACATTAAATTGGTAAGAGAGCATATGTTTCTTGAGAGTAATTCTGTGTCTGTGCACACAGACACACCACTAATGTTACCTGTCCACTCTGTCAAAAAATAATAATAATAATAATAATAATAAGTGAAAGACTAAATTTTTGTGCAACATGAATTAGAGATAATAATTTGACATCAACTATATGGATTATACATATTTATTTATTTATGATAAATTTATGCTATCAATTATTAAAGCTATTATATTATAATCAATCATAACAATACTATTTGATTATCACAATAGAGAGTGAGCAATTTACATTATAAAGGTGCATCAAATTGATGCATTAATCATACCTTAACAGCTTAGATAAGAAAATTAATACAAGTCAAAAGTCAACTAAAAATATCTATAGAAATTAACATACATAAAAACTAAGAAATCAACATTTTAAGCTATTATTCTTGCAGTAAAATCCTAGTAATTAGTAGAAACCTTCAAGAAAACCTCTTTTGATATACTTGCTGATGTGCTTACTCTGACATATGATGAAAATGCACGCTCTATACTCTCAAAATTTTCATACAATCATCATGTAACATCACTTGGGACAACGTAATATATTTTACCAATTGTAAATCAACTATGCATCAATATAATAAAATGCTTAAAACCACTGTAAATATATAATATATCTATGATGCGCCCAAATTTGAAGCACAACACTATACATTTTTGTTTTTTTGTCCAATAGAACAAAAGTACAACTCTATAAATTTTTTATATCCAAAATACCATAGTACAAAAACTATGCGAAGTTTGAACACAACCAAAACATAAAACTATCCTTGGTTAAAATGAAAATTTCTGATTATCTAGTACAAAATACTAGTGTTGTAACTCAACCATTTATATTGTGCTATATTACTTTCACTGTTCTCATCTGCGAATCAAACACACCCAAACGGACCCATAGAGAAAGATGAATGGATGTTTGTGCCTTGTGGTGTTTCTCTAAAATAAGTACGAGATGAAAGAAGGGCAAAGGGGTTGAGAAAAGGTGGTAGGAAGGCATCAAAATCAAAGTTTGCTAATGAATTGAAGCAAAAGGGGGGAAGTTATTCCAAGTGTTTCCTTTAGGCTAAGGAATGCAATAAGTGCAGCCTTCTTTCCTGGGCTGTCTATTTGCCATGCACGTCCAACACTTAATATTCATGCAACGTACCTTTCACGGCTGTCATCTTGCCCTCCTTCTCCCCTCCATACTCACATGCATCTCCAGCAAGGGGACCCCTCCCCAACCATACTCTGGCATCTTATTCCTTTTTCGTTTGCGATTTGCAGACCGCTTTTGACACATTTGCTTTCTTTCTCTTTCTTTCTCTCTCTCTCTCTTGCTACCTACCTACATCATCATCACCGAATGTAGATAATGTGCATCATATTTATCAAAATAGAAATTAACTGAACTTAAATAATATGTACATCTAACAAAAATGGACTTTTAATTGCAAATATTAATGCAAACACAAAAAAAAGAAAAAGGTTGAGAATGAATATCTGACCTGCTGTTTGATAGATGAGCTCAATGCAACTTACAATGTCATATGAATATGTTTATGCTGATAGATTCTGAGGGAGTACTGTATATAGCTCTTATGTCTCATACATAGTAACCGATGAGTTAGTCAATTATATCATATACGAGGAGTTCGAACCAATCAATTTACTTTTAATCTAGTTGAGCAATATAAGGAAGAACAATTGGATATTACAAAATATAATATTCATATATAGCATCCAAGAGATTAGTGTAATTCACTTGGTTCGGCCAAATTCTAAAAGCTGAAAATGAAGTAAAAGGTGAAAAACTCAAAAATGGAATTTGGCGGAATCTCTAAAATTAAAACTGAACAGACTTTCTTTTGTGAAGAAGATTTTAAAAAAGAAAAAAAAGAACTCTTTCAGGAAATTAAATAACAATAGGAAAAGTGCTTTTCCATGCCCAAGGTACTAACCACTAACCTTGGAGAAGCAGCCATAAAAACCTCTTTGCGGTTGGGTTGGCAACGTTGCAATGAATGAGCCTGAAAAGGACAACGCTCATGCAAGTCATTCATGTTGACATCCTCCGTCCCTCCAATGTAAACTGATTAATGGATGACTTGTCTTATATACCAAGTGAATGCAATCAGTGTACAAGCCACAAATGAGTTTGGTCCAATGTGAAGAAGGGACAAGAAGCATATAATTGACTTTTGTCAGAATGTCTTCTTTCTATCTCTGAACTTGTTCACATGCATCATATGTGCTATATGTTTCGCAAGCTAACTTCCATAAATCCAGTTGTTGGAACCTTGTGATTCCGTAAATGCCCCTGTAAAACCAAGATATTTGCTTTGCATGCATGTGAGAAATTGCAAATTTCATAGAAATTCAGTTATGAGAAGAAGCGCAAACAAATAGCTTGTTGATACAATAAAATATGTCAAATAAACACAAGTTTAGCAGATATAAATAATCTCACAGAGTAGAATTTTGCAGAGAACATCAACATTATATATCAGTCTGCAGTTTGAGCTTTCTGATGAAGAGCGCTGCATATTTGAGAAAGAAATCAGAATAAAACAATTCATTTGAGGAGATAAAGCTCATATGACATTGAAGAAATTACTATTTTGAATACAGCATAAACAACGATATTGATGAATACCAGTGTATAGAACCACCTGATGAGCATATTTACTTCTCAAAGGATGAAAATGAACATTCTCAGTTCAACTAATCTCATGCAGATTTGCCCACTGATCATATCTATACAAAAATCCAAGTCTAATCCTGACATTGGCCCAAAGCCGAAGAGCCTGTTAGGCCCTTGTGCTTCCTCAAAGAATTCATGAGGTTAGAAGTCAATGAAAGATCATAATGCCTTGAAGAGTGGAATCAAGATAACACCCTAATGCATTGACAATTAGTTTAATGCATTAATCCAAAAGTATGACCAATCCACACAAAGACGAGTACATTCTATGGTAGATGTAGCCAGCCATCTTGGCTGATGATGCAAGCAATGCATGAATTCAGCCAATCCGTTCAAGAGTCTCTAACAATTTAATCAGCATGACATCAGGAATCCAGAATGCAGCGAGGAATCCAGATCCAGAAATTGGAGAAACTAGACAACTAAGACTTAGGGCAGGTGAAGAAGCCAATGTGTCAAGATTAAGGTTTACAACAACTTTTGGACACTAACAAAAAGTACACATATATTTTTTGTGTATACCGCAAAAAATCAAAATCGCCTAAAAGGGCATAGGGAAAGCTATCATTCCTAGCCCAACCTTTTCTGAGTTTATAAAGTCCTCAATTTTAGGTTCACTCAATTTGGCAGAGATAATTCAGTACTACTACACATATCTAATCAATTTGACTTTATTTTTGGGATAGACGAGATTAACAAGCTTCTAAATTTGATCAAAAGATCAGACTCTGTGCGGCATGCAGAGCTGCCACTAAAGCATCTCACTGCCAGAGAAGGCAGCAAAGACAATTGTATAGAGTGCGCTTTTTTACAGATCATCTATGTAACCTTCACTGTACCCATGAAGGACATTCATGGGTACAGATAGAAATTAAATATGTCCACTTTCTGTGTCTAATCATGTCCATATTGACTTAACAAAAGAGACAGAGGTAGTAGCTGTAACAATTAGGGTGTCGCCAAGAACATAGCAATGCCTTCTGAAGTATACCAACATGATGGTTCCGAGTATTCTCTAGATTTGATTATCCAACCTTCAGTCATTAAATCAGCAATCATGTCTAACTAAAAGGACAATAAAAACTGAATAACCATAATATGACAAATCATGAACGAACACCGGTAGTTTTGATGTTATTCAGCCACCAAATGGGTCAGAAGCATGAAAAACCATCTACAAGATATAGGAAGCTCCAGCATAACTCTGACATTAAAAAGCTGATAATGCTAGGTTCGATGGTGTTCTATAAAGTCAAATGAATTCAGATGAACTGAACAACATTTTTGTTTCTTGAAACTAACTGCAGAAACAAAACTGTCCAAATAGAGAATAATAACATGTAAAGATAAACGATCATATGTGGAGTGCTCCAAATTACAAGAAAAAAGATATTTACACTGAAACGATTTTAACACAACACATGAAATATCAGTTCAGTAACAAAGCCTATTTAAAAGAACAATATCCAAAGACAAGAAAAGACAGACCAAAGAAAATAATGAATAAATGCATAATGCGGAAAACTGATCCTTAAGAAAGGTTGCAATGTCAGTGTTCTATCTAATAGTGACAGCTTTTTCTGTTGTTTTGAGGAAAAACTTCAAGACTATTTATTTCACTTTCCATAGCATTCAAGAGAGTAGGTAGCCTTGATCTATTGGCATAAACTAGTGCATAGCCGTGTGGTACATCCTTGTGCATGAAGGTATAACGCAAGCAGACTTAGTGGTATAGCATTCACTATATCTTAGGCATTTAGCTGTGATTTGGCAATGACATTATAGTGACAGTTACATGGATGATAAAGTAAACACATGAAAACTCTTCTCTTATGTCTCATGGAACTTCCTGAAGTGTACCAATTGTGGCAGATGATTATCCCACTGGTGCTCTATTAATACATTACATATAAGGTCTTCAAACTGAAGCTGAAAATCAGATTGTAACAGAAGTAAATTAAAAACTGAAACCAATCTATGAATACCAATGCTTGATAACTCCCAAGCAAGCACAGGTACCAAATGCTGCTATTAAGAACTTTTCATGTGCATCATTCATGTCAGCAAGGCCTCTTAGATAAGTGTGTCGGCTGACATAATATGATACAATGCTATTACAATATAGAAGCCCAACCGCAGAGATCACCCACCCTCAATTTAAACTAACTCAATCAAAATCTGCATTAAACACAAAAAACTATATGAGACATCCTCACAACAGAGATAAATGTTGCATAAAAAATTAAGAAATGAAGTTCAGAGATGGCAAATCAAGATACGCAATAAATATTACATCTTGGAAGCGTTGGCGTTCACAAGAATTTCATTTACTCAATTGAGAATTTTCCCATATGATGATGAGCAGAACTACATGCCAATTTTGTTTTCTTTACCCTATGTCTGCTAACATAAATGAAATAAGGGGATAAAAATAAACTGTCCAATCATAGTTGTCAGAGGCTCGCCCTGGGTGCAAAGGGACACAAGGCTCAACGGCCTACATCTTTAAGCAGCTCAGGAGGTGGTGTTATGAAGGCTCACATCTTTGAGCCTAGGCACCAAGTGAGGGCCTAGGTGCACCTCCATACTATCTACCAGTTTTGTTATATTTTCTTATTTTTACTTTGACTTTTAATCATGTTCACACATTTTAGTGACTGAAAATCAGAAGAGCCCACATAAAAAATAAATATGCAACCAAAATCCTGTTAAAATTAGGGCAATCACATCCAAGCAAAACTCAAAGCTCAAAATTTCAGTTCTAGGCCATCAAAGGGGACAGATAAGGCATCATCTGCTAGTTTGGGAATCCACTTAATTCTTAGAGATGGTGATGATGAGGAAAAAAAGATCATGGAGATAATTATTTGGATGAAGAGAATGGTGAATTTGAAGAAAAAATTGACGGTGGTGATGGTGATGATGGACTTGATGATTTTGATGATAGTCACTAGATTTTATTATATGAGTTAGGACTTAAGACTCGATGCAAGCATTAAATCATGTTATTGCATTTTGCATTTGAAACTTCAAAGCATATAACATTAAAACCATTTTTCAATTTTCTTTATTGGTGTGCCTAGTGTCGTTCAGGTGCACGCTTGCCCCTTCCCCTTGAACCCCATGACCCGGTGTGCCTAAATGCACCTAACAACTATGCCAACTATGTGTCCACTGCACATAACTTTTCTATTCCATGTTTCTCAACAAAAAAAAAAAAGAAAGAATGAATGGAGAAAACGTTCACCAGCAGCAGCTGGCTTTCTTTCATTGGCCTCTGTATTCTTCTCAAAAATTTTTTGCTTTACACAAAGCCATTCTAATGGGTGTAAAGAGATTCCAATTTAAATAAGGTATAATTGCCTTTCATTTGAGCAACAAGCTCTTTAAGCGTTAATTGCCTAGCATGTTCCTTAGCTGAGTCATGTTCTAGATTAAGCATTAATTCATGCAATTTAAAGAGGCCCAAAAGGGGAAAAGAGATACTTCTCCAGTCTCTCACTGCAAACCCTGGTGCTCCAAAGTTAAAGTGAAATTAATGTAAAACACCAACTCCATTATTATTTGACATGTTTTAGGTCTAAAAGATGTCTAAGAACTAAGATCATGTATTTAGGCATCAAGAGAAGTTTAGTAATTCCACCTTAAGCACTTCAAATTTTATGGCTTTATTTTGAATTTTATTATAAGGCAGTTTCATCTAGTCTAGAAGTCCATATAAGTTCTAGTTTAAATAATTCTTATCACATTTGAAATCAAGCCTTACTTAGGTGAGATCTTTGATCTCTATAAAAAGTGCCATGAATCTTCCTAAGAAATTAACCAATAAATTATTCTTAACTTTTTTAGGTTAACAAGATTGCTCAGATTCTCTAGATGTGATTGCCTAGAAACCTTATGTGTGATTGATTGAATGGATTTCTTACATAATCTAAGCAATTACACTAGAAAGAAGAAACACAAGCTATCACACCTAAAAAATAATTCACTGATTAATTTCATAAGACAATTCTTTGCACATTTTATAAAGATCATAGATCTTCCCTAAGTAAAATTTGATTTCAGATATGATAAAAATTATTTAGACTAGACTTATATATTTACTCATAAAAACTCAACTTGTAATGCAATTCAAAAGAAACCCATCAGATTTAGCGCCAAAAGTTGAATTACCAAACTACCCCTAACACCTAAACACATTATCTTAATTCTTAGACAAGATAATAATGCCAGCTCATGTTGTGAGCCACAAATAAGCTAATTCAAGGCTTTCAATCTTGTGCTGCACTATCATGCCCCACTTTACTAAATAGCTAATTCAAATTCTAAAGAGCATCCATGTGTCTTAACATTGCCATTATTTGCTATGATAAGAGACAAAGCAAAATTAGTCTATATTCATAGACAAAGCAGAGTTTCATATAGTCAGGAAGAAAATCCCAGCAATTACTAATGTAAAGACTAAATTAAGTTCATTCATGAATATGAAGCACAAAAACTTTCTCTACCAACCCAAAACATCATCCCACTTCCTCTTTCATATCAAAAATAAAACTTGTACCACTATCAGCTCAAACGAATCCTTCTTGAAATAGCAGAACTCACTATTTAGGCATTTCATCAATTAGTAACATCATCTCGAATTATTTTTTGAAGAAAATCCTGTCTTATGTTCTTCTATTTAGTAGTAATTCTCTGCATGTCTTCTTTGTAACAACGAAGCACAACATGGGCAGTCCACAAGATATAAACATTCATTTCAGATGGCCATTGATGCAATGTGCATAAGTCATGTTCGATACAATAAAAAAAACTCTTCAGTTGATAATATTTGTCAAAAGTAAAACATACATCACATAATAAGAGTACAATGACAAGAAAAAAAAGAATGGAAAGAGACTTGAAGGAAATTTTCCCAAATTTGCTTGCTTTTCTTGACCTTATTCCACACTTCTATTGTAGATCTCATTCCTCTTGTCATGTATCACATAACACCTTCTCAAACGAAATTCAGTTTTATTTGCATCTCTTCCTGCCTCTCCAACAGTCACATGTTTCTGTCAACAATTAAAGACCAAGCAAAGCATAGATTGAGTGTTGTAGGTTTAGGGACATATGGCAGTAAGATTATGTCAGTATTTTGCCTTTGGTTTTTTGTCAATTGGAAGCTGATATCAAACTTTTGTCCATGCTAGCTCTTCATCTGAACTCTTTTTTTATTTTTGGCATTAAACCACCCCATTGACTACCCATAGCTTTTTTTGTACAAATAGATCTAGACAGCAGTAATTGACAAAGAATATAGGTTTAAGTTCACTTAAAGCAGCCACTGTTGCAAATGTTCTCACTCCTCAATACCCACATTGGACTGCATAAATAATATACACAGGCGTGATTAATTATGTGTACAGCCAAAAATACCTGGTGCAAAGTCAGCATCCCTGCTTTCAAAAATTGGAATGAAACTCTGTTCGTCTAAGGTGTGATTCCACGTATACCATTCGCAAAGCCCAGAAGCAAGGAAAGCTTGGTGTGAATGTGAATCCCATCTTGAGTGCAAAGACCCATCCAAATCAATCTCAAGGCCAACAGTGTGACTGGAGCCCAAAGGCTATACCATTTTAAAATAGCGAATATATGTTGCAACTCCACAGCACTTTCAGGATTCAAATAACATTATAACTCACTCAAAATATTGTGCTTATCATCCCTAGAAGACATTACTCAATGCATTATTATCATCAGAAACAATATCAGCAGAAGGGCTTACGCTGAAACCCCCAGTACCCAATTCCTTCCGTGGCTTCGGAGATAATCCCTTGGCCAACATCTCCTCATCATACTTCCTTGCCATATCAACCATCCCCTTCTGCAACAGAGCATCAATCAATGCATTATAAGCAAATGCATCCGGGCTACACCCATGCTTCTCCATTGCCTTCCAAACAAGTAACACTGGCCTAAGAAATCCCCACCTCCCAAACTTGTTCATCAGCATCACATAAGTATCCATCCTTGGCAGGCATCCAGTCTTAACCATCCTATCAAACAACCGAAGGATCTCCTTAGGCCGATTAAGGTTCCGAAAGAAGCAGTGGTATGTTATCACATTGGGCTCACATCCCTTCTTCCTCATCTGTTCAAGAATCGCAAATCCCTCACTAATCCTCCCATCCCCGCACAAAAGCTTGATGATTGTATTAAAAGTCACTACATTTGGTTCACAACCCCTTTCAATCATCTCTTTGTACAGCGTAATAGCTCGATCAACACCCTCTGACTTCCCTACTGCCTGGATGACAGTGTTATAAGCGACAACATCGAGAGCGATGTTCCTACTCCTCATCTCCTTATAGACCTTGATGGCTTTCCATGGCTTGCCGGACTTGGAGAGGATGTCCATGTAGATGGAGTAGGAGTGAAGGTCCTTGGCAACTCCCTTTTGATCCATCTCCTCCCAGAACTCGCGGCAACGTCCCCACCAACCCATCCGGAGCCAGCCCCGTAGAAGCATGTTGTAGATCTTGGTATCGATGGGGAAAGGAGGGCTCTTGCAGAGGTCGGCAGCTTCAATGACGTGCCGATGGTCGCAGAAAGCATCAATGAGGAGGCTGAAGGTGGCAGCGTCATAGAGGCCAAAGTCGGCGGAGCGCCGGAAAGCGTCGAGCGCATCCTGAACGAGGTGTGCGGCGGCAAGGCGGTTGAAATGGGAGCGGAGGACGGAGTGATCCGGAGAGGGGCGGATGGAGAGGATGTGAGACCATGCGAGGGTGAACTCGAAGTGCTTGCCTAGGATGGAGACGAGAAGAGAATGAGTGGCCGGAGTGTGGAGGAAGTGGGGGGAGACCCACCGGAAGAAGTCGACGGCGCCCGGCCAGTCGTCGGAGTAGGAGGCGAGGGTGGCGAGGACGGTGTCCTGGTCGAAGTCCTGCGACGCCGACGCTTGGCCTGGGGAACGGGAAGGGGAGTGGCGAACATTCGAAAGAAGGGGAAGAGCTCCGGCGATGGAGGTCGGAGGAGAACGAAAGGGCGCGCCAGGTTTTAGGGTTTTCATTTTAAGAGTTCTTCAATCCATTTTGTAATTCATGTTCTTCATCGAAGGTGTTTTGAATATTTTTCACATGCACCCTTGTCAAACGTCATAATTATATATATATATGCGCTAAAGTTTTAGAAAAACCGTGAAAATAGTGAAATTATTTACCGTTGCTTTGAATGTTTTATTTTGAATTAAAATAATTATTTTTGTTTTGTTTAAATTATATCAGAATTTTTTAATTTACATTAACCATATTTATGTTTATTTAATAAAGTCAAATAACATGTATATATATTTTTGTATGCTTTGCATTATAAAAATAATTTATCAATAATCGGTTAAAAAATTTAATTGCAAATTTTATTGAACAAAAAAAAAATAAAAGTTTTAATTTATTAAAGGAAAAAGACTGAATTGAAACTATTTAAACCACAAATTATAAAGCCAAAATTCACTCCCTGGTGACATCTTTTCTTTGATTTCAAAAAAATACATGAAACTAAAAATTTTGTTATCATTTTCTAAGGTTTTTGCATATAAAAATTTTACAAACTTTTACCACGAGTAATTTCATCATCTTAAAAAGGAATAACTTACAGCATTCACAAGAATATATAAATTTCTAACATAATAAAAAAAATATAACAATTATATAAATAATATACTTAAAAAGCATTGAAGTGTAAAAGCTGGCATTTTTATCAGAAGTGTGATGAACAATTGGCTTATGAACATCATGTGATGCTTGAGAACAGCATCAAGAATTGCCTTATTTACATTTTCACTTAAATCATACACATGAGCCTCATCAAATGAGTTACCCATTTTCCACTGCACGAAACTCTCCGATTCGATCCGTCGGCAATACGACATCTACGGTACAATTAGAACCGCCTCATGACAACAAATATACAGTTCAAAGACAGAAAAAAATTCAATGCCGAAACAATGTGATCAATTGAAACAATGTAGTCCTTCCAAATGGCCCTTCACATTTTGCAGACCTTCGGCGGATATACTCCGCCGCACTTTCGATTTCTGAACTATTATCGGCGGCGGCGGATCCAAGTGGAAGCAGATCATCACGGCAGTCAGATTGTCGTCCGCTCCTCGCCGTATTGCCTCGTCGACCAACTGTTTACAGCACAACTTCAAGTCGTTGTGCTCTTGTAGCTTTCTTCGAGCAAAGTCTACCGCGTTCTGGTTTGAGAAGACATCCCATAAGCCGTCACTGCCTATTATTAAGAACTCGTCGTCCTTGGTTAAGGTTATTAATTTAAGTTCAGGTTCAGCACTCAAGGGGCCCCCGGGTTCACCAACAGTCTTCATCCCCTCGAGATGCCAATCTCCTAGCGCACGGGTCACTCCAAGCTGGCCGTTTAAGTAACCATCATCAATGTACCCTCCGAGAGATTCAATCCGTTTTCTTTCCTTGAGACAACACGGCCTATGATCTTTGGACATTTCGATTGCCATCCCGAGTCGAGACAGAACTGCTCGGCAATCACCTGCGTTAGCAACAAGTAGAGACCTGCCGTATTTCCCATCATTAGCCAACAATCGGCATCGAAAATGATAATCACATTTGGTTTCACAATTTTGATGGCCTTCAAGAAAACTAGAATTTCAGAACAAAGAGAAGGTTATTTAAGAGAAAAAAAGATGGGCACCTTCCGAATATCATCGCTGTGAGTGCCGTCGTTCCAGAAGAAAGAGTGGACTGCAGCGAGCATGTTTCAGTGTCGGTTTGCACGAATGACCTCGTGACTACTTTTTCGAGCTCAAGAGGGAAATCTGCATCTTCGACGATGACCCGAGGGAGATTATCACGGACAAATTGAGCAGCACTTTTGCCTCCATGTCCATCAAAAACCTGAATATACACTTCAAATTAACAAATCATGCCGATTAATACAAACTAGAGTAGATCAAAACATACTTGAAATGATCAAAGTAAGAGCCATTGCTTTGACCAATTCCAGAGTCTTGATCTAGGATTGTTCAGATGTTAACCATTAAACCGATAATAGATTAATAAAATTCCATGTTAAAAGTAAATTGTTTGTCATAAAAACTCATAAATTATTCACAAACTCATGACTTTCTAGCTTTTCAGAATGGTTAGATCAATGAGAAAAAAATCTTTAAGAAACTTATCTATATGCTTAGTTAATTCTTTTTCACCGCAAATTTCACATACATTCAATTTTTCCACCCATGTACCTCTTCAAAGAACTTAAGAGTTGATTTTTTTATTGTTATCTCAAGAAAAATTTCGAAGGTCAAATTCTTCATCAAAAGAAAAATATCATGAATGAAACATAAAACCAATATGGTGCAACACAAATGAGATAACCAAAAGGAAAATGTATAAAGGCATATAGTAATATCTTCTTCAACAATGATCCACAAAGGACACTTATGAAGACAAAAAGAGCAAATTGATGCAATTGTAGAGAGACACATTTCTGTTATTTACTGGTTGCTTTTAAGTTTTCAACGAAAGAAGCACTAGTCAAAATCACACCCACAAATACATAGATGATATACTACCAAGGACAAATATGAGCAACAAAACAAGGCCATTGGAATTAACATATAGATAACAAACAAAACACTCACCCCATAGAACGAAACAGCATCACCGTCTAAATAGTGAGAATCAAATTTTTTAGCAAGATCAGTAATGCATACATGAGTATCTTCCATATACTCACGACTGCCGATATCAGACCACTCCCCAGATCGAATACTTGGTACAAAGTCCTTGGACAGGTTTTCATTGCCCTCTGTCGCCACTGTGTTCTCGCAGATTCTTTCCATCTGCAATAGCCAGGGGAATACAATTAGAATGAGAAATTCAATGAAAATTAACTTTACAAATAGCAGTCCAAAAACCCAAAAAAAAAATAATAAATTGCTAAAGCAGGTCAAACATGCGATAGCTCAAATTCGGCAAAAGCAAAAAGTAATTGATCTCACAACAAGCCTAAGAGAAAGGTTTATTATCATAGACACATAATTAAATTGCTAATTGCTCTCTTACAATCATCAATTAAAAATACTACCAATTTGGCAAAGATCTCTTTGTTTTCAATCACTTCTCTTTTATTTCCACCAATGCACATAAGATTCTCATATGTTCATCCAATGAATATGTTGTTTCTCCGTCACAATGACTCTTTGTAATATGAATAAGAAATAAGCATAATAACATTCCTATGCCATCAATTTTTTTATTTCATTTGTTGAGCGGAGTCACATCTTTGAAATGCTTTCATTTTATTTGATTTTTATTTACCTTAGATGTCAAATATTGTTTGTCTACATAACCTAAAAAAATCAAAATTATCAACATCCCTTATGAGCACTAAGAACATGGAAATTTTAGATTCATAGAAAACATCTATTCTGTAAAAGATTCACCTCTTTATCTTACAAGACACTTTAAAACCCAAAGTAAAACAACCTTTTCTCATAGGAAGAAATGTTTTTGTTTTTTTTTTGTTTTTTTTCATTCAAAACTGACAAATTCAAGGAAGAAAAATACATGGAGTTTATTAGAGATAAACATTTAACTTCACCATCAACAAAAACAAAATCATGACTAGTACATCCTAGAGAAAAACAAGAAGATTAACATTAGTAAATGCATATTTTAGGTAGTCATGGAATCATCCAAAAAAGTGAAGCTTCTAGAGAGAAAAAAAGAAGGTTGAAAAATATGTAAAGGAACTGAATTGCATGTAATGAGAAAGAGGACATGATGGGTCTTGAGTGTCAAGCACTCACTTATTGCTATAATACTGCCTTAAGCACAACTTGTCAATACACATGATGGATGACTACTCAAACAAACAATATTTAAAGAAATTAGAACATGAAACAGAATTAAAAGTGGAAACTCCCTCAAATCAAACACCATTTAATACAACTCTCATGTAACATTTGACAATATTCAAAATAAGCAGCTTAAAATAAGACACCTTGGAAAATAAATCAAGAAAACAACCAAATGCAAAAAGGACAGAACAATAGCAAGTTGAGAAACAAAAGAAAAAAAACACAAACAATGAACTGGAATAAATCTTATAATTCCACCATTGATGATGAAAAAGAAGAACCTTTCAGGCAAGGGAAACAATTCAAACAAAAGAAAATCACCAAATTAGATTTTTACATGCCACCAAATGTCTGGAAACTGTCAATTCTCAAAGAAACTGCTCAGATTCAATTTCACATACCACCAATGAAGTGATTTGCATGAACATACCAAACCCCAATCACAAATAAACACCACCAAACCAAAAAATCACTAAGAAGCCCAAACAAGCATTCTATTTCCTTTTCACTCAAAAACATAAACAAAGAAGATAAACAAAAACCAAAGACCAAACAAAAAACAAAGATAAAAAGTTTAAATCTTTGCCCATCAATCGACATAACAAAAAAAAGAAGTTGAGAACCCAAATCAAGCATAAAGACAGAACACAAAAGAACAAGCAAATTCAACCAAAAACACACACGCACCCCCCACACAAAGAACACAAAGCAAGCACCTTTTATCTCAGCTCAGCATTCCACACCCAAACAACACTGAAATTAAAAAAAGAAACAGCTCCCAAGCAAAGTACAGGAAAAAAAATAATAATAATCCAAGAGAAGAAGAAGAAGAAGAAGAAGAAGAAGAAGAAGAAGAGTTCGGAGAACTCACATGAGGATTGGAAAGGCTGGAGCTTTTCCCCATCTGGGGCTTAGAAAAGTCCAGCTTTTCCATGTCTCCAGAGTTGTTCAGCTTGTCCTTGACGCACATGACTACTCTTTTCCCAAGAGAATCTCTTCAGCAACAGGCAAGAACCAAAACAGAACCACAACCCAAACAACAACCTCAACAAAAAAGGAGATCAAGGATGAAGAACACCACACAACAATGGCCAGGAGAGAAGGTTCTAGGAATATCTGTGAACAAATGCCTAGTGTGGAGAATTAGCAGCAGTGAAAAGATGTGAATTTTATGAAGCATCGAAGAGAAAGTCGAGATTTTTTTCCTTTTCTTTTGGAATTTTGCTTTTTTTAAATTATTTTTTAAGAGTTCTAGAGAGGCAGACAGTGAAAAAAAAAAAAACAAAGAGGGTATTCTGGGAACACGCGTGCAAATTTGAGCTACTGGCAACTGGAGATATTGACACCTGTTCATTGAGATTTTTTCTTCTCTATATTAGATCTTGGGTTGTCGGCACCGTCGGTGAGTATAAGAGAAGTGTCACCTGTTTATTTAAATTTATTATTTCTTTTATTTCCACAAAATAATTTGGGTTATCTATTCTTAATTTAAAATTATTTATTTTAAAATATAAACTTTATAAGGAGTCAATAGTCAAATGCATAAATTAAAAAAAAATTAGTACGCTTTTTCTATTTCCATCAAATATATCATATAAAATCTTTTAATCGAAAGTAATATGCACACATAAATTTTATTAATACTTTGGGAGAAAATCTTATTTCTTATTAAAACACATGTTCAAAGATTTTTTTTTTTTTGTTAAATGAAAAATCTATTATTTATGGGTAGGTAGGAAAGGAAAGTGATTTAAAATATCAATGCAATTTTGGACAATAGGACAGATTAGGAAGGAATAATTAAAATTATAAGTGTATTTTTGAAAATGTTTCTATTTATATTTTTATATTCTTGTAAGTTTTAGTTCTTATTTATATATTAGGGTGACTTTTGATTTTTCTTTTCTTTTAAACATGTGGATTATATAATAGAGATAGAATGTCATTTTCAACATTGTTAACAAGTATTAATTGATTAAAAAAATATTTATAAGATTCAATTTTATTAATATAATTAAAAATAAAAGTTTTATAAGGTGAGATATTTAATTTTTAAGTCAGAATAGTATATATCTCAAAGTCCTACAATTCCTTTTGATTTTTTTTATATATGTATGCAAGCTTTTTATCAAATTATTTCTCAAAAAAATAAAATAAAACATCACTTCATGCAATGAAATATTAGTAATATATTCTATTATTCTTTCTCAAGGGTTAGCAAAAATATGAGAAAAAATTACATCAACTTTAGAAATAATTCCTTTCTTTACAAATTCTAGACATTTAGTAATATATATATATATGATTTTGTAACAATAAAACGTTTATTTTTGTTGATAAGTTTCATTATGTTTTAAATATTTGAAATAATAAAAAATCCCAATTTCTATGGTGAAAAATAAGCAAGGGACACTTTTTGAATTTTATATGATGGAAAGTCTAAAGATCATGATGAGGTCTTGATTAGTTTAGTGATAAAGATACATACATGACCAAATATTGATTAGAAAAAGACTCATGATAAGCCTTGTCACACACTCATTAACTCTAATTGGGAATTAACATCACTCTAATTCCATTATAAATATTTTTATAATATATATATATATATATATATATATATATATATAAGTAAAAGCGAAAGAGACAAATAACAAACTTAGTTTATAATGTCAAGAATTAAAGAATAAGATTTTATAAATATTTTTCTAAAACTATATTTTTTAAAAGTATATATATGGATTTGTAAAAAATACTAAATAATAAAATTTTCACAAATATTTTTTTCTAAAAATATAATTTTGTTGTATTATTTGTATCAATTGTAAATATATATATATATATATATATATATATATATTTTTAATAAACCACCATTCGAATGTGGGGAGTTGAAATTGCCAACGTTGATTTTATGGTTTTGTAAGTATTATTATTATTATTATTATTATTATTATTATTATTATTATTATTAGCGTTATATATATATATATATATAATTGGCAATGATATCTTATCTTATTCATTGGATTATTATGGTTGGTAGAATAGCTTACACGTTCTTCAAATACGAAGCATCTCTTTCTTATAAAATAAATTTCTACAATGTGTAAGAATTCCAAAAGTTTTTTTAAAATGGTTTAATAAATAACCTTTTGATAAAAAAATTGCAAAAAAAAAAAAAATAATAATAAGGGGTGGTAGTTGGCGTAGCTTGGTAAGTACACCGTGGGGGGTGATCAGATCTCTTATTTTTTAGAGCAAGGACTCGTTTGTAACACTCTATAATAAAGGTATTCCATAATGATAATACTTTTATTTATAAAAATAAAAAATAATAAGACAAATATTACAACACCAAATTTAATTTCATGTAAACCTAATTAATAATTAAATTGCAAGAGTGACACAAAAAAAAACTACATATAAAATAAAATCAAGTACATAAATAACACAAATAAATAAAATCACTCAAAATTAATTTTTGGAATAACTTTTTTAATAAACAAAATAAAAAAAAATTAGTCTAGAATATTCAAGAGAGCTATAACAAGAGTCCAAAAGTTTGAAAAGAGTTTGATAATAATTAAGATGGTAGGACACCCAAGAGAAAGGAACACATTGATACCAATGATGCATGTAATATTCCCTTTCAATAAGATTGTGAGAAAAAGGACCACCTTCAAAATTTCTCCCAAAAATTTATTTATTTATTTATTTGATAATAAAAAACATTTATTATGTGTTGTTAGATCCATGTTGGTGGGAATTTGTAGGTGAAATGAATTTGTACTATTAAAGGGAGAATAAAAAAAGTTTTTTGTTTTTTAATTTAATTTTTTATGTGTTGGAATTGAGATTTGGACTTGGCCAAAAAGAGAAAACAAGTTTATATAATGTATTTAAATATGTTTAGTTTCAAACTATTTAAACAACTCTCTTGAGAAATATAAAATGAGAAGATAATAAGATTTTTTTATTTTACAAAAAGAAAAATGGGCTAAACAATGATTTATTGGACTATTAAAAATTGCAACTAAAAATTTTATAAAAAACAGAAAAAAAAAACCATGAAAACATACCTCTTTTTCAAATACAGAGAAAATTCTGATCATAGTGATATAGTATTTTTTGAAAAAAAATCCCAAATATTTAAAAAATCCCAAAAGTATAACAATAAAAAGAAGAAAGGTCTCCTTAATTGTTTTCTATTTGAGTGCACTCCTTCCATTTTTGGGTTTCAACTATATTAATTTTTCTTAAAATAATTATCTATATATATTTATATATTTAGGTAAGATTCTAGAAGCATTTAGTCCCCTAAAATTTTAAGTGAATGAGAATTTGATGTCGGCAAGGAGTTGACCAAGTGCCCTACAAAGTCAACCTGAAAATCCAATTATTAAACTAAGCCATCATGGATCAAAAATGTCATAATTAGCCATTGAGTTAGGTATGGTGATAACTGATAACCAAGGCAAGTTAAAAAGCAGCGCATGTTTAAAGGTCAAAAAGGTCATAAAAATGATCACATAATGAAGGCCCCCTTTTTTAAAGTTGTAACTTTTCATGCATGGATCACATTTTATATTTATTAATTTTTTTTTCCTGTTTTATTGTGAGTAGGAGAGTGTGGTTGTGATGTCTTTGTATATAGAACAAGTTGGTACGAGCAATAGATTCTTTTATTAAACAAGAAGTTCAAGTTTCAAATCTATGTTGATTGTATGTTTATTTTTTCCCCCTTTTTTTAAATAAAATTAAAAATTAAAAATGTAAATTATGGTAAAATAAAAATGCAATAGATGGCAAAAATTACACTAGAAAAATTACAAGGTCTATATTTACTGACATATAATTAACATTTATTCAAAGGAAAAAATTTTAATTGTGATGGTTTTTTTTTTATGTATCATAAGAGGATTATTATTAGAGGGATCATACATAGAATTCCAAACAATCACAATACGTTATAATGTTACTTTCTTTACATAATAATTGTTTCCTCTTTATTATTATAGCTCATCATGCACATTATAAACACACCTATTGCACCTTTATACATATCTGATAAAATGGTAAAGCCACTAACTTCAATTCTTATAATAGAGAGTTCATCCCTGTCGATAACACTGTCTTGTATATAATATATACTCAACGAGAACTATTATAATTGCACCTATAGTCAATGAGAACTAAAATTTACATAAATACAACAATATCAATCATAAAGTAGTGATCAATAAAGAAGTCTTATATATATATATATATATATATATAGCCACCTTCTAAAGAAATATCAAATATCATGCTTTCTATATCAAGGTCTCACATAATGATACAAGATATTCAAAATCTTCAATAACTGTCTTCAATTCAGCATATATCAGGAAGGAAGATGGCACATTTCATCAAATTTTAAGGAAATCAAGCCGCAAAACTCATGAAACAGAATTGGAAGACGAACAAAATAAATCAAGGAGTAACAATATTTACTTCCTGCCATTCATTTTACTTTTGATCTCAATCTTGGCAAGGCGAATCAAGAAAATAATTGCAAGAGAATTCCCAGAAACAAGCATAAAAAAAACACTGTTCCATCCCCTGGTCGAAATGTATCCGGTAAGCAATGGTCCTAAGGTAGCTCCGACAGAGCCAGTTGCGTCGATGATTGCTGTAACTGTAGCTAAAGCTCTTGAATTTCCTTTAACTGAATCTTGAGTACCTAAATCAGCAGCAACAGCTGTGGTGATCAGTGAGTAGGGGGCATTCACAAAATAACCAGAAAGAAACATTAAGCCGATATTCAAGGACATTGAGATGCTCCCCAGAATTCGATAAATGATGAGAACTGGAATTGAGCATACAAGGAATATAATCGAAGTAACAGCACTCGCGTCAATACTATCGGAAAGGAATCCTGCTGAAATTCCACCAAACACTCCGCCAAGATCAAAAATTGTCGAAAGCATTCCGGCAGATTTTTGAGACAAGTGCTCCCCAGCAACAGCTTCAAAATGGAGAAAGTTTTGCAAACCAGTCAAGACCATTGGATCAAGATTCCAAGCAAGTGTTACAATGTTGCTCAGAAAAATAAACAATTTCACCAAAAATGCAAATGTACATAGAAACAGGTGCATGACAAACAAGAAGAGTACAATCACTCAAATCATAGTTTGCTAACGTTGTTATGCTTTTTCCGATGAACTTTGAAGCTCTACTGAAATTATCAATGTTACTGCCCCATAGTCATAGTGACAAAAGTGAATATGTAAATATATAGAACTATTTCATGTTAGTGTATATAGTGGTGTCATCTTTAGCGTGTGAACATGAAACTCTCTCTTCTCTTGCAATAACCAGATGAATTCTATGACAAAATTTGACCCATTGATATCAACATTATTATATATGTATCTCTCTATGTACACATAACTTCAACTTTCTTCTAGTGTTAACAATCCAAAGTTGTTCATAGATGAAAAACATCTTGAAGAAAGAAAAAACTTTGCAAATAAATATAGAAAAAAACAGAGCTTTGAAAGAAAAAGAGGAAAAAAAGGAGAAAGAGAAAACATACGAGTGTGGCGAATGTAGAAGGGCAACCAATAGAGGAAGGTGAAAGCCACAAGCTTTGAGAAGAAGAGACATAGAGCAAACTCCGCAACTCCTCCCAATCGCCATGCTTCCATGAACCCTATCGCCTTCATCGAACCCACATCCTTCTTCCATGTCGATTCTATAAACCCTATCTCCTCTCCATCCCCCAAATCCAAGCACTCCCCGCGATTCACCTCAATCTCCGTCACCACCTTCTCTTCTTCGAATCCCACGTCTCTCGGATCGACCACCAAGAAAACCCACACGAAGAGCCCAACCAGAACGATGAGCAAACCTGGGAGCATGAAGGACCATCCCCATCCGAACTCGAGAACCGAGGACGCCATCACCGACCCGAGGATGTTGCCGATGGAGGTGTGCGAGCTCCATACCCCCATGATAAGCCCTCGCCGTGACCTCCCGAACCAGTTCCCCACCACGGAGACCACGCATGGCCAGCCGATCGAATGGAACAACCCCGCGAGGACCTGGACGGCGACGAAGAATGTGAATCGGTGGATTTTGAGGAAGAATCCGAGGCCGAAGGCGATGGTGGAGGCGCCGGAGAGGAGCATGCCGGTGGAGAGGAGGAAACGGAGATCAAGGCGATCGCCGGCGTGACCGGCGAAGTACATGCCGAGGGAGTAGGAGGAGAGGAAGGCGAGGTCGAGCTCGCCAAGGCGGTGAGGGCCGCGGGGGCTGTTGAAGGGGGGCCATCCGGCATTGGTGTCGGCGGGGTCTGGGCCGAGCGCGGGCTTGACGATGCTGGGGGGTTTGCGGGAGGCGTGGAAGGCAGCGTAGGCGGAGAAAGTGAGGAGGAGGGCGGAGATCTGGTAGTAGAGGAGACTCCGAGATGGAGTTAAGGTTAGGGTTGCCATTGGAGATGGGGCATGGAGAATGGAGAGCAACGGCCATGGCGACGAGACGGAGTTAGCGCGGCCCTGTGGTAACGTTCAGCTGCGAACAACGGTGGAGATTGTCCGGAGATCGGAACTTTGACTTATCTCGAGATGATCGTGTGGTTGTGATGAGATTCGATCAACATTGAATGCTGACATGACGTCTTCTTTGGTAGGGATCTTGTGAGTATCCAACGTTCCCCTTCTCTTGGCACTTAAATTTTATTTAATATATATATTTTTAAAGGTTTTTTTACATGTATGCCCGCGTATAATTAAATATAAATTAACAACCACACGATCACAAGACTTTTTAGGTAAAAAGTTATTGAATTACCTATAATAATAAAAATAAGTACATTTTTTTGATATATATAATATGTTTTTCATTTGTTATTAACTATAGCTAATTAACATGAATCATGGATGTATATGTGTTGAAACTTGAAAGCCCTGTTTTTAATATTGGTAATATATTTTGTTTGAAGTCTATATGTTTTGATTTTTGTAGTTTCATGACCCTTTTGCTAGCTACCATGCAGCTCTTTTAAAAAAAAAAGTTATATATATATTATTGTTTTACATTGTTCAGTATTGTTTGACACTCTTTGTCATTATATATAACTGTTGGATGTAAATCTAATGATTATTGTGACATTTCTTATAATAAATCATCTAGATATTAGGTTGTGTGTATATCATGATTCAAATTGTTTAAACAATTTCCCCCATAAAGGTAATTATAAATATTAAGTTTGTGTAATTTGGTATTAATTATTTGTCTGGTTTGTGCTTGTTTGAGAAAATGCATTCTAGTGTGGAATCATATAGTGCGCTCATTTATAATTTTCTTTCATTGATGCTATTAGAGGGAAAAGGACCTTACTTCAATGGACATTGGTAGCATATATATACATAGGAAAGATACATTGAGACTTCTAAGAAGGGATTAAATGTAAATTGTTGACTTCGTTATTTAAAACCTATTGCCTCCTTCTCTTTGACAATTAATTTGAACATATCAAGCTACTTCTACCTTTTCAAATTCATCAATTAAGTTCTGCTGATTGGTCATTGATCTCAATTGTTGCAACAGTCATTCACAACATTACACAAACTAAATAATCAACAAAGACTTTGTAGTCTTACCAAACATCACTTAAAATGTCATCTAATGACACTGGATATAATGAATCAGTCATCATTTTCTTTGAATGAATGGTAGACCACATTTCATTCTTTGCTTCTTCTCTTCATGGTGTCTTTAATAATTGATGCAAGATAAACCAAGCAAAGGATCCAATCAAGGTCACTCCCCAAAAATAATTAATCATATTCAATCCTTTCTGCACTTGGCTTTAATACTTGTATTTACCTTATTCACATCGAATGAAAAGAGAAATGGCCGGCTGCACTGCTGACCTGAAAGTGTGACCAAGTCTTTACATAATTTACTGCATTATAAATAGGATTGCATGTGATTCACAGCATTCAGAAATCAATACCTATTGCTAGTGTAGTTCATAATGGAATTGCCTTCTCTCTTGTGCTCAATGCTTCTTTTAATCTGTCTGCAGCCAAATGGCCACCTTGCCTGCATAGAAGAGGAAAGAATTGCTCTGCAAGACATCAAATTTTCAATAACAGCTGATGGGCATCCTTTCTTTCAAACGTGGAACATTAGTCATAATAGTGACTGCTGCAGATGGGATCGAATACGGTGCTCACGAATCACAAAACGTATCACAAATTTAGACCTCGGTTGGGACTCGCAAACCGGTGCCCGGTTCTCATACTACACTCTGAACATATCTTTGTTCTTGCCATTCAGAGAATTGCGAAGCCTGGTGCTATTCAACAATGGTAACACTGCCTGTCTCCCTATTGATTGTTTTCAACACCTTGTTCAACTGGAGAGGCTGGAGTACTTAGACATCTCTGCAAACTACTTTGATGGCAAAACTCTTGCATCTTTGGCTGCTCTGAGATCTCTCAAAGGGTTGGTACTGATAGGCAATGGCATGGAGAGTGACTTCTTTATTAGTGGTATGTGTTTTACAGTATATAGGCTTCTGGTGATTAATGTTTAAGATCTCATTGTTTTTGTTTCCAGCATTGGGGGATTGGTTGAAGATGAACAGGCTCGATTACTTGGATGTGTCTTCCAATAGTTTGAATGCAACAATTGTTCCACTTTTGGCTGGACTAACTTCACTCAAAACTCTTTCCCTTAGTGATAACCAAATGCAAGGAAGGCTTCCCTTCAAAGGTGCAATACTTTTATTTCTACTTGATCTTTTTATTTATATCAGCTTCATAGTTTTATCACTATTTACTGTTCTTTTTTATCATCAAAAGAGTTTTTCAATCATTGAACCCCTTAAATAATTTTCAGAAGGTTGGAAACTAAGATAACTTTGAATAAAGTGCGAGAAGTGTGAAAACTATTTGAACATTTGTTTTTTCTTCTCGCAGAGTTGAGCGGATTACATAAACTTGAAGTGTTGGATTTGAGTTGGAATGAATTCAGTGGGGACATTCCATCCATGGAGAACGAATGGAACTCGCTCAAAGTCTTATCTCTGTCACGAAACAAGCTCAATGGCACCTCCTTGGAAGGTAAGAGATGATTTCCCTCTGAATTAACGCACAACGTTTCCTTGTTCTTTAGTTAAATTTATTTCCTTTTCTAATTTGATAATATCTTCGACGTTTAGCTTTTTTTGATATTATACTTTTGACAGGATTGTGCAAGACAAAGAAACTTCAAGAGTTGGACCTTAGTTCTAATAAGTTGATTGGAGACCTCCCCTTTTGTCTAGGATATCTTTCATCCCTCAAATTTTTTGCTATTTCTGATAATCAATTAAAAACTGCTTTCCCTTCAGCCATGATTAAAAATCTTACCAAGCTTGAATACGTTTTCTTGAATGACAATGATTTTGAAGGCACTTTCCCAATAAGTTCACTCGTCAATCATACCGAGCTCAAACTATTGGACCTGTCAAACAATTGTTGGCTTGAAGTCCAAACTGAACATCCCTTATTGCTACCATCATTTCAATTGGAGGGTATCATATTAGCAAATTGCATGGTTAATAGTTCTATTCTCACTTTCTTGTCCTCTCAGCATGCTATTGAATATGTCGATCTTTCTAATAGCAACATGAATGGTGATATTTCCTCATGGTTGTTTGAGAACAAGACCAATCTGAACTTCCTTGATTTCCATAACAATTCTTTGACTGGACAACTTATCTTTCCATCTCATCTCAAAATGAATTTGCCTTGGCTTGATTTATCTAACAATAAACTCACGGGAGAAATTCCGGTGAGCTTTGGCTTCTCACTTCCCAACTTAACATACTTGAATATGTCTCGCAATTTGTTGCAAGGTGCCATTCCTCCCTCATTTTCTAACATTCATCAGCTAGAATATCTAGACTTGTCAAATAACAATTTATCAGGACAACCATCTGAATCGATTGGAGGTCTAGACCAACTTGATATATTAGACTTGTCTAAAAATAAATTTCATGGAAAGCTACTACCAGAGAACTCAAACTTAGCTTCACTATCTTCAATGCTCATGAATGACAATCAGTTTGTTGGCGATATTCCAAGCGATCTTTGTCAGAGTGGTCTTATGTTTTTAGATATAAGTGAAAACCAATTGTCTGGTATGCTGCCGAGTTGTTTGAGCAACCTTTCTCTCTTTATCCTTAATGTTGGAGGAAATAATCTCGAAGGCCATCTGCTGAATGAGTTATGCAATTTCTCTGTTCTTCGATATTTAGACCTTTCTAGAAATCATTTCTTCGGTGAAATTCCACCTTGCTTCAATCTGTCTAACTTGGAATACCTCAATTTAAATGATAATCTGCTCACAGGATTAATTCCGAGTGCTTTGTCAGGCAGCCCTTTGACAATATTAGACATAGGAAACAATGAATTTTTTGGTGATATTTCTGGTTGGATTGGAGGAGCGATCCTAAAGCTCCAGATACTCTCTTTAAAAAGAAATCGCTTCGCAGGACCAATATCAGATTCAATATGCAACTTGGAATATGTTCGGATAGTAGATCTTTCTCATAACAATTTCTCCGGACACATACCTTCATGTTTCCATAACATGGGACATCTTGAGAGCCTGCCATCTTCTTATGCTGTGGAAACTAATACAGGAATAACTTGGGAGTTTTTTCCCTCTTACAAAGGCATTATCCAGGTGAAAAATTATGGTGGTTATCTCACAATAACTGAAGTTGAAGACATTGACTTTGAGACAAAGAGCAGATCATACACTTACAAGGGACGCATCATAAACTATTTTTCTGGACTAGACTTGTCTTGCAACCAGCTGGTAGGTAATATACCAATGGAGATGGGCAACATGAGTTGGTTACGAGCTTTGAACTTATCGAACAATCAACTTTCAGGTCCAATTCCTGATACATTATCAAAATTGACAGACATTGAAAGCTTAGATCTCTCCTGCAACACGTTGACAGGAAGTCTGCCTACACAATTAGCAGAGCTACATTTCTTGGAGGTCTTCTCAGTGGCATACAATAATCTCTCTGGACCGACACTGGGAAGAGTTTCGCAATTCAGCACATTTGATGAAAGCAGTTACGAGGGGAACCCATATCTTTGCGGTCCGCCATTGGTAAAGAGTTGTACTCCAGTGCCATCACCGAAACAAGGAGAGGTAGAAGATGATTATGGAAATGAAGAAACAATCGATAATATTATTTTCTTTGCATCATTTACGTTGGCCTTCATCATGGGCTTTTGGGGATGGATGGCTCTACTTTATTTCAACAGAAGTTTGCGCTGTTCTCTGTTTCATGTTGCAGATAGCTTTAGTTCCTTTTTAGATTCAATAATTTGGTAGCAAAAACAAAGTCTTGTTATTTGTTGGTATGCATTTGATGATTTACTCTTTCTGATGTCCAGGGAGTGCAGAATGCTTTGTTGGTTAAGATTTGTCTTTTTAACAGTTTGATTTTGTGTTGTAAGCTTCTTCATTTGAAGGACCTGAGCTACGTAATAATGTACATAAAGTTATATGATTGTTTTTACTGTTTGTTTTATTTTTACTTTTTATTTTGCTTGAAATAATTAAACAGACTTTTAATTCATATGTCAGTCATCTATTGATTTCTTCAAACATTGAGCTTAGGAACAATGGCTTGGTGAAGATGTCTCCGTTATAACTGCCTTTTCAGACTGATAATGCAGTTGTTTGATAAGTCTAGCATGCTCAGTTTACTCAGATTTTTAAATGAGAAAGGGATGACATCTTGCATAGAATTAAGTACATGATTTTTTTTGAGAAATTTAAAGAAATTAAGTTCATGATTAATCACATATAAATTAAATTTATTATTTATCTACATTACTTAAAACATAAATAAAAGTCCAAAATTGTGTGTCACGTCCACACTCTCATATCCAATTTAGCTTGAAAAATTATTTTTTTTCCTATTTGATTTATTATGATAACTATAGTTGCCAAGTCAACCATTGGATAGTCCATGACACAGAAGTGCAGAGGAGAGGGCAATGGTTCAAATCTTTCCTCCTATATATTACTTTTTTGTATTGTTTATATACTGTATAATTGAACCCAAATATCATTCAATGCATTCTAGTGTGAGTTCCTTATGTGAAGAATAGTAGTTTAATTTTTTCAAGATTGCATGCAAAGGGATTTTTCAGGAATTTCATAAGTTGCCGCAATTTGTGCATCTTTGTATTTACTTGTCGTTTGACACAGACCCTTAAAGGGAGGGCTAAAAAAAATCTATTCTTATCAAACGAATGATATTTTTCAACTAATACTTTACTTCTATTTATTTCATATATTTATTAGAATAGAAATTAAACATAGAGTCTAGACTTAACCTTATTTGTTTGCTTTTAATCTAAACAATAGACTGTAACTTTCATAGAAAAATATGTGGTGTATTGCTTGTGGAATTGAACGGTCATAACTTGCTTATTTTCCCAATGGACCCTATGATACATGATGCCATGTAAGACAAATTATTCATTAATGATTCTTATTAATGTTCAGAAACCCGCCCAAGGGTGTGATCTAGAAAAGGTCCTAGGTCACAGGTCAATCGTCGAATCGGGGTTGAACCAAAGTCGAATAGAGATTGAACCAGGGTTAAACACGTCATGAACATAATATAAATTTTTATAATTTTAATTGTATACAATATAAATTACAAAAAATATAAAAAACAATAATACAGAAGTTCAACAAACAAAAGATCCTTCTTGTAATTTATAAATTTTAATTAAATATCTTAAATAATATCCAATTTCATAATAAGTTAACATAATTTAAAGTATGAATTCAAGTAAAACACAAAATAAAAACAATAATTTATACATATAAATCCTTGGTTGAAACGGTTCGACCAAAATAGATTGGCTGGTTCAACCTTGTACCCGGTCGGATTAACCGGGTTAATTCATTATACCAAGTTCTATAAAACTCAATATGGTGACATGGTTGGATCGGGTTGAACCGGTTTGAACTCGCCATGTCATTTAGGGTTTCAAAACATTTATTCTTATGGCCAATATGATAAGTAAATAGTCAAGGGTAGGTATTGATTACTTGAGAAACTGACGAATCAAGTTTGCCTATTTTTTCAAAAGACTCTAGATGTTGATGTCTTTTATGGGGGAAGCAATGAATAGTCAAGAGTCAAGCTTGTCTGTTTATATCCCAAAAATAGACCCTTGGAGGGCTCATGCCGTTCTTGACAAACTATATTGATCTTTTAAATTATGGTATGTGCAACAAGCAATTAATAAGCTCAGTAACTTAGTAACTCAAACTCACATATCTCATTTGAAGTATTATCTACAATAATGGGCAGTTCTCTAAGCAAACGTTTGGCTGCTGAATGGAAAAACTCATATATATCTGTACATATGTAATAAGTCCTTCACTTTTATATACCACTTTTATTTTTTATTATAAATAGTTAGATAATAGTGTTGAATATTAATAAGTAACTAATAATCCAACATTGTACAAAGAAAATGACTTGAGAAACATAGACAATTGGAGCCCATAAGGTGGGGTGGGTCAGTGACGACGTGCTGGCGCAACGAAGACTTGAACTATAATGTGAACGTAGGAAAGACATTGGAATTTCACTGGTCTTAATTTGTTAAATTAGATGTGTACTATATATATAGCATGATATATGGCATCATATTACACTATAAAGAAAGAGCAATGCAAACATGAAACACACGATTAAGGAAAAATGGTGTCTCTCTTAGGCTCATCTTCATTATGGCTCATGACTGATATTATGTTCAGCTTGTTGTTGCTAGTTATCTTGCAACAACATAGTGGCTGCTGTGGTTGTCTAAATGAAGAGAGGATTGCTCTTCTTGATATCAAATCATCATTCTCCGGTGATCAGGGAAGTATCATTGATCCATACTCCAAATTGATGTCATGGCATAACAGCAGTGACTGTTGCAGTTGGGATGGGGTGCGGTGTTCATCAACCACAAAGCAGGTCAAGAGATTGGATATCTCCGATACCCATCGACCCCGGAACGACAGTTACACTCTCAACATCTCCTTATTCCTGCCATTCCGAGAAATGAGAGCTCTAACTCTATCAGAAAACAACATCAATGGCTGCATCCCCTTTACTGATTGTTTTGGGAGCTTGGCAGGGCTGAAAAAATTAGAGTACTTGGACCTCTCCGACAATTATTTCAATGGTAAAGATCTGTCATCTCTGGGTGCATTAGGCTCTCTCAGGGGTCTCTCCCTGCGGAACAATTCCATGGGAAGTGAACACTTTACCAGAGGTATGTATTAGACATGTATTTGACTATATAATTAATATTCTTAAGCTTTTCGATTGAATCGATCCACACATAATATATAAATATGTTTCACTTGTATCAATTAAACAATATTGTTTTTCATTGCTAGTAGCATATGGTGCTTTGTCAAAATTGAGCAAGCTCAGGTACTTGGATTTGTCATACAATGATTTGAACGAAAGCATTGTTCCATATTTGCTTGGGTTGTCTTCCCTTAAGACTCTTATCCTTGCTGGAAATAGTTTTCGAGGGAGGCTTCCCTTGAATGGTAGGCATTATGTTCTTTGTTTCGCATATAACAGAGAGAGTTGATGCAAAAAATGTTATCATAGATTTTGTTTGGCCAAATATATCACATATATATATATATATATATATATATATATATATATATATATATATATATCCTTCTTAATATTACAGGCTTGAGTGGATTAAGGAATCTTGAGATCTTGGATTTGAGTTGGAACATGTTCACTGGAGACATCCCATCAGGGGTGAAAGAATGGAACTCACTCAAAGAACTTTCAGTAACACATAATGAACTCAATGGCACTTCCTTCATAGGTATATAAAATTTACTTCACATGCATTTAGAAGCATACTTTTTCTTTACCATGAATGCTCTATTAATAAACTCATATATGTATATGCAATCAATTCACAATGAAAATGCATTTTTCATTTTTTTTTTTTCAGGATTATGTGACATGAAGAACCTTCAAATACTTGATCTTAGTTATAACCAGTGCAAGGGAGACCTTCCCCTCTGCTTTAGAAACCTTACAATGTTGGAGTATGTTTCCGCTTCAAACAATGATTTTCAGGGCACTCTCTCCATTGGATCACTTGTTAATCATACTAAAATCAAGGTGTTGGATCTTTCAAACAATTATCATTTAAAGATCCACGTTGAAACTCCAAGTTTGGTGTCATTATTTGAGTTCGAGGTTCTCCTTTTGTCAAACTGCATTATCAACCAAGATAACGGGTTTAAAACTAACATCCTAATTTCGTTATTTGAGAGTAAGACCAATCTACATTACCTTGGCCTAGGAAACAACTCCTTAAGTGGAGCATTTATCTTCCCATCTAATCTCACAATGAGTTTGTTATACATTGATTTATCCCATAATCAACTCACTGGAGAACTACCTACCAACATTGGCCTTGTTCTTCCCAATTTAACTTATCTGAACATGTCATATAATTCTTTCTCAGGTGTCATCCCTTCCTCATTTAGTCATCTGAGGCAACTACAAGAATTGGACTTGTCAAATAACTTTTTTTCAGGACAAGTACCTGTTTCTTTAAGAGATATGCAAAATCTTGAGGTATTAAACCTCTCGAAGAACAAATTTATAGGAAACCTACTTCCAAATAACTCAAACTTGATTAGCCTATGGGTTTTTCTTATATTTGGGAATCAGCTCAATGGGGAAGTTTCCGAGAGCCTTTGCAAAAGCTCTGAACTTTTCTTGTTGGATATTAGTGAGAATCAATTATCTGGCATGTTGCCAAGTTGCATGAAGAACCTTTCGGTCCTCTCTTCCTTTTATGCCATGGGAAATAATTTGGAAGGTCACTTCCCAGTTGAGTGTTGCAATCTTTCTAGCCTTTCTATTCTTGATCTCTCAAGAAATCATTTCTATGGTCAACTACCACCATCTTGCTTCAACTCATCTGAATTGGTATACCTATATTTAAATGACAATAATTTTGTTGGATCCATCCCAAATTCTCTGTCAAGCAGTACCTTGGAATCATTAGACATAGGGAATAACCATTTGTCTGGGAATTTCCCAAGTTGGATTGGAAAATCATTCAAAAATCTTATGTTTCTTTCCTTGAGGGAAAACAATTTTATGGGCTCGATATCTAACCAAACATGCGATTTAAGACACCTCCACATTCTAGACTTATCTCACAACCGGTTATCTGGACATATACCTCCATGTCTTCAAAATATGGGTCAGCATAGTGACTGGCAATTTGATTCCCAGAGTTCATTTTCCTTGTCTATACCTCGAATTTTAAAGATGCATGTAGACTTTATCCCTGAACATGGCAGACTTGAGTTGGTTAAGGAATCCATAGATAAAATCCTTATCGAATTTGCAACCAAAAGAGCAGTTTACCATTACAAGGGGAACATGGTGAACTATTTTGTTGGGTTAGATTTGTCTTCCAACCAATTGGTAGGGGAGATTCCTCGCGAGATTGGCAGCATCATTAAGCTCCAAGCTTTGAATTTGTCTAATAATCTGTTGGTCGGTTCCATTCCTGAGACATTATCAAGATTGACGGAGATTGAAAGCTTAGATCTCTCCCACAACATGTTGACAGGCAGCATACCTACAGAACTAACAATGCTATATTTTTTAGAGGTCTTCTCTGTGGCATGGAATAACCTCTCTGGTCCAACATCAGGAAGAGTTTCACAATTCGGCACATTTGATAAAAGCAGCTACGTTGGAAACCCGTATCTTTGTGGGCCACCTCTGATGAAGAACTGCTCCATTGTTACAAAAATGCTGCCATCACCACCACCACTGCAGAGTCCAGTGGGACATGAAGAAGCAATGGAAAATCTCATATTTTTCGCTTCATTGGCCTTTTCTTACATCATTGGCTTTTGGGGATGGATGGCTTTTCTCTACTTCAACAAGAGCTGGCAGTATTCATTTTTCCTAACGACGGACAGATACACCGAAGAAGTCATTTACAAGGTTGGTATATTGATATCAAAGATGAAGTCTTGTTGGTAAGCATATATCTATTCAGATATCGCATTCAATATTTCTATGTTATGTTAATTTTGCAGAAAAAAAATCATTTCTGATTTTGATTTTACTGTCGTCAGCTTTTTCTCAATAAATTTTGTATAAATCGGTCTGGTAGTCGATTTGGTGATTGTCTCATCTGTGATTGTTGTGCTATAAATTAATGTATCGAAGGCATCAGTGATGTCATCGTGCTTTTATCTCATTCGCTTTAAATTTCAGTTGGCCATGAATTAATAATCTTTTAAGCATTCAAGGCCCTCCAATTTCCAATTTGACCGTGACCATGAGGTATGAAGACTATATATTTCCAACTTCTTGGACTTTGGTCATCTTGAAACCAATTTGTTTTTCAAACTCCATGAAAGACTTGCATCTTTAATGGTCAATGTCATCACCCCTTCTTGGTGATTGATCAAGTTCTATAAAGTTACAAAGCTCCAAATGCATGTTGCATGGATTAAAGAGGCGGCATTGTAATGAACTGGCTAGAGTTTCAGAGAAGTGAACGAATTCCCGCCACATTCAAGTAACTGGTAAAGTAGTTAGATGACGTGACAGACACATGGAAGAATGATCTTGGCCGTCGATTCCTCCTCTATACACATGGGGACTCACATAATCAGGGGCCAAACCAAATGCGGCTTGGCCAAGCCCCCTCGTGTCTTCAAGACCGGTGAAATTGCTCTATGGCAGGCATAAAAAAATTGTACTTTGACTATAAAGTATGATATGTTTTAGCGGTTATAGCAGCATGTCTTCAGGTCGAGCAATAGGTGGATGCTCACGTTTGAAACCTTCTTCGCTCTAAATTATTATTTTAATTTCCATTTTTTCTTTTAAATTTATTTCAAAAATTACACAAATTTTAATAAAAAGTTTTAAAAATGCTATTAAATTTATAAAAAAAAGAACAATTAAATTAAAATAAGTATAAGAATGAGCAATTAAATTAAAATAAAGGTATGATATGCGATGTCAATTGAACTCCATTTGTTTTTAGTTTGTTGTTTATTTTAATAGAATTCTAGCACTTCTTAAATTTATTATAAAAAAAAATAAATTTTTTTCAATTTTAATAAGACTAAAAAAATTCTTTTAAATTTGTAAAAAAAAGAAGTGAAAATTGTCAAAAAAACCCCTTAAGTTTGCAATATTGCCAAAAACACCCCTTTAATTTGGAAATCCCTAAAAACCCTTCCTTTTAAACACAATGTTTTCCAAACCCTCAAAGCATGTAACCGTAGTTAACAGAGTTATTTTTGAATTTTATGGATGAAATTGCCCCTTGTATGGGAAATTGTGACGCTGCAATTATTTCGCCGGTTGAGAGGAAATGGGGGTTTTTCTTAGGGTAATCCCAAGAGACACTTCAGCTTTTTTTCTGAAATCCCGTCTTCAGCTTTTCCCTTTCCGAAGTTGTCTCTGCTTGGACGTCCTCTATAATTTCAGTTTGTCCCTTTCCTGGATCTTCTAAATCACTCGTGCGCAAGTATTCGCCATTTCATCAATTTGCAGTCTAAGGTATTGAAGAAGTTGTGATTATGGTTTTATCCGAAAAACACTGTTTGCAGCATTCACTGAGATGAAAGCTGTATTCCAAGAGAGGGCCCTTCTTGATTCTCTTTTGCAAAGGTACGATGGCCGCACCAATAAATTCAGGATCGGGGCAAGCCTGCTGAGTTTCAGGCCTGAGGATGTGGTTCTCGTTCTGGGTCTGCGTTGCGATGGAGACCCAGTCGTGTTTAAGAAGAAAAAAACGGTCAGCTTTCGGAGAGAGATATTTATCAAAAAACTACAAGAGACACAGAGACCCCATCAAAACCACTCTTCAGTAGCTTGTTCGACAGAGGTGAGAAGAGAAAATTTTTGTGAAAGTCATGATGGTGTACCTCATGGGTACAATCCTCTTCCCAAATACCTCATGCTCGGTTCCCAATTGGATCGTTGATTATGTCGATGATCTACCTGGCATGGGGCTGTACGCATGGGCGTAGGCGACGCGCAAATGGCTTATGGAGGATGTTCCACAAGCTGCCGCTCGAATGCAAGCTAGATGCGTAAGGGAGAAGACAAACACAGGGTATATTAAGTGTTGCTTGGTCGCACTGAACATCTGGTTTTACGAGCTGACTGGAACCGGAAAGAAAGTCTGTTTCGGCAAGACCCCAAGGATGTTGTGCTACGGTGAAAATACTTAAAGCGACGATAGAATAAGTTGGTCATCTCTCGAAGGAAAAGAGGTAATAAATCATGAACAATGTGTTTAACAATAGTCGTTAATGTGTAAATATAGTCCTTAGCGTTTAAGAATGGTAGTTTTTGTCTAACATTATTCTTCATTGTTTAAAAGTTTCATTTGCTGTTTAAATATGTGCGATACCGTTTAAGTATATATATGAAATATTTAAATACATTTGTTATTGTTTAAATTGAATGATTTTGCTGAGATTGTTTTGTTTACAAATGTTAGTTTCTTGAGCTGGTCCCGGCGAATGCTGATGAAGATATATTTGTTCGAGCCAACCGGTGGGGGGATGCTATTGCTCCGGAACCACTTGCTCGAAGGAAAGATGAGAGGCCAACCTCTTCCGTGCGTGCTCGATGGCGCCGTTCCCCTACTTCCAGCCCAACTTGCGCACGCATTCCTCGACGCCGGATAAGCCCTTACTACCCAACCTGACGGCAACACCCTCCTCCCCCCGAACCATGACAACGATAGTCCAATTGATCACCACAGCCCCTTGATCGCGACAACCCCGCCCCCGACGACACTACGCAACGATGTTATTGCTACTCTTCTGCAGGCATGCCAGATATTGATGACCGAGTTCTCTCGGCTTGTCGCTCGGGTAGAGGCATTGGAAGGCGGTCACAATCGACTGCGCCGTCCCTCCAAACAAATGAAGTACCCGGGACGGACTAGGCGTCGGAATTTGATGACGATGACTTCATCGGGATGGCCATTCCAAGATGGGCAGGTTTGAAGATGCTTGCAAAAAAGACAAAAACAATAATGCCTCTCTGTCCACCGCTGGCTGACGATTAAACAATAGCAGCACCATCGGCGGCTAATGTTGTTATTGAGTCCGTTGCCGTTGATGACATGCCCGTCATAGTGGAGAAGATCGTTGATACTGTTGGCATTGCCTCGGTTGAGAAAGTCAATGAAATCCCCATCACGGTGGAACCGGCGGCCGACAGTACCCATTGAAGGTGGTGGCCACAATCCCTGAGGCCTGTTTGGCAAAGGGTTTTTGGAGGTTTTTGGAGGTAGGTTATTTCATAACCCTTGTTTGGATGGAAGGTAAATGGGGGGTAGGGTATTTGGGGGTTAAATGGAGGGTTGAAAAGCCTCCATCAACCCTCCATTTACCCTCCTTTTTCAACCCTCCAAATTGGGAGGTTTTGGAGGGTTGAGTATTTTCTTTGACCAAACTATCCCTTCTAAATTTATATTATTACAAACATGTCTCTTAGCATAAAATAATAAAATATTATAAATTAGCTAATAAAAATATTTAATTTACAAAAATAATATTATATGTGTAAAATTAGCATTTAATTTACAAAAATAATATTATATGTGTAAATTTGCATAAAATATTTAAATATTGTAAATTAGCGAATAAAAATATTTAATTTACAAAAATAGTGTTATATGTGTAAAATTAGCATTTAATTTATAAAAATAGTATTATATGTGTAAATTTGCATAAAATAGTAAAATATTGTAAATTAACGCATAAAAACATTTAATTTACAAAATAGTATTATGTGTAAAATTAGCATTTAATTTATAAAAATAGTATTATACGTGTAAATTAGCATAAAATAGTAAAATATTATAAATTACCGAATAAAAGCATTTAATTTACAAAAATAGTATTATATGTGTAAAATTAACATAAAATACAATTTATAGCTTCAAGGTCATTTTAGTAATATTCATCTAAAACCTTACCTCCCATTAGTTTCCATCCAAACACTACAAGGTTTCATAACCTACATTTACTTTACCTTCAATCCAAACAAGGTATAACTTAAAATCTCCTCATACCTTACTTTACTTTAATTTACTCTACTTTACCCTATTTTACAAAACCTTTATTCACCTCATCCAAACGGAGCCTTGAAGAACAAGAACCACCTGAGGATGTGTCTCCCTATTATGCTGTTGCCGTAGCAGTGGTTGAGAAGATCGTTAACTCTATTGTCAACGAAATCCTCGTCACGGAGGAACTGGTGGCCGACAGTGCCACATCCAAGCTAGGCGCAATCCCACACCAGCAAGAAACATCTAAAGATAATCCCAAAAAAGCTGTTGACGAGGGGCAAGGGCACGTCACTGCAAACACAACGAAAGATATGATCCTTGCCAACCAACAATATGGAGAAGTTCAGAAAGACTCTATTCCGAAGAAGAAAAAATACCCTCGACAATCGAGCCTTAACAAATTCGAGTAGGAGTTCATAAGGATCTTCCTCAACTGCCATATGGACATGTAAGTATGAAACTTTTATGTTATTGTTTACATATATATGTTCCCATTTAAGTTATGTAGTTTCCCATTTAAGTTATTGTTTAACTTTGGCAGTTACTGATTAAACGTTCACATTATCGCTTAAAAATATATATTTGCCACATAAGATTTTGTGTTATTGTTTAATTATATCTGTTACCGTTTAACCACAGGACTGTCGTGTAGAGGAATGACTTTGTCAGCACCACACGGGCCAGACTATTCACACCCCTTGACGGAAATGAGATGGTGACAGATGATGTGATGGACTCTTTCGTATGCATAATACAAAAGTCGTTGACCAGAGTACCATATCCTTATAAGAAGCGCGCCTCCATCACATGACCACTGGCACTGTTTATGTTAAAGCAGGAAGACGCACATGACATGACTTTCGTTATAATCGGCGATGCCGCACGCAACCTGCATGATGTTGACATTGTCATCCTCCCCATAATCATGAATGACCACTTCCATGTCGTGGTCCTTGACAATAAGAAACAAAAATACAGGCATTATACTTCATGCCAAAGCGAAGAGTACAATAAAGACGCGGCTTAAATGGTAAGTTCTTTGATAAATAGAGTTTAATTTATAGAGTTTCATAAATAATCGGTATTCTAATATCAAATTGTATACCCCGACATCGAACGTTATTCGACTTCTGTATCGATATGGAGTTCGCTACACGGTGACCACAAAGTACCCGCTTGTTCACGACAATGGAACGCCACGACAAAAAAGAGGAAGTGTCGACTGCGCCGTCTACGTCATGTGGTTTATCGATTAATTACTCGACGGTGAAAAGCTACGGCTACCGCAAACGGACGTCCCTTATCTGAGATTAAAGTATGTTACCCGCGTACTTATGGAAGGGAGTGCAGTTGGCATCAATGACAAAGGCGGGTCTTCGACTGCAGGGAAATAGAATTTTGCTGACATTCTTTGTTTTCAAATGTAAAATAGTTTTCTCATTATTATTTTAAATTCAATTCATTCTTTTGCAATGACATGACATATTTTTCAATGTAAATTTACTAGTGTTTGTTTAATAACAAATCTCCGATTGTAATGTGGGCGTGTTTTCTAAACTTTTGGTTCATCAGGTGAAAGCCTGAGGGTTAGATGATTAATTCTCAACCCATGTGCATAACCCTGATGTATATAGAACTTGTCAACTTCATACAAAAAATTTATGTGATTCATCAATTTTCTTGAAAGAACAAAATTATTGAAAAACCCAAAACTCATTTCTAATAAGTCGTAGTTCTTATAGCATGTTGAACCTGATAAGGCACCCAGTAAATTCCAAAAACTTTTACTAGACTTTCCTCAATGCAAAACATTAATTTGCAAAAAAAAAGAAAAAAACATTAATTTGATGAAAGCAGTTATGAGGGGAACCCATATCTTTGCGGTCCGCCATTGGTAAAGAGTTGTACTCCAGTGCCATCACCGAAACAAGGAGAGGTAGAAGATGATTATGGAAATGAAGAAACAATCGATAATATTATTTTCTTTGCATCATTTACGTTGGCCTTCATCATGGGCTTTTGGGGATGGATGGCTCTACTTTATTTCAACAGAAGTTTGCGCCGTTCTCTGTTTCATGTTGTTTACCATTGATTAACTTTTAACCTATGTGCATAATCCTGATGTATATAGTACTTGTCGCTTTTATAAAAAAAAAATTTATGTGATTCATCCATTCTTTTGAAAAAACAAAATTATTGGAAAAAAAAATCATTGCTAATAAGTCGTGATAGTTCTTATGGCATGTTGAACCTGATAATAAGGCACAAAATAAATTCCAAAAACTTTTACTCGGCTTTACTCAAAGCAAAACATTAATTTGCAAAAAAAAAGATAATGTATAAGAATTTTGGTTTAGTAGAGGTAAAGTAATGGAACTAAAAATTTTAAACTAAAATGGTAACAACAAAAAAAAAATTTAATATAACTAGTGAAAATCATTATGTTAAAAAAAACCTTGTATAAAGATTTTAAATAATCCTAGTCATGTTCTTTTTATGTATTATACATGTATATTTTTTCTATATGAAAAAGTATTATTAATAGTATCGATTTATTAATTCAACTTATTTTACAAATTATAACTACCGTGCATCTTCAACCTATTTTTCTTAAATTAATTTTTTTTTGGAAAACAGACAAGTTACAATGTAAAGGTGTGCACAGAGGTGGAGGTGATACCTCGCACACCTATGACCTATGCCTTATTTTTTTTATTAGTTGAGATTCGAGCATATCTTCTCGACAATGAAAAAAAAACTCTACAGAAAAGATCTGAAATCATTAGACCAAAAAAACACCTGCATTATTAACACTTTCAAAAAAATAATGTTGTACCAACTTTGTATTTAAGAACATGGCCATATTTAAAAAGAAATTATATTGTTACCTAACTAACATCCTAATGGATGAGATGATATTTGTGTATATATTATATATCAGAGAATTTTAGGAGCACAAAACAGTAGCAATGGGCATTACTGACACTTTTTTAGACAGGCTTGTTGTACAAACTTCCTATTTATGACGATGGTCATATTTAAAAGAAAATCATGTTGTTACCCAAATAACCTCCTATTGGACGAGATTATATATATATATATATCTGTGTGTGTGCGCGCGAGCGCACGCGTGAGAGAGAGAGAGGGAGGGTGAATTTTAGTAGCAGAAAAACAGAAGCAATGGGTTTTCTCTCTTTGACTGGAATAGATATAAAATTGCTATGTTTATTATTTCTAGAATTATTCTGCAAAATGAATACAACTATAAATAAAAACTTAATTGAAAAAACACCAATTAATTAAAACACCCCTATAATAAAAAAGTTGATGTTTTATTTCCAAATCAACTCAAAAATCGAGAGCTCAAATATTGTTTGTGTTTTTATTTACATTTATTTTTGATAAAATAGACAAATCATGTCATATAGAGATAGAGTGTGAAATTACTATTGAACGCATGTGTTTTCATTTTTTATAAATAAATATTAAAATTTTATTTTTTTTGATAGAATATTGTGAATATTCTACACAAATAACTCAGTGTCAATAGGCCAAGAGATCATTGACCCTTATTCACATTTCATCTAGATAAAAAAAGACAAACGATGATGACGAAACACAACAATAAAGCTATTCATAATCCGAATACAATTCTCAACCTCTTAAACATGTGAGAGACTCTCTGAAAATAATCAGCTTCATGTTTATATCTATGATATGCTTTGCATCCCATGGATCTTTCATTTGATTAATAATTGAAGATGTTCTTGAACTTATCTTGAAAGTTCAAGGCAAATAAGCTTTTCCTATCAAGCTTTTGAGAAAAGAAGAAAAAAATCATTGTCAGTGACAATGAACTATGAGAGAGAGAGAGAGAGAGAGAGAGAGAGAGAAAACTCAATAATTCAACTTTGGATTTAATGGGTGGCATCAATTCATGAATACAGAGACATATGATAAACATTTGTCCACTATGAGATAGCCCCACAACTCTTTTATTGGTACCTTCCTTCTTGTTATACTCCCTCTTTTGCAACTTGAACCAATTTCATCCAACTCTATTGTGTTTTAATTTCCTTCTTATTTATGTATTTTTCCCCAGATAAATTACTTCCATTTTATCAAGCATAACATGGCCACATAATTTTTTTTGAAGTAAAATAGATAAATCACTTAAAAATATTTCAAACAAAAATAAGTCCATAAGTTAGGAGAACAATATATTAGTATATTATCGCTAGGTCCTCTACAGAAAATGTGCGTTTTATCGAAAAAGTGAATTCGAATTGCAGTTCATATAGAATACAAACACAAATATATTGAAAAATTAACTTCATATCTATATACATCGATGATTGACACATGATTTGTCCATATTTCACTAAAAAAACTAAAAGAGTTGCATTCGCTCAAAATATAACATAGTCATATATTGTGAAAGAAAAATGATACATATATCTAATGTTGAAATTAATCATTTGTTAAAATTTTCTAAATGGAGGTTACTCTTAAAATTTTTACTGAAATTATTTCAAACAAGAAGTAGAGCTTAAATCAATGGGAGAAAAAAAAGAAAAGGATTTTTTATTAATTAAATTTGAAAAGTTTTGTTAGTAATATTTCATAACAATGAATGTGAAATAAAAATAGCAACAGGAGTTTGGAATGGTAGTACAACAGAAAAAAAACAACATGAGAATCACTACATGAGAAGCAACACATAAGTTCAAACATCAAGATCTCAGAAACTTAAAACTTAAAACTTAAAATATAAAATTTTATTTATTTATTTATTTATTCAACTAACACCAATCCCATTCTTAACAAACACTGGTTGTTGCCCCACATGTGGAGGTAGCTGGGTTTGCACTTTTGAGAAGGAAAAGAAAAAAACAATCATTCAGTGGGTGGTTTTTGAGTCCACCCTCTTGAAATATCATTTTACTGTTGATATGTTAATAATTTAAGTTTATAAGACTTTTCCTTGCTATCAAATCTTATATAACATAAAAAAACAATAACATCTTCTCTCATTTTTTTTTTTTAAAAAAAAAAGAAACTTCATGATTTTCTTCTTTAAAACGCAAGATTTGTTTTTAAAAAGAAATAAATGAAATGAGTGGGTGAGTGACTTGTAAAAACCTCATAAGATCTTTGTTTGTTTGAAGGAGCTCTTCCATGGATATATAACACAGTCTCCTTCTCCTTCTCCTTCTTCTTCTTTTGATAAAAGCATCAACTTCACATTAATCCAATAATTAATCCACACATTAAAAGGAACAAAACAAAAAACTCTTGATATATATTATCAAAATTCACACAAATAAGAAATTAAAAAAAAAAAGAAAAAAGGTCAACAAGATTCAAGAGAAGCAAGGGAAACACTAGTTCTACAACAAGGACAATGAGAATTAGCCTCAATCCAAGGAACAACACAAGTCCAATGAAACCTATGCAAACATGGCAAGTGCACAAGTATATCTCCTCTCTTAAACTCTTCCAAGCAAACCACACACTCATCTTCTTCTGACCTCTTCCATCCCAACTTCATCCAACTAAACTTCCTTTCACTTCTCTTTGAGCAAAACACCTCTCTATGAACACTTCCACTTCCACTTCCACTTGCATTCTTATTAATCTTTATGCTTTCCATGCTCTTATACCTACATTCATTTCATCAACACTTCATTAATGAATTACTTCAAATCATTACATATATTTATATATAGTTTAAATTCAAAGATATAAACAGTTAATGAGTTACCTCTTTATCTCTGAGGTTCTTTGTGTTCTCAATCTCTCATCCAACCTCTCTTTAGCCTCTCTAGCAATACTTCCAAGTGCCAAAGCATGAAACTCTTTGTTCAATGAACCACTCCTTTGCTATACAAAACATTTGTGTATATATATATATATATACACATAAAGTAGTAAGTAAATGGCATGAAGTTTATTTGGAAAATGGAGATCATGAATGATGATTATGAAACCTTAGAGTTGGAGGTGGAGTTGAGATGGCTATCATGGCTAGTAGTGTATAAACAAAAAGATGAACGTCGAGAACCCATCGAAGAATCCGAAGAGCCGCTTTGATGAAACCTTCTTCTCCGGGCACACTCAACACCAGGTAACATGCCAGCCATGCTTAATTTGAAAACTAATCAATTAAGGAGAAAGAAAGAAGGAAGGAGAACACCACAAGTACTATAAATAGGACCTCATGTTCTTCCTGGTGAAAGTGGCTTCTGAACAAAGAGTTTGGCCTGCAAATAACATGGGCAGGAAATTAATTAAGGAAGGAGGAAGAGGAAGAGAATCTGGCTAGAGATGGCAGACAAGTTGTTTAAGGCTTTAATTCATGGAGGGCTCTACATGAAAACAACTCCATGTGCTTCCAAGTTAACCTCTTTCATTTCATCACTCTGTATGTGCATGCATATCTTAACTTAGCAAGATATATATATATACTCTATGTATTTATAGACATTTGTCAGCAATCATATATATGTTTGTTTATCTTATCTATCCTTAGGTTAATGATTTATTAGCATGTACATACATACAATACATATAGTGTAAATGAAAGTGAAATTTGATGCTTAAATTTGAGAAATGTACATTTTCATCATTGAAATATATATATATATATATACACACACACACACACATATTTACCCATATTGACACATAAATGTAAGGGGAAAGCATATTAATTTCATGCTTAATTTTTTTCTTTGACAAAAATGACTAGCGTCATCAAAAGTGTTGAGAAATTCACGTTAATAATCACAAGGAAAAAGAAAGAGACAAATATTTAATGAGGTTCGGCAATGTGCCTACGTCTTTGGGAGCGGTGAGCGGCGGCTTTCTTATTAATCCAGAAATTGATTAGAGTTACAAATACAATGCATATATATATTTATAAACCCCCTGGTACAATTTACAAATTTACTCTGTCCCTTTATCTAGTATGTGAGCCATACCTAACAAAAAGATATGTACTAATTATAGTGGCTTAACGACCCCTGAAAAATTTATCATTTTGGACAGTTAAAAACGAGAAACATAAGGACTTACCGTGTGAACGTAAGATGATATATCATGAACAATAACTCCATAATAATAGTAAATTCTCTTTATCACTGTCATACAACTTTGGAATAATGGAAAATATGACTCCAGTGAACAATATTCATGCTTAAACGTAAAAATGTGCATTTTGATTCGTAACTATATATTTATGTCTAAGTTAACCCTTTGGTTTTACTCCAATCTTAATAATGTTTTGATCATTCAATAGCCATCTCATTTTTCTTAGTAACGAGATGAAAATATACTTTTAGGTATATATATACACTTTAAAAACTATAAGGGTACCTTCACCCATATATTTTGATACAAAAGATTATAAGCATTTGTTGATGATAGAATAATAATTTAATTTTTCAAATCAGTTTTAGTAATTTTTTATAGTGAGAATCATCCCCCACCACCGGAGACTCTGATTCCACATTTCTCACCGGGCATATTTTCTATCATTATTAATCATCTTTATTGCAGTGATTCATTATTTCACTCTCCTATTCCACTAAAATGTTATATTACTGCCTTGGAACTTTCCTATACAAGTCAGCATTCAATTTATTTTTGTTAATATTTCATTTGAGCATTATATTAATTATTACACCTATAATTCTTCTAATTTCATGAACCTGTTTTCTCTAATTAAATGAAAGCAACTGTTTTTTATAAAAGTATTTGTTTTGAAGATGATCTGAGATCGAATTTCACAACTCTCATACTCATACGATAAGAACATAAATATTATTAAACTATCGGTTAAGTTTTATATCTGTGCACGTCCCTGATACGTGATGATCACATTTATTAAAAAAAAAAGGATAATAATAATTGAATTGAGAGTGAAAGACATGGATTGGAGAGTGAAGCTTCCTTGGGGGTTCCTATGTCACTAGGCAACAAAGTTAAGGAGTTTGCCATTGCCCTTCCTATCTTCATTGTTGTCTTATGGCCAACCATTAGCTGGTTTTACACGTGATGGGCACGTGGGGAGAGAAGTAGAGAGTGCTAGTGGATGTATGGCCATAAGAGAGACAAGTTGGTAACACTACTACCACAATTTTTTATTGTTATTTTTTCTTTTAGTTAATTGGTGATGATTTTTTTTTTATTTTTGTTTTATAATGATGATTTTGATGCTTAGTTTGTGGACCTAAAGTTGGACTAGTTTTTTTTTGTGTATATATTAAGATTTTGAGAACTAAATGATGCCATTGGTAGGGTTTATTTAGATATTTTAATGGTATTTATTTGTAGGGTTTATTTAGATATTTTCATGGTATTCATTTATTTATTTATGATAATAGAAGAAATAATACAACACAATTGAAGATTCTATAACACAAGTACTATATAAAATTATTATCATATTATGTTGAGATCAAATATATAACTTGCATTATGTATTATTTTTGCAAGATTAAAAATTTTCAATCAATTCATTTCAAAAATTAAAACAAATATGATTTCAATCGCCAATGACCAATGCAGTTTAAGACATTTTCATATATGATAAATTATTTTTTAAAAATATAATGATATATTTAAAATTATTATTTAATATATTTAATTTAAAAAATAAAAATATGCATTTGATAATTTTTGAAAAATAATAATATAACAAAAACTATTACCAATAAATTTGAAGTTAATATATATATATATATATATATATATATATATATATATATATATATATATAATTTTTAACTATTAATAAAAAATTTTCACTCTAATATTTATTTAAGAATATTAAAAATGTCTAAACCTAACCAATCCAATAATTTTATCACTACAGTAAAGTCCATATAACACTCTTCAAGAATTGTCTTTTATGCATAAAAGTAATTTATCCGTATTTCCTACAGAATACATATATACATAATACTTACATTTAGATACAAGAAAATTTGAATTATTTATTTATTTATTTAGCCTTAAACAAATAATTTTCTATTAATGTTTCTAGCACTAGCTAGTAGCTTCTGAGTTTACATGCAACAAAAAGAATGGGCTATGGTTTTTAACAGGCCAACCCAAATGAGTTTGGGTCCAAACACAAGCATGGGTCCATAAATGATCATAATTCAGCAAGTCTACTGTTATTTAATATATTGTTATAAATTTTTAAACTATATTAAAAAAATTGCATGCATATATATATACACACACACACCCACTTGGTCTGTTAGATTTACTAGACTATTACTTATTATATCTTAAATATACCAAACATTATCAATAATAATTTACCAAGATATATGTCAATACTAAATATATTCTATTAATAGTTGGAGATGTCCAAAATATTTTCATTGAGATTCATCTTCAATAATTCTCAACATAAAATTATTCTGCATGTTTAGTTTCTATTTATTATTGTTGTTTTCATGTAAAGATTTTTTTAAAAGTAGATTAAATATTTATGTATTGTTACATTAATTTGAGATTATGATAAATACAGCTTAACTTAAATCAAATATAAAATAATAATGTTTTGTTCAATTTAAATTTAAACGGAATTGAGCAAGTTTTTCTTTTCCTGACATTGTGAACAAAGCACCAAATACAAGTTTACACTTTGTAAGAGGAAAAAGGAATCATTGTATTGAAGAGAAAGACTACAGATATATAGAGAAGAAGAAAGAATATACGTATATATATACGTATAATATATGTAACCCTAACATATAATACATGTATGTACAAGAAACCCTAACACACCCCTTCAAACTCACGGTGGGTCATACACCGAGAGTTTGTCTATTAGAAACTGGAAACGAGAAATAGTATGAGATTTAGTGAAAAAATCAGCAAGCTGGTGGGCGGAGGTAACATAAGGAAGACGAATAGTGCCGGCAAGATAATGATGACGAACAAAATGAAGAGCAACCTCAAGATGTTTGGTGCGTTCATGAAACACTTGGATTAGCTGCAATTTTGATGGCACTCCGGTTGTCACAAGTAGATAGGAGTGGGAGCGAGATATAGAGACACCAAAGTCCATCAAAATTTGACGCAACCAAAGAACCTCCTTGGCGAGTGGAAGACATAGCACCATACTCGGCCTCGGCGAGTGGAAAGAGCAACGGTGGATTGTTTCTTGCTTTTCCAAGAGATAAGAGAATCACCAAGGAAAATGCGAAAACCGGTGGTAGAGCGACGATCAGTAGAATCACCTGCCCAATCAGCATCACAATATGCACGGAGCTCAAAGGAGGATGTGGCCGAGAAAAACAGAGATCGAGTGAGAGTACCACGAAGATAGCGTAGAACTCGAAGAAGAGCAGTGTAATGAGTAGAGCGAGGAGTACTCACAAACTGACTAAGAACTCGAACAGCATAAGCAATGTCAGGTCGAGTGATAGTCAAATAAACAAGAGCTCCAACAAGTGCGCGATAACGAGTGGGATCAACTAAAAGTTCTCCATCAGTAGAGGAGAGACGATGATGCAGCTCAATAGGAGTAGAAGCAGTACGGAGATCAGAGATGCCAGCTTGTCGAAAAATATCAGAAATGTATTTCTGCTGAGATACCAAATAACCACGTCGTGAATAAGCAATCTCAAGACCCAGAAAATAACGGAGAGGGCCAAGATCTTTCATTTGAAACTCGGTGTGTAACCTCTGTTTCAAAGAAAGAATAGTATCAGCATCATCACCAGAAATAACCATATCATCAACATATAGAAGAAGAATGGTGAGACCACGAGAAGTCTGTCTAGTGAAAAGGGCATAGTCATGAGAGCTCTCTGTAAAACCAAGAGCAAGAACCACACTACGAAAACGCTCAAACCAGGCGCGAGGAGCCTGTTTGAGTCCATAAATAGCCCGACGTAGACGACAGACATGCTGAGGATGATGAGAAAAGCCCGGAGGAGGAGTCATATAAACCTCCTCAGAAAGATCCCCATGTAAGAAAGCATTGGTCACATCTAACTGATAGAGTGGCCACTGACGTGCTGCAGCAATAGCAATAAGAATACGAACGGTAGTCAACTTGGCCACAGGAGCGAAGGTCTCCTCATAGTCAATGCCATACTCCTGAGTGAAACCGCGAGCAACAAGGCGCGCCTTATAACGCTCAACAGTGCCATCAGCTCGGGTCTTAACCCGATAAATCCACCGACAACTAATAGGAGTAACACCAGAAGGTAGGGGAACAAGATCCCAGGTATGCATGCGCTGAAGAGCCCCAAGTTCCTCTGTCATAGCTTGCTGCCAATGGGAGTGCTGAACAGCCTCACGATATGACTGTGGCTCATAATGAGTATGAATAGCAGCAAGAAAGGTCTGAAAAGGAGGGGTGTAAGTAGAAGAGAGAGATAGAGCATACCGAGCTGGAGGATGACGAATACGATCTGGGTAACGACGGGGGATAGTAGGAGCATCCTCAGGAGAGGCAGGAGCTGGCGAAAGAGCGGGAGAATCACCTAAAGTATCAGAGGAGGTAGTGATGGGGGAAGGTGGGGAAGTGCCAATGATATCAGGTGAAGCGGTGTGAGGAGTCAGGGAGGCGGAAGGAAGATAAGAGGCAGGAAAAATAATGGAGGGTAGAGGGGTAGGAGAAGAGGAAGACTTAAGGATAGAACATTCTTGAGAAGGAGAAGAATAGAAAGGTGTGTCTTCAAGAAAGGTAACATTACGAGAGATACGAAGACGACGAGAATTAGGATCATAGCAACGATAGCCCTTATGTTCAGAGCTGTAGCCAAGAAAAATGCACATGGCAGAACGGGGAGAGAATTTAGTTCGCTCAATTGAAGGTAGAAGAACGAAGCAGACACAACCAAATATGCGAAGATGACCATAAGAAGGCGGGGAAGAGAAAAGACGCTCATAAGGTGTAAAACCAGAAAGTGCAGAAGATGGTGTTCTATTGATCAGATAGATAGAAGTGAGAACAGCTTCAGCCCAAAAAGGTTGGGGAACAGACGAAGTAAGGAGAAGAGCACGAGTAGTGTCAAGAATATGGCGATGCTTACGCTCAGCGACACCATTCTGAGCGGGTGTATAAGGACAAGACTGCTGGGAAAGAGTGCCGTGAGAGGAAAGTAAGGTACGAAAAGATGTTGAGAGGTACTCTTTAGCGCCGTCAGTTCGAAGAATTTTAATTCGATGACCGAACTGAGTATATATCATTTGTGTAAATTGAGAGTAAATGGCAAAAACTTCAGATCGAGAGCGCATAAGATATAGCCAGGTGTAACGAGAAAAATCATCAATGAAGCTTATGTAGTAAGAGAATCCAGAGAGAGAAGAAGAAGGAGCAGGTCCCCAAATATCAGAATGAACTAAGTCAAAGGTAGAAACAGATAATGAGGTACTAGAGGGAAAAGGTAGCGCTGTTTGTTTAGCAAATTTACAACCCGTACAAGCAGATAAAGAGTCTGAGGATACTGAGCCAAGATGGCCTGAACTAGTTAAGAGTTTTAGACGATCTTTAGATACATGACCTAAGCGAGAATGCCAGCGATCTAAAGAACAAACAAACGCGCAGAAATAACAGAATTACAAGTAGAGGGAGAAGAAAATACGGGAAGATGAAGAAAGTCTAGGTGATAAAGCCCGCCAACTCTACGCCCGGTCCCAATCCTCCGGCTCGTAAGATGGTCCCGCACGAAACGGTCGAGATGAGGAGAAAGTAATAGTTAATCCATGATCGGTGAGTGAGACCGACGTAAATGAGGTTTAAAGCTAAAGTAGGAACATGGTGTACTGTGGGAATAGTGAAGGAAGAGGGACTGAAGGTGCCCCAACCTGCGTGACGGGAAGAAGACTTCCATCGGCAGTTCGAACACTAGAAAATGGTGGAGTGCTAGAAAGGTTAACTAGGGTGGTAGCATCCGCAGTCATATGATGAGTTGCACCGAGTCTAAAATCCGGGAGGAAGAAGACATACCGAAGCGGCAGACATGACGAAAGAGCTGGACTGCATAGCACGCCGCATAGCATGAATTTGCTCGGTAAGTTGAGCAACCCGAGAAGCAAGAAGACCGGAAGAATCGGGAGTCACGGCCTCAACGGTAGCAACATGAGGTGAGGAAGTGACGCTAGAGGATCGGCGAGGAGGACGAGGATGTGAATGCTTTGCGGTGGTCGGTTACGAAGCTTCGGACGGTTAGTCTTCACATGTCCTTGCCGTTTGCAATATCGGCGAAGGATGATGATCCGGGGAAGAAAAGAACCGAGTACTGGAAGGAGATAACCGAGGAGAGCGCGAAGATGTGATAGCAAGAAGCTGTATCGATGGGACGCAAGCTAGAAGACGAAAGGGCATGTAACCGAGTCTCTTCAGCTATAACACTTCGCACAACATCGTCGAAGGATGGAATAGGGTCGCGATTGAGTAATTGGCTGCAGGACAGACCTCATAATCGGGACGAAGACGCATCGGGAACTCAAAGGTACGTTGTGTCCGGCGGGAGCGAAGGCGAGCCTTACGGCACTTGCATGTCGACAAGTGGAAGGCTCCAAAGAGTCAAGTCTGTCTCCATAAAGATCGCAGTTCGGTAACATAATCTCGAACGTAACGCTCCTTTTGTTGCACATAACTGAGATCCTGTAAAATAGCATACTGACGAGCGGAACTGGACTGCTCAAACATATGACGTAAATGATCCCACATAGCAAAGGCAGTCGGAAGATATCCAATCTCCATACGAATATCAACTTCACATGACTGACAGATGAGAGTCATGGCTCGATGATCAGCTGTGAACCATGAGGAAGAGGAACTGTCAGTCTTGTCAGGGGGAGAGGAGGTGCCGTCGACATGGTCAAGTAACTCCATTCCAAGTAAAATGATTCGTACGGTTGTGTACCATTCTTTGTAATTGGAGCCATTTAATTTGACATCAACCGGGGTGAGGAAATTAGGAGAAGTAGAAGAGGCCATTTTTTTTTTTTTTTTTTTTTTAAAATAATATATATATATATATATATATAATTAGATTATATATGTAAAGATATGCTTGTCTGGAGTAAGGATTCCAGACAGCATAAAACACATGTTGATCTTGGGAAGAGTAGCCGTGAAAGTGGGCACGAAAACCAAAGATCACCGGAGAGAGAGGGAGGTGCGACCGGAGTCGGCAGGGGGCGATGATGTTGGGCGAAAGGCGGCGGCAAGCGGGCAGGCCGGGCGCGGCGGCTGGTAGGCCAGGCGGCGGGCTGGCGGCTAGTCGCGAGAGGTGCGGCGGCGGCGGCCACGGCGGCAGCATGGGCTGGAGGCGCAGCGTCTGGCAACGGCGGCGGGCGGCTAGGGCGGCAGCGGGCGGCGAGGAGAGAGGAGATGGCGGTCGGCGGCGGCGGGCGTGGCTCGGAGGTGGCTCGGGTCGGGCGGCGGCGCGGGGAGCGGGCTGTGGAGGGTCATGTGGAGTTGGTGGGAGGTGGCGCGATTGGTGGGAGGTGGCGCGGCTTGGGGCGGCGGGCGGGAAGCGGGCGTGGGGCTGGTAGGAGGTGGCTCGGCTCGGGGCTTGGCTCGGAGAGGCGGGCGGCGGCTATGGAGCTTGGAGGGCTGGGCCTCGGACGGGGAGAGGCGATGGGCGGCGGTGGGGCGCGGGGCTTGGCTTTGAGAGACGGGCGGAGAGATGAGGCGGCGGAAGCTGGGAAGGTGAGGAAGAGGGCGGCCGGAGATGGGGAGGAGGCTGGGAAGCGGCGATGGGGAGCTGAGCGGCCGGGGAGGCTGGGGAGAGGCTGCCGGAGAGCTGAACGGAAACTGCCGGAGTGGCTGCCGGTATGATTACCGGAGTAACCTAGCTATCTGATACCATGTAAGAGGAAAAAGGAATCATTGTATTGAAGAGAAAGACTACAGATATATAGAGAAGAAGAAAGAATATACGTATATATATACGTATAATACATGTAACCCTAACATATAATACACGTATGTACAAGAAACCCTAACACACTTCAAATATATTATGGTTCATGAGACTCTGGTAGTGTTTTTTATGAGAATTGAATTTATAACTTATAACATACTAAAATTATTCAACTCATAATAATATTTTTTTTTTATTTTACCTACTTATTTATTTTATCTTGAAGTACAATATCCACTTAATAAAAATAACAAAAACTTCATCTGATTCTTCTCATTTGAAAAAAAAAATAATAATTTTCCATACCTCTTGAAGGTCCACGCTTTGCAAAGCTTTTACTTTTAAATCCAAATTCATAGAAAATTTAATTCAATTAAGATTACCTTTGATATGTTTGACCTTAAGGCAAGGGGGCCACTAATGAATGAACTTGTTATTGTGCTTGAAAGATTATTTTAGTATTGTACAAAAATTATGGAAAAGATAATGTTTAAAAAAGATAAAAAATTCAAAAAATAAGAGACTTAAAAAGGATTAAAAAATGCAAAGGACTGATTAAAAAATTATAAATTTACAAGGTGACTAGTAGGTAATTTTACTGCATTACAATTGTTTATATATATATATATATATATAAGCATGTCATCTATGAATGTTTATGGATTCATTATCTACATATGTTCACCGATGGGCATTGGATCATAACCTATCAATATTAATTTCGCTCATTACAGTGCTTAAGGACAGTGGGGAGTGAAATGAATAGTAACTAAAAACAATACACTATAGTGAAAAAAAAAATGAATAATCATCTGAAACAGTACTAGACAGTTACCATTACTGTGCATCTGTCTAGTATAAAATGGAATGAATATCAACTGTTAGATCACAATATCGCATAGTAACTCAATCAATCACAGCTGCCATAAGTGATTTGAGCCATTCTCCATAGATAAAAAAAATTTCCAACCAAAACTTAATACCTTTATCTATATCCAAGTATACCTGATCAATTTTATTCCTCGAGTATAACCCCGGTGTAACGATTTACTCTCATTTCTTCCTCACCTCTTTTTGTTTCTTTCTTTTATTTTTCTCTCACGACTTTTTTGCTTTCTGGGGACTACTGACTTAAACCATATATATATGGTTCCTAACATTTTTGTAAAGTTTTCCAAACAAAAAAAACGATAGGTAAGACTTATATACCTTGCAAAACCACTTTCCAATTGATTCCTTATCTAACCAAACAACCTAACAAACAAATAAGTATAATAATCAACTTTTTTTAGCTTATTCTCAAAGAAAAACAAAATACCAACATTTTGTATCACCAACCTCTCGCATAATTTGGGAGAAAGAGACACTTTATACTCCCACTTTTGTTAAAAGATACTAAAAAAAAGGAAAACAAAAACAAAGCTTTGATATATATATATATATATATATAACCAAGAAGGAAAGGATTTCTCTCTCGTCCCTTAATTTGCCAAGTTCTTTTTTTTTTTTTTGAGATAGGGCGACAAGCGCCAATTTTCAGAGGCGTACACGTGGCGGGGGGATTGCCTACAACGTCCTCACCCTTTTGGAACACGGGAGCACGGTTCGGGGGAATTAAACTCCCGTCTCCTCTCACGAAGGGACCCGAGGTACCGTTGGGGTACAAACCCTTTGGTTTGCCAAGTTATTTTTGAAATTTGCTTTCTAAATTTGGATTTGTTATTGACTTTGTGCTCCTAAGTCCATGTGGGTCCAAATCTTTGGTTTCGCCAAATAATATGTAATTAAAAGAAATAAAACCAAAGTAAGCCATTTATTAAAGTTCAATCAATATTTGTTTTTAACATTAAATTCTCAAGCTCATATGTGAAAATAATTGTTTTATAAATTATTTTATAGTTTTTGTAACCTTTAATCTCAATCTCATATATTATAGAATAATTAAAAAGAGAAAATTATATATATATATATATATATATTGAAAAAAAGATGAATTTTCTCAAAGATTATTAGGAAGCGGCTTCTTTCGGTCTTGGCCCATTTGACACTCACATCAAGGTATTCTATTTGACTCTATGTCGGGAAAAAAAGTGGACTATTTATTTTTGTTTTTAATATTTTATCATGTATTTATCCTATTATTGTTTTTTATTAAAATAGACCTAGGCACTAAGATTTGGTAGGGGTATAAATGTAAAATGGTGATTACTTTATGAATCTCTAGGCTTCTTATTGGGACCGAGTCATTTATTAATTTTCAAAGTTCGAGGTATGATCCTCCACATTCCCATTTTAAAGTTAACAGACTCTCCTACGTGGCATTACAATGTCTCTTATGGTTTAGGAATTTATAAAAACAATTCCAAATATAATGTAAATGACAGATCACGTTAATGAAAAACAACGACCCGCAGGATCACCAGACCACAAAACCATCACACTCGTCCAAATACCTCTGCATGCCACGCGCTTTCCACGTGCCGTCTCCCTCTTTCTCTTCCCCTTAAACCCTTCGCAATAACCTTATAATTAAAAATCCAATTTTTATATTTATTTCTCCCCCAAACCCCTCCCTTTCTCTGCCCCCGTTCCCAGATCCCCATCGCTCTCGTCCTCCTTGGATACTCCCAAACCCTAACAAGCTCTAAGTATCACTCTAATGGCCGCCGACGATGAGCCGAAGAAGGTCAAGATCCTCTGCAGTTGCGGCGGCCGCATCCTCCCACGCCCTAGCGACAGCGCGCTCCGCTACGTCGGCGGAGACACCCGTATCGTCTCTGTTCGGCGAGATGTTTCCTTCTCCGAGCTGTCCCGTAAGATCTCGGACTCCTTTGGTGGCCCCCTTGTTCTCAAGTACCAGCTCCCTGATCAGGACCTCGATGCTCTCGTCTCCGTGTCTTGCCCCGAGGACCTGGATAACATGATGGAAGAGTACGATAAGCTCGTTGATGCTTCCCCTGATGGCTCCGCCAAGCTCCGGGCATTCCTCTTCTCCCCTTCCGAGACTGATGGCAACCCCCTTGAGGCTGGGGACTCTGGGCACCGCTATATCGACGCTGTTAATGGGATCGGGCGCCGTGACAGTATTGCCAGCGCCACCAGCGCCACCAGTGCTACCAGCGGTGCTTCGCTTAACTCCGACACAGCGCTCGCTGCAACGGATTGTGCGGCAACTGAAGGTAACTCTCCTACTCTTGATCCCAAACTCGGTTACCAAGAACCTTCTTCGATTCATTATGGGCATCCCCAGCCACTGCCAGAGTTGGCTGGGGTGCCGGCGCAGTCTTTTGTCCCGGTGAGACCATTACAGCCGCTGTCACAGTTGCCACCTTTGCCACCTTTTTTGAGGCCAGCGATGCCTGTGCCTGTGGCACAGGGGCATACTGTGCGAATGGATGATTGCTATATGTGTCAGAGAGCGTTGCCACATGCACATTCAGATAACTTGATATCAGAGAAAGGGAATGCTTCTTCCTCGTCCTCTCAGGGGAGTAATTTTGCGGAGGTGAATCCGGTGTTTTATAGTCACCACTCAGAGGATATGATGAGACAACATAGAGCTGTAGTAGGGGATAATGTAGTTGATGTAAGAGCTGAAAATGCTGCCTTTGGAGGTCCTTTGGGGGTTTATGGGGCTGCTCCGATGTCTGAGGCTGAGTATGGTGGATGGGGGAGAGAGGTTCTTCAGAAAATGGAAAATCCTGAGCATGCAAGAGGTTTGGCTCCTGCCAGTGTGATGGGCTTTCCGGGTGACATTTCATATGGAATGATTGCAGGTAATGTGCCTCCTTGGATGCATATTGAAGATATTCAGCAGCAGCAGCTGAGAGCACAGACTTTGGTACCACCTCCATTATATCCGGTTAAGCAGGATGTGGTATCCAGGCCACTTGGTGTTGATGTTAGTTCAATGAGGAGTGCTAATTTTCAGCCAGCAGAATCACCAAATCCGAATGCATTTTCAGAGGGCTCCAATGATTATGTTAGACCTATTGATGGGATGATGGGAAGTCTTCGATTGGGTCCTTCTGAGGCTGCCAAATATGGTGACCAGGGAAAACCAGTTGTTAGACCAAATTATGTTGTCCCCAAAGATGTAAAACCTGATACTTCATTAATAGCTGAGAATAGCCATATTTATGGGGTGCAAGTTGGAGGCCCTGGCATACAGGTTTCAAATGCTGTTGCAAATCCTGGAGTCCTTGAAAAGAATGGTGTTATACCAGCAAATCAATTGCCCCCAATCAGTTATGGTGCTCCTTACTTGCAGAGTCTTCAGACAAGTGAGATAGGCAGTGCGTCGATGGTTGTAAACCAAATACCCCATTCTCATAATTTAGAACCTGGGCATGAGCCTCCAATTCCCAGTGAGCGTTTGCTTGGGGTGCCCACATATGCTTCTGCCATTGATTCTACCTACAATAGCCACGCCATTAATAATAAGATTGTTGTAGGTGACTGGAGAGGTGAGACATCTGGAGTTCACACGCAAATTCCTGTTGGCCAAATACCATCTCCTTTAGATGGTAATGCACCTAGTACCTTGGTCTCAGCAGCCAATCCTGCAGGTCATGGGGAATATCTCCTAGAACCTCTACCGTCTGACTCACTTTTTAGCAACCATGACCCTTGGAATGTAGCAGGGTTACCACATCAATTGCCTCTGAGAAATATTAGAGTGGGCAGCAAAGAGCCAGTTGCTGCAAGAGACTTGTGCGTGGAAAACTTTGCAGGAAATACCGCTGATTCCAATATTGTATCTCTATTGGAGGAGGGTGCCCTTCACCACCCTCTGGACCCTATGGCCAAGGAGCCACACCAACATGTTCAATCCACAAGAGGTTAATTTTTCTGTTTTTATTCATAATTTCTTTTATATTTCAGGGATTTGCAAGTGCAGTTTCTTACTCTTCTGATAGAATGCAACATGCAAAATTTATTACAATAATTTAAGTCTTGTTTTTCCATTTTTGTTAAAGAATCAGTCGAGGATCAAATTAAGCAAGATTTGCAGGCCATTGCTGAGGGTGTTGCTGCATCAGTTCTTCGGACATCTACACCAATTCAGCCATCTTTAAATCCTGCACATAACGCAGAGAATGCAGACTCCCTTAGTTCTGTGGCTATGGTTGATAAGAAAGTTGAGGTGATAATGTGTTTTTTTAAATGTCCTTTCTCTTTCCTTCATCTTCAGCAGTAGGTGGATAACAATTTATATTTATTTTCTGATTCAGGAAACAAGGGCAAAACAGTTGGAGAAGGTCAATATTGGCATTCAAATCACTGAAGATATTGGGCGCTTGCAGGTTTGAACTAATTGTCTTTTTTTTTCTTTTTCCTTATATATGAATTACTGTAGTTTATTTTTTCCCCCTTCTTTGGGCTATTATTAGATAATCAGGAACATTGATCTTGAAGAATTGAAAGAACTGGGTTCAGGAACGTTTGGTACTGTGTACCACGGCAAGTGGAGAGGCTCAGATGTTGCAATAAAAAGGATTAATGACAGATGTTTTTCTGGCAAGCCATCTGAGCAAGAACGCATGGTAATCACAAATTACAACAATTCTTTTCTGTACTTCGTGACTGGTTAATCTTACTACTCGTTCTTGCATATTTTTTCAGAGGGCTGACTTTTGGAATGAGGCCAGCAAGCTTGCTGACTTGCACCATCCAAATGTCTTAGCATTTTATGGTGTTGTTTTAGATGGTCCTGGGGGCTCTGTGGCAACAGTAACTGAATATATGGTTAATGGTTCACTCAAGCACGCTTTACAGAAGAATGACAAGTAAGTCATTTGCTTCCATGCCTTGAATGATTGATAAAGGCATCAATGATCATATTTGTCTTGTACTATTCTTTATGCATTCAATCAGCAAAAACTACAGAAAAGTTTGATTTCTTACTAGCAATCAACAGGACACTTGATTTTCGTAAGCGCCTTTTAATTGCAATGGATGTGGCATTTGGAATGGAATATCTACATGGCAAGAACATTGTTCATTTTGACTTAAAAAGTGACAATTTGCTTGTCAACTTAAGAGATCCTCAACGTCCTATATGCAAGGTATTTTTATCTACAACAGTTTTCAATTCAATGGTTATAGTCGTATGATCTTATCTCTGTTTTCATGTTGTTAAACCATCAAAAGGAATTCAATAACAATCCAGTTACAGCCAATTTTTGTCACAAAACACTTTTACTGTACATTTAAAAATTATTTATGATAATGTGATATGCAGAATCCTTATACCATGAAAATTGTCCTTAATCTTCTTTTATGCTGCCATAAGTCTTAGGTGGATTGAGATAAAATTTGTGAACTCCGCTAATCATCTTGGAGTAGTGGCTCATATTATATATAAAGTGCAAATACCTTCCAGTTCTCCTCATTTTCCCATGTTCCATTCGCATTGAAAATGTTCTGTGATTTAATCTTGCTTGTAATTTTTTTCATATGCGCATGATTGCTGGTGCTTGTTTTTGAGATTCATTCTTCTGTGGTGCATTAGACATTTAGATGTAAAACCTTTGAGGCTGTCCACCTAACTTCTCTTTGAAAAGAGGTTCTTATACTGGTGTTGTTTGATTCGGATGGCTAAAAGTGATATCTTTGACCATATCTCTTAGGCAGATTTTGCTAAAAATTTAAATCATGCATTAATAATTTCGGCGCTCATTTATTGTTAGGTTCTGAAAGTCATTATAATCATCCAATGATTTTTTTATTGTTGATCTAAATTGACTTGGCAATATGCTAAAATCTGAAGATTTGATCCCCAGATTGCCTTTTGTCTGAATTGCTAACTGCTTTCCATGAGGATCAAACTGAGCCCAATAGAGAGTATTTAACCAACTGATCTAGCAGTGGCTGGATCTAAAGTAAATCTTTTGCTGCATCTGCCAGATGCCTCTTCACTTAAGAGGATCAACATGAGACATACCTCTTGATTTGTTATCCAGTTTATATATGTTCCTGTCATTAAGCTCATACTGGACTTTCTTGTATGGATCTTAATCCTTTCTCTGAAACTCTTCTATGCATGTTATGGATATGCTGTCATGCTTCAAATGTCCAATGTACAAGATTTTTCTTGTTGCAATATGAAAACTGCCAATGAATGCTGATAGTCATGTCATTTGTACTGATCAGAAGTTTATTATTGAGAGGCATGTTATTTTATATCATATTACGGTCAAATGCTTGGCATAACACATCCTTATTGCTATAGTTTTTCAGCAAAAATCAAACTTTGTGTTGGTTTTGGCATTGGGAATACCTTAAACAGTGAGTTGGTATAACCCAACAAGCAATATGAGATTTACTATTCAATTTAGTTTCTCTTCATTGTAACCTTAGAAGTCCTTGTGGATGACCTATGCAAGTGATGACTGGTTTCTGTTTACACCTAATTTTTTTTGTTGTCGTTGCATTGGTGTTAAATTCTCTCTCTGATATGTCCAATTTTAGCAGAAATGAAGTGTTGACTATCTATATAATTAAGGCTTGATGTCTTATTTTCGGACTTCGAAACCACCTTAGGTTTTTTGAGCCAAAAAAGTCTCCGCTTTTAAACTCATGCTTTAAAGTGAAAGCAGCAAAGCAGCAACAAGATTGTCTATCCTATTATCCATGGACACAAGAAAAAAGGATACAATGTCTTTGGCCCCCCCTATTGGGTTCAGGAATTAGATTAATAAATGCAACTGAGCCTGGTACATCTCATTTTACAGGGGATTGTAATAAGCAAAATTTATTTAACATGATTGTTGTTTAGTGCTCTCGTTATTCCTAGTCATACTTAGAAATTACTAGCTTTGGCAACCCAGTCTCCCCTGATGGATCAAATTGTATTCCTTGAAACAGTGGGTATAACTATGCTAAACCAGGATCATAGCAGTTATAAACAGGGACTTGGGTCCTTATTGAATTGGTGATAAATGGGGTCTTAGTTCCTCAGTTGTGTTGGTTGTAAATGTAGCACAACATCTTTGAGCTGATTCTTCTGTTTAAGATAAAATTATTCATTTGTTCTCTACCACTTGAATTCTCAGATATCTATGTATTGCATCAGCTAAGGAGCTTATTGTTTTTTTTTCTTTTTCTTTTCTAAAGAAAAGGTATTTAAAAAAATGCTTCAAGTGTATGGCTTTGAATATGTGACTATAGGTCATTGTTCATCCTCTGCCAATCACATGATCCTTGGTTAGGGCAGGTGCTCTCATGTTTTTATGACAAACTATGTTAGTCTAGTAACGATTTATGCTGAAGCTTTTGTCCTAATCTTAATATGTGGCATGCTGTTCTCCTACAAATAAGCCTAGGTTGTATCAGAAAAGTACACCGGCTTTTCTTGACTATCTTAGCTCATATGAGAAAAAGGGATTTTGATTATATTTAAAGCTTCACTTTGGCATTCAATGCACTTCATTCAGCCTACAGAGGCACTGAGCATGCGATGTCCGTCCTTGAAGTCTTGGATGGTGCATGTAATTTCATCTTTTTTAAGTCATTCTACAGGTTGGTGACCTAGGCTTATCGAAAGTGAAATGCCAAACTCTAATCTCTGGCGGTGTACGAGGAACACTTCCATGGATGGCTCCTGAGCTTCTAAACGGCAGCAGCAATCTCGTCTCAGAGAAGGTCCACGCAATGTTCTCAAAATTAATAATGCAGTCTACATCTTTTTCTCATCCACTTCATATTATAATTCAGGTTGATGTGTTCTCCTTCGGTATTGTAATGTGGGAGCTCCTCACTGGAGAAGAACCATATGCCGATTTACATTATGGAGCAATTATAGGTAATTACTCCTGCCTTTGCGCACACGAAAACAATTTATTTCTTCAGTGTCAACATTTTAGGCAAAACTTTTTGTGGTCAGGTGGGATTGTCAGCAATACATTGCGGCCTCCCATCCTGGAGAACTGCGACCCTGACTGGAGATTATTGATGGAGCAATGCTGGTCGGCGGAGCCATCAGAGCGGCCAAGTTTCACTGATATTGCTGGCCGTCTGCGTGCCATGGCAGCTTCCCTCCCCATTAAAGGTCAGCCACACCCTCCACCTGTTCAATCACATATACAAAAATAATCTCTGATTGCTATTCTAGCTTTGATTTTCTCAGTTATGTGTTCATTGTCTTGTAGATTGTAAAAAAGAAAGTGATGATAACCTTATACTTGTTATTGGCCAAAAAAAAAAACGATAAAAGACCTTTAATGTATTAGATTCAATGATTTTGATTGATATTGGTTTATTTATCAAGTATCTGTCTTTTGATTTTGCTAGTTACTCAGAGACCTATTCATAATTTTTTACCTTTAGTGTGATGAATGAAGTTATGTTTAAATTAAGATGAGATTAAATGACCAAATTACTGTATATATATTTATTATTGACATTAGGGGGGTGTTTGGATGGGCTTTTTTTAAGCCCAGAAGTGCTTTTTTATAAGTTAAGCACTTCTGGGTTTTAAAAAAGATGTTTGTTTGGGCTTCTGGGCAGAAGCAGAAGCTATGAAAAAAGCTGAAATTTAGCTTTTTTCAGAAGCTACCCCATAGGTGCTTCTCAGAAAAGCACTTCTGAGAAGCTATTTTGGGGGTTGTCTAATTACTTAAATGCCCCTCACAAATAAACCAATTCCTTCAATTCTGAGAAGCTATTGTTAATATTATAATTATAGTTTTGATTGTAATTGTAATTAATATTGATATTAATATTATAATTATAATGGTAATTATATTTGTAAACATTAACAATTTAATGGCAACGATAATAATAATAATTATTATGTGTTTTCCATTATAATAATTATTACTATAATATTATTATATAATTAATAATAATGTTATAGTTATAATTAAAATAGTAATTATATTTGTACACATTAATAACTTAATGACAATGTTAATAATAATTATTACGTGATGACTATTATAGTTATTATAATAATAGTTATTATTACGTAATTAATATTATAATTATAATTATAATTGTAATTATATTTCTAAACATTAATATCTTAATGACAATGATAATAATAATTATTACGTGATTACTATTATAATTATAATTATAATTATATTTCTAAATATAAATAACTCAATGGTAAATATAATAACAATTATTACGTAATTACTATTATAATAATAACTATGATTATTATATAATAATTAATATTACAATTATAATTATAGTTATAATTGTAATTATAATTATAATCATTATTATTATCATAACATTAGTAATTATCATTATTAATATGAATATTTAATGGTAATTGAATATAAAACCAATGAATGTCCATTTTAGTCATTTGTCACCTCCAAAAGTGCTTTTACAAATTCACATCCAAACAAATTCACACATTTAAAAGCACTTCTCCATTAACCTATCCAAACATAAAAAATAGAAAAGCACTTGAAAAGCACTTTTTTAAAAGTGCTTCCCCAAAATTAAAAAAAAAGCACTTTTTTTAAAAGCCCATCCAAACAAGGCCTAGATTAAAGTTGGAGATCAGTTAACTCACACAGAAGTGAGATGTTTGATCAATTAATCAAAAGCCAGATTAATTACTTTTTTTTGTTAATCATTTGCCAAATCAGTGCACAATCTAGCATGCTTAAAAGTTCATTTAGAAGCATCAAAGATTTGTTTTTCACAATTTTACTAAAATCTTTTATAAAAAAGCCATCACAGTAGTGTTTGGTGACCTGATCCGCTCCACCTCCAATAATTAATAATAAAACTTCTTTCATTTTCATATATATTTAGTTTGATTATTTTTGGTAAGTCGAAAATTAGATCAATTTCACAATTTATTAAATTAATAAATAATTATAATTTGATAAATATTAAATGAAGTTTCAACCACCTTCAAATAATAGATTTCCTCATATAAAAAAAGAATTTATTAGGATTTTTAACTCAAAAGACATACATACCACAAAATGAGAATGAAAATTCAAATAATGAAACGTTGATACCCCACATCACTTGTATCTTGAGTTTTTTTTTTTCTTCTTCTTCTTTATTTTCATTCATTTTCTTTATTTTCATTAAAAAGGACGAGCTTGTAAGTTAATCAAGGGACATGCGCGCTCGAAGTAAATATTTGAAGTCCGCGGAGTAAATATCTTTTTTGTAGAATTTGAATTTTTTTCAATTTGTCTACCTAGAATTAGTGTCAGCTAAACACTCAAACTGATTAACTTTTGATTTTAAGTTTTTTCTTAAACATAGTTTAATATTTTTTTTAAAAAATTTATCACAATATTCTTAAATAATTCCATTCACCAAAAACCTCTGTAGACTCATCTTTTAATAAGTGTCCATTGAGCACAGCAGAGCACCAAAAAAAAACAAGACATATTTACATTTTTTTTTTTTAGCCCAAATTTCTTTTTTTTCAATAAAGTTCTATATAAATATAGTAGTTTATATATTGATGTAAAAATTATATATTATTTTATTTTGTCTTCAATCTTTTCAAGTTTCAATCAATGTGATATATGTTCTGAGAAAAGATGTTTAAAGAGGACAATAGAAGCAAACTGTGAGTGTATCAATTAACTCAACACAGAGTGACGCAACTACAACCACAGCTGGAAGAAGAAGTAGAAAGAAGAAGAAGATCTACCCTGGACTACAACTCATACTTTGTCTTTTATCAAACTGACACAATTTGTACCTCCTCTTACAATCCGGATCTTGCCTCATCAACCATAAATTTTTCTTTTATTATTATTATTATTATTATTATTATTATTTTGGTTTAATGTTATGAAGAATTACAGTAAAGCTATCAAATGCATGAAAATCTTTATTTTAATATTTTCTTGTATAATTGTTTGATGAGTTAACTTTTTTCTACTTTAATATATATCTTAGCGATAATTTTTTGGTATATTGATATCGGGTTCTTTACCTAAAATATTTGTTTCCCAAAAGACTAGAGATCAAATTTAATACCCATATTTTTTTTTAATCTAAAGAAATAAATCTCTTTTAAGATGTTTTTTTAACTAAAAATTACTTGTTCACCTAATTCAAACCGCTACTTTCAAGAACTATATATATATATATATATATATATATATATCATATCTTAATCAGTCCCTCTATTTTTCTCATTCTACTATTTTAGTTTTTTTACTCTAATTTAATTTTGTATGTTTTTTTATTTTTTAATTTGAGTCAATCAGGTTCAATTAAAAACGGTGTCATATGTCTGTTTGTTTCGTACTACGTGTATTTTTTCTTGAATATTATATATATATATATATACTAGTTTTCAATTGTATTTCATGGAATTAATTTGAGAGAGCCTTATTGAAACCAACGGTATCTTCAAATGCGCCCACTAATTCTCTTTCACCAACCCACTCTTTTTCTGTCATTTCTCAACCGGTAACCACACCACCTGACATTCCACGTATATATATACATACATATATATCCCCACCATTCCCCATCATCCCCAGCACCCACCAAATGAGCCAACTCAAACCATACCCAACCTCACCGGAAAACCACCACCCACCACCACCACCACTGGACGGAATAGCAGCAGTAGTTGGCTACCATGTATTATTTGGCAACCAAAATGAAGAACAACAAGCTACTAAGTTGATGTCAAATCAAACTCTGAGAATCAAGAATGGAATTAAGAGTAGCAGTAGCACTAGTTCATCATCAAATGAAGAAGACGGAGTGATGATAAACAACAATAAGAACTATAGAGGAGTGAGAAAGAGGCCATGGGGAAGATGGTCAGCAGAGATACGTGACCGTGTTGGCCGGTGCCGGCACTGGCTCGGCACTTTTGACACCGCCGAGGACGCCGCCAAAGCCTACGACGCCGCCGCCCGGAGACTTAGAGGCTCCAAAGCTCGTACTAACTTCCCTTCTTCTCTCATCATCCCAATTCCAATCCCATCTACTCTTATTTCCAACACCACTAGTGCTAGTAAACTTAGTAAGAAGAAATGCACTAGAGTGAATTCATTGTCACAGTTGTGCATTTCTTCATCTTCTTCTTCTTCTTGTGTTGAGGGTTTGAAGGGGAGACAAGGAGGGCACTTGGTGAACCATGCATGACTTTGTGTTTATATAGTGGTAGTAAAAGTAGTAGTAATTTAAGACAATATGAGTTGGAGAGTTCTGTTCTTCTTTGGCTGATCACTTTGTTTTTGGTGGTAATGTTTTCCATTTCATCTTTTGGTGATCTTTTGCCTGTGACAAGTGCATCAAAGTGATCAGTTCATTGTCAAAGTTGGGGGTTTGAAAGGGAGACAAGAGCCATGGTCAACCATGCATGACTTTGCAAGTGTTTTCCTTTTACTTTTATGCATGGATTTTGCATGTGGAACTTGTGTTTTTGGTGTTGTTTCTGTATGTGTGTCTTTAGTGTTTCTTTTTTCATTAATTTGCATGTAATCCCATGGTTTAAGTGTGTCCTAGATGGAGTTCATTGTGCAACTTGTGTGTGTTTCTTTCTTCTTGTGATACTAATTTGACATGGATGACTTTGGACAGTGTTCTTCTTTGTCTCTTAGTGTTGTGATGTTCTCTCACTTTAGATTATATGTCTCCATTTGTGTGTGTGTGTGTGTGTGCATTTTGATTAATGAGGCACAGGAGGAATGCTTTGGTATATGATGTTTTGTCTTCTTTAGAATTGTGAACTTTACGAGGTTAATTGTAATCAACTCTTTAATTTTTTGTTAGCAGTTAATAAATTATGTTTTTTATTAGCAGTTAATATATTAATTTGATTATATTATTGATCATATGATTTTTAACCTAATTAACTACAGATAGTGTTTAACACCATCATGGGAATTTTATGTGTTTTGAGGCCAAAAGAAATTATTTAGGGAATCTCATGGCCATCATGGATACAATGAAAGTCTCAGTTGTCTTTATTTTTTGAAGGGCTGCGTAACTTGTTTGTTGCTTGTTTTGCTCTCTGTGACATATGTTTTTATGTATATTTTCAGTCTTCACAGGTAGTGAATTGTTTTTATTGTATTTTTTTAAATGAATGTGGTCTATTTATTTTCCTTTAAAAAAATAAATAAATAATTAGTGTGATTAAAATTATTTGAAGGGTAAGTAGAAATATTTGATCATCAAATACATAATTAGTGTCAAAAATATATGAAAAGTTATGTTTAGCCGCATCGTCAACTTATTATTAATTGAAACAAATTATATTATCCGGTTCTATTTATGTTAAGATGGCAAAAAATCTTGTTTTATTTATTTTTTAGTTTATATATATATATTGATTTAAATATTATTTAAATTAATTTCATAATAATATTTATTTCAAAACTTCATAGATGATGAGGTTCTTTTAAGGACATAGTTTTTAATTTCATTTTTTCATAAAATGAGAGTACATATGTGATTTATTTCTCAACACATTTTTTGATATTTTTGGTTTGATTTGTGCATTTTATTTAAAAATAAAAATAAAAAATAAATCAACTAATTTATTGATTTCAAACTATTGAACACGTACATTAAAGTGGAAAAGAAAAATAAAAGATAAAGAGTACTGTGAAATAAATGTTGGGAGAAGAAAGGCTTGATGAGGGTGGAAAGTCTCAAAGATTTCTCATGATCTTTTCATTTCTACAACAAATGATTCCCTTTATTTAAAATCCATTATCATCCCACAATAAAACAAGCAAAACACTTTCTCAAATTATAATAAAAATCACAATATTCACAACTCATCAATCACACTTTATTTTGTATATATATATATATATATATATATATATACATGCAACTATTAAAGAAAGAAAAAAAAAAGATGATTTGATACAAGTATTAACAGTGTGTGTGAAATGTGAATGATGAAAGCATAGCCTCATTGCTTAAACAAAGAATGAAGTGATGTGAAGGTCTTGCTTGTACGTGTCGTTTGTTGTGATCTTGAAGTACTTGTAGTAAAATTTGTGAAAAGAATTGAGAGTATCTTTGAGACAAGACTTGGGACTTCATAGGGAGACAAGAGCTATGTATATGTAGATTTAATAGACTCTTTTTTTTTAATGCCTTTATCTCATATATATCATATCTTGTACATGTTGATGTTCAATGATGGTTTGATGGGTGGAAAGGATGGTTAGGGTTTGTATATGGATAATAGGTTGGTAGCTTAAAGTAATGGTATTTAAATCATAGAATGATGATGGGCTATGCATGCATTTAGTAATGGTATTTTTATTCAAACTTGAACTTTAAATGTTGATTATTTACGTAAAAGTATGAATGATGTAGATGTCATGTCACTCTTTGAAAAGAGAGGGAAAAACTTGTATTTTTATTGCTTTTAATTTTTTTTTCTATTTTTGATAACGTGATAGGTTACAACACACAGCTTAAATCCCACTTTTGTTTTATAAGGAAATCAAACTCTTGACTAATTTGAATCCTACCCATGTTGTATAAGTAATCAAACTTTTGACAATTAGTGTGAGAATTAATGATACTATCACTCATTTATGTATTAAGGTTCTTATTTGTAGTTATTTGATTAAATTTAATATATATATAAAGTAGATAATTACTGGTTAGTCCACTGGTAGTTACATGTATTGAGTGGGCAAAAGCATAATATCAACACTTTTGTCAAAATACTATTTCAGTAATATAGTAAGAATTATTAATGATATTGTAACAGTATTGTTTATCTACTATTCTAAGTTTAGATTATGTTTATAGTATTATTTTAAATAGATCTGATTATGTGAGAGGTATTATATCTTTTTCATTCAGGATTGTATGATAAAAAAATTTTAAATTTATAAAAAAAATATTAAGGTATATTTGAATTTGTGATTTTGATAGTACTTGCCTTTTTTAAAAAAAAATTAATCCTACTGTAATAACAATGTTATGGGTTTTAATTTGACTCAGATTTTTATTTTTATTTTAAATTAATTATTTTCATAATTTAAAAAATAAATAGAGATTATAAAATCAAGTAAATAAAGAAAGCATCATAAGTTGATATGGCAATTTATATCAAATCAATAATTTTGAAAAACTTAAAAGGCAGATGGTAATATGTGGCAGTTGATGTGACAAGAGTAATAGAAGCACGTAATAATACATCATCAGTGAAAATTAACAGCACCATCATCATTGAACATGAAGTACATACATATTAAGCAAATTGTTTATTACTTTTTAGATTCAAGGACAAAATGGCATCATAATTTTTAAGAGGTGCAAGTTTCACTTCACATTTGCTGCACTATTTCATATCCTCTTGTAATCCAATTTTGAGAAAGAAAAATTATTGTTTATCTTTCAGGAATTTTAAAATTTTTTAAAAACTCGTTCTAATTTTTGCACGTCCTGAACAGCCCCTCCATTATAATTTACTTCATTTTTTATTTCTTATCAGTTACTTCAAATGGGTTTGGAAAACATTGTCTATAAAATAAAGGGGTTTTTAGGTATTTCGAAATTAACAGCGTGTTTTTGGTTATATGGGTTTTTTTTTTTGACAATTTTCACTTTTGAGAATTGCATCGTATTTTTATAACATATATATATATATAAAGGCGAACAAAGCACCACTAAATAAGTGTGCACAAGTGAAATTCTTTGGAAAAATTTGATTGATTTTATCAACTAGGAGCATACTCAACCATCACTCGTCCTCACACTTTCTACGGGATGAATTTAAAGTTAGAGCAACTTTAATAGGTTAATGACTCCACTCATTGAGCAGAAATATTAACCATCTTCCCATTATTGGCGTTCAATGACCATTGAGCGCTCAATTGTTGAGCCCCTATTCTTTTTAAAATTTGGGCCCTCATTACTTAAAATTTTTTTTAAAATTCAAAAAAAATTGCAACTGCTCTTTTAATTTTTTGAATTTTTGAATTTTTATTTTACTTCCATAAAATATACTTACATTCAATTTACAAAATACTTACATTCTTCTTCACTTCCATCGTGGAAGGTGATTTAATGAGTAAGAGTTTAATGGATTGATTATGGATCTCATTTTATAGTATAACTATTATGAAAAATAGTTTAATGAGTTGATGAGGTGCCATGGATATCATACTCTAAGATAGTATAACAATTAAAATTACCCGTATATCTCATACCAAGTAAAAGATATCATATATTATTAAGCGAAATATATATCATTGTAAGAAAAAAAATTAATTTTTCCCTTTTTGAAGTTCATATCCACCCCAATTCCTATTTTCTTTACTTTTAATATCCCTAAAATCTTCATGCCATAAAACGTTATTTTTAATAATTTTTTTAAAATATAATTAATATATTTAAATATCACTATTCTAATCTAATTTGTTTCAAATTTCTTTCCTTTTACACATGTGAGCTTGTCCTATAATTTCTCTTAGGCTTTGGAGAGTTCTTTTTGTACTTTATAATCCAAAGTCTAGTTGGACAAACGTCTCTAAGTCCTAATCACTTGTTCATTTAAATGGGTCTCATAAATTAAGTCGCTACTAAGTTCATCGAAGAAGAAAATGGATTAAAAAAAAGAAAAGAAAAATGGGAAATAGTAATTTTCATAATTAAATGTTTTTTGGGCATATAAAAAAGTCAATTAGGCAAATTTGTTTCGCTCGATTTCGGGAATTTTTTTTATAATTTTGGGTTGTATTAAAATGATATTATATATAGACAAACAATTAAAGATATAGAAAAGATTTTTAATCAACCCCATTATAACCTCATACATACAATATTTTGAGAAAATGAGCAAAGTATTTATAAATAAAACAAAATCTAGTAAAAAAAATATATATGTAGTAGGGATATAAAAAACAAAATAAATGTAAGTATTAAATATAATAATATATTTCATAACCTTTTCAACAATTTATTGAAAAATTAAGAGCACTACCATATTATTAATATTCAGACCACTAAATCTCACAAGCAATGAATTGGTATTAAACTATATTGTTCTTTCTATTTAAAGTTTTGCAATCCAAAATTTTAAACACTCGGTGTGTTTAAGTGAGGAGAAATAATCATAAAGTGGACTGACTTCTGATATTTTTTTTCTCTGAAGGGGGAAGTGATAACTTCTCACATTTTAGATTGAAGTTCGGTATTTTTTACACCAAAGAGAGGAAGTGAGTTTCTTATAAAGCCCACTTCTCTCACTTCTAAAGACCTTTCAGAAGTGATACTACTTATATCGAAATGAACACCAGAAATGAAAAAATATGTACTTCATAGAAGAGACATTTCCTGCAAAATAAACATAGAAAGTGGGGAAGTCATATCACTTTCATCACTTCCCATCATTTTTAAAAAGTGGCACTTCCCTCGCTTCCTCACTTCCTCCCACTTATACCAAAATCAACCCCCTTCAATATACGGAGTTCCAACACCTCTCATTCTTTTATATCCAATATTTATTTTACTTGAACATAAACCAATACAATAATGAATAATCGCCTTCAAGTGTGTGTGTATATATATATATATATATATATGGTGATAATAATTATAGACATAAGCGTGTTTAATGAGAGACGACCCTGTCCAAAGATACAGAAGGGAAGGCCCAATGGAATAATCTGATTCTTCTTGACTATGAAGCCAAGTCAGAGTGTGGCAAATCTGAATACCATTTTTTTTTTCTTGGCCTGATTGAGTTGAACTTCAAAGTCAGAGCTTCATGAATGCACATCCAATTGCATTTGCACAAAAAATGAAATAAAATAGAATAAAACTTATATATAATAATGCTTTTTTTCTATTGGAAAAATTATTCCATAACAGCCATATATTCCTCATGACATGCTCTTATATACATGATTATTCACTATACATTAATTCCGTACAATTTTTAATTTTTTTATTTGGAAAAAAAATAAAATAACAACTCGTAAGAAGTAATCTAAATTTCTAAATTTCTAATATGTGTTGTTTTTTCAACTCCGCAAATAATTAACTGAAAGAGTAGAAGAAGAAGAGATCGATACATCATTCCAAGAATTGCGGAGCGGGAAAGGGATTTTAGAACTAGCAAAACAATGATGACCATGAGCATTATCCCCAGAACGGTGAAGTGCGCAACTACAATTTCGGTGATACGGTCTCCGCCGAATCTCATCATTGAATTGGGAGAGACAACCATCGAGAACACACCGAAGCAATCCTTGCACTGCTTCCATGGTCACTTATTCACCTTCTTCACTCTCCTATCTCTCTATTGTTCTCTAACTCACACCTTCATATATATATATATATATATATATATATATAATGAAGTGGGCTAGTCTAAAAATGCAAGCGAGACTAGGGTGAAGTTTGTTCCGGGAAGGAACAGGCAAAGGTTTAAAAAGTAGTATTTTTTTTTATTTGGAGTTTTGTGAGTTTGGAAGTCAAAGCTTTGGATTATTGAAGCTAAGTCAAGAGTGATGCAAATTTGAACATTGATATTCTAATAATAACTCCATACAACTCGCTGGAATGATAAAGTTAGGTTTGGGGTTTAGTGAGCTTCCCTTTTATTGTTGTATTTCTCTTGAGAACAAGACTCATTGGATCTTTTATTATTTGCCACGTTTTCTCTTTATTGGTCACCCAATTTCATTGTCTCCATTTCCTTTCCAAATTAAAAAAATAAAATAAAAATTGAATTATAAAAATATATATGTTTGGCACCTCATTATTATCAACTCTTACCAACCTTATCTATCTAATCCAATGAATGTTATTGGCAATTTAATTACACAAATGCCTATTAACATTCCACTTTTTAAAATCTATCTAAAATGATTTGAAAATATTTATTTTGGATGAAACATTGTTTTAAAAAATATATGTGCTATCAAAAACAATGTGACAAATATATGTTTGATATAGACTAATAAGTAAGAAGTGTATAATATAGATAAGTTGTTTCACAATTAAAGCTTGTTCCTACTAAATCAAAGACTAATAAATCATTATTTTTATGTCTTTTTATTGTGTTATTTTTATAGTGAGAAAGAGTGTAAAATGGAGAGAAAATGGTATTTAAAAAAAGGGTGGAAGTTCTTCAATATTATTTAAAAAATAATATTTTTTGACTTAGTACCAATGGGCACATGATCCATGTTTAATATAAATATAATTAGTTGAAAATTATTAAAGAACACTCTTTATTCAAATCACGCTCCAAACTATGTTTTAATAAAAAGATTCCAACACAATTTTCATGGATTTTTTTTAAATAAATGTCTATAATGTGATTTCTAAAGTTATTACATAAATGTGATTCATCTTAACATATGAACATATTCAATCAATTATAAATTATAGAGAGAAAATAAATTAATAGAATTCAAAGGTTTTATGAGGGTATGCGTGTTTTTGTGTGTGTGTATATATATATATGATTTAAATCATCTAAGTAAGTACGTTGATTACTATTCACTAGGAATATTAATTGAAAGCCGTTCGATCATAATCAAATGGCTATTATTTATATGAATACTGTATAAAATATTGTATATCGTTTTTACTAGTTTTGTACTGTTTGATACTATTTATCACTGTACATAACCGCCAATGACTATTGTAACGTTTCTAGATTTTATAATGGGTTCTCATATATATATATATATATATATATATACACACCAACTTAAAAGGTGGTTTGAGTCAAGTTTAATTCATTAGCAGTTGTTTAGAATTGAATCAATAAAAAAAATCACAGATTATATACATTGGATGGAAAATTATATTAAAGAATCTCACCCAAGTTGGACTTGGGAGATGGTGGTAAACAGAAGCTCATAATTAATTAATTATTTATTTATTTAAAATTTAATTTAAGTTAAAATAGCATAATTTGAGTATAGTTACAATTACACTTAGGGGCTGTTTAGTTTGCTGTAAGTAGCTGTGATGTAAGTGACTGTTTGGTTTGATGTAAAAGCTCCACTTACATGAGTGGACTCACATCTCACTCACTTTTACAGCATTTCAACTTACATCAAAATTTGCTGTAAGTTGAAATGCAGTAAAGTAAGTGGTATCTACTCATCACCATTTTATCTTAAATATAATTGTAAAAATATTTAATAAATTAAATTATCATTAAAATTAACTATAAAAATATTTTTAAGTAATAAATTTTAAAAAAATATTAAATTTAAAATATTTAATACTTTTAAAAAATATTTTTATCATTAAAATATCTTAAATAAATAAATAATTAATTATTATGAAAAATATTAAATAATTAGAACTAATACTAACATCATTAGTAGTATTAACATGATTACAAAAATAGTTATTTATGTTTTATTTAATTTAATATTGTATTTTAAAATACCAATTCTTATTTAATTTATATAGAAAAAATATTTTTATGGCACATACTTAAATTCCATTGCATTTTTTAAATTTAATGAATCACCACTGAATTAATTAAAATTTAAAATTAGTATTAATCCGTTAATATAATCAATAGTTTTTAGGGATAAAATTTAAGCATATTATATAATTAAAAATTAGTGTTAACAATAATAATATTAAATAATTAGTGTTAACAATATGTGATAGAGGTAATCTTACCATTTCATTTACATGGTAATCGTACTCCTTAACTTACATCAAACCAAACACGAGAAAAAGTAAGTACAACATTTCAAATTACAACAAACCAAACAGTTTGTGATGTAAGTTAAAATACAAAGCATTTTCACTTACACCGTAATTTAACTTACATGTAGGGGTTGTTTGGTTGCTCGTATTTCAAATTACAATGTAAATCAAATTACAGTGTAAATCAAATTACTGTATTTTAATTTACATCATGCTTGTTTGGTTGTCTGTAAATGAAAATACCGCATTTACTTTTCAAGTGTTTGGTTTGATGTAAGTTGTGGGTTAAAATCACCATGTAAAGTAAGTGGCGAGATTACTTTTTTTTTTATAATTTTTAAATTTTATATATTTTTTAATATTTCATCTAAAATCTATTTTATTTATTTTTGACAATAGATTTTATTTATTTAAAATATATTTTACTTACGGATTTAAATTAACTAAAATTTCTCAATCAACACCATTTAACCATATAACCATGCAAATATAATTTTCCACAAATAAAAATTTTAAACAACAATTAGATAAAAATCCCTACAATTTCGGCATGATAAAAAAATTATTTTTTTAATTACAAGGGGTTTAATTAGTTGGGATTTCACAAATTTATTTTAAAATGCTTATAATTATATATATTATACTATTTTAATTATTATCATCCTTATTTAACGTAGTAGAAAAAAAATCAAATTTAAATTTAAGCCGGCAGCGGTCGCCGAAGTCCGGTCGGCCGCATGAGTGGTGGCTGGAATTCGGTGGCTCCGACCGCCGAGGCGGTGGCCGGAATACGGATGGCCGGCCGGTGGCGGTCGCAGGACATTGGTCGACCGGCGGCAGTTTTCAGAGTCCGGCCGCCCACCGAGGAGGTCGCCGGAGTCTGACCGGCATGCTCACCGGCGGCGGTGGTCGGAGTCCTGCCGACGGTGGCGGCCGGTGGCAGTAGCCAATTAGTTGAATAGTAGCCTCAATAGTGTTTTACATTACAGCATTTTGAATTACGGCCAAATTGGCCGTAATTCAAAATGCAGCAAAACCTATCAAATCCGTAATTTGAATTACGGCAACTTTGCATTTACGGGTAACCAAACAGTCCATGTTTCCATTTTATCTGTAAATCAAATTACATTACATCTACATACGGGTAACCAAACGGCCCCGTAAATTCATTTACAGACAACTAAACAACCCCTTAGCTTGAGTTTGAGAAAGATTAGTAAATTTCAATCTTAGTTAAATTTAATTTCTATAGTTACCGACTCTATTTAGAAAAACATATATATCAATTTTGAGTGTGGCATTATGATTAGTACGTGATCGTTTGTTTTTTATTTTTAACAATTTTTATAAAAAATAAAAAACTTATAAAATGAATATTATCGGGTCGGGTGAATTAGAGAATAGACAGACATACATTGATATTCCGGCCCTCTTTTTTCATATCTTATTTAAAAAAAAAAATCAGTACCTCTTGTTTATACAAATTATTCAAAATAATTTGAAAATATATCAAAGAAGAAAAAATCATCATTGAGTTTTTTTTCTTTGAAAATCTTAACAATAGCCATGCATTCTTGCCCAATATTTTTGCTTCGAACTCCCCTCAAATGATTGGAACAATCAGTTTGTGTAATTAGTGAAGATCCTGTATTTGAAAGTGTTTCATTTAATATTCGACTCATTTGGTTTGGTCCCACTCTACTCTTATGCAATGCCTCCATCAAACTTCTACATGTCTCACTAATATGGCGGTGAGACCGCATCTTCATCACCTTAGATGGAGTTATTTGTAAAAAATGGTTATGTGCATCATCAAACGTCTTTATGATCCATAGTCCACTTTTCTTTTTTGACACTACTACCCGAGCTTGGCAATTTATCCTTGTATCTCTACGTCTTGGAATAGTTTTTCCTAGTTATCTTTTGTCTGTCATACATTTAGCTCCTTCCTTATCACAAACAAAGTGTCGACAAGTAATTACTTGAGAACTTGATGAACGATACACATGACCCTTTCTTACCCCAAAACCCTTGGACTTTGCATAATCCAAATAATATTGAAATGCTTCATCGTCATCTTTGAACTCCATGCCAACAAATGGGATTCTTGCCTCCAATGTATCTTGTGACGGTGGATTCATTGCCATTTCTTGCCCATCTTGTATTGCCAAGTCATCTCCATCTTCAACTTGTTGGCTATCCAAGAGCTTGGGTGAATTAGAAAATTGTCATGTTTATTTACTGAATTGTCAGCCTTATGATTGAACTTTGAGTCCTTAAATTTTTTAAATCTTGAAGTTCTGAATTATAGGTTTTTGCAGGGAGTACTCTATTGTTCAAACATGACAATTTTCTACCAAATTTTTTTCTTGATGCATGCTTTCTGATCTTTACCATCTATGTCAAATCTTATTTTGTTTCTTCTTTCTACTAAGCTTATCTGGCTCCGGCATTCATCTCATCTCCTACGCACGGCGGATTGAAGCGTATTTTTTCTCAAAGTCCCTCTCGGTTGAAGCCCCTTCCAGATTGAAGCAACCTAAGGCCTCTGTTTTGTTTTCTGTTTTTTTTAATGATTAAACAGAAGCCAGCCGTTAGATGTCAATCTAACGGCTGATGTGTTATATAGGATGAATTCCCTATATATATATATATAGGCAATCATATTATGAGTGCCTATTACTTTTATAAATAATATTATATTAACACATGTTGTATAGCTGGAAATCCTACTTTTTCTTATTTTTTCACTCTATGAAATGAAGGATATTATAAATCATAATATTTGATTGGTGAGTACTCCTTGTCTACGTTATTAAATTTAAAATTTAACAATATTTATAATAACTATTAAATTTATTAATAAAAATTATAATTCATTCCGATACAGCGTCGTTAGAAAGTAAAAAAACTATATAATATTCATAAAAATAATAATTATTTGATTATGATTCAACGACTCTCAATCAATATTTTTAATAAATAATAATCTGTGTATAAGATTTATTGTCTATATATATAGACACATAAAATATTGACCAAATTTTAGAAGATATATTTTTTCGTGTAGTTGTCACACGCCTAGTAATTCTTTTAAAAATCATTAATTGAACATCCAACTTTCCATATAAAATTCCCTGATTTTTGACCACCGGACCAAGTCATTGTTAGCAACTAATATATTTTTCTAAAATAATATTTTGAACTATTATTTATTAGTCCATAAAGTTAGGCTATCTTTGAGCTGCATGCAATTTTCCTTTTTTGAAGTTTAAATTAGTATTTCATGCATTTGTGATGATTTTTGTTTCCAAGTGAAACCGATGCTAATAATTAATATGTTACGGTTATCATAGTAGACACCATTATCAGGCGATCTAATTTTTTATATATCAAATGTCACATGTATCATATAACAAATATTTAATTTTTGAAACATTTTTATGGATGTATCAATAGATATATAAATTACATAAAATTTTATATATCTCCAAATCCGCATGTTTCCCAAGTAATAAGATCAAATACAATTTTCATATTTTCTTAACATAAGATATAAAATCACATTGGCTCATGATATAGAATTTGGGATAAAAAAAATTTATTTTGAAATAAATATTATTTTATGTTGAATAACAAACAAACTTGTCATATTTATCACAATAAAATTAAAAAAAAATAAAACTAGCATTCATGACAAGTTTGTTTGCTATCCTTCTTAGTTTTATTTTTTAATATTCCGTTTTTAATAGATTATTTGAACATGCAAGGTGGGTTGAATCAAGCTTTATTTATCAAAAGAGTGTTTGGAATTGAATCTATAAACAATTAAGAAATAAAATAATAAATACATGGATAACGAGGCAAAAAAATAGTTTTTATTCCAGAAATGAAATACCGCCCACAACAATTATACAAATAAAGTTTGTTTGTGAGGATGGTATTTCATTAAATAATTAAATTGATATTTTTTAATTACAAAATATTTTTGAATAATTTATTATATATTAAAAGTATATTATTTTTTAAAAAAATTAGATGATATAAAATAATTTTAATCCATGTACAAATTTATTTGGAGGAATTTAAACTTTCGGCTTCAGTTAATAAAAGTTATATGATTAAGTATTAAATTAAAAATTTTAAATATCAATATGTAAATAATTACTATATTACAATGATAAAGTTTTAAAAAAAATTTAAAATTTAAACATAGTATGAGGTCTCTAATGAATGTTAAAATTAAAATTTTTGAATATTAATTTATAATATAAATAATAATATTAATAAGGTTTAAAAAACAAATTTAAGGTTTACATGTACTACGAGGAATCCAAATGATATTAAATTAAAAATTTAATTTATTATAACAAATATTTATTAGAGTAATGATATTTGTACAAAATAGATTTACCTAATAGCCTTCCCGAATGAAAGATTTATACAAATTAAATTTGAAGTTTATGAAGGGGAAAAAATGATGTCGATAATAAGTTGGCATCATATTATGTGAGGAACTTATTCAGTACATCTTGTGTGTAAATAATAAATATAGAACCACTCTATTTTTATAATTACAATGATAAGATTTAAAAAAAATTTAATGATAAAAATTATATGAGGGCCTCAAAACTAGTGGTCTAAAGTGGTTGCTTCATTTCATTTGTCTTATTCTTGAGTGGCTCTTGGCTACCAACTTGAATATGAAGGCCAACCTGGAAAATGAGAGAGTTTGAATAAAAATATCAGGCCCACTGTTCAGGTATTAGACCAAAAAACAAAAATAGTCCGTTGAAAAAATATGCCAGTTCTTGGGCATGATGTAGCCGAGTGGTGATCCCACGGACTCGTTCCGTGGGATCACCGACGGAACCGAGACATGGCATCACCACCACCGTTCAATTGGAATCTAGATTAATATTTTTTTTAAATTATAATATATTGTTAAGGGTAATAAGGTAAATTTACCTAATACCCTTTTCTAACTTGATTGTTATCATAAACTTAGAAAATCCCATAATTTTTAATGCCCAAAAAAAAAAAAAACTCATAAAAAAAAAAAAAAAAACCCAAGCCGGAAAACGAATTCAAAACGGGTACCATTGTTATTTCATTGTGCCCGTGCAACCAAAATTTCCACAAACCCCGCAAACCGGAATCCAATCCCCAAAAGCATCGGTGTACGACGTCATTGGCGGCGACCTAAACCCACTCTCACCACCGGCGCGAACCCTGCGCCCCTGCAGCCTAACGCCGGAACAATCCGCAAATTAGAAGGCCTCCCTCCTCCACCACCGAAGAAACCGTCAAAATGGCAGCTCTTAATTATCTCCACCGCACCAAAATGATGATGGACCCCATCTATCCAAGAATAAATAAACCCTATGCAACGCCCCTACATCTCCAATCGGCGATTTTCCGGACCTCGGTGAAGGTGAGCCGTCGGGAAGGCTCCTCACGGTACTTGCCGATGATGAAAATCGCGGTACTCCTTGTAAACTCTAGGGTTCTTCAACACCGACGAGCCATCAAAGAACTCCGGAATCGCTCTCCTCTCCGTCTCATCGATCTCATCCCACTGGAACCAACCTACTGAAAACAACGAAAAAAAAAAAATGAGAAAGAGAGGATGGTGGTGTTAGGTGCTCACTGAAGGAGGCGGGTATGGTGTAGAGCTCGCGGAGAGCTTGGAGCAGGAGACCTCATCATCGTCCTCTTCGTGAGGCGGTGGCGCCATTGGAGAAGAGAAAACAAGATGGGAAAGAGGAATGACGGGACATTGAGAGTAGGTAAATTTACCTCATTACCCTTAACAATATATTATAATTTAAAAAAAACATTAATCTAGATTCCAATCGAACGATGGTGGTGATGCCACGTCTCGATTCCGTCGGTGATCCCACGGAACCGAGTCCGTGGGATTACCACTCTGATGTAGCCTAGACTCCAACCTGGCCTGGGTCGAAAATATGTGTAGATAAAATAAATAAAATTATTATTTATAATTGTTAATTGTTTATAATAAAGTTAACTCTATTTTTAATAAATTTTAATTTTAAAATATTAAATATGGGCATATTTGTGTGGGCTGTGGTCATGATGGACCTTGGACAAAATATGAGCTCGAATAACCGGGCTGGGTGGGTTTGGGCGAGCATGGTACCAATTAACAATAGTATTGGACCGGCCTATAAATCGGCTCGACCCAGCCCATGGACACCTCTAGTCACGGAATTCTCCATCAGCTTCCCCAACTCCGAAAGCTTCAAACCCTAATCCAGGGATCAAACTCGGAAGACGAAAATGGGGAGGAATCAGAAAGGGGGTGTTGGATCTCGGCCGAGATCCGTTTCCGGCCAAAGCCCGAATCCGAATCCGAATCCGACTAAGAAACCCAATAACAGCAGCAGCGTTGGCCGTTTCGTCCGCGGTGGTATGCTCAACGACTGGCAACCCAGCTCTTCAGGTAAGCTCCAAAAGCCTTAAACTCACCTCGTTTCCCTTCTTTGAAGGTCTCCCTTTGCAAAACGTAGGGAAACCTCGCCGGAAGGGCAAGGACTTCCGGGCCAGTAGAAACGCGTTTCCCTTCACGTACCCGACCGTTGCCGATGCCGACGATGCTCTGGTGGTCGACGCGGTGGAGGTCCCCGTTGACGGTGAGGAGGAGGAGGAGGAGGAGATCAAGAACAAAAGGAAAAATGATGGTTTTCTTTCAATTGGCGGTCTTAGATTGTATACAGAGGATGTCTCGTCTCCGGATGAGGCTTTGGACGAGGATCAGGAGGAGGAAAGCAGTTGTGAATTAGTTGACGATGCGGAAGAAGATGAAGGTAGCACGGGGGATGATGAATCATCTTCTAGTTTTGATCTTAATGATTCTGATATTGATGATGACGTGGTTGAAGATTATCTGGAAGGGATTGGTGGAAGCTCTGAGCTTTTGGGGTCTGAGTGGTTGGCTGGCCGGAGTTTGGAGGAGTATGATGAGGACGGGGTTTTGAAAAGTAGGAGTAATAGTGATGAGGATGATGGAAAAATTGGTGGTTCTGCTCTGATGAATGCGTCCAGGGAGTATGGTATGAAGCAGGGTAGGCCAAGAAAGGTGAAAGAGAAGAAGCAAAAGAGTGTGGGTGTTTCTACCATTATGGATGCTGAAATTTCGGCATTTTATGATGATTTGCTAACAACCGATTTAAGAAGAGGTGCAGGGCCCATCCCTGATGCTGAGATTTCCAAATTGTATGATGCTTTTCTTATGAAAGATTCAAGAAGGGGTGCAAGGCATAGAAAGTTGGTTTCTTCTCATGTTGCACAGTCATGGCCCGGTGAGGCTCAAATGAGCAAAAGATACAAGAATGTTATAGGTGAGTTGGAGTGCATATATTTGTTTGTGCCCTTCCATTTCGATATTAAATTTCATGCGTTTTTTCTTGTGTTGCACGAGCTTTGTTTTGGTAATGTGGATGATAACTCACTCTTGACTTTCGTGTGGGAAAGGCAGGAGAAAATGCTCTCTCTATTTTTATCAAAAACTTTAAGCGAAAGATTTTATTTTGAGTTAAAGTCATTTGTTAGATTTTCTACCATTTGACAAGAATTATGGGTTTGGGAGTGTCATCCCCTGTCATTGAATCTAGTTAAAAATTATATTGCGGATAAATGGGAGGTATAGATGGTGAGAAAGTGAATTATGATCCATCTTAAATTCTATGGTAAAGCAGCATGTATCTAGTTTTTGTTGCACCTGCTTCATGACTCTTTAGATATTTGTCGCTTCATGGAGAAACTTCTTTGTATGGTAAATAATTTCTGCAATTCATGTTGAAGTGGGTGGCTGGATATTACAAACCAAGATTGTCTTTCCCTTGGTTCAAGATAGGCCATGTGGAGGGTTATATATTTTTTTTATATTATAATTTGGATCATCTAGTTCATATTTTGCACCAATTAACTCTACCCTTGAGAAGATTTATTCCCTAGGAATGAGGGTAAGTTATCCGCCTGCTACAATGCTTGCATTCACTTACATTAGGCTGAGCACATAACACAATTGTTCTTTGAAGAGGATCAATGTGTGTTATTTAGCTAACCATAATTTTATCTTTAATGGTATGATTCAAACTTTTATATAACTGCTACCATAGTCTTTCCCGCTGAAGTTCTTACAAATGCTCTGTCGTGGGATGAGTCTTTGATGGCATAGGTGGAAAGAAGAAATACCGGAAAGAACTTATTGCTGTAAAGCGTCGGGAACGCATGCTGAATCGGGGTGTTGACTTAGATGAAATCAATTCGGTAGGGCTGTTTCGTAGTCTCATTGTTCTCAAAATTAGACGCGCTGGTTTATACTTGATTTATTAGACATCCCTGACTTTGTAATATTTAAGTGCAGAAGCTGAGAGAAATGGTAGTTGATGAGCTTGATACACTATCTTTTGCACCAATGCATTCCCGTGACTGCACACAGGTATGTTTCTCATGCTCATCTGTTTGGATACACTCATACACATACTTGTAAAGTTCCTGCAAGTGTATGTTACATGCTATATAAGGAAAATTTGTGAACAGGAAAGTTTATAAAAGTTTATGCATATAAAAAAATGGAAATAGCTATTAGAAGTATAAATTGACCAATAGAATTTTAAGCTATGAAAGTTGTGCACTTCAAGATTTGTATTGGGTGCATAATAAGTTAGAGGTTAAAGGCTGTTGAGAAAATCTATAAACTCATCAAAATCTCAGGAAGGAAGAGTAGAATTGCAGTGCATGGGGCCATGGGCATGCAATAAAATTAAGTTGAAAGATTTTGTTGTTATGAGAATACAGAAGAATGATGAAAGGTTTTCTTTTCATGGCTAATTTGTTAAAAATGAGTGCACTTCGTATGATTTTGGAAGTGATATATAGGTTTCTCTGCTTTCTGTAGTCTTTCATTAACTGTCCTCTCTTGCAGATGTCTTTAGTGCTTCCTTGACATCATAAGGATTTTCTCTGGATTTTCTTTGGATTTCTTTGCTTTTTGCAAAACCTGTGTATTCATTTCTTATGAATTTTCTTCCTGATTCTCTTGGGGTACCCGCAAATGATATGCCGTTTCACTTATCTGTTCTTTGTAAATAAAAAAGGTATTTGCATTATTTGTATGATGGCCTATTTTAAGAGGAAGAGTTCTTAACTTGAAGTTATTTTTTCTTAAAGATCTTATGGTTATATTTTTGTTGATTTTTTGGCTTGTTAGGTTCAACGACTAGCATCCATTTATCATCTGCGTAGTGGTTGTCAAGGTTCAGGCAAGAAGAGGTATCTCTTTTTCGTGCTATCATATTTTCCATCCCCAATGTATTGTCCATCAGAAAATTTTAATTGTAAGAGAGCAAAAAATAAAAAAAAAAAACCCTGAAAAATGCAGTGCATGAGAACAGTCAAACCATAGAAAGTATGGATCTAGTCATCGTTCATTGTGATTTGCTTATAACTGTAGGTTAGGTGTTTTTTAATCTTTGGTTGAAAGGCATATGACACAGCAACTATGTGAAGAATAGCTCATGACAGAAGTACATATTGATAGAATGGGAAAACCAATGAATTTTCTTCTCTAGGGTTCGCATTTATTTTTTTCTGGTAAACATCCCACATAGCAGTAGTCAGTGGAAGTAAAACATACACTCCTTTAAACCATCTCCAGTTTCACCAGGCTTATGCATAATGCATTCTTTGCAACAAGATAAGACACCAAAGTTGTTTTATGGTTTTTCCAATAATAGTTTAGTCATAAAAGGAAAACTTCCATGTGAGACAAGGCGTGCTTTGTCTACTTGAGCTGCAGAATGATGATTTTTCTCCTAATGAGACTGATCTTTCCAGATTTGTTGTTGTTACACGAACTGTCCACACATGTTTGCCATCTTCTACTGACAGAGTTCGTCTTGAAAAGGTAAGCCTTTCTTTAGGAACATATGCTTGCCTAATTGCTGCTTGAACACATGTTCTAGATGTAGATTGGCTGGTTGAGTCAAGCTTTTTGTTCTTTTCACGTGTGGTGTCCTTGCTCTGACTTTATGATTTATTTATTTATTTGTTCTGCTTTTCCGGCTCATCTTATGAATGTTTCCATGTTGGTGTTTGATATTTTATTTCACTAGTTGTTATGGAGGCCTTTCTTTGTATGTATGTTGATCCAAGTATTTAGTGCTACTGCTGTTATGAGCATACATTTCTTGATTTGTCCGTGTAAGATGTGTGCATTTACATATGAGAACAGTATGGTTCCATCTTTGCGTTATGATTTACATACCAGCAGTTCTTTAACAGGAAATGAAGTGCTTCATTTTCTTACACTACTATGCAAAATCTTTACCTGCCTGTCTAATTTATTTCACATTTTATTAAAGTATATTATTCTACTTAAAAGCAATTGATGTTAAGTAATGGTCTGCTTGTACTAAAAAAAAAAAAAGTAATGGTCTGCCGGTGCATGACTTTGGGCATGACTTTTGGTGGCATGTTTTAAAATTTGTTAATTCTTCCTGATCTATCTTGTCAGCTGCGGGTGATGTTAGACAAGGGTAAAACAATGATATGAGATACGTTTAGTTAGACATGTTGCCTGTAGGGTGTTTGAAAATTCCAAGGATTTATAGAGTATGCTTGGGAAAAGACCTCATGGTCCTTTCTTCTATAAAGTATATTGATAAAGTTATCGACTTATTATTATTATTATTTATTATGTTTAATAACATATCTGATAAAGTTAGCTTGTTTACATATATCAATTTTCATGTTGATTTTGATACTTCCGCTAATGTTAAGTTTTCTTGTGGGATTTCAGCTTCTGGGAGCTGGGATTGAGGATGAAGATTTTACTGTCAATGATATTAAGTCCATCCCTCAAAAGTTATCAAGGAAAACAACCAGTAAGTCTCTTTCTAGAATACACTCTTCCGCATCGCCTAAGCTAAGAAAAAATGAAGCCAGTGGGAGCAAGAAACAAGCAAGCAAGAAGAGCTCATTATCAGAGCGACCAGTTTCCTTCGTTTCATATGGTTCCATGCAACCTGATCAAACCCCAGAGCCGATAATCACAGACTCGAGCGAAATCAGCACAAGAGAAACAATAGTTCATAGTTGTCCCCCAAAGATGGGGGCATTCGAGGTGCACACAAAGGGATTTGGCTCAAAAATGATGGCCAAAATGGGATTCATTGAAGGAGGTGGTTTGGGTAAAGATGGTAAAGGAATGGTGCAGCCGATAGAGCCTACCAGACGGCCGAAATCACTTGGATTAGGTGTCGAATTTACAGAGAGGATACACAAGATGTGAGAACACCGCACTTGGAAGTGCAATGCGTATCATGCCGCGTTCCTTTGAACAGCATACAAAGGCCTTCGGATCGGACGAAGATGAGTTTCATTTCAGGGATTGGAAGAGATAACCACCCCTTTGACTGCTGTAAAATTGCGGAAATCACGAGGTTTGGGTGCTGCTTAATCATGATAGTTGTGGCTTATAGTCTGAGCTCCAAATGTTGACCATGAGATAAGATTTAGCAGCTTAAAGTCAATATCCTGTCTTTGTGATATCCATCTACGTCAATCTCATCCTTGTTCATGTGATTTTGGGACTTCATATCTATTGAGATTGGGGGCGATTCAGCGCAGGCATGGGAAATGTAGACTGGTCACCAGTTAATTTTCTTGATTGTTCACCAGTCGTTACGTGGTAAAGTTACATTTTCTGAACAAATCTAAAAGTAAAAATTTCTTTGGATTCTTGTGACTTTTCTGTATAAATTCTCAATTGTTTTAAACTTAAAACTACAATGAATGACGATATGTTAAAAATATCATAATAAACATAGATTTTAAAATCATGTTATAAAGTAAAAACATGAATAGTGTGCTGTCTTCGTTGCTATTTAATTATTTTTTTTTAATTATTTCGCAAATGTAATGAAGTTCGTTGCTTTAATTTTGTTAAAATGTTCCTTTTATTTTAATTCTTTAATCAAAAGTAGTGGTAAATGCTTTCTTTTTTTTTTTTTAAGTTCATTAAAAAATTAAATACTTTCTGGAAAATGACAAATAAATAGTGATAGGAGTGTTATAAAGGGGGAAAAAAAGACTATAACAAGTGTTTGTTGAGTTCCATGCTTGTGCAAATTTATAACTTCATTAAAAATAATAATGTGATAGAGATGGGTACTACATGATATGAAAGCAGGGCAAATTAGTTATGATATTACAAGAAAAGGAGCACTAATATAATTTTAGGAAAAAACACTTTAAATAGCCATATAATAATTATTAAAAATAACTGAAAAACAAAAAGAAAAAACATTTCAACGTTTTAATGCAAAATTTTCAATACAAATTATATAATACGATGACGTCACTTATCTACTTTCCTCAAAAAGCTAACTCAACATAAAAAATAAGCACCTTTCCCCCCCCAAATCTTAACTATACTCCTTTTTAAAATAACTTAAAAGATAATTTTTAAAAAAATAAAATTTTATTAACATCTTCCCAATTTCGCACCCGGGTTCAATGAAATGATGAACTTGTTCTGCATTAATATTTCTACAAATTTAAAAGTTACACCCAAAATAAATAAATAAAAAATCTAGATAGTAAACAGTGGTTGATCATCAAGAATTTCGAATGACAACAGTATTTAAAATAAATACAATTTAAAGTTATCAAGTATAGATTGTGATTCACCTTGATTTATACAAAAATTACCCCCCGGGTCCCCTCGTGCGAGGAGACGCGAGTTCAATCCCCCCGAACCGCGCTCCCCCGTTCCAAAAGGGGGGTGAGGACGTTGTAGGCAATCCCCCCGCCACGCGTACGCCCCTGAGAGTTGGCGCTTATCGCCCTATCTCAAAAAAACCAAAAAAACCAAAGGGCTTGTAGTCCAGCGGTACCTCGGGTCCCCTCATGGGAGGAGACGCGAGTTCATTCCCCGCGAACCGCGCTCCCCCGTTCCAAGAAGGTGCCCGCCACGCGTACGCCTCTGAGAGTTGACGCTTGTCGCCCTATCTCAAAAAAAAAAATTACAAATAATTATATAGACTGTGTATATATATATATATATAGAATTAAAATGCTTCACTAGTGTTTACATATAAAAAAAATTGATAATCCCTATTCAGGATGCAAGAGAACTTGGCTGGAGATTTACATAATACTTATTCAAGATACAAGAGAGAGAGAGACATTGAAGAGTCTCCGCATCAGTAACATCCACAGGAAGTCAAGAAGGTGAGTTTTTAGGGATGAGATCGTGTGTCAATCATTAGTTGGTAATTTAATTAAACATTTTTTATTTTTATATTATTTTTCTCAGCCCATTTAATTAACTTTATTTTTTTTTGGATAAAATAGATAAATCATCTTTATTAAAGATAAAAGGAAGTACAACAAAAGTTTTACACATAAGATAAGCAAATGATAAACAACTAGTATAATGGCGTGTTCATTTAGGCGTAAGTGGGAGGAAGTCAGAAAGTGGGGGAAGTGGCACTTCCTTGAAGTGCCCTGAAGTGGTGGAAGTGATATGACTTCCGCTATTTCTTGTGTTCATTTTCCAGGAAGTGTTTTCATGAAGTATTCATTTTTCCACTTCTGGTGTTCATTTTGGTATAAGTGGTGTAATTTCTGAAGGGTCTTTGGAAGTGGAGGAAGTGAGCTTTATAAAAAACTCACTTCCCCCACTTCGGTGAAAAAAGTACCGAAGTGGGTTTTAACTAAAACCCACTTCAGAGGAAAAGAACATCAAAAGTGAAGGAAGTCAGTCCACTTCCCTCCACTTCTGCCCACTTACGCTCAAATGAACACGCGAGACAAAGAAGTGCATTAGGTGTAAAACAAAGAGAAACAAAGAATACAATCCACCTACAACAATCTAGATGCTTCTCCTAGAAAATAAGAATCTCTTTAGTAGAACTTCGGTGAAGTGAGAACTCCAATTAGATTGGGTTACTGCTATCAGACATTACTTTGTGACTACACAGTTCACCTTCTCTAGGATTTACAAGCTCAAGATTTCTCTTTATTGTGTCAGCTAACTTCTTCAACTTTTGCCATTTTGACTCAAGGACTGCAAAAACCCATAAAACAAGCATGTACATGCATGTTTTTTTTTTTCTAGCGACACATACCAAAGAGTAGCTCTGCTTAGAATATTCCAAGTTTCTTTAGGCTTTGCTTGGATGGAAGTATTGGAGGGTTTCATAAAGTAAAGTAAGGTAAGTTAAAGTAAAGGAAGGTAGAAGAATGTTTTCAACCATACTTTGCTTGGATAGAATGTAATGTAATTGGATGTTTTGAAATCTTATTGTGCTTGGTTAGAAGGTTAGTGGATGTAAGGTTACATAGTATATTACTAAATTGCCCTTGTGATTAATAAACAAAGAAAAACAATGTTATTATATTTCATTTTCAATAATAAAATTAATTAAACAATATCATTAATAGTTTAAGTAATATTTCTCAATTTATAAAATTCTATATTTCTTTATCATTATTATTATTATTATTATTATTATTATTATTATTATTAAGTGAGAAAGAGATTATAATGAAAAATAGAAATTTAATAAAGTGTGGAATTATGTGAAACCCATAAGTGCATTTTGGTAAAAAAAAATACCAACTCTAAAACTTTCCCAACTCTCCAATTTGGAGGGTTGAGAAACTTGAGAAAAGTGGAGGTTTTAAAACCTCCACTAACCCCTCCCAACCTTTACCTCCCCTAAAACCCTCTATCAAAGCAAAGCAAGGGTTTTAAAAACCCTTCCTTTACTTTACCTCCAAAAATCTCCATCCAAGCAATACGTTAGGCCGCCCTCTACAATGGGCACTGAATCAAGACTTCAATCAAAGTGGTGATAGATATGCATTTCAAAGGGACAGTGGAGGAATAAGTGATTTACTTATTGAATAGCGGCGTAATAGAGCATACAAGTGACATTTAGGGGCCGTTTGGTTCGCGGTAATGTGAAAACATTACCGGGAATCTGGGGTAATGTGAAAACATTACCATATTTGGTTACTATAGCAATGGTAATGTGAATGGTAATGCGAGATTACCAATAGTGAAATATTACCAGATGATGTGGTAATATGATTACCACCAAAATCTGTGGTAATCCAGATTACCAGGTTGGTGGTAATCTGAAATTTTTGTTTTTTCCAATTATACCCCCACTTATTTAATCTAATTTCATATTACTTATTATCAAAACCCTAGTTTTGTTCCATTTTTATTAAAATATTTATAACATTATATATATATATATATTATAATTTAATTATTTATGTATCTAAATAATTTAAATTAAAAGTTTTAACATTTTATATGTAGAGGTATTTGTGTAAATTTATTTAATATATAATGTAATTATATATATAATTTAATTGTTTATTTATCTAAATACTTTAAATTAAAATTTTCAAAATTTTATATATAGGGGTGGTTAGGTAAATATATTTAATAATATTAAATATATTTACCTAACCACCCCTATATATAAAATTTTGAAAATTTTAATTTAAAGTAGTTAGATAAATAAATAATTATATATATATATATATATATATATAATTATATATTATAATTTAATTTTTTATTTATCTAAATATTTTAAATTAAAATTTTTAAAATTTTATATGTAGGGTATTTAGGTAAATTTGACATATTACTGAGGTTATTACCATGACTAACCAAACATGGTAATGAAAGATTACTAGTAATATAAGTTCTCAACCAAACACAGTAATCTCACATTACCACAATATTCCCGGGCATATAGCATTCATGACCCCATTACCATGGTAATCTCATTACTGTGGTAATATATCATTACTGCGAACCAAACGCCCCCTTAAGGGTATGTTACATTTCTTTTTGCAAAATTCTCTAGAGAGAATTTTATTGTCCAAGCTATAGCTAAATAAAAATCTTGGCGTGCATTTCCAGGTGACAATGCTGCATCAACTGGGAGATTATAAAATGATTTTATTGAGAATATTTTGACTTAAGGTAAGACTCTAACATTTAAAATCCTAGAATCTCTATCGACTCAATGAAATTAGATTAATTTCTATGGTTGTTAAATATATATTATTTTAAAAAAAATATATAATAACAAATAAACCGCACGATTCCCCAATGCATTCCTCGTGTTGCCAAAATACAACATGATTTTCTCCTTTTCCAGTTCTCTATATATCTCATCAAACATTCATTTGAGATTATTAAGTTTTTCAAATTCATTTTAAAATATTTTTTTTATTGTCTATTTGAATTTAAATATTTTTGGAAATTATATTTTACAACTTAAATATTATTACCATTAAAAACGAATTTGACATGGGAGGAATTGGGAATTTGATATGGCAGAAAAAAAAATTTAACCAAACATTAATTCAGATGGATCAGCAGTTTTAAGATGCACGTCGCGTCCGGAGAAGAGGAAAAAAGAAATGAAGACATTTTTTAGTATTGCTAAATGAAGAAAACTTACGTTTATATAGCTCTATAAAAATTTTAATAGTCAATAAAGTAATATTTTTAGATGTATTCACCTAGAAAAATAATAACTCATTTTAATCTTACATTCAAATTATAAAAACTTCTAATTGTGATTTAATTGATATTTGTGTGTGTATATATATATACAACAAAATAATTGTGTTTTATTTATTATATCTATATAAAAATTATCATTGTCATGGCTGGTTTACAATTTTAAATAATATCATCTTTTTATTATTATAAAAATATACATAATTACTCAAATGTTCGAGGGTAAAATTGTCTTAAAGTTCATAGTTTTATCTACCTCTTATATGACATCACTGGTGTCAACGGCCTTTGGGTCAATTGGCATTTGGGTCCCCTGTGAGGACACTTCGCAAGTGGCGAGAGTTCGAATCCTCGGGGTGAGGGTGCATGTCTAAGAATTGTCTTCGCAAGTGGCGAGAGTTCGAATCCTCGGGGTGAGGGTGCATGTCTAAGAATTGTGAGCACGAACTGTGGGTGGTACCAGTGCCCATGTGTGCGCGGCCCCACAGGCCGCAGTCGAGGCATGCACACGCCCATGTCTTAGTTTAGCGGGCCCATTAAGGGTTTCGTTCTTCTTGACAAAAAAAAAAACATTTAAAGGTAGCAAATTAAATGTAGTTCCTTAGATGACAATTGCTAAAAAAAATAATAAAAAAATCATGCTCTCCAACTATAAAACAAATGCTGACTTTTTCCCATCCAACTAGACTGTATATCAAAACAACATTATCTTTTAAATACAAAACAATTTACCATTCTAAAAATTCTCTTATCAAGCGTGGAATGATCCTTTCATTGAATGAGTTCTTGGACAAGTGCAAGTTCTCAAGTTCACTCATATTGGACAAAGCTTGACATGCTAGAGATAAATCATTTTTTTAAAAAATACCAAATTAAAGTAGACCTCAAATAATGATAATAAAAGAAAATAATAATTTTAACTTTAAAAGACAAAATAGAATGAGATATATTCTATGTTCAATGTCAGGAAAACATACAAGAAAACCAATATACATACATATATTTACATGCTTTTTCAGCAGCAATCACAGATCAAAACTCTGTGATGAAAATATACATGATTTTGACCAACTCATCCATGATATATATGAGGAAGAATGAACAGTTTCCATGTCCCAGTGCAACAAAGAAAATGAATGCATGTGATCTTGGTGAGTTTGATGTGTTGCCCCTGCAGAAAAAAAAAAAAAAAAAAAAGCCATTAAGGAAGCAGATGCCAAACTGAATCAGTGAATCTGCAAGATTCTGACTACATCAGCCCATTTTTTATTAAGATAAAAAAAATAAAGTAAAAATATGCAAGATGAAAAACTCTAACTTGTCGTAAAATACGTAAATAGTGGATGTTCACTATTACAGTCATCATTACTGTAGCAAATCAGTACAGTAACAAATTGATACTATAGCATCAACTATACTGTAGTAGCCGCCCATATTTATACTATTCCACCTACTAATGTATTTTGGATCTTCGGATCGAATTATTTTCAACCGTCCATTCATTTCTTGAATTGCTATAAATACCATTGCTCTTGTATTGTGAAGATATCGAGAAGAAGAAAAAAATAAGAATTGGAGAAAAAAAAAAAACGAAGGTATTTGGTATATATTTTCTTTTCTTATCTCATATTATAAAAATATTTTTTTATATATTGAAGATGAATTATTAGTTGTTTTTACAATATAATCAACTCCCACACAAAATAAAGGAATTATAGCTCTAAGTACATCATTAATTTTTCTTCCAATGAGATTATATAACCAAGGGATCACATCATTCTCAAAGAGTTTTTCCATGTGTCATTCTAAGGATCAACTGTTCAAGGATGTTAGTAGGCATTTAAACAGAAAATATGAACTGAAAACACTTCATTAAGGTTCAGAAAGGCAATTAAACATATTAAATTCCATAAGCACTGTTTCTATCTAAATGTGTCAAACGCTAATCCAATGGTGATCACATGGCCAACCATTAGAGAGTAGACAGTAAATATAATAGGAACCATTGAGAGAACTTTTCTTGCAAACCTGAATTACAAACAACAAATTTCAAAAGAGGGATATCAGCATAGTATCAAGAAGATCTTTCCAGCATAAAAAGTATGACAAAGCACACCTCAACTAAACAAACATCAAGTAAAGCAAGGCAAGGGAAGGAGTAGACTGACTTGGTCGAAGAGGAACGATCAAGTGCGGTACACGACATCAGTAGGAAGTCCGAGTGTGTAACACAATGCAATGATGCTGGTGGTCCAAAACAACATGATAAATCAAAAACTATTTTGCAGAAAGACATCAAACACCTAATTAGTTAATGGTGGTGGAGAGTGAAATTTTTGGCTTTCTTTATGTTTTTCCATATGTTTTCCCATATTCTTAATAATATAATTGTATTTTAGGTGGTCAGTAGCTTTTTAAAGTAAATTATAAATGGAAAAAAAAAAAGAAAAACAACAACTTAGGTGCTCATAAAAAAAACTTCAAATCAAGGGTCTGTTGGCCTATTGGTATCGGATATTTTGTGAGAGTGTTCGTTTTGAAAAGAAAAAACCCAAAATCGAATCTCATATCTCTCACAAAATGAGGATATATGTATTATTAAACTTACGATTATGCTTTATATCTATGCATGTCTTCAACACGCATTTAAAAAAAAAAACTTCAAACCTAGTTTTTGACTGACAAATGGGAAGTTGCCTTGTGAAACAGGGATTGCAAACCTAGTTTTTTGCTTTCTATGTTTTTCCCCTTGTCTAACATTTAAAACAATTAAATTTGTGAAAAATAATTACTTACTCTGGTCCAAATTATATATAACATTTTAAGTTATGTACAAAGATTAAAGTTACTACTACTAGAACTTCTAAAATTAAAATAAAGTATGATAAGACAATTTTATTTTTTGTTACAATTAATTATTCTTATTAATGCACACTCTTGATTTCAATAAAATTCATTTGGGAAAAATAAAATCCAAAAAATGACAAACCATGTGGACCGGAAGGAGTGTTGTTTTCTAATCTTTCAAAATTTACTTGTTTAAGAAAATTATTTGTTATCACCTGCAAACAAAGGAAAGTTGATATATCATTCTTTTTTACTTTTATAAAAATGACAGCCTAAAATTTATTTATTTGTTTTTAAAAACATTTTTTTAAAATTATGTTTTCAACAAATATTTATTCATTTATTTATTTATAATTCTAGAATTTTTATTTTTTATTTATTTATTATGTTTTATCATATTTCTGCAATATAATAACTTGATCAGTATTACTGAGAATGTGATTATTAACTCCATAGGTGGTAATCTCACATTTCTGACGGGATGTAAATTTTTTCATATTATATCTCTTAAATTCATATATTTAATTACTTCTATAATGCCAATGTTTTAAAAACTGAATCGGAATTGCTTCTTGAGTTATTCAATTCTCCTCGGTCTTCACAAGCTTCTCCAGTCCAGACTCCAGAGGTTCTCAGATCCAAATTTTTTCCCTTGGTTTCAGTTATTTTCAACCAAAGTAGACATTGTTACAACTTCAGCAGTGAGGTTTGCAATTGTAAGTATACTCTATTTAATTAATCTTTTGTTTTGTTTTGTTTTATATTGTTTATTATTGAAAAAGAAAAAGGACATGGGTCCACAATGGCCTTTTTGATAGAGCATGATTGCAGTAATGGGATTATTAACAGTAATTGAATTCACTGCACACCTACAAAAGAAAAAAACCTTGGTGGTTTGGTTATAAAGCTTGAAAAGTCTTTCTGCAATTCATTTTTTTGAAAGACTAGGTGTGCTTCTCCATCTCCGATGGATTTGAATGGCTCTACTGACCCCCTTGCATATGTTTTGTTATGATGTTGTTATGTAATATTATGCTGTTCTTATGCTGTTATGAAACAAGAAAACAAAGCTCAAACATCGCCATTATTCTTGTAAGTTATCACTTATCGTGTGTGTGTGAGTGTGTATACATATATGACATTATCAGGTCTGATTGAGATGGGCCATTTGGTCGGACCAATTGACCCGTAACCCAAATATGAGACTAGTTCGCTCCCCATTCTGGTTTTAAAAATATTGTGTAATGTTTCAGCAACTTATTGTGAAACAAGACATATCTTTTATATGAAAATATATTTATTTAAATTTTTTTTCCAAATATAAAGTTAGAGAAAAACATGTAACATAACCTAGCAATATTCTAAATTCTCCTGAGAAATTTTTAATGGGTTGTCATTTTAAGAACAAGAAAAAAAAAAAAAAGCGATGAAGAAGGGTTGTTATTTTCATAGCTCCATCAAAGCTCGGCTTAAACCTAAGCATTGAAAACCCTAAAGAATGGGATAAATAATAATGTGAGCCTTTTAATATGAGGGGCTTTACGAAGATGATGAAACCATAAAAAAAAAAAAATAAGGTGGTGTTTAATACGAGAGAATGAGAAGATGTGGAAATTAGAATTAATGGGGCTTCCCAATCAATGGGCTGTGGTCATTGGGCCTTGTTTGGGCTAAGCTCATAAAAGATCCAAATTTTAATGTTTAAGTTCAATTTTTGGGTTTTTATATAATATTATATCATTAGATATTGTATAGGAACTACTCCGAAAGAGAGACCATCGAAATAAATAATTATTAAAGTAGCTCTCATTTGAAATCATTAACAAAACTAATGCTATATCTCTTTTAACTTATATAATCTCAAGTTTGACAAATATGAACAAACCACTCCAAACATATTTTTATTATTATACTCCAATTATGCATCGAATGGAAGTTAAACTCTTAATCTTCCACATAGAAGTCAACTATATTGCATATTATACTATTACCACAGTGACTATATTTCTTGACCTTTGGAGTTTTTATTTTCAACCAAAAATAAAATAAAATATTTCTCATTTAACTAATATATATATATATATATATATAGAAAACCCAGAATGTGAACCAATCTATCTCCAAGTAAGAGGCCGTTTGGTTCATGGTAATGTAAAAACATTATCGGGAATCTGATGGTAATATGTTCAGATTACCATATTTGGTGATTGTAGCAATGGTAATGTTAACGGTAATGTGAAATTACGTGAAATATTACCAAATAAGGTGGTAATTTGATTATCACCAAGATAAGTATCCATCTAGATTACCAAGTTGGTGGTAATCTATAATGGTTTTTTTCCCAATTATAAGCCCACTCATTTAATCTAATCCTTTATTATAATTATTATCAAACCCTTAGTTTTTATTCTCCTATTAGCCGACACCATCCAAGCCGTCACCATCCTTACCGCCGCTCCTCCATGCCACCTCACCTCTGTACTGCAGCGCTGCGGTACTTATTAGTTATATATAAGATTATTTTTAATGTTTTTTGCATTATCAAATGGGCTTTTGTTCCATTTTTATTTAGATATTTATAACATAAAAGAGATATATCTATATATATTATTTAAATTAAATATTTAATATTTCAGGACCGTGGCAGGGTGGGGAAGGGAGAATATTCCCTGGACATGGGCCAAGCCCTAACAAAACGCGGAATTGGGTTCACCGTCGGGGCTGGGGCTCATTGACATCCATATATAATCTCTTCTTTATGTAGTTTATAATGATATATTATTCTTTATGAAATTAATTATTAGAGATTAAAATCCAAACCAAAGAATATTAAAATTAGATTAAATTTGCTCAAAATATTAAATACAAAGATATTTTAAAAATGTGAAATAAATATTTTTTGATATTATAATTTAATTATTTATTTATCTAAATGCTTTAAATTAAATTTTTCAAAATTGCATATATTGGGGTATTTGAGTAATTTTGATATATTACTGAAATGATTAGCATGATTAACCAAAGATGGTAATGAAAGATTATCAATAATATAAGTTTTCAGCCAAACATAGCAATCCCACATTACCACAATATTTTCAGATATATAACATTCACGATCTCATTACTACAGTATTCTCATTACCGTGGTAATATATTATTACAGTGAACCAAACCGCCCCCAAAGTAAACATATGGTGAATGGAGATATATTACAGTATAAAATATATTATCAATGAACAATAAAGCACTTGTTATTACAAAAAATGACTCAGTTATTAAGAATCATATATTCACATACATCAGTAACGTATGGTAGAGAACAAGCTTACTGAGACTACCGTAATCCCATTGTCCAACTGATAGATAGTTAAAAACTATCAAAAAGAGCTATCAATCATTGTTTTTAAAACATGTAATAATTGGCCCCAATCAATTGGATTGCCAATAATGCCTCATCCAAAGAGAAGATCAGCAACTAAATATGAACTTGTCCATATTCCTAATGATATATTGTTTTTTTTTTTTTGTCAAGAAAAACAAAACCCCTAATGGGCCCGCTAAACTAAGACAGAGGCGTGCGCATGCCTCGACTGCGGTCTGTGAGGCCGCGCACACATGGGCGCTGATAAATGATATATTGTTTTGAATCATTGCATAGTTTTTCTACAGGTGGATTACAAGGGCTGATCCCATGACAAAGGGGTCATAAAAGGAAATCAGATGCTTGTAAAAAACAATAGAAAAAAAGAAGAGAGTATTTGGACCTGAGTCCGGGAAGAAGCCGAACTCTGACGAGCTCCAACGGCGACCGGAGCCGGAGCGCAGTGAGCCCATTTACTTTATTTTACTATTTTCTCATTGCTTGTTATTAAATCGATTCAATTGTGAACTCTGTTCTTTATAATATTTATCAATCAAACATAATTGAAGGACATGGAGGCCTCCCATGGTAAAATAAGTTCTATAATATCAATGAAACATATATATGTCTCACTATTTTTTGAAGTTCTAAATATATATGTTCACCACAAGTAGTATTTTGAGAGTTTGTTTTACTGAATAATTACTTGTTTATTTTGAAATTAGAGTGTGATTGGTTTGTTTGTTTGTTTGTTTGTTTGGGTTAATATCTAGATACACCGTTAATTTGACAAATATTTATGAAAGAACACTGTTTTAATAATTTTTTATTCTTTAAAAATGCTCTATCATATATAAAGTATAAATTATGTTTTTTTATTTTTAATTGAGAAAATCGCATGAATTTTTCCTTAAAATTTTTAATATATTTCTTTATTTTAAATAAAAATATTTACAAATTTTATTAAAATCAGTTACGTAGCCAATATCTAATTATGCACATTACAAAATATAGTTATTCGCAAAGCTTAATTTTTTGAAATTTTATCAAAATCACGAGTTTGTAGTATTTTTTTTTTTAATGGATAATTCAGGTTCGAACACGTCTTTTGTGCAAGACATTAATATTTTTTTACGCAAAGAACTGGTGCGAATAAACCAAGAGGTTGTTAGCAGTTCATATGATATTCATTAACAATCTAATATTTTTAAAAAATTTAATAACTCTATTGCTTTATTTATTAAATTTTGTTAAAAAAAAAAGAAAAAAGGAAAACACACGTTTTAGTTTCAAAAGATTTAACTTAGGGGAAACTAGTTTATCATGGACTTTGGTACTTCAACCCCTGCTTTATGATCTAATTATTTCTTGATAAGAAATACAAAAAAGTGTAATTTTTTACTAACCTATATTAACTATTTTTTTTAAATTGTATTTACCACCATCCTTAAATGGCTTTATAGTTGGTAAGACTTAATGAAATCAAGAGCAATATTTTAAGAAACAATCTATGATAATATTTTAAATTTTTTTAATGTTTAATTTAAAATATAGATTATTAGGCCTATATTTTCTGGTTATCTTATGTCATATTTACACATTATAAAAAACTTTATATTTTTAAAAACTGTATTTTTAGTCATCTTCTGTATTTTGGTCACTTCTAAATAATTGAAGTTTCTTTTTAGAGATTAAATTATTCATATAAATTAATAAGTTTATATAGATATAGATATAAAATAACAAAAATACTAAAAGAAGTGGAACATTTGGCAACCGTGTCTTGGCCCTGATTCGATTCTCCACAAACGCACTTGTTAGGGTATCTTTTTTATTTTTCAATGGTCTCTTTGACCTATTAATATCAAATCTCTTTAATAAGATATTTATTTTGGGGATAACCCAAAATCAAACTCTAAAATTCACAATTACTTATTGAGCATGCATCAAGTCACGCTTTGTTGCCTATTTGGCAATAAAAAGAACATTTAAAAATTATTTTCTATATTAAAATATCTCTTTCTGTAATTAACCAATAAAAATAAAAATATTCAACAAAAAAATATGACTTTTTAAACTAATATTAATGATATGATTGTATTTTATGACCACGACAAGGATAATAATAATAATAATAATACTGCTATCTAAACTTTATTTCAATTGTTTTTTATATAAAAAATACATTAATAAAATCATACCAAATAAATACATTTAAACTTTATATTGTTAGATTCGGAGTCAAACTTTTTTTTACTTAAATATGAATAAATCATGTTATATAAACACTCTATATAAATTTAAATTAAAATTTGTCTTATTAGGAAAAACATAAAAATTTTATGTAAAAAACTCTTGCCAATAAACCAAGTGATTATTAGCCTGAATCGAATATTTTATAAATAAAAAAATAAAATAAAATGACATAAATTTTATCCCGAAGCCACTCCAATCCTTGATCTGATTGAGGAATAACTTTTTTTTAGACAACTATAAAAATAATAATTATGAAATTTTTTATAAGAAAAAATTTAAAAAAATGATGTGATTGTGATCCCCTAAATCAATGGAAAAGAGTGATGGACTAACTAAGCAAATCACATGAAATGCGGAACTATGAAAAGAATGATGACATATGACTAACATGTAAAAGTTTTTTTTTTCTCAATTGCATTCAAGTCTTGTTCAAAGCGTGTTTTTTTTTTATAACAATATTAACTATAAACCAAGGAAATAGTAGACAATATCACTTTCATGAACATGATCATTAGATTTTGCTTTCATTCTTGGAAGATCTAATTTGGATTCTTTGGAGATTTAGTGTTCATTGTTTATACTGTTAAACAATGGACTTTTCTTTGTGTCTAAGCACAACTATTGAATATTTTGTTTTTATTTTTAATTTTTATTTAGAATGATTATAAGTCTTCATAGAAAGACAAACTCATGTCTATGTAAACCAGAAATACTTTACTAAGGGGTTATTTAATTAACAGTAAATTTATTTACTGTAATTTAGCTTACATTGTTGTTGTCTGGTTTAGTTTTTTACTTGTTTGATTTGATGTAAAACAAAAAATATACTTTCCATATAAATGAGATGATGACAGAACCCCCAATATTCTTTAATATTACTTCTAATTATTTAATACATTTTATTATAATTATTTTATTTTATTTATTTATTTAAACTATTTTAATGATATAAATATTTTTTTAAGTATTTTAAATATTTTAAATTTAATATTTCTTTAAATTTTATTTACTCAAAACTATTTTTATAATTAATTTTATAGATAATTTGCTTTATTAAATAATTTTATAATTATATTAAAGATAACAATAGATGCTACTTAGTTTATTATATTTCAACTTACAATAAATTTTGATATAAGTCAAAATGTTGTAAAATTGGATAAGATTTAAGTCCATTCACACGTAAATAAAATTTTTACATCAAATAAAATAATCAATTACATATAAAACCACTTACATTACATTTAACCAAACAGGCCCTAAGTAATCTATATAGGATTAAACTCATGCGTCCGTGATATTATTCTATGCAGAAGTTCATTACTTATCAATGATCAAGATCATTTTTCAACCCCTTCACATCGAGTAATTTAGGATTATATATATAGGTTGGTTGTAGCTTTTTTAATTATACATGGTTTCTATAATATCTATAGTCATTAATTTTTTTTTAAGGAGTGTGTTTGATTGAAGGTTTGAGTTTGTCTTTTCCAACTCCAAGTGCTTTGTACGCGCTTCTTAATAAAAATAATATAAAGATTAGAATATCTTCAAGTGGTCTTGCATAATTTGATTAGATTATTTTGATAAATATTCATTATAAATTACGAAAAGATAATGTGACGACATCCATGTGGAAAAACCAAAGTTAAACATATATATTATAGTAATAGATTTATTTGTAGGTAATTTGATCAACTACATCAAAGCTAGCTAAAATTTATATATATATATATATAGTAGCTAGGGTGAGAGTGTCTGATATACGTACGTGACTTGTCTTCTTTACAAAAATAAATACATAAATAAAATAAAATAAAATAATAATGATGTAAATGATAAAAATATGTTAAAAGTCATTGATGTGAAAATTAAGAAATGGTACATTAGCATGATCATGTGGGTTGTTAGAATTAGTACACAAAAGCAGCTTCAAGACACTTCCCCCACATGTTGAAAGCATGGGCATAACATGAAACAAATGGCCCACGCCCCACCCCCCCCTTAAGCAAGAAAGGTTTATGTCATCTCCATGCCCCATGTGGCAAGGGTTCAATAAATACAAGAGTTAAGGGTACCTACAAGATTTAAATCTTATTATTTCATTAAAGATATCAATGTCTTTGTGCTCTCTCTCTCTCTCTCTCTCTATTATCACTTGGTCAGAGATTGCAGCATGCAACATAAATATATAAATATTTTTTCCTAGATTACTCTTTTTCTTGTTCTTGTTTTTGTTCTTCTTCTTCATGTGCCTTTGTTTATGGGGAAAGGGTATGTGGGGTATCCCTTCACTTTCTTGACCACATGACCTAACAGTTCTTTTGTCCATTACCTTCCAAAACCTAACAAAGAGACACTAATAGATTGTTAGATATTTAAAGCGACTATAAATCTTTAATAATCTCAATCTCCTTAGGAAAATGTGTGGGATTTTTCAAATTCATCATATATATATATATATATCCTTGTGATTTCAAGAAAAATATTTATAATTATAAGGTGAGATTTAAGGACTAAATATGATTTTACTAAAATAGGAAAATATTTATAAATTGAATAGATATATCAACTAATCCGTTCCTAATGATTTTTCATACCTCAAATTCTTTTTTTTTTACTTAAAAATATATACATACATCATGGTGTTCATTATCAAATGATATGCATGTCTAATAGTTTAATTAATATAAATATAAATACTTCAAAATATTCTAATGAACATAAAATAAGTAGTGCTTGGAAATTATCTCTTAAACCTCTCCTCAAAGAGCGAAAATATTAAATTAATGGACCCAATAGAAGAAAAAAATTAATCACCATGGTAATATATTCAAAGTCAATATGTGCATGTTTAATTATTGCATTGCATATGAGACAAATAAGGATATGACTTTTTCTGTTCTTTATCTTTTAATATATTTATTTATGTATATTATATACATGATCCAATGGGCTAAGGTTAATTTATACAAAATGGAGAAGTAAATAGATAACTATAGTACCTTCCAACTCAAGTGTTTCACAAGTGCATGTTATCAATGGCACATGCATTGTATGTAGAGAAGAATGTGGATTTTGAGTGCATTTAATGAAGGAGGTCTCTGAAGCCACTGAGAAGTCTCATTTCACATCTTCATGAAGATGAGGTTCTATGCTTTGATTTGTGTGAATTTTAATTCATTAGATGCCATGTTTTGTTGCATTATTTATTTTATTTTTTTAGAATTTTTGTTATTGCTAAGCCATCAATTTTCTGAGAGTTATAGCTTTAAATCAGTCCAAAATAAAATACTGAGAGCTCTTTTATATATTATTGCTAAAAATTTAAGTTTGAAATATTTGAGCCTTGCTTAATCATAAATAAACTCACCACATAGGCAATTAAATGAGAAAAACAAACCACACATTTATTCATAATAACACATGGTATTAAGGAAAAAAAAGTTAAATAATTACAATAATAATTTAATCATATATATTATTTAATAACAAAAAACAAACTGAGATTTTTTTTTCTTTGGAGATAAACACATGATATGATATGTAACTATAACTAAATTAATAAATAAATATTTTTTTTATATAATATCCTTAGATTCAATAATGATTCATACTAACTTTTACACATGATATGATATGTAACTATATTTTGGCTTACTTTTTTTTTTAAGCTGTTGACCCATGCATTTTCCAAGAACCACAAGCTTTAAATTAATTCAGACAATATACTGAAACATCTATGGAAAAAAATAAAAAAACCCTTCTATAAATAAATTTTTTTCCCCTCATTATATTGTGACAACTAGCTAAGTGGCATATTGATTGAAATTCAAACCCTCTCTAGTAGTCTCCTGCATCATATAAAACCCTAGAAAATAAAATAAAATAAAATAAAATAAAATAAAATAAAATAAAATAAAAGTTATGGAAACAATACAAACATAACCAAACCCTAATGGGGTCCCAAACCCTAATTTTAGGTTGATACTAAGCATAACAAGCAAACACACCATCAAACATACTCCCTTCCACTACCTCCTCACACCTATAAATATAACTCTCCCATCATTCCAAGAAGTTACTTAACTTCACTCATCTCCTTCTTCCTCCAAACATCAATGGCTAGACCTCAACAAAGATTCCGAGGAGTTCGACAACGGCATTGGGGCTCTTGGGTCTCAGAAATCCGCCATCCTCTCTTGTAACCCCTCTCTCTCTCCCTCTATATATATATATATATATATGTTTATAATCTTGTATATATCTTACTTTTGTTTACTTTGTACTTTATAGGAAGACAAGGATATGGTTAGGAACATTTGAGACGGCGGAGGACGCGGCGAGAGCCTACGATGAAGCGGCAAGGCTCATGTGTGGCCCTAAAGCAAGGACCAACTTTCCTTGCAACCCTAATTCTCCTTCTTCATCACCTATCAAGTTTTTGTCTGCAGCTCTCACTGCTAAGCTTCATAGGTGTCACTTGCAGTCTCTCCAAGTAGCTCAAACAAGTTCAAAGGAGTTGGCGAGCAAGAGTGCAGTGCCTCGGGTGAGAAATATCGACGAAAAGAGTGTATCGGTGATCGATAACACGACGGCGATGAAGGAGAGTGAAGGTGATAAGGAGATTGAGTTCATGAGTTGTTTGGAGGATCATCACATTGATCAAATGATTGAAGAGTTGTTAGACTCTGGTTTTTCAATGGAGCTTTGCTCTACTACTACTTCTTCTCCTCTGTGATTCAATTGAGTTTTCATTGATGGTGATCATGGAGGGTAATTGCTTTCTCCCTTTTTTTTTTTTTCTTTTTTTTTTGGTTGAGTAGTTAGTGTAAGAGTTGATGTATATATAGTGAATCATATTTATAGTTGTTCTATTGCATGTGTGACTTTGGTTCTAGTTTTGAATTTTAAATAAATCTTTAGGGGAAAATTAATTTGATGCTTTTTCTTGTTTTGTAAGAAAAAAAAAAACACTTTAACTTTTGTTTTTTCTCTCTTTTCCTTTTTTAATGTGATGGAAAAGATGGTTTTGAATCAGAATAAAGCTTCATGGTTTGGATTGTTCTTCACTTTGACTTGTTTGTTTTTTTTTTTTTTTTTATAAATAATAATGTAGACAAACCATTATATTCACAGACAATCATTTATACGGAAGATGATTATATATTAGCATATAAAATATTTTTTTACTATATTATGAAATAGAGTTAAATCTCCAAGCATTTCTATTTAAGATGATAATATTATTATGTTTGCTATTGTGTTGGTGGTGCTTCTATTTCTCATGTAGAAGCATGTTAGTATTTATAATTTTAATGTATAATTTATATTATAAATAAATAAATGGAAATATGATATATTAAGAAGATTTAGGGGGTGGATGGTCTAAGAAATAGAGGAGGGGAGGTTGGTGGTATGTTGGTATCTTTGAAGGAATGAATCATGGCATGTGGACTCACATGCCTCACAACAGCACCAATCTTGGCAGAGTTTGACCCTTTTGATGATGAGGTACCCCTTCCCCTTCACTTTGTGTCAACTTCTTACTGACCTCTTATATTTATTTATTTATTTATTTATTTATTTTTTAAAAAATAAAAAATTCATAATTAAAATGTGAAGGTATGGCACTCCTCCTTAAATAAAAAATGGAAAATAAAATAAAACTAATATGAAGGTGTGGGACTAGTTAAATAAAAAATGAAAAGAATATATAAAACTGAAATTGAACATTTTTATTTTTTTTTTTAATATGAGAGTCAAATATTTTACTAATAAACTATTACAATGTTGATGAAAATTTTTTAAATAAAAAAATGAAACTTCCTTAATATATTAGAAAAATAAAATTAATGCAAAATTAAAAATAAATAAACAAATAATATGAAAAATATGAAAGAAAATATTGAACTTCTTAAAAAAATGTGGAACTCTTTAAAAAAATGTTGAACTTCTTAAAAAAAAATAAAAATAAAAACCTTGAAAAAAAAATAATAAATAAATAAATAAAATGAAAAATTGGGAAATGTAGGACTCTTTAAATAGGGATTTGACCCTTTATAAAGGCTCAAACTTTTGACCCTACCCTAAAACAACCAATCTAGTTTGACATTTGAAAAAGCTTACAGTTTTCCTTTTTGTTCATCATTTTGATAAATTTCTTCTCTAATTCATTGATCTACACTTATTTTTTATATGGGAATCTTTCTTTGATTATATATTATAAAAAATAAATATATTATTTATTTTGTAAGATTCAAATGATTGATTATAAATATCATCAAATGGATATTATTATTTTTATAAAATAAATAAATTAATAAACTGATGATTGTTTTTATATAGTCTCAAATACATTTGATGTGAATATTTCTAATAAATATAAAAATTATGCTTTGTTTTTCTATATTTATATTAATATGTTATTTGAGGGTATATAGATTTAATTTAACCATAAATAAATAAATAAATAAATAGGTGTTCATGCCAACAAAACTGTGGGCAAAGAAAAGGAAAACCATGGGACGTTCTTGAAGTTTGAGGCAGCTACAAGAAATAGGGTACAGTGTAGGCATGCAGGGTTGGAATGTTCAAACCCCTAAAACTAAAGCAAGAGGACATTCACACAGACAAGAATGTGAACAATTTAAAGTATAAAATATTGAGTAATTTACCATAATTTATTATAAATAATAAAAATAAAAATTTATTTTTAATTGAATTATATATATATATACCGAATATTGTCTTTGTATTAATATTATCATCGATCCATATTAATCGATAATTTTTTTAATTATCAAATTGTCTTTTGTTTTCTATCATATTATCCAATATTTTTTTATTATGATTTGCAATCAAAACAACGGTTTACAGTTTACAGATTATTATAAATTATAAATATTAAAGATAAATTATATATTTATTTTTAAAAGTGTTTTTTATTATTTTTCATGCTAAAATTATTATTTAGTATTATTGTTATTTATAATTTGAAGAGTTACTAGGCTGCTAATTGTTTTTCATGCTAAAATTAAATTAGAGTTTACCTTGCTGACTAAATTAGCATAATACAAAACATTAGTGTAATCAATAATTATTACATAAATAATATGCTGAAGTTTAAATATCTAATCTCCATTGTGTTTTTTTTTTTAAATTATAATAGATGAAATTTGTGCTCCCAATCTACATTTGTTTATAGATAGCATATTAAGAAAAAAATATTAGATCGGAAACACCCATGTGGTTCCCCATATATTAACTTTTATTTTTTTAATGTATTCAATCTATTTTACATTTTAAAATAGAATCACAATAATTAATTCAAAGCTAAACTTAAACTGATTTTAGCTTATATATATATAACTTTTTCAAGGTCATTAAAGAACAAAGTTAATTTTAAAAATTAAACCTAAGAAAAATGATCTAAAAAAAGCCAAAAGAGTAGGTGACCATGCCTTAATTAAACAAGGTAATTAGTTTTTGTTTTTTTTTTTAAAAAAACAAAAGTGGGGGCAATGAAAACATAGGAGGCCTTTGGCCAGTGACAAAGCTGCAAAAAAAGAGAGGAAACAAATGCCTGCGTTCACTGTTCCCTTGGACACAAGTCTTACATTTTAGGCCCTTTGTTTAATTAAGGGATCCTTTTGGGGTACCCACTTGTAACGTTGCCCTCTTGTTTAGGGTTTGACATTGTCAGACCAATTTCACAAAGTGTTTTTTTATTATTTATAATGTTATAAATTTATTTATAATTTAAAAATATGGGTGTAAACCAATAGACTCTCGGCATATTGATACTGAGTTTTTTATGAGAGTGTTTATTTTAGAAAAGATCCAAAATTAAAACCCACAGTGCATAGATATTATTGACTTGTGGCTGCACTTCACATCTGTGATACTGGGTCTTTTGTGAGAGTGTTTATTTATAGAGGATCTGAGATTGAACCCCACAGCTTTCAAGTAAGGGCAAAAGTGTTGTTGAATTTGTATTTGCACTCTGTATTTGTGTTACCGGGTCTTTTGTGAGAGTGTTCATTTTAGAGAGGACCTGAGATTGAATCCCATAGATCTCATAAAATGAAGGTATATATATTGTTGAACTTGTGATTACACTGTATATCTGTGCACATCTCTTACACCCACTTATTGCATTTAAAAAAAAATGTGGGTGCAAAGGACACTCTCAAAAGAACATCTTATCCATGGTTGAGATTGTCTCTAGGGGTGTAAATGATACACCTATACTCGTAAGCTACTCGGGCTCGACTCGATGAAAACTCGAACTCGGCTCGGTCATGGTCGAGTCGAGCTCGAGCTCGAGTAGCTCGAGTAATCGAACGAGCCGAGTTCGAGTATCTAGATACTTGGCTCGAGTGCTCGCGAGCCTAATCGAGTAGTAACATATATATATATATATATATATATATATATATATATATATATATATATATTATGAAAATAAGGGAAAAAATTTTCGAGCTTAATGTTTATAATGTTTATAATCATTTTCGAGCTTAATCGAGCGAGCTCGAGTAGCTCGAATTGTGTATCGAGTTGAGCTCGAGCTATAAAATGAATACTCGGTCAAGTTCGAGCCGAATATCGAGTACCGAATTTTCAGTCGAGCTTGAGCTCGCTACTACTCGGCTCGAACTCGATCGATTACACCCCTAATTGTCTCCCACCCTAATTTATGGAGTTGTACAATGTTTTTCAATTGGTTTTTGAAAATCTAATAAAAAAAAGTCTTAAAATGGGAGGGTAGGGCAATTATTAGACTTTATTTTGTTTTAATAGGGACATAGAAGAGTACATAAATGCTAGTAATTGAGATTAATTAAAGTTAACTATGTTAAAGTTTAAATTTTATTTTTAGTAATTAATTTTAGATGTTTATTAGGATTAGTGCATTTAATATATTTAATTTATTTATTTAAATAAATAAATCTTTATTTTTTATTTTATAATATTTTCCTATATGAAAGGTATAGAAGAGAAGCAAATTACTTTTAATCAGATATAACAATGATTGGTGTTACTTTGAAATAATTTTTTTTTTAAAGAATTATAACTATATTTATATATATATATATTTAAAAAAAAATAAGTCATGTGAAAATTTGTACATAAACATAAAGTTAATATCTCAATATACATGCGTTTTGATATGAGGTTCAAACAAGTATTTTCGATATAATACAAATATCATATACAGAGAGTCATATGCTAATAAACGAATATATCATCGGCTTTACACAAATATTTTAAATACATATCTTATCTATATAGATACATACAACCAATCAAAACAGTATTGTAAACTAGTATAACACAATTTTGTTGTTTTTAAGGTGCCACGTTTATTATTATTGTTCTTTTGATTTTTTTTTCTTGAAATTAATATATATTAAAATTTAATTTATTGTTGTAAATTTAAAAGATATTTAACTCCTGAAAAATTTTTCAAATAAATTTTTAAAATTTACATCACATACTATGCACATGCTTACTTTTGGTATGTACATAACAAACTTACTTTCCCATTAACTTATTATTATTATTATTATTATTATTATTATTATTATTATTATTATTATTATTATTATTATTATTATTATTATTATTATTGAGCATATGCACTTCTTATTGAGCTCAAGCAACCAAGGGAATCAAACGTATAAATAAGAGTCAAAAACTTAATGATTATATAATCATTTCCTAAGTTTACAAGACCATCAAATTAACATCAACCTAAGGATTCCATTGGTAGCTCACTTCCTTGTGAAAATGAGAGCATCTTTGGCCCACCCAAACAACAATAGTATTTAAAATCAAACTATTTTATCTTCAAGAGCTTTTGAAGTTGATGGAAACTTACCTCAAAATTAAGCTAATTTATATGTTTTTTTTATAAATAGGTGATAAGTACCTCCATTTAAGAAAAGTGATGGTACATAAGCATAGAATTAATGTCTCAACAGACATATGCATGGAGTTAATATCTCAACGCATTTGCGTCATCACTTTATATGGATTTTAGAATTTGATCTTAAATTTTCCTTAAAACAAATATTCAACATAAGAAATCCCATACCAATAGGTCTAGAGACAGTTAATTAGTATCTAAATTTTTTGTTTTATCTAATAAACAATATTGACAATAAACTATATCTTATATGATAATTATATAGAGTAATATTACCTTGTATATTATTAGCAAATAATACATTATATTTATATAAGCTATGGAGTAAAACTTAGTCAAGCTTGGTTTGAAAAGTTCAAAGAAAAAAAAAAAGGAACAATAACAGTGTTGGGCTAACCCAATATATAAGATATATACTCTCTTTAAGTGAATTATCGAAGCTAAGCCAGATATATTTGGATGGTTAAAGTGGGGATAGATCACCACTGGTGAGGATAAAGTTGTCATTTCATTTTTTACATTTATTTAATTAAATCATATGATTTAATTAAATGATTTAATTACTTTATTACGATTGTAATAAATAATTTATTTATTAAATTAAAAACTTTGCACATCACATAATTAATTTAATACCATGTTATTAAAATAAATTAAATCGGTTAATATATTATGCTTAATTATTAATTAGTGAGAGTAGTTATTTAATTATTTTATTACCATGGTAATAATTATTTTATTTATCATTGAAAAATATTGCAAAGTGGGTTGAAGTGGAAGGTAAGTGGTGACTCGGGACTTTTCCAAATTGAAGTCAAGTTTGTGCACTTTCATTATTTACAAAAAGTAAACAAACGCCCCCTAAGTAAAAGTTCATTATACAAGGGTTGTGGGGAGCAAGTTTGTGCACTTTTCATATTTACAATAATAATAATAATAATAATAATAAAAGCTAAGTTTAAATTGCTCCTACAAACTTAGTTTGAAAGCTTAAAAAAAACAAACAAACCAAAAAAAAAGAAAAAAACAAAACTTCATGGCACATTATAAATTTGATCAAATGCAAATCTCTTCACATATATACAACAAATTACAAATTTTAACATAATAGTACCAAATGTCTTTCATTTAATGAAAATCAAGGGCATATACACATGCGAAGTTAATTCTCCTACACTTTTACAATTACCTTACGTGGATTTTAGGGTTTAATCTCGAATCCTCTCTGAAAAAAAACACCCTACATAAATAATTTTTGGCCATTAGGTCAAGAGATAATTTGCTATGTATTTTTTTTATTGCTATCTTTTAGAACATAATTTTTTTTATTATAAATTATTTTATTAAAAATAAAAAAAATTAAATCACAACATATATTGTCACCAATAATTTTTTGGTCTATTAACTATAGGTTTATGTATAGTGTTAGTGTTAGTTTTATAAAGAAACGAGTTCAATCTGCTGTTCATGAGAGCATAGGTGAGTGGTGGGTGTTAATTCTCACTTATGCCCATATGAACATGGTTTTGTCTATTTTGTTAAAAAAAAAAAACATATATTATCTATCTATTAAATTAATAAATTTATTGATGAATAATAAGACCAATATACATGTCTAGGGAAAAACCCATGAAACTGGCAAGGAATCTTCTTAAAAAAAATAATTTGTTTGATTTAAAATAAATGAAATATCCTTTTTCGATAGAAATCACTTTAAAAATGTATTTTTCCAAAAACAATGATAGCTTGATTATTTTATAATTTTTATTACTTTAAAAATAGTCCTATTTAATATGTAAGTGTATTTTTAATGAATCTTTTACAGATAAAATTATTATTATTATTATTTATTTTAAAAATATTAACGGATTTATTTAATATCTAAGTTTAAAATATTATAATTATTTTTATTAAGTAATACTATTATTTTATTAATATATAAATAATTAAAAAATAAAAAGCCCGGCCCATAGGGCAAAGAGGAAGCCATTGTTGAAGAGAAGCATCGAAGAGTGCAAAGCTCTCTTTTTTCTCTGAAACTATAAATAGGGTTCGGAGAGGGAGCACTCCTCGAGCTCCCCTTCCACCACCTCCGCACTGCCCTTGCCTTGGCTTCTCCCACTATGAGACGCTCTTCCAGGAAATCCGGCTCCGCTGCCATCCCCGTCACCTCCTCCTCCGGTGTCTCCGATCTGTTCCGCTGTGGTGAGCCTGAATCTTTTTCAATCTCGTCTTTCTCTTCTTTTCCCTGCGTTTTCTTTGTTCTTCTGTGGATTCGTGTTCTTTTTTGTCCTTTTGTGTCTTTTTGTAGTTAATTTCTCTGTTTGTAGAACCATGCGAGATCTTGATGGCTGATGGGTCTTTTCTGGATGGATGTGATTGGTCCTTGGATTAGTAGGGTTTCTCTGAGCTTTAGGATCGATAAGAATGGAATGTCGATGATCTGGGTATGCGTTTGCGCATTGCGCTCTTTTGATGGTTTTGGGAATCTTGATGGTGATGATGTAGAATTTGAAAATGGGGGCTTGTGGACCCTTTGAATTAGTGGTCTGTGTAATTCTTGTGTTTTCAATTTCATATATGGGAGAGATTTTCAGTCCTTTTTGTAAAGCTGGAAGCTTTATGAGTTTGTCAAAAAGGAAGAAATAAAGAAAAAGTGGGAAACTTTTAGTACAATAGAACGAGGAGGTTTTGGCCCTATGTTCGATTGCTTGGCCCCTATAACAGATCACCTCCTCAATTTATCATTCTTTGTGAAGATCTTGAGTGTTGTGATGCTTTGATAGCATGGTGAGATCCAATGCATATAGTGGAATGCGGACTCTTGGTGGTTTTTCAGCTTTCTTTGGCTTATTTTACTTATTGCACACATTCTTTGAGTGATTTTGGCAATACTTCTTGCTGTAGATTTTCGAGTTAAGGTAATGGTTATGACGTAGGGAGAGGATTTCTTAAGTATTGGATCACATGTGAGATTTGGGTTTCTTGCCATGCACGCCACTGATGGTCTTATCTAGGCATTGTTTCACCCTCTTCTCTGTGGAGTTCTTCTGCAGTTCACTCTTGCAAGGGCTGAAAAATAAAATTTTCTAAATAGAAGATTATTTTATTCTTATCAGTTATCAAAGATTTTCTAGCAGTGTTTAGCCTTTTAGAGAAGTTAGTTGGACAGAGGATATTCATAATTGATGGTAAATTTAAGCTGCTCATCTCCTGTTGATTTATTTCTCATTTGGTTAGTACTTCACTTTTGAATATCATGTTATAGTTAGAATGATAATCTTGTTTAGACCCTTCATCTATAGCCTCCGAGTTGATTTCATTTTTTCCTTAACTTGATAGTTTCCTTTGTTGGTATTGGAAAGTATGCTAGAGCTTTTATTGTCAGCTATAGGCAACAGATTGTGATGCTTCCTGTGGATAAAGGAAAAGGCAAATCGATTTATTATTCTCTTCAAGTCTCCCTTCTCTTAGCACACTTTTTTGTTTGAAGTCTTGATTGTTGTAGCTTAACTTTAGTCGTCAATTGTTTTGTGGCGGGTGTTTAACATGGAGATTCCACGCAAGTTCTTTATTCTTGAGAATCAAGTCTATCATGGTCAGTAAAATGACATAAAGGCTAAAGTCACTGTATATCATGATGACCTTCATACGATATTATATAACAAATGCTATGGAGCAAAAGAGATGTTCCTGTCCGCTAATAAAAGAAAGGGAAGCATAGTGTCGCAAAAAGATGTTAAAATATGGGACCATTTTTGGGAATCATTGCAATGAAAACTAAAAAGGTTTTCACCAAAAGAATTTTCTCAGTGTTTAATATAAGCCAACATTTTGTTAATGCTTCTGGTGCGGGGTAACTATTTATCTTCTGATTTGACTGGCAGTAGATACACAAGTTAATTCCCCTTATGGGCATGTTATGTTTGGAGTCAAATGAATTTCAATCCATTTACAAATTTTAAGGAGGTTAACTGTTGTTCATAAGCTAATTTTCTGCTCTATATTTCGATCTACTCTCTCTTTTAATTTCTAAATCTGCAATATATTTCTTTTCTTCATAAAGTTGCTTCTTTGAAGAATATTGACATAAACTTCTATAGTATTAAATATGGCTTCTCGGAACAATGTATCTCATCTGCCATTATTCAAACTATGCAGAATAATTTTGACTTATGTCTCATCTCTGTGCAGAATCTCACCTTTAAAACTATGTTTCATACTGTTGCTGACTGCCATTTTGATATACTAATTTGTTGGGTTTTTCAAATGAACTTTGGGTTTTAACTTAAGTTGAATGTATGACGAGTTTATGTAACATTGATTGCACATATTATCTCCAGTTGTAGATAATTCTATTCATTAGTCAGTTTTCAGAGTGAGACTGGTGGAAATACTTGTCTAATATTTTCATTCAAGTTCTGTATGCAAAAGGTGATTACATTGGGTGTAACTTTGGCTATAAACATCTTATCTTGGACTAAAATATACTTAATTTTTACGTGAAGGAATGAGTATATTGATGGTATTTATTTGTCTTTTCATTTCTTCCTGGGGATTAAGTTATGCCATTAATCTGTGTTGCAGTTTTTTTTTTTTTTGTGTGGTTATTATTATCCTGCTGCCATGGAGTTGTTGTTTGGCTCATATACATATAATGATGTGATTATTGTGCTGTTACTAATGTTAGATTCTACAAGTTGTGTTAGTCGAGGTCACTAATTGTTGTACCACTAGATATAAATCACTGAGCTCTAGTGAACCAATTGGAGAAAGTTATTATAAAAAATCTGACTCGTGAGAGAATCTCTGTTGGCACTCATTATCTGTCGAAATGACTGATCACATTGTCTTTTTTGCTCTTTTGTTGGTTTGGAGATATATAATGTGCTATTATACATTCCTTGTCCTGGCTATTGCCTATCGGTATAGATCATAATACAGCTTCTGTAATTTATGGAATATAACCGTCGTGATATAATTGTTGGAGTCTTCTTGTTGTTTGGCTGTTAAGCATTATTTCATCTTTTCCTGTTTAGCCACAAGTAAAGCTGTTTCAAAGGAAATGGAGCGCATTGATCAGCTTTTTCATGCATATATGGATAAGTCGCTTGGCATGGTTGGGTAAGTGTTTTATGCATGCATTTGTTTTCTTTTTTTTTACAAACTGCCAATTGAGAAGTTGTATTTTCAAATGACCACATGTGTTTAGTAGATGTGGTTATGATTTGAAATAATTTGGGAAACAATATCTTTTTGTTGACATTGGCATATATTCTGTGCTAAATCTCTTTTGAACTTTTAACATAGATGTCTTGCTCTTTTCTTTTGTTATTGAAACACTTCTCGTGATAAATATTTCCTCAGCAATATTTGCTAAGAAAATTTCATTAGACAGGGGTCATTCTATTTCAATATGTTTAGCAAATAGAGCTTTAAGATGTGAGACTTGCCAGATGCAGAGACCATAGAAAGCACAACAGTCCCTTACTGGCTCCTTTTGAAAAATAAGCATTTTACTACAGGCGTTGCATCTCTTTTGTGTAAGAAACCTTTCCTAAGCAGGCTTGAGGGCAAATTACTCTAACACTAGTTACAAGAGGGCCTCTTTGTTTGCTTTCAGGCTTTCAATGTGAAAGCATGGATCCTTATATCAAAACAGATTGCTCACCATTGCTGAACTTCTATGCTGACAAGAAGAATAGGAAGAATCACTACTTGATGATTCATCCAAGCAGGCATAGGCCTAGTGATGATGGATCTAGTGGCTGGTTGGTTCTCTACTCATGGATTATTCTTCAGTGAGCGCTGAAGGGAAAGAACCTCATAGTCAACCTTGGCATAACACAATTTTCAACCTCTGCCATGTTGTTTGAATTTGGATGGAATTAGTTTGATTTTAGCTTGATCTTTGTGCATAAATTTCTATCACTTCTTTTATGGAGTTTGTAGGTCTTAATAGGCAGAGAGCATCATTGTGTATATGAGGCTTTTGTCATTAATGTCTTTTTTAACTTGCTTATCAACATGTCTGTTAAAATATAAAAATGAGGTGGGTTGGCCTAATTTGACACAATAAGGTTGCATTTACATCTTTATTTGTTTGGATGTTTGGATAACTTGTTTGTCAACACTCTACTTTATGCAACCTAGTCTATTTAGTTTATTTTATTTGATTATTTTCAGTTTTAGTTAATTATTTTGTGCTTTAGATGGGAGTTGTTCATATTATCTGTAGTTGTAGGATGCGGTCAAAGGATTTGATTGAAGGAATCTAATGTGGAGCAGTTCTTTATATATTTATTTATTTCAATCTAAACCATTAACTCCAGGGTGCCCCGGGTTTGACAATTTTTATGGTATGGGGAAAAGGAGGCCACAATAGAAAGTTTTGATTCTATATTCACAATGCCACTGGTTCATCTGTCTGGTTTTTCAGGCACAAGGTTCAGGTTCATGCTAAATTTCAATTTTGCATTAGTTCTATGGTTGCACTGGCACAAAAGTTTTCTATTTTCTTCTGTGTATCCATTTCAGCCTATGTCTTCTGATTACAATTTATTATATTTTTCTGATCAGTCATTACATCTGATGCATAATTGGTAAAATATGTGGTTGTGTAGGATATTCATCATGGGCTTTTACATTATTGCTGTATGAGTTGATCGGGTCTGAGCGTTTGTAGATTTCTATATTGGGATGTTTCAGAGTTTCCTGCAATGATTATTTGTTTTCTTGTCCCATAACTGAATTTGCACTCTATCTGATTTCCTTTCACTTGATTTATTATATCTTTATAATTTGTTGCTGGAGGGTTTGCTCATGTTGCATTCATCTTCAACAGCCCGGAGGGGATTGAGTCTTTCTGCTTGGACATAGGAATCAATCACACTGATGTCAGAATACTTATGCTTGCTTGGTAATTTTTGATAAGCCTGCTTCTTTTCTATTATGACTATCTCCAACAAGTTTTTGCTGTTTTGTTCACTTTGCCTAACTTCCTTCTGTTAACTATTTTTTTCAGGAAAATGCAAGCAGAAAAGCAGGGATATTTCACTCTGGTATGTTCATTATTGTCGAAGCTTAGATTGGATATTTAGATTACACCCGTAACATTCTTTTCCCATCAGTTACTTGTTACTTTGAAAATGTCAGCTCTTCCTTTTTTCAATAGGATGAATGGCGAAGGGGCCTATCAGCACTTCATGCTGATACTATCCTCAAGATAAGGAAGAGACTGCAGGAGTTGGAGAGAGAGGTTAGGGGATGTTTACTTCCTGAAACAATATCGATTTCCAATTAATTTTTGAAAACAAGCCCCTTTTTTAGCCACAAAGCATCTACAGACTACAAGAACTGATATTAGTATTAAACCTTACAGGTCATGAGGCCAACGAACTTCTTGGATTTCTATGTATATGCATTCTGTTATTCCCTGGCAGGTACAATATAAGGTGACTGTATCCTGTTCTGGATGCATCAGTCTTTGTTGACTATTTTTATGCATCTATTTGACGACCATTGCATTTGGATTTATTTATATCTTCATAAGAAGAAAAGCAGAAGAACGTCGATATCGAGACTGCCTGTGAACTGCTCACTGTTGTTCTAGGCTTTCGGTTTCCTCTTCAAGTTAGCAAATTTATTGAGTATCTCAAGGTAAGAATGCCGTTAGATTAATCTTTTATTATCTTTACTCATGTTTTTAACAAATCTAATGGGTCCTCGCAGAGCCAAAATGATTACAAGGTAATCAACTTGGACCAATGGACGAGCTTCCTCAGATTTTGCAATGAGGTGATTTTCCTTTTGATTCTCTATTTTCCTTTCCATTCCACGATTGTATATTCTAACAAAAGTTTATTCATGGCATATTTATCAACATTGGTGCTTACCATCTGTCTTTTTCCTTCCATAGATAAACTTTCCGTCGTTGGATAATTATGATGCCGAACTTGCTTGGCCTCTGATTTTGGACAATTTTGTCGAATGGATGCGAACTAAACTTTAGTTTCGCCATTTTCTGAGGGTCTAGTTTCTCTTATCAATTAAGGTATACAGTTCATCTCCTGTGACTGTATATTTATGCAGTTGTTCTCTCTTTCACATCCCTATTTCTCTGAACTCGAATTCACCTACATGCAGGACTTCACCTAGATCTTTCCGAGATTGCAAAAGCTTGTTGTTTAAATAGTTTTTTTTTTTTTTCGTTTTTTTTGGAAGCCCCATGCTATTGGGAAAAAAATGGGTGAGAGTTGTGTTTCTTGGTTTAGGCTTTTCAAACTCGATCATTTTAGGATTTATATAACGAGACTTCGACATGCATGATTGACTGTTTAAGCATCCATGCAATATTAACCTCTCATGCAGATTATTTCAGTTTTCAATATGGAATAAAAATGTCAGGTTTTTTTTTTTTTTTTTTAACTGCAATGAAGTCATTGGTCATTGATCAATTTGTCACATGTTAATATGTGGCACAACTCTCTGAAACTAGTGTGTTCTGTGAAGTGTGTGAACATTGTTTTCTGTTATTTTTGTATTTTGTTCTCAATGAGATCTTTTACAAAGTTTGAGTGACTTTGGTGAGCTTCTTCCATCCTGCTTTTATGCACCAACACAAACTTTGTTGGCGGGTAAATTTTTTGACAGGGTATTAAACTATAGTTTTTTTTTTATTGTGGTGTTTAAACTTTAATTCGAATCAAAATTATTGTTCAACGTCAATTTTATTTTACCGAGTGATCACTTGATAAATTTTGATCTATTTTTGATGATGTAAAAAGGTTGAATTTTTTTTAGTAATACATAATTGACATATTATCAATCCAATTGGTAATTATATGTCAGTTGCTGACAAAGAATTATTGTCATCCACATCATCAAAATATATTAAAACTATAATCATCTGTTTTTAGGTATAATTAAAAGAGAAGCCCTCCTTCAGCCCTAAAAAAAAGCAAAAACATTTTATCAAGCAAATATTGTTTTGTTTGCAGGGAAAATTGGATTGCATTGTTTAACTGTGCATTTGAGAATTGACTATATTTATTTATCTCAGTCACCAGAGATGTGTTTCTATTTGCCATAGTTCCTACAAAAATTACTCTTTATCACAAAAAAGTAAAAAAAAAAAAACAAATATTTCTCAAACTATGAGAACATTTGGATAATTAATAAAATAGAATAATCAAACATAGTCAAAAGTGACAAGTTTGCTGTAAATATGGGTATTTGTCTTAAATAAAATTTGCTCTGGTAAAATTACCAATCTCCTATTTTTTTTGTACTTTTTTGTTTTGCAAGTTCACAGTTTACAAATATTTCTCACATATGAACTAAGGGGGTGTTTATTTGTAAGGAGTGGAATGGGAGTCATTACTCTCCCATTCCACTCCTTTGTTTGGATAGCCATCAATGGGAGTGAGAGAGGTTTGGGAGGGGGATGAGAGGGGGATTGAGTGGGGAGTGGCAATCCTCCCAAAATTGCCCTTTATTTAATAAGTAAACTATAATTAATTAACATAATAATTAAATATATAATTTTAATACTAAATAATAATTAAATAGATAATAATAACTAACAATTAAAATAATAATTTTATTCAAATATTAATAATTAATAATTAAAATCATAATATAAATCAAATAATAATTAAATCGATAATTTTAATAATAAATAATAATTAAAATAAAATAATAACAACTAACAATTAAAATAGTAATTTTTATTCAAATAATAATAATTAATAATTAAAATAATAATTAAATCGATAATTTTAATAATAAATAATAATTAAAGTAAAATAATAACAACTAACAATTAAAATAATAATTTTATTCAAATAATAATATAACTCAAATAATAATTAAATAGATAATTTTAATAATTAATAATAATTAAAATAAAATAATAATAACTAACAATTAAAATAATAATTTTATTCAAATAATAATAATTAATAATTAAAATAATAATATAAATCAAATAATAATTAAATCGATAATTTTAATAATAAATAATAATTAAAGTAAAATAATAACAACTGACAATTAAAATAATAATTTTATTCAAATAATAATATAAATCATATAATAATTAAATAGATATTTTTAATAATAAATAATAATTAAAAGTGAAAATATTTAATTCAAATATTTAATTATAAAATTAAAAATAATGATATTCAAAATATTTTATAATTAAAAATAGTCGTTATTTAACTTAACATTTTATTTTATATAAAATATTATTTACTTGTTTGAAGGGTATAAAAGTCAAGTTACTTCATTTTTTTCTTTTACTTTTCCCATTCCCAAGGAACTACCCTCTCATATCTTACCAACCAAACACATCTTTCATTCCCAATCCTCCTCTACTCCTTTTATTTCCATTACTCCCTCACTCCTTTCCATTCCCAATCCGGGACCCAAACGACCCCTAAATTAAAGGCTAAACTAATTTTATAAACCAATGGTTACAAAGAACTGATAATATCTATTACAATTAAAATATTCAATCAAGGGTAAATTTTTTAGTAAAGTACCAAATTATTAGCCCATTTTATTTTGGAGTTCAAAGTTCAATTTGAATCGAAATGGTAATCTAACTTCAATTATGTTTCACCAAATGATCACAAGAGAGATTCTGGACTATGTTTCAAGATGTAGATATCAAAAAGTTTTTATTAACAATTGACATGAAATTGCTTGCTAGACGGAAAACATATCATGTATGTGCTAGTAAAGAAAATCAACATCATAAAAAACTAAATCAAAATATCTCAGATGACGATCATGTAAAACAAAATTGAAATTGGATAATCACTTTGATTTAAATTGAAGCTTGGACCCTAAAAAAAAAAAAAAAAAAAAAAGTGATAGTTTGGTTTCACGTAAAAGAATTTATTCATTGAATGAAATATCTGAAAATAATTCAAGACTAAGCATGAGTAAAAGAAATGGTCCACCACGGACACACTTGATCTAAGGTATTTCAGAGTCCCTTCTGGCCTGTCACTAAGATTTAATTCCTTTGAACTCATTAAAAGGAAAGGGAACAGAAATGGACAACTACAACAACACCCATTAATTAATATATCTCAAGCTTATCTTTTTTATGAAATCTACTCCTCTCTGTACTTCAACTCCACATCAAGCTTCTACTCTTGGAAAGAATTTGCAAGGTCTTGGTTGAAGTGTTTTGTTAGTGGTCCATAGAACTAGCGAATAGAACATTTTAATGGAGTATAACTTTTTTTCAATAATAAAAGTTAAAATTGCATCATTTAATGATCAATTTCTAGACAAATAATCAGTTGCCAAAAAATCCTTTTTGTTCCTCAAAAGCAGGTAACAGCAATAAAGAGAGAGAGGAAGAAAAGAAAGAGAATCTAAAGGAGCAAACAATTAACAACCATGGACTCTTTTCCTTTCTGTTCTCATTTTTTTTTTCTTTTTTTTCTTAAAAAAAAAAAAGGCTTTTCATGAGCTTTTGAAATAGTAGGATGTTTTGGGAGACAAATCTAGACAACCATGACCAAGTGACAAGAAATCTCAAGCTGGAAACCAAGTGGTTGCTAGCTTTTGAGGCTTGCAATTAAAATAGAATCAAAAGGCATAGATTCTTATACTTCATATATGTCAAAACTTATAACCGAAGTATTAAACATTACATACATGCACATATACACGTCCGTCATCTGCAGAAGTCCGTAGAAATGAAATCTACATGGACATCCGAGGGGATACCCGTTGGATATCCAACGGGGTCACAGCCTTCTCTCTAAATCTAAATCTCAACCGTCATTTTCTCCATTCTCTGTATATCTCTTTATTATTTGTAGATGTTTATCAAGTGGGGACGTTTAGTTGCAAAAAATAAGATAAGAATCATTGATTTGTGAATCCATACGTTTGTTTGGATGTTCATGAATAAGAATGACAGAGGAATGGGTGAGGAGTGCACAAGGAGAATGAGCTTCTTATATAGACAAAAAGATAAAGGAGGCCATTAGACAAACAAGATAGAGTTATAGGCCTCAAGCCTAAAACTAAACTAGACTTGAGTGAAGAATCTCATTCTCCTCCACTCGCAATGTCATGGGCAAGAGCCCATAGTGTTCTTATAGTAATTAGGGTTTACTACTATATTTACAGTAAAAACATCATTTTTTTTTTTTAGGATTGCTCATTTTTTGTGTACTTTTTGGAGATTAAATGTTTAACTTGCCCCCAATAATTAGTGACTGTGAATGTTTGCATATTTAAAAATTATAAATAATAATTAAAATGATAATTAATTATTAATTATTAAAATAATAATTAATTTCAAATAATAATTCAATAGATAGCTAATAATAAATAATAATTAAAGTGAAATAATTAATTCAAATATTTAATTATAATATTGAAAATAATAATATTCAAAAGATTTTATAATAATAAAATAGTTATTTTTTAACCCAACGTTGTATTATATATGTAATATTATTTTACTTGCATTAAAGGTATAAAAATCATATCACTATAATTTTTTTTTTATTATTTTTATCATTGTTAATGAATTAACATCTTATCTTTTACCAACTAAACACATTTTTCATTACTATTCCTATTTCACTCCTTATTTACATTCTTGTTCAACTCCTTCACATTCCTAATCAAGCAATCGAATGCCCCTTAATCTATAAATACATATATGGAAAAAATATCTACAAACACTAAACTAAAATGATTGATTATTTTATATTTCAAATAAACTCCAGATATAAAAAAAAAAAAAATATATAATAAAAAGAGTTATGGACCATGAGGAGAAGACAGTGGAACATAGTGGTGCTAGTTGTCAATGAACAAAAAGCATGTGCAAATCCCCATCATTCATAGAAGTGCCCTTTGAATGTTTCAAGGAAGAAAGGGATGTAGAGATGCATGAGAGTGGTTAGGGATGTAGCAGCTGTTTTAGAGAAACAAACAATGGGCCTTTCTATGTGCTTTCAAAGGTTTTGGAACGAAAAGGATGGTTGGGGGGGAACGACACCCGGTTGAGGGAGCCTTTGCACATGGATTTGCAAGTGTATGGTAATCTATGTTGGCTCTTTGTGTTCATGCATTGTAGGGTCGGTGATATTTGTACAATTATTTTTTTTTATATAAAAATGGATAAATCATAAATTTATTGAAAGATAAATATACTGACTCATAAAAACTGATAAAAATTGCACTCCCACCTAATAAAATTGTCGAGATTTAAAATTTTATTATCCAGAGTTAACCAATTAGAGATTTTAACTTTGAGAGGCCATTTTTCTTTCCAAACGGCCTCGTAGATCGACTTCCTTATATCTCCATCGTTTAATAAGTCGTAAAATGATTTAACTGAAAATTTTTCATTTTTATTCCAACACCAAAGCTTTGAATTTGTCTAGTGTCATCAGAAATAAACAGCATCTGGCCTCAAATATCACGAAGCTGTGAGTTGAGTAATTGCTCGGGAATGCGTAAGATGCAACTACCGTGTTATATGAGTTCTGCCAATCCAGGAATATTTATTAAAAAAATGTCCATTCTAAGATTTTTAATTTATGAACTAATATGAATTTCCTACTTCATACACTAAAATGGGGAAAAACTTAAAAATGGAGTTCATATTAATAATCAAATAGGGTCTCATCTTCCTACATTCATCATCGTCCCCTCCAATAAATTTTACCCTAACAATGGACCCTACCAAAGCAATCAAAATCCCTAGCTCTAGTGCCACCTCGGCTAAATAATCCACCCCTAGCAGTTGTCTATGGTAAGAAGGATAAGTAGACTCTATACTTACTTAGTTACTTTGTTTTTTAATAAAATAGTGATTTAATCCCATATATATATATATATATATATATATATATATATATATATATATATATATATATATTGATATTGATATTGAGTTTACACAAAAGCAAAAATATGGAATGCTATCGATGTTACATTTAGTTTTTATTGCAACATAAACACCATGTAGAGCAATTTGAAGTTGTCTCCTAAACATTAGATTAGATAACTAAAGAATTAAAAGTCAACTTAGAGAATAATTTTAGCAATTTTTTAAACCTTCTCCAGGGTATATTTTGGTTTTCCATCTTATATAAAATTACAAGATTTTTATAAAACGTTTGATATTCACTTGAAACTTGCCACTTTCTCATAACTTTAGGTGATATGTCCACATAAATAGCAATAAACAATCAACTAATACAAGGACGCTAGTGTTATAGCCCTTGAAAACTTTTCAGAGTCAATTATAGGTATGTAAATCACTCATTATTAGCATGCATTATTACTACTAAATCTCAACAATATAATACTAATAATAAGACAAGATTGATTCTAATTGATTTAGTTAGTTAGACCAAAGGGCTTGTAGCCCAGCGGTATCTCGGGTCCCCTTGTGGGAAGAGACGCGAGTTCAATCCCCCCGAACCGCGCTCCCCCGTTCCAAGAGGGTGAGGACGTTGTAGGCAATCCCCCCGCCACACGTACGCCCCTGAGAGTTGGTGCTTGTCGCCCAATCTCAAAAAAAAAAAAAAAAAAAAAAAAAAAAAATTTGAGTTAGTTAGTTAAAATTATTTATACGTCCAAGAATTTTCAAAATTAAAATAAACCCTTATAAATCTATCTCTGTTTATATATAACAACCAATTCCAACCCCTGACGTTTTGATAGAGAGAAAATGAATACCAACTCTATTACAGTTGTGGTATAAATTTATTGATATTTGTCTAAATATTCTATATCACCACAACAACACTTATAATAATAATAATAATTTTATTATTATTATTATTATTATTATTATTATTATTATTATTTAATGTGTGAATTAACATTTGAAATGGCCTATATTTTTTCAAAAAGCAAAATGGGTCAAATATGCCAACTTAAAATTGGGGGAAAAAAATCAAATTGGTTCCAAGTCTTAAGTGGTCTAAACTTTACAAAAGGGTTGACCTTTCAAACAACTCACGTTGTCAATGAAAGGAAATCTTCTCATCTTTGTACCATCCTCAAACCTTTGATTGATAATTTATCTTCTTAATTAAATGCAATTAATCCCATGTGCAAATTTGTCCTCCTACGCTTCCTAATCACCAATGAGCCTATCAATTTCTTAATCATCAACCACCGATTCAATTTAATTAGTAATCCCTCATTCAATTTAAATCAAAATTATTTAGTAATTTATAGGGGCTAATCCAAACAATACCAATTAAAAAATTTTACTGAAATTTACTATTTAATCTATGAACACCACACACTCATTACCACTACTACGTCCAATCGGACTTGAACTTAAATCAATTTAAATATCTTTTAACAGCAGAGCCAATGTTGTAAGGCTATAAACCCTGGCCATATTTTCTTGATTAAATGATTGAAAAGCTAATTAACTATTTTCTAATCCCCATCCAATTAATTAAAATGCTTAATTAAAAACAATCTACGACTATTTATTAATAATAATTAGATCTATAATAATTCCTCAACACTAAAAACACCACCCGGTGTGCTTACCCCAGTCCTGACTATCCATCTCTATATCATTTATAACAACTAACAAGCAAAGCAATAGCGAGAAAGAACAAAGAGAAAGCTGAGAGATCTCGTTACTCACCCACCTCCTTCGTCTTCTTCTCGCTCTTGAAACCCTAACCCTAGCCCTAGGCCCCTCGCTCGCCGATGCCCGACGCACTCCCCTCCTGCTTCCTCGGTGGTGCGCCGCCGGAAACCACTGCCGCCGGCGCGATCAACACCACGTCCATCTACGGCACTCCTCTCGGTCTTGCCGCTCTCTCCTGGTCGCGCACTCTCCTCGGCCTTTCCCTCCGAATCGATCTCTATCTCCAAGACTCCAACGACCCGCTCACAGTCCGCGTCCGTCCGTGGCTCCTCTGGCGCCGTCGCGGCCGCCGCCGCATCCCCCTTTCCAGTCCGCACCCCGGCCATCTCCTCCTCTCCTGGGACCTCTCCCGTGCCCGCTTCCCCCCTTCGGGCGGCCCCGAACCCTCCTCCTCGTTCTCCCTTTCCCTTTCCCTAGATTCTCACCCTCTCCTCCTTCTCGGCGACCTCCATCACCCTCCGCCACTGATCTCCCGCCGCGACCACGCCGTCCTCAGCGACGCCAAGCCCTACTCCACCACCGCCCGCTTCGCCTCCAAAGACCACGAGATCTCCATCTCCCTCGGCGGCAAAGACAAGGGCATGAGCTTCGAGCTTGACGGCGAGAGGCTTTTACACGTGCGAAGGATTCGCTGGAAGTTCAGGGGAAGCGAGCGTGTGGATCTCGGCGACGGTTATCGGATCCGGGTCTCATGGGACCTCCACCGCTGGTTCTTCGAATCCGGATCCGAAACCGACGAAGCGGGTCGGGCCGTGTTCTTGATCCGCTTCGAGGGCGGATCCGATAAGGAGGGATGTTCCGGGAAGGAGTTATCAGGGGTGTTATGGAACAAGGAAGGGCATTTCGGGAGGGGTCTAAGTTGGAGTGATAGTAGTAGTGTGGGAGGAGGTGGAGAGAATGGGAAGAGTGGTGGTAAAGGTAACAAGAAGAAGATGAAGAGCTTGTTGACGACGAGCTCGTCGTCGTCTTCGTCGTCGTCGTCGTCGGCGAGTGGGTCGTCGGCGGTGATGGACTGGGCCAGCGCCGAGGAGGCTCAGTTGACCAGCGTGCACGGCTTCTCTCTATTGGTTTATGCGCGCAAGTGTTAATTTTTAATTTTTTGGGGTCCTTCTTTGTAATTTTTGGAGGAGATTAGTGCTGACTCACACTTAATTTTGTTTTATTTTATATTTATATTTATATTTATATGTGTAATTATTTTTTGGGAGCGAATTTTAGTTTATATATATATATATATATATATATATATATATATATATATATATATATATATCATGCATTATTATAAATTTATATGCATATATTGATTAATTATTGAAAAAAGGAAAAAAGGAATAAAAAAGTTATTTTTTTTTTTAATGATTTTGAAGGTGGATTTGGTTGGTTGGACTTTTAAGGGAAGCTAAGGGAAGTGGTTTGTTCGAGGTTGCTTGGACAAAATTCTGGGTTTCGTTGTTGGGCTAATTATTTATTTATTTATTTATTTATTTATATATTGGCAAGCGAAATTATTATTTGAGGGAATATTAGTGCATAATTTCAATTGGTAAAATTAAAAATTTTCAAAAATTTATGGTAAAATAATTTATATATATGGCATCTTGTTTGGATTGAATAATTAATCAATTAGGCCCTGTTTGGATAACCAAATATTATGCCATAATCCGTACATTATGGCATAATATAATATTTTCACATAATTATGCCATAATGACTGTTTGGGTATCTAATTTATACTACAAAATTATGTCATAATGTGGGAATTATGACATAAAAAAATATTCCACTCGGAGTGGAATATTTTTTTAGTTTGAAATGGGTGATTTTTTATTTTTATAAATTGGGTGGAATATTTATGTGATATTTTTTTTATTTTGTTAACCAAACACTCATTCTATAATAATAAAATATGTCACAATTTCTATAATAATTACTTGCACTTCCTACGTAATAAAATTATACCAGATTTTTTTTTATTTTGTAACCAAACAGGGCTTTAATAAAAAGTATATAGAATAAACTGAAATTCCCAATTTTATTGCTAACATAGTTTGCATAAATTTCAAACATTTATTTATTTTTTTTTCTTGGGCTCAAGAAAAGGAAAAAGAAGAGCCGTCAACTCTGGGAGCTTTGCTAGGCGTGGGTGTCAGATCGGCCATCGACGATGCCTCGGGATCAGTGACCCAGATCTTATTCTTATGGTTGGATCCTTGGTGGGCCGGGCTTACGAGAGCGAGAAGCCCAGTGGGCCCATGTTCGTTTGTGTGGGGCCCACATAAAATCCTTGGATTCCTATTGGTTGACCGTTGACGGCCTGCGAGAGACGACAGGCTTGGTCTTCCCAGCTCTGGATGGAACTCATGCTATTCTGACTCAGTCACCCTTGGAACCATTAGGAATGTTTCTTTTTCATTCTTTTTTTTTTTTTCTTAAATTTGTTTTCTTATAGTTTTATTTATTAGTATAATTGCTTGTAAGTCTGAAAGTTTATAATTTTCCCAATCATGACTTTTTTTTTAAATAATTTTAAGATCTTTATTTTTGATTTATTATTTTAGTCTTTGTTCAGTTTTTAAAAAAATAACCAAAAACCTGCCGATGCTCTTATGGCTCTGGTCTTTTGGCATTCATGAGCACACCCATAACCTAACACTCACACGTAGATGCACTTAAGGCCCTAGCACCCATTTGATGTACCTATACTTGAACATGTACAGTCGGAGCTTTTGTTAGTATGCCTCGCAACCAATCATTGATAGCGACATTAGTGACCTGCCATGAATTGGACAAACTCACCCTTACAAGTGTGAACCGCGCGAAGATTAAGAATATAGTAATTAATTTACATAAATTTGGATTTAAAAATAAATTATTTTAGAGATTTTTATGGAGTAAGAAGAATTGGAGGGATTTTCTAGTAGTTTATACTTTATTTATTCTAAGGAAATTATTTATATTATAATTGTCAATTAATCATTTTTTTATTTTCAAATTTTATTTAAATCATTTATTTTGATATTGTATTCCACGCGACTATGGTTGTGCAAACGGTTTCAAACCAAACCAAAATTCCTTAAAACTTCGGTCTACCGTTAACCTAATTTTATTTAATATTTATATTTGATTATATTATATATGAATAAATAAACAATACAAGTATGTAAATAAATTATAATTAAATTATTAAAAAAATCCAAGTATTTTCTTAGTTTTTTTTTAAATCCAATTTTTAGTTTATAGACTTTTGGATGATTAAAGCTGGTTTTGTTAATTTGATTGGTTTTTAACTGGAAATAAAAGTAAATTCTGGAAATATGTCAGTAATATAGAAACCATCATAACATAATTCATGATCTTGATTTTTGAGGTTCAGAAGAGTGTGTGTGTGTGTGTGTGTGTGTATACATATTTGAAATCAATTAATTATTGTTAATAATAATTATTTATCATACTTAATAAGAAAAGTGTTTTGGTTAATGAGTGAATATTGAATATTAAAACTTTGTTAATTATTATCATATTTATTTCATGAAGGGATAAAAATTATTAAAATTTCCATTAAGTAGTGTCATACATGATAATGATCACATTTAATACAACATGTTTGTTTTATTTTTCTTTATTTTGTGTGAGTGGATAATGAATATTAAATTTTTGTTAAATATTGTTGCCATACATAAAAGAAAGTTATAATGCATGATAGTAATTAATAAAAATCATATTAATTATTGTCATAATTAATAATCATAATAATATTACCCCCTACACTTTATCATTTTTTTATTTAATTTTTTAAATTTTTAATATCAATTAGATATTATGCTTTTTTTTTTTTTTTAGGTTAAAAGAAGGGAAAACACTTGCATAAATGACGACCCTAATGGAAAGTTGGACAGCTCAAATGATTTTGATATGCCAACTTTAGCCAACCAAAACAAATTGACTAAACCAATTCAAGTTGGGGTGTAGTACCCTACAAGAGAAATGAAAAAGGAGATTTTTTATTTTGGATAGGATCATATTGCCAACTCAGCTATAGCTTAAACATATTCTATTTTCCTATGTATACATATTGATGGGTCTTATGTTTCCAGATATTTTTCAGTACATATCTATCTAATCTTGTAACCCCATCTGAAATAAATTTGGTCTAACATGGTGAAGATAATATATCATATTATCCCACCATGTGGGATGTGTTCTGACTGAACAGGAGGTAAAAAGAGTGCTTGGCAAAAGGACTTAAAAGTCACTCACACAAGTATTAAAAGAGTTTTTTAAAGCTAAACTGTTTTCTAAACACCTAATAAATCTTTAATTTTATTTTGCTTTATAAAATAAATAAATCACAACGCATTAAAGCACACAAAGACCGGCAGAGAGCAACTAATACAAAAAAAAAAAAAAACAAGAACATAAAATCCACAGAAGGTGAAAAACTAGAGTAAAAAATAAAATAAAATAAAACCCCTGAGAGATAAAGAGTCTCTTTCGAGGGATCCCCAAACTAAAATCCTCTTTAGGTTTTTGAATAAAAAAATCGCATCATTTTTCCAATTTTTAAAATTAATAATCCATATATGTATTATTTTTATTTTTATTTTTATTTTTGTTTGTCTATGGCAGCTCAGCCCATATTATATTTATTTAGTTCTTAGGCTGAGCCCCGGTGTTAAGAAACCTTACATGGGAGAACAGAGAAGAAAAATGATACAAATGTAATTTATAAAAATAATTATTTTTTAGAAATATGAACAATTTGTGTCTAAACATACAATTTAATATTAAAAATGCCAAAATTTAGACTCTAGACATTCAACCCCTATAGCCGGCTATCAAGGCCATGACAATGACTCTTTGTATTCTATAAGTAACTTATTGATTAACCTAATCACATTAAAAATAATTATTATTAATAAATATAATTTGGTTCAAACTTCAAAGTTAGCTTTTGGAAATTTAGGTGGAGCATTTGAGTTTGGATGATGAGCTTGTGCAAGTCTAAAGCTCCACTTATTATTTTATTCTTTGCTTGATCTTTGTAAAAGCATATTATTGAAATAGTTTATGACACGTCAGTGACCGATGAGCATTTAAATGGAGACTTCTTAGTTTAGAGAACTTTTGAATATTATCTTCTTGTGACTAAAGAATTCCAATCTTTCAAGTAAATAATAGCATTAATAAAATATATAGATGTTAGATTTGATAAGGAAAATAATAATAAATAATAAATAGTAGTCTATTCCTTTCACCCAAAATGACATAGACAAGGTGTCCACCTGTTATTTTTTCATAAACACAGATATATTGAACTTGAAATCAACTTAGTTAATCTTATGTGAATAACTCAATGTAATGAAATAGTCAGTTTAAACTCATGTATTAAGTTAAACCTAATTTTAAAATGAGGAAAAAATGCTAAAATTCTAAATATGCAAGATTGTGGCAAAACAAAAATACTTCTTCAACTCTTACTATTAATGAATATTTAATTTTTTTAGTGTTTAAACATATATGTATTTTTTATTGTTATATATCTTATCAAGGTCAAATTTAATCCAAGCTTGAATTTCAAACTCAAATTGCAAATACAGCTTGTTTATACCGCAGCAAGGGAAGAAAGATAAAAGAAATTAAAAAAAGCTAAAATACATGAGCAACATATGGGGATATTTAATAACTTAGGAATTTAATAGAAAATTAAAATAATCAAATTAATCTAGAAACATAACAAGGAATATGGGAATTTCCAAGACAAAAATTTAGTTATGAAGGATGACTTGAATAATCAGAATAACTAACTCACAAATTAGCACTCGCAGTTTATTGTTTATTTTGGCGACGGTGAACTATAGTTTATAAGTACTTGATTATTTGATACTTAAATAGAGTTTTGCCTCATTGCAAGAGATCTCTAATTGGTAAGATCTTTATATATACTTATATGTTGTTTAACCATCAAACCAAAATTAGGGAGCAATGTTCTAGATATTCATTTTGCTCCTAATGATTTAACAGAAGTTGCAACAATACCCAGAAACTAAGGCACCAATTAGGTCTATATCCCTAAAATTTCTCATTAATATTTCAACATATAAATCAATAGAACAGCAAACACTTCATTGCCAACCAACTCATACAGCCAAACAAATAAACGTATTTAACTTTGAAGGTCTAGGATTTCTTTTACCTGTCTATTAGAAGTTAGTTTGAATTAAGCTTTTCGAACTATAACGTGACGCTCCCGCTTATACTCTACTTCATCTCTTTGGTGCATGATCAAAAGAGCTCTCCTCACCTAACAGAAAATGCACTTTGTCATTACCCGGCACAGTTACTAATATGTATAAATCAGTTACAAAGATCTTGAGCTAAAACTCACAATAGATTCACTCAACCCCATTCTAGTTAGGTCATTGATAAGGCGTCTTTCGGATATATGACTCCCGATACCCATCCTTCTCTTTATTTGAGTTTCAGCTTGCTGTTCACATGACTCAGAATCAAACATGAACCTGTATACTCTTTTTAAATGATGTCATGAAAAATCAATAGTATGGAGATCTATCTGACCTTGATTTCATTTGCAATCTCAGGAGTTAGATTCAAATGCTCATTTATTCCAGACCGTGCAGCATCCATTGTGGAGACATTGAATAATCTGAATGCCTCCTCAACATGCTCTTCAGTAGCAATAGTAGTCCTGTTGTTTTGCAAATCATTAATGCATAACGAAAAAAAGAAATTATCAGACATGCTGGAACAAATTGAATTCTTTGGTTTAAGTTGAGAACAGAATTGAATATTAGTAAGTAACAAGAATCTTAACTCATTATAGAAATAGTACTTACATTCTCATCTTTGCAAGTGATTCACTCAACCTTATTATAGCCTCAAGCTGCCTCACGGTAATAGGGATTGCAGAAGACTTCCCAGTCTCATGAGCTTGTTGCCTCATTTTCTATTAAGCAAAACCATTCCGAAATGTAAATAATTCAAAGAGTAAAGAATAAAGAGTTCATTAACACCCAACTCTAAAGCTGGCATACTACAACTAGCAAATTCGATCATACTTGTCTGATCTCCACGTATTTGTTTTGCAACATTTCAGCAGCTTTTTCCGACAGCCTTGGTTGACACCTCACTCGGCAGTACTCAATGAATCTAATAGTAATCATGGTTGTTACATTTGATTAAGCTCTCTTTATCAAGGCAGTGTATAACAGAGATGAAGGCACAATTATACCTCTTAAGCCAATTTTCTCCCTCCTCACCATCCACTTTCTTGGACCCAGCAGCACCAGTAGCATGAACTTTGATGATGTGAGTAGCTATTCGCTGAAATGCAAGAGCTAGCCTTAGGGGCAATTATGATAAATATAATGAACCAAGAAAATGAACAGCTGAGTTCATCACTACCTTGTCTTGATCATACATTCTGATATCTTTCACTATGAAAATGAGATCAAATCTAGAAAGGATGGTAGTCTGCAGATCAATGTTATCCTCTGTAGTCTGAAAAAGAAATCTAACTTAGAAATTTGTAAACTATGGGCGAGGGGGTGTGTGGGAGTGTGTGCATTATTGTGTTGATAAAGGAACAGATATCAGTGACAATAGCAACAACCAGTGTTTTGCGTACCTTAAGATCATCATATCTGCCAGATGGGGGGTTAGCAGCAGCAAGAACAGATGTTCTTGAGTTGAGAACTGTTGTTATTCCTGCTTTGGCAATGGATATTGTCTGCTGCTCCATGGCTTCATGAATGGCGACTCTGTAGACGAAACTTTTCCTATTTAATTGTGGTGATTGAAATAATTCTTAGTATGACAGACTACATATGGCATTACTCTTCACCTGTCTTCAGATCTCATTTTATCAAATTCATCAATACAGACCACTCCTCCATCTGCTAAAACCATGGCTCCTCCTTCCAAATAAAATTCACGCTGGAGTAACCCATTGCATAGTTAGTGCAAGTTATTGGAAGAAATAATCACTATAGACTAAAAAGAGAAGTCCAGTAGCAAGATGCTCGTTCTTGCATTGACAATTAGTTTGTATGTAAACTTACTGAACTGTTGTCTCGAATCACAGAAGCTGTTAGACCAGCAGCAGAAGAACCTTTTCCGGAAGTATAAACAGCCACAGGAGCTGTTTTTTCCACAAACTTAAGAAACTATAAGGGGAACAAAAGACATTATTGTGAGTAAACAATTTCACATTAACTAAAATTTTGATTAGCTATAACAGGAACAGATACTGGATATGAAATGAAAATCACACAACCTCCAAATGGTGCATTTCAAAGTTAAATGTGAGACATGAGTCCTGACAAAAATTAAAGCAACAAGCATGCCATCATCTCTTAGGATGAAGATCACACAATTGAATACTGAATACATAGATGAAAGAAACACAAGAAATGCTACCATCTGTTTAATCAACAATGCCAACCAATAAAAACTCATTTAGGCTTTCCCATATAATTCTTTCAATGGGTAAGTTCAAATTTTCTTAGAAAATGATAGTTTCCTAATTAAATTGTTTTGGGTACTATTTATTTCATCATTCAAATTTTCAAAGAGCTTATTTACAGCAAAGCAATACATCTTGTGAATTCAGTTAAATTCTTTGCACCAACCTGTGATTTTGCAGTTGATGGATCACCCAGTAATAGAACATGGATGTCTCCCCTAAGTCGCACACCATCTGGTAATCTCTGCAACATAAGCAAAGGATGAATAGAACAGTTGAACTCTTTTTTATTTTAGCACTACCATGGTGAGAGTTAAAGACGCAGCACACCTTCTTTGATCCACCAAATAACAAACAAGCAAGAGCTTTCTTAACATCAGCATGGCCATATATTGAAGGAGCAATCAATGAGCATAGCTTAGCATATGCATCGGGCCTTTGGGCAAATTCCTTGAACTCTGACTCCTACATGTAAAACCACAGTTATAATTGCTCCCGTAATACATGCTGAACTTGAGCCAAACAAACAAGAGTAGCGCCCACCTCATCTGCTGTGAAGGTAGATGGACCAGTTGAGTTTGTTTCACGAGTTTGTTCCATCCCAACAACTCTTATATAGGGTTGCTTGACTCCAACCGCCCCTTTCTGGCTGTGAAAGATCCATAAAAGAAAGTTACATTGTGAAATTGAGCTTTGAGGAAAATGGCTAAATTGAAATCTTACGCAGCAGATGCTTGGAACACACTATAAATCCCCATGACAGTCAGCCTAGTGCCTGGTACGATAGTTTGGACAAGGTGTCGATCCACTGAAAGGAGCATGTTTCGTGGAAGTTCTCCAGTTGGAACATCCTTAGAAACCATGGAGAAAAGATCAGAACATTCTATCCAAACAGTAATAAAATTAAATCTCTCCTCTATAAACACTTCAAAATTCTAGGGCCATTGCAAAAGTCTTTGGAGGTGCTCTCGCAATCTTGGCTTACAGAAATATAGTATCCCCAATCTTAAATTATTAAATTCTTTTCAACCTATATGAAAATGTTAAATCCCAAAACCTTAGATAATTACATAATTTAAATCCCAGAACAATCAGTATAATTCTAAAAGGCAGCAGAAGTACAAACCTCAGGATTCTCTTGCAGTTTCAGAGTTTGCAAATCAACATACTTGCTCTTATCCGGAGCCACAATCCATGGATCCAGTGGGCAAGTCTCCTCTCCAGGCTGAAAGAAAGCATCACAAAATTAAACACCAATAGCATTGAAATAAACCAAAAAGGAGGTATATTTCATGAAATACACCTGAGGAACATGGTCACAAGACCGGGGAACAATTGCCCCACCTAGCCCAGGTCTGCAGGGCACCGTCTTAACATTCTTACAGTTCTTGCACATAAGTGTCACATATGTCGCCTTGGCCTTCACTCTAGATGCTGCAATTGTGATTCCTGAGATCTTCACCAGTTTTGACATGTGTTCCGCCTAAAATCCCCCAATTTCCACAAAGAAAACATCAACAGTGATTCCAAAAAAGAAAACCAATCAAATATACAGAGATAGAGACACACCCCGACAGATCGCATAGAAACAGAGCCCTCTTTTGAGGATAGAAAGATCTGGACATCCCCAGTGGCAGGTTCTTCCATCTCGCCAGTCTCACCAGCAACCTTGGACCGAAGACTCGCCAACACCTCCGCAGCCGCCGTCTCAAACTACACTCCCAGCGAAAGGCCAAAAAGTTGACACCTTCAGACAAAAACCCAAAACCCTAAAAACTAAAATCCAATGAATTGAGACTTGGGAGCCATACCAAAGGAAGATAGTCAGCAGGGAGGTTACGGATCTTGTCAGAGAGCTCAGCATCGAAGCCATCAAGGTCCTCCATGGCGATGGTGAGGTGATCGGGGTTATGAATAAGACTCTCTCTGCAAGGAATGGAGTCAACAGAAGCGAAGGGAAAGTACGACTAGAAGGCGGAGAAAGAGAGGGAGATGGAGAAGAACCGATAGGGGAAACCGCCATCGGGGCCGAGGAAGCCACGGATGAACTCCTTGAACTTGCGAAGAGCAGTGTGGCGGGTGAGGTTGGCGGCGCCGTCGGGATCACCACCGCGAGGGAACTGGGCGTGATCACTATAAGAAACTCGCCCTTCGTCGTAGCCGGACATCTCGATCTCTGGATCGAATACGAGAAGGAGATCGAGGAGAAGGGGAGAGAAAGGAGATGAACTGGGAATGAAGATGGGGCTTTTGGCGGGAAAGAAGGGGAGTTTTGGCGGGAAGGTTAACGGGTCGGATCCGGGTTGGGGTTCACGGAAGAATCCTTAATCACATTAAAGTTGAATAATATCCCTTTATGCATCCTGATGTATAAAGTAGAAAGACAATATGAGGGCAGGTTCTCTGGCTTGTAGAATATAAATCTATAAATGTTTATTGTTATATGTGCATTTTGATTTAACGGTGATGAAGTTTTTCTATAGTATGTTTTTTTATCAATAATCTTTAATTTTAAAGATGATGAGAAATATGGGCGTTATTAATAATGGTATCTAATGTAACGGTTGTTAAAAAGATATTTTTAAAATTGATTTCTAAGAACGTACATAGTTGATGAATTTCTTATATATATATATAAAAGATAAATCATATGAAGTAGAGCACAATACAACAGCTTATGAAAAATAACTAAATAATATAAAAAACATCGATCTAAGTTTGGTAATAAACATTAAATAGTAAATGCAAATATTCTAAAAATTGATTAAACAGATAAGAAATAATAGTGGCACTAAAGAGATAATAAATGTGGAAAATCACTCTCTTTGTAAGGATCAAAGACATCTAAGTAAATAACATTTTCTTGTTCATAGTTTAAGTAAACAACAAAATCCAAATGTGAAAACTAAGGACAAGTAAAAAATAAAATAAATTACATATTTTATTTCATACTCTAAAATATCAAAAACATTGGAGATACCACAATGCCCCTTCTGCAACACATTTTTTTGCAACTTCCTTTTGAGTTTTTAACTCACCATAAACACTCTTAATTAACAACATCGTAATGATTGTTTGTATTTCAACAATGATATAATAAATTTACCTAAAAAGATGTTAAAAGAATTGTTTAGAGATAAAGAGTGGAATTCTCAAATTAGAATCCTACTCAATTGGATTATAGTATAATCCACATGCATAAGAGATGAACCAAAACAATTGTATCGACTTTAAAAGGTAACAACCCATTGATTCTATATAATTATTTACAAGCATTTCAAATCTCAACCTATAGAGAACAAAAAAAAAAAACAATGAAGTGTTACCCACTACTAGTCCGCATCAACTCAACAAAGATAAATTTATATTCCAAATGTCACACTGATTATTTTTCATGTAACATTTAATTTCTACCAATTTTAAGATAAAAAGCTTAGTATTTTAATTTGAAAGCACCAGTGACAACAAGAAAATAGGAAAAATCTTAATGATCACAATGAAGGTGCGATAACTTTGCTAAATAAAATGACATTGTAAACTCCATCAAATAGAGAAGCTAATCAGAGATTTGAGAAGAACTATGCAAGATGGATAAACACAAATACATAAGGTAAATATGAGAGAGTTAAATATTCTAGCAGGGATTCTCTGTCAAAGAACTTACATTCTTAGTCGGCTTCTTGTCAGTCAATTATATAACACAAACAAAGGACTCTTCCAATGTTTGGCAGCACATATCTCATATAACTTCAACCTCCTTGTTTCATTTCAAACAAGAACTAATAAATCTAGAACAAGAGGAAAAAGAATTCAACAACTCATACCAAATTTTATCAACCTTAATTAACACACTTCCATGTAGTTTGTTCTCGTGCTTGCCCTTTTGATAATTAGTTCTAACATCAGCATCAACGATTGGTAACTTTGACAATTGCATGGCTCACTTGATACTGAATCTTTTAATTTGAGTTTCTTGCTTCCTCTGTGCTAGCAAAATCGTATGTATCAGATTCCTGTAATACAAGTAAATAACTTATAACTACTAATTAATCCAGCCCCAATCTTAATATTTTATTAACTACAAATTCTAATTAACACTAAAACCCACTAGAAAAAACCTCAAATTCTAGTATAAACGAAAAGGAAAGTCTAAATTTATTCTTGTGTTGCTAGTTTACTCAAGTAAGCAACAAACAACAATTGAAAATGTTAGATCTGGAGCTCGGTGTTGGCATTATTTGACAAGTGTGAAGATGGTATGACAACTATGATGATGTGGCAAAAGATATATGAAGCTATGAAGACTATCTTTGAAGAAGCTATTATTGGAAAATGCATAAAATTGGAAGATTTCTCTTGAGTGCAATCAATGACTATGCAGACAAAATCTAAATTGAATCAATCATAAGAGATCAACTACGTGAAGGCCAAGATTAATTAAAGTCTAGTTTGGTGAGAAGCTAATTGAAGACACAAGTTAAGAAAAGTAAAAGCAAGCAAACATGATATTGAACACCATATTTAGCAAGGCAATGCTCACAATTAGAGGAAAGATTGAAGTTATTAATGGGAGGATCAATTTGAAGATATTATCATATATTAAGAAGATTGTGTTGGGTATGTGGAGTCTAATGTATGTTCTAACAATATATGACTATATCGCTTGCGGGGGTCCAAGGGCGTGGTTCCTTGCCGCGGTCTCGCTGTTCGATCAACAAGCGAGGGTGAGGCAACGCCCTTTAGGGGGTTCTCCAAGGGTACTTTGTTTCAGGCCCAATGCCCATATAGGAATTTTGATTAATATTTATCTTTTCCATACAAATATCATGTTATCTTCTCTCTATAGATATCATGTTATCTTTTCCCTATAAATAACCATATAACTGTAAAACTCTAATTTGTTGTGAGTAAAATAAATTGATATTAGTACAGCCATGGACGTAGGTTTTTAAGACCGAATCACGTAAAATTCATGTGTCTTATTGTATGTGTGTCTTATCGTATTGTCACTGCTAAAGTTGTTTGATTCTCAATAGATTGAAAGCCAAGCTTGGATGAATAAAGATCAAGTTTGGAAGATTATGAAGAATTTAACTTAGATAAATTGATGATCAAATTTAGTAATAGAAAGATTGAGAAAGCAAACTTGGGTAAATGAAGATTAAGTTTGAAGATTATGAAGGCCAAAATTAGATGAATAAAGATCAAATTTGGAAAGAAGATTTGAATATCTTTGAAGAACACCTTTGGTGAGATAGGGATGTGCTATGTGGGCACAACCCTTGAAGATGGTATCGTTGATATAACATGAGGAGGTAAGATAGCAACTGGCATGTTGAGATCGGGAGAATTCAAATGCATTTGACTAGAATTAACACAACCGGGAGGGTTGGAGGCTTCACGAGGTTGCGTTACAACGGGAGCTATGACTCAATTAGGATTAGCAGTTAGGCCATATTGCAAGCTCAATCTCAACTGGATATGCAACATTCATGTTTAGATGGTGTTCAAGTTAGAAAGCCATGAAAATCTTAATAGAGGCTTGTGCTTTTTATTTAGGATGTGGAGACCTCTATATAAAAGAATTTGTTATATATGAGATTAGTTATAAGAGTGAGAGACCCTAGTGTGTGAGTAAGAGAGTGAATATCGAGCAATCTAGAGATGGTTCTTGTCCACCATTGTGAGGTTAAGTGACAACTTTGTACTCATATTTATTTCACTATTTTAGTGGATTTTTATTTTCAGGCTTGGCCCGCTAGATGTAGGTAAGTAATGTGCCGAACTGGGTCATTAATTTCACGTGCCCTTTCTCTTGATTAATTGCATGGTGTGTGTTTGCATGAGAGTATGAGTGAAAATCAACACCCGCAAAAAAGATGATTAAAATAATTATTTTTTCATAGAAAAAAACTTTAATAATATTTAAACCCCACCACTTTCTATGCACTTATTTCAACCTATAGAAGAATTTTTAATATAATGGTACCTCAGATCTCTTTAAGAGTGAACCTGACTGATGGTCCTTAGAGTGCCCATGAAAAATTGACCTTATATGAATGTCAGCGCCGGAAAACTATTTATTGTTCTCATGTTATATTTTTCATTGATAATATTTTGTGTAAGGATGTTTAATTACTACTCCTGGTTACAACTCAGTTTTGCATTCATGTGTTTATACTTTACTTTTTAATTTTAACAAAGTTGTTGTTTATTTATTTAAAAAAAAGAACAAAAACTTTAACAATGTTAAAAATGTGAGAGGTTTGGCACTTCTGGGACCAGGCATGGATGAAAACCAACAAAAACAAAACACAATCCACTTTAGAGATGAATATGAACCATTTTTCCACTTTAGGGACAAATAACACCCTTGACTCAAAAGGTAAAAAAGTTATCTAGAATCTGAAGGCTTAGGTTTTGATAGGCTCCAACTTGATGAAGAAGAAGGAGATCTAGATGATGGTCCGATCTTAACAGCGTAGGATTCAGGTTGAGGGATAAGTAGCTGCGAACAGCCGAGGATGGATGCGGCCCGTACGTTGGGGAGAAACGATCCGAAGCTTCAAGAACTCCAACCCACTATCCGAACAATAGCAGAACCACAAACTGAAAACTAATCCACATAAAACGCCAGAAAATGCAGAGCACGAATTAGGAGAAAGCAGAAACTTTTCTCTCGTGAATCAGGGAGAACTCACAAGAACAATGGTAGTTAGACAACTCTTATTTCGTGAATAATAATCAAAGTTCGATGTCCCCAAGAAGAAGGTACAAAGCTATTTATAGCCGACTTAAACTTAGGATACAAGAAACTATCTTATTAAAATTGGCTAGAGAATCAATCTAAAAAAGTAATGGAAATTTGCTAGGAAAACAATCTAAAAATATGGAAATAAAATTGGGTAAAAAACCAATCTAAATATAGGAATAGTATCATGCGGTACTGTAGTATATGAATATGGTAGGTGCAATCTCTCCATCCCTAAACTTTGAATACTTGATTTCCTGGTTGATTGGGATTTGATTTTATTTCCTTACAGAAATTGGGTTGGTTTAAGAAAGAGATATTTTGGGTTGATTTGTCATAAAAGGAAACCACATCTCCCTCTGTTGCGTGGGGTTAGCAAAGATAGGCACAGTCTCCTTCTTGGACGTGCAAGTGAGTGTGAGGCCCACATGTGGCGTAGCTCTAAATGCTTCTCTCTTGCTATCCTCTTGAATTATGTTCTCACTTCCTGTACACCTAAGTACAATTAAAGTATAAGAAATTAGAAACACCACCGTATCAATATAATTTAAGAATAAGCTTAAGTTAGCGTTCACATGGTTTTAAATTTGTTTAGCACGACTTCGTGTAATTGGTCATTGATATGCTTCCTTTTCTATACCAACTAAAGTATTACCATCCGTAGGTGGTGTAGTTGGCATGGGCATGATGTCCTCATCATTTTCTCATATTCATCATCCCTCTCCAAACATAAATCAATCTTGGTTGAAACTAATAGCACATTTTCATTCAAGAAAATGGCTAAATTCTCATGTAAATACAAAGAAAGCACTAAGATTTTCACAACTAGAAATCAACAATTAATCCATTAGAAAAAACATCCTTTTTCATAGCAAGAGGAGACAAATGAATTGAATTTGATTCCACAAATGCATGCTCAATAGCATCCAAATCACTTACCAATAACAGCAACTCAAGGATACATAGAGACACGGATAAAAACTAACTCCAATATAAATGATGAATTAGAAAAGAAGTGTCAAACTTCCATTATACACTCCAAGTTTCAGTATCAAAGAAGCAAAAGTGAGCAAAGAGGCTTGTGGTTTTTTAACAAGTAGTTTCAAATTTAAGTTGCATATGCTAATATTATCACATTTTATTCTTTTTAATGCAAAAGATTTATATAATACGTGATTTATTTATAATATTTGGAATAATAATTAAAAAAAGTTTGTCAACCACATCTTGGCCTATTGACACTAGGTTCCATGTGCATGGTGTTTGTATTCTTCGCCGATGAGGTTGGTTTGAATTTTTGCTCACATCGAGTGAGAGCACTGGTTTGTGAAGTATTAACTTTGCATTTATGAACGCCTCTTGATTGTGGTTTGTCCACCTTTTAAGTAAATAAATAAATCTGATGATTGATGTAAAAAATATTCATATTGTGAAACTAAAATGATGCCATCATAAAAACTTCTTATAAGTTGGAAATATTTCGATAGATTCTTTCTAGTTTCTAAACATGTTGCAAGGAATCTAATTAATCAAAATGTGATATTATATTTATAATATTAATATTTTTCCTCAAAATTGTACCATGATATATAATCACTTTGGATGACATGTTAATAAGATATAACTGCCATCAAATTCAAATATAGAGAAATGTAATTATATTTAATACCATCAAATGCAGCCTATTTCCACATCATATTGTAATGTCTTGAAGATTTGATTAAGATTAGTAACAACAAAATCTTATTGAGTGATTGATAATGAAGAGCTCAAACGAGCACTAAGAAAGTTCATAATACTATCTTCGGTTATCCCGTATAATATTTTACAACATCTTATAAACATAATTATTAGTTGTTAACAAAATATTAATACTTGCGAGACATTTTATTAATATTTTAAAATAACTAAAAATTTTATATTAACATATTTATTTTTATCATTATTAATTAAGTCAAATTTTAGTTAATATGATAACAATGTTTCTTTCAATCTAATGGTTTTTCTTAACAAATCTAACATTACATTTTTATTCTCAAACCAAAAAAATTTATATGATTTTAGAAGATGATCAACAATCTATTAATCTATGGGTAATCATTTACATGAGGTGTTTTATTCATGCTGAGATGGCAAGTTTGAAACTCAACACAAGCAAAATGAGCGTATTTGTATGTATGAAGGGATTAATTCCGTTAATTTGCATGTCCATTCAGGGACTGAACAATAACTTATTAATGTGATGGGGGGAGTGGGGGGTTGAGGGCAAAATGTCAAAAATTTTTTGAGTTAACATAACAATTGTATTCGATACAAAATAGTGAGATACTGTGACATTTAATTAAAACAGTCATAAAAAAACATAAAACATTTATCTATGCACACTCGAGGTAGAACTGCCATCTGTGCGATGCATACTACTCAGAGGAGGTAACTGAATACGACGAGTTTGCATTTTTTGAAAACATTGTAGAATCGCCTCAATGTCAATAGTTAATGAATATTTATGATTCTATGAATGTGAAACCTTTGGTATAGCTAGTCTTATTGAAACCTATTTTGCTATGCATTTTGCTATATAGATTTAACACTAAACATTATTGCGTATACATTCATTATGATACATATTAATATTTGATATTTGATATTTTCAACATTTTAATCAAGGCATTTAATCAAACACATTGTAGGCATATTTAAAAAAATGACGTTTATCATTCATGTTCTATTTATTTCACCCATAAATTGTATACATTCATTCTCATTTTCAATAAGAAGTAATACATAATCATTGATTGGATGATCTAATAATTAAAAAAAATACTAATAATCTAATATACATACTCAGTGAAAAAGCAGAGATGATGGAGTGAACTCAGTGAAGAAGCAGCCAAGCAAAGAGTGAACTCAGGTTGATAACTTGATGCAGTTAAGTGTTATGGTGGAAAACTGGAAATATATTTTGATTAAAAGGTAAAACTGACATTTCAAGTGTTTGAATGTTGGTTAGGTTTGAGAGGGAAAGAATGAAGAGATTAATTTCATCAAGATGAGTGGTTTAAGTTCAAGGCAGCCTCAAGAGTCAAGATTGGTTTTCCAATGAACGACCAGGATGCGATCATCAAATGGATGAGTATTAGTTCGAGACAATAGTTAGTTGATTTGGTTTAACCAAAGTGTCGAGGGGGACTGAAGCCCCAGCTAGCCGCCCTTTGATTTCGTCCCTGTGTCCATTGACACGTGGCTTATTCACATTTAGTCATATATATATATATATATATATATATATATATATATATATGATTTTAGAAGATGATCGATGATCGATGATCGATGATCTCTTGATCTACGGGTAAGAAATCACTTATATGAAGTGTTTTGTCCATGTTGAGGTGGTGAGTTTGAAACTTAACACAAGCAAAATAAAAATATTTGTATGTAATGAGGGATTAATTCCGTCAATAATGAACACGGTCATTGTTAATTATGATTTTTGGTGAGTGGTAGGTATGGAAATTTATTGCCCTGTGCACCAGCTTTTGTTAACATTTAGTATCTGCATAAAGTCATTATAAAAGAAAGACATACACTTGCTGTTGATTTTTAGGATCAACATTTTATATACTGCAACAAATGTACAACAATATCAAATTGAAACTCCTGAACTGAACATTAAGGGAATAGATTTTTTACACAAGAAAATAGGAAAAATAAAAATTTGTAATTTTATGTGCTTCACATGAGTGGCCCAATTATCTTTAGGGTTATTTCTTTTGAAGCCAATTCGAAGTTTGATAACGCAAGCCATGAGGGTACGGGTGACATGCTCACACAAATAAAAATATTAATATAAATTTAATGGTAACTTTTTTTAACCTTCAAAATTAGGGTCAAATTTTGCCCATTTAATTGAAATCCACAAGATTATTTCGTTATATTTTTCCTAATAATAATAATAATAATAATAAATCATTTGTCCTTGGCATCTCAAGCACCTTTTTAATAAGAGTATTTTATATTTTCCTGTCTTTAAAATAAAAAAAATAGAATATATATATAAAATCAAAATTAGCAACTCAAGAATTTTGCCATTACCATTTAAATCAACCGCCAGCTAGGGCGGATCATTAATCGGCTCGAACCAAATTATCGTTAACTGAACTAAATTACTTTAAAAAATAAGAACCGAATAAGAAAAAAACCAAAATTAACCAAATATTTTGGTTGGGTTCGGTTATTAACCGAAATTCGTTATTTAACAAAATGTTATAAAAATGTTCTTAAATCATTTGTAATTTTTCGGTTTGGTTATTAAACCGAAATGTTATAAAAAAAAAGTTTTTAAATCATTTGTAGCAAGTAATTAATTGAACTACTAATTCATAAATTATATATTTGGTGATAATGGTAATGGGCTTATAAATTAATAATACTAATATATGACTTATACAACATATATATATATATATATATATTTTAATGTATGTAATTTATTCAATTCGGTTTCGGTTATACCGAATTTCTTACAACAAAACCGAACTAAACAAAAAAAAATTCGAACCGAACTTTTTATTCGGCTTGGTATTCAGTTTTTCCAAATAATGCTCACTCCTGCCCGGGGTGTATTTCCATTTTCCCCCAAATATAGGTTCATTTTTTCACATTTATTAAAAAAAGATAATTTTTTATTTGACTATTTTTCAAAATTTAAATTAAAAATTGGTTGACCAGTGACCACAAAGATTATGAAAAATCAAATTATTATTATAATTATTATAATAATTATAAAGATTATAAAAAAAGCAATAATATCTCAATAAGTCCATTGTAGCCATCGCATGGTCATAACTCATAAGTACTGTCTTGGTTGTTGTCCTCGCTCGCCAAAGCTCCCATCTCATCCTACGCGCTGAGGTGGTTCCCGTCTCGATCTATCTCCAAATGAACGCCTTAGAGAGCTCCAGCTCCGATCACGACCCCGGTGCCGGCGCCGGCGCGGGCACCGGCACCGGAAGTGGGAGGGAGCTCGTTTACTCCGGCTGGGTTTACCATCTTGGAGTCAATTCTATCGGCTATGAGTATTGTCATCTCCGTTTCTTGGTTCTTCGAGGCAACTACGTCGCCATGTACAAGCGAGATCCCCATGATAACCCGGGCATTGTGAGTTCTCTCTTGATCTTCTTTTGTTTGCGTTGTTTGAAGCCTTCTTTTGGTTTCTGGTTGGTAGTGAATTTCATTTGGGATGTACTGATTGATTGATGATTGGGTGATGATAATATGTGATAAATTGTTTGTTTCTCTATCTTTTGGTTTTCTTTTTTGGAGGTTTTGGAATTTTATTGAGGATCTTTTTTGATTTGGGATGAATGAGTGGAATATGTTGACTGATTGATGATCAGATGTTGTTTAATATTATTGCTCGTTTCTCTCTTCCTCTGGTTTCTTTGTGCTTCTTGGATGTTTTTTTATATCTGGTTCTGATGTTGGTCGTGGAATTTCATTTGGGCTCTTGCTAGAGTTTTTTGAGTTTTTCCCAGTTTGAGATGAATGTCTGGAATATGCTGATTGATAATTATATGACACTAATATGTGATAGCATATTTGCTTCTCTCTTGTTTTTTTTTTTTTTTTTTTTTGTATTTCCTCTGTTTTTGGTTCTGATACCGGTTCTGAAACTTTATTTGCTTTCTTGTTTGAACATTGCGAATTCATTTGTGAATTTTTTTTTTGGGATGAATGAGCAGAATATTCTAATTGATGTATAGTTAAGATGATGATAGGATGTGATAATATTGTGTTTTTTGTATCTTGCTTGCCTTTCTGTGTCTTTCTTGGATTCTTGTTTACAGTTTTGGTTTTGGATTCTTGTATATTGGAGTTTTTTTGTTTTGGATCTCTGTTTAGGATGTTAGAATAGAATATGTTCATGAGTGGTTCTTCTAGGCTTATATAGTTGTATGTAGACAGGAGATTTCTTGTAGGTTTAATCATAATAAATTAATTGTTGCCAAGACTCCTTTGCGTTTCATAGTTTGTAGTGGAAAAAACTTGAAGTTTTTCATCTCTGATTATGGTGATATACTCTTATAGCAATTATTTCTTTTAATGTAAGCTTGGGATATAACTGACTTTTCTGGATGTTTTTATTGGTTGGAATGATTTCTACATGCAACAAATACTTCAAAAAGGATGATGTGCATCAGTGCATGTCTTCTTCACGAGATTTAGCAGAAGTGACGAAAGTAGCTTTTACTTAAATTTCTTGTACATGTAAAATCATTTGGTTTGTTGGAATTAATGATAAAGGGAATAGCTTTTTGCATTATTTTAGTGGTTTGCTGAATTTGTTTCCAATTACTCTAGTTTTTTTAAAATCTTATTTTATTCAAGATTTTTTATATTATTATTATTTTTATTGTACTTCCTTTTGAGATGCCTAATATTTGGTCTGCCCTTTCTCTTATTAAATACTCTAAGGATGTGTCTCGACAAGTATCTGACCAAAGTACTGTTAATAAGATGCTGTTGATGCTCATGATACCTGGTTCCCTTTCATCATTTTACAGAATCCGATCAGAAAAGGAGTTATCAGTCATAACCTCATGGTGAAAGAACTAGGACGCAGGAAGGTTAATGATGGGGTAATGCTTGAAACATCGTTTCTTTCCCTTAGATAAATGGTTTAGATTCTTAAAAATATTTACTTTTACTTGCTGATGGGAAGTAGTTTATCATGGTAGTATCTTTTTAGTTTGTGATGTTTGAAAATTTGTTGCTTCTGTATATCATTTTCTGAATACCTTGTTGTATATAGAATCTAATGATGCTTTTCCTTCTCACTCAGGACGTTTATGTACTAAGGTTGTACAACCGGTTAGATGAGACTAAGAAAGGAGAAGTAAGTGATTGCTTTTCTGACAGTCTTTAGTATGATAAATGAAAATTTCTCAATAATGTTACATATTCCAATTGTTTTTGTTATTGGGTGGCATTCAAAGGTGAATCATTTCCATCCAATATGTTTGGTGTTGTTGAAACTAGGTAATGGTTGGTAATTCTATGCAAATACATGTCATTGATAGCAACAAAATAAAAATGCATCTGGACATTGCAGTATTTTTCAAATGTGGTCACATCCTATTACATTCTTAAATGGAGATTCTACTCTAATTCTTCTCCTTATGGAATTATCTTAACTATCAGTTTTTCTATGATATTAATTTCTGTGTTGGTGGGGTTTCCCTGGAGCCAATGAGAATTATAGAATGGATTGTTAATTACGCTTGAGCGAAAGAAATATATTGCTGATTAATGTCATCTAACCTATAACCAAACCTTACCATAATAAGGCATATGTTTCACCATAAGCAGAATAACTGACTTTATTGGCATGTTTTGTCTAGTAGATACATTACATAACTTGAAAATTATGTTCACAGAGAAAAGTAGGATAAAAGAGTTTAAATTTATTGAATTCTCACCAAATCTTTCTATTTTCAAAATCTCAAATGTAGCCATTGACATAGTTAATACAAGAAAATTCAATTTACGTGTTGGTGGGTGTGCAAATAAGAACTGAATCACCATGACACCATCTTGATGTTTGAGTATTCATGCATGTAGTTCCTCTGATGATATGAGGAGGGTATTGTTTTTACATTGAAAGAGAATGATAGTCTAATGGAACTATTGACTTTTGAAACCTACCTTAGAGATGAAGGCAAATAGATAGGCTTTGACCATGAAAACTTGTTGTTATCTTCATTCTTTGAATGAGGAGCTTTGACCTGATGTTACTGGTAAACCTATTGCTTAACTTTGCTAGATTGCTTGTGCAAGTGCTGGAGAAGCGCACAAATGGATTGAGGCATTTGATCATGCAAAGCAGCAGGTGCATTATCTTTTCTTAACAAGTCAGTAAATTAGCTGTTATTCAATGTGTCTCCTTTTCTATTTAGTAGTTGTATAGCAACATATTTGAGTGGCTTCAGGCTGGTGTTTTTTGCATAATTCTGTAGCTTGTTGTTACTATACACTTATATTGAGATAGAAGGAAGTGTCTTTTTCTTTTTTTATTATTTTTTTAATTTTATAAATCCATCCTAATTGTCTGCTTTCTACATACCACTACTTTTCCAACATAGGCCAAGAACCAAAACCATGGACATTGGCAATTGGATATGCATGACTTGAATGGATGTCAGTAGATATGACATTATGACCAATGTACTGCTAGGATGCAAGGCATCTGATCTGCAAGGCAGCCAAATGTGCTTTTGCATTTGTTTGTCGTCTTTTTTTTTCAACTTTGGATGATTATTTGTAATGATCGGACTCTTTCTTACATGTTGTAACTTCTTTTTTAACGAAACTTTCGAACAGGCTGAGAGTGATCTTTTAAGGGGCAACAATCGACATAGACTAAACATCGAGACTGAGTATGCATTAGCTATTAAATGTACATTACATATGCTTAAGGAGATTCTTTTTTATTATTTTTGTTAGAAATTATTTCATTAATGGTTCATCCTTATTTTTAATCTCATAAAACATTTTTTCTATAAAAGGCTTAACCTTGAAGGACATCGACCTCGGGTGAGACGTTATGCTCATGGTTTGAGGAAGCTGATAAGAATAGGAAAAGGTGAATATCTCACTCGGATTGGTGCTTGCAGATTTTATTAATATAGTCCAGTATTCTAAGAGACCTTAACCAGTTGACCTTTTTCCTCAACTTCTGTTATGCTCTAATATAAAATTCATTGACTTATGCTATTGCTATTTCTTTGCGTGTGTGTTTGTACACTTGCGGCGGATGCACGTCTCTTCTGTTATGCTCTAACATAAAATTTATTGACTTATGCTATTGCTATTTCTTTGTGTGTGTATTTGCACGCATGCAATGGATGCATGTCTCCACTACCTGAATTTAATCTATCTTAATCCACTTTGGACCCCTTTTATGTTTTTTATCTTAACTTTTCTGATGAAGTAACAACTAGCAAGTGATAAAAGATACTTTGGGTGTAGGGGTCAGTCTTCTGTGAATGCAGAATTTTAATGATGCCTATAGCATGATGGCGGGGTGGTGCACTATTTCCTATTAGAGTCTGCTTATTGGCATGGAAATTTAGCATGTGTAGATCAATGATTGGTATTCCCTTAATAATTAATATTCAAGCACATTGTTATTGTTGTTTAATCACCTTGATACATGGTCTGGACAAACCAGACTGTTAGAAAATTTATTTCAACTATGTGTTGAATGCTGTCTATGGCAATGTTTACAGTTGTGATCAACCTTGAATTACAGGCCCAGAGATGCTTCTTCGCAAATCTTCAGAAGTGGGGAGGAATATGCAAAGAAACACAAATTATGAAGGTGATGTTGGAGATGCTATTGAGGCTCATGAATGGAGATGTATTCACACTTTACACGGTAACAAATATACTTTAATAGCATATGATGCATACAAAAAAAGCAAGATATGATGAAAAATAGATATTAAAAAAATTAAGCAATAATTTTTTAACCAAAAAAAAAACCACTGTCCATTGGTGTGTTATAGAGATTTCAATCTTTTTTCATCAGCCATATGATCAAGAAAAATGTGGACTTAGCTATTGTTTTCCGTGTTTGGAATGCATCTCTTTTAAAGAGGCAAATTGAACAAAAATTTTTCAATGTTAACATTTGAGTTGCAAAGCTTGAATTTAAATGACAATTCCTGTCAATGATGCATGGATTGGAAGTTTTGGTAGTGGTTAGAATAAGTTTGGCTTAGGCTTTTCAGGATGAATTTTTTTTGGATGGAAACAAAACCTTGACTTAATTAATTCTAATTGAAATAAATATTTTATAAATGAGATTATATTTTTCTAATTAATGGATGATGTTTATTGGTAATTAATAAATTCCATTATTAATTAATCATTTAAATTTTTTGTAAAAATAATATCCTATTTCAAGTTCCAAAGCTGCATTTGATTGGAGAGGTGTTGACAAGTTGGGATGGCGAGGGTTATACTGCAGGTCAATGTGATAGCCTATAAGTTTAAAGCCAAGCAGACTGCATTGCTGCTACTCAATTATTTTAGTCTGAATTGCAATTTTGCAATCAATTATGCAAACTCCTGATCTTATAACTAGAGCAAGGAATTTGCTGCTCATGTTCGGTTGACCTCCTAGTTCTGCGATACATCTTCAATGTTAGTTCTTGGAAAGTACCGACTGTATCAGTAACTTCATGTAATATTCAATATTTAAAAGATTTATTTATAGAATGTAAAGTTCTTAGTGATAGTTTAGTATGATGGGAGTAGCATGAGAAGGAAGAGGAACTAGATCCCATGTATGAGTCTGAGATAAGGCATGCAGCTCCTCGGCCATGGCTTACTGCCACTCAGGGAACTTAACAGCTTCCCGGTAAGTTCCTGGCTCATGAACAGGTGAGACACTAGTGCTAGTAGAAGCATAACGTTCATGAGGGTGTAAAGAAGAACGATCACGTAAAGAGTAAGAGTGAGATGGTACCTCATATGTGGAACCAGCAGTAGGAGTGGCATTGGAGCATGGCGGCGGAGGGGTAGATGCAGTAGGTTCTCGACGATGATAGGTAAGACGGATGGGTGGATGAGCAGGAGGAAGAGAGGACGAATCAGGAGATAAGGATGGGGAGGGAATAGAAGAAGAATGAGAGAGAAGCTCTGGAAAGGGGGAATGAGGACAAGGAGAAGATAATGAAGTGGGGTCCTCAGTAGAGGAGGAAGGAAAAAGAAAAAAAAGAGGAACTGTGGGAGAGAGAGACTCAGTAGAAGGAGGAGAAGCATAAAAGGGTGTGGACTCATCAAAAGTGACATCTCGAGATATGTGAATACGACGAGTGACAGGATCATAACAACGATAGCTTTTATGTTCAATACTATATCCCAAGAAAACACAAGGAATAGATTGGGCCGTTAGTTTGGTCCGCTCGCGAGGTGAAAGCAAGACAAAACATCGACAGCCAAAAACACGAAGGTGATCATAGTGGGGTGGAGTGCCATATAGACATTCACCGGGACTACGATGCTGAAGGGTGGATGAGGGTTGTAGGTTAATAAGATAAACAGCAGTATTAACTGCGTCAGCCCAAAAATGAGGAGGAACAGAAGTACCAAGGAGTAGAGCTCGGTCCGTTTCTAAGATGTGACGATGTTTTCGCTCAGCGACCCATTCTAGGGATGGGCTTCAGGACAAGTTAATTGAGGCAAGGTGCCTTCAGAAGTTAAAAAGGTACGGAATGCGTGAGAAGTGTATTCACCGCCAGAATCAGACCGAAAGGTCTTAATAGAGGCAGAAAACTGGGTGTGTACTATAGTAGTGAAAGAGCGATAGATAGATAATAACTGACTACGATGATGCATAAAATATATCCAGGTGAAACGAGTGTAGTCATCAATAAAAATAACATAATAGTGATTTCCTCCTTTCGATACAAAAGGTGCAGGTCCTCAAACATCAGAATGAATAAGTTCAAAAGGGACAGTAGTTTTAGACTGACTGGACGGATAAAGACGCTGTAGTTGTTTACCAAGCTTACAACCGACACAAACTTCATTAGAAGAAGGAGAAACAACCCCTAAAACACCATAACTAATAAGTAAAGATAGACGAGAGGGACACAAATGACCTAGACGATGATGCCACAAATGATGAGAAATAATAGCAGTATTACAATGAGATACCCAGTCGATAGAAGAAGGAAGTTGAAGAGAATCCAATGCATACACTCCTTTATGGCGCCGTCCAGCTCCAATCACAGTCCCACTGTGATCCTGCACACGGCACGAGGTACGGTCAAAAATAACTTGACAACCATAATCTGTAATCTGACCAACAGACATAAGATTTATAGAGAGGTGTGGAACATGAGAGACAAAAGGTACAGAAAAAGTATTAGACGTGAGATGACCAGTAGACAAAACAGGAAGAAGTGTACCATCAGCAATACGAACATGTGTGATAGGAGAAGGAGGATGAGAATTATGAAGCTGTGTAGCATCTTGAGTCATATGAAAAGAAGCACTAGAGTCAAGAAGCCAGAGTGAGCAAGAACTACCTGGAGCAGAGGGAGTAACCTGAGCAGAGCGTGCATGACTGGAGGAAGAATCTGCTAGATGAGTCTGCTGAAATTGTCGAAACATATTCAAAAGTTGCTGATCTGCAGGCGAGATAGAAGTAGAAGAGGCCTGAACAGAATGCACATGAGGATGTGGTGGCGTAGGAAGAAGAGGTGGAGTCAGGGAAGGAGTGGTAATACGCTGAAATCCACGCTGCTTCTTCCTACAATCACGTTCAAGATGACCTGAAATGCCACAGTAGTGATAAGTGACTGATCATCTCGCCCTAAAGGTAGGCCGAGAAGGAATAGAAGAAGGTGACGGGCTACTAATAGTCGATGTCGCAGAAGATACAGAGATAGGGCGAGAGATGACAAGGGCAGTGCCACCTCCTGGAATGGAAGTCCGAAGACGAGTCTCCTCAGCAAGAACAAAGGCAAAAGTTTCATCCAAAGTGTACGCAGAAGGAGTGTGGCGGGGCTGGAGGCTGGAGGCGTTGGCTGTGAGGGTAGAGAAAGGGATGGCGGGGCTGAGGCTGGAGGCGTGGTGGCGGTGAGGCTGGAAGTGTTGGTTGGAGGCGAGGTGGCGGTGAGGATGGCGGTGGCGGTGAGGGTGGAGGTGTTGGTTGGAGGCGAGGTGGTGGGGCTGGTGTTGGCTGAAGGCTGGGCTGATGAGGGCCGGGAGACAGCTAATGAGAGAGAGAGAGGAGAAGATCCGGCGTTGATCGGAGGGCTGAGCTCAAGGGTGAGCTGGCCGGAATCCGGCGTTGATCAGAGGAATCGGAAGCTCTGATACCATGATAGTTTAGTATGAGGGTGAATGATTGCTTGTTATTCATTAACCATGAGTGTTACATAAATAGGCAAATAAGAGGATATACTGTATACTAGTATAGTATAATGTATGTATATACATCTAACATATACACGTCTAACACTTAGAACATCATGTATTTCCTCCTTTCCTACCGGCTATCTAATGGTAATGTGATTTTCTTGTTTGCAGGAAATAGAGTTTTTGAAGATGTATCTAACAGAAAGGTATTTCTCTGAGACTAAATTCTGAAGTTTTCAATATAGCTTGCATACAGATCTTTTGGTGAAATATGAGATTTTTTATTTTTGAGTTATGTTTAGTTGCAATGGCAAAGGTACCAGGAGTAGAGTAATAAATAACATTTGCCCACTTAATGTATTTTTAGCATGACCCTAGAATGAGCAACAGAATTAAAGACATTGATAATAGCAGAACAGGTGGATCAGGATATTCAAGTTATTATTTCTGATAAATTGGAAATAATGTAATTGGATCAGATATACAGGATTTTCATCTAAATACATAAGCAATTGTATAGATCTTAGAATCAAACTGGCAAGTCATACATTACACAAATCTTCCCCACATGAAAGGTGTGATGTCTGGATGAGGTTAAAAAAACTAGATGTTTGAATTTGTTTCAGAGGCAAAACTTATATTTGAAGATGACCATTTTGACTTATTTAATACCAATTAAAATAGATAACAATTAAAATAATAATTATTAGATTTGGTGTTTGGTTATATTAATGATAATAATGTTAACTAATAAATTTATTTATTTAAATAGCGTGAAGAGATGTTGGTGGGCTAATTACAAATGCTTGGGTTTTTGGTTGAAGGTTGGAGGATGAATTGGTTGAAACCATTTTAAAGCAAACACCACCAATTGCTGCAGATTTAAGATGACATGATTTTGAAAACAAAAGTAGGTTCCAAAGCCAATCAGGCTCATTAATTTTACAGTACAATGTTGCCCTTTGGATCAAGATTTGTGGCCAATTAGGATAACATAATTTCAATTATGCTCTTCTTTTATTGATAATCTATTGCTGAACCTTGATAATTTGTCTAGACAAACACCAAGGCTGCCAAGTCTAATGGGACTCATTTATTAACATTTTATGGCCGACAATGGGGTTGTTCAAATGGGTATGTAATTTGTCAGACCTTGTTTTGTTCTGATCATGAACAAGTGTATTACTTATCAGATCCATTGTCACTCATTTGGATCTATAATATTTTGAGATAAAATTTGTAATCCACAGTAAATCGGCCTAGAACTATTTAGTAGCAACTAATCAGATCTCAGTGGCTCATCACATATGTGAGTTGCGGCAATGGCTAGCTGTTAAAAATCTTTTTTTTCTTTTGTCTCAGTAGTCGTGGACCATTAACATCAATTTCCAAGGGCCATCTTTACCTTGTGTTCACTTTTTTTTTAATTATTATATACATTCTTTATGAGTTATTTTCAAGTCCTCCACTTCTTCATTGATGACTCCATTAATGCTACTTTCTTATGTGGTTATCCTTTGGATGCCCCAAGAAGGCCATTTTACATGAGTAGGATCATTTGTCATTTATACCACTATGTTGACTAAGCTAAAAAAAAATTTGTTGTTTGGATACAAATTACGCCTAGTCTGAGGCCCAGTCTTTTATTGACTTTTTATTTTCTATTCAACTATCCATGCTCTGGCAGAATTTCTCTGTTATTGGCTCTTGTATAAACCATTTGCTTTAAGAAATATTTTAGAGGCCGCAAACCAGCATATTTCTTTTATTATAGTTTGCATTTTCACAATTCTTATGTTCAATTTCCTTCTTTTATTTTGTATTTACACTGCTAATGTCTTTCCAAGAGTTCGTTTTCTTCTTTAACTTTTCTGGAGTACCTCACTTTCAATAAGCCCTGTGGTCTAAAAATTTGTTTAGAGTAACCCAGCATATATCTTTCACTACATATTTATATCTTCATCTTGGTTATAAGCAATTGCATCTTTTGCTTTTATATTTGTTGAGTGAGGAATTTCAGATTTAAGTTTAATTGATGTTAAATAACTATGACTTCTCATCTAGGTTAACTAACCTGATTGGTTGATGAATTGCTTTGGAAAAAATGATTACGACCAGATTGTCTCATCTCTTGTAGGCTGGCAAAGGTATCCTTCTTAAAACTGTTGGTGTTATTGATGCAGACGTAGACACCATATTTGAAATAGTTCTCAGTCTTGACAAACATATGCGATATGAGTAAGTTAAGCAAATTAACATTTTTGTACATTCTAGCATATGTGGATTGTTCTAAGAGTGTGCTTGCAGGTGGGACACTTTGACAGGTGACCTAGAAGTGGTTGATTCAGTAGATGGGCACTACGATGTTGTTTATGGAACATTTGACCCAAAGTGGAAACATTGGTATGTGGGAACATTTTGATGTGTTGTGAGTAAATGTTGTGCAAGATATGAAACTGTATTTAAACAATGTTCTCCTTAAATGTGAAATCAACTCTATACATCCTGTCCCTCTGGTTGTCACCAAATTATTCGTATGTGACTTCACTGATTTTGCTCCTTACTAGCCATGTATTTGTTTATGATCTTAATGTTTTTACTCAAAATTGCATCTTCCTAATGTTATTCCAGTTGCCATTGACCTAACTGAGCATGTGTTTCTGAATTTGATTTGTGCCTTATGATAGACATACTTCTTAGGTACATCACATTTTTCTCCATATCACAGATTTCATTATGAGCCATAGTTTTTATGAAAATGTTGGTGTTTTAGAGTACAGTGTAGGGATGTGGTTTTAAATTTTATTGTTTCACACATGGCATAACCCTTTAATGAGCCATTAGTCTTATGGCAAATGTTTTGGATAAGCTGCAGTTCAAGCCATAGTGGCTTTACACATGGCACTGTTGGATGCAAACTGAACCATGCAAATTGAAGAAGATGAGAATCAGAACTTCATTGATGGATCTTTCAACTCAAAATTAGTCTTCCAATTAGAAAATAGAGGTCTTCACACTCTCATAGAGGGAACCAAAGATTTAGGATTATTAGTGTAATCCTGGAGGACATTGGTACTATTTTAAACTAATCTAGGATAAACTCTACTAACTGATAGGCACAGATAAATATGAATATTAAATAATAGTACTTTAACGTGCACAACTTTATGATGGGCCATAAATATTAAAATGTTGGCGTGTTGTTTGTGGCTGCACTATAAGCCTATGTTTCCAGAAGTAAGAATCTCTCTGCTCAAATTGCATCCAGTTTTAGTGCCAGTCCAATTGTTTACAAGTAAAGGAGAGCACATGTCAAATGACAATCTTTGGTATCATAATGCAATTTAATGTACATCAGTTTAATCCACATCACTAGTTGAAAGATAGTGTAAGTCATGTGATATTTATCTAGCATGAAGCAATAGCATCTATCTACCTGCTTCTTAGAACTTTTCATTTGAGATATATGTTACATTTTCATATTATTTATGGTATTCAAGCATAAAATAAAAGGTTGATCAGTTGGGAAAACTTTTTTATGTGCAGCACTGTTACGAGGTAATTGAGTTGAAATTTGGAATTAGGAAAATTAAAAAAAAAAAACTTGTGGTTTCACAGATTTGCAAAATAGGGATAGTTTTTTTCCGATTCAAGGATACATGGTTTCTCCAGCTAACCCCCAAAAAAAAACGAAAGGAAAAACCGTAAACGGTGTTAACTCTTCCTTATTTGGCATGGGTAATCAGGTAAAAATCTATCACGTGGCATAAAAACGAGCCAACTTTTTAAATGAAATGATGATTTTGGCATTGACAAATTAGAAAAGATTCACACCTTTAATGGTTTTTTTTTTTTGTTAGCCGGACAGACCACATATTTTTGAATTAAAAAAACTGTTCTGTCCCTATTAGCAAATCTATGAAACCACAAGTTTTTCATTTTTTTTTTTTTTTTGAAATTTCCTTTTGAAATTTTATACCTATAACTGAGAACATTGAGATGACTTGTCGAAACTGCATGAGTCTCACATTTAAAATTATAGAACTACCTGAGAATCAAATCGCAAATTAGTTGGTGCTAGTTTTTGGCTGATATGACCAGCCAAGTTGATCCAGCTTCATAAGATATTACTTTCCGGCAGACATTTAATTTATATTATGCAATATCTTTTTCATAGGAAACCCTTCTTTGTTTCAGGTGGCATTCTAAGAAGGATTTTGTCTTTTCTAGGCAGTGGTTTCGTGGGCAGGATGGGGCATACAGTAAGAATTAATTCAATCTCTTTTAATCTCCTGTAACATGGGTTTAATTGCTCATCCAAAGTGAATATATGTTATCATTATTCCAAATCATGATGACAGCTGATTTGTTTGTTTTGTTCTTCAGTAAGAAATATGAAACCTGCTATAACTCATTGGCACTGAAACTGACTTTGCTGACTTAATTCTGTTTCTGTGGGGCATGCGTTGTTTAAGGATTCATTTAATGGAGTCTTGCTTACATTTATTTTGATTCTATGAACAATCCTTGCTTACATTTTCTATAGCTATTTTACAGTTTCCAGTTGTCCACAAGAAACAGCCTCCACGATCTGGTTATCAGCGTATAAAAATTAATCGTAAGTTATTTTTGATATATCATTGCATGCCAATATTTTGTTGGTCTTTCTGATTTACTGAATACACGTGGTGTTCCTATTATTGATTGTGTTTGATTGCAGGATAACTTGGAATAACTTGTGTTTGCAAAGTCATTTCAAGCTATCTGACTAGGCGATATAGCTTTGGATATAATATAATTCCTTCTAAAAATTTCAATCAATTAGATTGGTTAATGGTCAATTTGGTTGTGTGTTAATTGAGCTAATTCAATTGGAATTGAATAGTATTTGTCTTGATTAGTATGGTCAATGCTCTTGATAATTTGGAATGTCAGGATAAAAGTTCGCTCGTATACATAGTGAAATTCATAAACCCTATTTCACATTGTAACTACTTATTCCAACCACAACCAAAAACCACTTCTTGGGATGCTGCTGAACGTTTTACCTTAGGCTTTCAGGAGGGCAACCTTACCTTGGGGCACCCAAAATTTCAGCCAAAAACTTAGGGATATCCCTGCTTGACTTTATTGGTGTTAGTTTAATGGTCATTGATCACCCTCCTATTGAACACAACTTGATCTTTATGAAATATATATGGAAATATCAGCATTTAAGTAGTACCTTGAGATGGTCCATTACAGGAACATTTGTGTACTAAACCTATTACTCCTATTTGGAGCTTTCATGATGATTTTTGATTCCATACTGTATATGCATTCCTTTGCGATCGTTGTAGTGTCATAGACAATATTCAGACATCTAGTTTTATATTGCAGCTTCAATTTGGGAAATAAGAAGGCTCAACTCATCACTATCTCCTATAGAAAAATCACTTGTGACACAAATTTTGGAAATCCAGTGTTCTAGCTGGGACAAGTGGAAAAGGCACTACAATGCAGATTTTGGAAGAAGTATTCCCTATGCTTTATTGTGCCAAGTTGCAGGTTTGGCACCTACTCACAAATTCGAAATAGCATATGCTCGTGTATTTCCTTTTTCTTGGGATTAATTGATTGTGTTCTTGCAATTTGTGTTGTCTGTAAATTCTTTATGATTTAGGTAGTTAATGTCGTTCTACTTTTTATATAGCTGCATTAATCAATGTCCCAATATAAAGTATTTCATATCTAATTAATCAAGAAATTTTCATGTTGAAATGTGTCTTGCTTTGAGTCCATTGATGTAGGCCTCTGTTTCATGTATAGGATTGAGGGAATTTTTCAGAGCAAATCCTTCATTGACATTTGATGCGCCATCAACCATTGTGTCTCCCAGTTCTTCTTATGATTCAAGTGCCCATACTGGATTTGAGGATTCCGAAGTACAGGATGAGTTCTATGATGCAATTGCTAATGATAACTCTTTGGAAGACGAAGATAGTGATGATGATATTGAGCCCCCGAAGGTGGTGTCAGTGAAATATTCTTATTCATTATAAAAATAATATACTGCATTGAAATTCTTTGCCATTCAATATCTGGATAATTTCTATATTTAGTATTATAATTTGTAACTGTGCGATTTCATCACAGGCTGGAAAAGTCACTTTAAAGAACGTTTCATGGGCCATTGCAAGCTTGGCCTTAAAGAGAACTCCAGGTTAGATTTGATGCCCACCAATTTTTAATTAATTCTACATTAATATTGTTAGAATTTCACAGCTTCTCCACTTAGCAAGTGACACATGCTAAATGGATAGCATAAGTTCATTTCATTGACCTTCTCTGCAGTCTTATAATAACTATCTTACTGTCTCACATATTATATTTTGTATCATGAGATCATCTAATCATTTCCTAAAGGAACCTTGGCTCCAAAGATATACAGACTGTCATGGAAATCTAAATTCTTGTTGTTGTTGTGTTGTTATTTATTTATTTTAGTTCAGATCATTCCCAAAAGTTTATATTTCTCCAATAGGGAAATGAGTTGCTTAGGGAAAATTTAGATAGTCAATATCTTCATATGCCTCAAGATCAATTTCCCTCAGATATCACGCAGGGCTAATTGTTGTGCTTCTACTTGACTATTTCATTGGCTTAGCATGATGTTTACCATAGCCAGCCCCGCCAGGATGCCTTTCCACTACTTAATCAAGTGTTGAATGCGCTTTGCTTGTTTTGCCACCTCCATTGTCAACTTAGGTAGTGTTTGTTTGGAGGGTTTTGGATTTACATGTAACTTAAATTACTGGGTTTTTGAAAAGCCCGTGTTTGGTTCACAAGATTTCAAAAGCTCATGTAACTTAGATTACATCCAATAATGGATTTAGTTTTACTGCCAAACCAAATCCATTGCCTTTTTGCTTTTTCACATGTATAACATATGACCTACGTGTGACCAACAAGGAAAAACAAATATTATCAAATATTCATGGATAGTGAAAAACTTATAAATTCTAATAATAAGTTTAATAATTAATTTAATAATAAAATTAATAGTTAAACTAATTTGTACAATAATTAAAACTATTAAATAACTTGTTAAAAATGGATGAAAATCTTAAAAATATTCTTTTCGTGGGGTTAATAATTAAATTCAAAATTTTAAAATATAATAAAATTTTAATAAATATTATAATAAATTTAAATTTAATAGTTAAATTAATAAATATGTACTTAAAATTACTAAAATAATATTAAATCTTCTAAAAATTACTAAAATAATATTAAATCTTATAAAAATTACTAAAATAATATTAAATCTTATAATGCAGTATTTCCAAATACATTCAACCAAACACTAGCTTTGACGTCATTAAATTTTAAAATCCAGATACTTTCAGTTACATTGTAATTAGAAATCCACTGCAGTTAAAATTTCATTCAACCAAACGCTACTTTGGTAGAATCTTGAGTACACATGATAATCATATCAATGCCCCATAAATACTTAATATTGAATGTGAGCAATTGCAAGAACTACTCATTCTTAGTTTATTAGTGCCAGGGTGTAGCCAATGCCACACCTTGTTTGATCACTTTATGAGTATGTAGAACTCTGATTTTACATGTTCCACTGAATCACAGTTCTTGCTTCTTGTTGATGTATTCCATGAGCTGACTTCTTTGAGATAGGACTGTAATGATGCTCACTTCACCAGTATTGCATTCACCTGTTTCAAGTAAGAGCAATGTGCTTGCAGAGTGGTGTTTTGAGGAGCTTGTTGTTTCCTCCTTAGAGTCATACTCTTCATTATTTATACTCAGATTTTAATGTGGAATTAGAACTTCAACTCCCAATGAATTCGTCAAAGATTAAAGCTATCGCATGAAAACTATGCACCTTCGCTGTACAAGGTATCAACCACTCTTTGATGGTTATGCCTGCTTTGTTGATAATTTAATTTAAGAACATCTAGCATGGCTTCAGGAAACAAGATCTCTTGAGGATGATGAATAATTCAATCTTCTGTAAAGCTTTGCCTCATGTTTCATGTAGGTATTCAAAATGTTTCTCTTTTGTCCTGAATCCAGATGTCATCGTAGTGGAGAACAATGATTTTGTCGAGTAAAAGGCATGCTAATATTTAGATGTATATAATACTTGATGGTGGAAAAACAAGGAAGTGAAAGTAGATATTATTGAATGTCAAATATTGAAAAGAATTGACTGACCCAATGTTGGTGTGGTTTCGGTTGTTGTTGGATAAACTAGGATAAGTGGGATTGGGAGTTTTAGAGTTTGAATTTATATTGATGGAGAGCATCAAGCCCAAGGTTCGTCTTCTTCTTACATCCATGGCCTCCTATTCCTCTGCATATAACATCAACTTCTTCAAGGCTTTTCTTTAAGTATTTAATGTCCCTGTTTCCCTCCTTCCAATTTCTTTCTAGAAGCTTATCACGACTTCAAGTCTAGCCTTATCTTAGACACTTTTTTAAGTGACTTAGATTTCCAGAAGGTTAATCATTTTAGTATTCCTTCCTAATGTCACAAAGGATTCCGGGCATGCCTTGGTGAAAATGTCAATAACCTTCTCACTTATGCAGTGTTTTTTTAGTTCTATGGCTTTATTTTCTGTACTTTCTCAAAATCTATTGGCTGATTGTAATGCACTTTGTCCTACTGTGGAAAAGTATAATTCTCCTTGCAGTGCACAACTTGTTGTTCCAGTGGATATTTTTTGTCTCCTTTTGCTGCTCAGCTGTATGCAGATGCTTGATTTAAGGTTCTTTTATTGTGTACTCTCTGTTAGCTTGTGATTTTTCCATGGTGTCATGTTTCTTGGAGGTCTTTAAAAAGAATTCTAGAGTACAAACAAATCCTAAAATACTCTCTCTTGGCGCGCAAGCCCTTAATGTTTTAGATCTGTTTTGCTTTTAAAACTTTCATTTCTTACTGACTTGCATCCATTCATGTTGAACTTCTTTAGAAGGCCATGTGTAGTTTTGAGACGTAAATATTCCTTCTCTTGACTTACTTTAATGCCAAGGAATATGCATAATACCTACATCACTCTGTTCAAATCTCTTCATTATGTCTTTATTGAACTCAAAAGGCTTCTTCCCATCATTTCCGGCATATGTAAGATAAAAAATATATAGAAAAAACTATCAGATTGCTGGAGTTGCTCTGAGTCATCATAGATAATGTTGGTTCATTTGTGCTCTTCTTGAATCCTTAATCCATGTAGTAACAATTTGGCTCTGCCAGCTCTTGCTTTTATCCACAGAGCTTTCTGTGAGTGTATAGGCTATCTTCTTTTTATTGAGTTGGCCATGCTTTTCTCTTTCACCCCACTTTCCTGTTCACTTTTGTTTCTACTTCTGCCATTTTGATTTTCAAGTAAAATCTTAATTACTGGGTTAAGAAAGGAGTTTATCAATTCCCAATGCAAAGGAAATGTTATTTAGGAATTTTCAATACCATCTTGAATAATCTTGGAATCATTTGTGGCAATTGAAGGTTTTCAACTAGAAGGCTCTCATCTCCTTCTAATTCTGAATAAAATCTAAATTATTTTGTATCTTTATGTTTTGTTTTGATTAAAGATCAGCTTTTTTTAGTGAGAATATGATAAGATGGAAGTGGAACTTTGTCCTTAAATTGTAGCCCCATATTCATGTTGGTTCCTGAACCCAAAAAAGATTGGTCCTTGAACTATGAATTAGTTCAGGAGCAATTCCTAAACTACAAAAAAGGTGAGTAGTTTTGGTATCTTTTCAAATTTTTGTTTTTTAATCCTTAAAACAAAATAAACACTTTTCTTCAGGCATCAAAATAAGAATACATCTATAGTGTGGCCGAAAGTGCACTGGTACCAATTTGATGATGCTAAACATCTAAATGACTCATTCCTTTACCACCAGCTTATCCCTTAAGTTGTGTATTGTGTGCAGATTCTGCAGAAAATGCCGAGTTTGAGGCAAACGTGCCCCCTATCAGCATCAATCTGAGACAGTTTAATGGCTCCTTACACCTGGGAAAAAATGAAACTGATTCCAACTGTTGGTCTTCTCCTAGTGGACAGGGTTTTATGATAAGAGGGAAAAATTACTTGAAGGATTCCTCTAAGGTATCAGTGTACCCATTCTTGAAGTTTCTATTTTACCATGATCTTAACCTTGTTTACTTTACTGCTTACAATATTGAATGTTTGACTGCCACTTCATAAATGTACTGATGTATTAATTTAGGTGACTGGTTCACTAATAGTTTTTTTATTGGAGTCTTGGAGGTATGCTAAATCTCCCAACTTCATAGAAAATATCATCTTTGAACATGAAGTAATAAGTGATAGAGAAGGAGACTGTGTAATCCTCACCCTCCATCATTATTGATGAAGAGAGTGTGTACATATAGGCAAATATAGTACCATACACGGTACTATAAATGTACAAGTATACATAAATGAATACGTATACTTATAAGAGTGTATATATACATCTAACACTCCTCCTCAAACTCAAGGCGGATCGTACGTCTTGAGTTTGGATAACAGAAAAAGATGCTGATCATGCGCCTGGGACTTGGTGAAGAAGTCAGTCACCTGGACCTCTGTGGGAAGATAGTGAAGGGACACAAACTGAGTGCATACATAACATCGGGTGAAGTGAACATCCACACCGATGTGTTTGGTCAGCTCATGCTTGACCGGATCAGTAGCAATCTGAAGGGCACCAGTACTGTCACAGTAAATAGGAGTAGGAGCAGAAATCAGTACATCAAAATCCTGAAGGATAGAACGAAGCTAGAGTACATTCTGAACAGTAGAAACCAAAGCGCGAACCTTAGCCTCAGCACTGGACTTAGCAACAGTCGCATGTTTCTTGGTCTTCCAAACAATAAGAGAAGGCCCAAGAAAAACACAATAGCCAGTAACAGAGACTCGATCATCAAGGGAACTGGCCCAACTAGCATCAGAATATGCCTGCAGCTGAAGTGTGGATAGTCGAGAATAGAAGATAGCACAAGACCCGAAGAAGAGCATAATGAACAGAATTAGGAGCCGCAACGAACTGACTGAGGATATGAACTGCGTGGGAAATATCAGGACGAGTAGCAGTTAAGTAGACCAGACTGCCAACCAGATGTCGATAGCGCGAGGGGTCAGATAAAGGAAGACCATTAGAAGCGCGTAGTTGCAAATGTAACTCCATCGGTGTAGCGGTTGTACGGGTATCAGTTAAACCAGATCGAACAAGGAGATCAAGAGTGTAGCGCTGCTGAGAGAGACGATAACCATCAGAATGAGAAGTTATCTCAATACCAAGGAAGTAACGAAGCGGACCCAAATTAGTCATCAAGAAAGTGTCACGTAGTTTTTGTTTCACAAAGGTAATGTGAGCAGAGTCATCCCCAGTAAGAATCATGTCGTCCACATAGAGAAAAAGGATGGTACGACCTCGATAGGAGGTATGAACAAATACTGTTGGATCATGAATGCTGGTCGTGAAACCAGTAGCCTCAACGATTGTGTTGAATCTCTCAAACCAGTCCCGTGGAGCCTGTTTGAGACCATAAAGAGCACGACATAAACGACAAATAGATCCCGAGGGCACCTGAAGACCGGGAGGAGTCATGTAGTCCTCCTCCTTTAAGTCCTCGTGAAGAAATGCATTCTTCACATCAAGCTGATGAAGGGATCATCCACGTATGGCTACAACAGCAATCAAGGTACGAACAGTGTGCATATGGGCCACTAGAGCAAAGGTCTTCTCATAATCACGACTGTGCTCCTGTTGGAAACCACGAGCAACCAAATGCGCTTTATAGAGCCCAAGGGACCCATCATAAGGGTTTTTAACCGGTAGATCCAACGACAGATGATGGGAACAACATGAGAAAGGAGAGGAACTAGATCCAATGTGTGAGTCCGAGATAAGGTATCAAGCTTCTCTGCCATGGCATGCTGCTACTCAGGTGACTGAACTATCTCCGTGTAGGTTCCTGGCTCATGAACAAGTGAGACACTGGTGCTAGCAGAGGCATAACGGTCAGGAGGATGTAAATAGGAGCGATCACGTAAAGAATAAGGGTGAGATGGTACCTCAGATGTGGAATCAGTAGTAGGAGTGACGTTGGAGCAAGCCGGCGGAGAGGGAGATGAGACAGGTTCCCGACTGTGATAAGTGAAACGGACAGGCGGATGAGCAGGAGTAAGAATGAGATAGAAGCTATGGAGAAAGGGGAAGAGGGTAGGAAGAAGAAGCAGAAGGAGTGTCCTCAGTAGAAGGAGGAAAGAGAAATGACAGAGGGACTATGGGAGAAGGGAGACTCAGTAGAAGTAGGAGGAGCATAGAAGGGTGTGGACTCATCAAAGGTGACATCATGAGAGATGCGAATACGACGAGTGATGGGATCATAACAACAAACTTTATGCTCAAGAATGTATCCCAAGAAAACACAAGAAATAGATTGGGCAATGAGCTTTGTCCATTTTCGAGGTGAAAGTAAGACAAAACACCGACAACCAAAAATACGAAGGTGATCATAGCGGGGAGGAGTGCCATATAGACATTCACGGGGCTACAATGCTGAATGTGAGAGGATGGTTGTAGGTTAATAAGATAAACAGCAGTATTAACTGCGTCCGCCCAGAAATGAGGAGGAAGAAAAGCAATGAGTAGTAGAGCACGGGTTGTTTCTAAGATGTGACAATGCTTACGCTCAGCGGCCCCATTCTGTGGATGAGCTCCAGGACAAGATAATTGAGGCAAGGTACTCTCAGAAGCCAAAAAGGTAGGAAAGGCCTGAGAAGTGTATTTACCTCCAGAGTCAGACCGAAAGGTCTTGATACAGGCAGAAAACTGGGTGTGCACCATAGTGGTGAAAGAACGATAGATAGACAATAACTGACTACGATAATGCATAAAATAAAGCCAAGTAAAATGAGTGTAGTCATCAATAAAAATAACATAATAGCGATTGCCCTCTTTAGACAAATGGTGCAGGACCCCAAACATCAGAATGAATAAGCTCAAAATGAGCAGTAGTTTGAGACTTAACGGATAAGAGTGTTGTAGCTGTTTACCGAGCTTATAGCTGACACAAATAACATTAGAAGGAGAGACAGCTTTTAAAACACCATGATGAAGAAGAGAGGACATATGAGATGGACACAAATGACCAAGATGATGATGCCACATATGATAAGGGAGAATAGCAGTATTACAGTGAGATACCCGGACGAGTGAACAAGGAATGCGAAGAGAATCCAACGCATACACTCCTCTATGACGGCTGCCAGCTCTAATCACCGCCCCACTGTCATCCTGCACATGACATGAGGTACGGTAAAAAATAGCTTGACAATCATAATCAGTAATCTGACTAACAGACATAAGATTTATGGATAGGTGTGGAACATGAGAGACAGAAGGTACGAAAAAAGCACTATAGGAAAGATGACTAGTAGAAGAAACAGGAAGGAGTGTACCGTCGGCAATACGAACATGAGTGACAAGAGAAGGTGAACAAGAATTATGAAGATGGGGGGTGTAAGGGTTGATGACCTTACACTTGGTCAGCGGGCATATAGTATCATATAGACCAAGCCACGAGAGCACACAGCTGCGTGGATTTGGTGGCGCGGCGCTTGTGTTGTGTCAGGACCAAAGGCGGGTGAAATACCCCGCATGATCATTGGCTGAGACCGTGAGGCGCGCGCGCGCTGGACCGTGGGCGTGCGCGCGACAGATGAGCGCGTGAGGCAGGCGCGCCCATACCAAGAGTCAAGTGTCGCAAGACTTTCATCATGTAGAGTGTTGGATCTCTAGCAAGTCTAGGCGGGGCGAGACACTTGATTAGGCCGGGTGACAGAGAGCTGATTCCGGATCTGACAAGGTTTTACACAGGCGTATGCAAGTAGGCACGTGGCCGGGAGCGTTGCCGAGCCAGGGGCGAGGATGGCACGCGGTTTTACCGCGCGTGACCGGTACTGCTGCGCGCTGTGACCAAGGGTGGCTGGTTAAAGCTACAGTCGAGTCAGAGGGCACTGCAAGCTAAGTGAAGTCAGGGAATTCACGCCAGACCGGTATTGGGCATAGGGCTCAATCAACCTTGGATTTGGGGTAGCTCTTGTATTAGGGTCAAATGAGTCTTTGGGAGAAGACAATGCCACTTGGTGTTGGTTTTGGTCATGGTTGTAAACATTTCTCAATCTAAGAGAGTTTTATGTTTTTCTCTCTCAAAATGGGTTTCATTGTGTCGTGTTTCTCGTACCGAGGGGTTTTCCGGATTTGCTCGCTTCTTCTTATTTTTGCTGTGCTTTGTAATGCAAACAGGATTCACTAACTGTTCTTGCAAGGAAAGGCTGACCTGTCGCTATGGTGCATGTCAGGTGCCGCACGGCCGAAGGTGATCGGTTGAGGCCGTGACAGGGGGCATCATGAGTCATATGAAAAGAAGCACCAGAGTCGAGAAGCCAGAGTAGGCAGGAACAACTTGGCGCAGATGGAGTAACCTGAGCGGAGCGTGCATGACCAGAGGAGGAATCTGCCAGATTTGACTGCTGAAACTGCCGAACCATCGCCAAAATTTGCTGATATGTGGGTAACAGAGGAGTAGGAGAGGCCTGAACAGAATGCACTTGAGGATATGGAGACGTGGGAAGAAGAGGTGGAGTCTGTGAAGAAGTGTTAGTACGCAGAAGTCCACGCTGCTGCTTCTTACAATCACGCTCGATATGGCCCGCAATGCCATAGTAGTGACAAATCACTGTCCGCTTCGACCGGGGGTGGGGTCGAGTGAAAACAGAAGGGAGTGGCTGTGTAGTGGTAATTGATGTCGCTGGAGATGCAGAGACAGAACGAGAGGCAGCAAGTGCACTGCTCCTCCTGGGATGAAAGTTCGGAGACGAGTCTCCTCAGCATGTACAAAAGCAAAAGCCTCATCCAAAGAATAGGCAGAGGAAGCATGAAGTAGCTGGGCCCGTGTCGACTCGAACTCAGGTTGAAGGCGCATGATGAACTCATACATACAACAAGTCTCGTCATGACGACGACGACGAGCGCACGACTCAAAATAGGCCAGAATCTGAGCAAAATGAGTAGTACAATAAGAAGGGGTAAGAGCGTCAATCTGATGCCAAAGACCACAGTACCTACTGTAGAAACGATCAATAGTATCCTCCCTCTGCTGGAGGCTACCAAGGGTCTGGTACAAGGTATACAACTGTGCCTGACTGGAGCCACAATAGCGATGTTCCAGATGCTCCCACATTTCTCGGGCAGTGGGAAGATCTGTTATCTGGGTATGTATCTCAAGTGTCACTGTCTGGCATATAATCATCTTCGCTGTGGAGTCTTCAACTGCCCACTTCTCCAGTTTCTGTTCAAATGCTGTGAGAAGTTCGGATGCCTCCAAGGATGAGCCTGGAGTGTCAGAGACTGTAGGAGCAACGGGAGCAGTAGAGGTACCCTCAACATGTCGAAGAACACAAATACCGTCGAGAATCCGTTTGACTGAGTCGCCAGGGAATATAATTAGTGTCGTCAAGTATCACATCAGAGTGTTGGAGATTCCGGTGGGCAGCCTCTAGAAGAACTCCACTAAATCCATATGCATCCATTTTTTTTTTTAATCGAATAAAACAATAACAATAACAAATACCAAATAACAATAACAATAAGTTTTAAAATTGTCATATTGATGGTCAGGAGTGGGAAAATGCGCCAACATTCAAATAAGTTTTTTTTTAAAAAAAAGGAGAATGTTCTTCACGGGTGATTGTCGGGTTGATGATCAGGAGTGGGAAAATGCGCCAACACGGTGTCCGAAGATCGCTAGAGTTGGCGTTTGGCAGCAGCACGGCAGTAGGAGCAGTGGGAAAATGTCGCCGGAGTTGGCATTGGACAGCAACAAGGCCGAAGGAGCAGCAACGCACGGCAGCCTCGGCGGATAGCGGCGGTGTTGCAGTGCTACTGAAGAAGAAGAAGAAGGTGGGGCTGCCGGGCTGCTGAAGAAGAAGAAGATGATGAGGCTGTCGATGTATGCTGCCGAAGAAAAAGAAGAAGAAGAAGGTGGAGCTACTAGTGCTGCTGAAGAAGAATGAGGGCTACCGGAGAGAAGGCCGGAGGGATCAAACCTCGCCATCTGATACCATGATAGAGAACGAGAGTGTGTAATCCTCACCCTCTATCATTACTGATGAAGAGAGTGTGTACATATAAGCAAATATAGTACCATATACGGCATTGTAGATGTACAAGTATAGATGAATGAATACGTATACATATAAGAGTGTATATATACATCTAACAATAAGATCATATTCATCTTCATTGGGTGCTTGTGGCTTCACTAGAATACGAACGAAAATATTGTCCAAAGTCCATAATGAAATGTTCAAAGCTTAATCTAATCCTTTGACAAGCCATCCTTAAGAGCTGGAGAAAAACTGGCTGGTCCTATCCTTAATCCATACAAATTCTTGCTTGGCAGCTATATGGTGCTGCATAAGACAACATAAACTAGCCCTAATAGCAACCTTGAAAGGAACTGACAAAGCAGATGAATGAACAATTTCTGCACCTCTCTAATTTGACCGTCGTTTGTGTGGTGTCTTTACTTCTCATACATCTTCTATCACCCCCTGATGTATGACCCATTCAGAGTCATGTGTAGCTCTTTGTTTGTCAGGTCACTTCTTTTCCTTTAATTAGCTTCACTTCGTGAAGTTCTTTTGTGGTTAAATTGGTAAAAATCTACTGATCTAAAAATTTGTTTTCCAACAATAATGCTCTTGGAAGGTTTTTTGTCTTGCTTTTTTTATTTTTTACCTTCAAATTGCATGGGTAGCCTTGAAAATTTGTTACATTTCTAATATAACATGTGAAGCCAAGATTCTTGCTGATATGTATAATAGAGCTCATTTTTCATATATACCTATGCAAAAATCTTGGTTTTATTGAGCATGCGAACATATTACGAATTATTTAGGGTTATATATGCCTTTAGCTACACAATTGTTTCATTGTTGTTCTTAAACATATGTTATAATAGCCATACTATTTTCTGGTTTGGCAGTGAATTTTTTTCGTATATTTATAGGAACATTTGTTTTTTTCTGTTATTCCCTTGTATTGTAAGTATCGCTAGATCACCAACTTTTGTGTTATCTACAGTGGCTGAAATGGTTCATGTTTTATTGTTTGATCTTCATCTGTGGGAAGTAGCACTTGTGGCTCATGGGGATTACATGGTTATCCTGTAGTCTCTTGTAAGCATTTTATGACTTTAGTGGTTGTCAGTAAATTTAACATAATACAAAAGTAGTTACCACATTTCTACTAGATTAAGATGAGAGGAAAAATAAATGCCAATTTCTATAGAAAGCTAAAGTAAGGGGGAAATGGACTAAAGAAGGTAGCCATTGGATGATTTATGATGTTGAAGAAAAGAGAGGTTCCCAGATCATGTGTGCTGCAGTCCTTTGGTTTGAGTGCATCTATTTTAATAACATAAGATCTCTCTTATTATTATTATTATTTTGCTGCATCATATTTTCTAATTTTATAAGAAAATCATTTTCTTAATATTCAGTTTTATTAGTTCTCATACATTAGTTATTGAAATAGGTTGTAGGAGGCAATCCCCTTTTGAAGCTCATAGCAGTTGATTGGTTCAAGGCTGAAAATGGCATTGAGAAGGTTGCATTACATCCAAATTGTCTTGTACAGGTATAATGAAGAAATTTACTTCTTGAGCTTAAATACTTTGAGAGAAAATTTTTGTTACTTGTAGATGACAAAAACTTTATCAACTAATCTGTCAAGCGATATCAATAATTTCAACCTATGACACAATGCTTATGCTATTGATAGGCTGTTCTAGAAAGTTGTTGAAGCATTACGAAGATCAGAGTTATCCATAGAATTATGATACAAATCTGATTTAGTTGATTTTGTTTCTATTTATATTTAATTTGAATTCTATATATAGCAATAGCTTATATTAGGAGATTTGCTGTACATTTTGTAATTAGGATCATATATTCAGATTTAGCTCTGTTCTTCCTTTACTTTTTGGTTTCTTGTATCAGTATATTCATATATCCTTTGCACAATTAAAGTCAATCAGAAACACATGTATTCTTCAATCTTCTTATCTACTTTCAAGTTGATATCAGAGCTAGGTTTTGAGGACCTGATCAAAAGTCTCAAGAACCCTAGCCGTCTTGTTGTTCAAGTTTCATCCACACGTATTCTCCTGTTCATATGCTTCTTAACTCTGTTGTGACCTAGCTTAATCATGAGTTCTATATCAGGTTCCTCTCAGGATGATTCTGATAGTTCTGCATCCTCCAAGAAGGGCTTTGTATCTTTTTGCTTCTCTGGCAATCCCACTATTACATCGGAGAAACTTGATGGCAAAAATTATTTGAACTAATCAGCCGTTGTTAAAATTTGGTTTCTTGGTTACCAAGTCCTCAGAGATTGATGCCAAGTTACGTGATGGTTGGGAGCAAACAAATTACCAATTGGGTTTCTTTTTTATGGCAGTCCATTAGACCTTTTTTGTTGGTTCATTATTGCCACTGCACTACTTGCTATGATATTTGGAAGAAAGCTTAGAGTGTCTATTCTAATAATATCCAGTGACTTCATGATGTTATTCATATTTTAGCCACCTTCCTTATAACAGAGGATGATATTTATGTCATATGTTAATAGGGCTTGATAATGTTTGCATGATCTATGTTCTCCATGGCCTTCATAAGGAGTTTGAGACTGCTCGAAGCCATATTCTTACCACCCCTAACATTCTCTCAATGGAGAATCTCATCCGCCGTCTCGTACGTCTTCCTAGTCCAAGGAAAGTGGATTCCAAGCAGGCCTAGGATTTTTTTTTCTCTTATTTCTAATTTTGTAGATTGTGGAGGTAGAGCTCGTGGTCGTGGCAGTGGAGGTCGTGGTGGGGGATGCCCTCAATGCATCTATTGTATGCGCTTTGGCCATACTCAAGAAACATTTATTCACTAATTGGCTTCCTAGAAAAATCAGTCAATGTGACCCATCTTCCAAATAATAGACAACAGCTTGAGCCGATGAGCAAAAAATAGAATGCGATTATCTGATGACGAGTATAAGGAGTTCTTACAGACAAGGCATCACAGGCCTCATTGGTAGTTCTATAATCTCTCTCTCAATCCTTGTCTATTGGTCCATGGATTTTGGATTTTGGTGCTTCTAATAATGTGGTCGGTAATCCTTCTCTTTTTTCAACATTAACCCAACCTAAACTCATCATATTTCTCTTACAAATGGGTCAAAAGCTAAAGCTAGTAACTAGTGGCATTGGCCAAGCCATTCTTTTTTCAGCTTTATCTCTTGATTCCGTTCTTGTTTCCAATTGCCCTTTCATTTGATTTCTGTTAGCCATCTAATTCGTAGTCTAAATTGTTCTATAACTTTCACATCTAATTCTTATACAGGGTCAGAGTATGGGGCAGACGAGTAGTATACAATATATGTAACATGGGCGTTATTACCTTTAGTGTTCAAGTTTTTGCAGTATTACAAAGTCTCCTAGTCTTTTTCAGCGTTAATTGGGTCATTCGATTCTTGAAAAGTTAAAGAGATTGGCTCCTTATTTGTTTCATTTGCAGTTTTTAGAGTATGAATCCTGTCAGTTTGGAAAACCAGGAATCCATTTTATCATCAATCCAATCACCGTTCACATTTTTTTCTTTTTCTTATCAATGAATAGATCTCTTTACTTGCATGGCCACTCTTTTTCCCCAATAGTGTCCAGTTGCAAGCTCACGCTCCTTTTGATGTTATTCATGCTGATGCATGGGTCTAAGTCGTGTCATTTCTGTTCTAGGACAGGTATTTTGCTACCTTCATTGATGAGTTTTCCAGGTGCATGTGGGTTTTTTTTTGTTTTTTACTTGAAGAAAGATCAGAATTATTTAGTGTGTTTCAAAATCTCTTTAAAGAAATTTGAAATCAGTTTGGATGCTCTATTTGTATTTTGTGAAGTGATAAGGCCAAGGAATTTTTCTCCGCTTCTTTTGTTTATTTTCTGGCTAATAATGGAGTCATACATTATTCCTCTTGTTCTTATACCCCTCAACAAATTTATATTGCTAAACATTAACATCATACTATTATTGCAATCGCTCATATTTTACCCATAAGTGCTTTCTCAAAGTTTTGGGGTGATGTTGTCCTTATTGTAGATTTTTTGATAAATAGTATGCTATCTTCTCCTATTCAAGACAAGGTGCCTCATTCCATATTGTTTCCTAATGAACCTTTGTTCCACATTCCTCAGGTTTTTGGCACCTCTTGCTTTTTTTCATGATCTAACTCCATGACTTGATAAATTGTCTACTCGTGCCTTGATGTGTGTTTTCCTCGGGTATTCACGAGTTCAGAAAAGGTATCAGTGTTATTGCCCTTCCACGTATCTTTTCTACATGTTAGCAGATGTCACGATTTTTGAAGATACATCATTCTTTATATCACCAATGGAGTCAGTTTGTTTCTTAGGTACTACCTATTATCTCACCACGGTAGTTCCATCTACTTTAGTCCTAGACAAGTCAGTTCTATCAGGGCCTCCTAGTCCTTGTTCCTTCGTAACTTATTAGCGTCATTTGAGTCATATCTCCGTGAACGCACCTCCTGCAAAAATCTCACATGATCCGTCTCTTGTCTCAATCCATTATCCCATTCATGATCTTCCTGAATCGTTAGATGATCTTCCTTTGCATTTCATAAAGGTATACATTCTACTCGCAATCCTCGTCCTATTTATAATTTCATGAGTTATCATTGTTTATTCCCTTCACATTATACCTTTGTCTATACCCTTTCATCTATCATTATTGCTAAGTCTTCACAGGAAGCTCTTTCTCGCCTAGGTTGGCAATAATCTATGATTAATAAGATGATAGCTTCAGGATCTAACCAGACATGGACCCTTGTTCCTTTTGATCCTGAAAAATCTATTGTTGGATGTCGCTAGATTTATACAATCAAAGTACGTCCAGATGAGCAGATTAATTAGTTGAAAACTCGCTTTGTGGCTAAGGGCTATATCCATGTGTTTTGCCTTGATTACAGGAATACTCTTTCCTCTGTGGCTAAAATTGTCTCTGTTCGTCTCTTTCTTTCTATGGCAGCTATGCGACATTTGCCATTGTTCCAATTAGACATAAAGAATGCTTTTTTTCTATGAAGACTTCGAAGAAGAAGTGTATATGGAGCAACCACCTGGTTTTGTTGCTCGGGGGAGTCTCATGGGTATGCATGTTGTCTTCACAAGGTTTTAATGGTCTCAACAGTCCCATCGAGCATGTTTTAGGAAATTTATCATGGTTATTTGTCACGGCCTCAACCGATCACCTTCGGCCGTGCGGCACCTGACATGCACCATAGCGACAGGTCAGCCTTTCCTTGCAAGAACAGTTAGTGAATCCTGTTTGCATTACAAAGCACAGCAAAAATAAGAAGAAGCGAGCAAATCCGGAAAACCCCTCGGTACGAGAAACACGACACAATGAAACCCATTTTGAGAGAGAAAAACATAAAACTCTCTTAGATTGAGAAATGTTTACAACCATGACCAAAACTAACACCAAGTGGCATTGTCTTCTCCCAAAGACTCATTTGACCCTAATACAAGAGCTACCCCAAATCCAAGGTTGATTGAGCCCCATGCCCAATACAGGTCTGGCGTGAATTCCCTGACTTCACTTAGCTTGCAGTATCCTCTGACTCAACTGTAGCTATAACCAGCCACCCTTGGTCACAGCGCGCAGCAGTACCGGTCACGCGCGGTAATACCGCGTGCCATCCTCGCCCCTGGCTCGGCAACGCTCCCGGCCACGTGCCTACTTGCATACGCCTGTGTAAAACCTTGTCAGATCCGGAATCAGCTCTCTGTCAACCGGCCTGATCAAGTGTCCCACCCCTCCTAGACTTGCTAGAGATCCAACACTCTACATGATGAAAGTCTTGCGACACTTGACTCTTGGTATGGGTGCGCCTGCCCCATGCGCTCATCGGTCGCGCGCGCGCCTCACGGTCTCAGCCAATGATCATGCGGGGTATTTCACCCGCCCTTGGTCCCGACACAATACAAGCGCCGCGCCACCTGCGCGCACTACCAAATCCACGTAGCTGTGTGCCCTCGTGGCTTGGCCTATGTGATACTGTATGCCCGCTGACCAAGTGTAAGGTCATCAACCTTTACAGTTATCCAGATTAGCCAGCAATTTGGCATGTTTTGCAGTGAAGCAGACCACACCATGTTTTATAGACGTTTCTCTAACAAATATGTTTATTTGGTTGTCTATGTTGATGATACAGTTATTATAGGTGATGATCATGATGGGATTGCAAGACTGAAACAACACCTGGTATGTCATTTTCAAAGAAAAAATCTAGGCCAGTTGCGGTACTTTCTTAGAATTGAGGTTGCTTAGTTGAAGGAGGCAATTGTTATCACAAAGAAAATATGCTTTGGATATTTTGGAGGAAACTAGTACGATGGATTGCAAGCCAATTGATACTCGTATGGATACAAATGCAAGCTTCTGCCTAATCAAGGGGAGTTTTCCCCAAATCCAAGAAGAAGCCGAAGGTTAGTTGGAAAGTTGCATTACTTGACCATGATGAAGGCAGATAGTTTATTTGTTGTAGATGTTGTCAGTTAGTTTCTTAATTCTCTTTGTGATAGTAATTAGAATGTTATGGTTAGGATTTTGAGATACATTCAAGGATCCTCTGGAAGAGGTTTAGTATACACGGAGGTCATTTTGATATTATTGTTTATGCGCATATAGACTGGGCAAGTTGTGGAACCGGTAGATGGTCCACACCAAGATATTGTGTCCTTATTGGAGGTAATTTGATTTCATGGAAGAGTAAGAAGCATAGCGTTGGTGACAGATCCAATGCAGAGGCCGAGTATCGAGCTATGGCTCTCACCACATGTAAGCTCATGTGGCTGAAACAGCTCCAAGAATTACTTTTCTGTGAAGTGAGCTCTACGAATCTCATTTGTGATAACCAAGTAGCTCGCACATTGCCTTCAATCTAAACTTTCACGAGTGAGCGAAGCATATTAAGATCGATTATCATTTTATCCATGAGATGGTTATCTCTAGAGAAATTACTATACCGCTTGTTGGTTCTAATCAGCAATTAGTGGATATGCACACAATTTATATATGCTCCAGCTTGAGGGGGAGTGTTGGGATATTACGTAGATTACAGAGATATGCCTAGGGATATGATACATCTCTGTTTGGTTTAATTTGTTCTTATTTATATCAGATTTGTTTTCTATAGACAACGACAGCCTATTTTTAGGAGATTGGTTGTACATTATGTAATTAAGATCATATCTTCAGATTTAGCTATGTTCTTTCCTTATTTTATCGCTTCTTATCCTTTGGTCTGTTAAAATCAATAAACAACATGTATTATTCAATCTTCTCGTCTGGTTGCAAGTAAAGTGGTTTTAGCAAATTGTTGGATTCTCATGCTTTGTGTTGTGAATATATTTGATAACAAGCAACAAAAGATAACTAGCATGCACTTTATGCACATTTGATTATACAAAGATAGGCCAAGCCTCAAATTATCACTCGGAATGATTTTAGTGATGATCGGTGAGCAATTTGTGCCATTGAAAGTTATGCTCAAAGCAATTCATCACAAATTATTCCATAAGGAGACAACGAACGGTAGTTTGTATTCATTTTTACACTATGCATGTACACCAATATATATAGTACAATATTGAGTCTAAACTAAGAAACAATGACCTATACAGAAATAGCCAGATGTAATTTAGCTGATTTCTAAGAACTAATTTGATCTTATTTAGTAAATCATGGATGTGATTCAGCTGATTTCAAGGAGTTAATTTCTTAACTAAATCTCTTCGTTAAAATCTTTCAACACTTCCCCCCAAACTGGTTTGAAGATATCTTCCATAGCTAGCTTGCTTACTGGCACCTTGAATTGCTTGTTTGGAAGGCCTTTTGTGAGAATATCAGCCACCTGCTGAGCCGTAGGAATATAGGGAATGCATATGAGTCCGTTGTCGACCTTTTCCTTAATAAAATGTTTGTCTACTTATATGTGTTTGGTCCTGTCATGAAGAACAAGATTGTGTAATTGGGATTGCAGCCTTGTTGTCACAGTAGACTTTTATAGGTATAGAAACAGGAACCTTCAATTCTTCTTGGACTTTTTTTAATTATATAGACTCACATATTCCATGAGCTAAAGCTCTGAATTTTGCCTCTACACTAGTTGCCACCACATTTTTCTCTTATTCCTCCAAGGTACTAGGTTCCCTCCAATGAAGGTACAATATCCAGAGATTGACCTTTAGTCAGTTTTTTCTCCAACCCAATCTGCATCAGTAAATACGTCCACTTAGAGATTATTCCTCGTTTGGAATAACAGTCCTTGCCCCGGAGTCACCTTTAGATACTTTAGGATTCTATATGCTGCCTCAAAATGAACTTGGCTTGGTGAGGGCATGACTGACTTATCATGCTTTCTCCAAATGCAATGTCTGGTCTTGTGTGGGACAGATGTGTCAGTCTGCCAACCAGTCTGGAACTTTTTCAGTCAATTACATCCTCAAGATTGGCTGGGCTAAGCTTCACATTTGGTTCTACTTGTGTATCAGCAGCTTTACACCCTAATATCCAGTTTCATCTAGTAAATCTAAGATATGCTTTTTTGAGTTACAAAGATGCCTTTCTTTGATCTGACAAATTCCATTCCTAAGAAATATTTCAGAGTTCCAAGGTCTTTAATTTCAAAATCCTGAGCAAATTTCCTCTTCAGTCTTTGTATCTCAACCTCATCATCACCAGTGATGATGATATCATCAACATAGACAATTAACACTGTCAATTTGCCTTCTTCTGATCTTCAACATAACATGGTGTGGTTAGCTTGGCTTTGACAATACCCATGAATTTTTCCAGCCATCTCAAATCTGTCAAACCATGCTCTAGGAGGACTACATAGGCCATATGGAGATTTCTTCAACCTAATGGTAAGACACATGAACATCTTTTCTTCTAGATCTCCATTTAGGAAAGCATTCTTCACATCTAATTGGTGTAGCTGCCAGTAAAGGTTCACTGCTAGAGACAACATAATTCTGATTGTGTTTATCTTTAAAATGGGAGCAAAGGTTCCTTGATAGTCTACTCCATAGGTTTGAGCAAACCCTTTAGCCACCAGTTTCATCTTTCGCCTTTCAATATTGCCATCGGCTTTACATTTGACTGTGAACAGCCATTTGCACCCAACAAGTTTTTGGCCCTTAGGCACATTAACTAGGTGCCATGTCCCATTCTTCTCTAAAGCATTCAACTCTTCCATTACAACTGAGTGCCAGTCAGGATCATCTAGAACTTCTTGAATGTTCTTTGGAATGAACAAGTTAGTGACCTTAGTAACAAATGAACTATAATTTTGGGATAGTTTACCATAGGATGAGTTTTTAGACAAAGGATGAGTAGTACAAGACCTCTTAACTTTCCTAAGGGCTGTAGGCAAATAATGATCAGCATGTAATTCAACAGAGTTATCTATAGGAATACTAGATTCAGTTTCATTGACAACAATAGGCAAAATAGCAGATGGATTGCCTAAATTTTGAGTGTTACTAGGTTCAGCCTCCAGGGATGTGATTGGCCTTGAGTAATATTCAGTTCTGGCTCCACTTTCTCATGAACTTTACTCCTTTGTTGATGTCTCATCTTTGTATAAACTAGAAGCTCATTGTTTTCGTCCTTAGAGACTGACTGTAGTGTTTCTCCCTTGATGTAGGGTCTCTATCATTCTGTATAGATAGACTAGGTTGATTGGTTCTAGTTTCAACTTGAGTTTCTAGGTCGTGTTCATTCTCTGTCTATTGTAGGTAAGGGATTAGGTATAATGTCTCTGAAATTTCCTTCCTCAGTACCTTTACTTTCCCAGAAGGAAATATTTTTGGTTTTTTGAAACAGTGACATCCATAGAAACAACGTTTTTTCCAGTTACTGGATTGTAACACTTGTAACCTTTTTATTAGGAACATAGCCTATAAACAGATATTTGATAGCTCTAGGATCAAGTTTAAATTGTCTTATTGAGTGAACATAGACAGAGCACCCAAAAACTTTAAAGAGGAAGATCAGAGAACAACCTATTATTAGGAAAACTCTTATGAAACACATTTAGTGGGGAATTATAGTTTGACACTCTGCTGGGCATTCTATTAATCGGATATGCAGCAGTTAGGACAGACTTACCTACAAATACTTGAGCATATTCATAGAAAAGATTAGGGCTCTAGCTACTTCCATTAAGTGTCTATTTTTCCTCCCAGCCTTACCATTTTCTTGTGAAATGTTAACGCATGTTGATTGGTGAGTGATCCCTTTCTCTTTTATGCCTAAGATCTCATTTATATACTCAGTTCCATTATCAGAGTGTAGAATGCAGACTTTAGTTTGAAATTGTGTTTTAATCTTGTTATAGAAGTTTTGAAATAAGTGAGCAACTTCTGATTTTTCACTTATTAGAAAAACCCAACACAATCTATTGTGATCATTAATAAAGGTTACAAACCATTTTTTCCATTGTTTGTATTTATCTGTGAGGGGCCCCAAAGCAACACTGTGTATTAAATAAAAAGGTTTAGAAGGCTTATAAGACTTCAAAGAGTAATTGCTTTTATGATTTTAGAAAGAATGCAGTTTTCACAAAGAATCTTTGAACAATCAACATCTTTAATCAATCGAGGTAACAAAAATTTAAGATAATTGAAACTAGGATGGCCTAATCTATTATGCCAGAGTTAGACCTGATCCTTAATCAAGGTAGAACAGATATTACCGTAACCATGAGCCATTTTATTCTTGGATTCCTCGTCAACAAACTAGTAGAACCATCCTTAAGTTTAGCACTACCAATTATCTTCCCCAAGGTTTACTCCTGAAATGCACACTGGGAATCAAAGAACATGACTGCACAGTTAGAATTTAGAGCTCGCTTGCTTACAAATGGAAGATTGCAAGCAAGTTTAAGTACATGTAGGACAGACGTAAGACAAACTTTAGGAGAAAGATGTATAGTTACGTTACCAGCAATAGGAGAAAAAGATCCATTTGCTATACAAACTTTGTCATGACAAGAACAAGGGATATATGAGTGAAATAAATGAGATAGACTAGTCATGCAATCAGAAGCTTCTGAATCTATGATTCAAGAAGTGGACTTAATAAGGAAAGAACAAGCAAAAACACAAGGATCACTACCTGCTTGTGCAACAGATGCATTAGGGGCACTAGATGATGCTGACTTAGGCCTCAATAGTTTTTTAATGTAGTTAATCTGCTCCTGGCTAAATGAATTGTTTTCCACCTTATGAGCAAAAGATATTCTTGGGTATTTACCTTCATGTGGCCCTTTCCAATTTGTTGGTTTGCCATGGAGTTTCCAGCAGGTTTCCCTAGTGTGACGTGCTTTATTACAATAATCACACCACACACTTCCAGTACTCTATGTCTTTTGTTTTCTTTCCACATCTTCCAACACTACCAACATTCAATGTAGAGTTTTTAATAAGAGACTGAGGTTTTTTACTAAGCATTACTTGACTCCTGCTTTCCTCATGACGGACCTCAACAAACGCCTCTCCAATAGAGGGAAAAGCATGTCTGTCAATAATTCTCCCTCTGACCTCATCAAAGGCCAACTAAGAACTTAAAATTCTGTTATTCTCAACTGTCTTTCTAGAAAGATTACAATCCTCAGGATGCTTCCATTCATAGTCATTGAATAGATCTAGATTCTGTCAGAGACTCTTAAGGGTATGAAAGTTCTTAGTGACACTATTTTCACCTTGACATACCTTTCCCAGCTTTAAGGTGATTTCATAAACTTGAGATTGATTTCCAAAGTCATAGTACATTAGGCTTACATTATCCCATAAGTCTTTAGCAGTGTCATAGCACATGTATTTAGTACTTTTCTCCTCCTCCGTAGAGTTTAACTAACCATGTCATTACCATGGAATCCCTTGCATCCCAGGTTGTATGCATGGGATCATTAGGGGGATGCTCTTTTTTATCTCTAGTTAATTACCCTATCTTCCCCCTTGCTTTGATATACATCCTAATTCATTGGGGCCAACAAAGAAAGTTGTCTTCATTCAAGCATACAAATGTGATCTAAATGGAGTGGGATTCAAAACTAAGGGTTTTGAGTAGTTTGAGTAGGGCGATTGGGGGTTTTCTGAGATAGCTGACATGGTAGACATGAGAGATAGAAGAAGTGATCTAGAGTTATCCAAAAAATGGAGACAATAAAAGGTACTTTTAATTCATTTTTACATTATGCATGTACACCATTATATAGTACAATATTGAGTCTATACTAAGAAACAATGATATGATTTGGGTGATTTTTAGGAGGTAGTTTTATAAGATTCAATAATTTCTTAACTAAATCTCTTCGTTGAGTCCAACAATTATATTATCCCAAATGTTCACAAAGTGGCAAATATTCGAACCCTCTCTCGTGGATCAAACTTTATTATGTGACGTAAACTTAGCTTTGTATGACCCTTGATAAGTACAGAAAAGAAGAAAATTATTGTTTACAAGAACTTCAATCTTGAAAGGGTTTGTTGACTGCGAACATTATATTGTTTAGCAGTTGTTTGGCTATTGACTTTAGTTCAGTTAATTCTTCTTTTCCTCACCATAACTCAGAATTGTCTTTGCTTTGTCTAATTCATTTTGTTTTTCTCATCAGTCAGAAGCCGGGAGGAAGCTACCATTTATTCTTGTCATAAATTTGGAGGTATATGCTGATTGCTATCTTCTTCCCTGTGCTTATATTATATTATGGTTGGGGATTTAATTTATGAAATTTCACATTTGTTATCCTACCATGTTTGGGCAATATCAATATAACTGACATTGTAATGTTTATGTTTTGTCGATGCCTGCACGTCACCCACCTGCAGATATTCTAGGTCATTTAATGAATGCTATCTTTCACAAAGCTTCCTGGCCAAACGAAATTTTACATGCCATGGCAACTTGACTTGTGTTATTCATGTAAAACTATTTCGTTGGGAATTGCAGGATGATGATCATAATAACAATGATATTCAATTGATAAAAAATAATACCTATTTAATATACCTGTCAAGACTAAAGCTATTGAAGTTAATTCTTGCATCTCTGAGAAAAACTAAGCATGAAATTAAATAAACAATTGATAACTATATCTCAGGAGCTCAAATTTTGGATTGCACTAGATAAATAATCCATGTACAAACACTAGTAGTTACGGAGAAAAAAAATTGTTGTACATGAAAATGGCATTTGAACTATTTTTTATTTGTGACACATATTCAAACAATTTAAGACCGAGGTAAGAACATGGAATGTCCATTCAAGGAGGCACTTAATTTACTCTTTACTGAATTGCTAGATTTTATTGAGAATGTTGCTATAATTTTAGTTGATGTATATTTAATATTCTAGTATATTGGAGAAGTCTATATATTATCGAAATACCATTAGTATCTTAGTATATTAAGTGAGTACATATTTGGTATTATTATTGGTTGGAAAAAATTTATGTGCTTCCTGATATTATTTTCAGGAAAGATTTTACCTGTAGTAGTCCAGTCTATAAAAGACACTATGAAATTATATTGAGGATGGAAGTTTATGGTATTATTTTTGGTTTTTGTAATATATTTTCTCCTTGTCTCTTCCTTTCCTCCATGCATGGTTCTACTTTCAGATGGGCCATGATCATTCTCTTCTTTTATTTCTTCAGATTAAAGTTTGATTACTCGTTTACAATGTGGCTGGTGAAATAGACTAACATGTGTCATAGTGGTGTGCTACAGATACTAATAGGTCCACACTGGCAATGCCAGTAAATATTGATCTGAATATACTTAGGTTGAGAAATCTAATTCATCTTTGGTGTTCCCTATCCTGTTATATATATCTATATATGTTGTATGGTGATAAGAACATCTCCCACCTTTGTGTTAGTTTCTTAGTTTCTTGTTTTTCTGTCAGATTTCATCCCAATTCCTTTTGTTGTGTTATTGATGCTAATGTGATTTCATAAATTTCAGATCCCTGCAAAGCCAAATTACAGTTTGGTTCTCTATTATGGTGCTGAAAGGCCTATAAAAAAGGAATCCTTGTTGGGTAGATTTATAGATGGGACCGATGTTTTTCGTGATGCAAGATTCAAACTTATACCGAGCATTATAGAGGTACCAGTTATTTAGCAGCTACCAGATATCTTAATTTACTTCTGAAAATTGCTGCGACTTGCAAGGGCTTATCTTTGTAACTTAATAATCTATCAAGGGTTACTGGATGGTTAAGCGAGCAGTTGGCACTAAAGCCTGCCTCTTGGGGAAAGCTGTGACATGCAGATACCTCCGCCAAGATAACTTTCTGGAGGTATGAACATTCAGACTTGTTATTTCTCCATGATGTATTGTAAACTGTTGCCCATTTCCCGGTTTTCTGTGGTCTAGCCTATTCTTTGAGGTTAATTTCTGTCTTAGGTTATATTTGCTTTCTTAGAAACATCATTGATGAAAGCTCCTTCACAAGTTTGCAGATCCTGTAATTAATATTGATGTATGTTTAAAATACATTCTTTTGCAGATTGATGTGGACATTGGCTCCTCATCAGTTGCAAAAAGTATCGTGGGCCTAGTTCTTGGCTATGTTACAAACATTGTTGTGGATCTCGCTATCTTGGTTGAGGTAAGTGACTTTGTGGTTCAATGTTGTATTTGTTAAATTTTTATTTTATTTTATTTCCAGAATAAGCAGTGATTAGTTGTCATAATGAAATTTTTAACTTCAAAGTGCCAAGTTTTAAATTGATTTTTGTTATTTCACATATTATTTGAGTTGGATAATGGTATTATAACTATTACTATTACTTGGTTCTAATAGCCCTCACCTAGTTTTTTTAAAATAATGTGGATATACCAAATGAAATGTATTAAATATTAGAACTATAATAATAACAACAACAAAGGTTGTTAGTACAGACAATTTGGGGTCGGTTACATGAATTTTCCTTTCCACATTGCTCTATCAAGGACCAAAAGACTACATAAACTAAGCTCAAATATAACTATGAGAAAGGATCAAATTGAATTCCATAAAAAATCTTTATTTAATTTATACTAGCTCCGTTAGCTTCGTTCTCTTAATAAACTGTGAAATGAGCTCGCTATGCTTACAGCTTGGTGACTCTGCTGGGGAAAGCGGATTCAAGCCAAAACAGGAATCCCCTTTGACCTCCCAAATCACTGGTTTCCAACTTGCTTAGTTCTATTTTCTTTCTCGCATTTTATATTTTCAATAGTTTATTGCTAGCATTGGTTGTGTGCCCTTCTATAAAAAAAAACACAAGAGTACATGTATAGGAATCAGAATACAAAAGGAAAACCCATAATTAGGAAATATAATGATGCATAATTAGGAAATGATCAAATAAAAAGGAAAATATTCTATTCTTAACACTCCCCCTTAAGCTGGAGTATACATATCGTGCATCCTCAGCTTGGAATAAATAAGCTCCGATTGGCTACAAAGAAGAGCCTTTGTGAAAACATGTGCCCTTTGATCCTCAAAGGCGTGTAATACACCAAGTGATTGAAAGAAGGTAGACAAAATATTATTCACAATCTCAAGGCTATTATCACTTTGGAACACTGGAATAGAAGCGAAGTCTGTATTTCTTGAAAGAAACTATTGATGAGAACAGGAGTTCCAGACTTATTTTTTTCATTATATAGACCCAAAAAGCTCAGGAACAATCATCAACAAAAATTAGAAAATACTAAAAAACCCTTGACACTTTTAACCTGACCTGACATGGCCCTCATAAATCAGCATGAAATAAAGCAAAGGGAGCAGACTCTCTCCATTTATTCTAGATAAAAAAAAAAGATGACATGTAGTCTTGCTTTGTTGACAGGCCCTACACTTAAAAGACTCGATAAAAGACAAATCAGGAAATTGATGTCTTAGTATTGTAACACTAAAATGATCCAACCAGAGATTCCATTGCAGTGGAGTTGTATGAAATGTGGTGATGTTGCACATGGTCTGTGAAGGAAAGGTAAGGTAATTAAGTACATCTCACTCAAAGCCTTCACCAATATGCTTGATCGTTTAGAATTCCTGGAGAATAAAGAAGGGCTCATAAAAAATTGCTTGACAGTTCATGGTTTTTCTTATTTGACTTATAAAGAGAAGACTGAGAGCAAACTTAGGTGCATGCAAGACATTAGTAAGAAAGAAAAAATCAGTAAGAGACACACTGCAAGGTCAGTAATAGGGGACAAAGAGCCATCAACAGTACGAACACTAAAAGGTTTCGATAAAGATTATAGTGAGTTAAAAACGGAGGCATTACTTGTAGGAAGCACCAAACTCTCCAATCCATTTGCAAGCATGAGAACTGGTTGGAAAGAGCATGGTTACCTATCTAATGCACAACCGAGGATATTAGAAGATGTAGTATGAAATAGGCAAGAGCCGCCTCGCCCTACTGAGACTGAAGTCAAAGTCTATCATACTCCTCTCCAGAGAAACAGTGACCTGGTCATCTCCTGATCATACAAGTTTTGTGAAAGCTTAATTTACCCACAGATTACACTAGCTGGTAGAATATCCATACTTGACCCAGCATCAATCTGAATTGTGATTCGTCATATGACAATGGTCACAAATCAGACCTCCACGGCCTCGTCTGCGTTTGGGAGCAGAATTTTGTCGTCTTCTCCTTCTTCCATCAAGCTTGTTTGAAGTATCCTACATTTAAAAAGTGGTGCTTGTGATGGCAGTTTTTCTCACAAAGTCACTACGAGAATTAGTTGTTGACAAGATTGAAGAATTATCCATCATTGACACAATATGGAGGTCTGATAGGTGCAAAAGAATGAGAAAGATCGAATAAGCCAACCTATGGTGGTGCAATGACGGTCATCTGCCGACTGCTTGACACTTGGCGGCGACACCTGGCCTAGTGGCAGCCCCACCTGGCAACCAATGGCTTATGGCGACCCTTAGGACAGAAGAAGAAGAAGAAGAAGAACTGATGTTGGAGATATTAGGGTTAAAGAACTTAGAACTCAACCTACTCTAGTACCATGTGAGAAATAATCATATTAAATTTCATGATATATATAGAAAAGGACAAGTGTACATAATAGGAATAGAAATACAAAAAAAAGGCTATAATTAGGAAATTCAATAATGCATAATTAAAATTCCCACCAAAGATTGTTAATGCTACACAAGAAGAACTACAAATACATAAAACTAGGGAAAAGAAAGCATTAAAGCAACTAAAAGCCAATCACTTGAAATCTCACTTGATAGCTAAGTTCATGAAGGAGAACTTCCCGTCCTTGCCACTAGCACCACTAAACAGCAATGGAGAGAAAGGCTGAGGTATTTGGCTTCCTCGAAAAACCAAGCTTAAGATTAGAGGCAAGGGAAAACATGGATTCATTGGGTTGTTTAGGAAAAAAGACAAGGCTTGACAATAATACATGGAATTTAAGCTTTTAGACTCTTGCAGTAGAAGAAAATAGGGTGCAACCTACATATAGAAAATAAGGGGAAAAACATTAAGGAGTTGTTTGGTTTGACGTAAGTAGGTGTGATGTAAAATGTTTTACATGTGAAACTTGCTTTTTGGTGTTTGGTTTGTGTAAAAGTTACTTTTACCAGTGAAAAGTTTTACATTAGACCCCAATTTTACAGTATTTTAACTCACAACGAAAGTTGTTGTAAGTTGTAAAATATTGTTTAACCTCACCTCTTTCAAGACTTACCACGTCTACGTGGTTAGTTATCCACTTTGCGTGAAAGGTTAACCCCTTCATAAATAATCAGCCACTATAAAACATTTTATTACTAATTACTAATACTAAAATTTAATTAGATATTTATTCAAAACTTACCACGTCTGTGTGGTTAGTTATCCACTTTGTGTGAGAAGGTTAACCCTTCTACGAATAAACAGCCACTGTAAAGTATTTTATTACTAATTACTAAAATTTAATTAGATATTTATTTAAAACTTACCACGTCTGCATAGTTCATAATAAATAATGTGTTTAAGTTAATTAATTTCTGTGACAAGTATTAAATAATTAGTAATAAAAACTAATGGAGGTAATTTCACCACACCACTTACATAGTGACCATACCTCTCACACTACATCAAACCAAATACATAAAAAGTAAATACAACATTTTCAGTTACATCAAAACAAACAATAATGATGTGAATTGAAATACAGCATTTTCACTCACACTGTAAGTCCACTTACATGTAATTTGACTTACTGCCAACCAAATAGCCCCTAAAGCAACTAGAAGCTAATCGCTGGAAATCTCAGTTGATAGCTAATTTCATGAAGAAGAACTTCCCGTCCATGCGATTTTTCCATGATAGCATATAAGAGATTTTTCCTCTTTTAACAATTATGCTAACATCCTTAGAGACTTGGGCTTTCACACAATATGACACTGGAGGATGATTTAGTTCATGAATGTTGAACCTGCAAGGATGAACTTTCACGACCCAAATAACCCTTCAATGTCATATTGTTTTCCTGAAGTTCATCACCACCAGAGAATACTACAATTTTCTCGCCAAAAATAGCTTCCAGAATCCCCAAAGAAGTTGCTTCTGCTCTTGAAAATCCATACCTCACTGTAAGTAGTAGAGTAAATGCATGGGTCTCACCTTTAGCCAACTCCATGAATCTTGCAATCTCTTCTGATTTTGTTCTAAACTCATGTTGAAGATCAAACAAGCATTCAAAAGTAACAACAGTAAAAAGACACTTGATATTCATTCTTTATTTATTTGTATGAAAAAGATACAAAGTAAATACCTGGAGTGTCAATAGCATCTTAAAGGCAGCCATTCGACAATATGTCATGTAGGCTGGATTTGGAGATGAAAGAAAGTGAAGTTAGTGGAGATGGAGGATGGGATGATCGAATAATTTACAAAGCCCATCAGTCCCTGGCTATGGAGGATAGGCACAAATTGTGCAAACCTGAATAAGTAACTACTCTTATCAAGTTTGAATCACACAGTGATAATGTAAGCAATACTGATGTAGTAACCAAGAAAAAAGCTAAGATTAAAGGTAGTGCCATAGGTTGGTGAAGTGAGAATGAGAGGAAAAGGTTGGAGGAAATGGATGTAGAGGAAGTCTGGGTGGAAGTATTTCCTGCTCAAGAACTGGCCCAGTTGTTTGGCCTCGATACCATGTTAAATAAGCTTGTTTTCCACACCTTCCATTGATAATAAGTATGTACCATATATATCTTACAAGATTGGATTGGTTGTGGATAACTACCACTTGATACAATCCAAAGTTGTCAGTAGACAGACTGGTTGGGGAAGACAATGGGAAGGCAATTTACAGTCCTTTAGCTCTTCATGATATGAACATTATGATGTACCATCACTTGAAGGTTTACTTCAAATTTTGATTGAGGTCTCGAAGCTGATTCCACTGATGTAAAATTGACAAATTGAACAACAAACTAATGGAAGGACTAAACTCTGCATTCAATCTAAATTTTACAGGCCATACAGTGCTATTTGGAGAGTAGTATGAGTAGCAAGTAAGAAATTTACTTCAAAAGGTGTTGAGAGATGATGTGTATGTAAAATCAAGAAGTTGGGATAAAAAACTAAAATTAAACAATTTTTCGATTTAAACTTCGTGGGCCCTCCTGTATTGTTTGAAGGGCAACTTGAGCCTTAAGTGACAGACTCACTTAAAAGGTGATGACCATGCAAGGACAAAACAAGTGTTGAATCCAAACTTTATGGACTATTCTCTATGCCTTGGAAAATTAAGATTTGTAAGACATTCAAATGGACGGACTAAATTAAATGTTCAATCCAAGCTTTGTGCTTCACGCTGTAAAAAAAATTCTTTACATTGGGACTCAAACAATCCGACTTGGGTTTTTTCATTATTTGCCCTTTTTGCTTTTTGTTTGCTACGAAGGTCAAGGGTTTTATTTTGTTGATATATTACTTATGTATTTGTCTTGCTATTCTAATTGGATAAAAAGATCAAATGTTATTTAGATGCAAGTTCTTGGACTACAATTCCCCAGTGAACCTTCAAATGTTAATTTGCATCTTTGCAGGCAAAGGAAGTGGATGAACTACCGGAGTATATCCTCGGGACTGTTCGACTAAACCGTGTGAGGCTTGATGCTGCTGTACCATTTTCATGAAATCTTTCTGCATTGAGGGCATATTTTATACAGAACCAAATTGTATCATTAAGACCCTTTTTAGGTTCACATAGGTTAATTTTTATGCCCATTGCTTCAACCCAGATTTTTTTATTAAAGACGATAAGATACTTGTCTTAATTTGATCCGGAGCTGTTACAAAGATGTGGTAGATGATCATATTACGAGACCAGCTTAGTTTGAAATAAAATGTATTTTGGAATATTGACATGTTTTAGTGCTGTTATATGGAGTTTCACAGGCAAAAGTTCTGAAGTAAATTTTTAATTATTAAATTTAATTTACATACAATATGATAACAGTGCCCTTTTTTAATTCAATATTTTTATTCCATGAAAATTGGAACCACGTAGTTGGCGGTTTTGTCTATAGGGATATGTGCATGCATAAGAATGAGACTCCGATTTCTGTTCTAGTTTTTACAGATATATATAAATATATGTATGTTGTTATAATGAAAATTGAAAATTATATATTATTCAAAATAATTTATACTGATTAGTCGGAACCTGATTTGCTTTTCTTAAATGGGATACAGTTCATCCATCATCCATCATCCATCATCCATCATCCATCATCCATCATCCATCATCCATCATCCATCATCCATCGTAGGCCATCCATCATCAAACTTTCCTGGCAAAATTTTTGCAGATGCAAGAACATTTTCCCCTTCCTCTTTCCTCCTCATCCCCCTCCGAAAGTTAAGATTTACATCATGCCGGAGGAAAGAGGGTGAAAGGAAATGTTTACTAGTTTGGGCGTACCATCAAGCATTCATCATCACCACCACCACCACCATCATCATCATCATGATCCCTCCATCACACAACCCATTGACCAAAATAGAAATTAATTTAAAGTTCCTTTAATTGAGTCCAACAAACTATGTATATATCGTTAAAATTTATTAATGATTTTCTATTTCCGTCTCAATAATTTGATTTGGGTTTTCAAAATAAAATCATCTTTTTATCAAAAAAATAAAAGAGAAAAACGACCTTTAAATAACAAATTCTAACAAATCCCATCTAAAATATCTTAAAAAGATAAGGGTAATAGAATAGATTTAAATTTATTTTCTAAATATTTTTATTTATTTTAAAATTCAAAGTGTCCGCTAAGTTTGAAGTTTGATTGTCAAGTAAAATTTTCAAATAACACAGTTTTACAACAAAGTCCAACTACATAAGTGTTATAACATAGTTTTACTTTAGTAGATAATAAAAAATGTAAATTCATCCTAAATTTACTAGCCCTCAATTTTTTTTATTAAGCTAATGGAAGGACTAAACTCCGCATTCAACCTATACTTTACAGGCCATACAGTGTCATTTGGAGGGTAGTATGATCATCAAGTAAGAAATTTACTTCAAAAGGTTTTGAGAGATGATGCGTGTATGTAAAATCAAGGAGTTGGGTTGAAAAAGTAACAAGATGAAACAATTTTTTAAAGCTAGACTTCATGAGCCCTTATGTACTGTTTGGAGTGTAAGTTGAGCATAAGTGGCAGAGATTCACTTTAAAAGGTGATAGCCAAAAAAGGACTAAACAAATGTTAATCCAAACTTTAGGGACTGTTCTCTATGGCTTAAAAAATTGAGATTTGTAAGACAGACAAATGGAAGAACTAAATTAAATGTTCAATCCAAGTTTGGGACTGAAATGATCCAACTTGGGGTTTTTCATTATTTACTCTTTTTACTTTTTGTTTGGTATGGGTAGGGATGGCAAAGGAGCTGGTCCGGGGCGGCCCCGCCCCGCCCTGCCAATCACATGGCTTGCCCCGCTCCGCCCCATCATGTTTTTTTTTTAACATTTTCAATACCAAAACCGTCCCGCGGTTTTTTCACTCGCTCCGCCCAGTCCCGTCCCGTCCTATTTTTACTAAAATTACTATAAAAAAATTTATATTATCCAATATTAATTGATGAATTTTTTTTATTAAATCTCTTACAATATATACTATTTATTAATAAGTTAATATTAAAATAAATGATATTTATGAAGTACTATATTTTGTAATTAAATCATTAATATATAAGAGATACACAATTATCATAATTAAGTGAATATAATTTTATTTATTTTGATTTATAAATTGAAAAAATTTAAATTATATGTATATATTAATATATAGGGGTATATATGCAAATTTTTAACGGGGCGGGGCAAGGTAAAACCGAAACCACCCCGCCCCGTTCCTCGATTTCCAAAAAAAAAAAAAACCCCCACCTCATTCGGAGCAGATCGGGTCAGAAACCATGAGCGGGACAGGTTTTGCCATCCCTAGCTATGAGGGTTAAGGGTTTTATTTTATTGATATATTGCTCATATATATATATAAATGTGTCTTGTTATTCACAGGGTCAATTGGCATTTGGGTCCCTCCTTGAAGATATCTCGCAAGTGATAAAAATTTAAATTCACATGGTGAAAATGTACGTGTGACAGCTAGCACGAATTGTGGACTGTTTCAGCATCCACTTATGCACGGGTTCCACAGACTACAGTCGATGTGTGTGCACGTATTTGTTTTAGTTTACTGGGTTCATTAAGAGTTTCACTACTCTTGAAAAAAAAAAAACTTTAAAGAAGTTAGAACCCGACCACTAAAGTGAAAGTGGGGTGCTGCCGATAGCTGGTCCCAAGTGCATAAGACAGGCGCTTTTGATTTCTGAGATGTTCAGATTGTAGGGATCAGTCATACCAAAGGTGTTTGTCTTTTTGTGGTTCACCATTTTGACTGGAAAATGTTTTCAGATTTCAAGGAATCCAGATTTGGGACTCATGTGAGTGCAATTGCATTTAAGGAAGGCTTAGTTTGACCTGCAAGTGAGTGTAATGATCACAATCCAACACCTTTGTCTAGAACCGGAAGCATTGTTGCATGTTCTGCTAACGGATGTTAGGTGCATTTAGTTTTTCACACTTGTTGAATTAGTGCTTGTCTCACTCGTATGCTTGCTTTCTCAGTATGCCCCCATTGGCACTGCTTGCATAATTAAACAATTGTACCTTACTTTTGTCACCCTTCTTTATTAGACTTAAAAGGGTTAAATGAGCAACCCAACAAATTTTTTGGTATGGCATCATCAAATTATGAGTCATTTTTATTTTGGAGTCGAAATTTTAATTTAAATCAAAATGGTCATCAAATTTCAATTATATTTCACCGAGTGGTCATTAGAGAGGTTTTGACCTATTTATGATAATGTAGATAACGATATTTTTTGTCAGCAACTGACATAGAGTTATCAGATGAGTGGACAATGTGTCATATATGTACTAACAAAAAAAATTCGGCATTTACATTATCAAGAATAGATCAAAAATTTTCGGGTGACCACTAGGTGAAGCAGAAGTTTTCTATTAGTTTGAATTCTATTAGAATTAACTTCGTGATGATATTAATTCAATCTGAATTCAAACTGAATTAAGTGCCTCATGATTTAATCATAGGAATCCTAAGTTAATCATAATTGGCAATTTGGATAATGATCTACTTAATGTGATAAGGGAAGTTAATACTTTGATTGTAAGGGTTATATATAAGACAGCATTAGGGGTCTCTAATCTATTGTTCCTGAAAGTACACAGCTTCATCGAAGGAGAGAGGGGGATAGATTGGAAGAGCTCTTGGTTTCTTCAAAGTGCAGTTTTAGTTTCTTTGAGTGAAGGCTGTCAGAAAGTGCAGATCTTAGTCTCTTCAACTCTTATCTAACTTGCTATAGCTTGAGGTAAGTGATCATGCTTCTGCTATAATCAAATATTTGATTAATATAACATATTAGATATTGTACTCTGATTTTTGTATATGACATATATGAATGCTTAGATGGCATACACTGTACTCTGATTAAATTTCTAACCTTTACCTTTGTTGTATGTCTTAGAGTTATATTTAAAAAAAGTTGTTTATTCAAGCTTTTGTGCGTATCCTTGTGGTATCTTTTGGGCCTAACATTGTTTGGTTTTGACATGGTAGTTTTAAGGTGAAACTTGATTGTTGCCGAACCTTGAAAAAATTAATAGGGCCTTTCTGAAAATTTCGGCATTAGTTTTCAAATTGTGTCTTGGAGTTTGGTTAATACCGGGTAAGTAATCTATCAAAATTGTGCATATTTTTTAAATTGTTGAATTTCTGAAAATTTTATGATAATTTATTTAATTATCCAATTGCCCCTTATCTTAACTACCAATTTATGCGTTAAATCCTTTGGGGTAAAATAATGACTTCGTCATATTTGTTTAATAATCAATTAAGTATTTGTTATCATTCATTTTGGCACTTATATTCCTACCCTTTTTTTTCGTACATATATTAATTATTAATCAATTATTTAGTCAGGTCTTATTTAAGTGCTTTATTTATTTATTTATTCCTCACAAGTTATATATTTATTTACCTCTCTTTGGGGTTACAATCATTAATTCATGTTTTATTCAACTCGTGCCAAAAATGATTGGTTTATCTTCTATTAGTTGTTTATTTTTTATCTAAACCCCTATATTTTGAATTTTCTATATATTTTAACCCTATTATACTCTTAAATTTTTTTTTTTTTTTATAATTTTATAATTTACTATATTTTCTGTCTTGACATAGGTTTTAAAGCTTTACTAGGTTCACACTCTGTGAGATTACAACCATTTGACAGTAGATCGGGTTTACCTTACCCGGTTCACGGGCATGACACAACTAGCAAATTATTGCTGAATATAAAAATATAAAAATAAAAAAAAATAAAAAAATAAAACATCGAACGAAGCCATCCGGAAACCCCGGTCCACCACAAGCTCATATGGAACCCGGTCCAAACCGGACTTGACGGGGGCCCCACAAGCATTTAAGCTATAAATATTCAACCCTTTTCCCTCTCATCCTTCGTCTCTGTTCCATCTTCCTCCAAAGAGGATTGGAAGATAACTGTGGAACAGAGAGGGAGAGGCAACACTCTCTCTCTCTCTCTTTCTTTTCCCCTTATCTTCCTCTCTTCTTCTTGACCTCCAATCATGCCTACCAACAATGGAGGGACATCCTCACTGGAGGATATCAAGAATGAGACTGTGGATCTTGTAAGTCGTCTTCTTTTTTTTTTTTTCTTTTCACTTTCTTTTCAATCCATTTGATTTTTGTGTGTGTGTGTGTGTGTGTGTGTGTGTTTCTAATTTAGTTTCTCTTTGGTTTTGATCAGGAGAAAATCCCAGTGGAGGAGGTGTTTGAGCAGCTGAAATGCTCCAAAGAGGGGCTTTCCTCTGCTGAAGGAGAGCAGCGTCTGGCAATCTTTGGCCCTAACAAGCTTGAAGAGAAGAAGGCATTAGACAAATAAAATCTTTAATCTCTGTGTTTTTCTTTTGAGGGTGTATAATGAATTGATGATGTTGAGAGATTGATTGTTTTTGGCTTTGGATTTATAGGAGAGCAAGCTGCTCAAGTTCTTGGGATTCATGTGGAACCCACTCTCTTGGGTCATGGAGTTTGCTGCCATCATGGCCATTGTTTTGGCCAATGGTGGGGTGTGTCTCCTCTTCTCCTTCTTCTTTCTTTTCTTCATATTCATTATGTATCTGCTTAATATTCACCAAGCACTAATGATTTCTTATTTTCCCTTTGTGTTTGTGTTTGTGTTTACAGGGTCAGCCTCCGGACTTTCCGGACTTTGTCGGCATCGTCATCCTCCTCTTCATCAACTCCACAATCTCCTTCATTGAAGAGAACAATGCCGGAAATGCAGCAGCTGCACTCATGGCTGGTCTTGCCCCTAAAACCAAGGTTTGTATTGTTATATCGGTACACGCGGAATTGAGCTTTTAGATTGAATCGAGCCCAGTTAATATGTTACATACTGTCATGTGCATAGGTTTTGAGGGACGGGAAATGGACGGAGGCAGACGCAGCGATATTGGTCCCGGGAGACATCATCAGCATCAAACTTGGTGACATTATACCGGCAGATGCCCGTCTTCTTGAAGGTGATCCTTTAAAGATTGACCAAGCCGCTCTCACCGGTGAGTCACTCCCTGTCACAAAACACCCCGGCGATGAAGTTTTCTCCGGCTCTACATGCAAACAAGGTGAAATAGAGGCTATAGTCATTGCCACTGGTGTTCACACTTTCTTCGGCAAAGCAGCTCATCTTGTTGATAGCACCAACAACGTCGGCCACTTCCAAAAGGTCGGTCTGTTTGATTTTTTGCGAATGTGATAAACCTTCTTTAGTACTTTTTGAAACTACTGCTTACATATTTTTTGCGATGTTCAGGTGTTGACCTCCATCGGTAACTTTTGCATTTGCTCGATCGCGGCCGGTATGCTTGTGGAGCTATTGGTGATGTATCCGATCCAGCACCGAGCTTACAGAGACGGCATTGACAACCTTCTTGTTCTCCTCATCGGTGGCATTCCTATCGCAATGCCTACTGTGTTATCGGTGACAATGGCCATCGGTTCACACCGTCTGTCACAGCAAGGAGCCATCACCAAGAGAATGACTGCAATCGAAGAAATGGCTGGCATGGATGTTTTGTGCAGTGATAAGACCGGAACTCTCACTCTCAACAAGCTCACCGTTGATAAAAACTTAATTGAGGTTTGATTATCATTAAATATAAGTCAGAGTTTCTCATTCTATTTATTCGGTCTAAATCTAAACCGAGGATTTGTATATTTGTTTGATCAGGTGTTTGTGAAGGGAATGGACAAAGACACAGTTGTGTTGCATGCTGCCAGAGCTTCGAGGATGGAGAACCAGGATGCCATTGATGCTTCCATTGTTAACATGTTGGCTGATCCTAAGGAAGCAAGAGCTGGTATCCAAGAGATTCACTTCCTGCCCTTTAATCCGGTTGAGAAGCGCACTGCTATCACCTACATTGACTCTGATGGCAAGTGGCACAGATCCAGCAAGGGAGCACCCGAACAAGTATGAAACTTTTATACCTCATATATGTTATAGTAACTGATAGTCCCATATCAATTAATTTGATCATTCTTGTTACCTTTTCTTATGGTAGATCATTGATCTCTGCAACATGAGTGCGGATGCAAAGAAGAGAGTTCATGAGATGATAGACAAGTTCGCCGACCGTGGACTTCGGTCCCTCGGTGTTGCAAGGCAGGAGGTGCCGGAGGCTACTAAGGAGAGCGAGGGCTCGCCATGGGAGTTCATGGGCCTCTTGCCTCTTTTCGATCCTCCAAGACATGACAGTGCGGAGACTATCCGTCAAGCACTCATTCTCGGTGTCAATGTCAAAATGATCACCGGAGATCAACTCGCCATCGCTAAGGAGACCGGCCGGAGACTTGGCATGGGCACCAACATGTATCCCTCTTCTTCACTTCTCGGTGAGAAGAATGATGATATCACCGGTTTACCTATCGATGAGCTCATTGAGAAAGCCGATGGCTTTGCCGGAGTCTTCCCCGGTAAAGATTTTTTTCTTTTTTTTTTCACTTAAATACAATGCCGGACTATTAGGACAATGATGTCTAATACCACAAACTTGCAGAGCACAAATATGAAATCGTCAACAGGCTTCAAGCAAGGAAGCACATTTGCGGAATGACTGGAGACGGTGTGAACGATGCACCGGCATTGAAGAAGGCTGATATCGGTATAGCAGTGGCCGATGCAACTGACGCAGCTCGAAGCGCATCCGACATTGTCTTAACAGAGCCAGGCCTGAGTGTGATTGTCAGTGCAGTTCTAACAAGCCGCGCAATTTTCCAGCGCATGAAGAACTACACAATCTATGCAGTGTCTATCACCATCCGCATTGTTCTGGGCTTCTTGCTTCTTGCTCTCATCTGGAAGTATGATTTCCCTCCTTTCATGGTTCTGATCATCGCCGTCCTCAACGACGGCACCATCATGACCATCTCCAAGGATCGTGTCAAGCCTTCGCCGTTGCCTGACTCTTGGAAGCTCTCGGAGATCTTTGCCACTGGTATCATGCTCGGCACTTACCTTGCGATCATGACTGTCGTATTTTTCTGGATTGTTTTCGAGACTGACTTCTTCACTGTAAGTAATTGACAGTCAATCTCAATACCAAAAATCATTTCTTCGGCAATGTGCTCAGTATTTTTTTTTTTTTTTGAGTACAGAAACATTTCGGAGTGAAGCCACTTGGGCAGGACAAGGAGCAACTCACTGCTGTGATCTACCTCCAAGTGAGCATCATAAGCCAAGCACTCATCTTCGTCACCCGGTCGAGGAGCTGGTCCTTCATCGAGCGACCGGGACTGTTGCTCGTTGGCGCATTCTTTGCTGCTCAATTGGTATCAAAACTTTGATAATCATACATTATTATGTATATATATATCTATGGATGTGCATTGGTAAATCTTTGGCAATGGCAGGTTGCGACAGTGATCACGGTGTATGCGAACTGGAGTTTCGCAAAGATCAAAGGTGTAGGATGGAAATGGGCAGGAATTGTGTGGGTGTACACCATCATCACCTACTTGCCTCTTGATGTTCTCAAGTTCTTTATCAGATATGCCCTGAGTGGCAAAGCATGGGACAATCTCCTTCAAAACAAGGTATGCATCACAAGATCATCTCTCATATTAACAAAGATAACCATTCCAAGATATGAGATTGAGAATATTTTTTTTTTTTTTTGGTATTAATTTAGAACATGTATAGATTCAAGTATATTAATCATATATGCATCATGTGTGTGTGTGTGTGTCTATTGTGTTTGAATGCAGACTGCTTTCACTTCAAAGAAGGACTATGGAAAAGGAGAGAGGGAAGCACAATGGGCATTGGCTCAAAGAACTCTGCATGGCCTTCAGCCACCGGCAGACACCGTTGGCCTTTTCCAAGACAAGAGCAGCTACAGAGAGCTCTCGGAGATCGCCGAGCAGGCAAAGAGACGCGCCGAGGTTGCCCGGTAATATTATCTATGTATTTAGTTCGCTCATATGGGACTAGTAGAACTATTATCTCTTGTATTATTATGGTAATGTGTTTGAATATTTTGATTGATGTTTCAGGCTTAGAGAGTTGCACACATTGAAGGGCCATGTAGAGTCAGTGGTGAAGCTGAAGGGACTTGACATTGAGACAATACAACAGCACTACACCGTCTAAATGAAGAGGAAGGTGAGGAAGATCAAGCAGAAGGAGAAAAACAGAGTGTTTGGGGAAGAGTGGACAAATCCAAGGATCACACATTATATAATTTAAATTATATATATATATATAAAAAGAGAGAGAGAGGAAAGCTATGTATTGCATAAGTAGACAGTTGTATTGGATAAAGAGAGCGAAAATTTGAGTGTTGAAATATGAAAAAATTTGTTATGTTTTTTGGCATTCAAAGTGTCAATGTTGTCAGCTTGTGCTATATATTGTATGTGCTCTCTCTCTCTCTCTCTCTCTCTCTCTCTCTCTCTCTCTGTCTCTGATGGAATAAATTTTAAGTAAAATAAATAAACTGATGAGCATATTTGGCAGGCTATACCAATTTTTCAAGACCTCAACCATTGCAGTTCAGCCGCATTGTGTAATTGTTACATTTCTCTACTTGTGTTCTGAAAGAGTTCCATTAATTTGATCTTAATTGATGAAAAGGAAATGCAGATTTTGGGTTTATTTGCATATAACTCAAGACACTTGGTCATTAACTACATCCAAAAATACCAACCCTATAATAAATAAATAGTTCTTATTTCATTTCTCTCTCCCAACTCTTAAGGGTTTAAATCCTACTTGTAATTTGTCTGCATTGTTTATAAAAAAATATTCATATAAAAAATTTATGATTTTGAAGTAAAAAAATTATTCATGTCAGTTTAATGGTCAAACAACTAAACTCTTTTGGTTCTCTTCCGCCAAATTGAACGTACTTCGGGTGTATTTGGTTAATCTGCCAAAATGACGAAAGTCTGGAAATGATACTTCGGTGGAAGTGAATAATTCAACTGGAATTGAAGACTTCAGTCTATTTGGTGAACTGGAAAACATGACTTCTGGGAGCACTTCCTGTGTTTGGATTGTGGAAGTAGGAATTTGAAAAACCTGACTTCGTCAATTTTTGGTGTTTAGTAACACCGAAATGGGGATATGATCACAACCTCAGTGTAAAGGTAAAATTAACCTTTCTATTTGAAAACTTGTACATAGGAACTCATGTTTATTTTAAAAAAAATTAGTGAAATTAGTAAATCATGATGTAATTAGTTTGTTATAAATTGATTAAGATTTTCATTAATTAATTATTGCTTTCTTCTATTTGGTAACCGTAGCCTCGCACGTGGAAGGCCCGTGAGGGGAAGTAGAGAGGTGAAGTGATAGTTTCAAATTTTTTTTCAACTGAAGTAGAAGACTGAAATGAGGGGGAGGGTGAAGTGATCACTTCGCCACTTCGGGCTCAAAATCAGTCAACCAAACAACCCGAAGTGGGTTGAAACCCCCCACTTCACTCACTTCAGTGCCCAGTTCAAGGAACCAAACAGACCCTTCGAGTGCAAGGACCAAAGTGAGTATAGAAGTATAGTTCAAGCCTGAGAACAAAATTTAAGTCTATAAAATATTGAAATTGCATAACTTTTAAAATATATTTTTACAAAGTTGATATATATATATATAAGCACCATTCCAACCATAATTAACTAAGGATTAAACTAAATCATTTAAAAGTGAAAACCAAAATATGAATCTCTTAACTCAGAGGATGATATAATATATATAAAAGATTCTATGCAAACACAAAAAGAACCTTCATAAAAGGATGCATCATATTATATGGATAAAACTAGAACTTACTAATGATAAATTATTTTCCTCATGCAATCTAATAAAACCTTATGTATTCAGATAGATCTATCAACAACCAAATGACACTCGTAAAAATATATTTATAAAAATAAAATAAAACAATCAACATACCATCATATGCTAGCTTGTTAAAAGAGAGTTTTCATAACTAGAGAGTTGCATGCATTCATAAAGAATATCTTGAGGTCTTCCAATTCCAGAGAGTTACCGAACAAATTTTTGAGTTAAACCAGATACAACAATTTTCATTCACTGTTCCGTGACTGCTTGCATCAGATAATAAAATTAAGATTGAAAACTTTTTCCTAGAATGTGAGGGAGTGCTGATGACATCTCATTAGGAACACGAAAGCTTACACTAAGAGGAGTGGAGATTGCTTTCCATGTATAATTCCGAATGAAATCAAGCAATCCATCAATCCATCCTTCCTTTTAATGTCCTCTCCAGAACTTCAGTCGGTGTCCTGCAATACATACAGAAATAAATGTCAAAATAGCAAATAATATTAGATACTTCGTCAAATGACCAATTTGATTTTCTTTCCAAACTAGCAAAGTGAATCATCTAGAAAAACAAAAAAGCAAGCTCTAACAGAACCATGATATGCACGTAATACCAAAGTAACAGCTCTGATGATAGATTTAACAACCAGGAAGACCGGGATGGTGAAGAAGAAAACTTGGAAGAGTCTAGAAAAGAACAGTTGGTACAAAGTGCAGTAATAGTTCAAAGCAAGAAGGTGGTGAGGAAGAGATGTATGTTCTGCCTTCCATGGAATAGAGCATTTGTGCAAATGGAATTAGAATTATAACAAGTAAATGCACATAACTAGAAGATCCGATCCAAAACTTGACTAGAAAATAAGTACTCAACTAGTTAAGCAACTGTTTGGGATTAGTGTTAATTATATGTAGTACGTATCTAAGGCTCTAAGCAGGAACTGGAAATGCGAACAAATAAATTGCCAGGCATCATTGGAATAATCTGCTGATCTAAATACCTGTATATGATAGATATAACAGTGAGAAGAGATCATAAATAGCAATGTTTGCAGTTAATGACCGGCGAACGACTTTCAACTTTTCATGATGTTTAAAACAAACCTAATATGAGAAAGCTATTGTAGAGAATGATGCAGATACGAATAAAAATGAACAACATGAATGAATTTTCTTGCAGATTTAAAAATTCATATTCATTCTACTAACAGATAAACTATAAATACTTCTAGCAGATTAAAAGATTAATATCTCAGTAGACTGGTACAGATAGCCATAAGAACTTACACAATGAGGACATGGCCTCCCCAACCACTCAAACAATCACGATCCACGGATGCGAGAAGTGCTTGTGATACAACCTCAAATAATTCATCAGGTTCCTGAGACAGAAGAAAAAAGGTATTTCTAAATATGAAAAAAGGGCACAAGTGACACTTTTATGGAACCCAAAATTATCAAGGTAATTTACTTATCTTACATATAAAAAAATTATTAAGATAATGGCAAAACTGAAAAAATGCATACAACATTTCCAAAAGAACCATGCCAGTGTTCTCAGAAAAATATTTAGCAAATACCCCTTTTTCCTGATCATCATAAATATTTAACAACAAAGTAAGACAATCCACATGAGTTTGGTTAACTAATAAGTATTAATAATTTAATACTGATATTTAAATAAACTTTAACTAGAACTAAAATTCATCCTTCTGTCAAATGAAATGTATATATGAAACTATGTGGAAGTTGCACAATCAATGCAAAGGTTTCTACCATGGTAGTATCAAATTTACATTAAAAGCAAATGCACTTCAAATAAATCAGGTGATTGAAAACTTCTGATTAAACACAATCATGAAGAACAACATTCAACAGTTTCAATCGTTTCCTTCCCTTCCAAGTTGTTTTCATTCCTTCCAATTCTACAGATAATTACACTTCTATGTTTCTAACATTTTCAAGTAATTAGTACTTGTAAAGGTGATGGTCGAGTTTCTTACTAGACTGACTCACAATCTTGAAGGCTAAAAATATACTTTTTGTCAACCAGATGAACCTTGAACTTGACAATAGGGCTAGAGAACTCATAGCATGCTCAGAATAAGTTCCTCTTCAATCATGCTTGTCAGAATTAGTATTACAAAGGGATAGTTGCTAATTACATTTAAAATAGCGCTAGGAAATAGTTAAAACTTACATAATAAAGGTCACAAATTTTTTAAATAAATTAAAACGAAGTTAAATGGTACACAATTCAATGGTCTACCAACCAAGTCAGGCTTGAACATAGACTCGCAAGCACCATATAGGGACTCCGATGCAGTACCAGAAACAACAAAGTCTTTAGCAAGCTCCCTGCACGCAAGGCGAACAACCACAAGATAAGCATGAATGCAAATGTCATGATCAGAGACTTTAAATAATACACAACATCATCTATGGAGGATGATTTACCTTTCGTACAAAAAACTTTAAGAGTGAAATTGATGCAAACATCAAGTTGCTTAAAGCCAAATGTGCCTGTGGATTGTTGCCGCTTAGTTCTATACTGCGCTTTAAAGTGTTATTAGCTAGCCAAAACATAACACTTCCTAATAAAACTAAATCACTCATTCATCTTCAGAGAACTCCTGTCTTTTTCTCAGAATTTATTTAATTTATAGTATTTCTGGTACACGGCAAAAAGCAAGACTCTCTCTCATATGAACTTGAATCTCAGTAAGCAAATTTAAGCCCAGCTTGTTGAATCTCAATTTAGGGCATTAGCCCACTCTAGGAAAACAGCTTGCTGCCAATGCCACTAAAAAGCAACAAGATCTATCACACACTACTAACCCTAATCCTGCAACACTGGAATAAAATATGGCACCAAGGCTGCAGCTCTACAAGGTAATCATAAAATATTTAATTCACTCTACACTTAAAAACTGGGGGAGGGAAGCATTACCTAAACAAAAGAAGAAGATATAGGGAGTGTGCCCATTCTAGGAAAACAGCTCACTGCCAATGCTACTAAAAAGCAACAAGATCTATCACACAATGCTGAACCCTAATCCTGCAACACTGGAATAAAGTATGGCACCAATGCTGCAGCTCTACAAGGTGACTATAAAATATTTACTTCACTCTACACCTAAAAACTGGGGGAGAAAAGCATAACCTAAAGAGAGAGAGAGAGAGAGAGAGCGGAAGCCACTGCCTACCTTGACAAAGAGGCTACCATAGACTGGGGAAGAACTGAGTTCTTTCAAGACCTCAGGAAAAATAAAATTCATCTCACAGATGAGTTTATTGATGAGTGAGTTCTTTTATTATGATCACATGACCACAGATTCTTGGTTCACCTAATTTCTCCTCTATGAACAAGAAACCTGTTTACGTACTCCTAGACATTCTATACACAGCAATAAGGTATATATTGATGGATCAATCTTTTTTTTTAATGTTAAAATTCACTCCTCTAAAAAATGCAAAATTTTACCTGAAACATCACACAGATGAAAGAGAACCCTTCTCAACTTTCCTAAATTCCAGACCAAGAATTCCCCAACTTAGTTTCTAATCTTCACATTTTCATCCTTACCAACAAATTCCTACACGATCATAAATCTAAAATTCTCCCAATGGCATATACCAGAGTGTTCTACAGATAAGCATGACAGCAAACTACACTATGAATATTGAACCATCAAATAAATAGATCAATAAGATTGCTGCATTTATCAAGAGGGTGAAAAAGAAGCATACTTAGCGCCAATGCAGTCCATAGTGCAGATAAATGGCTTATTATCATCTCCTAGTCCAGCAATTACGGGCTGGCAGAAGTAAGGCCCAAATCTACAACATTAAAGGTTTAGAAATTAGTTATTTGAAGCAATAGAGGACAATATAGAAATTGTAAATCAGTAATAACATCCATTAGTGAAAATGTTCAAATCATTAATAACATAAAGAACTTAGCAACACCAAATTTAACATGGCGTGTACTATCACAAAATAAAAATTATAAGAAACATTATTTCACACATGACACTGGAAGTGAGCTAGACCTTATTTGCAAGGTAACGGATGTAAAACACAAAAAACTTGATGATTAATTTGAAATAAAAATAAAAGTAGAGCATATTAATACTGATGTGAGTGCATATTAAACCCTTTTATTTTTCTCAGAAAGCTTATGTCAGGATGAGTGCTAGATTTTCCAGATTCGAACTATATACCAATCAACAAAATTCCCCCCTAAGCCTACTTGTTACCAAATGAAAGTACACCTAATTACATTCCAAGACAGAAATTCCATAACCAAATTTCAGAAATTTTCACTAATGAAATGCGAATCGTGGGCTTAGTTGTTGGATAAGGAAGACAACAACAAGAAGACTCAAGCAAGAATCAGAAACTTTTTCCAAGGGCTCTAAGAAATTCTCAAACATTTCAACGCATCAGATTTAACCAGTCTAGGTAAAAACCCAATTCTTCTACAAACATCGAAATTTTTTTTTTTAAAAAAAGGGGAACCTTTTCTCATAGAGAATGGCAGATACAAGGCTGGCGAAGGTCTCCGGCCTCATGTCCCTCTCCTCCCGCAGCTGGTACAGCTTGTGCCGGAAAACAAGCCGCTGATACCTTCAAAACCCAAAGAAAAAAAATCATCATCAGAATAAGAAGAAGCGAGAGCTAGGGTTTGGATGGAAAGGGCACAAACAAGGTCTGGGCATCAGTAGCGAGGCCAGAAAGACCGATATAGAGCTTTTCATGGATCTTGTAGATCCTCTGGAAATCGGTGGCGATGGTCTGGAGGTTGACTCCCAGCCTCCGATCGCTGGCGATCGCGAAGCAGTTCTTGCCCACCATCGCCACCACAGCGCTTCCATTATACTCAAAGATCTACGAAGAAGACATTAGAGTTAGAGATCCATGAGAAAAGCTTCAAAGGAGACGAAAAACGAGATACTCACAGACATCCTCGCAAAGAAGAGGAGAAAATCAAACGAGAGCGAGAGAGCGAGAGAGCGAGAGGATCAAAGAGAGAAAAAGAAGAGGAAAGAGGGTTTATAGAGAAAATGAGATTGGCTTGGGTAGCAAGCTTGGGAGGAAATGAGCCAAGATTGAGGCCTGCAAGCCCATCTATATTGGGCCGATTATTTAATAGGCCTCCAGCCCAAATGGTAGTTTGAAACCTTTCCAAAAGGAGAAAACTTTTATATTGAATTATTGAACTTGATTGTATCAAAATAAATTTTTTTTAAATTAATTTTTTATCTTTTTCTGATTAGTTGTAGAGGTATATTAATATTAGTACTTTTTTAAAAAAATAAGTATAAAATATTTTTATTTAAATAATTAAATATATATCAAAGAGAGTAACCTTGAGTTTCATCTCTTCTCGGAAAGCACTTCAATTTTTGTTGTTAAATATGTTCGAGTTTAGGTATAAATGCTTTTTTATTTATATGAATTTAATTATTTATTAATATGTCAAAATCATACAAAATCACTAGTTAAATTATTAATGAGTTATGTTGGCTAAAATAACTCGTATACAATTATAAATGCATTTTATGTTTAATCGAATGATTTCGAGTTTAAATTATATATATATAACACTTGTTAAGAGATGTCTCGCCTTTAGAGAGCTCCCAGCATATTGCTTGACTCTATGGGTCAAATATAAAAAAAAAATACGTAATTTCAATTATACCAATTTGAATAAATACGATACTAGATCTCTTATTTCACCATTTGAGAGTTGTGATTAACTAATCTCATTATTTAAATACCATGGCAGTTACATTTTCTCTGTCGGTAAAGTAGCAGACTAATCTCATTGTTTACAGACTATGGCAATACATCTTTTTTCTTTATGAGTAAAGTGTTTATGATAATGATAGATCAAACACTTTGTTATTTATCTATTTTATAACAAATTAATTCCACTTTAAATCAATATTCAAAATAAAAATTCAAACATAATTTCAATGATAAAATTTTGACCGTAATAGTTAATTTAAATTCAAATTTATCCCGAAATTAATTTCATTAAGATTTGAATTAACATAGATAGCATGTATGACCTCAAATTATGATCAATTATTAAAGTTGAATATGATTCTTGGATATGTGACCATGTTCATAAATGAGCAACCAAGAGCATTGAAATCCTTTAGCAACATGCACAACTTTAATCAAACATTGGTGGCCCCCTTGAGTTGCAATATGAGGAAACATTGGAAAAATTAAAGTTACATTTGGTTTGCTTGGAGATCTCCCTATCCTTCCCTTTACTTGCTTTTTACTTTACATCATTAACCCTTTGTTATATATAGCCTTGGAATACCTTCCTATTGGAGGAAAGCCTCCAAATATTTGCACATTAAATTTAAAATAAAAATTATAAGAAACAGATGAGGGTAAAAAGGGCAATACAAGTGAACAAATGTAATTATATATATATGGATTAGTCGAAGACTAGTATGAAGTTAGGGTGTGTTTGTTTGGGTGTATTTGCTTTTACTTGTAAATGTAATTACTTCACTGTACCAAATCTGTAATTTATTTAAATGTATTTGCAAATGTTGGGGGTAATTGAGTTTACACATAGTGAGGATTTAGATGTAATTGGTTCTACGTCCGATTTGAGCGTAAAACCAACTACTTCGCTGTAGCAAATCCCTTGAAAATCTTAAATAAAGCAATTTAATTATTTAACAAAAATTTTAATATTATTTGAAAATATTAAGCAAGCTATTTAATGAAAATAGTTTTATTTTTTAGGGTTATTTTCTTATACACAAATTAATAAAATATTATTAGAAAAGTCATCATTAAAAGTAGATTTAATAACAAAACTTTTTAACCAATTAAAATTTAATAACAATTAAAAATTATAATAATATAACAATAATAAAGAGTTTATTATTTAAATTGATTAATACAATAATTACATTAAAAAATAATCTCCATTCTAAAAGTAAAAACAAAAAAATGGGTATTTATAAAGGTGTTTGGGGGTAATCTCATTCTAAGTGACCACATTTCTTAAATACATCAAACCAAACAACAAATTTTGTAGTACATTAATTTCAATTACATATAACCAAATACTACATTAATGACTTCCACGCCCTCACATTTAGTTTTTGGGATTCGCATGGGGTTCAAACTCTTGTGGATTTTGAACGTTTATCATATTTCTCCTTGTTTTAGATAATGGTTGATCAGAGTATGTATTTTGACGAATTTGGTCTCAAAAATTGAAAAAGATTCTCACTAAATACATATATTGTATATATATCTATATTTAAAATGTTTAAATTGGTGCTTGAATATTTTTATTATTTAAAGCTTGATCTCAATATTTTAATTATCTGTAATTTTATTTTTTGATCTCAAAATTTTAATATTAAAATCTATCACTACCTCAAAATGAGCCAGAGATAGCGTGACTAACTACCGAATGGTTTTGGCTCACCAGTATGCATGTTAATATGCCAAACATGAGCACCATTTAAAAAATGATAAAAATAATCTCTTGTTAAATAATTTGCGGAGAGACAAAATTGAACGATTTGAATCAAATAAAAGTACAATTGTCTTCCACCATTAAATAAGTCCCTTTTTTCTTAATTATTTTAAAAATAAATCACAAATAAAGGAATTTTAAAATCCGGAAATCTAGAAGCTAGGCTACCCTTAAGTGGTATTCTCGTAATTAGAACACCAAAAGAAACCATGAGACCCGTTGCGAGAGAGAGAGAGAGAGAGAGAGAGAGAGAGAGAGAGAGAAAAGAAAGCTTCTCTTGAACGTTAAACAAAGATCCAAATAACGCCCACTCCTTCGGTTCTCAAATCCATCGAAACAAAACCCTACGCTCGAGCTCGAAGCTCGAAGCTCGAAGCTCGAAGCTCGAAGCTCGAAGGAGTCCATCAATGGCGCCCAGATCCACCATCCTCTCCTCCTTATAGTCTTTTCAATCTATCCTCCTCCTCCCTTCTCCGGCGCAGGTGCTGGCGCCGCCATCGCCGCCATGCTTGGTCGTGTCTTCTCCAGCAAGCGCCGCGACGGATCCGTCCCAGTATACCTCAACGTCTACGATCTCACCCCCATCAATGGCTATGCCTACTGGCTCGGCCTCGGTGTCTACCACTCCGGCGTCCAAGGTCAGTCCCCGATCCCCCATCTTCTCCCCAAACCCTAACCCTAACTCTTGATCTCCACTTACCACGCAGTGCACGGCGTGGAGTACGCCTATGGCGCGCATGAGAACCCCACGACAGGGATCTTCGAAGGCGAGCCACGCCAGTGCCCGGGCTTCGCTTTCCGGAAATCGATCCTCATCGGCCGCACCGATCTAGGGCCACGGCAGGTGCGAGAGCTGATGGAAACCCTCGCCGAGACCTACACCGGCTCCTCCTACAACCTCATCTCCAAAAACTGCAACCACTTCTGCGACGAGGTCTGCCTTCGTCTCACCTCCAACTCCATCCCTCGATGGGTCAATCGCCTCGCTCGATTAGGTTTTCCTCTTCTCCATCTCTCCAAACCTCTCAAACTCTCCGATCCCAATCTCATCATCTCCATCCCCGATCTTCTCCCAGGTTTCCTCTGCAATTGCGTGCTGCCGGCGGGGATCAGCATGGAAGCCGTTCGCCGGAAAGGATCGGAGAACACGGCGAACAAGGACGGCGAGAAGCGCAAGCTGAGGAGCAACTCAAGCAGGTGCATCCCTTCTACGGCTCCTCCTCCCCCTCCCCCCTCTTCTACAACTACTACGACTTCTAATCGTGTCACGAGAGTTCCTTCTTCGAGAAGAAAGAAGTCTTCCTCTCAGGCGCCTCTCGTCGGAGCATCGCCGGCTGTCAAGGGCTAGGCCATTAGCCCTAGACCTCGACCTCGGCGGCGGGGAATTTTGGGGGAGGATCCGAGGAAACAATACAAACCCTTTTTTTTCTTTTTCAAAAACAAAAATAGATTTTTTTTTAATTATTCTTCTTTGTAACTGCCGACATTTAATTTTGGCAGCTGTGACTGCCCCTGAGCTTCTCTGTAAATGCTGGCATTTTGTACGGAAAATTCGTATTTTTTTCCCCATTTTTTTAATGTTTAAAATTTTGGGTGGGAAACGAGTGGGGTGGGCTGTGTCGCACGTGCGGAAGCAGCGTGTTGCTTTCGGCGCGGGAGTGTGGGGTGCAGTGTGAAAGCGAGCGGGATCACCGCCCCTTGTCCTCTGGGTGGAGTGGTGGTTGTGGGATTTTATAAATACACCCCAAACTTTTTTTGGTTTTTTTTATGAATTTTAAGATTTGTTCAATGGGACATCCTAATTAGACTCTGCATTTTATACATATTAATTATGTTTTTAATCAACTCTTTTATATATATATATATATTTATATGAGGATGTTTCATTTGAATTCTAGTGATATTTCTATAATAGCCATTAGATCATCATCTAACGGTTGTTGTATCCGAATTATATAATTATAAATGAAAGATGTATGTTTGAGAAAATAAATTCTAATTCATGAGTCTAATATTCATCTTTTATTTAGTAAGCATCTGAATAAAATAATTACATTTTTTTGTTGAATTATGAATACCAATATGGTATCTACAAGCTCATATCTTTGTTAAAAAAAAACTTATACTTTAATTGCTTCTCTTATCCTCTTATTAAAGCTTATATGGGTGGAAAATTAAAGGGTTTTTTTTCATTAATATATATATATATATATATATAACATAAATAATGTAATTTACTGTAAATAATATATTTGCTGCAGGTAAAACTGAAAGTTAATATCAACCTTGTATAAAATACATAATTATACTTGTGCCTTTAAATAATACTAACTTTGTAAATCACGAAATAGCGAATGTGGCGGCTGAGACGGAAGGGGCTAAGGGCGGTGGTGGGACACGTGGGAAGGCGTGCAAGTGGGTCACTATCGTCGATGATGACGTGGCAGTGATTCGGGGGAGGTGTTTTAACTTTAGGTAAAGGTGATGACAGGGTGATGAAGTTGAGCCATTAGATTTTATTATTGTTTTTTAAAGAAAAAAAGGGATCCTTTTAAAAGGGAGGAGAATAGGAAAGATGATGAGTGATGGATGAGTCGGAGGGGAACTTGTGCGGTGGCACGGGAAGTTCAGTTGGGTGGTGCTGACGTGGAGATTCACACTTGGATTCCTCTTGATGCCGTTATCTGTTCTACTGCTTCATCACGCCATCACCATCACTATTGCTCCTATCCCGTGACTCATCCAAAGCTATCCACTTTTTTAAAGATATATATATATATATATATATATATAGTCTGGAATAAGATTTGAAGGTTGGAATCCTCATCACATATGATGGTTTTTTTATTTTTTTCTTAGAGAAAAAACCCAAAATTTTATTAATGATACTTTACTTTTGATTTTTATAAAATAAATCATGAAATATATTTGAAAAATCGAGAAACAAATGTAAGTATTGGAGGATATATATATATATATATATATATATATGAGGAGAATTGAAACAGTGCAATAATTCACACAATTTGGTGTAAAAATTATTCTTGTATTGATTTTGTTTATTTTATCTAATTTAAAATTTAATATTAGTAAAATATTGATTATTATTTAAAAAGCGAAATTTTAGTTTTAAAATATTTTATTTTTATTATAATTGTTTACGTCAAACTTTGGGTCAAACTCATGTAAAAGTTTTTTTTTAACCTAAATTAAAATGAAGAATCTTTTAACCTCACACTTTTATCCCTCAAGTGATTACAAATGTAAAATATTTTCAATGACAAATTGTTTATGGAATTTTTTAGGTTAAGGAAACATAAACTTAAGAAAATATCAATTCTGAAATGTAGACTGCTTGATTATAGTAATAGAATATTTAAATTTTTCCTTTTTTACTTAATAATTTGTGTTTTTTTTTATAGAATTAAAGCAGTTATGTTATATATCTATTAATATATACAATAGAAGTTACCCACATTGCAAATTATTTGTAAAATTTATGATGTTTAAAAATCATGTATACATGGAGAAACTATTTTTATTTGCAATGCATGTTTCCTTTCATTTTTTAGATTCAAGTTTAATAATCAATGTCGTCAAAGACTATACCGTGACTTTAAGGGATTTATTATATAGTTTCACCATCAAAGTTAGTTAAATAGGAGTCCAAATTAAGTGAATTGAAATTAAAACTTTTCTCCTCCTAGAACAAACCTTTTTTAGTAAGTCATATATATATATATATATATATATATATATATATATATAAGACTGATGGTGCTATGTCTATTTGTAGGCATTCATAACTCGCATCATGATGTATATATATATATTATATATATATGACTATGATGGTGCTATATGTAGGCATTCATAACTCGTATCATGGTGTTTAGTTTTAGCCACAATGCTTGCTTTGGATTAAATTCATCACTGCCTCGGATTTATTAAACACAAATTGATATCAATTTGTCTTCTTTAAAAAGCAGGGTTGTCAGCATGTAAAACTTTGACAGACTTCGGTAGAATATATATATATATATATAAACATTGATTGATTGATAGGTGTTAGATTATGATAAAATATTTTTAATATTTTTAATATTATATTTTATATATTTTATATAATTTTTTTGATATAAATATTGTATAAATTAATATATCATCAATATATACTATAATAAAGGGATATTTTTTTAAAGATGTTATCCATATTTCTATGAAAGATTTGTGACACATTATTTAGGCCAAAAGGGATTAAATGTATAAATGAATTATAACCGTTGAATGTTGAATATAAATCTAATAGTAATTGATAGGTCATCTGTTTATATATATTAACTATTTTAAAAATGAGACTTTATATATATAAGTAAATTTTATTATTATATTTACCAACTATCTTTTAGTTTATTAACATTGGGTTTTTTGTGTAAAATATTTATTTTAACGAATATCATATATTTAACCCCAAAAGTTACGTAAGATGAATATATACATATGTAGAGGGATTAACACACTCTTGATTTTTTTTAAATTGAGGCATTTTATAGTCTATTTGTAAAAAACAAAAATTTTACTCTTGTTTTGATGGTGTCATGTATTTACTTATAATATTTAAGTGTGACTTAAAAAAAAATTAATGTTTCTAATAAAATTTATCAACTTATTTGAAAGTAAGTATTTCAAATAGAAAATGAGCGAGGAGGGAAGTAGTTAATTTAAAACTAAAAGTAAAAAATTTAAAAATTAAAATTGAAATCTTTTATCACCTTTTCTTGTAGATTTTCACAAGGAAAAGTAATATTTTTTAAAATTTTAAAAATATTTATTTAAAGAACTTAAACAGATTTTATAGTACATAGAAAACATTAAAATATTTTTAAATAAAAATTAAATTATCATTAATTAAAAAAAATTAGGAAGATTATTTTTGAGCATGCACTTTGTTTTTATCACTACTATAATTTTGTCTATTAAACATTATGTTTCCTTGTGTTTCTCTATTGAATTATGATTACATGACCAGGTCGGCCCACCCAAAAACAGAATCATATGAAATGATTTAGTTTTTATCAGATGAAAAAAAAAATCATGTTTTTAATATCATGCATTATTTAACAATGACTGAATAAATTTAATATATTACATCAAAGTTCATTTAAGGGCAAATTACCTAGTCCAATGGTTAATAATATATGACATCATGTTTTTCTCTATTGAATTTTAATTGGCCGATAACTTTGGTATATATATATATATATATATATATATATTATCAAGTCAGGTAAAGAAACGGTACATATAAAAATTACAAATATAAGTTTTATAACACATGTGCTGTCATCTCATGCAAGCTGATATTCGAATTCATTTTTTTAATAACACATGTATTTTCATCTAATGTAAGTTAATATTCAAATTTATTTTTTTAATGTAAGTCATGTATTTTTTTAATAACACATGTATTTTTATTTTTTTAATAAATAGATTTTGCAGTGTTTTAAATAACTAAATATTATGCCATAATTCATACATTATAGCATAATATAATATTTTCACAAAATTATGCTGTTTGGGTATCTAATTTACATTAAAAAATTATGCCATAATGTGGGAATTATGTTATAGAAAAATATTCCACTCGAAGTGGAATATTTTTTTATTTTGAAGTGTGAGACTTTTTGTTATTATAAAGTGGGTGAAATATTTATATGATATTTTTTATTTTATTAATCAAATACTCCTTCTGTAATAATAAAATATGTTATAATTTCTATAATAATTACTTGTATTTTTTACTTAATAAAATTATGCCAAATTTTGTTGGTTTCCAACCAAAAGCCTTAAATACCTAAATAAACATTTGAGAATCAGTCCACCATAAACCCTAAACCCTCTCTTTCTATCTCTGGCTGTCTCTTCGATCGCGCATTTCATGGCTCGTTTTCTCCTCTCCTTTCGCCGCGCTCTCCAGCTCCAGCTCCAGCTCCAGCTCCAAACCCTAGCGACATCCCCATCCATTCCCTCCCGGCGCTCCTACATCACCGCCATGCGCCAGTCCGCCTTCAAAGACAACCTCCTCCGCATCCTCCGCACCGAAATCACCTACGAGTCCGAACACCGCCCCCCTAAACCTCCTTCCCCAGCCTTCGGTCCCTTCTCCATCGAGGACAACCCCGGCGAGCAATGGGTTCGACTACGCCGCCTGATCTCCCCCACAGAGCACCTCCAGGTCGATGCCACCATGTTCGATGGCGCCGCTCCGGTCCCCGACTCCCTCGCCAAGAAAGTCGACGCCATGGAGTCTGACGGCGCGCGCCTGCACATCAGCCTTGCTGTCGAGATCTCCAAAGGGGAGTCTTACCCTTGGGTCCTCCAGTTCGTCTGCTCAGCCTGGCCTGATGCGCTTGACGTCGAGAAGGTCTTCCCCATCGCTAAGGATTCGATGCCGCTCCGGCCTTACATGGGCCGTGATTTCAAGTAATTCTTCTCTTTGTTTGATGTTTGCCTTCATGGTGTTTGTTGTTATGCCTGAGAGAGTAATTTGAGGGATTTTGGTGGGAAGGGAGCTGGATGATGAGTTGCAGGAAGCCGTGCGGGGGTATTTGGAGGAGAGGGGAGTGGATGATGATCTGGCTGAATTTTTGCATGGGTACATGGCGAACAAGGATAAAGCTGAGCTAGTGCGGTGGCTTAGGACTGTTGAAGCTTACGTCCAGAAATGAAGAGGTTTTGAGTATTAATTAATGATTTCGTTTGAATTTTCTTCATGCTTTTGTTGCTTTTCTTAATTGGTCACAAGAAATGATTTTTTGGCACATGTTGCTGGTACCCGTTGCTAAGTGATATAGATGTATGATGTTATATGTGAAAATATGGATGGTGAGGTTCTCTGAGCTGAAGAAATTGTTGTCGAGAAGACGTTCCTTGAGAATTCATGTATAAATTGAAAAGGTTATACTACTTTTATGCTTCGGTACTTTCTCACGTATGTAGTATAAAAGAATGAATGGGCAGCACATTGTGCTCGTTTGGATATCATATGAACTGTATCTTTGGTGTGTCCTTGGTATGTACTATGTTTTGATCTGAGTTTGCTGTTAAACACCTGCAAAGTTCAAACTTACTAAGTCATAAGGACTGATTTTCCGCACATCCTGTAGCAACCCCTTATTAATTGGTATACTTGTGTGGTGTTATGTGTGATTTATGGATGACGAGATTACGAGATTACGAGAGTTGAATAAATTGTTGGTCTAGAAGGTTTGCTGATAATTCATGTAGATATTTTAAATGTTGAACTATTTTTATTCTTCATTACTTTCTTATGTTTATGGTTAAGACCAGGATGAACAGATAGAACGATATGATTATTTAAATAATATTTTGTGTAGTCTTGGTATTCAGTATATTCTATGCCGAGTTTGTTGTGAACTGATTCACCTTGCAAATGTTAGAAGTCAGCCCCATGGTTTGCTTTTTATCACTAGCACTTAAACTACTAACAAGAGCTAACTATTAGTGCCCGAACATGTAATTTTGAAGTTATTCAGATTCACAAACTATCTTTTCATTATCGCTCAGTGATAGTAAAGCACACAACACAATTTAGGCAACCAATCCAACGCCTAAAATTCATAAAGAAACATAAGTTTGACATATTTATATCAACCTGCTTTTTTGTTTTTTATGGGGAATTATCCTAATGTTCCTTCAATAGTTGCACTATGTGCATACCATGGGTTGCTGTTTCATACAGAGTACTTTTGCTGGTCAATCTTTATTATCATTTGGTTACTTTGTCATGGGAAAGAGAGATTTCTAATGTCAAGTTACATATCCTAGCTCCTATGAGATGAGGTGGTAAGTTTTTTTTAGCTAGCTGCTAATCTTACCGTTTTTTGAATGTGCAATGTGTATGCAAAAAGTGCCAGAGCTTATGTATAAATAAAGTAGTCAAAAACATTTGGGGTAGGGCACAAAGTGAGCCAAAGAGTCATAATATCAATGTAGAAATATCCACACGTGTCTGAAAACAAACTTTACATTTTACACCAGGATTTGATTATTCCAAACCGAACATGGCTTGCCTTGTGGTCAAAATTGAGATTATAGTGGACGAAATCTAGTGTTATGGATGTTGAATATCACGAAAAGAAATTAAATAAATATGTGAAACGGTAGTATATAATAAATGCTATTGTAGTATAGATCCAATAGTTACTTGGTATGAACATCTCAGTTAACCTTTACTGGTTTCTTTGATTTTTAAATTTGTGGGTGAGCTTGTTGTTTGGATACATCTCTAGTTACTGCATAGGAATTCTTGATCATGATCATCATTTCCCTGGATAGATTTTTTTGATAGCACTATGGATCAACTAATGGAATAATGAAACTTTTGTTCAGCTGTTCTTCCGATGTCCTCAACCATACCAGAATTCTACCATGCCTTCTTAATTGATGCTCCATAAAAAGCCTTGAGTGTTCTAGATTTTTGTGAATTCACCTGAGAATGTTTATATAATTGATTATATGCTAATGTAGTACTTTCCTCCTGTTGGTGAAGCTTATTTGCAGGATTTTCATTGTACCAAATCAAAATATTCACATATAGCTAGTGAAAGTTTCAGACTCTTGCGAAGGCTTGATTTAATTTAGAAATCGGAGTTTTTTTTTGCCGATATGCATGAATAAATAGGATCTTATTCTTTTGAAATGGAGGAATTAATGATATTCTTCTTCTTCTGCAAAGCTTATCAACAATTCAGCTTACTGCCACTGAATGGAGATTGAAATCAGACTCTGGTTCTCCTCCGACTATGATAATCTCATATTTGCAATTTCTTGACACTGAGAAAGTCATTCAACATTGGAACTCCTCATCAACCAAAATTTTGCATTTTTCTCTTCAAGTCTTGATTATTTCAGGTGCACTTTCTTGGGAGAGACTTTTTTTTTTTGGGTTGTTGCGCATCCATCCACCTTGTACATAAATGACTGTAGAAGAACAAGCTATGCATTATCGAGTTTCATATTTCTTCTGCAAATCATTATCGTTTTCAATTAGAGCTTCTGCAAATCATTATTGGTTTGGATCAGAGCTTGCAACTTTTGATGTTTGAAGTATGTCTAGACTACTTTGGTAGAATATGCTCATAGTTTGATTTTATATTAGGTTGATCATTATTCCTCTTTTGCCATCTACGTTTGGCATCTTTCTTTTTTTCAGCTTAACATAGGATGACAATCATATTGAAGACTTTTTAGAATATGACAGAGATTTTCACTATTAGGGTAACTTATATATATATATATATATATAATAGTTGTGCACAATTTCTTGGAGCATATATATTTAATAATAATTTGAATCAAGAGGGATGTGCTTGAGTGTTTAATTGCATGAAAATAAAATAATAAGTTTCCTTACCCAGTGTTCCCATTCCCTGACTTACTATTTCTTTATGTTTCTATTGAAATCTAATTATAATTAACAATAATAATTTAATAATGGTTAAGTTATGAATAATTTGTTATCATTTTCTCTGTCTGTCAGTAAATATTTACATATTTAAAGGATGTAGAAAGATATTTAACTATGAAAATTAGAAGCAACTTATATGCAATAATAAAATTATTACTTTATTTTTATTTCCGGAACATTAACTTAGGTATGCAATTCTATATATATAAATATTTGCTTATAATGGAGTTTATATGATTACCCCCTTGAGACTATAATGCACAAATACCAAAAATAATAATTTGTCCATATTTATTATATTTCCTTTTAAGACCTTATTAGTGTTTATCTACAAACTTAATCAAAGGGATTCATTACACCATATTTAGAAAATTCCTCCATCTTACTATTTCAACCCTAATAAATGTTATTTATTTATACAGAAACAAACTTACCAAACAAACTTAATTTCCCAATAATTAATACCCATTAACTTTTCCTTAATAAATAGTTTATTATTTCAAAAACAGTGTGAAGCCACTTTCCACTCTTGGACACACCAACATATAATTAGTAGTAAGCACCATATTACAATGACTTACAACTTAAACCTTAATTATAGTCTTAATCCATGTACTAACCATAATCTATATTAAAAAATTTTCTACTAATAATTAACTTAATCACCATCCTAAATTCTCATACTTCTCTATATATATGTACATACCTTCAATGCTTTAACTCAATGCCTTGGCTTTTCTCTGTTCTCCTTCATGGAAGCCTCCACCTCAATGACAAACAAGAAGACGGAGATGGTGCCTGAACTTGACCTTATAAGTTCATTAGATGCCGGAAAAAGGCCGGAAAACAAAGAAGAAGATGATGAAGAAGAAGAGCAAGAAGAAGGAAATCTCCGGCGGAGATATTATTCATGTAGTCATTGCCCCAAGACGTTTTACAGTTCTCAGGCGCTCGGTGGGCACCAAAACGCTCACAAACAAGAGAAGTTATTGGCCCGGCGATGCGCATTTCGGCCGGCGTTGTTGCGTCTCCGGCCACCGTTGCATGGCGTTCAAAAGCAGTTGATGGTACGTAGGCCACCTCCTGTGAATTTTGGAATGCATGCGTTGTTGCATGGAATGCATGGGTGGAGACGGTGGCACGCGTCGGCTATGAGGTTGGATGCACCGGCGCCAGCGACGGCGGCGGTGGCCGGAGGTGGTGGGGTGAGGGATGGGCAACATGAGGTGGACAAGGTGGACTTGACTTTGAAGCTCTGGTTTTAATACTTGGAGTTTTTTTTTTCTTTTAATTTTGCTTTTTTTTTTTTTTAGTTTTAAGTTTTGTTAGTTAGACTTGTTTTTCTATTTTTGATTACATACCATCTGTTTGTTTGATACAAAAGAGTTGGTATTTGATTCTCTTTGCTCATGTTATTGGAGAAATCATTTTTGATAAGATGATGTTTGATTTTGTTTCAATTTTGTTTTAGAGTTATTATATATATATATTTGAAATTAGTAGGCATGTTCAAAGGTGAAAGGGTTGCTAAAATTTAAGGAAATTATTATTATGGTATTATTTTAAATGAATATATATATTTGTAAAAGATTATGACTACTTTTCATAAATCCATGCAATGTGGAAGTTTAAAATGAAGCAATGTAAATAGGTAACAAATCAAGGGGCTTCCAAATATATATATATATATATATATATATATATATATATATATATATATATATATATATATATATATATATAATGATAAATAATTAAATAAATAAAAATTAGTTCAAATTATACAAAGTGTGGTTAATAGAGAAAGGGTTTCCGTAACAAGTGAATGTTTGAACACGTGAGTCGCAAACAACCGAGAAAAGAAGATAAATTCAATTTCTATAATTCAGTTAAGTACACGCACTAAGTTTATTTTTTGGGGAAAAAAACGTGTTACATATAAATTATTAAAAGCAATGAGAAAACATTGCAAGTGAAATAAAAATAAAAACTCATAAATTTACGTGAAAAATCAAAGGGCTCATAATCTAATATTACTTGGCTATGTTGTGGAAAACCATAGTGAAACATTTAAAAAGTTTCGAGTTCAAGATTTATTAAAAACAACAATGGTAATGAGTTGTGAATACGGATTCGTAACCCAAATCCCTTATCCCGGCATGCTGGTTGGATGATCAATCTTCATCCTTTGTGCACAATTTAATACTTGTTCATATTTATAAATTTTTTTTATTGAAAAACTCAAAACATGAAAGTCACATAGATTTTGTTATGTTAAAAATTGAATATAACGGTGGTAGATCTATTTGCAAAAGTTTTTTCATTGTAATAAAACTCTAAGGCTGTGTTTGATTGACAATATGGAAAATGGGTGAAAAAAAATTTTCCATGGAAAACGAACAAATAGACGTTTGATTGACATTATTTTCTAGCTAGAAAATCAAAAATTTTCTATGAAAAATTATGATTTTGTTGTTTGATTGCTTGTATTTTCATGTTACCCCTTTTATTTTTTCTGAAAAAGTTTTCTTAGGGTTGAGGCTGGAAAATAAGATCACATGACAACATCCATAGAAAAATGTTCCATGAAAAATTTGGGCAAACAAACAGCCTATTTGACTGGAAAATAACCCATTGAAAATTTTTCCATAGAAAATTTGGGCAATCAAACACAGCCTAAAATATATATAAATGACAATTTCTTCCACTACAAGTGGAATTGACCTAAATTCATTTTGTGTATTAGTCGAACTCTATTATATCTTAAAATGCAGATATGATTGCTTAGCTTCTTTAAACAATATTAACGGTGGTCTATAGATTCTGACTTATCAATCTTATTCCTTTGTTAATACCACAAATTCTAAAACAAATTTATTATTTGGAAAGTCATAAATTTTAATTTGAAATTTTCTAGTTGGGTTTAATAGAATTCATGTCACAAATTCTAACCACCTTTTATAAAAAAAATTTAATTATAAAAAAGATTTATTAAATTAATACATTAAAAACTATTTCTTCCGATGTTAGATTCCCAAAGTACAAATACAACCAAAGTTTACATTCAAGTTAACTAATGGCCGAAAGTCATAAGAAGGGAATTGGAAATTGCTCTTGGGATAAATAAACACAAGTGAGGAATTTTTTTTCTTGAAAGATAGAAAAAGAAGAAAAAGTTCTTGGAACTTGTTAAATTGTTCCAATTTTATTTTTAAACATATGACGAAAATTTTCTTAATTAATATTAATGAAGTACAATGTTAATTGTTTTAAAATTAAATTATAGTACATATAAATTCTTTGTAGACGTGTTTGAATAGTGAGTTAGATCCTCGTTTTGGGGAAAAACTTTTATATAAACTGACAAACATGTTGGCTTAATTAAAATTAATCAAAAATAAAACACTTCTAATTAAAATTATTATTTTTTAAAGTTTTAATAACAATAGTTATGAATAGGATCAATTAAGATTGCTTGGTCAGAGAGTGTAGCTAACTCATTAACCAAACAAGCCCTAAGTTGAGAGATGTTTCTCTTATTTGCTGACTAGACTTATCACATTTTATATTTTGCTTAAATAATTAAATATAAAGAAATGGATAAATTTCAGGGAATTGCAAAAAATTAAAAGAACAATAAATTCAAACATTTTCAGAAGATCTAAAAAAAAAGTATATCTAATTTAAAACTCAAAATAAAATTATAAAATATGCAGACAATCTCTTGATCTGTTACCACTGTGTCTTATAGAGGAGATGAGTTTGAACCTCAACTCATGAGAAATGAAGACATATATGTGTTAACGGATTAACTCTGTGCCTATGCACACTAAAAAAACATGTATTTAATTTAAAACCCAAAATAAAATTACAAAATATTTGGATGATCTCTTGGTCTATTAGCACTATATCCTAGTGGAGCAAATAAGTTTGAATCTCAACTCATCAGAATGGGTGACACATGTGTGTTACATATTCACTCTATGTCTGTATATATAAAAAAATATATTTAATTTAAAATCCAAAATAAACTCACAAAATATTTGGCTGATCTCTTGGTCTATCAGCACTATATCATGCCGAGGAGATGAGTTTGAATCTCAACTCATAAGAATTGAGAACACATGTGTGTTAATAGATTAACTCTATGTCTATGCACATAAAAAAAACATACATTTAATTTAAAACCTAAAATAAATGCAAATGATCTCTCAGTCTATTAGCACTATGTTTTATGGAGAAGATGAATTTGAATCTCAACTCATAAAAAGTGAGGACATAGTTGTGTTAATAAATTAACTCTATGTCTAAACACATTAAAAATTATATATACAAAATATACGGATAATCTCTTAATGTATTAGCACTATATCTTAGAAATGAGGACATGTTTGAATTTCAACTCATGAGAAGTGAGTACATACGTGTTACGAGATTAACTCTACCCTTTTGTATATCTTTAACCCCCAACTTATTTGTTGAAATATACAAATAGGTATAAAAAAAATATTGCCTTGATTTGATCTCAGCCGTTGGGTGTCCTATGAGATACGGATCAACGGTGAATCTCGTCCATCCGTTGTGTCACTTGTCGGTGAGAATGGGATTCAAATTTCAAATCGTTCTTGTTCTTGCGGGGCTTAACCACGATTCAACGGTGTTTCGTCTTCGTTGCTCTTGAATCCTCTAATTGGTGTTTCAGATCTTCGCGAGTGCAATGGCGAAGAGGGGGAGAAAGAAGGCTGCTCCCAAACTCCCCCCAAGACCAGAGGATGCTGCCGCTGACGCGGATAAGAGATTCAAGGAGCAGCAGCAAGCGTTCAATGATCAAGAAGGTATTGCCTCCTTGATTTTTGGTTTTTTCGTCCCAGCTCGCATTACAATCAATGAATGCTTGGTATGTTTTTTGGAAATTATTGAATTTTTAAGTAACTGCTTCAAAGACTCAGTGATTTGGGGCATTTCACAGTCTCTGATTTTTAGGGCACGAATTATAGGGTTTTTTTTATGTGATTCAGTGAACTAATCCGTTTGGGTGTGGTTGGACAGCTGAGGGAAAGTAGAGGAGGAGAAACGCAAAATAAAATATCAATCTTTGGTTTTCATTTGTGATTCATGACTTGATCTAGTTCTCAACTTTCATATTGCCACCAGTTTAGCATATATTAGATTTTGCTGGCTTTATGATAGATTATTTTTATGCATCAAAAGTAGAGTATGTGATATTGCACTTTTCTTGATTCTTTAACTTTATGAAATTAATCCAGGCGGAAGGATGATTGACTGGATAAGAACATATGTAGTGATGCATTAAACTCTTCTTCCTTGAACAAAGAGCAAATTTGAAAAATTGTGGTTAAAATAGAGATATACCTACATCTGTAATGAAATTGAAGTCTTTATCGTGTAAGCTTTAAGATTCTAGCATCAGACATGCAATTTCAATTCGAAATATTTCATATGCAGTCTTTTGCATCTTTCAATCCAGAAGTTCATTGTAGGCATTTTTAATATATTATTTCACAAAATTTATGTAGCTCTTGTCCTTTGTTTGAACTTTCAAATTGATGAAATCATCTTAATCTTCTGGATAGTTGACCGGCGAATAGCTGCAATTCAAGCTATACAAGCAGCAGAGGTGGAAAGCTTACTTTCCCGGTTGCGATTGCTGCGCTCATACTTCAGCAAGGAACAGCTGGACACCGTTGCTTTAACATTTTTCCAGGAAAATATGCCCAATCTTTCTGTTGTGAGAAACGAAAAATACAAAGTATATGAATTGGAATACAACAACAAAAACAATGATTTACTTGGTAACCATGGCCATGCCCTAAATATGCCTGCTTCAACTGATAATACCTATCGGCCAAGCAGTGGTCTTTATCTTTCTGCGAAATCTGGTAACTGACCATGTGTAAGCCCTGTTATCACATTTCAACATTTTGGAAATAGAAATTCTGATTTCATGTGCAACTTTGGCAGTGAAGAACAACTTTCTGGATGCTGCAAATTACTGCATTCCTAATTTCGTATGTATTCAAACACTCTGATTATGATTTGATATTCTAACTTACTCTTTATGTTTCTGACCTAAAGTTATGTTAAATTCCAGGTTTTTGATGAACAGACCGAAAATCAGATTGGAGGGATGAGAGATGCTTTTCAAACTCCTGGGGTTTGTGCCTAAGTTCTATTTTTTCGTTTTTGGCAATTTTTTTTAGCCATTGTCATTTCTTGCTTTTATAATCTTGGGTGAAGTATGTAAACTGTTCCTTTTTCCTCAAGGTGAACCTGAAAGTGTAACTAATATATTTGTTTATCACAGAACACCAGCAATAGACTATCATTCGGCATGACGCCAAAAACCCAAAGGGTACCAAAGCACGGTGAGATGCTTTTATCGGTCCATGGCTCACCCCTTGGTGTATACAGAGAAGAGAACTTAGAGGCAATTCATGGTATGTTTTGGCTCTCCTTTCGAGACTATATACCTGAGATTCTTATTTTGCAATCTATTCCTCATCGCCAAGACATGACTAATTTCCAGAGTCTGGAGACTGCTCTCCCGGGGATGGCTGCTGACAAAGTCCATAATTTCATAAGAGTGTACGTTTCTAACCAGTGTCTGAACGCTTAATGATATATGTAGCATCAGTTTGTTGGTTTCTAATGTTGTCCAGTGATGATTACAAGCCTCCCATGGCGGATTTCCCTCACAGGTCAGATCTTGTACATGTTGTATTCTTGATGATATGTTCCATGTTGGTTCTTGATTGCTTAGCAGCTAAGTGGTATATTTGGTTGTATTATGAAACTGCGAAAACAATGATAAACTCAAAACAATTGGTTGTTTGAATAAAAGCCGTGTTTGCATTCTGGTACTGGTTTATTAATTTTTCACACTGCACTTGCACTTTGTCTAATATATATCATTAGTATGTTTTTTAAACTCAAAATGATGGTGTATACATGACACTACATCCCACTGACCGCGGCCTACTCTAGGCAAGATTTTATTTTTTAGGCCATGGAGCAGGCATGTTAACCAGATATGGACGTTATAATTAGGAACTTGATGTAATCTAGTAGTATCTCTCTATGTTTACAAAGAATAGTCTTAACTATGAAAGACAGATTTTCATACCATAATCAAGGTGACCTGTTTGTTCCCCAACAAACGTTACTAACGTTTCTTATTCTTTATAAGAAATTAAGGAAGTATGTTTTTATTTGCTTATGTTAGCTAGAATTTTCTTGGGAATATGCTGATTTAACATTTATTTTAATCTTTACACATAAATTAAAACATTTGGACTTCTAATGCATTGCACCTGAACAGTTGAATGTGCGCCACATTGCACGCCATTGGCTTTATTGTCATGGCACCTCTGAAGAATCACTGGATGATGCGAATCACTGGATGATGCATTCATTGAAATGTTCATGTGCTATCTGTAATCAAGCAAGCTGTTTGCTTAAGTGCATATGCAGGAACTAGAAACGGTATTTCTGTCCATCTAATGTAAATAGACAGCATGACTTTTTGGGCATCTAGTATGGCTGTTATTCCTGGCAATTACCTCTTAATTTGCAAATAATATGATTGCAATTATTCAATGTGAACAAAGTCCATTAATTTAAAACAAGCTGACACCATTTGAGGGTTTGATTACATAAAACTAACAATGAAGCAATATCATGACAAGAGTTTTACTCACTTGAAATATTGATCTGTGATTGAAAAATGCTTAACTACTTTGTATCTGATGCTGCAGAAGATTAAAAAAGGAGAGAGGGCGAACCTCAGTTACGTCGCAGTGGAGAGCAGGTGCAGCAGGATGTATTTTCATCATTCTAGAGTGGATATGTAATGCCATACATAGGTTCATCTGTCACCTTGCTTCACTCAAAGACTGATCACAATACAAAAATTACAAGCAGCTTAAAACAGGTATGGCATCAAAGCACCTGTAATATGTTAGTTTTTGCTTCCTCTGTTGGATGAGGGAACTCAGGCTTATGATCAACATGGGAAAATTGCATTAAATCTGGATTATGGTTGCTGCGATCTGTAACTAATGCATGTTTTCCTTGATTGATGCTAGTCTATTTTAGCGGTCTTGCAAACAAACCAAACTCTGATGCCATGTTTAAATTTAAATTGAACATATTATGTGGGATTGATTTAACCCAGAAAACTTAAGTTAATAGGACAAGGAATCTAGGTATATATATATACACACACACTTTTAAATCTTTAGTTTAAAATTAATTAATGTGGGATTATTAGATACTTTAATGAGATCATTGTTAATCAGTATTTTTATATTTTTTCTGAGCAAAATTACTAAAACATCAAACTTCACTCTAGTAACACACAAGATTATTGATAGTATAAATCACTTGCGATTTATTCGAAGAAATAGATACAGAAAAATTCAACTCCAGATAGAAACAGTGATGATCAAAGTTAGAGATGTATAAAACAAAAGTGAAACACACATACAATTACAAGAGGTATTTAAATGATCTTCTAGTGGATATGAAAAAATTAGATAATACTTAATCACCGAAAAAGATTATCTATCCATGCCTGGTTTATCAATACTATATCTCAAGATTATTGGGTCACATTAATACTGTCCTTATCCAATCAGTGACAAAGCACTACATGTACATTTACATGAAGTTTAGTTCTCTACCCACTCACCACATGCCTTTGTGAAAAAGGTTAAGAGAATTGATACTTTACTCAATTCAGCAGAGTTCCACAATCTGCAGGATAACTTGATTGAATTGCTTTCCTGCAAGCTTGACAAAAACTGCATCAATGTGCTAGCCATTAGTGTCTTTTCAGTGCCATGAGGTCCATAGCTTGATGCTTCCATTATCATCATTATTGAAGTTTTTATTGTATATATTTCACATTTTCCCAATTATCATTCTTTTTTTATTACTTATATTTTAAATAAATATTTGTTTTATTTTTTATTAAATGTGGACAAACTATTTATTAAAGACATTTCAACATATCTATGCGTTTGCTTTGAGTGAGTTCAATTTTTATTAAGCTAATAGATTAAAAGATTGTCGGCAAGAAATATTCAAGCTGCTTTTAAACAATTCCAATTTTATTATATTGAGTTTAAATTTTAGATGCCAAACAAAAAGTAAACGCCAAGCATAAGATGGCAATACAGAAGTAGCCAAGGAAAAAATACATTAAATAAACTTGGTATTCTTTGACCAATCATTAATAACTAGTTCAAGTTGATACTTTATCATATAACTCCAAAGAGAAACCTCACTCTCTTAAGCCTTGCAACCAATTCATCTTAATGAGCTAAGTATTATAATTCACTTTTATTTTTATGTTTTTTTAAATCTTAAACATAAGAAATGATAGAGTGTTGTTACACTCTAAATTATTGATTAGTTATTAGTTATTAATGAAATGAATAAATAAAAAATTAATGTGACATTCCTCTAATGTAATTTATAAATGGGTGTGTTTACAAGTGATTTGTGCAACTGTTTATTATAGTTAGAAATATGAATAACTTAATTTAAATTAGCCAAACCCTTTTCATAAATATCAAATCACATATCTTCCATTTTTTTTAGTTAACACTAACGTATTCCCCTAAAGAACAAATTCACACGAAGACCTTCCAACAATCTTCAGACATCATAAACAACAAACACCTGCTAAGCATTTAGATCTCTTTGTTTAAAAGCTGAGAATCAGAACAAATTCTAAATTCATGTAACATTTGGATTTGTCCTTCTTTTAAATTTAAGGGAGTTTTACATATAATTTTAGTAAGTCACATAGAAGCAACTTATTTATATAGACAGTTGAAAAGAAAAGGATGGATTTTTTTTAAATAAAAAATCTAAAATGTTTCATTTTATTTTAAAATTTTCATCTTTTTTATTAATAAATACAGTTTATATGTATTCGATGTCCATATATTAATAGACGAGCTCCTATATTTATAGAAGATTTTTCTGGAAGAAATATTTTTTTAAAAAAATAATTAATACAGGCCTCGTGCTTTGGAAGTCCTTTTCCATTAAAAATTCTTTTTTTTTTTTTTTTTTGCAATCTCAGGTTAAAATAAGTATTAATTTTTTTTTAAAAAATGAATGAATCACAACAAGGCAATTGACTAGGAGTGGAATATGATAAATTAAAAAAACTACAAACAAGAAAACAAAAAACAATAGCAAAACAAAGGAGTGGGGAAACTACAACAAGAGCACTATTAAAAGACAAAATTAATAACCTATGGGAATTAGGGTCAGTGGCTAAGAGCTCCAAGCCTGCTTTGTTGTTTCAGCTATGTCTATCAATTTGACTTATCACCATATACAGATCTTTAACAAACATTACTCTATATATAAAGATCAAAAAAATATTAACCAAAACTTCCAATGTTTTTTATAAAACTTTTTTCAGCTATTTTTTTTAAATACAAAAAAAATCTTAAATTAGTGAAATTCCACCTCTCTGTCTCTATGTATATATACACCAACAAAATGAAAATACAAACACCATTGTCTCCCACTCCCTTCTCCAAACCATGCCTAAATCCACCACCACCACCACCACCACCACCACCACCACCACCATTCTCCTCCTCCTCCCCTTCTTCATCCATGCAACAACAACATCATCATCTTCGTCACCTTCTACAATCATCAAAGCAGCCTTTTGGCCTTCATGGTCATTCCAAACCATCCCTCCATCCTCCATCAACTTCTCCTACTTCACCCACCTCTTCTACGCCTTCATCCCTCTGGACCCAACCACCTTCCAACTCTCCATCTCCCCTTTCCACCATCTCTGGCTAACCAACTTCACCACCTCCATCCACTCCCAAACTCCCCCTCTCTCCGCCCTCATCTCCATCGCCGGCGGCGCCTTCAACCTCACCGTCCTCGCCAATCTCGCCTCCAACCCAACCTCACGTGCCGCCTTCATCAACTCCACCATCTCCACCGCCCTCCAGTACAACCTTGATGGCTTTGACTTAGACTGGGAGTTCCCTGCCAACGCTGAACAAATGGACAATCTTGCACTGCTCTTTGAAGAGTGGAGAGCAGCCATGACTTATCTTCTGCCAAGAAAGGTGCTCCTTTTAACTGCATCAGTTTACTTTTCTGCAGACTTCTTCTTGGCCATAGTGCCAAGGTCATATCCAGTGGCAGTCATGGCTGAGACTCTGGACTGGATCAACGCAATGTGTTTTGATTACCATGGTGGGTGGAACACGTCGGAGACTGGAGTGCATGCGGCGTTGTATGATCCGGAGACGAACATAAGCACGAGCTACGGTTTGGGGACGTGGATGAGAGAGGGGATGCCGGCGGAGAAGGTGGTGCTGGGGATGCCGTTGTATGGGAGGACGTGGGAGTTGAAGGAGAGTGAGGAGCATGGGGTGGGGGCACCGGCGGTGAACGTAGGGCCGGGGAAAGGGGGGAGGGGGGTAATGGTTTATGGAGCGATAGTGAGGTTTAATGAGGAGGAGAAGGCTACGGTGGTGCATGATGAGGAGAGGGTGGCCGTTTACTCTTATGCAGGGAGGAGCTGGTTGGGGTATGATGATGAGTGGTCTGTGAGGAAGAAGGTGGAGTATAGCATGAGAATGGGGCTTGGAGGGTATTTCTTTTGGGCTCTTGGGTTTGATTCTAATTGGACACTCTCTCAAACAGGTTTGTTTTCTTTCTTGCTCTTTCTTTCTTTTATTTATAGTTATATATTTTGTAAGCTTTGTAATTATGCCAAATCCACTTTAGTTTATTGGCATCAGGGGGTCTTTTGTGCTGATGACATAAGATCTTTTAGGGAGTGTTTGGATGGGCTTTTCTTAAGCCCAGAAGTGTTTTTTTATAAGTTAAGTATTTTTGGGTTTTAAAAAACATGTTTGTTTGAGGTTTTAGGGGTGTTTGGATGGCTTTTTTTAAGCCCAGAAGTGTTTTTTTATAAGTTAAACATTTTTGGGGTTTAAAAAACATGTTTGTTTGAGCTTTTAGGCAGAAGCAGAAGCTGTAAAACAAAGCTAAAATTCAGCTTTTTTCAGAAGCTGCCTCATAGGTGCTTCTTAGAAAAGCACTTCTGAGATGTTGTTTTAGAAAAAAAACACTTAAACTTACTTTGAAAGCACTTTTTAAAAAAAGTACTTCCACAAAACTTAAAAAAAAACATTTTTTTTTAAAAGCCCATCCAAACAAGGCTTTAGTCTATTAACATAAAATCTTTTATATCTATTACATGAAATGAAAAAAGACATGAATATATCTGATTTGTGGCCGCTTATTTATGTTCATTAAAAAAATTATGAATATCTTGTGTAATGAGATTTTTTGTATCCATCATATAAGATGAGAACTTGTAGAACACTTAAAAATTAACACATATCTTACTTATGATTTATTTATTTTTATTAAAAAATTATAAGTATAGTGTGTGTGTATATATGTATATGTATTGAATGATAACTCATAAAGATCTACAAATTACCAAGCCGGCAAACTCATATTAATTGTAAACTCAATTCCCTTGATAATATCACAGCAAAAAATAAAAAACAAAATAAAAAATAACAATAAAACCAAGATACAACATTATGATCTTTTAGACACTTGTTTAATTACCATAGTTAATCCACTTATTTGTTTCGCTAACACGAGTTTACTTTTTGACAGCTTGGTCTGCATGGGAGTACTTATAATGGTTGGTGGGGCGCTTTTGATCTGCGGCTTGATTTAATTGAGGCACTTTATGTACAAGTAAAATAAGAATAAATGCATTACAATTTATGTTTGATCTCTTTTGTTATCTTCCCTGTTAATGGAACCCTTTGGTTTGCTAATATTTTGATCTCATTTAATTAAAATGGTTATGTTTGAATGAAAAACTTCATGCCAATACACATTAAAAACAAGGTTAGGAAATGGACATAAACAGTATTAAACATCAAGAAATTATTGATACTTTAATCATAATCAGATACCTAGCAAGTGCTCACCAATCAATCTTCTCCAAAAGTATATTCTACAAGTAGTAGTACGTGACAAGAGTAACATCAAATGTCATCGGTGCGGAAAACTCGGATATATTAGAAGATTCTTTTTAAGGATAAAATGAATGATAACATGTAAGACATAAAACAAAATAACACAAGAAAAAAACACACACACACATAGTAATCAACAAAATTGAAGTGATAACGCTTTTATTATTACAGCTAATAACACTGTCTATTATGTGGAGAAAGAGGGCTCTATAGTAATCAACAAAATTGAAGTGATAACGCTTTTATTCTTGAGTGTGTGCCATGTCCCAGGTGTTGAAAAAAAAGCTCTTCTTAGTGCCTAATGACATGGATAAAAAAAGCTCTTCTTAGTGTCTATTTTGTCCACATAATGTAAAGCTCTTATAGAATATCAAGACTTTGGAGGCTTATTCATATGAATAAGAGAGTTGATGATCTATTTGTTTCATCAGGTTCTACTTCTGAGAAAATGAGTAGTAATGATGATAAATCTCTTGGCCATGCTCGCCTTAGACATCTAAATATAAACAAGCTAAATGGATGGTGCATTAGAATTTAGGTCCGGTTTAGTTATAAAATAAAAAAATATGGCATAATTTTATTATATAAAAAGTACAAGTGGTTATTATAGACATTGTGACGTATTTTATTTTTACATAATAAGTGTTTGGTTAACAAAATAAAAAATTATTATATAAATATTTCACACACTTTATGATGAAAAAATATTCCACTCTATGTGGAATATTTTTTTTATGCCATAACACACATATTTTGTAGTAATTTTATAGTCTAAATTAAATACCTAAACAACTCATATGATATAATTCTCATAAAATATTAAATTATAACATATTGTACAAATTATGCCATAATTTTGAGCTACCTAAACAGGATCTTAGTAAAAAAATTACTTATTTTAAAATGTATGGAACTAGTGAAATTTGTAACGACTGCAAGTATGGCAAGACTCATAGTCTACTATTTAATAGTTGATTCCCAACATAAAGCTCCTCTTGAACAGATACATTGTGATCTGTTTGACGGTCATATATATTGGCAGTGTATATATATTCTTCTTATATGTATGTTAACTATATAACTAGTTCACTTTAGTAAAGTGTTATCTATTTTTAATTTTTCCTTATCAAATTAACTCCTTGGACATTCACCGCTTCTTTTGTAGATTTGCCTATAATTCTGATCCTGGTCTAGTGTAATTCAGTTCCACAATATTTCTCACACGATCCATGCACCATATATCCATCTTTGTGAAAAAAGAAATATAGAGAATTGATACTCTACTCAGTTTAGCAGTGTTTTAGAATCCAAGGAAAGCATGCATCACTGAGTTTCAATTGACCACAGCTTATTGTTATTATTATTTTGATAAAAGAGAAACATAATCAAAGGATAAGAAAATATACAGATGCACTAGTTACAGTAGCTTAATAATCTTCTAAATATTTATCATATGAGATGGGTTAATACATGGAGCAATGATCGCTTGTCACATGCACTTAAAATATTGTATCATAGACCATAACCTCATAGTAATAAATTTCTTTTGTTATAGAACTCTGGACAGATCGAGAATATAAGTCTTTCCATAAGGGACTCGGTAAGTAGTGAATGAACAATAATGTCTAATATTTCTATATTATTATATAGTGTTTGCACAATATTACTACTGTATGGTACTAAAGTCAAGAGGTCTAAACAATCCCTAGGCTATCCGTTCATCATTCTAATAAGATAGCACTGCATTAGTAGTGTTTCTCTTTGATTATTTTCATTATTGATTTTTTTAACAATTTTTTCACAATTTTCTCTTTCATCAATTTTTTTAAATTTTTTATTATGAATAGAAGTTCATTAAATCAAGTAATTAGAAAAAGATTTACAATTCTAATACACCTACGTTTACTTTAGACTTTAGATGCAAAACAAAAAGTAAATGCCAAATGTAAGATGGCAATAGAAAGTAAACATGAGAAAAAAGACAATGAAAGTTTTCTTTAATCAATCATTAATCCAAAGAGAAACATCATCTCTTAAACCTTGCGACCAATTCACCCTGAGGAGTGCTAAGTATTACAATTCAATTTTATTTTAATTAATTGCCAAAAAGAATAAAAGATAGAGTGTGATTACAGTAAAAATTATTTATTAGCTATTTGTAAATAAACATATAAAAATTAATGTGTGATCCCTCTAATGCTCTTTATAAATGGTTGTGTTTCTAACAATCTGTGTTCAAAATTAATTTACTCTAATTAGAAATATGAATAATTTGCATAAATAAACCTAACTTTTTTTTTTTGAGATAGGGCTTCAAAATTAATTTACTCTAATTAGAAATATGAATAATTTGCATAAATAAACCTAACTTTTTTTTTTGAGATAGGGCGACAAGCGCCAACTCTCAGGGGCGTACGTGTGGCGGGGGGATTGCATACAACGTCCTCACCCTCTTAGAACATTTGAGGGCGGTTCGGGGGAATTGAACTCGCGTCTCCTCCCACAAAGGGACCCGAGGTACCGCTAGGCTACAAGCCCTTTGGTAAACCTAACCCTTTTTAAAAATATCAATTCACATCATTTCTATATTAATTCCACCTTATTCCCCAAGAATAAATTAATTCACACCAAAACCATACCTCAATCTTCAAACGTCATAAACAACAAACTCGGGCCGACCATTTAGATTCCTTTCCTTGGGGCTGAGAATTGAAACAAATTCTAGATTAATATAATTTTAGAAAACATTTTCATATTTAATCTTATTTTTAAATTTAAGGGACCTCTGCGTATCTACAATTTTAAAATGCAACACCTGTAAGCAGCAGCAATTCATTTATAGATTGATGAAATGAAAAGTAATTTATTACTTTTAAATATAGAATATGTAATATTTTATTTTATTTTATTTTAAGCTTACCCTTTTTATGCACATATAAATTAATTTTATATGCATTCCGTTTGTAATTGATGTCCATGTGTTTCTACTTGAGCTCTTACATTTCAAAGATATTTGATATAGTCCTTGTGGTAAAATGCCCATTAGTTAAAAATAATTAGGAAAACAATTCCATATGTGGACCTTAATAAACATTAATTTTGATATAAAGCAAAAAAAAAAAAAAAAAAAATAGAAAGTAAAACTTTAAAACCTTCCATAAAAAACTATGCTTTAAAATTTAAAAATCAAGTTAAGCTTATATTAAATCAATGAAACCCCTATATATATACACCAACAAAATGAAAGTACAAACACCATTGTCTCCCACTCCCTTCTCCAAACCATGCCTAAATCCACCACCACCACCACCACCATTCTCCTCCTCCTCCTCCTCCTCCTCCTCCTCCCCTTCTTCATCCATGCAACAACAACATCATCATCTTCATCACCTTCTACAATCATCAAAGCAGCCTTTTGGCCTTCATGGTCATTCCGAACCATCCCTCCATCCTCCATCAACTTCTCCTACTTCACCCACCTCTACTACGCCTTCATCCCTCTTGACCCAATCACCTTCCAACTCTCCATCTCCCCTTTCCACCATCTCTGGCTAACCAACTTCACCATCTCCACCCACTCCCAAACTCCCCCTCTCTCCGCCCTCTTCTCCATTGCCTACAACCACACAGTCATTGCCAATCTCGTCTCCAACCCAACCTCACGTGCCACCTTCATCAACTCCACCATCTCCACCGCCCTCCAGTACAACCTTGATGGCTTTGACTTGGACTGGGAGTTCCCTGCCAATCCTGAACAAATGGACAATCTTGCACTACTCTTTAAGGAGTGGAGAGCAGCCATGACTTGTCTTCTGCCAAGAAAGGTGCTCCTTTTAACTGCATCAGTTTACTTTTCTGCGGACTTCTTCTTGTCCATAGTACCAAGGTCATATCCAGTGGCAGTTATGGCTGATACTTTAGATTGGATCAACGCAAATTGTTTTGATTACCATGGTTGGTGGAACACGTCGGAGACTGGAGTGCATGCGGCGTTGTATGATCCGGAGAAGAACATAAGCACGAGCTACGGTTTGGGGACGTGGATGAGAGAGGGGATGCCGGCGGAGAAGGTGGTGCTGGGGATGCCGTTGTATGGGAGGACGTGGGAGTTGAAGGAGAGTGAGGAGCACTGGGTGGGGGCACCGGCGGTGAACGTAGGGCCGGGGAAAGGAGGGAGGGGGATAATGGTTTATGGAGCGATAGTGAGGTTTAATGAGGAGGAGAACGCTACGGTGGTGCATGATGAGGAGAGGGTGGCCGTTTACTCTTATGCAGGGAGGAGCTGGTTGGGGTATGATGATGAGTGGTCTGTGAGGAAGAAGGTGGAGTATGGCATGAAAATGGGGCTTGGAGGGTACTTCTTTTGGGCTCTTGGCTTTGATTCTAATTGGACACTCTCTCAAACAGGTCTGTTCCTTTTGTATCTCCTACTTTTTTTATTATTTTGGAAATTTTTGCAAATATTTTTGTGTGCATATATCCTCAACAAAGATAAAGACCTATATTTACATGTTCACTAATCCGTTACATTTTGGCAATGAAACTATATTGGGAAATAAGATAAAGTGGTCCTATACATAAATATTGGTGAAATATGATCATATATATAGATCAAAATAGCAAGCCGGCATAGCCATAGTAACATAAATTCAATTCCCTTGATAAAATCAAAGCTGACAAAATAACAACAAAACAAAGCAGGCACTAACTAATCCACTTACTTGTTTTGCTAACACTTGTTTCCCTTTTGACAGCTTGGTCAGCATGGGAGCGCTGAAAATGGTGGATTGGCCTTTGATCTGCGGCTTTTACTGAGGCACTTTATATACAAGTACAATAAAAACAAAATGCACCACATTCCATATTTTATATACTTGTTATCTTCCCTATTAATGGAAGCATTTGGTTTACTAATATTTTCTCTGATTTAAAATGCTTATGTTTGATTGAAAAACTCCAGTCCCACGCTCATTAACAACAAAGACAAGGAAAAGGACACAAAGCAGTAGACATCTATAAACACTAAAATCAGATATCTGACAAGTGCTCACCAATCATTCTAATGATTGAACAATGATTCCCTTGCTCTTGCTTGTAATCCTTGTCTGAACTCGCACGTCAAACAAAAAAGCCTTCCAAGATGCCCAGCCTGCATTGGTAAAGAAAAAACGAGTGATATTCTGCAGGGAATGAAATTTGGATTTCTGTACACTTGACTTACACCTGATGAAAAAAATACAACATGAGTAGATGATGATGTCTTACAAAGATCACATAACAGACTCATAATACTGAGGTCTAACAGACTGAAAGATAAGGAACATGGACACAAACAACTCTCTCTACATGCTATTTATCTTCTCCAAAGCAGTGTTATTGAGCTCAAGCCCCATGCTTGAATGATTCAAATGTTTATGTCCACTACCCTCCCTCATCATCTGTCCCCTCCTCCCTCACTTCTGCTTCTTCCCACCAGCAAGGATTCGAGAAATCTGTAAGCCTCTACTGAATGCTTGATTGAACAGGAGCCTTGTTTGGAACTCGGAAACGAATGGGAACCATGCCAGGATAGCAACAGGTGCAAAGATTGCCAGACCCATCATGTACTCGTAACCCCGGGCTAGAGCTTTCACGGAGCTCCACAACCCGAGGGCCTTTACTGCTGGCTTGCATGCTTGTGCAATCTGCACCAAAGGCCAACACCAAATCAGTGTATTAGGTTTATAATTATATGATCTCAAAATTTTCAAAGGAGACCGCTCTGCTCATAAACTGAAGAGTGCCCAAATCAGTGTAGTCATAGAAAAAAAAACCTGAAGCAGTGCCCATCCGGTTGGTATGAAGGCAAGCATGCTAGCAAAGATGTCGCTTACTGTTAGGTGAAGAAGGGTAAAAAGAGTGGCCAGAGTTCCAATAGATCCAACAAAAAGGAACAACTTGAGCAGTCGAAACATCAGCTGGAAATCAGCACTGAACTTCTTCCTTCCCATGGATACAACCTGCAGACGAGCATCCCAAATCAGTACTGTAAACAGAAGTGTGTCTGCACGCACCCACAAATCTATCTGGTGTGAATGTTAACTAACCTTTAAAATTATCATCACAGCCACAATGACCAACCAAGAAAGTCCATAGACCTGAGACCACAAAAGTTTCAGAGAATAAGTAATAGCACTGATAACACTTATCTTTGTCATATCTGAATGTTATACCAGAAATGATCTACGACAAGAAATAAAGCATGTAAGCTTCAGCAATTGGGAATGAGACAATGAAAGAAAAATGCTCACGATGATAGTTTTGTCATTGTTGGAAACATTGAGGTGATACACTATCCCATACTGGAAGAGGAAGAAACGCAGGGAGAGAAAAATCTCCCAGAAGCGCCCCAAGACTCCTGTGTACAACAAGTGCTCCTGTTCTTCATCCCACCAAGACTCCCAACTTTTGTTTGCAGGGACACCAATGCCACCACGACTGCTTATCCACTTGGTCCAGTCATCCCAATCATCAACAATCTTTTGCCATTCAAAGCCTGATGGGTTGAACAGGAATGGTGCAAACAACCAAGAAACCACTAAGAACCACATTGAAGATGTAAGAAGCATATAAGCAGTCAAGTCAGTTGCAACATCTCCATAAATCTGGTAGACTATCAGAAGTATCATCAACTCCAGTCCCTTCACAAAATGGCTCCTTGAATACATTCTGTAATTCTCAGCAAATTTCTCATGACGGACAACAAAACCTCGCCCTGTAGCTCTGTATTTTGCTCCACCATGCAAAACAGTCCGCCCAAAATAGTGGGACTTGGTTCCTAGAGAGAATGTGAAGAACACAGCACACAGCTGAAGCTGCATAATGATAAAATCACCCAGGGCACTTCTGAAGCCTCTTTCAAGCCCAATCTCCATCACCATGGGTAAGGCCATTAATATACCTAACTGGACAATAGACTGAGATGCCATGGCTGCCTCAAGTGCCTTGTTCCCTCTCTTTTTAGCTTGATAAATAATTGCTTTCTCCAATCCACTCAATGACAAGTAGAGTCTCCCATACAAGAAAGCATAGAGTATAATTACAACAGCCTACATTCCAGCAAAAAAAAATTCAGAGAGGCAGCAATTATATTAAGTCAGTGTCCAATTCTCCTACAGACAACCAAGTAGATTAGTTTCTAGCTTTATGCTTGTCTATGAGTTATTTAGATTTAAAAAATTGAATCGATAGAGATACAAATCTCTCCCCTTCCACAACAGATAACATTAGTTTCTCAACTACAGATAAAAAGCAGTGTCAAAGTATTCAACATAAACAGATTTTGTTTTTCCCCTGAACATCAGTCTAGCTTGTGTAACTCATAATTGAAGCTAGAAAACAAGCTTACCATGGAGCTGACATAGAACCCGACAGTTGTGAAATAACATGACATCATGCGGAAGAAGTCAAACCGATGACCTAATCGATAGATGTCTCTGCTGAGTATTTGCTCACCATTACCGCATGCGACTTTTGCTTCAAAAAGTGATATTTGATTAAGCCCAACATCCCTGCCCTTTCCAACTTGGATGTACTCATGGTGAGTGATGTTTCCACGTCTTAGGGTAGAGTTGAAGCCTGGAAGTTGCAAGAGGTAATTTTCACTTGAAAAAGGATTAAGTAAAATGTGCTCTATTTCATGTCATTAAAAATAATATGGAAAAGAAGCATTACCGGCAAAAATGTCCTCACTTAAGTTGATTCCACGAGATGCCTTGCTAATGCCACCTCTAGTGATGTGAAAGATCCGATCAAACACGTCAGGGTGACCGTAGTGAAATCGGACCCTAATATCACCACAGAAAAGTTTCCGTTATACTTTGAAGATCATAAAGGAGGCAACATTATGCATGAAATATTTTGCTGTAACAGGGAGGGCATGGGACTAGCTTTATGAGGGGAATCCACATTGTAGTAGGGAATAAGCCAACAAAAATAAAAAGAAAGGACAGGGAAAGTCAAGAAGGAAACAGAGATGCTAGTTGCTACTAGAAAATAACAATAAAGAGAATAAACTGAAAGTCAGATAGGTTTCACCCTATTCAATATCTATAAAAAATAAACAAACATCATTTTCTACATATTAAGGGACACATGTATCAAGATCGGTAAATTAGTGCAGGTAGGAAATATGGACACTAAGCATGTAAAATGTTGGTCTCAGGCCAACTTCTGCACCTGCTAATACTTGTACAAATGCGACTAATAAAGAAGAATTTTCATGTCATGTAGCGCTCGAATAGTAAATGCTTTCAAGTTTAAAAACTAAAATATCTGCCTCAAAAGTATTTCATGCCAATTTTGCTATAATTAACTCTGAGAAAATAGTGAAACATGAAAGATTAAATTGCTTGTGTCAAATTCACTAAGAAAACAGGATATACTTAGCAGAAATGTCAGTTACAGTAGGGGCTGCATTGATTGACCAAGTTAGTTTATCAATTGTATCCCTGGATATAACTTACCCACTATAAAACAAACTCTGATCTTAGATAAAAGCTCAGGGTCCATTCAGTAGTTATTGGCAGATAGTAAAATATGCGAACATATATGTCAATAAATCAATAGAAACAAATGGCGCTTACTTCAGAGGCCTTGCAAGAACTCTCTGGCCAATTGTCACAAAACTAGTCTCCTGGTTTGACATAAACCAAGCCAAGGATGAAACACTACAAAGAATAATAACACATTAGCAAGCAGTGTAATTTTGAGGCTGGAACTAGTAAAAATGCACCGTAGCTTGACCATGATGCATACCTTCCAGTGAAGATATGCTCACGGACACCAAGTATTGTAGGTTGCCGTACTCCATGATCCTCATTAAATTCTTCTAAAAGATTACGCATTTTGAGAGCCTCTTCCATGTAGTTGTCCTAAAGAATTTGTCATGTGATAAGATTCATGATATAGTTAAGGTAGGATTTGCACAGTATATTGGATCAACTTCAGAATTACCTGGTTCATGTCAATAGTTTGAAGCGCCTCCCCACGCGTAAATATTATTGCATGGTTCTGGTTTTCTGGTTTTCCTTCTCCAATCTTGGCATTCCCAGGCAGCCTTATACGGTAGATTTCCTTTTCAACAGAAATGATAGATTGTTATCACTATTTCTTCCATACTTATCATTAAGATGACCTAAGTTTCAAAAAAGGCTCATTACTTGGTCATGATTCTCCATAGCTTTGACAAGTACGGAATAGTAGACCTTGTTTACTTTTCCACCATCCCTTTCTTCAACTTCATCAATATACGCTACACGAAGTGCAGGGTAACTGTATTAAAGAACAAAAATAAGTTCCCATGAAAAGGAAGCAAATTATATGTCTGTGTATGCACGTGCATATGTATGTATATCAGAAGGGAGAACAAAATAGTTTTGGCCTTGGTAGTTGTCAAATTGTGGAAGAGGACTTCATATGAAGGAGTACCATTTAGAAAAGTAAAAAGACAAAAAGGTTAGCATTTAGACAAGGAACATACTTAACCATAAGGTTTAAAATATCAGTAGCACGGCGATCTCCTGACTGCTTTTGATTACCATAGTTTTGGCAGGTTGCAACATATGTGAATTTCATATCAGCTACAGCCTCAAGTTGAGCCGAAAGAGATCTCTGGCTTTTTTTTTCTTCCTCTGCTGGATCAGTAACTGCTTTGTATCCTTCCAGGATTTCTGAAAATATTTTAAAATAATTTAGAATAATATGTTCCTGAGGAGAAAAGAATTTCCATTGAACATCAACAACAACCTGATCTTACCTCTTTCAGAGGCCATATCTAGAAAAGCCTGAAGCTTTAAAGCTCTGCGGTAGTACATCAAACCCCTTACTGCACCACCAGAATTGTCATGTACCAGCAGCGAATGTTCAATTGAAAAACACAGTTCGCAGATAAGAAACAGCTAGCTACCTGTCCTACAAAGTGTTTGCCCTCTCTGGGAGGCCCAGTGACGAAGTTGCAAGACATTCTCCTCATTTCCCCAGACCTCACTCTCCCTTTTACAATTGATTCTTTCCATGAAGTTGTTCCATTCATCTGTCACAAACCAGAGAGGCCAAATTTAAGAATTACTAAATTGAAACTAAACAAGTCATAATGATGTGCCCCAAGAAAATAACTTTCAAAACCTGGGAAAATCTTTTGCAGGTAAAAAATGATGGATACACCATCTTCATTCTCCAGATCAAGATCATTTTTGGAGTAAACAGTCTCTTCACTGTAGTAAGGGGTCATAACACTGCAATGAAATAAAATTAGTGATCAGCATACTAATTTAAGTTCTTAGCATGATATAATATTGGCACAGGGAAGCATAAGCTATATTTGCTATCTATTGTACAAGGGAATATCCTGATGTTACTTTTTTATTTCACTAATCAAGTGATAGTAACTTACTATGCCTCCGGATCATCCTATCTATAAAAATAATCTTAAAGACTCCAGTGCAATAAACTACGCAGAGTTTAAGAGATTATAACATCAACAACCAAGCCTTTTGCATCAAGATGGAATTCTATAAAATTCAAAGCACAAAGAATACTTAAATCAGATTCATGGGCATGATCGGAATGAACTTCAAATAAGCACCTGAAGATGGAAGGGCATTTCCAACAAATTTGAAAACCTTCTTCAATGAATGGATAAAGGAATAAGGAGAAATTGCTAAAAGAAAGCGCAAAATGAAGCACGATTCAAGATTCAAAATAAAAAAATGCAGGGCACATATGAGAAACAAACATATATAACTAGGCCTGATCAGGAAAAGCAAAAGTAACTATTTAATTTTTTATTTGGTTTCACAAGACCAAATCAATACACATATATGAGTTATGATGCTGATGTGTTTGGATGTATAAAGCACTGAATAATACTAGTGTTGGACCTTGTATCTTTCTAACAAAATCTGGGATAAGCAGAAAAGTGCCAAACCTAAAGGACAGCATTTTACGAACACGAGGTGCACGCGGCATATCCATAAATAAAGAATTTGAGAAAAACGCTATCCTTCTACGGGCCTCAAGATTTGTAGGCACATCTTCAGCAGATTCTTTAACTGTTAAAAGGAGGTATAGACGTTTGATCTGCAACCAAGCATCAGTTTCAGTTGTTCTTCCAGCCAGATGCTCAGAGCTGAATCAGGCAAAAATATACCTGTTCTTCCCATTGTGCCGTCATGGCAGGAGGGAATAGTATTGCAGGCTTCGATCCAGTACCTGCAAACAGTTGTCTTCCAGGGGAAGTATCCTTGCTACCATGACCAAGTTCCACCAGCTCGCTGAGACAACCATATGGTTCGGAAATAGTTAAAATTTTGAAACCACTTCTTCATGTAAAAAGGTAAGAATCTCAATCATCCAATGGCTGGGTTAGTGATGTTTGACTGACCGAATCTCATTGACCATCATGTCACGTGTGATTACTTCGAGCATGTCTTGCAGCAATAATACAACAGTATCTCGCTTAGATTCGTCAGCTTCTTTCTGTAGCATGCATACACAGACAGATTAGTATATGCAAAAGTGTCATTTCAAAAAAAGAAATGTCTTAGGTGAGCTATGAAAACATAGTGAAAGTAGATAAAATTACTCAATAGGCAACTTACAAGGATACTGACAAGCTCCACAAACTTCTTACATAGGGTAGGCAAAGCACTCATTCTATAGTTGGAAAGAAGTGTGTTCCTCGAAATGTTAAGCTCCACATCTTTAATGATGATGCCAATGATCCTATTATCCCAGAAAATTACATAGGGTAAGAGATATCAGTGACTATAATTTTCAAACAACCAATCACAAAACAACATGCAATTCTAGAGCACAGTCAGCAAGCCTTGCTTGCATGTACATTTAACATTTTGGTCTGGAGAACTACAGCAATTTTAAATGATGATCATTTAAGGAGTTGTTTTAGAAATTACCTCCATTTGCACACACACACACACAAGACAAAAAATAAAAAAATCCTATAACAAGTAAAACGTTAGGAGAAACAACAGATTCACATCTTAGCTTGCATGAACTTGAAACAACTAGTACTTCTAAATATAAATTACCTGCTTCTTCAATATGAAATGAAATTAAAAATGTCGTCAATCTCCTTGGTGATATATCATCATATGCATCATACAATACATTCAATATGGCACAAAAAATTTGAAAAAAAAAATCCCAATTCCATTTTTTACAAAAAAAAAATATAAAAAATACACAGATTTGATTCTTATTTTTCTCATTTGAATATTATTAATTTCTAGTATGGAAAGGAGGATCTAATGAAAAGAAAATCGGATCTTTCATAAAAGTGAAAAAAGGCTTTCACAATGAACGTTAGATGCACACACTAACAATACATTATACTTGCTCTTTTACCATAAGAAAAAAATTTCATCCTACTTTTGCTCTTTCAGAAGTCAGAACAGCATGCAGACGGAAGGAATGAACTATTATCAAGGAAGCAATAAAAAGTCCCATATTTGTTTCCTGGTTTTCCTTGAAGTTTACAAAATATAGAAGATGATAACTGATAAAAAATTCAAATAAAACTGGAAAGAGATAACACCACGCCTCAAGTGCTTATAAAATTCAAGAGAATCAAATATTGTGGAAGCTATATTCCTGAGATATGAGAAATTTGATCATGCTTGAAAACATAAATTGCGGCTAAACTGAAACTTAAACACAATGTACCAGGAAAAAAACTGAAACAGAAAACAGTTAGCAGAGCAAATGATGCATAATGTACCGTTTTTCAGTTTCCCCAACAACCAGTAAATTGAGGACAAGCTTAAAGGACTCATAGCATTCAAGCACAGCACATTTCATATACTCATCAGCAGAAATCCGTTTCCATAAATCAGAATCTCTGGTTCGAAATTGTGCTGCCATATCCAATGCAATGGGTATCTGCCCAGATTGATGAAGGATCAATAAAAATATTAACACGGATTTAGTGGAGAAAACATCAGGTATTGCCCTTTAGATACCTTGCTAGCAAGAAGGAATGGTGGCCATTGTATGACTTTCAAGCTGGGATCTGAAGAATAAGGAACAAGCAACAGATCCATTTCCCTGGATTGAGAATGAGTGCACTTTAAACTCTTGGATGATAACACAATTTAAATATAAAAAACAAGCAATAAAGGATATTTAAAGGCCTTTCCTATCACTTATATAATCTTCTTCTCGGAAACTGCATATTACTTCATTCCATAACTGAGCAAATTTTGCAGCCTCAGTTCTTTGGCCTGGGGAAACCTGAAATGAGTTGAAGACAATTTATTCTGACAAGCATATAGCAACATTATAAGAATTGAAATTTCAAATTGCTTAAAAACCTCAGCAAAGCGCTTCGAGAACGTAAATCCCTTGTTTCGAGTTTTCTCAGATGGTACCAGATACGTGTTGAAAGCTCCAGGCAAAGAATCAAATCGTGACCTCAGCATACCGAGTGTTCTTATCTACAGAAAGTTAAGATCACATAAGTATACCAGTTACTTGTTTGCATCATAAATGTACTTGCAAATGCTATTGAGATAGCTACAGATAAAGGACAATAAATAAGTCACCATTCAAAGTACAAAAGCCTAGATACCTAGTAACACGCCTCGTGTTTGTGTGCTATGTGCAACCAATGCATAATAGAGAATGAAAAAACATTTTTACGTCGAAATGCACCCCAAAAACATAAACATCATGTCTTCACTAATATTGGTTGATCAAAATAAGACAAAGGCGACACTGCACCAACAGAATGTACAACAAAATAGAGCTCAAAGAGAAAAAAATCCTGGAACAGCAAAAGAAATGCATGGGGGAACTTTCACAAGTACAATGGACACTTGATGGATTGAGTGTTCCCCATCAAATACAATGTCTTCTTCACCTTTATCTATATGAAAAAGTGCTCATGATGTCATTCCCAAAGAATGGTGTTGGCCTAGAAGGGTATGCAGTAAGTGAATGCAAAACTAATTTACGAAGGACAAAAAGGATTATACCCAACCTGATAGATTACATCAAATATAAATATGTAAGAAGAAATGGAGAAGTTTGTGATTCAACTTAAGCTTATCCTAATTTTGACCAATTTTCTTAATATACAAAATTAACAAATAAAAAAAAAATGGAGTCACATTCATAAAGCAAGCAACTAATATTGACCACATTTTCAGATGTTTCATACAACTGCAATGAGGATAGTAAGTAAAAATTTTAATTAATACGGAAAAAACTTTCATCCCAACCATATTTACTTCTGACAACAATGAAATCCAGTTGGGACAATCCATAGTTAGAGGAGATTAAGGGAGCAGTAGAAATGAACAAGATTGATGATAGGGTGCTGAACCAGATGCATTAAAGATGTTTTCCTTGATCAAACCGATAGACATCCACAGTTCCCTTAATTGGAGAATTAAGTGGAGCTTTTTTCTCTTAATAGGCCATGACAAATGCCATCTGAAATTTGTATTTAAATTGTTTGCATTCTGATTGAAAGATTTCTACCAAAGATCATACCCATCCAATCCAAATGTTTTCTCATGGTACAAGTATAAATAAAAATATACAACTGGTATAGGAACCCATTCATGTTGTCATAAACTTGGGAAACCTTGTGTAACACTAAATTCTTTCTTACTTAATCAATGAAAAAAATGATCGATGGACAAAGCACAACTAAAAAGTAATATAACAAACTGCATAATTGCCTGTAGCCTGATCCATAAAATAAAAAATTATGTCAGTTGTAGAGCTTCAATTTCCTTGGAAAACAAAGCGCAAGGTTACTTTCTTATAAGGTAGTCATTTCAGAAAGGCTTAACAAATTTCGACATAAAAATATCTAAGAAAGGTTAGAATAGCTAATACAATTTTATTTACCTCTCCAAGTCGATCAAATGCTCCAGAAACACCACCATACAAGGTGGAGTATATTGCATACCATATCTGAGTATCCATAAAATAAACCTGAAAGAACCCTTGTCTTAAATAAGACTCATAACGGGAAAGTATATATGCTGTTCTCAACCAAAAATGAAGAACCAGTGCATCATAACTATCTCAAATGAACAATAAACCGAAAAACTAACCAAGGCCACAGGAACCCAGAGAGAAATGAGAGCACCAATGTTATTTGGAGCTGCATGGAACAGAAGATCAACAGTTTGATTAACTACCAAGCTGACAAGTTCACAAAAAAGTCATGCAGAAAGGGGAGCAAACCATTCGGAAAGAACTCATGCCAAGCATAATGAATGTTGTGCACTTTCATTATATCTCTTGTTGGTTGAATCATAGGTTTGACCTGAAAGAAAATGTATATGTAACAACCAAGGGCAACAGGAGGGATAGCGAGCAGATGCATTTTAGCAATAAGAGCCATACTTGGAAATAGTAACTGAAAGCTATCTTGGAACACAAGAGTAGCACCCAAAACAATGTATACCTGCAGCAGAAAGGACAACAAGAGTTGGTTAGTTGTCGGCGATATGAAGGGGGAAGTATAGCACACTTAGATTTTAACAACTTAATTTTCTGCTTATACGTACTTGAAAAGTGCAAACTGACTTTCATGCATACCGCGCCCAACATAAATCCTTGGCTGGATAGCAAATTAATAGATTTAGTGAATCAAATGAAATAGTACAGAAAAGTATGTGATCACAATGACAAAACTAATGACTGAGTTAATCTTTCCAATCATTTGACAAAAACTTGTTAATAAAGTTTAAAGGGACAGAAGAAATCGCAGAAATTAAGTATCAGGTCACTTGGGAAATAAAATGCAAAATGTGAAACATCAATAGAAGGTGCCAAAACTTTGAAAACGTTGATATATATACAAAATCAATTTAGGAAGTTGCATGTAGATGATCACTTTCACAATGTACGCAAAGGTCACCACCAATATGATATAACATTTAGAACAGACAGAATATATATAACAGCTTGCATTAATGATTCATGGAAAAGTCCGAAAACCATCCATAGAATAAGACTATTGGTATTTTTGGAATTAAATGCAGCTTAATAGGCCCCAAAAAGGAAAAAGAAAAGAACTCAGACTGAAGTTTGCAAATAAGTGGCAGTCAAAAGATGCCAATATTGACAGTTATTTTTTATTTCAGGTATTTTAAAACAGAAAATCCTGATATATAATGGCTGATGCCAAAAAAAACAAAAACCAAGCAAAACTATTTCTGGAATATGAAGTAAGCATTTCATCAATTGGCTAAAGTTAAAACAGACATCAGAAGAAACCTGTGAATGAAATTCAAAATGGACTCTAGATGGGCTGTGTAGGTCATCCAAACACTTACAGCAGGCATCATAATAAAGGGAGTATTGGGTTGACAGGTGTTATCCAGAAGATACAGCAAAACAAAATGTTGAATAAGATGTATTGCCTGGTGCCACTGACACCAAGGCAACACATTTTCGAAGGGAAGTACATGGTCCTAATGCAGTATGGGTTAATAAAATGTAAGACACAAAAAGAACCTAACTACAATGGCTTTGCAAAGAGCAAGAGGTCATGCTGAATGATGGAGAAGAGACCCTGAGAGAGAAAAATATATTCTTCAAATCAGTCAGATATGTCATAAATAAGAAAAATTAAACCATCAGCATTCCTGTAAGTTTGATAAATATGATCTTTTGTATAGCATGTCCTAATTGCAATTCAATTATATTACCCAAATATTTTGGCACTATAAAGTACTGCCAATTCTTCAAGAGGATGCTGATGCCCTTAAGCTTAAAGAAAATAAATTTCAATTGTTATTGGATGCTCAAATTAAATATTAGTGCCTACACTCTGGACTGAGTTTTACTCTGAACCCAGTTAAGTATAATTTAGCTACCACAACTAAATAAATCAGAATTTTAACAAAATCACAAATATTTGCAAGATTAAAGAGCCGTTCAGTACCTGTGACCACCATAAAAGTAACCTGATGATATGCCAATCAGAGTTTTCTATCCAGCGCCGAAGCATGGGAAATAGAAAAAGCACCACCGTGAGCAAATTCGGGAGCAAGTAAAGTATGACAGCCATGATATATAACTCCGGTACTCCTTTTATTTGCTTGAGCCACTTCATCAGATCTTTAAATGGAAAATTTATGTGTGACTTTGATTGAAAATAAAGCAAAGGAAGCATGATGACCCATGCAAGACTGACTATTATTTTGAGAATATTTCTGAGGACATCAGTAAACCTCCATCTGTGGTAACCAGGGAAATTCAAGACAAGATCAAGGAAACCTGTCATCAATCAAAGATAGTTAAACGAGAGAATAGAGATATAACAGAAAATCAGCAGCGGCAAACATAAACTAGGGAAAATGGAGCAAGTTCATATAACATAATATCCTGAAATGGATCATAGAGCACACATCCAATTACATGCTGCAGAATTTGGCCTATATTCTTAAAGAGGAATTTCCTACCTTCTGTACTAATCAAAAGCACATATCAGATATAAATGTTGCATGTTACACCTATAAACAATGAATGTTTTATTCAATATCTTATAATAGCACAAACAATTCATACCAAGACGGAGGCCATTTCAGTGGCCTTCTATGTTGACAACTCCTTATTTCATACTAACCAAGCAATAGTAGAAATTCAACAGATGTTGGAAAGCTATAATATCTCCCCGACAAATCTAAGAGGCAGAATGAATATTATTTAATGTAAGTAAGCTAAAATAGAACTCATACATTGGAGAAATCGGAGGAAGGCTGCTGTGATGAAAATGCTAGATATTGAATACAAGATGTCCTTTCGAAAAATTTCCAATGGAGAATAACCACTCCATGCGATGATAATCATTGCCTAGGAAAATTAGTTTGGGAAAGTCAGAACTCAATGGAGTCTGGATAATTGTGTTATATTGCATCTCAATTTTACCTGCAGTGCCAATATATAAAAGGTCCATAGACGATCAAAGCTTCGAAAGATGTGCCAAAATGTTCTGGTCTCAACAAAGTTTGATTTCCCTGTTCTTGGACCAGAACTCTTCTTAGATGAGTTTCCTGCCTGCAGTTCAGAAGACAATGGCCATTTCATTGAAGTATGAACCACTACATGCAGTTTCCATTACATATTTCACACAATACCTTCGCTACGGGCCGTGTTTCATGTGTTGATTTAAAGAAATCACCATCGTCACGCATAGGCCATCCCAGGGAGAAACAATCAGATGACCTGAACCATTTATTTAACTTCATTCCTTGAAGCACACACAAGATTAATCTAAATTAATGGTGTTATTGCATCAAACTCATCACATACCAAAAGTATTCATTCAGATCATCATAGTTACACCAAGATGAATGAGGTGCCTTGCCATTGTCACTTTTCTTGGCTTCCTAGTAAATTCAACCATAACTTCATTATTAAGCCAAGGTATGATAGATAAGAATTATCATACACATCTTACTAGCATATTATCATTTACCTTCGCAATTACATGATATATTGGTGTAATAACTTTTTTCAGAAAAGCCTCATCATCTCCACCATATGAAGGTCTGATATTTTCTCCAGTAACTACACTAACATTTCCAGCTAGTAGTCCATGTAGTTCATATGCCATCTGGAAGTATCCATGTACATTAGACCATTTTTTAAATGAGATCTAAAGTAATAGAAGACAGGAAACGAATCTAACCACAGAAACACAAACAAAAGGAAAAAAACTCACATTATGAAAAATGTAGCATAGGCATTCTGGCATGAAGCGGACATTAGCAGCTTCACCCCATATAAGAAGATATAGACCCATGTAGAGGATCTTCCTTTGCTGCACTTCTTGTTGACCTTGAGGCAGCCTAAATAATAACAGGAAAACGAATTATGCAATGAAAGACATAAGAAGTGTCTGAAACACTAAGAGCCACAAGTATGCAAACTTGTTACACTACCGTAAACTGTGCTTGCGGCCCAAAAATTTACACCATGTTTTATAATTCTTAAAAAGTTTATTCATAACTGCATCAACAGCTCGTTCATCCAGCTGCATCAAAATGATAAGTGTCATTATGCCAACTACAACACCAAACAAGATCCAATAGAATTTAATTTCATAGTCTAAAAATAGAGTAGAGCGTAGGCATTTCAATTGTCTCTTTCATAGAGTTTTTCATCTTGTAGCTAAATTCAACTTTGCAGGCTAGTGGCAGCGTTAAATATCAACAGAAATAGAAATAGAATTGTTTTATGAGTACTGCTCTATTTATAGCTTTAAAGCTCAGGATTTTAAATCTTATTTGGCAAAATCTTCAAAATGAAGCTTTAATCTCAATATATACTTTAAGCTAAAGAAGTCAAAATCCACAGGTAATAGAGAGGCAGTTTTTTGCAAAACAATTGCACTAATTGTTGCAAAATGCTGATCCACAAAGGGATAATAACCACTAATGAACAGGTGATAAAAGTGATCACAGTGCATTTGAATGAATCTAGGAGATGCTAGGATAAGGAAATTATAGGACTAGATTTAATTGCTATTGAATGCTATAAAGATTGATGTATGCAGTTTAGATCCATTATACCATAAACATTCTAGGGATGTGTCTGAATCAAAGGTTTGCTATGCTAAAAGCTTCCTTAAGAGTTCCCAAGCACACCTCTATTGAGCAGAATTGTGATAAGTGAAATCTTTTAGCATAACGTTGATTTTCTTTTCTTCAAAAAATGTGGACAAACATTATTCATCACGAGAAGGAGAGTTCATATGGACTACAATGCGAAGATGGTCTGCGCAATCTAAATTCTTAGTATGCAAAGTGACAAAAGAGCACTGTCTAAACCTATTGAGCTACATCTTCTTAGTTAATCAACAAGATAAAAATTAAAGTTGAAAAACAGCTTGAAAAGAGTAATGAGCGCAACAAGGTAGTAATAAGTCATACAGACCTTGTTAAGAGGTTCAGGCTTGGGTTTCAGCCTTATATGAACATTGGCAAGCAATAAAATCAAATGCTCCCTTTGGTTCCTCACGTTATCTCTCTAGAAATCAAAGAGAGGACTCAGAATAAATTAAAGGACTACGGAAAATAATTGAATGACACAATAGCTAAATCCTGCAAAAAACAGCTGACCTGAAAACCAAACATAGCTCTTAACCAATCAAGAAGATCCAAGTCCCCAGTCTTGTGTCTTTGCTGTTCAAATGAACTGGGCCAGGACAAACCCCGTGTGCTCCGCAGAGCAGACACAGCTGCTTTAACCTATACAAAGTGAAGCCAAATAAGAAAATAATTGAAAAGTGACATGCTTGTGCACCAAATGAGGTGCATGGCAGATGACTCATAAGTACTTGAAGCGCTACGCTATACCTCCTCAAGTTGCATAATAGATTGGGATGCACCGGCAGCGTCCAGGGGAAGAATGTTGTATGGCGCATAAATTTCCTTCTTTTCTTGTACATCTTTGGCAGCAGCGATAATCTGCACAAAAGTTGCAGGCAAGATACTTCAACTGGACCAGAAACATTCACAACAAAACCAGACCAAAACCAAATACTCGTGGTGAACAGACCTCAGGAGCAACTTCTTCGACCTTTTCAGTCTTGTTGACTGCGCATAGTACTTCAAAAAGAACTCCCGCGGTCTGGTAAGCTTTCCCTAGCTGACCTCTGCGAGTGGAATAATAAAAAAGGATGAACTATAAATAGAAATGCTGCCCACCCATGTCCAGCATTAACAAGCATGTTTTTGCAGAAAGACAACGCTAACAACCCAACAATGACACAATGGAGCAGAGTTTCCACCCGTACGTTTCTTTGAGAGCATAGGAACTGGAGGTCGGAGGTAGATAGGGACTTCCGGAGGATTCATGACACAGAAGAATGAAGGGGCAGAAAAAGAATGTAAAATGGATTGGGACTGGGACTGGGATTAGAAGGATTATTGGGGGTTCTTGGGTTTCCTCTGGATTCAAACGCAGATGACTGTAGATGACTGTAGAATGACTGCAGCACAAGGAAATTGCTTGTGCCGGGTTAAGGTCAAAGCAAAGCTGCCCAAAATTTCAAAGTTATTTATTAAAATAATTTAATATGAAATTTGTCATTGCTAAATACAAACGACCTCTCTTATATAATGTTATAAAAATAGCAGGACCTTGTTGAAATTTTCTCAGAATCTTATAGATGAAATGATACTGTTGTGGTCTAATTAGTTTTCGATTTTTGGTTTATATATTGATGAATTGTTGAATAGGATGCTCCATGAAAATAATTTTTATTTGTCTCTCATGAGAAGTTGAGATTCAACTTTTTTTTCACAACAATAGTTAAAAATATATACAAAGAGGAACCGGCAATATCTAGTATTTTTATTAAAAATATTTAGTTTCACCATAAATGTACCTGTCTGCTTGCTCGCCTTTATCCAAAGATCTCACGTAGTTCTCATAGTATTGTTGATAAAAACTCTCAATTTCTCGTGCATCACTCTTTTTTATCCTCTTCGCAAGACTTGGTGTGTTATCCTAAAATATAAATTCAAATCAAAATATTACTTCAAATCAATTTTGCAGAAATTTGATTGAGTCAAAAATTAAAAAAATAATTTTTTTTTAAATACAATTAGTCCCATTAATTAAAATGATTTTTCCTGAAGAGAATAATGATTTTTCCCCAAAGTTTCATGTATTTTTTTCATGATTCATGAACTATACTTTAAGCCTAACCCTAACCAAGGATTGATTCAAATCCAATTCAAAATTTGAAGGGTGCATCAAAGAAGAGAATAGGGTTAATTAATAATATGAAAGTTTATCCTGAATATTGATAAATATTTTAAAAGTAAACTCAAGCTAGCTTGGCCGGCCGTCTCTTTTTATTATGAATACTTCCATTCTATTTGACAGAGAGCCTAACTAAATATAAACATAAGAGTAAGAATATTAATAAGTTTAAATAAAAGGTATTCCAAAGGCTAATTGTCCCTTAACAATAATAATAATTCATGTGCAGGACAAAAAGTCTAATTTAAAACTTGTGGATTGACGTAAAATGGAGGGAGAGAAAACAAAATAAAATAAAAACAACGAAGACATTAAAAAAAATGCATTGGTACATTTTTTTTATTTATCAATAATTCAGAATTTCTTAATCCATTTTTTAACAAAAAAAAAAGCTTTTTGGTTTTCCATTCTATTATCCCTTTATTCCAAACACAACTTCAAGACTGTAACTACAATCAGTACCAATGAATCATTGAGGTCCTATATATACACTCTATATATATATATATATATATATATATATAAGGGTTTTTTTCTGTATACTAATGAACATTTGCTTAATTACGCATATATCCTTCAACAAAATTAAAAATTATGTATACACTTTAAAATTTGTTTTCTTTGAGATAAAGAAAATTTGTTTTATTTAAATATATAATCATGCACCCCACATATATATACCATTAAAATATATTACTAAAATGATTAAAAAACTTGTGCATGTAAACCCTCTAAAGATTTCTAATGTTGATTAAATTAATATTTTCGCATATATATATACCCCTCAAAAAATGTATACTCATTTTACTCATTACATCTACATAAAAATTAACATAGTTAAAAGTAGTTTGAGAATTTAAATAAAATCTATTTTTATTAATATTAAAATTTAAAAATTTATATAATTTATAACATATTTTAATGGCGTATGTGGTTAGAAGGGTATGTGCAAACAAATCGAATTGTATATATATGCATTCAGTTTTATTGAGGGCTATATTGGCAGCTAGGTGGATTTTCAAAAGAAATACAAGGGGAAAAAAGTATATGCTATATATAAAAATACATATAGATCCATGATTCTTAAATTTTGAATCTTCCGTACTGGTAGAGATTTGAAATAAGATTTTTCCATATACATACTTTTTTTAAGGCAATCTAGTATACAGAAAACATAAATTAAAATTTGAAAAAAAAAATTCCACCTTATTTGTTTGGGAATAATAATTATTCCCTCAAATAAATAAAGCCGGGCAGACCCAATATAACTATTTTATAAAAAATTTATAATTTAAATAGATGTATTTGATAATTAAAGTTTAAAATTTTATTATTAATAAATAACAGTTATTATTATTTTAAAATTTTAATCTTAAGATATTTAAATTTTATTAATATTAATTAAATAATAAATCCTTCCAAATACAAATTTTCACTCAAACTTAATATTAATTTTTATTTTATTTCTTTTAAATTCTCTTACCATCGTACTCCTCTATCCCAGCCAACTCTGATTCAGTGGATTAATTTCTCATCTCCAACAACAGAAACTATGCATTTGGCGTCCCTTCTAAAATGATCAAATTATTAAAACCCAAAAACAAATAGAAGACTCTTTGGCCCTACCAAATATTCCCAACTGTCGGAATTAAGGAAGCACAGCATTCCCTCCCCCGCGCAGCCGCCACACACTAGTCAATCACGTGAGCACAAATTTGTGCTGCTATCCACCGTAAAGTTGCCTCAAGATGCGATTCGCGTCACACACCGAGGCAATCGTGCGGCTAACCCGCGTAAGACGAAAAAAATATTTTGCAAAACTGCGGGCCCAACACGCCGTCTTGGCGCAAAATTTTATATAAAAATGCAAAAAAATTAAATCATTACCCATCAGAAGAAACCCACTCGTGGTTATATATACTGGAAAGATACAAATAAGGATTTTGTTTTATAATTATTTAGAATAAAAAAAGCAAAAGAAAGCAAGAATTTGAAAACGGATACCACATTCATATTTAAAAATAATTAAAATAATAGGCAAAATAAAAAATCAGAAATGGAGAGTAACATGGAAGCGGAGGTAGAGATGAATTACTCACCCTCTCCAATCGTGTAAGAAGCCCAGTCTTGAACTGGCGAACTCCACGCCCGCTCGAGCTGGGATCGAGCCGGTGCGCCTTCTCGAAAGCATAGAACCGACCTAGAAACCCCCAGAATACCAATGAGATCGATCGATCAGTTTATCGCTCTACGGAGTTTGTGTTAGGGTTTGGAGAGAAGAGCTAGGGTTACTCACAGAGATAAGCGACGCGAGGACGCTCTTGTTCGATTTCGGCGGCGACGCGAAGGATCGGGGCGATGCTTCCAAGGGTCGGAGGCACAACCTCGTTGTCGAACACCTCCATGGAGAAGGTCGTCATGGCGGCACTAGTCCTGGACGGGCGCCGTGACAGCCCTTGGGGTCCAGACGCCTCCATCGCTTCCCACCCTCAAGTACCTCCTCAAAACCAAAACCCTAGAAACTACCGAAAAGCTTATACAGCCGGGCGGCCTGCAAACACCCAAACAAAGTGATCAAAGCTGCATCGCTGATCGATACCCTAGCTCGATCTTGCAGAGTGGTGGAGAGAGGGAGAGGAATCGAAGGATTTGGGCCCTCGATGGCGATGGAGGTTGTGAGGGTTGGGCGTAGGCGAGAAGAAGGAGAGAGAGTGATGGAGGAGAAGTAGCAGAAGAAACGGAATGGATGGGAGGGTGTCTCGCGAGATGGTGGTTAAACCAGCAGCTCCAATATGATCAGAGTGAACACGTGGCGTAATCTGATTGTCTGATTGTGTGAGGGCCCACAAGATACATGGTAGGGACGGGTCGGACGGTTCGCGGTGGAGCTCATACGGTGTGGCGTTGTTCGCGCGTTGCCAATTAAAATTTAAATAAACTCAAAACTATAAAAAAATAAATATTATGTTTTTAGAATATAAATTTGAATATGAATTTATGGGCCCCACCGTCTTGCCAGCTGGCAGACCGAGTGGTTTTCCCGCGCAAATGCGCACCATAAACCCTAAGTATGACTTGATGGTAAATTTTGAAGTAGAAATGACCAGGGGGTTTCTTTGGATGTTTGTTCTAAATATCTCCCTAATTTCTAAAATTCCCATTTAATTTGTATAGTTTGAAAAACTTACTATTAATTTTTGTCAAAAAATATTTAATTTTTAATTATTTTGGTTTAAAAGTGAGTTATTTAAAATTTATGAAACTATTTTATTCGAAATTATTGGGTCTTCTATGGACTTATTTTTCTAATATGTTTTTGACCGATTGATTTTTTAGCATGAGATAATAAAGAATAGACCACTGCTCTAAGTAAATTAGGTTTTATAAATTTTATATTTGTGAGGATTTCAACTCAAAACCACTGCCACCTTTAATTGACCACATTGTTTATGAGTTATCTTTTTATCAAAAAAATAATTTTGAAATGGATATAGTGGATTTTTTAAAATAATGCAGTCAAAGTAATCAATAAATAAATTTAGCCCATTGATGCAAATGGGCTAAAACGTCCGGCCCAACAAACCAGGACCAAACCATGTTCGCCATGAAATGACTTTTCTAACTCTCTCTTTTTCAATCCAAAATTATGTAACTAATGGTCCGTTTGGTCAAAGAGAATGGGAATAGGGGAAAGGGGATGGGGATAGAAAAAGGAGATTGGGATGAGAATAAAAATAATGTTTGGTTGTAGGAAATGGAGATAGGAATATGAAAGCTGTACGGGAAAATTTTGGTAAAATTATTTTTATACCCTTGATTATTTTAATTAAATAATATATCTTATTTATAAAAGAAATAATTATTAAATGACTCTAATTTCTATAAATAATATTTAAAGGAGTTACTTATGTATTTATTTTTTTAAAATAACATTTTAAATTTATACATATTAATTGACAAATATAATTTAATTATGTTTAATTAAAGTAAACAAATGTCCAAATTTAATTATTTTTAAATCACCAAAATTTTAATAAATGTAATGTTTCAAAAATAAATACAAACCATAATAAGATTTTTTTTAATTTTCTTCATTCAAAATATTATTTAAAAATTAAAAAAAATTAACATGGCTTAAAAGTAAGGGTAAATATGTAAATAACTCACCAAGGCATGCTCAATCCCCCCAAAATGAGGGGGATGAGCATGAAGGGTTTGAGGGGCATACAACCCCCCTCAATCCCTTCCCATGCCCCTTGGTGCATGCCCAAACATGGGCATGCACATGCCACAATGATTGATCCCTAATCCTTGGGGATCAATCCTTGCATCCAAACGGACCTAAAAGTTGTGCTTCATGAGTAAATATGCAGTTACATTGTTAATCTCATTTTATTTATATAATTACTTATATTTTAAAAACATTAATCCACTCTGCAACAATGTAGTTATTTTGGAAATGTTAAAACATAATTTAAATGAGCGAATATCACTTGTTGGGATTAGGCTGAACCAAATTTTTTTTTGAGAAATAAAGATAAAATAATGAAATTATTTGCACTATTTTATATTCGACAATTGTAATAATATTTTATATTTTTACTTGATTACAATGTATATGAAAGTAACATATTTAGTCGCTTTTATTTTTTTTTACAAAGACCCACGAGAAGATTATCAAAGGGCAAACAAGTATGATAATGCACCAGTTATGATGACTTGATCAACTCTTTAGAGATTTATTAACTCGATCACGTGTCATATGAGACGATTGAAGACCACCACATGTACGTCCAAAAGATTTTTAGGAACTAGATTGAGTTAATAAATCCCTTTGCTATGCAACAATGGAGATGAGAGAAATGACATCCTTCCACATAGGACTCAATGAATAATGAATGAACAGTATTGCTACAATATTTTTTTGCAATATTTGTACAATATTACTCATCTAAGATTCAAATTTAAGTTTATCTATTCATCGTTCAAGTAACAGTGTACAATACTGGGCAGTTATTATTTATTTAGCCTACATTATATAAAATTATTTTTATAAATATATATTATTAAATATCTAATATATAATTGGTTTCCATGAGCGTGAATTAATTTCGTTTGATTTTTTCGCTTTGTCTGTATTATTTTTACTTTTCTTCCTTTTTTTCAATGAATTAGGATGGTCTATCTATTTTTTTTTAAATAAAAATTTTATGAGAGACAAATAGTTGCTTAAGATTTATGCGTGATAATAATTAATGGTAGATCTTCAAATTGGGCATGACATTATTCAAGTAACTCATATTTAGGATACTTGATTTAAATTCATAGTATATCATTCATACTTAGGGGTTGTTTGTTTGGATGGATTTGAAAATCCTTGGATTTCAGAAATCCTTTGTTTGTTTCAAAAGATTTCAGAAATCTTGTATTTCTAAATCCCAACAATTAGAGATTTTGGAATTCGGCCAAAATGACCGAATTCCAAAATCCAAGAGTGTGACTCACGTGAGGGATTCAAATAAATTTTATCTTTAAAATTTTTTTAACAGATTTATCTAGTAATATAATATAAAATTGATTTATTGTATTATATTTATTATTTTAATAAATAATTAATATATTATATTTTATTATAATAAATTAAGTATATATTAATTATATTAATTACTCATAATATTTGAAATTTGAATTCATATTTACATAATATATATTAATTATTTATAATATTAGAGTGGGGTAATCTCACCATGAGTGACTATAGCATGTAATCCATCCAATAATACATTCAACCAAACACTTGTTTTGACTCTCTTAAATTTACAAATCCAAGGATTTTCAAATACAAATCCACTGTATGTTCAAGTACATCCAACCAAACATCCCCTTAGACTAAACATTTAGATCACGAGTAAGACTTTCACGGTTAAAAGTAGTCGGATGTATTTAAAATAATATTATTAATAATAATTCCTTTTGTTTGGTAAAATGGAAACCAAATCATCACATCTATGAGCTAATGATGCAGTTTCCTTTTTATTTAATTAATGAATTAATTATTTATTTTATGAGTCTCTTCCTAGCATATAGGTTGTTAATTTTGTTCTCCATTTATTTAGTCAACTAAAAAGTTATCTGCTTTTGTGTTTCTCCTTTTTTTTTTGGCATTTTTTATATTCAGCTTTTTTTTCACCGGAAGGCAATATTTGTTTGGGTTGTTTAATCCAACAACTGATTGATAACTAATTTTCATGTAATAATAATAATAATATAATTTATCAAAAATAAAACTAAAATATATTACTTTATTTTTTAAGTCAATAGAAACGAAAATATACTTCAGAGAGAGCAATATAGTAATCAACTATTTATTTTATGATTGTAATACTTGAAGTTATTTTATTTTGTTAATCTATGATTCGAATTTCATGAGAACGGTAAAATGCTAATAGTTCAACTCCACTCATGTGACTTGTCCATATTTTTTTTAAATAAAACTCAACCAGCGATGTCTCAAATTATATATATATATATATATATGATCAATTTTCTATGGACGTCCATAGATAAAAATTCTATGGATGTCCATCATTAGCCGTTGGATTTAGATCCAACAGTTAACATTGATGAACAGTATTTACTACAGTGAATGTACAGTGGTTACTATTTGAAACAATGATTTATAGTAATCAATGTCGGCCGTTGATCAAGATCCAACGGCTAATGATGGACATTCACAGATTTTTTATCTATGGACGTCCCCAAGATGTATATATATATATATATTAGACATATTAAAATCTCATTTGATGCCTATGGCGTGCTAGTCTTTAGCCTTTGTTATCTATTTTGGTTTTTAGTTTTGTATAATTTTATCCCTCCATAGATAGAAGCATCATCTGTTGTAATTATTATTATTATTATTATTATTATTATAGTTGTATTTTAAGATACGCCAAGATCATTTGTCTTGTTTCTTTCTCAATCTTATAATCATTTAATATTAACTTATATAATATTTTATAACTTTAATAAATACAATTACTGGCAATAAATTCATAAGATTAAAAAACCACCACGAGATTAAAAAACTAGATAAACGTATATACCCTCAATCATTAATATTTATGTATATCTTTTGTTTATGTGTGTTTTATTTTTTTATAATGCTACATGTTACGTTATTTATATTTTTTTTTATCATTTCATTTTAATTATATATTAAAAAAAAATCTAACAATCCATTTTTTATATAGAAATCAAATGTCTTATTACTCCGCTATTACAGCAATGACTCTTCATATATATTTTAAAAATTTCAATTTTAGGATAATTTTGAGTTATTGTTCTATTTTTTTATTTAATAACTCTATATATATATTATGCGCATTTATGAAATGAAAATATGAAAATTAAGTTGGACAAAGAAGGACATGGGGCAGTGTGAGAATGTCTTATGTATTTGTTAGCTTTGCTTTAATTTGCTACTCTGAAAAAGGAAATGGGAAATCCAAACCAAGCTCAATGATTACCATGAAGTGTTTTTTTTTTTTTTTTTTTTTTTATATTGCAATGGACCATTCTTTTCATTTTTAGAGGCCACACATGATCACAAAGCTTCATAAGGATAAGTATCAATGTTGACCAATTTTTCCCTTTAATTTTTTTTCTATTTTTTTTTTTTTCTCTCTTGGACCAAACAAAGACTATGAAAAGGAAGGTTGGGTTAGGTGGCACCACAACTCATCACAATTAAAGTTCATTCATTCAAAGGGACCAAAGGGACCAATCTTCACATTTCTTGCCATCTTCTTCAATTACTAGTTTTTGTTTTCTTTTGTTTTGGATCCACAACATGAAGATTTTTTTTTTCTTAAAAAAAAAAAAAAGATTCTTTTGGTCTTTACCTCAATAAGATTCTTGGATTAATGAGAGTAATAAAAAAAATGATAAATGAATAATAAAATAAAATAAAAGGCACTCAAATTTACATGAAAAATCCAAAAAAAAAAAAAAAAAAAAGAAAACACATTGAAGTTGATTCAAATTTTTAAATTTAATTTTTTTATAATAAAACTCTAAAATATGTTTAGTGACAAACTCTATTTTGCTAGCATGATTTCTCTATTATCATGATATATCCCATTAATTTTTTTTCTAATTTAAAAAAATCACATAAGTAGTAAACTCTAATAATTAAAAATAAATCATGGAATATTTTACTCAAGCAAGTTTATGTATTTATTAAGCTAGTAAATGTTCTTTAGTGTCTTTGGAATAACTAAGGATAAAGTTGAATTTTTATTGCCATATATATATATATATATAATTTGCCTAATACCAGTCAAAGCAAGGTATTTTTCAGTTAAAAATGAAATATTAATTACTTTCCACCAAACAAGGTAAACCAATCAAATCAAGTCTTATCTTGAGGGAAGTAACCTATTCAAATTATATGAATCATCTCATTTTGGATAATTCTCAATGGTGATTTTCTTTTTTTTCTTTTTTTTTTTACCAATCCAATTACTTTTGAAGGTAAATAAATAACACAAACATGGAATGAATTTGAAATATATATATATATATATATATAAACAGAAATTTGAAAAAAAATTCACTAGTTATGGAAATATAAGGTAGAATTTTTCTTTTCCTTAAAAATTACTCTTTTTTTAACCATTAAAATGGGAAAAAAAATAAGGCATGTGGTGGAGACCACAAACATCACAATCACTCTTTGTTTCTCTTTTGTGGGTTGGGTTTGAAGACAAGATGGACACATAAACATGGTTTAGCTATTTAAATAAAAAGTTAAAATGCCCAACTAACAACTAATCCAATTGCCAACTTGGATGATTTTGATGGATGGTGCCTTGTGCTCCATCCTCCCTCATGTCCATCCATTTCATTCATTCATGTTTGTCTCCTTTTTTTTTTTTTAACTTTTTTTTAAAATTTTTTTTTTATAATCATTGTTATAATATTTTTAATATTGTAATTTTTAATTGACATGGTTGCTGCGGTTAAAATTATTTTTAGTTTTTTCAGATTTTCTTTTCGTATTTCTCAGAGGAAAATAATGATTTATTTTTAAAATAATTATACTAAAAAAATATATATATAATTTGAATTTTTTAATGATGTTTTTAAAAGTACGATAAGAGATCAATTAGTTGGACTTAAACTCAGGATTTTTAAATTTTCATACCAACTCTTTTTGGGTAAATGCCATCGGATAATCAATAATTTGGCTTTAATGACTTTCTAACAATCAACCCTTTTTATTAAAATAAAATAAAAAAGAAATTTTAATTAACAACCATTAAAAATTTCCAAAATTATGTTTTCTAAATTTACTCAGAATACTGCCATTCCTAGATTCCAGGAATGTGTATGCAAAAACTAACATGTGAAATTACCATAAAAGGTTCAAAATAGAAAAAAAGGTTAATTTTGAATTATTAAAGGGCGTACGTGAAAAATGTATAAAAGAAGAAAAAAACAAAAGTAAAGCACGTGCACGGCATGTGACAGTGTTGTGATAGTGGGAGGACAAATCTTCCAACAAGACTCCAAGACAACCATCCGGTGGCGCCGTCACAGTGGCAAATTCGTCAATAACAAACATTATAAGGGCTTTTAGGTAAAGTGACAGCAGTCAGAAAAGGACAAAAGACAGTCCGCTGGCGCAACGAGGACCGTTCCCTGAGCCCATGAAGAATGTCTGACTCTTTGACCCTTCTTCCAGATCTACCCTCCTTCCTTTGACCTTATCTTCACCATTCATTCTTGCCTCGAGATCCGTGTCATTGCTTTATTTAAAAAAATGAATTTTTAATCCAGTTATATACTTATATATATATATATATATATCTTAATTTTCTGTATATATCTTAACTGTTTTATTTTTATATTAATCAATATTTTAAAATTTTGAATTTGTTATTGTTTATTCATATTAATATTTTTATCATAAATATGATGATAAAAACAAAATAAGTGGGATTATCCAAACATGGTCAATATTAGTTTATTAATATTGTTTTTTTTAACCTTTTTTATTGTATTGTGAGTAATTAATTTATTATTTTTGTAAATCATGAGAAAACAATAGAATGAATACAAAGGAGATTGATATGATGGAATACATTCACTGAACTAAAGACAAAATCTATGGTTTATGCCAACCTAAATAACATGTCTTTTTCACCTAGTTTTATTTTTGTGAAAAAAAGTCATAAAAATAAAATTTGACAAAATTTTATTTTTTGGTTAGAAAATCTGAAAAATCCAAAATTTTAGAAAGTAATTTTTTGATTATTTTAGAATATAATTAAGAGTTAAAAACGGAGCTTCTGACTTGGTTTTACATTACCACATGGGAAAAAAAGGAAAGATAAATCTATAACTAAATAAGCTTAAAATAGACAAAAAAAAAAACAAATTTATCTCAAATTTTAAAGTTTCCAATTTAGTTATTCTTTCTATGAATCTCCATGAAATTTAAAGGAAATAAACCCAAATAAAGAGCACATTAAAAGAAGTGAAAGCTCTCTCTCTCTCACTTCCTATTTCCCTTCTACCATATTCACATATACATAACCATAAATACATCCATATATATTTTTTTATATATTTTTAAATAAATTCCAGTGATCAATGATTTTTTAATTTATTAACATCGGATTTGCAAACCCTTATTAAAAAAAATAGTAAAAAATAAAATTATAAAATCATGTAAATTAAAGTTTTTACAAGGATATATATGCAAATTTCTTAAAAACTCATTTATATTTCATAAAAATTATAAATTCATCCCAATTTATCCCTTCTCCCCAAATGATAAAAATCTCCATCCATATATATATATATTTTTCTAAATATTAATTATTTATTTTAAATAATTAGTTATTTGTTTTTAAAAGAGCTAAATAAAGAACTCATTAAAAGAAGTGAAAGATATCCATCTCTCTCTTATGTCCTGTGCTGTTGGTGCTTGTGCCGTTCCAAACGGATCCATTTCCTTAATTAATTCCCTCTCCCTCTCTTCTCTCAGGCATTTCAACAAACACCTATCATGCAAGCCCACGCTCATGGGATCTAGGCGAAGGAGGACGACAACAGGGAGACCAGCACACGCTGCGGGAGACCACGACCGAGATCGCCGACGGTGATGGGGAACGTCACCTCGTCGGTGGCTGCCCGCTTTGCCTTCTTCCCGCCTGAACCGCCGACGTATGAGGTGTTCCGAGAGGGCGGGGAGGATGGACGGCTTTGCTTGTCGGGGCTTGGGGTTGATAGGAACGTTGACGTGCATCTTGTGGAGACGCGCGCCGGGAATCGGGTTGTTGCTACCTTTTGGCGGCATCCTACTGCGCGGTTCACCCTCTTGTACTCGCATGGTAACGCTGCTGATCTTGGACAGATGCTTGATCTGTTTCTCGAGCTTAGAGCCCACCTCCGCGTGAACATTATGAGGTTTGATTTCGGTTTATTCCTATTTTTTTAACGGGTTTTCTGGATTTTCTTTTTTTTTTTTTTGGTTTTGGGTCTTCTGTTTGTTTGGGATTTTCATGTGTATCTATTTGGCATATTCTGTTTCTGCAACGCTTTTCGGATATTTGTGAAGAAAATTAGTTTTTTATATAAAGTTTGTTGTGGTTTTGGTTCTTTAGAATTCAAGTTTCAATGGGATTAGAATATGGAAATGAGACAGTTTTATCACTTGGTTGTGTTTCTTGTGTTGAAGTTTTTATTCATAATCCAGTTTTTGGGAGGCCAAAAGAAAAAAAAAAAATAGAAATCATGTTTTTCTAGTTTTAACTTTGATGATTTATTGGTCGATTTACTCTTTGCTTTGTGGTCTCTTCTGCTTCTTTAGTTTGCTCTCATTTGGTGTTCCTTTTTTTTTCTTGAGAAATTTGCCATGTTCCTCTTCTGCTTTTTCATTATTGAGCCTGGTTTTATTTGGATTTGATGTGATTTTTTTTTTTTGGATTAGTGATGGACATAAAAAACAAAAATTGAAAATTTACCATCTCTGTGGTTTTCTTATTTGTCTTGCATGCAGTGTCCTTTTCTCCTTCTCCTTAATTTTCATTGGTGCTCTTATTTTATTTGCATCTTTTTTAGGTGTTCTAAAGTTGGACAGAATGAAGGTAGTAGGAGATTTGGTGTGATTGATCATTTTTGTATATATTTTTCTCTAAAATGTTAGTGCACCTGCAAGGCATGTTTTTTTTAGAATTATGGCTTAGTTGTTGTTGTTGTTGTTGCTTGTTATTGTTATTCTTTTTCTACCCACCTTTTTGTTAAAATTGATTACATAGTTCTGGTATGCTGGCTTTGGATTTAGCTTATGGTCTTTTGTCTGCAGAGTTGGTGTTGGTTGATGGTTTTCTGTTGTCTGATCTAATTTATATGCACAATTAATTAACAGTATTATGGAAATGGGATGACGCTTGATGTTTCTTGTTTAAAAACTTAATTAATGGTCTTTTGTCTGCAAATTTTGACATTCTCGTTTGGCTATTCACCACCCACCAAGTTATTTTCTCTTTATTTATGCTTCATGTGAATGTACCGAGTTCTTCCTTGATGGCACTCCTAGTTAATGAGGAGAAACCAAGACTTGGTGCTTTGAGTATATATTCAATTGCACGCAAGGTTATGAGTTTAGCTAACTATTGTGGAGTAATCAGTACTGAAAAAGGGCCATTTTGCAAATAAATTTATGGTGTGGTTACTAAGTGCCATTTATAGAGTTGTGGGTTAGTCGACAAACTGCTCTAGTTGGTAAAATTGCCACTTTTCCTGTTATTATCTTGTTTTGGTTGGTCAATTGATCGTTTGTGTTTTTTTTCTGTTCAATATGGAATCTTGTTATTTTAAAAGGGAAAGCATTTGCTTATACTTCATGTTTGGTTTTGTAAACTTTGTTCTGTTTGTTTTGAGTGGGGCAGTGGTGTGAATACTAAATCTTATCATGTGCTTCCTGTGCTTGCTAGTTTTCTTATTTCTGTTTGGTTCAGTGGATTTTCTTTGTTAAAGCTTATGCTTTTATTTTATTTTTATCAACTTTTTCTTCACTGTTATTTTCGTCGTTAAAACTGTTTAGCTAACTATTGTTCTGTTTGTTTTTAAGAGTGGGTAGTGGTGCGTACTAAACAGTTAATGCGTGTATTTGATTTGTTCTTGTTAGCTTTCTTGTTTCTATTCTATTGATGGGATTTCCTTTCTGAAACACATAATTTGTTTTTCTTGTTAGCAATTTTTGCTTCGATGTCATGTTTAGTCTGTATGTAATGTCATAATGACTGAAATGTAAATTCTAACTCTTTTTTGCAGTTATGACTATTCCGGCTATGGAGCCTCGACAGGCAAGGTAAACATCTCTTTGTGATTATCTTACTCACAAGATACATTTGTAGACATCACTTGTTTGGAAATAATATTTAGTACTACAATGCTACTGTCAGAAAAGATTGAACTATATTAGATAAAATCTTAAAATTGTATTGAAGTATTTTGACTTGCCTCTTCTATTAAAATATAACCTCCTGTTTCCATATAAATATCTCTACCTGTTGGAGCTGTCTATTATACTGACAAAATCATTGATTTGATAAATTTAGTATATTTTGCTATCAAATGTTGAAAATTGTTTCAGTCGCTGGCAGCTTGACCTTTTTCTGTGATCTATGCAGACTTCTTCCCTACGCCTGTAAACTATTTCATAATGCAACGTCTAACCAGAATATTTTTTTTTCATTCTTCTATCTCGAAGCCATCTGAATTCAACACATACTACGACATCGAAGCTGTGTATGATTGCTTGAAGAGCGAGTACGGCATAAAACAGGAGGACTTGATTTTGTATGGCCAATCTGTTGGCAGTGGACCGACACTACACTTAGCAGCTCGTTTGCAGAAACTCAGAGGCGTCGTTCTTCATAGTGCAATTCTCTCGGGCATTCGGGTCTTGTATCCAGTGAAGATGACATTTTGGTTTGATATCTTCAAAGTAAGTTTTGTTTAATGATATCATGCTATAGTTTTCATTTATTTCCTCGAATGTTTGTACTGTTAAGTTATTGATGTATTCTGAAAATACCGATTTTTTGCAGAACATAGACAAGATACGACAAGTCAGCTGCCACGTCCTCGTTATTCATGTGAGTTCTTTTTTCTTCGTTTATCTTTTGGGTGTTAGGCCCTGAACTTACTTTTGCATTTTTAATATTTTTCTCCTTATTTTGTGAACATTTTAATTGTGTTCGGTCGTATGCAAGCAGAAAACCCTAATTCTTCGATTATGATTCTACCATCACATTCTATATAATTCTTGGTACCAATTTGAGTTGATAATCAATCATACATCGATGATCATGTAATCAGTTATCTTCCGAACTTTTGGAAATATTTGCTACTCTTTTTTCTTGTTTGCTTACATCTTTGACGGAAATGTTTAAGTCTTAATCAAGCGATTATACATGCAGGGAACTGCAGACGATATTGTCGACTTTTCTCATGGAAAGCGTCTATGGGAACTATCAAATGAAAAATACGATCCGTTATGGATAAAAGGCGGAGGGCATTGCAACTTAGAGACATATCCAGAATACATAAAACACCTTCGAAAGTTCATCGTTTCGATGGAAAAACTCTCGCTTGTGAAATCAAGGAAGCAGAACAATCCACCAACTTCTACTATAACTGAAGTAAAGCACAACAAATGCTTGAGATTTGGAAAGAGATGACTGATTCCTTTGATCAAAATGGTTGTATTTTCTATTATTTTTAATACAAAATTACGATGAAAATCTGAATTGGAACATTATAACACCAATAAGAAAAAATATTATACATCAAAATACAAAAATTATAAAGCGAAAACATGTCATAAGAAAAAATTTTCTTTTTCACGATTTGTCATGCGTAACATATTCACTAGCTGTCACCTTATTAAAATATATTTATATTAAGATTAACTAATTTTAAAACATAAAATATAAGGTCATATAGCCATGTTCTAGACACATAACATAAGGGTCATAATGTTTTCTTTTTTCAAATCATAAAGACTAAAGTGCATTAAACTAAATTGAAATAAAACGTTATTAATTAAAAAAAGCCAACGAGATGCTTGGGGGAAAAAACCAAAATGTACAAATGTATATATAAATATATATAATATATCTACATATAACAACAACAAACCGATACCTGTATATATATATGTTCAATATTGATATTCCTTTTCATAAAATCAAATTTCTTCCTGATAATAAGCTGCTTAATGTAATAAACAATTGGGTAATAGACATCATCAAACTGTGCCAAATTTTCGATCTTACCTAAAAATTCAGCATGAAAATTTACAAATTGTGAAGCGAGGAAAGAGAAAATTTGTCCAATTATGTATGTGTTTCTCATAGAATAATTTAGTTTTTCAGTCAATCGTCGACAAGCAAGTGCAATACGTACCTATTTTCTATTCTCCTCGCCAGCCTAGTTGGCGAGCCCGCCGTTCCCATAGAGCAGTGATCTTCTTCTCCTTCGTCAGCAATGCCTCTGATCTTTCTCTGGCCTCCTCACAAGTCTCTGTGGCAACATTGCATTTCTCAGCCTCAATCTGGTACTGAGCCGCTAGTCTTTTCGCTTCGACAAGTGTGGCATTCATGTGATGTGAATGTTCCTCTGCAACGGCCTCTTGTAATTTTAGTTCCTCGGTGAGCAAATCCACAAACTGCTTCTCCATTTCCTGGTTGAGCTCAGGATCATTTTTCCCACAATCTGTTTAAGTAGAAACAATATCAACATTGCACGTAAAAAACTTCAGCATAACAATTAAACTGCACATAAGGAAACAACAATGTTCCCGCCTGCCGGTAGTATACAATTATGATTCTGAATCATAGTTATTTAAGAGTAATATATGATCTGAAGTCATTTGAATTATAGTCAAGCACCTTCAAATTATTATTCTTGTAACCACACAACACTAACAACATATACCTAAAGTAATCAGATTGATGATGTCTTAAATTTCAATTCGATTTCTTATCAACTCAATTTTTCTCAAACTGGAAAGTTCAATTTCATTTTTTCGTGTATTCTTTATTTTCTCACAGAACTCCAGAGATGATTGCTAATTCTCACCCATAATCGATAGCTAATTCTTCGACTAACAGATTAAATCCATCTGAACATGGGAAAGAAGATTGAAATGGATACAACATAAGACTTGCTTGATGCCAATCAAACAAGACGAGGACAAACAAGCAGACAAAATGAGAGAAGTGTTTTTTGACAAATTCCACATATTACAAAATCCAAAACAACCTGATAGGAAACAATATAATCCTACTGACCATACATACGCATTCCATGGAATTTTACATCGCATAAAAAATAATCCTTGCCAACAGCACTAAACCATAATTATTGGATCTCCTTTTCACCAGTCGTTTTATATCCAATCCCTTTCATTTCAACCATTTCATTTTTTATCGGATTGCCCTATCAAGCTACCAGAAATGATTTTGGGCTCCAGAAGGATTGCCAATAAAAATGGCAACAATTTTATATGCATTCAGCTTGTAATTCTATTGGAGGAAGCAATGCACAAATAAGATGGCAAATTAACAGAAGCAGAAGATAATTAACAGACTCAAGAACTTTTCTGATTTCACAATTAAATATTCTCGCCAAGGATTTAAGTTTCTTGTGTGACACAATTAGGAGGCCAGATAATACCAACAAATGGTTCAAGCAAGATATGTCAGCACTTCCAGTTTCAAGATTGACCCTTAACATTGCAATAAGACCCTTTATCATTGTTGGACAACAAGGCAGAGTGGAAGATGATTCCTCCCGATCATACCCTTTCCTCATGAACAGTTGCATAGGTCTTATAGCAATATTTTTTGAAGAGTTCACCACTTACAAAGCCTTCATTTCACCCCGAAATTCTAAGTTACCACAATCAATGACATTGCCAATTTAATAAGTTACTTTCAGTTCTATAACAGGAAGTTGCATTACAAGTGGCCAAATTAATGTCCCTTGTCCCTCTATGGCTGAGTTAGGAAAACACAAAGATTTCACAGCAGAAAAGATCATAGTATGATTGGGGGAAAAATTTTACTCACATCAAACAAAAGCCTAAATTACAATTAAATCCAAAATAATATGTAACAAGAGTAATCTTAACAGCCGAATATAAGTATCCATTATGATAGTTGACAATAGCTGATCTGTAGAAAGCATAAATCTAAGTAGATCGCACCAGAATGAAATTAATTTGTGACATAGTATGCATAAGACTAGAGTCCCAAAAATCTATGACAAAATAATAAGGTTTGAAAACAGATACATTTCTAATATTCCCCAATTATTTGGAGTATTTTGCTCAACATAAAACATGGAAGTTAGGCATCCTATAATATAGTTGAACCTTTGATGAACAGACTTTCGGGATGTTAATCGACTCGACACTACATCAAGGAAGTTGTATTCAGGCATTGATTTCTCACAAATGTGAGGTGCTTGTTGGTGATGAGAAAACAAGATAGGATAGGAAGTTATCTATAGATGTCCCTCCTCATGGCACAAATGTATCCCACAATTACATTTATGTTACTTAAATATCTGATAACAACTATGATTCTGGCAGCATATCCAAAACCTCTAATGATTAAACCAGATAGATTTACAGTTCAGTTGTCCTTTTCCACTAGTTCATAACACAGGATCTTAAGAAGAAACTAATGTCTGTCTAGAGGCTCATAGAAGTATTTTTAACGTAGACACTCTGCACCAAATGAAATGCAAAATGCACAAGGTGCCAAAAACATGGAGGTCATGCACCATATACAAATACCGGTCATAGATACTAGTCAATAAATATGAAAAACTAAACCAAATATAAACATTTATATGTGAGGGATGATCCCTGCATCTAATTTGTTCAATAATGAGACAAGCTTGCAATCATTTCCATCTAAAGAAAATCTCTCAACTTATTCAAAACAAGGAGTTGTATGCATTGGGATGAGTACAGAGCGCAAACCTGAAACAGAAAGGTTGACTAATCCTGCAAATGGAAAATGCAAATAAAGTTAATATTAGTTAAAAAAATCAATTGATCAAAAGAATATGAAGTTCAAGACAAAACATACAGATGAAAGTATTATATCTGGAGAAAGAAATCGCCATGCATGTTTTACTTTATAGCAGGCGATATGACAACATCAAGTAGTATTCAGAAAATGGCATTAAAAAAATTAATGAGAATGCTTGCGAACCTCAGAATGAAAAAGATAAAAGCAAGGAGTTCCGGTTAAAAGAATTAAATCCTATGGCATTTAATTAGACAGAAAGACATTGCAAAAGTAAAATACAAAATCAACAGAACAAAATAGGCATCCTAAAGCTATAAAAGCTTAGATTTCGATGGAAGGCATAACTTCTTGACTGCATAAGTTCCTTTACTACCACCTCCATGGGACTGAATATCCCATTAGCCACCACACTACGACAAGGTCAACCGAAGAATGGTTTCCCCGTGGCATCTAAATTAATAAAGAATATTATTTGTACTTTGTAATAAGCTTTGATGCCATGAATATGCATTTTGCTTGTGGTGCTCTCACTGACCCTATCAGGCTGTATTGAATGATAATCAAAACACACATCTCTACCAGTTTAGGCAAAAACCTGTAAAACACAATCAAAAACCTTCAATACTAACCCAAGCACGGGGATCTAGAAAAACAATTCCATTAAATAAAAATCAAATACAAAAAGGGAAACATTCAGAGCAATTGCAATTCTGAATATACTGGATAGGGATCCACGTTCATATAAAAAAATCACATCAACAAGCATCACCACCATCATCTCAAGCCGTCGTTGCTGAAAAGATCACAGCTTTCTTGCGTAATTTTAAAATTCAACCAGCATAGAACACAAACTCCCCAAATAGCATCAAAAGCGACTAGATCTAAAATCACAACAAGCGAATCAAACGCAAGCCACAAAAATCGAGAAATATCGAAAAAGAACCCTGAATTCAGAGCTACAAGAACAGCGCAAACCAGCAAGGGCGTGAATCAAAGAGGCGGAAACAGAAGCACAAGAGAGAAGGGAAGGATCCGACTCACCGGGGGCGATGTTGTGGAGGGACAAGGGAGGGGGGCAGTCACAGACGCAAGGAGGGCAGGATGAGCGCGAGGAGGCGAGGGCCTTGTTGAAGCGCCAGTAGAGGGCGGGCGCGGAGACGCAGAGGGCTGAGGCAACGGCACAGAGCACGAGGCAGCAGCGCACGCAGGCCTGGGAACGCCGAGACGAGCTCGACATCCTCGTCTTCTCTCTGAATCTGTCTTCTTGTAGGAAGGAGCTCTCTCACTCGGTGTTCGTCGAAATTTCCAGTATAAAAATGGCACCTTTTGTTTTCTTTGTGCCCGTTGGCTGCACTCTCTTCACACTATGCTCGTCTCACAGATCCCTTTTTATAAAATATATTAAATTAAATGTTATAAAAAATAAGAAAGAAAATAAACATAAATACACACATGAGAGTGGAAAACAAGTGAAAGATCTCTCGCTCTCTATTTCCCTCATCATCATCATCATCATCATCATCATCATCATCTATATATAATTTTTTTGAGAGTTAATGAGAATATAAATTAATAGTTTATTGGATATATAGGAAATACTATATAAAATTGATAATATTAATTTTTAAGATTACTTATATTTTTAAAATAAAAAATCTTAATAAATAAAATATTTGATAAATTAATAATCTCACCATAATAATATCTTTTTTAGTTTATCAACGTGGTAAATTGATAATTTCACTACATAAGATGCTAGTCTTATCTAAAATTAATAACCTCAATATTATAAAATTGTAGAATACTATAACCATCCAAATTTGTCAACAACGGGTCGACATTTTGCCATGTTGGTAGTGCATGTGATGTGGATGCTATGCGCTGACCTCTCGCTCTTGGAGGAGAAATATCTTTTTTTGGATTAATATGAAAAATGACGGTGACAGTTTAGTAAGGTGAAGAAAGGAGAAGAAGTGGGTTAAAACTTTGTGATATAGTTGCTATGTGCTGAAAAAGATTATGAATTTGACATCTTCTCCAAGCAAGTGAACCCAATGCCATGTTAGATTCTTAGTGTTAAGTTCGGCAAACATGTCAACAATTTATGAATGGAAAATCCTTAGATACCTACTAGCTAAAACCGAATTGAAGTATTTGAAAAAATACAAATTGAAATTTTATGCTCAAATTATACTTATAATCATAGTACAGTACCCACCTAAAAAATATTATCCCAATTTATCTATTCTCAGCGTGAGTCTTCATTGAACTTTTAATTGATTTATTTGTTAATTAATTATTCTAAATAGTATTTATTTCAAAAGAGCTAAATAAAGAACACAAGAAAAAAAAAAAAAAGATACGTCCGACAAATTTGAATATTTTAAGAGTTGTATATGTAAAAAGCCAATATCTATTTGTTTATAATTTTATATATAGCACTGTAATCCACCTTTGTCACACCCTGACAGTCAGGCACGGGACAATGACTACATTTATCCAAGTGAGATGAACAACACCTCCCCTAATTAACGCAAGGCTGACAAAAAAACCTAAACAAACCTGTATTAGATTACAGCTAGGAAAAAAACTAGAAAGAATACAATAGATATTTACATACAACAAAACAAATGCAAGTACACAATGTGATATACAACTCAAATATACAACCAGTGGATCCAATTTTTATAAGGTTGGTTAGTACACAATATGCTCCAAAAGATGCAGAGACCTAACTTAAAACAACACATGTAAGCAGCTGCCTAGCACATGGAAAGACTGTATACACTACTAAACCTGAGGGGCGAAAGAGAAGAGTGATGAGTAATGCTTTTACTCAGTGAGTGAATAAGTCATATAATTCGAAGATAATCAAAATGAAACCAATGAGTAGAATTATAGTTATAGCAATAATAACCAAATGCACATTTAGGTTAAAATAAAGTAGAGTCATGATTAAAGTCAAAAGCAAATTAGGAAAAAATAATAAAAAATACATATATAATATATCACTCATAAATTATTCTTTTGAAAACTCATAAACTAGCCTCAAAGAATATTCACCCGCCAAGATTAGTTTTAAATGTAACAAAATCAATTAAATTGCCCTCCTTGGCGTTGCCCTCTGAGAGTCTCGTGTGGTGACTAAAAGTGTCTCAATTAATGTTTATCCCATTCACGCTTTTTACACGTCTCCTAATATGGGTAAAGTAATGGTCAACCACGTTGCATCTTCAGGCCAGCCGTGGGGACCTCCACTGCAGTAAATCGCACAAAACATATCACCATTAAATCACATGAAAGCTTTTTCACAATATTGACATAACATAACACAATATTTTCTCTTTATAAGGGATACCACATTTTCAAAAGTACAACATTTCCTTTAACAGAGAAGAATAAGTTCCAAAAAAAAAAGTAAGGATCAAACAAACATGAGTTATTTAATCTCAAAAGTAGAATTATATACCCAAGCCATGTACAAGTGTAAATACTCATATTAATTATCATTTAAATTATGTGTTTCGTCAACACAAATTCACTTATAATGAAGCCCAAAACAAGGTCAAGCTTCCTCCAAAGCCTTGCCTTTGCGCGGAGGCTCTCCCCCTATAAATGCGAAAACATCCCAAACACATAACATAAGAACAAACTACAATAATGGAAAACGATCACAACAAATGAAATGAATCAAATTAGATGCCGAAAACGAAGAATTTCTGCCTGCCCATAAGATGGAAGAATGACTGCTCGAAAAGTCCTAACTTTAAAGATTTCAAAACAACATGCACCAACACGTGATTGCTATAGTAGCATAGACAAACTCTCATATCTACAGTAATTCCAGGTTGAGCTACACAGAGTTAAAACTCTACAAATCTCATTAGAATACATTTCTCATCTACTAAGGGTTTCAAGCAAAACAATAAAATTATAAAGGGATGTATGACAACTCCTAGAACATCCAAAGCTCAAAGTTTTAAGCCAAAAAAATCCAATCAAAGGAGACATTCACAACTCTCCAAATAAACAAGAATAAGATAGAATGAAGAATAAGATAAACTCTACTCAAAACAAAGACTCAATAACCTTAACCTTCATACAAGGAATGACACTTAAAAAAAAAAACTTAAAGAATCATTACATGCTAAAGAACATAAACAAGATAATCAACACACAAACTTGCAAATCCACTTACTCTCAACAACTTCAATTAGAGAAGCTTGGCTATTAATTTCCAAAGAAGTCAAAAAAGATTGAGAATTTGATGAAAACTTTAAGAAGAGAGGAACAACCAAGAGTTGGAGAAAAGAATGCTCCGAAGTCCGGCCAAAGAAGAAGTTGAAGTTAAAAAAGATAAAATTTGAGGCAAAAAAACCATTCTACCCTCGACTTTTTAAACAAATCACCACAATGCCACTACACAAATAAAAGGAATAAATGCCATTTCACTTTCAAGAAAAAAACAAAGCAAAAAAAAAAAACCTATCACCCCAAAATAAACAAAAAAAAAAAAAACATGAAAGCAAATAGAAAACAAGATATCACAACCTTCTTCTTCTTATCCTCATTTTGTTTATTTCTAATATTAACCATGAAATTAAATATTATTGTTTTTTAGCAATCCAAAATAAAAAAACAATTTCCAAGTTGAAATTATTGCAAAATGTAAAAGAGGTAGGACCAGTGACTAATGTCACACCCGGTATGTTGTCTCATAAGTCAGTGAGGTCAAACATGACATTTTCATGGGTAGAATACCCTAATTGGTCATTTTATTTGTCACAATCTGCCCTTTTAATCCATTTACTTTAATTTGGCACCGATTAGTCTCTCTGCTGTCAATTTGAGGCAAATTAAGTCCAAATGCTAACCGACGTTAGGTTGTCCGTCTGAGTTTGCTGATGTGGCTTTATAATGGATTTGTAGAATACCCTAATTGGTCCTTTTATGTGTCACAATCTACCCTAATTGGTCCCTTTATTTGTCACAATATGCCCGTTTAGTCCCTTTACTTTAATTTGGCCCCGATTAGTCCCTCCATTATGAAACCACGTTAGCAAACTCAGACGGACAAACTAACGTCGGTCAGTTGTTGGACTTGATTTGTCTCAAATTAACAGTAGAGGGACGAATCGGGGCCAAATTAAAGTAAAAGGACTAAAAGGACAGATTGTGACAAATAAAGGGACTAATTAGGGTATTCTACCCATTTTCATGTCAAGTGAAGAAAATCATTGATGATAAGTGGGATAACTATTAGTGGGTAAGTGTTACTAATATTTATTATAAATTTTCATATCAAAATAATCATAGTTTTTTATTTATTGAGTATTTATAAATACTTTCTAATCTTGTATTTATAAAAATACACTAAAAATATTGTATTAAATATCATTATATCCCTAAGTTATTCATTAAAAGGCTATTTGGTTAACTGTAAGTAGCTGTGATATAAGTGGTTTCATATGTAATTGGCGGTTTGGTTTGATGTAAAAGCTCAACTTACATGTAAGTAGATTTACATCTCACTCAAATTCCAAAAATTCTTGATGTATTATTTAAGATTATGAATCAATATGAAAGAAATACTATTAACAGAATAGGACGAAATTTTGGAATTTGAAGCATTAAAAATACAAAAATTAAAAAAAGATTATGATAAAATAACCAAAGTCTCTCATTTCTGATAATTTTATTAGTTAAATATAATTATAAAGAAATTTAATAAATTAAATTATCATTAAAATTAACAATAAAAATATTTTTAACTAATAAAATTTAAAAAATATTAAATTTAAAAATATTGAATATTTTTATCATGAAAATACTTTAAACTGTGTTTGATTGCCCTTTTTTTCCTGAAAAAATTTTTCACGGGTCATTTTCCAGCTAAATAGGCTGTTTGTTTGCTAAAATTTTTCATGAAAAATTTTTTCACAAACTCTATCATGTGACTCTATTTTCCCTCAAATTAGTGAAAAAATTTTCCTACCTCCACAATGGGAAAAGTTTACATGAAAAATGTAAGGGGTTATGTGAAAAAAAAACAATTAAACAACAAAATAAGAATTTTTCATAGAAAAGTTTTTATTTTCTAGCTAGAAAATAATGCCAATTAAGTGACTATTTTTCATTTTCCATGGAAAAATATTCAATGGAAAAATTTTCTTTTCCACAAATTTTACATGTTGCCAATCAAACACAACCTAAATAGATAGTTAATTTTTATGAAAAGTATTAAATAATTAGAACTAGTACTAACATGATTAGTAGTATTAACATGTTTACAAAATAGTTATTTATGTTTTATTTAATTTAATATTGTATTTTAAAATACCAATTCTTATTTAATTTATATAAAAAAATATTTTAATAACATATACTTAAATTACATTACATTTTTTAAATTTAATAAATCATCACTTAATTAATTAAAAATTTAAATTAGTATTAATCGTAAATAATGAGAGTTAATATTATTAATAGTTTTTAGGGATAAAATTTAAGCATATTATATAATTAAAAACTTTTATAAATAATATTAAATAATTAGTGTTTACAATATGTGATAGGTAATTTTACCATTTCACTTATATGGTAATCGCAGCCCCTAAAAATTTGTGTCACATGTCCTTTTTTTTTCTCTTCTCTATAAAATAATGGGGCTTTTTACAGGTGTACCCCTGAATAATTTTGAAATTGTATATTTACCACTAAATAAAAAGTAATTGCATACATACCATGAAAAATACATATAATTATGTATATACCCTGGGTTCAAATTAGTTGAAAAATCATCCGTATATAAAATGACCATTATACCTTTTGCATACACCATTGAAAAATGTTTTTATTATAAAATGATCATTTATGAATACATTTAGTAAAGTTATAGAAGCTTATTTTAGATGTTTTATATATCTTAATTAAGATTATAACTATAATTAATAAAATTAATTAATTTATATTAACAAAATCTAATGGTAGGGACATATCTGTAATTATTTATATTTGTTAGGGGTATATACATTATTATGTTTTTTCTGAAAATAAATATACAATTATATAATTTTTGAGGGTATATATTCAATTTTCTCAAAACAATGGAAACGAGCCCGTCACACAGCCTTGCTCCTCTTTAAATACGAAGCTAATGATGTTATTGATCTTCGCCCATTTGTGAGCGAGGGTTCTGGAAAGACGAGACGCGGAGAGTGAGAGAGCGCTGGGGAAAAGGGTTGGTAGTTCCAAAGTTCTGCCCTCTTCTCCTTCGCCGCTGCTCTCGCTTTTCATCTCTTCAAGCTCTCTGTGATTCCTCCTCATCTCATGGTGCCGCGCCTTCTCTTTCTCTTCCCATTCCCATTTCCATTCCCATTCTTATTGCTGCTGCTGGTGCTTCTTCTTCTCTTTCTCTTGGCTCGCTTTGGAGGCAATGACGATGCCCTAATCACCTTCGAACGCGATCGCAGCGTGTGAAGGTATGTGATGTCTTCATCGCTGATCGTTGATTGATTTCTCTTCTTTGCTGCTCCTTCCTTCTCTCTCTGTAGCGATGGTGTGGCGGCTTGGATGGCCTGCTACTTAGCAGGCAACCGCTGCTCCCATTCTTCCAGAGGGAGGCGGTGGTGCGGGAGAAGAGGAGGGGTCTTGGTGGTATCATAGATTAATGGCGAATCCGAGCCTCTTCTGTCATTCCATAAGGTTCGTGGGGTTCGGCTGGTTCAGAGCTGAGCCCTAATTATTTCTCTGCTAGTACTAGTATTATTACTACTACTACTAGCAGTACCACTGCTAATGATGATACTGATGATGCTTATGATGAACATTATTAATTGCAATGCTGCGCTCCTTTGTCCACTTGGCTATGATGATTTGCCCTAGAAGAGCTTCAAGATTGAGTGGCGTGGCAGTGGCAGCGAGCGCTACAGCCCTTGATTCAGTTTTTTTTTAACTGTGATAACAAGTCCAAATCTGAGCCTCCTCCTTGCTCTCTCTCTCTCAACCATTGGTTGGGTTTGAGGACCCCCATCATGGTTCACGGCGGCTTCTCCTTCTCTCTTTTCCTATCTCGAATAGACTCGCGTTCCAATCGAAGGTGTGATTTTTTTTCTTTAATTCTTCCCCAATTCCTCTAATAAGTTTTTCATCTTCTTTGCTATCCATTGATGAGTAGATGTTTGCGAGTAATCAATTTAAGGGGTTCACCTCGATCCTCATTTTTTGTTTTAGGGTTTCGATTTGTTTCATTGATTCATTTGATTGTATATCTGAAGGTCATATTTTCATGAATTTAGTCACTAGTCTCTGAAAAGACGAGATGTGGAGAGTGAGAGAGCGCTGGGAAAAAGGGTTGGTAGTTTGAAAGTTCTGCCCTCTTCTCCTCCGCCGCTGCTCTCGCTTCTCTCTTCTCTTGAAGCTCTCGGTGAACCCTCCTCATCTCATGGCGCCACCCTCTTCTCTTTCCCTTTCCATTCCCATTGCTTCTGCTGCTGCTTCTCTTTCTCTTGGCTCAATTTGGAGGTGATGACGATGCCCTAATCACCTTCGAATGCAATCACAACGTGTGAAGGTGTGTGATGTCTTCATCGTTGATTGTTGATTGATTTCCCTTCTTTGCTGCTCCTTCTCTCTCTGTAGCGATGGTGTAGCGGCTTGGATGGCCTGCTACTTAGCAGGCAACTGCTGCTCCTGTTCTTCGAGAGGCAGGTGGTGGTGTGGGAGAAGGTCTTGGTGGTATCATAGATTGATGGCAAATCCGAGCCTCTTCTGTCATTCTATAATGTTGGTCGGGTTCGGCTGGTTCAGAGCTGAGCCCTAATTATTTCTCTGCTAGTACTAGTATTATTACTACTACTACTACCAGTACTACTGCTTATGAAAATACTGATGATGCTGATGATGAGCATTATTAATGGCAATGCTGCGCTCCGTTGTTCACTTGGCTATGATGATTTGCCCTAGAAGAGCGTCAAGATCGAGTGGCGTGGCAGCGAGCGCTGCAGCCCTTGACTCAGTTTTTTTTACTCTGATAACAAGGCCAAATCTGAGCCTCCTTGCTCTCTCTCTCTCAACCATTTGTTGGGTTTGAGGTTGGGAGGGGTTTGAATCCTCGACCTTTGAACCCTCTCTGTTACTGCTACTACCATGATGGTGGTGATTTGTAAATAGCTAGCTATATGACCATCGAGAGAGAGAGAGAGAGAGAGAGAGAGAGAGAGAGAGAGAGAGAGAGAGAGAGGAGAGTGAAGCTGCCGTGATCTCGCGTTCCAATCGAAGGTGTGATTTTTTTTTCTTTAATTCTTCCCCAATTCCTCTAATACGTTTTTCATCTTCTTTGCTATCCATTGATGAGTAGATGTTTGTGAGTAATCAATTTAAGGGTTTCACCTCGATCCTCATTTTTTGTTTTAGGGTTTTGATTTGTTTCATTTATCCATTTGATTGTATATCTGAAGGTCATATTTTCATGAATTTAGTCACTAGTTGCTGTTAATTTGATGACTCAATTCCCCTTTTCTTCCGTATTGACAAAACATAAGAAATTTTGATCCTCATATTTTCATGATTTTTCTTTTTTTGTTGTAGATCCCGTGTGTTTTCATACCGACTTTTCTTTTTAATTATATTTCTCAAAGAATTTCTCATAGACGCATGCTACTGTCATTCTATTATGTTCTACATCTACTATGGATTTTCTTGCTATATATGAGGTAACTAGTTGTGATTGTGTTTATGATTAGAATGGTAAGTGTATGTGTTTCAGGGTTAGCAGAGGGAGATGATATATGAAGGTAAAAAGAAAATTTTACAAATTTAAAGATATTTGGTATAAAATATATAGTTTTCATATTTGAAATTTTAATATTTATTTTGTTTTATGTAGATGAATTATTACCAAGTTGAGCTCCTCATGGATTGGAAGATAATTGATCTCTATGAAGATGATGATGATGATGAATGGTCATTTGGAAAGAAAAAGCTATGCTTTGATTGTCTATTTTGTGTTGAATTTGTTTATTTTGTGTTGCTATGAATGTCTATTTTAATTTCTACGTGGTATTTTAATTTTATTTTAAATATTTTTAAATAGGGTCACGGCTGGGCGGGTATCCTGCGGGTATCTGATTCCCCGTCGGGTTCGGGTCTGGGGGTGGGGTAGCGGGTGCGGGTGCGGGTATGGCAAAACCCGCACCCATTGCCATCCCTATCAATGAGGCTGTGATGATTTGCCCAATTGGCCTTACAAGAGTCAAAATCAAGTGGCGTGGTAGCTACTGCTGCAGCCCTTGATTTTGTGTTTATCTTTGATAGAAAGGGTTGCATCTGAGCCTCTTGTTTCTTGTTTCTTTTGAATACGATGAAGCAAAAGAATAGAGGCAGTATTGTCAACAACAAAAACAAGAACAACAACTAGAATAATGATAATAATAATCCTAACGAGGTCAGAATTAGATCAGGCCAGAAGAGGGCTTGCTTATCTGCAAGCCCTATAAACTTTATCTAGTTTATGACTTTCTGAGGTAGTGATGATTTGTCCTCGAGTTTCATGTTTAAAATGGCGTGGCATCCCTGGTGACCTGCAAATCAACAGGCCACCACTGCACCCATCTTTGATTCTGGTTTTTGAATTGTGTTTGATTAAAAGGACTGAATCTGAACCTCTTTCTAGTCCCTGTCAGAAGGAACTGAGAACAATCAAGCCGAGGAAGGTATCGATTGATGACAAATGAAATTATAGGGGAATTGAATAGCAATCCCCTCCTCGATTAGAGCTTGAGGATTTGAGGAGGCTTGTCAATGTGGCTCACAAAGTAAAACAATAATAATAAGAAGAAGAGACAGGTTTAAGGGTTTGCGCATTAACTCCTTTATTGACTGTGGCTGTTTTTTTTTTGACAAATGGGCGCTCCCCCCTTCACTCTATTTATGGGAAGTCAAGGGTAGTCAATGGTGGGTACATACGTGGAGTTTATCCCTATGCACACCTGCACCCTTTGTGTGGGGTTTGGGTTTCGATCTCAGGCCCTTTGTAAAATGAACACCCTATGCGAGAGACCCGTTGTCACTGGGCCAAGAGGCCGTTGGTTGGAATAAGCATCTTGGGTGTGTCGGTGTTTGCTAGGGTGTTCCATCCATGAATACAAACTGACCCACAACTTTTCTGAAATAGCTGTTGGGAAAAAGTCCTCCCAATCTGAAAAAAGCACATTTGTCGTTAGCTTATCCAAATGAGGCCTATATATTGATGTACGAAACCTTGCTTTGATTGAGTGCTTTATAACAATGGATGTGGCTGGTTGTGGTCCTGTGGCAAATTTGAGCGAGTCATATGGCTCACCTTCACCCCTTTTTATGAGTTTTATAGAGTTGTATATGCAAGTGGAAATTTTATTGGGTATGCCCGTATGTGTGTGTGTGTGTGTGTGTATGCTTACTGGTTTTTCGCTTTTCACCCCTGAAAAATAGTGAAATTATCAAATGCCCCCTCAGTTTGCGGAAATATGAAAAACCCAAATTTGGAATGGAGATGGATGGTGAGGCAGCATGAATGGTTGGCTAGACTTTGCTAGCTACCAGCTGCAGCCATTATCATCTTTCTAATAGCAGGGTGAAACTGAGCCTCTTTGCAGTTTTTGGTATGAGTTCTGCATGCATCTATTAAGTAATGGATATGAAAAGTTTGAAACTGCATCTATCATTTAAGGAGGCAACAATATGTAGTACTTAGATTTAGTTACTTGATTATCTTTTTCTTCCTTTAGTTTCCTCCTCCACAGGAGTATGCGGTTTCATGGGCATGCCAGTGTGTTTTGGCATTGTGTTTTCTGGATTGTATCACCATGAAACACCCCATAGGGCGGCTGCAAGAGTTTTGCTATTGAAACAGCAAACAAGTTTGCCATCTTCTTCTAGATTGCGGTTGGAGGTGGGATCAATTGAAGTGGTAATATTTGTATAGAACAAAATGATGAATTGCCAGAATTTGTTATGGTAAGTTTTATGTTGGATTTATTAATGATGCTGTGGTAATGGCTTTGTTCTGTGATCTGACATTCATGCCAACCAGGAGGATTTGTGGCTGAGCACAGGTTTTGGCTGTTGTTTTAACACGAGAACTTTCAGTCAACCCTAAAGGAAATCTCAAGTTTGGTACACTTCTATACTCGGTTTCTTGTAATTCTTACCAACTGTGAAGCATCATGTTTTGTCTAGCCTTACTATTTTTAGAACCCAAAGTATTTGAAAGTCATCTTCCTAGATTGTTAGGCATTTAGTATCGTCTCATGGATAATTTTCCTTGCATAAGAAGAACCATTGAAATGTCTCTTTTGTTGTGGCATTCAAGTGAAAATTGTGCATGAAGAAAATTATCAACCTGTTTGCTTCTATCATTTACTGGTTCTTTGTGGTGTTGTTTAGGGATTTGTGGTAGAAGTGGATAGTTCATTGATCATGCCTGGTCCAAGAACTGCATGTTTTTATGATTTTGTTGTGCTGATATTATAACAAACTTGCAGATAACACATTCAGTCATGTAATCAACCATTCCCTGAATATTTCTCTTGGAGCTATCTGTTTTTGACTATGTAGTGGTCCATCTGTAGTATGAAATATGGGGCTTAATTTTAATATTATTACAAAATCTTGGTGTCTCGCTTTTGATTTTCAGACAAACTCACTGCTGTTTAACATACGTGGGAGATCAAGTGACATTTTATTGTATTGACCATGTGAGATTGTGCTTGAACATGTGATTGGTCAATAACATCAATGAGCGATACAAGCTCAAATTAGGGCTCACATAACTTATTTCATAATGTTTTTATTTTTCTTAGGGCACTTTTATGCTGCAAATGGCAGCTTGTGCTTCAGACTCTCTCATGTTTGCAGAATATTACCAAATTTTGGATATGTTAATTTTGATGCCTGGGTTTGGGTATACCTGTACTTTGTCATGTGGATCTATATTTCGATCATTGATGGTAAGTGCCGTTGATGAACGCTGTTTTATCTCTTGATTAATAGTGTGTTTTCGTTTTTATAATAAAACCATTAACTGGTAATGATTTATATGCTCAGTTATTTGTATATAAATTATAGACTGCGAACTTGCACTGTTGCTCATTTGTAAATTTTGTTGACTGCTGGAACAGTTTCCTGTGTTTGTTTTCATTGTCCTCTCTTGCTTCGTGTTGTCTTTTTATCTAGTCTCTTTGAATATAAAAAAAAGTCTCTTATTGTTTTTTTTTGTCAAGAAGAACGAAACCCTTAATGGGCCTGTTAAACTAAGACAGAAGCGCGTGCACACGCCTTGACTGCGGCCTGTGGGGTCCGCGCACACGTGGGCGCTGGGACCATCCACGTTCGTGCTCACAACTCTCGATATATACCCTCATCCCAAGGATTCGAACTCTCGTCACTTGCGAACCGTCCTCATAGGGGACACAAGTGCCAATTGACCCAAAGACCGTTGACAAAAAAAAAAAGTCATTGTTGAAAAGGGTGCTTGCTTGGCCTGTGTTGACACTGACGGTATTACAATGCAAAACCTATTAAATTTTATAATTGGTTAAAATCCAAATTGTAGATATAAAATGTCAATTCTTATTATAGCCGTATTGCCGAAGTGAAAACCGAAGTGAGGAAGTGGTTATTTAAAAAACCCTCTACTTTGTTGTTTGATTTGAAGAAAATTTTGGCCGATGTGAAATGTGGGTATCTCACTATTCATTTGTATATTTTTTTGGTGTGAATATTTTATTATATATTTTTTATAATTTGATTTTTTATCTTTTATTTTATATTTGTTTTTCTATCTTTTATATTTTCTTTTTATCTTTTATTGTTAATTTTTTATGTTTTATTTTTTATTTAAATTTTATTGTGCTTTTATTTTGTTATAATAAAATTAGGATGTTAATTTTAAAATATGCTTTACATTAAATATAATAAATTTTAAAATAATTTATTGATGACGCATTTTTTTATTTTGATTTCTTCTAATCAAATAAAAAAGAGATTTATGATTTAACATTTCTCCGAATGAAATACATGAAATTAAAGATTTGTAAATAAAAATTTCACTTTAAACCAGTTTTAAAATTTTTATTATATCAATGGACCGCGTCTGAATCAAGCACAAAAAAAAATTAAAAAACATTGTCTGCTTGGAAAAAAACCTAATAAGTTATAAAAAAAATGCTGTCATTCACCCATACTCATGCGACATTAAATCTTTTTTTTTTACTTGTTGTTTATGACTTTTTTTTACCATTAATAAATGTTTTCTTATAGTAAAAGTACCAAAACAAGTACCTCTTTAAATACGAAGCTAATGGTGTTAGTGATCTTCGCCCATTTGTGAGCGAGGACTCTTATAAAAGACGAGACGCGGAGAGTGAGAGAGCGCTGGGAAAGGGGTTGGTAGTTCCATAGTTCTGCCCTCTTCCCCCCTTCGCCGCTGCTCTAGCTTTTCATCTCTTCAAGCTCTCTGTGATTCCTCCTCATCTCATGGTGCCGCGCCTTCTCTTTCTCTTCCCATTCCCATTTCCATTCCCATTCTTATTGCTGCTGCTGGTGCTTCTGCTTCTCTTTCTCTTGGCTCGCTTTGGAGGCAATGACGATGCCCTAATCACCTTCGAACGCGATCGCAGCGTGTGAAGGTATGTGATGTCTTCATCGCTGATCGTTGATTGATTTCTCTTCTTTGCTGCTCCTTCCTTCTCTCTCTGTAGCGATGGTGTGGCGGCTTGGATGGCCTGCTACTTAGCAGGCAACCGCTGCTCCCATTCTTCCAGAGGGAGGCGGTGGTGCGGGAGAAGAGGAGGGGTCTTGGTGGTATCATAGATTAATGGCGAATCCGAGCCTCTTCTGTCATTCCATAAGGTTCGTGGGGTTCGGCTGGTTCAGAGCTGAGCCCTAATTATTATTACTACTACTACTACTACTACTAATGATGATACTGATGATGCTGATGATGAACATTATTAATTGCAATGCTGCGCTCCTTTGTCCACTTGGCTATGATGATTTGCCCTAGAAGAGCTTCAAGATTGAGTGGCGTGGCAGCTACCGCTGCAGCCCTTGACTCAGTTTTTTTAACTCTGATAACAAGGCCAAATCTGAGCCTCCTCCTTGCTCTCTCTCTCTCTCTCTCAACCATTGGTTGGGTTTGAACCCTTGACGTTTGAACCCTCTCTGTTACTGTTACTACCATGATGGTGATGATGATGATGTTGGCGATGATGATGATTTGCCCAAGAAGAGCCTCAAGATCAAGTGGCGTGGCAGCTGCTGCTGCAGCCCTTGATTCAGTGCTTATCTCTAGAACAAGGCCAGATCCGAATCACTTGCCTCTTGGTTCCTTTGAAAATGATGAAGGAAAAGACAAGAAGGCAATGCTATCAAAATAAATAAATAAATAAATAAAGCCATCCAATGTCCAAACTTCAATTATCTGTGTCACTGTGTGTGTGGTCTGTGATGTGTTTGTCCATGGCTGGAAGCAGTTCCTTGCTTGCTATGAACCGTAAGAGTGAGATTTCTAGTTCTCTCTGATGCTTTATTTTCTTGCATTTTTTAGTTATTGTTTTTGTTTTGAAAGGTGTGAAGACCACATTAGGAGGATGGTAATTCTTTCCCTCGCTAAGTGAGGTTGATCATGAAGAGTCCCAGGATCAGATGGCAGAGTGGCTTTGGTAGTTATTGGTGTAGCCATTCATTGATTCTGCATTCTCTTTGATAAAAAAGGTTAGATCAATGATCCTTTTCCTTTGAGGAAATTAACAATGACTGATATTATCTAATTTCTTAAGAAAGCATAAGGTTCAGTTTATCCTGTTTTTTATTGATTTGTGGTCTCTTGATTCTATTCTTTGTTTTTAGACGCAATGATGATTCACCCTTGAAGTCCTGTGTTCAAATGGCATGACAACTTTGTTGTGGTATTTAATAATCTCCCATCAGAAAATTTGGTACGTATCAATATGAGTATATAAGTCTATGTCTCTCATGCTGTCAGCTTAAGCTATTGTGTTGAGTTGGGTCTCATATATATTTGGCTGAACTGAGTTCTGTGGGTTTTGGCCTTGGCTATGCATCTTAGAAACCAAAATTTACGTTGTGCTTGGGTCGTAGAAACAAGAATTGAGAAAGAAATGGTGGGGCTGATCGCAACAGCAGCCATATTTGGTCCTTATTTTGTGTTAACATGATGAAAAGGGTGGGTCTGGGGCTTGGCTTTCTTATGTGTAGTGCATGTAAGTGTGGCAAATAAGTGATGTGTATGGATTAGTGGAAAGTAGGCAAATAACTCCAAAAATTTTGATGCTACTTTTTTTTTTTAAATAACCTATATAATTGAAATCTTCCCATAAATATTTGAAGGAGCGAACTTTTTTTACTTGTGTTATACCTACTGGTTTCTTAGGCTAAGTGCGAAGAGATAAAATTTTTTTACATGTACATGTGCACGTAATTGTCATATGTCTAGCATTGATCCCTTTCTTTTACATGTTCCTTTCTCTTCCTTGTGCAATGGTGGTGAATCATCTTGTATGGCTGTGTACATTCTATTATTTGTTTTTTGAGAGGCAGTGATGATTTGCCCCTAAGATTTGTGTTTGATGTCCAAGTGTCATGGAACCTGTATTATAGGAACTAATAGTCTCGCATCGGTTAAATTGGTAATTATGGATATTGCTATTTAAGTTGGGTCTCCCCACCATAGTCTGATTGGGCTTCTTTGGGATGTTTGGACCTGTACTATTGTTTCTTTAATAAGAATGTGGCTGCTCCACTTTGACTTGGTCATAAATCAAACCCTTGATAATGAAATTAAAATGAAGGGTGTATTTGGACCATGGTAAAATAAAGTATATGAATTGGAAAATAAATGGAAAATAAATGGCGTGGCTTATTATTGCGGCAGTCATTATTGTTTCTTGCTAGATGTTAATGTGATGTAAAGGGCTGATTGGAGCCTCTATTTCCATCCAAGGGTAGTGTCAGGGCTCCAAATTTACAAACGAAGTTTTTTTTTCTTTTGTGTTTTTTGACAAATGTGACAAACGCATATACAATCATGGGTGTGTGCACATGGCTAATGTGTTTTTTGTGTGTTTTGACAAATGTGGTACGTTGACTGGGTTGCAAACTCACACCCACAGCCGGGGACCCTTGGCACCCTAGTGTTCAGTGTGTTTTGAACCCAAGCAATGAAAGCCCTGCAAACCAAGCCTTATGCAATGGGATTAATACCCTTGGGCTAAAGGCCCTTTGGTAAAAAATAGTTTCTTTCACCAATTCTGCCATATGGAAATGTTTTCTATAATTCTATTGGTTCCCATGTATATTGGCTTTGTGTATGCGTGGAACACTACTGGTGCCACACTGCAAATGTGTGTGTGTAACAATGGTGTGGCAGATTGTTATGGTCTGCAGCGATTTGTTGTAGGTCTGCCAATGGACTATCACCTTCCCCTCCTGTGCAAAGTCATTTGACTCACCATCATCACGCTTTATGAGTTCTGTATGGGTATATATGCAATTATGGCACTTTAATCTGTAGGGATGAGGCTTTGAATGTTCTGCTCTCTCATATCTTAAACTTGGTGATTCCCATTCTTCACCTTCGAAGGGAGATGCCCTTGCTTGCCTCTTAGAAAACAAAATTAAGCACGAGAATTGGAAAACAACTGGTGGCGCTGGTCACTACAGAAGCACCTTTTTTTCTTGTTCATCATTAATGAGATGGAAAGGGTAGATCTGAGCCTGTCTTTGCTTCTTTGAAGAACAAGAACGAAATCAATATTGTTTTTTGAGTGATGGAATTATAGAGAAATAAAGAAAGGGGTTATTTGCATATATCTATCTTCCTAAAACCTGCCATTTTTGCATCTGAATTGCCAAAATATTCTGTTATCATGATGTCTCCTCTTCAAGTGAATCGGTTTTCAGGCGGTTTGGAGGTCTATTCAAATGATCTGAGCTTGAGTGAGCTAGTCACTCTCAATGTCACATTCAATCAAAGTTTGCCCTATTTTTTCTTGGAGGTAATGATGATTCATCTTTAAGTTTGCAAGGATTAAAATGGCGGGGCAACTTGGTGTGTTGCAAATCTACAGGGCACCACTGCAGCCATCTTTGATTCTTTTTTCTGAATTATGTTTGATAAAAAAGGAGGATTGAATCTGAACCTCTCTAATTTTGCGGAGAAGTTGAATATACAGGAGAGAGTTGCCATTCTTCTAGTGTGAAGGTGGTCTGTGTGTGTGTGTTTATATATATGTGTGTATAAATGTATATGTTTGTGTGACATCTCCATTCTTGAATTGTCTTCTTTGTTCCTTATTATCTCTTTGTAGCAATGGTGAACCAGTTTGGATGGCCTTTTTCTGTTCTTTTGGAGATAATTGGGGCCAAAGAGGAATCTTGGTGGAATGATGGATTAATGGTGCTCACATGCACCTCATTTGCAGCCTTATCTTCTCTGCTTTGGTGGTGGTGGTGGTGAGGCTTAGTTCTCTTGCGATGGCATTGCTGTTGGCCATGTCTGAATGATACCCAAACCCGACCCGACCCGACCCCAGTTTGATGGGGAAAACCAGGTTTGACCGGGTTTTGGGCCGGGTTCGGGTAATACCCGATTAATATAAAGCGGGTGCGGGTGTGGGTATGGGAATCTTGATACCCGACCCAGACCCAAACCCGACCCAAAATTTAATTAAAAGGATACATTTACATAAATGTCCCTAGTGTTTATTTATCTTTTATCTAAACTCTATCAAATAAGAAGCAAGAATTGTGGTGAATTCGGGGGGGCGATTTGTAAATAGCTAGCTATATGACCATCATCGAGATAGGAAAAGAGAGGGAGAGAGAGGGAGAAGCTGCTGTGATCTCGCGTTCCAATCAAAGGGGTGATTGTTTTTTTTTAATTCTTCCGTAATTCGGGGGAGGGAGAAGGGGGCAATGCTGTGCTCCTTTGTTCAATTGGCTATGATGATTTGCCTTAGAAGAGCTTTAAGATTGAGTGGCGTGGCAGCTACCGCTGCAGCCCTTGATTTAGTTTTTTTAACTCTGATAACAAGGCCAAATCTGAGCCGCCTCCTTGCTCTCTCTCTCTCTCTACCATTGGTTGGGTTTGAGGACCCCCATCATGGTTTATATCGGCTTCTCCCTCTCTCTTTTCCTATCTCGAGTAGACTCGCGTTCTAATTGAAGGTGTGATTTTTTTCTTTAATTCTTCTCAATTCCTCTAATAAGTTTTTCATCTTCTTTGCTATCCATTGATGAGTAGATGTTTGCGAGTAATCAATTTAAGGGTTTCACCTCGATCCTCATTTTTTGTTTTAGGGTTTTGATTTGTTTCATTGATTCATTTGCTTGTATATCTGAAAGTCATATTTCATGAATTTAGTCACTAGTCTCTGAAATGATGAGACTCGGAGAGTGAGAGAGTGCTGGGGAAAATGGTTGGTAGCGCTCTCTCACTCTCTCCATCTTCTCCTCCGCCGCTGATCGCGCTTCTTTTTTCTCTTGAAGCTCTCTATGAATCCTCCTCATCTCATGGCTCCACGCTCTTCTCTTTCCCTTTCCATTCCCATTGCTGCTGCTGCTGCTGTTTTTCTTTCTCTTGTCTTGATTTAAAGGTGATGATGATGCCCTAATCACCTTCGAATGCGATCGCAGCGTGTGAAGGTGTGTGATGTCTTCATCGTTGATCGTTGATTGATTTCCCTTCTCTGTTGCTTCCTCTTTCTCCCTCTGTGGCGATGGTGTAGCGGCTTGGATGGCCTGCTACTTAGCAGGCAACCGCTGCTCCCGTTCTCCAAGAGGGATTAGGTGATCATGATGAAGATGATCAAGATGATGCATATTAATGGCAATGCTGTGCTTTTGTGTTTGGCTGTGATGATTTGCCCTAGAAAATCCTCGAGATTGAGTGGTGTGGCAACTAATGCTGCAACCCTTGATATAGTGTTCGTCTCTGTTAGAATAGGTCAGATTTGAGCCTCTTCTCTCTTGATTCCTGTGAAAACAATGATGGAAGAGAAAAGAAAGCAATGTTGTCAAAAATAAATAAATAAACCCATCCAAATTCCACACTTAACTAACAAAGAGCCTCTTTGCCTATTTGGTAAAAAAAAAGAATTCCACGCTGCAATTATGTGTGTGGCTTGTGATTTGTTTGTCCCATGGCTGGAGACAGCTTCTTGGTTGCGACGAATTGTGAGAATGGGATTTCAAGTCCTCTGTCATTATTTTCTTGCGCAGTTTCCTAATTGCTCTTGTTTTGAGAGGTGGCGAATATTGTGCCTGAAGAGTCTCAGGATCAAATGGCGAGGCGGCTGTGGTGGTTATTGCTGCGGCCATTGATTGATTCTGCATTCTCTTTGATAAACATGTCATATCAATATTCCTTTTCCTTAGAGAAGATTAATAGTTAACCTCTGAGATTACTTAATTTCATTTGAAAGCATGGGGTTCAGTTTACCCTGCTTTTTCTTGATTTTTGGTCTCTCAATTCTATTTTATGATTTGGAAAGGCAGTGATGATTCACCCGTGTTTAGGTATTTAATAATCCCCCGTCAGTTAATGTGGTATGTATCAATATGAATATATAAGTCTAGGTTTCTCAGTCTTGCCGGTTTATGCTCTTGTATTGAGTTGGTTCTAATATACATTTGGTGGAACTGGTTTTTGTTTGTTTTGGCCTTCCTATGCACCTTAGAAGCCCAAATATAGGTTGTGTTTTGGATTGTGGAAACAAGAATTGAAGAAGAAATGGTGGGGCTGTTCACTGCAGCAACCATGTTTTGTTCTTATTTGTATTGATATGATGAAAATGGTTGATCTGAGCCTCCACTTTCTTCTGTGTATGCCCTGTAAGTGTTGCAAATAAGTGATGCGGTTGGATTGTTGGTAAACTAGACAAAATAATGAAGGGTGTTATTTCATAAACCTTCACCCAATGTGCAATAGTGTCAATTTTCAGATAGTCTTTCTGAAATCTGCCATTTTTTCTTTTGACTTGCAAAAATCTTGTGTGTTTCCTATTCTAATGAGTCAGTTTTCAGGCGTTTATGAGGTTTATTCGGATGATCTAAGTTTAAGTGAGCTACCCATTACATTCATTCAATATTTGTCCTTTTTTTCTTGGAGGTGGTGATGATTCATCTTTAAATTCGTAAGGATTAAATGGCGGGGCAGCTTGGTGTGTCGCAAATCTATAGGCCATGACTGCAGCCATCTTTGATTCTTGTTTTTGAGTCACTTCCTTCACTTTAAAGAAGTGGCACTTCCCCTACTTAGCGCGTGTTTGGTCGAAAATTCAGACCGAAATGACTACAGTGGGAGCTGATGTGACACTTCCACTTGTTTGGTTCACCAAAGTAGAAGTCAAAGTGGAGAAGTGGGCACTTCCAAAACCTCTTACTTCACTCTTTGATTTCGGGAATTGTTTTTCCGAAGTGGAACTTTGGCATCCCACTCCACCCATTTTGTATATTTTATAAATTTTTTATTATTTTTTTCTAATTTATTTAATTTTTTATTTTTATTATTTATTGTTTTATTTGTTCTATTTTTTTAATTTTTACAACAAGATTAAGATTTTAATTTAAAAAAAATTTAATTTACATCAAATATAATAAATAATTTATTTATAAATTCTATTTTCGCCTTTTCACTCTTAACAAAAATAAAAAAATAATCCATAATTTAACACTTCCCTTAACCAAACACATGGAACTAAAGACTTCCAAATGAAAATTTCACTTCAATTGAAGTCATATTTTCAGACTTTTATTATTTGAACCACTTCCGAACCAAACACACCCTTACACCGAAATGAACGGCCCCTTGTTACATTCATTCAATATTTGCCCTTTTTTCCTCGGAGGTGGTGATGATTCATCTTTAAATTCGTAAGGATTAAATGGCGGGGCAGCTTGGTGTGTTGCAAATCTACAAGCCATGACTGCAGCCATCTTTGATTCTTGTTTCCGAGTCAATTCCACCACTTCAGGGAAGTGGCATTTCCCCCACTTACACCGAAATGAACGGCCCCTCAATGTTACATTCATTCAATATTTGGCCTTTTTTTCTTGGAGGTGGTGATGATTCATCTTTAAATTCATAAGGATTAAATGGCGGGGCAGCTTGGTGTGTTGCAAATCTACAGGCCATGATTGCACCCATCTTTGATTCTTGTTTCCGAGTCACTTCCACCACTTCAGGGATGTGTCATTTCCCCCACTTCCTGACTTTCCCCCACTTACACCGAAATGAACGGCCCCTCAATGTTACATTCATTCAATATTTGGCCTCTTTTTTCTTGGAGGTGGTGATGATTCATCTTTAAATTCGTAAGGATTAAATGGCGGGGCAGCTTGGTGTGTTGCAAATCTACAGGCCATGACTGCAGCCATCTTGTTTCTGAGTTATGAGAGAGAGAGAGAGAGAGAGAGAGAAAAGGGGGGGTGGTAGTCTCATACTTCTTCCCCTTTCTTTCTCTCTCTCTCTCCTCTCCAAGACCTATGATTCTTTATCAACTTGTAGTGCTATACTGCTTTCTCCTTGTCATGCTTCCACTGCTTTTCTCCCACTTGTCAAGGGAAAGAGTTGCCATCCATCTGATGTGAAGGTGACCTCCCTCTGTATCTGTGGGTGTATGTGTGTGTGTGTGTGTGTGTGTGTAAATGTATATGTTTGTATGAGATCTCCATCCTCGAATCGTCTTCTTTGTTCCTTTCTTATCTCTTTGTAGCAATGGTGAACCAGTTTGGATGGCCTGCTTCTCTGCAGGAAACCACTGCTTCTGTTCTTTTGGAGATAATTGGGCCCAAAGAAGAGGGATCTTGATGGTATGATGGATTGATGGTGCTCACATGCACCTCGTTTGCAGCCTTATCTTCTCTGCTTCTTGTTGTTGTGGTTGTTGTGGTGAGGCTTAGTTCTCTTTCGATGGCAATGTTGCTAGCCATGTCTCAATGAGGCTGTGATGATTTGCCCAATTGGCCTTTGCAAGAGTCATAATCAAGTGGCTTGGCAGCTACTGCTGCAGCCCTTGATTTAGTGTTCGTCTCTGATAGAAAGGGTTACATCTGAGCCTCTTGTTTCTTGTTTCTTTTGAACACAATGAAGTAAAAGAATATAGGCAACATTGTCCACAGCAAGAAAGCAGCACTAGCAACAACAACAACAACAACAACAATAATAATAATAATAATAATAACAATCCAAATGAGGTCAGAATTAGATTTGGAGTCAGAAGAGGGTTTGCTCGCCTGCAAGCCCTTTAAAGTTTCCCTTGTTTATGACTTCCTTTTTCTGAGGTAATGATGATTTGTCCTCAAGTTTCAGGTTTAAAATGGCGTGGCAGCTTGGTGACCTGCAAATATATAGGGCACCACTGCAGCCATCTTTGAGTCTGTTTTTTGAATTGTGTTTGATAAAAAGGACCCAATCTGAACCTCTTTCTAGTCCCTCTCAGAAGGAACTGATGGCTATTGATTGATAACAAATGAAATTATAAGGGAACTGAATAGCACTCCCCTCCCTAATTCAAGGTTGAGGGTTTGAGGAGGCTTGTTTCTATCCCTCACAAACGAAACAATGAGAAGGAGAAGAAGAAGAAGAAGAAGAAAGGAAGGGAAACTGTTTTCTTTTATCTGTTTGAATGAATGAATAAAGATTGGATTACATCAACACCAAAGCCTGCTAAAAAAATCACTCGTTATAAGTGCTTTATAACAAAAAGGCACTTCATTAGTTCATCCAAACTAGGCTTATTTAAATTGGTAAACCAAACCCTGCTCTGATTGGTTGTGATCCTGCAGCCATTTTCAGCTGAGTCATTTGTCTCACCTTTGTCTCTCATTATCAGTTTAAATAAGCCTAGTTTATTGGGTGTATATATCTATATATGCAAGTAAACCATTTTATTGGCGTGCATAGTCACATGTAAAAGAATCATGCATGATTATAATTCTGTCTCAGGTGAAAATAGCAATTCAAGGCTGGTACATGCATCCATTTGCATGCATGTTATTGTTCCAAAATTGACTTTGGTGTTCCTTCATCTTCTTTCTTGTCTCCATTCATGTGGCTCAAAGAGGCTGTGATGATTTCCCCTGAAACCAACTTGTGCTTGGATTGAAGGAAAAGAGAAAGTCCACAGCATTTTATGTTGCAGCCCTGAAAAATAGTTAAATTACCAAATGGTCCCTCAGTTTGCAGAAGTATGAAAAACCTGAAATTGGAATGGAGATGGATGGCAAGGCAACATGGAAGGCTGGGTAGACTTGTCTGGCTACAATCTGCAGCCATTATCATCTTCCTCATAGCAGGGTGAAACTGAGCCTCTTTTCATTTTCTGGTATGATTTATGCATTCACCTCATAAGTAGCGGATACGAAAAGCTCGAATCTGCATCTATCATTTTAGGAGGCAACAATACTGTAATTCTGGGATTTAGTTACCTGATTATGTTACTCTTCTTTTAGTTTTCTCGTCCACAGGAGTATGCTGTTTCATTGGCATGTCAGTGTGTTTTGGCATTGTACATTGTGCTTTCTGCATTGTGTTGCCATGAAACACCGCACAGGAGAGTGGGGTATGGGGGGTACGGTTCCAAAAGTGGTGCGATCAATCAAAGTGGTGATATTTGTAAAGAGCAAAATGATGACATGGCTTGTGATGACAGACATCGTAAGTTTTGTATTGGATTTATTTCTGATGTTATGGCAATAAATTTCTTTTGTGGTTGGACCTTCAGGCCAACCAGGAGGATCCGTTGGTGAGCACAGGTTTTGAATGCTATTTCAACACTAGAGAACGTTGAGTCAAGCATAAAGAAAATGGCAAAGAATTGTGTTTGGTAAAACGGACTGAGTCTGAACCTCTCTCTACTCCCTCAGAGGGAGCTGATGGCGATCAAAGCTAAGGAAGGTGTGTACAATTGATGAGAAATGGAATTATAAGGGAGCTGAATAGCACTCCCCTCCCTAATTGTAGGTTGACGGTTTGAGGACGCTTGTCTATATCCCTCACAAAAGAAACAATGAGAAGGAGAAGAGAAGGATGGGGAACTGTTTTCGTGGTTGAATGAAGGAATTAAGATGTATCTTCAAATGAATGAATAAAGATTGGACTACATCAACAACAAATGCTGCTGAAAAAAAGAATCACTTATATATGTGCTTTCCAACATAGAGCACTTCATTTGCTTATCCAAACTAGGGCTACATATATTGATAACCTATACCCTGCTTCGATCGAGTGCTTTATAACAATGCATGTGGCAGGTTGTGATCCAGCAGCCATTTTGAGGTGAGTCATTTGTCTCACATTTGCCTTTCATTATGAGTTTTATAGGGGTATTTTTGCAGATGGAAATTTTATTGGGTATATATGTATATATACATGCAAGTAAACCATATTAGTGGCTTGTGTAATCACATATGTGAAAGCGTTATGCATGTTTATAATTTTGCCTCAAGTGAACATAGCAATTCAAGGGTGGTACATGCATTCCTTTTGCATCCATGCCATTGTTCCAAACATGACTTTGGTGATCTTCATCTTCTTCTTTCTTGTCTCCATTCATGTGTCTGAAAAGGCTGTGTGATGATTTTCCATGGAACCAACTTGCGCTTGGATTGAAAGAAAAGAGCAAGTCTGGCTTTTTTACTTTACACACCTGAAAATAGTGAAATTACCAAACGACCCGTCAGTTTGCAGATATATGAAAATCCTGAAATTGGAATGGAGATGGAAGGTGTGGCAACATGGAACACTGGCTAGACTCTGCTGGCCACCATCTGCAGCCATTGTCATCTTCTTGATAGCAGGGTGAAACTGAGCCTCTTGCCATTTTTCAGAAGAGTTCTCCATTCACCTATCAAGTAATGGTTATGAAAAGTTTGAAATTGCCTCTATCATTTTCGGTGGCAACAATACTATGGTTGTCAGATTTACTTATTTGATTGTCTTATTCTTCTTGTAGTTTTTCCTCCACAGGGGTATGCTGTTTCATTGGCATGTCATTGTGTTGTGGCATTGTGCTGTCTGCATTGCATTGCCATGAAACACCCCACGGGGTGATTTCGAAAGTGTTGCTATTGAAACAGTAAAAAATTTTGCCATGTTCTTTTTCTAGATTGCAGTTGGAGGTAGGATCAATCAAAGTAGTTATATTTGTCAAGAGCAAAATGAAGGCTTGCCGAAGTTTGTGATAACAGCCATGGTAAGTTCTTTATTGTAACCTTACTCTGTGGTTTGACCTTCAGGCCGACAAGGAGGATCGGTGGCTTAGCACAGCTTTTGGCGGTTGTTTTAACACATGAGGGAACATTATTTAGTCATGCCTAAAGAAATTCTCCAAGTTTGGCACACTCTTACTCAATTTCATATAATTCTCGCTACCAAATGTGAAGCATCATGTTTTTTTATGTAGCCTCATGGATAATTTTAGTTGGATCAAAAGAACCGTTTATGTATCTTTTCTGTTGTGGCATTTAAGTGAAGATTGTGCATATAGATATTCAACATGTTTGCTTCTATTATTTACTGGTCCTTTCTGGTGGTGTTTAGGGATATGCGGTATAATTATGCTGTTCATTGATCATGCCTCATGTTTTTATGATTTGTTGCACTGATGTTTTAACAAACTTGCGGGTGACGTTCAGTCATTGAGTCGAGAAGTTACAGAACAATGTTGCCCTAGCCAGCCATTACTATGTTTCTCTTGCAGCAATCATTTTTTCACTATTTACTGGTGTTTTGGAAGAATAAATATTGTGTGCTTTTTGTGTTAAGGTTTTGTTTCCCAGAGGTGTCGCACTGCTGTTTAGGATACCTGCGAGATCAGGCGGCATTTTATCCTAGTAGTCATCATAGATCATCTTGAAGAAGTGATTGGTCTGGTCAATAATTTCAAGAATTGATTAAAGGTATAATCAGTGGTGTTATTCACGTGATAAAGTGCTAAAGTTTTTTATTTTTCTTAGGGTATTTTTTATACTGAAAATGGCCGCTGTGCTTCAGACGCCTTGTCTGAAGAATTTCACTGGATTTTGGATATGCTAATTTTGATGTCTCTGTGGATCTTTCTCTCGCAATTACGGGCAGATTATTTGATCATTGATGGTTAGTGCTGTCACTGTTTTATCTCTTGATTTCTTTGTGTGCTTTTGTTTTTGAAATGAATCATTGACGAACCTGTAATGATTTGTATGCTCTGTTATATGTACATCAAAAATATAGACAGCGAATTTGCACATTAGTAAATTCTTTTAATAGCTGGAGCATTTGGCTGTAGTATTTTTATTTAGCTCAAGATAAGGAAGAAGGAATCCCTTACTATACCAAAAGGTTGATATTTGGCTTATGGAGATGGATGCAGTATAGTTAGACACAAAATACCGGTCTTTTTCGTGTGAGAAGGAGCTGATAATTTATTCTTCAGATGTCCTCAAAACATTATTAAAAGACAGAAAAGTACTTGGTCCGGTCCTTTTGCGGATTTCACGTGTAACTTTCCTTACAGTTCATCCATAATGAAAATCTGTCATCTAGGGATAAAGCAAAAGATTTATATATATATATATATAAAACCATCAACATTTACTTCTAATACTGCAATCAATGTTCTCTCCTTTAAACAAGCATCCCGATCGACCATATGGATAGAGTTTTTCATAACTGCAAATTCCAGACATTTCTAAGGGAGCAGTGAGTACCCCAAAGGAACAAGTGCCCAGGATTTTTAGCTCAAAAGAGAAGGCCCAGCAGGCCCAGCCTGAGGCTTTTACTCGAAGTGAAAGCTTGGATTCAAACTAATACAACTTTGGTGCAGCCTCAGTGCTAGCTAAAGAGATCATTCACAAGATCCTCTCCCAGATTCGCTACCTCGCACCGATCTCCTTCAACTTTCAACCATAGGCTCTGGGCCGGAGGGATCTGTAAGGCTTGGGTGAGCTCCATTGGAATGCCTCACGGAGTTGAAGAGGATGTCCTTGATTACCTATTATTATAGGTTAAGTGAATGGAAGAAGATGGGCATAAGCAATGGTGAAAAATGAATAGGTAAGCTAATTGAAGGGTGACATTTAATCACCTGGGACATGAGACCATGAACCTGCTCGACTGTGATTTTTGAGCTATCACGAGTTATCTTGGCCAGCTGGGATTCCTCTTGCTTTACCACACAAAAGGAGGATAAACAATTAAGTTTAAATAAATTTATTTATCAAAAAGCAGATTGTCAAAATAATTTCTTTAAAGCAAAAATCAACAACGCGATGTACTTTAACAATTCAAAGTGTTAGCACATGAATACATTCAAATCATTCAATCAACCATACGCTTCAAGCTGAAGACTGACAGTCAAGCATACATGAAGATAAGTCAGATGGTAAATAGAAGAAAATAATGAAGAGTAAGCAAAACAATGGCATTGTGCATCTGCACAGTATTTTCCATGTTAATTTGATTCCATGGATCAACATGGAACCAGACTTAGATTCCATGTTAATTTTCAAGGATGCATCCCCTCATCTACGGTCACCTTACCAAAGATGGTGCCAGCCACAGTTATTTGTGGCATTAACATCTATTCACAATGAAAATATTTGATCTCCAACTTAGATTACATACATAAAGTTGAAGGATAAGACCTGATGATATTGGAGTTTATTGTGCAATTCAAATATTTCAAAATGTTGTTGATTCAGAGACTTCATAATGTCACTCCAGAACTTATTCTATGTTATAATCTGCCATGTGCTGATGGCATGCCATGCTAGGGGTTTTGATAAATGTCAGTAGAGTAAAACAATCTCCAGACTTCCAAATATAAATAATGAAGTCGCACTCCAACAAGAAGACAACAAAATAAGGGGGACAGTTTCTTAACTTCATACGCATACATTATGGCATGCCATAATGTGCAAGCACTAACATTGGTTTTCAGCAAATTTGCAAGTATAATATATTGAATTGTCTTACTAAATGCAATACTCCTTTGAACAAATTTGGCAAGAAAAACATATTCTTATCACTTTATAGCATGTAAGGTTGAGCAAACAGATAGTAAACTTTATTAGATATGATAAAGTCAGTCTGGGGGTGGTCATGTGTGTGCGTGCTTGTATGCCTGAGGTTCTTGTATTCTTCCACACTATTCAAATCAAGGATTGATAAGGCAATTATATACTGATACTCTAGTTCCTCAATTTCAACGATGATCCATAATACATCTATTCAAGGTGGCATAAAGAAAAGAGCACCTCTTATTAACTACAGATAAAACATGCTTACCTCTTTCTTTCGCTGCGAGGGCACAAGAAAAGAACCCAAACGTGTGTGAGCTAGTTGATTCTCTGCTTGTTCCAGTTTTTCAGCTGCAAGACAAATACATAGATTATATAAACCACAAATAAGTTCCAAGTTTGAACAGTAATCACTTCATAATAATCATTCAAAACCCAGAAAAGAAAAGCAAACTAACCCAGATCAGAAATCTGCCCCGCAACATAATCTCTGTTGGCTAGAAGTGGGGATGACGAAAGTGTGTTTACCCAGTACTTGTTCCACAAGAGGTCCAAGAGGTGGCAGTCTAGGGAAGACTTGAAGTAAGTTATGTCTAGTGAATAATACTGCAAAAAATTATCAGTTATAACACACACAATCATATACGCATATTATGACATAGGCTGTGTTAATCATGTAAACCTGCTTGCAGTGAACTCCAAAATCTTCAATCTTGTTAAGTGGGATAGTTTGATACTCTGAGACTGGCTCATCTGGTGGTTTGTATCCTTCTGGATATGTTCTAAATGCTCCAATCTCCACCTTCCCAGCTGAAACAGTTCTAGTAGGATCAATAACCACTGCTAAGAATGGTTCCTGATACTGCTGGTTAAGCATCTGTGTGGATACATCAATGCCCGAAAGCCAGCATCCATACCCAGGGTGTGAATGGTACCACCCAACAACATTTTCCAATCTACCAGCCTATAGACAAAGTAAATGTCAGTATAAACAATGCATGAACGCCTGGAATACATCACCAAAAAATAGTTTGACAAAGTCTACAGATGGTGCTCATGTCCGTTCCAAGTAACATAACAAAATTAAGAAAACATATAAACTTACTGTACTCATATTAAAAAATATCAGACTTTTCAACATAAATGAATTTACGGATATTGCAATTATTCTCAAGGAATAGTCCAAGAATGAGTAATGTCACTACAAAGGAGGAAAGAAACAGCAACAACATGGTAAATCCCCTCAATCAAAGCAGGGTTAACAAAATAGTCACCGGCAACTTTCTTATGCAACGCACAAGAATAGAAGTCAAATAAGCATAAATGCGTCCTGTGAAAACCAGTCTTGTCAGCTAATATGATCATTAAGAAAATAATAACTACTCTCAAGCTTGTCCAGCATAAAATCTTGTCAATTGATGAAGGCAGTTAACTATCAACTGAAAAACCTTCAAAGAGTTCATCCAAGCTACATTGATCAATAACTAAATAACCGGTTTATGATTGAGGGATTCTAGTTGGTGTGAGCAATAAATACCACCAGACAATGAATTTTTTTAGCTTTCACATTGTGCTTTATAATATTACCAGCAAGGGATTTAATGTTTAGAATAATGACAACTGACATTAACGGTTCTCTTCAACAAATATTAAGACACACAGCATGAAGTTTTAAGGTTCCCATCCAATCGACAAGTCTGTGAACACCACTGAGAACATGAGCTGGTACGGAATCAAGAATGTGCCACACCACTGCAACGATTAGGCTCAAGGGACATGAAATCGATAACTTTATAAGAAACTATACGAGATCATGAGATCAGATTAAGGAATAAAAGCCTGATAACTAAACAAGAAATAAATATTAGATATATACATACATAGGGTTTTGATTGTTTAAACAGAAAAAAGAAATATAAACTCATTTATACAGTTGGTTTCAGATTAAAGGCTATGAGCTAATGTCATGAGATGAACTAGGGCTAGTGAGATAAATCCACTCCAGACATCTCAACTTCGCAGCGTGCTGCTTTCTGACACTTGCACATAATTACCGAGATTAATCGATACAAAACCTAGTATTAGAAAGTCTATGTCAGGGTATTCGGAGAATGATCTGTAGGTTAATCGAAATAATTCCACCGCTGTGAGCATTAGAGTTTTGCCGCGAAGACCTCCAAATCAGTCTGAATACCAAAGTGGGGCACATTAACCTTGAGATCAAATCAAAAGCGAGAAAAACAGAAGAGAAGATCGAACAATGATTCACATTAGGGTTTTGCAAATCCAAAGATGAACACAATTAGGGTTAGGGTTTGGACCTGCTTATTGGTCTGGGAGTAATCCACCATGTACTCATAGGCATCCGCCTGAGCATTGACGCGGGTTTCAGTTCCCTCAACGGGCAGAGCGAAGGCATCCATGACGACAATGGCGTCGCCGTCGGTCTTCCCCTGCATGAGGCCCATGACCTCAATGGTGCCACCCGAGCGCGCATGGACAACCATCTTGAGCAGCGCCAGCGCCGAGATCCTCACCCTCTTGAAGTAATTAGGGTCCTGCGACCATGGTTTTTCCTGCTGCGCCTTCGCCTGCGCCGCCTCATCGTAGGCGTAGATCGCGTCCGCATCGGCGCCGGTCTCCGACGTTGCCGTGATGTTGTTCTCCAATTCCCACGTTTGCCGCGCCATCGTCGCGTCCATGGCCGATCTCCGAGCTCCTCCCCTCGAGCTATGGAACAATCGCAGTTCGAGGGGGATTTTATAAAGTCGGCGAAAAGCGGAGATGAGAGCTTGAAACTCAGTTTTGGGGAGTACATTTTGCAATCACAACCCTCCAATTTAAGAAATTTACGAATTTGCAGAAAACTCCCAAAGCCCCCTCGGAATTAAATAAATTTAAAACATGCACTTATTCCTCTGTTTCACTGTCTCCAGTTAGGACAGTTTACTTCGCTAGCATAAACATTATTAAAAAAAAATTTATCTTAAAATTAAATATGTAAGCTATAATTACATTCACAGACATATAAACCTTGACCAATTTTACTGTTATTCATATTAAAAAAAAAATCCAAAACTGATACTAGAAAATATAATAGAGAAACTCAAATCTAATCTGCTAGTCAGAACTAATCAGGCTACTGTTTTATCAGACTCTTATTTGACTGTCTAGGAAGGGTGTAATTTCAAACAATTATCATCAATCAAACACTTGAAACTCACAATCATTTGATTACATTTAATCGCTATTGATCCATGAGATGATAATCTCCAGCAATCTCGCTATTGTTGTATATCCATCAAACAGATCGCTAATGAGACGTTGATCGGCCGATTCAAGTTGTTCTTCCACTCCATCAGCAGGAGCAAAAAATTGAAGGCTACCATCGTCATCACTGTCGATGCATCTATCGCCTGATTCGGATCTTTCTTGCACTTCATCAGCAGAAACTAAATGAAAACTACTAACATCATCACTGGTGATACATTGATCAGTTGATTCAAGATCTTCTTGCACTTCATCACCATCAACTAAAATAAAACTACTACCATCATCACTTTTGATATATCGATCGGCCGATTCAAGTTCCTCTTCAACTTCATCATGAGCAAATAACTGAAAACTTCGATCATCATCATCGTCGTCATTGCTGGTGATGTATTGATCAGTCGATTCGAGTTCTTCTTCAACTTCATCACCATCATCGCCATCAGATAATTCTTCTTCATCATCATCATCACTGGTGACATATTGATCAGTCGATTCAAGTTCTTCTTCAACTTCATCACCATCATCGTCATCAGATAATTCATCATCATCATCATCATCATCATCATCGCTGGTGACATACTGATCAGTCGATTCAAGTTCTTCTTCGACTTCATCACTATCATCTCCATCGGATAATTCATCATCATCATAATCATCATCATCACTGGTGACATATTCATCAGTCGATTCAAGTTCTTCTTCGACTTCATCACTATCATCTCCATCAGATAATTCATCTTCATCATCATCATCACTGGTGACATATTGATCAGTGGATTCAAGTTCATCTTCAACTTCATCACCGTCATCCCATTCAGATAATTCATCATCATCACTATCATCACCACTGATACATTGCGCAGTCAATTCAGGATCTTGTTGCACATCACCGTGATCAAACGATTGAATAATATCACTATGATCATCGCTCTCATCAATATCGGAACATCGAACCGACGGCACAGGTTCAGTGCGGAGATTTCCTCTTGATTTAGCAAAAATTTCCTGTTTTTTTTTTCCATAACAACATGCACAAAATTAGTAATCAATCAAAAAATCAAATAAGAGACAAAAAGATTGGTTTGATAAACAAAATCCTATAATAATTGAGAAGAATACATCAATGGCCATCAAGAGCTCAAGGCGGCGGGTGACATCGTTGTCTTCCTTCCCCCAGAGCAGGTGTAACTCATAAAACGCCATGCTGAATATTTGCAAAAAACTAAAAATATTCCTTGTGATTTTCTAATGCCCAATAACATCTCCACAACTTCAATATAAAGGAGTCCAGGCTCTGCATGTGATTGCTCGAGTTTGAGTAGGATTCAGAATCTTATAATGTTTGAGTTTGGGTAGGATTCAGAATCTTTATCCTGGATTAGTTGAGTGAGGGCCAAGAGAAATTTATTTTAAGATAATTTTTTTTTTTTTTTGGGTTTAAAACTGAGATTTACATATGCGTCCTTTTTATTCTTTTGTTTGCCTGCGTCTATGCATGTTTTTATTTTTAAAATACCTTCAATAAAATTCCTAAAAATAAAGAAAAAATTAAAATTTTGAAGAGTTATTCTAATTTAAAATAAAACAAATAAATAATTTTAAAAAATAAATCAGTTAGAAATAACGCGAATATTGGGGTGCTATGACCACCATCTAGCCTTTTTTTTAATTGTTTATAATAAAAAAAATTAAAAAAATGGATAAACAAATATCCGATATTTAAATTCATCTGGATAGCTGATATTTGAATTTATTTAAAACAAAATCGAATTAATTTAAAAACAAATAAAAAATTATGATATTTAACGAGAAAAATCAGATTAAAATAATAATAATAATAATAATAATAATAATAATAAAAATAAATCTTTATCTGCGGATGGAAATCCCTAAAAAAATATTAAGTGCTTTTTTTTATGTATATGATGTAGCGTTGATTTTTTTTAAGCATGCATGCTCACACATCATTGTTCCTCTCCACGGTATATACTTATTCATGAACCATGTGATTAAAAAAAGTTTAATTTTTTATGACATGAATACCACTTTGATAGACTGAAGCACTAAATACTTGTGATTAAGAAAAATTTCAGATTTTTATATTCCCCAATGTTTGATAGACGGAATGCCACTTTATTATAATACTTGTTTTTGTGACACCTTTACTTTCGGAAAAAAAAAATAATTAATGGTTAAAAATTACAATGTGACATTAAAGAACCCCTAGTAACTCTATAATTATGCACACCCTTAACAAATGATTAATCCATGAATTATGAAGAAAATTACAAAATAATATTCATCTTTTATTTATTGACTTTTGATGAAACTTTTTATATATTTTATCAATAATGATCTATTGAATACAAACCAAGCTTAATCCTGCCAATGATCTCAACCATAAAGTAAAGAGTAATGCCATTTTCAAATATATGTTAGGATGTTAATTTGGCCCCAGACAAAGATAAATCATCAAATAATCAACCAAAGATTAAAATAAAAAAAAAAAAGCCCAATTTACATGTCATATACATACAAGTTTCCACAACAACAACATCAACATGAGGTCCTCCCAACAAAACACACATTTTTACCCAAATGAAAACCACTACAAAGTACTAACATTCATACATGAAATCTCTCGTTCACTGATCATCAAAAGGTTTCATGTTATTTACTGTTACCCAAGATAATGCAAGCAATATAATAATAGCAATAATAGTAAAGTGGGGAATAAGTTTTACTTTCCAAAGAGGGATTTGATCCACCAAATGCCCTTGGTGTCATTGGGGCCAGTCTCAGAATCTGGTGGAGGATCAGCTTGTGGAGTTTTATGAAGCTTGCTCACATCATAGCCTTCTTCCTTAGCTTTCTCTACTAACTGGTTGTACACCTCTTCATCTATGTGAGTTTTTCTACTTAGAATCTGCAATTTCATTAACACAAAAAACAGCATCATATGTGTAAGATGCTGTCCAATTCAATATTCACATATCATTTGAGTGAATAATTTATTAATATGCACTTTCAGAAAAAAAGTATATTTAATTGTCATATATTTGTTTTTTTTTTAATTTTCTTTAAAAAACAAATAATTAACAAAAATATAAAAATCAGAAATTACATATATAATATTTTTTTTTGTATGCATCTGTGAGGTCAAAACAAAATTGTGCATTTTTCAAAAAAATATAATTTAACAAACAAAATTATATGAATACCGACAGCCTCTAGCACTACAAGGGTTGGCACAAATACATAAACCAGACTTCCAGTGGGGGCCGTATTTTATTTAATTAAAATTAGTCAAAATGAACAGAATTTTCTAGTTTTAAGAAATAAGTTATAACAAGTATTTACTAATTTCAATTTTTTTTTTAAAATAAACTTATAAATAAATACATAAGTAGTTTTCATTAAAAAAATTAAAATAAGAAACCTTTAGATTGTTCAACAAAAGTTGAAAGCAGCTAATTTAAAAACAAAATGATATAATTTGCTTGTTGGCTTGTCACATGGTCAAAAACTGCGACTACTACTAATAATAATAATAATAACAAAAATTAAAAAAAGTAATTTGTATGTTTTACGGGTTTGAAAAAGGAAAAAAAAACAAAACCCAATCACAATGCGCAAAAAGTGAACAGCTAAACTTCTAATTAGACCAAAAAAAAATGAAGAAATAATTCGATAAAAAAAGAAACTCATAACCCAATTAGAACCTAGTGAATCAAAAATTCAAAAAAGAAACCATAAATGAAAAGATAACAACATAAAGAGAAAAACAAGAAATTATACTCCAAGCTACTTTTTCAGAAAGATGCGATGCAGTAAATCATCAACAAAGAGAAACCCTAAATTCAAAAATTCAAAATAGAAACAAAGAGAAAGAGATGAAATGATACCCAGAGATACTTCCTGGAAGGCTGCCCAATGAGCGCGTACTGATAATCATCATCGATGAACAACACCCAGTAATCCCCCGTAACAGGGATTATCGGCAAGAACGGCGGCACATAGAACCTCACCTTGAGCTTCGCCTCATCACTGGCCGGATCGGCCTTGTACGCCGTGCCCTCGATGTAATCCCGCTTGCCGTTGGACCACGTCTCGTTAAGCACGCGCACCGTCCCGTCCTCGTTCAGGGTGTACGTCGCGCGAGTGTTCTCGCCGTTGCGCGGCTGGAAGAAGGAGGGGAAGGATGCGATCTCGTACCAGCGTCCCATGTAGCGCTTGATGTCCAGGTCCTTCACCACCGACATCGTCGTCGTCGTCGTCGTCGTCGCCATTCTCGAGCTTTTTTCTTTCTTAAATTATGGCTCTGTTAAAAAGCGGTGAGTTTATAAAGAGGATTACGATGGATATGATGACGTGGCGGATTTCCAACCGCCAGGATTGGGAAACGAGGTTCTGGAATCATCTGATTGGAGAAACGGGTTTTTGGGGAAACGGACTAAACGGGCTGGGGTTTCTTGATGAGCAAGTCTCATGTGCGTTTATATATATATATATATATATATATATAAACAAGAAATTCAACATAATTAGTGATTTGATTCCAAATAATATTAAGTAATACACCCTTAAAAAAAAAATCTCAAGTCAATATAATGTAAATGCCTTCATTGTAAGTAATATGAGATTATTGCAAGAATGGACAAGAAAAAAAAAAATGATTAAAAACAAAAAACATTAAACCTATGTTTGATTTCGAAGATTCTTGGATCTCTAGCATAGAAGTCTAGATGTTCCCAGAACTTTGGAGAAGATTGTACACAATCTTGTATCTGTTCTTTACTCAATATATATGTAAACGCAAATTAATATAAAAAAATTAAATCAAAGGAATTCAGTCTGAGATGATACAAGTGAGTATTTCATGTACCTTTTGAAAAAACAAAAATCTGTATACTTTCCAGCCACATTTTTAAATTCTATTTTTTTTTTATTTAATGAATAGGTGATAAAATTTTAAAAATATACATGGAACAAGCTTAGCAAACACATATGCCCTCACTTTATGTGGGTTACAGAATTCGATCTCAGATTCTCTCTGAAACAAACATTCTAAATAAAAAAATCCGATACCAATAAATTAGATAACCCTTGCTTAATTCTATTTTTAAATGATTTTCCGCAACACATTTTTAATTTAGAGGGTCAATTTGTTGATCATGATTTGTATGAAGGAGATAATTTCTTCATCTTAAAATAACCATGGCATCAACTTTTCTTCATAAAAAAATATATAATTTCTCTCAAATTTTGTAATCCTATTGAAGAAATTGACTGGAGATTGGCAAACCAATTTATCAAAGGGAGAATATGGAACCTTCTCTAGAAGGACAGTCATATTCTAATGATATCATGTCTACTCTATGTGATGCTTCCAGGACTAATGTGTTGCAACTCTTGGTTTAGTCTCACATCGTCCAATTAATAAAGTGTCCATGTGCATATATATGGGGGCAGCTCCAATCTATCAGGGCGGTCTTTTGGGTTGTGAATCCCTGCTGATGCATCATTTGGTGCTTTTGTTGAGGGATAGTGTGGAACTGGGTAAAGGGCTGACCAGCAGAGGGTTTTGACCAACAGAGGGTTTTGACGGGGAAAAACCCCGAGTGAAGTGTTGTTGAGTGAAGTACTGCTAAGTGAAGCGTGTCTGACCCGACGAAGATGTCGGGTCTGATCGGGGGAGCAATATTGCAACCTTTGGTTTAGTCTCACATCGCCCAATCGATGGAGTGTCCATGTGCATATATGTGGAGGTAGCTCCAACCTATCAAGCTGGTCTTTTGGGTTGTGGATCCATGCTGGTGCATCATAATGCTAATCTCCCATGTGGACTATAAATCTGTAGTTTCAGATCTCTTCAACAATGCCAAATTTTCATTGGTTTCCCAGACATGACCTTAGATTATATTTACATCCCGCAAGTATACCTTAGAAAATTATGGACGCGTGAACCTTGATGGGTTTTTTTTTTTGTCTTGAACGTGTCTGTGAAAGAGACTGAATTTTTTCATCTAATGAGAACACACCACTTGAGGGATCTATGTTTGTGGCTCTAACAACTTGAACAAAGTAGGTTTGATGGTCTTTTTTTTTACGGTGGCTTTGGAATCACTTATTATTTAAACAAAACCGCGATTTTTAAGATAAAATTCTTAAAAATAAAAATTAAAATGATGCTCTAAAAATATAAAAAAAGAAATATTTTTCAAAATGTAAATAAATAAATAGTATTTTAAAAAACACTTTTTTGATAATAATAATTAAAAAAATAGGTTTTAAAAAAGTAAATAAAGAGGTTACAAAAAATCGTAACTAGAAGAATTTTTTTTAAAAACATTATTTTTTTAAAAAATTATTGTTTAAAAAAAATGTTAGACCCGGAAAAAAATTGCTTAAATTCTCAACCATAGATTTAGAAATTTTAATTTGAATTTAAATTTTCATAATAAAAATCAAACCACTCCAAGAGCTGATTTTGGACTTAATTATCATTGTTTCTCCTTGCACGCCTTCATTGTTCATTCCCTCCAACTATCATCTATATTTTATACAAAAATAATTTTCTTTAATCATTTCATTCGTTATCAGGCGTCACAGGGGTTTCTTTTCTTGAATATTTAAATATTATTTTATCGATTAATCAGAGATATAAATGAAAATCCATTTTCTAGACAAAATTAATAAAATTCACAAATATATATATGTGAAATAAGGTAGAATAATGCTTATTTTGAGAAAAAATTTTCTTCAATAATAGAGATAAGACGCGTTCATTAGTTCATCTTCATGTATACTTCATTGTCAACTTAAACAATATAAATTATAAGATAATACTAACATAAACAACAGGTACTCACGGAGGAACATAACAAAAAACAAGACAAAAAGAACATAGAAATGCATAACAAACAAAGAATCATTACAATCTTCTTAAAATTATGATAAATATAATAAATTAAGTGCCCCAAAAATACCAAAAACATTTTAAATAGAAAACAAACAATGAACAAAACAGATTAAAATCAGTGCTAGAAAATAATCAACAAAGAAAGGGAATACAACTGAGAAACCAGTTACCTGAAATCCTACAACTGATCAAGCATTGTAAGAAAGAATCAACATTTGAGAAGATAGTTTAATCATTCTTTGAAACCAGTTTCGGATGTTAGTTCTGATGAATTTATAACAAAAAATTTCATCCCTGCAATTAGTTACAGGTGAAAAATCTGTTAGCGGCATCTACAACATAATCATCTTCTTGCATGGCTTGATCACCAGCAGCCTTCAACAACAGATCTTTAATTCCAGTATAGATTTTTCATTTTCATTCTTTTTTTTTCGGTCACAGGAATAAATCCAGCACTACCTCCATTTTGATTAATCCGCACCATCCTCATCTGCCTCAGACATTTCGACATCATCTGTCTTGCCCGATGATGGAGTTGACTGTCTGGAAACGTCTGATGGCGCATTTCTGTTGGCTCTCTTCACATCCGTAGAGGTATTATTGGAGGTTGTCATGTCTTCCGTATCTGATTTTGATGTTCGCACGTCTCGTTCAGAGTCTGTGATTGCTCCATTTTGAAGATTATCACTGTTCAGGATTTCAGATTGTGCCGAAGCATTTGTTTTTGTTTCTGTTTCGGTAATGACAGTAAAACTTTCATTTTGCGCTGCAAGTATTCTGTGTACATCTTCGTATATGGTCTCAAGATGGCGGAGGTGCTTCCCTAATCTAGACCCGGCAGAATGATCACCCAAAAATCCCTGTATGGCGTCAGCAGAATTTTCTTCTACCACTTGGCACATCTGCAAGATGAAAGATGAAGCCTTGTAGTCTGGACACAAGCATATGGGAGGGCAGAATTTAAAATGTGAATTATATAGCTTACTTGATTATAGAGCCGGGCCAAGTCCATGCAGTTGGGCTTGTTTTCGTAGGCAGGTTCTAAAGCTGTGAAGTAAAGCGAGAACACAGATGTTATTAGAGGAAAAACAAAAAAGAAGGATTATTGGATGCATCCAACCCATGGCAGCATTTTCCCTACATCAATCTGTTTTTCCCCCTAAAAATTCATAATGCCACAACAAGAGATAGCAGCTTATGTTGGTGCTTTCCCAGCTTTAGGACCAGGTAATTGCAATGTAGGTTCTTTCTCAGTGCTAATTTTTAGTACTTCCAAATAAAAATCGCCATCGAATATTTTTCACCCAAGGAGAGGCAAGAAAACTGTAGATAATACCTGTTCAAAAATTATACCTCAGTGGTTCAAGATACACAGCTACTTAAGTTCATCTAACCAATGCCTGAGAAAGGTAACTAGCATGGTAAAATGTATCATAGCTAACCAGTGATTCTACAATATATAAGTAAAATGACTCATAGAAGGAAATGGCCAGCTTTCAATAGCAAAGTCCCACTAAAACTTGCACTACCCCTCCATGAAAGAGTAAAACTGCGAGTCCAAACAACAAAATATTCAGCATTCCAATGAGGAAAGCACATTAAGCACGAACCAACATGGGGGAAACACTCACCAAATCCAACCAAATGAAATTCATCACTGCTTGATCTTTCAATTAATTAGCTTATTCTATGTTCAGCCTACCTTTGTGTATAATTTATCTGCGATTCTTATACAGTCATGCATGGCGCAGCAGGTTATAAACCTGAATATATCATATTGTAGACCGCAGACTACTATCAAGAACATTTCACAGCTAATTGAAGAAAGAAAAAAGCCCTTTCAGATCTCAATCTTCCATCATTCATGATTCAAAATTTTGGCCATGTTTCACCATGATTCTTCACATTTCACAAGAAAACTATTCTAACATCATTTACTCTTCTACACTTCAACCAAATCCGATAGTTCATCTTTGCAGAACAACAATCAAAAGCTTGACCAACTGTGGTCAACAGAATGTAAGAAGGTAAGAATGTTCTATAAGCATCAACCCAAAAAGAAAACCACTAACATGACTTATCACAGTAGGAAACCAGGAAACACTAAAACAGCAGCTTCATAATTAATATTGTCATATACCTATGCAGTCCAGCACTGGCAAGCTTCTTGCCATATTACCAGCATCTGAAAAATGTGCATCTTTTGGACAATTTGGCTCAAACTCTGCATATGCATTTGCAGGCTCACATAGATTGCCATTCCCCTGCAACAAAGCAAATCAATATGAAGTAATAATTCAAAATAAAATAAAACACATGGGAAGGACAAGAAAGTAATACATAATAGAATACATAAATGACAAGGCACCAACAAAATTTGCAATCCCACCATGCTGAAAAAAAACAATAAATAAATAAATAAAAGAGAGGCAGCACCACACTCCCCGCCCCCAAATAAAGTGTAGCAAAGATCATTGGTTCCCTGTTTACACTAACTTGAATGATATAAAATCCCCGACTACAGTGTAAAAATTATAAATCACAAATACATGTGATGGAAAGGTTGTCACAAAATATTTGTAGTGAATACTTTAACTGATAGAAGTTGCAGTAGATCTCAACAAATAAATTGGAATCAAACAATGACAATATTATGTGCAACCTGAAGCACAGAAATGTGTGAGATAACTTAAAAAAAAAAAAATTGTTGCACCTCTATGTTGCAATGCCCCATTGTTATTTTAATATAAAATTGTAGAGCTCAAAATAGAGCTCTGTGAACGAAATATTTGTACAGATGGAAAATATGTGACACATGTAACTAAAAACTTGAGGGGGGCATGTTTAAAATTAAACCGTTTCATTGCGGTAGTTGTTAAAAAATCCTAACTCTGGTAAACAACTTCACAGCATCCAGTCAAATTTCCCAGTGTGATGAAGTTGATTACCAGACCAATATACTCAAATGATCAAGAAGGATCCCAAATTGTTTAGCCTATTTCTTCAGACAGGTGTGGTTGTCGCAATTAAGAAATTAGAAATAGTAAGGGTGGAATTAGTGAACATAAATGATATTCATCAATATTAAAATTTGCAGACAAATACACTCTAGGCAAAGAAAAAACCCATGGAGAGTCACACAGAATGAGGGTAGGATTACATGAGGCTAGGAATTGAGCCATTATGGATTGTCCCATAACACAAGACTTTGAGAACCTATAAAATACTAAGAGAACCATAATTTAGTGTTGAAAAAGATATGATGTGTGAACAGACAAGACGATCACCACTAAATGATGAGGAGATCAACGAACTACTTTGCCTATTACAGAGCTCAAATGATGGATAAATTTAATAAGCCATTTTCCGACTTTAAGCATTTTTGATGAATGAACCTAATGTATCACAGAAAACACAGTGCATTGATGATGCTAGTCCGGCATCGTACAAGATTAATGAGAAAGAGGAAACTAAAAACTTGAGGTACTTTAGATTGATGAAATTAACATACCATTTCTGCTTTGTGACACTCTGCATTTAAAACTTTTTCCAGCAGAAGATATCTCTTTCTTATGAACTCTACCATCCTTCTTTGTACTTCCCTGAATTGATACACAGCAGAGTAATCTGGATAATTTTGGTTTTTTGTGGTGTCTTCAGAAATTCCCTGCAGTTCAGAGACGGAATAAAACAAAAAATCTGCAACAATTTTTATGCTACCAATTGCTGGGGTCGAGTGATACTAACATTAGCAGTGTGTTCAGAATTTGCAGAATCATTGACTTGAACACCTGAAAAGGAACCATTCATCACAGGAAGATTTAATTCTTGCCGAACAACATCAGCAAGCCCAAGTTCTTTATCTTCCACAATGGCTTGCCACCTCGCAAAGCCATGCCTGAAAATTTTGAAAAGATAATAATATTCAATTTAAATTTCTTAGTCATCTTTATTATAGTTAAAAAAAACTGAAAGGAAAGAATCACTACTGCTCTGAGCGGCAGTACATGACAACTACTACTTCCAACGAAAAATTAAATAATGGCAACAGCATAATAGTAATAAACTAATAATACTAACAAGGCTTCTGTGGCAATGCTTGGTTTTAAAAACAAAAAACTACAGCATATAGAAACCATACCAAAAAAATACAAGTGGATCACTTTTGTTCATGAATAATTATCAAAAATCAAATCATTTGACTTCATGGAATTCAAAACCATGTCCATGTTTATACATCACAATATGAATACATATCTCACAGTATGCTTAAGCAAACTGTGCCATTAGTAGATCTTTATACTGAAAGAATGTTGTCATTAAGTCTTTGCTATGGGGAAATAAAATGGATGATACAATGAGAATATGAAATATCCTTCATGTGCAAAGACTAATCAACAAATAAATAGTCCCATTATGAAAAACTAAAGGATCAAAATTTCAAAACAAAAACTGAAACTCAAGCAAAGTAGAGAAGCACTTCTAGTAAAGAATCAATAAAAAATCCTCAATATTTTACAAAATACCATTAAAACATTTGCCGTTTGCAAGGTATACTGCTTTATGGTAACCAAAACTAGCGTGTTGATTTAAGGAGATGACACCAATCTAACACTTTAGGCCATATGTTAGTTGCCCGCAATCTCTTTAACACACCATAAGCACCTTTTGTTACTTAGAAGAAATGGTAGGATTGTGTTAGAAGCTCATACAAAAAGGTAGACTCTAACTCAACAAAAAAATGGTTACACTCTATGGTTATAAACCTGTCATCATCTTGTAATACTAATAGAGAAGGTATGAAAAAATTGGTGTTGGAGTAGCACACTATTTGGGAGAACAATACAACCTAAAATTTTCATAAAAATCCATAAACCAAATCAAGCCATTGGCCTTTCACTCCTCATAGCATTGTATAAGCTGAAAAGAAGTACAGAATAAAGAAAGCCAGTCAAACATTATATTTCGTACACCCAATATTTTTCTTGCAAATGGAATACAAATTATATTGAAAAACAATATTAACCCTCATCAACAGTAGTATGATCCCAGCACACCAAGAACTTTATTATAAATTCCTGCTAAACAGCAAGAGATTCCAGCTTACCTTAACATGGCGTTCAGTAACAGTACATCATGCTCATCCTTCCATACTCTACTACTCAAAGCGGGGAAGCGTGATGATAGTTCTTCTGGAAAAAGGGAAGTTCCAGGAATTTGTTGGAGAGACTTAACCTGTCACAAGGAATGGTGGACATTAAATGGGTAACAAAATTCATGCATGCCTTCCTAGCAATGCAAATTTCAGAATTCCATAGCAACTAGTTTAAAAAAAAAAATCAAGGACAGAATCATAATCCCAAAGAAGATCATGACAATAACTAATCGGCAACAGAAAAGCAGCAATGAACATGTTTTCCAACTTGGTGGCCAATAAATTTAAGCATGTAGATGCAGGATATGAATGATGGTCGATCTCCGTAACTAATAAAACATTCCAAAGTCATACTAAAAAGCAAAGAGCAACCAAATAGAGAAGTGGAAGACGATATATACCTTCTCCTCGATCACTTGCAATTGTCCAAGCCTGACTAAAACATCCTCAATTCGTAATCCTTCCTTTGGAACACCATCTAAAATCAGAAAAACAGACAAAATACCAAGTGTTATTAAATACACCATTCAAAGCCGTAGGTCAGAGTAAAAGAAAAACAAAAATCACCTGAAAAGGTTGGTGAATCAGTTATTTCCTCCATAATATGTGACATGAAAAGAGCTCCATAACTGTTAAGCAAGCCATGAAGGAGATATTATCAACTGATAAAAATAAAAAATGAACGCACCAATGTTTCAACATAAGAAGCTTAACACTGGAGGCCTGGAAAATTAGATATCAGAGCCTTCAAAATAAATAAATAAATAAATTAAGGAACAGTCAATAATGTTGCATAAGAAGATTAACGAGAGTTACAGAATTAATACACATCACCATATTAAATAGTCATCGAGAATAAGCCTGAGAAGAAACAAAATGAGATTAGACAAATAAAAATACAAACATAGGTTAATTCAACTTTGATGGCCTAGAACTATTAAAGCATGAGCATGCATATGAAGGTAATAACTATTGTGAGAGAAAAGAGATCTAAATAAATTAATAAACAAACATAAACAAAACCAGTTTATTACTATTGCATCTGAAAATAAAGGGTTCAGTTCAAAAGAAAAGTCTCACAACATGGGAAACTATTCTCTGAAGAGAAAGTAACATACTCATGAATTTCATGCACACTTTTGCCCTTCATCCGAGGGAAAAACTCCTTCCAATCATAATCCCCAAAACCAAACCTGCAAAGCAATGAGGAACACCAACTATCACACCAGCATGTCGAAGGGAAAAGGCATTCAAAATAATATACTAAATACTCAGGTATTAAAAAAATGCAAGATTTAAGAGGGATAAATATATGAAATCAGATAAAGTTGTTAGTAAGAGACAAAGCTCTGACAGTAATACCTTATGCATAAATTTAACTAGTGAAGAAGACTTATGAAGAGATATATGAATGTAAGACAAAGGAAAAAGTCGCACGACAATTATATTAACTGTCCAGCTAGATACATAGACAAATTAAAAACCAAGTTCTATTTCATAACATGTTCTTTTTTAAATTCATGTCTAGAGAAGAAAAATTGAGCAGAAATAAACCAATGAAAAACTAATACCAAACCTCATCAGTATCTGCAAAAATAAAGCCCTCTGGTTTTGATTGAAACCTAGAACTCGGAAGGACTTCCCCTCCCCCTCCATCAAAGGAAGGGGTTCTGAATAATCCACTGCAAATGAAAAACTGAAAGTTAAAAGCTGGATAATGAGATGTAGAAACATGATATAGACGCATTGATTATTAAGATACCACGATTTCTTTTCTTTGAAAGTTGGCCCTTTCTCCCAGATGCATAACCAGGTATACTGACTTCTGTGTCTGACAAGTCATCATCAAAAGAATAATCATCATCCTGAGAACTTAGATCTTGCACAGCAGCATTGTCATCATCCTCGGCAGCTGCCATCTGAACACAATTCACGAAACTAAGAATCTGGAGTGGTTAAAATCGAGAAAACAGAAAGGATGCCTTTAAATTTGGCATCCAATCAAACTAACCACAAAAAGTAGTAACATCTAAGCATTGTTTAAAGGGACAGTCATCCGATCCTCATAGTTAACCAAAAAACATCATAGAGAACTGCTTCCAATAAAAATGTGGAGCTACGGAGCAAGGAAATTCAAAACTTTAAATGACAATGTGTAACCTTTCGAGCATATGACACCAAAGAAAGTATACAGAGCGGCCTATACATGGGTCAGTAGATATTTGCTTCTTTAGACTTGCTTGCATAAGAACAGATACACTGTCACCAAAGTACTCTATTTGGCAACAAGAATATCCAAAATTTAGATGACAGAATCTGATTGGTCTAGCATATGACACCACAGAAAGGATCCTAGAGCTGCCCACACATGGATCAGTAGGTATTTGATGCTTAGACTTGTTTGCTTAAAAACAGATACATTGTCACTAAAACACTATTTTTTAGTGACAAGGATACCCAAAAATTTTAATGGCAAAATCTGATTAGTTTACAGCCAATTTTTAATAATAAATAAAAAGAAAATTTTGGAAGCTGCCCGTTGTGAAAGGATAAATAAATATCAAAAAGAGATGGAAACAAAAGGAAATTAAAAATAACTAATTTCTACAGGAATACATTTAAAAATGAAGGCACGACAACAGCTTCCTAAAAGAATAGAATGCATGAATGTCAGCATATCAGACTAAAAATTTGCTGGTAAAAATGATCACCTGGATGTAAAGAACATACCCCAAGGAAAGTGTATGAATTATTTCATACTGAACTGAAAGAACAAAATAAGTGCCAGCTAAATACCTGTTTACGACTCCGCTTTCCTTTGCCCATTGCAGTGAACTCATCAATTTGATGCATTTCATATTTGTCCTTCAGCAAGTCTTCCCAATAACTTGTCCGGTCAAAATTCATGGAGGAAGAATTGTTAGCCAAAGATTGTCTCCTAGCTTCCTCCTCCTTCGCAGCTGCAGCTTCAACTTCATCTATATATTCAAAATTGGCCACCTATCACATTATCCACGAAAAAACTAACGTAAGATGTGCAATCACAGCAAGGATGGCAATATAAAAGCTTCTCATGAAATATTCAATTCCCAAACCTAAATTCATTTAATATTCTCAAACAAAAAGCCATCCCAAGCCCATTCATAATTTCTACCTAAATTCCAAAACCACCTACTCCTAAATCCGTCCCCTTTAATACTTAAAATAGGAAAATATGTTTTTACGAAATTAGTACTGCCTTATTTCACATAATGATAGCTATAATATTAGCAAATTTTTTTATATTGATCTTCAAATAATATTTAAAAACAACTAAATACATTTTCTTATATAAACAAAAAATTATAAATTACTAAATATTTGTTATCATAAAAAATTACATCATCCGATGTATTCATATATCAAACGAAATCAAGATGAACTTATAAAACTATATAGCTCATAATCATCAATAAGGATCCATATTGTAAGAATGAGACACATTAAGATTCAATCTGTGTTGAGTTCCGAAGATAAAATGAGAAATTCTTTATACGATTTGAATATTTAGAGTGATAATATAAAAATTCGAAGAAGGCAAGTGTAATACAGCAAAAGAATTTCAGATAATAATGGCATTAATTTAAGTATTCTACTTAAATGCACACATGCACATGCGCATGCGCACACACACATGTAATACTTGCTTAATTACTTATTACTCTCTATATATAGGTGGGTTTAGATTTTGGCAAAAGAAAATTAAGGAGAACCAAATCTAAATCTGGTAAGAAATTTACATTAAAAGTTTCATAATGCCGCATTATAGCAAAAATGCATAAAGGATGCGTGAGTTGGCAGCAAAGATAATCAAGTAAAAGTAGGGCATACTTTAAAAGCTTTCAAAAAATTATCATCTTCATCATCCATCGGAGCCTCTTCACTATCAACTTGGTCTCGATTGAGTAACCTAAGAAAGTTGGGCAGCCAGAATTTTCAAACTAGATTATTTTATTTTGCATAAGAAAAAAGAGAATTAAAATGTCATGTATACCTATCAATTGCAGCGTCATCATAGTGAATTTGGCGTGCTTTACCAGCCTCATCATTCTCATCAGCAAATAGTTCTTTCGAACCATACCTTATAATGTCATCCAATTCCTCCTATAGAGAAGAATAGATTGAACTATAAAAATGACCATTAGCATTGTCACTATAAATGACAATCCTGGAGAAAACCGTTCCATAAACAATGTGACAGAAGATGTCTATAAAAATATATAATCCACCCATTTTCTTAAGATAACTCTGTTGCTACGCCATGCCATCAACTACCAATATAAAACACAATTTCATAAGTTACACAAGTGACCTATTTTGTGGCATAACCTATAAACAGGAAAACCATGGAAAATTATATACACACATAAAACCATGCAGCCAAGAACAAATAGGCAAGGCCACCATACCAACGGTTAAATGTGGGTACCAAATTATCTAGGAGGAGTTAATCTCTAATGAATTGTTTGCTAAAAACACAGTAGGAACAAAGCCAATAATTGCTTCAACATTGCTGGTCTCGCAACTGATAGGAAAACTTGTTTCAAGTTATCCAATATGGCCCAATCTTGTCCAATCCAAACATATAAAAGGGTTACAATTATTTTAGGTGTTTATAATGAAACTTTATTCTGCATTTCAAAAAAATATAACCACTCAAATTTTGACGAAATAAGCAAATTTGTCACTTGAACCTTAGGCAACATGGAAGTGTTCTATAACCACAGACCTGTAAGTAAGCAAATATACATAATCTATCAGAAATGAAACCTCCAGTTCCAAATATAAAAAATTTTGTCATTTTTCTGGTGTCTGAAACACATTTTTTGCAATCCCAAGTTCTAATAGCCTGACGACATTGATATTCATAACCAATATGAAAGGGTATCATCCATCAGCAGCCCTTTTAATTTTAAAGAATATAGTACTTGGTGGACACTGCAAAAACAAAAGACTCAGCATTTGTATTTGGAGCTTTAAAGCACATATTCTAGGGTGATATTTATTCAAGTGATTCAATACCAAAAAAGCACAAAATGGTGCATACCTGATTAACTGTTTGTGCCTTGAGCCGACCAACAACAAGATGTTCCAAGATCATTTTCTTCTTGGTCATCTGCATCATCCTTTCCTCAATGGTTCCACGAGTGATAAGCCTATATATCATCACCTATAACAAAAGAAGACTAGCTACCAATGCCTTTTTGAAAAACAATGCAGATATGTTTCTTTTTTAGATATGCATAAAAGTAAAACAAACCTTGTTAGTTTGCCCCAACCGATGAGCCCTGGCCATAGCTTGTAAATCAGCATGTGGATTCCAATCACTGCAAAGCATTGATGTACAGTCAGATTTTCCGGAATACAAGTATGCATAAGAACCTCAAACAAGAAAAACTAGATAGTTACCTATCATATATAATAACAGTATCAGCGGTTGCGAGATTAATCCCCAGCCCCCCAGCCCTTGTTGAGAGCAGAAAACAAAACCTTGTTGAATTTCTGGCATTGAAACGATCAATGCGAATCTGTCTTTCAGCTCCACTGACTTTCCCATCAATACGCTCATAATTCCATTTCTTCAAAATAAGTCAAATAATTCCCATATTAAACAACATCATTTGAGGATGGTAAGAATCATAGACATGATAAAAATCATCGATGTGATATACTTTTGGCACTGTACCTTGTAACTAAGGTAATCTTCCAATAAGTCGAGCATATGCTGAAATTGTGAATATATGAGGACACGGTGACCTTGCTCCTTAAGCTTCACCATCATCTTATCCAGTAGCTGCATTTTTCCAGAGAAGTCCAAAAGTTGTCTATATAAAAAAAAAAAAGAATAAAGATTTGTTCCAGGAAGGTACTAAATTAACGAGCAGTGAAGATTTTATAATTTTCAAGGAAAAATAGTCACTTTGATATATTGATAAAAACCTTAGTTTGATGCAAAAGAAAATGAATCAAACTAAAGCAGGGAATAGAACATTGCAAATTAACCACTGGTGCCTGAAAGATAATCATTATGCTTGGTGGGTTTGAACAGTAAGTTTGCGAAAATCATATGATATAAAAAAACAAAAATGTTGCCACATAAACTGCCATTTAATACCAGAAACTTGCCACTTAACTGAGCTTCATGCTAAAAAGAGCAATAGAACACTGAAGGGTCCTGAACTGAATTTTGCACTCCACTAGATACCAAAAAAAAAAAAAAAAAAAAAAACAAAGCTCGCCAAAACTGTATCCTGGTAACCCAAATGGCCAACAAAGTAACCAAGGCATGTACTTCATCTGTCTTCAGCCTAAAAAATGGCACTAAGTTTGATTAAAATTACATCAAGGGCAAAACAAAAATAAGCACATCATTGCTCCCTCCATCCCATTCCCATAACTAAAGTCTCAACCCCATCTCCATAACTAAGTCCTCAAGGCCTGAACGATTTTCATTTTTTCTTTAATTTAAAATTCAAAAATCTCTCATCAAAAATCATATCTTCTTAGGCATCCTGGACCAATGCCAAAAATTTATATTAGAAATTATGAGATAAAGGCATGACCCTAGAGAGATAAGTAAAGACATGAACCCCACAAATGAGGCCGCGCACATGTAGATGATATGCGCACAAATAATTCCCAAAAGATTAGACAATTGAACACATGACATAATAGGAAAAATAAAAATAGCACTACTATGAAAAGGATGGATCAGAAAAATGGATAGTAGACTGTTAACCATGCAGGAAAAAAATCAAAAAGAAGAACGTGAAATGACTTTGATTAAACTCATCCAATGAAGTTTAAAACAATAAAAAGATATCAACAAAGGAACACATATTACTGTTATTAGTTACTTTATTCTTTTTATAAATATTCCACATAAATTTCCATGTGTCCACAAGTTTTGATCTGAACACCCTAACTTAACAAAACAAACATGCACTAGGTACTTAAATTTAAGAATTAGGACACAAAAGAAACCAACTTCATTTACCTTAACCCTTCATTGGCATCTGTTGGCTCTACTTCAGGTTCAACCCCTTCTAACATGTATGAGTGACAACAAAGCTTCCGAAGCTCCATAACAACATTGATAAGAGAGATCTAAATTGAGAAAACACATCAGTCATCCATACAAACAAAATAGAACATAGGTAATATGCCAAGTGCCATGGCAACCTGTGCACCTCCACGACGAGCTAAAACTTGGTAATTACGAGTAAGAATGGCCTTGTAGTATTCTTTCTGCTTGCTACTTAATTCAACACGTAATATCAGTTCCTTCTTTGGCGGCAGATCTTTCATAACGTCCTTCTTGACTCCTGCAGGCATGTACAATATGTTATAATGCTCTGCCTTGAAAGTATTAGATTATAGATGCAGCCTTGTCAATTAAGTAACACCAAAATATTCACACCAAAAAAATTAAAATCTCACAAACAACAGATACCTGTACACAAACTATACAACTGTAAAGCAAAACCAACTCTAAAATACTTACTAATCGAAGCCAATGGAATTGAAAACAATAGTTTTTCAACTAAAAAAAGTCTAGCTATGAAAACACACACAAACACACATCAAGCTACATTCATGAGATATCATGCTAACATCAGGACCAACAATGGAGAATCATAATTCTGCAAACACTCAAAAATCAAAAATCAGACTGAACGTGGAGTAGGAGACTTGGTAAAAAGGTTACATGATGGGAAAGGTCATCACTGTAGAAAAAGGACAAGTAATGAACTAATAGAGCAATTTATATTAATTGAGGAAAATACCAATATACATAGCAAAAATAAGGAGGATGTTGGTCTGAGCAAAAATGTCAAAGATGGGGTGTCACCATTTTTTATATCAATCATATGAATTTAAAGGGCAAATTGTACCAGTCAAGAAATAGGTAAAACAACAGTTCTCCAATATGCCACAAATGAGCATATCCACTAAGCACTGCCCCACAAGAAGATCAATAAAGCCAACTAGAAATGACATGTACGATGTGCAATACAGCCAACTAGAAAATATTTCCAATTAAATTACTAATACTAGATTCACAAAATATGTTACCTGAAACCCACCGGTAACACATAATAAGCAGATCATGTCATACATTGACAAAGATCCCAATAAAACTTCAAAATATAATTAATGTACTAATCAAGACACTTTAAAAACATCAATGGCCTTTCAAAAACATGACATATCAGGCGAGATACAATTAATCATTTGCCTTAACCCATTAATCTCCAACAACAATGCTACTTCACAAACCAGCTCCATCACCTATGACCTTCTACCATTGCTCTCAACACACACACACACACACACCCCCCAAAAAAGATAAAATAAAATAACAAACAAATTCAACATTCTAAAAAAAAATACCTCCTACAGTTCCGTCAGAGTAGTTTTCTGTTCTAATTTTCAAATTGACTTTCAGAAGACGACCTAAAATTATTTTCATCTATGACATGGTTAGAACTATCTCACCAATATTAAGAGAAACAGTTTAACAGATCAGATCATCAAACCCTTAAGTAAATGGGCTGATCTTTGTCAATTTTGGGATTACAAAGTTAACTTGGACTACAACATTGTTTTTGACTTGTAATTGACTTCTAACACAATTGCATGAAACCAAGACACATTTAACTACATCTTGTCTCCATGTCATTCGACAGCCGATATCATAACTTACCACCCCACATCACAACCAAGAAAGACTCAAACAAACTCAAGGTGAAGCACTTCTTTTTGTGTGTGTGTGGTGGTGGGGTGTGTGTTTGGGGGGGGCGCTGAGCAGTGCAATAAGAAAGATTATTATTTATATAAACAGATATATATAGAAATTATCAATAACAGCAACAAAGGAAGCTTTAGAAAACTTACTTCGTAGAAGGTGAGGAGCAAGCATCTTGTGAAGCCTAACAACTTGTTCTTCTTGGTTAATATCCTTGAATTCCTTCTGGAAATCCTCGATGCTTGCAAACTGCCATATATTACACATAAAGAAGCCTCAATTAAAGCGTCTTTCAGAACATTAAAGACATACTAAAGAACATTGATGAGTAATTACTCACACGAATAAAGGCACATATTACACATTGGGAAGCCCCTAAAAATATAAAAGAATAGTAATATCTTAAAAGTAATAAAAGCATCTTTCGGAACATTAAAGACATATTAAAGAACATTAATGAATATTTAATCATGGGAATAAATTTGATGTTAGCCTAAAAACAGTAGTATATGTTGTTGTCATCACATAGGATAATCTTCTTGGAGAATCTCACATAATTTGCATTTATGGACACAAAGAATTTTCAAGGAACAATAGCTTATTTCTTAAATAGATGTACTATTGCTCTATAGAAAACCCTGAAAATAATAATACGACAAAATTAGAAATAGCAACAAAATCCAAAGAAAAATGTTGTAAGAGCAGCACAAACCTTTCCAGTATCCAGAAAGTGCATGAGCATGAATAACTCATCTAGATTGTTCTGAAAAATTAACATGGAAACCATCAGCAATTGGACATAATCAGTAAGCAACCTAAAAAAATGTGCCACTGTCAGAGTTACAACTGAAATATTACTACAGACATGTAATAATACAAGAAACCAAATGAAAAGCATAACCACTTGATCAATCACCAGCTTCATCACATATGGTTGCCCATATTGCCATGTTTGCCACTATAGAAAACTTCCTAGGAAAGCATAACGTGGGTGCAAGCATTTCGGAAATACATAATTAATAGGTTTCCTTGTAACTTTAACATGGAAAGTACATCTTATATTCTATCGAGACAACAACAGAAGATTGGCATATTGATAATGGAAATCCAAGAAAATGGTAAGTGTCACCAAGGTAAGTGTTCAAAAGAAGATTTAGAATTACATAATTTGTCAATATTTTTTCATTAACTTCAAGCTGAAAATAGAAAAATATAACAATACTTTCAATGATAAAAATAATCACATGGTTTAGGAAAAGAGTCTGCAGTGGGCATCACCTATAGGATAAAAGCAATATCTCATAATGAAAATTAAGTCAAGATGTTGAAAAAATATATTGGCAAAAAATAAGAAAATACATGAACTATAGCCACCTACCTGGCAAATGCTGAAAGACTTAAGCTAAGAGCATACCAACCTGAAGAGGAGTGCCAGTCAAAAGCACACGATGATTGGTGGAGTAAAGTTGTAGTTGAAGAAATAATTTTGAGTCTTTGTTCTTGAGGCGATGGCCCTCATCAACTATCTATGTCAAATAAAGAATATCAGTGAAGAGTAGTGCAAAATACATAAGGTGAAAAAGTGCACAGAGAAATACCATGCATTCCCACGGTATAGGTTTTAGGGATGCTGAATCCATGTTAATCATTTCATATGATGTCAAAAGAACATCAAACTTGACTCTTGATTGCTTATTTTTATCATCACCTTTAATAATTTTCTTTTTTTTCTGATTCTTTTTGTCTTTGGGAAAGAAGAACTCATACTGTCTGATTACAGCACGAGCCTGTGCAGATCCAAAATACATTACCTTCAAGATAATTCAACTTTGGTCAGAACAGCATTCAATTCAGAAAAATCAAATATGACTTGACAATATAAAAATATCTAGCTAATTCCATGCATATAACCAAGAAAATCCTATTTAGCCTGAAACGCAATATCAACATACAACATTCATGTGTGGTGCCCAAGTTGCAAATTCGCGTTCCCAGTTGCGCAATGTTGAAAGAGGTGCCACAACCAAATGAGGAGTTAACTTGTCTTCAAAAAGTGAAGCAAGAAAAGCAATGCTTTGAATAGTTTTTCCTGCGGCAAATATGGAAACCTCATTCATATTATTTGATCAAAAGATATAAAATCATGAAGTGCTACAGAAATAAATATTATACAAAATACTTGCCAAGACCCATCTCATCTGCAAGGATAACATGTGTACTTTTGGACCAAGAATAGCGCAGAAAATTTAAGCCCTCAAGCTGATAAGGATGTAATGCACCTGTAATCAACCAAGATATTAGTAATATACATGTTAGGAAGAATTTCAAACAATTACATACAACATAACACTACCAGATACCACCTGAAAGAAATTGAGGACTTCGCTCATACTGCTGAAATTCTTTTTGATTGTGCTTCAATTCATTTAAATCAAAATTGGAGACCTTATTTTTGTTAGATAATTTCTTACGACCCCTGGATTGGATCATATTAAACCTTTCAATTTCAGGTTTAAAAGCAGAAATGTCTGATTCATTTTCCCAGTAGCATTCATCATAAGGAAGTTCTTTCCACTTGACAAAATATTCCCGTTCCTCATCAATTTTTCTGTTGGAATATAATAAATAAACTTGCACATTAGACCCATTATAAAAATCATTAATGTCTATATAGAAGAATGGAAGAGAAAATACATCAACAAGTTGCTGGTGAACCCATGTATTGAAAGCATTTACATTTTGCATTGAAATACATTAATAAGTGTTGTTCAAAAACAAGCACAAAGATATGGTTCACAATAAGGGTGATAGTTTCATCCATGACAATCCAGACAAATGGGAGTAGACACAATAGTTTCATAAAGAAAGCTCCATGGACAATATTAGTGGACTTTACCAGCAGTTCCATCTCTCCAATGACTTCAATCTGTAACTCAGATGCCATGAAAACTAAACCAAACTGGTACAAGGACAGCAAAAATACCAGTTCACAGACTTTGTATTGGTGTAGTCAAGCATCATCCCCAACACAAGCACTAGTCAAGTTCCCGGTAGGATCACTCTCGTGCAATCCACACTTGATTCTAAAAATTAATGTCAAATAAAATCTAAACACAGGAATAAATCACAAAAAATGGTATAGAAAATAGATATAGGGATTACCAATGTGAATCAATGGATTGCACATTCAAAATTAAAGACAGAAATCACGCACATGTAAATGGGACTGTTCTGACACAATCACTCACCCTGTGGATCACCAAGCTATAGAAAGCCTTAGGTTCTTATCCCTATTACAGTAACCAATAATCCCACATCTGTTAATATGGTAAGTTTGGACTTCAATCTACAAGTAGAGGTCTCTCATCCTATTCGTTCATGCTTTTGGGTTGAATTGTGACCAGATAATATATTTGATTTACATCTAACAATCCTAAAAGTAATATGCTTCTCCATAGGTTAGTAAAACCATCAATCAATAATGCAAAATAGTTCATTTTCTCACGTTATCCTTTTTTCTCCATACTATTCATGAAAAGAAATTTATATTACCGCCAAAGACCACATCAGTTTGTTTCTAATATCAAGCAATTCGACTTATAACTCTTTTCTCCACTTTCATACATTGCTATAAAGACAAGAATATATTGATATTGCCCCAATCTTCGTCTTTTTACCAACTTCTCAAAACCCAAAATCACCTGAAATTTCATATTAGGTCAGTAAATTGACTTCTGACATCCTCTGCACCAACCCTCTTTTATTGTCCAAGTACTCTTTACTATCTCACTTTTAGTAGGTTCCTCCTGAGCAAGCAGTTGTTTGACCTTTAACCTCAGTGTACTGTTAAAGTATCCTCAAATATGTTTAATTATCCTTCATGCCTATATTTTGTTTTAATTGATAAAAAAAAGAAAATCAAAACAAGAATAGTATAGCAGGACTATACAAAGTAAAGAATGGATAGCTATTCTTCATGCCAAGGCTCTCCTTAACTTGACCAGATTTGCAAATTTAAGAAGTTTCATAGGACATTATAGCATAAATTATCCATGAGTGTAACTTTTGTTGGAGTGGAGGTTGAAGCTCCATATTCAACTCTGAGTTTAATAGTTGATTACAGATACTTCTATGAGATACTGGGCATTCTCTCAGAAAAATAAAAATACATATACTAAGTATGTTTGAGGCGCACATCCAAATTTATTTTTTGAATTATTTAATTTGGTAGTATTAAATTAAATTTGACTAGGCAATAACAGATGAAGAGTGAAGGGTACTATGAAAAGTGATGATAGTTAGAGACTACAAAATAAGTTCTGAGTTCATGGACACGCAGACCTATATGCAACTGGTAGAGAATTATTAAATGAAATTCCAGCAACTGCATGAATGTTCAATGTTTAAATGGCTTCTCACTTGTAAGACTTGTAAGAGAAAAGGAAAAAATGATGCACACAGACAATACCAACAAGTCTAGTGATGCTTGAATGAAAACAACTCAGAGCCCTCTTCTACCAATATCACAAATAACCGAACACTCTTCTGCTTACAATATAGTTCATGAACTGGAACTTGAAATATTAGTAGTCAACATTGCATTGGCACACTCCCATTTTCAGGACAGGTACAAGAAGAAACATGAATTGTAAAAATGTATATATATGATTAATGATATACAAAAACAAGCTGCTCCAGCCAAGTTCAAACAAGCAATAAATCTGCATCAACATCATATCAATGGCCAATTAACCAAGCAATAGAATTTATAATCATTAAAAACATCACCAAATATTTGCAGAAAGAAAATATTGAGCTATAGATGTATAATGTGACATTTTCGGAATACAAATAGTAACACAATATAAACCAGATAACAAAACTAAGACATTACCAAATTACTTTCAAATCATTGAAAGCAGCACAAAAGAAATCAAATATTCATACCTGGAGGCGATAATTCTATCAACTGTTGTCCATTCAGGCCTAATCGCAATCCAGTCATCCTCAGAGTTATCCATGCCATCCATTTGCTTACTAAAGCTTTTCAATTTAGTTTTTAACCGGGGATTGGCCTTGCCAGCTTTCAAAAAGTCTTTCTCCTGCACCCTGTTAGATTTTAAAACAGTTTGCATGCGTCAAAGTCAGAACACACAACAAAATGCAAATATCTTGCAAAGAAGAAAAGGGGTCCTTTATAAAATGGACAAAACCCATTATAATAATAGCTCAATTTGTTGAGCGCTCTAAAATTCTTTCCACAAGCTTTAGAGAAAATAAGAACAAGATTTTCATGAAACTCTAACATCACAAGAACTGAAGGTACAATAACTCCCTCCATTTATGATATTTATACAACTAGTTCAAATTCATAAAATGATACTAGGAAACTAGAATACAGGAATCTGTATTAAAAACCCAAAAACATAAATTGCTACTAAAAATACTAGAAATAATTTTCATACGTCAAAAACTACCATGTACAATGAAGGTAGGACACTCCCTTCCATTTTACAAGATAGTGCTTCACATATTTTGGTTTTGAACCAGTCTTTGAAGTGTCGGTTTCATCTGATGTAAGGGGCCGCATCTCACAGTCTAAAATTTTTTCAACTTCATTCAAAGGGCTAACCTGCAACAGAAGAAACATTGAAAAACTGATCCCATGAAATATGCAGCTAGTTCTAAAAATAACTTACACATTCAGGACAACTCCAAGAATCAGAAGGAACTGTTTTACGGGGAGGAAGTACACATTTTAGGTGAAACGCATACGTGCAGGTTGCACATCCCGTGAGATCCTTGGATTCCCCACTCTCACCACAAGACTGGCATGCACCATCCTTCTGCACAAGGTAAAATAAGGGATTAACAATGCTGATAGAAATAGATGCATGCATTTTATCTTTGCTTGTAATTGACCTCCATAAGTCACAACTGCGTGCCTGAATTCTCATCAGTTCCTCATTCCAGCAGTTTGACCAGTTTTTGGATCACAAAACTAATGTCAAGTGGAAATAATCACTTGAACAACTATTTACATTCTAGTTCAGTTGCTACTATGCCATGGATGAGGTCAAAAAAAAATAAAAGGGCATCAGAGTAAGAAACCCTTGCTGAGAAGATTGTCACAATTGGCAAGAAAGCAAAGGAATAGTCGATTTTGTTTGTGTCAAGATTCTAAAGAAAATAAGTATAAATCACTTATCTGACTGGTTTTTTGAAGGTTAATAAGCAAAATAAACACCTATGCAATAATAGAGTAAAAGAGGAAATATTCTAGTTACCAAAAAGATAAAACATCCCTCCCAGTAAAATTGGTTTGTAATTCATTTCATAAGCATCCAATCCAAAATAATAACACAAAACATATTCAATTCTCCCGTCCGGACAAGAACATGCTGCAATGATATCCCTACATACCATTGTTATTCAAGTTCATCTAAAAGCAATACCGATTTATCCATACCGTCTTCCATCAATAGAAATCCCATTTCAAATACAAACTACATGGATTTCCTTAAGCAGTCGCCTTCCATGTCATTTTACTTTTTGCTAAACAGTCTCTGAGACAGATATATTGGTGCTCAAACTTTCCCTTTGGAGAATTATGACAAAATTATATGAAAGCAGTTTGTTATAAGTTTTTAATTATATCCACAGTGTTCTACAACAAATACATATTGCAGACAAGTTGGATAGTGAGTCATGATAAAATCAAATAATCAAGAAACTAATTCATGGAAAACTTGAAGAAGATACCCACCATAAACCTCAAAAAGAAGGACTTGTTAACAATCTACATACCTAAAATTTGGAACCATTCGGCATAAAATCCATGTTTTGAAACCTAAGCATGCAGTGAAATAAAAGATGGCAAAACATGCAAAATAGCTACATGCTACAGTCCCTAACTCACAGATAACAAACAAACATTTCTCGTTAGATTGAACAACATGCAAATAAAACAGTGGCACAACTGGAACAAAGTCTAAACCCTGACCACAAAGAATTCCAAAATCCAAACACAACAACCAAATTCAAGAACAACCAAGGCCAGAGCATGAACGGAATTACCATAAAAAATAGAAGCAAACTATTATCTAAAAAAACAGCAACAACATACCGCATCTTCCCTCGCGATTCGCTCGGGCTTCTGGTCCTCCGGCTTGGGCTTCGGCGGGGCAACGAAATCGTCATCAGACTCCCCGTCATTGTAGAGCGGCCTCTTCTCCGATCTCACTCGAAGCCTTTCCACCAAGCTACTCATCACGAAACCCTAGAATACCTCAAACCACACCTAGAACACCAGATTCCTCAATTACACTCCAAATTTGCAGAAGAAACGCTCTTGCAGAACAAAAGGGGAGTGAAATCAAGCTTTCGAAACTCGGGTTTTGGCGATCACGTTTTGAGTTCCGGAATGGCGGGGAGAAACCGCGCCGGAGAAGAAGAGGAAAAACTCGAGAGGTGAACTGGAAAATCGGGAAATTTTTACTTCGTTTTTTATTCATATAAACCCCATTATATTATGAAATTACAAAACTATCCTTCAAAATTATAATTATTTAAGAATGCCTACAAATCCGCTTGTCGTCATTATAATTAATATTTTCTTTTATTGGACAAAAAAAACCATATGAACATAAAATTCCATGAGAAAAACTTCAAAAATAAATAAATAAATGGTAATAATAATAACTTTTTTAACTCCAAATAAATAAAGGGAATGGTAATAATAACAAATATTTTGTAAATTTTTGTCTTTTTTTTTTTGTCATAAGACTTCAAACCAGTCTACCAACCTCAACTTGCTCAATGATTATAATTAAAATTTTAATAATTTTTAGATCAATAAATATTTTTAAATGATAACATTAAAGATACAATGTTCGGCAATAAATATGAAATTTTTTACAGATAATGCACAAAACACCCCTCTGAAATTCATATATTCACAAACAAACTCTGCTATTTTGGAAATGAACACATCATCCCTCCTTTTTAGGTTTTCTTCCATCTGGGTCCCCACGTGGAATGACACCGTTAAAATCTATTTGAAGTGACGGTTATGCCCCTCCACTCACTAACAATAGTTGCGTGTAATGGAGTGATTCGTTTTCCGAGATAATGATGTGAATCATTTATCGTAGGTGGTTGTCTTTTATTCTTTAATAAAGATAGTAAATGTGAATGCATTTATTACAATTAATTTCATAATAGCAACAAGAGAAACACTGGTTGCTAAGTGAAAATCCAACGATGTAAGCGGAAACTCTCCAAAACTAAACTGGAACTCTAAAATCTAAGCAGAAACGTAAAATACTAAACAGAAATTCTAAAATCTAAACGGAAACGACCAATACTAAGCAGAAACTCTCAATTGTAAACGGAAACATACAATACTAAACATGAACTCTCTAGTGTAAGTTGAAAGATGCAATATTAAATCAGAACTCTCTAGTATTAGTGAAAATATACAATACTAAACGGGAACTCTCATTTAGTGGCATATATTTTGACTTACAATGGAAAGTTCTCATTTATTATTGTATGTTTCCGCTTACTACTGTTTTTTTCTATTTAGTATTCCATGTTTCCGTTTAGATTTTAGAGTTTCCATTCAGATTTTGTATGTTTCCACTTAGATTTTAGAGTTTCCGTTTAAATTTTGTATGTTTCCGTTTAGATTTTAGAGTTTCCATTCAAATTTTGTATGTTTCCGCTTAAATTTTAGAGTTTTCGTTTATTATTTTATGTTTCAGCTTAGATTTTAGAGTTTTCGTTTAAATTTTGTATGTTTCCACTTAGATTTTAGAGTTTCCGTTTAGATTTTAGAGTTTCCATTCAAATTTTGTATGTTTCCGTTTAAATTTTAGAGTTTTCGTTTAGTATTTTATGTTTCAGCTTATATTTTAGAGTTTCCGTTTAGATTTTGTATGTTTTCGCTTAGATTTTAGAATTTTCGTTAAGATTTTCTATGTTTCTACTTAAATTTTAGAGTTTCCGTTTAGATTTTGTATGTTTCTGCTTACTATTGGTTGTTTTTGTTTAGTATTGTATGTTTCCGCTTACTAAACGGAAACAACCAATAGTAAGCAAAAACTCTAAAATCTAAGCGGAAACATACAATATTAAATAGAAACTCTAAAATGTAAACAGATACAAACAATACTAAACGGGAACTCTCCAAAATTTAAGCGGAAACATACCAAATCTAAATAGAAACTCTAAAATCTAAGCGGAAACATACAATACTAAACAGAAAAACAAAAAGTAAGTAAAAACTCTCCAGTATAAGCGGAAAAATACAATACTAAAAGAGAACTTTCTAACATAAGTCAAAACATACAATACTAAATAAGAGTTCCAGTTTAGTATTGTACATTTCCACTTACACTGAAGAGTTCTCGTTTGGTATTGTATGTTTTCGCTTAGATTTTAGAGTTTCCATTTAGTATTTTAAGTTTCCAGTTACATTGGAGAGTTCTCATTTAGTATTGGAGAGTTTCTGTTTAGTATAGTATGTTTCCGTTTATATTTCAGAGTTTCCGTGTACTATTGGTTGTTTCTGTTTAATATTGTATGTTTCCGCTTAGATTTTAGAGTTTCTGTTTAGTTTTTTAGAGTTTATTTAGTATTTTATGTTTCAGTTTAGATTTTTGAGTTTCAGTTTAGCATTTTATGTTTCCACTTACACTTCAAAATGAAAAGCTATCTGAAAAGTCTGATTTTTCCTTTTAAACAATATATTTTTTCAAATTGTGACAAGATAGGGCTGGATTTTTCCCACCAAAACCAAGGGCAAAGTTGGTATTATACAAAAATGCTACTAACGGAGTTGGATGGAGGGACTGAAAGGGAAGATAGCTTAAAAAGGAAGGTCTGACAGGAAAATTCAAATGTCAGAGGGACTGATTGGGATGTTTTGAAATTTACAAGGATTTATAATTAATTCTCCTAATTTTTTAAGCTGGTTTAAGTATATTTGATATGTGAAATTTGATTTATTATTATAAACTCTGCATCTCCTACGAAAAAATTTTTTTAATACGGTGAATAAACTACTAATTTTAACTAATATTTTAAAAGAGAGTCGAATTTTCGTAATTGCTAGTGAGAGAAAGGCATATATAGTTTTTTTTTGTCAAGAAGAACGAAACCTCTATTGGGCCCGCTAAACTAGAACAGGGGCGTGCACATGCCTCGACTGCGGCCTGTAAGGCCCGCACATACGTGGGCGCTGGGACCATCCACAGTTCGTGCTCACAGCTCTCAGACATACACTCTCACCCCAAGGATTCATTGACGAAAGACATACATAGTTAAAAGAAGAAAAGTTTTGAGTATGTTAATATAATCACCAAGAATCAAGCCATGTATACTTCTCTCCATAAAATAGCACATTTATACATTGCGATCCTGAATAAGTTGTAGATTTGTAGTAGAACAATGCAATTGAATTCAAAATAAAAGAAAAAAGGGAAAAAAATCTAAGCAAAACAACTCTCGCAAGAGGTTCAAACAATAGTTAAATTCCAAGACATTGGAAGATATGAGTATGATGTACATTAAATAACCATGAACAATGTTGTTGCTCTCCTTTAAATAATGATAGAGTTTCATTGACAATAATTTTATTAAAGTAAACTATGTTGAAGTTGAAAATCAAGACACACCAATGCTTTAATAACTTTTTTTTTAATAAAATAGATAATTATATTTATTTATAATAAAAAAATACAACAGTCAGTTAAAAACGGGACTCATACCGTAAGAAAATATACTAAAAATAGAATAACAGAAAATGATAAAAAAAACAAAACAACATAGACAAATTAAAAGCATAAGAAAAGAGAAGCGTTCTCCCTTACAAATACATGAACATGAGCAGATTCCAGAGTATTTCTTTGAGATTTAATATTTTATTTGTGTGTTTTAAGATTTTATTAATATTCAAGTTTTTTTATACTTCATAATTTTGTTTTATTTAATTGATTTAACTTAACAACTTATGTTTTTTCTCTACTTGGGATTTTCATGTAAACTTTGCTCAGGTGATGAGACTTGCTTGTGTTCTTTGAATACCTGTTCTCAATCATCTATTTATTAGTTAGCCATAGATGTGAGAAGATTGCAAGCATTCAATAGATGATTTATAGAAAACTAAAAAAACCCTCTAAAAATATTTTGCAAAATTAAATATTAGTTCTTGAAATAGAAAGGGAGTTTAATAAAAAAAACCTAAGAAATCATACATAACAACCCAAATCTTGTATCCAAGATTAAAGTAGATATGAAGATTTATATAAATATATTGATTCTAAAAAAAACAAAAAGGGCATTTTGGTACTCATCTTGCAACTCAAGGGTGTTTTAGATATTTCAAAATAATTTGGTAATTAGGGTTAGACAAATTTAATTATATATGGCAATTTTTGTAAATAAAGTGAAGGATCAAGGGTATACTAGGAAAGATAAAATGGAGTCACATGGATGATAGTGTGAAGGTTACAGCTTGTAATATAAAAATATTTTTTTAAAAAAGAAATTCACAGATTCCATAAAGCGTCCACTAGCTGAAAGTTACAGCTTGTAATATAAAAACATTATAAAAAAATAAAGTAATTCACAGATTCCATAAATAAATAGTCCACTAGAAAAATAAAGATGTATTTGGTTCTGATAAAAGTCTGAAACTGTAACTTCAATCGAATTAAAATTTTCATTTGAAAGTTTTTAGTTATATATGTGTTTAGTTGAGTAAAGTATTAAATTATCAATTATTTTTTAATTAATGTTAAGAGTGAAAAAAAAATAAAAATATGGTTTATAAATAAATAATTTATTATATTTAATGTAATATAAAATTTTTAAATTAAAATTTTAATTTTGTTGCAAAAATTAAAAATTTTAAAGTTTTAAAAAAATAAAAAATAAACAAATAAACAAAAAAATAAAAAATAAAACAAATTAGAAAAAAACAATAAAATATTTATAAAAACATACAAAATGGGTGGAGTGGGATGCCTAAGTGTCACTTCGGAAAAAAAAAAATTTTAAGTCAAAGAGTGAATAGGAGGTTTTAGAAGTGGTCACTTTCTCACTTCGGCTTCTACTTTGGTGACCCAAACAAATGGAAATGTCACATCAGTTCCTATTTCAGTCACTTCAGTCTTCACTTCAGCAAACCAAACAACCCCTAAAAGTTTATAAGATCCTTCTCAAATTCCAGAACACCAAATAAATTTGAGACCTTCATAAATGCCCAACTTATGCCAATGTAGTGCCCTTTTTAATTATAATTTTTATTATTATATTTTTTCGGAACAACCTTGAACAAACCACCCCACACACACTCACCCTTGAGGCCAAACTCACAGAATTAGACTCTCTCTCGGTGAGTTCGCATTATTAGCATTCGTGAGCTCTTTAAAGAAGACCATAGCAAACTGTCACACCTCGGATTTTTTTCACTAACCAACAAAAACAAACATAACATTTTACTCTTATCATGATAGTAGGTGAAGAAATTATTGATAGATAGCTGCTACCAACCTTTTTAATATGAGTTTTTAATCAAATTGATTATAACCTTCCATTTGTTCAGTGAACACCAACAAATACCCTCCCATTTCATATTTATAAATCACAAAAAAAGCATTGTAAGAATCATATCAATATACTCCAACTTATAACTCAAAAACTTGCGCCACTAGAAGAATATTTCTTTTCCTGCAAATTTTTCTAAGTTTATTTTGAATTAGCAAAAATTGTATTTTTAGCTAAAGGACAAAAAAATTGTCTTATAAAAAAAGAACCCATATCATACTTGCCGAAGATCTCCAAGTACTTTCCCAAAATGTATACACTTACACAAATATATTAATTTTAGGAGGCGTTTGGCTCACGGTAATGATATATTACCACAGTAATGAGATTACCATGGTAATGAGATCATGAATATTATATGCCTGGAATGTTGTGATAATGTGAGATTACTACGTTTGGTTAAGAACTTATATTACTAGTAATATTTCATTACTATGTTTGGTTAGTCATGGTAATCACCTCAGTAATATGTCAAATTTACCCAAATACCTCTGCATATAAAATTTTAAAAATTTTAATTTAAATTATTTAGATAAATAAATAATTAAATTATTATTATATATATATATATATATTATGTTATAAATATTTCAATAAAAATGGAACAAAACTAGGGTTTTGATAATAAGTATAATATAAAATTAGGTTAAATAACTGGGGGTATAATTGAAAAAACAAAATTTCCAGATTACCACCTCATTTGGTAATATTTCACTATTAGTAATCTCACATTATCATTCACATTACCATTGCTACAGTAATCAAACACGGTAATATTTTCACATTACCGTCAGATTCAACGGCCCTTTAGTATCTAAATTATTGTTTTTGGTTAATTAAGAAGATAAGACAAATAACCAAATAATACAAGTAAAAATTTACGTTTTATCAATCCCAACCCCCACCAACACACACACACATACACAGAAAAAAAAATACATCTCTACTTAAATAGAAATTATATATAATTGAGATTATATGAAAAAGTCTAAAAATAACATTCAAGTAAAGCAATTGATCCCAAAACAGAAAAATTAGATAAAACTCAAAATGAGTTACCACCTAAAGAGCATAAACTTATACAAACAAGGATCTTTTCTCAGCGCTGATCCAAAACACTTCTAAATGGAAATTAGTACCATAAAATCCTGTTTTCTCAACAGACACATCTTCTTAATGGCACACACATGAAGCCACACAAAAACAGCATCATGCAATATTTTGAGTTCACCAAAAAAAGAAAGAAAGAAATCAACATTTTTACCACAAAAAAAAAAAAATCTTTGAAAAGTGAAAAAAAAAAGCAGCCAATAATGACATCTTTCAAAGGCAGATACACTTGCATCACAGCATCTTGGGCCTGAAGTTTTCACCACACATCCCCCAAAACTACTTCAAAACCAGAATATATATATATATATAATGAAAATAAAAAATAATAGCTTTGACATCTTTCAAAGGCATGCACATCTACATCACACGATTCTGTTACCCGTCCTACTCAACACACAAACATTCAATCAACGCACATCTTAAAAACCAAACACTTAAAACTGGAGCATGAGAAAAAGATGGATTGCCATCTTTCAAAGCCATGCATATTTGCACCACAACAATTTGTTGCTTGCGTTTCTCTACATATATAACCTGCACAATACAATCTTCAGAAGATGGAAATTTTTACATCTTCATTACCATTAAAATAATGGTCACGCGCACCAAATATTTTCAACAAAAATTGGTTGCTGCATAAGACCAGCACAATGTGTGGTGGAAATTAAATGCAGTGGAAATATGCATCTTAAACAGGAACATTTAAGTAAGCAGCCATAGTAAACATTTGAAGGTATATGGATGTTCATGAACATGGGCAAAGCACCAAGAACAATTTTTTTTTTTTGCCTAAATATAATGGTAATTCAAATTTTACATACACAGGAACCAAAACATGCATAAATTATCACAATCAAGGATCATTATCATAGAAAGTTGCAACAAAATCTATCAAGAATGCAATTTACATGGGTTCATACCTTCAAACTAATTGGTATGTGTGACTTGTACCATAAAATAATCATGAATAATTCCTGCCATGCATTGTTCATTAACAAACATCTTTCACATTAACCCACAAAGTTTAGATGTGCAGCAGCATAGCAAGCCATTCTATCCAATGAAATGCAGACGCCATAAAGACTATATTTTAAGAAGCCATCATCAAGAGCCGGAAAAATAGTCTTAGGAAACAAAGCAACATTAAAGTTTTTCACTTCTAACAGCCAGAAGGCAAAAATTTAACCATTACCCAGTAGCCTATATAGTTTGTCAAGGCCATGAAGCATAACAAATCATTAGAGCAAGACAAAGTCAATATGGTATGATGCCATACAATAAACCAAAAAGCATTATCATCGACGACCTCTTATTACACTTTGTACAGGCCTTCCAGGCCATACTATTCCATATATTTGGTTTTAACAGAACACTATCTTGCGCATTTGTTTAACCAATAACAGATCATTTTTTCAGTAAGAGAATAATATTAGAGTGGCTCCCGTAATTCAGGAGGCCCTTCCAAATAACAATACCAGAGGAAATGGGAAGGCTGCTTCCTTCAGACATTAAGAATGATCAGACAATATCAATATACTCTCTCAACATTTATGGACAAAATACTCATTCATTGCCTGTATTAAATAAGCAGCACAATTTTCTTAACAAGGGAACAAACTCTCTATGTGTTGAAAGAGGAAAACACCATTAGTTACTAACTAAACAAAAATGCATATAAAAAAGATCCAATCACTTGGAACTACATATTACTAATTGAAGAAACAGAAAGGCTTTATGATAAAATCTGGAAACAACTTAAAATAAGGAAGTATAAATATGCCAGAAAAAAAAGGTCTTTTAGTGAACAACTAGGATTCTCTTAATGTAACATAGGATACACTCATAGAGAAACCAAATAGAATTCAAAGATAGTCCTTGTTTACCAATAAATGACCTACCACAGTTAAACTCCAAGTTTTAGTAGTATATCAACTTAGAGCAAACCTGTATCTAAAATTGAAATCCAAACAAAGCCAGAACATAGGAAGGGAAAAAGTAAATGAAAACCGTCAGGAACTATGCAACAACAAAGAACAAGAAAAGAGAAGAAACCTTTTTCCACCCACTCAAAATCTTATTGTTTTCATAACTATCGATTATTCTATTCTTCTTTCATCTATGTTCAATGAGGAAGACATCAACTGTCAGCACCAAGACCATACAACACACCAGAATGAATCTTAGGTGACCCTTTGAAGTGCAAGGCCTTGATCCTTTGGAACACCGAGGCCGTGAGAAGGCTATCAGAACCAGCCTGGTGGCAAGTCCCGATGCGCTTAACCCTGAGCTGCTCTGCCACCTTGTTCAGCCCACCATACAATCCATTGCAGAACTTCATCAAATGCTTGATATCATAGAGAACAGGAAAGAAAATTTGAATGAGTGTAAAGAACCCTTCCTGGGTCGATGGAAGATTCCGGCCAGAGAGAAGCTTGAGCAAGTACCCAAAATCATAGGCACTATGGAACGTCACCCATCGGACACTGCCATTCAGCACAACACCAGAAGACATCAAGAGCTCAGCGAAGCGGAACGAGTTGACACCCTTCTCTAAATTCTTCTTGAAATCAATCCCACATTGAGAAAGCAACTCGATGGAGTCTTGAGCACACATATCACGCGACGGATCGAAATCCCGAAAGTTGAACTGCCAGACAATACCACGGCCTCCGCCGATGGTGGGGAGGTGGCCGAACTCGTTGAAGAGGGTGAGGCCCAGCTGGATGAGCTTCAGCATATCGACATTACCCTTGAGGGAAGCGTAATTGTACTCGGAGGAGGAGGGGTAGTGGCCGACCGGTCGGGTCACCATGCCGGGGAACTCGGTGTCCATGGCGGCGTAGGGATACGAATCAACGACCTGGCGAATCAGTATGAACTCCTCCTCCAGGTTTTCCTCCCATACATCTCGGATCTCGACGAGCTCGCTGCTCTCCGTGAACAAAGACATCCCCACATATACGATCCAAGAAAACCCTAGGAAAACCAAGAAATCTCTATCGAATCACCTCGAGGGAACCCTAGAACACAATCAAACCTTTATCAAATCACCTTGAACAAGATCGGAGAGGAAGCAGTGATAGAGATGGGGGCGAAATTAGGGCTTCGATCGGACAGGAAGCAGTGATGGAATTAGGGGCGAACTTAGGGCTTCGATTGGGCCTTGCAAATCAATATAGAAATAGGGCTTCGATTAGGAGAACATTGATAGGCGGTATTATGCTCCGCGTGAACCAATTTAGAAAGCCGACATAGTTGCGTGCTCCACCGTCATTGGTTTGAACCCTTGAGTTCCATCCAGTAATATCGCGAAACGTGGACAGGTAATTAATATTTAATGAATATCTCCGGGCCAATGGGATTAGCATGAGAATAAGATGCTGGCTTCGTTATCTATCCCTCTTGTTTTTTTTAAATAATAATAAAACAAGATTATCTAAAAATTTTAAATCAACATAATTAAAAAAACCAGGAAAAATCTGAAATCTAAACATAAATACCCCAAATCCAAATTCGAGGCTTTTATTTAAAATTGACCAAACTTTTGATTTAATAGAAATATTAATTAAAAAATAGATAACGTATTGATATAAATTCTTGATTAAAGAATGATGGAAACCCTAAACCCAAACCCATGTTAGATGTTTGGTAGTGGGGTTGAAATATTAATTAAGGTTTGCATTTTTGAAGGCTAGCACATGCCACACCTTCCTTGCAACCAAAATACACATCCCACATGTCCATTTCCAACATGCAAACCATCTCCATAAAAGCAATTAAATAATATTGCCTTAACTTACACACATATAAATTTTAAGACTGACTCATGTATGAAGTAATTCAATTTGCTGCTTTTACATGATTTAAAAAAAATATATATATTTGCATATATTAACAGCATTAAGTATGCATGATAAAGTATCACATGATGATAGGGAAAATTAAATATATAAAATATAACATGGGACAACACAATTAGGCTAATGCATACTATAGATATATAGAATTAGAACATGTTACTGGACATGAGCAGAATAAGAGTTTACTGTTTACCTTTTTACTAAGAAAACCTACAAATCATAGAGAGTGTGATTTTTAGTTTAATAAGATTATTATTCTTATTATTCTTATTATTATTTGAAAATTTTAGCCTCGCCTAATATCCGCACTGAATTAGTGCCATGATGCCTACATGGACATTGAACAACAGTTGTTAAATAGAAAAAAAAAAAAAAAATTGGTGGAAGTGTTCATGTTGCAACAAACCTGAAAATGCATGATTCAATTCAGCACCAACAAATGAAACAAACAATTATGTTTATTGGGCAAACAACAAATATAGCAGATAAACCCTAATTGTCACAAGATAGATGCAATCACAGAAAAACAAAATGAATATCAAATCTAGATCACTCCAACATCCATCCAAGTACCTAACTACAGCAACAAAATTAGTCAGAACATCAAAAATAAAAGCTAAAAAGGAGGAAAAAAATAATAAGAAACCAATCCTCTTGTACACACCCAGCTCTTTGATTGGATTAGATTGGATTGGATTGGATAGGATTAGGTTAAATGGTCAGTACCATGTTTCTTCATTCATTTGGCAAAAGATGAAATCTAAATTCATTCAAAGCCATGGAGCAAAAGTCTTCATTAGTTGAAGGTCCTAACCATCAAAATGACCAAATCTCCAAACCACACGTTATCATGCCAATATGTTGACAAAAGTTGGTAGCAAGACTAATCAACATGCATTCAGTCTCAAATTCTGATTAGTAGTTAGGACTACCACATGCACTGCACTATGGAGTGATCTATCTGTGCAAAGAACAGTTAAAATGCAACAAAAAAAATAAATTAAAAAATAAGCCCATCGAGGTATTAATGCAGGAATCTTGGTATTAAAGAGTAGTATATAACAAGCAATTACTGATTTTGCTAAGAAAAATCTATTTCAGCCAAGGAAAGTCACAGATATGTAAAAAAACTTTATAAGCTATAGCAATAACAAGTATGTCAGACACCACTGCAAAAGATTGGCTGGGAAGAAGGTTATTGCCAGAAGCCTGGCTATACATACACAAACATTTAGACTTCAAACCACTAAAAAGAGATTAATAGGTACTGAATGATCGCTCGAGTGTACAATCAGAAGTTCCATAAATTGCAACAACCACATGAATTGACCTAACACATGCATATAATCAACACATTTATTCCCATTTTTTTCTTCCTAATCAGACACAGACAAATGATGGAGGAACAAGAATGTTAACAAACTTACTTGCAAGTACCAGCTCACCACCAACTTATATGAACCGATGTGCATAAATGGATGAGCAATCTCCCACTTGTTTCCTCCTGATAATTACTAAATAAAAATGAGTCATGAAAGAAAAAGCAAATAGTCATGTTTAGCAAAGAACTAAAACTTCTAAAACATTGAAGGAATATCTTTCTATTGCTGAAGGAAATAAATTCATTGCAGCTCAGCACAAATATCAAAATCAATACGAGGGAAGTTATAGTTGACCCTTCATTTCAGGTTTCTTAGTTACATAATGCTTAGTGATCATTGTATGATCTCAAGAAGAAGGTATATCTACATTTTTTTTTACACTGCGAAGACATGTCTAGTTGCATAATCCTGCAAAAAAAAATAATAATAATAATAAGAAATAAAAAATAAAAATCCTTAGGCTACCATTTGACAGTCCTGCTAATGCAGAAGAATATTTTGTGTATATTAGCCACTTTTGTCACACTGCAATGGTGTAAGAGAACTCATTGACAACAACCAAGTTAATAGATAGGGGGCTTAACTTTGATATAACTATGAGCCATAAAAAAAACAATAGCCTAGGTCAGCATCATGAGTTATAGACAATAGGAGACACTAAAGAGAAAGAAGGGGCTAATAAATAGGTTTGGAGAAGTATGAACACTCCAAACTCGAACATATTCAGCTCACATAAAAATAACAATTGCATAGCGTTATTGATCACATATCTGACTTATTTAGCCAAGAGAAAAAGGAAGAAGAAGAAGACTAGGACGAGGGGATTTATTGCCAGTAAAATGATTGCCAAGGTAGCAGCGGAGCAATTAACAGCTGTGTGTGACATATTCAATAAAACCATCACTAGAAACAATGCATGCAACAACCAACAAAGTCCAAATCTTCAGAATTCAGGTATGCTCAATGACCCAAATAACACAACACACGGAGCTGATTTTTATGCCAGATATTAACATCAATGCCTGAGACAAATGAAATTAAGTATTTCCACTCGAAACAAATTTTCTTGTTGTTAATTGTGCACTTGCAATTTTAAGTATAGGAGCAATTTATGTCCTGCAATGCTTCCATGAACTGAAGTTTACCTCCGACACACTTCATTTGTATATTCAATTGTGATTTAGTCCGTGCATTTTTTATATCCATTCACAACCTTACGAAATGTTTCCTCTCATTTATCACGACCTAAGACTTCCTGTGATAAAAAGTCCATCTCAAACACTCTTAAGTTCAATACAAAATGAACTTCATCTAATCATAGTCCTATTTAAAATTAAAAGTTCATTCCATAGAAAAAAGAAAAGATAAGAAAATCGAATGAAGATACACTTGGAAAATTTTCAAAGGATACATTTGAGAACACATGATACATTCAGTTGCAATGCATTATCACAAGCTACAACTGTTCCCACTGCACAACAACCAGAAGTCATAGGGACTTTTCATTTGGAATGGAAAAATAATGCTTAATTTCTTCTTAAAAAAAGTAGAAAATAAACAATTGCAAGAAAGATTATCATCACAATGAACAACCTATTCTCCTCAAAATAACATCCAAATCATCGTAATTCACGATACATTTCAACAAACACTTCTTCAATCATCAAACAATTCCAACCTCATTGAACCCTCAAAATAACTCTTTGAAGTGAATATTCCTGATTGTGGGTGATATGACATGAGCATTTTCATTGATTCACTAAAATTCAAACACAACTAATAACAACATAAAGACATAGCCTTTTTGATTTCAGAAAGAATAACATAAATGTTTCACAGAGGTCCCAAATATAACTTTTCCATGAACAATTTTATACAGTGCCTCGCACATCAATGCTGAAATTGAAGTTAAAAACTTTATAAAGAACAACATAGAAATAAAGCACATAAGTCCAGTTCTAATATTCTATTATCATCGTACATTTGCAGCAGAAAGAAGCAGTATCAAACAATGTGTAACCTTGTAAGGAATCCAGCATCCATAAAAAACCTCACCTCAGTTCCTTCCAAGGGGAAGTGATCTGCAAGAATACGTCTCCTTGAAATCCGACTTCTTCTTTGATGAAATGAAAATAGACTCATAAACCTCCTTGGTAGCATTAGCTGGCACAGCAATCCCGGCCTTGAACTTCTTATGATCTCTATCCTTCCTCCCATCTTCAATCTCATTGCCACATCCCCTCTTCGCACCATCCAAACAAGCTCCCAACCGCTTCTTCTCCTTCCTCTCTTTCACCTTCCCCACTTTTCCCCTCTCCTCCTCCATCCTCTCCCTCAAAGCCGCCACCTCCTCAGCAGTTCCATTAATCACAATCTTCTCCGAATCTGCAAACTCCTTATGGCAAACCAAACAAGCAGAAGTCTTGACCTCTTTGAATGCCTTAACACTTAAAACATGCCCACAACCCCGGATCGCAAGAAACCCATATTTTCCATTGAATTCAAGCCCGGTGATCGGGCACTGGAACTTAGCCTCTGAATCACTCTCCCCAGGGACAGGAGAGAGATGAACAGGAATCATATCTTTGAGCCCCCTGATGTGGCTGAAGGCCTTGGGGAGCTTCTTATGGATCAAGGCCTCAACAAGGGGCTCCTTGTTGAATAGAGAGCCAAGGCGATCGATGACAACTGGGGGAGAAAGGGGCTCCGACGAGAGAGCGCAGGTGGTCCAGCGGGAGAGACGAGTCTCGTTGGGGTCAACCTTGTCAGGCTTCTTGGAGGCGTACATATTGAGGTAGCAGTCGCGGGACTCAGCTCCGGTGGCGCCGCCATCGCCGCCCCCGCCGCGGAGGCGGAGGCGGAGGGTGAGGGAAGGAAGAAGGGCGGTGGAGATGGGAGTTGAATCGGGAAGAGGCCTTCCATTGAAGGTGAAGTACGAGTCTAGGGTAATGCTTTGGGATCGGGGAAGGAGGAGGGGTTTGAGATGGGAGAGAGTGACGAACTGTGATGGATTTAGGGTTAGGGTTTGGGAGGGGGGGTTGAGGTCGGGGGTTTGGATGAGGAGGTGGACTTCCTTCTGAGAATTCATTTCTAGGGTTTCGCTTTTCTCCGATCACGGGCGTGAAGCGAGGAAGAGGTTAAATATATATATATACTTATAGAGAGAGATCGCCGTCACCGGCGTTGTAAACGGGTCGGATCTGGGGGAAATTAAAAGATCCAAACCCGAAAAAACTTTGAGTCAGGTTAAGAAATGTCTCCAGGTAAAACCCATAAACAATTACTTATTTCTTTTAAAAAAATATACGTAGCAAAGAATTTATTAATTTATTAATTTAAGAAAAACTTCATGTAAGCCATGTAAAATCATATAGCTGTGAATATGAATTATACAAGATTTTCACTTTATATATCCGCGCATAAACACCTTGTAATCCCATTAAACACCAATATTGATCAATTATCATAATCAACTATAATATATATTTGGAAAAACTCGAAACCAATCCCAGAGAACAATAAAGTTTATAAAGTCATCTTCATCTAAATGCAAATAACCAGCATCTTCACAAACATATTTATTTCGTGCTCAAATCATAGAATTTCATCACCTTAGGACCGTTATAATTACGGGCATGCTTCATTTGAAGAAATTTGGGTTGATATGCAAAGCCAGAGTAACTCATCAAAATCACAAAAAAAGGGAAAAAGAAATAAAACACAATACATGGCCAAATTAGAGTCATACATATAGAAACAGGGCATCCTGGTGATATTTAGTTCGATATTATATTAAACCAGGACAAAGAAGATTAAAAATTCGGTTTGAGATTGGTGTGATTTGTAAACTAGTGGTAAAAAAACCGAAACCTCATTGATCAGTTCCCACTCCGAGGATGCATTGCGCGAGACGGGTTAAGTATGGCTCTGTCTGTGAATTGTTGCTCAAAAGGGGTACGAGGCTGTGAAGCTCACCATTGAATTCCTTCTCGAAATTCCTGCAAATTCAGGAAGTGAAAACAGTATCATGACATGTTTTTGAGTAATTGGGGGTAGATCACAAGTGCGAGTTCTAGATTTTTTTTTTTTTTTTTACATGATGGAATCTGATATGATACTGTTCTCTGCCGCTGATTTTAACATCGGACTATTTATCCTTGATCTTCTCAATCTAGACTTTGGCATTCTCAATGAAGCTTCAGCTGCATTGTCCCGATCAGAGTTGTAGACTGACGGTATCAATAGCTGAATGGAGGATGCATACCTGAGGCATATCGATTTGAGTTTCTCCAGCTTCTGCATGTAGATTATGTATGCACTTAGTCAAAAGGCAGAGAGGAAGTATTGATCAAGAGAACAACCATTGCAAGGACTGTAAATCAGATATTTCATGAGCTACTTATTATGAAGGGTAGGAATCTTTACATGAACAAAATTTACAAAAAGCACAAAATTTAATGTAGCTGATTTCCCAAAATTGGCGGCAAGAGTAACAAACCTTGGCCCTGAATTGTGACTGTTCTAATGCCCCTACAGCTTTTTGGAGCAATCTTGAGATGAAATATTAATGACACAATGAAGGCTACGCTTGAAATTTGGCTACGTTTTATATCCTTTGCATGACATCTCTTTGGATGACAGTATAAGATCAGCCTCTCTTTCTAACTGTACTTTTTCCTAGAAATAGCACTAACCCAACCGAACCATTCATTTGACTCCCTCTAATTTATCGAAATTATCATCAGATGAACAAAGCATAATGAACTAAATTAAAATAATACAAGCATTTCTTAGGTTATATAAATATAAAATGAGGGATATAAAAATGAATAGTAGGTGCTAAATGGGATCGCATGGTGTCCATATGCAATATTTTTTTGCTTGATTTTGAATGAAGGAACAAGATAGGTTCCACATGGATGAGCATGCATTGGTCACCAGCAACTTTCACCGCTTCATACTTCATAGCTAAACACAAGAGATGGATGTTACACATTAATTTGATGACGTACATATACATATTTAAACTGTAGTTTTATAAAATGTGCAGTGAACTGAAGCAGCAAAAGTCAATAGGAAATCCTTAAGGGGTATGTTTACAATCTGGTCAATAATGAGATTCTATGTGATTTCATAAAAACAATAAAACCTCACACATAAAATTAACAAATTTTCATGTCATGATGGACACTGTACAAAAGCCAGCCATGTAATTATGAGCTAAAAGGGCAGTCGTCATCGATCTTTTAGAATGTTGAATAGTATGAGCTTCGAACTTTTAAAAGGGAAAAGGAAGAAACCATCATTCCTCTTCTTGCCATTAAAAAAGCTCCAAAGAATTTACAAAAATGATATAAGGTAGCTGGGGAATATACAACATAAATTTTGGAAGAAAGAAAAAATAACCTAGTTGTTCCTCTTTTCCTACTATATAAATGCCCAAAACAAGTATGGAAATGGTATCCTCTAGTGAATGAGGAAAAACACTCCTATCTGTAACATGTCATAGACCCTCTCTTTTTCTGAAAGAAAAGGAAATGAGTAAATTCCAGAAACAATATATAAAATATGTTTAAGCAAGTTATTGATGCTGTTATCCTAAACACATTCATAGCCAATTATCTTATATTGAATGAAAAACCAAGAATGACATTATTTGAAATGACCTCACGTCTATATAGGCAACCAAACAAATATGACAAAGTAATTGCATTTATATTGCACTAAAGAATCACTTATAAAAAATATAAGTCATTATTACTATGCGATAATATACTAGGAAATAGATAGCACAGTAATGAACAATAAAGACAAATATGCAGGCCAACTAGATTTGCTACAACTGGAACAAAGAATTTTTTATATAGACAAATTGGATATCTTTCACAAACAGACAAGCAGAATATGCACCTTGAGAAGCTGAGGCCAAAGAAGCAGACATTCTTTCAGACATTTTTGGAGAAAGAAATCATGAAATTGGATAACCTGTTATAATACTTAAATATGAAAACCAAGTATACTGATAACATTTAAGTCAAGATAGACTCTCACTAGAGTAGGAAATACCTCATCTATGCTCTTCACATTTCGAAGACGATCATGCATCAAATGCCAGTTTGGTTCAAGAACCTAAATTATAAACAATATAACTGTCAGAAAATTTCAATGAAAAAGGCTTATGTAACTACAGAAACCACACATTACCTCAAAAGTCAAATAATGCAAAAGACTGTTTATGAACTTCAGCATGCTGCGGCAAAGTAACGAAGATCGTGAAATGGCTGTTCCAAGTGTGTTAAGGCAACGAAATCCCTACAAAAAGATAAAAATAAATAGAAAAGTACAACATTCGTGAAAGAAAAATACAATGAGGAAGCAAATAAACATACTTGATGTACTTGCCATGCCATACATAGCTGCCGGTTGACATGCTTACAGTGAAAAAGGAACCGGAAAATCAACTGGTATTTTGTTAAAGCTTTTCTTGAAATAACAAGTGATAATGGCCACTGAACCTGCAAATATTCAGAGTTAAAGGTCAGACACAAGAGTGGTCCAAATGGTAAAAGACAAACTAGCAACAGACAAAAGTCAGAAAACCTTGTAACTGAGGGAGAACGTCTCCAAGCCAGTAATGCTCACAGGCTCGGTCAGGTCATCACCATCACCAACAGTTTTACCCAAATTCGAGGGGTAAGAGGAATTCAGATCTTTAAGAATGGACAACCTCTTGGGCAATGACGTTCTTTCCTAAGAGGCAGATGGTAAACAGGAAAAGGCCAAATTAATTAATTGTCTCATACAAGCATTTACAAGTGATACAACTTACAACACAGCATGCTAATTCCTCATGGTATGGATCTGCTGCTGCAGCAGTGGTGCGCAAAGCAAGGTCAAGAAGTGACTGTTGAAATAATACCGTAAAACTAACTTTAACTCATCTTCAGCAGAGATATATAGGAAAATCACAAAAAAGATAAAAACCAATAAAACTATATTGTTTCCAACCTGCAACTTCTCGACAGAAATTTCATCAGGTCTCTTAGCAAGCTCATCTCGAGCAATATCCATAAAATGGACCAAAAAATCACCCTGGAATACAATGGACACCTTAAGTAAGAGAATCATTTTCAAAATAACATTCACATAAAGGAATAACAATTTAGTGGCCCGCCTAGCAATTTAGCTTTAAAATAGTTCACAAAGAAGGAAAATCAGGACTTACTAAGATGCAGCAAGATACAAATGTTCAAAACAACCACAATGAGAAATATTAACTAATAAAATAAAGGAAATAAAAAAAAATCAAACTTTGACTTCCTGCACTTTCAAACAAGGACCTTCTTTTTATCATATGCAACAAAGAATTCTGGGGTTGAATCAAATTGCACAGTATAGACACAAAAACTAATTAACCCCAGGAACACCTCAGGGTATGCAGACCAATGGATACATCTATTTGAAAAACAAAAAGAAAAAGAAATAACATATAATACCTGGTCAAGAAGTAAATATCGTTTCATTGCTCGGAGTTTCCCAATCAAATCATACTGCAGAAAGAATTTAACTATTCTAATATCAGATCCTAAACAAAATCCAAAGGTCAAAGAAGGATTTTGTGGGTAATAAAAAAACAAGTTGAAAGGATACCAGTAGATTATTCAAAAAGAAGTAGGCCATACCTTGTCTTTCATAAGATTCAAAAGTTCACAACTTGCAAAATCATAGGCAGTTTTGATACATTCAAAATACTGATGATTTGATCCAAAGGTCATCAGTTTTGAATTTTCTGATACTGGTACCTAAGCATATGACAAATTAGAAGTGTGAAAGTCAGTGACTGATGAACTCCACAAACGCTAAGAACAACAAAAGAATACCTGAACATTGTGCCCACATTCTCTCATTACATTCAAGTACTTCCCAGTTGTTAAAATTGTCCCAGAAACACTTGTAAGGAAGCTAGGGATACCATCTTTGAGGCTATAACGCTGTTGCCAATACTTGGCGTCATAATCCTGTGTAAGGCTTTCCTACAAAGATGAATATTGAATACCAATAAGGCACAACATGTAATAGCAACTCCTAAACAGGTAATGAGCATAAAGAACAGCAGCTTATCCAACAAAATAAACTAGATACCTTCTGCAGTGCCTTGTTTTCTGCAATGAAAAACTCACCATAAGGATCATCAATAACCCCTTCATAAACCCACCTGAAGACAAAATCGTCAATCACATACTCCGAAGACTCCACAAAATGTCAACAAGTAAATCATCAGACAGAAAGAATCAATATTAAAGTATGTTATGCCATAAAAGGAAAAAGAGAATGCCAAAAGCATTTCCAATGAATAAACATTTCAGCGAAACTAATAAAACAAATGAGTCCCCTAGGCCAAGGATACCTCTCCAATATGCACAGATACGCAGAACTGGCACATTGTGTCATCTTCTCTAGTAATGATCGAACTGCATTATCACCTGCCATAGCCTTAGCCTGTAATTAATTACAAGAAGATGATGATAAACAAAATTAAGACAATTCTCCATATCCCATTTAACAATCCAGCGTATGTCACTTACACAAGTCCCCTAGACTAGCTTGCTACTCAAAACAAACTCACAGATCTTCTCAAATAAGTTCAAAATACATAAAGAGAAGTACATAACCGACTGAACACAGATGACATACAAGAATTTTAGAGGCCCTTTACCTGACTCTGCAAGAGGTTGAGAGTGGCAGAACCAAACAAATTATCTGAGGAAACTTTCTCAACCACAATGCCCAAAGCATGCAGTGAGCCCATCATTGGCTGAAAGTAGCAGACAGGGAGAAAATCACAAAGTTATAAATGATGCAAATGGAGGTGCTGTTTTCAAGCAAAAACGTACAAATTACCTGACAATAAAACCATAATCCCTGAACAGAAAGTCTTCCTATACGGAACTGATGCTCCAGCTGCGCCACCATGGCCTGGTAATCCTGATCACAAGTGAAAGAACAAATGGATAACATGAGAAACAATACTAAAATAGTAAAGCATTCATTCATATGCAAATGAAACCATAACCTGAATAAACACAAAAAATGTTATATATGGCAAAGGAATTATAAATCATAGAGGACAAAAAATGTATCAATGACAACTTTTTTCAAAATTAGGTATCTTATCCTCAAGTTTTAGGGATGGCTGTGAATAAAGTATGCATTCATAGGCAAATGAAACCACAACCAATAAAAAAATGTTGCATATGGCAAAAGAGACATACCGTATGAAGAAGGCAAGCAGTCAGTAAACACTGTTTCAAAATGAAGGTATCTCATCATCATGACTTAGTGATGATCATGGTTGTGAATAAAACATCATCATCATGATTAAACCATAATGGAAAAAAAACATTTGCATATTGAGAGAATCGATTGCTGGATGGCAGAGAAAAAAAGACAAGTGACCAGTAATCACTGTTCTCAAATAAAGGTATCTTACCATCAAAATCTAGCAATAAAATATAGTGATGGTACATACAACTCCTCTTAGCCAAAATCATAGAAACCTCAACGCCATTTTGCCTTTTAATTGATGTAGCTAGGTAGGGCCCTTTTTATCATTGCTTGTCAGATTAAAATTCCAATAGGCTTGTACATACAACATGAAATTAACACCAAGATCCAAAATGAAATGATGCTTGCTAATGATCACATTTTTACATTTTATGTAATAGAAAATATAAATTCAACAAAAACTTCAAGAAAATTTTGCTTCTTTAGGTCCTGCCCAAGCTTTAAAACCCTAGCTGGACTTAAAATGGACAGCTAGTATATATATAAAAAAATAAAAACATCATTCTGACTTCAGCTAAATGGCATTTATGCAAATCACCTGGCAAACTTTTGCTCAATTGGTTAAAAACATATGCTATGACTAAGCGACAGATATAAGCATATGAAAAGACATTTCCATAATAACTATAATTAGTGTTTCCTAAAGTGAGTCAGTTTGCTAACAGAATGTTGAAGCTATTAAATCTTCTCCCCCATCCACTCTGTTACAAAACGACCTATATCTGCATGATCATGCAACATAGCTTGGATATAAAAATAGTTGCAAATAACAACATAGAAATTGTCTTTGCTGAAGGGTAGATTTTTCATAAAATAGATAAGATTAAGTCATCGTTGTATAGTGATAGGCCTCACGTCAATGGGCATGATGGTGGTCTGCTTGAGACCAGTATCAGAATCTAAATATGCCGCATAAGAGCTAATTTTTGACTGAGGCTATCCATAAATAAGAGAAACATACTTTAACTTCAAATGCAACAGTTAATCTCAAAAGTTCAGGCTTTCGTATAGAAAAAATAATTGAGTGAAATTTATAACCAAACTATACAGACAGCATTAATAGTAAAGGGACAGGAGACCATAAACAAATGAGTGATGAGTTCCGAGATATCTAAACACTCAATAACTAGATGAACATTAGCACATGATACAAGACAACTTATTGCAAGCACCTTAAACTTTAGTATCCGCAACAATAATTCATCCAGATCAAACTTTCAAATCTCACAAAAAAAAACAAAAATAAATAAATATAAACAGCATCAAGGACTCCAGGAACCAATCTCACAAAATCCTTGTGGGGATTACACGAGCATGTTTAATATACCATTCAATTGTCCAACTAATTTTATTATTTTTTTTCAAGTGAATATAGACAACTAAGAAGGATAGAGGCAGAGATTGCATCAACCATAAATTAGTTAATCTAAAAATTAGCACCTTCATCTCCGTGATTCTAAACTACAATGTTTAACCAGCAAAGGACTATGAAAAGCAACAACCCTAGGAAAGACAGAGGAAAACACTAACCAAAAGAAGGGCCCTCAGAGCGGCAGCCAATGCATGGTTAACAAGGCCACTCTTGAACTGCGATTTCGCCTCCACAAACTGACTGATCAGGAGATAATTCTCACAGAGAGGAAATATCCGCTGTGTCAATTCCTGGACATTGGCAAAGCTTTCCAATCAGTCCCCAATCCCATCTTCAAAACCTCTACCTCACAAATCCCCTCCCATTCTCTCCCACTCACCTGCAGCGCCAAATCCATTGATGGATCAATCTGAAAAACCACACGGCCTTCCTTCCCCCGCACCCTCTTTATCGATATGTACCGCCCCTCAACACCCACCAGAGCATACAGCAAATCATCAATGACCAACAACTCCTAAATTTCCACCAAAAACTACAAATCTTCATCATCTTATCATCAAAGTCTAAAACATTTCCCATATTTTGCAAGCTGATACCTGAACTGAAACCGGATAAGATCCAATGACATTCTCCGAACCACGACTGCCAATAAACAGATCAAAACAATGAAATTCACTGAAACCAAACTCAAATCACAGCACAATTGTCAGCAGTACCAGAAGGTCTCCACGGGGTAGGGTTTTGCTGCAGAAGGCTGAGAAGGCACCTTCATTTCCTGGATTTTGAATGAGAAAACCGGTAATAGATTGAAATAAACAAAGATCTAGGGAAATCGAGCATCCAGTGAGTGAGTACCGGATGGAATCGGCCGGTAAGGAATGGGCGCTCAACATTCCAGCGAGGGATCGCTGGCGCCGTCTCCATCGAGGAGGAGGAGAGAGATCCCCGGCGCGCCGCCGGATCGAGAGGAGAAAACCGTCCTGCTCTGAGGATCGAAAAACCAGACACCACAAATTCGTCGTTTTACTGCGATTGGAAGTGATTCCAAAAAGAAAAGGCGGGGCTTTTTCTTTTTCTCCCTCTCTGTTTTTTTATTTATATTTAGCTAAATCATTGGATTTTCAATTTTTTGATAGTATCCTTGAAAAATAATTTAATTATATATTAAACAATTAAAATATCTAAATTATATATATATATATTACCCAATAACTCTCGCTTGTATCTATTTTACTTATAAATTTTTTTGTCTAACCACATAAGCTCCATCACATCATGTATTACAAACAAAAATTTTAATATTTCAAATCAAAACACAACAAATGCAAGTGGGAAGGGGTGGGGGCAGTGCGGAGAATGGGATCCCCATCCTCGTTTCCCACGGGGTGAAGATTTCATGTCTCAAAATTCCCCTCTGAGAATGAATTCTCCCCACTCACTCCACCGCGGGGATCTCCACGAGGTCGAGGAATCCCCGCCATAATGATTTTTTTTTTCAATAGCATATCTATATGCATATCATATATGAAATATACATAACATGATATACAATAAGCTAAGGGTATGTTTGGGTAAGCCCAGATTATGGCATATTTGGGACATTATAGCATAATATAATATTTTGTTAAAATTATGCCATAATGGCTGTTTGGGTAGCTAACTGATACAACAAAATTATAGCATAATGGGGAGATTACAGCATAAAAAAATATTCCAGTCTCTGTTGAAATGCGTGAAGGTGTCACTCTCTCCCGTAACTCCCGTTCTCTTTCACAAACTTGGGCAGCATTTTCTCACTAGGGTTTGAAGAAAAGTAACTGAAGCCGAAGACCACCGGTGCACCCAAGACGCCGGAGCCGAAGGCCACCACCGGTGCCAGCACCCGACACATTCGAGGTTCATCTTCCTTGTTTTTCCCCTGATTTTTCTGAGTTTTTAGTGTATAACCTTGTTTTCCAACTTGAATGATCTCAGTATTTCGATGATTTATTGGATTTTATTGGTAGGAATAGAGATTTTGGGGGAATCCGATTTCAGCTTCATTAAGAGGAGGCCTGGGGTCGAAGGGTTCCCGGAATCCTCATCTTTGCTTTGGATCGAGGAGTCGGAACCATCGAGGTTAGTGTTTGAAAAGTTTTGTGAATGAAAGTTGTTTTCATATTGATTATTCAGTGATTAGGAATTCTGATGTTGTGAGTTCTCTTTAAGATTTAATTCTTTTTTCTTTGTTTAATGCTCTCATTGCAACGATTTGATGTTTAAAAGTTGGGTCTTTGTGATTTGTTTTGGCGAAGTTGTGAGTTCTGAGGCTTTCATTGCAATACCATTTGATCTAAAAATGGTTGAATTATTTGGAATGCTGATGCTTAGTTTATGGAATGTTATGCTTCTATTGAAGTGTGATCTTATTCAGAAAAAGTTTGATCCGGATTTCATCCGGAAATGTTGGATCTTTTTGAATCGTATTAGTGTTGTTGTGTTCGTGGATGGTTTCCTATGATGATCAATATAATACTTTCGTTCTTCCGAGGGTGAGTGCTGCCCATGCGGAGTAATTTCTGGAGACCTGAACTGAGGAAACTAAACTCTTGTTTATATAAGCAACGCTGCCAATCCTTTTCTTTTTCTTTCCTTTGGAAAACCAGAAAGTACTCATCTCTTTTTTTAATCCGGGTGTTGACTTGTTTCTATAAATTTGATTTTGTTATTTTTTTCTTTTCAATAATCCTTATAAGTTTGTGTTGTGTTGGATATTCATAATTGTGCCAGTGACCTGTCAATAGTTTGTTTTTTGAATTTTTGTTATTGTGTCCTTATTTTTGCCTATAATCTCCCAATGATTTTAAAATGCAAATGTTTCAGCCTTGTCTAAATATCCCTGCTTGAGTGTTGGCTTGGAGAAGGTTTTGTTTGTTTGGAATTGTGAAAATTGGTGTTTTTAATGAGATTTGATGCTATTATACATGGATGTTATAACAAAACCCCGATTCCTTTTTAACGAGTTGAGATTTCAGAAATTTCTAGATCTTTGAACCCATGGAGAAGAAACACATAGAACCATGAAAGAACATTAGATTGCCTCTTAAACAATTTTATGAGGAATAAAATAAGATGTGGTAAAGAGCAAGCAACTAACTGGAACTTCTTTAAGAACAGAAAAGTATGGAATACTCCTAGTAGAAAATGCGGTTAGTCATATGAGTAAAATCAAGATAAGAGGAGGTTTCTAATTCTCTGACTATCTTAAAAAGAAAAACTTCTTGCCTAAAAAATGATTGATGTTTGATTGATGATTTTATGCAAATATAGAGTTTTGGTATATCAAAATACCAACATTTCATATGGCAAGTGAAAATAAAAATGAAACCAGGGCAAAGTGGAGTGAACTTCATAAGGCTCACCTAGTAAGGTTATTGCGTGAGTACAATACTCCTGCGTATCGTTCACAAAATGGCTGGAACAAAGAAGCATGGAACAAAATGGTACGCGACATGATACGCAAATTTTCCATTCCAACCATCACCACAAACCAAATTAAAGCATTGGAACAAGAGCTGAAAAAAACCTACAAGCTTTTAAAAGGCTTTTCTAAATTAAGTGGCTTCGGATGGGACTATGAAAGAGACATTGTCTCAGCTCCTGATGATGTTTGGGCACCACTACTATAGGTATGTACCTAAACAGTGACTAATGTTTTCATAAATTACTTTCATCTAATTTGGACCATATTAAACAGAGGAATAAAGATGCTAGGAAGTGGCATAAAAGACCATTTCCATATTATCTTCCAATACATTCCAACGGCTATATTTATTATGTAATATTTTATATTTTGGTAACCAAACACTCATTCTGTAATAATAAAATATGTCATAATTTATGCAGTAATCACTTGCACTTCCTACGTAATAAAATTATGCCAGATTTTTTTATTTTGTAACCAAACAGGCCTTAAATCTTGCAAAATATTTCTCAAAATTAGCATACTATAATGTATGATGAAATAACAAGCTAATTATTACAAATAACATAAATTTTCAAAGTAAATTAAACTACAAATTCCTTAATAAAATTTATAATATCAAAACTATGACAACAATTTTAATATATATATTTATCTATAATAGGAAATAAAACTATTTTTTATTAAAATTTTTAAAACAATTATATATATATATATATATCCTCATGGGGAGCTGGGCGGGGAGTACTCTCCCCGCCCCCGCCCCCGCCCCGCTAGTCGGGGAGGGGTTTTCACCCGTTCCCCGTGGAAACTATTTCGGAGAATCCCCACCCCGTCGGGGAGGGTCCCCGCGGGGAACGAGGATTCCCGCGCCACTTGCATTACTAGGTGCTACATATCTCTTATGCACAATTAACCCCTTGTTTGATTCAAAGAGGAAGTTTGGGATAGGGGAGTGAAGGTGAGTTAGGAAGGGAGGAGGATGGAAGGTTTGTAAAAATGTTATGTTTGATTTATTAGAGAGGTGGGAAAGGGTAATCCAATTTTTTTTGTTTGGTTAGATGGAGGAGTAAGGGAGAGTATAATATATATTTACCAATTTGTCATTTTTAAAATAATTTTTATAATTAAATTTAAATAAAAAATATATTTTATTTCACAAATGTAAATTGCAAATTATTGTGATTATGGTAACTTTATTTTGAGATAAGAACTATAATCACCTAATAAAAATATTAAAAAAAATTTTAAATGGGGGTTAATAATCCTAAGGTCAGGGTTACAAAGGTAACCATCATAATTTATAATTAATTAATATAATAGGATCATGATAATCACACTAATCTATTATATCCGTTAATATTAATATATCAAATATATTATCTTTTATATGTCTTTTAATATAAATAAGTTTTCAATTTAAAAAAAATAAAAAACACATGGGTATTTTAAATAGGATATATGTGTAATATATTCAAAAGACATGGGTATTTTGGTCAAAACAGTAAATAAATAAACCATTCATCACCTGATTTGGAGGAGTGGGGTTTGAAGGGGTGTATCACTCCTCCGAACTCTGCATCGTCTTTCAAAATCCCCCAACCAAACTACCCCTGCTTCTCTAAACTCTCTCTTAACCCTCTAAACCCCTCAACCAAATAGGGGTAAAGATATAATCTCATGTCACCCATCATGAGGGTGCATGGCATCTTAATTCACGCACATCTCTTGGATAAAATAGTTTAGTATATATATCATTTGTCCATTTATTAAAAAAAAATGGTGAATTACATTTTGATGGAGAATATTCACTAAAAATTCATTGTAAAATCTATAATTTAATTTGTTAATAGCGTAAATGAAAACGAAATAAAATTCCTTGGTAAACTAATTAATCTTTGTGATAATGTATATTAAAATCTAAACAAACATAATAACTACAAGACATGCATATATTTTGAACTCCGGCCATCATTGACATAGTCCAAATCCAATAATAAAGTGCTCGAATCCTACATGGAAGATTGACTGATGGAACCCTAACTAATATAATTGTGCTTTATTTATTTTATCATATATATATATATATATGAGAAGTCACTTTTTGAATTTCCTATTACAGCCCCCACTTTTTCTCCACCAAAAAGTTTTTGAAAATATATATAACCAAATCTATGTGGAGGGCTATAAAAGTAATTTCACATACAATTATTAGCACGGCAGCTTTTCAATCAGAAGAGAGGGAAAAAGACACCACAACCCGCGAAACAGAAAAAAGAGAGAAAAATGAGAAGCGCCGCTCTTTAAATACCCATGCCCATGGATTCCTTCGAATCCTTCTCGCTCTCTCTCTCTCTCTCTCCGTTTTTCAATGTGAAACCTCCTCCGATGGTTAAATGTGTGGGAATCCAAGCAGCAGTGATCGCTGCCGGAGGATTCCGACTATGGTCTCTCTTCTCTGCCGCAGCGATCAGGCGGAAAATCATCGAGGGCTTTATGTGCGGCGTGTCGCGCACGAAGCGTCGGCCGATGGCTTCGGAGACGATGAAGAAGGTAGGATCGGAGCGGTTAGTGGAGTTGCTTATGGCCGAGGGTTTGGAGTCTGGCCCCCACGAGCCGGAGTCGGAGGTGAAGAAGAAGGCTGTGGTCTTCGATGAGTTACAGAGCGTGGTTACAATGCTGCAAGAAGACGATGATGGTCGGAGAAGATCGGCAGCGATCCACGTCCGCCGATTCGCGAAGGACGATCCTAACGTGAGGGAGACTCTAGCGATGCTCGGATCTATCCCGCCACTCGTCGGAATGCTCGACTCCGATGATCCTGAAACCCAGATCGTCTCCCTCTACGCCCTTCTTAACCTCGGCATTGGCAATGACTCGTAAGCCATATATTCATCCAACTCTCTGTCTCTGTCTCTCTCTCTGAGGGTTTTGATTTCGTTCCAGGAACAAGGCGGCGATCATGAACGCCGGAGCATTGCAGAAGATGCTACGATTAATTAGATTACAATGCTCCCCGCTGGTCTCCGAAGCCATCGTAGCTAACTTCCTCGGTCTCAGCGCGCTGGACTCAAACAAACCCATCATCGGCTCATCAGGAGCCATTCCCTTCCTGGTAAGCACCTTCCAAAACCCTAGCCCTAACCCCAACTCCACCTCCAGGCAAGATGCTCTCAAAGCCCTCTTCAACCTCTCGATCGCCCCATCAAACATCTCAAACCTCATCGCCGCCGATCTCCCCCAATGCCTCCTCTCCACCATTGGCGACATGGAGGTCAGCGAGCGAGCTCTCGCCGTTCTCGCAAACCTCCTCTCCACCTCCCATGGTCGCCGCGCCGTGAGCCGATCGGAAAACGCGTTTCCGATCCTCATCGACGTCCTCTATTGGTGCGATTCCCCTGCTTCCCAGGAGAAGGCCGCTTACATCCTCATGATCATAGCCCACAAGAGGTACACCGATCGGACGACCATGATTGAATCTGGGATCATCTCCTCTCTCCTCGAACTCACTCTTTTCGGTACCCCACTAGCGCAGAAACGTGCTTCCCGGTTGCTAGAGATTCTAACGGTGGATAAAGGGAAACACGTTTCCTCTCCGATGAAATCAGAGCCGTTGGATTGGAAACGAAGGGTTAGGGATGAGGTGAGGGTGAGTGAGGAGAGGAAGGCGCTAGGGTGTCTTGTGGAGCAGAGCTTGCAGTGCAACATGCGGCGGATCGTGCGCCGCGCCAACCTTCCCGGTCATTCTGCGCCGTCGGATCGTTTTCCGACGATGCTTCCGAGCTCGTCGTCCAAAAGCTTGCCCTTCTGAACGGCGAAGGCAATTTGGGGAAAAAGGTGAAAGCTAGTTCGTTTTTCAATTTTCCTTTTGATTTATAACCTTATAAAATTTTATAATTGCTCTTTTAGAAAAAGTAAAACTTATCATTCCTTCACCGCGCTAATGTTTCCACAAGGGGCCACCGTGCCAATCATGAGGTTTTATAGGGAGATATATAATGGTATAGTTTTTTAATTTTTTTTAAAAGAAATTGGACTTAAAAACATCTTAAACTTTGATAGGGATAAACAGCAAAGTGCAAGATAAAATGGGATAAAATTGCCCAGATTTGATTATATCAGTTTTAGTATTTGATTAGTTTTAATTAAAAGCTTTAGTTGTTTGTTTACTTTATTCCCAGATAAATCATGTTAGTTTTAGTGCTAATATAAATGTTTTTTAATTGATTTTATCAAATAAATTAAATTTTATGAGTCTTTTGCTTGAACAATATTTAAGTCTTAGTTTATTCTAGCCCCAAAAAAAATAAAATAAAATAATATATATATGGAATAATATTGTTTTGATAAGTAACAACGGACAAATTTATTTATCATTAAATAAAATAATTAAATAATTTATCAAACAACCAACTAGGGTTCAGGGACAAAGATAAGTTAAAAATAAATAAATACTAAATCCAATGAAATCATGGCATAGGGATTGGCTTTTGATTTTGGTTATTTGGCAGCTTTTTATCCGAGAATAGTTAGTTGTTGGTTGCTGCCTTGCAGGGCCTATTATAGGGCTTTAGTACTATTGATTCCTAGGCGCCAATTAAATGCCAAAATGGCAGTAGCTGGATCATTTTGGGAGCATTTGCCCTTCTTTTAGTGTGCATTCGGGCCGAGCCAGTTCAGATACCATGACTTCACGAGCCTGTTAATGGGAATGGGAATATTAATGCAAGCAATTTAATCAAGTAATAGTATTAGGAAGAGGTTTAATTCCTCAATAAGTTGACGGCTTTGGATTGTGGTGTCTGGATATGTGTTTTGGTAACTTATTGAATAAAATTGTTATCATGGTTTGTTTTCATTTAATATGACAGCGGGAGTAAGTAAGTAGTTCTAATTTCCATGAAATTAGTTGCTCGGATAATAATTTGAAGGTTTTACTAAAAAATCTTTAGTATAGTGGTATTTGATGGAGATTTTTTATTGTATAAAGTTCAAAAAGCACCAAACACAATGCAAGTCAATTCTTACCTCTATTGGGAGAATGTGGGTGAATTGGTAAATCAATTTCATATAGTACTCACATTGAAAATTTTCAAAACTTTCCAATGAGTTTGAATATCTCAAATAGTTTTTTTTTTTTTTTTTTTAGCTCTTTTCTAATCCTTACAACTTACCCCAACCATTCATTTTGCTTAAAATTTTTAATTTATTTTGCTTGCAAAATGTATTTTTTTACTTACTAAGTATATTTTTTTTTTACCGTTACATGTTTGCATATAAATAAAAATGAGAGCCACTCTTTGTGAATTACAAGTAGTAATAATAATAATAATAATAATAATAATGATAATAGTAAGGTTTTGGAATGCTTTTGTTTGGGTCATTATTGATGTAGGTGGCATATATTGTGGCCCAAAAAAAAAGAAAAGTGAAGCAAGTTGTACTGATTTGTAGACTTGTAGTTGTAGGGTTATGAAAGCTGGCATGTTTATCGCACCGCCAATGCCGAATCTTTACAAGGAAATAGATGGAATTGTCTGCATGCGTAGGAGCATGGGCTTAGGTTCCATCCAGACTTTTCCAACTGAACTTTCACCACTTTGCTTGGGGCTTAATGCACTCAAATTTATCACGATGTCTAGTTGTGGTGTTTCCTTGGGTTTGTGAAGAAATATAAGGTAGGAATAGGTTGAACTATTTTTACGTGTGCTTAGAGTTTACATTTAAAAGTTAGTATTAATTATTTTTATATCTATTAATAGATGACTAAATACTTCATTAAAAGCGCGCGCGCACACACACACATAGAAAGTTGTTTTTTAGGAACTGAAAATGGTTGGCATAGCTTTGTTTGGTTATCACTCAATAACTCATCAAACATGGCATCCCTCAGAAAAATATGAAGCATTTACAGGACATACATGCAAGCAAGGGTATTGATTTAATAATAATAATAATCCCATGGCATGGGTTTATAAAATTTTACTACTTCTGTTAGTATTATATAAATGAAATAAGTTGGCCATTTGGTGAAAAGATTGAACTTCCATCATTTCTATGGGTTGTTTTTGCATGAAGTGGTTTTTTTTAAAGTTCTCATTTTTTTTTAATTTTTAGTATTTATTTCGATGTAAGTAGTGTCACTTCTGAAAAATTGTTTGAAAGTGGTGAGTGAGTTTTGCAAGAGCTCACTTCTTCTACTTTGGTGTAAAAGATAGTGAAATGCGTTTTAACTAAAACACACACTTTAGTCTGAAAGGAGAAAGTGATCACTTCTCTAAAAAAAAGAACATTAGAACATTAGAAGCAGAAGAATTCAATCCACTTTCTCTTACTTACACCGAAATGAACGACATCTAAGTGTATATTAGATAAATAATATGCATTACTCTAATAAAACCATATAAATTTATTCCAAACCAGATCTAATGCCAAACAGTAAATGACATTTCATAACACCTATGATTGATCCAACCACCGAACATAAAAAGTTATAGCTAGATCCAAAACTTAGTGAGTCTAACTTAGCTTGATTGATGTGTGGCACTAGATTATATCAATATCAACACGTGAAAAAGAAAAACAACGAAAGAAGACAAAGCGAAATCATGTGACCTTCTGCTCACAAAGCGGGACAAAATTACCTACTGGTCCTCCTGCACTTGATTCGTTGCTGACACTAGAAATGCAAACAAGGGCACTAAAAACCATGCACCCTGATTCTAGGGCAAACACGACGAGCTCCTCTTTTGGATGACGTGGCACATTTCGCACATAATTTATCTGACAAACGTCTAATAATTAAATTGCTTGGGTAGCTGCCTCAATAAATAGTTTTTATTTGTTTATATATATATATATGATATTTTCATTGTGAATCCATAAATCCAACTATGAAAATTATATTAAAAAAAAAAACTTTGCCACCGTAGTAGTGGCGAGCATTTAAATCATCCAACTTTCATTTTAAAGAGCGAAGATTTAATTCTGGCCTAATATATGATTAAGGTGTAAATAAAGTGGGTGGTTTGTGGATTGCGATAATAGTTTAGTGATTAAAATATTTTATTTTTATAAAAAATAAAAATGTGTATGAAATGATTTGTCCACATTGCCAGCATATATATGGACATTGTATAGCTTTTAGTTTTTACACAACATCATTCACATTTTCTAGAGATATACAAGTTTCTTATAGATAAATAACATTACAATGCTAATAGACTGAATTGGATTTGTCAAATAATCTAGATTTTGATATATGATATCAAAATAATAATAAGAATTAATATTTTTATTATTACAATTATCAATAAATTGAGAAACTAAAGTGAAATTTCTAATTTATACAAATGATATTTTTCTCACATAGAAAAGTTTTTTATTTAAAAAATTTTGGTAGAATACCTAATTGGTCCCTTTATTTGTCACAATCTGCCCTTTTAGTCTTTTTACTTTAATTTGGCCCCGAATAGTCCCCCTACTGTCAATTTGAGGCAAATCAAGTCCAACAACTGACCGACGTTAGGTTGTCCGTCTGAGTTTGCTGATGTGGCTTTATAATGGATTGGTAGAATACCCTAATTGATCCATTTATGTGTGACAATCTAAACTAATTGGTCCTTTTATTTGTCACAATATGCCCTTTTAGTCCCTTTACTTTAATTTGACCCCGATTAGTCCCTCCATTATAAAACCACGTTAGCAAACTCAGACGAAAAAACTAACGTCGGTCAGTTGTTGGACTTGATTTGCCTCAAATTGACAGTAGAGGGACTAATCGGGGCCAAATTAAAGTAAAGGGATTAAAAGGGCAGATTGTCATAAATAAAGGGACCAATTAGGGTATTCTACCAAAAAAATTTATCAATTAAATCTCCCAACTCAAAATAAGACAAAATATCATGTAATGCAATACATAGGAATTAAACTTTCCCAAACATACCTTAAGTTTGAAAAACATTAAACTTTTTTAAATAAATATCAACTATGTAAAAACCTCGTTAGTATCAGGTTTTCACAAATGTTATCCAGTTCACAAAAACCTCATGTTTTCATATACACCCCTATTCATTTTTTTAGGTAATTTTTTACCACGATGTTGACAATATTAATTTAAGAAGGATCATAAAGTTGCAAGAATGTTTTACGAAAAGTATACTCTTTAAATCCTATTACAATTATTTGCTTAATCATATCAAGGACAGTAAGAAAAATAGTTGGAATTAAAAAATTTATGAATATTTAACTTTTTTTTTTTTCATCCATTAAATTGTGCATTTAAGGCTATAATAATGAAGAATATTGTGTTTAAATAAATTGATTAAGTTAAAATTTGAAATTATTAATACCCAAATTAGTTAAATGGATCGTTTATTTGGGATATGAAAATATTCTAGAAGTTGACAATTACAATGAAACATAAGAGTATCAATTAGCATTGTTTTCACTTGGAAACATAAATCATTAAAAATGTGACATAAAGAAAAACAAAAGAAGAACAAAAAAGAGAAAACTTAGCAAAAAGTCACCGAAAAACATTCACTGTCAGAGAGGATTGAGCAAAAAAAAAAAACAAACGGAAGTGCGAAGAATCGAAGTTTATCGGCTCCCCATCTTGCGTAGGTCCGCTGCCACCGAGCCCTTTCATTCCTCTTTGCCACCCCTTCTCTTCTCTTCTCTTGTGCATATTTGCTTTTTTTGTTTGATTTTTTGTTTTAGAAAAAATGATAAATGCTATATACATTAACAGTGTGGGCTCAAAAACTGATCGTTTAACTTGTGTGTCATCACCAGAAGATACAAGATTTAGGCGAAAAACTCATTCCCACAACTTTTCATAGGTCTCGCATTCATTTTTCATACTTTTATTTTAAGTGTTTTCTCCTGGTGCATTCTTTTTTCAAGTTATAATCAATAATTTTTATGTGACTGTTTAAAGAAGTTCTTTTCTTGTCTTATATTGGTTCTTCTTCTGCATGGCTCTGTGGGATCAAGATAAACCATTCTCACTATTTAGCCATCTCTATCACTCGGTTGTGTTATGGTTCTCTTTTCTTAATTATTTTGTTATTATTATTAATTTTTACATTTTAACAATATATTAAAATTTATATGTTTCTTATGATAATTTTTAACATGCTGTCATTGATTATAGTTTTAAATTAAATTAAAATAATAATTAAAAACACGTAACCTGTCAAACATTCCCAAATTGGTAAAAAGACAATAATGCCGAAGATCTCTAAAAACAATTTATACTTCACATAATAATATATATAGAATTAAATATTTTAATTAATTTATCTTATTTTGAATGCAGTAAATCCTTGAAATTTTTTTTTTTAGAATTTTTTTTTTCAGAATGTAATTTTAAGCTGCGAAGACAGGTGAACAATGTACATGTATAATGATGGACTTACAATAATATAAGGAAAATTATATAATCTGATAAAGGTTAATAATGGTCTCTGCTTATGATCATCAGGCTTCCACAAATGGTATTACTGATCACAAACATGAGAGAGTGAATTTAATAATATAAAATGCCTCAATAATCAAAAGAGAGAAAAGTCATTGAGACCTGAAAGCAGGAAGCTGTGGTAAAGAGCTATTTTCCGATTAAAATCCCAACATTAGTTCAAAAAAAAAAAAAAAATGGATGGCCCCGGAGAGTTTAAATGGAGTTCTCTATCCTCAAAACATTCTCCCACTATCACTCACTGTATCAAAGTGGACAAAATGGTATTCAAGTAGGTATAACTAATCACAGAAGTACATAGAACTTAATCTCAGAACTTGGGTTATCACAACAATACTCCGAAACACATATACTCTATTCAGGTTTGATGATAGTTAATAAGAATCATAACCTCATTTTGTTTTGTTGACAGGAAGGTACACTCCTTCAGTGGCTAACCAGACGTTATCGGGACGTTTATCACGGACACCACAGACCTGTTCAAGCACCAAAAATATAAACCAGAGCAAAAAGAAATTAAATCAATTGTTAATTCCCTGCCTCCCATGCATAAAATTCACCACTATCCATATATTTCTTGGTACACTACTTGAATTAGGTTTCTGTTAATCTTTTAATGGACACCAGTGCAAATATCATGGACTTATAGGCACATGTATGCCATTAGAAGATTCAACGGAGCGAATTTGCAATTGAGCTGATTTTCTTACGTACTTTTGTTTTTCCCTGTGGAGATTTTAAGTTTAATTGTAAAGAGAGAGAAGAACTCAATATTACCTCCTGCTGACCTCCAGCAATCCGACTGTATTTCTTGTCATGGCTGTGTAGGTAACCGCTGGTGTCTACATGCCTGAGTCTGACCCGCTGATCCTGCTTCCATATTTTCTTATTACCTTCAATCTCAAGCCTGAGAGAAAAATGGAAAAAATCTGATCATGGTGGGACAAACTACAAATATCTAAACTTTGTTTTTTGGGGATATTTAACATCATGTGAATTAAGAACTCACCTCCAAAAATCACCAGTATCCGAGCTATCGTCCCCTCCAAAGCAGCTCACCTACATCATATGGTGCAAATGAGCTATCAATCCATAAGAGGTAAACCTATTTTGTTTTACTATAGGCCAAGAATTTCATGGATGCTTCGAAGAAAAAGAAAAATTGGAGAAAAAAGGCAAACACAAGGCACTAGATAGATATTGTGGGTTCTTGGGAGTCCTTCGCATACAAATGACCTAAAACACTTGAGAACTTCTGCATCATTTGCTAGGGATAGATTGACTATCACTTGCATAAAAAGCTTATCAATGGTTCAATTCCCTTATACTCAAATAGGCCTGACCTAGATGAACCAATCAATGTACATTTTCAAATGGTGCAGCTTAGCAAGACAATGATCCGTGAGGCTCCAACGTTTTCAAATGCATCACTCAACAATAGATCAAGTCTGACAAATAATTTAGAATTCTAGTAAATAATGTAATCCAGAAGGCAGCACATTTCCAATAATACGACTATGAATAAGTGAAGGCATCCATCATATCTCAATAAAATTGAACTATTGGTTTTTAAAAATGAGGGAATTTTCCAAAGAAAACAAAAATGCGTCTTCTTGTGTGGGAAAATCAGCATATGTTTACATGACCGTGTATAAAAGCTGTGCATTTTTCAGATTTTGACATACATGTGTGATGCACTAATGAAGCAAATACTTTTCTCCCTAAACTTTTCCTCAGAAAAACAATTTGCTTTAACTAATTATGAACAACAGCCTATATTACCTTTAAAATGCCAATGAATCATCTTTAGAAAACAATCATACATATGCACGCAAAATATTAAATGCCCTTCAGTTGTGACTAATCCATTCTTAGGACAAAAAAAGGTGCATCAGCACACAGGTTCTCATTGTTGATGAAAAGTGAAAATTTATTAAGAACTCCATTGAAATAAGTAAGCACACTCAATAAAATGCTACAAATGATTCTAAAAAAGCCAATTTTTACTTCAATGTGAATTTCAAATTAAAAAAATGAAAACACAAGAGATTGTGAAAATTAAACCAAACAAAAAAACAAAACAAAAACTTACTGACCTCCATGTTACCAGATATTGGCGAAGCATGCAAATGACTATGCAGCCATCTACGGGTCCTCATATGCTGTAACCGAATTAGAGTTCCACTTTCAATACCATCACCCTGTTTGGCAGATGAATCTGGAGTTGGCTTCACAATCTGAAAGCAAAGGATATCACACACACAACCATTTAGCGCAACCAAAATTTTGATGCAGATGCCGCATTTAAGTTTTCAATTCAAATATTGTTTTCGTGAAAACCAATAATGAAGATTTGGACATGGCGGCCGACCATTGACATAGCCGCAGGCATAGAAAACTCAAGAGTTAAACATGTTCAACAGGGTTCCATGGGCCTAAGGTAGAACTGTTAGATTCGCAGGCGCAGCACAACTTTTGGTTTCTTGAAGAGACTAGAAAATGAAACATGGTAAGTGTTCTGTTGATGTAAGAGACCATAATAATCTCTCCGGAAGTTAAATCATTGCAAGGCAGCAACTAATCTGAACTTAAAGATAATGCAAAGAAGCTTAAATTTAAACATGTCAGCAAGACTAACTTAAGGATTATGCATCAAAGTTGGATTATAACAATTATGAACTCAGTTTTACCTACAGATATTGTTCCAACTATGGTTTGACATATGTCAAGACATCCTACTTGTAGGTTATCCAATTGACACCATCACTTCAGGTAAATTACCTTGACAGTTTGAAACAAAAACAGGAGACAACATGTGGACAACTTAACAAGACAAACTAAAAACACTCCAAGATGTGCTACTTGTAGACTTTCTAATTGTTCATGAACATCAACTAATTTCTATTAAGAAATCATCAAACATCCAATACACAAGAAATAATTTATCCAAGACTTCATTCCAAAAAGCTTAATTGTAATGTTTGCAAGGAACAAAAACTCTTAAAGAACCTAGCAGAAATTCAACAATTAAAACATATGTAAATTAACTTGAAGAAGAATTAACTAAATAGATCAACATGCAATAAAATATAAAATGGATCCCTAATTCAACGTAACTTCAATTTCTATTCTTGGGCTCACATTTAGTCATCTAAACATGAACAAAAACCACACATACAAACCCTAGTTCCGACCAATATAAACAAATAATAAAACAAACAGAATCAAACCACAAAAACAAACAAACAAACAAACAATAAATGTAAAACAAAATACATCAAAATCAAAACCCTAAGCATGATTACCGACCCAATAACTGTTGGAATCATCAACATTAGGAAACCCAGTCACCGATTGCTGCCCGCTCCCCGATCCATAAGGCACATCATGCGAATGCAACCTAAACTTCGTCTTCTCATGCATCAGCTTGATCACGCTCCCATAAGTAATCTATCACCCCAAGAACCACAACAAAAAACCATCAAAAACCTATAAAAAAAACCAGATCTCAAGATCTAGGGTTTCAAATCACCATACCTCAACGCCCTCGGAAGCGGCAGCGTAGGTTTGGTGCGGGGAGCTATCGTCAAGATCGAGGGTGAGAAAGAGGAAGAGAGAGAGGGCGAAGAGGGAGAGAGCCATGGCGAGGAGGAGGAGAAGAAACCAAGTTCGCTGCCAAAAAGGGAGTTCTTGGATTTGGGGCCGGCGACGAGGAGGAGGAGGCGGCGGCACGGCGGAGGACGGGATCTTCCTACGAGAAAGGGTTTGTGGTCCGGATGGAGCCACGATAACCTCTGAACGGCACTCCAGAGCGGAGGACCGTAGCGGAAGGGGCGGCGGTGAGCTTAAGCGATCTCGTCTCCGCCTTCGTTTTCCACCGGAGAACGGGTTTCGCTTCTCTTTCTTCAACGGTTATGAAATTCTCGTTTTCAGAGGGTGTCGGGTTTTGTTTTAGAAGACCACGTTTAAGAGCGGCGGTGGGCGAATCCGATAGCGCCACGTGGAGTAAGAATGACGTGGCGGGGTTTCATTGGGTCGGTGACGTGCCGGAAACGTGTTCTTTGAATTTGAAAGAGGGGGTTTTAATGGGCCTCATTGACCCGTTGATGTGGGCCAATCTGTGAAACCCTTATTTTGGGCCCACAAAGCTTTACATCGTAATGGGCCTCTTTCTTTTTCTTTGGGAGATAAAAGGGTAAAAAATAAAAAAACAAATTCTGATGGAAATCTTTTGAAATGTGAATTTTATTTGCTTGAAAAATATTATGTAAGTCATTGTTTTTATTATTTAGTTTTTAAGGAAAAATATTATTATGGTGTTAATTTGGAAATAACCATGTTTACTCATTCATGCATCCATGTTGCTGCTATTTATCATATAAATAAATATCCTCACATAAAAAAGAAACTTTTTTTTTAATTTGTTTTTTACATAAATAATTACCCTTTTAGGGTTTTATTTCGCAAGTGAAAATTTTGAAGTATAGCATAGTATAATGTTTTTTTTAAGATATTAGATATCTAAAGTTTTATTAATTCAAACTTGTTTTTATATGTTATCTAAATAATAAAAATTATCTGCTGAATATCATATATATTCTATTAAATTAATAACACTACATAGAAAAATAGATATGGATTCCATTCATTTTAGCTCTATCGTTTATGATATATAATAATGAACCGGAGTTAGGTAAAAATATAAAGGAGCCATACGTTTGGATTAAAAACAATAATAATATTGATGGTAATTTGATTTACTAACCGTGAAATATTATCAGAGAACTTGGTAATTTTATTACCACCAAATTAGATGGTTATGTTAGATTACGGAGTAAATGATAATTTTAGATCAAATATTTCTTTCGAAAAAAATAATTCTATTTCATCCTCTCATTTAACTCGCGCGCTAGGGTTTCCAATTGAGTGTATTGGTTTCAAGTCGAAGTGAAAGCCATCTGATCTTGTGATTTCATCTCCTATTTCTCTCTCGTACCAGAGTTTTCATTCAATGTAACACTTGATTCATGCAAGCATTATTCATGCAAGCATTTTCAAGTTGAACATTACATAGAACTTGATTATTATTTATGCAAAATTATGTTTTTTTTTTTTTTTTGTGTTTGATTTTCTGAAAGGTGAAAATCTCAAATGGATAATGCCGGAATAAGGCTCACGTCATCATTTTGTTGGGATGATGCCCATCCTCATCCATCTTCAATTAAAAAAGCATGGTATTTATACCATACTAAAACTGACACATAAGTTTCTAATGCCATAGTATTAATTGGTATAACAACTTATTAAGGAAGTTCATTTCGGTGTAAATGAGAATTAGTTGGGGGAGTGGTCTGACTTTCTTTCTCCACCCATGTCGGAAAAGAGTTTTGAAGGAGAATGGGACTCCTCCAACTTCAGTGTAAGAGAGAAATATCTAAGAGCTTTGCTTTCTTGTCTGAATTTTTACGTTTCATGCTACGCTTATAATTTATATTAGTAAGTACTCTGAATTAACACCTTGTGGCTTGTTGCCTCTCGGTGCAACCCCCCCCATTTGGTATCAGAGCCTGGTTAATGATCAACTGAAGACTCCGGTAAGTATGTCGGGGTAAGGCAGCTCTGGGTGTTCCCAGAACACCTGAAGCTGGAAAGAATGGGTTAAGTATATTTAAGAAATGTTTTCTTCTTTGTTCTTTGGGCTATTTTGGCTTGTAAATCACAGGATTTCAAGGAAGTGAGCCTGAGTTGTTGATTGGGCTAATCTCGGACTAGTATCTCTTGAAGAGAAGCCGCTTAGGTCTATGAACTGAAAAGGCACTGGCTGAAGCTGAAAAGGTGCTGGCTTGAGAGAGGCAGTGTGGTAAGTCCTCGTTTGTCACCCAGCAATGACAGCATAACCCAGTGATGACAGAGCATGTGAACTTCGTGGCGGATTTTCTATGAGAGAACACCAGAGATGGGACCGGTTTGGCGACTCGTCCACTCATCACAAACTTCGTTGGACTTGTGAGGAGCTACCTGTAGTTGGTAAGAACAACTAAGAAAATTTATCTTGAAAGACTTTCAACCCTATCCAAGAAAGCTGAAGGCCTGGGAGTACCTAGGTTTTTATAAGACAGTCACACTTCAGAAAGCCCGCAATCATTAGAGCTCATTAAAACAATCCAGTTTTCGGTTTAAAAGTTTAACTCGGTAGACAATTATAGTTATTTAGAAGACAATATTGTTATTCCAATATTTTACCAGACATTTCAAGAAAAATACGAATTTATGTATTATCTCTTATTAATAGTATTACTTATCAAATTTCTAGCAATTTTAATAGAAGATTGCTTACAAGAAGCACGAAATCTAGGAGTATTATTAGTAGAAGATGAATTTGATCAATAGTTCAATCATTAGTATATGGACCATTATGAAGGAACCCATGAGTTACAAGGACCAAGGGAGGCCCAAAGATAGTCCGGATACTTCTCTCGAAGTCTTAAAGGGACTCAATAGCACTTGTTCCCGGAGGTCACGTACTATGACCGAAGCTTGATTTTTATTAATAGAAAATAAGCTAGATCATATTATGAAGAAATTAACAGCAGTAGAAGCTCAGTTAGCCAAGTTAGACCTTTTATTATCAAATGTTGATTATCTTAAACAGCAGTTATCAAAAAGAGTGTCAGAAAGTGAAATAGATGATTTAAACCAGTTAATCAAAAATATTCAAATAGGAACAGGAAAACCACCAGCAAGAAAGGCTGTATCACCTTTTGCTGTATGGTCAAAAGAAGAACTCGAAAAACCACAACAGTATAGGATGAGATTTCCTAAAGGAAAGTAATGGAAGGTAATACAAGTAGAAATAATTCCCAAATTATTTTAAGTAAAGATAGAGTAAGAAGGTTCCCGATATTTCCGGTGAAACATATAAATAGGATAGAAACAGCTTTATCTCCAGAAGAGCAAGCAAAGAGGTTAAAAGAAGAAAATTTATCTCTTATGCCAGGAGAACAGTTGTATAAGCATGGCTTCTTTGACTATTCAAATAGAATCTATGAACATTATGACGAAGTACAAGTATGTTGTCCCAATGATGAAACGCAAATTGCATTAGATTTAATCACCCAAGAATCGTATGACAAATTGGTAGGCCAAGGATATACAGTAATGCATCTCGGAATGGTATTATTAGGTATTACTGGTATGCATAGAAAAGGTCTAGGTACAAAAGTAATGATAAGCTTAGTAGATATAAGACATATAGATTCAGTCTCAAGATCCGCTATTGGATTAGTCGAAGCGAGACATGAATAATAATTTTGAAGCAACTTATATGACACCCGATTACATAGTAACATTAAGCACCCTATTTAAATTTATAAAGTTAATAGTTAGAACTAGAGGATATAATATGATAGATACGAGAACCAAACATCGCCATAACAAAGGCATTTACGGGACGAGATATCAAAGAATAATACTATAAAGTATACATTGAAAACAAATAGAATAGAAAACATCACGAATATCTTAGGCAATAAAGGAATCCAAGCAATCCCAGCTAAGTATTATGATTCGAAACATTGGCGGGACAAGAATGGACAATTGAACCATTATTACCTATGACACTAAGACCCGAAAAAATCGAGTTTTATGAACACTCGATGGTAGGTTAAGCTTTAGAGTAGCTAAGTATAATAAAAGATTGGCTATAGAAGATAGTGTTCCCGAAGGAGAGACCTCGGAACAATGAAAAATTTAGTTAGTATTGAGAATGTAGAAGTAGTTATACAAATGAGGAAACAACATAGCGATAGACTATGGAAAATGAATGAAGAATCATACAATGGTAAGGTAGTATTACAAAAATACCACTGGTTATCGAGAGTAGAAATTTTCCTAGAATACTTTATAGAACAGAGAAAATATTATGAACAGGTCCTAGAAACTAAAAGATATGTAAAATATTATCAAGGATTAGGTATTAATATGGAAGATAGAATATTAGCTGAACAAAAGGAATTTCTAGAATACGAAGCAGAAAAAATTAAAAAATTAAAAGAAGATTATGATAAAATAGCTAATCAAATCAGAACCTAATGAAAAGTCTTTTAAAATCTCAAACTCTAGCTCCAATAATTGAGAGAAGGCAGTTCTTCAGTAGGTTTACTAATAACTTGCCATACCACATGCTGACATTACGACAGAAAATTTATTATGAAAAATGGTTTTGGTTAATAGAAGTAGAAACATATGTTGAGGAAAAGTTAGACATTATTGCAGATTATGAAGATAGATTGAGGTTATCTCATTTATCACATATCCAAAGATTTCTTGTTAGAAGAGAATATAACAAGAAGCTAAAACAATTAAGAAAGGAAGAAAAACGATTAGAAAAGATGTACGATAGGATAGGAAATTTATACGGATGAAGAACCTATTAGAAACAGGAACAGTTAAAAGACGTAGAAAATCATATGGATTATTTACGAAGTATGTAGTTAGATCGGGATACTCGGTTCCGGACCAAATTCATATGCTTAGATACGAATGGTTAGAAGAGGTCAAAAGATATCTGTCGACCAAGGATGATATGGAAAGAGAACATAGGCACCAAGAGTTATTAGCGTCGAAAAGAGAAAGTAGGAATAAAGGAAAAGAGATCCTTCAAGATGAAGGTGAACCAAGTAGTAAAAGAGTAAAATATGATCGAGTGCCTTAGACCGATTAGGATTCCAATAAAAACAACTGAATTAATCAAGCGATGGCACGAGACATGACATCCAATTTCTTGAGAATTGGAAAATAGATTTAGAAAAGAAATATAAAAACATAGAAAGCAATTACATTTAATGGATTTTGAAAAATATTATCCAGATTATGACTGGGAAGTAGATTTCGAAGAATTCCCGGAAGATATAGACGATATCCATTTCCTAATAGAATGTAGGTACCCTTGTGGTAATTGGCCTAGAAAAAGCCACCGGGAAAAAATAGAGACACATGTAGATGAGATATACATGCGGTATACGGATGAAGAGTTAGTTAGGCAACTGGATGAATTAGATATGGATGCCCTTATGAAAAAGTATGAACAACCTTTGATCCCGCCATTAGAAAATGAAATACAAACCCCAGACCCGGGAGAGTTCTATGAGTGAGGCAGGACCAAGTGCACCTCCGGGATTAGCTCCGAGCAGGTTCGTTACAACTAATGTAAGGACAACTCAACCAATGCAATATCCAACTAAGCATGTCTTTGGGCCCGAAAGACCCTATCCTAGAGGGAGAGGTAAAACGGATCCCCTAGAAGTTATACGTGATATGCCTAAACAAAATAATGAAGGTAGTATGTTAGTCTTAACAACGGTACACCCACGAAATGGCCCGAATTGATAGATAGATGGGAATCGGATGCTATGAATGCATTAGGAAGAATTTCTTATCGGTTACCTCGCAATGGTAAATTTCGTAGAAAATTTACTAGGCACAACACCAGAGAGAATTATTAAATAGTTGGAAAATTATATATCCTCAAGAATATCAAAACATGGTAAAAATGGGAGACAATCCTTATAATATTACGAACCGAGATAAGATCTATAATTTTAGGAACAAACCCAACCGAGAGGTGAAACAAAGATTTCAAGATGTAGCCGCAAGAGATTTGGAAAGATTACAAATCTCAAGTTTTAATGAGATAGTTAAGTTCAGTCAAATGTATTTAGCCTTAGCGGCCAAGACAGGAAGAGCTTTTACGGAACAGAGTTAACTAAAAGATGGTTTAGCAAGTTACCTAAACCCCTAGGAGATTTGATCTACAAATCATGGGTAGATCAAAATAATGATGAGATTGTAGGAATAGGACCAAAGAATCCTTTTTACATTTAATTATTTAAAAGATAAGTGTTTAGAAGCAGAAGCAACTAGGCAAGTATCTAGTTACAGTTATTGCAATAAGATTTATATTCCAGCAGTACATAAAGAATATAAACCAAGAAAAAGACTAAAACGAAGCCAATATTATAGAAAAGGTAGACCTAAGTACAACCATGTTAAGAAATTTAAAAAACATAAACCACCTAGGAAATGTAAATGTTATGTATGTGGAATAGAAGGTCATTATGCAAGAGAATGCAGAAATAAGACTGTCAATAAGGAAAGATTAAAATTATTCCAAGAATTAGAATTAGCCGATGAATTTGACATAGTCAGCTTAGACAGTAATGACAGTGAAAAAGATAGTGATATATGTAGTATATTTGGTGAAGATAATCTAGAAAGACTAGAAGAAGTTGGAAATTTGATAGATTTCCAAGATACATATGGAAATGTAGAATGGCTTCCAGAAAACGGTTAGATGGATTGGATTGCCAAACAGCAAAAGTTTATGCAGTTAGGTAAACAGTCAGTAGGTAAAGATAACCTTGAACAACAGTTTCTTTACCAGAATTTAATAATTGAAGAATTTAATGAGTTTTTAAAAGAAACAGATCAGGATAGGAAGAAGTTAGAGGCAGTAGATCTGATAATAGTAAGTCTAGGATATTTACTCTCCACCAAGGAAGATGTTAGAGAAATCATAGACTTAGTACAGAACAAGAATTTACAAAAGGTAGAGAATTTGAAGTTAAGACCAGATGGAAAAATCTTAAAATGAATACAATCCCCTTACTTTACGCAGTAATTAGAAATTTTTATATTTATGAAAGGTTTTGTTTTCAACAAAATCAGAGTATGCAAAGGTATGAAAGAATTTTATTCCTTTATACACTTTTAAAAGAACTCAGAGATTTTTATTATGAGAATAGTCCTTACACGAGCACTGAGGAGTTACCTTTCAATTTATGAGTAAAGAAAAACCTCAGAAATATAGCCTAGACCAGAATCCAAAATTTTTATTTGATACATATCACATCATAGAGACTAAGATAGATTGTGACCACCATTTTGAACCCTTTAAGTACAATCACAAGACTAGATGTGATAAGTGCTTTTACTTTCACGTGCTAAAACATAGAGTAACCTGCTTCAAATGTCAGACATCACTTTGCAGAAGATGCGCTGAAGAGCACTATGATTATACTTTTGAAGAATTAGATGCCAAAGAAGAAAATGAGAATCCAAGGCAAAACATAGGGTGTAGTGACAATAATGTAGATAAAGAGCTTATTCGACAGCTGCTTCATAGGATAAACAGCCTAGAAGAAAAGCTAGACAAGGCAACTAAAGAATTAGATTCTTTTAAGTCTAAAGGTAAAGGTATAGTAATAATGCAAGATGACAATGACTCAGAAGAAGAGAATCTTCATGAGAATTATGATGAAGACATAATGATAGTAAATCAAAGTAGGAGATATAATAACCTACTCAACCTTCAGTTTGTTATAGAATTTAAAGATGGATTTAAGCTCCCGGTTAATGGTATTATAGACACAGGAGCCAGTAAGAACTATATCTCACAGGACATAGTTCCTCTACAATATCAAGAGGAAGTAGTAAAGCAATCAGTGGTTCATGATGCCTTTGGCAACAATATAGTTTTAACTAAGAAATTAGCAGACTCGACCGTTAGGTTTAATAACCAGATTTATACTCTACCATTCACATGGTTAAAACCTTTTCAGAAAAATAAACCTACACAATTTATTTTAGGAATGGGTTTTATTAGACACCAATCAGGAGGGCTCCTAGTACAAGGAGATTTAGTTTCGGTCTTTAAAAGACTGGATGTCGTAACAACAACCCCTTATACATCTAATATTCATACCCACGAAGAAATAGAATTTGAAGAACAATGTGAATTACAGGTAGATTATCATGAGTTAGAAGATGTAAAAAGAAAACTTTCGCCTCTTTTAGAAAAATTAAAACAAGAAGGTATAATTGGAGAAAATCCAATTAGATTTTTACATAGGACTAGTGAAGAATGTAAGTTAGAAATTATTAATCCTGAATTACGAATCACATGCCCGGTAGTCAAAGCAACCCCTTATGAACAAAAGGAGTTTGAAATGCATATTAAGGAGTTATTACAGTTAGGTATAATAGAAGAAACAAAGAGTCCGCATAGGACGAGAGCTTTCATTGTTAATAAACACAGCGAAATCATGAGAGGGAAAAGTAGAATGGTCTTTAATTATAAAAGACTGAATGATAATACCGAGGAAGATAAGTACCCCTTACCAAGCAAAGAAGCACTCTTACAAAAAATAAAGCATACTTTTATTTACAGTAAGTTTGATCTAAAGAGTGGCTTTTGGCAAGTTAGAATGGAAGAAAACAGTAAGAAATGGACAGCATTCATAACCCACAATGGTCATTATGAGTGGAAAGTAATGCCCTTTGGATTAAAGAATGCACCACAAATCTTCCAAAGAAAGATGGATAGAATATTTAGGAAATATCCTTTCATTGTAGTATACATTGATGATATTTTACTTTTTAGTAGCACTGCTAAAGAACATGTAGAACATCTTTTGATATTTTTTAATGAGTGCAAAAAGAATGGCCTTATCTTGTCCGAAAAGAAAATGAAGATAGGTCGGAGAAAGATAGAATTCTTAGGTGTCCCGATTGGACAAGGGCAAGTAGAACTTCAAAAGCATATTGCTACTAGCATTTTAGATATGCCCGACAGTTGGAAGGCTTAACACGATTAGATCATTTTTAGGCAAGTTAAATTATGCCAGGAATTTTATTCCAAACTTAAGCCGATTAGCTTGGACCTCTTTACATGAAAACAAAGCAAACAGGTGAAAGAAGGTTCAATAATGAAGATATTAAGCTGATCCAGAAAATCAAGGATGTAGTTAGAAAAATTAAACCCTTACAATTACCACCGGAAGGTGCATATCTAATCATAGAATCCGATGGACGAATTGGAGGATGGGGAGCTGTACTCAAATACAGACCCACTAAAACCAGTCCATTAAAAGAAGAACAAATTAGTAGATATGATAGTGGAACTTATACGACACCAGTATCTAGCACAGATGCAGAAATATTAGCTGCAATTAAAGCAATGGAAAAATTCAAACTATTCGTCATCTCAGCTGATGAATTTACATTAAGGACAGATTGCCAAGCAATCGTCTCTTTTTATCATAAAAAAATCAGAAAATAAGTTATCTCTAAACAGATGGCTATGCTTTGTAGACTTTATTATAGGAAATGGCTTCAAAGTTAACATTGAGCATATTCAAGGTACTCGTAACTTTGTTGCAGATCAACTCAGCAGGATGGTGAATGACACCTTTGAGGACCGCGCCAGCTAAGGTATGGCATCTCATCCCTACTCTAAGACGTAGGATGGTCCATCAGAATGCCTAAAGTGAGGATTACAGAAACCAGTAAGTTCCTCAGTACTTTAAGCATGGTGGCGTCCGGAGAATCCTATCCCGGAACCAACAGATTCGTTCCTCCTTTAGCTTGATGGTGGCTACAGAAACCGGTAGGTCCATCCTTTCGAGTTATGGGGAGAATCTGGGATAACCAGACCACCAATCTATAAATACCAAGCTCCACACCTAAATTAATCCAACAACAAATGAACAAAGATCTACAAATTAGTGAGTTTTTGAAACCGAAGCATCTTATTTCTGAGAGAGCTAAAAGAAACATGGCGGCAAGAACACTAGCTCAAATGGCCTCCACGTCTCGCACACCACAACCAGCGTATCCTATGGATACGATGCTAAATCTTCCGATGTTTCCAGTAGACTCACCACTCTATTTCAAGACGAAGGCTGTTCTGAACCTTCATCAACAAGTTCTAGTGAATAACCTCTGGGCAAGCCGAAGGGACCAGAAGGCTCTCATTCCGCTACTCCACCAGTTAGCAGAATTTTTTCAGAGAATCAACGATGAGGTAGAACAACAACATGTTCCTCTCCCACTAGCCAAGACAAGGGCCCCGTTACCCTTCAAACCACAGACGGTTGACTTTCTTGTAGAACAAGAGAGGAGAATTAAACATCTGGAGACAGAGCTCCGAATCAGAGAAGAAGAAATTACAAAAATAAGAAAAACATTAGAAGAACAGAGGGAAGAGTTGCTGATCTTTCAACACACCATTGAGAAGAGTAGAAAAGAAAAATTAGAACAACTCGAGGATTTTCCCGAAGAGTTGACGGAAGTTCAAGATGTTGTCTTTAGGAAAGTATTGCAGCATCTGGATGAGGCATTTGTCAGCCAAGCAGAACAATTAAAGAAAATGGCTGAAGACGGCGTTACTCCGTCAGGCATGGCCCTGGCAGGCATCGCATTCCAAGGTAGTAAACACAGGAGTCCCTACTGTAGATGTAGTGAGGGATTCGCTATCTACCGATGCTCCATCAACCTCTCGAGATGGAGAGACACTGAAGTTGGAGGAGTCCCATTCTCCTTCAAAACTCTTTTCCGACATGGGCTAATAGCACGTGTCATCATCACGGAAGTAAGACAGATAGACGTATTCGAAGAACATTTCCGGCTTGCGGCGGTTCTCCGCAAGCTATGTAAGACTGTACCCCCTGGAGAAGGGTATGTAAATCTAGAGATTAACTCCATTCCACCAGCACTCCAATTTAATTATCCAGATGAAGCCAGACATCTGATTAAAGTTTCAATCCTGAGACATCACCGCGCCATTCAAGATGACATTGATGCGAGAGGAGCAGCAGCAGTTAGGAATGATAGTAGCATCATTCAACAGTTAAGTTTATGGAGGGCGTGTGCTCTCACAACAGATTGGAGGAAGGTTGGTCCCACAATGGAGGAACCGACGAGAGTCTCATTGATCCTTGAGACTAAGGTAATTAAGTTATATATTGACCCACAGTTTTTCTCTGTGTTTAGTCCATTTCCGCACTTGTTGAAGCAAGATGAAAGGATTGAACACCATCTTAAGAAGGTCCTAGCATGGACCCAACAGTTCAAGTTCGGAGACTATGGAAGGTTGAGCATTCCACATGTAGGCCTCAACTACCAAAATCTCGCCACACCCAGCTCAGAGACAGAAGACATGTCAGACGAGCAAGAAGATATAGTTGTACCACAGGCACCACCAGAAGCACTTGTGCCAGAACATTTAGTGGTAGATGACGTAGAGGAGCATAACCTGATCAACATGATGGAAGGTTAGCTTAGTAAGTAAGGAATATCTTTAGGAAAAGTAAGATAAGGACATCTCAGCTTTAGTCACTACCAGCACAGCTGGAAAAACTGCCTGAGTAGTCTTTATGTCATGTAAGGAAATAAAGAAAGGTTAGGTTCAAGGTGGGGTAGACCCCCACCACTCTGTCTTTCTTTATCTTTCGTACAATAATCAAGATGCTTTTAGGATAAGCACTTGAGTATCTTTACTTTACCTGTGATGTAAGTCTTACTTTGCTTGGGGGGCAAGTTAGCCTCCCTTAGTAGTTTGTATCTTTGGCCTATAAGTAAGGAGCCAAAGCCTTTGTATTAAGCAATCGAAGAGAAATAAGAGAGAAATATCTAAGAGCTTTGCTTTCTTGTCTGAATTTTTACGTTTCATGCTACGCTTATAATTTATATTAGTAAGTACTCTCGAATTAACACCTTGTGGCTTGTTGCCTCTCGGTGCAACCCCCCATTTGGTATCGAGCCCTGGTTAATGATCAACCGAAGACTCCGGTAAGTATGTCGGGGTAAGGCGGCTCAGGTGTTGTTCCCGAACACCCGAAGTGGAAAAGAATGGGTTAAGTATATTTAAGAAATGTTTTCTTCTTTGTTCTTTGGGCTATTTTGGCTTGTAAATCACAGGATTTCAAGGAAGTGAGCCTGAGTTGTTGATTGGGCTAATCTCGGACTAGTATCTCTTGAAGAGAAGCCGCTTAGGTCTATGAACTGAAAGGCACTGGCTGAAGCTGAAAAGGTGCTGGCTTGAGAGAGGCAGTGTGGTAAGTCCTCGTTTGTCACCCAGCAATGACAGCATAACCCAGTGATGACAGAGCATGTGAACTTCGTGGCGGATTTTCTATGAGAGAACACCAGAGATGGGACCGGTTTGGCGACTCGTCCACTCATCACAAACTTCGTTGGACTTGTGAGGAGCTACCTGTAGTTGGTAAGAACAACTAAGAAAATTTATCTTGAAAGACTTTCAACCCTATCCAAGAAAGCTGAAGGCCTGGGAGTACCTAGGTTTTTATAAGACAGTCACACTTCAGAAAGCCCGCAATCATTAGAGCTCATTAAAACAATCCAGTTTTCAGTTTAAAAGTTTAACTCAATAGACAATTATAGTTATTTAGAAGACAGTATTGTTATTCCAATATTTTACCAGATATTTCAGTAAAAATACAGCTTATGTATTATCTCTTATTAATAGTGTTACTTATCAAATTTCTAGCAATTTTAATAGAAGATTGCTTACAAGAAGCACGAAATCTAGGAGTATTATTAGTAGAAGATGAATTTGATCAATAGTTCAATCATTAGTATATGGACCATTATGAAGGAACCCATGAGTTACAAGGACCAAGGGAGGCCCAGCATAGTCTGGATACTTCTCTGAAGTCTTAAAGGGACTCAATAGCAATTCTTTAATCCAAAGGGCATTACTTTCCACTCATAATGACCATTGTGGGTTATGAATGCTGTCCATTTCTTACTGTTTTCTTCCATTCTAACTTGCCAAAAGCCACTCTTTAGATCAAACTTACTGTAAATAAAAGTATGCTTTATTTTTTGTAAGAGTGCTTCTTTGCTTGGTAAGGGGTACTTATCTTCCTCGGTATTATCATTCAGTCTTTTATAATTAAAGACCATTCTACTTTTCCCTCTCATGATTTCGCTGTGTTTATTAACAATGAAAGCTCTCGTCCTATGCGGACTCTTTGTTTCTTCTATTATACCTAACTGTAATAACTCCTTAATATGCATTTCAAACTCCTTTTGTTCATAAGGGGTTGCTTTGACTACCGGGCATGTGATTCGTAATTCAGGATTAATAATTTCTAACTTACATTCTTCACTAGTCCTATGTAAAAATCTAATTGGATTTTCTCCAATTATACCTTCTTGTTTTAATTTTTCTAAAAGAGGCGAAAGTTTTCTTTTTACATCTTCTAACTCATGATAATCTACCTGTAATTCACATTGTTCTTCAAATTCTATTTCTTCGTGGGTATGAATATTAGATGTATAAGGGGTTGTTGTTACGACATCCAGTCTTTTAAAGACCGAAACTAAATCTCCTTGTACTAGGAGCCCTCCTGATTGGTGTCTAATAAAACCCATTCCTAAAATAAATTGTGTAGGTTTATTTTTCTGAAAAGGTTTTAACCATGTGAATGGTAGAGTATAAATCTGGTTATTAAACCTAACGGTCGAGTCTGCTAATTTCTTAGTTAAAACTATATTGTTGCCAAAGGCATCATGAACCACTGATTGCTTTACTACTTCCTCTTGATATTGTAGAGGAACTATGTCCTGTGAGATATAGTTCTTACTGGCTCCTGTGTCTATAATACCATTAACCGGGAGCTTAAATCCATCTTTAAATTCTATAACAAACTGAAGGTTGAGTAGGTTATTATATCTCCTACTTTGATTTACTATCATTATGTCTTCATCATAATTCTCATGAAGATTCTCTTCTTCTGAGTCATTGTCATCTTGCATTATTACTATACCTTTACCTTTAGACTTAAAAGAATCTAATTCTTTAGTTGCCTTGTCTAGCTTTTCTTCTAGGCTGTTTATCCTATGAAGCAGCTGTCGAATAAGCTCTTTATCTACATTATTGTCACTACACCCTATGTTTTGCCTTGGATTCTCATTTTCTTCTTTGGCATCTAATTCTTCAAAAGTATAATCATAGTGCTCTTCAGCGCATCTTCTGCAAAGTGATGTCTGACATTTGAAGCAGGTTACTCTATGTTTTAGCACGTGAAAGTAAAAGCACTTATCACATCTAGTCTTGTGATTGTACTTAAAGGGTTCAAAATGGTGGTCACAATCTATCTTAGTCTCTATGATGTGATATGTATCAAATAAAAATTTTGGATTCTGGTCTAGGCTATATTTCTGAGGTTTTTCTTTACTCATAAATTGAAAGGTAACTCCTCAGTGCTCATGTAAGGACTATTCTCATAATAAAAATCTCTGAGTTCTTTTAAAAGTGTATAAAGGAATAAAATTCTTTCATACCTTTGCATACTCTGATTTTGTTGAAAACAAAACCTTTCATAAATATAAAAATTTCTAATTACTGCGTAAAGTAAGGGGATTGTATTCATTTTAAGATTTTTCCATCTGGTCTTAACTTCAAATTCTCTACCTTTTGTAAATTCTTGTTCTGTACTAAGTCTATGATTTCTCTAACATCTTCCTTGGTGGAGAGTAAATATCCTAGACTTACTATTATCAGATCTACTGCCTCTAACTTCTTCCTATCCTGATCTGTTTCTTTTAAAAACTCATTAAATTCTTCAATTATTAAATTCTGGTAAAGAAACTGTTGTTCAAGGTTATCTTTACCTACTGACTGTTTACCTAACTGCATAAACTTTTGCTGTTTGGCAATCCAATCCATCTAACCGTTTTCTGGAAGCCATTCTACATTTCCATATGTATCTTGGAAATCTATCAAATTTCCAACTTCTTCTAGTCTTTCTAGATTATCTTCACCAAATATACTACATATATCACTATCTTTTTCACTGTCATTACTGTCTAAGCTGACTATGTCAAATTCATCGGCTAATTCTAATTCTTGGAATAATTTTAATCTTTCCTTATTGACAGTCTTATTTCTGCATTCTCTTGCATAATGACCTTCTATTCCACATACATAACATTTACATTTCCTAGGTGGTTTATGTTTTTTAAATTTCTTAACATGGTTGTACTTAGGTCTACCTTTTCTATAATATTGGCTTCGTTTTAGTCTTTTTCTTGGTTTATATTCTTTATGTACTGCTGGAATATAAATCTTATTGCAATAACTGTAACTAGATACTTGCCTAGTTGCTTCTGCTTCTAAACACTTATCTTTTAAATAATTAAATGTAAAAAGGATTGCTGGTCCTATTCCTACAATCTCATCATTATTTTGATCTACCCATGATTTGTAGATCAAATCTCCTAGGGGTTTAGGTAACTTGCTAAACCATCTTTTAGTTAACTCTGTTCCTGTAAAAGCTCTTCCTGTCTTGGCTGCTAAGGCTAAATACATTTGACTGAACTTAACTATCTCATTAAAACTTGAGATTTGTAATCTTTCCAAATCTCTTGCGGCTACATCTTGAAATGCTGTTTCACCTCTGGCTGGGTTTGTTCCTAAAATTATAGATCTTATCTGGTTCGTAATATTATAAGGATTGTCTCCCATTTTTACCATGTTTTGATATTCTTGAGGATATATAATTTTCCAACTATTTAATAATTCTCTGGCTGTTGTGCCTAGTAAATTTTCTACGAAATTTACCATTGCGAGGTCATCTAACTGATAAGAAATTCTTCCTAATGCATTCATAGCATCAGATTCCCATCTATCTATCAATTCAGGCCACTTCTGTGGGTGTACTGTTGTTAAGACTAACATACTACCTTCATTATTTTGTTTAGGCATATCACGTATAACTTCTAGGGGATCTGTTTTACCTCTCCCTCTAGGATAGGGTCTTTCAGGCCCAAAGACATGCTTAGTTGGATATTGCATTGGTTGAGTTGTCCTTACATTAGTTGTAACGAACCCTGCTGGAGCTAATCCTGGAGGTGCACTTGGTCCTGCCTCACTCATAGAACTCTCCTGGGTCTGGGTTTGTATTTCATTTTCTAATGGCGGGATCAAAGGTTGTTCATACTTTTTCATAAGGGCATCCATATCTAATTCATCCAGTTGCCTAACTAACTCTTCATCCGTATACTGCATGTATATCTCATCTACATGTGTCTCTATTTTTTCCTGGTGGCTTTTTCTAGGCCAATTACCACAAGGGTACCTACATTCTATTAGGAAATGGATATCGTCTATATCTTCTGGGAATTCTTCGAAATCTACTTCCCAGTCATAATCTGGATAATATTTTTCAAAATCCATTAAATGTAATTGCTTTCTATGTTTTTATATTTCTTTTCTAAATCTATTTTCCAATTCTCAAGAAATTGGATGTCATGTCTGTGCCATCGCTTGATTAATTCAGTTGTTTTTATTGGAATCCTAATCGGTCTAAGGCACTGATCATATTTTACTCTTTTACTACTTGGTTCACCTTCATCTTGAAGGATCTCTTTTCCTTTATTCCTACTTTCTCTTTCTGACGCTAATAACTCTTGGTGCCTATGTTCTCTTTCCATATCATCCTTGGTCAGCAGATATCTTTTGACCTCTTCTAACCATTCGTATCTAAGCATATGAATTTGGTCTGGAACCGAGTATCCTGATCTAACTACATACTTCTGTAAATAATCCATATGATTTTCTACGTCTTTAACTGTTCCTGTTTCTAATAGGTTCTTCATCCGTATAAATTTCCTATCCTATCGTACATCTTTTCTAATCGTTTTTCTTCCTTTCTTAATTGTTTTAGCTTCTTGTTATATTCTCTTCTAACAAGAAATCTTTGGATATGTGATAAATGAGATAACCTCAATCTATCTTCATAATCTGCAATAATGTCTAACTTTTCCTCAACATATGTTTCTACTTCTATTAACCAAAACCATTTTTCATAATAAATTTTCTGTCGTAATGTCAGCATGTGGTATGGCAAGTTATTAGTAAACCTACTGAAGAACTGCCTTCTCTCAATTATTGGAGCTAGAGTTTGAGATTTTAAAAGACTTTTCATTAGGTTCTGATTTGATTAGCTATTTTATCATAATCTTCTTTTAATTTTTTAATTTTTTCTGCTTCGTATTCTAGAAATTCCTTTTGTTCAGCTAATATTCTATCTTCCATATTAATACCTAATCCTTGATAATATTTTACATATCTTTTAGTTTCTAGGACCTGTTCATAATATTTTCTCTGTTCTATAAAGTATTCTAGGAAAATTTCTACTCTCGATAACCAGTGGTATTTTTGTAATACTACCTTACCATTGTATGATTCTTCATTCATTTTCCATAGTCTATCGCTATGTTGTTTCCTCATTTGTATAACTACTTCTACATTCTCAATACTAACTAAATTTTTCATTGTTCTGAGGTCTCTCCTTCAGGAACACTATCTTCTATAGCCAATCTTTTATTATACTTAGCTACTCTAAAGCTTAACCTACCATCAGAGTGTTCATAAAACTCTGATTTTTCTGGTCTTAGTGTCATAGGTAATAATGGTTCAATTGTCCATTCTTGTCCTGCCAATGTTTCTGAATCATAATACTTAGCTGGGATTGCTTGGATTCCTTTACTGCCTAAGATATTCGTGATGTTTTCTATTCTATTTGTTTTCAATGTATACTTTATAGTATTATTCTTTGATATCTGTCCTGTAAATGCCTTTGTTATGGCGATGTTTGGTTCTGTATCTATCATATTATATCCTCTAGTTCTAACTATTAACTTTATAAATTTAAATAGGGTGCTTAATGTTACTATGTAATCAGGTGTCATATAAGTTGCTTCAAAATTATTATTCATGTCTGCTTCAGCTAATCCAATAGCGGATCTTGAGACTGAATCTATATGTCTTATATCTACTAAGCTTATCATTACTTTTGTACCTAGACCTTTTCTATGCATACCAGTAATACCTAATAATACCATTCCGAGATGCATTACTGTATATCCTTGGCCTACCAATTTGTCATACGATTCTTGGGTGATTAAATCTAATGCAATTTGCGTTTCATCATTGGGACAACATACTTGTACTTCGTCATAATGTTCATAGATTCTATTTGAATAGTCAAAGAAGCCATGCTTATACAACTGTTCTCCTGGCATAAGAGATAAATTTTCTTCTTTTAACCTCTTTGCTTGCTCTTCTGGAGATAAAGCTGTTTCTATCCTATTTATATGTTTCACCGGAAATATCGGGAACCTTCTTACTCTATCTTTACTTAAAATAATTTGGGAATTATTTCTACTTGTATTACCTTCCATTACTTTCCTTTAGGAAATCTCATCCTATACTGTTGTGGTTTTTCGAGTTCTTCTTTTGACCATACAGCAAAAGGTGATACAGCCTTTCTTGCTGGTGGTTTTCCTGTTCCTATTTGAATATTTTTGATTAACTGGTTTAAATCATCTATTTCACTTTCTGACACTCTCTTTGATAACTGCTGTTTAAGATAATCAACATTTGATAATAAAAGGTCTAACTTGGCTAACTGAGCTTCTACTGCTGTTAATTTCTTCATAATATGATCTAGCTTATTTTCTATTAATAAAAATCTGGCTTCAGTCATAGTACGTGACCTCCAGGAACAAGTGCTATTGAGTCCCTTTAAGACTTCAGAGAAGTATCCAGACTATGCTGGGCCTCCCTTGGTCCTTGTAACTCATGGGTTCCTTCATAATGGTCCATATACTAATGATTGAACTATTGATCAAATTCATCTTCTACTAATAATACTCCTAGATTTCGTGCTTCTTGTAAGCAATCTTCTATTAAAATTGCTAGAAATTTGATAAGTAACACTATTAATAAGAGATAATACATAAGCTGTATTTTTACTGAAATATCTGGTAAAATATTGGAATAACAATACTGTCTTCTAAATAACTATAATTGTCTATTGAGTTAAACTTTTAAACTGAAAACTGGATTGTTTTAATGAGCTCTAATGATTGCGGGCTTTCTGAAGTGTGACTGTCTTATAAAAACCTAGGTACTCCCAGGCCTTCAGCTTTCTTGGATAGGGTTGAAAGTCTTTCAAGATAAATTTTCTTAGTTGTTCTTACCAACTACAGGTAGCTCCTCACAAGTCCAACGAAGTTTGTGATGAGTGGACGAGTCGCCAAACCGGTCCCATCTCTGGTGTTCTCTCATAGAAAATCCGCCACGAAGTTCACATGCTCTGTCATCACTGGGTTATGCTGTCATTGCTGGGTGACAAACGAGGACTTACCACACTGCCTCTCTCAAGCCAGCACCTTTTCAGCTTCAGCCAGTGCCTTTTCAGTTCATAGACCTAAGCGGCTTCTCTTCAAGAGATACTAGTCCGAGATTAGCCCAATCAACAACTCAGGCTCACTTCCTTGAAATCCTGTGATTTACAAGCCAAAATAGCCCAAAGAACAAAGAAGAAAACATTTCTTAAATATACTTAACCCATTCTTTCCAGCTTCAGGTGTTCTGGGAACACCCAGAGCTGCCTTACCCCGACATACTTACCGGAGTCTTCAGTTGATCATTAACCAGGCTCTGATACCAAATGGGGGGGTTTTCACCGAGAGGCAACAAGCCACAAGGTGTTAATTCAGAGTACTTACTAATATAAATTATAAGCGTAGCATGAAACGTAAAAATTCAGACAAGAAAGCAAAGCTCTTAGATATTTCTCTCTTATTTCTCTTCGATTCCTTAATACAAAGGCTTTGGCTCCTTACTTATAGGCCAAAGATACAAACTACTAAGGGAGGCTAACTTGCCCCCCAAGCAAAGTAAGACTTACATCACAGGTAAAGTAAAGATACTCAAGTGCTTATCCTAAAAGCATCTTGATTATTGTACGAAAGATAAAGAAAGACAGAGTGGTGGGGGTCTACCCCACCTTGAACCTAACCTTTCTTTATTTCCTTACATGACATAAAGACTACTCAGGCAGTTTTTCCAGCTGTGCTGGTAGTGACTAAAGCTGAGATGTCCTTATCTTACTTTTCCTAAAGATATTCCTTACTTACTAAGCTAACCTTCCATCATGTTGATCAGGTTATGCTCCTCTACGTCATCTACCACTAAATGTTCTGGCACAAGTGCTTCTGGTGGTGCCTGTGGTACAACTATATCTTCTTGCTCGTCTGACATGTCTTCTGTCTCTGAGCTGGGTGTGGCGAGATTTTGGTAGTTGAGGCCTACATGCGGAATGCTCAACCTTCCATAGCCTCCGAACTTGAACTGTTGGGTCCATGCTAGGACCTTCTTAAGATGGTGTTCAATCCTTTCATCTTGCTTCAACAAGTGCGGAAATGGACTAAACACAGAGAAAAACTGTGGGTCAATATATAACTTAATTACCTTAGTCTCAAGGATCAATGAGACTCTCGTCGGTTCCTCCATTGTGGGACCAACCTTCCTCCAATCTGTTGTGAGAGCACACGCCCTCCATAAACTTAACTGTTGAATGATGCTACTATCATTCCTAACTGCTGCTGCTCCTCTCGCATCAATGTCATCTTGAATGGCGCGGTGATGTCTCAGGATTGAAACTTTAATCAGATGTCTGGCTTCATCTGGATAATTAAATTGGAGTGCTGGTGGAATGGAGTTAATCTCTAGATTTACATACCCTTCTCCAGGGGGTACAGTCTTACATAGCTTGCGGAGAACTGCTGCAAGCTGGAAATGTTCTTCGAATACGTCTATCTGTCTTACTTCCGTGATGATGACACGTGCTATCAGCCCATGTCGGAAAAGAGTTTTGAAGGAGAATGGGACTCCTCCAACTTCAGTGTCTCTCCATCTCGAGAGGTTGATGGAGCATCGGTAGATAGCGAATCCCTCACTACATCTACAGTAGGGACTCCTGTGTTTACTACCTTGGAATGCGATGCCTGCCAGGGCCATGCCTGACGGAGTAACGCCGTCTTCAGCCATTTTCTTTAATTGTTCTGCTTGGCTGACAAATGCCTCATCCAGATGCTGCAATACTTTCCTAAAGACAACATCTTGAACTTCCGTCAACTCTTCGGGAAAATCCTCGAGTTGTTCTAATTTTTCTTTTCTACTCTTCTCAATGGTGTGTTGAAAGATCAGCAACTCTTCCCTCTGTTCTTCTAATGTTTTTCTTATTTTTGTAATTTCTTCTTCTCTGATTCGGAGCTCTGTCTCCAGATGTTTAATCCTCCTCTCTTGTTCTACAAGAAAGTCAACCGTCTGTGGTTTGAAGGGTAACGGGGCCCTTGTCTTGGCTAGTGGGAGAGGAACATGTTGTTGTTCTACCTCATCGTTGATTCTCTGAAAAAATTCTGCTAACTGGTGGAGTAGCGGAATGAGAGCCTTCTGGTCCCTTCGGCTTGCCCAGAGGTTATTCACTAGAACTTGTTGATGAAGGTTCAGAACAGCCTTCGTCTTGAAATAGAGTGGTGAGTCTACTGGAAACATCGGAAGATTTAGCATCGTATCCATAGGATACGCTGGTTGTGGTGTGCGAGACGTGGAGGCCATTTGAGCTAGTGTTCTTGCCGCCATGTTTCTTTTAGCTCTCTCAGAAATAAGATGCTTCGGTTTCAAAAACTCACTAATTTGTAGATCTTTGTTCATTTGTTGTTGGATTAATTTAGGTGTGGAGCTTGGTATTTATAGATTGGTGGTCTGGTTATCCCAGATTCTCCCCATAACTCGAAAGGATGGACCTACCGGTTTCTGTAGCCACCATCAAGCTAAAGGAGGAACGAATCTGTTGGTTCCGGGATAGGATTCTCCGGACGCCACCATGCTTAAAATACTGAGGAACTTACTGGTTTCTGTAATCCTCACTTTAGGCATTCTGATGGACCATCCTACGTCTTAGAGTAGGGATGAGATGCCATACCTTAGCTGGCGCGGTCCTCAAAGGTGTCATTCACCATCCTGCTGAGTTGATCTGCAACAAAGTTACGAGTACCTTGAATATGCTCAATGTTAACTTTGAAGCCATTTCCTATAATAAAGTCTACAAAGCATAGCCATCTGTTTAGAGATAACTTATTTTCTGATTTTTTATGATAAAAAGAGACGATTGCTTGGCAATCTGTCCTTAATGTAAATTCATCAGCTGAGATGACGAATAGTTTGAATTTTTCCATTGCTTTAATTGCAGCTAATATTTCTGCATCTGTGCTAGATACTGGTGTCGTATAAGTTCCACTATCATATCTACTAATTTGTTCTTCTTTTAATGGACTGGTTTTAGTGGGTCTGTATTTGAGTACAGCTCCCCATCCTCCAATTCGTCCATCGGATTCTATGATTAGATATGCACCTTCCGGTGGTAATTGTAAGGGTTTAATTTTTCTAACTACATCCTTGATTTTCTGGATCAGCTTAATATCTTCATTATTGAACCTTCTTTCACCTGTTTGCTTTGTTTTCATGTAAAGAGGTCCAGCTAACTGGCTTAAGTTTGGAATAAAATTCCTGGCATAATTTAACTTGCCTAAAAATGATCTAATCTGTGTTAAGCCTTCCAGTCTGTCAGGCATATCTAAAATGCTAGTAGCAATATGCTTTTGAAGTTCTACTTGCCCTTGTCCAATCAGGACACCTAAGAATTCTATCTTTCTACAGCCTATCTTCATTTTCTTTTCAGACAAGATAAGGCCATTCTTTTTTCACTCATTAAAAAATATCAAAAGATGTTCTACATGTTCTTTAGCAGTGCTACTAAAAAGTAAAATATCATCAATGTATACTACAATGAAAGGATATTTCCTAAATATTCTATCCATCTTTCTTTGGAAGATTTGTGGTGCATTCTTTAATCCAAAGGGCATTACTTTCCACTCATAATGACCATTGTGGGTTATGAATGCTGTCCATTTCTTACTGTTTTCTTCCATTCTAACTTGCCAAAAGCCACTCTTTAGATCAAACTTACTGTAAATAAAAGTATGCTTTATTTTTTGTAAGAGTGCTTCTTTGCTTGGTAAGGGGTACTTATCTTCCTCGGTATTATCATTCAGTCTTTTATAATTAAAGACCATTCTACTTTTCCCTCTCATGATTTCGCTGTGTTTATTAACAATGAAAGCTCTCGTCCTATGCGGACTCTTTGTTTCTTCTATTATACCTAACTGTAATAACTCCTTAATATGCATTTCAAACTCCTTTTGTTCATAAGGGGTTGCTTTGACTACCGGGCATGTGATTCGTAATTCAGGATTAATAATTTCTAACTTACATTCTTCACTAGTCCTATGTAAAAATCTAATTGGATTTTCTCCAATTATACCTTCTTGTTTTAATTTTTCTAAAAGAGGCGAAAGTTTTCTTTTTACATCTTCTAACTCATGATAATCTACCTGTAATTCACATTGTTCTTCAAATTCTATTTCTTCGTGGGTATGAATATTAGATGTATAAGGGGTTGTTGTTACGACATCCAGTCTTTTAAAGACCGAAACTAAATCTCCTTGTACTAGGAGCCCTCCTGATTGGTGTCTAATAAAACCCATTCCTAAAATAAATTGTGTAGGTTTATTTTTCTGAAAAGGTTTTAACCATGTGAATGGTAGAGTATAAATCTGGTTATTAAACCTAACGGTCGAGTCTGCTAATTTCTTAGTTAAAACTATATTGTTGCCAAAGGCATCATGAACCACTGATTGCTTTACTACTTCCTCTTGATATTGTAGAGGAACTATGTCCTGTGAGATATAGTTCTTACTGGCTCCTGTGTCTATAATACCATTAACCGGGAGCTTAAATCCATCTTTAAATTCTATAACAAACTGAAGGTTGAGTAGGTTATTATATCTCCTACTTTGATTTACTATCATTATGTCTTCATCATAATTCTCATGAAGATTCTCTTCTTCTGAGTCATTGTCATCTTGCATTATTACTATACCTTTACCTTTAGACTTAAAAGAATCTAATTCTTTAGTTGCCTTGTCTAGCTTTTCTTCTAGGCTGTTTATCCTATGAAGCAATTTGTCGAATAAGCTCTTTATCTACATTATTGTCACTACACCCTATGTTTTGCCTTGGATTCTCATTTTCTTCTTTGGCATCTAATTCTTCAAAAGTATAATCATAGTGCTCTTCAGCGCATCTTCTGCAAAGTGATGTCTGACATTTGAAGCAGGTTACTCTATGTTTTAGCACGTGAAAGTAAAAGCACTTATCACATCTAGTCTTGTGATTGTACTTAAAGGGTTCAAAATGGTGGTCACAATCTATCTTAGTCTCTATGATGTGATATGTATCAAATAAAAATTTTGGATTCTGGTCTAGGCTATATTTCTGAGGTTTTTCTTTACTCATAAATTGAAAGGTAACTCCTCAGTGCTCGTGTAAGGACTATTCTCATAATAAAAATCTCTGAGTTCTTTTAAAAGTGTATAAAGGAATAAAATTCTTTCATACCTTTGCATACTCTGATTTTGTTGAAAACAAAACCTTTCATAAATATAAAAATTTCTAATTACTGCGTAAAGTAAGGGGATTGTATTCATTTTAAGATTTTTCCATCTGGTCTTAACTTCAAATTCTCTACCTTTTGTAAATTCTTGTTCTGTACTAAGTCTATGATTTCTCTAACATCTTCCTTGGTGGAGAGTAAATATCCTAGACTTACTATTATCAGATCTACTGCCTCTAACTTCTTCCTATCCTGATCTGTTTCTTTTAAAAACTCATTAAATTCTTCAATTATTAAATTCTGGTAAAGAAACTGTTGTTCAAGGTTATCTTTACCTACTGACTGTTTACCTAACTGCATAAACTTTTGCTGTTTGGCAATCCAATCCATCTAACCGTTTTCTGGAAGCCATTCTACATTTCCATATGTATCTTGGAAATCTATCAAATTTCCAACTTCTTCTAGTCTTTCTAGATTATCTTCACCAAATATACTACATATATCACTATCTTTTTCACTGTCATTACTGTCTAAGCTGACTATGTCAAATTCATCGGCTAATTCTAATTCTTGGAATAATTTTAATCTTTCCTTATTGACAGTCTTATTTCTGCATTCTCTTGCATAATGACCTTCTATTCCACATACATAACATTTACATTTCCTAGGTGGTTTATGTTTTTTAAATTTCTTAACATGGTTGTACTTAGGTCAACCTTTTCTATAATATTGGCTTCGTTTTAGTCTTTTTCTTGGTTTATATTCTTTATGTACTGCTTGGGAATATAAATCTTATTGCAATAACCGTAACTAGATACTTGCCTAGTTGCTTCGCTTCCTAAACACTTATCTTTTAAATAATTAAATGTAAAAAGGATTGCTTGGTCCTATTCCTACAATCTCATCATTATTTTGATCTACCCATGATTTGTAGATCAAATCTCCTAGGGGTTTAGGTAACTTGCTAAACCATCTTTTAGTTAACTCTGTTCTCGTAAAAGCTCTTCCCGTCTTGGCTGCTAAGGCTAAATACATTTGACTCGAACTTAACTATCTCATTAAAACTTGAGATTTGTAATCTTTCCAAATCTCTTGCGGCTACATCTTGAAATGCTGTTTCACCTCTGGCTGGGTTTGTTCCTAAAATTATAGATCTTATCTGGTTCGTAATATTATAAGGATTGTCTCCCATTTTTACCATGTTTTGATATTCTTGAGGATATATAATTTTCCAACTATTTAATAATTCTCTGGCTGTTGTGCCTAGTAAATTTTCTACGAAATTTACCATTGCGAGGTCATCTAACTGATAAGAAATTCTTCCTAATGCATTCATAGCATCAGATTCCCATCTATCTATCAATTCAGGCCACTTCTGTGGGTGTACTGTTGTTAAGACTAACATACTACCTTCATTATTTTGTTTAGGCATATCACGTATAACTTCTAGGGGATCTGTTTTACCTCTCCCTCTAGGATAGGGTCTTTCAGGCCCAAAGACATGCTTAGTTGGATATTGCATTGGTTGAGTTGTCCTTACATTAGTTGTAACGAACCCTGCTGGAGCTAATCCTGGAGGTGCACTTGGTCCTGCCTCACTCATAGAACTCTCCTGGGTCTGGGTTTGTATTTCATTTTCTAATGGCGGGATCAAAGGTTGTTCATACTTTTTCATAAGGGCATCCATATCTAATTCATCCAGTTGCCTAACTAACTCTTCATCCGTATACTGCATGTATATCTCATCTACATGTGTCTCTATTTTTTCCTGGTGGCTTTTTCTAGGCCAATTACCACAAGGGTACCTACATTCTATTAGGAAATGGATATCGTCTATATCTTCTGGGAATTCTTCGAAATCTACTTCCCAGTCATAATCTGGATAATATTTTTCAAAATCCATTAAATGTAATTGCTTTCTATGTTTTTATATTTCTTTTCTAAATCTATTTTCCAATTCTCAAGAAATTGGATGTCATGTCTGTGCCATCGCTTGATTAATTCAGTTGTTTTTATTGGAATCCTAATCGGTCTAAGGCACTGATCATATTTTACTCTTTTACTACTTGGTTCACCTTCATCTTGAAGGATCTCTTTTCCTTTATTCCTACTTTCTCTTTCTGACGCTAATAACTCTTGGTGCCTATGTTCTCTTTCCATATCATCCTTGGTCGCGAGATATCTTTTGACCTCTTCTAACCATTCGTATCTAAGCATATGAATTTGGTGCGGGAACCGAGTATCCCGATCTAACTACATACTTCGGTAAATAATCCATATGATTTTCTACGTCTTTAACCGTTCCTCTTTTCTAATAGGTTCTTCATCCGTATAAATTTCCTATCCTATCGTACATCTTTTCTAATCGTTTTTCTTCCTTTCTTAATTGTTTTAGCTTCTTGTTATATTCTCTTCTAACAAGAAATCTTTGGATATGTGATAAATGAGATAACCTCAATCTATCTTCATAATCTGCAATAATGTCTAACTTTTCCTCAACATATGTTTCTACTTCTATTAACCAAAACCATTTTTCATAATAAATTTTCTGTCGTAATGTCAGCATGTGGTATGGCAAGTTATTAGTAAACCTACTGAAGAACTGCCTTCTCTCAATTATTGGAGCTAGAGTTTGAGATTTTAAAAGACTTTTCATTAGGTTCTGATTTGATTAGCTATTTTATCATAATCTTCTTTTAATTTTTTAATTTTTTCTGCTTCGTATTCTAGAAATTCCTTTTGTTCAGCTAATATTCTATCTTCCATATTAATACCTAATCCTTGATAATATTTTACATATCTTTTAGTTTCTAGGACCTGTTCATAATATTTTCTCTGTTCTATAAAGTATTCTAGGAAAATTTCTACTCTCGATAACCAGTGGTATTTTTGTAATACTACCTTACCATTGTATGATTCTTCATTCATTTTCCATAGTCTATCGCTATGTTGTTTCCTCATTTGTATAACTAACTAAATTTTTCATTGTTCTGAGGTCTCTCCTTCAGGAACACTATCTTCTATAGCCAATCTTTTATTATACTTAGCTACTCTAAAGCTTAACCTACCATCGAGTGTTCATAAAACTCGATTTTTCCGGGTCTTAGTGTCATAGGTAATAATGGTTCAATTGTCCATTCTTGTCCCGCCAATGTTTCGAATCATAATACTTAGTTGGGATTGCTTGGATTCCTTTCTAGGCCTAAGATATTCGTGATGTTTTCTATTCTATTTGTTTTCAATGTATACTTTATAGTATTATTCTTTGATATCTCGTCCCGTAAATGCCTTTGTTATGGCGATGTTTGGTTCTCGTATCTATCATATTATATCCTCTAGTTCTAACTATTAACTTTATAAATTTAAATAGGGTGCTTAATGTTACTATGTAATCGGGTGTCATATAAGTTGCTTCAAAATTATTATTCATGTCCGCTTCAGCTAATCCAATAGCGGATCTTGAGACCGAATCTATATGTCTTATATCTACTAAGCTTATCATTACTTTTGTACCTAGACCTTTTCTATGCATACCAAGTAATACCTAATAATACCATTCCGAGATGCATTACTGTATATCCTTGGCCTACCAATTTGTCATACGATTCTTGGGTGATTAAATCTAATGCAATTTGCGTTTCATCATTGGGACAACATACTTGTACTTCGTCATAATGTTCATAGATTCTATTTGAATAGTCAAAGAAGCCATGCTTATACAACTGTTCTCCCGGCATAAGAGATAAATTTTCTTCTTTTAACCTCTTTGCTTGCTCTTACGGAGATAAAGTCAAGTTTCTATCCTATTTATATGTTTCACCGGAAATATCGGGAACCTTCTTACTCTATCTTTACTTAAAATAATTTGGGAATTATTTCTACTTGTATTACCTTCCATTACTTTCCTTTAGGAAATCTCATCCTATACTTGTTGTGGTTTTTCGAGTTCTTCTTTTGACCATACAAAGAAAAGGTGATCTGACCTTTCTTCTTGGGTGGTTTTTCCTGTTCCTATTTGAATATTTTTGATTAACTGGTTTAAATCATCTATTTCACTTTCGACACTCTCTTTGATAACTGCTTGTTTAAGATAATCAACATTTGATAATAAAAGGTCTAACTTGGCTAACGAGCTTCTACTGCTTGTTAATTTCTTCATAATATGATCTAGCTTATTTTCTATTAATAAAAATCTGGCTTCAGTCATAGTACGTGACCTCCGGGAACAAGTGCTATTGAGTCCCTTTAAGACTTCGAGAGAAGTATCCAGGACTATCTTTGGGCCTCCCTTGGTCCTTGTAACTCATGGGTTCCTTCATAATGGTCCATATACTAATGATTGAACTATTGATCAAATTCATCTTCTACTAATAATACTCCTAGATTTCGTGCTTCTTGTAAGCAATCTTCTATTAAAATTGCTAGAAATTTGATAAGTAACACTATTAATAAGAGATAATACATAAGCTGTATTTTTACTGAAATATCTGGTAAAATATTGGAATAACAATACTGTCTTCTAAATAACTATAATTGTCTATTGAGTTAAACTTTTAAACTGAAAACTGGATTGTTTTAATGAGCTCTAATGATTGCGGGCTTTCTGAAGTGTGACTGTCTTATAAAAACCTAGGTACTCCCAGGCCTTCAGCTTTCTTGGATAGGGTTGAAAGTCTTTCAAGATAAATTTTCTTAGTTGTTCTTACCAACTACAGGTAGCTCCTCACAAGTCCAACGAAGTTTGTGATGAGTGGACGAGTCGCCAAACCGGTCCCATCTCTGGTGTTCTCTCATAGAAAATCCGCCACGAAGTTCACATGCTCTGTCATCACTGGGTTATGCTGTCATTGCTGGGTGACAAACGAGGACTTACCACACTGCCTCTCTCAAGCCAGCACCTTTTCAGCTTCAGCCAGTGCCTTTTCAGTTCATAGACCTAAGCGGCTTCTCTTCAAGAGATACTAGTCCGAGATTAGCCCAATCAACAACTCAGGCTCACTTCCTTGAAATCCTGTGATTTACAAGCCAAAATAGCCCAAAGAACAAAGAAGAAAACATTTCTTAAATATACTTAACCCATTCTTTCCAGCTTCAGGTGTTCTGGGAACACCCAGAGCTGCCTTACCCCGACATACTTACCGGAGTCTTCAGTTGATCATTAACCAGGCTCTGATAAGGTGCATATCTAATCATAGAATCCGATGGACGAATTGGAGGATGGGGAGCTGTACTCAAATACAGACCCACTAAAACCAGTCCATTAAAAGAAGAACAAATTAGTAGATATGATAGTGGAACTTATACGACACCAGTATCTAGCACAGATGCAGAAATATTAGCTGCAATTAAAGCAATGGAAAAATTCAAACTATTCGTCATCTCAGCTGATGAATTTACATTAAGGACAGATTGCCAAGCAATCGTCTCTTTTTATCATAAAAAATCAGAAAATAAGTTATCTCTAAACAGATGGCTATGCTTTGTAGACTTTATTATAGGAAATGGCTTCAAAGTTAACATTGAGCATATTCAAGGTACTCGTAACTTTGTTGCAGATCAACTCAGCAGGATGGTGAATGACACCTTTGAGGACCGCGCCAGCTAAGGTATGGCATCTCATCCCTACTCTAAGACGTAGGATGGTCCATCAGAATGCCTAAAGTGAGGATTACGAAACCGAGTAAGTTCCTCGGTACTTTAAGCATGGTGGCGTCCGGAGAATCCTATCCCGGAACCAACAGATTCGTTCCTCCTTTAGCTTGATGGTGGCTACGAAACCGGTAGGTCCATCCTTTCGAGTTATGGGGAGAATGCGGGATAACCGGACCACCAATCTATAAATACCAAGCTCCACACCTAAATTAATCCAACAACAAATGAACAAAGATCTACAAATTAGTGAGTTTTTGAAACCGAAGCATCTTATTTCTGAGAGAGCTAAAAGAAACATGGCGGCAAGAACACTAGCTCAAATGGCCTCCACGTCTCGCACACCACAACCAGCGTATCCTATGGATACGATGCTAAATCTTCCGATGTTTCCAGTAGACTCACCACTCTATTTCAAGACGAAGGCTGTTCTGAACCTTCATCAACAAGTTCTAGTGAATAACCTCTGGGCAAGCCGAAGGGACCAGAAGGCTCTCATTCCGCTACTCCACCAGTTAGCAGAATTTTTTCAGAGAATCAACGATGAGGTAGAACAACAACATGTTCCTCTCCCACTAGCCAAGACAAGGGCCCCGTTACCCTTCAAACCACAGACGGTTGACTTTCTTGTAGAACAAGAGAGGAGGATTAAACATCTGGAGACAGAGCTCCGAATCAGAGAAGAAGAAATTACAAAAATAAGAAAAACATTAGAAGAACAGAGGGAAGAGTTGCTGATCTTTCAACACACCATTGAGAAGAGTAGAAAAGAAAAATTAGAACAACTCGAGGATTTTCCCGAAGAGTTGACGGAAGTTCAAGATGTTGTCTTTAGGAAAGTATTGCAGCATCTGGATGAGGCATTTGTCAGCCAAGCAGAACAATTAAAGAAAATGGCTGAAGACGGCGTTACTCCGTCAGGCATGGCCCTGGCAGGCATCGCATTCCAAGGTAGTAAACACAGGAGTCCCTACTGTAGATGTAGTGAGGGATTCGCTATCTACCGATGCTCCATCAACCTCTCGAGATGGAGAGACACTGAAGTTGGAGGAGTCCCATTCTCCTTCAAAACTCTTTTCCGACATGGGCTAATAGCACGTGTCATCATCACGGAAGTAAGACAGATAGACGTATTCGAAGAACATTTCCAGCTTGCGGCGGTTCTCCGCAAGCTATGTAAGACTGTACCCCCGGGGAAGGGTATGTAAATCTAGAGATTAACTCCATTCCACCAAAGACTCCAATTTAATTATCCGAGATGAAGCCAGACATCTGATTAAAGTTTCAATCCTGAGACATCACCGCGCCATTCAAGATGACATTGATGCGAGAGGAGCAGCAGCAGTTAGGAATGATAGTAGCATCATTCAACAGTTAAGTTTATGGAGGGCGTGTGCTCTCACAACAGATTGGAGGAAGGTTGGTCCCACAATGGAGGAACCGACGAGAGTCTCATTGATCCTTGAGACTAAGGTAATTAAGTTATATATTGACCCACAGTTTTTCTCTGTGTTTAGTCCATTTCCGCACTTGTTGAAGCAAGATGAAAGGATTGAACACCATCTTAAGAAGGTCCTAGCATGGACCCAACAGTTCAAGTTCGGAGACTATGGAAGGTTGAGCATTCCGCATGTAGGCCTCAACTACCAAAATCTCGCCACACCCAGCTCAGAGACAGAAGACATGTCAGACGAGCAAGAAGATATAGTTGTACCACAGGCACCACCAGAAGCACTTGTGCCAGAACATTTAGTGGTAGATGACGTAGAGGAGCATAACCTGATCAACATGATGGAAGGTTAGCTTAGTAAGTAAGGAATATCTTTAGGAAAAGTAAGATAAGGACATCTCAGCTTTAGTCACTACCTGCAGACAATGGAAAAACCTACTGAGTAGTCTTTATGTCATGTAAGGAAATAAAGAAAGGTTAGGTTCAAGGTGGGGTAGACCCCCACCACTCTGTCTTTCTTTATCTTTCGTACAATAATCAAGATGCTTTTAGGATAAGCACTTGAGTATCTTTACTTTACCTGTGATGTAAGTCTTATTTTGCTTGGGGGGCAAGTTAGCCTCCCTTAGTAGTTTCTATCTTTGGCCTATAAGTAAGGAGCCAAAGCCTTTGTATTAAGCAATCGAAGAGAAATAAGAGAGAAATATCTAAGAGCTTTGCTTTCTTGTCTGAATTTTTACGTTTCATGCTACGCTTATAATTTATATTAGTAAGTACTCTGAATTAACACCTTGTGGCTTGTTGCCTCTCGGTGAAAACCCCCCCATTTGGTATCAGAGCCTGGTTAATGATCAACTGAAGACTCCGGTAAGTATGTCGGGGTAAGGCGGCTCTGGGTGTTCCCGAGAACACTCGAAGCCGGGAAAGAATGGGTTAAGTATATTTAAGAAATGTTTTCTTCTTTGTTCTTTGGGCTATTTTGGCTTGTAAATCACAGGATTTCAAGGAAGTGAGCCTGAGTTGTTGATTGGGCTAATCTCGGACTAGTATCTCTTGAAGAGAAGCCGCTTAGGTCTATGAACTGAAAAGGCACTGGCTGAAGCTGAAAAGGTGCTGGCTTGAGAGAGGCAGTGTGGTAAGTCCTCGTTTGTCACCCAGCAATGACAGCATAACCCAGTGATGACAGAGCATGTGAACTTCGTGGCGGATTTTCTATGAGAGAACACCAGAGATGGGACCGGTTTGGCGACTCGTCCACTCATCACAAACTTCGTTGGACTTGTGAGGAGCTACCTGTAGTTGGTAAGAACAACTAAGAAAATTTATCTTGAAAGACTTTCAACCCTATCCAAGAAAGCTGAAGGCCTGGGAGTACGTAGGTTTTTATAAGACAGTCACACTTCAGAAAGCCCGCAATCATTAGAGCTCATTAAAACAATCCAGTTTTCAGTTTAAAAGTTTAACTCAGTAGACAATTATAGTTATTTAGAAGACAGTATTGTTATTCCAATATTTTACCAGACATTTCAGTAAAAATACAGCTTATGTATTATCTCTTATTAATAGTATTACTTATCAAATTTCTAGCAATTTTAATAGAAGATTGCTTACAAGAAGCACGAAATCTAGGAGTATTATTAGTAGAAGATGAATTTGATCAATAGTTCAATCATTAGTATATGGACCATTATGAAGGAACCCATGAGTTACAAGGACCAAGGGAGGCCCAGCATAGTCTGGATACTTCTCTGAAGTCTTAAAGGGACTCAATAGCACTTGTTCCTGGAGGTCACGTACTATGACTGAAGCCATATTTTTATTAATAGAAAATAAGCTAGATCATATTATGAAGAAATTAACAGCAGTAGAAGCTCAGTTAACCAAGTTAGACCTTTTATTATCAAATGTTGATTATCTTAAACAGCAGTTATCAAAAAGAGTGTCAGAAAGTGAAATAGATGATTTAAACCAGTTAATCAAAAATATTCAAATAGGAACAGGAAAACCACCAGCAAGAAAGGCTGTATCACCTTTTGCTGTATGGTCAAAAGAAGAACTCGAAAAACCACAACAGTATAGGATGAGATTTCCTAAAGGAAAGTAATGGAAGATAATACAAGTAGAAATAATTCCCAAATTATTTTAAGTAAAGATAGAGTAAGAAGGTTCCCGATATTTCCGGTGAAACATATAAATAGGATAGAAACCGCTTTATCTCCAGAAGAGCAAGCAAAGAGGTTAAAAGAAGAAAATTTATCTCTTATGCCAGGAGAACAGTTGTATAAGCATGGCTTCTTTGACTATTCAAATAGAATCTATGAACATTATGACGAAGTACAAGTATGTTGTCCCAATGATGAAACGCAAATTGCATTAGATTTAATCACCCAAGAATCGTATGACAAATTGGTAGGCCAAGGATATACAGTAATGCATCTCGGAATGGTATTATTAGGTATTACTGGTATGCATAGAAAAGGTCTAGGTACAAAAGTAATGATAAGCTTAGTAGATATAAGGCATATAGATTCAGTCTCAAGATCCGCTATTGGATTAGCTGAAGCAGACATGAATAATAATTTTGAAGCAACTTATATGACACCTGATTACATAGTAACATTAAGCACCCTATTTAAATTTATAAAGTTAATAGTTAGAACTAGAGGATATAATATGATAGATACAGAACCAAACATCGCCATAACAAAGGCATTTACAGGACAGATATCAAAGAATAATACTATAAAGTATACATTGAAAACAAATAGAATAGAAAACATCACGAATATCTTAGGCAGTAAAGGAATCCAAGCAATCCCAGCTAAGTATTATGATTCAGAAACATTGGCGGGACAAGAATGGACAATTGAACCATTATTACCTATGACACTAAGACCGGAAAAAATCAGAGTTTTATGAACACTCGATGGTAGGTTAAGCTTTAGAGTAGCTAAGTATAATAAAAGATTGGCTATAGAAGATAGTGTTCCCGAAGGAGAGACCTCGGAAACAATGAAAAATTTAGTTAGTATTGAGAATGTAGAAGTAGTTATACAAATGAGGAAACAACATAGCGATAGACTATGGAAAATGAATGAAGAATCATACAATGGTAAGGTAGTATTACAAAAATACCACTTGGTTATCGAGAGTAGAAATTTTCCTAGAATACTTTATAGAACAGAGAAAATATTATGAACAGGTCCTAGAAACTAAAAGATATGTAAAATATTATCAAGGATTAGGTATTAATATGGAAGATAGAATATTAGGCTGAACAAAAGGAATTTCTAGAATACGAAGCGAAAAAAATTAAAAAATTAAAAGAAGATTATGATAAAATAGCTAATCAAATCAGAACCTAATGAAAAGTCTTTTAAAATCTCAAACTCTAGCTCCAATAATTGAGAGAAGGCAGTTCTTCAGTAGGTTTACTAATAACTTGCCATACCACATGCTGACATTACGACAGAAAATTTATTATGAAAAATGGTTTTGGTTAATAGAAGTAGAAACATATGTTGAGGAAAAGTTAGACATTATTGCAGATTATGAAGATAGATTGAGGTTATCTCATTTATCACATATCCAAAGATTTCTTGTTAGAAGAGAATATAACAAGAAGCTAAAACAATTAAGAAAGGAAGAAAAACGATTAGAAAAGATGTACGATAGGATAGGAAATTTATACGGATGAAGAACCTATTAGAAACAGGAACAGTTAAAGACGTAGAAAATCATATGGATTATTTACAGAAGTATGTAGTTAGATCAGGATACTCGGTTCCAGACCAAATTCATATGCTTAGATACGAATGGTTAGAAGAGGTCAAAAGATATCTGCTGACCAAGGATGATATGGAAAGAGAACATAGGCACCAAGAGTTATTAGCGTCAGAAAGAGAAAGTAGGAATAAAGGAAAAGAGATCCTTCAAGATGAAGGTGAACCAAGTAGTAAAAGAGTAAAATATGATCAGTGCCTTAGACCGATTAGGATTCCAATAAAAACAACTGAATTAATCAAGCGATGGCACAGACATGACATCCAATTTCTTGAGAATTGGAAAATAGATTTAGAAAAGAAATATAAAAACATAGAAAGCAATTACATTTAATGGATTTTGAAAAATATTATCCAGATTATGACTGGGAAGTAGATTTCGAAGAATTCCCAGAAGATATAGACGATATCCATTTCCTAATAGAATGTAGGTACCCTTGTGGTAATTGGCCTAGAAAAAGCCACCAGGAAAAAATAGAGACACATGTAGATGAGATATACATGCAGTATACGGATGAAGAGTTAGTTAGGCAACTGGATGAATTAGATATGGATGCCCTTATGAAAAAGTATGAACAACCTTTGATCCCGCCATTAGAAAATGAAATACAAACCCAGACCCAGGAGAGTTCTATGAGTGAGGCAGGACCAAGTGCACCTCCAGGATTAGCTCCAGCAGGGTTCGTTACAACTAATGTAAGGACAACTCAACCAATGCAATATCCAACTAAGCATGTCTTTGGGCCTGAAAGACCCTATCCTAGAGGGAGAGGTAAAACAGATCCCCTAGAAGTTATACGTGATATGCCTAAACAAAATAATGAAGGTAGTATGTTAGTCTTAACAACAGTACACCCACAGAAGTGGCCTGAATTGATAGATAGATGGGAATCTGATGCTATGAATGCATTAGGAAGAATTTCTTATCAGTTACCTCGCAATGGTAAATTTCGTAGAAAATTTACTAGGCACAACAGCCAGAGAATTATTAAATAGTTGGAAAATTATATATCCTCAAGAATATCAAAACATGGTAAAAATGGGAGACAATCCTTATAATATTACGAACCAGATAAGATCTATAATTTTAGGAACAAACCCAGCCAGAGGTGAAACAGCATTTCAAGATGTAGCCGCAAGAGATTTGGAAAGATTACAAATCTCAAGTTTTAATGAGATAGTTAAGTTCAGTCAAATGTATTTAGCCTTAGCAGCCAAGACAGGAAGAGCTTTTACAGGAACAGAGTTAACTAAAAGATGGTTTAGCAAGTTACCTAAACCCCTAGGAGATTTGATCTACAAATCATGGGTAGATCAAAATAATGATGAGATTGTAGGAATAGGACCAGCAATCCTTTTTACATTTAATTATTTAAAAGATAAGTGTTTAGAAGCAGAAGCAACTAGGCAAGTATCTAGTTACAGTTATTGCAATAAGATTTATATTCCAGCAGTACATAAAGAATATAAACCAAGAAAAAGACTAAAACGAAGCCAATATTATAGAAAAGGTAGACCTAAGTACAACCATGTTAAGAAATTTAAAAAACATAAACCACCTAGGAAATGTAAATGTTATGTATGTGGAATAGAAGGTCATTATGCAAGAGAATGCAGAAATAAGACTGTCAATAAGGAAAGATTAAAATTATTCCAAGAATTAGAATTAGCCGATGAATTTGACATAGTCAGCTTAGACAGTAATGACAGTGAAAAAGATAGTGATATATGTAGTATATTTGGTGAAGATAATCTAGAAAGACTAGAAGAAGTTGGAAATTTGATAGATTTCCAAGATACATATGGAAATGTAGAATGGCTTCCAGAAAACGGTTAGATGGATTGGATTGCCAAACAAAGAAAAGTTTATGCGGTTAGGTAAACAATCGGTAGGTAAAGATAACCTTGAACAACGGTTTCTTTACCAGAATTTAATAATTGAAGAATTTAATGAGTTTTTAAAAGAAACAGATCAGGATAGGAAGAAGTTAGAGGCGGTAGATCTCGATAATAGTAAGTCTAGGATATTTACTCTCCACCAAGGAAGATGTTAGAGAAATCATAGACTTAGTACAGAACAAGAATTTACAAAAGGTAGAGAATTTGAAGTTAAGACCAGATGGAAAAATCTTAAAATGAATACAATCCCCTTACTTTACGCAGTAATTAGAAATTTTTATATTTATGAAAGGTTTTGTTTTCAACAAAATCAGAGTATGCAAAGGTATGAAAGAATTTTATTCCTTTATACACTTTTAAAAGAACTCAGAGATTTTTATTATGAGAATAGTCCTTACACGAGCACTGAGGAGTTACCTTTCAATTTATGAGTAAAGAAAAACCTCAGAAATATAGCCTAGACCAGAATCCAAAATTTTTATTTGATACATATCACATCATAGAGACTAAGATAGATTGTGACCACCATTTTGAACCCTTTAAGTACAATCACAAGACTAGATGTGATAAGTGCTTTTACTTTCACGTGCTAAAACATAGAGTAACCTGCTTCAAATGTCAGACATCACTTTGCAGAAGATGCGCTGAAGAGCACTATGATTATACTTTTGAAGAATTAGATGCCAAAGAAGAAAATGAGAATCCAAGGCAAAACATAGGATGTAGTGACAATAATGTAGATAAAGAGCTTATTCGACAAATTGCTTCATAGGATAAACAACCTAGAGAAGAAAAGCTAGACAAGGCAACTAAAGAATTAGATTCTTTTAAGTCTAAAGGTAAAGGTATAGTAATAATGCAAGATGACAATGACTCAGAAGAAGAGAATCTTCATGAGAATTATGATGAAGACATAATGATAGTAAATCAAAGTAGGAGATATAATAACCTACTCAACCTTCAGTTTGTTACAGAATTTAAAGATGGATTTAAGCTCCCGGTTAATGGTATTATAGACACAGGAGCCAGTAAGAACTATATCTCACAGGACATAGTTCCTCTACAATATCAAGAGGAAGTAGTAAAGCAATCAGTGGTTCATGATGCCTTTGGCAACAATATAGTTTTAACTAAGAAATTAGCAGACTCGACCGTTAGGTTTAATAACCAGATTTATACTCTACCATTCACATGGTTAAAACCTTTTCAGAAAAATAAACCTACACAATTTATTTTAGGAATGGGTTTTATTAGACACCAATCAGGAGGGCTCCTAGTACAAGGAGATTTAGTTTCGGTCTTTAAAAGACTGGATGTCGTAACAACAACCCCTTATACATCTAATATTCATACCCACGAAGAAATAGAATTTGAAGAACAATGTGAATTACAGGTAGATTATCATGAGTTAGAAGATGTAAAAAGAAAACTTTCGCCTCTTTTAGAAAAATTAAAACAAGAAGGTATAATTGGAGAAAATCCAATTAGATTTTTACATAGGACTAGTGAAGAATGTAAGTTAGAAATTATTAATCCTGAATTACGAATCACATGCCCGGTAGTCAAAGCAACCCCTTATGAACAAAAGGAGTTTGAAATGCATATTAAGGAGTTATTACAGTTAGGTATAATAGAAGAAACAAAGAGTCCGCATAGGACGAGAGCTTTCATTGTTAATAAACACAGCGAAATCATGAGAGGGAAAAGTAGAATGGTCTTTAATTATAAAAGACTGAATGATAATACCGAGGAAGATAAGTACCCCTTACCAAGCAAAGAAACACTCTTACAAAAAATAAAGCATACTTTTATTTACAGTAAGTTTGATCTAAAGAGTGGCTTTTGGCAAGTTAGAATGGAAGAAAACAGTAAGAAATGGACAGCATTCATAACCCACAATGGTCATTATGAGTGGAAAGTAATGCCCTTTGGATTAAAGAATGCACCACAAATCTTCCAAAGAAAGATGGATAGAATATTTAGGAAATATCCTTTCATTGTAGTATACATTGATGATATTTTACTTTTTAGTAGCACTGCTAAAGAACATGTAGAACATCTTTTGATATTTTTTAATGAGTGCAAAAAGAATGGCCTTATCTTGTCTGAAAAGAAAATGAAGATAGGCTGTAGAAAGATAGAATTCTTAGGTGTCCTGATTGGACAAGGGCAAGTAGAACTTCAAAAGCATATTGCTACTAGCATTTTAGATATGCCTGACAGACTGGAAGGCTTAACACAGATTAGATCATTTTTAGGCAAGTTAAATTATGCCAGGAATTTTATTCCAAACTTAAGCCAGTTAGCTGGACCTCTTTACATGAAAACAAAGCAAACAGGTGAAAGAAGGTTCAATAATGAAGATATTAAGCTGATCCAGAAAATCAAGGATGTAGTTAGAAAAATTAAACCCTTACAATTACCACCGGAAGGTGCATATCTAATCATAGAATCCGATGGACGAATTGGAGGATGGGGAGCTGTACTCAAATACAGACCCACTAAAACCAGTCCATTAAAAGAAGAACAAATTAGTAGATATGATAGTGGAACTTATACGACACCAGTATCTAGCACAGATGCAGAAATATTAGCTGCAATTAAAGCAATGGAAAAATTCAAACTATTCGTCATCTCAGCTGATGAATTTACATTAAGGACAGATTGCCAAGCAATCGTCTCTTTTTATCATAAAAAATCAGAAAATAAGTTATCTCTAAACAGATGGCTATGCTTTGTAGACTTTATTATAGGAAATGGCTTCAAAGTTAACATTGAGCATATTCAAGGTACTCGTAACTTTGTTGCAGATCAACTCAGCAGGATGGTGAATGACACCTTTGAGGACCGCGCCAGCTAAGGTATGGCATCTCATCCCTACTCTAAGACGTAGGATGGTCCATCAGAATGCCTAAAGTGAGGATTACAGAAACCAGTAAGTTCCTCAGTACTTTAAGCATGGTGGCGTCCGGAGAATCCTATCCCGGAACCAACAGATTCGTTCCTCCTTTAGCTTGATGGTGGCTACAGAAACCGGTAGGTCCATCCTTTCGAGTTATGGGGAGAATCTGGGATAACCAGACCACCAATCTATAAATACCAAGCTCCACACCTAAATTAATCCAACAACAAATGAACAAAGATCTACAAATTAGTGAGTTTTTGAAACCGAAGCATCTTATTTCTGAGAGAGCTAAAAGAAACATGGCGGCAAGAACACTAGCTCAAATGGCCTCCACGTCTCGCACACCACAACCAGCGTATCCTATGGATACGATGCTAAATCTTCCGATGTTTCCAGTAGACTCACCACTCTATTTCAAGACGAAGGCTGTTCTGAACCTTCATCAACAAGTTCTAGTGAATAACCTCTGGGCAAGCCGAAGGGACCGAGAAGGCTCTCATTCCGCTACTCCACCCGCTTAGCAGAATTTTTTCGAGAGAATCAACGATGAGGTAGAACAACAACATGTTCCTCTCCCACTAGCCAAGACAAGGGCCCCGTTACCCTTCAAACCACAGACGGTTGACTTTCTTGTAGAACAAGAGAGGAGGATTAAACATCTGGAGACAGAGCTCCGAATCAGAGAAGAAGAAATTACAAAAATAAGAAAAACATTAGAAGAACAGAGGGAAGAGTTGCTGATCTTTCAACACACCATTGAGAAGAGTAGAAAAGAAAAATTAGAACAACTCGAGGATTTTCCCGAAGAGTTGACGGAAGTTCAAGATGTTGTCTTTAGGAAAGTATTGCAGCATCTGGATGAGGCATTTGTCAGCCAAGCAGAACAATTAAAGAAAATGGCTGAAGACGGCGTTACTCCGTCAGACATGGCCCTGGCAGGCATCGCATTCCAAGGTAGTAAACACAGGAGTCCCTACTGTAGATGTAGTGAGGGATTCGCTATCTACCGATGCTCCATCAACCTCTCGAGATGGAGAGACACTGAAGTTGGAGGAGTCCCATTCTCCTTCAAAACTCTTTTCCGACATGGGCTAATAGCACGTGTCATCATCACGGAAGTAAGACAGATAGACGTATTCGAAGAACATTTCCAGCTTGCAGCAGTTCTCCGCAAGCTATGTAAGACTGTACCCCCTGGAGAAGGGTATGTAAATCTAGAGATTAACTCCATTCCACCAGCACTCCAATTTAATTATCCAGATGAAGCCAGACATCTGATTAAAGTTTCAATCCTGAGACATCACCGCGCCATTCAAGATGACATTGATGCGAGAGGAGCAGCAGCAGTTAGGAATGATAGTAGCATCATTCAACAGTTAAGTTTATGGAGGGCGTGTGCTCTCACAACAGATTGGAGGAAGGTTGGTCCCACAATGGAGGAACCGACGAGAGTCTCATTGATCCTTGAGACTAAGGTAATTAAGTTATATATTGACCCACAGTTTTTCTCTGTGTTTAGTCCATTTCCGCACTTGTTGAAGCAAGATGAAAGGATTGAACACCATCTTAAGAAGGTCCTAGCATGGACCCAACAGTTCAAGTTCGGAGACTATGGAAGGTTGAGCATTCCGCATGTAGGCCTCAACTACCAAAATCTCGCCACACCCAGCTCAGAGACAGAAGACATGTCAGACGAGCAAGAAGATATAGTTGTACCACAGGCACCACCAGAAGCACTTGTGCCAGAACATTTAGTGGTAGATGACGTAGAGGAGCATAACCTGATCAACATGATGGAAGGTTAGCTTAGTAAGTAAGGAATATCTTTAGGAAAAGTAAGATAAGGACATCTCAGCTTTAGTCACTACCAGCACAGCTGGAAAAACTGCCTGAGTAGTCTTTATGTCATGTAAGGAAATAAAGAAAGGTTAGGTTCAAGGTGGGGTAGACCCCCACCACTCTGTCTTTCTTTATCTTTCGTACAATAATCAAGATGCTTTTAGGATAAGCACTTGAGTATCTTTACTTTACCTGTGATGTAAGTCTTACTTTGCTTGGGGGGCAAGTTAGCCTCCCTTAGTAGTTTGTATCTTTGGCCTATAAGTAAGGAGCCAAAGCCTTTGTATTAAGCAATCGAAGAGAAATAAGAGAGAAATATCTAAGAGCTTTGCTTTCTTGTCTGAAAAGAAAATGAAGATAGGCTGTAGAAAGATAGAATTCTTAGGTGTCCTGATTGGACAAGGGCAAGTAGAACTTCAAAAGCATATTGCTACTAGCATTTTAGATATGCCTGACAGACTGGATGGACACCTGTTTTATATCGGTTTTTCTCCACTTCTAATGGGGGAGTAAGTTCTTTATAAAACCCACTTCCCCCACTTTCAAATACCCTTTAGAAGTAACACTACTTACACTGACACAAATACCAAAAGTGGAAAATAAGTATTTTATGAAAGAGATACTTCTTACAAAATGAACATAAAAAGTGGAAATAGTCGTATCACTTCCACAACTTCAAAAAAGTGGCACTTTTTCCATTTTCTAACTTCTCCTACTTACACCAAAATTAACCCCTAAAAAGCATTGTTTATATAATTTTGTTTAATTTTATTGATAAATTTGACGATGCATAAAATGAAAAAAATGTAGATTTAAAAAAATTATTGAAAATAGATAATACTCGGATGGTTTTGTTGAGATCAATCACTGATGTCTTTTATTTCTTAAATTTCATATTTTGTAATGTTTTAATTGTTTTTTAATTTTTTATATATTTACTTAAGTTGATCTTTTTTTTTTTATTCTCTGAATTCTTAAATCCTTTAATTATTTTGTTTTTCTATATTCTTAAATCTTTGTGCCATTTTTTGTTGTCGGAGATGTTGATTTTCCTTTATGTTCTATATTTTGACCCATGCTTTCCTTACTATCTTCTATTTTTTTTTAAAAAAAAAAAAATCTTCTTGTGAATTGTTTATATTAGTTGTTTGATTTATCTATGATAATTTTGAACCCTTGATTGAATCAATTTTGGTTGATTTTTTTTTAAATATATTAGAAGAGTTTTTGTTCTATTAACTTAAATATATATATATATATAAAAAGATTGAAATGTATTTTGAAACTTTTGGTATTTTTCTAAATCAATCATTATGACCAACCAAATATAATAATGATAATAACGACTCTCAATTAAATATGATTATATCATATAACTACAATATTCTCAGTTATATAACATCTTAACTCACTGAAATTTATTTTATTATGAGGTAATATATCATATTAAGGTGAATCATAAGCCCCCATAAAGTGATTAAGTCCCATCTAGTGCAGAGGGGAAAAGGGGAGTTAGGGCAACTGTGATTAAACACTAGCTTTGAAAGGTTAGAAATTTGCAAATTGCCACTCATTTCATTTTATGGAACCACAAGTAACATATGTGGTTACAAATTTTGTGGGACCCAATTATATTATTTATGCTTGAAACAGATATGCCATGATAGATGGGTGCTTCGATGGGGCTTTTATTTCGGGGAAAACCGATGGAAATAAATAAAAGTCATATCATTTATTCTCATTTTTTATTTTTTTTAAATTTTGAGATGAAAGAAGTAATACTCTTAAAGCAGATTTTGAAGTAAACTCACTCCAGTATTTTTTTTTTAAAAAAATAAGTTATTTAATAAATCTATTTTCTCATTTCCAAAATTTTTTTAAACCTGAAAAAATCCATTGAATGTCCGAACCTTTGTATTCTAATTCTCATTTTTGGGCAAATGAACACTGAAAATACTGAAAATGGTATCATTTCTCTCATTATTGGGAAGTGGCACTTTCACCTACTTCTCCATTTTTCCCAAAATGAACGCCCCTTTAGGGTCTGCTTGGATGGAGTGAAGGGTGGGTTCATAAAGTAATGGAAAGGAAGGGAAAGGAAGGAAAATGAAGGGTTGAATACATACTTTGTTTTGGGGGGGGGGGCGGGAAAGTAAAGTAAGGGTTGTCACCATTTTGTATTTAGTTTGGAAGTAAGGGAAAGTAAGGTTATATATTATTATTACCAAAATACCCTTACATTACTCCAATTCAAACACAAAAAGCATTTGGATTATTTTTAATTATGTTTTTGCACAACTAATCAAAATTTTTGGTTTGAGCCTCTGTTATTCCAACATAAAATTACATCAAAATTTAAAAAAAAAATTCGACAAATGTAATAAAAATTATCGTAGCACCAAAATATATAATAAAATTTCTACGGCACCAAAAACTCCACAAATGAGTACAACAATTTTTATAAAACCACAAAAAATACATAATATTTCATCTAAATAAACCACGCATAATGCACGTAATTTTCTCAAATCAAGCAACATAATTAAAATGGTAAAGTTGTAATTATTGAAATTTTAGAAGGGTAAAAGTGTCCAGAAAATTAGTTAACCCTCCCCAACCCTCCAAAATGGTGGGTTGATGAATGGAGGGAAATGAGAGGTTTTCAACCCTCCCAAACCCTGTCAACGGCCTTTTGATCAATTAGCATTTGGGTCCCCCGTGAGGACGCTTCGCAAGTGGCGAGAGTTCGAATCCTCGGGGTGAGAGTGCATGTCTGAGAATTGTGAGCACGAACTGTGGGTGGTACCAGCGCCCATGTATGCGCGGCCCCACAGGCCGCAGTCGAGGCATGCGCACGCCCCTGCCTTAGTTTAGCAGGCCCATTAGGGGTTTCGTTCTTCTTGACAAAAAAAAAAAAAACCCTCCCAAACCCTTCCAAACCCTTATAAACCCTTATAAACCCTCCCCCCAAGCATATGTTCAAGAAACCCTTACTTTATAAACCCTCCCAAACCCTTCTAAACACTCTCACCCAAGCAGACCCTTAGTAAGGTTTGAGATAAAAGGTTAGTACTTTTATTTTGAAAAAAACAAAAATAAATTTTTTTTGTAAAACAAACTCTTGATCCATTAGCACCGAGTCCTTTTACCTAAGATATTTATATCTTTACTACGGATATGTGTTTGAATCTTAGCTCGTGCAGAGTGAGAGTATGAATGTGTCAAATTTTCACGCTCTTGGCCTAATTTGTCTACTTCGTAAAAAAAAATTTCTAGGCGTCAATAATGGTATAGTCTAACTATAAAACACAAAAATTCCATGTAAAAGATTAGGAGGTTTAATCCCTTTTTATGGATAATGAATAATATGAATAAAGGCTTTTCCATTCTGTCAAAAAAGAAATTTACAAAAATAATAACAACAATAATAATAAAATGTTGCACATAAAATTCTAGTTTGTGGGAAAATTTTGTTTTTTTTTTTCTGAAAAAAAAAAGATAGAATTGACATTTTGACCGGTGTGAAAATATTGAATGTTCTTAAAGAAGGTGATAAATGAAATAAAATCAAATGGGAAGATGGAAAGTAATAGAATTAATTATTTAATTAATATTACTTGTTTTTGTTTAAACTAAAACAACCAGTGATTAGTCCATATTATCACAAAATATGAACAAAACTATGCATATGTCTGGTGTTAATTGACTGAGATTGTTGGTCCATCTATATGTTTTTTAATTCTAAAATTATGATTAAAATATAAAATAGAGACACAGAAGTAGGTTATGAAGATAGAACCTTGAGTGAAAGAATAATGTAGTTCTTTTATTTGATAATTTTTATTATGTATAATTTTTCTATATTGCTAAATTAATATAAAACAATATACATTAAATGTTGTCTAATAAACACATATATCGGTAATTTTTATTCAACCCTCGTCTCACTTAATCATTTAATTTAGTTATGGTATTAATCTAATCTAAATTCAAATTCAATTAAATAGTGCATGCCTTAATCGTTAGAGTCCTATGTTAATTCTAACTAGTAATTTAAATAATGATGTACTTGATATTTTTGAGTAAATTTAATCTTTTGAGTGTAAGAGTTATATCTATAACAACACCACGAGTCCTCGATCAATTGTTATTAACAAATATCTAGCTCTATCGACTGGAGAGATCAGAATAAAATAGAATAGTTCATAGTTTTTTCTGTGCGGATTTCAATTTTCCTTAGTATAGATTTGAAGCTCTCATCGTTTTCTCAACTTAGTTACGTCCAGAGATAAAAGACATTACTTCCATAATTATATTGATTTGGCACATGAGATGTTGAAATTAAGTTCAAAACTCTAATATATATAATTAATAGTAGGGAAAATAAGAAAGTAGAGATAGACATACGCAAATGCAAGAGAATGAACATGTATGTCAACAGTGTCAAACATATTGTACTTGGTTAGTTAAGAGATGAGTGTTTGGTTGATTGTAAAAAATTTTCTTTAACAATTGATGATTATTCCACTACTATTTAGAAGCACCGGAACATTTTTTTTTTTATAAAAAAGGGTCAATATCAGAGGCGGAAGGACAAGGACGGGCGGTGCCTGCCCGCCCCCCTGTCACCTGCGAGCCCCCCCCGAGCTGCTCCCTCTTCCCCCGACAGCTGATGTCTCTCCTCTAACTATGCGGATCTCCTCTCTTGTCCGCTGTTCGGCCATCCGCCCTCTCAGCCTGCAATTTTTGGCTTCGCCCTGATCAATATGCTAACTGCCCTTATATATATATATATATAACAGTAAAAGAGAAAAAGCTTTGAATATATACTACCCGAGGAGTCAATAGATGAGGATTCAACGTCTCCCCATTATTTTGAGAAGTAAAATAGGAGAAGCTTTGAATACTTGCTACTGGCTCCAAGTTATTAATAACAATATTTTTATTTATAAAAAAAAAATAAATAAATAAATAAATAAAATATGAACCACATGCAGCATGAAGTAAATAATAAATGAATTCTAAACCTCGCACACCAATTTTTCTAAATCCTGAGGCCATGAAGAACCCACAAGGCTCATCATCTGAGCCACAAAACATGCCCATCTTTAAGTTGATAAGGTCCCAAAAAAAAAAGGAGAGAAGAAGGGTGCCCTTTTGTCATCCCTTAACTGCCCTGCAACTTTATTTGCTTGTCATGTTTCCTAACTACTTATTATTGTTATTATTATTATTGATAAATCATGCATGGGTTTTTTTGTTTATATACAACTATAAATATTATTTATTTTATTTTATTAATTTATTTATTAAATATTAACTCAAAACACGAGAAATATATTTTTTTATTTTTTTTTATTTTGAAGGAAAAAAAATTATTTTGTGAGAGTGATAGTGTGTGGATAAGGTGGTGGTTGAGCATGCTCTTTGTTGGTAGAGTCAGTTTTTTATATAAAAATAATGTTTTGTTAATTTTATTAAAAAAAGTATCGTTTAAAAAATTCATAAATTATTTTTTTATAATTCAATAGAAATATTTGTAAGAGAGTTTGAGCGAATATGTTTTTTTTTTTTTTAAAGAGTATACATTTTAATGATTATTCTCTAATTTTCATCATAATAGAAGTGCATCAATTTGTCCAAATAAAAATAAATAAATAAACTTCTAAAGAATAGAGCTATCAATTTTTATTGGGGAAAAAGAGATTCTTGCATCGATTTAATTAATGTGATTGTACTAACGGAATCTACTGGACATGGAATAAATTATTAACAAACAAAAATAAATTTTTGGGGTGGTAAAAACCAAGCTAAGAATATTCCTTTTTTTATTTCAATATCTCTTTGTCTTGAGAATCCAAGTATTTAAAAGATTTCAATACAATAAAATATGAAAATAATAATTATTACCATTATTATGAGGATCAAAATTAGAAAACAAATAATAAGGTCCAAAGTAATGACCTAAAATTAAACGTTTAACTCATGGGATTCACCCAAGAGAAGTTCTTCTAGTTATACAACAGCCAAACTCAGATAGTGTTTCATTGGCCCATGCCTCACTGTTAATTAGAAGCATTTCCAACAAATAATATATATATATATATATATATATATATATATTATTATTATTATTATTATTATGAGGATTATGCTCTCACAGCAGTGAACTCTTGATCCATCCGGATAACAAAAAATTTTGTAAAATTATAAATCAAATTTTATATTCCCAAATAAGAAAAAAAATAAAAAAAAAGCTAAAAGGAAAACCCAATGTTTTTTTTTTTTACAAAATTATTAGCCAAAAAAATTCTCTTCCACAAAGATGAGCAAGAAAAGCGAGAGCGAAATGCATGCAAAGTCAAACCCCACAAATTTTTTTTAGATAGGGCGACAAGCGCCAACTCTCAGGGGCATACGCATGGCGGGGGATTGCCTACAATGTCCTCACCCTCTTGGAACGGGGGAGCGCGGTTCGGGGGATTGAACTCGCATCTCCTCTCACGAGGGGACCCGAGGTACCGCTGGGCTACAAGCCCTTTGGTCCACCCCACAATTTTCTTTTATCATTATTTTTTTTTTCACTTAAAAAATTTTAAAAATTACACATAAAAAAAAAACCAAAAACCAAATCCAAAACAATCAAAACACAAATAAAAAACATTCCCAGGGTCTCAAATGCAAAAACTGCAATCATAAAAAAAATAAATAACAAATAAAAAAATAAAAAAATAAAAGCCAATCAAAATTCCCAACAAGCCCAACCAAGCAAAGCGATCGAAACGAGGGGCTATTCCCACGGCCAGCCACCATATCAATGGCTCCCTTGTAATTCTCGCCGAATCCGGGGGCTCTTCCTATTTCTATACCCCCCAGCCATCACTCCCTCTCTCCATCGTCATCACGTTCTCTCACCGACCCCAATGGAAGTCCTTGACACTGCCCTTGTGGCCCCGCGACCCCATCAATGGCTGACATCCTCGCTATATAACCACAATCCCCAGCTCGCCTTACCATCCTCAGCGTCCTCTTCATCGCCATCGCGTTCTCCTGCTCGCGCTCTTGCTGTCGTCTGCTCTGCCGCCGGGCCGAAGAAGCTCCGGAGGGTTTCGGTGGAGGCCGTGCTACTTGCGGAGAAGGCGTTGACGGAGGTCGGAGTGATGGCTGGGACTGGGGTTTTTGAGGAGATCTTTGATGGGGAGGTGTTTAAGTATTATGTTGATGGGGAGTGGCGGAAGTCGAGTTCCGGGAAGTCGGTGGCTATCGTTAATCCCACCACGAGGAAGACGCAGTATCGCGTTCAAGGTGAGTAGGTTGATCGTGATTTTCGGGGTTTTTTTTTTGTTTCTAGGGTTCGGTGGAGTGAATCGTGATCTTGGTGTTTGGGAGCTGATGGGGAAGTGGAATTTGAGTATTTTGTTTCGAATTTTCTTCTTTTTTCTTTGTTTTGAATTTCTGTGAGTTTTTTATGATTATTATTGAGTTTCTTTTTTTTTTTTTGGAAGCTTGAGAGAAGAATTGTGGGGTTTAATGTGTTAATTAAACTTTTATTTTTTGAAAAAAAAATTCAAGGTTTGAATTGGGACTGGGAATGGAGTGTTCTTGGTGTTGGGCAGCTGGAACCGGAAGAGAAGGTCTATTTTGAGAATTAAATTTTTTTTAATTGAATTTTTGGAGAAGAGTTTCTTCTTTTTTTTTGAATTTATGAGAATTTTCCTGGCAAACAATCAATCTATTTGTTTATTTGTTATAATGAACTTTGAATTGTGTATTCTCGTTTTCTGTAAATATTAGTCTTCTCTACTTTTTTTTTTTTTTGCATGGAATTTAGGAGTAATTTATTAAATTTTTTTCCATATTTAAATATTAAACTTGTCTTCCTTCACAAAATAATGATAATAATAAATTTTATTTGTCCTGGCAAATTTAGGCTTTTTGAATCTCCATATTATTTAAATAATAACAAGCTATTTTTTTAATTCATAGAGTGAATCTTACATTAATTTAAATTTCTGTGTAATTATAATATTGTTGTGCTTAAAATAATAATTGTTTCTACATGTAACGAGTTTTATATTAATTAATGAACTTTTTATGTTGTTTAATTTGAGGTGGGATTCTAGAGGGTTATTTTATTTTGGAAAAAAATATATACGAGGACCAAATTATGAAATCGTATTCTGTGTGCCAGATTAGATATTAATTTATGAAATTATTTACTATTAAATTTTTTATTTTATTTTTCTTTAAATATTAATTTTCCACTCAAAAGACTGCACCTTTTCTTTTTTTAACTCCATGATTAATTTATGACTTCCCATGTTATGAATAATTTTAATGTTTAATCTATTAAATATGCGGTAAGGACCAAATTGCAAAATTACTATATTGATTAAATTTAAGCTTTATCATTATCATTATTATTATTATTATTATTGTGTGATTTTTTAATTTAGGTCTAAATCATTGGTTTGCGTGAACTTTGAGTCGAACATATAAATCCTTTGATTTACTAATTCTATAAAATATGATTTATTTCAAATTTAACAAATTATAGATTAATTTATGAATGTCTTTTGTGATGCTTCAATATTGCGCGATAATTAGATAATAATTATGCAAAAGTAGAAGGACCAGATTGTGAAATTATGCACTGAGAATGTTGGAATGGTCAGCTTGCACGCAGGAGGAGGTGAACAAGGCGATAGATTTGGCGAAGGTGGCGCAGAAGTCATGGGCTCGGACTCCACTGTGGAAGCGCGCGGAGCTGCTCCACCGCGCCGCCGCCATTCTCAAGGAGCACAAGGCCCCCATCGCCGAGTGCCTCGTCAAGGAGATCGCCAAGCCAGCCAAGGACGCTGTCACTGAGGTACCTCATTCTTAACTTCTCCTTTCCTTCTTTGCATCTGATTATCCCTCTAAAGTTTCAGTAGTGTTCCTCTCATTCAACCAAAAAAATAGAGAAAGAGATGACTTCTTTAGGATTTTGTTCGGCGTTATGTGTGCTTTAAAATTCGTGTGGGTTTGGAGTGTTAGGTGGTGAGGTCTGGAGATCTGGTATCATACACCGCGGAGGAAGGAGTGCGTATTCTCGGCGAGGGGAAGTTCCTGGTGTCAGACAGCTTCCCGGGCAATGAACGGAGCAAATACTGCCTCACTTCCAAGGTGACGTTTTGTTTTTGTCTTCTTACTTTGGCCTAGGTTAACATTTGCTGTCCAAGTGGCACATTTTATCCTTTTGTCCACAATTTAATTCCCTGAATAGTTTTTTTTTTTAAATACTCACGTAGTCTTTTTAATTTAAATCGTAAATTTTTAGTCAATATGCAACTTGAGCCATCTCAGTCCTTTTAAACTATAAATCCCACCTCTAAACTCTTAAGAAGAGGGTTAATATAGCTAAATTTAAATAGTCAAGAGAGTAAAAAATTATAATTTAAAGTAGAAAGATTAAAATGGTAAGTTACAAAAAATAGAGAAACTTTTTAGAGAATTATATCGCTATAAGTGAGTGATAGTATTCTTAACTTTTATGTATAAGGGTGGATGTTTACTTCTTTCTAAAACATTATTGAAAAATTTAAAGTGTATGTGGGGTCATTTGTCCATATTGTAAAAAAAAATTGGATGGTAACACAAAATTTAGTGAAGTTTCCTATTTTTTTTTTATTTAAGAGACTGGGAAGCAAAAAAGCAAAAGCTCAATTAGGTAAATTTAGAATATTCTAAGCTCATAGAAAATTATGTCAAATTAACATGCATTTGTCCATATATTTGAAGGGACGAGGAAACATATCCTTTTGAGTTTCATATCTTGATGATGTATAAGCACAAGTTAGTCGAATCCTTGGTTTTTAAATGATATATATTTAGGGCGTTTGGATGCATAATAAATTTTTTCATAAGATTCGAAGATGATTTCCATGGAATTTACTACGAAAAAAATTCATACGAGAATAGTGTTTGAATATGCACATGAAATTACTATAAAATATATTGAATTTACTCCGATCGTAGTGTTTTTTTAATTTTTCTATTGCCCCAAATGCCCAGCTCGAAAAACAAAGAAAAAAAAAATGGTCTCCACCTCTTTATAAAATTACTATGGAATCATATTCAAACAGCCTATATTATAAATTTTAACATAATATTAAATTCTATAGGAATTACCACAATTCCTATGGAATTTAGTGGTATCCAAACATGCCCTCGGACTTAGTTTTGGAGATAGAGAAATTGGGAAAATAAACGAAAAGCAAAGGACATATTCATATTAATATTTAATTAAAGTTATAAAAATATCTGCTATTTATAACCGGGTCTATCCCAATTCAATTCCGATTTGACTATTGACCGGTGAACCAGGAGTCCCCGTCGGTTTCAAAACATTATAATACAGTCATTTTTTTATTCTAAAGGCAAAAGAGTCTTATTGCCACTTTACTAAAGTTAATTGGCATATCCTTCTTTTGTCCAGCTTTTGAAATGGAATATCCTTGGGAGTGGTTGGTTGATGGATTGGAGTTACTGCATACCATTGAGAAAATATATCCACCTCTGTGGGCTAGATTTTTTTTTTTGTAAAAGCAGGGCTTTAGTGTTTGAATTTGGGAATGCTGCAAAATAATATTTTGGTAGGACATTGACTTGATTGCAGCTGTGATGCAATACATTAATCCACCAAAGAAGATGTTTTCTTGTAAAGAGAAGGACAAAATCTTGTATCATGCCATTGTTCTGTGCGTCATTTTGCATGGTTGCATGAAATAAAAAAAAATCAGACAGATGTATGCTATTGCTTTCTGGCGAATGGGGCTTGGAGGGTCATGGTCTGAAAATGAAAGGAAGGAAAAGAAGTGAAATAAAAAAAAAAAGAAAAAAAAGAACTATTTGTTTGATGAAGTCTATAGTTGGCATTTAAAAAAGAGAACAATTTTTGGACTAATGTGTGATGTGGTTGTTGGAAGAATTGAAGTTTTTTTTTTAATAACACTGGATGTATCACCTATATAGAAACTGCAGATATGATAGTGGTTTTTTCTAATGTTTTATTTGTTGGTTTATGAGGTAATGGTTGAACTTGTTTGCAGATCCCTCTTGGAGTCATTTTAGCAATTCCTCCTTTTAATTATCCAGTCAACTTGGCTGTCTCTAAGATTGGCCCGGCACTAATTGCTGGCAATGCTCTTGTGCTCAAACCTCCAACTCAGGTAAGACTTTCATAACTATAGTGACTTATCCAACAGTGTCTATCAATATATGAAAATAAATGAAAAGAAGGAAAAATGCTTTCACATGTTATTGATGTAATATCCTTTTCTTTTCCTTTGTTATATTGATTTTTGCTGAAAATAATTCAGGGTGCTGTTGCTGCTTTACATATGGTTCACTGTTTTCACTTGGCTGGTTTTCCTAAAGGCCTCATAAGTTGTATCACAGGCAAAGGTTCTGAAATTGGTGATTTTCTGACAATGCACCCTGGTATCAATTGTATCAGGTATTCCCTAAAGGTGTTATTCAAAATCTTGAAGTAAAAACCAATAAAATCACAACCTTGCATAACATTTCGGCATTCTTTATAGCTTTACTGGTGGTGACACTGGGGTCGCCATTTCGAAGAAGGCTGGCATGATTCCTCTGCAGATGGAACTTGGAGGAAAAGATGCATGCATTGTTCTTGAAGATGCTGATCTGGATTTAGTGGCTTCCAATATAGTGAAAGGAGGTTTCTCTTACAGGTAATACAATGTGAGCCATCTTATACTAGATTGTAAATATAAACATGAAAACATGGTCAACATGTTGTTCCATTTCCCATTGCAGTGGCCAGAGATGTACTGCGGTGAAGGTTGTTTTGGTAATGGAATCTGTCGCTGATGCTCTCGTAGAGAAAGTGAAGGCCAAGGTAGCGAAACTATCAGTTGGACCACCTGAGGAAGACTCTGACATCACTCCAGTTGTGTCCGAATCCTCTGCAAATTTCATTGAAGGGCTGGTTGTGGATGCAAAGGAAAAGGGTGCAACATTCTGCCAGGAGTACAAGAGGGAAGGGAACCTGATATGGCCACTGTTGTTAGATCATGTCCGGCCTGATATGAGGATCGCTTGGGAAGAACCATTCGGCCCTGTCTTACCTGTGATTCGTATTAGCTCTGTCGATGAAGGCATTCATCACTGCAATGCAAGCAACTTTGGACTTCAGGTGTGTTTTTCTATCATCCTTTCATGCTCCATTTTGCCCCCATTATATTACGATAACATTCAATAGTATCATGAAATGCCCCGGGTGTGATAATAATTTGCATGAATTTAGTTCAGAATTCATGAGTTGTGACTTGCTTGCCATAAAATTACTTGTTTCATTTATCTTTATCTCTTAAATCTCAAGAAACTTGTATATAGTGCTCAAAAGTAATGCGCAAACATTTTGTGTAGGCCGACAATTTTTTCTACTGTTAATGTAATTGTTAAGAGTAACAATATAAATGAACTAGGATAATATACAAAGGTTACAGGTGAAAATATTCGTCTATATTGGAGTATAAGAACTTAAATCAAAGACTAGACGAATACAATACAAATGCACTGAATAACATCATAATATAATACAATGGACTAGATGTTCAAACATGTAAATCTGATCAACTACATGATCAAAATTCCCTTGCAGTTTAATCTGACAAATTGATTACCGTGGTGCAGGGATGTGTTTTCACAAAAGATATCAACAAAGCAATAGTGATCAGTGATGCAATGGAGACCGGAACAGTTCAGATCAATTCAGCACCCGCTCGCGGTCCCGACCATTTTCCTTTCCAGGTAGAACTTTTCTCTGAACTCCGAACTTGAATGATATGATAAAAAAGTAACAGCACATATAATATGATATAGATACAAAAAATAACATCCTAATATATATATATATATATATATATATATATATATATATATATATATATATATAACGATATAATTCAAATGTTCTTCACTTTTATTGTTTGATACTGAGTTATCGATTTGTTTCTTCTTGCCTCAGGGTATTAAGGACAGTGGCATTGGATCACAAGGAATAACAAATAGCATCAACATGATGACCAAGATCAAGAGCACTGTCATTAACCTGCCTTCTCCTACTTACACAATGGGCTGAGTTCTTCGGTAGATTAGTGCCGTTAATAAATAATCGTCGACACGCTTTTATTTTGGTTTTTCTTCTGTTCTGAAATTGGTGTTCACTGATAATAATTATCGGTCATGCTTCTTTTGTCTCGATTTCATCTGATGTGTGTTCTCTGTGTGGTATGCTTGTGTTTGTACCCACATTCATCTCTTGTTACTGCAGAAGAGGGTCTGTGCAAGACCACACTCTGTAGATGTATTTGAATCAATTTTTTAGTTGAATTTGAAATAATAATTGTTCATAAAATTATATATCTATTTTCGTGTATGTTACTATTTAGACATGTTGATTAAAATATATAAAATCTATTATTTGCATAGATCATAGGTTGTGTTTAAAATTGATTCTTTTCTTTTTTCTAGTCTGAAAAAAATATATTATTCTTTTCTGGAGTTCTTGAAGTACTTTGGCTAAAAAGTAAATATATTCTTTTCTTTTTCTATTTATAATTTATATTGCCTTGATCTCATTTTGTTTTTATTTTTATTTGATGAATTATATTTTAAACAATTTGAATTTGTATTAGAAAAATAATTTTGATTGCACACATTAACCAAAAAAAAAAAAAATTTTTGCCAATTCATTTTTTGTTTGATCTGCTTGGGCTAGTTAGTTTAATTAAATCTAAAATATCATGCAGGCACATTTACTTTTAGCATACATTATATTCTACCATTCTAAATTCTAATGCTTGTCTTTCTCCACTGTTATTTTATTATTGTTATTATTATTATTATTGTTATTTTTTTATTTTATATTTTGAAGAGAGGTGATAAGCACGCTCTATTAAAAAATTATCAAATAACAAATAATTATGGTGCTCTATTAATCTAAGAATTTATTAGCCCAAGCATTATATTAGGTGCTGAAAGTTTTATTACATGCATGCTCATAAAATTTTCAAAAATTAAACTATAGTAATAAATTCTCTTGCTATAGTATAAATTCTCTTGCTATCATGACCCAAAAATACTATAATAGTACCATTATAGTATTTTATTGTAAGATTTTCATCTTCTGTTTTACTTTATTTATGCTTTAGTGTCAATACCACTAGGTTGGCAGTTGGCTTGAAATTCTTATTTCATTTTAATATTGGCTTTTATTTATTTATTTATTTTTTTGTAAAGTGTATTTTGTCTTTGTTTGTATGAAAATAAATTATCTTTGTCCATTCCACGTTCAGAACTCAATTACTATGTTTTATCCTGTAGATTCTCAACCATCAATATTTTAAATTTTGTTAAAAAAAAAAATTAATTTATTGCTAAATTCATTCCGGCTTGAGTAATTCTTGCTTTGAGTCATTATTATTTGCAAATGCCAAATGAAAAACTATGTTGATATTATTATTATATATTTTAAATTTAACATGCATAATAACTCATTTAAAATATTCGAGTGTTAAATTTAACATGCATCTGCAAATTTTTTTTTTTTAATTTTGTTTGATGTTATTAAAGTTATAGCAAACTTCTCTCTATATATAAATTTTTTAACTGAACTAAAAAATTCTCAGCTCAACGACACTAATCAAACTGCAAAAATATGATAAAAAACATTTAAATGTTTTAAGTTTGAATCCGTTTGAATGCATGCAGTAGTGCATAAATCCCAATGTGAGTATCTTATAGTTAAAAATTCTACGTCATTTAATGATTAATTTATAGACTAATGCATAGACACAATCCTATTTTATTTCTGAATGGATGCTTTTTAAAACAACTATCCATGTGTTTAAAATTCATAAATAGATGCTTTTTAAAATTTATTTATGAATGGATTAATGTTTAAATTATTAGTTTTTATATTTATTATTTACAATTGTTAACTTAAAAAGATCTTATTTTATTATTGGGAAAGGATTGGAACTTTTGAAACGTTAAAAAAAAAGAATGAAAGCTTCTTACGTTGTATGAATTCAGAAAAAAATCTAATTTAACTAATGATTGTAATAATAAAATCCAAGCATTAACAATCTTAAGAAATACAAATAACTTTGAGATTAATAAGGTATTAAATAAAATCATAAAAAATCTATAATTTAACTCAATAAATATTCAATTAAATTTTAATCTGTTAAAAAGTTTTTCTTCGGCGGCCCTGAGTGCACGTGCGAGCATTGGCTGGCACGTGACAGTCTAGTTCAGTGAAACATAGAATCCGTGCGCGGACTTGAAACTATTCGCTAAATGGGAGTTAATAAACCGGGCGGAATCCGTGGCGGATCCGCTTTAAAAGAGGCACCTTTGGGCTTGCTCGAGGGTTTCTCTTGGCGTTCTTTGAGAGCACGAACGCTACACCACTCTTGAAAGCAAAGCTAGGGCAGGTATGAACCCCGGTGAAACCCTAGCTTTTGTACCGATTTCGCTACGTTGATGCGTTGGATTTGATGGTCGGGTGGTGGTTTGTTGGGGTTTGGTTAGGGTTTTGATGGCCTGAGGCGGTGGGAGGTCTTGGGTGAGCGATGGCGGATGCGGAGAAGGAGTTGGAGAACCGGCTTTTGGAGGTCGGGAATCGACTGGCTTCGCCTCCGTCGGATGTCGATGAACTGCTTGGACTTCTTGATGTAAGCGCCGTTTCGCTTGGTTCTTCTGTGAAGGAATCTCTTTCGATTTTTTTATTGTTTTTTTGACTGCTAGGTCTGGAATTTGGGGTTTTATTGAAATATTTTGTTTGATTTTTTTTTTTTGCAAAAAATTTCTGGATTTGAAGCGATTCTTTAGGTTTTGTTCATCGTAAATATGGGTTTTATGTGTTGAGAGGTAAAACAAAATTGAATTTTGGAACTGATTTTGTGTTTCTGTAGAGGGATTTGGTTACTTATTTGTTTTTGCTGGTGGTGATTATTCGTACTCGGGGAATGTTGGTATTTTGCAAATGCAGTGAGATTTCTGGCTTTTTATTTTTGTTTGAGAGTAAGCCGCGATGTTTCCTGCCTGCGGGAACACAGAAGATATCAGAGAAGCTTGAAAAGTGTTCTGAATGATGTCCTCTCTGTTGGGTATTTTAGACATCCTAGTAATGGAAACGGCACATCTTATGATCTCCTTTCAGCCCTGACATATATTGAGATGTTACCTACGCTGCAGGGGATGCCACTCTGGAACAGACATGCTTGTTATTTTTTATAGTGTAAACATTAAATCATTTTCATCTTCTAACAATTATGCAATATTTACATTTGGACTTCTGAGGGACGGCGTGACTTCCTTAGGAAAATTAATTTTAGACTTTTAAGTCGTAGCTTTTAGGTACAGAACAATATTTGTGAGATGGTTTCTCAGAGTGCCTCTAGTAGAGATGCTATCATTTCAAACAACCATGCAGGATTTGCATTCACATTTTAAAGGAACATGTTGAATTTTTATGTTTGACATCCATTTAACAAGTGCTTTGTGGGTCAAGTTTTTCTTGATCCCACTATTCATCTGAAAAATTTAACAGAGACATCTGGTTCCTCTTTGTTGGGAGCGCAGAACACTGTGATCTTCTTGCTGCTTTTATCGACACGTGTCAAATTATTCGTATTTTCCAACTTTTAATGGCATTAAGTTCTCTCTTTAGATGGCTAATACCGTTTATGATCTTGTCATTCTGTATTGTGACACGTGCCAAAGTATTCTCATCTTGTATCAAGTATACATGATTTGCACTTTTATGGGAAATTATGAATTCCTTTATTTATGACACCAGAACGATCAGTGCTTTATGACTCATATTTTTCCTGATCTGACCATTTTGTCAAAATTTTATCCAACACGTGTAAGTTCTCTCATTTAAGTCTGTGCAATACCATTAATGGGTTGGTCGTGCCTGTCAAAGTATTCTCATCTAACAATTATATAGTATTTCTCATTTGCACTTCAAAGGAATACTCCAATATTTGTGTGATCCATTCAACCAGTGCTGAATGTGTGTTACTTTTTCTTTATCTCTCCATGTTTTGAAAAAATTTAACTGAGGCATTAAGTCCTTTCCTTATGCACACCATGCACCATTTTTTGTGACATAAATTGAGTGATTGTCATCTTCTGACAACTATAACGTGTTTGTCTTTTCACTTTTACTGGGACATTGCAGAGTCCTATACGTGTGTCATCCATATGTTCAATTCTTTGTGTGTCAATTTTTTATTTATTTCACCATTCTTTTGAAATTCTTCACTGATACATTTGAGCTACTTTCTGGTAGACGGCGTCATTTTCATCTAATGACAAGTATGTACGAAGGTCTCCACGTCATCCGTTTGGCTAGTATCTTACGGGTCATGCTTTTCGTGGCTCACTGTTATGTTGACAAATTTAACTGAAATATTTGAGTTGTCATCTTTTAGGGATATTTATCCATCGATATGTCAAGCATGTCTTAGGTAGGTAAATCATACCACTTTGTTAGGCGTAGGGAATACCTTTGGGGGCTTTATTTAAATTGTTCCCGAGTTGGTATGAGTCATGAGCATATTTGGAAATTGCACGACTAAGATTGTGCCAAAGAAAATTTCGTTAGCATGGTCTCAGACCTTATTTTTATCGTGATACATGACCATGTGAGGCAAACCCAAGTCAGGTTGATGTTTGGTTCAGCTTACATGGCACAGATTGAATATAGCACAAAACCTCTAATAAACATTCTTTATGCTGTTCTGTCCCTCGCCATGGTCTTCTAGTACCTAAGCCTACATTACCAACTTTTGGATATTTGTAAAAACCTTAACTCATTTTTTACCTTTGTCTAGCTGATGGTTCATTTATTTAATCTTTTATTTTACACTGCATGAGAAAATCTTAGTGCGCATTTATAGTTGGATATCGGATTTACTTGTGCGTTAATACTATTAATTAATAAGAAATTATTTTTAAAGTGTTGGGTAATGTATTTTTTTTTTTTGAATATGCCTATTCATTCTTGTTATTATTGTCATAAAATCTTGTCAAGGTTCTACTTTGGTACAATATTGTTATTATTGGAAAGTCATTTGTAATTCTTTTGCTTTTCATGTCAGTAATGGCTTTTCTATTCATACATTTAATGTCTGGGATACTCACTCTAGGCATTCTAGTTTCTGTATTTGCTCTGTATCAACTCTTGATGTACCTTATGTTTGCATTAGGGGCCACCCCAGTCTCCCTCTTGTATCCCAGCTTTGGCTGGTAATATAGTAATCACCTTAGTGGAGTCACTAACATTGATTCACATATTCTGAATTAGGTATGGTTGACTGGATGAGAGAATTCAATGCAACCTTTTTTTTAAAGATTTTTTAATGTATTTTTATTAATAATTATTACTTTTACTTTTCAAACATGTGCTCTGCATTATACTTTGTTTTGTATTTTGACTTTTAAGTTTTGCTTTAGAGGACATCACATCTCTTTGGATGCTTGAGATGGTCTATATCTGAATTTTTTTTCATAATTTCAGCTAACTGAAAGTTTCTTGTTGAGGGTGGATCAATCGCCATCTCCATCGATGTCAGCCGCACTTAATCCTGTAATTAATGCCCTGGTTTCTGAAGAACTCTTTAAACATCTAGATTTGAATGTCAAAGTTGGCGTAGCATCATGTATTAGTGAAATCACAAGAATTACAGCGCCAGAGGCCCCTTATAATGATGATTTGATGAAGGTAAAGTGATACAGCTTTATTCATTCTTATATTCAAGCATATTTGTGTTGATTTTGTTAATTATAATGTTCTATGTATTGTGTAAATATTCAGGTGGTCTTTCACAAGATTGTTGAAACCTTCAAAAAGTTGGATGATATATCTAGCCGGTCATACACAAAGAGGGTTTCCATTCTTGAAACTGTTGCAAAGGTTCGATCATGTGTGGTAATGCTGGATCTAGAATGTGATGCATTGATTTTAGAGATGTTTCAGCATTTCTTGAAGACCATCAGGTGAGGAGGCTATTTAATTATCTTTCTCTAGCGGGACATGCATCCATTTCCTCTTGAGCTGTGCGTAACAAGCATTTCTTTTAGGTTTTTAAGTTAATCTTGCTTAATAACCTGTAACGAGAGTGCATATTTACATGCTATTACTGCCTTTGGTTAAATTTCGTTGAAAGATGTAACATGTTGCTCACTGAGCATTTTCATTGTATACAGTGAAATTTGTGCTTCAGTTTTTTAAACTTTTAGCTCTCTTACTCCTTCATTGGAGCTTCTATGCGAGGCTTTACGCTTGGTTGTATCTGAAGTTGTCTTTTGAATACCATTGTTTCTGATGGAATGTTCTATCATGCTTTGAGCCCTGCCAAGTGTTCTCGCCTCTTATTCAGTTGCCGAGCCACATATATTTGTCATACTTGATTCTTGGATAGGACCGGGTTTAATGTTGATATCTTGTTGTTACTGGCAATGCAGAAAAAAGTTTCAGAGTAGATTTGGCATGTAATGATTTATTGTGTTGACAAAATTATCTTTCATGCGTTAAATTCTAGTGCTATTTGTGCTTCTTGTCGACCTTTTTTTTTTGCCCATTCTGTCAAACATTCCTTTTTTTGCAATCAAAATTTTTATAAGTAGCTAATTAGAATTGCCAGACGTTAGTATTTCTCTTTTTATTTGGCATAATATCAACTATGCATTTGAAGTAGATGTATAATGTGACATGTTTTCTTGCTTAACTTCTTTGTTTTTGAAATTATCATCATGAATGAAAGCAGACATTCAGCTGGTTGGAGTCAGTGCCTTGAATTTTGCACATATAATGTAAATTTTCCTATTCACCTGTTTGGGACCTCGCGAATGGTGTGAATCTTAATTGCTCAAAGTTATGTAGGACTGAAATAATTATAGAAAACATTTATAGTTTATTTTCTATGTCTTCCATGTTCATCAAGTTTTAGCTCTTTTGTGGACAATGATTTCTCTCCATATTACTTTTGCCTATGTTTCTTATAAAGTTATGATTATGCAACTTTCAGGTCAAATCATTCAGAAAAAGTCTTTTCGTCAATTGAAACTATCATGACACTTGTGTTAGAGGAGAGTGAAGATATCTCCTCTGAACTTCTCTCATGTCTTCTGGCTTGTGCAAAGAAAAATAGTGAGGTGAATTTGATTATTTAATACATAATTTCTTGGTAATATTTCCTCCCCTGATCTGTCTCGGTTTCAGGATGTTGTGCCAGCTGCTCACAGATTAGTTGAAAAAGTAATTGTGAACTGTGGTGCTAAGTTGAAACCCTACTTGATTGAAGTAGTGCAATCAATGGGTGCTCCGTTAAGTGAATATAGTGATATTATTGGTACAATTTGCGAGGGAAAGTCTGAAGCACATGATGGCTTACACTCATCTAGAGAGCATATGGTATTTTCTTTTCTTGCTGTTAACCTTAAATTTTAGTTCATACTTGATCAATAATATCATTTTGATGTTTTTCTTCATTAGTTTGGGTTTCCTTTCTCTTTGTGTGTACTTGTTCTGGTGGTCTCTTTTGTGAAGATGCCAATCTGGCATCTATTTTTTCCCTTTTTTTGTTGTATCTTTTCTGAATATTAAGAAAACTTTGTTTACTTCATAATAACTTGGAGATTATGAAAAATGATAGTTGTGCATGTGACTCCAGAATTGTGATGTCAGGACAGATACTTGGTGCCTATTTTGACCCTAAATATAACTTCTGTATCACACACAGACACACACACAAAAATCAGCATGTTAGGCATTGCTTGTGACCAATATAATTTTCATTTTTCAGGCAGAGGACAGCAAATTGTCAGATAGGACCATTTCAGATGATCTTCCTCAGGTAACTGTGCATGAGTGTGCTTGACTTCTTGCAATGTTGTTGATTATGATAATTGAATCAACTGATTTTTGTTTTTATATTTTTATTAGGGGCCTGAACTGAGGGAGCCAGAAGTAGGTTATCCTGCAGAGGATGATAGAGCTACTGAAAAGTCGGGAAAATTAGTAATGAGCAATGGGACTGATCTGACGGAGAAGATTGCAGATGCTGACTCCATGGCACAGCCTAAAGCTCAAGAACAAAGGCCGGCGGACTTGGAGCCTGAAGTTGTAGGGAGAGATGATATTTCAAATCACAGTACAAAGACACAGACAGGTCATCAAACGGGTTCTTCAATTCAGGCAAATGAAGGTTCTGATCATTCTCCTGTACATAGTGATAAAGAAGCTTCAGCGATGCCAAATAGGAGTGAAATTCATGTCAAAGAGGCTCATAGTTCAAATTCTGATTGTCCATCTGGTAAAGAAACAGAGGCAGCTGCATCTCTTCAGAGTGATAAAAAGGATATTGAGCCTCAGTCATATTCAGAAAATGGAGCTGTGCAGGTTGCTTCTCCAGCTGTTAATGCAGATGTTCCTGTGGCTCCTCGTCCTAAGCGGGGCAGGCCTCCTGGTTCAAAAACTGGAGTAAAACAAAAGGATAGGCATAAAAGCAATTTTAAAAGTGATCACACATCGGATAAAACAGCAGCTCCTGGGGGCATTGAACCTAAGCAGGATGCTGATTTTACTGGCAATTCGGGAGGAAAATTACAGAAGCGTTCAGGTAAAAAGGTACATGCAGAGAGTGCTGCTGATGGCGACACACCAACCGCTGATGCTATTCCATCAGCTAAAGATGCTGATATCAAGAATGATGCTGGTGTAAAGCCCACCAAGCAGACAGGTAAAAAGGAAGTTCCAAGAAAGCTTCCTGAGGTAGGGTCATCAGGAGAACATAAATCTAACGTCAAGCGTCAGAAGGGTAAAGCTTTAATTGAGGAGGATGCATCTGAAGAAATGAGTTTGAAGGTAACTAATAAACTTGTTTGTCGCAATGAGTTGTTCTCTTACTTGTTTTGACGTGTTGATAAATGTTAAGTGGGAGAACTATGCTCTTGTTTGTTAGGAATGAGTGGTTTAGGATATCTCTGGTTGATTTTTTGGTTTGAATATTGTTATGGTTGTTTTTGTTATTGTTTTAAAGATATTCACCTTTCTATATCCTCTTTTGGTAGAGTTTCAACTATTCATTTGGTCTTCTCCTCAAGGAGTGAAGTTTCATCTGTTTTGCCACTTTTGGTTTAATTAGAACCTTGAAAATTTTGAGTGCAAACCTTTTTTTTATGTCAATCAACGTCCCTCATGCATTTTGAGTTTGAGTACTGGGCCTATAAAGTCTTATCAATTCTATAATTGGCTCCAGAAATCTGATAAATGCACTTCATTGGATGAAGGAACCTCACGATCACTCTAATTTAATGCGGCTTGCAATCACTTGTTGGGGTTTCCCACCATCTTTTATTCTTTATTTGTTAAAATAATTAACATGAGGCGGCCTGCATATCTTCACTGGATACTTTTGTAGACTGATAGATATTGTTTGATTTGTTGGGCATGATATTTAATTGCAATCATTTGTAATTTACTCTTTTTTTATTTATAGGAAATGATTTCCAAGAAATCAGCGAGTAAGATGCTCAAAGAGCAAAGTCATTTGTCTGATAGTGTTAAGAGAAAAGCTCGCAGGAAACGTGCTAGTGGTCTGGAGGAGGTAATGATAATTTCATACTAGATATTGCACACTGGTGAATGGGAAATTAATGCATGTTAGTTTGTGTTGTGTTTTTTCGTAGTGCGTATTTTCGTAGTGTTAATTAATTCTTTTTAGTGCAAGGGTTGTTCCTGTACAATCAGCTTTCAACTAACCTGTCTTTAAAAAATGAAGAGTTTTCTTTGATTAAATGCTAGGTTTGGTTTGATACTGAGTGATTGACAGAGCTCTTATTGTATTAGACTAGTTATTGTATTTGACGGTGCTGATAAAGACAAAAGGCATCAATTGAACCAGTTATGGTGGATGTGAGATATGTTTGGTTCACTGCAATGAATCTTCTGCAAGGGCCAATTAATAAAAGTTAGATCTATCTTTGATGTGTTTGGTGTTCCTTATAAAATGTCTGTTTATATTCCCTTTTTCTAAAGCACATTTTTTAATTGTTATTATTGGTTGCGAGGCTTATTCAAATTATTTCCTGCACAGAAAGTTATTCTCATCATCACCTGGATGCTGTTTTCATCTTTTCTACTAATGCCAGTCATGTCTGTTTATTTATCGTCATTGTCAGACTCTTGAAGCTGAAGATAGCAAAACAGACCTTGGTGAGGAACTTGTTGGTGCCAAGGTTAAAGTGTGGTGGCCTGATGACAATGAGTAAGATTTATTTATGTCAAGTTTCTGCCGGAGTATTTCATTTTTACTTTGTTACTGTTAACTTGAGTTAGTTCTGAATCTTGTATGCTAAATATAAATATGTTTATATTTCAATAACCACCTCTTCTCATTTCAGAATGCAACTGGCAATGTGACATTTGATATTTCTTAATATTTTTTAGCATGCCAGTTTTATGGTTATCTTTTATTTCCCCCATGCTGAGATGTAAATGCAAGGGCATGTGCATGTGCATGTGCATTTGGCAACTTTTTCATGTAAAATTGAAGTTGCAAATTTTAGCGATTATCATGATAAACCTAAATGAATATTTTATTTTCTCTGCAGATTTTATTGTGGTACCATTGACTCTTTTGATCCTGTCACAAAGACGCATACGGTATGCACATTCATAGTGATTGTTCTTACCTTCTATTCAGCAGCAGTGTGATTGTCTTTGTTGCAGGTAAAGATTCTTACTTTTAGTGTTCAATTTGTTGTTTCTGGTCACTGTAGGTTTTTTATGATGATGGTGATGTTGAGGTGCTGTTTCTCAATGATGAGCGGTGGAAGCTTATTGAAAGTGGCTCAGCAAAAGAAGGGGTGGGTTCCTGGTCTTTTAGTATTGTCCTGTTATGACTTGTGGACTGATTTTTGACTTGTTTATTTGCTTACCAGGGCCAAGCCAAAGAAACTTTGAGCCTTGGAGGTTCTTTGGAGGGGTAATTCCTCATCCAGTAAATACTTACATGCAATATGCTTTGAAGAGTTTTCTGGATATAGGAAAAATTGCAAGAAAAAATATTGAACATTTTATTTCTACCTTAGGTTTGCATATGCTATATTCATTTGTAGTTTGATACATTATTCTTTGACAAATCATCATAAGCCACAGTAGACACTCAATTCTTGCTTTTGATACCTGGAGCAGTGAATGTTTCTCATTTTGATCACATGCGCTGTATAATTTTCTTTATATTTTTTTCCCTATACTGCTGAATCATTTGGAATTTTTATTTTCATAAAATAATTTATGAGAAGATGAACACTAGGGTCCTTCCGTAAAGGTTGTTCGATCTCATTAATGAATTTGTATGAGGTTGTCTTTTTAAAAAAGAGAATGAAGACTTGTGTTGGGATTATTAATTAATCAAGATTCTTTACTTTGCTTCTGTGACTGTATTTTCTTTGTTTTTATGGAATATTTTGCAGTTAATTTTCATTTTTCTTGATTCATTGACTGGGCTGTGTTTTTCCTTGGTAGCATTTCATGTTTATGCGATGTAATAACATCTTGATGGCTTGTTAATGTACACCGCTGCTCATTGAATAGGAATTTTTGTGCTGTGTCTTGTTTGCTGTCTGTATTAAGATTTTTGTGACCTGTATTTATCTGATTTCCATTCAACCAGAAAGCAGCGAAGCAAAAAATTGAAAAGTTTAGATTCTGGGTCTAAGCCGGCCAAGGAAGGAGTGCCAGAAAACAGGTAGATTCGTACCCCTTATTTTTTTATTAATCAGGTTAATCTTTAGTGAGACATTCTAAATCAAATATTCATGTACAATCTTCAGTGATGTTTCAAGGGGTAAATCTCAGCCGGATGGTGATGAGTCTAGCAGTAAGCTAGCCAGTGGTAAAAGACCAAGGGGTCGACCGAAAGGGAGTTCGACAAGGAGGACCCCTGAATCCACTTCTAGCAAACGCAAGGAGAAACCTTTAAACAAATTCCAGGAGAGTGGTTCTACAGCTAGCAAGCGCAAAGAAGAGCCGGGGAAAGATACCAAGGATGACAGCTCTGAGACGATCTCGGATGACACCCCTATGGGAAGCATCAAGGTGAAATATGAAACTTCAAAACCTGCCAGCAACCTGAAGGTCGACTCCTCCAAAGCTGGTACGAAGGTTAAGAATGCAAAGTCTAACAAAAGCACCAGCAAGTCAGCTGAAAATGCTGTTGATACCACCACCAAGACTCAGAATGTTGACGCTACCATTGATAAAAAACCAAAAGAAGTGACATCCAAAGGGTCTTCAGAAGGATCCCGACGCAAACGCAAAGCGTCCAGAACACCGGCATCGGATGGAAAACCTGATGCAAATGGCTCAAAGGTGAAGGCCAAAGCAAAAGTTGAAGAAACAGTGACTCCTGCCGCGAAAACGCCTGCGGATTCAGACAAGGGGCGAGAAAACCCGGCCATGATGGGAAAGAATCAGAGGAGAAAGGGACTTAGTTAAACCGCGATGCTGGAGTTTATCAATTATCATGTTAATTACGCCTTTTTTTTTCTGTTCCCTGATGTAATATGATCATGATATTTTTTGCTTGCTTGGTTAGGCATTTCTCGCCCCAGTGATGACGAGTTGTCGGAATGAGAATGAAGTGGTCATTGCAGGTGGTTTGTAGGGATGGTACGAAGCGGTGAGATGTGGATGCCGACGTGGAGGACCGTATGATGTAACTAGCTGACTATGCGTAGTTTAGGTTATTGTAACCAGTCTATTTAATGTCTTATGTTGATATATCATTCAGAGCATATGAATTGTAGTCAAAGTGCATTGAGATATCAGGAGAAAAAAAAGGGGAAGTCTAGATCAGATGGTTTTGTAGAGGCATGCTTCATGGATATGCTCAATTCATGTTTTTACTGGTTTGCATGTTCTTATTATCTGATGATTTTCAATATTAACATTTTTTTTTTTGTTTTTGTGCTTTATTTTCTTGGTTGCCAAAATATGTTGTATGTGTTTCCATTGTCTCACTAGACCCAGTGTCTCTTGGTTTGGTCTGGTCTTAGACTTGGGAGAGTGTGTGCAGATGATATTATTGTTTGATAAACCAATCTACGCTGCTTTGTAAGAATTTTTGTTTTTTTTATAAATTTCTTGTTAAACATGAGTTCATTAATTGCTTGTGTTGATATGATCCAATCCTGGTTTTAACTGGCAAGCGTATCGTATATCGGTATTGGTAGTCCTGGGTCACTGGGTGCATCATGGCCGTTGATGTAGTGCCTCGTGATTAGATCCTGTTGAGAGGTTGATATTGTTGATGGACGGGTGGGATTATATACAAATGGTGCTCATTTGTATATATAAACTCCGCAAAGTTGCGTCTATAGCTTGAGGTGTTGGTTTGGTTAATTATTTAAAAATTTTGGGCTTTTAGTTATTGATGTAAAAATTTACTTTCATGATTGGTTACTTTGCATTGTGCAATGGATTTTTTGGTCTTGTTATTTATTTCCAAAAACAAAAAACACAGTTTATTAGTGGGATGAGTTATTTTGTTATTTTGAAGGGTAGATTAGTGTATTGAACCTTGTATAATAGTAAATTAATTAAATTAAAACCAATACTTAAACCTGTTTATTAATCAAGCATAATCATAAAATCTAACAATTTTATACTTAAAATAGACAAAAACACTCATAAAATTGAGAAAAGAGAACAAATTACCATGCCTATTAAAAAGCTATGTAAACCAAATTCTTAACATTGCTGGCAATTGACACTTCACACTCTGATGCTCCAAAGAATAACAGGTCATTTGTTCATCTTTTCCTAATGCTATCTTTTATCTCTGCACTAAACAATCTTTGCCAGCCATGCCGAAGAAAACGATAGAGTATGGAATTATATTTCGTTCATAGGATTTGAATAAAAATGAAATACGAAACTTGAGAGGTATACATGTCAAAGAAGAAGAGAATGCTTCTCGGAGTTCCTCGGAGAATTAAGTTAGGTGATAAAGAAAGTACACAATCATGCGAAATCGGGCATCACCTTCTGTAGAAATTTAATTGGTTGCGACTCTTTGGGTGCAATATCATCGAACGGGATGTAGTACTGCTCCTTGTTATATATATGGCACATGGTCATTATCGTTTTCATTAGACGCCAGTTCCAGTTCGCTTCGTTTAAATACTGTTGATGTGAATTTTCAGTGTCAACAAATGATAGAATAGAGAATAATGATGAGGAATTTCATTCAAAAACAAAAAAGGGTCACCTTTCCCCAGTTCTCTTGGAGTGACTTATGAGCTGCCCGAAGATTGTAGCTAGGTATCCTCGAAGAAATATGGTGAGGGATATGCACATTAATATTATGACAAAGGATCTCTATCCTGCATAAGCAATACCTATTAGTCAAGCAATCTTTAAATTTGTATGTGACAAACTACAAAAAGCCAGAGATGGAGTATGATGAAGAACTTAAAAATTAGCTTCGCTTTCGAGAAAATTAGAATTTATCACATTACAGAGTCTAGCCTTAACTACAAAAAAAAGAGATCATAAACACATTTACGAAGAGAACAACTAGATAATATCTTAAAAGTAAAAGAGAATTGTGAGGCCCTAAGTTGCATAGGGATTTGATTATTCATACTGCCTGGAAGAAAATCCACTAAATTGCCTTCGAAGAAGTAAAAAAAAAAAAATAAATAAAAAAGAAAAGCATATGTCAGTTCTGAAGAATGTGCTCTTGTTTTTCAGTCTTTATGGTTGTCAGTGCTAAAGATTTGCGATGAATTTTCATTTCTTTCAACTTCGTGTTCTTCCAGCTATCGTAAGTCCATAAAAAATCTAACTTACACAGGAATAGGAACAACTGAAAGGAACAAGTCATTCAAAACAACATACCAACGTGGATAGTTACAATGTACTGTCCCTCCGAGTTGCGCCTGAGCAGCATCCCACTCATCTGAAGTTTTGAAGGGAATGTGTGGGGCAGTGTGATGGACCATTGTGAAAGTACTCATCTGAAATTGTTAGAGAAACCAACATCAGTTATAGAAGTGGAAGCAGCGATGACAGATATCCAGAAATCGGCATAGTAATGCAAGTCACTACATACTCATTATAGTCCTGATTCAGCATGATCGCATAATGAGCGGGTTAGGAGTAAAAGTGGACAAGAAATAGTACCCAGAAGTGATACACCATCCAAGGCATGAACCAAAATTTGAACCATCCCATGATTCCTGTCTTATAAATGATCAAGGGCCATCCAAAAGCAATGAACGCAAACACACATGCTAGGCTTATCTTCACCCTTCCAACTTCATTTGCTCTGAACTTTTTCAGATCAAAGTGCCACATTAACCTAATAAGAAAATTGATAATTCTGTGAAAAATGCATGTAGAACACAACAAATGACATAAATCATGAATTGAAGCTAAATTAGACATAAACATTACAGTTGATGAAATTATAGAATACCAGTGAATTATAGACATCCAAGGCCGCAATGGACCATATCCGAAGATAAGTGCCTTTCGCAGAAGAGGGGAAGAGTCAAATTCTTCTCTCCAGACAGGGTGCCAAGCTGTATCCTCTGACAACCTGGAGATTCAGTGAACTACATGGTTACGCTGTGCCAGTGAAGTGGATGAAAAACACATAACGGATTCTGGACTGGACCCCACAAGAAGAGACTTAAAAGATTGTAGACAACAATTCATCATGGTGGACAATTCTGAAAAAGTTAAGACGAGGATGGCAACATTGATCAAAATTTCATAATGAGGGTAACAGCAGAGATAAAAGATAGCATTAGGAAAAGAACAGACTCCAGAGTTTCTCAATATGAGGGTAACAGCAAAATGTTGACCAAGTCAAAAACATAATAGAGCATACCTCACCCTCAAACTTTACGGAAACCCTGGAGAAAGCAATGTTGTCAAATTTCACAAAGGAAAAGGATCATGATAGCATATATTTTCTTCTCATTGATAGTGGAGTCTATTTTTTCAAACAGTTTTTGTAAATTTTAACATGGTAACTTACTTTATATTTTTTGTTTTAATATGAATTCTGACCAAAACTAGAATACTGTCTGAAACAGATGACACAACCGAAATAGATCAACTATATCATAATCCTGGAAACTGCAACTATCTATCAAACTTCCAACAAATCCAAATCAACTTAATCTTGTTTTGTGGCATGCAGTTAGCCTTTAGGTAGATTTAGTAAATGGTTCGAAGAGAATGGTGTAACTAGTAATGAGATCTTGAAAGATCATAATAGAAGACTATAACATCATAGATCTTGTTTTTGTAACAAATTGCAAAGCAAAGCATCATTAAAAAAATGTACAGGTCAGGAGGAATTATTGAGACATGAAAACTAAACAGAGTGAAAATATGTTAGGAGTAAATGAAACATAACATGCGATGTGAAAAAAATAGTATGTTAAGAAACTGTATCAATGGCTACAGAAAGAGTAATCAGCAAATTAAGCTAATTAGGAAAGAGAACAGAACACACACATGTTTGTTTTTGCATGATGTCTATCATGCTTGAAACGCCAAGGCTCATAAGGATATATGAGAGGCAGAAAGGCGAGCGTTCCAACAATATCTTCAACCAGTTTATTCCTTGAAAATGATTTATGAGCACAATCATGGCCTATCACAAAAAACTTTAGAGGAAATTTAAATTAATTGGCAGAATATTTAAACAATTGAACCATTAGCTTTCACGCAGAAAACTATATTTGAACAAATATGAAAAAGAAAACTAACCCCTGTAGCAGCTGTTCCAGTCCATGCCCAAGCCAAAGGAAGCAAATACCAGGGAGCCTTTGATGTCAAGAAGATCCCCAGTGCATAAGAAGCGACAGATATGAAGACTGACTTCCATGCTTTCATGTCATCAATTTCAAACACCTATCCACCAAAAATTTCTCAGTGGTTACTTAGTCAGAATTATCGAGCTTTGGTTCAATGAATGATATAACTATATCACCTTTTTAGGCAGGGTATCCATCACATCTTTCAGAGTGACGTTGTCTGGAAGTGGCTCGCCAATTTGTGTGAAGCCATAGCTTTCACACATTTGCTTCCTTTTTTGCTCATCATCAAGCAAGGATGGTGAAATGGGAAGTACAGTAGCTCGAACAAGTTTAGCCGTCTTAAACCTTTTTCCTCCTCTTTGGTCGAATCTTCCCCATTTAAGACAGCATATGCCTACACAATGCCAGAAAGTCATATCAGAAAATTCATAATGACTAATAAAATTTACAAGAGTTTTTTTAGAAAGAAAGTTAATATTATCTAATTATATTTAACCCCCTGCATAAAAAACCATTCATACAACCTCATCAACTAGAAAAGATTTTCAAATTGTTGCCTTAGCTGACAAAAAGAAATCATTTCAAGACATGGAGCCGGAATTTTGGCATGAAATAGAACTGAAGATTCAAGGAAAACACAATTCAATAAATTAAGTTGTACATCATCAATTTGTAACACTGCATTGCTAGAACCTAAAACATTTTCTACTATGAATATTTGGCTCATTTCCTTCCATCCTGAACCATGTCCAATTTATGAACCAATGTAGCTCTCCAAATGATATTCACTTGAAACTTAAAGACAAGTTGTCATAAAATCTTCCATTCAAAGTAAGTTCCTTTAGCTCCAAATCCAACACTCATGAGCATAAGGCCACAAGATCTATGTTGGAACATATCATTAAGAATCCGTAAATGTCATTGCAAATCTACTTCAATCTCTTCTTCTTCTTCTTCTTCTTCTTCTTCTTCTTCTTTGTTTCCTTTATTTATTATTTATTTTTTGCTTTTTAATGTGACCAAACAACCATCAATTATTAGCATAGTCAGTAGAAGACTGTGCTCATCCATCATCAAACCATTCATACAACAATTAATTTCAGGCGCAAACATACATTAAAACTCATCGATAAACCCTACAATGCAAACAGTTCTGGCTATAAAAATCCAATCTTTCAGCTCACGACGAAAAATTCTAAACAACAATCACAAGAAGCATACCATTCGAGCTTCTCAACCCAGTACTGCAAGCTGAACTTCTAGGAGGCACCTAAAATTCAGGAAAAGCACAAAAGCAAAATTCAGGAAAAAAAAGGAGACAATGGTTCATCAGATTGATTGAGAAGAAGAGCAGGAGAATTACGGAGAGATGGAGAATGGAATCAACGAGGAAGCACGCCATCTGCTACAGCGGATGGTCGTAGCAACGATAGCTCTCCGGCGACTCCGGGCGAGTCCCCTCCGACGCTGCTCCTCTCGCTATCTCTATTCTATGGTCTCACTGGGCTCTCTCTACAAGCACACGGTTTTATAGTGGCGTTGAATGGTTGCCCAAATTTTTATTTAATAAATAAATAAAATAAATTTTAAAATTTCAATTTTAACTCAATTAAATACTTCTAAAACTCGTATTTTTTTATTTCCTATAATATATTTTTTTTATCTCATTTCATTTATTTTTATAATTATATAGTTTAAATGCACAAATTTGATAATTTAATAATTTATGGGTTAGTTTTTCAGTTTTTCTTATAATTTAATAATTGAGATTATTATTTTATTTAATAGGCTAAAGGAATAAAAAATTAATTTTAGTTAAATAATAAGGAATGAACTTTTAATAATAATAATGATCATAATAAAATTAAAAAAACAATATCTCTCCATTTTTCCAATTCTATTAAAAAAAACTTCCAATCTTGGAAAGACTGATTTTTTTTTTTTTTTGAATAATTTACTTTTGAATCTAATTTTATATCAATACGCTTCACTAAAATGTTTTCTATTTTGCTAATCATAATTTTTTTTATTAGTGGTTGGTTTAACACTAATGACCCAAAAAAGTGTATATATATAAAAAGACCCATCATCTAGACGTTTATAATGATCATTAGATTTACATCTAAAAATAATTTTTTTTTTAGTTACAACAACAAATAGTATCAAACAATAGTAAATAGTGCATACAGTAAAAAAACATATATAATATTTTATACAAAATTTATATAAATAATAAGTATCTGATTACGATCCAATGACTTTCAATTAATATTATTAGTAAATAGTAATCTATGTCCTTACTTTGATAATTGTCACTATGTCAAACAGTACCAACCAGTGCAAATAATAAAAAAAATATTTTATTATATAAAATAACAACTATCTGATCATGATATATGCTCCAACTCTCAATCAATATTATTAATAATGCGTATTTATCTTTATGATTTGTTTGCACGCGCGCTCGCGCGCACATATATATATATATATATATATATATATATTTATTATAGATAAAAATTAGAAAATCAAAATATAAGGGACCAAAAGGCCTGCAGGAAATGTCAGAGATCGACAGGGAGACTAAATACTTAATTTGTCCCCATAAAAACGTGATTTTCAAGCTTAAAAATGTTTTTTTTGGACAAAATCATCTATGCAGCAAGACAACTCGTGCTACCCAATGAAATTCCGCCACGTCACCGACAATTATCCTCGGAATCAGTGGGCCCCATTGTTTTGGGTCAGTGCACACTCAATCCACAAAACATAGAAAAAAAAATAGCGATGAAAAAGCGAAGAAAAAACATAAGATAAAAAAGTTACAGTGGAGAACACGATGCGGCAATCGATGACGAAGTCTTTAATAAATCCAAGCTTGAAAACGATGGAAAGAGGAGGTCTTTTGGAAGAGGGGAAGAGGATCCAGAGATTTTCCCAAACCTTGCGATCCAACAAAGGATGAGTCTTTGATATGGCGTTGTTGCGGAAGTTATTTCATCGGAAGCCGCCTGATGGGCTTGTGGAGATCTCTGATAGGGTCTTTGGTATGTTTTTTAATGTTTGATTCTGGTGTTCGGTTCGTTTGGAGTGGAAAAGGGAGGGATTTGCTTGTTTTTGTTGCGTTTGTGCGTTCGTTTTGTTGAGCTTTGATTGTTTGTAGTTCCAATTTGAGCTGATTTGGGAGGAATTTTTGAGGGGATTTCTGTTTTCGGAGAGCTCCGATAGGGTTTTTGATGTGTTTTCATGTTTGATTGATAGTGTTTAGTTCATTTGGGGTGGAAAAGGAGGTGATTTTGCTTGTTTTTTGTTATTTTTAAACATTTATGTTTAGCACTTGTTTGGTTTGTTTGATTATAGTTCCAATTTGAGCTGATCTGAGAGAAATTTTTGGTTGGTTTTATGATCTCTCATGGGTGTTTTTGGTATGTTGAGATGTTCTGTTCATCTGGGGTGGGAAAGGAGAGATTTTGCTTTGTCTTTTTTGTGTTTCTTCATTGGCTTGTCTGTTTGTTTTGCTAGTTTGTAGTTCCAATTTGAGCTGATTTGGGAGGAATTTTTGGTTGGTTTTTTTAATCTCTTATATGGGTTTTTGCTATGTTCTAAATATGTTGAGAGAAATCACTTCGCACTATGGTTTTTCAGTCTGGTCGTTATATTCGTAAATGATTCCTCCTAAAAAAAAAAACCCATGAAAACAATAGTTGTTGGATTTATATTCATTAGATTTACTTTCAGAAGCATAGTTCTTATGTTTTCTCATCTGTTGTTTGATTCGTAGTGTTCGATAGCTGCTTCTCTACAGATGTATCTGAAGATGATGAATACAAGACCTACGTGGGTAACATTGTATCACAACTCAGGGACCAATTTCCATCAGCTCTTTTCATGGTCTTCAACTTTCGAGAAGGTGTTAGGCAAAGCCGGCTAGCCGATATTTTATCTGAATACGATGTGACGGTCATGGACTATCCTCGGCACTATCAAGGGTGTCCTTTGCTTACAATGGAAATTATTCACCATTTCTTGCGGTCAAGTGAAAACTGGCTTTCTTTAGGCCCGGAAAATATTTTACTGATGCATTGTGAGCGAGGTGGGTGGGTGGTTCTAGCTTTCATGTTAGCGGGGCTCTTGATTTATCAAAAACAGTATACTGGTGAATGCAAGACATTGGATATGATCTATAAACAAGCTCCTCGTGAATTATTGCAGTTATTCTCGCCACTAAATCCTTTGGCTTCACAAATTCGATACTTGCAGTATATTTCGAGGAGGAATTTTGGCTCTGAATGGCCTCCAGTTGAGAGGGCTTTGACTTTAGATTGTGTCATCCTTCGGAAAATTCCTAATTTTGATGGTAAGGGTGGCTTCCGACCGATATTTCGGATTTATATGCAGGATACCCTCATTACTGCTGATCGGACTTCAACACCAAAACAAAGCAAAAGTGTTCGGCTTTACAAACAGGTGACACTATTTACTGCTTCTTTATTGCAATGATCCCATTTTTCGTACTGGTTTTGGGTTTTGAATTTTGCAAGTTCCTGTTCATGTGTGCAGGCAGACACTGAAGTGGTTAAAATTGACGTTTGCTGGCACATTCAAGGAGATGTTTTAATTGAGTGCATTCATGTAGATGAGGTTTTGCAGCATGAAGAGATGGCATTCAGTTTTGTGTTCAACACAGCATTTATTAGATCAAATCTGTTGATGCTAAACTGTGATGAGATTGATATCCTGTGGGATTCTAAGGACCGGTTTCCAAAGGATTTCAGAGTGGAGGTTTGCATCTCATTACATTCCACAGTTCTCCTTTTTACTGTCAAGATCTATTGATTGTTATCATTTTATTTTATTTCAAGGTTCTTCTTTCAGAAATGGATGCAGTTGCTTCAGTCACTGCTATGGATTTGCGTCGTAGTGAAGAAAAAGAAGGCCTTCCGGTTGAAGTATTTTCCAAGGTTCAAGAAATGTTCAGCAACATGGATTGGTTAGATGCGAATGCTGATGCAAGAAAGACTTCGGTGGACAATAAGGGTTTAATTTTCCTAGAGAAGATGGAAAATCATGCCATGCCACCGGAACAAATTTCATCACCGTTACCGTTGAAACGTGAAGGTCAAGAACTTCCACAAATGGCACCACCCCAACCACCTCCTCCGCCATCAACTCCGCCACCCAGACAACGGCAGTCATCGTCAACACATGAGGATTGTATTACTTTTCCTTTGCGCTCTAGAACTTCACCATTTCCTAGTGAAGTAACTTCCTCATTGCCTCCAACTCTTCAACCAGTTTCCATTGGTGTGGCCCCTCCTTGTCCTCCTCCTCCCCCACCAATTCGTTCTCAACTTACATTACCTAATATTGCACCTTCAACACCACCTCCACCGCCACCTCCATCGAGGACTTCTACTATTTACTCATCCAAGTCTAACTCCAAAGAAAACAAGGGAAAAAACAATGACATTGTCTTACAGTCATTGAATGCTGGCGCGGTATCAACAATGAAACCAATTGGTGTGATGGGGCGAGGATTAAGACGCAGTATAAGCCCCAAAAATTCACAGTTTACCAACTCATCATCTAGAAAAATTTTGAAGCCTTTGCACTGGGTAAAAGTATCAAGGGCAATGAAGGGGAGCTTATGGGCAGAGCCACATAGACCTGATGAAGCTTTCAAGTATTTCACTTTATATTTTTAATTAGATATTATGTTAACGGTACTTGTTTCCGACACCTATAATTTTTCAAGTGCTAGATCTTTGGAGATCGACATGTCTGAACTTGAGAACCTTTTCTCAGCAGCAGTGCCAAGTGCAAAGGAAAAATCAAGTCGACGTACTTCAGTTGGGTCAAGAACAGAGAAAGTTCATTTGGTAATTACGCCCTCAATGCATGTTCATCATCCGTTTACCTTTTGGACACACTTATCTATGGAAGTGAAAGAATTTGATGCGCTTTCTTGTATTTAACCATTGATTTATTTCAACATGTAAGATAAGAAACATTTGCACAAAGTTTATTGATATTCTTATGCAAGGGTGCATAATATTTTGCATTGTAGATTAAGGAACGAACCATATACTTGAGTTACATATGCTTCTGGCATGTCAAGCTATTCAATTTATGGACGTTCTGAAGATAATGCAATAGTTATGGCATCAATATCATCTTGTTAGCCCCTCCACAACCAGAAAAGAATTTATCTTCCTGTTGTGAGAGAATTGCTGATAAAAACAGTATAATGAACCATCTAAATTGAAAATATTCACTGTTGCTCTCATGATCATACATGTTGTCGAATTTAAGATGCCATTCTTTTTAGGTGAAATGTAGATAACAATTGGAGATGTTCCTTGTAGAAGGGACCGCAACCATGTTTACTTATCAATTCATACACTCGTCAAGATATTTGTAGAATTATTTGTGCTTGATCCAAGCTAACTGGTAACACTTATTTTTTTTCAAGTAAATATATCTTAGTTGTAGATGCTCAATGAGCTGATATTTTTGTGGCTCCTTGAATAACCTTTTTCTTCTAAATTATTCGTTTACTTTTGTTATAATGGCAATTGTGATCTAATCCAATTTATATGGCTCTATTTGCTCCTTTTAGCTCATAATTTTCTTTTTTGTTTAGATTGATCTCAGAAGGGCCAATAATTGTGAAATAATGCTTACAGGAGTCAAGATGTCCACAACTGATTTGCTGGTAAACTGATTACTTTAATTACTGCCGGAGATTTATGGTCTTTGATTTTCCAATTGGAAAACGCAAGACTTCTCTCAAATGTCTTCCTAATTCCTTCATTGTAGAACTCAGTGCTCGCCCTTGATGACTCCATGTTAAAGGCCGATCAAATTGACAGCCTTACAAAGTTATGTCCAACAAAGGAAGAGATGGACCTACTACGGGTAGATTTATTCGTGTTTTGAAAGCACTTTTCATTTTTCCAGGATATCCTTGTAAAGACAAGTTTGTCTTAATTTTCCAGGGTTACACAGGTGATAAAGAAAAATTGGGCAAATGTGAACAAGTAGGTTTGCTAATATTAATCACCAGAACGATAGCTTCCTTGTGTTTGTCCATATTTAATTTTCTTATCTGGTTTTCTTAACTTCTCGTAACATACAAGATTAGTGTCAGGCTATTTTTATCCTGAAGTGATAACTCAGGGAATTATTTGTCATCCAGTTCTTCCTTGAGTTGATGAAAGTACCGCGAATGGAATCCAAACTGAGAGTCTTCTCATTTAAGATCCAATTTGATTCTCAGGTTTCGAATTTATCTGTTTCATATCATGGTTTTTCCGTTCTTGTTGCTTAATGAACATCATAATCTTTAATTACAGATTGCAGACCTTAGACATAACTTGAAGACTATCAACTCTACAGCAGAAGAAGTAAGTTCAAGTTCACTTTTGTTGAACCCTTGCATTTAGATGTTCTTCTGAAAAGAAAAAAAAAATCTCTTGTTACACTTGCTTGCTATCAGATCAAAAACTCCGTCAAACTGAAAAGAATCATGCAGACCATACTTTCCCTGGGAAATGCACTTAATCAAGGAACGACCCGGGGTGAGTTTAAGCTTAAATTTTATTTTTCTCTTTGATCTTGTGACTGGATTTTTATTTATTTCAATTTCGTTTGAGTAGAATTGATATGCATGCAGGTTCTGCCATTGGATTTAAGTTGGATAGCCTTCTTAAACTCAGTGATATGCGGTCACGGAACAGTAAGATGACACTCATGCATTACTTGTGCAAGGTAATCTCGGTTATTCTTTTAGATTTCTTTTCCATCAGATTTAATCTAATTTGTTGATGTTCATGCATTTGGTTTATATATCAATTTCATTGAATGTTTGATTCATAAATTTGTTTAATTCACATATGCTATAAAATTTTTTGGATATCATGTGAATATGTTGATGCAGGTTCTTGCTGACAAACTTCCTGAGGTCCTTGATTTTGAGAAGGACATTCCCAGCTTGGAAGCTGCAGTGAAGGTATTGACATTTTCTCTTTTTGGATTTCCTGATTTGAATTTTTACTAACATTATCATACTCTATTGCAGATACAATTGAAGGTTTTAGCTGAAGAAATGCAAGCAATAAGCAAAGGTTTAGAGAAAGTTGAACAGGAGTTAACATTGTCTGAAAATGACGGTCTTGTATCACAAACATTCCATAAGGTAGTTTCGCATGCACTAAATATGAGCAGTATATTTTTCGTCTCGATAACTAATTTCTGCATCTTTTCTTGTCAGACTTTGAAGGAGTTTCTTGTTTCTGCTGAAGCTGAAGTAAGAACACTAACTTCACTCTATTCCGGAGTGGTATGATTTCTCAACTCCACCTATATTTACATCACCGAAGAAAAGTATCATGGTTACAGTATCACTGAAGGAATGTTTCTGTTTGTGTTATGTAGGGCAGAAATGCCGATACCTTGGCTCTTTATTTCGGAGAAGATCCTGTACGATGTCCATTCGAGCAAGGTGATACATTTTACTTGTGTTCTACACAAGAAGTAATATGCCGAAAAAGTTGATTTTTTTGTTTAATAACATGTTGAGAAGAAAATCATCACTATGTTTGATGTTGTTTTGTTTTTCGTATTTTATTAAACAGTGGTTTCAACACTTCATACTTTTGTGAAAACGTTCGGACGAGCGCATGAAGATAACTGTAAACAGGTTGAGCTGGATAAGAAACGAGCGCAGAAAGAAGCTGAAATTGATAAGATGAAACATAGCACACCGAAGAAAGAAATAGAACACATTGTGTCGACTTCGAGTAATACGAGAAGTTCAACGGAGATGAATGAGAGCAATCAGAGATGAAATCTATACAAAGTTGTCAAGTTACAATCATTGAAAATTTTACTTCACCACTTTGATCATTATTATTACAATGTTGTATATAATTTGCATTTGGTTTTTCGGCATTCTTTTGTATCTATGTACTATCTATATTATCACTCCACCGATAAAATTGCTAGTTCTTACGGCTATTGTTCGCAGACGCAATCTTCGGTATCTGTATGTGCTATATACAGTTCATGTGAAAAACAAAGGTGGCCAATTGCAACATGTGAATTTCATTTTATTTTTAATAAATATATAATTATATTTATTCTTTTTGGAATATAATTAAGGTGTGGAATTCAGCCAATGCTTGCATATACTAATATACCCATATAGAAATCTTTTTTGCTGATATATCTCTATGGTTGAAAAATCAACTAATAAGTTTCAATAAAACATATACTAAATTTTGTTTTTTTTTAAAAAAAAAAAGAGAATAGAAAAAGAGGGTAAAGAATTATTTATAAGCAAGTGAGAGTGATTTATAAAAGTATATAAATAAATATCATTTTTGAAGTCTATGTCTTCTTTAAAAGGACTTAATAGCACTATAGAATTAGGTGAAGTCTATATATATATATATATATATATATATATATATATATATATATGAAAGAATTAAGGGAACAAGTCTTTTATTATAGTTTGTTAGGTAGGGGAAGCATGCTAGTACTTAGGGAGTTTCTTCAATATATATATATATGATATTGTTTGTAATAATGTTTTGAAGTAAAATATTTGATTATTATTTCAAAAAAAAAAATTTGATTAATTAAAATAGATTAAGTTAGTGAAAATGAATATGAGACTGTATCAAGACTATTGAAATGTATAATAAGGTCTCAATTAAGTCAAGTCCATCTTTTTATCCTTACTCTTTTTTTCCTGTCCCTTGATCACTTAATTCATGTCTTTTTAAATTTGTGAAGTCTTATATGTCTAAGTTTTGGTATTTAATTAATGACGTTTTCGTCCATTAGCATATGATTGATTGTGTAAGATATTTATATTTTTATCGAGAAAGTAAGTTCGAGTGTAAGATACTAACAGCATTTACATATATTCTGATTTGTCTATTTTCTTGATAAAAAAAATTTTTTAGTGTTTGAAAATTAAACTCAAATTTTAAATCAATTTTTTTTAAAAAAAAAAAAAGAAAATGACATACACACATTTGAATAAAGAAATCAAGTCTTTGAATATGGCAAAGACGGCAAGAAAAAGCCAAAAACAAGTCATCTTTTCAATTTATTCTTTAGAAAGAAAAATACTTCAAATTTTATTTTCCACAAGTTACAAATGATTTATGTTAACATTCTAATCATCTTGAACATAACATACATATGCCTACAACATCTATATGACGTCGGAAAAAAATACGATTTAAATTGAAGTCAATGATGCTATTTGGTCTATTGATACTAATTCCCTGTATAAGGTTTTAATTTTATTACTTGCAATAGATTCACTAAATTGAGTGTAAATTTAGTAAAATTAAGAATTTTACTAAATTCAATTCAATATCTAATTAAAGTTAGACCCAATCACTCTCCTAAAACTAATGCTAACAATTACAACTTTTAAAAGGGTGCAAATGCAAAAATCTCTTTTGTGAATCCAATAAACACATATATTAAAGTTTTCATGGGTGTGCATGCAAATATGAAAATCCAAGAAAAATATGCCTTTTTTTTATTTACATTCAATAAATATATATAAATATTTAAATTTTTTTATGGTATCATTTTGGGATATATATATATATATATATATATTCAAAAATTTCAAATTAACCAAATGGGACGGTTGCTTTCATATTCTGCTCACAATAAATCAATTGAAATTTTTTTAAAAATAAATAAAGCATATTTATTAAATAAATAAACAAAATAAAAGAAGAAAATAACAAAAAAAAAAAAAAAAAACAAGAGATCCACGGAACTGAAAATACGAAAACTATACTCTAAAACTACAAAAATAAAGAACTTTCCTACAATAATAAGTTACTAGGAGAGCAGAAAATAGAATAAATAGATGGTATATAAATAAATACCATTTTTATGGACATATATAATAGAATTCTCCCAACTTGAGTAATTCTATGCAGGACTTGTTTTTGAACATAAAAAAATTTAAAAAAAAAACAAACAAACACCTAGTCAAAATGGCTGCTTGACATTGACCAGTTAATCTTAATTAAAGTATACATTAGAGCCAATAATAATAATAATAATAATAATAATAATAATAATAATAATAATAATAATAATAATAATAATAATAATAATTAAATGAAAGAGAAGTAAAAGAAACACATCAACAAAGGAAGGAAGCTATTCCAAGTGGGCTTCTCTGTGTTCACTTCCTCCAAAGACTTTTAGATGAAAGACAAACATTGTCCTATATTTAACCATTTGTTATTGTTGTTATTATTATTATTATTATTATTATTATATTTAATTAAAAAAAATTTCAGAGACTTGAACTTTCCACCTCCATGCACAACAACAAATATTATAAAGATATTTCAAGTACAACATGATCATCATTTGATTCATTTCATTCAAATCAACAACAAAAACTTTTTTTATATGTATATATATATATATATATACGCACACACAAATTAAAAGCGGTTATAAAAATTTGTCACTAATTTTTCCCAGGTGATATTTGAAGATTAATTCTGCCAGAAATGGCACTTGCTAATGCAGCAGTGAAACTAGGATCCTTTGTGATTGATGAAGCCATTTGCTCAACAAGAAGCTTTTGAAACTCTTGTGACTCTAATTCTTGGTTTGAACTTTTCGGAGTTAAATCGAGGAAGATTTCCGGCCGGGAGGACTTAACCGAGATCGAATACGGGCAATGTTCTGTACCGATTGTTCTTGTTCCGGCTATCAATGTGCTACCGTGGTTGTGTTCACCTTCGTATGTCGCGACTAAAATCGATCTATCTTCCGCACTTCTTTGCACCTAATAACATAAAAAATATATATATATATACTTTTTTTATTTGATGTTCAATACATAATTTTTGGATTCAAATTCTAGTCATACCTTTTTCTTCACCGGACATGATGGCGCGAAAGAACATCGGAAGTAAGCTCTAGGACATGGATTATCTCGTGTTACCTTTTGCCCGTATTTCCGCCATTGATACCCGTCTTTAACTATCTGCTCACGCACGCGCACACATAAGTGAGTATGCGTCTAATTGAGTTTATCTAATATGGTATCAGAGTTTGGTTAATTTCTTACTAAGCTTGCGTCGGATGGATCCCGGAGAACATAAGATCTATAGACCTTAGCTTTATAAACATGATCGACCGTTCTCATGCATGTATCTTCACTTGAAGGGCTCTCTAAATGACAAGAACTCGAGTAAAACTTACTCATATCATCACTACAAGGGCTCTTTCTCTTTTTCTCCGACAACGACGGTGAGCTCATGAGATCAAGAAGTTGGCCTTGCAAAGAACTACACTTGGCATGCATCACACTTAACGAATCATTCAATCTTTTATTCTCGTCGTTCATTCTAATTAATTCCGTTTCTAAAGCATTTACCTGCAACATTAAAACTCCGAAGTTAAGCGTGTCAGGGGAAAAAAAAAAAAAAAAAAAAAAAAAAGAAGAACAACATGGTGTTGTCATATATAACATCTCACCGGAATTTCGCTTTGAAGATCATTCAAAGGACGAAGGCCAAGACCGAGGCCAATGGAATCATCCATGATCAATGAAACAAACATAGCAAAATCTAAGATATATATAATAGAGAGAAAAGAGAATTATAGCATCAATGAATCTATTACTTAGATGAACACTATAACGTCATCTTTAAGACATCACATATAAATGCCAAACCTTATGAAATTCATAGAGACTTCAACATAGAAGAAGACAAAGATATTTTCATATATATATATATATATAAAAGAAGTTAGATTTGTTTTATTTTATTTTTTTAATTTATATGCATTTGATGCAAGCATGAGAAATGGTCTTAATTCCATGGCGGCAAGGAAGTGAGAAAGTCCAAAACTGAGGTGGTAAGTTATTGACAAGACATAAGTTTCTAGCCAATGAGGACTTAGCACAAAACATTTTAGGCTTCCTTTGATTGTCTTTCTTTTGGTTTTGCAATGTCTTCTTAACACTTTTCCTTTGGTCTTCTTGTATTAATAAATAGTGATGTAATAGTTGTGTACGTATATCTCTTGTTGTATATTTGTTTACTTAATTATATTAGGTTATGTTTGAATTTTCACATTATATATATATGTGTGTGTGTGTGTAATAAATACACATATTTATAAATATCATCAACATTTAGGTTGTGTTTGATTGACAATATGGAAAATGGGTGGAAAATGAAAAATAGCCGTTTGATTGGCATTATTTTCTAGCTAAAAAATCAAAATTTTCCCTTGTAAAATGAAAAAATTAGCCCTCCCATATTATTTTTTCACATAACCCCTTATAGTTTTCATAGAAAACTTTTCCCATGGTGGAGGTAGGAAAAGTTTTCTCTTGTTTTGATGGAAAATAAGGTCATGTGACAACATAAGAGGAAACATTTTCTATGGAAAATTTTGGCAAACAAACAGTTTATTTAGCTGGAAAATGATGCGTGAAAAATTTTTCCATAGAAAAAAAGTGCAATTAAACACAACCTAATTAAAATCTCAAATTTTACTTTTCGCAAAAGAAAATATTATTTTATTGTTTGATTGAATATTATTTGAGAAGATTAGCAGAAAAGTTGAAATTTTCTTCAATGAAATTAAACAGAAATTAATTCGAAATTGGCTATCGTTATCATCTCATTGCTTGTTTATGTATATCAAACCTCGGACTTTTCCCTTTATATATTTCGATAAGCGTCAAGAAGTTTCTCTAATTTGTTTAATTATATGTAAATAATACATATATACTATTATAAAAATAAAAATGTATACATAACAAAATTATATAAAACCATGACGATAAAAGGCATATATTCTTCAAGAAAATTGAGATGAGAATATCAAACTATTTTTTCAATATATATATATATATATATAATCTATTTTCTAGTGACATATAAAGACGTGTACAATACTCATTGGATTCACCCAAAACAGTTATAATCTATTTAGATATAATAACAAACAGTGTCAAACATAATGAACATCACAAACAGTAAAAAAAAATACAATATTTTATATAATATTTATATAAATATTAATCACTTAATTATAAAGCGTTCAAGCGTGTAAATGGAATCTAATATTGGAGAAAAACAAATGTTGCACATGCTACCAAATATTAGTGCATGTCTTTGCCACATATAAAGTAGATTGGTTGGTAGTTACACACATTATATATATTGGCAAAAAATTTTATTATTATTAATAATAATAATAAAGAAAGTAATTAAAAAAGTATCTAATTGATGTGACAATATAACCTTAGGGCTAAACTAAGGACAAAAAAAAAAAAAGAAAAACAATTATTAAAATTCAAATTATGGCCGCCCAAAGAAAATGACCAAAATGAGGACGACGTTGAAGTCAAACAACGTTATTATTATTATTATTATTATTATTATTATTATTATTATTATTATTATTATTATTATTATTTTTAAGTCCCAAATGGCTGCGTGAAACGCATGCATGCATTAATTAACTAATTAATTAATTAATTAATCAACTAATTATTTTGAAGAGTCTTCAGTGATGATAAGGACCATGTTGTGAAAATGCTTCAAATTTACACTTCAATTAAATATTCAAAAAGTTTCTCTGGACTTGAAGACTAGACTAGAGAGGTGACTAATTAACTAACGTGTGTTCTAATTTCCAATTAATTTGAAATTAATAAATAATACAAATATATTAAGGTAGCGTTTGGTTAGACGTAATTGTAAATGCAGAGGATTTTCAATTACAATGTAATTGAAAGTACATGAATTTGAAAGTACAGTAATTACAAAATCTGGTGTTTGGTTATATGTAACTGGAATTACTGTACTGTAGAATTTGGTGTTTGGTTTGATGTATTTAAGAAATATGGCCACTTAGGGTGTAATTACCCCAAACACCTTTATAAATACCCATTTTTTTGGTTTTTACTTTTTTTTTTGGAATGGAGATTATTTTTTAATGTAATTATTATATTAATCAATTTAAATAATAAACTCTTTATTATTGTTATATTATTGTTATATTATTATCATTTTTAATTATTAGTTATATTGATGTAATTGTTATTAAATTTTAATTGGTTAAAAAAGTTTTGTTAATAAATCTATTTTTAATGATGATTTGTCTAATAATGTTTTATTAATTTGTGTGCATGAAAATAACCCTAAAATACAAAACTATTTTCATTAAATAACTTACTTAATATTTTCAAATAATATTAAAATTTTTGTTAAATACATTGTATTATATAAATTTATTAATATTAAATTGCCTTATTTAAGATTTTCATGGATTTGCTACAGTGAAGTAATTGGTTTTACGCCCAAATGGGACGTAAAACCAATTACATCCAAATTCTCACTATGTGTAAACTCAATTACATCCAACATTTGCAAATACACTCAAACAAACACCATATTTGCTACAGTGAAGTAATTACAATTACAGGTAAAAACAAATACACCCAAACAAACACACCCTAAATTAACAAAAGGCTTAATTCAAGTTATTGTTTATTTTAGTTATTCAATGGAAATAATAATAGTTTAGTTTTTTGTGAAATTTTTAATTGACTCTTAGGCTCTGTTTGGGTACCACTAACTTCTATAACAATGGTGGTAGTTCTTATGAAATTTAATATTATGTAGAAAATTATAATAATAGTTATTTGGAAATTTTTTTTAAATAGGTGGGAACCAAAATTTTTTTCCCTTTGTTTTTGGACGGGTTTTTTTTAAACTCTAATAGCAAATTTTATTTTCAAAATTAAATTTTTATGAAAACATTTTCTTGTGCATATCCAAACACCATTTCGTAGAATTTTTTCATGTAGTAAATTCCACAAAAATCATCTCGAATTCTTATAAAATATATTTTTATTATAGAAAAATTTTATTATGCATCCAAACACAACTTTAATATGTGTGTTGTGTACAGACAAAAATATCATATTTACATGGAAAAAGATCATTTTTTACAACTCTGTGTGTTGTGTATTCAATTTTCAAGTTTTGGAAGGGTATCCAAGCAAAACAACCCCAACATGAATTGCATGGTTCCTTTGCACTAACTTCCGACCATGATTAATTATTAAGAATCAAATGTCTCAATTGATGGAGACATCCATGTGGAAAACTAAGACCAAATAATTTATAGCATTGTGTTTTTAAAAGTGTAAATATTTATTTACATATATTTAAATTCCAACTTAAAAACAATCGTTTCAGTGATAAATATCAGTATATCCTTGATTAACTTTAAGCCGAATTTCAGATTATTATTATTATTATTATTTCGCATTTTATTTTTTATTCTTGTAAATACTCCATTATTATTATTATTATTATTATTATTATCATTATATATATATATATATATATATATATATATATATATATATTTAATTTTTTTTACACTCATTACTCCTAATTAATTGTAAATGAACAAACTTTCTAAAGTGATTGAGATGGCTTGGAAATGAGGGTCTTTAGTGATGAAGATGCTTTGAAATGAGAACTTATTATTGATGTGCAAAATAATGCATAGAATTTTCTACATTTTAAACTTGACGTTGACTTGGATTCATATAATATATTCCTTTATATGTGGGCTCCAATTCTAGAAAAAGTGTGATTTAATTTAGGTGGCGTTTGGTTGAATGTAATTATAAATACGGTGGATTTTTAATTATAATGTAACTGGAAGTACCTGGATTTTAAAATTCAATGAAGTCAAATCTAGTGTTTGGTTATAGATGTATATGAAAATACTACATTATAATATTTAATATTATTTTAATAATTTTAAATGCATATTAATTACTTTAACTATTAAATTTAAATTCATTATATTTTAAAATTTTGAATTTAATTATTAACCCCACACAAAAGTGCATTTCTAAGATTTTCATCTAATTTCAACAAATTATTTACTATTTTTAATTATTAAATAAATTATTAAATTTATTATTAAAATTTATAAGTTTTTTACTATTCATAAATGTTTAATAATATTTATTTTTTCTAAATTAATCGTTACATGTGAGGGGGTAAAAATATAAGGGATTTTATTTTGCGGTCAATTTGGACATAAAACCAAATCTCTTATTGGATGTAATTCGAGTTACATGAGTTTTTAAAATCATGTGAAACAAACACTAAATTTTTAAAAACCCAATAACTCAAGTTACATGTAATTTCAAATCCCTCCAAACAAACATTACCTTAGATTAAAATTTTCTTTTACAAGAAATTCCTAATTACCATATTAATTCTAGATTTTAGTTCCCATGATTAAAATGCTATTATATTGAGTAAACTCAATCTTTGGTTTATTAATTAATTAATTAATTTATTTCTTCAATTGAGAAGATCACATGTCAACATTGACTCACAGTCAAACAAACTTTATTATTATTATTATTATTATTATTATTATTTTTATTATTATTTTTATTATTATTTTTATTTTTATTTTTATTTTTATACGCCACATATATGATGTAAGCATGTGTATGTCACTCCAAGAAGATAGGGATGTTACCATTAATGGTTATGAAACTTGTGAACAATATCAAAATGTAGTTTTCTTTCTAGAAAACCTAAAAGAGAAGACTTAATTTGTTTTATCCTTCTAGAGTCTTTGCCATGCTCAAAGACTTTGGTTTGGTATAGATCTTTTGTCACTTGATGTTGTCACAATTATGCCATCATTCATACCTCATTATAAAATTAATCCTTTTATGAAAAATATATATTAAATTTTAATTTTTAAATACTACAAAAAAAAAAAAAAAACTGATCTCATATGAAAAAAGAAGGTGAAATATCTAATGATTTCAAGTTCATAACTTGTTGGGAGCAAATGGTAATAACAGGTCGTTTGTCGTAAGTGTAGACTCATAACCCAGATTTTTTCATTTCCAGCTGAGAGTGTGTAAGATGGATGATCAATTCTCAAGCTGTGTGCACGCCACTGATATATACAGTGCTTATCATTTTTATTAAAAAAAATAAAAAATAAAATGGACTTGACTTAATGGAGACCTTATTGTATAGTTTTTAATAGTCTTATTGTCCTCAACTCATAGGTAAAGACCATTCTAAAGTCAGTCTTTGTTTATAGTCTCATACTCATATATATATATATATATATATTAAGGAAACTCCCTAACTACAAGCATGTTTCCCTTAATTGCCATTAAACCAATTACTATAATAAAAGACTTACGCTCTTAATTCATATATATCTAAATACATAGACTCAATTAAATAACAAAACAATGTATGGTCATCTAATTTAAATTAAAAATTTTTTTATAAGAAAAACTTAACAACACAATCACTTTAATTATATATATGTATAGAACGTATATCATCTGGAAACGTTGTTAAGTTAGATTAAGATTCAATAGCCACAATCCATTGATGAATAATGTTAAATAATGTTTAATAGTGTTAAATAGAAATTATACACAATAAATCGGTACAGTATCTATATTAATAATGGCCATTTGATGACGATTGAATGGTTGTAAACAAACATCCCTAGTAAATTATGGATATATGTACGCTCACAAATGACTTATATATTGTCTTAATTTCATTTATGACATGAATTGTGACAAAAAAAAATTATTAAATTGTTACCTGTTATCAATCGTTTGTGTTTTGAGAATTTTAAATGTATTTTTATTTTATTTTTTTTATAGAACATATTTTATGTTTGGCTTTTGGTTTTGGTCGTTAAAAAAAAAGTATGTTAGAGTTATTTATAAAAAAATTTCAAAAATAAATTGAAAATGTGTTTCTTATAAAATTGTTAATTATATTTTATTCACTGTTATTATAATAAATAAAATATAAGATATCTTTATTGCGTTTTAGTTGTATACGTGCATATATAAGATATTAACTATTAAGGCACACATGCAATATTTTTATATTATACAATTATTATTATTATTATTATATATTTTGTCAATTTTTTAAATATGGATTTTGAAAAAATATAAAAATAAGATCCAAAAATTTTAGTTAATATAAAACAACATATAATTTAAAAATATGATGTAAGTTTTCAAAAATAAAACTAATTTTGTTTTTATTATAAAAATAAATAAAGAGTACTTGAAATATATGGGAGATTATACCACTAAAATATTTATGTATATATGTACATAAGAAAAATTTTGACTCAATATGGGCCAGAAAAGTGAGAAAATAAAAAAAAACAAATTGGGACTTTCATTCACTATTATAAGTGGGCTGGGCTGGCTAAATAGGCCCAATGAATATTGAAATAAGATCACATTAAAGGCCCGTTTGAAACTTCGTAAAGAAAGTAATTACATGCAAAACTTTTGCAAGGAAAGATTTTGCATGCAATTACTTTTCATGCAAAATAACATTACAATGTTTGGTGGATTCAGTAAAAGATTTAATTGAATTGCATGAAAACTTAATTTTCTCGTTTGGTATGAATGCATTTTCAATGTAAAATTATGTTTATTTTCATTTTTGATCTTAGTTATTATAGTTACTAAAATTAGGTTTTTTTTAATAAACTTTAATGATATTAACCAATATAAAATTCATAAGATAATCATATATTTTTTATTTAGTATATATATATATAACCAAATATAAAATTCATAAGATAATCATATATTTACATGCATTTTTTTTGTTGGAATTTAGGAAACAATCGTCGTCAAGCAAAAAATATATATATGTCTAAACACTCTCATTTTTATCTTATCCTAGTGAATAATTATATCAACATATAATTGATTCAAAACACATATTCTCCCACAAAAATATTATCCAAACAAAATTATCTAATTTGATTCAATTAAAACATAAATTTCCCAATAAAAAACATAAGCAAAATTCAACACGAAGATAATCAAACAGTAATAAAACAAGTGTGAGGAAAAGAATTACCAAAATTGCTCCGATTTGAAAGAAGCGACAAATTGAGAAATAATTTACGTTAGGGTTTTTGCGAAGAGAAAAGAAACGAGGAAGAATTTTTATATAATAGAAAGGTAGTGTAGTAAGTTCATAATCACCCAACTTTCCCACCCAATGGTGCAATCATTTTTCACACTACCCCTTGTGAATCACTTTCTCTGGTCAAAAGAAAAGTGATTGCAATGAGACAATTTATTTTTTAAAAACCAAACGAGTGAAAATGATTCCTCCTTTTTATTTTACAGGAAAAATTGTTATTTCATATTATACCAAAAGGGCCTCGATAGAAATGAAAATGACAATAGGAATAATGAGTTATATTTAATATAGATTATTTTTCATTTTATAAATTATTTTGAATATTATTATTCACAATAATTGTTATAATTAAATCTTTGCATGCGATAGCCTTTCATATTATTAAAAAAAATTTTACTAACGGTGTATTAGCCCGATCCACTATTTTTTATGGAGATGGTTAAAGATTCAACTCTTTTTTTGATGACATAAAATGTAATTTCACTTTAATTATTATAGTAATTAAATATTCAAATTATATAATCTTGGTCGATTATTATGTATTTCAATTATCATAGTAAATTTTTTAATTTCATGATTTTTATAATTAGAGGCAAATAAGTTTATTTTCTCTCACTTATCTCCCATTCACCCCATTCCTCCTCCACCGTTGACCCTGGGAATCCTCCCAACCTAATGAATGATTCATGGGAATGGGAATCATTCCTTTGATCCAAACACCGCTAAATATTGAAATATGTGATAATATATATAACTTATACGTTGAGTGTATTTTGAATTTTGTGGTAATACGATTATATTATTTAAACTAGTTTGAAATTATTACCTTTCTTTAATTAATTTTTGAGATTTATTAAAATTTAGCTACGTTGGAATTTCATAATTGCTATAAATTTAATTCTTTCTGTATATATGTATATATCACTATATTAATTTATGGGTTTGATTTCAAACAAGTTGAGGTACGTTTTTCCATTTATACCCCTAGTAGACCTATTGATTTATTTTTTTTTTATATAGACTTATAATTCTTTGTTACTCTAATATGGACATGAATATAAAAGTGTTGATTTATAAAATTTTACAAAGGTATCTATGAGACCTTTAATCGTAGATGGTTTAGATGTATTAAATTAATAGCTCACCCATTTAATCACATATTATTATTTATAGTAGAATATGAAAGCAAGATAAGTATCATAACTTTTTTTAAAAGTAAGAAATAGAATGTCAAAAAGTTTAAAAATCACAATGAAAGTTAGATACAAACAAGCATATTAATAAAAAATATATATAAAAAAAAATTTAAACAATTTTAAATAGGAGACTCTTTATCCAGAAAACCACTAACGACGATCAATAATATTTCTACATAAAAAATAAAATAAATCGCAGAATAATTGACTTTTTCAGCATGCACCAGCTTTTTCAGCGTGCTCCTTTTTCGATTCTTTAGTTGCAGCAAACCAGCTAAGACCACGTGACCGCCATTAGCGATGATCTTATCTGGTTCCAGAGCTTTGATACATTAAAAAAATTAAATAAAACAAAATACTAACAATTTCTTTCGATTATTTATATATATTTTTTTTTATTTAATAAATTCACTATCTATATATACATACAAATGCATTTCTTGGGGAGTGCGCATGAGGCCAAGCGTGCTAACAAAGCACAAATTAAAGAGTGATCCATAGAGAGGGAAGCATGCATGCAATATCTAGTGATTGATTCTTAAGTCATAACTTAATTAGGGTTTTCCATGCTTTGTGTTGTAGGTGGTCCATATAAAGAAGGTCATCAAGTAGTAGGCTCTTCCAACAACTTGGAAAATAGAAATATGGTTTAGTTTTATGGTGCTAAAGTGGTCCTTGCTTTGGATTATGTTTAGATGGAATCAGCCTCAAAATGGAATTTGTAGTTTTGGCACAACGTACCACATTTGGTTTTATTTATTTTATAAATATGTTTCACATTTTGTATATATATATATAGAATTTACATCCTCTATGGACGTCCATAGATAAAAAATCTGTGGATGTCCATCATTAGCCGTTGGATCTTGATTCAAAGGCCGACATTGATTACTATACATTATTGTTTCAAATAGTAACTACTATACATTTACTGTAATAACTACTGTTCATCAATGTTAACCGTTGGATCTAAATCCAACGGCTAATGATGGACATCCATAGAGTTTTTATCTATGGACGTCCGTAGAGAATTGATCATATATATATACTCTTCCTTTCACTTTGGAAGGCTAGTAAGCATGCAAATAAGTTATAATTACTACCACTGTAACTATTCTTATTTAAGGTGTATCATTATTTCAGTTAAACCAAACAACCTAATTAAAACTACTTAATTAGTTTAGCTTAAGATTGAAAGCAATTGTAAAAGAGGTTTTCATAATTTTTTCTTTTAAATTTTTTATGAAGATTGAGAATCTATACATAGATACAAATTATTTCATTGTGCTAACAGAACTTGAAGACATGATATTCTTATTTATATATCCTGATTAATATATTAGTGTACTTATAATCGAATTAGGTTAAAACCCTAAAACGGGATCCATTAGACTAAACCTATAACCTATAAATAATTTAGTAAAATAGTAAAATTCAAAATATCCATAGTTTAGATGCATCTCAATAAGGTAAATAATATATATATAGGGTTGATCTATAGGTATATATATATAGCCAACTAATTAATTATTTATTCCTTTCCAAAGGCAAAGGGGTTTCATTGCTTTAATCAAAGAATTAATGGTGATACCCAAATCACAAGCATGCTATATATTTTGACTTTGAGGCAAGAGCTAACAAAGTTTTGGTCATATAAATAATCATATAATTAAGATCTTATTAAATTAGATGGTCCTTTCTTTGTATCTCTTTAGTCCTATCCCATATATTCCTAAGCCTGCAAGAAGGATAAAAACAAAGCATGCTAACCAATGCCTTTCTTTTATATATATAAATAAACAAAGAAATAAATAAATGAACATTTAATCTAAAGTTCATGATACCTAACCTCAGTACTTAATTAATTATGTGCATAACTCCTAACTAATTAATGCTAGGTGTTGGATGATGGTGCTTCCAAATAAAACATATATATTTTTTTTATAAATATTATGTCATTACTATATTGTTTCATTCCAGAAATATCAACGTTCCACTGTTGTTATTTAATTTTCTTTTTTTTTTAATAGTGCCAATATCACACATACATACATGAATTCAAATGATAAAAAAAAAATTCACTTGCATTAAATTCAAGCAAAAATAAAATAAAACAAAACAAAATAAAAATATTCCAATTATATCCAATTAGGAATGGATGAATAAGAACAAACCCAACTATATATTCAAACATACCAAAAACAGTGAAATTAAGAAAAGGGAAAGGAAAAGGAATTAGAAAAAGACCATTTTGATTCTCCAAGAGAATTCCTTCTTCTACAATGAATCCATGATGTTATTATACATCTCTCATTTTGGGCTAAGGAAAGTGCAAGTTGCTCAAAAAGATGTTCCCATGCTCATCCATGTTTAGTGGTCCAATCAAAGCATCACAAATTCCTTTCCACCCCACCAAACAACAACAACAAAACATCACCTTACTTATATATATATATATATATATAATATATGCAAATGGGTGCAATTAGTGAGCATCATGCATATATATATATATATGTACATTATCTCAGAAAAACAAGCAGCTTTATATATATATGAAGGGAGAGCTAGCTAGGACCACAGAATCTGAACAACATAACACTTCATCCAATGTTCAAATTTATTCAACCATTTGATGGTACACAAGGCTTGCTCTTTGTATGATCATACACATTATTAAACATTAAGCATATATATACATGCATGTCTAGGATATATATATATATATATATATATATATCACTTTCTTTGATATAAAAACCAATACTAACTTAATGACACATCTGAAATATACACCTAATTTTTGTATCTATATATATATATATATATATCATTCTTAATTTTGTCCCTAGCTCCTAAAATATAAGAGAAATGAAGGGAAAAACAAAGGTTATTAAACATCAAGCATATCTGCATGTCTAGGATATATATAGATCACTTTCTTTGATACAAAAACCAATACTAACTTAATGACACATCTGAAATATTCACCTATATATATATCATTCTTAATTTTGTCCGTAGATCTTAAAATATAAGAGAAATGAAGGGAAAAACAAAGGTTATTTAGTGTAGTAGTTTCATGCTTATATATATATATATATATATATATAGAAGAAAGAGATATAAATAGTGAAAGAGAAAGAGAGGTACGAGCCCAATCATCTGAAAACAGAGTCCGGAAATCCAACCGTGTGGTGTGTCCACTCAATTCCCCATGCATTTCCCTCTTTTTAGCACATCCACCCACTCACATTCATTTATTTATTTACATATATATATATATATATATATATATAATACCAATATTAAGATAATAGTACAATATATATATATATAAATAAAGTGGCGTTTGTTTATCTTTGTTGCTAGTAGCGTGACAACTTGACACGTAGAAAAACATGATAGAAGAGAGAGAGAGAGAGAGAAAAAGAAGAGATAGAGACCAAGACCAAGACCAAGAGTGCTTATCTTTCTCTTTCTCTTTCTCTTTCTCTTTCTCAGTAGTTTAAGAAACCCTAGAGATCGATGCAGCAGAAACACACAAACACTTCACAGTGATGGATAGAGAGGATCTGCTCCATTCTGCAACCCTTTGCTTTTCTTGCTTTAATGAGAGCTAGAAAACACATGTACAAGTTGACAAGTTGTTTCTGAAACTCAATGACAACAACAGATCTGATCCATCAATTCACTTCTCTCTCTTTTTCTTTTTTTTGTTTTTGTTTTTGTTTCTTATCTTTTGGTTTGGTTTGCTGTGTGGGAGATGAAGAAAGGGTTGGGGGGTTGACAGAAGAGAGTGAGCACACAGCAGGCGTTTGATGGCATAGAGAAGTGTGTGCCATCCCCGTTGCGTGCTCACTTCTCTTCTTGTCAGCTCTCTCTTTCTCTCTTTCTCTCATGATCAACATGACCACCTTTGCTTTACTCATCAGTATATATCATTTATCCTTTCAGTTTCAGATCTCTTTTTCTTTCTTTGATTTGTCCTTTCATCCTCTCTCTCTCTCTCATGACAAACATATATGGCAACTTTGCTTTATATCTATATCCATATCTGTATCTGTGCCTCACTGTTTGTTGTTTTGCTTTGTTTCTCTTGCTGGGTTTGATTGGTTTGAAATATCTCAACACAGAGAGAGAAGGTGAAGGAGGAGGAGGAGCGTGACTTTTGAGATGAAGTTGGGAAGTGCAATGGGTTGGGACAGGAGAGTTGGCATCTCCATGCTCTATGGATTCAAAGGACTTCTCTGTTGACTGCTTCTCTCTCTCTCTCTCTCTCTTAATTACTCTTTCTCTTTCTTACTTTCTTTCTTCTCAAACTTCACTCTTTGTTATTTGCTTCTTGTTCTTATTGTTGTTCTTCTTCTTCTTCTTCTTCTTCTTCAGTAGAGCTTTCAAATTAACCTTTTATATGTTCTTGTACATGGTGCTCTTAATTTCTTGTGTCTTTTTCACTTTGATGACTATATATATAAAGGTTCAATAGAGTTCTCTTTCTTAATTTCTTCTCAAACTCCACCCTTTGTGATTTCCTTCAAGGTGTCCTTCTAATTCTTCACTAGAGCTTTCAAAACCTTTTTTTATGTTCTTGTGGTGTTCTTTTCATGTCTTTTTCACTTTGTTGATCATAAAAATTCAAGTGAGTTCTTTTCTTTCTTCTCAATTTCCACTTGTTCTTCTTTGTTGGATCTTTCAAACCCTTTTATATATATATATATATATATATATATATATATATATATATATCTTCTTGTGGTGTTTTTAATTTCTAGTCTTTTTTCACTCTGATGATCATAAAAAGGTTCAATTCCTTTCTTCTCAAACTCCACCCTTTGTGATTTGCTTCTTCTTCTTCTTCTTCACTAAAGCTTATATAATTTCAAACCTTTTCTATGTTCTTGTGCACTTTGATGATCACAAAATTAAGTTCAAGAGATCCTCCTCCTCTTAATTTCTTCTCTAGATCTCATCTTTAAACAAGGTTTGTTAATTTTCATAACTATGTGTCTCATTAATTAACCTTCCATAGATCAAGCTTAATTTCTTTCATCATCTCATTAGGATCTAATAAATGCTCTATTTTTTTTTTTCAGTGATGATTTCAGCACAAAGAAAGCTCTATGCTTGATCTCTCTTGATGTGATGATTCATCCTAATTATGAGGTATGTATGTGAAATCTTCTTAACCAATATTATTGATCTATTTAACAAATTAAACATATTTCCATCTTCTAATTTGATTCAATATTCAAACAAGTTGAAGGTATTATTATTTCATTGCCTAAGAGTACTTAATTAATTATGAAGAGAAATCATTGAGTTAAATGTTTCCTTGGAAATTAAAACATCTAGTTATGTATAACTAGTAATTTACATTAGAATGTTAAAGATGTTAATTACTTGGTCATTAATTATGAAGATGTAATTGGTTTAGTGCTTGAAATTTGTTTAAACTAAAACAGACTAAAGAGATTACCAACAAACACAACCATATCTGTGTATATATATGTTGATGATTTGGTATTTCCAAAGAAAAAAAATGATATAAAGATATAAAACTAGTGATTTGGTAATCACTAGCTATATTAAATTTTTTCTGCATGGAATTGCAGAAAGAAAGTTGCATTTCCACTTGTCAAGATAAGAACAAAGAATAGTTACTAATTATAAGTGTATTAATTACTATGAATTTCATTGATCTTAATCACTTAAAATTAATTATCGGCTCATCGATAAAAGAAAACAAGAGTTGCACAATTGGTTAGCTTAACTTATGGTAATTCGGTTAGAAATATTGCAATACGGCATCATATTGGTGTGAATTTCAGGCATGAAGAACATCTATATGGAAAAATGATTTTTCAAGAGCAATGTATATATATAACGGTCATCATTGGTTACTCGAATATCATGTTAGTTGAAGTTGATAAAAACTAGAACCTTAGCATTATAATTAAGAATATGGTTCGATGTGATGTGAGAACTAATTAAAGGGTGATTGAAATCAAGTATATATATATGTTGATGTTTGTTTTATATCCAAATATGGTTGAATTAGTTGGAACATTCTTCATGTGGGTATATATATATCACTTTCAGTAACTTGTTTTTAGCTGTCATATTGACACCTTTGAATCCAATTGATGGAATAATATCAGCAAAGTTATCAACTAAAGGTACAGAATCATTCACTATCATTCACTGTGACTTTTTGCATCAAGATTCCTACTAAATTAGATCGATGTCATTAATTTTCTTCGATGTAATCTGATATTATAACATGTGATTAATTTCCTGCTGCAAGATTCCTCCTAAATGGCATTCATTAATGTTAATATAATACCTTTTAATTTCCTAATTAATAAGATTCCACTTCTCTATTAATTGCATACTTCCCTTAATTAGATGGCATTAGTGTGTACCATTTGCATAATCAAATTCCACTTCACCATTTCCTTCTGATTTTTTTAATTTCCTCTTTGTTGTTGTTGTTGTTGTTGTCGTCGTCGTTCATTTGAAAGATGTTTGATATTGAACAACTTGGCGTGAAAAATAAAACTGCATGTGTCTTAACTTCATTGATGATTTGTCTTTATTTCTTCGTCGAATGGAATGCATCGTTGTTGTTGTTGTTGTCGTTCGTTTGAAAGATGTTTGATATTGAACAACTTGGCGTGAAAAATAAAACTGCATGTGTCTTAACTTCATTGATGATTTGTCTTTATTTCTTCGTCGAATGGAATGCATCGCTGTTGTTGTTGTCGTTCGTTTGAAAGATGTTTGATATTGAACAACTTGGCGTGAAAAATAAAACTGCATGTGTCTTAACTTCATTGATGATTTGTCTTTATTTCTTCGTCGAATGGAATGTGTCGTCTTCTATATATTTTGTAAGTACATTTCAAACCAAACGCAAAAATATATCTTTGCTTTGTTACATAATTATTAACTTTTCGATAAATTCTTTGTGTTTATACAAATGACTTGTTTCTTTATGTTTGAGCAGAAGATTAGTGGTGATTTGAAAGTTCAACTTGGTGAGTTGTTCTTGGAGATGAATCAAGGAAAACAACACAAAGAATTTTAATTGTAGAACTTGATAGGTGTGAATAAAACAGTTCATAGGATTGTCAACTGAATTATTGAAGAAGTCGATTCGATTTTTCTTGGCCACCTTTTTATATACATATATATAATTACAACTATAACAAATTCAACATCTCCTCTTTGGTTTTAGTTAAAAGATTTTTCACTTTAGTGGTTTTATAGTTATTTACATCTTTGATTGGAATGCATGCATTATATAAATATATATATGTATGAAGGTTATATTTTAGTTTGTGATTAATTAGATAGCTAATTAAAGTGAACTTCATGAACTTGTTCTTCTTTCCTTTTTCTTTTTCTTTTTTGTTGTTGTTGTTGTTATTGCTGTCGTCAACTATCGTCGGTTTATAATTTTCATTGATCCGTCCAGTGATCAAATAATTAAAGATCGTATTGTTTCTTATTTTTATCTTTTAAATCTTGAAGTTTCAACATTGTTAATCATAGTATCATTTATCTTTGTGATTTCACTTGTAGATTACTGTTTATCATTTTAGTTAAATTGCTATCAAAGTAATCAAATATCTAACTTTTGTTTTTTAACTGCAGAAGCGACAAGCACCCAAACTAAAAACAAGCGACTAATTTTTGAAGTAACTGATGCAACTTGAAGAAGGTTTAAACCAAGCATTTTATTTAATTTATAGATGGTTCAAGTCCTTGATAATATAATAAATTATCATAGAAGTTACTATTGAAAGGAAATGGAGATGGATTACATTAATTTTTGTTTGAATTTTCATTAACTTACATAATAAGATCAATCAAAGGTTATAAAGACTCTAGTTAAGCAATCAATACCTCAAGATCAAAGATGTAGCATTGCTTCTAATAGGGTTCCCTATATCTCTTTGTTAACAATCAAAAGTTGATTGAAAAAAGTCAACGAACTTTGGGTCAATCGGCACTTGGGTCCCTCACGAGGACGCCTCGCAAGTGGCGAGAGTTCGAATCCTTGGGGTGAGGGTGCATCTCTGAGAGCTATAAGCACGAACTGTGGGTGGTCCCAACGTCCACATGTGCGCGGGCCTCATAGGCCATAGTCGAGGCGTGTGCACGCCTCTGTCTTAGTTTAGCAGACCCGGCCATTAGGGGTTTCGTTCTTCTTGACAAAAAAAAAAATAATAATTATAATAATTGATTGAAAGAAAAATTCTCCACTACTTGTTGATAGACTCTATCTTGTATTTTTTTATTATCTAGTAGCTAGTGGCATTCACAAATGATGTTGTTTGCTTTAACAATATATATATGGTTCAGAAAATATGCATTTAATTTTGAATGTCAAGTTTCTTGTTATATCATAATATTTATTTTATAAAATAAATATTCTTAGGAGGACAAAAAACATTGTTAGTCATACTTTTGTTGTATGATTACATGATTTTTGACTAGTTTTATTATGATTTTTAAGTTAAAATGTTGTAGAATTTTAAATAATAAAAAAGACAAACATATAAACTTTATCACGAATTTTTTTTCTAGAGACTTATATATATATATATATATATATATATATATATATATATATATATATATATATATGGGGGTAAAGAACATACAAGAAAATATCACAATTTTAATTAGATTATGTTAATTAATTTATTTATTTTAAAAGACAATAATAAACCACAATGTTCACTAGTAGTGAAATTATATTGAAAAAGATTAAATTATGTTTATTCACATAAGGTTTTAATTAACCAAATTCTCTATCTTTTAATTATATATAAAATTTCTTGCCATACTTCTTTAAACAGTTATAATTAATCATTAATATTGATTTTTTTTTATTCTTAAAAAACGTTTTGGCAAGTATGACAGAAATTTGATTAGTATAAATGAGAATTTATACTAATTTAATTGTTTTAAAAAAAATCATAGTTATTAACATCAATTGGTGTATTTAGGAAATTACTTTTGAAAGAAATTAATTTAATCAAAAAATAAATGTAATTATAAAATATGGTTAATGCAATTGTTAAGTCATATTCATTTCATATTTTTATAAAAAAAATATCCACTTAATACGATAAATAAGCTATTAAAAATTAAAATTATTTTGAAAATATATTTATTTTATATATATATATATATATATTAAATAGATATAATGTTTACAATAGCCATTGGATTTAATATCTAACGATTACAATTCAATTAGACACAGTCATATATGTTGAATAGTACAGAATATATATATATATATATATATATATATATATATATATATATATATATATATATTAGTTTATACAGTATTCATATAAATAATAGCCATTTGATCATAATAGTTTTTAATTAATATCCATTTTAACTTTTAACATGGTTACTCTAATTAAAAATATTAAAACATAATAAATAATGATAAATTATAAATAAGGCCAAGTATGAGTAAACCCCCACTAATCCAACCAAACTATATTTGTTCATATGCTAAATATTTATATTCCAACCAATCAATGATTTTTATCTCACATATAAATACCTTTCTTTCATGTTTCTCAAGTGCCAACAAACTTCATTATGTTGTATAAATTTAATGTCTAGTAAAATAATCTTCAAAAAAATAACAATAAAATTAAAAATAAAAACAGAACCTCAAATGTAAATACAAACAAGTGCAAGGATGGAAATGTAAATAACCTTCATGCTTGAGACACTCATTGCATGAACACACTCAAGTTTTACAAGACTTTGCCTTCAAGTCATTGATGCAAATGAGCAAACAAAAGTTACTTTTCATATTATTTATATATTTATTATACTTTTTAAAAAGTTTCCATCAATGATGTGTAAAAAAACTTATACATCCCTATAAACAACTTTTTACCTTTTTACCCCTCACTAAAAAGTGTTGAAATTGGATTCATATATGTTTTAAAATTATGAGGATTTGTTATATACATGGAAATTTGAAGTACAGTATAACATTTTTTTTTTGTCACATATTTGTTTTACAAATTAGATAAAAATAAATAAAAAATAATTAAATACAACCATTTTACTAAGTTTCAACACAATCAAAAGATAAAACCACACTTAAGTAAAATAAAAGAAAATGACCAAATTACCATTAGCATATCTAATCTTAAAAAAAAAAAACATTTATGTGTTATTCGTTCAACATTAAATATAAAACAGTATAAACATTTGTGTTCTAATTTAATCACTTATATTATATCGTATTTCTCCTTACTTGCAAATCAAACAAACCCAAGTACCAATGCTTTCAAATATACGTACAATTATATATATATAATTGTGAGTGAAGTTTTCAATAACCAAATAACTCATAGGTGATATTGCACTCTTATTTACATGCATTTTTTGACAGACGCGTTTGAAATAAATAATACATATGTGATAAAGATACTAATAAATGCTTGTCGCACTTGTTAAAAAAACAAAAACAAAAAAAAAATACTCAATGGGAACATGTAGAAGGATCCATTACTTTTTAAGCAAGAAATCATGTGAAGATAGAAAAACAAAAGCTATGTAGACAAAGACATCCAGCATGATTCCATGCAGGAACACCAACCAATCCATTCGGAAGAGAAAAAGAAAATTATTGGATTAGTTGGTCACCATGAATGGCTCTCATCAATCAAAAAAAATCAAAGAAAAGAAAAAGAAAATGTAATGCATTGACAATGTTTGCAGAATTCAGGCACATACTCAAATGGAGGAGTTGGTAGAGACTCTGGAGAGCATTCAAAGCAACCAATTATGATGGTTTTGACTTTTGACTTCATTCTTCTTCATAGTGGAATTGGTGTGATATGTCAGTAGAGAATGTTTTTATAGCTTTAATAATTTTATGATGTAAAATTAGTGCAGTAATAAATCTGCAGATATTAAAACACTCTTTCTGATTCAAATGTGTTTGTGTCAATGTTACTGAATCTGCAGAAAAACAAGCAATTGGAAGAGTTTCATATACAAATGTGTGTGTATTGGTGATACAATAACAGGAATCGATACGATACGATAAGAAAATCAATTACTGCATTTTAGATTACAGTGACACACAATAGAGAATCTGCAGAAAAACAAGTGAACCAGATTCATTTCGTATTTGTCACTGTTATAACAAGAGAACATCGTAACATGACCATACAATTCAATGTTCTGGAATACTCGGCTCGATGTCCTTCAGGAGTCCAACAATTTGCTGCATCGACGGTCGTTTGGAGGGTAAGTCCGCGGTACACAGATAAGCGATCCTCAATGCTTCCTCCATTTGCTTCTCTAGTCCCGTGTCCCTGATCTTCAGGTCGATTGCTTTATTCGCCTGGTTCTTTCTCACTGATGCTCTTGCCCATGCCACCAAAGTGCTCTCCTTCTCGTCTGGATACTCATCACCGAGTGGCTTCTTTCCGGTCATTAGCTCAAACAAAACGACACCGAATCCATATACATCAGACTTAGAAGTTGCAGAGCAACTATCTGAATTAGTGAACTCCGGCGGAGTATACCCCGGAGACGCACGAGTGATCTCTTCCTCCAAGCTACTACCAACAACCTTTGCTAAACCGAAATCAGATAATCTCGGCTCCAATGCCGAGTCGAGATAAATACTGCTAGCCTTCACATCTTTGTGAATTACTTGAGGGAAGCATCCGTGATGAAGAAAAGCCAATGCCCGCGCCGTGCCTAGTGCAATCTTATGCCGGAACCTCCATGTTGCTAGTCCTTCATTCGTGAAGCTCCGAACACCATCATTATCGTCCTCCCATGTATCTGCATTCCACTCCTCGGCAGCTCCCACTCCCAATGGTAAATCATGAAGCAAATGCTGCAGGTTGCCATTCTCCATGTACTCATATATCGCAATTCTTTGATCGCCGGCCAAGCAGTAACCGGTTAAAGGTACGAGATTCGGGTGTTTGATCCTACCAAGCTTCTCGAGCTCCGTGGCAGCTTCCTGTTCTGTTAACACTGATCCATGAACTAAAATCTTCACGGCAACATGAATTCCTCCGGATAGAAATCCTCTGTATACCGGCCCAAACCTCCCTTCAGCTAACAATGTCCCCCGATCAAAATGCGATGTGGCAGACAAGAGGTCTGCAAATGTGAAGTTAAGCAGTGGCTTCTCAAATATAACAACAGGCACCGATGTGGCTTGCTTGACATCGGCAACCCAAGTTGTCGAATCCGCCTGAAAAGAAAACGGCCCCGAAATATTCTGCTCTTCGTGGTATGAGAGTTGCTTGGCTGCCCATGATCTGGTTCGTCTTCGACAAGCAAATGCAAGGCACACCAATCCCGCTAGTAAGAAGAAAGCCGATAGAGACACAACCAAGACCAGTTTCAGACCCTTATGATTCACTCGCTTTGTTCTGATAATATCCGGGTTGGCTGCTATCGGACAATTGTTTTGTGATCCAATGAATGCAGTGTTGAGCACTCGCCGAGAAAATTTTACATCACAGAGACTGAGGTTGTTGTATGAGAAATTGAAATACAACAAGTGGACTAAGTTTTGTAGCAGTGGCATTGGAATTTCACCGGTGAGATTGTTGATGGACATATCCAAAAGTTTCAAGTTTCTAGACCTTAAATCAGGGATTCGACCGACTAAATGATTCTGCGAGAGGTCCAATGACTTCAAGGTGTACAATTTTGATACATCAGCCGGAATTCGACCAATGAGACTGGTTCTCGAGAAGTTTAGATACTCGAGACTTGAGAGGTTTCCGATTGATGGAAAACTCTGATGAGAAAATCTATTGAATGCAAGATTCAGATGTTTCAAAGCATGTGCTTGCCCTAAATCTTTGAAAAACTCACCACTGAATTGGTTTTGAGACAAATCAACATGAATCAATGATGATGAAATGAAGCTCGAAGAATTCACAGGACTAAAATTTACCTCAGAAATGTGGCCTTGGAGCTGGTTATTGCTGAGGTCTATAACCTGCAAAGATTGCCGAAAAACTCCGCGAACTGAACCTTGAAACAAATTGTTCGAAAGATTGAGATATAAGAGTGACTGAAGCCCAGAAAAATTGGGCATTCTGCCATGAATCCCATTCCCGGAAAGATCCAATCTTTGGAGCTTCTTGAATGCGTTGCCAAATCCATCAGGAACTGTGCCATTGAGTGAATTCAATGAGAGGTTGATAGAAACCAGAGACTTACAACCCAGAATCTCAGCAGGAAAACTCCCATGGAATCTATTTCCACTCAGATTGACAATTTGCAAGCTCGAAAGAGCTCCGAGAGTGGTCGGGAGCTCACCGGAGAGGGCATTGAAGGAAAAGTCTAAGCTTTCCAACATACCAAAGTTGGCAATGTTGTTAGGAAGGGAGCCATTGATCCTGTTTGAAGAGAAGTTGAGCTTCCTGAGAGAACTCCCAATGCCCCAAAAATCACAAGACAAGCTTGTGATGCCATTGTTACTGAGATCCAGGATTTGGAGCTTGGTGAGCTTGCCAATGGTGTTCTCAGGGATAGAACCTGAAAGGCCAAGTCCAGAAGCCACAAATTGAGTGATTCTCTCTTTTTCGTCATCACAAACAACTCCTTTCCATGAACAAACAGAAGAAGAAGATGAGGCTTGGGTGAAAACGGACACCATGACACCCATTTTTTGCAGGAAATCAGAGACATAGAATCCATCAGTATTTGGCTTCTGCTGCTGCAGCTGCTGCTGAGAAGACAAGCAATTGAACGAAGAAAGCAAGAAGAATACAAAACAAGCAGTGATTCCACAACTCATGCTGTTCTTCAAAGCTTGTTCCACTTCACATCAAAACACTCCATTTGAAGCTTAGAACAAAGTCAAAGATGAAGTATATCAACAAGGATTCAAATGGTAAGAACAAACTCAAAGATGAGACCTTTTTCTTCTCTTTTTGAAGAACAAGAACTCACCTTGGGATATCAATGGCAGTTGAAGCTTAACAACAAGGACTCACTCAGTGGATGAAAAGACTCCATTTAAGGCATGGAGCAAAAGACAAAGATGAGACTTTTTTCTCTTATTTTTGAAGAACAAGAACTCACCTTGGGAAATCATTGGAAGTTGAAGCAGACTAACAAGGACACAAAGGGTGAAAAGGACTCCATTTGAGGCATAGAACAAAGACAAAGATGAGATTTCTCTTTTTTTTCTTCTTTTCTTCTCCTTTTGAAGAATAAGAAGAAGGAGAAGAACTCAAACTGGGATATGAATGGAAGGTGAGGGAAAACAAGGATGTAGAAGGTGGTGAAGATCCATTAATGCGGTGTGAATTTCACCGCAGTGGCGTTGGTGGTGGAATTTATTGGTGCAGTTAATTTCTGATTTTTTTTCTGGTACTTGTTTGATTTATAAATAAACTGAAAGAACTGATTTTTTTTTTTTTTAATTAACAAATTGCATGATATTTTTAAAAATGTATTATTTTGATTTAAATTATATATGTATTTAAAAAAAATTAAAATCATTTCATATTGAAAAGAAAAAAATATAGTACATATAACAAAAAAAACTAGAATAAACCCACTAGTAATGGATGAATTACCTATGATAAAAGACAAAACTACAAAACTAACATAAAAGCATTGACAGTTTGGTAAAAAATAAGACAGAATCTTCTCCTAGATTGGCACTCATAAAATATTATCTTGAACTCTGGTAGGTGCTCATAGAGGAAGATGACTCTCTAAACCTTGACTTTGCAGAATTGTACTAACAGCTTAGGGTTACGTCTGGATATAAGTGGGAAAAATTAATGAAGGGGCGTAAGTTCTGACTTCTCTAAAATGATAAAAATGAGTGAAAGTGATATGATTTTTATCATTTTTTATGTTTATTTTGTAAAAAAATTATTTTCTATAATATGCTTATTTTTTTTTTTTTTAGTGTTTATTTCGGTGTGAGTGGTATTATTTTTGAAAAATCTATGAAAGTGAAGGAAGTGAGTTTTATAAGGGACTCATTTTTTCCACTATGATGTAAAAAATACTGAAATAAGTTTTAGTTAAAACTTTCAGTCTGAAATAGAGGAAATGGTCACTTCCTACTTCAGATGAAAAGAACATTAGAAGTAGGGATGGAACCAAGGGGAGCTAGCAGGGGCTTCAGCCCCCCCTCCCCCCCCCCCCCCAATACTGGCACCGGCGCTGCTACTACCTCCATATATATATGTGTGTGTGTGTATGTATTGATTTATTAAGAAAATGTTCATGTTATAATGTGATGTATGTTATATGTTTGATGGATTAATAAAGAGTGATATATCAACAAATGAGGAACTTTAGGTGGTAAATGATGATATTTTCAATTTTTTGTGATTGTTTTAATTAAATGTCACAATATCTCACTATTTTGTATCGAATATAATTGTTATGTTGATTAAAAACTTTTTAGACATTTTGCCCTCAGCCTCCCCCATTAATAAGTTCTGGTTTCATCCATGATCATAAGTGGAGGAAGTCAGTCCACTTCCCCCCACTTCTCCCCATTTACACCGAAATGAACACAGTAAAAACCCATAAAAAAATATATGATTAATTCTAAAATACATTGATATTATACCCAAAGTAATACTAATTTGAAAATACATTCTTTTTTTTTTTCTAACCAAATGTTCAAATGTTCCACATAATAACTCTGGAAAATAAATACTATGTTTCTTGTAAGTTTTGGAGATTCCATCTTCAAGATTCTCAAAGTTCCTCTAGGGTCTTAAGTGGAGTAAAAAGCTCAAAGTTCATTTGAATATACAAAAAAAAACAAAAACAACGCAGCAAAAAACTATCCATATATTTGTTATTTAATTTTATTTATCAAATTATTATTATTATTATTATTATTATTATTACTCTTTATTAAGTGTGGTTATGCAAACATAAATAAGTATTAGAAAAATGAAAATTTTGATGATTGTCGGATCCGGGTTTAGATCCGAAAACCGGAAACTTTAACCGGGTCGGGTTTGAACTATGGGATCCGATTGAGATCCGAAAGTTAGCGTGGAAACAAACCAGGTCTTTGTTACCAGCCTGTTGGTCCCTGCCTGCTTTTCGGTCTTTTGACTCTTTTCTAATTATTATTTTTTTGTTTTTTTATTGTTTGTTTTGCATATAAACCCCTCTATATACAGGTATTTGCCTTGCCTGAGTTGCCTCTGTATTCATACTTTTGGACTTTTGGGCCTGTTTGGATATATAATAAATTTTTTCATAGGAAATTTATTCGATAGGATTCGAAGATGATTTCTATGGAATATACTACAGGAAAAATGACTACATAGGAAAAAAATCCAAAATATTTTGTATAGTAATATTTTGGTACCTATTTCTTTGAAAAATTCCTATGGAATCCATAGATTCCATAGTAATTTTTTATTGTATTTGATATGTCCAAACACATATTATTACAAGTTCCTATGTAATGTTAAATTCTATAAGAACGAACACCATTCCTATGGAATTTGAGAGTACCCAAAGAGGTCAATTTTTTCACTTTTACAATCATACCCTGTCTTTTTGGTCACTTTATTATTTTTGATATTTTTTTATTTTTTTAGTTTTTAAAATTTGGAATCTTAGTCCGTTCAGTTTTGCTCATATGTTTTTTTTTAATTTCAAATTATTATTTAAAAACCTTAATTTTAGGGATTTAAAGATATCAAAAAAATATTAGATGGATTAAAAGAGCTGCTCATTTAGGGATTTTTTAGTCCCTCTATTATTTAAATTAAGCTTTGTAAATGGGTTTAGGTTTTAAAAGTTTAGAGTACTGATATGGCTCAATTAAAATACCAAAACAAATAAAATATTATAATTAAAAAATATAAGAGTTATTTAAAAAAATTATATTTTTTAAATAATAATTTAAAATTAAAAAAATGTCATATATACAAAACTGAAAAAAATTCCAACATATGAGGACTAAAAGATTCTGGAAAAACATTTGAGAACTAAAATGATAGCAACTTTACTTGTTTAGGACAAAAGGAGTATTTTCATCTTGGAAAATTGATATATAGAGACACAAAGTTCATGGCTAATTATAAGCTATCATAATAAATTGTCAAACTAATTTATATTCATTTAAATATATATCATAAAATTTAACATTATAAAAATTATTGTTAAATATCTCATTTTAATAGAATCAATTCCCAATCTAATGCAATCCAATCAATCTATTTTTTTGTTCCCAATATGCCACTATTCCACTAACAAATTTTAAGTATTTATAACATAGTTTATCAAAAATCGCTTTTTGTTTCGTAAAAAAATTTGAAATCAAAGATTCATTTCGGTGTAATTGAGGAAAGTGTTATTTTCATAAAATAATAGAAAATGATAAAAGTGATATGATTTCTCCACTTACTGTTTTTATTTTGTATGAAGTGTTTATTTTTTCACTTATGGTGTTTATTTCGGTGTAACTAGTATTACTTCCGAAAAATCTTTAGAAGTAGAAGGAAGTGGACTTTATAAAAAACTTACTCCCCCCATTTCGAAAAAATTGAGAAAATTATTCCACCTCTTCTCATTTTTCTCTATTTATACCGAAATTAACACCCAGGGAGTGAGAAAAAAATCACAAAAATAATGTTTAAAAAAAAAAAAAGTCAAAAGGAATAAATCAAAGAAAAACATTTTCACCGAAAAAGTGCACATTTTAAATTAACAAATTATAATAACTGGTTAATCCCAAATGGCGGGACCCACAATTTAAATTGGGACTCGAATCAAATAACGGAGTTGCCTTTTCGGGTGCCGATATAAATCTTCAATCGAATCGAATCCAAACTGATAAAGAAAGTGGTCCCACGTCGGTGCACGATAAGCTTATCCAAACCCCGAAAAGCATCAGATGCTCTCCGACCACCGCCCTTTCCCGAGATTAAATCCCTATCGTACGATGTTTTCGGATCTCGAGGCTTCATCGGTCGGCTCTTATTCCTCCACCTATCTCCACAAGAACCGAATAAAAACCCTAAAAAAACTCCTTTTGAGTCTCCTGGAAAACGAAGCTCACCGAAGAAGAAGACGAAGAAGAAGAGGGGAGAAGAAGGGCTTCGAGAGCAGCGATGTCGGACGAGGAGCATCACTTCGAGTCGAAGGCCGACGCCGGAGCATCTAAGACGTACCCTCAGCAGGCCGGAACCATCAGGAAGAACGGCTACATCGTCATCAAGGGCAGGCCCTGCAAGGTATCGTTTGATTCCTTTTTGTTTCTTGATTTGCTCTTGATTTTTGATCGAATCGGTGTGTTCTCATGTTTCAATTTGATTATCTAATTCCTGGTGATGTTGCCTCTGTGGTTGATTGGATTGGGTTTTTTGATTGAAATCTTGGATTTAGTTTAGGGGTTTGAATTTCTTGCATGAAATTCTTGGGTTATGTGGGGTTTGATTGAGCATTGAACGTTCTTTGAAGGTTTTTTTATCAGTCTTAAGGTTTGCTGTAACCTAGCATTGTGGATTTCTCTTGAATATGGATGGATGAGTTAATGAATTAACGAATGAGTTTCAGTGATGAGAGGTCTAATGGAGTGATTTAAAGTTGCAATTTAATTCTTGAAATTCTTAATCTTCATATTCATTTGGGAGGAATGATTTTATCTGACTTTACTTCTTTTTTGCTTGTTTTTTAGGTATTGTAGTTTCTAAATCTTTCTAAATTAACTTGTGTGGTTTCTTTTATTTATGAACTGCTGGATGATTTGATAGTTTATATGCAGTCAATTTGTACATTTGATGCACTTATTTGAATATATGCATATCTATTTAGGTGACCGTTATTGTTTATTTAGAAGTAACATGAAGATTTCATAAATTATAGACCGTACCAAATACTTGTTATTTGTAATTTCATGTGTTTCTAAATATTCCTCTTCAATTAGCTTTCCATCGTAACTATCAATTGTGGATGGCTTTTTGGAGATTGGTGTAAATACTAACCCAGTAGCCCTCTACAAAAGCGTGTGTGTATTTAGCTAAATTTGTGGTTCAAATGCAAAAACATGGAACTTATTGTGTATGCATACCTTTTATGGAAAAAATATAGTCTCTTTTTCTTTCTGCATTAACTCAGTGCTGGTGGAGAATATCTTTGTGCTCTCTATTTCTGAATGAACTCTAGATATGATGGTATCACTTTTGTTTGTTTGCTTTTGCTGTTGGTTTGCAATGATTCTGTTTTCATTTTTTTTAATAGGTTGTGGAAGTTTCTACCTCTAAAACAGGAAAGCATGGCCATGCTAAGTGCCACTTTGTTGCGATTGATATCTTCACAGCTAAGAAGCTGGAAGATATTGTGCCATCCTCTCATAACTGTGATGTATGATACCTCTCGAAGAGTAGCATGCTGTCTCTCCACAATATGGCTTCTCATATTCTAATGGGATGTCAATATCTTTTCTATTGATTTTGCAGGTTCCTCATGTCAACCGTACTGACTACCAGCTCATTGATATTTCTGAAGATGGATTTGTATGTTGATATTTGTTTACTGTGCAATGCATGAGGTTTATTGTCGATGGTGTTTCTGGAGTCAACTTCTTGAGGATTTTGTTTTCCTGCAGGTAAGCCTCCTGACAGACAGCGGAGGCACGAAGGATGACCTAAGGCTCCCCACTGATGAAAATCTGCTCACTCAGGTAATTAACTTTGGGGATTATGAGTCTTAGAATAACTTGCACATCCAGTCAATCTTACAAGTGTTGATTTCTTTTTGGCTTCTTTTGGAGAACCATCATGTTTCTTTTTCTGTTTTTCACTGTTATTTAAGAGACTTGTGGTATGAAAGTGGTTGAAAACTTGGAGCGAAGGACTAGTGAAAGTAATATCAGTCATTTGGGTTTTTTTGTTATGATCTTCCTGTTGTATAATTATCTTCTTTGGAGTGGTGAAATTAGATCTAAAGATAACTGAGCACATTGTTGTTCGTTTGGTTATTTTTGTATTTTAGGCGATCCTGGGACAGGTTTTGTGTTTGTTCTGAAGATTATAAAACCTGTAGATAATGATCCTAATTCGCAACTGTTTTTAAAACATATCATATCATGTGTAAATTTGGTTTATTTTGGTTTTTTGTTCTACAAGACAAATCAGTACTTTTGAAAGTTTAGACATCACGTACTCATGTACGCTATGATCACTTCATGTGTTGTGGGACTAATAAAAATACCTGTATGGCTGTATTTGTGCTTCTGTGGTCCTAACAGGTTTGGTGTTTTACAAATGATATGCACTATTGTACGTGGATGCAAGCATCTTATTGACTTTTAGCTTATGGAATACTAGTCGACCAGTTGTCTTGACTAAAACGGAGTATGGATTAACATTTTTTCTCAACATTGTGTCCTGTTCATGTGTTCTTAGCATTAACTGTGATTTTTCTGAAGGGTGCCTCAACATTTGGAGTTGGAAGACCCGTTATTCTGTTTATAATCATGTTCCTTGTCCTTGGCCTTGTAACATATTGGTTTGGTCATCCACCTCCAAAAGCCTGCCCTTGCCATTCATCATCAGTTGAAACTAAATCTTTGATCTTATCACTTTTTATGATGTGAGTATAGTCCGATCCATACCCTTTTTTTGGGTATAACAAGTGTAGGAGGCAATTGGAGTTTGAGGAAAATCTCTCCATGGCTCCATCCGTTGGGTGCTTTTTTCCTTGTAATTCCTTTTGATATTTTTTTATATAGGCTGTTTAATTCCAGAAAAGATGCAGAAAATTACACGAAAGAAAAGGAATAAAAGAGGGGAAAATCATGGCATCCTGATATTTAACTTGATATGTATTTTTTTTTATTCTCCGTTTTTGGGCATCGTATTTTTTAGGCTTTGTGAAATGTCCATTGGAACCCTAATAGGTAGCCTAACATGATTTTTTCTTCATTTTCTTGGTATTTGCCTTAATTTATTCTCAAGAATAAGTAAAGCGTCTTTTGGATGTTAGCTGCTGTGAATGGGCGGCTTTTGGATGCTAGCTGTTGTAAATGGGTACTGAAATGAAAGTTTTGAATGTTATCTTGAGTCTGTCATGAAACACAAACAAACACTACATTTTCCAACAACTGTGTTTATTGAACTGCTTATTTTTTTCGCCACAGATCAAAGATGGCTTTGCAGAAGGGAAAGACCTGGTTGTCACTGTCATGTCTGCCATGGGAGAGGAGCAGATTTGTGCTCTGAAGGACATCGGACCCAAGAATTAGAGTCATCGCATGACATAGGTTTTGAAACACTGTGCAACCCTCCTAGTTGGTGCTGCTTGAGACCTATGTCTGCTAAATGGTGATTCAGGTCATTCAGGTACTTAGTTCTTCATTTGCCGAGAGTATATACTGAATCACATGGCTGAATGGTTATGTCATATCCATGGTATTTATTTTATGGTGACTTTTTATTTTCATTTGTTGTATTGAATGGTTTTATGACTTGTGAGAACATATGTGTCTTAATATTTAATTGTCGTGTTTGTATGTTCTTCAAGTGATTCTTGTTTCTGTATCTTTTGACTACGTTTTACTTCTGATGATTGTCCATTGTGATTTGTGATCTTTTATAGAGGTATATTCTTTTTATAATGTTTTTTTTTTACAACACAAGTATTATTTGCATATTATAATTAGCGATGACGTGATACCTGTATAGGAATGCTATTTGTGCTACAGAAATTCTGTGTTTACTACTAGAATGATTGTTAGTCCTTGAACTTAGAATGGTTATCAGTAATCTTGGGATGGCAAGATAGTAATTCAATAAGATACATCATGTATTATTTATGGTTATTGTCTAATGCCATCTTTTTCTAGTCTGCTCTATATATGTCATCCTTGGTCCGAAGTTGTGAAATTTGGTCCTAGACCAAGCTTGGGATCACACTTATTGGGCTTGAGTGCACTGAGTCATAGCCATTAAATGAGCCATGCGGTAGTTTAAAAGATAAATAGTTCATAACGTATTATCTAATGCCTTTTGATTTGGGCAGGTTCCCTTGTTAATATGATATCTGGTGTGGCTCTTTTGCTAGCATGTTGATTAAAGTTTTTGTTTTATTTTATTTTCTTATTTTAGTGGCAGTTCTTGGTTTTGGAGTTCATAACATAACCTAGCTATTATTATGACCCTTTTTTTGTTTTGTTTTGTTTTGTTTCCCTTATAAAAGTATTTTACTTTTGGGATTGAAAATCTGGTTGGCCATTCCATGTGGGTTATTGCAACAACTAATTAAATCATATTTGGTAACAACAAAATGTTTTTATATATTTTGTTATGGTATGAAAAGACTTTATCTATATTTTCAAGATTATTTTAACTCTCTTCTTTTTTTTTTTTTTTAATTCTAGCCTTTATTTATGTGAAAGTTTCAAGTGAATTAGGGTTTAAATTTCATGTTCAAAGTACTTGATCCGCAAAAACATAAAAGTGGATGCTCTGCTGGTTAATGACAATGTGTGTGTGTGTTTTTTTTTTTTTTGTTTAAATCAATGAGGTAATACTTTTTGGCACAAGTTAGCTTCATCATGAATGTATTTTGTTCCCCTCGAAATCACCATGCTTTTCATCGAGTGGGAAAAGTGTGTTTGATGAATTCTATTTATAAAAATATGCAAAAGATTTGTGAAGTTCTAAAAAAGGAAAAATAAAAAAAGAGGTGATGAATGATCATTGTATTGGGACCACAATGTTACACAGCCCTTGCATGCGCGGTTGGATCGTGATCGGCATCGTCATTTGATTTGGCGCAATGAAAGTATTGCTACTGCTCATTGTTGCTCATGATTCATTCATGTCTTTCTTTGTTACTGTGATCACTGTTCCAAGCGAGTATGATGATGATGATGATGATGAAACAATTGCATGCATATATTTCATTGTTTTTTGTGATGCGTTGTTAATTCAGAGTCATTTAATTTTGTGTCTAGTTTGAATTTGCTCCGTCGGAAAAAACTTCTTTTATCTAAAATTATCAAATTTTAGTTTTAGTGTAGTAAATAGTTAAATATCAAAATGATATATATATTTCTATATATATATATTAACACACACACACACACACACACACACATTAGTATCAGTGATCGGTAATTTTTATCTGTCAATAGATGAATTTCTGTTTTATAATAAAAGTGTTGCTCACTTTTGATTTTTTTTTCTTTTTTTGATGTACCTATCAAATTTACATTTACTGGAATACAAATATGCAGTTTTAGGATGAACGTTTGCGTTCGCCAGGCATCTCAGGAGAATTTGAAATACAGTCATAATCTTTAATGGGTATAAAAACTTTAACTTGAACAACCGGTCCCACGAAATCCAAGTGAATATTATTTCAATGATATCCAACATCCAAAACGCGTAACATTCTTTACAATATATATAGCATTGCGGAACATGTTTAATCCCAATTAATATACAATTTATTTTTAATTTACAGATTCCCGTCGTAAATCCTTGCAGACTTGTCAAGTCATCCAATAGCATTTATTTTTCGAGAACTTTTATTGTAATGTTATGTTTTAACAGTATCTAAATTCATTTATTAAACCCTCATTCTTTTGGATGAAATCTTCATTTATTAAATAAATAAGTAAAGGACCACGCCTCGCATTTCCTTGCCTGCTCTCACTATCCTGTTTCTGTTTTTCCGTTCTCTTCCACTGTGTGCAATGAACTTTTTCAGCACATAAGGGCAAAAAAAAAAAATACATATGTATTAGAAACAACATAATTCCTTTATGCGCAGAAAACCATCATCATCATCATCATCATCATCATCATCATCTTCCCTTCCTTCACCCATTTAAATAAGAAATTTAGCCGCAGATCATAGTAACACTACCCTCGACCAGGTTGTTCGGTCGATGTTACAATTTTCTTTCTTTAAAACCCATTTTGCAATGAAATGCTCAAACCATTAACAGCCTTTGACAGTTTCAGATCGATGACTTCAATCTCTGTCTCAGCCTTCTGAAGATTAGTATTAACTGCGGCATCAAGCCCTGCGGAGACTGCAGGTGTTGCTTTGTCGGCACACTCCTCAAATCTGAAGCAGCTGATGAGATGATCATTGGTTATTCCCGCGGCCTGCATGAAGGAGTAAATGACGGTTGGCCCGACGCAGCGAAAACCTCGCTTCACCAGGTCCTTGCTTATTGCATCTGCTTTCGGAGATTTCACAGGGACCTGGCGAGAGTACCGAAATCGGTTTGTGATTGGCTTGTGATTGACAAAGGCCCAGCAGTACCTGTCAAATGATCCAAACTCCTCTCCAATCTGCATGGACATTAAGATGAAGAATAAAGAGCAGTTGATCATATTCATGGTTAGGAGCAGAATAATTTCGGTCAGTGGTCCTGAAAACCGGATGATAGCTTAGCATCATCAATGTGCAAAGGGACAGGATAGGATTTTAAAAAACAAAAGGACAAGAGGTATAGTTTCCCTCCCTTCAAAGGGTGCTTTTATTTAAGGACTGTAGATACTTTTGATGAGCATGCAACCAAATTATTCCGCTCAACCAAACACAGGAAGAGAGTATAATGATGGGGGGAAAAAAAAGGAAAGGAGACAAGGAAAAAACCTTTAGTATCTGTCGTGAGTTTTCAATGATGGCTCGCAGCTTTGGCTCTGATAATAAAGAGCTTGCAGTGCTTCCTGGGGATATAAACTTCTTCTCATTTAGTTTGGAGACTGCTACAGGATCAAAATCCATGAAGACTTCCCTGTAATTAAAAGTCCATGCAAGGAAGAAGTGAGGGATAATATTCATAAAATGTAAATTTCTAGGGTTTTTGTTATGACCGAGAGAATTACCTAAAAATGTGCCTTTTACCCAAAATGGCAGGCCATGTAAGCTCAGATAGTGCACTTGATAGCACAAGAAGCTCGAACAGTTTCCTGCATGACATTGAATATCAGAAATATCCTATGTTGGCTTAACTCTAATAAAAAATAAAATGCTGTGTTTATGGATAAAAGATGCATACTTGTCGTCATGGACTGGAACACCCCATTCTCCATCATGAAAGGCAGCATAGCATGGTTCTGTTAGAATAGATGAACTGAGATTATTGAAGGAGCAAAAGCAGGGAGCAAGAAATTGATAGATATATGCTAATAATTTATTCTCTCTGAATAGAAAACGTTGCAATCAAGAAGTGATACATCAAGAAGTGCATCACTTCTCTCAGACCAACTATTTTAAACTGGCTCTAATGAACTTGTTCCAGTTTCTAAGAAGGCTATTGCTTATTTCTATCTAGAAATGATTTGTTAATAAGAACCCGAAACACGTGCATCTTATTCATTACAATGCCCTAAACGGAATGCCTATTTCTCTCCATTTTAAGGCCAACATATAGGTTTCCTTGTAAGCAAGATCTTTACATAATGGTGGTCACGCCGCTACTCATCTTAATTGTTGGTTGAAACAGTCCTCCTCCATACATGCTCAAACCATTCCAGAACACTTCAGAGCCACAGGTATTAGTTATATAAGTCAAAACCTGCTGTATATGCTAATTATCATCCAATGCATTGTCCATAATTAAGATGAATGACTACTCAATCATGACCTATATAAATTATGGTTGCCAATGGCATAAACTTATAATGCATGTGCATCATTGTCAAATATGTATCATGCGACTGTTGTATAATAAATGAGAATCATAATACATGTGATTGAGAGACTAATGGAAAATGGTAAGCGATCAATAAACGTTAGAGAAATACGGAATAGGAATCCCACCTCCATGCTATAGAATAGAATTGACTTAATAGTTGATGGTCTCATAAAAATAATGATCACAAATTCCAATTATTTGATGGTCTGATCGCAAATTGCAATTATGGCCACTGCTAGAGGAATCAAACTCATTCCACTTGATGTAATTGAAGAAATCTTAGACTTGTTTATAATGTCTCTTGCATGCAACTAGTCCAAACCTCCTTGCTAAGATGGCTTCTTAGGTCCACAATTATTTATGTTCCAAAAACAGCGGAAGCCAAATGAAATGTATTAATCTACTATCAACATGCAAATCATACACATGCATAATGTTCCTTGTTTATATTCCATTAATTGAACAAGGTCATGGAATGCCTAGTTATTACGTAATCAACAATGAAACAAAACATAATTGTTAGCATCATTAGAAGATGATAGAAGAGAGGATGGTTCGCCAATGCAGGACCTCTCACAGCACAAAGCAAGTAAACTCATATCATAAAAATCCAAATCTACAAATAGGCAAGCAGAAGTGAAAACATTTAATAACATGCTAAAGTAACATAAAACTCTAAACTTGATCTGAGGGTAATTTTTGCATTTATCAACTTCAGTTTTTTACGTCTCTATATAATGTAATTCAGCTCATTAAAAACAAGACAGCTTGTAGAAAACATATTTTGCCATTTCTTCACTTAACAAGAGTGCAGGTTCCATATGTTGCTTAAAATTGTAGTTTACTCATGCCCATCCGTATAGAACAAGCTTATGAGTTCGTAGATTGCACTACCATTCGAAGACCGAGAACCATATGAACTTCTTATCAAGATGGATAATTAAGTAGTATTCAGTATTTAAGAGTATCTACGCACAGAACACCTAAACAAACTTATTCATGGAATCTAAGTGCAACATATCTGACACTCTGGTAGCATCCAGTCAGATGGTTGCATGCTTGCATTAACAACTGGCTAACAAAAAAAAATGGCAGGGCATTATGACACAAATAAATATATAACAGTTGCGTCCCATAAATCCCACTTACAGCTACTAAGTAACAACAGCGCAGCATATCATGGTAATACAGGAAAGAGGATACTGATCTTTTATAGGAAAAGGAAAGGATTCAGACAAACAATGTAGTTAGTCTCTAGAACAGAACATGGTTTAAAGGTGGCAGATTCAACAAAACGTTTGTGTGATTAATGTCTTTAGTGCAGAGTAAACAGACTATTTTAGCTGGTCTGAAGTCCATACCTTTAATGCGGGAAAAAAAAATGAATCCTAGCCATGTCAAACAACAAGAAAATACAAACAGCTCAAGTTCAGGAAGGAGTTTAACAACCAAACTACAGTAGTTACAGACATGGAGTATGAACAAATTTTCAGCGTACCAGGACATTATGGGAAAGAGGATATCGATCTTTTCATCCTAAAAGGAACTAAACAGATAAAGTAATTATTTTGTAGAATGAAAAGATTAAAGGAGAAGTGTGTGTGGCTAACCATCCAGTGTGTCCCCCAAGCACAGTAAGAAGACCATTTTAGCCAGTTTGAAATCCTAAATTAAAACAGATACGGAAGAGGCAAACAAAGTCAAATCATCCAGAAAATACAAGCAGTTTCACGTCTAGTCATGAGTTTAAGAACCACATTAATGTCGTTTCAGACATGGATAATCAACGACAGTGTCCTGCTAAATACTCCACTGACCCCTATAACTTTGATAGACTGATGGCCTTGTCCTACTTGTACGTCACAAAACAATCCCATGTTCAAGTGAATTTGCTAAAAAAATTCCAAAGATTTTGGCCTTTTGAAAACTTTATCTGAATTTAAAAAAAAAATCCATAATTCATTCTTAAAGAAGAAAAAGAATCACGACATTGTAAAATCGGCATGAGAAAACTAACCAGTGTTTGGCGTGACCCAAGCGCATCTCCTCTTCCCGGGGGGCGCCTCAGGCTGAGGCATCGCCGCGCCATCTTGAACGATCTTCTCCAGCTTTGCTGCTATCTTCTCCGGCTTCAGACCGCTGTGCTTCCAGCGGCCGGCGGACCCGGGCCGGCAGATCCTCCCCGTGGACGCACGGCTATGAAACGAGTCCGTGGAAGCGTCGGAAGAGCAAGAGGCATTCAGTGAGAGGTTGGAGTGCAACAACAGCTCCTGCCGCCTCAACACTGCGGGAGCACTCAGAGCTGGCGAGAGAGGCGGTGAATGAACCGCCGGATCCATGGTCGGCGCTGGAGCTGAAACGATGACCTTCTTGACTTCACCAGCCTTTCGGGTGGGCTTCGAAGCCGGCTTCTTGGCGACTGACTTCGCTTTTTTGTTCCCCGCCGGCTTGAGCACCGGCCTCGCCTCCAAATCAGCGATATTCATGGACCTCACTCTCGGCGCTCCCGCCATCCACCGATCTCCTCTCAACTCGAAGATCACGAACCCACCTGAACCTATACCCACTATCACCAAGATTTCAAGAAATTCCTAAATTCCTCACTCTTTTGACAACCACGAACGTCTCAAACCCTAGAGAAACGAAGCTAGGGTTTTCAGACACTCCATTGTCATCAAACACTCAAATTAAAAGAAGAAAGAAAACAAAAATCCACAACATTTAGCGAAATCGAGTTAGAAAACCCACAGGCTTCTCGAATCATCGTTCCAGCAACGCTGCAACAGCGTAGCTCCCCATAGCTCCGGCGACCCCTCTCACGGCCTTCGAGAACCGGATAAAACTCCACGAAACCCGTCCACAAGACAGAGATCGAAGAGAGGAAGCCCTTATAGAGCAGGACGAAACTCACAGATCAGAACTAGAGGCCGGCGGCGAGAGACGTCGGAGCTCCGATGATCCCCGGAGGAGCGAGGAGGGCTTGGGGTTTCGAGAGAGAAACAAAGGGAGTGACGTGTGTATTTAAAGGATGATGACCGGGAGATCCGGGTCGGAACAAGCGTGCCGACCGGGAGCAGCCGGTCACCACTTTGTCCGGCCCAAGAGAGGGAGATACCAGGTATCTATTTGTTTGTTGTTTTCTAATGTTATAACTTTTTTTACAAATAAACCCTCTCCTTTGTTAGAAATTGGAAATATAGGATTCTTTTTTAAAATTTTTTTTTTATGTATATAGATGTATTATTGATTTTAATAATTCATAATATATTCTTTAATTAAAAAGTTTTTGTAAAAATTAAAAGGAACTGATTGCAAATAAGAGGAGGATTTTTGTATGAAAATATAAAATAAGAAGAAGGGGGGATTTGTAAAGTTTGTCGTTTTCTTTTTTGTTTATTATAGTATTGGTAAATTAATGCCCTCCGAGTTAGGCGTTAATTGCAAGAATGCCATCACTACGGACAAAGAGACGTTGGAAGCTTTGGACGGAAGTGGAACCTTCGCCGCCGTCGATTTCACGTCAGAGTGAGATAGGAACCGGGAAAAGTGACTCGAACCCCGACGTTCTAAACAAAAATTCTTTTCTTTTTCATTTTTTAATATCCAGCTGGACATGTGCGTTTGAGAGTTACTTTTTCAACCTTTTTTCTTTTTTTTTAGTTTCTAAAACAAAAACAATTAATTTTTATTTTATGAAATTAAAAAACATTAAATTATCAAATCTAAAAAAAATGGTAAATTAAATTAAATATTTATTTAATATTCATATACAAATATATTCAAAAATTAGCAATTATTAAAAAATCATATAAATAAATTTCAAATTCGAGTTTCCTTCATTAAAAAAACTCCCATTTTATGAATTTATTTAATTAATAAAAACTTTATGGTAATTAATTTTTCATGTTTGACGTGGATGACGACATGGCATTCTTTGTGACAATGAGACGCATGGAATAGTTATTTTAGAAATTTTCATTATTATATTAAAATTTTTATTTAATATTTATAACATTTAGGATCTAAAATGACTAATATGTCCTCCATCCCAAAGACACAATATGTGGATTTTATGTCATCATATAATTTTTAAATGACCAAAAACATTTTTGAAAAAAAAACCAAATAATATGAAATGACAAAATTTAGAGTTGAATTGGAACAAATTGTTAAGAAATCAACTAGAAATAAAAGAGGAAAAGAAAGACAATCATAAATATAAGAGAATTAACGATATTCAGCGATACATGTCTATATCCTCATGAGTGAATCGGTTATAATTTTTTTTATTAAAAATTAGAGTTATTTATTAAATAAATATGCACAATTTTCCCATTCTCAACCTGTTTTATTGCGCCTCTCACAATGGATAGGTGTTGTTACTTCATTCCAGCATTTACCCGTTTACTTTTTTATATGAGTCATACACAAATTAAATAAAAGCAAAATGTTAATTTTTCTTGATATAACTACAGTTGTAGATAATAATAAAAAAAAACTAAGGTGAAAGTGTTCTATCATGAATATCAAACATAATTTTTGATTTCTTAACTCAACCATCAATTTTTAAAAAATTATTTATAAAATTACCTGAATAAACATTGTTTTTAATGAATATAAACAAATCATGTCAAGGATGTACACAAGTAAAAAATTAATATCTTAACATATATGCAGTGAGTTGATATTTAAATTCATTTTTCTTTAATGAGAACACTATATGCAGAAGACTCCAGGCCAATACATGAACAAACAGAAAAAAAAAAATAATCAACTAAAGAACAAAAGGGTGTTTATTTCGGAAAAATATCATTTTCTCAAAATCAGTGAAATAATACAATTTTCGGTACTTCTAATGTTCATTTATCAAAAAATGAATAAAAATAGAGAATTTGTGTGTTTTGTGGGTTTTTTTAGATTAAAAAAAATTTAAAAACGGAAGAAAATAACATTTTACATAATGAATCACTTCCAGCCACTTCAGTAAAACAATTATAAAAAAATTATTTAAATCAAAAAAATTTTCGTGATCTAACTTTCAAGTATTCTCCACGAAATAAACACCTGATTATATGAAAACTTAGCTTTAAATTTTATAATTATAAAAAGCATTGGATACCAAGCTGGCAGTACCGGTACTCTTTAATATCTAATGGCACTGAAACTCATGCTTCTGCAAAGGTTTGCAATATGGGAGTTGGTGATGTGATCTTTTACCAAACTTTTTTGTTTTATTTTTATCACTTTTTATCTTTTCAATCTCTACAATATATATATCATATTAAGATATTAAATAAATAAAAATTTAATAGAATAATTAAAAATTTTAATCACAAATATTACGATGGGATTAATCACACCCTCCTACCGAAATGGTGATCATACTCCCACTTCACCTCTTACCAAACACCATGAAATGGCTGAAATGGGTATTTTCATATTTCACTTCAGCCAACTAAACACTGGAAGTGATTACTGATATGATACTTCCAGCAACAACCAAACACACAGAAGTTCATACTTCCAACTGAACTACACACTTTCACTGAAGTGGCCATTTTCAGAAACTCACCACTTCAGAAAATTACTTCCGTATCAAACAGGCCCATATTATTTTGATGGTTTCATAGTCACCATCATCCACACAAACAATTTGTTGTTTATTATTATTATTATTATTATTATTTCATTTACTCAACGACTCTATTTCTAGCCCAAAAAAAGGTTTTAAAAATGTTGTGAAGCAACTAAACATGTCCAATTAAGGAAACAAAGAGCAAATCAAAGTTTTTGTTGTTTTGTCAAACATAGAATGAGAAATACATCTTGGTATCATAAAATCATTGCTTGTGTGTGTATATATATATATTGAGAAATTAGAACATAGAAAAAAAAAACAAATGTAAAGACAAAGGATTTAATGAGATTCGATAATGTATGTCTACATCTTCTATAGCGGAGTGGTTATTATTTATCTTTTTAAAAGAAATTAGGGTTACATATTATATGAATACACGTAAACCCTTATCTGATATAATTTTACAAAAATACTCCTTATGCTCTGCTTATTCCCTGTTGTATATAAACTATACATAACAATATGGATACTTTTTTATCTAAAATAAATTATTTGGTGAAATATTAGTGATGGATAAGTACTAATAGTTTTCAGTATTAAACAACTAAAATTCCCATCTTATTAGTTTTTAAAAATATAAATTTGAGTACATGAGCATGAATTCTTTATTCTATTAATTTAAATATATATATTTGGTATCTATATCATAATACAATAAAGTTGATTTGTTCATGGCGTGTCTGAATAGCTTTTTTTTTTTAAATAATAATAAATCATATTTATTGAAAAAGACATAAAATATAATATGACAGAAAAAATTAAATAAAAATAAATATTACGGCAGTTCATTAAAAATGAATATTGACGAACAATAATAAAAAATAACAGATACAACAAAAAGAAATACAAAAATAAAAGCCCGAATCTATCTACTACATGTGCAAAATTAAATATATACCCTACATTTTTTTATCTTTTCCATTTGAGTTTATGTGTTAAACCATGCCTAAATAATATATTTGATTACATATTTACGACCAAAATAACTAAGAGAGGTGTGTTATAGATAAGAAGAAATCTTCAATAAAAATAAACAAGGAAAAATTAATCTAAAACCTAAGTCCTATTCTACCTGAACATTATTTTAAAAGAAAATTTTAAATTTTCAAGATCAAACAAATTAAGTGGGAATTTTAAATTATCAAGCTTGAGTTTGCAAGGTCCAAACAAAACCCAATATATATATATATATATACATATATATGAGGATCAATTCTCTATGGATAAAAACTCTATGGATGTCCATCATTAGCCGTTGGATTTATATCTAACGGTTAACATTGATGAACAGTAGTTACTACAGTAAATGTACAATAGTTACTATTATAAACAATGATGTGTAGTAATCAATGTCGGCCGTTGGATTAAGATCCAACGGCTAATGATGGACATCCATAGATTTTTTATCTATGGACATCCATAGAGGATGTAAATTCTATATATATATATATATTGTCTTAAAAAAATGGCATATTTGTTTAATGGGAAATGGTAAACAATTTTGTATATGCACCAAACTTTCCTAAAAATTTTTAAACCCTTTGTGCATGATAATGGAAAAGAAGAAAGGCATTTTGAACCTAACACTGAGCTGAGTTTTGACTTAAAAGAACAGCACTTTAAACTTAATTTATAACAGCTAGCATTTGTCTCTATCTGCTACCAATTAACCAAATTATTTGGTAGCGGTTCAACTGTTTTCAATAATATAATAAAAAAATCAAACAAATTTTTACAAATATATATTTTTTAATTATTTATTTTAAAAATATGAATAATGCCATTAACATCCCTACGTGAAGTTATTATCTTAAAACACATATCCTGAACTTGATCAGATATTTGAATCAGTCTTCAGGCAGGACACAAACACCCAGTGTAGGCAGTTTACTGCTAATAGTTCATTAGTTGTTTCCAGTTCTTTGTGGTATCTTGAGTGAACAATCTTTTAAATAAATAAATAAATGATATTTTTTAAAAAAAATGAAAATCTAACTGGTTAATGAGGTTACAAAATTGAGTGTCAGAACTTTTTCTGGTCTGAGCTTGACCAGATTGGTCTAACAGTGATGGTGGGTTCAGTTAGATCCTTAACGGATGGACCCAACTTTAAAAAAAACGAATCCAATGTTTATGAAAAGTGGTGGGAGGGTCCTTGTAAAGATTCCAAAGACATGGATTGGGCCAACCCAAAACAAAAAGGAGCATCTTCATGTTTTACTATAAATCATCAAAAATAAAAAAATATTATTTTAGATTTTTTTTTTTATAAAATAAAAATATCACAAATAGTTTTTTGGTCTATTGGTACCGATCGAGTCTTTTGTGAGGTTGTTTGTTTCAAAGAGAATCCGAGATCTAATCCTAAACCTCTCATTAACTGAGGATATGGGTGTGTTGTTAAGCTTACAGTTGTGTTTTAGGGCCAGTCACATTTTTATAAAAATAAATAAATAAAAACAGTGTAATTTTGCTAAGAAAATAAAGAACTGGTATAACAAGATAAAAGTAGTATGTAAAGCAAGCAAATAAAAGCAGGGATGAGGACTTATGTTCATGAGTGGTATATACGAGTATAAATAAAAGATAAAAGAATATAAATACAAAAAATACATGTAAAGAAATGAAATCGATGGACAGAATCATACATCAAGGATGCCTTAGTTTTTTTTTTTTTACTTTTTTTAATTTAGAAATTGTAGACATGAATAAATACTCTTTGGAATTTCAAAATTTTAGTGATTAATTATATAATATAAAAAACTAAGGTAAAAAAAAGCTAAATAAACCCTTTTTTTATAAATATGAGACAAGCACTTATTATTTAAAGAAAGTTAGGGATATGCAAAGGAGTGAAGTGCAACTTTTGTTCACACTAGAAAATGGTTTAATTTTATTAAGAATTATAATAAAGATACGTAATTAATACTAACCAACTCTATGAAAATAATATATTAAAAAATTTGTGAATAATTTAATTAAATATAGTTAAAAATTTAAATTCTTATGATTTGTTTGGTTCTGAAAAAATCCATTGCAGCAGTGACATTTAAGTGGAAGTGAAATTTTCATGTAAACGCTCTACTTCCGTGTGATCAAATGAGGAGCGAAAATGTCAAGTCATCAACAACTTTTTTCATTGGTCCGTAAAAATAAAAACTAAAAAAAAAAATAGAATTATACTATTTGCTTATTGATTTTTAGTATTTGGGGGAAAAAAAGGTACTACCGTTTATTTTGCAAATAAACATTTTTACAAACTTCTCAGGATATTTTAAAATTTGTTTGTTTCATATAAGATGCATTTCGGAAGGCAAACAAAAATTTTATAAACACGTCATAACTTATTAAAACAAAAAAGTTTAATATCCTGCAACATTGAATGATGTTTATTTAGTTAATTTTGCAATTGTTCTTCATGTTATTCAGGTTTTTCTATTTGCTTTTGTGGAATTCTGGTTAATTTTTGAGTATTTTGTGATCTTGAATGAATTTTGATATTGAATGTTGTTTATTTAGTTGATTTTGGAGTCCTTTTTTGTGCTATTCAAGGTTTTTTAATTTAACTCTATGGATTTCTGGTTGATTTTCGTGTATTTGTGATATTGGATCTATTTTGAGATTGAATGCTATTTATGTAGTTGATTTTGCAGCTGTTTTTGTTGCTGTTCAAAATTTTTTTTAATTTAATTTTGTGGATGCTTGGTAGATTTTCATGTATTTTGTTGGTTTATTCAATGAATCACCATGAATTAGGATTAAGACAGACATTTAATTAAATTAAGGGGTTGTTTGGAAATGGGGTGAATGAGTTTTGGCCTTATTTGATTATAAAATAAAAAATAATATGATATAATAAAAATTATGTAAGAAGTGCTAAGTGATTATTAGAGAAATCGTGGCATATTTTTTGATCTTACAGAATGAGTGTCTAATTAACAAAATAAAAAATTATTACATAAATATTCTACATATTTTACAATGAGAAAATATTTTATTTTAAGTAGAATATTTTTTTATTTCAAAACAGCCATATTATGTATATTAAAATATAGTAATATGATTCTCTAGAGTATTTGTTCTCTCTAATATTGAAATGACTTTTATACCCTTCAATTGTTTTTTATAATTTATTTAAATAAAACAATAACCATTTATATAAACTAATAATTAAATATTTTTTGGTAATATTATAGGTGCCACTGTATGAGAAAACAAATTATAAATAGTTTCAGGGTTTTGTTTAGGAAATTATCATCCACGGCCTCCAAATCTTTATATCAAGCGGGAAATTGCACAAAAGAATGAAAATCTTGAGATTCAAAACCTCTCCCCACTCTCCTCTCCCTCTCTTGTGCCAAACCCTAAACCCTAATAACTCGAACCTTCCTGATTGATGGAGAGGATCTACGTCACGGTTAGGGCGAGGCCGCTCTCACCGGAGGACTCCAAGTCCAGTCCATGGCGGATCGCTGGTAACTCCATCGCCCTTTCCAACCAATCCAGCAAGTTCGACTTTGGTACTCTCTCTCCTGTTCTTTGAAATTGTTGTTTGATTTTTTGTTTCTGGTGCTGATTTTTTTTTTAGTTTTTGCCAATTCGTGTGAATTTTGCTACTTTAGATAGGATCTTTGGCGAGGAATGCAAGACCTTTGAGGTTTATGAAGCCCGGACGAAGGAGATTGTGGCTTCCGCTGTTCGTGGATTCAATGGTATGGTTATGTGTGTGTTCTATAGCTTTTTCTTGATGGAATGTGATCGTGAATTCTAGGGTTCATTTTCTTTATGGTTGTGCGGTTGTGCCTTTTTTGCTTGCCAACAGGTACAGTTTTTGCATATGGTCAGACTAATAGTGGGAAGACACATACAATGAGAGGGTCTGCTGGTGAACCAGGCATCATCCCTCTTTCCGTGCATGATTTGTTCCAGAGCATACGAGAGGTATCATCCCTTTTGTGTTTTTGTTTTTCCATTTAGTAAAGCACAATTTTTTTTCTAATAAAAAGAAAACTAATGAAACCCAAAACAGTGTGCTGTATTCTTGCTTTAAGTGATTTATGTGAAGAGAATTAGAACTGTTCTGTAAGAGGAAATTTCAGGAGCATCTCGTTGATTTGTTTTCCAGTTGATGAAATTATTGGTATTTTAATCCTCAGGAATGATTGTTATTTAGATACTCTCACCGTTTGGGTGATTAGCAACTATAGTCATGTTCATTAATCATTTACTCTCAGATTCTACTTTTAATGACTTTTAACATGTTGTTGAGTGAGGCTGGCTTACTTCTGCCATACGTGAGTCTTTTAACTATCTGAAACTACTTCTTAGAACTTGAGCATTGCTAGCCAACCATGCTCGATCTTGAGATTTTTATTGAGTCAGCTCAAGACCGGGAATCAATTCGTAGCATGCATAATGAGCTCTGGCTAGTTATATTGTTTCGGCCTGCTCTGAATTTCTGAATGGTGAAAAAAAAAGTGTAGAACAGGGGCCAATTATCACTTGATCACAAAATGTTCTTCTAGTTACGATATCTGTAATGAAAACCTTGTCAAACTGAACATGAGCGAGCAATGCCCACTAGGAGGTCAGTTCAGGTTTATTTCAAGCTTTGTCTGGAACGTTGGTCCTGGCTTTTTCGATAAATGCAAGTTTTTTCTGACCTTTTGCCTACCTCAACAAAAGGATGCTCATTTAACAACCACAGTAATGATGGTTTTCTTCTGTGTTTTTTTTTCTTAAAGAATGATTACTTGCTGTCAATCTTGATTCTGCTATCAGGAGAAATTTCCTTGCGTCATATTTTGGTGAGCACTATAGATTCTCGAGTATGTTTTAGCGTGTTGGAAATAGATGACACTGTAATTTGACCATATTGCTTGTTAATGGTTCTGTTATTTTACTTGTATGCTTCTGTCATAGTGTTTTTGTGGTATGAATAATACTCTGCTATCAAAAAGTTTTGCCTCTTGCTTCCTAGGATGCGGATAGAGAATTTTTAGTGCGTATGTCTTATATGGAAATATATAATGAAGAGATAAATGATTTGCTAGTTCCTGAACATCGAAGGCTCCAAATCCATGAGAGCCTTGAGGTATGATATTCTTTGTCAATTTTAGAATTGCTTTATGTTTTTAACCTTGAATTAAAAATTTGAGCATTAGTTCCTCTATCTTCTTTGATGAAGAGAGGCATTTATGTGGCTGGGTTAAGAGAGGAAATTGTTACGTCTCCTGAGCAAGTCCTAGATTTCATGGAGTTTGGAGAATGTAAGGCATTCAGAGCAAGCACACACTTCTTTAATTTTTCCTAGACTGCTTGATCACATGTCCTTGTGCTCACTATCGTATGTTTTCAATCATACAGCTCATCGTCACATTGGAGAGACTAACATGAACCTCTACAGTAGCAGATCTCACACTATTTTCCGTATGGTATTGCTTCTTTTTTGAATGCCTATTGCCTTTAAGCTAGAATCACTTGTCTTGCATTCATAATTTAATATGATTGCAGATTGTTGAGAGTCGAGAGAAAGCTGGAGACTCTGATGAAAATAACTCCTGTGATGCCGTTCGTGTATCTGTTCTCGTATGTTAAAATTCAGATATTTTCATATGTATATCTGTTTCTCCATAATCATCTTTCACTGGAGCAAATTTTGGCATGCATATTTCATACCGGACATTCTTATGTACAGAATCTTGTTGATTTAGCTGGCTCAGAACGCGCTGCCAAGACTGGTGCAGAAGGTATGCGCTTGAAAGAGGGTTCCCACATCAATAAAAGCCTAATGACACTGGGGACTGTCATAAAAAAACTCAGTGAAGGTGCAGATATCCAAGGGTGAGCCATCGGTCTGTTGTCTATTCATTCTAGACATCTTTATGTTTCATGTGCAATTTCTCATGTAAAGTGTTTGGTACAGGGGTCATGTGCCTTATCGGGACAGCAAACTTACTCGCATTCTGCAACCTGCACTCGGTGGAAATGCCAATACTGCCATCATTTGTAACATTACTCTTGCACCGGTAGTTTCCTTGGATCACTCAACGAACCTGCCAATATTCACCTTTTGAAACTGGGTTGTTGCTATATTTATTTGCAAGCTTATATGGTGTGTGTGTGCATATGTGTGTGTGTGTTTTAATTTATTTATTTATTTATTTTTTTGGTACTTCATACTAGTGTGACAAAAGAGAATGAGTTAGTTTGTATTGCCTTGCTGTCATTTATTGAAGGTCGCTCCCTGCTTATGTGAAGGAGGATTAAGGCCACATTCATTAGTTGATATTTAATGGACAGATTCCTATACATAAAGTATGTCATCACTTATATCGCAAGGTTACAAAATCTTATTGGACAAAAAAGTCAATCTCAGAGTATTAACTATTTCAAGGAAAAAATGGAGCATGTAGACTTACTTACATTTATCTCAGATGTTATCTTTAGTTGACTTGCAATGGCCTTCAAGTTTTGGTTGCAAGTTGTGTCAAACATATGGCTGTTAAACATTTATAGTTGGTTGAAATTACAAGTTTGAGCTTAAGTCCTAGTTATCTTCGTAGTGGTCTAAATACATATTTGTCCATCTTATGGCATTCAAGTATGAAAATTATTTGGCCCTTGAAATTTTGCAACAATCTCTACAAAGTTGTGTGCATGTTATTTTAGTCTACTTTTCATTCATGATGTGCTTCTGACTTAGATCAGAGCTCTTTCCAAATGATGAGTGAGCTCTTCTTTGGATATAAAGCTGTGTAAATTGCTTTGCTTGTTATGGGTCTAGAGTTATTTGATACCGTCTTATTCTTATCAGTTAGAAAATTATTAACTCACTCAATTATTTGACTGCAGGTTCATACAGATGAGACAAAAAGCAGCCTTCAGTTTGCAAGTAGAGCTTTACGTGTTAAAAACTGCGCACATGTCAATGAGGTTGTCTTTAGATCAGCTGCATGCCATCCACTTATGCTATGACTTAGCCGTATGCATATGTATCCCACCAATGCTATTTGTCTAATTTTGCCATGTGAATTACCCTTACCTGCCTTTGGCAATGAGATGGTTTGTTTTATTGTTATGCAAGTTAATTAGAATATGGATCATCCTGTTGTCAGCATATTTCTACAAATTGTGCTCATCTTTGTTGACAGATTTTAACTGATGCTGCACTTTTAAAACGTCAAAGAAAAGAAATTGAAGAGCTACAGGCAAAATTACTGGTTTGTTGAACAAAGGTTCCAATTTTAATTCTTTGTTAAAATCAGAAATCTGAAACTATCTTTTATCTTTATTTTTCTATTTTTGCACTAGGACTCTCACTCAGAGCACTGGGAGGAAGAAATTCTGAATCTACGGAATACGCTCCTGCAGGTCTAATAGTCTGACTGTAAAAACTTCCATGTCTGAATGCATTTTTGTTGCCTGCGAGAGCTTATTTTCAAGTTTTAAAACATCTTGTGTCTAGAGTGAACTAGAAAAAGAAAGAATAGTTCTAGAGTTGGAAGAGGAAAAGAAGGCTAAAGCTCAGCGTGAAAGGAGGTTGATGGAACAAGCAAAGAAAATTGCAAACCTTAGTTCAATGGTGTTCTTCTCTGAAAGAGATGAAAAGAGTTCTCATGCCAATAAGGTAACCTGGTTTGTAATTTCTAGTTTTTACTCAATTAGATGCCAACTAATGAATTATTGCTTAAATCACTCTTGATGAACATGGTTGTCTACGGCCACATGCAACAAACGTTTATTTACTTAACATACAGTTGACAAGCATTTGCGATCCACAATAAAAGTGGCATACATGATAGTATTTGGGGTTTTTAGCATCTTTCATTTCTGAAGCTTATCTAATAGAAATGTCAAATAACTTATATAAGAGTTGGTGAGGCACTTTCTCTTTAGGTGAGGAATCTCAAGGAGTGTTGGGTAGTGAAAAAAAACCTATCCTCTCAAAATAAATAAATACACAAATAAATAAATAAATAATTAAATAGAAGGAAATTATTATAATAATACTAAGAATAAGGGTTATGTTCGGGCATGATCATTTGGTACATTTTTTGTTTTAAAAGACTCTTGAACTTCTTTTACAAATAAAAGAATTCTCCCTCATTTATTATTGTTCTGAAAAAGTTAAATGTAAATGCATTTATATGAGCTATAAATGGGTCATGAATTTCACAAATTGATTAACCTCTGTGGAATTTATTTTATTTTCTACTGTCTTTTAGTTAGCAAAACTCAATTTTTTTGGGTGTATCCTTTAATTTAACTCAAATGATTAAATTGATGGAATATCTACATTAAACCAAATATTCTGCCATGTACTGAATTAGAATTTCATTTCATTTGTAAGAGCAAATCTGCTAACTTCCCCACAATATTTATTATTGATACTATTACCTACATAGTGGTTAGAACTTTCTTTGTTTTCCTTGAACATTACCTTGCGCATGTTTCACATGTTGGAGAGAAAGCAACATTTGTTATTTATCGAGTCAAAGGTCCAATGCTAATGTCATTCATGTAACTGTTGAAGATGATTACTTATAGAGAAAAGGATGTACCATATACGGTACCATATATGGTATACAAGTATACAAAGACGTATGTATATACATATAAGATATATATATCTAACAACTGTAAGGATGACTAGTCATTGCTGACAATTTCTAAATCCCTTCTAGAATGAAAATATTGTATTGTGTTTTCTTTTCTAGATTCATGAAGAAACTTGCTTTCCCTCATTATAAGCTGCAAGTTGTTTGCGCAAGAAAATAGGCTTACCGGTTACCTTTTGCATAGGTGTGTTGTCAGAATAGTTTCATTATCACTGACTAGTTTAAGATGATAAAGTAATATAGTGGTTCGTATTAGAGCTATGAAGTATTCTTTCTTCCAGGAAAACGCTTGAGAGAGGATTCGTTAGGCTATGAACCCTATTCATAAGGTCACGCTAATGTTCATTATGCATTTTATGGTGCTTTTGTTACTTCCAAATAGTCAGTTCTTGTAGATAATTGTTATAATGTGCTTTTCTTACTTATGTTTGAATTTTAACATGTTTTACAGAATAAGAGGCGGGTCACATGGTGTCCAGGTCCATTATCAGGGAAAGTAGTTAATGAGGTTTATGTTTCATCTGCTTCATTTCTCTTTTAAGTAATAATATATTTGTTTTATGTGTTTTGGTTGAAGTTGCAAATATTTTATTCTTATAGTAGTTTTGTTACCTATGATATTACTTTTATGTATTTTGGTAGTCATGATGCTTAAGGTTACCCTTGCAAGATTTGTGGAAATGTATTTTTTAGTAAAGCATTTGAAATTAAGCCCAAAGTGGAAATTCCAGTTATCCATTTATGTGCATTGAGCATTTGGTCTTAATAATTGGCATGAAAATTTAACATGCTTATTTCTGAGTAGATCTTAAGGCTCTATTTGTTCGGTAGTCACAATGATGGGTCATGTTGCTATCAATGTACAAAATTTCCTGTCTATTAAGGGATAATTTAAAAAGTTTTTGCCCTTAGCAGATTCTCCTTTCTTGTCATTATTAACATACTATGACTAAGAGAAAGGACAATGAACTTTATGTATTCAAGTGGAGAATTTTATGGTTGACAAAAGGTATATGAACTTCATTCTCCTTTCTGCTCAGCTCGAGGTTGCCCACTATTTTGTGAACAGCCTTTCCAATGTTTTAATCACAAAAAGCAATTAAACCAATTAAAATCCTTCACTAAATGATGAAACTTCCAAATTAGCTATCCTCAATTAGTTAAAATAATGAGCAGACTATTACAATAACCTCTCAATTTAGGCTTTTGAACTCACAAACCAAACATGGTTGCTGATTGCTAAATAAAGGGAATGGGTGTTTACAAATGCAATTTCTCACCCGTGGTTCTACTTAATCATTCCTGAAGAATCAATGCGAGATTTTTTTTATGAAGATGCTACATGTTCTCCCTTGGCCAGCATATTGCTGGCTTCCTAGAAATATGTATGGACGATTCTACAAGTAAAAGACACATCTTAACTGCACGAAATACTATTTTGCATTCTTATTAACAAATAGCCAATGTGACTTAGGCATGTTGAAGTGGTAGCTGTATTTCATTTGCTATCTTAGTTTAAATGATAATGCTTTTTTCCCTTAATCTATGAATTTCAATGAACTCATTGCTTATGTAACTTATAAGTTATTCATTGGCATCAATTTGGATTCCGCCTATTATAAATTTAACCTATCACAAATTCAGGACCTACCTTTAAATCAGTTGGCTATCGTCAAAATGTGTGTTAGAGATGGGCAAGGCAGAGACCTGCCACCTCCTTTTGAAGAGCTGATGCAACAGGACAAAGTTTCAGTTAAAGATCGATGTAGTGACTCCTGCTTACCTGATGAAGAGAATACTGTTAAGTTGGACTTTTCTCTTCCTGATGTACGTGGCTTATTGCATGTTACAAGCAGGAGAAAAGTTCATAGTAAGAGGATTTGCTTGCCTTTGGTGCGTACAGCTTTTCTCCTCTCTACACTCATTTTGGCTGGGAAGAGTGGTGATAAAATGTCATCTACTTGTCAGGATATTGATGAATTAGCAGAGCAGCATGTGGGAATTGAAGGTCAAAGTTTGGAAGCTGAAATCCAGGTTTCCATTCCCATTTAATTCTTTATTGGTGAATTTAATCTCCATTTTCCGACTAGCATGTTACTTTTGTCTAGGGTCATGCAAATGATATTGAAGTTCATAGATTAGAAAGCAAGTTAATGGAACTGGAGTCTACTCCCAGCATGGCAAGCTCTCGTCCTATCTATCAACAAATTGAAGGTGGGCATGCAAGCTTAAGTGCAAGAGAATCAGAAGCTATCCTTGTAATTAAACAACTCCAAGATCAGGTCCTTTACAAGTGAACCATGTTATTTCTTTGTCGAGTGTGTTGATTATCTATTGTATATTTTCCTTTGCATCACAATATGTGTATTATTTATTTTCTCCAGATCGAACAATTAGAGTTGGAGAAGACTTGCATACAGAGGAATTTGGATAATGTTGTTGAGCTGACAACCAAACAAAATGATTCGTTTATGAAAAAATATGAACAGGTGCTGTCCAATTCTTTATATGAAAATATTTTTATCTTAAGGGCTTGCCAATATCATGTGATCTTAAACTTGCCCTACCAACTCTGATTTAAAATTCAAGACTGCTCAGTTCCAGCAACATGTTTTCAATGAGTCCCTGTTGTTTCTTCCATAAGTGGTGGGATTGCAATCATGAGCACCCACATAGACATAAGTATGTGTGTACTTTTGCAAAATAGTGCTTGTAGCTTAAAGCATAGCAACTTTTACATAGATTTCGGTCTCATCTAGTTAGGTTACGTTTTTGTTATTATGATCACGTAGCTTTTTGTTGCACATATTTGTGTGGATGCAATGCTATAAAATTTGCAAACAGGCCACATTTTTCTTTCTTTTCTATTAAAGTACCAACACTTTTTGAACTCATGGCCTCTCACTTAGAGATAAAGTATCTCGCTAACTCTTGCATTAGTTGTTGACATCGAGCATGATTCACAACCTTTATTTCTAATGACTTTCGATTTTCTAAGATTTTGCTTTTGCTTTTTCCTTAAATTTCTTGAAAGATTGGTGTACTATCGGATATCTCCATTGGATTCTGTGGTATTAGTTTACTGTATGATTATTTTATGCTTACTAAGCTTTGGCATTTCTGTTTCTTTCTTGTTGTAGCTTCATCAAGAGGTTCTAAGTGCGCATGATGAGGTTAGGCTTGCTCATGAAAAATCTTACTCTCATCCTTGCAGAACTTTTGATGAGGTTCCAAATTATAAGCATGATTATCATGTTTGCAGTTTTCCATTGGTTCTTGACCATCTTTGCTGAATTTGTGAAAGAATAGTTTGAGATATGTGTACTGAACATCATTGTTTTTAGTTGTCTTTCCAAATGAAAATATACTCTTATCATTTTCAGGTTCTTGAGTTAGACTTCACTTCTAAGCTCTCTATTCAAATTCAAGGAGTAGCATTGGAGATTGATAGTTCACGAGAAGTAGTGGGCATTCTTTCTTGTGTCATGGAAGACTGCGTCCAGAATTTCTCTATCCTTTCAGAAAGTTTACTGGTAATATGTGCATCTAAATGCAATTCTGTATCTCCTTTTTTATTTGAAATATCAACATGTTGGTCGAGTTGTTTTCCTTGTTTAATAATATGCACAATCTTTTTGTTTACCCCTTTTTGCTTTTTTGTGTGTGTGAGTGTGTGTGCACATGTGTGTTTGTGGAAAAACTGGCATCTAATCGTCATTTCATTATTAGTTTAGCATAGTAGGTCAGTCAGTACATACCTAGAGATAGGTCCGCCTAGTGTTATTAGATTGTATATGCTTAGAGTTCTTTTGATCCTTTGTGGCTTAGCTTTAGTTAATTGTAGCAGGATTACTCTAGGTGGCCCTCTTTCACCGCAAGTTGTGGTTAAGTCAGTTCCATGTAATAACTGCCTTTTGGGACATAATTGATACCTTCTATTAAATTTTTATAGGTTGTTTGTGGTTCTTTCATTTTGTTAATTTACTAAAGTCTAATTTACTAAAGTCAATCATGATATTTATGCATGATTCTTTATGTGCGGACAGACACATGATAGAATCAACACTGTTAAATTGTGGCTCTGTTTGTTTCACTGTATTTTAGCCTCAATCTTGAAAATGCATATGTTTAAAATTTTTTCATTTTCTTAGGAACTCAAGTCAATTGTGCATCATGAAATGGAGCAATTCAAGTCAATCATCAACGGTCACAGTCAAATATACAGTTTTATGAAACAGAAAATCAACGAAGTGGATTTTGAAAAGGTATGCTTGGATCCATATAGTTCAAAATGTGTTATTCACTCATTTGCCAATGTCATCATACTGCAGAACCTTGTATACAGTCAATTGAGTAGTCATCACCAGCAAATTGATAAGTTAACATCCGATCTAGCTAATTGTGAGCAGATCCTCATGGTTAGGCAATCCTAATGCTGATTATTACATTCTCTTTAGTTGTCTGTAGTATTTTATATTTCTAGAATTGTGGCAGGAGAAAGATTTACAACATGAACTTGAGAAGGATGACCTCCTTTCTCAAATTCTCAGCCTGCAGAAAGAAGTTTCACAGTTGTCAAATTCTTCTTTGGCAAGAGAAAAAGAGACTCTTAGAAAGGATCTTGATAAAACAAAATTAAAATTGAAGGATGCAGAATCCAAGCTAAAGAATACCATTCAGGAGAAAATTAAGCTTGAGGTTGTCTTTACCATGCGTTTGATTTTTGTGATCAGCTTCCTTTTTTCTGGTAAATTGTTAACCCATGTACGGCTGAAACCTTCTTTCAGGGTGAGCGAGCACAAGCTGAACGGGAGATAAAGCATTTGCATGGTCAAAGGGCTCTTCTTGAGCGTGATATATTGAAGCGTGACTCACTAATTGATAAGCGCCGTGAATCAAAAGCTTCTGATCTTGTCAAGGCAAAGGGTCTTACCAGTGCAATAGAGCAAACTCTCCAGGTTTTGTCAATTTTGATATGCTTTATACAGCAATTTTGTCTTTTTTTTTATGGTAAATGTAAATACCTACATAACATCAGTCAGATATGGTTCTGATCCCAGTAGCTTTTGCTTCTTGAAATTGGCATATACTTGTTAATCTGTCAATCAAATTCTTCAAATCCTCTTCCATAAAATCTCCCATGGCATGATCTCAGATGTTTGAATTTTTTGAGAAAAACAAATGCTGACTGTAGTTCTCTCCATAGAAAATATAGGTTGAGAAACTAGCACGTACCTCCATTTTGTACTGCCATATAAGTTATAGTAATTAGTTTACGTGCCACCATTTATGTGTTACTCTAGTCAAGTTTTAAATGATGAACTAAACTTACTAATGTTAGAAGCACAGGATTATTAATGGTATGTTACAATTTTGTCCCACTATTAGACCCTGTTGGATGGGTTTGACCAGTACTTACCAGGTTATTTTGGAGTGCATGCTGGATGACTAAGCTATTCAACTGTATAGAAGGTGACCTTTAGAGTCTTTCTAAGTAGCTTGCTAAATTTTTCTTATATGTGAGTTGCTTATTTCTTCTATTTCTGGTTGCCGTCTGCAGGTACATGAGCTTGCATTTGTGTATTCTGTCAAAACTCATTTCTTGATACTCCCACGTTTGTCCACTTTTGAGTCTTTCTTTACTCTGCTATATGCGCCACGATTAGTATCCTGTCATGCACCTAAGTTTTAGTCAAAGCTCCTTTCAGATAGAAAGCGAATGTTAGAGATTTTTTTTTTCCCTTTCTGAATGGTGTAATTTAATGTTGTTTGAAAAGGATGAGTATCAGAAGCTCGGAGTACACGCATTTGAAATGGAAACTAAACTTGCTTCCTTGAATGAGGCTTTGGCAGCTGCAATAGAAGAGAAGCATGAAGCATTTTCTAGGAGTGAAAGTTTGGATTCGGAATTGGAAGCTGTGTCTAGCAAGTTGGAATCAGCAAACTATGAAATAGAATCATTACAAGCGGATGTGACAAGGATGGTATCATGTTATTCCTGCCATTACTATATTATTTCCTTGTAATATGAAGATCCTGTTCTCTTATGATATTCTTTTTGTTATTTCCTTTTCTTGCATGCCTTGATTTTGCAGAGAAAGAAGTTAGATGAGTCAGAATCACTTTGTAAAGAATTAGAAGCTTCTCTTGGTTTGCTATCCAGAGAAAAAGAAGAAATGGGATTGGTTGGTAAAATCTGTGATCAACTGCAGTTGCAGATAACCTTCTGTTTGCCTCTTTTCCATGAGCAAAGCTATTCATGTGTTGTTTTGTTTGATATCCAGCAACTTACAGATGCTCTTCTGGAAGTGGAGGCAGAAAAATCAATATGGTCATTGAAGGAGAAAGCACTCTTGGAGTCCAATGAGCGGATGAAGATGTTGGATGATGAGATCTTTAAGTTATCGAAAGATCTAATAGATGTACTTCTCTCATTTTTTTGTACTTGCTTCTCTTTTTTCTGCATTTCCTTGTGAGTTCGCTTGATAATTCCCCCTGACTACACATTCCACTGCCATATGATTATACTACACATTTCACTGCCATATGATTATAAGAAGAACATGTTTCCGATTTCAACTATGCCCCCAATGAACTTTTCCATAGAGTTTTCCAAATATGTGCACCCATAAGCTTGCAGATCATGTTGGTGTTTTATTTAGCATCACTTGTCCTGTTTTCTTCAGCTGTCATTTGATTGTGGATTTGGTTTCTGATATAGGACTTTACATTGGTACCATGCATTCTGAGTTCATTGATGGCATCTCATGAAATGACAAGACCCTGTCTTCCAATTTTTGTCTATGAACTTCTTTACATGTACAAGGAGGGTATTTTAAGGCTAGTTGAGGATTGACCATTTCTTGCATAAATGTGAATATATCTACTGTGCTGAAACTCACAGTTGAGGCAACATTTTACTCCTCGATCTCATTTTCTGTTATTTATGTTCCATAGTCTCAGAAATAATGTATGTTACTAGATGTGCAAGTCATATCAACCATTACTGCTGTTCAATTTATTTGCTCTATATTGAGCATATCTGAGTCTAGGCTGTGAGGAATGCATGTGGATGACTTGATTGATATGTTGTAGGTTTTGTGGTGGTATATCTCATTTTTTTGGGAAAAGTAAGATGGCATGCTTGTTAATAATACAAGTAAAAGGTAAATAACGAGTCATCACAAAAAATCCACACCAATAGTTACAAACTGGTCGTATGACAAATTTACTGCAAACTCTACTGATAGAAGATTTTTCATAAACAGTAAACAGTAATCCAACTCAAATGTTTTTACCTTTTTATGGGTTGAGATAGTCAAATTTAATTACTCACGTCAATAATCATGCATATATTGTAAGTTGAACTGACTTAATATATTATTCTTCTCTGTTTTTTTCCTGAGTCTGTTGTTCAAGTACCAGGTGAAATGCCAGCTGGAGTCTTGCAAGGAACAATGCACCATCCTGACAGAAAAGTTGACTTTATCTGAGGAAAATATGGCACTTGAGAAAGAGAACAAGTTAGTTTAATTCTTTTCCATTGGCAAATGCAACAACAATAATACGATATTATAGCCTCGTAAAGAATAATGTGCCATATGGTTTTGTTGTGTCTTTATTAATTTTCTTCCTATTTTCTGGAGCCTGTGTTATTTTCTCAGAGGTGAATCTTCTAGCTTTTGTTGTGCTTGACAGCATGTCATTGACTTCAGAGCTTGTGAAGTTAAAGAATGAGCTTAACCAATTGTTAGCTGACAAAGTCGAATCTGTAGATGTAAGTGCTTTTGATGCATCATTGCGTGCCTGCATCAATTTACCAAGTCTTAGTTTCTTGTTGATGATGACTGCAGTTAAAGTCAAAATTTGAGGATCTCTCATCTGAACATCATCGTGCTTGTGAAGAAATGAATAAATTGCAAGAAAAGCTGGGCATCCTTGTTGAAGAAAGAGAAAAACTTCATGTTGATGTCAAAGAGATGGTCATAGAACCAGATTTTTTAAATGACTACCAGGTCTCATTCTTCTTAATAGACAATTTAAACTTGCAATATTTTACATATCCTCGAGTTTATGAGACTTTGGCCTTACATGCTGTCCTGTATAGAATCTTAAGAATCGAAACCTTGCATTATCAAGTGAGAGAGATAATTTACTGTCCCGAAATCTAGAGCTGGAATCTGTGAAGGCTGAAGCTGAAATTCTTAAGAGAGACTATGAGAACATGGTAATATTATCAAACTTCGATGTCAGCTTGTAGTTCTTGACATTTGCTCTTAAAAATTGAATGCTTGTTATTTTCCAGTTATCTGAAGCCAGAAATGAGCTGGTGGAAGTGAAAATCAGGATACATGATGTAAGTGTCAACGACCTTATTTATGCTGTATGTTAGGCTTATGTAAAATTTTCAATTAAGATCATGGATCAGTATTACAGCCTTTTAATCCTGTTGTTTCATCTTGCATCAAATGAAAATAAAAGAAGCTAATTTGTATAAAAGAGCTCAATTGAAGCTTCTAAGCAATCTTTTATTCATCAAGTCTCATTGGATAGCATAAAATTTTCTGCAAGAATTTCAAGTTGTCTAGCAATATTTATGTCACTTACTTTATATATATACAGGAAGAGTTGAACAACAACAAAGACATGACAAGGCTCAGAATGCGGCTTCGCTCTATGCAATCAAAATTGGACATGTTCCGTGGCAGATACAGAGACCTCGTAGATGAGAACGGACTCATGAACAGGAAATTCGAGGAAGCTTCTTCCAAACTCAAGGAGCAATTAGGCTGCTATGGAGTTGAGATACTTCGTCTGAAGAAACAGTTAGCAACAAAAGAATAAACCGGTATTATCCCTCCTACTCCTTAACTTGACTCTCATCTTTCAAGAATTATCAGTTCATTCCCTGTTTTGCTTTCTGTAAGGTTATTTGGTTACCGTTTTCCTCCGACTTAGAAAGCATGCACATTAGGGAACATCAAGTAAAACCATGGTTTGTGATGGAGTGATGATGTTAACAAGGCGGGAATCCGGAAGGTTTCTTGTTTAGATTTATGGTTTTAGTTCTATGTGTATTTCTCTGTATTTCCGTGTTTTTCTGTTCATTCATGTTTCATGTTGTTTGATGAAAAAGCATGGAGAGTTATGTGTTATATATGGGGGGGGATACATGGTTTCATGGTTGGGGGAGTGAAATGTAGTTCTTGTATCTTCTGAAAATTGTCCAAAGTGGGCTCTATAATTGGATTAGAAATCTCAATCTAAGCTTAGTTTGTGATTGAGCTTGGAAATGGTAGACAAAAAAGAAATGGATTTTTGGACACCAGGCCATGGATTTTGGAAGGAATTGAATTCAAGTAACATTACTTCTTTTTCTTTCTTTCTTTCTTTTTTTTTTTTTTTTTTTGAAAACAAAATTTGTGATTGGCAGATGTAAAATTGTGTTTGATGGATTATGTTAGTTAAGGCTGAGGAAGTTAAAGAATGTTTTGGTTAAAAGTAAATAAAATCAATATTTTCTTTGATCTTGTAAAAACTTTTTTTTTTTTTTTTTTGGGGAAGTTCAAACAAATGGTTATTTTTATTTTCATCATATTTCTGTAGGAAACCATTCTAAACACCCACATTTTGCTTACAAGCTCTGATAATATAAATATTGGTAACATAACATAAATATTCGTAGATGAAGGAAAACATTTAATTAAATATACTCTTAAACTATTGGAACTTGTGTTTAATTGACCGCATTGTGGGTGTAAGTTTAGCATTTCAACTATTTATATATGAATAACCCTTAAAAGACCTAAAAAGAGATTATTTGTGGCTATATATAATCTAAAGATAGATATCATGATGCATATTCAATTGAAACATTCGAAATATATATATGTTATATGCCAATTTATGCATGCGCTGGACATAATTTATCTGATTTATCAAAACAAAAAATATATATATATATATATTGTCGTAATCTTTCCACATTTTTTTGCTTTCACTCCTAAGCAATAATATAGTCTCTCAGAAGCAACGTAAAGTTTTAATATTAAAATCCCTTGAAATGATGACAAAAGAATGCAAATAAAGAAACCAAGAGAATAATATATTTAAAATATTTAATTAGCTGAATGATTATTACAGGCAGACTTCCAACCATATTAGTTGAGATTTAGATGGAGTATGGATACTCTATGGAGGAAGTATTTTAAATATCCTATCTTTCATGTTGTAAAGCTTGAGATTTTCATATCCATTGGAGGTAGTTCACTTTTTTAAGTTTTAGAGAAAAGATTCAAATTATAATATTTTCATGCTCTAATTTATTATTACTCTCTAAATGTATTTTACATTTAAATTTTCATTATTAATTATAAATCAATGTTTTTCTGAAGAAATTGAAAAAGTTGGAGAAAAACTCGAGGATATATATATATAAACTATGTAATATTTTTACGGTAGTTTTTTGGTGGTGTATGATTTGAACCAACATGACTCTTATATGTTTTATTCTTTTTCTCAAAATGGTGTTTGATATTTTTTCAAAAATTATTAGAAAGTGAAAAATATATTAGAGATAAAGGATAATTAAAAAAAATATATTTAATATCCCATAGATTTTTTAAATGGATAAATAAAAAAAAGCTTCTAGAAAAGAAAAAAATAAATTAAATTGGAGGGAGTATGATAATAGAATTAAGGGGGTTTTTTTAATATAGCCCTTTTTTTTAAAAAAAAAAAAATATATTTATCAACATGGTTTAAAAAAGATCACATCAAAACCATGTCTTCACCTATGTGATGAGTGGAATTAATGGGCACCCTTCTCTTTTAAGAAAATCATAAAAATGAAATATTTTTTGTTTTAAAGCTTTTTAAAGTTATTATCAACTTTTAAAGATTTATATATTTTTTTTGAACCGTATTTATTTTGGAAAAATATGCTATTCTTATTGGTTTATTAAGCCATTTATAAAAATCATTATTTAAAATGGTATTTATTTTGAACAAAAATTACATAATTATCATCATCATCATTATTGTTATTATTTTGGTTGAATAACTTGTTTTTAGTTAAAAAGCAATAATAATAATAATAATAATAATTTTTTCAAAAGAAATGCCTTCTTACAAAACAAGTTTTTAAAAATGATATCATTTTAAAAAGGGCATTTTTTCAGTTTAAGCAGCATTTTGTTCCTCACTTCCAAGCTAATATTGTACAACTCCTTCTATTATGCGCTACAATTGTTTTTTTGTTTTTACAAAAACGACAAACATATGTTACTATCGCTATCACACCTGTTAAGTAGTGTGTGCACATGAGTTATCACCTTAAACTTCCGCCCTCACCTCATAAATGCACCATGAGTTATTTTCTCCAACAAAGATTCAAACTTTCAGCCCCCCACACACCACAAAAGAACCCATATTAATGTTTCTAACCACTTGAACCAAGTAGCTTTGGTCCAATAAAAATATAAGAGTTTAATCTTGTTCTCTACCTAGTGTGTGAGTCCTTTTGACTCATATTTGTCTCAAACTTCTAAAAAAAAAAACCTTTTTCGCTTGGATAAAAAAAGTTTGCATTTCCTCTTGTTTACATTTCACTTCCAGCTTTGCCGATTTTGCTTTCAATTTTGGTTTTGATAAGAAAACGAATTCTAAAAGTTGTGGTTGACTAGTCTAGTGAATGAAAAGAACTATTTTTTTTTTTTCTTTTCATTAGATATCATTGAAGAAAGCCAGAATATTGAGAAGAACATTATCCAGATGAAGAAGAACAAATGTAAGAGAGTATCATCTTCATTTCAATGGCAGCATCATTAAGTTTTGTTCTGTTAACCAGCTTCTATCAGAAAAAATGCTTTTTGCTGCTTGTTGGATCAGAGGAAGTCCTACACTTGCGTATGCTTCGATTTATGCTCGTAAACTAGGAGTCAACAAGGTATTAGTCTCAAATGAGTGTATTATCATCAATGCATGGCACTAAGGTCTTGTGTCAATACATACTAGCATGACAAGCTTCGACGATTTGTATTCTAATCAATTTTCCGATCTTTCTTGGCTTCCAAACAGTGTTCTGGACTAATATTTCACAATTTACTTGAGACAATTCTCTAGCATAATTTCAAGATGAACTTATGCACAGCATGACAAATTAGAAGTTTTCGGCATGTCGGGATTAGATATATGTCTACCAACAAACATATTTACTATCGAAGCAACAAGATTTTTGGTACCAAAGACTGTTCTATTGAGTTCATATAATGAAAATTGTTTACCTGATTAATGCCGAATTAGACCATTTCCATGACAGATATCTTCATTAACTTCTCAAGGTGTGAAAACCATTGCACCTTGTGTCCTTCTAGCTTGAAATTTTCTTTTGTACATATAAACTCACATTGTCATTGCCGATGCTCAAGATCTCTCACGCAGGCTTCTCATTTTCTTCCAGGCGATGATAACAAGCACGACGATCTTGCTTGCAGATTATTGGTCTCTCAACACTGACCGGCGCTTGTGTGGTCGCCTTAGGCCCAAGTATTGCAGGTCAACATAACTAATACTTCTTTTCCTTCATAAGCAATCGTTTCGCCTCTATAAAGTTATTTACAATTACATGAAACTGTTTCCATCAGTGTGCATGATTTCTGCAGGAATTTTCACACCTGGTGACAGCCTAGCAGAGGAAATCCTCGCAGCTGCAGAGGTCACCGGAGAGAAGCTCTGGAGAATGCCACTGGAGGAGACCTATCGGAATCCATGAAATCAAGTGTCATTGAAATTATTAACTCCGGAGGCCACACTGGTGGTTCTGTTACCGCCGCACTGTTTCTAAAACATGGTTAAGATAATTCACCCATCTCTGAGTGTTAAGCTCTTCATTCCGAATCCAAATACTACACTGTAAGAAAATTTATCGCTTGTTAATATACCTGAGTTCTGAAAAACATGAAGGCGATGTATTAGCCATTGCGGGAATAAGTTAACAGCAAAGGAAAATTTGACAAATGAAAGAGAACAAGAATCAGTCTCCTAAAAGATCAATTCAGCTGTATTGATCCTTTCATTGGGTCAAGAGAGCTTCGCACGAGTTGCTGGATCTTCTTGGGACTCCACCTTCATCATTAACAAATAACCGAGAATCCAGAGAAACACATATGTCGATGGAGCCCAACATAAGCATGCCAACAAGCTGAGAATGCTTCCAATGTATTGTGGGTCCTTTATATAACCAAACGGAAACTCTGTTACCCATGGAATTTTGTTTCCAAAACGCACGCCATAGTAAGTTCCTGACTCACCTAGCAGTTGATATACCCTGGCATATCAACAAATTTCAGCAATTAATTTTAGATGCAGATAGATCACATATTACCTGGGCACAATTCAAATGTCTATATATATATTCATATTCAATTAATTTCAGCGTATCAAAAGTTCAATGTTGCCAGGGATTATCTTTGGAAACACTCATCACAAGGCATTGTTCGGCAAACCATAAAGCTCCTTTTGTTCCTTTAAGATTCTAAAGAAGTCACTGTGCTATCATAGGACAGCCATTTCAAAAACTGACTAACAATTCAAATATGTATATATTTTCATATTCAATTAATTTCGGCATATCAAAAGTTCAACGTTGTCGGGGAGCATCTTTGGGAACACTCATCACAAGGCATTGTTCGGCAAACCATAAAGTACCTTTTGTTTCTTAAAGATTCTAAAGAAGTTGCTGTGCTATCATAGGACAACCATTTCAAAAAGTGTAACATTTCTTATCAAAACGATGTTCGTTGCAAGATCATCATAAAACCAAATGAAGGAAAAAGAAATATGACGCCACCCTACATTTTTTTTAAAACACATTTAATCCTTTCTAAATGTCTTCACTCATATCGACAAGCACCACATAGATTAGTGAAGCAAGGCCATTGGTCACTGCAAACTGACTGAAAACAAAGAAGACATTAGAAACAAGAAAAATATCAAAAAGCAAAGTATATCTTCAACATGACAGGAATTTGACGTGTAACCCTATCACTTGCATGTTAAATATTGCAACTTGATCATGAGCATTTTGTCGGATGTAAACTAAACCAAACCAAATAAATGAAAAGAAGAAAAGGACTAAAAATTCATTGATGGATCTAAAAACTTAAAAAAATAGATTTCATAATTACCAAATGGAGGTTACCATGCTCCCATAAAGAGAGCATAAGGTTTGACTGAATTTTCCATTCAAGCTATTTTTCAAATAGTAAATAAAGAAAAAAGTACTTATTAGAGAATACAGGAAACAACACATGCAAGTCCAAGATATGAGAACATCACAACATGCTAAGGGGCTCTAACTGAACTCCACATAAGAAGTGATCTAGTATATACATGGTTTTGTTAACAAAAAGACTTCAAGATGTAACATTAGTTGAGCTGTTATGACTTGTGTAATTGAAGTATATGTAATTTTTGAAGCAAAAAATGCCTTCTTTTAATCGATAACCAATACTTTTCCCTTAAATCGATACTTGTCTATTTAAGGTTAAACAAAGAGTTAAATCTCAAGAATTCACCTTTAAATGACCGGCATTCTCCATTTACACCCAACCATACAATCAAACAAAAAACAATCCAATGAAACAAGAAAGAAGAAAAAATAAAGTCTGGAAACTTAAAAATCAGAGAACTAGACTATATTGTGTTGGTTGTGTTTCTAGATGAAAGTAGTAAAAAAGTAATATTCTCATTTTGGATCACAAGCTTTGATCATGCAAATTGTGCGATTTTCACTTCATACTCCACTCAAAATCACAGGTAAACAATCAGTAAAAGAGCTAAGAATGACACAAGCATGGCTCTAATGAAACAAATATCATCTCAATCAACAAACCAAATTAAGGGGGTGTTTGGATGGGCTTTTTTTAAACCCAGAAGTGTTTTTTTATAAGTTAAGCACTTCTGGGTTTTAAAACAGTTGTTGGGTTTTGGGCAAGAAGCAAAATTCACTTTTTTCCCACAGTGCTAATTTAAAAAAACACTCACAACTTATTTTGAAAGCACTTTTTAAAAAAAAGGCTTCCACAAAACTTAAAAAAAACACTTTTTTTAGAAGCCCATCCAAACAAGCCCTAAGAAAAATCTATAAAAGTCCCAAAACTAGCTTTTTTCCCCCTCCCTCACCAATCCAAAAGTAATCAATAAAAAGACCCCAAACATACTAAAAATCACAACTTCATCTAAAAACACCAAAACTTACTAAAATTCACAACTCTCATCTAAAAACCATACTTGAAGTTTATACACTGGCCAATGATGAAGAGACGAAGCCAATCAAATGATCTAAAACCAACAAGAGAACATAAAATCAAAACTTTAATCTAGAAGCATCAAAATCAACACAAAGCCAATCAAATAAAACCACTAGCCCCAAATGAAGAAAAGCCGATAACAACTTTCATCGAAAAAAAAAAGCAACACCAATCAAATCAAATAAAACCATAAAAACAATAGGAAACAAAAAAAAAAAAAAGAGACCAGAGAGATCATTCCAGAAATACTCAACATAATGGTCTACAACCAACTAAAAATCACAACTTTCATCTGAAAACAACAAAATCAACACCAATCCAATCAAACAAGACACTGAAAAAGAGGGCAGAAAATCATACTTGAAGTTAAGATACTGGCCAACGATCAAGAGGAGCCAGCAATACCAAGGAGGCCATGAGAAGCTGGAAACGGAGAAGAGTGAGATAAACTGGATAACTTTAAGGGCATGGGAGACCTTCGCCATTCGATGCGAGGGATCGACTCCATCGCCGCAGAGGTCCACCCACCGCTGAGGCCGGCGCCAAAGAACACAGTAGAAGGGGAAGGGCAGCACCACCCCTATGCTCACCGCGAGCGACCACATCCCTCCCTTTCCAAACCTCCGTTTCTATTCCTGAGATCGAAAACGAAAGGCGAGCTCCATGGCGACGATGCGCGATATCGTCATCTCCCCGGCCAACTTTCCGGATTCGGGTGCACTACTCCCAAGGCAAGCGATGGAAACCCGATAACCCGAATTTTTATATAATAATAATGTAATTATCTGTGGATCCTATGACTTTTTAATTTTATGCTATTGCTTTCAAGATGATGAATTGACAATTTTCTTGAGATTTATGGATAATTAATTACATCTTTGAAAAAAGAATTCTATTAAAAAAAATAAAAAATGAAGATAGGATTGTTATTATATTTAGGGGCGTTTGGATAACGGAATAAAAATGGAGGAATAGAAATAGAGGGAATGGAAGTAGGGTGAATGAGAATGAGGGAATGAAAAAACAATGTTTGGTTAGAAGAAATGTGTATTGGGAATGGAGAAAAGTATGAGAGTGAAACTGTGTAAATTATTTATATGTCATTTAGTTAATTAATGGTTATAATTATTGTATAAAATAATGAATTAATAATAAAATATATATATATATATATATATATATATCGTATAAGCATAATTAAAAATATGAATAATTATTAATTCATTATAATTTAAATAATTGAATTAGAAATAATTTTAAATAATAATAATAATTATTTTAAATTATTATAACTATTAAGTTAAATTATAAAATTAACTTTAATAATTTGAGTTTCAAATAATTTTAAATAATAATTATTTATAAATTTAAATTATTATAACTATTAAGTTAAAATAAACAATTAATTTTAATAATTATTGTATATATAATGAATTAATAAGTAACCATAGATAATTATTGTATAAGTATAATAAAAAATAAGGATAACTATTACTTCGTTATAATTTATATAATTGAATTAGAAATAATTTTAAATAATAATAATAATTATTTTAAATTATTATAACTATTAAGTTAAATTATAAAATTAACTTTAATAATTTGAGTTTCAAATAATTTTAAATAATAATTATTTATAAATTTAAATTATTATAACTATTAAGTTAAACTAAACAATTAATTTTAATAATTATTGTATATATAATGAATTAATAAGTAACCATAGATAATTATTGTATAAGTATAATAAAAAATAAGGATAACTATTACTTCGTTATAATTTATATAATTGAATTAGAAATAATTTTAAATAATAATAATAATTATTTTAAATTATTATAACTATTAAGTTAAATTATAAAATTAACTTTAATAATTTGAGTTTCAAATAATTTTAAATAATAATTATTTATAAATTTAAATTATTATAACTATTAAGTTAAACTAAACAATTAATTTTAATAATTATTGTATATATAATGAATTAATAAGTAACCATAGATAATTATTGTATAAGATTATAAGTCCCTGTACGTTTGCAAACATCCCGATCAGTCCCTCTGACATTTGAATATACCTGTTCATCCTTCCTTTTTAAATTACCTTCCTTTTCAGTCCCTCCGTCCAACTCCGTCAATAGCTTTTTTACATAATACCAACTTTGGCCCTTGGTTTTGGTGGGAAAGGTCCCGCCCTGTCTTGTCATCATTTTTGAAAGTGTTCAGCCAAAAGGGAAAAGCAGGCTTTTCAGCCAGCTTTTCTCTTATAATGCGTGCTTCTGCTAAGGAGGGTTCTATACTTCGTCTTCTTCCCCGTCGTCCGCGTAGTTTCTCTCTCCCCCACCGGTGTTCGAGCGGGTGTACTTGTTCATATTGAAGGCCGTGGTGAGAGGATGTTTTTTTCTTTTTCATTTTTGTTAGCGCCGAAGGTATGAATATTTGTGTGTCCGTAATGCATGGCGGTTTGAGGGTTTCGTGCATCGCGACTCAATGGACACCTATTGCGCAATAGCCGGATACAAGGGCGAGGGTCGAGTGTTTGCCGTTCACTTTGTTAAGTTCATGGGAGTCGGTCTTTGCAGGAGATATGTGAAAGATGGAGCCTCGAAATCGAGAGTGTTTGTGTGAAGTTTGTCACCCCGAATGCACATCGCACGGTCCGCCCCATAGAATGCGAGATTGATTTTCAGCGAATGTGTCGCGTTCACCATATGTTCAATTGCCATGCAGTCGATCTTATAGTCACATCAACCGACGATGACGATGCCGTCGAAGATACCCCGGGCTCCTCCTTACTTTCGTAAACACTGCACCTTTTTTTGTGCATTCAAATGAAGCGATTACGTGCATTCAAAGCGGAGTGTTTGGAGTTTCCATTTAGCCTGTGTAGTTATCGTTTATATTTGTGCGTTTGTGTTTACCTTTTGGCGATTCTGTTTACTTTTAGGAGTTCCTGTTTATTGTTTGGAGTTTTTGTTTACTATTATCCGTTTACGTTTACTTTTAGAAGTTTCTGTTTACTTCCGGGAGTTCCGGTTTATTTTTTGAAGTTCTTGTTTACCACTGTAAGTTTCCGTTTACGTTTGGGCGTTCTCGTTTACTATTACGTTTGCATTTGGGATTCTCCATTAACCCGTCGCCGTTTACGTTATCCGTGTGTGCACCAGGAGCAGGGATTCAATTTCGGAAAGCCTACCGGTTAGCCGACACATAATGTCGTCCCAACCAAATGCGTCGGGTGCCCTATCTATGGCTGAAGACCAACCTGCCGGTGCACGTCTCGAAGTCGGGCAACGCTTTTGCGATGGTGATCATTTCAAAGACACGCTGCGAAGTGTCGCCATAAACCGGAACTTTAACTTTATCTTCGTCAAGAACGATAAGCAGAGGGTAACTGTCCAATGTGCATCCGCTGGTTGCCAATGGCGTGTCCACGCATCGAAGCTTGGGAACCAAGAGACGTTTATGATCAAGACAATGTGCTCAGCACATACATGCGGCGGAGGTATCGGCACCACCTCTCACCCGAAAGCTTCTAAAAAATGGGTAAGCGCGCAGGTCATGCAGAGGCTGAAGGATCGCCCTCTCTACAGGGCCGTCGATATTCAACGTGATATAATGCGCGAGCATGGCGTTCACTTGTCTTACAAGCAAGCTTGGTTGGGGAAAGAGGTCGCCCGGGGTGTTCTCCACGGTAGTGAAGTCGCCAGCTACGACCTCCTCAGATGGTATGCCGGGAAAGTTTTAGAGACGAATCCTGGGAGCGTGGTTACAGTGGACCATGAGGGCGATCGTTTTAGACGGGCCTTTTTGCATTTAACGCGTGCGTTGTGGGTTTCCAGAGTGGTTGCCAGGCCCTTGCTCTTGATCGACGGGACGCACTTGCTAGGGAAATACGGAGGCACCTTGCTTGGTGCAACGGGGAAGGATGCCAACGACGGTTTCTTTCACGTTGCATTCGCCATTGTTGACAACGAGACGGATGCGAACTGGACTTGGTTTCTTTCCATGCTTGGTGATGTGTTGTATGGGGACGATCACTACACGAAGATCATAACATTTATTTCGAGATAGGTCGAAGGGTCTCATTAACGCAGTCGAAGGGTTTTCCCCTCATCCCCGCACGCGTCTTGCCTCGGGCACTCGGAGGCAAATTTTATGAAGGCAAACGTCGGCGTCGGGAAGGCATTAAAAGAGTTATGCTTGGTCCATCATTGTTAGGATTGCATTTGCGTGCACGGAGAGGGAGTTCAATGACGCGATGGACGACCTTCTCAACGCATCCCCACATACTCATCTGTGGCTAATCCAGAAATCCGACATCACGCATTGGGCGAATTACATGTTCAAGGGCGAAAGATGGGGCGAGATGTATTCAAACGTCGCAGAATCGTTCAATGCATGGATTAAGGAGGCAAGACATCTTCCCGTGACGAATATGGTTGATTCCATCCGGTAATAATTCGTCTAGATCCCTCCGTTCGGTTTACTTGTTAGCGTTTCGTTTACTTCCACCGGCTCTCGCTTAGTTCTCCTATTTGCGGTTTACTTACGTGAGTTTCGGTTTAGTTTGTCGGCTTTCCACGTAGTTGTTGTTGTTTCCGTTTACGTTTACGGGTTTTCGTTTAGATTTCCGGTTCCCCATTTACTTATGTGAGACATGGTTTACTTTTTCTAGTTTCCGTTTACGTATCCTTGTTCCCATTTACGTGTGTGGGCTTCCGTTTACGTTTTGACGCTCCCGTTTACGTTTTTGACTTTTAGATTTTTCATTGCTTTTGTTATTATTCTTGTTTACCTTTCATCGACGACGTCCGGTTGACTGACTACCCTCTTACACCAGCTTCAAGCTCATGAACATGCTGTGTAATCGGCGTGAACAATCTCGGCGGTGGGAGACCTATCTGTGCCCTGACATACACAGCAAGATCGAAGAAGTGGTGGAACAAAGTCGTACACTACTTGTTGGGAGATCAACAGCGACGCTTCGAAGTAGTCGAACGGAATAGCTTCTCCGTCAACTTGTCCGCAAGGACGTGCTCGTGCCGACGGTGGCGGATATACGGGATCCCGTGTAAGCACGCTCGCGCGGCTATAATGCAACCGATGCAAACGTTCACGAGATATGTTGACAGTTACTTCACCGCCGACACGTACCGGACGTCTTACTCGGAAGCAATTTTCCCCGTCCCCGACAATGACAGACCAACGAGATGACTCTCGTCCGTTGGCCATCCGGCCACCACTCACGAAGAGGCAACCAGGGCGCCCAAAAAGGAAAAGAATCGAATCGCAACACACTTCGTACGTGAGTTCAAGTGCGGCGGGTGTAGCGAGGTTGGTCACAATCGGCGGTCGTGCGGCGCACCCATCGCGGATTGAGACCCCCCCTTACATAATCGACACTTTGATGTAATCGAAAAGACGAGCTGCAAAAGGAAACTCATGAATATAAACCGTGACCCTTTGATGTAAACAAAAACACCTGAAATGTAAATGGAAACCTTTTGATGTAGACACTAAAATGTAACCCGGAACTCTTCGATGTAAACGGAAACCTTTGATTGTAAACGAAACGCCATTGTGTAAAGGACAACACTTGGGATACAAACGGAAAGTGAGATTTTTACCAACCCTAATCAAATTCAATGAATCTCAAGAGATTTCAATATGAGCTATAGAGAATGTGCGGGAGGGAATATTTGTATCAATTTTCATCAACCGCAATGAAATGTAAACGGATACAATGAAATGTAAACGGATACAATGAGATGTAAACGGAGACGCCGAAATGTAAACCGAAACTCTACTATATAAACGGAAACCCCTGTATTGTAAATAGAAACGGCACTGTAAAGGAAAACAATGGGATGCAATTGAAAATATATTTACATTCGCAATATATGTACAACAAATAAACACACTTGTATAAACGAATATCAATTACATCATCTCTGTTTGCCATCTTCTTTCCCCCTTGCGATGCCGTCCATGACGATACGGGCTGCGTCTTGCGACGCGAAGTGGCACGTCGGAGTGAGGCGGACTAAGACTCTCCCCGTTGAGGAGTTGTTCGATGAACCGCATTGTGTAAAGGCGCGATCCACGCCGTCGGGTTTCTGCCGTGGGCAATCGCGGACGTGCACAAGAGGGTAACTCGCCGTCCCGGTGTCGCCTACCTCAACATCCAGACAACGGTCGAATAGTTCCCTCTGTTCGTGGCGCGTAAAAAAAGGAAACGAAGGAGACGTGTGAGTGTCGTCGTCCGACGTTTTTTAAAAAACAGGAAACAAATACGAGACAACGAAGGAGACGTAAGACCCTACCATGGCCTTCGCGTCGGCGTCGTATGTGCGGCTCTGCGCGAGAGGTGTAGTGCAGATATTGCTTCACCTCTTTGTCGAGTACAATGAGGTGGAAATGTGTGTTGAATATTATGGGGAGCGAGAATAATTTCCACCTCGTTGAAATTTGCGGTGCCCGCCTCGACCAACGTAAGCGCCACCTCGGCACTATGTTCCGTCTCGTGACATGAGAAGCGCCGGCGGTCGGGTGACAACACCTCGTCTTTTGTAGGGGGAGGGCGTTCGCTTGCATGATTCCATGATCATGACACACCAAACGTCCGAAGACATCATCGGGCACGACGACCCCCTCCACCAAGGTGTACAAGTGGTCTCCGGTCGTGAAGGAGAGGTCGTTCTTCCGGACGATGGTCCTAAACGCGGCATCGCGAGTATTAGAGGGCAACACTAAAAAGTAAACGGGAAGGAGAAAAGGTAAACGGTAACGCATGTAATGTAAACGAAAACACACAAAATGTAAACGAGACGTCCGTATTCTAAACGGTAAAACTAAAACGTAAATGAAAACTCCAAAACCTAAACGGAACCATATATAATCTAAACCGGAACCTAGAAACATAAACGGAAACATGTAAACAATACACGGAAACTATACACGGTAAAGGAAAACATCCGAAAGTAAGTGGGGAACAATATATTATGTAAACCACACGCATAGAAGGAAACGAAAACGCATTGCACTCACCGTCAATTTTACGGTTGAGGTACATTCCCATTGCCGCTCGCTCCACCTCGACTCAGGCGATGAAATGCGATCGGCCGTTTATTTTTGGGGAGAAAGGCGGTCTTGACGGATTCCGACCCTTGTTTCTCAATGATCGCCACCGTGTCAACGTCGACAATAAGCCGACACGGTTTCGGGCCGGGAGTGGCTTCCTCGGCCGTTGGGGGGGGATGTCGTGGACCTTCTTCCACAATGGTGCCCGCACCGACGTCTGCGCGCACCGTCGGGGGCCGCGGTGGGGCCGTCTCTTCCGATGGGGCGAGCTGCGGTGAAGAAACCTCTTCCGCCTCGGAGGGCTGCGGTGGAGCCGCCTCTACCGCAAGTGGGGAGATCACTGGGGGGTTCATCCGTGGCGGTGGCCGCACATTCGTCGAGGGGTGGTTGACCGCCGTTGAGCCTCCTCTTCCGCCTTGGGGGGTGGGGTTGGAGCTCGCGGCGGCGGTGGGACGGAGTCGCATTTTCTTCGTCCATGCCGTCCACATAAGAGGATGGCCTCTCGGCGTTGTCGGATGCCACCGCCGGTCTCTCAACATCTAAGGCCGGGATAACGATCTTACCTTTCATATCGGTCAAAGACGCTATGATGCTTGTCGACGTCGACCGCATCGGAGCCATCATTGCCGGGATGAGGTCACCGGTGGACTTCGTCTGCAGCCCGGCTTCGGTCCGCCTTTACGGCAGAGTCTCTTCGTCCTTGGGCCGGTGGGCACCGAGAGGTCGTCTTCGGCTTGCAACAGTTATGGCGCTCTCCGGGGACGCCAACGGGCTCTTGTTCTCCTCGCCGGGAGACACGCCTAGAAATGCGTCGAGTGGCGACCTTCTTCGCCGGGTGTGCGATTACCGGAGATGGCATCGAACCGGACTCCGCCGTGGGATCTCCCGAAGATGGTGCAACGATGCGAAGGCGTCCTTCGATCACATCCACCCGGGAAGCCGACGCCGGACGTCACGCGACAATGTCTCGATGGCCCGCCGTAGCCGGGTGGCTACATCGTCTTCAATTGCCACCGAGGGGGACACCCATTCCACGCGACGAACACGAGTGCGACGGGGGGAGATACTACGTCGATCCGGTGACCGACCACGTTTTGTTGGACGCACCACCGGTGGCTCGGGCTGGCACCAAAGCCAACGTTTGTTGTCCGGGATCGTCGACGGTCGCCTTGGAAAACTGTCAACAAGAGAGTAGAAAATTCGAAAAGATAAATGGGAACATAAAAGATAAACATGAACAATAAAATCATACACGGGAACGTCTCGATCGTAAACAACAACGCTTAAAAAGTAAACGGGAACACCAAAAAGTAAATCGAAACTCTAAAACCTAAACGGAAACGTTGAAATATAAAGGAAATCTCGCCATTATAAATGAGAACTTGGAAAACATAAATGGGAACGTCGGAGGCTAAACGGGAACATTTGAAAGTAAACGGAAACAGAGACTTCATACCTCTTTCTCATCGATGGATGAGAGTAGCTTTTCCAGCGACGCTTGTTTCCTAAAACTTCCCTCCCCGTAACACAAAATCCGGGGAGTCTTCCCAACCCGGGCCCTCTGCCCTGTTCCAGTGACCTCGTAGAACCAGAGGATGAGGGCGATGGTGCACCCGCGCATGTATCCCGTTTCAATATGCTCCCCCCTAGCTCTTGACTGCACGCGGGTGGCCGTCTTGGGGAGGTCTTCCATGATCCACCTGTGAGTGGCCTCCGCCCACGCGTACCTGCGTAGCGAGGAGAGGTTGGAAGCATAGTCGACCAGCCATGGCGGGACTGACATGGTGGTGTTCGGGAACAACACCGTCCCCATGAGGTAGACCACCAGCAGCTTCACAAAGTTGACCTCCTCCCCCTTTGTCCGGACCATTCTGAGAAGAGACGCCTTCATAGCATCTCGGGTCCTTTCGAAGCCCTTGGACATGCATTTCTCTTCGAAATCAGACGGTGTTCTGTTTTTCTTGAACCGCACCAGATCCCCGTCTGCCCGGAGTCCCATGATAATGGCAACATCTTCCGGTCGGAAGCTCACCAGGCTCACCCCTATTCTGAACATTTTCGTCTCGTGGTCGTATCGCTGCAATATGGCATCAAGCAACCCCCTCTCCTGCAGCAACGCCTCCACCTCCATGAGATGGCCGAATGGTGTCCTCCTCACCATCTCCAGCTGCCGTTGTGACATGCGCTGCCTCAGTTGGGCCAGAGTATCCACGACGGGCGCAAGGTAGCATCTGCCGTTCACTGGGTTGGACGCCATATCTGCGTTACATACAACAGCGCTCAGCCAAAAATGCCTCAAATCTAAAGAGAAACCTTAAACTGTAAACGAAAACTCCGCAATATAAACAGCAACCGTTACAAAGCACAAAACCCTCAACTACAACCGACGGGAAGGGAATAAAACCATACTAATCTTACCAGATAATAGTGTGTCGGGATTAACTGCAATCGGATGGTCGTTGCGCCGCCGGTCTGGGAGCTACAGGGTTTGTTCTGTCTGTCGCTTTGGTATGAGAGAAGGTGAAAAGAAGGTGAAAAGAAGCCAAACAGAACATCATAAACCCTGAAATGTCTCGGAACACGCACCGCCGTACTCGCGCCCATAATCGCGTTAATGTAGGGGTATAACCGTCAATCCATTGAAGCTTTAACGGCGTTATGCCATGCAGGGACCAGGATGGAAATCATCCCAAAAAGGAGGGATGTTTTGTTCATACTGAAAAGTGCAGGGTTGGTCTGTGAATATATGAAATTTAGAGGGTTTTTTTGTTCATTATCTGTAAAAAATAAGGATAACAATTACTTCGTTATAATTTATATAATTGAATTAGAAATAATTTTAATAATAATAATAATGATTAATTTAAATTAAGTTAAATTAAACAATTAACTTTAAAAATGATTACATAAGATAATGAATTAATAAGTAACTATAGATAATTATTGTATAAGGATAATTACAAATAAGAATAATTATTTAAAGATGGGCAAAAAGGTAATTTTACCCCACATGAATCACATTACCCCAAATTTGAGATGAATATTGAATGGGACTTTTGGACTTACCATTACTTGGCCCATTCCATTTCACCCAAATAAACATGTGATAACAGTTGTGTAAATAGTCCCATTACCACTCATTGGGAGTCAATGGCCCATCCAAACGAGTGTTTGAATATTTCTTTTATTATGAACTTAATAATTGTATTATTTTCTTAATAAAATTATTAAAATGATGCAATGAAACACATAAACTTCCATGTGATGACTAAGAATGGCCACATGATGAAAGAGAGGGGGGCCTTTATCATTCTGTTGGTCAAAATTTTTATTTTATTTTATATAAATTATAAAAATAAAATTGCTAATAAGCAACTTAAAATTAAAATGAAATTGAGAATTTTTTTTATCAAACTTTTATAATATATAATATTTTTATTACTGAGTTAAAATTACACCAAATGATTATTTTTAGTATTGTATTTGTGTAATTAAACCATTAAAATACATACATACATACAATTAAAACACCTAATTATTATAATTAAATATATACAATTTTATTTATAAATTGAGAAATATATATATATAGGGATAAGATAAAACCAAAATCGCTCCGCCAGCAATTTTTATAAAAAATCTCTGCTATTTTTCTGCATGTCTTATTTTCTAATAAAAGGATCAAAAATCACTGATTGGTTTAGATTTTACCATACCAATTGATGATGACTATCTAAAATCAAAATGTGTTTCATAAGTAACCTGGAGTCATGTTATGTGACCCTTTCTAATAATTCCATTTCATTAACTTTTTTAAATCTTATCTAAAATATTTTAATTGTTACTGTTAAAGAAAATCAGGAATAAATACGAGCATGGGCCCACTTGGTTCTTTTCTTTATAGCTTTTCTTTTGCATTCGTTATGGGCCTTCTGAAGTTGTGGCTCCGGTTATTGGGTCGGGTCTACATCCGATTTGACCGCGAATCCGAATCCGAATCCTTTGAAAACAAGTCGGCGTGCCTTAAGATTCGCACCTGACATATAACAGAATCCGAGCCGTTCAATGAATATTTTATAAAAAAAAATCAAATAATCTTTTAAAGCTATCTGAATTTTCAAAAATTTCACACAAACGATGAGCTCTCTTAGTATGAGTTTCTGTGTAAAATGTTTATATCTTGTTAAAAAAATAGTTCAAAGTTTGACTCATATAAAATAAAAATACGAATACTTTAAAACTTATGTTCGTGATCCTCATGTGTGTTAGCCCCCAATACATTACTTATATATATATATATATATAAACTTATAGAGTTTTAAATAATAGTAGCTTCCACATAATCTAACTACTTTCAAGTTAACAACCATCTGCGTATTTATCTAAATGATTTATTGCCTATATATATACATATTCTCAATTAAACATTTATATTTTCAAAATATAAAATTACTCCGTTAATTTTAATAAAATAATTGTATTTTGTAACTTAGAAGACATTTTGAACATTAGGAGGGTTGAAGTGAAAATCGTTGCCGAGATATATCTATAAAATATTGATGCTTAGATAATTATATTGGTATTTTCATGGTTTGTATTATTTTTAAAAATTTAAATGGTTAATTTATTAACAATGGAGTGGAAAAAATAAATAATATTTATTTTAAAAAAGTTGGAAGAAATATTGGTATATATACCCACAGATAAACAAACGCATCATGGATGGCGAGGGTGTAAAGGCTTATTTGGATACGTTTTATATGGTAAGAGAATAAAATATATAAAATAAGAGGGTGATAAAGTTATTCCCACTAGATTTATTATTTTAATATTTTTGTTATTTCATTCTCAAGTCCAAAGGTGCAAAGAGAGGAAGTTCCAAAAATATTTTATTTTATTTTTAAAAGTTTTATTTTATAAAAATATTTGTCAAAATCATATATGCTCAAGGGATAATAAAGCTAAACAACTTTTGAAGATAACTTATATATATATATATATATATATATATATATATATATATATATATATTTCAATAAAAAATAAATAGTTTAATATTTATCATATAAAATATTCAAAATATATAACTTTTAAATAATAATAATAACAAATAAATGTAGGTTATAAATGAAAAAACACATACACATTTACAAAATAGTCCCTGATTTTGGGTACGCTTCTCTAAGTCCCTCGTATATAAATATCCCTAGAAGCGAAAAGAAGAGAGACGAGAAGAGAAGAAAGAGAGGAGAGCAAGGATGCAGATCTTCGTGAAGACGCTGACGGGGAAGACGATCACGCTCGAGGTCGAGAGCAGTGACACCATAGATAACGTCAAGGCCAAGATCCAGGTCTCTGGTTCCCGGTCTAGCTCCTGATTTTAGGGTTTCGCTTTGATCCTGAGCTTTTCGGCTGATTTTTTGTGTAGTTTTGTGGGTTTTGGTTGGAGTTAGTACTGGATTCGGTTTTTTTTTTGTTGTCGTGTTGATTGGATGATTGGTTTGTTGATTTTAGTGTCTGATTGTGGAGTTTGATCACGAAATTTTGGCGCTTTGGTTGAAATATTGTTTTCCTGTGTGGATTGATTGCAGTATTTGGGGATTATGTTTAATTGTGGTGTTCTAGTGACTAAGTTTTGTATATCCTTATTATTATGCATGGATGAGATTGAAAAATTATGGGGGATTTGCAAAATTTAGTATGCGGGATTCGTAGAAGAAGAATGAGCTGGTTTTGACCGTACCTTGGATAACGTGGTCAATAGATGAAACAAGACTAGGTTTTGAAAGTTAGCTGTTTGTACAATTGTTGATTGAGTGATAGCTTTGTTGGTTTTAGCAGTTCGGTTATGGAGTTTGAGGCTGAAATTTGATCCCTTTGATTGCAGTGTAGTTGTGATGCCACTTTGTTGTGGTAGGTGACCTATTACGTAGTTTTGAGTGGTTATACTCGGCTGTAGTGTTTTGATGAGATTGGAAGTTACTATCTTGTTTGAATTTATGATCATTTTTGTTGATTGTGGGGTGCTTTTGTCGGTTTCGGTCTTTGTTGTGGAGTTTGAGCCTAGCAATTTTGGTTTCAGTGTTTGCTTTCTAAAATTATTTTATGATGTAGTGTTGTTTTGGTATGCTGATTGAGTTCGATGTCTGGGTGATCGTGTTCAGTTTGTGTTTTAGAGAAAATTTTGATTTTAGTGTTTGGGTGATCATGTTCAAGTGTTATTGAGAAATTTGATTTTATTGTTGGATCAATTGCATGAATGAGATTGAAAGGAGTGGGATATGCAGGATTTACCGTGACTAATTTATAGAAGAGTGAATGTGACTTGCTCAGTTGACGAAACAAGACTATGTTTTGAATTTAGCTTTCTGTTAGACGATAATTGTTTGTTTTCTTGCTTCTGTTTCCTATTCTATAGTAGAAGTTAGGGGTGGTTTGGTTTGAGGGAAAACAAAGAGGAAAAGAGAAGGACAAGAGAGAGATGATGGTTTGATGAATAAAATGAGATCTGTATACAAATGAAGGAATAAAAAATGGTGAAAACTTCTCTCTGTATTTCCCCAATTATCTGTTGATCCAAACACAACCTAGAGGTTCGTTGATAATGCAATCTTGTTAAGTGAGTGCTGTCTTGTTTTTCAAGGGTTGTGATCTATTGAGACCCGCAGAAATAATCTCGTTGGATGATACATTTGGGAAATTGTGGTTTGTGTGATAGTAAATGAAAAAACAATTATGATTAATTTCCCAAATATTCTTTTTAATTATTGGCGGACCACTTAATTTGCTCCAAGGGACTTGTATTTATAAAATAATTTATCCATGTTCTTCACCATTCTTGATTAACTTTTTCTGTTTCTTGTTAGGTAACCAATTATTAAGTCTTCCTTTAATAGGATAGGAGGAAGCAATTATATCGAATAAGTAAAATTAGAAGATATTATTTTTCTACTTTTCTTGATAGGTCTACTTTCTTTACAAGTATCATGATTTTCTTTTAGGTGTCCCACTCATTTTTCTACTTCTTGGGTATGCCATACCCCATGCCAGATTAGAAAATAATTAGTCTTTTGTTTGATAGGTAGCAGGTTGTCTGCTTTTGTCATCGTTTCTTAACAACATTTTTATCAAAGCCTCTGATTTGATATATATGATAATGGCACTGGTTAATTATAGGGTAAATTGAGTTGGATAATATGGGGAATATGTGTATCTTAGCCTCAACTCCACATGCTATGGAAGTCAAACTTAAGGTTCTTTAATTTAAGACCAATCGATATATTTCCTTAATTGTTTGGTGCTTAATTAAGTAGGTTTGATGGTTGATGGTGTAGGACAAAGGATGGCATAACCCAAACTTCACATGCTGTATAAGTTGAAATATGGGTTTCTTTAATGTTCAAGATCAACTAAAATATTCCTTGTTCTTTCAGTGCTTAATTAAGTGAATAAGATTGATGGTTGATGTTGCAGGACAAGGAGGGCATCCCCCCGGACCAGCAAAGGCTGATATTTGCTGGGAAACAGCTGGAAGATGGGCGGACCCTTGCTGATTACAACATTCAAAAGGAATCCACCCTTCACCTTGTTTTGAGGCTCAGGGGTGGAACAATGATCAAGGTGAAGACACTTACTGGAAAGGAAATTGAGATTGACATTGAACCCACTGATTCTATTGAGAGGATCAAAGAACGCGTCGAGGAGAAGGAAGGGATTCCACCTGTGCAGCAAAGGTAATATCTTTATGGCTTTGGATTTGAATCTTATTTCTTCAAGCTTTTGTCAACTCAAGCAATGTTACCTTCAAAAAAGACCGCCTCCTTTGTGATTACACACACACATGCAACACGGTTTTCCCTGAATGATTTCATTTAGCTTCTTGTTAATATTCACACACACACACACACACACACACACACACACACACAGCTTTCATCTTATCACAGTATCTTTCAGACAGTGTTCATCTTGTGGTCTTTTTTAAGTAATTGTTAATTTTTAAACGCACATCAACATGTAGTGAAGCAGTGGTCTATCACAGACATGGTCAACAGCAAGTATAGCAATACACATACAGAGTCAATGTCTAGTCAAGTAATACAGAAGCACACACAGATTACACTCTAGAAGAAAATCTAATCAAGCCACACAGAGTCAGGTTCTAGTCAATAACAAGTGTTATTTTGATTTATAATCCCTCTTTTCTCGGTAGAGTACCATATCCCTTTCTCACTGGGCATCATTTGTGCAGGCTAATTTATGCAGGCAAGCAGCTTGCTGATGACAAGACTGCAAAGGAGTACAACATTGAGGGTGGTTCTGTTCTCCATCTTGTGCTTGCTTTGAGGGGTGGTTTCTAATAAAAAACCAAAAGCACTTTCCCTCATATATATAAATATACATAAATGCCTGAGAAATCCTCAATTGCTGTATCTGCTCTGTAATGTGTCTTTTGAGTCTCTGTTTTTCTTCAGGAAATCTGTCAATTATTTCAGTGGGACATGTTTGAGCGTCGGATTTATCTTGAAAAGACAGGATTGTTCACCCTGATTTTTGTTCAGTGAATATCACTATCTCTTTCTTTTTTTTTCTTTATTGACAAAGTAAAATTTGTTCTTTTAGCATCAAAATTTAATAGTCATCACACATGTTCAAAATAGTTAGCCCCATATTTTAAAAACCTATGCTGCCTATATATATATATATATATATATATAAAAATGAAGGCAAGTAACAAGCAACAAGACCACCTACAAAAAAAAAAAACTGATGATTTCTGGAGAAGAGAAAGGGAAGGATTTTCTATGTTGTTTATTTAGAATCAGGATGTGGAGGAGAAGTGAAGTAACCGAGAATAGAAACCAAGAAGAAATCGGAAGTTTAAAACCATTTTCTCAGCAGGATATCAATACTTTATGTAATGGATCCGGTGTTAATAAATCAACAGTTGTATTCATTCGGCACGGCAACTCTTTTTTGTTATAGCGCGCGGCGCGCGCGCGCACACACACATATATATATATATGAAAAATTATTATAATTCACATAAATGAAGAGCTTTAACATTAGTATCCTGAAAATTAGAAAATCTAAACAAGTGTTCCTCCAGGAATGGAAAAGCCTCAATTATTTTCTATATAATGGAGAAGGAGCTCTAAAATATACACACATCTCTCTCTCTCTCTGACCGACAAGAAGAAGGCAGTGTTTTTTTTTCTTTATTTTTATATATTAATTTTGTAAAAAAAACGAAAAAACAGTTGAAGAGGCATTATATATAATATTTTCAAATTTATGATGGTAATAACATAAATATTAACATATATTAAAAATTTTAAAATTAAAATTTATTCTTTAAATTAATAATTAAGTGTAGTGCTTATATATCTCTCAAAATTCATCTGACTACATGTATAGTATCAATAAAACCAATTGCCATGAATGACTCTTAAATTTTGATTTGAATGCATTTATACTCCTAGATATTATATACTATTGGACTATATTATTACATGCCAAATAAATAAATAAAATAATCTGTTTATATTTTAAAATTTTTAATAATAATTATATCAATAATTTTCCTATATATTCTTTTTTTAAAAAAAAAAAACTCCTATGCATTATATCTGAATCCTAAAAATTTTTAATACTGATTAAGTTAATATTTTTCTGTGCAATATGATTAAAATTTTGAATTAAAATTTTATTTATTTAATTTAAATAAAAAACAATACTATTAGTAATAATTTAAATATTTAAATAATTGTTATTTTTAACCACTTTTGCAACCATCTCAAGAAGCTAAGCAGATTAAATCATAGTTGTGCGCTAAAGACTTAAAGTTATGAGATCCATTGTTTGGATTTAAAACTCCCTGGATATAATGGAGTAAATTGGGGACAAACGCATAAGAAACGATCATTTGGATTTATAAAGAAGCTGTTTGGCTTTACAAGAGTCTTGGTTATGAGTACGAGTTTATAGTTAAATTCTTATACTAGCCAGATAAGGATATATGAGCTAAATAACTCGACTCTCTATATGCCCTTGATTGTACGTACACAATACATTTGTTGTATTTTATTTTTTGCTTTTGCGAGTCATTGTTTGGATTTGAAACTTGCTAGATATAATGGAGTAAACTGGGGACAGACGCATCAGAAACGATGATTTTGATTTATAAAGAAGTTGTTTGGATTTACAAGAGTCCCGATTATGAGAACGAGTTTACATTTTACAGTTAAATTCTTATACCAGCCAAGTAAGGATATATGAGCTAAATAACTCAATTCTCTATATGCCCTTGATTGTACGTACACGATACACTAGTTGTATTTTATTTTTTGCTTTGCGACTCATTATTTGGATTTGAAACTCGCTAGATATAATAGAGTAAACTGGGGACAGACGCATAAGAAATGATCATTTGGCTTTATGAAGAAGTTGTTTAAGTTTACGAGAGTTCCGGTTGCAAGTATAAATTTACAGTTAAATTCTTATACTAACCAAATGAAGATGTATGAACCAAATAACTTAATTTTCTATATGCCCTAATTGTACGTGCACTCTCGTTTCCTATTTTCGCTTTATGAGTAACCAAAATTTTTTTTTTTTAATTTCTAAAAAAAAAAAATTATAGCCATGTGTTCCTTTATATCTAGGCCCCCCAAAAGTTTCATTATTTCAGACTGAGGTCGAAGCGAGCAAACGAAAGAGCAAGCGATGGCGGGCGGCGATGGTGGCGGCGGCGGGTTCAGAGGGAGGATGGAGCACTATCTCTATAGCGGAGAGAAGAAGCACGTATTCACCGGTATCGTCATCATCTCCGTTGTGTTCGCCGTCCCATGGTTCCTCATGAACCGAGGTATTCATCCCTCATCACCTCTCATACTTGGTTTCGTTTATTGTGCTTTTGTGTTTGATTTCTCCGTTGATTCTTCATTGCTTTGTTACGAACCATAATTCTTGGAATTTATGCGAAAATTTGTGTTTTTATGGGTGTTTGATTCGTTTGTGAAGAAAGGGTTTGTTAATGGTGTGACTGAGGGCTCTAACATGTGTGTATACTGAAGTGTGATATTGTTTAATTGCTATGTGATTCTCGTAGTTTGCTCCCAATGATCATTTTAGTTTCGATTCTAGCTTGTTTTGAATTCTCAGTGTTCACAATGGTGCCTTGTTGTTTGTGCTTTTCCATAATGTTATCCTTCTTCAATCTGAATTAGATTCAGTGTATAGGGTTGAAAGAGCCTATGTTGGAACCCCAAATTTTCTTTTTTTTTTTCCCTATTAAATTCGAGGCATGGCTTCTGTATGTATTTAACTATTTATCCAATTTGACTGAATATCATTCATTAATCTATTGAGCGTTTAGAATCTACTACAAACTCTATTGTTTTGGAAAGCATCTTAGAAGATTTCCTCAGTAAGCCATTGATCCCACGGCCTCCCACTTGCCAGCCAAAAACTAGGTTTGAAGTTTTGTTTATATGAGCATTTCATTCATTGTTTTGCTTTTTTTGCCCTTTGTATTTTGCTTTCAGTCTGTTTTTTTCCCTTGATAAAACAGCTACTAACTAACTGCCTAAAATACAAAAATATTTTTAAGAATATGGAAAAACATAAAAAAGGCCAAAAATTTCACTTTCTCCACCATCCTCAGCTTTTTGGTGTACGATGTGCGTCTGTGAAATAGTTATTGATTTATCATGTTGTTTTTGACCACATGCTCCATGCGTTGACATCAGCTGCGATTCATTACTGTCAAATTTATCTCAGTTCTTATCAATCAAGTCAATTTCATAAAATTAGAGGAAAGACTAATTTATTCTAGATAATTAGTGTTTGATGAATTCTGGTTGCTTTAGTTGAGGCTTAGTTGAGGTGTGCTTTGTCATAGTCCTGTTGGAAAGATCTTCCCTTCCTTGTAATTTGCTGTTTGTTACACGGTGTTGCCTTGCAATGTGGCTCTGTTTGTTGTTGAGTAGAGTTAAAGAGGGAAAGTTGATATAATAGTAAAAACTTGAAGAAGTTGTAGAGTTTTTGATATTCTGCTCATAATCCAGATGGATTTATTAGCATTGTGTTAACCACTCTTTTGAAATTTCTCTCAATGGTTTCTACTATATTTATTTTTTACTCTCTTATGGTTGCTCGTGTGATCATTGGATTAGTGGTTGAGACATCTATATAGAAACTGTGCTTGTGGAATCGCATAACAGCAATAAACCATTTGACAAGATTGTTATAATTTGTCTTTCACTTCTCCATCTCTATCCCTGCCTTGCTGAACCTCAACTCTTATAAGATATCTAATAGCTATTGAGTGGTAATCGCTATGGACTGCTTTGAAACTGTAATTTCAGTTCTCTTTGGCAAATGTATAACTACAGATTCTGGTTTCTCTCTTTCTTCACAAGGTTGTGCATGTATATTTCCAAAACCATGCTCTTCCATTGCCATCCACTTGAAGGGGCCTCAACCTTATCATTTCAACTTTTTCATGACAGTCAATATCTGCCATGGCCCCTTGATGATTGTTTATCTCATTGAATCTACTGTGTTTAATTTCCTTTCCAAACCTCGGTGAATTGTTTTCAGTGACCATCTTCCATACTGCTATTTAAATGCCTATAACTTCCTTGAACAAGTATCTCTGACAAACAATGACCGGTGAGTTGCTCTTTTTAAATAACGTGCTCCCTTGGTTCATCTCACTGGTAGAGAAATGATATATCTATGATTCCTCTATTCTTTGTGGGAGTTAAATTCAGAGTTTTCATCATGCATGTATTTGCCTTATTTGTATTATCTGAAAAAATTGGCTGATGTAGCCAGAACCTTGAAGAATGCCAGATTCAGTTTGGCTTCCTTTCCCTTAAACTTGATGATTATTTCTTTTTTGTCCTGTAGGGTCGAAGCATCAATCTCACCAGGATTACATGGAAAAAGCTGACAAAGCAAGGCAGGCTCGACTTTCATCTGGTCAACCCGGTCAACCGAGTCAACCGAGAACAGCGTGAAGCAAACTCTCTTTTTCTCTCTAATCTCCATTTTCCTTGTTGCATTGGGACAAAGAAATGGTTCAGTCTTCTTCTACCATGTGCTTTGTTTGATGACTCATCTGCTTTTGTGGATATTCTATATCCAGTAGTCCTTGCTAAAGGACAGTAAATTGTTTTCATAATATATATCATGGATGAATTGCTCAATTGATTGAGAATTCTGGTCACATAATTTTCTTATTTACTGTTGTATGGAACAGTGTTCTGATCTCTGATTACTGCTGAAAAAGCATCTAAATTTTTGTAGTTATTTGATTGTTTGTTTGTTTGTTTTCTGGTATTGAACATGGAATATATTTGATTTTATTTAATGGAGGCCAAGAAAGTTTCTGTGAAAGCTTCTCTGAGATGGGGACATGGTCATGGTGTACAAGGCATCAGCCCAGGCAAGACATCTGTTCTTCTATGGTGGGCAAGACTTAGTCTTCTTCCCAAAATACCCCTGTAAATGTTTCTCTCTTTCTCTTTCTTTCTCTCTCTACTAGTCTTCAATGTTCAAAGCTAACATTTTATGCAATTCTTGGTGATGATGACCTCAGGGAAAGAAGACCAGAAAAGCCACCAAATAAAAAGGCTTTGATCTTGACACCAGCTTTGTCTACAAAGGGGGGGATGAAGCATTGAAACTCCAGACTCCAAAGATGAAAGAGAAAGGGGTATTCTTGGGAATTCAACTCACAAGGGAAGAAAGAAGGAAGCAAAGGCAGGAAAACCAAAAATAAAGTCCCCCACCCACCTCCATCACTAACAAGGAGCCCCCTTTTCACAGACCTCACCCTCACCTTCTAGGTCAAGTACACACATACATTCTTCCCTCTTTCTCTGTCTATATGTATTTCTTTCTCTCTCTAACATGCTTCTGTACATCTGTGTAGGTAATGGACCAGGTGGACCAAAGTTCATGGTGAAGGTTCAAAGGTTGATGTTTTCTTCCCAAATCCACCTAGCAGAGAGAGAAGAGTTTTCCTTGCCACAAATGCCCCTCTGCAACCCTCCCCAAGTTCCCTCTCTCTCTCTCTCTCTCTCTTTCTCAATACTCCAAAATGCCTTCTTTGCTTCCATGTACCTTGTTTGTATGGACCTTGTTTGTGTTTGTATCTTGGTCAGGGTCAGACTTCCCAAGAGAGAGAGAGAGAGAGAGAGAGAAGGTGAGAAAGGGAAGGTTCCTTCCCTAGTTCTCGCTCCTCTCTCTCTCTCTATCTATCCATCTATCTATCCATCTATCTATCTCTATAACCACTTTTACTTCTCTCCATTATCTCTTCTCTCTCTATATATATATCTTTTTTTGGTCCCTTCTCTGTTCATTGGTCTGTCTTCCACCTTGGTCTTGCCTCCCCTCTAGACCTTCTTATTTTGTCCCTTTGCCTTTCCCTTCCCCTTAGACCCTTTGCCCTAAGAGAGAGAGAGAGATGAAGAAGATGAAGAGGGTTGCCATGGCGGCTCCTCCTCCTCCTCCTCCTCCAACGTCTTCTTATCTTGTTGGAGAGGAAGCTAGGGCAAGGATCAAGTACGAAGGTCTCTTGCAGGATTACAAGGATCTGATCAAGGTGAGATCTTTTTCATATTTTCTTCGTTAAAGTTCTCAGTTTTTTCTCCCTTTCTTTCTATTTATTTGAGATCTGCGGGTTTCGATATGTTTGTGGGTCTTGTTGATATTCAGGATTTGTGATCTGTTCCCGTGTATGATTTTTTTTTTATTCTGAATTTTTTTTTCAATTTTTTAGACTGGTTTCCTTGAATTTAGGATTCTCTTCTTTTTTTTTTTTTTTTTTTGATGATCTATTGACCTCCTGTACAGATAATAGAGATCTATGTGAGGGTTTGCTTCGAGTTTATGGATCGCAATTCATAATACTAGGGTTTGTATTTCGATTTAGGATGAATAGATGAAAGCAAGCAAATTAAGAAGGAAATTTCCATTGTTGATTTTTTTTAGATTTGATTGAATGAAATAGAATCAAACGCAGAAACAGATTGAGAACTTTGCAATTTTCATTCCTTACCTTTTCCTCTAAATGTTTTATTTCTATTCCATTCATTATTGTTTTAGCGTCTCAATTTCTTTGGAAGATCACCCTTTCTATCTACTGCAGCGAGTCTCTGAATTATAATTTTGATCCACAGGAAACCAAAGCAAAGAAAAGGAGATTGCAAAAGGCCAAAGAAAAAAAACTCAAGCTGTCAACCGAAGTCAAGTACTATTTCTTTCAATAAAATTCTGTGCTAGTGGCTTCTATTTCCAGTTTCCAATAAAATCGTTTGTGAATTTGATCATTGACTTGATTGCTTCAGATTTTTGCGGAAAAAATACAAGAACTTCATGAAAAACCCATCACAGGAATCATCATATAGATTGAAGAAACAACAAACTCACAAGAAATCAGTCCTGTCCTCTCGAATCAATCCTCCACAGAACCGACCCGTTAAAGTGGATTTTTCTTCCAAAGATAACAGTTATAGAATTAGAGAAGCTGGAGCTGTGAGCACTTCTGCTGTTTTAGACTTGAACCAGGCCTTCCTTCCGGTAAGCATTTCTCAAATGCAATCTATAAATCATGTCGTCTATTGTGCATCGGCTTACATTGAAATTTATTGCGTATGTGTTTTGTAGAATGGTGAAGAGATGGAGGATTTTCAAATGGAGCAGGATCAACCAAAGATGGAGAAACTGAAGAGAAGCTCAATGGAAGGGGATGCAGCGGTGAATGATCTTAAGCTCTCGGTGTGTAGAGATGTAGGCACAAGCTCAAACCCTATCGGCAAGCGGAAAATCTCTTGGCAAGATCAGGTAGCTTTGAGAGTTTAAACTTTGTAATTGCATTTAGCAATGGATTGCCCCCTTTTCTCTGTTTTTCTGCTGTACATAGTAACAGAAAAAATGAGTACATCTCCCTGTTATACCCAAAAACTTCATAGAAATTGTAGCTTTTGTTGACTCTGTGATGAAAGGAAGTTCTTATTCAATATTAAGTGCAGGCTATATTATATGATGTCGAATTTGCTTGTTGGATGATGGTAATATTGTATTGAATGGTGTTGCTATGGTGAGTTTATTTGTTTGTTTCAAACCATTGTATCGAATGGTTTTTGTGTTGTACACAGCAGAAAAAATGAGTGCATCCCTGTTATGCCCAAAACTTCATAGAAATTGTAGCTTTTGTTGACTCTGTGATGAAAGGAAGTTCTTTCTCCATATTAAGTGCGGGCTATATATTATATGATGTCGAATTTGCTTGTTCGATGATGGTAATATTGTATCGCATGGTTTTGCTATGGTGAGTTTACTTGTTTCGAACCTTTAACCCTAATTTGTTAACTTATTTTGGTGTATTTGAATCGAGTTTATTGTCAATTTTGCTTTGTTAACATATCAAACTGATATATATATATATATTGAGTTGAGAGAGAAATGAAATACGAATTTTTTTTAATTGTAAATGTGATAAACTGATATTTATATATTGTTGTGTTAATTGCATATTTGTTAGCATTAATCCCAAACAAATAACTTATACTGTTCTTCAAGCAGGTAAGAAGACCTTGTTTGCAATTAAATGGTTGTTTTATTTCTTTTTATGCTGAAGTTGCAATGCTTGTTGATCACCAATGAATTCTTATTCCAACCAACTTGGTATAATAAGGTTGATGCATCAAGCCTAACTAATAATGTTTGGGTTTTGGAAAGTATTTAGTGCTTGGACATTCTTATTATTATACTACTGAAAAATCATATTTATTTGATTTATTAGCAACTTTTTAAGCAATTGTTTTAATGTTTTTTTTTTTTTTTAAGAAACAAGGAGAGTTCATTTTAGTATATTGGTTAAATAAAAAATCAATCACAATGTTTTTCTATGTGTGTCTTTTATACTCCTCTCCTTAGAAATTATATGTACTAATCTTTTGTTATCAAAATAAAGCCAATGTTTTTCTTTAGCATTATTATCAAAAACTTCCTATATGCATTTACTGACAATATAGTTTATATGAATACAAAGGTCCTACTGTAATTCAAGGTGACTTTAAAATATATATATATAATTTTAATTTTGAAACAATACAATCTCAAAATCAATTAAACCTAACTTACCCAAATGTCCAGTTGAACTTAAAAAATTTATCAGTTTAAACCCTGAAATACATAAATATATTTACTTCAATTTTTTTTTTCATTACACATGGTTGACAGTTTATCTTCTTATAAAAATTATATTAATAATAATTTTGAAATTTAACTTCAATTTCAAAACAAAAACAAAAAAACAAAAAAAAAAATCTAAATTTATGAATTTTTTCGATAGAACTCCTCTCGGACTGCCACGTGTACTTCAAACAAGTGAAAAAGGGGCTTTTAAAAAAGACATTGAAAAAGAGTACTCTGTTTTCCTTTTATTCAAAACCAAGCGAAAAGGAGATCCAAATCGACAACAATGGCGGATCTTTGCTGCAAATGCTTGGAGATTCTCATCGCCATTCTCCTCCCTCCCCTCGGCGTGTGCCTCCGCCATGGCTGCTGCTCTGTGAGCTCCCTCCGTTTTTCTTTCGTCTTGACTTCCTTTTCGATCCATCCCTAAACCCTAATCTCTGTATCTGTGTGTTTATTGATCATCAGTTGGAGTTTTGCATCTGCTTGGCTCTCACCATCCTTGGCTACCTCCCCGGAATCCTATACGCCCTCTACGTCATCGTCGCTGTCGAACCGGAGCGCCACCGTCATGACTATTACCACTCCGTCAATGAGGTGGCTTAGCGTTTTGTTTTTAGGTATGAAGATTTTTCAATACCTGTTTTTGATCGTTGTTGTTCGTTGCTTGTTGATTTGTGGTTCTAGTGTAGAGGAGATGGAAGAATATCGGAATTTGTTTCCCTTGTGTTTCATCGAATTGAGGAGATAAGATGGAAAAGAAAATGAAATAATTTTTTTAAATAAAAATTTCGCTTTTTGTACCTTTTGTTGACTGAATCGATGTATATTGTTAGGATTTAATCTCTATATTAATGAATTGGTGATTGGTTGGATGTGGATTGAATATTTCTTTTTTCCACTTGATTTGAAGTACTTTGATCGATCAAAGATACTTCTGTTATCCGTGAAAGTTTAATGAAAACCTTTAGGGTATGCTTGATTCTGCTTTGGAAAAAGCTCTGTCGAAATTAAGAGCTTTTGAAATGGGCTTTCAGTAAAGCTCTCTTTGATCCTGCTTTTTTTTCTTTCAGTTTTTATCTTTTGAAAGTTCTCTTTGTAGAAATGCCAAAATACTAAGCTTTCAATGATAGAAAAGCTGTTTTTGAGATTGAATAGAAAAATAGTAGTTGTTTATTGCTAATAATGAGACCCAACCATTCATTTTGGGATCGATTGTTGTGATTGAGCATGTATGTATAACCAAGAGGAAAATAGCAGTGCAACTCTTAATAGATAAACAAGACAGTAGCTGATTATAATGCTGAATGGAAAGATGTAGGTCTCATAAGGAAAGGGGAAAAGATGTGGTTATATATTATTACTTTTGTTTTGGGATCAAGTCTTATTTTACTTAAAAGTTGATAAATAATAGATATTGAAGTATGATTGTTTCTGTTATATATTTGTGATTATCTCGAGAGGAAGAGAAAGCAAGGGTGTGTTATGGCATTGATTGAATGCCACAGTATTGGGATGAAGAAGCTTTAAAGTACATGTAAACACTATTTCTTACGCATGAAATTAAACTGTTTTGTCTTGTTAAATGTTGAACATTAACATTCCATCCATGCTAGCAAGGATCTGATATGCTTGTGACAACTGGACATCATTGACTGAGACTGGATAATGATTCTCAAAGGATATACCTTTTTTCTTAGCTTTTGAGTGATGCTTCTCTGTCATTTGAAGCTGTCCGATTCACTTTAATTATATTTGATGTTACTTGCTGGGGATATGGTCATTTTTGAACTATGTGAGAAAAACAAGTGAGAATTTTTACTCTAGGTTTAATAATGGAATTACTATGTGAAGCCTGTGGGATTCTTGAACTTAGCCTTGCACAATCAAATGATTCACTCAGCAGTATATTGACTATTAAAAATCAGCTGTATAGTGGCATTTTATTCCCTGATATTGTTAAAATACTCACTGTAGCTTCATTTTCTCTGTACACAATATTATGCGTTCCCATCATATTATTTGTACTTTGCTGGGAAAATTTCAGTTGCCATTTGAGTAAAAGATTAGGAAGTCAGGTTATGCGCTGTCATAAGATTTCCTCCTCTCTAAAAGTTCTGAGAAACCTCATGTTTGTTTGTATCTAACCAGTGAACTCGCTCTCAAGTTTGGTAAGAAGTTTGATCAAATTGGAGTTTGATGTATTGTCTACGTTCTAATGTCAATTTAAATTTTGATACGCATTTGCATTGTTCTCCATATATTAGAACTTCCATGACACCAAAACTCATTTTCCTTCCATCGAAACCTTCATTTAAACATGTGTTTTTGCCCTATTATGCTATACTTACTAGCAAATTTTTATCAGATGCAGGTCTCTATTATCTTCTGTGAATTCTCAGCCACATGCCGGCTCATTCAGTGATATTTCTATGTATGGCTTTCTCGTAAGGCAGGGCATGTTCTGAAGCATAATACATCGTCTCTTACCACTCTGTTCCCAGGTTCATCTTTGCTTGTGTCATTGTTAATTTAGAATGTATTCTTGTTGAAGTTTTTGTTTTGTGGTTATCTGCATATCTCTATATTTTTATGTCTTATCTTGTGTTTGAATTTCTATATTGTTATATATCTTATTTGAAATAGAGTTTGTGTTTGGATTTATATTTTCCCCTTTACACCCAAATAGAAGCAACTTATTAATGTTTTAATCAGCTATCACACCTGTTCTCTTATTTCAAGTTTGTTGCATTTAAGCATGACATGATGTGCAAATACATGAAGCTAAAATAATACACGTAGGCATTAATACCTATATGACAGCATAATTATTTTTTCCCCTCTATTTGTCATTAATTTTTCCTTCTGAAGTCTAACTTAATGGGCGATATTTTTATGTGGTAGAAATCGATGAATAGGTCATGGCCACAATAGGTCCGGTCCGCAAGCAGACATTTGATTTTCATGCGGCAAGTCGAGGATTTGACTCTCTCTAAATGTAGTTTTGACTTGGAATATAGAGTGTGTGATGGTTCATTTTATTAAACAAAAAAATTTGTAAATGGGACTTATAAAATTATGATTTTTTGAATTGAATTGTTTGACATGCGTATATCATATATAATACACACAGAACATAAGGCTCTGTTTGGATGAGGTGAATGAAGGTTTTGTAAAGTAGGGTAGAGTAAAGTAAAGTAAGGTAAAGTAAGGTAGAAGGAGGTTTTAAGTTATACCTTCTTTGGATTGAAGGTAAAGTAAATGAAAGTTATGAAAGATTGTAGTGTTTGGATGGAAGGTAATAGGAGGTAAGGTTATAGATGAATATTACTAAAATGCCCTTGAAGCTATAAATTGTATTTTATGTTAATTTTACACATATAATACTATTTTTGTAAATTAAATGCTTTTATTCGTTAATTTATAATATTTTACTATTTTATGTAATTTACACGTATAATACTATTTTTATAAATTAAATGCTATTTTTACACATATAATACTATTTTGTAAATTAAATGTTTTTATTCGTTATTTTACAATATTTTACTATTTTATGCAAATTTACACATATAATATTATTTTTATAAATTAAACGCTAATTTTACACATATAATACTATTTTTGTAAATTAAATATTTTTATTCTCTAATTTACAATATTTTACTATTTTATGCAAATTTATGCATATAATATTATTTTTGTAAATTAAATATTTTATTAGGTAATTTATAATATTTTATTATTTTATGCTAAGAGACATGTTTGTAATAATATAAATTTAGAAGGGGTAGTTTGGTTAAAGAAAATACTCAACCCTCCAAAACCCCCCAATTTGGAGGGTTGAAAAAGGAGGGTAAATGGAGGGTTGATGGAGGTTTTTCAACCCTCCATTTAACCCCCAAATACCCTACCCTCTATTTACCTTCTATCTAAACATGGGTTATGAAATAACCCTACCTCTAAAAACCTCTAAAAACCCTCTCCCAAACCGGCCCTAAAAGTAAAATAAATCCCATGATACGCTTATTAGATTTATGAAATAAATTTATGGCTTGGATAGTGTATGGTTCTTTTCTTAATAATATATATATTAATTATGTATTTCAAAAAGATTAAATATTTCATTAAAAGATCTAAAGTTTTTATTTAATTAATTAATCACTGGATATAATAACTTGTATATAAGTTGGTCAAAGCAATGCAGACTAAAATTCTTTTTTTTTTAAATATCTACTTTATAATGCTCTTTTTTCTTATATATATATATATATAGAGTGAAAAATACAATATTATCCAAACTGTTGATTTTTTACCGTAGAAATACATATGAAAATATATAAATTTGAATTTCGCAGGGGTAAATATGCCAATTCATGAAAGACTTTATATATATAATTTATATCTCTCATAAATGATTTTATAAGTGCATGTTAGAAACCTTAGAACGTTATGACCTTTAGCGGAGCTCCGAAAAGCAGCTTGGGCAAATGGCGGATCCGGATCCGGATCCATGGCTCGCGCCCGATAAGCTCGAGCACGTCTTCGCTTGCTTTCTCGTAGCCCTCGCCGTCGCCTCCCTCGCTGCTCGGAGCCGCCTCCCTTTGCTCCGCCGCCACAACGGCACCATTGGATCTATCGCCGCTCTCACCGCCGGCGCCGCCAAGGAGACTGGTGACGAACTTGGCCTATGGGCCTCCTCCGGCGCGTCCACCCGTGATGCAGCCGCTGACCTGCTCGGTGTTTTTCTCGCTTCCCTCCTTCTCGCTGTACTCCGCTGCTGCCGCCCTTCCCCACCTCCTCTTCCCCCTGATCGTGCCCTCTCCCTCGTTTAGATCCCCATTTGGATCCGATAATGAAAACCCTAGAAATTTCTTTGAAATTTCTTTCCTTTTTTTTTTGTATTCTTGTTTATCAATTGTTCCTGGATTTTGCAGACCATAAAGATATAAATTTTTGGATTTTTTGTGAAAATTTCAGCAAATTCTATCCGATTCTTCCGCAAATTATTGATTGTCTTGTTTAAAAATTATATATATAGTTTGATTGCCTTAGATCTATAATTCAAATTTGGAATTTGTAGTAGTAGTAGTTGTAGTATATTCAAACTTTTATAGGAAAAATAAATAAATAAATATTGAATTTGAATCCATAATTGTCAGATATCAGTGCTTGGAAAAATATTTATATTCCTATTCCTATTCCTATCCCTATTCAATTTTATGATCTTGGAAAGCACCTTTAAAGAAGAAAATGATGATGAACAAAATTGAAGTGCTTGTTGGAATACATTGATCCTCTTCAGTAATGATTCGGACAGGGGTAATATTTTTTCATTATTTTAGAGTGAGGACACAACAAGTACATTGCCTATGATTTTTTCTTGGAATTGCTGGTGCTTGCAGAGTTGCTTCATTTTAGATTAGAGAATACTGTTGTTGTTGAACTAAATTCCCTAGCTTGCACTGGATGGGAATTATTCAACCAGTTATTTAGTTGCCCCAAGGATTGAGAATTCGTATTATCTGCACTTAATGCAGCAACTGCAGAAAAAAGCAAGGAATTTGTTTCTATTATTCAGGTTCTTGGTTTATCCGTGCCGATTCTGCAACATTAAACTTGACACGGCATTAGCTTGCCAAAATGTGTTGCGACAGCAGGTAATCTTCTTTGGTTATTTTGAAGTCATAATGCAGCAACTATACTGCCTATGAGTTTCCATGAAATTGCCAGTGGTTGTTCTTGTACAGTTACTTTGTTTAAGATTAGAGAATACTGTTGTTAGCTACACCTGATGAGGATTATTCAACCATTTTAAAAGCATTGCTGAAGGTTATCATTGTCAGGAAATTGCAGCAGAGATTGCTGGATAATATGCAAATTAGATTGATGAAATTCGCAGAGGCTGCCATCTGTGATCATATTTTTGCTTTTCTGCTAGATCTGCAAATGGGAGCTCAGTAATGCGGATTGCTGTCAGCTTTCTCACTCCAGGTGATCTTTTCTTTGAATGTATTTTCAGTATGTATATATGCATCTCAGCATCTGGAATCTTGCAATATGCTGAAATTTTTAGATTTGTGATATGATGCCAAATGCAGGGAAATATCTCACTCTTTGTTTACATTGTTATTTATGGACTTGGTAGGGAAGAGCATATTACTTGTTTTTATTTTTTGTGCTGGTCTTAGTTCTTGTTGAGCTGGTCATCTTTGTATAAGCTCCGAGTTCTCTTTGAGTACTTGCTCTAGATTATGGCATCAATCCAAGTCTCTCTTGTATTCATATGATTGTGAGGTTACTTTGAGTCTCTTTTGATTTAGTTTGCTAGAGTGAAACTCATTTATTATTGATCAAATTAGATTCATGTGTCACAAATTGTGTTTCATTGGAATCGAACAAATACGAAATACACATTCATTGAAATTGTGAAATGCAACAGACCACGCAACAACACTGACATCAAATGCACAAACTCAAAGTCAAAGACAACAAGGCCGTTGGCTCTAGAAGTTGAAGAACAACTTCTGGAAGTCCTCCATGTATTCCTCCTCCAAGGACACTGCAACCATAATACCATCTACCTTGTTTGCTGCTGGCATTATATAACACAATCCTGCATATAACAACATTGCCGGACCCATGTACTCCGGCGGCCCCCAACCGAAGTCTGCACCGTATATTGGTAATCTTGTCCAGCACACTATTGACATATCGGTCCTGGGAAACTCTCCAACCCACCTTCCGATCTTCGTCACGTCGTCTTGCAATTCCAACCAATCAATAGCTGATCGAAGATACTTGTCATCGAGTCTGCTTATTGTATTGTGAAACCTTGTTGCAACTTCCTCCAAATTTTCTGAAAGAACTTTGCCGGAGACAGCGGTAACAACAGCTGGAAAAATCACATTTCCGATATAACCAGGAGGTATAGGGGGCCGTAGGCGTGTTCTTCCATCGACGGTGATGAATGTTCTCGTTGTTTCACCAGGGGCAAGACGTCTAGCTTTGCAAGCGCAACGCCAAACATGCGCGGCAAGGATTTCGTAGGTGGTGTATTTGAGTTTCGGGTTGCAGTAAGATTTTATCTTATTGAGTTTAGAGTAGGAGAGTTTGAGGACGGAAACAGAGACAGGTTCTTTGGCAGAGTTGGGTGAGGCTGGGGGATTAGGATTGAACTCCGGGTGATCGAATTCTACAGTTGGAGGTGATCGAGCACGGACAAGGGTGCGGTCGAGAAAAGGAGGAACAGCAATGTCGAGTCCGCGAGCGATATCCGACCTATTAGACATATTCATATTAGAGAAAGACAGATGTGTTAATTCTACAAGAAATTATACTCATGTATGATGCTAGACATAATAATAATAATAATAATAATAAATTATTATTATTATTATTATTATTATTATTATTAATATTATTATAGAGACTAGTATAATATAATTTAAATATAAGGTAAAACTTAATGTTATATACCATATGAAGACCGGCTGAATATAATAGATGTTAAAAAAAAGGCTGCAGGTTAATTTTTACTTGGACAGTAAGTAGGGTTTTTCTTATGTTAGAGGACAGTTTGTCAGTTAAATTTTATTAAATATTGATAAAATAAATATTAGAAACCAAATTTTTTTATTTTCTAAATTATATGGTTTCTCTAAAAAAGAAAACCGTTAACAAATTGCTGGTAAAATCATCATTTTATTTAAAAATAAACTCATATGATATAAAAACGTATATTTTAACGTTTGTTAATTTTTTTCAAAATATTATTAACAAAAAAAGTTTTAATTATATATATATATATATATACCATGTGTTGATGAAGTGAAGGGAGGAAACTCCGTCGGAGACGGTGTGGTGGATGCCGACGCCGAGGCAAACGCCGCCGCATTTAAATGTCGTAATCTGCCATATATCATGTCAATAACTTACATTATGACAAAATAAATATAATAACCTTTTTCCGCTGAATGAAAGATTAATAATTAATTATCTACTTCATTAAAAAAATAAATAATATGCAATCATAGAATTAAATATTTTTATAAAAATATAGGGCGGCGGCCCTAATTTTATTTGCCATTTAGTACTCATAAAAATTAATTATTTATACAACAAATACAATTTTAAAATATTCGAAGATTAATTAAATATTAATCGCATTAAATATTATTTATCCAACTTTGCTTTGGTGGGAACTTGTGGCTGTAAGCTGCAGGAACTTTTATGACACTCACGTGATCATGCGATGGACATCGATTGAAACTTCGGCACCAAAACATTTGGCATTTAGTTTCCTTAAAACGGAAGGTCTCCAATGTAAATTTCAACAATAAACCAGTGAAAAATAAATGTGATTTTATGAAAACAAGTACAACATTCTCGTGGGCCAGAGATCAAAATTGGGTAATTTTTTGTTGTGAGTACTAAACTTTGGTTTTTTCATTTTGAGCATCAACTTTCGATTTGTATCAATATGAGCACTCAACTTCGATTTCATTTCAACGGAAGGTATTATGACTATTCCGGTGAAATTTTTCTGATGTGTACGCCGAATTGCTGACGAGGCCGTTGACTCACCACGTCAGATGCGTCAGGAGAGGGGAGAGGTGGGGAAGAAAGGGTGTTTAAACCCTTGACGTGGCATCTGACGTGGAAAAGAAGCTCAGCCACATGTTTAAGTTGTCCACCTGACACATCAAACGTGCATCTGACGTGGCGAGTCAATGGCCTCGTCAGCAATCCGGCGTACACATCAGAAAAATCTCACCGGAATAGTCATGGTACCCTCCCATTAAAATGAAATCGAAATTGAATGCTCATATTGATACAAATTGAAATTTGGTGCTCAAAATGAAATAAAGCCAAAATTTAATACCCACCCAAAAAAATTACCCGATCAAAATTGTTACTCATTTCATTTTCAAATAAATATTATTTAATAATTTTAAACAATAATTAAAAATAATATCATTTTTTTTTTAAAATAAAATATAAATTAGTAAGTAACATGAAATATGGTTGCGTATGGAAATTCTCTAACAAAAAGATGATGTATCTCACTCTCAGAAGAGAAAAAAAAAAAAAAAACAGGATTTGGCTCCTTTTTTATGATTAAAATATAAATTGAATGCCAGTCAAAAAAATAATAAAAAAATTACATAAACTGACAAAAACTTAGTACAAACATTGAAAATAATAATCAATAAAAACTTAGTACAAACATTGAAAATAATAATCAATATATATATAAGACTGGTATAGATTCAATAAAAATAAACTTCAAAAGGCCAAAATAACGTTAAATTTTATTAGGAGTTAAACACGCAATTGGATAAATTTTCAGGGTTATATGAGGAAAAATAAAAAAAAATAAAAAAAATAAAGCCATATATAAAAAAGGAGTGAGTGATAGAGAGGGGAACCTGGAGAAGGACCAAAGGGACATCAGTGACGTCACCGTCGCCGGAGCCAACGGTGGGGACGAGAAGCCTCCTCTTCTCCGGCGAGGGGCCGAAGCCACCGAGCTCATCCACGGTGAAGCCAGACTCAGCCTGAACAAAGAGAACACCATCACCGGAACACCTAAGCTCTAGCCTACCACCATCACCGGAGCAACAAAGCCTGCCGGCGAGGGGATAGAAAGGGACTAGAGCTTTTTCGAGAGCTCTCCGGAGAGTCTCCGGCGAGAAGAAAGCCTGGTCTCCGTTTGGCCGGTAAAAGTAAATGGTTGGCAGGTGCTTTCTCAGTTGGAAAAGGTCTAGTGTTGGTAGCCAGATGCTGCTTTTTTGGTCTTTTCCTGTCTCTACTTCTGGTTTCACTAAGCTTGAACTCACCACCTTCACCTTCAACATCCCCATTTTTTTTTTTTTTTTTTTTTTTTTGATTTCTAGAAATTGATTTTTTTTTTAGGGGAAGTGAATTAGAAATCGGTGGACGAGTTCAGCATTATAACGCTCATGAAGGAGGTGATCACGTGACATGCACGTGATAGAACCTGCTAGTTGTGCACGTGAGTGGCGGGTGCAGGCCGCGTGGCCTCTTGCGGAAGTGCATGTGCAAACGTATTTTTAAAAATAATATATATATATATATTAATTATTTTATTTATAAATATAAAAGAAAGTGTTTTATTGTATCTGAAAAATGCTTTGTTACTACTGATAAGATTAATCTAAGTGGCAAATATTTAAGTTTTTTTTTTTTAATGAAGTGTGGATCATATATTAAGGGTACGTGTGCACGATCATAGAGTTAATCAGTCAACATCTATACTCTCACTTCATGTGAGTTAGAATACAAACATGTTATGTAATTGATCCAATAATTATAAACCAAGAAGTCATTAGCGATGAAAGCTTAAGTTGTTTAAATAAGAGATTTTGAGTTCAAATTTTACGACAACCATCTATTTCGCTCATATTACCCCACCCTAAAACTCAATAAGACAAAGATTGAAAATTGAAAAAAAAAAAAAATTATGTGTTAAATATTAAATATATGATAAATAAAATAAGAAATTTGAATCTTAGAGTAAAATTCAGAAATATTTTTTGTAAATTATAATTGCTCTTATACTAAAGAAGCAATTGCCAAATAAATTACTGGAGTGTATAAAAATGTGTTATAAAATATGGAAAATAATGGATGGCTATTGTATAAGTTGATATTATTGTATCAATCCAATACTATAGTAACCATCACACTGCAGTGGATACCCACGTGTACTGTAGTAGCCGCCCGTATTTTACTATTTCACTTATCAGTGTATTTCGGATTTTTTAATTGAATTAATCTTATTATTTTATTTATTTCATAAGTAGTTGTAAATAACCCCCCTCCTCCCCTCCCTTTTTTGTAATTTTGAAATATAAAAAAAAAAGACATATATAGGAAGAGGTGAAATAGAGGCAAAGATGTTCGCTAAATATTTTCTCTCTTATATTATATTATATATTTTCTTATAATTATTCTATATTATTCATAGAAATCTATGTATATGTTTGTGTTGAGGGTGAATTATCATGGTAGCTTTTACCATAGAAATAACTCAAAAAGATTAGAAGTTGTATAAATTATTTTTGTGGTATTTTTCTATTAAATCTATGAAACATTAAAACATATTTGACTACTTCTACGCTTTTCAATAAGTAATCTTGGAATGTTAATATATTGTTAATTACTCTATTTGGTCCATTTTTTTCTAAATTTATCTTTTTATATTTAATGTATTTCTATAATTTTTAATAAATCATATTCAACTATATTTTTTATTTTATTATATTTTAAATAAATAGTCTTTGAAAATCAATACAACTTATAAATTTTATAATATCAACTAACTTTAACTATATATATATATATATATATTTTTTGATATACTTAAAAAATAGACAAATAAAAAAATATTGTAGTTGGACGTTGTACAAATTGCATGCATGGCACTTTTGTAAATTTATTGTTTCCAGCGGTATTTATGGAATGAAAGTGTTAAATTGTATTTATTGCGTCCTGTAATTACAGTTAGTCGCTTGGTGAATTTCATGTACGGCGCTTTCTATATATTTATTGTTTCTTTATGAAATGAAAGTTTCCGTTGTATAGTTATAAATACAAGGTGGTGTTTGACTAGCATGAATGGACTCGAAGTGATTTTTTATATAATAAGTCTTTGTTTTGGTGTGGAGTAATAAAATTGAGAGAAATATAAAAAAATATTGAGAGATTTGTGTGTGGTGATTCACAATCACCTGAAAATTGAAGGGATTGTACATATCTAAATGATAAAATAACAGTATTACCCTTAATAACAAGGCTTTCTTATGTATGACAGTATTATTTCTCTATCTTAAAAATTTTGAGATTGGGTTACTTATTAAAGTTAAAGATTTATTTATAATAATTAATTTATTTTAATATTTAAATATTTTAAAAAATATAATTGTCACAACTCATTACTATATATATATATATATATAATAATAATAATATTCATATGCTTAAGGGCATAATAGTCATTTTATCATTTTTTTTTTTCATTTTTTCTCTCCCAATAAACTGCCTCTCCAATCTTTCCTTCCAACCAAATGTCGTTTTTATTCCATTATTTTTTTTTTCAATCCCCTTCATATTCATTACTCTTCGAACTACTCTCCCCATAATATTTGAATCTCCTTTTTTTTTTTTTTTCAAATTATTCATTATTCTTAAAAGTTTTATAAATATTAATCATTATTTTTTAATTTTGCTCTCTCTTTTCTCAATTTAAGGGAGGTGTAATGTACTAATGAGAGTAAATGACTTTAATTAGGAAAAAAGTATCTTATCATAATTTCCATCTAAACTTTGACAATGATAGTCTTAATATATATGCAAAAAGTATATATATTATTTTATAAAATAAAAACTAAAATTATTTCTATTACTGCTAATTTTAAAAATATTTAAACATTAGAACAAGTATAATAAAACAAACCATAAAGATGGCCTAAGTCAGGATGTAAGATTCTAATAATAAAAAAAGAATCTTCATGGGTAGTCCGTCAACGGTATCAAAAATAAATAAATAAATAAATAAATAAATAAATAAATAATGAACATAAGATCATGCTTTTGATTTTTCTCTTTAGAGCATGGCCCCATATTATTTCCTAACTACATCAACTTTTAAATTTCACAAAACCTCTTTCAATTCTCTTCTTACATATATTATGGAATATAAGTTTTTTTTTAAAAAAAAATTTATAAATTTTTTTTTTGTCAAAAGTTTTTTTATAATATGAATTCCAAACGGAGAATTAATCTCTCAACACACATGTTTCTAAACCACTAAACTAAATAATGATATTTGATATTTAATATATTAAATTGTATATATATAATTGAGATAAAAGACTAGACATATATATTTATTTACAAATATGTATACTATTATTTTATTTATACTTTTATATTATAATTGAAATACTGTAAATAGTGAGTGAAAACTAAATTGTTTTACATACACTTACATGTAAGTGAAATTTTACATCAAATAAAATAACTATTTATATGTAAAACTACTTATATTAATAAAAACTACTTTCATATAAAACCACTTAACTTATATTTTTTTTAATTCATAAAACTTTAAGCTTAAATCCATTTGTTGAGGTGATCCAAACTTATTAATAAAGCAAATTAATATTTACTTTTAATTACAAATAATTTCATATTTTTTGGACCAACAATTATAACGGACTATAATTTGTTGACTAGATCTCAAAATGTAAATTTTTCCATAATTATTAATAAAATTTTTCATGAAATAATAAAAAAATATGTGAGGTGGTATGTCGATATTGTCAATAATAATAATAATAATAATAATAATAATAATAATAATAATAATAATAATAATAATAATAATAAATTGGAGGGCATCTGTGTGGCAGTGTTTTTCAATTATTAATACTATGAATTTAATGATATTTCCAACTGATTTATATGGAGAGATAAATATTTAAATAAATTATTTGTCTCTCAAAATATTTACAAATATATGCATTATGTTTCTTTTGTAAATAAAAATAAACAAATTAAACATCCAAAAATAAATACTTCATCTTTTGTATTAATTTACAACAAACACCATTTTTCAAAACCAAATTGAAACTTTTATTAAAAAAATCAAAATAAATATTTTTTTTTTTTTTGCATGCCATATATCAATAAATGTTTAATTTACACATAATTTTATTTTCATTATTTGGCGCAATAAAAATTCAACATCACAACATTGCTTACTGGGCAAGGAACAACCACGCCACTGTTCATGAGCCACATAATAATAATAATAATAATAATAATAATAATTATTATAATTATTATTATTTTCTATTTTCTATTTTCTATTTTTAATTTAATTAATTTTGATAAAAGCTAAATATTTTTAAATAAAATTTTCTGTTAAGTAATATAAATAGTCACTAATATTTTTTAACATTAATTATTATACATATTTAAAAATAAATAATTTTTTTAAAAATAGGTATAAATTTTTATACCGAGTTGTTTGGCTGCGAATTTTTTTTAACTATTTTTTTTTTCAATCAGTCAAATATATTTCATAGATTTAATTCCACATTCATGACTAAACTTTAGAAAATTAGCTTTTTTAATTATTGAATATATTTGTTATTTTATCAAGCACATTCATGAGCAAAGCTTAGTCACTTGGTCATTATTTTATTTAAAAAGTGATAATGATTTGTACTACTATCTTTAAAATCTTGACACAAATTCTATTTGTGAAGTTATGTTGTGTATATTTCAATTAAAAAAAAAGAATATTAACAAAGTAGGGTTTACAAAGTAAATTCTTCCAAATTTTTAAGATATATGAATAATATTACTTATTTATTTATTTATTTATTTTTTAAATATTTTTATGGGTAAATAACTTAGTATGAATTTCTACCGTGTTTTTCGTAAAAATGTTTATTTCAGCTCAGACTTGAGATCGAATATCACAACTCTTACAAAATGAGAGTATTAGTGTTGTTGAGTTTACAGTTGCGCTTCATACTGTGCATGTTTTCGACACGTGCTAATCATATTTTGTTAAAATAAATAAATAAATAAATAAATAAATAAATAAATATGAACCCTTACCTACCCCTCCTTACTAGAACCTCTCACTGTTCCCCTCTATCAGCACCCCCACCTATACAGTATTTTGTTGGTCCCTGGTATACTCTCAATCAGTACCACACATTTCTTCATTCTTATAAGCATCTACCAAAATAAATAAATAGATAAATAAATAAATACACACACATAATGTTTGGTATAGGCCTAGACACGTTTAAAAATAGGATAAATCCACAAATAGTGTTGCAATTTTTTTTTTTTTTTTTGATAAATAGAACTAGAAGTGATTTTATTTAAGAAAAATCAGGGACGTTATAAATGTAAAGCAACCTCTAAAAATATTTATACTTTTATTTTGCATAGGTTTTAAACTTCGATATGAAACATTTATAAAATAAATATCTTAAGTAAGGTGTCCTTTATTTTGTAAAGTTTGTATTAAATATTTGTAGGTTTACTTCTTCCTCTTTTATGATCCTTTAGATGAAGATATTCCGCTTTTCTTATAGTAGCATCTATCAATCCTTTAGATAAGATATCATAGCAAATATACAAATTTATTTTAATAGATGCAAAATTTTAAAAAAAAATCACAAGGGAAAAAATAGTGAAAGATAATTAAATGTTCACAATTACTCTTAATAAGATTAATATTTTAAGGTGGCAAAATCTTATTGTTGTCAATAAAATAAAAAGGGTTTATATAAATTGCTCACAAAATGAGATAAATATTAAAAGGAAGGGGAAAAAAAGAATGTTGAAATAGGTTACAAGTAATTGTTTTTATCAAATCTAAACCCCCTAATGGTCATTAATATATGTAACTAGGTATTTGTAACACTTGGTTTGTATTTAGCCACAAAACTTTTATTTTTTTTTAATGAAATCCTACAATTTTTATGAATTATTTAAATATATAAACAATATTACAATATGGGGAAAAAAATTAATATTTATAGGGGCATTTGGTGGTTTACCACGGGAATAGTGTGATGGAATATAATTGGTGGGGAAGTAATTCCTGGAAAAGTAACATTCTTTTGTTTGGTATGCATTGAAAAATTTGATTAAATTGATGGGAAAGTACCATTTTTGTGTTTGGTACGAGAACACATTCTTTGGAATTTTTTATAAATGACATAAATGCCCCCATATTATTTTACTTGTAAACAATTTGTTATTGTTCTTAATATTAAATAATAATCAATTAACGTTTCATACACACTAACAACTTCACTAACATTAAAACTAATATTAATTAACATTAAGCAAAAATTTATAAATACTAAATTGGAACATTTATATACGACGTATATATAGTATATAATAACTAAAATACAACTAATGACAATGATGTAATATAAAAAAAATGAAGGTAGTTTGATCAAAAAATAGATTTCAGTTTTCATTCTCATGGGAACCAAACTTTGCAACAAGGTGTTAAGGGAATCACTTTCTTTCAACTTAGGGGTTGTTTGGTTTGAAGTAAGTAGGTGTGAAGTAAAAAGTTTTACATGTAAAACTTACTTTTTGGTATTTGTTTTGAAGTAAAAGTCAAAAATACCTGTAAAAGTTTTTACAGCAAAACCTCATTTTACAACATTTTGACTCACAACAAAAGTTGTTGTGAGTTAAAATGCAGTAAAACTTACTCCTTACCATAATCTCCCACCAGTGACACATTCAAAGCCCAAAACCAGCCCTTCTTCACTCTTTAACATCACAACCTCCCAAAACCAGCCTCCATCATCGGTGGGTTGCTCCACACTGCGAAGCCCTCCACCACCGGCGACGCCTTCCCAACACCGACGACGACATCCACCACCGGCATCGCCTGCCCCAAATCCAGCTCTAGTTGTTGGCTCTGGTGCGGAGAGAGAAGCAAAAGACTAAGGAAGTAGAGTTCAATCGATTCATGCGAGGGAGGAAAGGAGCCAAATAGGGATCATCGCAGAGGAGAATCATGAAAATCCGCTTGTCTTCTTGGCTTCGTGATCTATTATTATCTTGAAGCCTCCAATCACAATCGAACCCATCCGCTAGGGCAGCCGATTGGTATGATTCATCTCAATAATTCTGTATTTAGTATCCTAACCCTTCTATTTTGTTTGTTGTTGCTTCCTTTTTTCCATACTTTCATTAATTTTGTCATGCTGATTGGTATTTACTTATACTTAAAATTGCTCCTATACTTAAAATTGCAAGTGCACAGTTAACTACAAGAAAATTTTTTTCGAGTGGAAATACTTAATTTCATTTGTCTCAGTCATTGATATTAATATCTGGCATAAAAATCAGCCCTGTGTGTTGTGTTATTTGGGTCATTGGGCATACCTGAATTCTGAAGATTTGGAATTTGTTGGTTGTTGCATGCATTGTTTCTAGTGATGGTTTTATTGAATGGGTCACACACAGCTGTTAATTGCTCCGCTGCTACCTTGGCAATCATTTTACTGGCAATAAATCCCCTCTTCATAGTCTTCTTCTTCCTTTTTTTCTTGGCTAAATAAGTCAGATATGTGATCAATAACACTATGCAGTTGTTATTTTTATGTGAGTTGAATATGTTCGAGTTTGGAGTGTTCATACTTCTCCAAACCTATTTATTAGCCCCTTCTTTCTCTTTAGTGTCTCCTATTGTCTATAACTCATGATGCTGACCTAGGCTATTGTTTTTTTTTTTATGGCTCATAGTTATATCAAAGTTAATCCCCCTATCTATTAACTTGGTTGTTGTCAATGAGTTCTCTTACACCATTGCAGTGTGACAAAAGTGGCTAATATACACAAAATATTCTTTTGCATTAGCAGGACTGTCAAATGGTAGCCTAAGGATTTTTATTTTTTATTTCTTTTTTTTATTATTATTTTTTTTTTTTTTGCAGGATTGTGCAACTAGACATGTCTTCGCAGTGTAAAAAAAATGTAGATATACCTTCTTCTTGAGATCAAACAATGTTCACTAAGCATTATTTAACTAAGAAACCTGAAATGAAGGGTCAACTATAACTTCCCTTGTATTGATTTTGATATTTGTGCCTGAGCTGCAATGAATTTATTTCCTTCAGCAATAGAAAGATATTCCTTCAATGTTTTAGAAGTTTTAGTTCTTTGCGAAACATGACTATTTGGTTTTCTTTCATGACTCATTTTTATTTAGTAATTATCGGGAGGAAACAAGTGGGAGATTGCTCATCCATTTATTCACATTGGTTCATATAAGTTGGTGGAGAGCTGGTACTTGCAAGTAAGTTTGTTAACATTCTTGTTCCTCCATCATTTGTCTGTGTCTGATTAGGAAGAAAAAAATGGGGATAAATGTGTTGATTATATGCATGTGTTAGGTCAATTCATGTGCTTGTAGCAATTTATGGAACTTCTGATTGTACACTCAAGCGATCATTCAGTACCTATTAATCTCTTTTTAGTGGTTTGAAGTCTAAATGTTTGTGTATGTATAGCCAGCCTTCTGGCAATAACTTTCTTCCCAGCCAATCTCTTGCTGTGGTGTCTGACATACTTGTTATTGCTATAGCTTATAAAGTAGTTTTACATATCTGTGACTCTCCTTGGCCGAAATGGATTTTCTTAGCAAAATCAGTAATTGCTTGTTCTATACTACTCTTTTTGTCATGCCGATTGTCACTTGAATCATATTTACTTAAAGCATGGAATTGAAATGTGTGTAGATTTTTCCTATGAGTAAAATCTTGCAACGGCTTCAATAAGAGGCTTTTGTTACAATACGAATGAGAAAAATAATGGAAAATAAGAATTTAATGAGTAATAAATTTGTTCTAGGAACCTTAAAACCATTAATGCTAACCAAAAGAAGTAAAGAACAAAGAAAATTCAACTCATTAATGCTAACCAAAAGAAGTAAAGAACAAATTGGTGTCATTCGAAGTGTTGCTTTATTATGTGAATATAGTTTGGAGTCCCTTTCATAGTCAACATCATGCTGTGAATATAGTTATAAGCCTATAGGCATGTTGCTTTATTATATGTTTACTTGTCTTACATGTTGTACTACAACGACATGATTTATAGATGGACACAATATCGAAAGATGAATATGCTGTAGTAGCCTCCGATCATAGCACAAGATCCAAGGTTCATGCCATATTTTAAGGTAAAAAAAATTCCAATCAGTTACTTTTAAACTTTGGAAAGAAGAATTACTAAACCTACAAATTTTTTGTTAACAACTAGGATTGTATTGGAGCACTTGATGGCACACATATTCATGCCTCTGTTCCGAATGATATCGTCGCACGTTTCCGGGGGAGAAAACCGTATCCCACTCAAAATGTATTAGCTGCAGTCAATTTTGAATTACGATTTACATATGTGCTAGCTGGTTGGGAGGGCTCAGCTCATGATGCACTTGTCCTTCGTAATGCGTTGGAAAGAGAAGACCCACTTATAGTGCCCGAAGGTATCAAACCATTCTATGAAAATTAAAATATTTAACCAATTACAATTATCTAGTAACTCGTAACATTTTTGTTATAGGGAAATATTACCTTGTTGATGCAGGGTATGCCACGAGACCTGGTTTCATATCACTTTTTCGTGGTGCCCGATACCATCTTAAGGAATTTACCGCACATTCTCCATCAAATTGCAAAGAATTGTTTAACTATAGGCATTCTTCTTTGTGTACGTCAGTGGAACGAGCCTTCGGAGTATTGAAAAACCGTTTCAAGATCTTGACGTCTAGGCCTTTTTTTCCGTTTGAAACACAAATAGATATTGTGATCGCATGTTGCATTCTACATAATTATATACTACAAAGAGGTAGTGACATGTACGTACCAAACCTTGAAGAGTGGGAACCTAATCTAAATGCGCGCGAGATAAGAACGCAATCTCAAGTCCGTGAAGAAACAAGAGAATGGTTAGCAATACGAGAAGCAATCATGAATGACATGTGGAGAAATAGATGAAATTAGCCACTTATATTGCAAGCTTTGATGTGTACCTTCATTTTTGGGTTATGATATAAAACAACCTTAACGATGAGTATATTGTTGTATCTCATGTCTTATGTTGTCTTCATTGATCTTATGAAATATTTATTTTTTAAATAATTGCTTCCATGCTAATTACTCATTGCAGATGGAATCTCAAGATATGACACCGGTAAGCCATAACTTAGCCGAGAAGAAAGCAACAATTAATGTCCGATGGACTGCAGTAATGACATCTTTCATGTTAACATCTCTTGTTGAGCAAGCAAATCTTGGGCTTAAATCTGATAAGGGATTTAAGAATATTGCTCTCAACGCGGTCGCAAGAGCTGTTAGTGCGAGGTTCGGCCTGGCTGTGAGTGACACACATGTGAACAATCGTCTTCGGCACGTAAGAAAAATATGGTTAATTATTAAGAAAATTAAGAGTTTAAGTGGTGTCTCATGGGATGATGTGGAAAAAAAAAATAGTCATGGGGGAGGAGGAATACCAAATATACATACAAGTAAGTCACAAGTTGTGGTTAGTGATTATAATAGTTCATATTACATTTTGTACATTGACCCTAATTGTAGAATATCATGTTTATTTTACAGGCGCACCCTGGAGAGGAGATTTATATTGATAAACCAATACAAGATTATGAAGAAATGGCTATTGTATGTGGAAATGATCAAGCAACGGGGTTTTTTGCAAGAACGGGTGCTCAAAGCTCTAGGAGCCTAGGTGCTCGCATGGATCAACCACCGACATCACCGGCAATTGATCTTGACAACCAAAGCCAAGGATTTGATGATTTTGACGACATTGCAAGAAGTGAAACTCCTACTAATGACACACCAACGACCGCCACTTCCACGGCCAAAAAAGGTAAGAAAAGAGCGAAGCATGCTAACACGGATGAAGAGATCATGCGAGATGTAAAGTTTGAACTAGGAAGAATTGCAAATGCGTTGGAGGCGGATAAGAGCAAATTCATTAGTAAAGATTTGCTTGATGAAATGATGACTTTGAGTGCACACTATAGTGAACACGATATTGGACGAGCGTACGACTACTTGCTCCAGAATCTCCCTTTAGCGAATGGATTTATGAATAAAACCCATTCGCTTCGGTGCATTTGGATGGATGATTTTCTTGATCGTTTGAGGGATGATCACCGAACATGAGTTAAGTTGGAGAAATATCAAGTCGTACTTTGTTTGTTGTTTAAAAAATATCGTGTGGTATTGCATTTTGCCGTTTGGACAATTAATATTGTATTTGACTTTGTTGTTTGGACCAATGTATTGTTGTATTGTATTTGGTTGTTTGGACAAGTATTGTAACATATCCATGTTGTGTTTTTATTTGTTGTTTAGATGAATGTTATTGTTGTTTAGACAAACATTGTGTTGAATATTATCTTATTGTTTGGCATGTTGTTGTTGTTTTTTTTTTTTTTTTTTACTTTGATACACTTTAGATCATTTAATTAAGAACAAAAATTTTTTATGGATTTTTAATGTTCACTTATTTTGGATGTGTGTTAGGTGTTGCCGTATGTAATGTCATTTTATATTAAAAAATATTATTTTTTAATTTAATATAATGCTAATTCTTTAAATAGCTAAATCATAAATATTTTTATGTTAAATAAATAATGTACTTAAGTTAATTAATTGTTGTAGCTTAAATTAATTTATATGACAATAATTATTAAAAGCTGGTGGAGGTAAGCTTACCATACCACTTACATGGTGACCATACCTCTCACATTACATCAAACCAAACACATAAAAAGTAAATACAGTATTATCACTTATATCAAACCAAACAACAATGATGTAATTTAAAATACAGTATTTTCATTTACACTGTAAATCCATTTACATGTAATTTGAATTACTTCAAACCAAACAGCCCCTTAATGGAATCATTCTCCCATGGTAATATTATTTTTCAAAAAAAAAATATTCTACCAAACATGATAAAGTCATTCGCTTGTTTCATTTTTTGAAAAAAGTAAGCTATTTTCCTATGTACCAAACACCCCTATAGTGTAAAAGTAATTTTTCCAAAATTTAGTGGTTTCATTTATGCTCACTACCCCCACATTAGATCTGGGCATAAAACATATATATGCAGTGTCTCTCTTAATTTATGGGTGTCACTTTCAATTTATTTGGGAATAAATTCATTTTAATACATGACACCTGAAATAAAAATTAATTTTTATCCAAAATACCATTAGTTAAATAAATTATTTATCTATTAAAAAAATTCTTATTATTATGTTATCATTATTTTCAATCGCACAAAATAAACATTTTCTTTCCAAATAATATGTATAAATTCCAATTCCCTAAACTTGCCTAGTCTGGTTTTTAACCAACACCAATCAAACATTGTAACTTTTTTTTTAAAAAAAATAAATAGATATTTATTATCAAAATTTTATCCAATATTTTAGCTTTGATATATTTGGGATTGAGTTAATTGTTTCTTAAATGGGAAAGTTCAAGACTTGTCATAATCAACTAATTCAACAATGACATGAAAGTACTCCTTTATATTAACTTGGCATATAGACATTACTCTATTTGTCTCTATTACCACCATCTTTCAATTAATGACAATGTAGTTCATAATTTTTATTAATTAGTAATATTCAATATGTGATGATTATTATATATATATATATATATATATATATATATATATAGTGTACAGATTAATTAAAAAAAATGCCTGATTAATTAATTGATCATATATTAATGGATATGATTTAATAAGTGAGAAAAAAAAAGAAATGCAATAAAAGAAAAAACAATATTTATTATTTGCTTGAATCAACAAAGCACAATTTTTTTTTTTTTTTTTTTTTTTTTTTTTTTTTGAGGTGGGGGGGGACGCCCCCGGGGGGGGGGGGGGGGGGGGGGGGTGGTTTTTTCTCCCCCCCCCCCCCGGGGGGGGGGGGGGGGGGGGGGGTTGTGGTTTCCCCCCCCCCCGCGGGGGGGGGGGGGGGCGGGGGGGGTACAAGCCCTTTGGTAACATAGCACAATTTGGTGGGGAATATTTTGACAAGAAAAATGGTTAACGGTCCATTTCTCAGACATTTAATGAGAATTGATTACCTTCCATTCATTCATTCAATTTTTCTTGGCTTCCTTCCATTCAACGTGGACTTCTCCTAATCAACACCTTTTTCATTTAATGAATTTTTTTCTCAGTGTATATCATCAAAATTCAGCATATATATATTAAATATATGTAGGACTGTTGCAACTTTTGGTTTATTACCTACCATATTGATTGAGGGGGGTGTTTGGATGGGTTTTTTTTAAGCCCAGAAGTATTTTTTTATAAGTTAAGCACTTCTGGGTTTTAAAAAACATGTTTGTTTGGGCTTTTTGGGCAAAAGCAGAAGCTGTGAAAAAAGCTAAAATTCAGCTTTTTTCAGAAGCTGCCTCATAGATGCTTCTTAGAAAAGCACTTCTGAGAAGCTGTTTCAAGAGGAAAGCACTTAACTTATTTTGAAAGCACTTTTTAAAAGAAGTGCTTTCACAAAACTTAAAAAAAACACTTTTTTTAAAAGCTCATCCAAACAAGGCCTAAGTGTCCATGTGTATATATATGTAGAGAGTAGCTCCACCCTATTAGGCTAATTTTTTAGGGTTGTAAGCCCCCCGTTGTGTGCAACATTTAGGGGCCGTTTGGTTTGGAAGTGAATTGTCGAAGTGGTGGAAGTTTGGAAGTGGCACTTCGGTGGAAGTGAACAGTTCAGCAGGAACTATCCACTTCAGTGTGTTTGGTTAAAGCTGAAAACTGGACTTCCGAGACTACTTCCTGTGTTTGGATGGTTGAAGTAGATATCTAAAAATCCCACTTCATCATTTTTTGGTGAGAGCGTAAAGTTACCATTCATGCTTTTTACACTTGTTTAATTACATTATATGATTTAATTAAATAATTTAATTATTTTATTACGATGATAATAAATAATTTATTTATTAAATTAAAAACTTTGCACAACACATAATTAATTTAATACCATGCTATTAAATTAAATTAAATCGATTAATATATTATGCTTAATTATTAATTAATGAGAATATTGATTTAATTATATCATTACTATAGTAATAATTATTTTATTTATCATTGAAAAATAATTCAAAGTGGGCTGAAGTGGGAGGCTGAAGTCGTGACTTCGGGATTTTTCCAGCTGAAGTCAGACACCGAAATGGCCGAACTCAGAAGTTGTTACATCACTTCCGGGTCCAAATCGGTGAAACAAACACACCGAAGTGAGCTGGAAGTGACCACCTCAGCCACTTCGGTGAAATAAACGGCCCCTTAGTCTTTTCATTGAAAAAATGGTGTGGGACTAGATGAGAGGGGGTTATGACTGGGAATAAGCCCTGAGTGAAGTGCTGCTAAGTAAAACGTGCCTGACCCGAGCATATATTTTTTTTTTCAGAGAATATATCATCAAAATTCAATATTATATATATATATATATATATATATATATATATATATATATATATATATATATATATATATTATTGATTGAGCGTCCAAGTTTTTTATTTTTATGAAAATAGTTTATCCACTTGTTTTTTTAATAAAAAAAAATTACACATTGCATATATACACAGATATACCGTTTATTGAGGATGTTAATTTGTTCACAACTGTTGAACGGTTATTATTTGATGATAGGTATGTGCACATATATGTTTTCTTTTGAAATGTATATATCATTAAAATTCAATGTGTGTGTGTGTATATATATATATTGAATATGATATAGAAGACTAGATTTGAGTTTGTGTGGCTTAGATCAATAGACTCATATATACAACTAAAATACAAAAACTAGACTTGACCCTGAGATTAGGCTTTTGATAAACCTCTGAAATAATTCTAAGGCGGTTCTTATTCTAGTTCAATTTCTAAGTGCATGGTTGGTTTCAATTAATTAAGACATATTAAAATAAATTATATTATATATAATTTTTATTTAAAAATTTAAAAAAAATGAAAACTAGGCTAGCTTGGAGCCGTTTGGTTCAGCTTTCTAATTAACAAAAACCTTAACAAGAGGGTTTCAATTTAGGATCAAAACCGTAAAAATTAAACAATTCATGTTCAAATAGTATCAGTTCTGGTTTGGTGGATTAGGATCATGTCTAATGAAAACTTCTTTTAAAAAATGGTAGATTTAATATATATATATTTGAATACGATCTAAAAACTTGACAGAAATTTGTGTAGCTTTTCATTTTAAAATAACATTTATCACATGGCTAGCTATTATTTATTTATTTATTATTTATTATTACTATTATTATTATATTTTGCACCCGTTATTTTTGTTTTATAAGAAGAGCTTTTCTTAAATCTTTTTTCTCAATGTTTAAATTAGGGAAAAATTAGATTTGAAAAAAAAAAAATCAGGGTTTTCGCATTAGACATGCATCTTTAAGTTTAACTGATTAATGGTCAGATTGAGGTTGTAATCTTCATTTGGATATGAACACCGGATTTAATTTATCCAAATAGATGTTCAATCTCAACTTACATACACAAACAAACTTCCTGACAAACACATTCCATTAGCATATACAAATTCATCCTTAATTGTGATGATCAACACATTAATCAATCCTGAAACACAAACACAATATAACAATTGGTGCATAAAGAAAGAAGAAAGAAAAAATTAAATAAAAAAGATCACAATATATATAAATATATATATACAGACACACAGCAATAATTAATTTCTACGTGCATGCATGCAAAAGGCTAGATACGTACGTACTAACAATGAGTGAGAGAAACTCATGAGAAAAGATTATTGGTCTTGAGAAGAAGATGATGATGATGATGATGATGATGATGATGATGACTAGTGGGGGGAGTGAAGATTGAAAGGACCGGAAGGATCCAGCTGTTTGCAGAGGGAGAGATAAGTGAGATAAAGAACACGGTCCTTAGCGCCGGTGCGGTGGTTCTTGGTGTGCTTGCAAAAGTACTTGAGTTGATCAAGAGTGCAGTGGCCGAGGGTTTGGCTGAGGAGCAAGAAGAGCCAGTTGATGTTGCGTTTCTTGGGGCTGAGAACAGGGCGCAAGGAGTTGGTTTGGGAGCAGGAAGGGCAAGAGGGGAAGGTAGGGGTGGACCAGAGGATGGGGGCACGGTCATGCATGGCGTGGATGTTGTCACGTATGTAGGTGGAGAGGGAGAGGAAGGAGGGTTGGAGAGGGTAGGAGATGGAGTGGGAGGTGTTGCAATGGCGGCATTGCATGGTGTCGGAGATGGAGGTGAGGTTGTGGGAGAGGAGGAAGGAGAGAGGGTGGATGGTGGCGCGGAGATTGGTGGCCCAAGGGTAGGGGGGTTGGATGGTGGAAGGATGAGCAGGAGAAGTGGTGGTGGTGGTGGTGGTGGTGGTGGTGGTGGTGGTGCGGCGAGGAGGAGGACGGGGAGAGTCTTGAGGGAGGAGGAGAGGAGGAGGATGGATATGGGGAGTTGGAAGGGAGAGAGAGAGTGCAAGAGGGTCATCCATGTTGTTGTTGTTGTTGTTGTTGTCTTTGTTGATGATGATGATGTTGTTGTTGTTGTTGTTGTTCCTTTGTGAGTTTTCTCTGTCTCCCATTGATGATGATGATGATGATGATGATGATGATGATGATGAAGAAGTTTTTTTCTAGAAGAAGATGGAGAAGTTTGGATTTTAGGAGAAGAAGGAGAATGGAGAATGGAGGGGGGGAGAGAGAGAGAGAGTTAGGGTTAGGGTTAGGGTTAGGGTTTCTTGGAAGGGATATGGTTAATTAGGGTTGGCAAGGAGAAGAGTGAAGATGGTTTTGTATTGAGATTTATCAAGAGAGAGGGAGGAAAGAAGATGTATATATAGAGGGAGGGGTTTCTTGGATAGGGAGAGTGAGGGTTAGGGTGAGATTTTCAAAAGATTTTGTTTTGATAGTTGATTAATTTAATGAAAGATTTCTTCATTAATTTCTTAGGAAAAACAAAAGGAGATTTAGAGAAAATGTGCTATTTATTATATATATATATATGTATATAGTGTTAGGGCAAGAGAGTGGTGGTCTTTGTACGTTGAACTAAGAAGCCAAGAGGGCAAGCATGCATTTAAAAAGGAAAGACTAGTTCCCAACATCCATGCAAGGACCATGGTTATTAATGCAACCAAATCCCCATGATATTAATTAAGCCATTTCCTTTTAACTCTCCTAAATATTTGGACTTTTGTTAACATATTAATTTCAATATTATTTCAAAAACAAAAAATTTAGTTTTTTGAAAAAATTTCATAACCTTATCTTTAATCTTAGGACCTTAACTTCTTGATCCTTCTAACAACCTTGCTTAACTTCTTGATCCTAAATTTTAGCTTTTTGTGTAACATTTTAACCATTTTTTAAATGTATCTGATTAATAATTTATATGCATACATATTTCTTTTCATGGGGATTTTGTTTTAAAAAATATATTGATATTTGATATGGAAAACTGAAATCACCATGATGTCAGGGAATAATTTAATTGTGGTTATAAATCTATTTATATATACAGTCCACTCTCCCACTTTATTAAACCTTGTTATGAAAATAAAATAATCATACATATATGTATATATTATAATTATTTATTTCAAAAATCTAGATTTGAGGAAAAGAAATCCCATTGATCCAGCTTATATTGTTTTTCTTTTTTTTTTTAATGATAAAGTTTTATTGAAGATTAATAAGTTCAATTTCAAAGACATAGAACAGTTATATTAATTGAAGATATATATATATATATATATATATATATATATATATATATATATATATATATATATATTGTGCCTAAACTCATGCCCAAACTTGAGAATTGAAAAATAGAGGAGGTTAAAAACTGAAAATCAAAATATGGAACTAAAAAAATTTTGGTTAACTGAAACATTTGGTCTGGTGAAATATATCCAAAAATTTGATGTTTGTGATCATTACATAAAGTTGGTTCAATTAGCTAAACTGATAATAATATTATGATATATATTATATATTTAAAGTAATTTTGAAAATAGTATTATTAAAATAAATACAAATTAAAAAAAATCTTATCACCTATGAAAAGACATGCTGTAAATCAATTTATTTCTAATTAATCTTACTTTCAAATTGAAGTAAATATTTACCGAGTGAAGAAATGTTCGAGTATTAGATTATATTTAATGGACAATAAAGTAAATATTTACTTGAATTTTTTCCCCCATAAAAAAATCATAAATTAATTTTTGACTATTTATGTTTTCATGTAATTGTGGGTTTAGGATCCTTCAAAATTTGTCAATGGTATTAATATTCACCACTCATTTAAGTACAAATGGGGGAAGTGAGAGAAAGTGGATTGATTTTATCCACTTTTTATGTCTTTTTACTTTGAAGTGAGAGAAGTTGCCACTTTCCCCACCTCAGCCCCTATAAAAGCTTACTGAAATAGAAAAAATAAGTCTCTATAAAAGCTCACTCCCTCCACTTCTCAAAACTCATGAAAGTTTTTAAAATGAAAAGATAAATACCGGAATTGAAAAAATAGCACTTTACATAAGTGATATTTTCTGCAAAATAAACATATGAGTGGTGAAAGTCATATTACTTCCACCACTAAAAAAAAAAAACTTTTTCCGGTTCTTGATTCCACGATCTCCCCAAAAATTGTATTGGAATGTATCTCTAAAAAATGCATTGGAATGTATCTCTTTTAACTTGCCGGTCTAAATTCTTTTGAGATTTTGTGTTTATATTTTAAAATATTTCTAAAATCTCAAGTTATAATCTATCCATATTATTAGTCATAAAATTAATCTCCTATAATTTTGATGTTAATTTGAAAACTTTAACTGTTCATGTTTATAAATTTGTAAAACTTTTCAGGTTTTTGACTTCTTTATGGCTTTAAAGTTAATATATGATTTATTTGAGATTTTCAAGCGTTCACTTCACTCTATTATTATGCTTTAGAGTTTTTGACTTCATATTTACAATGTGAATTCATGATCCTCTTGAATCATGAGGTTAATAACTTCATTGTTTTGATTTATTTACATTTGAATATTTATTAATTATCTTTAGCCATCAAACATTTTTCTCTTTAACAACTAATTAAAGCTCCTCATTCTCTATGAAAATCTTTATTTTTATATCAGCTAGATAGGACTGTTTTTATTAGCATATGAATTCATAAATTGTCACATAAATTTCATTCCTTTATAATTCAATAAGGAGCCTCTCTTAGCATCATGGCATGAGAGATGTATTTTTTTTTCTCATAAAACATTTTTTTCGTTATTTATTTTTTTAAAATCATTCCATAGGGGTCTATCCTCCTTATTTCATGTAATAATGAATAAAATATAATTCTCTATGAAATTTGTTTGAGTTATAGCTCCGACATGAACGTATATAACCTCTAACTAATTTCCTATTATTGATGATATTCGCTCTTGTGCCATTTATCTTATTTTTCTCATAACTAATAACATATATGTAAACTCGAAAGGGTAATCAGTATATTGCAATATGGTTTCGCATGACCACTAATTTATGATATTTAATGTTAAAGCCCTCAAATAATAAAAAAGATGTTATAAAATATATAAACATCGGATGACTAATGTAGCAAGACGCCACTGTAGCAGGCGTCAATACTGTAGCATATGCCAAATTTTCACTATTCCACATACCAAATTGTTCTGGACTGTCGGATCGAATCAATTCCGACCGTTTATCCATTTTTTGAAATGCTATAAATACTCTCTTATTATTGTATTATGGAGATAGAGAATAAGAAATAAGAAATTAAATAGACTGAAGTGTGGATATTCAGATATTTTCTTTCTCTCTCTTTATCTTATTTTATAAAAATATATATATACTTTTATATTAAGAATGAATTATTAGTTACTTTTACAATAAATGAAAAATTCTGTCAAATACTAAGAAAGAAATTTACTCTAAATTGATGAATTAAAAGAATTCTTCCCAAAAAAAAATAACATATAGGTTTATTGTCGGAGCTATAACATTAATATTCTCATAAAAACAATATTACTTTATTTCATAGAGAGTGCTATTTTATTCATTATTACTCTATTTTAACAATATTACATTTTAAAAATACCTTCATATATTTGATTTTTGTAATATATGATTGCTATACATTTCATGAGTATGCTCGAAAACATTTTTATTTTTACTGTTAATTTTATTCAATTTTTTAATATTATGTGTTTTTTATTAGACTATATATTTTATTTAATTTTTATAATAATATAATATTGTTTCCATTAACATGAGTTTTCAATGGTTAAATTTTTTTTTTGCTATTTTTAAAATAATTAATTTTAAATTAAAAAATATTGATACAGCCACGTCAGCGAAATAGTGCTAATTGCTGAATGCTGTTTGGAAATGAACAGCTGATCCGCCATTGTTTTCTTTGTTTTCATAAATATCACCGCTCCGAATGCTCTCATTCCCGCGCCTTTGAGCCATGGATCTCAACCCTAGCTCGAGTTCCACCTCCGATCCTTCGTCCCTGAAGCTCGCCATCGCCATCGCCCTCCTCCGCTACAAGAACCTCAACTTCCCCTCTTCATCACATTCCGACGCCCAGCGCTGGAGGCAAAAGGTATTTCCCAATCTCCCTCACTCTTCATTGGGAACACTATCTGAAATTCCGATCTCAATGTCTTATCCAGGCGAAAGAACGAAAACGGGAGATCCAGCGATTGCGAGAGGAGTTCAAGCAGCTTGAAGGTTTGATTCCTCCTTGATTTGCTCTGTTTTCTTTGAGGAAGACATTGTGGTTTTGAATTTTTTTTTTATCTGGTTTTATTAGATGGGATGAGAGCGGAGGTTGTGCCTCAGATCGCTGCTTGTAGATGCCATTTCTTTGATGGTTGTGGAAAGCTGAGCCCTAGATCGGCGGAGGTTGGGCGTGAGGGTCTCTGGATCGATGAGGTCCTGAGGAGGAGATTCTTGAGACTCAGTATGGTGTTCTTATTCTATATTTTCGATATATTCTTTTTTAGTTTGTTTTATAGGATTGTTGAAGTGAGTTGGAATGGTGTGGGATTGGCAGTGCGATGGAAGGAGAGGATGAGAAAGTTGGATGGCTCCGTTCGGAAAAGGCTTTCTATTGGTAAATAGGATGATGCTCAATTGGTGTTTGTAAATGCTTTGTTTATTCAGTCCCTTGTTTATGTTATTGATATTATTTGCTTTTTTCATTTGAAATGGTATTGATATTGCTTACTACTTATTTCATTTCTGGTTTCTTCCAAATGTTTTCTTCCAAGAGCATGAACACTATTAGCTATGCAATTTCATCTAATCATGAGACACTCACAAACTAACTATTAGTCTTCATGTCAAATAAAACTTTATTATCAAAACTTCGTTTAGTATCAATGTTATCTGCAATTTTGCATGCAAATGATGCAGATTGTTAGTTTTTTCCTTTTCCCTTTATGATGCTTTCTTCTTTTCTGCTGCAGAGTTAAATAGTGAAGATGAGATTGGAAGACTCCACACATCAATGGATTTCTTGGTGGAACTTTGCAATAGCAAATTTGTAAAAGCCAACCGTATTCACAATATGGTTTTTTTTCCAAAGAGGATTGTGCTATATTCTGATTTCCTTATTGTCATCCGTTTTGTATTATAGGTGGCAAATGATTCTTCATTCAGAACACTTTCTCATCAAGGTGTGGACTTCATTTTAGGTAACTTTCACGGTCAGTTTATGCAAATATGATGCATCTCTGGTTATGCTGAGCCATGAATACATGCTATTTAGATGTAACATGTACATTTTGTGAATGCATCTAAGGGATGGCTGTCTTATTCTATAGTCGGAAAATTACTGGAAGTACTAAATGTTAAGTTTCTCTTATGTTCAGGCTTTATGTTGACACTGTTGCATTGCAGAAAGTCATTTTTGAACATTGTGCCTTTGCAATTCCAGAAGATAAACTTTCTTTAATTAACTTTTCTTGCTCACACTGTTTTTTGGACCTAATTCGTTAATTCTTACTTTGTTTTTGAAGCCTCTTTGAGAAATTTGTTGTCCTTGGAGAAGGACAGTGAGGTCATTGAAGAAATGATGACTGGGTTGATTTTGAATTTGACTCAAAGAATGTGCACCACAACAAATGAAGGTAATATTTTGATTTGCACATGATATTGGAGAATATCCCCAATTATTGTGTTCACGTCCAAATATTTTAACTGTAGACCATTTCAAGCTGGAGAAAGTAACTGATTTTTTTTCTGTTATTCACCTTCCATGTAGTTAGAATATTACTCTTGGGGTTATACTTTTATATAAACTGTTGCAATCTTCCAAAGGGCAAAAGCTCTATTATACCATAAGCAGGTTTATAAGCATAAAAATTCTAATGTAATTGGGGTTTTTAATGTGTGAATCATATTATGATATGAAAAGGCATGCTCTACATGCAATCAATTTGGATGAGTTATTGCTTTTCATCCTTGTTCTTTAGTGCAATCATCTGAATTTCCGTTTGTGTAAATTTGTGTTCTATAATCTGTTTGATGTCCATAATCTTGTAAATTTATATTGTTATTATTGTTCCAGATCGCAAAGACATAGATGAACAATCAAGAAAAAAATTCACACACACATAGATTTGGGAAAATCAGAATTTTATTAGGGTTTGGAAGAACAGAACTATATATGTTTACATGTATAGGTGTATATATATACACTACCAAAACATCAACTAGGCTGGACCCAAAAAAGGCCCAACAGAATAGAAACTCATAATAAAAACAGATACGGTAAATGATATATACCGTAAGCTCTGCGAAACGCAATATAGTCGGCTTGTTACAAATTGAAGACTTGATTCAAGGCATCCTAAACAGTTATCTATTCAAAAAATATGTAGGTTTCTTTTTTTAAAATAATTAGTCTCACTGCTATCTTATGCTACTGTGGTTATAGTGAGATCTCCATGTCTTTGCATTTACTGCTTTCGTTTTGTTGTTTTCTTCCATTCAGAATCACTTGCTTCTGCCTCTGATGCTGATGTGTGTATACAACACCTGATACGAAAGCTTGGAGATGAGCCTTTTATTGGTCAACGTGCTGTGCTAGCAGTCTCTCAAAAGATCTGTATTCAAGCAGATGGCTTGCTCTTAACAGATCCATTTGATGATGCTTACCTTGGTGCACATGACAGCATGTTTCTGATGTGAGTTTTTAAAATGGATATTATAATTAGGCTTTGTTGAGTGATTTCGCTTATATAACCATTGCATTTGTTCTGTTGCAAAACAGGATTCAAATTATTGAATTCCTGATATCAGATTATTTGTCCATATGGGCAGCCATTGAAGATTTTGATTGGAGTGAGTATCTCTCTAATATCAACATTAATTTCTGGGATTTGATGTTTTGAACAATCCTCCAGGTCAGAATGAATGGCTTAAAAACTTGATAATTGCAGATGGAATGTAAACATTGACTTATTCCTTTTCAATTCCGTGTAGCTAAATTAACCATGCTTTGATCATGTTCTTGTTCTTGACACCTTTGACGTCTTTTTTATATATCCACTAATAAGAGCTTTATGTTTCTCATATTATTTTAGATCAGTTCAACATGTGAGGCCAAAATTTAAAGTAATTGCATTGTTTTCATTTCTCTGTAAAAATTCCTAATATGGTTCTTTTTTTTCTATGAAACATTAACTCGAACTAAGGATATTAGAAGAAATCAATTCGGGTTAAGAATGAAAGTTTTCATCATTTCCATTTGATTTTTGTGGCTAAAATAGTTCGTTGGTTTTCGTACTGAGGTAATATGATTGCTGGTTTTTCCTCACCCTCAAACTCAGGGTTGCTCGAGGAGTGGACAAGATCAGTCCTACAGGCTCGCAATGCTCTGGTACTCCTGGAGAGCAGGAACGGTCTATATGTTCTCTTCATTGAACGAGTTATTGGAGAAATCAGGAAACAATTGGGTCCACTTCAACAACAAGGGAAGGTCAACCTAGACATCCTGTCCTACCTACATTCTTAACACTGGTTTTTCTCTACCTCTTTCTGTTTCTCAAAATTTATTCTGAAAAACCCAAAATCTTCAAGCACTTGCTGACACAAAAACAATGGAACGGATTAGATTGCTGCTTTCTTCTTCTCAACCATTACTAGGACATTATGCTTCATATGAATAAAGTTTCAATCAAATTCTCACGTACTTTCAGGTATCATTTACCCGTCAAACATCTGCCACAGCTAATCAACTAGTCTGTCATATTAAGCCCGGACTGCTCCTGTGTTTTTGTCTGATTAGTTTTCCTTGGAAGATGATTCAATTTATTAGAAGTTGTTAAGATCCTAGGGAGATGATCAATCTGGTTGTTAGATGCCAATGTGTGTCTGATAAGTATTGGCGTTGGATAAGTACTAAAGAATCTCTCTTTCTTTAGTCAGGCGCTGGGGTCTTAACTCCTCCCCAGGTGCGACGGGCTTGTTTCAGCTCCTTGCTACCCTTCTTTCTTTTCTTTTGGTGTACTAGTATTTTTTGTTCTCTGTCTTCACTGCTGGTGAAGTGTTTTTGTTGTACTTATTTTTTCTACGTTGCTTTAGTCCTTTGTTAGTTGTTTGTAATTTTTTTATTTTCAATTAATGTGGTTTATCCATTTTTTCTTAAATCTCTTTTTATTTGCATAGGTTATTTTTGTGAAAAATCAACATGGAGGACAGGCTATTCTTCTAATAGTGTTCATCCCATTACTCAAGTGTTGAGTGTGTGTTTAATTTTCGGGAACCGATTTGAAAATTTGACCTGTTTTGAATTTTCTTTTTAGACAAAATAGATAAAGCCATGTCAGGGTTGAACACTAGGGGTTATTCCATTAACTCGAGTGCTTTTACTCCGTGAGATTTGATTTCTTGCCGACTGCAAAAAGACTTTATAAAAAACTCAAGTACCAATTGAAATTTTGGATTTTGTTCTTTTAGTCTGGTGGGTTAGATTTTATGTGTGACTTTTTGAGGGTTGTTTCTTTGTCCTACACCATATCTAAAGATGCAAGTGGGGCGGAGAATCCCCGTTCCCTGCGGGACCTTGCTCCGACGGAGCAGGGATTCCCCGAAACATTCCCCGCGGGGCGGGGAGCGGGGAAAATTCCTCCCCGCCTACCAAGGCAGGGCGGGGACGGGGACGGGGACGGGGGGGACGGGGACGGGGAATGCTCTCCCCGCCCTGTGCCCCGCGGGAATCCCCCAACAAAAAAAAAATTATATATTTTTAGTGTATTTATTAAAAATTACTTCAACATTAATATAATATTATATATATAATCAATAAATATTTATTTGTTAATATTTTTAGTTATTAATAAGTTTTAGTAAATATAACTTTCCTATTTAATATAAACTTAATTTAAAATAACTGAGTTTAAATATAATTGTAACAACAAATTTGAAATAACTTTATATATTTATTTAGTGATAAATATTATTTTTTCAATTCAGTAAACATTTAAACTCTTGCTCATTAATTTATCTTTATATTATAAAATGGGACTCACAATTATTTCATACAACTTATTAACTATTTATATTTATATATTTCATTAAAACATATTATGACTTTATGTTATTTGTATTACTTAATTTTTATCTTAAATTCTTAATGTTGTTTTATCATACATTATATTATGACTTGTTAGGAGAAATATTTTGTGTGAATTTTTATTTTATATATGATGTGCATGTTGTAAAAAAAAATTTTGAGTCAATATTTTGGGAGGGAGCAGGGATCCCCGGGGGAGTGAGTGGGGGGGATTTTCCCCGCGGAGAATTTTAAACCGGGGAATCCTCGCCTCGTGGAGAGCGGGGATGGGGACGGGGATTGCATTCCCCACTCCGCCCCACTTCCATTCCTAACCATATCATTTGCTCAGTAAAAGATCACTGCTAGTCCTATGCTATTTAAGGATGTACGGATGAGGCACTGCTTTCCTGAATGGCGGATATTTTGTGTGTAATTCTCCCTTCTTTTTTTTTTTTTTTTGTCCTTTTACATATTTTTGTTATTTTGTGAGTTTGATTTTCTGCATGAACTAGTAATTTTCTCCTTTAATTTTTATTGTTTTGTGAGTTCGATTTTCAACGTGAACAATGATATGGTAATGACGTATCTCCAAATTTTGACCGTTCAGCAGTTATTTATGTCTTCATATTTGGTAAGATTTTAAGTCCATGTACTGAGGTTTTTACTCTGCAATTAGGCTTAAGTACATAAGGTATGATTTTTAGGCAATGTACTTGATGTTGAAGGTCTTCAGGTCCAGGCTGGTGTCTAGCACGTAAATTAAGACCTTACTTGATTTACTCAAGATTTAGCATTCAAGTTTGGACTTTAATCAATCTTTAACACCGGATTTATCAGTTAATTTGTAGGTGTCACTGATGGTATTTTCTTGTTCGTTCCAGCGTTTTGGGTTCTTAAATTTTGAATTAAAGCCGCATTCAAATGTGATTTGAGTGAATAATCACATGGATTAAGGTTAATGACTTTTGAAGTTAGAATTTTCACCTAGTTAAGTGGTGGATGCTTGATTCGCTTGAGAAGGAGTTTTTGAGTTATTTTTATTTACGTAAGTGGACAAATTATATTACTCAATATAATCACCCAGTAATGAATAAACGTTTTATTTTATGTAAAACTCATGAAAATTTGAATATTTCCATTTGCTTTCATTTTGTGTCTATGAAAATTTGATCTCTATCATCACCCACGAAACAAGAGACTCTGAATATCAAATAAGCTTGGTTTAAATTTTTGTAAGACTCACATCTCACCCTGAAACTAACCAGTGGACTAAAATATTAAAAAATTATATAATATATTTGTTGTTATAGAAATATTTTCTCTTTGACTTTTTCTAACATTTCTATTGAATAAAAAACAATTAATTTGGTAGATAAATCATATAATTTGACAAATTTCTGTAGTGAATATTTTCCTTCGGTGCAAAGTCTATGGACTTTTATTATTACTACTACTATTATTATTTTCATCACAATGATTAATAAATGTATTTTCATGGTTATAATTTTTTTATAAGTAAAAAAAAAAAACAATTAAAATCTATGGTGGGTTGTGGATAAGGTATGTAGGCTCCTTCTAAAAAAAATGCGAAAAAGATCTACACTATCATCAGCGAGCGGAGCACTCTCTATGGCGTTTTTCTCCTTCCCTCCTTTTCTTTGACCTTCCATTGAACTCCTCTAGAGCATTCACTAGAGATTGAGATCGGCAGTGGCGTTCGCCATGGCGAGAATGGCGTGCGTCTCGCTCAATCCCTCTTCTCCGTCTTCGTTTGCTGGAAAACCAGCGAGCATTTTTATCCCCAAGCTTCCACTCGCTATCTATTTTCCTAGGATTCCGAGTTCTAGGGTTCGCTCTCTTTCTACTAGCTTGATAGCTGTTGCCAGGTACGGTGGTGGTTCCCGGAGATTTATGCCCGACGTCCGCTCCCCCGATGTCGACTACGACCCGGCCCTCGATCTCGACCGGATCCAGTAAGGCTTCTCTTTTGTTTTCTTTTTCTATTCTCTTGTTATTGCTCGTTGTTTTTGTGGGTTTCTTTTGAGTTTGTAATCTGATGTGGAATTTGAAGGCAACCAATTCGTGATATGAAATGGAGTTGCTTCCTGATGATCTTTATATTTGTATATCATATGTTAGGCTTTTTTGTTTTCGTTTCTTTTATTAACTTTTTCCAAAGAATAAATTTTATAAGGTGATGTTGAGTGATGAATAATGAATAGCTTTTGTCGTAAACGATTGTAAGCAAATTGCAACTGAGGTTCCTGCTTCAATTTGTGATAAGAAATGGAGTTGTTTCAGATAATGTTCATATTCACATGTCTTATGGGAGGCTTCCTGCTTTTATTTCTTTTAACAACTTTTTCACAAATCATAATTTTTAAGGTGATGTTGAGTGAGGAACACTGAAAATCTTTTGTGGTAATAAATATGAGCAAATATAAATTGAGGTAAATGCTATGCTAAGTGAAAACTTAAATTTCTGTTGATATGGAAATTTGTAAACTTTCTTGCTTTTGTAATAAGTTCTTTTACACTTTTGATTAATGTGACTTTTTGCATTAAGAGCTACCGATATGGTGATGGTATTTAAATATGAAATTTGGTGAGGTAGCTGCCTGACCCTATTAGCCTTCCTAATCATTCTTCTTGATAGTTTTACTTCTGTTAATGCATAACATATGCTATCAATATGGGAGCGCTTCTTGTTGCAATTTTTAATTAATTGGATTCCATTGATGGAGACCAAAAATTCCATGTACAATATAGGAGCAAAATAAGCTGAGAACTATTGGAGGTTGATTGTTGTCAGTTATCTTTTTTTATGCGGGCAATGTAGTTAGTTGTTAAAGTCCAATGACATTGTTTGTGTCTGTTTCCTTTATAAGTTTGACCACTGCATGAGGCATTTGTCTGCTTGGTCTTGCTATGAATGTGTGGGTATTGCTAGATAAAGTTAATTAGTTCACCAATTTTTAATGCCTTTTTTCTTAGATCAACTTCTGTGAGATTACTGGATGAAGAACAAAACATGGTGAGTGAGATGCCATGGCTTTATATCTTTTTTCTGTTCTACGTCTCAATCTTTGATATGAAGTCCTGTGTTTTTTTTGCTTTTCTGCAGATAGGGGTGGTGTCTAAAAGTGAAGCCATTCGGATGGCAAACAATTCCGAGCTAGTCCTGGTACATCTTTTTTGCTTTTAATAGAATTTTTGGTTCATGTACAATGAAAATTGTGTAAAAATAAGTCACTACGGAAATCAAAATAAAGAATGTTGAGGTTAATAAACGTTTAATACCTGAGCGAATATATTTTATATTTAATTTCGTTCATTTATTTGTTTAATGCTTGAGAGATCATGTTTTAATTTATATTTAATTTCATTCTATTTTGTATCTATACATTATCATGAGATCATCAGATACAAAATGTCTATAGTCATGAGTATGATAGTTGATTTGAGCTGCAATGATTACTAAAACCTGCTGTCCCGTTGCCAAATAGTTGACCTTTGGTTGAGGCTCTTGGCTAACCTTTGTTATGGACATATAGTGTGCTATCATCTGTAATATTTTAAAGAAGAGAATTAGTAGAAGATGATTATATAAGCCCAGGGATGGTTTATGGCTCAGGCAGCTGATATTGGCCATGAACATCAAACTCTCTTAATTCTTAAATGTTTGACATAAAAGGGATACCTCTCACCCTCATTTGTGAAAGAATTTTTTGTTGTTGTCACTTGGGAATTATTTCCCAAAAGAGCCACTTTTTGTAATTTTTGGTAGTATATATTTTGATTAGAAAAGCTTAACGTTCTGTTTTAACATAGAAACAATGTAGATCCATGATTTATTTGAAGCCAAAATAACACCTTAGGCTGAATGCTTTGCCTCAGCTGTGAGTATCTAGTTTGACACAAGCAGGTTATAAGTTTTAGGATCAAGGGATGAATTTAGTAGGCAACATTATGGTTACTATGTTGAAGGAAATACTTACCTTTGTATATGTTGTCTGATAGAAGTTTTTGAGATGGGTTTCTTGATGGATGCTTTTGACAAGAATTTTTTTTGCAATATTGTTCTATCTAATCTACTTTCTAAATTAGGGGATATTGTTTTTCATTAATTAGTGCTTATTGTTTTGCCACCATTCATTCCTAGATGCAGTTCAAAATAATGTAATGACTCCAGAAATGGGAAATTTAAATCTAATGTTTACTCATTTATTCTCAATTTAGGCCATTTTGTCTGCTGATGCAGATCCTCCTGTCCTCAGACTTTTTGACGTCTTGGATTACAAGTATGAACCACGTCTTTTTGTATAACAGTTTGTACTTTAAACCATGTCATATTTAATGGACAATTTATTTTCTTTCTCATGAGTGGGTGATAGGTATTGTTTCAAATCTTTTCTTCTTCAGATGTAAGATTAATTATATTTTTATACATTTTAATATTTAAAGAAGCTGGCTTGATTTCTTTGTGCTCTACTATGTTGCACTCATATAGTCGATATTCATCTCCATGCAATGTTTAGTTCCTTTTTTGCATGCTTTGTTTTGATTAACACAAAGTCCTTTTTTCCTATTTTTTGTGGCTTCTTGTATGAATGAGATAAATCAGTCACATACCACCTTAAGGAGCAAGTTTTAGAAACTTTTACCTCTTAACTGTTCAGGCAAGTCTTTTTCATTATATTATTTTCAGTACAACTATTGAATTGTTGTCATGCCGAGAAATTTAGCTAGAAAAAAGTGGTTTGAAGTTTTCCTGTGCATCCTGACTCTAGTTTATTTATCATTTGTATCATTACTTTCTGTGAGAGCTAACATCAATAATATTTGTGTCTTCCTTAAGTCATTTTTACGTGACATAAACTCTCAGTTCTTATCATTGCCTATTTTTTGATGAATAAGTTGAATTTTCACAGAAAATACAAGTATGGACAACAAAAAAAGAAAAGAGTTCAACAAAAAAGATCTGCTGGTGATTGCCTCCTCCCTTGAGGTTTTCGTTGCACTGTCTCACTGTCTTCAAATGCTTTCTATTTTGCACTATTAACCTTGGTTGCCTATGTCAACAATCCGACCTTTACACTTTTTTGTTGCAGCTAATCGTATGGATCTCAAGGAGCTCAAAATGGGGTGCTACACTTTGTCTTTCTTGAGTGCTAATTAAATTTCTAACATGATTATTGCACTTGAAGTCATTTAAAAGTCTTGTAGGATTGTGTTCAGTACTTTGCCCAGTTGCTGGTTAACAAAAACTGCATCCCTATGTGCACCGATTCGGATTGCATATGATCTCATATGTCTTGACATTTTTAGATATGGTTTCTCATTCTTGCTTCTTAATAACATATCATGAAGGCTAGTCTCTTAGGTCTACGTCTTACATCTTTCTATATCTTTATAATTTTTTGCTTCAACATTTAGATAATATGTTTGGGTTTATTAATAATGCCCAATTCAAAACATTTTATATCTTCATTTTAGATAACCTGGATTGAAATGTTGCAAGCCCGGTTTAGTCCTACATCACTTAATTGAGAGGAAGTTTACGTGCATATATGTGGGGGCATACCCTACCCTATCAGGCCGGCTTTTTGGGGTTGTGGGTCCCTTGTTGTGTGCAACATCGGTGTTTTCGTTGAGAGCAAGTGGTGTTGGGTTGGTTGAGGGGCTGATCAGCAGAGGGTTCTGACCGAGGACAAACCCCGAGTGAAGTGTTATTGAGTAAAGCATGCCTAACCCGACGAAGACATCGGGTTTAATCGGGGGAGCAATGTTGCAAGCCCGGTTTAGTTCCAAATCATCTAATTGAGGGGAAGTCCATGTGCCTATATGGCGGGGTAACCCTACCCTATCAGGCCAGTTTTTTGAGGGTGTGGGTCCCCTGTGTGCAACATTGAGAGACTCCCATATCATAAAAAAAAGAAAAGAAAAATCTTGCGGCCTGGTCACATATCTGTTTGATTTCAATATGTAAATGTGCATGCATTTGCATCAGTTATTTTACCAACAATTTTTCTAGCTTACCCTTTTATTGAATTGGCTGACAGTTCTCTGCCTGATGACAGATATAACATTGATTCCCATGATTATTCTGTAAGGCTGAGGGCTGCCCAAAGGATTCTAAAAGATGGTGATAAGGTAATTGAAACATCATTTGTAGCATAAGCAAGAAGGAAATTTTATTAATTAAATGAACTTTAATCGTTTTCAGAACAGTGAGAAATATATTTTCTTGATGTCTTTTGCAGGTTAAGGTCATTGTGAACTTGAAAGGCAGGGAAAATGAATTCAGGAACATTGCTATTGAACTTATAAAGCGTTTCCAGAATGATATTGGCGAGGTAATAGTGCTAGCAACTTACAGGTGTTTCATAAGTACAATGTGGCAGTATGACGAGAGCATTGCTTCATTATAAGGAGCATTTTGTTCGTTATGCTCTGCAAGCACATGTCGTATAACTAATCCTCTTGTGTGCTAGAATTTTCCATTTGATTGCTTTCATGACAAATACAAGGAATTTAGGCCCATTAAAAATACAGACTATCATGAGAGGCTTGTGGTTGTCATCATCATCGTTGTTGAACTTCAATCTCTATATAGTGTGTCCATCATTGGCTCATATTTGTCTCAAGCTTTCAAAATTAGAGCAACACTTTTTTGCTTGGATATTAATATTCATTTCTCCTTGTTTAAATTTCATGTCCAGCTGGCCACAGAGGAGAGCCAGAATTTCCGTGACAGGAACATCTTCATTGTTTTGGTGCCTAACAAAGCAGTTATTCAGAAGGAGGAGGCAAAGAAAAAGGAAACACCAGTGTCAGAAGTTTCAGCCAATGTCTGATGTTTTGTTGGAGTGATTGCTGGATCTCATTGCACCAAGGTAAGTGATTTATGAATTTAGTTTTTATTTGACTTGTGTTTTCAAACTCTTGCTGGAAGTCGTGTTATTTCCCATTGGACATGATTTCCCCTAGTTTTAAACCATTGAATCTTAGCATAGTTGAAAAATTGTCGTATAAATTTTTCAACTCATCTCATTCTTGGAAGTGTGGTTGTTCTAACGGAATACAACACTCTGACTGGATTATATTTTGTTCCTCGATTCACTAATGAAATATTTGACAGGCTTGATGAGCTGGGGAGATGCAGGATGCCATTCTGGCATCAATGGTCCAGAACATGTGCAGACATGAAACTGTAACTCTGTTCTATGCTTCAAGAAATTGCGAAAATATTATGGTATTCAATATATACTTCTTTAAATTAAATAGTAGCGCAAATGTTGTATTTCTGGGTTTTAGAATGTAGAAGCATTACAATTCCCATTGCTGACATTGTGTCATGTTTATCACCTTTACTAGAGTGTGATCCTTTTATCATAATAATTCTCTGGGTTATCCTGTATTTTTTCGCCTCTTGGAATAGATTGTCACTTGGGCGGTGAAAGTTTGAGGTTGTTTGCTTGTTTTATTTTTAAAGAAATTTTTTTTGTTTCGACTCATAAACTACACAGTTTATGGATTGCCGATGGTTTTAACAAATTTTTTTTTTTTTATTTAACAGTTTTGGTGTTGAACAAAATATTCTCTTGTTATCTTTCACCAATAATCCCCACATGAGCACAGCCCATCCCTGAAGTGATGAAACCTCGTAGCATCCCTCACCACAATCAATCTTTCAGTGACTTTGGAGATGAACTTGGTTGCATTATGGCAGTCCAAACACACCCTGAGGTTCTTAATGATCCTTATCTCAGTCCCTGGTTCAGTGTTTATGAGGCCAAAAGCAATAGCGAGCTTCTCACTATGAACCTTAACCATTTGCTCCTTCTCCTCCTCCTCAACATCATACAATGCTGCATCGGTCTCTGCCCGATACCCAATTTCAATGATCTTCGCTGTCAACTCCTCAAGCTTCGTGTATATTGCTTCCGTTTGCGGATGACACCGATCACCAGATGTAAACACATGCTGCTTCTCCCCGATCTCAATCAGAGTACACCCAGGGGTTTTTGCCAAATTCCGACTCTTCGCCATCTGTCTCACCATTGCTGCCTGTGGAAATTCCCTGTTGGCTGAGTATATATTTGACATGAGAACATAGTAACCGGAATTCTCCGGCTCCAACTCAAACAACTTGTTTGATGCTATTTGAGCAACATCTGTTTCCTTGTGTTTCATGCAGGCACCTAGCAATGCAGCCCATACACCGGCACCGGCATCAACTGCAACTGTTTCGATGAATTGCAATCCTTCTTTCAGTTTCCCAGCCCTGCCAAGAAGGTCTACCATGCAAGCATAGTGTTCAGGCCCCGGATTCACTCCATGTTCACTAGCCATTGATTCAAACACTCCTTCACCTTCTTCAACCAATCCTCCATGGCTACAAGCATACAAGACTGATAAAAACGTGACGCTGGTCGGAGCTATGCGGGCAGCCAACATTTCTGAGTATAGTTTCAGAGCTCGGTGACCATCGCCGTGAAGTCCATAGCCTGAAATCATTGCATTCCACGATACAACATTCTTGTCTCTCGTTGAATCAAAGACCTTTTGAGCTTCTTTTATGTTGCCACATTTTGCATACATGTCGATTAGAGCTGTTGAAACAAAGACATTGAGCTCGAGATCCTCTTCTGTGATTATCTGGTGAACCCATTTACCGATGCTGAGAGCTCCGAGCTGTGCACAGGCTGAAAGGATGCTTGTCACGGTTACTGGATTCGGGCGGACATTAAGAGCTTGCATGTCTTGAAACATTTTGATTGCCGTTTCAGTCAGGCCGTTCTGAGCGTATGCCGAAATCATGGCATTCCATGACTCAAGGCTCTTCTCCGGCATGCCATCAAAAACTTTCTGCGCTGAATCCAAGTCATTCAACCTTGAATAAACCGTCATGATCGCAGTCGAAACCGGTGAATTCGAATCAAATCCGCACTTGATCACAAACCCATGAATGCACCGACTGAGAAATCCATGGCCGAAAGGACTAAACACAGGGATCATCCCAACCAAAGTGCTCGAGCTCGGCTTTCCGCCAATCACCATCAAATCCCTGAACAAACTCACCGAATGACCAACCTCTTGATTCACAGAATACCCGGAAATCATAGCATTGCGGGCAACCAAATCCGGCCTCTCAATGCCATCAAACAAAAACCTCGCCGCGTAAACCTCGCCACACTTGGAATACATCGATATCAAACCGGTGACAACATGAGAATGCAACACCATCCCCAACTTCACAGCCAAACAATGCACTTCCACACCCAAGTTCAAGTCCTGAGTCTCGGCAATCGCCGGGAGGATAACAGCAAAGGTTGTCGGATCAAAAGACGTGCCGGAGCTGAACATTCGGTTGAAAACATCCAACGACTGAGAGAAAGCATTATTCTTAATAAGCCCGGACAAAAGGGAGTTCCAAGAGACAGTGTCTGGTTGGGGAATTCCATCAAACACCTTGTGTGCAGAAGCGAGATCAGAGAAATTGAGGTAGAAATCGGTGAGGGCGGAGCCGATGAAGGCGTCGGAGGAGAAGCCGGCGAGGATGGAGCGGGCGTGGAGAGCGCGGCCGGGGAAAGGGGAGGGGAAGGAGGAGGAAGAGGAGGAGATGGCGAAGGAGAAGGTGAAGGGATTGGGGTGGAGATGGAGGCGGGGGAGAGAGGAGAAGAGGGAGAGGGAGAGGGAGGGGGAGGGGGAGGAGCGGAGGAGAGTGTTGAAAAGGAAGAGGTCGGGGTTGGGGACGGAGGAGAAGAGGAGGAGGGAGAGGGAGTGGTGGGAGAAGGAGGAGAGGCGGGAGATGAGGTGGGTGGAGAGGATGAGGTCGGGGTGGTGGCCGGAGGTGATGGAGTGGGAGAGGATTTGGAGGAGGTGGAGGGCGGTGGTGGAGCGGGAGATGAGGGAGAGGTACGACGAGTGGCCTCGCCCGGGCATTTGGTCGAATACCTTTTTTTGGGTTTATGATCGTTTGGTGTGGTATGGCGGGAAATCGGTGATTTGGGTGCCTTTTTTTTTTATTTTTATTTTTTAATAATCCTTGACCAAATTGGCTTGTGAAGAGTGATGAGTTCTAAATCAGCTGTGGACTTTTAAACCAGTTTGGGATGAGATATAAAACTTTACGGAAGATTTTTCCTGGTGGATGACTGGAATCTTTATCACTGGGGATCAACTTTTGTTATTGGTTATAAATGTCGACTGAAATTTTGACTAAACTTTGATTTGTGCATTGCTAAAGTTTGTCACTGGAATAAACTTTTATTGGTGATTATATATATATATATATATATATATATATATATATATATATATATATATATATATGTTGATTGAAATTTTGACTAATAAAATGAAGACCAAACCCAACGTATTAAGTTTAGTCTGATAATTGAATTTACCTGTTTCGGTTTGCTTTGATTAATGTGATTGGCTATTTTTAGCTTATTCAATTCGGTTAACAGCGAAAGGAAGTTCCATATCTATAAGAAAATAGACAAATATTTAGGCTGATTATGCTGGATGAAATTAATTTTGGGGTAATTTAGTTGGGTTTTTTTTTTTTTTTTTTTTGACAATATCTAACAAGTGCTCAGGACGGACATGCATAAGTGTAAAACAAACTCAACAAAATTGGGTTTGTTTGGTTTGAAATCATGAAACCTAATCTCATAACCAAAATAACTGAAGATAACCATTTTTTTATAAATCAAACTGCACCGGCTAGTTCTGTTCCGTGGCCTGCGGCATATTAACTAAAAGATGCAGTGAATAATTTAATCATACAACAGATGTGCGTGGATGAAAAGAGAATTGCAATAGGAGTAATGGAGTTATATTTACTGTGAAAAAATAGAATTGGATTTGCTAATACCATCAATCTTGCTCTGTAATTTCATGGTTTTTCTCTGCAGTTAAGTAATTAGCCAACACAACAAAAGTCAAGCTCCATTCAATGTGCTGCACTTCATATCTAAACTTCCACATTTTTCTTACCTCCCATGAAGGTAAAAAAAAAAAAAAGAAACCAAAGTTACAGCCTCTGCAGCTTGGGTGGTGAAAAGCAGAAAAATAGAAAAAGGAAGATTTTATGGTGTACTAGGAGTAAATGTAGGCTTTCGGTATCTCTAGCTATTTTGTGTCAATTAGCAAGGTGAGTATAACCTGTTTTGAATGTTTACCGCATCTTATGATCATTCTCCAGCCTCAACTGTATGAGGTGTGTCCTGAGGCTGAACTCCTGCATCTGTTTAAGTCCAACAGTAAATCAGCTAAATTTTTTGGTGAAAGTCATGCTTGAATAAATGTGAGCAAGCAGCAATGACTAGAACATGAAGGAAGTTCATTAGTTGATGCACAGAGTCATTATGGAAGTACATCTGAGCAGAAGAGAGAAACTTGACTATACTTGAAGACGATAAACGACAAAGTAAAATCAGATTCATTTTCACTCAAGTGCATAGCTCCAATTGGAAGAGTATTTCACGATACGTTTGTGCTTTATTGGTTCGCAAAGATTCTTGTCCTTAGCTCAGGCTGCGTCATGACTTCAGGATATAATTATTTATTTATTGATTTTTAATGTTAAGTGTCATTTTCACATGACTTTGTCCTTCAAATATCATTGCAGGCATCTAATTAGTTAGGTTGTTTATGCATGCAGACAACGAGAACAGCCAAAACTTTACCTGCATAACTGCCGCTGAGGCAAGTAAATCTCCACATTCATCAAGCATGGCCATCTCTATCATTGTAGCATCAGAAAGTTCACTAGCCAGATGATTCATATTCACCACCTGCAAACCATATTGTTCGTCGTAAAATGGGTTCAAATAATAATATGTCAAGATACTTCATGTGAAAGGCAATTCAAATGTCAGAAGAAAAAATCAAGCTTGGATTAGACAAGGCCAAGCCTACCACAAATTAGCAGTAATTCAATAAATTTTTAGAGTTGACATAAATATTAACTTGACATGCACAACCATGGCTCTCGCAAGATGCTCCAAGGAAGGCATCTGTAACATTGACCAGAGTCTCAAATGTACAGATAATCATGAAGATTATCAGCATGTTTGCTTTATCAGAAAGGAGAGCGTTTTGAAGGATCAAAACAGCAAGATGGATAGTATTGACATTGAAATTTAGACGCTATTTACCTTGGATAGTGAATAACAAACAGAGGAACCGATTTTTTGCATAGTATCAACTGCAGAACTAATGGCATTCTTGATAGCACGGACGTCTACCTATCATAGATAAAGGCAAACAAAACATTACAAAAATGAAAAATATCAAAATCATTTTCAGATCATCTCAAGCATGCCTCCAGATCATTATGTTTGACTGACTTAATCGTGCACAGAATTACCATTCCGCTCCTTATTTACGTACCTTGGCTCCACCTGAGACTGGAAGATGCAGTGTGCTGGATTTCAGAGCTTCAATTGCTGCTGACAAGCAACCTGAATATTCTTTTTCCAATGCAGCCCACTCTTCAAGGTATGCCAGCTGTATTGAGATAAGGTTTCAAGCAATTATTCATGTTAGATGACACTGGGAAATATGTGCATTTAGCTGTTTAAATATTTGGTGTAAAAAAATATAGGTAGGTAAAGAAATGTGTAAAGTGAGAGAAAAGAATACTTTAAAAAAAGGCCAACTCGTTTAATGAACTCTACATAAATGAACTAAAAATTTCTAAACAGGAAAAAGTAGAACTTGTGAAAATCCATCAGGATGGCAGGAGTCGTCAAGTATAATGTAAACTCAGAAGATTACAAAATGCTGCATTTTATCCTGCACATATTTGGCGATATTTCTGCCTCTTTATGACCTGAATCATGCGGGGCCTTTGTATGCATATTTGCATGAAAAAAGAAATTATCAATGTGTGCTGTGCTAATTTCATATTCTTCAAATTGTTCTATAAAAATCAATGTGGCATGGAGACATGGTGACAGACCATTCTTTCAGAGAATCTGCTACCCTGGAGAATGTAATCATAGAATATGCTAAACAAAAAGCACACAATCATCTTTGCCAACACAGGTAAGTTTCATATTCACCCTAATAATGAACGGAAATTTATTAAATGCAGCTCACCTGTTCTTTCAAAATTACATCCAATTTCTTCTGTTCTTTCAGGCGTAGCAAGTTAACCCTTTTCAAGTTGACAAAGTCACGTAATTCTGATGTTGTATTGCACACACCACAAAGGGCATCCTGTTCATGAGTTCATGTGCTATATCATCATGCTAATAGAAAATTTTTATTGAAACTAGGTCAAGGCTCATTGAGGAACAATGCAGGAACTGCACAATACACTGAAAGCATAGATAAAATCCTAGAACTCGAATAAGAATAGGTTTCCTTTCCTTAAATTTTGAGGCATTCACTAATATTTGACATATCAATTGTTCAAAACATGCATCAAAGAATAAGAATTAATATTTGAATCCCGAATAGAGAAACAACAACATGTAGATAAATTATCCTATCGAAACTAAAAACAAATTAATCATGAACTCGTAGGTCAAATTAATTTCTTTTTTTGCCAGAAATTTCTTGCAGTTATAAAACTTATCCACAAAATTTGATTTAAATAGCATATCAACTATCAAGCAATGCCTTGCAGTACCCAAAGAATTACCAAGGGGTAAAGTTGGAAATGGTAGATTCGGCCAATAATCTGGATGAATTCCATAGAGAACGTATTCTATGACAAGGACCCTACAGTCAAGCGCTAAGATATAATCTAAGCGCACAGTTGGTTAGCAGCTATAATAATCCATTGCTTCCCAGCAAACAACTACATAAGCTCTATTCCTCTGGTCTTTGTGATTCTTGTCCCACATCACATTACTTTGTTATTCCAATTACCAAAAAGGCGAGCACAGAATGACCCTTATCACACCAATGCCTGTCAACACCTAGATTATGCCATCTTCATAATGCCCAAGGATGTGGAGTGAAAGAGAAGAGGATGCAAGAAAATGCCTCACAGAAAATTTCACTTGTGATTTCATGAACAAGATGAGGTTTGCTCTGCAACATGAAAACTAGGCTTAAGCTCCTCGCATCAAATACTTATGAAGATCTGAATTTTAGTGAGAAAATCACTGGCCATGATTCATATTTGTAATACACTCAACTTCCAGCAGCTAAATAGTGCTTAAACGGGAAATGCACTCTCCATCACCATGACGAAATTTAGATATATGCTCTGGGCTTTCTTGTGATAAATTAACAAAACAAGAGTGCACACTACTCGTCAGTATGGTGTGCATTGTTCCAGATAGTAAGCAGGAATCAGGATCATATGTAACATGTAATTACAAGGCAAGAAAAATGGTTCTAGAATCAAATATAAAATAAGAGAACTTATTGTCAAGGTAATAAACAAATTCTCAACATAAACATGCAAGATCTTTACCTCAGTAGCTACTTTCTGAATGACTAATGCTGCGTCTGATATAGCATTAATGAAGCGCCATTGTAAGTTCCTATTGTAAAGCAGTCGCAGCTGATGAGTATCTTCTATCTGATTTGCACTCTTCTTTCCTTTCCTTGCATGCACAATATAGTCAAGAACTGAAGAAGTAGCACCTGCTCGACCAGCTGCGGCGCTGGAGGAAGCAAAAGGGGAACATGGCCGTGTTCTTGAGGGAGTTTGCATGCCCCTAAAGGTGGTGGATGATGTTAACATTTTTTTTGGTGACAAAGACCAATGCAGACTACTGGATGAGAAAGATTGAGTCCTATTCGATCGTGTCATAGATGTAGCCATGCCAGACCAATCAGCAGAAACATTTACAGCAGCACTGATTTCATGTTCTATATCTACACCTCCAAAAGAATGCACTGATTTTAATACATCACTTGCTGATTGTTGGAGCCTGTTGTTTCCAGAACAACTAGATGTTAAAAGTCTCCTTGGTGAAACTACTCGTGCTGCAACTGGCAAAGAGTTGGATCTGTTAACCTTCTTATTCAGATCCACGCGTCTTGACGGGGCATTAACAGACAACTTACTACCACTGATATGAGACCACCGATGTTGTTCCGCCACCCTCAAATGTGCGTTCTCGATAGGCTGAAAATTTTCTGATTGGTCTGTGGCATTCAGCCTTCTTAGGGGAGTTCTTTTCCTTTCAGAATCCACACTGAGTAAAGACTTCAATGAATGATCTGGAGATGAATCTCTAACTGGCTGTACCTTCCTACCAGTAGGAATTGATACTGACTCAGATTGGAAAGAAGTTGTCAAGCTCCGCATTGAAGGCCACAGTCCATCATGTGCTCTGTTAGACAATAACCTACGTGAAGAATTATGCACCTCTGGCATTGAATCATGGATGGGAGTCATTGACATGGAAGATGGGCTGTATGTTATGGAGGGCCTGGAAGACGGTGATGAAGCTGCAGAATGCTTCGAGGTAACAGTGGACGGACACATCCTCTCTGCAGATTGGGACCGTCTAGTAAGCAACAACCCAGAAACTGGAGACATCCGTTCAGCATTGGGAGATGAGCATCGCTTGCGTGCAGGCGGAGTGGATACAACAGTTGATGAAATAGGAGACTTGTATCTTGATCCAATCTCCTGCACCTGGGACTTGAGAGAAGGCAGGACGGCATTGTTCTTATCGGAAGAAACCAGTGGATGCCGGGGAATATTGTCTTTCAGTAGGGCCTTCTGCTGTGCCACCACCCCTAAGGTTTCTAAGCTACTCATATCCATCCACAACTCCCTCCAAATCAAACCACATTTACATGTTATTCATTGACATACCAAAGCTTTGGGCCTGCCATAATTAGATACTAAACAGTCTATAAAATGAGCATATTTCTGCAATGCTTAACAAGAAAAAAATGACCAAAAAAAATCAGAAAATGTGAAAGAACATAACAAAAATCATTCCAACAGACCAATGATGAATGTGAAGGAGGAAGGAGATCCAGAAATAGGACATTCAGCTGATGCAGAATAAAACACAAAAAGTTTGCTTCAAATAACCATAAAATAAAACAAATATGAGAGCATCAGGCCAAGAAGCTCAGGTTGGCGGTTTTGAATGCGGACAAAGAGGAGCAGGGAGACTCCGGGAAGACTTCAAATAGGAAAAACAAATGAAGCAATTAACAAAGTGGGCACGTCAAACAAAGGATGCCTCTCTGAACTCTAGTCCTTTTTGTTTAATGAATTCACAGCGGTTCTTTCAAAATATCTAAATTTTGTTTTTGGATTGTTTGCTGTCCTTCTCGGAAGCATCTTTACTATAAAAAGGCAAGAGATTTAATAGGAGGTTGGGAGTTGAATAGGGATCCATCTGGTATTCTCTTCTGCAATAAAAATCATGCTAAATTGGTAAAAGACGAGGGAAAGGGTGAAAAGCAAGAAAGGAGCTAGTTTTACACGGGGATCCATTGATTGGCCGCTGATTCAAGGAAATTAATTGGGATTTCTAGGGTTTGGGAAGTGGCATGGAGATCCACGTCACTGAGACTGGAGGGATCTTTTGTTTAATGAGATCATTAGAGCTAACGATAAAAATGAGGCATTTCTCTATTGATTTAGGGTATGGACTCAGAGGCTAGGGTTTTAGATTTTGGCAAAGGGACTGTCAAAGGTACTAAAATCCAAACAATAGGACATGAAAATCGAACTAAGGCCGTACAATTGCAGAAAATCTCCAAGTAAATCTCATGCAGACATTGATCTAAAATGGCACTAAATGAGTATATTGCTGCGTATCTTTTATTTCATTCATTAAAAGTACAGAAATTCATTAAAAAACAACCAGAGTTCTCAAATTTCCAAGATATGAAACTACTAAACAATTAAACAGCATAAAAAACGATATGCTGACTATAAAAACAACAAAACCTCAAACTCATCACAAATTCCATCTAATAATCACCAATAAAACACCCAAAAACACCGATTAAAACCAAAAATCCGCCAAATACTAAAATCTACAAAAGATTCGGAAACGAAACTCACCTCGGGGATCTCCTCGTCCCTGCAAACAACCAATGCACGACAAATTCCATCTAATAATCACCAATAAAACACCCAAAAACACCGATTAAAACCAAAAATCCGCCAAATACTAAAATCTACAAAAGATTCGGAAACGAAACTCACCTCGGGGATCGCCTCGTCCCTGCAAACAACCAATGCACGACAAATCTCGCTGAGAAACTTCGGAAAAAAAACAGCAATTAGATCAACAGCACAAGCATCTACACGAAACCCTAACAAATGCTCAGATCGAGAGCCAAAAACGTAAGAAAGAAACACTAGAAATTCATTCAAAGCTATGCATCGTTTGTGCTACCCTTCTGTCCCGCAGTTTGCTTTACGCGCCTTTTTTTTTCGGTTCTCTCGTTTCCCGCCGTTTCCCATTGGAATCGGCGGGAACCAAAAAGGGCGCATGAAGTGTGTGTGTATATATATAATTCGAACGTTTCAAATTGGCTTCACGAGATTCGTGCTGAAGCCATCTCGAGGCATAATGGACGGCTTAGATGGAGAGTTCCAGGTCATCACATCTCCCATTCAATCATAGCCATTTTAAGGCTCGGGCAATAGCTAATCACGAGACTCATTGGACGGTTACGATTGGGTGTTTCGACGGTACACGTGGCATACCGCATCCAAGCTTCAACCATCATGAAAGAAAAAGAGAATCACATGCGGAGGCATAAAATTTATGATATAAAATCAATAAATAATTAGGAGATATAATAAATACAACAGTTGAAACATAAAGATGCAGTTAGTCTTAATCATTTTTGTTGCATTATATTATTCACTCTGACTTAACAATCCTTGCATTTTTGTGGATGAACTGTTGTTAATAAATAATACATAGCTACTAATATATATTTATATTAAATAACTTTAAAAAATTTTATGGATCCCAAAAAACATACATAGCTAGGATCCTGCAATGGATATGAGCTGAGTTTAGCTTTATTATACTCAAACTTGGTTTAACACTATTTAAAGTGAGTTTATTTAAAACTTCTTTGGTCAAACTTAAGTTTGAATCAATAATAAAAAATATACTAAGAGCATCTTTAACCGTGGGGTTGGACGCGTTTAATAAACGCTTAATGAATACTCTATAAGTGGCGCTCAGTAGCCACTAAGCAGATAATTGTGGCCCCTACTTTTATTTTTTGTTTTTAATGTTTTTTTAAATTGGGGCCCATTATCATTTAATTTTTTTTAATTCAAATGCAACGGCTATCTTGCAATGGTTATTTTAATTTTTTAACTTTTAAATTTTTTTATTTAAAAAATTTTACTTTACATATATAAATACACCTACATTCAATACACAAAACACTTATATTATTCTCCACTTCTTCATTTTCAAATTTTATAGTATAACTATTATGAAATATGGTTTAATGGGTGGAAGTTTAATTGGTTGATTGTGGATTCCATTTTATGATATAACTATTATAGAAAATAGTTTAATGAGTAAAAGTTTAATAGATTGATGACGTGGCATGAACATTAAACTCTAAAACAGTATAACGATTAAGGTTACCATAAGTTTGAGCTCCGCTAAATTGTTATATTATTATAATTACAGCGCATGTATATGAGGTAATTTAACTACAATAATACAACTATATCATCTGTGCTTCAATAATTTAATTACTATACAATGGTTACAGTAATGATGTAAAAAAATGTGTATATTTAAGTTGCTATAGTATTATATGCTACAGTATTGATGTTCTCACTCGTTTTAATGAGTAGTTTGAAACTTGAACTCGGCTCAATTATTTATTGATGTGTTTGTTTGGGTGTATTTGCTTTTACCTGTAAATGCAATTACTTATCTGTAGCAAATCTGTTGTTTGTTTGAGTGTATTTGCAAATATCGGGTGTAATTGAGTTTACACATAGTGAGGATTTGGATGTAATTGGTTTTACGCACGATTTAGACATAAAACCAACTACTTCACTGTAACAAATTCGGTGAAAATATCAAATAAGGCAATTTAATATTAATAAATTTATATAATACAATGTATTTAACAAAAATTTTAATATTATTTGAAAATATTAAGTAAGCTATTTAATGAAAATAGTATTGTTTTTAGGGTTATTTTCATGTACACAAATTAATAAAACATTATTATGAAAGTCATCATTAAAAGTAGATTTAATAACAAAATTTTTTTAACCAATTAAAATTTAATAACAATTACATCAATATAACTAACAATTAAAAATGATAATAATATAACAATAATAAAGAGTTTATTATTTAAATTGATTAATATAATAATTACATTAAAAAATAATCTCCATTAAAAAAAAAGTAAAAACCAAAAAATGGGTATTTATAAAGGTGTTTGGGGGTAATCTCACCCTATGTGGCCGCATTTCTTAAATACATCAAACCAAATACCAAATTCTGTGGTAACCAAACACCAGATTTTGTAATGACTGTATTATTAAATTTATGTACTTTTAATTACATTGTAATTGAAAATTCTCTGCATTTACAGTTATGCCTCGTCACTAACTGCACACGAATCTTGATGCCAATTTGAATTTGCAAATTATTATTTTCAAATTTCCAAAAATGTTGATTGTAGTTTCAGGTAACGTTTGATTGGATGTAAAGATGACCGGTAAGTTTGAAAACCCGCGCGATTCCGCTCAAACAGTGAACCCCGCGCTTTCAATCATAACACGTGGAGCCCTGACAGCCACTGTAATATTCATGATTCGTGTGCGATCCATCGCGAGGTTCGTTGGACGGTCATGATCAAAAGAACACGTGGCATCCTCGCGTCCAAGCTACAAACCCACTCCATCGCCTCTCTCGTTCTCGCGCTGCACAATCCCAAAATTTTTGAAGGAATCCTTGAAACCCTAGTTTCAAATGGTTGTCATGGCCTTCTCCCTTGCGGCTAGGAACCCTTGGAATGGATTTGTTTGGAGAAGGTCTATCGCTGCTCCTCAAATTGGCTTTCTCCATCTATCTGCGAGATTCGCAACCGGGTTCCCAAGTTCTCTGTTTTCGGTTCGTTGGTCATCCTTTGAAAACTCTAGGGGTTTTGGATTAAGGAGATTGAGAACTGATGGGTTTGTTTCTGCTAGTGCTGCCAAGGAGAAGAGCATACACGATTTCGCTGTGAAGGTGGGGACTTTTTCTTTTTGGTTTCTTTCTCGCTTTGTTGGTCTTGATATGTTGTTATTTTTATTTGATGGGCGTGGAGTAGTTGGAGAAAATATTTGATTTAAACACTGTTTTTATTTATTTATTTTAGTGAAAGGATGTGGAGTTTGATGCAATAAATGTAAGATTTGATCGTATGTTCATAGATTGGAATCTTGATTATTTTTGGAAATGATGGGTTTAGGTCTTATTGGGATTTAACGCGGTTGGAAATTATGAAAAACATTCACAAGCGAGACCGTTAATTTATATTTATTAGAGAAAAAGCTAAAATTGTGGTTTTTTTGGTCAAGATTTGGCTAATGTTGAGCACTTTATTGCAGGATATTGATGGGAAAGATGTTTCTCTCAACAAATTCAAGGGCAAAGTTCTATTGATTGTCAATGTTGCTTCCAGATGGTAATTCAAACTAGTCAAATTTTTGTGTTTGATACTTAGCACTACTAATCGAGGACTGTATATAAAGTGATGCGGTCTTCTAAGTTCTAGTTCGTGGTTGTAGTTTCTATCACCTCTGAAATCGCTTCTTTTTGGTTGTCAGTGGGTTGACAACATCTAACTACACGGAATTGTCCCATGTATACGAGAAATATAAGGCACAAGGTAATTCCAAATGTAAGATAACATGATGCTTCTTGTTATAATTATCATAGTGTGCAGACTGTGTACTTTCTTATGTTAGTTTGCATTATGTCTTTCCTCTGAAGGCTGTCTTTATTATGGATAGCATCAGATTTTGTTGGCTATCCATTTTTTGGTGTTTACCTTTGAGTCAAACTTTAGATTGAGAAATTAAAACCTCACTTTTAATTTGATATAGTAACCTTTTTCTTGTTTGAACATAGATTGTGCATGTTTTCCTTGAGTAACATATTCTGTTTTGCGTACTTCACCCATTCTTTTCATGGTATTTTAAGGGTTTTTTTTAATGCTTTGCATCAATTGTATGCTAGAGCTGTCTTGGATGCGATATGCTTGCTTTGGTCCTTAGATTTGCACAAGCATTACTCTTCCACAAGTCCTATATTAATGATGGATATGTTTTTCTAGTGTTTTCTCTCTTTAAAATACTTTATAGGCTAAAAGTTGTAATTCTTGCTTTTCTTTTGGTTATTCAGCTTATTTTTGTTGGAATTTCTTCCGTTTGAGGTAGTCTGTTGTTGTTGTTGTTGTTTGTTTGTTTGTTTGTTTTTTAATGGTGATTTTAAAACTTCTTGGACTGTTGTCAAATAGTTTAAAGTTAATCATTCTCTCACATTATTACATATACTGGCTAATCTTTACATATACTGGTGTTGATTATGTTGATCTCTACTAAGGACCAACAGGGCTGCAAAATTTTTTCCGAAATTCTAGTTTTGTGATTTATTACGAATTTTTAGCCTTATGATATGGTTTTCATGTGTCTAACATGCATACTTGTGGATAATTTGTCTGATGGCTTCATGGGATTTGGCCTTGTATTGATGCTGTTTACAACTCATGACCATAGTATCTTTTCCTAATTTTGGATTATGTATCATCACCTTTTATTTGCTTTTGCAGTCTCAACCCAATAGAAGGCTTCGTTAGCTATTGGGCTCACAAAAAATTTAGATATGATCATATTAAAATATCATGTAGGAAAAGGGCAAGCAAGGAGCAATACGCTTAATTGTTTTTAACGCGTGATAGAAGTTGCTTGTATTAACATGTAATAGAAGTTGGTTGTGCACTTTAAAATTGATCACCCATGAAGTATGGTTTGATTTTCTTGGAATGAATTGCACCAAGTTCGGTTCCTTGCTTTGTTTTAAGTGCATGCTTCAGATATTATATAGGTATCATCAGTTTCAACTAAAGTTCCTGCATGAAGTAAAAATCTTCTCTCAATTTCACAGATAGGAGCCATAGACTATGCCCCCATTGAAATGACTAACTCTCCTTGGATATAGACTTCGGTCCTTAATTTTTCAAAAGAAATAAACAAACAATACGATGTCTCCTCGGATAGGAGTATATGTATGCCTATTGTTGAAAGCATATATATTGCCATGGATCTTGTTGTCTTGTTTCTGTTAATTATTTGCTGTTATGCTCTATTGAAATTTGAAACTGATAGCTTTCTTTGGAGCCAAATAAAAAGTAGGGCCAGTGATATGTGAGAGATAAGAAAAATCTGTAATCTCTTCGGGTCTGTTCTGTGGGGCAATAACTTAAGATAGCTTGGCTAATCCCAAGTGTTTATTTAATTTAATTTAACAAATATAACCATTAATTAATACTAAGTTATCATTTGATGAATAAATTTTGATTAATAATTAGAATAATGTAATTTTAACTATATATAAATTTATTTATTTATTTTAATTAGTATCAATTAAGTCAAAGGTGGATTCCTTTGGGATAGGAATTTTCTCTCAAATACAAATTCATATTATGAATGTTAATCTAACTTATTCCAAACACTACTTTTGAGATTCAAGTGCAAATATATTCTTATACACCCATGGGGCTACATGCTGACAAGCTGAGATAGGTTTTAGGCTGATTAGAGTACTGGAACACAAAGTTGCAATCGGCAAAATTTCTTATCACAGTGTTTATTGAAGTAGCGTTAGTATTTAACTTAGATAGGATTTTGAATGCACGGACTTGCAAGAAACGAGTTTGGAAATGCATTCTTACCCTATTATTCTGTTTGTCTTAATCCAGGATTGGAAATATTGGCTTTCCCTTGCAACCAATTTGGATTTCAAGAACCTGGATCTAATGCCCAAATTAAGCAGTTTGCATGCACAAGGTTCAAAGCAGAATTCCCGATATTTGACAAGGTCAATATTCCTTTATCTGCACTCAATCAGAATTTCAGAACTTGTATAAAGTATGAACCTCTTGAAACGGGCAGATTGATGTCAATGGACCAAATACAGCTCCTGTTTATCAGTTTCTCAAGTCGAGTGCTGGAGGGTTTCTTGGTGATGTTATTAAGTGGAACTTTGAGAAGTTCTTGTTAGATAAAAACGGTAAGGTTATTGAGAGATACCCACCAACGACGTCTCCATTTCAAATTGAGGTATGCATGCAACTGGGAGATGGCATTTCATGTAAGTATCAGTCTCTTAGAGAGCATAGGTGAGGTTCCTCCTGGAAGGAGGCTCCTAACCATTGCAGCAATATATTTAAGCTGCTGATTGCAGCCAGAAGTATATGAAGGCTCAATTTCTGCCTGGGTGCTAGTTAAATCCTTCATGTCACATGTTTATAACTTCATGTGCCTTTTATGCACCTGCATTATAGTAATTAACCTTCTAAGGGGTGGTTTTCTGTGCCATTTGTGTGACCTTGTTTCTAGCCCTTTTGGCTTGTTACACTTGTTAATCTTGTGGTTTCTGCTTCTCACATTGTTTATTTCTTTCTGCAGAAAGATATCAGGAAGCTTCTTGCAGTGTAGAGTACTTGCGTGTGGCAACAGATGATGTAAATACAGAATTTAGTGTGATCATATTTGATAATATGCCATGCAAAGTTCTATGATAGTAGGATATTCTACCCTGTAAATGCCATCCGGTTGGCTTGCCTATGTTCTATCTCCCTTTGCTGTACGCACAAAGTATTAGAATAAAAGTTGTTTCAGTTATATCTGTCTGTCTGCTTTGAATTACATTTGGTGGTTGCATCTGATATCAGATTTCTGATGAAGCCTTAGGTGAACTATGTTGCTTTTGTCTTTTTAAGTCAGGAAAATGGACATTTTTTTCTATTCTTTTGGATTATAGCAAATACAATAAGCTTGATCACTGTCTGGTTCATATTACGTACTCTTGGTTGATAAAGACTGTTGTTTAGATCATTATCAGGGATTCACCTTGTCTGAAAGACTGGAAGTGGTGGGCTTGTGCTACCTTTATTTTGTTATTTAATTTGTGCTATCTAAACAAAACTGGTGGCTTGCTCTGAGAAATAACAGCCCATGCTGTGATAAGTGTGTTCAAATCTGTACTTTCCTCTAGATGCATTGGTCCAAAGCTGTGCTTTCTTCTAGGCTGATTGGTTAAAGAAGATGAAGAAAAGAAAAGTTTAGAAACTAGTGCTCGTAGATGTAAAGAACCTGTACAAGGAGCTAAGACAATTTTCATTGATGAGGAGGGTGGAGATCATATCGAGTAAGGGTTTGTGAGCACATGGATTTTCTAATTATCATGAAGACACACCAAAGTCATACAAGATGAATTCTTATTGTTGTAAGTTTAAATATTGAGAATGTTTTAAAATTACATCTCTTTGTGTTTTTAAGAAGTTACAACTGCTAGAAGGCATCTTTCTGTCCAAGAGAAAGTTAATGTTGCATCTCTTTGTGTCTTAAAGGAGTTATGACTACTAGATGACACCTTTTCATGTGTAATAGGAGGAGTTATAACTACTAGAAGAATCATTTCATGTGTAATAGGAACTTGCAACTTCCAAGCTTCAATTGAGTTTAAATAAAAGTCATAAGTGCCAAATTGGGACAAAGAAACTTGGAAAACTATTCTTCTTTTCAAGTGCAATTGCAAACCCGTTCTTCTTTTATCTAAGGCTTACTTTGTTGTATTCAAGCTACTTATTTTTGATGGGGCTAATCTGTTAATTCTGTACTTGCCACAAAATCCTAGACTGCAATGGTACGATAAGGAAATCTTGACCTAATCAGTTCTTGCCTGTACCAGCTCAAGATTTTTTTTTTAAATATCCTTTTTTTTTCGTAGTTGTGCTATTGCCGAAAATTCTCTACTAGGCTTCTCCAAGGTGGCATTCAGAAGAAGCATTTGCAATCAGATCTTGGGATAACTTTTCTCATCTATCATGCACGAGACGTTGTGAATGACTTCCTGCCAACAATCTTCTTCCAGGTATATTATTCTTTAATTTAGGATTGTTAATAATTGAATTTATTAGTTTTTCTCTAATTTGTTTTGTAAGAACACATTAAAGCATATTAGGTGTGCATGATTTATTGATTATATGCCCAGTTTAATGACCTCAAATTTTGTTAATGACCCATGTAAAGTCTAAACCCCAAGTTCTGTGTTCAGTCTATTGTGTAACTGCTCTTCTTCCAGTGGCAACACTGATGCAGATGGATTTAGAAAGAAAGATGACACCTTAAATAAAATCGTATAGACATGTTGCTTTTTTTAGGACAGTTAAAGTGCATCATCTTTGCAATGACAGTTTGCAAGCAAAGCCATAACATATTCACCAAAAATCACCCCTAGATGATGACATCCCATATGATGAACTTAAGGTGGCAGTTGTATCACCACCAAGGTAGCGTTTTAATCTTTCCAGATCATCAGCAGCATCAAGCATTGTTGGTCTGGTTGAAGGTACCTCTTGAGTGCATATAAGACCAAGATCAAGAAGTTCAGTAATGGCGACTTTCCAAACATCCCTAATCTCTGGGTTTTGAGCTTCTAGTTCTTGTAATAGGAAAGAGTCGATTATATTCTCAAGTTGGCCTCGATAGTGGTTCTTCACCCATTTTTGCAAACTTTGGTCCTCACCGAACATGTCATCTGTAGGCCTCTTTCTGGTGACTAGTTCCAACACTATAATGCCAAAGCTGTAGACATCTCCCTCTGTTGATGCAATTCTTCCATATCCATACTCTGTAAGAGACTCAGGTCCATCAAACAAACTGAATTAGCTTATTTATGAAGACATAAGTTTCTTATATGCATCAAAAGCAACTTTGCATATACAAGAATAATGGATTAACAGTTATTGACAAGTATGGCTAATTTATGAGGAGCTTGCAGTATTATCTCAATGGAATGGATAATTTTATTTATCATTCTCAAGAGCAAAGAGTTCCTTACTGTCAACACTTATTCCAATTGTTAGAACAAGGTTTTAAATAATTCTTTATCTCAAATCATTGATAGAAAAGTTCACATTGTTATTGAAAGGTTTTTGTAATCGACCATTCAATTTGTGATGATCGAGATTTGCTTTAACAATTAAATGAGAAATGAAATTAGGAAGTGCTTTGACATGTAACAGCCAAGATGGGAGGTTAAAAAACAAAAACAGTTGACATTATCTTGTCAGATTGTAATTTAGATTGAAATGAAGGAGTTTGTCAGAAAAGATAGTAGATTGAAGGCTAAGAATAGATTGAAGTTGAAGATAAGATTTCCACGTTGCGGGTACTTTGTGGCAAGAAATTCAGCATTGAGGAGGTTCTTGCTTAGACAACTAAGCCAATGCTAAGAGGAAAATAGCCCATTCTCCCTCTTAGGCCAACTTTCAAGAAAGCATTATGGATCTTTTAGAATTGGCAATACTCCTAAAATCTTTGTACAAATTTTTATGTCTTAAACTACTTGTCAGAGTACTTCAATTGGTCCTATAACTATTTGTGGTAAAACAATTGAATTGCTTATAATAACTTTCTAATTGTTAGCATTAAGGTCACATGCTTTTAAAGTGGTTATGAGCGCTTATTTCCTCTCTACATTTATAGAATGGTGGCGTGGATATTATATTTCATAAAAGAGAAGATTTAGAAAACAAAGGTTTTGAAATCAATAAGATGTATAGAATTGTTCACTTGTGGCTCACGTGGTGGATGAGAGGAAATTACAGAACTAGATTGCAAATGGTTTGGAATATGAGGTTGACTGTGTTCCGCAGCTTGAACAACCAGCTAAAAAAGAAAAATACTTGAAAAGGAAATTGATGTCAAAATGAGGTATACAAGTTGTGGCTATTGGAAAGTTCATGATCAGAAATGATTAATTACTTTATGTTTAAAGAATTTAGAAAGATACTGACATAGTCAAGCTGAAACAGGCCTTGATCATTTTCCTTGGAATTTCAGTTTCAAAACTGGGTGGTTAATCGATAAATTCTATTTATCAGACTAAAAGTCAAGTGAATAAATAAAATTCATGGTATTGATGAGAATAATAAAATGTTTTTGTGAAAATGGTATGCAAGTACTAATTATTTATGACATGATTGGCATGGAGAGCCAAAAATAACCATCAAATGTAACAAATTATGTCTATTCTTTAAACTAAGATATATGAACGTGTTGAGAGGAAAGAAATGCTACCTGGTGCAATGTATCCAACTGAACCAAAAAGCAAATTTGCAGTTGAGTTTGCCACATTTTCAGAAATCAGGTTTCTCTCAGTGACTGTCATGACCAGCCTAGCTATTCCAAAATCTGATACAATGGCAGTCATGTCATCATTGAGCAAAATGTTGCTTGGCTTCAAGTCACAATGGATGACCTGCACAGGGGAATGGTGGTGCAGGTATGCCATTCCCTCGGCAATATCACAACAAATATTCACTCGTTCAACAAAGCTCAGCTGTGAGATACCTGTCCCTGGTGCTTGTGGGTAGAGATGGCTCTCAAGGCTCCCGTTAACCATGAAAGGCAGCACCAAAGCCTTGAAATCTGGCAGACTGCATGCAGTAATGATTCTCATAAGGTTCCTATGCCGAATCCTCTTTAGAACTTGGCATTCTCTGTTGAAACTCCTGGTAGAATTACTCGCTTGGAATTGCAGAACTTTTATTGCAACTACAGTTCCATCACTCAGCACGCCTCTGTAAACATGCCCATAGCTGCCACTGCCTATCAATCTGCTTAGATCAAATCCTCCGGTAGCCTCAACAAGCTCTCTGTAGGTTATCCTTGGATAAGATGATGACAAGTCCTGAGCTGGAGTGTTTAGATCAGTTTCACTCCTGTGAGATACTACAATTCTCCTTATTCTTCTGTAACACACCACTGACAGTATTGTGGTGACGAATGCTAACACTGAGAAAATACATACAAGTAAGAGCAGAAATATCTTAGAATGCTTTATGCCTTTGTGGGAGTTGCAACTAGGTAGCCCCAGTGATGATCCACAGAAATTATTGCCCATGAGTGATTGGCTTGTTAAATAAGCAAAAACACCGCCTTGGGGTAGTGGGCCGCTGAGGTGGTTAAATGAGAGATTGAGTTGCCTGAGAGTAGTGCTGGTTGCGAGTGATGATGGAACTTCACCAGAGAGTGAATTGGAAGAGAGGTCCAATATTTCGATGCTTATGAGTTTTCCCAAGGTCTGAGGAATTGTACCTTCAAGATGATTGTATGATAGGTTTACAAGCTGAACTTCTACACAGGCTTCTAAAATAGATGGAATTTCTCCAGTGAGTTTATTCAATGAGAGATCAATTACTTGGACCTTATCCATTTGGCTTAGCTCCATTGGAATCGATCCCTCCAAGCTATTGTCGGACAGATTGAAGTAAGCATAAATTGTCTTTATTGCTGCCACTTCTTTTGGAAGAGGTCCTGTAAGATTGTTGTGAGACAGGTCCAGAAGTCCTAGGTTTAATCTTCCCAGGGCTGAAGGTATGGACCCAGACAGGGAATTTTTGCTGAGAATTAGATCTGTAAGTTGCTTTATACTGGTTATATTGGCTGGAATGGAACCTGAAAGGTTGTTTCCAGATAAGTCTATCTGTTGAAGATTATTTAGTTCACAAGGAGGAGAAGGAATCTCTCCTTCTAACAAGTTGTTAGAAAGCCAGAGTGATTGTAACCTTGGTAGGAGAAATAGTTTCAAGGGAATGGTTCCGCTCAAATAATTATTGGATAGGGTCAGCAATGATAGATTGGAAAGATTTGATATACTTAATGGAATCATGCCATGAATAAGGTTAGCTTCTAGATTCATATTACTAAGATTTCGACTGAGATGGCCAATAGTTTCAGGCAAAGTGCCTCCAATGTTGTTGTTTTCCAATTCAAGGCTCTGCAAATGTGTTATATTTGAAAGGGCACTGAAGAATGGGTAGAGATTGGTATTATTGTCATCACTAGTGAAATCATTGAATGCTAAATGAAGACGTAACAAAGAAGTTAAACACATAATGGTTTCTGATGGTAATGTACCAGTTAGAAGGTTGTTGCTGAGATCTATCGTCATTAAATATGTTGAATTGCAAAGGGTAGCAGGAATGGTACCTGTCAATTGGTTGAGATAAAGATTTAGGGTCTTTAAGTAAGGGAGGTGGTTTCCTATCTCTGGAGGGATCATACCTGTAAATGCATTGTCAGAGAGGTCTACAGAAAATAGGTTAGTGCAATTGTACAGGAGACTTGTTGGAAGGGTTCCATGAAGCTCATTGCTGCTGAGGTCAATATATCTTAGATGTTTTAGCATGCCTAAGCTACGTGGAACTTGTCGTTGTACTCCATTTTGTCGGATACTTAAATTCTGTAGCAAAGACAGAGCTCCAAACTCCTCAGGAATTGGCCCATGAAGTGAGTTTTCAGACAAGTCTATCAATAGAATTTGAGAAAGATTTGAGAGAAATGGTGAGATGGTTCCTTTTAGATTTTGACCTTTGAGATTGAGCTTGCGTACTCTACCCTGTTTGAGCTTGTGTACTCTACCCTGCCAGCAGGTAATGCCATCCCACTTGCAGAAATCAGTTGACTCAGTCCAGTTACTGAGAGCATCTTTCGGATCATCAAATATGCCCTTCTTGAATGTTAAAAGTGCCGATCGCTCCATGCTAATCTCGTTGCCGTTTTGGATATGTAGTGAAAGAGAAGGGGAGAAGAGGAGAAGAAGAATAGCTGAGACAAAAGTAGGACGTTCCATTTTAACTAAGTTTACATCATTTTGTGTCGCAATGAAGGTACATCGGGCACCAAAATTATATCCACAGGAAAAAAAAGTAGGAAATGAGGTGGAGAAATTGACATCCAAATAAATAAAGAAATATCAGACTATCTTCGGTGATGAGAAACACTTCCTTGAACTTAGAGTGGACTGCTGCTGCCCCAAATGTAATTGGTTGCCTCTGTTTGATGTTGGAAACTTTATAGTAGCTAGAAGAAGACCTGCTTAGTGGCAGCTGGACCTAGTGCGCCAACTGGGAAGTCCATTTCTCTAAATTGTGGTGTGATCATGATATAATGATTTCAGCAAAGAAATTTTAGTCTCTTCCACTAAATACGAACTGCAGTCCTTGGGACATAAAAACTTTCGGGTTGATATTTCTTTTTACCTTTTCCCAGTCCATTTCATGATTCTTTCAAGTAACTTTTTGTGTCGCATGCTTGCTATCTGTTTACTTTCTTTCTCTACTTGTGATGTCAAAAGTGGATGTCTCAAATAGATTACAAGCTAATTTGCATTTTATCTGTAATATAAAAGGAAATGATGAAACTATCTGGTCATCATTGACTGTTTTTTTTGTTTAATTGTTGGATTCTGAATGAGCACTATAGGTTAATTTGGTTATAGTGCTATTACCTTTTCGAATTGTTAATGAGTTATCCATATATACTTATGCTGCATAGATTCTATAAAATAATGTGGATCTTTGAAATGTATGTTATGATTTGAAATTTCTCTTGGGTATATACTGTAAATTCTAGGTAAGAATATATATATATATGTTCTAAACTTTGGTGTATTATTGTGAGTCAATCAAGTTCTACAAATGTTTTATAAGCATATACCATATCACCATCTTTTCAAAATTTTCTCTGTTGCATGCCTTTTTTTTGTGTGCATATACACTGCTGTAGAAAATCTCAAACATGTAGAATTTGAATTTACTCTGTCTCTGATGTTTTGAACTTTTGAATCTTTTCAGTTATGGAAGTAGTTTCTAATGTCTAATTTTTTGCAATTTACTGAACACTTTATAATGACATGATTTGCCAGAGCAGTGGTAGTGCCGCAAGCAACAACAGTAACGCACAAACCTTTGGTCTATGACACTTCAGTTATGGTGATTGGGTGGCATGCCAGGAGGATGAGGTCTGGAATGTTCCTTAGATTTTATATTAACCAAACTGAGAAATTTTAGTTTTTATATTTTTTTAATTGAATTTACTGAAATTTTGGCTCAGTTATCTCGGTTTGGTTTGTTATTATGTTACTTGATTTCAAGTTTAACCACTTCAAATTTTACTGATGACATAACTATGTGAAGTCCAAACTCCGAGTCTTTGTTCAGTCTACAGGTAAAAATGCTTTTATTTGCATAGAAGAAATCATTCTCTTTAGGTGGCAATCCTAAAGCTGATGGATTTACAAATGTAAGTTGATGTCAATAACAAAATTACATAGACATGTTGCTTTCTTTTGGACAGTCAGATGTTTAAACTTTGCCATAACAGTTTGCGAGAAAAACCTATACATTTTTTACCAGAAATCACCCCCAGTGATTGTAGATGATGACAATCCGTATGATGAACTTAAGGTGGCAGTTGTATCACCACCAAGATGGCGTTTTAGTCTCTCCAGATCATCTGCAGCATCAAGCATTGTTGGTCTGGTTGAAGGTGCCTCTTGAGTGCATATAAGACCTAGATCAAGAAGTTCAATAATGGCGACTTTCCAAATATTCCTAATCTCTGGGTTTTGAGCTTCTAGTTCTTGTAACAGGACAGAGTCTATTATATTGTCAAGTTGGCCTCGGTAGTGATTTCTCACCCATTTTTGCAAGCTTTGACCCTCACTGAACATGTCATCTGTAGGCCTCTTTCTGGTGATCAACTCCAACACAATAATTCCGAAACTGTAGACATCTCCCATTGTTGATGCATTTCTTCCATACCCATACTCTAGGAGACTCAGGTGCATCAAACAAACTTAATTAGCTCATTTTTGAACACATGATTTTCTGATACACACTGAAAGCAGCTTTATGAGCATGAAAGATACAGTTGCTACTAGCTAGGAGATTTATATGTAGCTGGTAATATTGTCTCAGTAAAAGGCTGTTTGAAAAAGGTTATATGTCATTCTTAGATGCAAAGAATTCCTTGCTGCAATTGCTTATTCTAATTATTAGAATGAGTATTTTGAATAATCCTTTGTCTCAATCATCGATAGAAATGTCAATATTGTTGTTGATTTTTTTTTTAGTCAACTAAATTTGTAAAAAGTAGCAAAACTAGTGCATGATTGAGATTTGCTCTTTTAGAGTTTAGAAAAAAAAAACTGTTGATATTACTCTTGTTAGATTTTAACTTAGACCTGCATGATGGAGTTCATCAGTAAAGATCGTAGGATTAAGTTTAAGATTATATTTTCACATTGTCAGCACCTGCATCAAGAAATGTGTTAAGTAATTGAATTCACTATATTGACTTTCTAATTGTTAGCACTACGGTCACTTCCTTTTATAGTGCTTATTAGCACTATCCTCGACACTATTATTTAAGGAATGGTTTTCAATTCAATAAGATGTATAGAATAGTTTACTTTGAACGCTCATGGTGGATGTTGGGAAATTATGGAACTAGATTGCAGATATTTTGGAATAAAAAGCTGGCACTGTTGGCTTCTTGGACTACCAGTTAAAAAGGAAAAATAGTTGAAAAAGGAAATTGGTGGCAGAATGATGTGTACAAGTTATGATTAATGAAAATTTCCTGATCAGAAATGATTAGTTATGGTATGATTAAAGAATTTAGAAAGATATTGACGCAGTCTATCTAAAATAGGCACTGATTATTTTCATTAGAATTTCAGTTTGATAGCAAGAAGCTAAATCAATAGATTCCATTTATCTAACTAAAAGCAAAGTGAATAAATAAAATTCAATGTATTGGATGACAATGATGAGAAATTTCAATAAAGATGGCCATTCTGATACAGTTCAATGATACAAGTTGTAATTAAACTATTTGCAGAGACAGCCAAATTACCATCTAAGATAGGCAAGATATATTCTTCTTTAAACTCAGATATATGAACTCCTTGAGAGGAAAGGAATGGTACCTGGTGGAATGTATCCAACTGAACCAAAAAGCAAATTTGCAGTTGAGTTTGCCACATTTTCAGCAATCAGATTTCTCTCAGTGACTGTCATGACCAGCCTAGCAATTCCAAAATCTGATACAATGGCAGTCATGTCATCATTGAGCAGAATGTTACTTGGCTTTAAGTCACAATGGATGACTTGCACAGGGGAATGGTGGTGCAGGTATGCCATTCCTTTGGTAATATCACAGCAAATGTTCACCCGTTCAACAAAGCTCAGCCGTAAGGTACCAGTCCCTGGTGCTTGTTGGTAGAGATGGCTTTCAAGGCTCCCGTTAACCATGAAAGGCAGCACCAAAGCCTTGAAATCTGGCAGACTGCATGCAGTAATGATTCTCATAAGGTTCCTATGCCGAATCCTCTTTAGAACTTGGCATTCTCTGTTGAAACTCCTGGTAGAATTACTCGCTTGGAATTGCAGAACTTTTATTGCAACTACAGTTCCATCACTCAGCACGCCTCTGTAAACATGCCCATAGCTGCCACTGCCTATCAATCTGCTTAGATCAAATCCTCCGGTAGCCTCAACAAGCTCTCTGTAGGTTATCCTTGGATAAGATGATGACAAGTCCTGAGCTGGAGTGTTTAGATCAGTTTCACTCCTGTGAGATACTACAATTCTCCTTATTCTTCTGTAACACACCACTGACAGTATTGTGGTGACGAATGCTAAGACAGAGACAATACATACGAGTAAGAGCAGAAATATCTTAGAATGCTTTATGCCTTTGTGGGAGTTGCAACTAGGTAGCCCCAGTGATGATCCACAGAAATTATTGCCCATGAGTGATTGGCTTGTTAAATAAGCAAAAACACCGCCTTGGGGTAGTGGGCCGCTGAGGTGGTTAAATGAGAGATTGAGTTGCCTGAGAGTAGTGCTGGTTGCGAGTGATGATGGAACTTCACCAGAGAGTGAATTGGAAGAAAGGTCCAATATTTCGATGCTTTTAAGTTCGCCCAAGGTCTGAGGAATTGTATCTTCAAGTTGATTGTAGGATAGGTCTATAAGCTGAACTTGTACACAGGTTTCTAAAGTGGATGGAATTTTGCCGGTGAATTTATTCAATGAGAGATCAATTGCTTGGACTTTATCCATTTTGCTCAGCTCCGTTGGAATTGATCCCTCCAAACTATTGTCTGACAGATTGAAGTAAGCATAAATTGTCTTTATTGCTGCCACTTCTTTTGGAAGAGGTCCTGTAAGATTGTTGTGAGACAAGTCTAGAAGTTGTAGGTTTAGAGTTCCCAGGCTTGAAGGTATGGGTCCAGACAGCAAATTTCTGCTTAGAATTAGATGTGTAAGATGCTTTATTCTGGCTAGATTGGCTGGAATGGAACCTGAAAGGTTGTTTCCAGATAGGTCTATAAGTCCCAGATGATTTAGTTCACCTGGAGGAGAAGGAATTTCCCCTACAAGCATATTGTCAGAAAGCCAGAGTCTTTGCAACGTGGGTAGGAGAAATAGTTTCAAGGGAATGGCTCCACTCAAATAATTGTTTGATAGGTTCAGTGATGATAGATTGGAAAGATTTGATATACTTAGTGGAATCAATCCATGAATAAGGTTGGCTCTTAGATTCATATTACTAAGATTTTGACTGAGAAAGCCAATGGTGTCAGGCAAAGTGCCTCCAATGTCGTTCTTTTCTAACTCAAGGCTCTGCAAATGTGTCAAATTCGATAGGGCACTGAAGAATGGGTAGAGATTTGTATTTTTGTCATCACTAGTGAAATAATTGAATGCCAAATGCAAATCTGACAAAGAAGTTAAACACTTGATGGTATCTGATGGCAATGTACCAGTTAGAAGGTTGTTTCCAAGGTCTATTGTCGTCAACTTTGTTGAATTGCAGAGGGAAGCGGGAATGGTACCTGTCAATTGATTGAGATAAAGATTTAGCATCTTTAAATCAGGGAGTTGGTTTCCTATATCTGGAGGGATCAAACCTGTTAATACATTGTCAGAGAGGTCTACATAAGATAGTCTAGTGCAATTGTACATGAGACTTATTGGAAGGGTTCCATGAAGCTCATTGCTGCTCAAGTCAATATAAACTAGATCTTTTAGCATGCCCAAACTATGTGGAACTTCTTGTTGTACCTCATTTTCTTTAATATTGAATATCTGTAACATAGACAGAGCTCCAAACTCCTCAGGAATTGGCCCATGAAGTGAGTTTTCAGACAGATCAATCAATAGAATTTGAGAAAGATTTGAGAGAAACGGCGAGATAGTTCCTTTTAGATCTTGGCTTGGGAGTCTGAGCTGGGTCACTCTGCCATTGTTGTCACAGGTAATGCCATTCCACTTACAGGCATCAGTTGACTCTGTCCAGTTAGAGAGAGCATCTTTCGGATCACCAACTATGCCCTTCTTAAATGCCAAAAGAGCCGATCGCTCTAGGTCAATCTCGTTGCTATTTTGAAATGGAATAGAAATAGAAGGGAGGAAGAGGAGAAGAAGCATAGTCAAGACAAGAGCACAAGGATCCATTATGACGAATTTTTCGTCATTGAGTATTGCAACTGCTTTGTGAGCTATGATACAATGAATGTACATGAGGCTCCAAAATCATATTGGCACTAAGGCACTAAAAAGAATGTAATGAGTCAGTGAAATTGGCTTCCAAAGAAAGAAAGAAATATCAATAGAGTCTTTGATGCTGAGAAAGCCTTCCTTGGAACCTTAAGGTGGACTGCTGCTGCTCCAAATGCATTTGATAGTCTCTGTTTTAAGTTGGAATCCAAAAGTAGCCAGAAGAAGACTTGCTCAGTGGAAGTTGTGCCTAGTGCGCCAAATGGGAGTTCCATTTCTTTAAATCATGACCGAGACGTTTCTATATAAACGTAATTGAATGATTGCAGCAAAGGAATTTTAGTCTCTTCCATTAAACACTAGCTGCATTCATTGGGACATAAAAACTTTAGGGGTTTATTTTTCTTTTTTCCAATTTTCCCGTCTGTTTCATGCTGTACAATCATGATGTGTTTATTTCATTCTCTGCTTGTGATGTCAAAAAGTGGATGTTTTAAATAGATTATAAGATAATTGCCGTTTTTATCTGTAATGCAAAAGAAAATGGTGAACTTATCCGGTCATCATTAACTTTTTCTATTTTTATTGTAGGATTCTGAATGCGTGCCTTTGGTTAATTTGGTTATAGTGCCTTTACTTTTTTGAATTGTTCATTAGTTATCCATATCTACTTTTGCTGCATAGATGCTATACAATAATGTGGATCTTTGAAATTTGCATTGATTTGAGAATTCCTCTCTGGTAGATACTGTGAATTCTAGCAAAGAAAAATTAAACTTTTTTTTTTTTTCTGAACATGTGATGGATTGTTTTGTTTGGTAAGTTCTATATGCATTTCATGAACATATACCATATTACCATACTTTCAAATTGGCATCTGTCACATGCCTTTGATTGGTGGTTGATTGGTAGTTTGCATGATCCATTGAAGTATCTGCAGCTTTCTCTTGTATGCATACAATGGAAAATCTTCAAGATGACATAGAATTTGAATTCATCCAGTCTTTGTTATGTTGTACTTTTACAGTTCAAGCTATATTGACTTGACATGGTTTGCGAGAGCAGCAGTAATGCTATCATTTTAGTTTACAACCAACTGCTAACATGTTTGTAATTTTTTTTTTCTGTTGCATGTGATCAATCAATAATTCAGATCATCCTTTGCATTATCTGTGACTTTTTTGCTATATATATATTCAACAAAATATATTAGAATTAGAGTTTCACTCTAGAACTCATTTTAACTTTGGCATGATTCACAAGCAACAGGTGCACATCACTTTATTCCACAGCCAATTGCTGACATTCATGCATCTGAATCTGACTCAATCCCAACCCTTGAAGTGCTAATCACTTTTCTCTCATTTGGATTGAAGGATTTCACTACAGCACTCTCAATGGTGGTGTTATCATCAAACATTCATAAGATATGGGTAGAAAGAAGGAATTTTGTTCATCCACTTGTATCACTGGCCCTACTTCTCTTGCAGTTCTGGGCAACATTTTTCTGTTAGGGACTCAGTGGTTAACACAGGTCCATAGTCCCGTATTGTGGTGGGTCCCTGTATTAATATGGTATCAGAGCTTAGGTATCTAAGGCTGTGCTGTGGCTAGGATTTTGGGTCCCACATCGGCTGTGGGCCTAAGGGGGCATGTTAGGGACGCAGTGGTTAACACAGGTCCATAGTCCCACATCATCTGCGGGAGTGAGTCTCTCTAGTCTTATATACCCTTACCAAACCTTCCCTTTAACTGCAGTTATGAAGAAGTTAGGGTGATGGGTCCCTGTATTAACATTTTCAAGGTATGAACATGTAACAGTGTATTCTATTTCTTTAAATGGGAGGCTTTTCATTGGTCACTGGACAGTGATGGCTTGTTTTCATATCAGACCACTGGAAGATTTTAGAGTTGGATGCTCTGGTGGTGCCTATTCCATGTTTCTTTCTTTTACATAAATGCCCCTATAAAATCTTTCTATTCCTGCTTTGTTTTCTTGTGATCACATCTTTGAATAAACTCTCATTAATGGTTTCTTTTCATTTCTCGTCAAATACAGAGAAAGTTGAATCTTTAGACCTTTTGTATAGAAGTCAAATATGAACTGATTTTTAACCGAAAAAACTTTTTTTATAGAAAAATTTCAGTAAATCTGAGTCTTGTCTTTGTTTTTGTTTGTTTTTTTTTCGGAACAATTTCAATGTAAGATATTTGAAAAAGAGATGCAAATTAAGGAGGGTGAATAGTTGATGGAAATGAGATAAGAAATGGTGGGTTTGGAGAGCTAGTCATGTTATGATTGTGTTCCTTTGAAAATTACTACAATTGAAAGTGGTATCTCCACTCCACTAAAGAAGTGGAACTATGCTCTGTGGGATATTATTCCATCCCATTAATTTTTAATATCATTAACGAAAATGATTGATGTTATGGAAAATAGTGTTTTCTTGCAAGGTTGTGGGACAAATTATTGCTCTCCCTTGTCAAATATTTTTAATATTTTAATATGTTGTCTCTAGGGTTATCTTGTGTTTTTTCACATTTGTCCATATCATTTTTTTTAAAAAATATTTCTTGTTATAAAATATATAAACAACGGATGCTACTGTAGCAAATTAGGTATTGTAGTAGCCACCAAATTTTCACTATTTCATCTACCAAATTGTTATGGACCGTCGGATCGAATCAATCCTGACCGTTCATCTATTTTTTGAAATGCTATAAATACTCTTTTATTTTTGTATTATGGATATAGAGGAAAAAAAATAAGAAATTGAAGAAGCTGAAGTATGAGCATTATTTTATGGAAATATATATATATATATATTTTTATATTGAGAATGAATTATTAGTTGCTTTTACAATATTTTTCTATTTTATTGCAAAATTCAAGAAATATTAGTCTAATTTGTTTAAATAAAATTTTTATGCATTAATTATTATTTTTCTTTATATTTGGCTTTTGGATTGTCAGTTTCTGCTAGCGCACCGCTATATTTAATTATATTTTACTTTCTTTTTTTGTCATTTCATACGTATAGAGATTAAATTTATTATTACTATTATTATTTATTTTATAAAAATAGATTAATTAACAATTCTATTAGGAGTATTGCATACACAATGGAAACAAATTGGAGGAAATAAAAAGTTAAAAATAAGGAAAAAAAAAACCCAAAACATACAAGTATGAGAATGAGGCAAACACAATTCATTAGTAGTGAATAGAAATCAAGAAACAGGGGAATCATCTATCTTAAATTTTGGAGTGAGGAATTTCAAATCTTCACATATTTGCCCACGGACAGTTGTTTCATATATATATATTTAAAATCAATGATGTTATTTGCACACCGTTTTCATAGATATTACATTAATTCATTGGATCAAAACTTCATTTTTTTTAATAAAATACTGAAGTTTAATCCATTTTTAACTTTATCTAAAGGCCTTAATAATTACATGTATATTATATTTATATTATTAAATAATAATTATTAATCTATTTGACTCCAAGAGTCCAACACACACACGCGCGCGCACACACATATATATATATATATATATATATCAATGCTACAATATCATATTCTGAAAGAGAGTATAACTGTAATTTCAACAGTGGCTTATATGCACATTTGTTTCGATGTGTAAATTAGTAAATAAAACACATAATAAAACTGAACCCTTAATCAAACTTTAAATAAGTTCTGAACTTCAATGAGACAAACAAAGCATTCAAGAAAACAGAACACATTCAACACTTCAGTGCCCTTCATTACAATCCATATTATCATATTGATTTTCTAATAATTTTTATTATCCTTTATGTTCCATTATATAGGCTTTTAATTGCAACAAAACTGTATATAATTTAAGTTCTATTTTGCAAAAACTTTTTAAAAAATATGATGTTTTAGTCTATCGGCACCGGGTACCTTTATATATATACATACACACGATAATTAATTGAGAAATAAATTTACCCAAAATTTGAGTTCTTTAAATTTATTTAATGAGTTTGAATCAAGATTTTAATAAAATAGTTACTGAAATAATTTCAGAATATTCAGTTTTTTTTTTTTTTTTTTTTTTGAGGATGACTAATTTATTTTTTAAAGGAGGAAAACAATATAAAGATTAACTCATTAAACACAGTATAAACATTTATTTTATATTAATCAAATAGTACACACAAGTTAAATGCTCACACACTCATTATGGTGTTAATTCTAGTTAGGATTTGGATTTAAATTTCTAACCCATTTAATAAACAAATAGAGTGGATTTGACCATAGTGTGGTTAACATCGTAAGCCAATTAAAAATATAGAGTTTATTTTTTTTAAAATAGGCAAAAGTTTCTTTAAACTCGTAATATTTTTTAATATTATACCTCAACTAGATATTAAAAAAGAATTAAATTTTTGATCTCTCGATCTCCCATACAGAAATCAAATACCTTAATCACTCTATTATTATAGTGATGATAATATAAATTATAATAAATTCAAATATTATCGAGTTAAAGAAAGTGATTATTATTATTTTTTAGTTTAGTAAAATAGAATAAACAGTGTGAGCTTTAGTTAAAGAAGAGGTTTACATCTTGACTTTTGTAATTGAAGTTTATCAAGATTTTCTTTTCTTGATAACTTAACTTCATTATAACTGAAAATACCTGGATTTTAAAATTCAGTAAAGTCAAATCTAGTGTTTAGTTTGATGTATCTGAAAATACTATATTATAATATTTAATATTATTTTAATAATTTTAAGTGCATATTAATTACTTTAACTATGAATTTAAGTTCATTATAAATTTATTAAAATTTTATTATATTTTAAAATTTTGAAATTAATTATTAACCATACAAAAAATTTAAAAATTTCATCAATTAACAAGTTATTTAATATTTTTAATTATTAAATAAATTATTAAATTTTATTATTAAAATTTATAAGTTTTACTATCAAAATGGTTAATAATATTTGTTTTCCTTAGTCACATAAAGTCACATGAAGGAGCAAAAAGATAAGTTCTAAAACCGATTAAACAAACAGCAAACTCAAAAACAACAACTCAAATTACATGTAATTTTAAATTCCTCCAAACAAACACTACCTAAAAGAAATTAAAAAAAATGTAATCTAGACATATACAACCACAACAACACAAAAAAAAAAAAAAAAAAAATGCTAAATCAGCTCTAAACTCAAAACAAAAACAACAAATAAACAAAACAAAAAAAGACAAAACAAACCAAAACAAATAATAAGGAATTTTGAATTTTCATTTTCATACGTTCAAGGGCCACCAAATGGGTTAAGCCACGTAGTCACAAGCTGATTCTAATTGAACCAATTTGTTTAACTTGACCCGAGCTCGAGTTCAAGTCAAGCCAGTTTGATAATTGTAAGGGTTGATGACTTTAGACTTGGTAACTAATGTGGGTCAAATTACCGGTTGTTAATGGATAAACAAGGTTATGCTCCTCCGCGGGACATCAGACCGCTCACAATGTGGCATTCTTTACCTTATTTATCAATAACAAAGCATGGGCTTTGGGATTGCTCTCTACTTTTGATTCTTTCTTCCCCTTTTTTCGTCATCTCGAGTAGTTGATTTGCTGGAGAAGGGTAAGATCCAAACCCTATTTGCATTCTTTCTGTTTTTTATTGAGTTGAGGCATTGTTTCTGAGCTGAAAGATGGATTCTTTTGGTTTGTTTTGTTTTTAATGGTTATGTTGATTGAGGTAGTGTGAATCACATTTGAATTGGTGGGAGTTGATAACTTTGTCACTTTAGTTGATGTGTGGTTTTGAGCACAATGTTTGGTAGTGTCTTCGGCAGTTGCCAGCTTTGGAAATGAGAAAAATGTGAGTTTTGATGCGGTTGTCTGTGAATTTGTGGGTTTTGACCTTATTGTTTCTTTATTGAATTGATTCTGATTGAAAATAGAAGCAATAACTGTTTAAAGTTTGGTTTACAATGGTGTCATAAAACTGAAACAGTCAAGTTTGTCAACTTGTTTAGGGTGTCTATTTGGTTTGCAAACTGGTTGGTCATTGAGGTTTGTAAGAAATTGGTTTCGTCGTGTGTATAAAGAGAATTGAATTGAGAGACTGGTCTTAGAGTTTGGATAAATTTAGTAGCATCACCTCAGCGTCTAGACAGAGGATGATTACTAAAAAGAAAATTGCTGGACTCATTTGTTTAACATCCAACAAAAATTCTATGTGAAGCCAAAAAGAAAAGGCTATCATGTATGATGTGCCGAATGTGATTTTCTGAATATCTATGTCACTGATATTGCACTTCATGATTTGCTTTAAGGTTGACTTGTAATTCTCAGCTTAGATTGAATATAATACGAGTGTAAGTTCATATGCAGTACCATGCAAGTATTGGCTGTTTCGAGAACTTCTTCTGCTATTTAGTTCTTTAACTCATCAAGAATGTTATATTTCAAGAGAGTTGGATTATATCGGTTATGTGTATGATAATTAGTTTGATTAGAAGCATGTATAAGCAGTGGTGTTATCTACTCTACTAAAAAGTATTCACATTGACATCTTGCTCTGATTGTTCATTATTTTTAAATTGCTTCGTTGTAGTAGTCTTACTGGGTCTTTGTTTTAAATTGTTCACACAAAACAATTGAGTATATTGCACTCTTGTGTAATTCATAAGTTTTCCTGTGACTTAACCATGCTGAAAAATTCAATTGCTCTGATTGTACATTTACATTGACATCTTCCTCTGATTGTTCACTTATTTTTACACACTGTATATGTTCTTCATCCTAGACAATGTTCTCTCTCTCTTGCACTATCAAACTTGGAAGCTAAAGGAATCATCCAGGTGAGTTCTTTTATCTCAATTGTTTATAATTTCCTTCAATTGTGGATTTATTGTGGGGTGATATGGAAATTATGACCTTATACCATGGACATGGTTTATAGATAGATTACTTTGGTTTGAAGAATTTGTTCAATGTTGGTGTTTGTAGAATTTGTTTTTGCTCATAGAATTGTAGTGGTGTCAATCATCTCATGCTGAATAGTTGTCATTATGTGAATCATATGATGAATTTAAGGTGTGCCTTTGTTTGTCTTTGTTGTGGTTCTTATTGACATTTGATTTGTTTGTTGGAAATTGAACCTTATTAAGATTTCATTGTTTCTAGATGTAGGAAATATGTCCTCCAAATTCAAACATTATCAGCAATTTGGCAGAAGAAACCAAAGGAAAAAATTCTAATGTTTTTTGCTGATAAGAGATGCTGTAAGGGAAAGCATTTTATCGATCAATTGGAGATATGTGTGGACTTCAAGACTTGGTATTTGATGGAGACTATTTTCCCTCTGAGGAGAGTTATATCAAGTTTTCAAATTTTGTTAATCAAGTTCGCAAATTACATGATGGACAAGTTTTATGGGATCTATCTTATGATGGAGGTACAAAGATCTGAAACCATGCCTAAGTGGATGCTTATGGTATCGAGATCGAAAATCCAACACATCAAACTTGAAAGGTAAATTGGCTATAACATCCGTCCGAGTGTCTTCTCTTTGTCTTGAACTGACGCTTTTTTAGCTCTGCAATTGTGTACTTCGCCACAAAACTTCGAAGGTTTCAATAAGTTGAACACACTTGTAGTTGATAACATCATAAACGGATCTTATGCCAATTTAAAGTTTCTAAGCCCTCAGCTAGAGAAACCGACACTGGTGTATCTGTGTGATTTTGCATGTTTTGATAACAAAGAAACAAAACTATAAAACTTGACTATTTGTGGTTTATTTGAGTTCTTTTGGACAAATTATCATCCACCAGATATAAGAATAAACTTAAGATCACAGACACAGATAATTTGTTTTTTTTTGCTAAGTTGTTATCATGCCATGCTTTGGTGCATCTGAAACTTCATGACGGTCACAGGACACTACTTCAAACTTTCTGAGGCTATGAAAAGTTGCAGATTTTCAACCTCTCTGTAGCATTGCTTTTGCTGGATGGATTGAAGAATTTGATTTTGAGAAGTGGTTGGTTAAAAGGAATTAGAATTTGATTTTGAGCAGCTGTCGGTTAAAGGACTTAGAAATCTGTTTATTGTGAGATTGCACTGGTTTTGGTATTCAATAAAAAATTCGCCAATGTTTAAGGATCATGCGTACTACCAATCATCTCCCTTTGGTAATGGTAACCCCTCTAATTAATGATGCATCCATCAATCCAGTACATTTTGATCGCCATGGAATTCAAGAGAAATAATCTGACTTCTGAAGGTGAACTTGCTAAATTATTTTGGCAAATTCATTTATGTGAGCCATTAGACTCGTGCACTTTTTTCAGTTCTCATGGGTTTTGGAATACATACAAAAGTTACACTCCCTTTACATTCATTCACTTGTTGAATCTTACTTTGAAGATTGGATTCAGGAATGTGATAAGTGAATATGCAGTCTTCTGCTTATTTGAAATGGCAAATGTTGAACTAGAACTTGAAATAAAGGTACATGAAATTGTTACTCTTCCATTCAAGATGTATTATGACTAAACTCAAATTTCTTAATCCGTCTATTTTCTTTACAGGCTTCTACAAACATTTGGGATCATCGAAAGTGCACGTTTGGAACTTAGATTTGATCACATTTTCGTGTTGTAGTTTGACAACATTCAGGTTATGATACTGAACTTTCAATTTTGGAGTTCATAATTCAGTACCGCACCATTGCTTAAAGAATTGAAAATATCTTGTAAAAGGGGAAGCATTGAAATATCTAATAAGTTGCTGAAGTATAAGAAACTGTAAAATAGAAAAAGTTTAAATCATTTATGGTTAAGATTATTGGTCATGTTAGAAAATCCTTTATCCAGGAAATTACTGAATCTAGTCTAATAATCAAAACCGCTAATATTGTTGAATTTTGATCAAATTTGTGATCTTTTAGTACTTATCTTCGCTTATTTAGAATTGAAATGTTTAGATATTGAATATCTAGATGTTTGAGATTTAATCCCTTTGAATTTGAAGGTGGAACTTTTCTTTCGTTTTTTTTTGTCAATAAAATGATCTAATTTTCTTCAGTTTTTCAAAAAAAATACTAAATAGAATTAGTACTGGTAATTGATGTTTCACAATGTGTAATGCGGTCTTTTAAGGCGATATAAGTTATTTTTTTTCTCATAGACAGATAAGAATAAACATTTTTATTAATAGCTTTATTATTTAAATTTATTTCTTTTATTTGTGGATTATTAAAGTACCGATTCTTAGATGAGCATTATAATGTTAACATGAATTTTGAATTTGGATGGTTTGGATCAGATATTAATTAGTTGTAAAAGTATAGTTTTGAATCTTATTTTTGGTTTTTATTTATTTCTAATTTTCTATTTTTATGCAATTTTTGTTTAAAAAACTATTTCTTTACATATATGTAACCCTATTAAATATTTTAAAAATACAATAAGAAAATGAGTTTTATAATATAAATATATATATATTGTTAGGTTTTAACTAGAAAGATTCTTTGAATACCATCCATCCATGACCACCGTATTCCTAAATTCCGCCGCCCTTATTCCTTTGCCCTTATCTTAAATTTGATGACCACCGTATTCCCAAATTCCGCCGCCCTATGCCTTCGCCCTTATCTTAAGTTTGATCATGGATTCTAGATTGTAGCCATAATTCTTGGCCATCAGGTATATTCCATATTTTTCTCTATGATTTTATCGTTAATTTTTATTTTGGAATCATGACATGATTTTTTTTTGCTGTAAGCATATGTTAGGATGTGTAGAGTTGTTAATTAATCAGTGTTATTTTTCATAGAATGTGATCCATGAAATTATTTGTTTATTCTTGATTTTGGGGGAATTTTCAATTTTTATTAAGATTTCGCAACTTTTGATTCACTGGTGATTTGATCGCCTTCTCATGTTTTAGTTTGACAGAACTTTCAAATTTGAAGTTTACAATTTAGTACTACACCATTGCTTAAAGAGTTGAAGATATTTTATAAGAGGGGAAGATTGAAATCTCTTATTACCTGGTGAAGTTTAACAAATTGTCAAAAAAAAAAAAAGAGGTAGTTTAAGTCATTTATGGTTGAGATTATTGGTCATTTTAAAAAAGCCTTTATCCAGGAAATTGCTAAATCCAATCTTATAATCAAAACTGCTAATATTGTTGAGTGTTGATCAAATTTGTAATCTTTAATATTTATCTCGGCTTATTTATAATTGAAAGGTTTAGATATTGAATATCTAATTAAGAATTTGAAGATGGAATCCTTTTTTAGATAAAAATTGATCTAATTCTTTCAATATTCCAAGAAAAAATAATGGCTTTATTATTTAAATTTATTTCATTTTATTTTGTAGATTGTTGAAGTACATGTTCTTACATAAGCATTATAATGTTAACATGAATTTTGAATTTGGATGGTTTGGATTAGATATTAATTAGTTGTAATAGTATATTTTTTAATCTTATTTGTGGTTTTTCTTTATTTCTAATCTTCTATTTTAATGCGGTCTTTGTTTAAAAAAACATTTCTTTAACCCGATTAAATATTTTGAAAATACATTGATAAAATGGGTTTTAAATAACTTCTAAATATTAATTATTATAAATTATAAATTATGATTTTTGTAGGGTTTAAATAGAAAGATCTTTAAATACCATCCATCCCACATTCCCAAATCCTACCACAGCCACAACTGCTTCTCTCTTGTCTTAAAAACAATTATAGATTCTAGATTGTAGCCATAATTCTGGATAGGGTACTTTATATTTTTTCTCTTTAATTTTATTATTGATTTTTATTTTGGAATCATGATATGATTTTTTGGGAAACTATGAGCATAATATATATATTATGATGTGTAGAGCACAAAATAAATTAATTTTGTTGATTAATCAGTGTTATTTTTCATAGATTGTGATCCATAGAGCTATTGGTTTAGTCTTTATTTTGGGGAAAATTTTAATCTTTTATTAAGATTTCACAACTTTTTCTTTCACCGGTGATTTGTGATTGTTTTTATCATCGAGGGCAATATATAGGGCATATATATATAATTGTTCTGATTTCTGTATGGTTTTTTTTTTAATATTTGAATCAACAATCATATTGATTTATTTTTTCATTGCAAGATGAATGAATTGAGTCATCTAGAGTTTGAGATTGACATTAGATTTGTGTTTTTGGAAATTGTTTTATTTAATAGCTACAGGTTATCAAGAGGTGTGGAAAGATACTTGAAGTTACAATCATTTTAAAGACCGACAAAATGACGGCTAAAAGTTCAGATATTATTAGCAGTCTTCCATCTGAAATCAAAGAAAAGGTTTTAGAGTGTTTGCCTATAAAAGATGCTGTGAGAACTAGCCTTTTATCCACTAAGTGGAGATATGCATGGGCTTTGCTACCAAACTTAGTTTTCAATGAGGAAGACTTTATAGTTGATGATTTTGATGGGATGTTTCCTGAATTTGTGGATAAATTTCTGTTACTACACAATGGCCCAATATTTAAGTTCCATCTTCTGACAAAATTTCAATCATCTGAAATTATCAATAGGTGGATTCTTGTGGTATCAAGGAAAGAAGTCCAAAACTTTAGACTTGTGGTATCAGGGCCATTGAATAATATGTATAAAGTCCATTCTAGTCTTTTTTCTTGTCATGAGTTGAGACATCTTTGGCTAGCCAATTGCATCATTGCTTTGCCGCGTAACTTCAAATGTCTCGGCAAGTTAAAGACTCTTAGACTCCATAAAATTGTAATCTCAGATGGTGATTTAAATTATTTGGTTTCTAGCTGCACTCAGTTACAACAACTAGAACTGGTATCGTTGAAGAATGGTAATAGTCTTCATATAGAAGGAAAAGAAGCGAAGAAGTTAACAATATCTAAGTTTTCTTCCATCTCCATTTTGACAAATTCTGATCCGATTGATGACGACATGAAGTTAACTACTGGCTCTGTTAATCTTCCGACTAATTTGCTAGTTGGCCAGTTTATTGTGCAAATGGAAGTTTGTGGCGGCGAGCTTATTGTACCTCAAAATTTCCAAGGCTTGGACAAGTTGGAGACTCTTAAGCTTAATGATGTACTGTTTTCATCTAATGAATTCGAGAACTTGATTTTGAATTGCACTCAGTTGAATGAGTTGGCAATTTTTATAAAGCATGACCCTGATGAGCTCAAGATTCACTCAAACAGCCTCCAATGTTTGAAGATAAATGTTTTCAAACATCTCCATTTGGTTGCTCCTCAACTGCATGATGCATCTTTCAGCCTATTTAGTATTCAAGAAAGGCAGAGCAAGGCTAGGTTTTATTACAAAATGATAGAGGAGAATTTTCAGCTCATGGAGGTGAATCATCATCATCATCATCATCTTTTCATTATGATCATTTGCAAATTTCAAACCATTGGGCTCATGTTTCTTTTTGTTTAAAAATTGCAGGTAATGGCAAAGTTACCTACAAAACTTGCCCCTACTTCGAAATTCGATCGCTTGGTGAATCTATCTTTGACTGTAATATTCGGGGACATCATAAGTGAATATGCACTCTTCTGTTTCATGGAGAAGGCTAAAACTGTACAATCTCTTGAAATAAGGGTACGTGAATTCTTATTCCTTACAAGAATACCAAATTAATCACATCTTAACTCTCTTAACCTGTGTATTTTCTTTATAGACAATCTCATTGCAGAAAGGTTGCTCAAACATTTGGAAACATGTGATGAGCAGGAATTCAAAATTTATCTTTGATCAACTTCTCTTTGTGAGGTTTTATGGTTTTTTGGGTACTGAAAATGAGCTTTCATTTTTGTCGTTCATACTGGCTGCATGCCCGGCACTCAAAGAGATGACAATACGAATAGGGAGAGCGCAATTGGTGAAATCAACCCAAACTTACCAAAAGCTGCTGAACTTCAGGAAATTATCTAGTGAAGCTGCAATCACTTTTGTCGTACCTTAGAATTCTTCAAACCTTTTCCCTTTACTGCAATAAAAAACTATTGATGTTGTTGCGTTTTAGACTAGTATGTCTTTGGTGTTGTATCTGGTTGAATGTTGTCTAACCTTGTGATATTTGGGCATCTATCTTTGACTTGTTTTATACATAACTCTTTATATTATTATTGAATTTCTTACTTCCAATATGAAAGTGTGAAGCTGCAGGTTTTGATTATTTTTACAGAGATCCCTAATGTGATGACTTGATTGTTTTCTTTTTTGCTTTGTTAGAGATTTTCCAGCTATTTTTTCTGCCTGTATGAATCTTGTTTGTGCAAAGATTTCTTCTTGCTTTCTTAGAGATTTTCCAACTAATTTTTTTTCTTCTTCTAATTATAGTTTAGTTCTCTTGATCATCTCATGCAGCTATATGGCAGATAGAACCAAGAGCAAGTTAAATCTCACTGTTGATTTTGGTTTCAAAACTAAATTTCCATAGTATGCATACTTGCATGTTTATGCAGAAACTCCTGTTCAATCTCAATCTTTGATACATGATCTTGGTTTTTTTTTCTGAACCAAATCTTAGCTTATAAATGTTAATATAGGGACCCACCACCCTAACTTCTCCATAACAGCTGTTGAGGGAAATGTTTAATTAGAGTATATAAGGCTAGAGGGACTCAGTCCCGCAGGCGATGTGGGACTATGGACTTGTGTTAACCACTGCGTCCCTAACTAACAATAGCAACCTCTTCTCCTTGCTTTCAGAATGATGTAATTCATTTCGATCTTTGAGTTGTTTGCCAAAACTTGCAACAATCTTTAGAACCAGAAATAGTTTTAATCTTTTCTTGTCCAAACTTGTAATGATGGAAATGTTTAATTAGAGTATATAAGGCTAGAGGGACTCAGTCCCGCAGGCGATGTGGGACTATGGACCTGTGTTAACCACTGCGTCCCTAACTAACAATAGCAACCTCTTCTCCTTGCTTTCAGAATGATGTAATTCATTTCGATCTTTGAATTGTTTGCCAAAAATTGCAACAATCTTTAGAACCAGAAATAGTTTTAATCTTTTCTTGTCCAAAGTTGTAATGATCTCATCTTATTCAGAAAAAAAACATTTACGTTATATGGAATTAATACTTCAATTCATCTGCTATTCCGAAACCAGTATCGGCAGTATTCATAGCTGAGTCATGTAGAGGGGGTCAATCCTTTTCTTGCAAACAGCCTGTTGTTTTAGAACCCACATTTTCAAAAGTTATGTTAGATTCTTAGTAGCAATAGGTGACCTTTTCACACTCACTATCTCTAAGATTAGTGTAAGACCTAAGATTGGCTCTTACAAGCAAAAAACTTGAATTGGAAAGAACTAAGCCATTCTGAAATCATTGAGGCTTTGAGAATACTGAGGAAGAAGCTAGCAAGGCTTGACAAAAAAAAGCTTACTATCAATGGTGGGGTGGAGGGGTTATTTTCTTGCTATTTCCTCCAAACATGGGTTTATCCTGAAGTAGATGGAATTTTGCCAATGAATTTATTCGACGAGAAATCGATTGATAGGACTTTCTCTCTCTCTCTCTCTCTCCATTTTGGTCAGCTCCATTGGATTTGATCCCTCCAAAGCATTGTCTGGCAGATTGAAGTAAGCAGAAATTGTGTTCAAGGCTGCTACTTCTGCAAGAAAATGTCCTGTAAGATTGTTGTCGTTATAATCTTTCCAAATTATTTAGTTCACATTTTTTGCTGGAATTTGATGTGAAATATAGTTAATACAGGCTTGATTGTCTGCAATGGAACCTGAAAGGCTGTTTCCTGGTAAGTCCATAAGTCCGAAATTATTTAGTTCACAAGGAGGAGAAGGAATTTCTCTCCTATTAATTAGCTAGTTGCCAGAAAGTAAGAGTGATTGTAGCCTGAGTAAGAGAAGTAGTTTCAAGAAAATGGTTCTGCTCAAATATTTATTTGCATTCCATTTGGCTCTTAGATTCATATCACGAAGAATGCAACTGCAAAGGTCAATAGTTTTAGGCGAAGTGCCTCCAATGTTGTTCTTTTGTAACTCAAGGCTCTGAAGAATGTGTAGACGTTCGTATTTTTGTCACCACTAATTATGCTTTTCTTGAATGCCAAAAGTGCCAATCACTCTGGTTTAATCTCATTGCTCTTTTAGAATGGAAGAGAAAGAGAAGGGAGGAAGAGGAGGAGAAGAAAAGCAGAGATAAAGGCTTGATCCATTTTGACATATTTTTCATCACTATGTATTGCAACTGCTTTTACTTTGATTAACTTGGTACTAGTGCTTTTACTTTTTCCAATTGTTTATCAGTTATCCATATCCACTTATGCTATATAGATTCTATACAATAACGAGGATCTTCAAAATTTACATTATGGTTTGAAGAATCTCTTTCTTGTAGATATTGTGAATTCTAGTTAAAGGTTCAACAGCAAAGGAAAGAAAAGTTATGCATTTATTTTTTATCCAAACATGTTATGGATTATTGCAAGTGTAGTAATATCTGCATACATTTCGTGAGTATAGACGATAGTACCATCCTTACAAATTGTCGTTCGTCACATGCCTTTAAATGGTAGTTTGCATCATTTTTTTAAAGTATCTGCAGTTTTCCCTTGTCTGTATGTACAAGTAGAAAATCTCCTAGATGATGTAGAATTTGAAATTCACTCACTCTCTGTAGTTTTGAATAATTTTGAACTTTTACGGTTCAAATTTATTTTGAGCACTTTATATTGACATTATTTGTGGGAGCAGCAGTAGTGCCACAAGCAACATAAGAACATCTATTGATTCCATGAGCAACTGCTAATTTGATTGTGAATTTTTTTTTTCTGTTGCATGTTATCAATCAATAATTCACTTTTTACTCTGAAGTATTTGTGACTTTTGCTCTATATATATATTGCTAAAATGTTCTCATTATTTAGTACACAAAACCGAAACCTATTTGTTTCTTTTGATGATATCATTCATGTATCTGAATCTGACCCAATTCCAACCATTGGAGTGCAAATCACTTTCTGTAATAGTTTCTTCTCATTTTTCTGTAAATGTTGTATCTGAGTTGCAGTTATGCTAGGACAATTGAATTGTTCTAGGAGTATTTTTTAATTAAAAAAAAAAAGGAAAAACTTTTTTTTTATAAAAGAATGCCAATGTAAGCCTGATGAGTTTTGGCCTTTTTCTTTTTGTTCACAATTTCTTAAGAAAAATGTATTTTCAAATCTTAGATATTTGGAAGAGAGATGCAAATAGAGGAGAGTGAATAGTTGTTGAAAATGAGATGGAAAATGGTGGATTTAGAGAGCTACTATTTGTGATTCAGTTTCTTTGAAAATTTCTACAATTGCAAGTGGTACTTCACTACACTCAGGAAGTGGAACTCCGCTGGATATTATTCCATTCCCTTAACGTTAATATCATTCAAATGATGCATGCTATTGAAAATAGTGTTTTCTTGCAAAATTGTGGGACAAATTATTGTTCTGTGCCGAGTGACACAGATCATCAAGCATATCCAAGCAAGATAAATATGGCCAACATGGAACAACAAAATTTTTTCTCTGGGAAACGTGTTTTTTTTTTTTTTTTTAAGAAGAGCGAAACCTTTAAACTAAGACAGGAATGTGCGCACGTCTCGACTACTGTGGGGCCTCCAACGAAAGGAAGGGGAAAGGAATGGAATGGAGGATGGATTAATCCCGCCTACTTAATTAAGAAAAGGGGAAAATTCAATCCAAGTATAGCGTATGCAAGCAAAGAAGCAGACGGCAATCTATTTTTCTTGTATTTTTATCCCTTATTAGCCCAATCATGGGAAAAGAAGAAGCAAACGGATCACGGGGTAGATACAACGCTAGTTCTTTTATGAGGCAAAGCGGGAATTATCACAAACCGGAAACACCACAACGGTTAGTACAAAGAACGGGCAATCCCTTATGGACTGTCTCCGAAGACATGGAAAGGGATGTTTTTATGTCAGCAACAGAAGCCCAAGCTTATGGCATTGTTGATCTTGTAGCGGTCGAAAATGAAAATACGAACGATTTCGTGTAAATCCATGATTCCATTTCAAACCATAATTAGAATTTTCTTTGATTGGACATTGAATAGAAATAAAAAATAATTCATAATCATCAACTATGCGCACAGATAAATATTGGGGCCACCCACAGTTTGTGTTCACAGTTCTCATACGTGCAACCTCACCTCGGGGACCTCACCTCGGGGATTTGAACTCTCATCATTTGCGAGGCATCCTCACAGAGGACCCAAGTGTCAATTAACCCCAAAGCTGTTGACCTCTAAAAAACTTGTTAAAGACTAGGTGCAATCACCTCCTCTCACCCCTACGTGTGTGTGTTTGTCCTTCAGCAATCCAAATTGCAAATCACTTAAATTGCAGCTATGTTTGTTTGTTGGATAGGGGTTGGATAGATTTGGAATTACTTTGGTTGGTTATTCAGCATAGCCCATTCTCCGTCCTTGCTTGGAGACATGGGGACTTTCCTGATATTTTCTCTCATTCCATTTTTTAAGAAGATTATGGATCGCTTAGCATGTACTACCTCTGCCTTTTTTATTATCTTAAAAATTAATCATATGTTCTGTTTTATGGTTGACCTACAACTCAAGAGAGAAAAAAATCCAAAGCTAGAGGATAGCATTGTTACAGTTAGAGTTTTTTGGGGACTTATGCAGAGGAAGTGACACCCTTGAGGTGGAGCTCATCTTCTTTGGTTTTGAAATCAGGGAAGTCCCTGGTTTAATCCACTATAAACAACTAAACATACCCTAAATCTCCACTTTATTTAATTAAAAATATATAAATAACTAAACCTACACCCTACCCTAAACCCTACACTCCATAATATATATATATAACCCGAGATTTGCCTGGTATTCAAACCATGCAAGTTAAACCCTTGAGGTGACTGCCAATTTAGGCACTAACTAAATGGAGACTGCCAATTTAATGTTATTTACTTATTTTAGTCTATCCTTCATTGTATTTCCACTATTTCGCCTGCTAGTGGAATGTGTTTATATTATATTATATTCCTCTTTGTTATATATATATATATATAGTACTTTGTACTCTTTAATGAATGTTGTGTATTTATTTAATTTTGAGAAAATGCAACAATCATATGTTGTATGTTAGGATGTGCATAGATGTGCAATAAACTCAACAAACACATGTTCTCTCATATTGCATACACGTTGAGGTTAATCTTCGATTCTTCCTTAAATAAATACCCTATATAAAAGATCAAGAATAAATAAATCATGATACAATTAGTTAATTTACTAATATAAAATAACAATAGTAAAAATCTAGCATTTTAGTTAAAATGAAGGATTAAAGCTTCTCTATCATCCGAATTGCTAATTATCAAGATTTTTTTAAAAAAATTTTGTATTAAATTGAAGAGTTATAAGAAACATCTCACAAATTTTCTTTTTTTATTCGATACTCATTCAATTTTTAGTTCATCCTCTATATATAATTTTAAAATAATGAAAATACCATCAGAGCATGCTTTAATCTTGAATCATCTCTCTAATCCAAACTATCTTGAACCATTAAAGTAAGAGATTTTGATTTTGAATTTTTGTATAAACAGAAACATCTGCCGAAAGAGATCCGTTTTAGACGCTCCTACCAGTTAAAACCTACGAGCATTTTTAATGGCATCATGGCTCCGCTCAATGACCACTAGGCATTCAATTGTGGGCCCCCATTTTTTTTAAAAGCATATATTTTTTTTAAATTTGGGGCCCTCATTTAAAAACAATTTTAATTCAAATAAAGTAGGGGCCTCACACTCTTTTTAATTTTTAAATTTAAAAATTTTTTATTTTATCTTTATAAATACACCCATATTCTCAAACAAAATTTATCTACTTCTCCATCTTTGAATTTTCAATTATATTATTGATAAATCTAATGTTAAGAAAATAAAATAATCAAGTTATTATAATCCTTTTAAAATAACTAAAATTATTTAAAAAATTTAAAAATATATTTAAAAAATTAGTCGTTTGAAAACTAGCGGTTAAAAACTAACCATTAAAAACTAGTTGTACAATTTTATAATATAACTATTATGAGAGATAGTTTAATGTGTGACATCAAACTCCAAAATAGTATAAAAATTAAATTTGCCCTAGAAAAAACAAAAAGCTCACCAAATGAGTTCGGCCATGTTCTTAATTTGGCCTGAACGCGAGTCAAGTCGAGCCGGTTTGGTTACTAATGTGGGTCAAATGATCCGTTTCCAATAAATAAAAGAAGGTTATGTTACTCCGCGGGACATCAGACCTCGAACTCTGTGGTCAGTGTAGTGTGCATTCCCGGATATATCAATCACAAAGCAAGGGCTCAAGTTTTTCTTTCTTATTTTGATGTTTTCTCCCCCCTTGTCCATCATTTGGAGTAGTTGATTTGCTGGAGAATGGTAAGATCCAAACCCTACTAGCGTTCTTTCAGTTTTTTATTGAGTTGAGACACTGTTTCTGAGCTGAAAGATGGTTCTTTTGTTTGTTTTTTGTTTTTTTGTCTTTTTATTGTTTGTGTTAATTGAAGTAGCGTGAATCATATTTGCATAACTTTGTCACTTCAGTTGATGTGTGGTTTTGAGCACTGTTTGGATCACATTTGCATAACTTTGTCACTTTATTAGATGTGTGGTTTTGAGCACAATGTTTGGTAGTAGTGCCCTCAGCAATTGCCAAGTTTGGAAATGGGGAAAAAAATGTGATGCTGTTGTTCGTGAATTTGTGGGTTTGACCTTATTATGTCTGTATTGAATTGATTCCGATTGAAAATGGAAGCAATGACTGTTTAAAGTTTGGTTTGCAATGTTGTTGTAAAGCTGAAACACTCTGCTCTGTCAATTTGTTTAGGGCATCAATTTGGTTCTGTGAAATTGTTGGTGCGTCAAGGCTTGTAAGAAATTGGTTCCATTGTATGTGTGAAGAAAATTGAATTGAGAGTTTGGATAAATTTAGTAGCATCATCTCAGCATCTAGATAGAGGATGTTCACGTAAAAGAAAATCTCTGGGCTCATTTGCAGAACATCTAATTAAAATTTTATTAGAAGTGAAATCAAGGCTATTTTATGTGATGCAAAGAATGTGATTCTGAAGATCTATGCTGCTGATATTGCATTTTGTGATGGGCTTAATGTTGGCTTGAAATTCCCAGCTCAGAATATAATACAAGTGTAAGTTCATATGCAACACCATGCCAATGCAGATCCTCTGCCCAAATTACCCCTCTAAATGTTTCTCTATTTTCATATATATAAATGATAAAAGAATACTGCCTTTGGGCTAGAGGACATGGCATCCCATTTTCTCCACAGATTCTCACTCAAGCCAAAAGTTGTCATCCTTACTGTTACTTCTGAGCTCACATCTGGCTTTCCCCTTGCTATTAATCGCTGCTTGGTCAGTATGCCATGTGCCCTCCTGTCCCAAGTTTTTTCTTTTCTTTCTTTTTGGTGAGACTAGTGCTGGTAGGACTTGTATGGAATGAGCTTCCAATAACCCAATTATCGATAAAACGATATGGTTTAATCTGATGACTGAATTCAAAGTTAATGCAAAAATGAAGTTCAAATTAGAAAAAGGTTCCTATTGCTTTTTTGCTAGTAACCTAAATCCTGGATGGACAAATTTATCTGAATTATTTGGATTACAGGGATTATATCTGACAATGATTTAGTTGAATTATGTGTTAGTAGTGATACTTTTGACTATAGTGTTTCATTGGGGTTCAGTGATTACAACCATGAGGCAAAAATCGTGAGCCGAAAATTTTGTATATGCAAGTATTCAAACTCATCAAGAGTGTTATATCTTCAACAACATTGGACTATGTTGGTTATGTAAATGTAATTGGTTTGATTAAAGCATGTATAAGCAGTAGTGTTCTCTATTCTACTAAAATGTATCCAAATTGGGGATTTTGCTCAGATTGTTCTTTCATTTTTAAATTGCTTTATTGTAGTCATCTTATTGGGATTTTTTTTAGTTCCCAGAAATCAAATTTAGTGTATCGTACTCTTGTGTAATTTCTATGTAAGTTTTCCTGTTTAGTACCCACTTTTAAGCTATGCCATGTAGAGAAGTTTGACTGACTGTAATTTTATCGCTACTATTCAAACCTATTGTTAGTGAGAGATTAAAAGTTTTATGTTGGGATGCAATTCCTTTTTTTTTCCTGTGCTTTGCTGCAGGTTGCACCATCTTCTGGTAGAAAATTTTTGTGTCCTGCCTGTGTGGACTAAATTTCATTTAGAAATTACTCATAGTTTTGACCAGAGCTGCTGATTGACGCCATCCCCTTGGGCATCTCTTAATTTCTTATGATGTGTTGGTAAAAAGATGGGATCTTTGAAAGTTCTTGTTGCCTCAGAATTTCATGACAGAAAAAGATATGATGCTTTGGGAAATATTGATGTGTATGCAGCTGAGTGGATTGTTTGTAATTCATGGGTGAGTGGCAAGAAGCTGGTGAGTGGAAGCCACTCCTATGGTGGTTTTAGGGATGATAAATCCTTGAAAAGAAAAGTTACTATTCCATTTTCTTTTGTGTTCAGGAGTTTCAGATGTAGTCTTAATGATCACAATAGGTTTGAAAAATTCATAGTTTCTGGATTGGGTGGAGTTCATGGTACTAAATCAGTGACTAAACTAGATGAGGAGCCCCGGTTAGCTGATCATGTGAATTTGTCGGGTCCTAGCTTAACTTTGAATAATCCAATTCTTAAATCTGTAGATATTAAAACTAAAGCTACTATGAACAATGCTGGAAAAGCGCAGAGGAGAAGTATATGGCATCGGATCATTGGCATGAAAAAGGCTGCGACTAAAAAACTCCCTAGTCCTGTTTTATTGACAAATGAGCAGCCAACTAATAGTGCAAAAGAAGATTGTAAATTAAATGCTGTTCTAGCTGCTATTGGGCCTGAATCTACAACAGAGGATTGCATGCGTGTTCTAAATCTGCTAGAAAAGAGAGGTGATGAGACGTTGATGAACTTCATCAAATGGATGAGGACAAATGGGAAGCTGAAGCAAAATATGGCAGCTTATAATTTGGCCATCCGACTATTAGCTAGGAAAGAGGACTGGGATATGGCTAACATGCTAATTCAAGATATGGTTTCTGATTCAGATTGTCAGCTGAACTCTCAAGTATTTAGCCCTTTAATACAAGTGTGTGCTAAAAGAGGGCTTGTTGACTGGGGGGCAAAGTGGTTCCACATGATGTTAGAAAAAGAGGTGAGACCCAACACTGCCACCATTGGCATGCTTATGGGCCTTTACCAGAGAAAGGGCAATCTTTCAGAAGCCGAGTTTACCTTCAGCCACATGAGGACCTGCAAAATTCACTGTGTCACTGCCTACTCATCAATGATCACAATTTACACACGCCTAGGTATGTATGACAAGTCTGAGGAAATTATCCACCTTATGGGTGAAGATGAAGTGGTTCCAGATTTCGAGAATTGGTTAGTTCGTCTTAATACCTACAGTCAGCAAGGTAAGCTGAAAGAGGCTGAATCTGTGTTGAAATTGATGCAAGAAGCTGGGTACTCCCCCAATATTGTCGCGTACAATATCTTGATCACAGGGTATGGGAAGCAAACAAACGTCAAGGCTGCAGAACTTGTATTTCAAAGGCTCCAACGTATGGGCTTGGAGCCTGATGAAACAACATATAGGTCCATGATTGAAGGTTTCGGTAGAGCTGACTATTATAAAGAGACTATGCAATATTACATGGAACTCAAGAGATCAGGATTTAAACCTAACTCTTCAAACTTCTACACGATGGTCAACTTGCATGCCAGGCGTGGGGATGACAGTGATATCGTTCAAACACTAAAAGATATGAGGGCGGCTGGCTGCGAATACTCATCCATGTTGAGTAGCCTACTGCAGGCATATGAGAGGGTTGGCAGATTAGATAAAGTTCCTCAAATTTTAAAAGCTTCATTTTATGATGAAATTTTAGTGGATCAGACGTCAACTTCCATGTTAGTCATGTCCTATGTACAAAATTCCCTCTTAGATGATGCTTTCCAAACTTTGCAGGAAAAAAGATGGGAAGATTCAAATTACGAAGACAGCTTATACCATTTACTAATATGTTCTTGCAAGGAGACCAGTCGTTATGAGGATGCTATTAGGATTTATAATGAGATGCCACAGTCTGACGTTTACCCAAATCTGCACATCACATCTTCAATGATCGATGTTTTCTGTATCCTGAACAGATTCACTGAAGCAGAGGATCTTTACTTGAAGTTGAAAGCATCAGGGGTCATTTTTGATGTTATTGCTTACAGTATAGTGGTGAGAATGTATATTAAAGCGGAGTCTTTGAAGGATGCCTGCCTAGTTTTGGACATGATGGAAAATCAGAAAGACATTATTCCAGACAAATTTCTTTTTATGGATATGCTTCGGGTTTATCAGCAATGCCGGATGCTAGAAAAATTGGCAAATACCTACTACTTGATGCTGAGATGTGGAGTTAGATGGGATGAGGCAATGTATAACTGTGTGATAAATTGCTGTGGCCGAGCCTTGCCTGTGGATGAGCTTTCCAGACTTTTCAATGAGATGATTCATTGTGGATTTGCTGCCAGCACGATAACACTCAATGTGATGGTCGATATCTATGGTAAAGCAGGGTTCCTTATCAAGGCCAGGAAAGTATTTTGGATGGCTCACAGACAGCGTTTAGCTGATATTATTTCTTACAATACCATCATATCGGTCCATGGCAAAAACAAGGATTTTAAGCTGATGAGATATTTCGTTCAAAGAATGAGAGATGCTGGTTATTCTGTCTCCCTTGAAGCATACAATTCTATGTTGGATGCATATGGAAAAGAAGGTCTGCTTGAGAAGTTCAATGAAGTGCTGCAGGAGATGAAACAGGCCCGTTGTTCTTCCAATCACTATACGTACAACATTTTGATCAATATATATGGAAAGAAGGGTTGGATTGAGGAAGTTGCTGATGTGCTCAGTGAGCTGGAACAACGTGGATTAGAACCTGATTTGTATAGCTACAATAGTTTGATCAAGGCTTATGGAATTGCTGGAATGGTTGAAGAGGCTGTCAATGTACTGCAGGAAATGCGAACCAAAGGAATTGATCCTGATCGTGTGACTTACTCTAACCTCGTGGTTGCTCTCCAAAAAAATGAAAATTTTTTAGAAGCTGTCAAGTGGTCACTCTGGATGAAGCAAATTGGAATGTCAAAGTAAGAGATTTGCAATCATTATGTGTCATTATATCCAGACTACTTGACAACCATGAAAAGGTCACTTTGTACTGTAGATAAGTAAATATGTCTTCATCCTGAGTTAATTTCTATATGTTTTTGTGTATTTCGTATTATTTTGGTTTTCTGATTTAAAATATTTAATAGTTTTGCAGTAAATTTATATTTTGGAGATTTTATGAAGCAAAAGAATACTATTATTGTTGTTGCAATAGCTCTTGAAGCCAGAATGGCTTTGTATTAGTTAGAGGGGTGTGTGTACATGTGTGGGGTGTGTGTTTCCTGGATATATGCCCTCATGAAAGTTCATAATTGCATTTGTACACCTATAACATTTGTAATAAGCATTTACCGGTGAACATTAATCATGGAATTTGTTTTGCTTAGATGACTTTGTAGAGACTAGGGAGGTACTTTATGCAAATAGAAAAATTGCTTTTACAGGGTTTGCAGGAAACTATTCTTCTGAAAATGATGTAAAAATATGTTTGGCAAAATTTTGAGGATTAAGGAGGATTTAGGAACTTAATTGAATCCTTCTTAATCCTCATCCGTGGAAGAGCATTTTCATGGGGACTGTTCATGTAAAGCATGAAATAATAAATTGACTCTAGGTCCATATGCAAATCATGCTTTCTTGCAAATTGATGCAGATATTAATATTTTTTAGGACTATAAATAATTATATTTCATATCTTACTTTCCTCTAATCTAATTCAATTTTTTGGCATAACCAACTATTTCATTTGGTTTTATACAATATCATTATATTCACTGATTTTTCATGCTTCCATTGCTTGCCAGGGAAATCACTCAATGCCAATAATATTGTTTATTTTATTTTTCTCTCTGATTCTCATCATTCTATTTCAATTGTGAATCTATAAAATAGTAATGTTCTCTGGATCATTTTGATTAAATTGGAAATTATGAGACATATTAGATTTAGAGTTCATTGATAGATTAAAAAGTGTGTGTGGCAATGTGCAATGTGTTGACATATATCTTAGTCTTATTTAGCATTGGAGCATTTATATGATCATGTTGAATTTCCAGAGGCTACATATTTGAAGTGTGGATCTTAAGTTTAATTTTGAAAAAGAGTAGCAAGTGATAAAGATGATGGATTTTTGTTTTCCATATTTTTTTTTTTTGGCAATAAGAAAGATTTCTTAGACCTTGAATTGAATAAATGCTATCTCACTTTGCACATCAAAGACCTGAATTTTTATTTTTATTGTATTGTAACTAGTGTTAAAGAAAACAATTAATTACTCGTGGATGACAGCTTGTTAGTTTTGCAATTTTTTCTTTTTGAAATTTCATATTTTGAAGTGTACTCCTGAAAATTTTAATATTTACATGCCTTTGATTTGGTTGAAATCAAATTTACAGAGCTAGAAAATGTTGAAATTGCAAATACACTTGTCTGTGGGTGTACCCCTACTGTTCCAGCGCTGAAGTTTTAAGTTATTTTAAATAGGCCTCTTAAAGTAAATTTAGGCTTCAGGTGCTAAAGTATAAATTATGAAGGGTCCTGTGGACTAGATGTGACAAATATGAATATTTGAAAGTTCATACATGTAAAAGCCAATATATATATATAATTTTATTTACAGAACACTCTCTCTTGTACTTCAAAGCCAAGGAATCATCAAGACAGGAACAGATATACTGTAAATTGTTTTGTCTGTCTAATTATTCAACATTTATTTCTAACTGTTGATTCATAATATAATGATTTAGAATCTAGAAGCACATGCTATATGCAGAGTTCATGGATAGATTAATGTGGATTAGTTGTAATCACTGTTGTTCTTCTTGTATGCAGAAAAGCTTTACTTTCTTTTTTCTGACAAAATAATAAACCTGTTCATCAATATGGCATATTTGACTCAGATATTAAAACCTTAATCTCTTATACAATGATCTCTCTCTTGCATTTTAGTCAACAATGTGCTTGAGACCTTTTGTTACAAAGATAAACATGAATGAGTTATCAGGCATGGAGATTGAAACTGGACATTATGCGACACATTTCAAGTTTTTGTTTATGAGTTTGTCTTGCTTGTAGTTTCTATTGATCTTCAATTTGTTTGTCAGAAATTGAGATCTTGGAAATATAGTTAACAGTAAAATCTTTTCAAAATAAAAAAAAAAAAACATGCATCAAACTCAGATATTATCAGCAATCTTCATTGGAAATCAAAGAAGAAATTTTGATACATATGCCAATAAAGGATAGTGTCAGGACCAGTATTTTATTGTTCAAGTGGAGATACATATGGGCTTCTTTGCCAAACTTGGTTTTCGATGAATATTACTTTCATTTTGGTATCAAATATTCTGTTGTTGTTAATTATGTCTTCTCATTACACAATGTTGGATGCATAAGTTCTACCTTAAAAAGGCATCTAAATAGAAAGATATGAATGCATTCATAACTGGATCCTTATGGTATCGAGGAAGGAAATCCAAGAATTTAAACTTGAACTACTTCAACAACCACATTACAAGGTCCATTCTAGTCTCTTCTCTTGCATGAACTCCAGCATCTTCATCTTTCTGACTGCACTGTTATTCTACCATGAAACTTCAAAGTTTTGACAAGTTGAAGACTCTTCAACTCACTTGTGTGACAATCTTTGATGATGAATTAAGTTTGGTTTCAACAAGTACTCAGCTACAAACCTGGAAGAGTGCTGCTATGCTTCTATGACTCACAATTCTTGAAGAGTGTCAATCTTTGGTGCATCTGAAACTTCCTTTCTGCAAGCTTCTTGTCCCTCAAAATATCTGAGGCTTTATCAAGTTAGGAGACTCTTCAGGTTTACAATGTAAAGATTTCACCAGATGGATTAAATAATTTTTCTTTTAGCTGTCCTCAGGTAAAGGAGTTTTCTTTACAACTTCAAGCTTGGGAAGTTTCCATGATCTGAGTATTAACTTGTAACGAACTTGCGTGGTTTCAAACATGTCCATTTGGTACCCCCTCTACTGAATGATGTATCTCTCAACCTATTGTCTTGTAGCAGATAAAAACATACCCAAATTCATCATGAAATTCAAAAGAAGAAGAATAATTGACTCCCCGAAGGTGAGATTCATACTGTCTTGATTCTTTTTTTTTTCTGGCAAAATTTTCTTGTATTACTAAACTCACGTTCTGTTTTTCTTTTTTTTCAACTAGGTATTAGCAAATTCATGTTCAAAAGTTATACTCCTGTTGGCATTCAACTTCTCGGTTAATCTCTCTTTGGTTGTAAAATTGGGAGATGGGATCTGTGAGTATGCTGCATCCTGCATTTTAGAGAAGTCCAATGCTGTTCCGCAATTTAAAATTAAGGTACATGAAATCCTCAATGCAAACAACTAAATTTGACTAGCTTAAATTTTTAGGCATATACAGTAGGTAAATGTTATCTGAATATTTGGGGATATCTGTCGTACTTGGGTTTAAAATTTTGATTTGATCACCTTGGGAAGATTCATTGATGAAACTAAAATCTTGGCAAAAGGGCTGCTGAAGTTCATTTTTCAGAGTTTTTTGGAACTATTTTGTCACAAAAACTGTTAGACATATGTCTCATCTTATTTGGAATCAGAGTATTTATATCATATTGAATATTCAAATGATTGAATTCATGATCTTTAATTGAATCAAAAGGTTTATATATTGAATTTCTAGATGTTTGTGAATAAATTCTCCTTGAATATGCAGGTGAAACCTGTCAGTTTTTTGGCCAATAAAAATGATATAATTTGATGATAAATTGTGTAAGTGCCCGCCTTATGTTGAGTATTAAAGATTAGTTCGGAGAATTGGTAAAAAGTTAATTATGGCTTTTCATTATCTCTTTGAAATTTTTAGAGTTGCATGGGCAGGTGCTTAAAAAATTGTCTTTATATGTATACCTTATGTTGAGCGGAAGTTTTCTTTTTTCAATATTATTTGTTGGTGGTGGTATTGTAATTTTTTTATTTATTTTGGTAGAATTGATCTAAATCAGTCCTGTAGATTATATGAAATATATTTAAAAACATAAGTAGGGAACATAACAAAATAAAAAATAAAGAAATTAGAAAAATCAAAAGAAAAATGAAAATTCATCCTAGTAAGTCAAGAAAACAAAGTTTTTGACATTTAAATCTTGCCACATCTATAATTTTTAAAAAATAATAAATAGAATTAATGATGTTGTGGTAGTTGATCTTGCATAATGTAAAATGTGGTTATTTGTAGATGTTAAAATATATTTTCTCATAAACATATTAGAATAAAAATTTATTATTTGGATTTATTTCACTTTATTTTATATATCAATAAGTCCAAGTTTCTTATATAAGCATTATATTGTTCACATGAATTTTGAATTTGGGGATATTAATGAATTATAAAAGTCTAGTTTTTGAATCTTATTTCGGTTTTTATTTATTTCTCATTTTTATTTTGATGTGATCTTTGTTTAAAAAATATCTCTTTAATGATATGTGATCCTACCAAATATTTTGAAAGCACGGCAAAAAAAAATTATATTTTTAAATAACTTATAATAATAATTATTATAAATTTATAAAATTTTATTTTTGTATAGGGTTTTAATTAAAATCCCATGGAGTCACTTCTTTTCTTTAAGCCCTGATACCCAAATTCCACCCGCCTCTTTAAGCCGTGATACTCAAATCCCACCGCCGCCAGAAAGCGTCTTTCAACAAAAGGGCACCTATACCAGAAACTGACATAAATGAATAGGCAAAAAATATATATGAATAGGTAGAAAATACGGGGGGTGCCAGACAACTCTAAAACTCGGCAATGTAAGTTTTTTTCTCTTATTGAATCTTTAACTCTCAAATCCCACCACCACTATCCTTCTATTTGGAGTCCTCTTAATTTTGTGAAATCCTAATTCCCAAATCCCACCATCTTTTTGGAGTCCTCTTAATTTTGTGAAATTCTAATTCCACCGTCACCATCATTCTTTCTCCCTAGTCTCAAATATGCAATTTATTTTATAGATCTTACAGGTTAATCCCCTTTTCTTCATGAAACCCTAATTTATAAATCCCATCTCCACCATTACTAATCCCTCATCTCAAAGATGCAATTTACATTATGGATCTATTATTAGTTTACAACCTTAATTCTTAGCAATAGGATATCGTCTGTATTTTTATTTCTTGCTTATTTCTATTTTTGAATTATGATATGACTTTTTGAAGAGATCACATAAATGATTAATTTTTTCAAATAATCTTATTTTCCATAGGATTTGATTATACAACAAACTATTTTTTGGTTTTTTATTTATTTCTCATTTTTTATTTTGATGTAATTTTTGTTTGAAAAATATTTCTTTGAAGATATGTAATCTTACGGAATATTTTGAAAACAATGTAAGAAAATTATATTTTTAAATAACTTATAAATAATAATCATTATAAAATTATAAAATTTTATTTTTGTGTAGGGTTTTAACAAAAATTCCATCCATCGGTGTCTTTAAGCCCTGATACCCAAATTTCACCTTCGCCAGAAGTCTCGTTTTTCAATAGAAGGGCACTTGGCCTGATGGATAGACAGAGAATACATAAGTGTGCAAGACAACTTTCAAACTCGGCAATGTAAGTTCCTTTTTCTTATTGAAACCCTAACTTTCAAATCTCATCACCAGTGTCATTCTTTTTGGTGAGTCCTCTCTATTTTGTGAAATCCTGATTCCCAAATCCCACCATCACCATAATTATTTCTCCCTCATTCCAAATATGCAATTTATTTTGTAGATCTTATGGGTTAATCCCCTTCTCTTCATGAAACCCTAATTCCTAAATCCGGCCGCCACCATCACTAATCCCTCATTTCAAAGATGCAATTTACTTTATGGATCTAATGTTAGATCACAACCTTAATTCTTAGCAATTAGGTATATTCTGTATATTTCTTCTTGCTTATGTTTATTTTGGAATCATGGTAGGAGTTTTGGGAGCTGGAAACATATATATATCTATTATGTGCAAAGATAATATAAAAGATTAATTTTTTCAGTTAATCAATGTTATTTTTCATAGGATCTGATTATATAACTGTTTGTTATTCTTGATTTTTGGGGAAATTTTCTTTTCCTAATTTTAAGATTACACAACTCTATCTTTCACTAATGAATTTGTAATTTTTTTTATGCATCATCAAAGGTAATATACATGGCACAAATATGTAACTAAGAAGAATTAAAGTTTTGATCTCTTTGATCTTTGTGTTTTTCCCGTTTGAACTAAGAATCGTATTAATGTGTTTTGTCCAATAATCATATTAATGCGTTTTGTCCTTTCTATATGAAAGAATTATCTATAGTTTGGGACTGAATTTAGATGTGTTTTAGTAATTGTTTTTCCCCTTTTATTTGGCTCAGGTGATAAAGAGGTTTGGACAAAATATGAAGTTGTAATCCTTTTGAAAAAAAAATGACTTCTGAAAATTCAGATATTATCAGTCATCTACCATATGAAATCAAAGAAAAAATTTTGGAGTGTTTGCCAATAAAAGATGTCGTGAGGACTAGCATTTTATCCACCAAATGGAGATATGTATGGGCTTCATTGCGGAACTTGGTTTTTGATGAGAAGGACTTTATATCTCATGATGATTTTGATGATATGTTTATTGAATTTGTTGATCGATTTCTCTTATTACATGATGGTCCGATACTACAATTCCATCTTATGATGGAATATGAATTATCAGCAACCATTGATAGGTGGATTCTTGTGGTATCAAGAAAGAAGGTCCAAAATTTCAAACTTGTTCTATCAGGACCATTGGACGACATGTATGAGCTACATTCTAGTCTTTTTTCTTGTCATGAGATGAGACACCTTTGGTTGGCTAATTGCTTTGTTACTCTGCCACGTAACTTCAAAGGTCTTGGCAAGTTAAGGACTCTTAAACTCTGTGACATTGTAATTTCTGATGATGATTTAAGTTATTTGATTTCAAGTTGCCCTCAGTTACAACAGCTTGAACTAATCTGGTCAGAGAATGATAATAGTCTTCATATAGAAGGAAAAGAAGGGCAAAAGTTAACAATATCTGAGTTTGATTCAATCTTTATTTCAGCAAATTCTAATTCGATTGATGAAGACATGAACTTAACCATGGGCTCTGCTTATGTTCCAACTAATTTGCTAGCAGGTCAGTTTATTATGCAAATGAAAGTTTGTGGTGGTGAGCTTATTATACCTCAAAATTTTCAAGGTTTGGATAAGTTGGAGACTCTTAACCTTAATAATGTTATGTTTTCACCCGACGAGCTCGAGAATCTGATTTTAGGCTGCACTCAGTTAAATGAGTTTTCAACATCAATATTACATGGCCCTGATGAGCTCAAGATTCACTCGAACAGCCTCCAGTGTTTGAAGATCGATAGTTTCAAACATCTCCATTTGGTTGCTCCTTTACTGCATGATGCATCTTTCAACCTACTTTGTTTTCAAGAGAATTGGAGGGACAGCAACATTTATGACAAACTGTTGGAAAAGAATTTTGAGCTCCTGGAGGTGAATATGTGCTGCTGCTTTTCTTTTTTTCTGCTAATTTCCATGCCATTGGGCTCTTGTTTATTTTTGTTCTTTGTCATAGGCAATGGCAGATTTATATACAAAACTCACTCCCACTTCGACATTCGATCACTTGGTGAATCTATCTTTAACTGTAAAGTTCGGGGATATGGTGAGTGAATATGCACTCTTCTGTTTCATGGAGAAGGCCAAAGCTTTGCAATCTCTTGAAATAAAGGTACCTGAAATCTTCTTGCTTACAAAACACCAAATTATGTACTAACTTAAACTCCCTTAATCTGTGTATTTTGTCTATAGGCAATCTCGTTACAAGAATATTCGGCGAACATTTGGGAATTTGCAATGTTCAGTGATTTAAACTTTATCTTTGATCAACTTCTTACGATGAGGTTTGATGGTTTTCTGGGTACTGAAAATGAGCTTTCATTTTTGACATTCATAGTGGCTGCATCCCCGGTGCTCAAGAAAATGACGATAGCACCAGTGGAAAGACCACTGGAGCAGTCAACCCAAAATTGCCGAAAGTTGCTGAATTCGAAGAAAGTATCCAGTCAAGCTGTGATCACTTTTGTGTGAGATAAATCAGCAGGTATCTTAGAATCTTACAAACATTTTACCTTTACTGCTGTTAAAAACTATTAATGTTGTTGAGTTTGGATTAATAGTTCTTTGTGATGTATCTGTTTGAATGTTGTGTAAACTTGTGATATTTCAAAATTTATCTTGACTTATTTGAATCAGACTATTTATATTATTATTGACTTTCTTACTCCTGGGATGAAAGTGAAGCTGCAGGTCTTTGCTTGTCCAGCTTTGTTTTGCATCTGAGAACTGTAGTTCTTGTGATCATCTAATGCGTTATATATGGGTATCCTCTTGAAAAATTTTTTTATCTTTTTCGTTAGGATGCATGTAAATTGAATTATCTATCTAGATTTTGAATATTACAAGGGATAAAATTTAATAAAGGTTTGTAGGGAAAATGTTTAATTTACAAAAATAATCATAATAGTAGAAGTTTGTGCACATGGTCTAAAAATTGAATTGGCATTAATTCAGGCCAATGTTCCCATAAGGATATACATGGGAAAAGGTTAGATATCCATATGATCCTTATTTCTTTTTTGTTTTTGTTTTTTTTTTTATATCACCGGTTTGGTAAAGCCATCTTAATAATTCAATTTGATTTATGATCTCAAACTTTTTTTTTCTTTTAATTGCTTTATCTTTTTATGATGTATCTAGACTTAATTTTTTTTCCTTATAGATATATTCTTTTTATCTTTTTTATTTTAAACATATTTTTTTTTCCTTATTCATATAAATTGCTTTAGTTTTTCATGATGTTTTTTTAAACTTTTTTTTCCCTTATCTGTTTAAATTAATTCTTCTAAACTTTTAGCAATAATTTTTATTTATTTTCTAATATAGATAGATGTGGGAATCTAATCCGGTGCTCCAGGGCCATGCTGAGATAAACCCTGTTTTTCTGAGTTAACCATTTAGCTTAGATAGGACCTTATCTTTAAGTAATTCAGATAATTATAAAATATAAATTTTCATTTTAAAATTTAATAAAAAATTAAAATATTTTAAAATTCTAAAAAAAGGCTAAAACCCTTATCTTGAACGTTTTTAGATTTAGAATGTCCGTGATGAAATAACAAATTTCGCTAAACTTCCCCAAGAAATGAGAAACTTGCTTTATTTTTTTTATTTTTTATTATTGTAATTTGGATGATGAATAAAAGTGTTAGATTGTTACTATTGTTGTAGTTGATTAATTGAATTAATTGAAGGGTTAGATTACTCAAATCATTTTAAGACCAATTTATAATTTCATCATAAGTCAGTATTTAAAAAATATTTGAGAAAATGCATTTATACTCAATAAAAAGTTATAATTGTATTTTGTCTAGAAAATAATATAATTATAGGCATATACATAGATGTTTTTCACATGTATGGGCATTAACAAGTTAGTAACACCACATGTGGAGCTGAAATGCCTAAAATGCTTATCTTTTGAACATCTTCGATATGTTGAATCACATTATTATTTATAAAAACATATTTAATTAATTTTGGCCTAAGTATGATAATTTGCAGAAGCTATTATGATAAAATAAAGTTTATGGAAAGTGATCCATTTTTACATGTGGATTTCACCGATCCATACCCTAGTAACTTTAATAAATGTTTAAACATAAAAACTAGGAAGGTTAAAGAAAGATGAGTACAAAAAGCTAATTGATATTATAAGACTTATATATATATAATTAAAGCTAATTTCCACATTTTTTAACCCTCTATTATTATTATTATTATTATTATTACCGTTGATATAACCTCATGGCGTAATATTAGTGAAACCAAAGAAAGCCTTTAGAACTGCTGATCAAACTTGGATGCTTACAGCAATCCAGAAACATTAATAAAAGAAATAAATGGGGTAAAGAACATGCAGGGTGTGCAAATGTGTAACTTTGGACATTAGGTTCTGATAACACATTCAGAAAGTTCAAAAATCTAATCCACCATCAGTTAACAATCTGATTAGAAGCTAACATCCAAATTGTCTTATCCATAGGCAAAGATAGAGAGATTAGTATTTTTTGCATGTAGATCTCCACAATAGGAAGGTAATTTTGGTGAATGCATGTATAGGGACAAATATGTTTAGCTAAAGGTTTGTAGATGGGTGAGAGAAGGATAACCAAATACAGTTACCCTTCTGAGACATGTGAAGTATTTGTGCAAAATTTTTCAAGGGTTTTAATGAGAAGGAATTATAATTAAATTTATTGGATATCTTTCTTGTATGTTCTCTCACTCAGCCTCTTTCGGTGCAAATATTCAAGGTGAGTAATGTTTTATGTTTTTATCACTGCAACTCACTATATTTTATTTCTATTGTGCATCCATGATATGATGATTTTATTTGCATCATCTTAATTATATTTTGTGTGAAGTTCATAAAGTCTGTTTAAAATAATAACAAAAAAAGAATTATCTTATCCGTTTTTAATGATTTGTCTTTAGCTGAACTACTTGTTTGTCCTTTTTTGTACAAAAGAGTTCTCTTTGGCTTTAATAGAGATTTTCCAAATAATTTTTTTTTTCTTCAGATTATAGTTTAGTTTCGTTTAGTTCTCTTGATCATCTAATGCAGACATGTGGTAGACAGAACTTATACATGATCGTTGATTGTTGTTTCAAAATAAAATTTCCATAGTATGCATACTTGCATGTCTATGCGAAAACTCCTGTTTAATCTCAATCTCTTATACATGATCGTTGGTTTTCTTTTCTAAATCGAATCTTAGCTTATAAAAACCTCTTCTCATTGCTCACAGAATGATGTATTTCATTTTGATCTTGGAATTGTTTGTCAAAAATTACACCATTGTTGTTATAAGGAAGTGATAATGAGACAAGAGAAAGCTGAAGTCATGTTTTTTCTTTTTATGATGAAAGAAAATATCTCCTTCATGCAGATATGATCAGCAAACTGCACATCGAAATTGAACAAGAATTTTCGACAATGTGCAGAGACATATGGGCATCACTGGTAAAGTTTGTTTTCGACATAGATGGTTTTCCACATGAAGACTATAAGTTCAACTTTTGTGAATCTCCTTTCAAGTTAATCCTGCAATTTGCTGTCGATTTGCTTTTACTTTGGTCTTGACAGTGATGTAACCGTGAATAGGTGGATCCCTGTGTTATCAAGAAAAGATCCAAGAGTTTGCTTTGAAACAATGAGGCATTACATGCTCCAGTATAGCCTACTTTCTTGTCGTAAGCTATTAATTCTTCATCTCCACATCTGCTTAATTACTCCACTAAGCTTTAAAGGTTTTGGCAAGTTGAAATTCTTTGCACCCTGTGAAGTCCAATTTCTGAATATTAACCAAGTTCTCGTTTGTTTCAAGCTGCAGTCAAGTGGGAAGAATTGCCACTCCCTCGGATAGCTTTCAAAGCACAAGAATGAAGAAAAAAACCCTGGTGTTAAAGAGAACATCTCCATTTGGTAAATCCTCAACTGATCACTAGTTTATTTATTGACTGATCTGGTAAAACAGCAAAATTTCTGACTAGTAAAAAAAACTTATGTCATGCTCTCTTGCATCTACAACTTTCTTCTGGTGAGCTCACTCCATGTCAAGATTTCAAAACCTTCAAAAGACTCTTTATCGCTTGATCTTTTCAATGTCGAGATGTCTTCTTGATCGCTTCAAATGACTTTCAACGCCGACTTAAAGAGTGGCTATTGGTAAAATTCTATCATCTACATGGTTACTCAGAAATCCTTCCATATTCAAGTGTGGCAAGATATACTTTGGAATGTCTCCAATCGGCGACTCCTCAACTGGAAGTGTGCAACAAATTTACAGAAATATTTTTCCAAGACAAAAACTTGACAGTTTGTCCCCAAATTTTTCCAATTACCATTTTTTGTCTGTACATGTTATCCTTTTTGCTATCATGAATCGATTGTGAAGCTTGACAGAAATTGTAATGTTCTGCACTTGTTTTACCTTTTTCCAGTAATACTGTCAATAAAAATGGAAATTGTAACGAGTTTTATGTTTTCCCTTTTTCAGGTGGCTCTTCTTTCAATTACTTTATCATATGATTCAAGTCATCTAATTTATTGTACTTTCTTTTTGCAATTTGACTGGTTAATCAAACAGCAAAATTTCACAAGCAGAATTTTATTCAAAATTTTGTAGTTTTGTTTCTTCAATTTCTTGTAAATTATCTTCAGCAGTTTCACATTCCCTGCTGATCATGAATTATAATTTCCCCAGCGGAAATGCAGATGCAGTACTTCCAGTTACAAGGACTCGATACAATGTCAATGCTTTGAAGCTTTCAACCGCAATTCCCCGGCATGCTTGGTATGATTATCATTCATAATTTTCAATGAAATTCATGTATCTTATGATGATGAGCAGATTTTATAAGTCGGAATTGCTATATAATGTTTTGACAGGTCAACGACTCACCGACCAAAACAAGCTCTTGTTCTCTTCAAATCATTTCTCGCCGCTGGTCCAATGCCTACTGGGCAGCAGATCAATGACTCCGCGAAATTAGAATTCATGTTTGTGTTGTTGTTTGGAATGGTAAATTTTGTTTGGGATGAATAAATTTTTTGATTTTTAAACTTGTGATGTATGGTGAACAAATTTTCTGTATAGGATGAGAAAAAAAAAATCCGTGCATATTTTGACAGTGTATTTTTCACATTGTGAGAAAGAAAAAAAAAATTTCTAATGATCTCAATCATCTAGAATTCTTTAATCTAGCTTTGATTTTTTATTTATTTATTTTTTTCATTTTCAGAAACTATATATATAGTACATTAAGGAATATCCTCCCACATGCCCAATGAGTTATTTTTATCAAATAAATAAAATAAATAAATGAATAAAAATTTTAGTTGGACCAAATGTGAAGACAAAGGAAGCAAAGCAATGATTCGACTTTGCCAAATTAAGGGGACCATATATATATATAGTATTACCCATCTGTTTCTGTACAATTACCACAACCCTCTGTCTTTTTTTCTTTTTTACAAAGAGTTACCGCACTTAAATACACTTCTTTGCTTTTCAAATAATTTTTTTTAGTTATTACCAAAATTGATAAGAAAATTTTTATTCCATAATTCATTTTCATATCTATATAAAAAAAAATAAAAAGCAATTTTAAGGTTTATTATTATTGTCTTTGTATCAGGATCTATGTTTTAACTCACAATTTTCTTTTTGTAATTATAATAAACATGATTTTTTATTGTAATCCATTTTAAATGTTTGTATATATATATATATATATATATATAATAAAAATGTGGTTCTTTTCCCCAATTTATTAGTCTTAAAAGTCCATGTCGAAGTCTCAGTGAGGATAGGATATCTGAAGAACAGCAATGGCGATGAGGATGAGGAGCGCTCAACCTCTCATCTTTGCCGTTCTTGTTTTGATTTCTTTATGGCGAGCCGGAGGTCGTTCTCCATTTGAGGCTCAAGAGAAAGAGAAGGTTGTCAATTTGCCTGGCCAGCCAAATGTCAATTTTGCACATTATTCTGGGTATGTGACTGTCGACAAGGAGTCTGGGAGGAGCCTCTTCTTTTGGTACTTTGAGGCCGTTGATAAGCCGGAGGAGAAACCCTTGCTTCTCTGGCTTAATGGAGGTTTGACTCTAGAATTTGATCTTGTTTTTGTCTTTATTTTTCTTTCTGTTGATGTTGTTGTAATTTGGTTCTGTGTTTGTTTGTGGTTTTAGAATAAATGTTGGATTTTATTGTGTTATCCTCTTGATTTGGTGTCGCAAGTTCCATTGATTGTTTGTGGTTTTAGATATTGTGAAAAAAGGGGAATTTGATGTTCATTGTTTTACATGAGAGGTGTGATATGTTTATCATCAAATTCAACTAAATATTTATCTTGATAGCTTGAACAATTTGTAGACCTTTCAAAACAATAATACTCTGAAACTTTTGTGATCTGTGAACCAATATACTCAGAAAGTCAACTCTATGACTTGAGGATTAGATCATGTCTGAAACCTCTAAAATATTTTCAGTGACTGAAATTTGGTCATCGTTTTGTCATTTTTTTTTTATATTGAACATGAGGAGAGTGGTAACAGTTGTTACCATAGAAACATTTTACCTGGTCTGAAGTGTAAATGATTTTGAGTAGATGGGAAATTGAATTTTTACACTTCGTTTGTTTAGAAGTGGGTGTATATGAATGTGATGAATGGTGTGTTATGGCTTTTGATTTTGATTTATTTCCCCTAATTTACATTTTGGGTGTTGCAAACTAGGGTTTCTCCTATATCTTTTCACATGGTAGCTGTTATATTTCATTTGAGATAATTCAAGATGCAGATCTTGAAGTGTGTGATTTGATTTTGGATCATGGTTTTAGCGCTTTGCTATTTTATAGAAAAAAGAAAGTTATTTAATTGCCATGTTTTCAACTTCAAGAAAGAAGATTTTCAGCTATTTGAATTTTCAGGGAGCTCTATGGTTTATAGTATTTCAGCTCTGAAGTGGATCTAAGTCTCTCTTTTAGCTTATTTTTAGATTGCTTTGTGAATCTGCTCTAAAATGAGTGGAACTTTCTTCTTGCTTGCATTGTTTTGATTATGTTTCTAATTTATAGGGCCTGGGTGTTCTTCGATTGCTTACGGGTTGGCTGAGGAGGTAGGACCTTTTCATGTGAATCCAGATGGACAAAGCCTCTATTTGAATCCATATTCCTGGAATCAAGGTACAAAGACCATATGAGATCCACTCTTGTATTTCTTCAATGCATATGCTAAGAAACACGATAAATATTCTGAAATAGTTGAGAACTTACTACTCGTTCCAGAGGATCCAGCAATCTTTTGCTTGTTTTGTAAAACCAAAGCTTTTAACATAAATCTTTCACTTCACTCTTGTAACATGATTATCTGAGTAACCTTTACAGTTCAGATCTTTTTCCTAATGCTTTGGGTGTTGGGCTTCTGTATCTGATAAGCTGAGTTTGTTTGCTTCTGACATTCAATTTAACAATGTAATAGAATTTACAATTTCTTAGACTTGTTGCAGTGGCCAATATCTTGTTTCTTGAATCACCTGTTGGTGTTGGATTTTCCTATGCAAACAATTCTCAAGATATTTTGAACAATGGGGATGAAAGAACTGGTACTGTGTTATTTTTGTCTTGTCGCCTCACTATCTTATTACATCAAAATAAAGTCCACCACTAATTTATATCTCAACTTCCCAATGTTCAGCCAATGATTCCTTAGTATTTCTGACGAAGTGGTTAGAGCGATATCCTCAATACAAGGGACGGGACTTTTATATATCTGGAGAGAGCTATGCAGGTCAGTCACACACTCAGTTAAAAGGGAATATGGAAAACTTTTCACATATACTCACTGCCATTAATGTTTGTTGTTCTAGGACATTATGTTCCTCAGTTGGCTCAAGTTATTGTTAGATATAATGATGCAACAGGAGATAAATCAATTAACTTGAAAGGATATATGGTATGTTTCTTACGATGAGTTATTTTCTCTCTAAAAACAGGGTTAGCATTAACTTGAGACATATTTTTTAGGTGGGGAATGCTCTAACTGATGATTATCATGATCACTTTGGAGTTTTCCAATTTATGTGGTCTGCTGGATTGATATCAGACCAAACATACAAGAACCTGAATGTCCGCTGTGACTTCCAGTCATTTATCCATCCATCATCGGAATGTGAAAAGATTCTTGAGGTTGCTGATAAAGAACTTGGTAACATAGATCCATATAGCATCTTTACTCCATCCTGCCCGGCAAATGCCGTACTCTCAAAGAATAAGCTATTTAAGAGACTTCGGGTAAGTATCTGCAATCTTCGAGCTCAACCCATGTTTCTGTAGATTTTTCTAACGTAAGATTTCAATCACACTTTGATTTGGATGTTATGCTCAAATGCTTGACTTATGAATAAAAAGATTAATATGCATAACTAATAGAAACATTTGACTGTTTACTTCTTGCTTTTTCTGACAAAGACATGAGTTCCTCTTGTTGAGATTGCTAATTACTGCACTGATTTTTGACAGATACTTGGAAGATTGGCTGAAAAGTACGACCCCTGCACTGAGCAACATTCAACTGTTTATTTTAACCTGCCTCACGTTCAGAAAGCACTTCATGTAAATCCATCATTTGCACCATCAAAATGGGAACCATGCAGGTAAAACACATGAAGAGTTTCTATCATAAGTATACTGCATACTTGTGCTTGGTTTTGAATTATCATATTTTCAATGGAATTCATTCCACTTCCAACTCATTTTGATGAAAATGGTAATTTTTGTGAACTATTCACTTCCATCTTTCTGTGCTTATTTCCTGTAAACTGAGGGAGGAAAAACTATGTTACGTATTTTGTTATCCTTTATCTGTCATTTGCAGATAAATTTTCCCATCAATTCATGAGCTGTGCTTTGACTATTAATCAGAAAGCACCATTCTCTAAATAGCATCATGAATGACCCAAGGGGCTTTGCCATCTCTGTGCCATTTTATTGAAATGATTCTTTCAAAAGTTCTTTCTTTCAGCAAGTATATGGATTATTATACATTTGTTAGTGATGATGTGTGACATATCTGCTAGAATCAATCTTGTCACTGGTTCCAAATTTACGGAAATATTTTTCAAGATGAAATGCAAATAGAAAAGGTAGGCATGATATATTGACAGTGTGTCTCCAAGTTTAATCGATTCCCATTTTGTCTGTGCACGTTATGCTTGCTTTTATGAATTAATCGAGAAGATTTAAGGAAATTGTTGTGATCTGTGCTTGCTTTCCCTCTTTTTCCAGTGAGACTGTAAATGAACATTGGAAGGATTCTCCAAGTTCTATGCTTCCTATTTACCATGAACTTATAAAGCGCGGGCTTCGCATCTGGATCTTCAGGTGTCCACTCATTTACTTCATCATATGATTCAAGTCAACTAATTTATTGTATTTTCTACTTGCAATTTGACTGGTTAATCAGACAGCAAAATTTCAGAGACAGAATTGTATTTAAAACCTTGTAGTTGTTTTTAAACACAATTCCCTGCTGATCATGAATTATATTTTATCAGCGGAGACACAGATGCAGTACTTCCAGTTACAGGGACCCGATACAATGTCGATGCTTTGAAGCTTCCAACTATGACTCCATGGCACGCTTGGTATGATAACGGACAGGTATATATCAGCCATAATTTTCATTGAAATTTATATTTCTTACGATGATGAGCAAATTTTTTATTAATCGGTATTGCTATATAATGTTTGAACAGGTTGGTGGATGGACCCAAGTGTACCAAGGACTGACATTTGTGACGGTAAGGGGAGCCGGTCATGAGGTTCCGTTGCATCGACCAAAACAAGCTCTTGTTCTCGTCAAATCATTTCTGGCAGGTAGCCCAATGCCTACTGACCGGCAAATTAATGACTCGTGAAATTGGTTAGTTTGTATTTTATAATTCATGTTTATGTGATTGTTTGTGATGAATAAACGTATCGATTTTTAAACTTGTATTTTTTAGTCAAACCTGTAATTTTTATGATGCCAGGAGTATCATGGCTTCTCCACAAGCAAATGTATCGATTTTTAAACTTGTATTTTTTAGTCAAACCTGCAATTTTTATGATGCCAGGAGTATCATGGCTTCTCCAGCATTTTGACGAAGGTATAAATTGGTCAGCTTTGAAATTTGTTCATTTCTGTTACTTCAGCAGCAATTGATATTGTTTGATCATGATTTTAGAGCCAATACGGTGACAACACTTTCGTAGAAATCTTCCATTTTACATATATACCCCTTCCAAAATCTGAAATTATATATATATATATATATATATTCTTTTTGGTATATCTGTGAAAATTTGGGACTGGTATTGCTGTTCCACTAAAATATTGAATTATTTTCATTATTATATACATTTCATTTAGATACTTAGATTTTTTTTAACAATTATAACTATATAGTTAATTATATTTATGAATACAAATTAATTTTATGATTATAATCCATTTTATATGTATGTATGTCTATATGTGCCTGCGTGCGTGCGTGCGTGTGTAAGTATATATATATATATATATATCAAATGTTTGAAAGTGTGCACGGGGGTGATGTAGAAAATGTATGTAGATATAGGACTGAGTGCTATACAGGAAAAAAATTTCAATATCTTAAGTGTAGAGAAAAAACAACCGTACAAAGATTAACAACAAAAAAGATTTTTTCAGATTTTTGGATTATACATCTATAAACACTAAAATGCATTCTGATAAGGAGAAAAAAAAAATAAATTATCTATAAACTCTTGCATATTTTCAGTCTGATTAATTAATTTTTTTTATTACCAAACAGTCCCCTCAGAGCAAATAATTTTAAAACCCCTCTCCATGCAAACAAGTACTAAAAATCAGTAATATCTACCAATATAAATTCTTTCATTATGCAATCAGAACCCTGACATTGAAAACATTGAAAACATTGAAAACTATCCTAAACGAGTTGTTACTATATACATTGAGAGATTGAGAAAATCTAGTGGATACCAAAACTGCATGAAATAAATGAAATTATTAAAGCATTTACCTGAGTTTGTCTATCTTCTAGCTTTGTTATCAGATTTTTTCAGAAATATTAAACAAGAATTTTGGTAGTGAAGCAATCCTGGGAAGGTGCGCCAGCAAGTCGCCGACGGATTCTTTTCTAGAAAAACTTGGTTGCTTGCAAGGTGAAGTTTCGATTCTATTAGTATCCATAGTCGGAAATTCGAATAACTGGTTCATCTCAGAGGCTTGTCCCGGTATCATCATCAACTGAGGCTCATTTTCATCGTCGTTTTCGGTGCCATTGTCATCCTTCTGAAGAAGTGACCAAAAAGAATTGACCTTTGACATGATCAAGAGTTCATCAGAAGCAGATAAAACCGGATTGTCGCTAAGAAGATGTTGCGAGATCTCGTCCAATAATTCTTTGCCAAAACCATCGGCCGGCTTGCCAGAACTCACTTTCTCAGAGATGCAATGTTCCAAATGATCCGTTAAATCCTTCATTGACATTGATGACTTTAGACCAGTGCCCATGTGATTATCAGACATCAACTCATTTGTTTCCATCATAGCATTCTCTTCATTCACCAGGGATTCCATCACTGGGCAAAAGATTAGTATCAAAAACTGAAAGGGGGACGAAGATTACAGATCATGAGTTCACCTGAAATCGGAGAAAGAGTTTCTCTCGCTGCATTAGCTGCTGCTCTAGTAATTGGCGCCGTGGGCTTGCTATTAAATGATGTCCTGTTTCCATAAAATCCCGAGAAGCGGGTGCTGAGGTCGTCTTTCGTATGATCAAAAGCATGGGGCTTCCTATCATCTGGACTACTGAAAACACAGGAATGAGGTTCAAAATATGGGGATTCCAAGATGATCTCTTGCTCTTGACTCAGTGAGTTTAGCCGAAGGTCGGATTGGATCAGCTTTTCAAAATGCTTGTTCAGCACGCCTTGTGGACACTGAAGAAAATGTCTCCTGCGGATGTGATGTCTTGACCGATAAGGCGAAAATTTTTACACCTCATGAAAATAAAATGAACCAGACAGTGAACTAGTAATACAATTAAGTCGGAATATTTTTCAGTTAGTTCAGTGGCTCTGGAATGTGATAATGAAGTAGAAAAAGGCAACTTTCGAAAGACAAATGGTCCAAACATAAACTGAGAAAAGAAATAACAGCTAACCAAGCAAATATGGACAAAGCAGCATTCAATCTCTGATAGTCAGAAACACAACTGGCGGATCATCAAAGAATGGCACAACTTTGAGTGGGGAGGAAAATGAAATACCACTCTCTTATTGTAAGGGTGGTGTACTTCAGAATTCAATAAAATTATTAGGATAGTTTTATGAACATTTTGACAATGCATGAATGATTGTCTATTGGTCAAATAACCAGTAAAAAAGCTTACAAATTACCTATGAATACTGGCTTGTCCACCAGTAAAGTCTGAAGTTGCCTGCCACAAGGTATGCTTCCTGGGCTGAGGATTAGTCTCTCTGAAAAACAGAGGCTGCCTCAACAACTGCAAACAAGAAGAATACGGCAGTTTACAAATAACAGTAATTCATTGTACATGCAAGAAGATCATCGCAATGAAATAGTTCCTTCTTACCACTATATCCAATGTACTAGCCCCATTTTCAGGGAAAGTAGCTTTTATGGCTGCTATATCTGACCACTGGATTTCAATCTTGTTCTTTAACCCACCATCAAGAACTTCCCAAACAATTTTATGCTTTGCATAGTAACACTTTGCCACTAAATCCCCCTCGTATCTTGAGACGTACTATTCATGAATAAACTTTAGTTAGTCATTACTGCAAATAGCTTCCTTTAAACATATAATGCAATAGTACTCACAAATTGCATTTGAATGAACATAACATAAGAAAGATTTATATCATTGTATCAATTGTCATACTCAACTATAGATTTCTGAATGCTCATTATGCTCAACTCTTTTAGCTAATTGTTTGGCATTACCAAAGCTCAAGATCAATTTATCAAAAAATTCATAATGAGCACAGATGTATTAGATGGCAACACACATAATTAACTTGCAAATTCACTGATCACAATGTTCTTACCTCCCAATTTCCTATTGTCAATAAAGAAGCGGGAAAATTTGAAGCTTTCATCTTGTCAATGGCTGAACCAGCAATAGACTTAAGGTCCCTCTTTTTCCCATCATCAAAAGTGCCACTTTGTATGGCACAAGCAGCAGCAGAATGCACTTGAGAAAGCTTCATTTGAATCAAATCCAGAAGAGATGGACTCTTTTTCAGACGCAGTCCCAATGGACTAGGTTCACTAATCAAATTACAAGGCACAGACTCCTGGTTAAACAAAGAGGCACCTGCACCATACTGCAACAAAAAGAAAAGAAAAGAACCAAATTCAGCAGCAATTTTTTAAAGAAATTTAGTAAATGTAGCGTTTTCTCCTGCCAAATTATATTGATATAGACATATGAGGCTGTAATTTTCAGACAAGTCACCACATGAAATAACTTAGCTTTTTTTTTTCTTTCATACACAAAATCATTTCCTACACGTTTATCCAAAATCCATGATGAACATTGAAGATCAAGCGAAACCAAAAGAAATTTCCAATAAAATTCAATCAAACTTAGAGTAAAGGATCAAATAGTTTATCCTATTCTATTTACATGGAAGAACCTCATTCTCCAAAGAGACAATTCCACTCTATCATGAAATCATATACTTCTCCCTTTTGTACAAGAAATGAGAGATTTTAAAGAAGCACGCGAAGAACTCTCACAAAAAATAGTAAAAAAAAAAAAACGAACAATAAAAAATTAAAATTTTGATTGAAAAGTAAAATCAAAGATCAAAACAAACACAATATACAGACATTATTAACTATAAAATCAAAGAAGGAACAAATGTGGCCAGTCAAGCAACCATTTGTTACTGAAAAACAAAACACAAAGATGAATTTAAAAAATAAGTCATTAAAAAGATAAAAATTAAAACTTTCGATCAAAAACTCGAATCCAAGACCTAAATATAAGCAATCCGAACCATTCTAAACTAACAAATCAGAGAAGAAATTGAAAGCAAAAGAATATCCACCAGAAGGGGTGGTGTTGGAGCGAGCTTAATCTTCTTGCTAAACGGGCCATGCTCCTCTTGCAAATGGTCCTCAATCTCCATCTTCACCGTCTCCACCTTCTCCGGCGCAATCCTCTCTTCCCTCATAGCAGCCAGTGATTCCGGCCGAATCTCCCCGGAATCGAACATCCGAACCATCGTTGCCTCCCGGCAACGAAGCAACCAAAACCCACAAAACCCAATCACACGCACCCAAACCGGATCCCTTTCCCAGAAACCCTAATCTTTTGAGAAAAAGGAGAACATTCAAAGAAGAAGAAGAGAAGAGAAGCCAAGAGAGGCCGAGACAGCCGAAGAGAAGGACTTAAAAATGTGAAATATTTTAATTTGGAGGACCTGAGAGAAAACATCACACAATCTCACGCGATCCGGGGGATTTAACAAGCTGGCAAGCAGCCTTTTGTTGCACACGTGCCAAAAAACATAATGAACACGTGTTGGATACTGTTAGGATTTGACCACGTGGCGATTTTTCAATAACAAAATTTATATATGTATATTTATATCTATATTCTAGTTTGATATATTTGTAATTGATTACGTGGCAATGTTCTTTCCAAGAAATAATTATTTTTAGATATATTTTACTTTGTAATTTTTAAATTTCAAAGCGGTGCTTGTTTAGTTTGATAATTTCCATTAATCATAATTTTTTTAATTATTTATTTTTTTTATAAAATAAATAATTCACATTATTTATATTATTTATCATGTGTCAAATAGTCCGTGCCTGGATTACACCAACATTGGTCGAATTATCTAAATTTCATCATTCCTCTTTTGTTATTATTATATTATTAAGAATATATATTACATAATAAAAAATAGGCATCTTGGAAATGTATCTTTTAAAGTGCTAGATATCAACCTCAATCTTTTGAGGCGCCTTCATGTGTTTTTCACATTCTTTAATGGAACTTTTTAGATTTAAAAAAAAAAAAACAGTTAGGTTGGAACCTTTCTACATTTGTCATGATAAATATTTAGAGGCTATTTTTAATGATAGGACTTATTAAGGTACCAAGTTTGATTAATAGGTGAGGGCGAACAAGTCCCACGTGCGGGAATGCCCCTTTGATTCCTTTCTCTCGGTCCAGGTGGCAAGAGTGAAACTTGCCACCTGGAGTAAAATTAAAAACTGATCCAATATACTATTTCTGTTTTTTTTTTTCACTTGCCATATTTTGAGAAGTTTTCTTTTGGTTCTTCTTGCATGTCTATTGAAAAAATTTATGAAGTATTAAATAATTTTTTATTAAATTTATTTTTTATATTTAAATACTTTCACAATTTCCAATAAATTACGTTTAACTGTATTTTTTATTAAATTATATTTTAAATAAGACAATCTTGGAAAGTCATAAGTCAATACAATTTTTTATAAAATTTTAAATATCAAGAAACTTTAATTATCTTTCTTAATCTGTAAAAAGGAGTGGAGGGAATACCTATTTACAATCCTCAATATTGCATTTTTTTTAAGTCATCAGAAGTTATTATTTCACAAATTTAAATTTTAAGTTCTTCCATGTTTTCACACTTTTTTTATGAATTTATTTTTTAAACTATAGACATCTCTCAATTTTATCAATTAAATAAATATATTTTTGAAATTATCCCATTATTTGTCCCCATAATGATTTCTTTACGATCTTGCATTATTTTTTTGGATTTACTAAATAAAAATTACTTTTATTTATGTATTTCTATCAAGTCTAAAACAAATTATATTTTTAATTTAATAATTGTACTGTTATTTGAAATTTTTGAAAACAGAAATGAAACTGCAAAATCCAAACTTCTTGACTAATGACGCACATAACACAAAAGGCATGATTCAAAAAACATTTTTTTTTTATTTTTTGAGTATATAACCCTAGAACAGCCACGGCATCATCTACATTACTACACATCCATTGATTAAAATAAACAATTAAAACTACTTCAAATGTATGGATATGACACCAAATATGAAATCACACTAATATTATTAATTTTTCTTTTTACCAGACAAACAAATGATTGGTAGTATTATAGTTCCTCAGAAATGAAACATGTAATGAAGACCAATGAAAAAGTACAACGTTTAAGGAAAACAAAGGTGACCCCCCTCTCCATCATGTAACAAGGGATCTGCTGTTTATAATAATTACTAAACAAAAAAATAAAAATAAAAATGTTGGTAATATAAGTTATCAAGTGGGATAAGATCAAACTTATGAACCAAAGATTAAGGGAAAAGGCATATTCCATGACATCCCAACATTTGAGTTAATGATTCAGCTCACGCAGGAATTGCTTGTCGGCTCTTAGCTTTTTTCTTTCTCTTGGATTTTAGCTTCCTGCTTTTCTTAGATTTTACCTTGGAATCCTTGTTCTGCATCTTGTAATCAGGTATTTTGTACTCGGGAATATCCCTGAGGCCGAGCTTTGACAAAGCAAAGCAGTAGGAGTCCCAGTCTGTCCTCCGGAGATACTTGAGTAATTTCTTCCTACGCTGGACCATATCTAAGAGTCCCTTTCGGGAATGTTTGTCCTGGCATGGAGAAGAAATTCGTAAATATCAGTATCAAAAGCAACCAAGCAAAGGTAATGAGCTCAATTTGTGTTTTTGGTGGTGCTTAGAAATGCAGTCGATGAGAAGTGAAGTCACAGAAGGTATTCCACTTACTTTCTTGTGTAGAACTTCAGACAGATGCTTTATTTTGGTTGTGAGCTGTGCCACTGCAAACAAGAACAAGAATAAAGGAATAAGTAGGTGTTTGACATTGAACCAGCAGGACTGAAATAATTAAATAAAAATATAACACCATCAAATCCTATTTCTACTTTTTTACGTTGTTGTCTGTGATACAAAGCGAAATAGCAGGTGCATATAAATCTATCATGTTGGCCTTTAAAATGTATTTACTCAAGCAATATGAAGGATTGAATGAGTTATTGGTTGCAGTTCATTACTGAAGTCTGGAAGAGTTGAGCCTGTTTCATTGACACATAACCTCCTTTGATGGTCATGCATCAATGGCTAGCTATGGGCAATACAAAAAATTCAATTTGGAGTATCACTCCAATTTTAACTTGAAATAAATTTCAATCAATGATCATAAAATATTTGAGCAGCATTTTGTTTTGACTGATTATGATGATCTGGATTAAGATTCTTGCTTTTCATGAGTGAAAAAGGAGGAAAAAGGAAATAAGAGAAATAGGGAAGAAAACCACCCACAGCGTTAGACACAAGAGATGGTCACACAAAATTTGGACAGAAAAGCAGTACAGGCCCAATAGATAAAGAAGAGTGAAGCATTCTGCAAAACTGAGATGGGAAAATGAATAACCAGGAACAAAGAACTAAAAGCAAAATGCCACAGTTACAGCCTTCAATACTTGAATAGGTTTTGAACTCCACACACATCTCAAACAAATGAAGTCTATACTAATCTACTGGACTAATTTCCCATGCAACAGTAGAACTCAAAGTCCTTATTGAGTAATGACACTCTTTTGTATTATGCTATTTCTAATTAATGCAGGTTGTCATTTAAATTAATGTAACACAAAGAATTTAATTTATTTATCAAGCATTGTTATCACTCACTGCTATATTTATGCAAGGAGATATCTAATTAAGCTCAAGTGGATGATAAAACCCTAGTTTTCACAAGAGGACTCAGTGCCATGGCAAAAGATTTGTCCTAGGCAAGACAAGAAAAAGGAATCTTCATAACACAGAAAAAAGAGTTGGGGCAGAATGGTAGAACATCCTAAAAGAAGTTGGAAGACAATCTCATCTGGCTCCACCCTGTCTTCCATCGTATTTTTATGTTTCTAGAGATTTTAAATTAGATGATTTCCCAATGTCTAAAACATAAAAATAATATTTTAAAAATTCTACAGGTTGACTAAACTACTCTTACAAATTTTAATAGGTAATCATTCCTAAATTTAAAATAATAATTATAATTATAACAACAACAACAATAATATTGATGATAATAATCATAATAATGAGCATTTGAAAATTTCTCATTCAATTAGCTGTAAGAAATGTTTTCCCAACATTCCTCATCAAGCACCACATATGTGACTATGAAGGTGGTAATCTAACAAGATAAACATCTACCCATTCATCACTTTCTCTGGACATTCGATATTAAATTTAAGCACCTATTTAACTAAATACTAGTAGCACTTGGTGGGAAAAACAATGTGAGCTTATGCATCTAAATTCTATTAACCAAGAGAGTAGCAGAAAACTGTGAACTTGACACAAAGCAAGCAAAATGTGGAATCCTATCACTAGTTAATAACCAAACGCAGCTCACTTAGCAAAGTTATTAATTTGTAGAATCTAAAAGCCTAATAACTTACCTCCCATAGATAAACAAAGATTAAATTGAGTTAAAGCTAGCAAATTACATACATGTCTTCTCATTTATATTTACCTTGAACTCGTGCAGACCCACAATCGGATTCTGACATTTTAAATTCATCTCTAACCTTCTGTAGTTCCAGCTTCATTTTCTCCGCTGAAGACATGTGATCCGGGTGGAAATACTACAGTACACAAATTACCAACAAGTCATACACAAGCCATCAAACTATACCAAAAGTCAATCACCATTTACATTTTCAAGAAGGTGCTCCTGAGGTTTTCCATGCATAAAATCAGGCGTAGTTTGCATACCAAGGGTTAGGAAAATCGACATCTTCTGCACTGTTCATATCAAACAATTCAACAATGATCAAAACAACATGGAGAACATCAACAAATTTGAACAAAAACGTGAAAATAGAAGCAAAACTCACTATTTGCCACCTTCTTAGTAACGTCAACTTTCCTAATCTTTGCCAAGCTATCCCGAATATCTACAAAATTAACAGCCATTCCCGAGTCTGGCTCCTTGTATTCCAACTCCCTGAGCTTCACCAATCTCTCATTCAGCTCCTGCAACGAAAACCAACCAGTCTTCCCTTTCCCGGCCTCATCAGGTCTCAACTTCCTCAACTTCTCCCCCAATTCATCATATCCATACATCTTCACAAACTCGGTTTTTCTTGAAACCTTCTCCTTCTCCTTGTCCCCCTCACCCTCACCCTGCTTCTCCCTGAACTCTTTTCCAAATATAGATTCAGGAAACCGCCCTTCGCTCCCGAGAAGAGGAGCGGCACCATGACCACGCTCCGCCGGTCCCCCACGTAAGCTCTCTTGGAATGCTTTTATATTGAACGACCCCGAGGGCTGGCGACGGCGCCAACGGGGCTGGTCGGCAGGGGAGGCCTGGAACTGCCGGAGACTCTCGCGGATAGAATCCATGTTAACGCGCTCGGGCTTTGCATCGTTCTGAGTTTTGGGGAGCACGTTACTCTTGAAGAGCTCCTGGAACGATATTGGGGGAGTGGACGATGATGGGGGATTAACGGGGGAGGATTTGAGGCGAAAACCGGCCAAATGCTTGCGGATCTCTTCGATGGAGGGCGGTGGAGAAGGCTTCGAGAGCGGAGGAGGCGGTGGGGGGTCGGTGGGGATCCGTCGAGGAGGAGCTTGAGGTGATCTCAGGCGTTCTTTGATGTCGCTGAAGTAGGACGCGTAGGATGGCGGCGGAGGAGAAGAAGATGGATCGCCGTCACCCTCTCCGCCGCCGCCGCCATTGGAGGAGGAGGAGGAGAAGGGGCAGAGGAATCGAAGAGGAAGGCTTAGGGTTAGGGTTTTGGGTTTGAGATGGAGCTGAAGAGCCATTAGGGTTTACGGAAAGTTAGCTCGTCTCGAGCTTTCAGAGCATTCGGGATTGGAGGAGGGTTGACATAACGGGTCGGGTCTAAGCATGATCCGGATCCGTTAAGAAACAGAGATGAATTTTTGAATAATTAGCCCTGTTAAACCAAGAGATCTAGTGAATAAAAACAGAAAAAATGGGTAAAAAAACTAATTTATACTTATCTATGTTTGGATATTAGATTTAGGGATTTAGTTTATATTATTGTGGTCGCTATTGGTATGTCATGTCCTAGTTCCATAATAATCATCATGGAACTAGTTCTATAGAATCAGCAAAACCAAAAAATTAACAAAAACGTATATATGAAACTATTCATTATTCATTATTCAAATATATAATTTATAAGTTATAAATGATTTAAGCTCAACCACAGCCGAAAAATATTTTAGTAAATCCTTGACATGAGTGATTAGTGATGGCAACGGGTCGGGTCGGGTCGGGTGCGGGTTTTACCATACCCGAATCCGAACCCGCTACCCCGCCACCATACCCGAACCCGACGGGTTTTTAGAACCCCATCCCACACCCGAACCCGACGGGTATCGGGTACCCGCGGGTATACCCGACCCGAAATACCTATTTAAAGATAACCTATCGAAACCCTAAAAACAAAAAAAAAGGATCAAGGTGAAATCCTCAAATTAATTAGTGGCAAACATCTACACATCAATGGATAACAAAGAAGTATTAGAGAAATTTGGGAAGAATTAAAGAAAAAAATCCCACCTTTTGAAACGCGCGGCGGCCGGCAAGTTGGTGGCTTCTCCCTCGCTCCTCTCTTTTTCTATCGGGATGGGATGAGCATTGATGATGGTCAATCATATAGTTACCTTTTTACAAATCGGCCCCCCAACTTTAACAAAATTTTTGCTTCTTATTTAATAAGGTCTTGAAAATTTGAAAGAAGATTAATTAAATATCATGGACTTTTTTATAATATATCATCGGGTTGGGTTCGGGTACGGGTTCGGGTCGGGTATCAGAATCCCCATACCCGACACGCACCCGTTTTATACTTATCGGGTTTTACCCGAACCCGACCCGAAACCCGGTCAAACTGGGTATTACCCGTCAAACTCGGGTCGAGTTTGGTTATTTTTGCCATCCATGTGAGTGATAAGCTCAATGATAAAAAATTTCCACTTCTTTGGTCAATCCCTTCAATTTTATAATTTTTTTTTAAAATTTAGATTTTAACTACATCATGAATTTATATTTCATAAATAAATCACGTTTATTTAAAAACTAAAAAAATAAAAAGTAAGCAAGAGTCCCTGAGAAAAAAACAATAGCAAAAAAGTAAAAATCCACTGGGTGTGGAGCAAATAAACAACAAATACAACACACTAATGGCAATAAACATAAAACCCTTTTAGAGTGAAAAATTACTCTGAAATCTCTCTCAAAGTAAAGAGGAGATCAATCCGGGCAGGTGCTCTCATGTGTCACTCTAAGCCTACTTGGATCAATCCCTTTGGAATCAATGAGTTACAAGCTTCTCTTCACTATATTAGCTACCTCATCTAGTTTCTGCTTTTTCGGCTCAAATTTGGCAATAACTTATAAGACTCTATTTGGTTACAAAATAAAAAAATTTGGCATAATTTTATTACGTAAGAAATACAAATAATTATTACAGAAATTGTGGCATATTTTATTATTACAGAATGAGTATTTGGTTAACAAATAAAAAAATATCACATAAATATTTCACCCACTTTATAATGATAAAAAGTCGCATACTTCAAAATAAAAAAAATATTTCACTCCGAGTGGAATCTTTTTTTATGCCATAATTTCCACATTATGGCATAATTTTGTAGTGTAAATTACATACCCAAACAGCCATTATGGCATAATTCTATAAAAATATTATATTCTACCATAATATATGAATTATTGCATAATATTTGGTTATCTAAACAAGGTCTAAACACAAACATATTGATAATTTTATAGATAATTTTGTAAAACAAAATGGATGAATAGAGAATATATGCCTCAAAAAATGGCCTATTTAGCCATACATTCCAAAGAAAAGCTCTAGTTAATGAATCCCAATAACTGACTTGGTCCACTACTTGGATGCACATGAAAACTCTTTCAAAAATCCGACGTAGGACTAAAAAATTCATTACACAGTGTTACTGCAAAGTACAAATTAAATGGTTTGAGGAGTTCTTGATTGATGGTGCTTCAAAGAACAAGATCAAAATCATATATTGATCATTAATTTGGAGCATTGCATCTCATGCAACTGAAGCTTCAGATTGCAAACTAACTTCTAACTAACTGACAACCTTGACACGTGGCTTACCAAACTCTAACCATCATGCTGACATGGCTTTACAACTTTCCAGCTAAGCAACTAACTTCGAATACCATGCTGATATGGCAATTTAATCACCAACGGTTATATATGTTGACATTGAAAAGCATTTTAATTGTCCAAAAATTCAGAGGAAAAAGTTGCTCCTCTTCCTATTTGGGTAGATATTACTGATTTTTACTACTTGCATGTATGGCCAGGGTTTTTAAAAATTATTTGCTCCGGGCTGAGGGGATTGAAAAGCAAGTTAGGTAGCGTTTGGTTGAATGTAATTTTAAATGCAGTGAATTTTGAATTTTAAAATTCAGTAAAGTCAAATCCAGTGTTTGGTTTGATGTATCTGAAAATACTATATTATAATATTTAATATTATTTTAATAATTTTAAGTGCATATTTATTACTTTAACTATTAAATTTAAATTTATTATAAATTTATTAAAATTTTATTATATTTTAAATTTTGAAATTAATTATTAATCATACAAAAAGTGAATTTATAAGATTTTCATCTAATTTTAACAAGTTATTTAATATTTTTAATTATTAATAAAATTTATAAGTTTTTACTATTCATAAATGGTTAATAATATTTGTTTTTCCTTAGTTGGTTACATATAGGTCACATGTAAGGGAGCAAAAAGATAAGGGATTTCGTTTTACGGCCAATTTGGACGTAAAACCAAATCCCTTATTGGATGTAATTCGAGTTACATCAGTTTTTAAAATCCTGTGAAACAAACACTGGATTTTCAAAAACTCAGTAACTCAAGTTACATGTAATTTCAAATTTCTCTAAACAAACACTACATAAATGAGGAAGAAAACATTTTTTTGGTAATTAATAAATAAATTATTTAATCAGAATAAAAATATGCTACAGTTAACATATAATTTATTACTTTTCCCACTTTGTTAGAAAGCATTATAGATTTTATATATGTATAATTCAAATTTTTGAAATTACATATTTGTACCACTCTTGACATATTGAAATTTCATTATTGTTTTGTTTTTGATGAAAACAAATATATGATTGTTTTATTATTTCTATATTAGAAGATTGATAAATTATTTTTATTATTTTTAATGGGAAATCATTTCCATATATATCGTTTCCATCCTCTTACATATATAATTATATGTAATTAATGAGATGACTTTTAATATTTATTTCAAAACAATGCAAGATCTTAAGATGAATTAAAACTATAAAATTCAAATTTTTACATAATAATTATTGTATAACCAACGCTTACATAGGATAGGGTATTTATTTCGGAGAAAAACTGAGAGAGAGGGGGAGTGTGTATAATTATATGTATATTGTATATATCATCTCATTGTCATACTTTGTTTAAATTCTTTTTAATATATATATATATATATATATATATATATATATATATATATATATATATATTAAGATTTTATAAATTTTCACTTTTTTGCATTTCACTCATTTCCCATAATTTGAGACTATAAGTTTTTGACCTAAAACAATTAGATAATTACGTAACAAATGAAGATTATTTAATATTTACAATGATCAATACATATAATTAACATATTTTATTTTAAAATAATATAGTATATTTACTTCGAGTTCTTTATAGGATAATACTCCCATGAATTAATAAAATATTCAGTGAGTAATAAAACTTCAAATACATATTATCATCTACAAGAACTAATGAAACACATGCTATGCACGTGCATAGTATCATCTACAAGAACAAATGAAACACATGCTATGCACGTGCTTTTGGTTCTCTCTCTCTCTCTCTATATATATATATATATATGGTTTAATACCCAAAATGGTCCCTCTACTCGAATTTGATCTTAATAGTCCCTTTACTTTCTAATTCGGGCCAATTTGACCCAAACCGAAGACGTCGTCACCAATTCCGTTTGCTTCAGATGACGTGGCCAATTTGTGGATTAAAACGTGACAACGTGGCAGCCCACGTGTACTTCACTTGAGTTCTCGGATCCGGATCCGGACATCACATCCGGATCCGATAACTCAAGTGAAGTCTTCTTCCTTAATCTCCGTCTACTTAGATGGCCATCATCCCTTGCCTAGCCTGATCCGAGAAACCAAACACCAGTCTTCTTCTCCGATCGTCTCCCTCGTAAGATGGACATCATCCCTTGCCCTGGCTTGTCTAGAAAGCAGCTCCTACCCACTGCAAGCCCGGAAGCTCTTAGCCCAAGCCGGACGGCGTGTGCCCTCTCCCATAAACTATCTCCGCTTCGACTGTCTTTCAGCGAAGTGATGTTGCTGAAGTCGTGACCATTCCGAGTGGGAGATGTGGCCAAGCAAGCCATGCTTGTTGAGAAAGTCAATGTGAAGATGACAAAATTAGGCTGAAGTTTAGTGTTTATGTATATATGGAATTTTTAAGTAATTTAATGCATTCAAATGTATCCGTGTCTGTAACTAATTTGTAATTAATTTGTGTGATTGTTCCGATAAATTTGGAATTTTCATGAAATGAACTAAGTTCTATAAATTTGCAGTTTGAACTAACTTAATGATTAATGATTTAGTTTTTGATGCAAGACAATTTGCAGTGTCATTAGGGGCCTTGAGTTATTTTTCACAAAACAAACATTGTTTGAGTGTTCTTCACATATTGATTTCAAAAAAAAAAATGGGAAGTTCAGAACATGCATCTACTAATTAAGATTAATGATTTACTTAATCACTAATGCAGAAAAAAAAAATAAACAGTAATTTTGTTAGTACTGTGTGATAATGATTTACTTTTTCCTACAAGCCAATTTGCAGTAATTGGTGAACTTATTAACCTTACCTTATAAACATTATCAAACTAGACAATATCAAATGACACCTACTAATTAAGACACTCCCAAACTTAATTAAATTAAATGCAATCATGATCACAATTAATGAGTACTAATCAATTTCTGACATGAACCATTAAAGGAGTTTAACTCCACTAAACTTTGTTTACACATTTAAAGAGACATACATAATAATAAAGAACCATCAAACATTACAAACTCACATGATTTGGTATTACTTAGAAATGTCCATTAATTTGTTTTCTTGGTTTGTATACATTTCAAAATGAGTTGCTTCACTACAATCAACAAAACAATACATTGATAGCAACCAGTCACTAGTTTCTCTCCAGATTTGTGACACATACACATGCAATTGCAGCTATAAAAGTGAAAATCCTTTGCAAGCATCAAATTGTGACATCACTTGGCTTCTCATCAATTGGAAGGACTCACACCAGCAGGAGCATCTGTTATACTTTGCTGTGTTGGTAGATCCACCAATTCATTTGCTCCAGATGAGGTTGTCACATTTGGTTCTGCATTCTGAGAGGAATTTGCATTTTGCTTATGTGATGCACCTAGACTCCTCCTCATTTCCTGGCAAACACAACCACGAAAGTGTGTCTTACCTTAGTAATGAATAAAAACAATGCAACACTGATTTTAATGTTAATATTGAAACTTAATTTACCAACAACTCTTTGGTTGTAATGAACAAAGTGTTTTGTTGCACTTCCCTACCAACAATAAGCTCTCCAGTGTGAGCACCCTGTAACCAATACAGCAGAAAATTTATTTAATGTGGCAAACCAATTTTCCCTACCAAATTAATGTTTGTGTGAATAAGAAATGTCATTAACCCTTACTCTTAAAATTTTGTGTGACCTAATTGACCTATCAGTAACTCTTGATCCACCTTGTTTAGGTCCTACTGAACTAGTGGCATTCCCCATTGAAGGATTGTCCAAGATAGGACTCTCAGTTGATGCCTAAATAAATGCAACCATTAATTACCATAAGCAGACACTTCACAATGTAAGCCCACAACAAATTACTTAATCAATTTACTTCATAGAAGTGAACATTAAACTCACCCTGAACTCATCTACTGGAGGAGGTGCTATATCACAGGGTTGTGATTTTGTCTTCCTGCGTTTGTTGGTTGCAAGTCCAACTGGTGGATTGGCGATGTGGCCCGCACATTACAAAATGGTCATCCATTGAATTAATGAATATCACTGACAAGTGCTACTAATATACATAGAATAAGTATATGTCATTTACTCACAAGTGTTCATTTTTTGTGGACATCGAGCTTTGTTATGTCCTTCACCACGGCAGATTTTGCATCTCATCACCCCGCCATGCCTTGAAGCTTTTGTTTGAGAACTGCTTTTGCCTTCCAAGTGGCTCCCTCCTCGTTTTCTTCACAGGTCTCCCGGGCATCCTCCTAGCGTAAAGGCATCTCCAACGGCCCATCTTCACTTGTTGGCCAAAATTCTCTTCCTCTAATTGGATTAACAGGGAATTGATATGCCTTGAGGTATGCGTCCTTCTTGAACCACTCGGCCACATAATTAAGTGGGTCTTTTCCTTCAAATGTAATTGCAGCTATTGCATGTTGACAGGGGGTGCCACTCTTGTTCCATTTTCCACACGAGCAACTATGGCTTCCTAACATAACTACATAACCCTTCCTAGCATGTACAACCAAGTTATCCCAAAATACTTCATGACTCAATCCCCCGTTCCATTCCACCTGCCATTTGCCACTCTTTTTCCTTTCATTGTCAATCTTGTCAACTATGTTAGGCCCATAATCACATCTCCATTTTTGCACATACCCTCTTTTAACAACTACTCTACTCATCACATATCTTCTAATATCCTCTAAGAAGGTTATCACTGGCTTGCTCCTAGCCTCTACCATGACCCCATTGAAAGTCTCACACATATTATTATCAATTACCTCACATTGGACTACATCATTGAAAAATGCTAGGCACCAACCTTCAATTGGCCAATTCACCAACAAATCTTCAGCAGCACTCTCTCCTCCATTGAGCTTCCTCATGTTCTGCAAATGGTGCTGCATCTCTGGAATATTTGTGGACCTGGCAACCTTCCAAAAATTGAGCTGCAACTCCTTCCCTGGATGCTTCTTCCCCCATCTTGCATATATGTGTCTTGCACACATTCTGTGTTCAACCAGAGGCATGAGATCCTTCACAGCATGTATAAGTCCCTGCAGGAAAAATCAATGTCCCAAGTAAGCATTGTTTCAATGAAGTTGGGAAAAAAAATTCCTAATCTTGTAAATTTCTTACAAACCTTTTGCATGTCACTGATTATTGACCAGCCCAAACCATCTCCAATGCTAAGGTCTTCCTGTAATTGCTGGAGAAACCATGTCCAACTCTCGGTAGTTTCCTTCTCCACAATGGCCCAAGACACCGGGTACATCTGGTTATTTCCATCCCTCCCCACAGCCACCAACAGCTGACCCTTCAGTAACCCTTTCAGGAAGCACCCATCAAGACCTATTAGCCTCCTACACCCACCTAAGAACCCTTCCCTAATGGGTGCCAAGCATATGTACATCTTCCGGAAAACAGGTATGTCACTTGTGTTCATCTTCTCAGACACTATGTTGACTGTGCTTCCAGGGTTGCTGTGTTTCAACTCCAGGGCATAATTGTGTAAGATTTTAAAATCTTCTTTAAACTGCATCTTAATCTTTTTTAGTACTAATGTCTTTGCATTTCTGCAGACCTTATTAGTGATGAAGACACCCATTTCTCTTCTTACTAGTGCTTTCACATGTCTAGGTATGATTGAAGGCATCCCACTTATCACCTCTCCAAATCTCTTAGCAACTGCATGTGCTGTCACCCTCTTATTCTTAGTGGTCCCCAAGATGCATGAGTGTTCCTTCACATAATGTTTGACAACAAATAACTTTGGCCCACTGCTCCATGAACACAAGATTAACCATTTGCAGCCTTTTGCAGAACACTTGGCCCTCACCCTAACAGCATCATTCTTCATGTAATTAAATTGAAATCCTTTCCTAGTTGAGAACTGCACTAGCTCATCTTTGAATAATTTCATATTTTCAAATTGAAGACCAATGAAGAAGTCCTTCAATGGGACATTAGGGTCATAGTGACACTTCTTTGATCTATGCCTCCTTGCATCATTTGCACTCGATCCATCACTTGTGTCCTCATAACTCCCAGGGTCTGAGGAGTCTATATACTCACTGTCATATCCAACTACTTTGCCAGATTTAGAAGTAGATGCCCTAAAGTTTGCAGTCTCCTTTTGCACACTGCCTTCCTGATTATCTCCCTGAACTTCATTGTTGTTACCCTCCTCTACAACACCAATTGCTGATTTTTTATTCTCAATATACTTCCTAATATTGTCCCTAGCCTGTGCAGTTTCCTCATCAACTTCTGAGTCAAAATCCACAAGTGGGACATCCACTAAGGCATCTTCATCCTCGTTATGATCATCTACACTATTATCACTGTCATTGTCAGATGTAGAGTCAGATAGCAGTGTGCTAGGTAGGGTTTGTCCATGCATAGCTTCTGAGCACTCGACATAAATGTCTACTGTCTTGCGTGACATGAGCAGATCAGTGAAGCCTACCACAGTTTGGTCATCAATTACATTTTTTAACACCCCCTCTTCATCCTTGTATGATAACCTCACCTCCATTCTAATGTCATAACCCAGCTCTTTCACATCCCCTAGCAAATCCCAGTGGCAAATTTTGTCGGGGTCAACAGAAAATTCAGACAATGTACTCATACCAATTAGACATCCTATAGAAAACAATTCATTTCCTAATAAATGAGGACAACAACCATAGCAGGGCAAGCAATAAGAGCACAGACCAGGAAAAAAGTTACATAAATAAGTTGATATTTTAATGTACATAACTACAACACTCTAGTGGGGATCTGCTTTTCCAAAATCTCAAATGCAAAATGTGCCATTGACTTCCAAATGTTCTCTTAGTTTTTTTAAAGCAGTTAACAAATTAATGGGCATTGCTAAGTAATACCAAATCATGTAAATTTGTATTATTTGGTCTTTATTCATCATTATGTATGTATCATTTAAATTTTTAAACAAAGGTTAGTGGAGTGAACCTTCTTTAATTGTTCATGTCAGGACTTTACTTGAGAGGTTTCCTAACTCCTTTAAGTGAAACTCCTTCAGGTTTCATTATTTGTGATTATAATTCTAGTTAAGTTAGGTTAATTAAGTTTGAGAGGTCTCCTAATCAGTAGGTGTCATTTAATTTTATCTAGTTTGATAATGATTGTAAGGTAAGGTAAGTTTGAGAAGTTGACCTATGAATGCAAATTGGCTTTTAGGAAATACTAAATCAAAATGTTATGCTCTGCTTAATTTTTTTCCGAAATCAAAATGTGAATGACACTCAAAGTTCAAGACCAAAATTAGGTCTATGGTGCATATGAATTCATATATAACCAAACAAAGCAACTTAATTAGGTTTGAGAGGTTTCCTAATCAGTAGGTGTCATTTAATTTTATATAGTGTGATAATGATTGTAGGGTTAGGCAAGTTTGAGAAGTTGACCTATCAATGCAAATTGGCTTGTAGGAAATACTAAATCTAAATGTTCTGTTCTGCTGAATTTTTTGTGAAATAAAAATGTGAATGGCACTCAAAGTTCAAGTCCAAAATTAGGCCTATGGGGCATATGAATTCATATATAACCAAACAGAGCAAGTTAATTAAGTATGAACAACATCCATGCTAGTTCTTCATCCAGCAAGTAAGTTAATGAACTTCTTTAATGATTCATGTGAGAGCTTGACTAGTATTCATTAATTGTGATTATGATTGGAGTTAAGTTAATTAAGTTTGGCAGTTTCCTTAATTGCTCTGAAAAAATTAAATCATTACTCACTAGAAACTAACAAAAACTAAAAGGCAATCAAATCAATGCTAGTTCAGGTGTACCTAGCAGTAAAGTTAGTTAACAATCTATGTAGAGTCATATAAAATCAACATCCATGGCAGTTCTTGATCCAGGCATTCATTAACTTTCATGGTTAACTAAAGTTATGTTAAATATTATCTAGTTTGATAGTGCTCGTAAGGTGTGTTTGACAATTTTATAAATTACTGCAAGATTGCTTGCAGAAAAAGCTAAATTGGTAATCATTAAGTACTAACAAAATTTAAAATGCAATCAAAACAATGATACTTTAGTGTACCTAGCATTAAGTCTTTTTTGAACTTTGAACAACATCCATTAAGGTATAACCAGACAAAGCCAAACATTTTTGTTTTGTGGAAAAAAAATAAAGGCAATGAGTCCAAAAATAGTGTGGTTTGTATATTCACAACAAGTAACAACTGTTAAGATTCTTTTGTCAAACACTAAAGCTCCTTTGCAACATCAATACATATAATGGAAAATGGCTAAAATTTAGCATGCTCTCTGTGGGGTTATAAACATCGTCAAATCAAACATAAAGAATGGAAACATCATCACAAACATTCCGAATTCATCAATTTGAGCATGTGTACATTCATCGCATTGATTTTAAAACAGCAAGGAAGATGTTTCAGCGACGACCAACCCGGTTATGCATCTCCAGCAATTGCTTTAGAGATACAGCACCCCAGCCCTCCTGAGTTTGTGCAAAAAGCAATTGCTTCACAGAGTCTATACAAACGCTGACATTTCCAAATCCGTATACAGGCAGACCATTGTACGACCTACCAACTCTTGGTATAAATACTAAACCTTGCTCTGCTGCATATGCCTCAATCATCTCCTTAAAGCTCAACTGTGGAGCATTCTCAGTAGCGTGCATATGATACCCATTGCCAGAAGCTGGAGGATGCTGATAAGACGCATATGAAGCTGCCTGCTGTTGGGCTTCAAACTGCCGCTTTTCCGTAATGCGCAAATAGCTGACATGTTCCCGAGCTCCAGGCTGGACAACCTCCATACCTTCCACAGCTTGGTTCATCATGTCAAGCCCCTCTGTTAATCTCTTACGAATTTGCTCATTAGCAAGCAACTCCAGAGGGAAAAGCCCCTTCCAGCCTAAGTACCACCTCATAACTTCATTATAATCAGGGTTTGACAAGAGCCAGCGATACAAAACTTCTTTCCACTTGTGGAAAAATTGTACATCCAACAAGGTAACCATATGATGGATTGGGATAGCAGATGCCCACATCATTACCCAATTAAATTGATCCAGTATTTGGTTAGCAGGGTTTATCTGAAACTCCTCCAAGGCACTCATTAACTTCGGGACTATGTATCTAACAATTAACTGCTCCCAACTTGCCGCATCAAAGACATCCTTCCATGGAGAGAGGATTGCATAAGCTGATGAATCACTAGCATGCCAGGCATGGAGAACATTACCTAACTTAAACCGAATTGTCTGGTACAAGGAATCCAATCTTTGGCCTAAAAGAGGAAGCCAAGGATGTACCCATACATGAATGGGAACGGTTTCCCTGCGAGGATCCCACAACTCCACGGCAGAAGACAGCTTTGGCATAACAACATGCTCAAGAATTGACTGAAGAACAGGTGGAGGTAGCAATCTATCCCATGATTCCAGAAAACGGAGCATCGGCTCTGGATCTCTTGCCTGCCATGTATTAGTCCCCGAAATCCTCACTGCTGGCAACACTACCTCACTGACAAGTTGGGTGTAAGGCAAAGCAGCTGACGTATTATCTGAGTAATCATAAGGCTGGCCTCCCTGCAGCAAATCCCTCCATGAAGACATAAGCTGAACACCATGCAATGGATTTTGAAGCGGCTCCCACCCTTGGAACACTCTAATCAGCAATGGATATGCATATGAGCATGCAATGCATGATAGGTTGCAAAGCTTGTAATCATCCTCAAACCGCTCCTTCAATCCACCAAAGGTCTTCAGCAAGGAATCCAATGACAATGAACCTGACAAGCTCTCCTCCTCAGTCCGTGCGAGAATTTCAGCAATAGTTTCCATCACTTCCAGCTGCTGCTTCTGCCGAGCAGCCTCCTTCTGAAGCTTCTCCTTCTCACTCTGCAGGCTCACAACTTTCTCCCTCTCCCTCCTAAGGTCTCGATCCAGCTTCTGTATATCAACCTCAGCTGAGTCCATGATCAGCCTCACATTGTACTGGAGCTCAGGCATTGGCACTTGGTTTTCCTTAGCCTCCTCCTCCGCATTCAAGCTCTCTAAATTAACCACCACCCGAACCTGCGGACCTCTCATATCAAGGACCTTCTGGACAACTTCCAAACCCTGCTCCTGCTTCTTGGCAAGCAACTCCTCAGCAGTCATATACTCAGCTTTCTTCTTCCCTTTTTTGTTCTTCAACCACTTCTTCTCCTTCGGCCGACCAACAACTGCTGATTTCTCTTCCAGAGCCTCATCCAAAACAGGCAATTTGGCCTCTTTGTAGTCGTTAAACCCCATTCCCATATTCTTTGGCCGTAGCTTGGCCTCAATTGGAGCGACAATCCCCTGCTCGTTCTTCCCTAATCCACCACCAACCTTATACCCCATCTTCTCCATGAGCTTCAAACCAATCCCCTTCGTGTGACTCTCAAACTTCCCAACCTTCGGCGTTGCTCCTCCAGCATCCCTCCTCCCAAGGGTTTTCCTCATCGATCTGGATTTTTCTATCTCCTTCTCCCGGCGCTGCACTCCCTCCTTGATTTTCCTCCCAAACGCAGTCGGCAAGAAATCCTCATCCTCCTCGCCGCTTTCCTTCTTCTCCGGATCACCACAGAAACCAAGCCCCTGTCCCTGGTTTGTCTCCAAAGTCGCCGCGGCTTCAATCTCCTCATGATTCCGTTCGATCTCCTGGCTGGGCATGACGGTTCCGGTGGAGACAAACTGAACCGGCTTCGTGAGGTCAGCCTTCTCAGAGATGATGTCGCCGCGTCGACGGCGACGCTTACGAGACCCACCATCATCAGAATCGGAGTCGGAGTCAATGAAAGAGCCATAGATGGCATCATCCTTGCTCTGGTGCGGCCGTTCCGTACGCCGCTGATAGTAGAACTCCTCGCCAATAAACTGCCCACCTTCGTAGTCGGCATCCATCGAGAGGCGTTCGTAGTGCTGGTCCTCGTCCATGGCGTCGATTGTTTAAGACCAAGCGCTTCAGACCTCGGGCTCCTGCAGAAGAAGAAAAAAAACCCTAGTTGAAGTGGAGGAGACCTTAGCTTCTGGGAGGATTCAAGGCAAAGAGCAAGTGAAGGGGATGACCTAGTTTCTATAATTGCTAAAAAAGTTCTAGCTTTCGTCAACGTACTAAGGTGAAGAATCCGAAGACCCGATATCTTTCAAACCCGAATCCGACACCGATGACACTGATATCGGGTTCAGGATCTCATGCATAAAGATCCGACCCGTTTACCTTCTCTATTGGAGAGCTCACCGCTGTGTTTGTCCTCTGCGCTTGCGCAACGGATAATTTTTTAAAAATAATTAAATCTCTGTGTAAAATAATTTAACAAACTCTTTCCTTTGTAATGTCCTGTTCATTTGGATATTTGTTTTTGGAAAAACAAACCATTAAAAATGTCATGATCTTAATTAAGGGAATCTAATTATGAGATACTGTCTTATTTAACTGGTTATGTATCCCAACCGCATCATGCGGATTATTTTTATTTTTAATGATTAAATCCCTAAATAAATATTAACTTGAATCATTAGCTAAATTCACAAATAAACCATTTCCCCACTTTAAGAAATTTTGTTCACTTATAAAGGTTCTGTTTATTTTTAAAAGCCCTTTTATTGTTAATTAGAAAGAGAACGTTTGACATGCAATGAATGAATGGCATCTAACCGTTTCGATTATACAACGGATAAATATCTGTAAAATGATTAAATCCTTAACAAAGATTAACTCATCATTACTAAATTTTCAAATTTAATATCCACTATTTATGGGGTGTCGCAGGCAAAAAAATACAAATCCAGAGCACTTTTGCAGAAAACACACTATATTTTATATATTATTTTCTAAATGCCACGTTATTTTATAATATATTTATGGTTCTCTCTTGTATACCATTACCTAAGTCAGCCAATATGCCGGCCCATTATATTTGCAAACAAACCCTGCATCAACTTCCTTTTTTTTTTTTTTTAAAAACAATAATTTTACCCTCATTCATATGCCTTAGGTTCTTTGATATATATATATATATATACCGACACTTAACCAAAATAATAGTAATAATAATAATAATAATAATAATAATAAACCCTTGCGAAATCACCAAGATTGGTAAAAGCATACCTCATAAACATATATATTCACGAAGGCTCAAGAATCTTGGTCTCGGAGGGGTGTCCAGGCAATTTTACCTTAAAAGAATTTACAAGTGCATATATGGCACAAAAAAATAGCAATAATAATAATATAAAATAAAATAAAACATTGTTACTAATCATAAGGAAAAAATGGCACTTGTTATTCAAGTGGACTAAGAAGCCTCAAGAGTAAACAACAATGTAGTGGTAAAGACTAAAATTTTGCTCAGAATCAAAAAGCAAAAAACAGTTCTAAGCTACGCATGAATACTCCGGTTCAAGAAGGCTTCTCTCTCTTACCAACTCATCGAGATCATGGACGATTTTGAACACGGCATCAGGCCGTGCGAGCTTCAGGGCGTTATGTGACATGGTGTTGAGTTCATCAGCATTGGGTCCAAACCAATCAGCAACGATCTTTGCAATCTCTTTCGGAGATTTTGAGAACTTGCCGCATCCATTCTCTACAACATAAGGAACATTGCCTGCTTCCTGTTGAAATGTAAGCATGTCATGGAATAGAAAACATTCCGCTCTAAAACATCCACCCGGTGCAATAATTTCTATAGTTTATGCCGTAAGTTTCATTCAGCTTATGTAGTCAGTGGCGGGGAAGTAGCATAAAGTTCATCACCAATGTCAGTAATACTGTCATTGAAAGTTATTTCAGAATTATGTAGCACCATTTCCGTCATGCTACTTCATGCGTTTCCCTCTCTTGATCAGTCAAAAGGAGCACATACTTGTTACAACAAGTTTTCTGCCTTTCATCTGCTAAATTTGGGCTTTGGCCATCTAAGGGTCCAATATGAACAAATGCAGCATATCGAGACTTCCAATCATAACACAAAATTTACTCCTCGCCAAACTGTCAAGCCCCTAATTCTATCATTTTCCAGTGAAGTGCCCATCTCTATTATAAAGCTATAAGTGGACGGAATCAAGAAAAACGTTCGACCTAGTGTTGTCATTACTAAATGAATTACATGAAGAGAAAGTTGATTGTAAGACATTACTGGCAGAAGATCACCAACAAATAATTTCAAGAACCAAATCTGTTAAGTTTTTAGTCTCTCGTGAAGCATCATGATTGTGTCAACTAAATGAACTTCAACGAAGAAAAAATAATCCAACCTGCCCAGCAATGTAGTCATTGAGAATGATAGGAAGGCCCCGAATCATAGATTCGGCAATGGTCCCTGGTCCCGCCTGCAGATCAAAGTTAAGCACACTTAACATCTGCATTGCACTATGATTGGATTTGATTATAAAAAGAATTACCTTTGTTATAATGCAGTCACATGCGCCCATGCATTCCTCCATCTTAGTAACGAATCCCATAACCTGAAGATTCAATTTGAAAGTTCTTTGAAGAGTCAATAAAATAATTGACGAGAAAGCAAAAGAAAATGATTGTTTGACAATGAATGCACTGTAAATATAGGACAGATGCAGGCCAACACCTTAGCAGCTTTGAAAAGAGAGAAAACAAGAGAAGTGGAGAAACAGAGCATTGAATATATCATGAAGTGCAATCAGTCTAATTAGAAAGTTAAAATAGAAGATATAAAAAAGAAATAAATTATTATCACAACCTTGCCATCACTTTCCTGGCCACCATGACATGTTTGTGACTACCATCATCTTTTAATACAACCATTCCAGGAAGTTGGTTCCTCAATCTCAATTGTACATCACAGCAGCAGTGCAACAACACAGGCTATATAACATAAAGTATCTACTCCCAGACTATGAAGTACGAATTGAAAACGACTTAAAATGCACGCTAGACATGTAATACTAACCGCACTGATATAATCATTTACTGAATGCACCAACACCAATCACAAATTATGGCAAGTGTGCATGTAGAACCAGCATACCTTCCAGACAATGGGTCTATGGTCTTCTTAAATAAAAGAATGCTAATTTTCTTAGTTCCAAAAGATCACAGAATGGCCAGCAGAAAATTTAGAGTTGCTAAGATACCTTAACAGGAATTTTCCACGCAATTGATTGCAACTTGTTAGCCAGCTTTTTGTTACGGCCACAGATGACTAGCATTTGACCAATAGGCTCCCCAAGGGTCTCATTAAATAATGAATCCCCAAGTGCCCGAGCAGTAGCTTCAATGGGGCCCATGCCTTCTCCTCCACCCATCAGTAGGACAGCAGGTAAATCCTCGTCCATACCTAACTCCCTTCTAAGCTCATTCTATTCAAAGATGGAAGAATAATTTGAGGTATTAAAAGACAAAAATTCTTCAAGGGTATTGAAACTAAACATATGAATATTAAAATAAAACCCAAAATAGTTCAGGCAAAGCATCAAAATCAAAATAATAAGCTTGCCTTTGGTCGAACTTGTTTGACGAAAGATGGCCGTACTGGAAGGCCATAGACCTTAATTTGGGAAGGCTTTAGTCCAGCTTTTAGTGCCCTTTTTGCTACTTCAGTAGAAGGGCAATAGCATCTTGTTACAAGTTTGTGAAACCTGAAGATGATTGCAGGATAATCACAAAACTAATGCAGAGCCCTTAGTAGGATAAGACGCCAGGTGCATCCCATGAAGATTTGTTGAAAGAAAATGGAGTTAGGCTGTTTAAAATGGGAACCCAAGAAATGGCATAACATTGCCCTACCAAGTTGGATGGCAAGTGCTAAGATCCGTGACAACTGTCGTAAAAACAATCTTGTTCAGCAGACCTTTGGCCCTCAAAATTCGAAGAGGCACATGTTGCATGAGTGGATGCACACTGATAATAATATCTGGCTGGTACTTCATGAGTCCTTTCTCAACCTCCCTGAACAAGTAGTCAATAAGTGGAAGATGATTAACAATACACCTTCAGAGCCAATAATGAGAAATCGAGTGGTAAGCTCATGGTTTCAGTGAGAAATAAACTTGAGCAGTAACACATAGCCTATAGTGAAAACACAAAACACAAAAACAACATAGACTGTTCCAAGAAAGCAAATAAAACTTAAAAAAAAAAGAAAAATAAATAAAATTGAGAAGTATTGCCTGCTTAATTCTGCAACCAACAAATCGGTACCATCAATGGATAATGACTGAAACCTTGCCTACATCATCTAGTGAACCTGTGGATTTTCTAAGGGATAAATAAAAATGGGGTGATGTATGTGGTAAATCATACTAGATGACATATCATATCATAAATCTACATAGTTCCAAGTGTACATTAATTTTCACTATAATAAAAACAAGGATCCACCAAAATATGGGGAAAGCGCATAAGGATAAGTTTAAGTATTATGATATTATCTAGTTCTGCAAAAAGCTAACAGAACAGTGTCAGAGGAAGTTACTATGTCAGGCAACCAAAAACAGAAAGAAAAAGAAAGCAACACAAATCAGGGAAAGGCTGATCTCAACATAAAAAAAAACAAAATAAAATGATAACCCAATCCTTTTAAAAATACTCAAGCATTCCATTAATATCCAGCTGGGAGTTCACAAGAGAGTTGTTAGAATAAGAGGAGGCACACACAAAAAATAAATAAATAAATAAATAAAAGAATGCTGAAGTAGGAGACAGTGAATAACACATTGATCAAACACTTCATGTGAATTACCCAAAATTGACACCTTATGATTCTAAGTCAAGTCTCAAAAAACATTGCAAAGAGAAATGGTTCACAAAAATCTACATGTATGTGGAATAATATCTTCACTACAAAAGCAATCAATCATTTTCACCATTGACCTAAATATATCATTAGTGAAATGGAAACTCATTGGTAGAAATACGCAAACAAATTCCATCACGTTTTTCATGCATACACTTGGGATGAATGTGCCTACCTTCAGATCAATATATAGAAAGTGCAAAGCAAAATAGAAAAACAAAAGGCCAAAAAAAAAGGGTCACCTGGCAATGAAAGTGGAAGTGGCAGCAAAGTGAGGCTGATGCACCAACCGCGGGGCAGAACCATAATAAGTCATCTTCCACAAAGTCCCATGCTTCACCAAGAAATTATAGCTCTTGGGAAGCTGATTGAACGGCCATGGCGTGTGATCCGTCCACAAATCTGTAACAAAAACCTGCATCAAATCACTGCTAGAAACGATAAGCACACAGAAACATAGCCACAAACAATCCAAGCAAAAAAATAAAATAAAATAAAATAAAATCAAGAAAAAAAAAACTCAACCTGATACTCATCGCCGAACTCTTGATTGAAAGCGGCCTTGATCGCCTCAGCAGAGGCGCGGTGGCCGCCGCCAGTGTCGCTCATCAAGATCAAAACCTTTTTGGGGGAATCGAAGGGGGAGGGGGGGAGAGGCAAGGAGTCATCGACAATGACGGAATGGGAGTCGGAGAGGGAGAGGGAGGAGGAGCAGAAGGAGAGAGGGAAGCGATGGCAGTGCAAGCGAGCGAGGCGGTTGAAGTCATGGAGAAAAGATTGGAGCTTAGAAGGGGATTTGAAGAGGAGGGAGGGGAAGGAGCGGAAGGAGGAGGAGGGGAAGGAGAGGAGGAGTGGGGAGGAAGGGGAGGAAGGATGGAGATGGAGGTGGAGAGAGGACAAGGTGGGTTCTTGGGAGAGGGAGGAGGGCATGGTTTCTAGGGTTTGGGAAGAGGAGAAAAGAGCATGAGTGATTAGGGTTTGGGAATAGGTTGGATTTGAATCGGATAGATGCAGGAGGTGAAGAAGATGATGATGATGATGATGATGATGATGATGATGATGATGAAGATGAAGATGAAGAAGAGGGAAGAGACAGGGGAGCCACTAGTTTTGTGTGAGAGAATAAAAAAGAATATATTTGAGGGTTTTTGTGGGTTTTGGTTGAGAGAGAGTGTGTGTTTAGATTGATAATTTATGGGCTTTTTTTTTGTGTTTCTTTTGTGGGGTGTGCTAATAACTCATAAGTGTGATTGGCAGAGAGTGAATATTGCGCTGCTGAATGATGATGGGCTCATTCCTTTAAATAGTGTAACAAATGATTAAATATTACATAATATTATTAATTAATAATTATATTTAATTTAATTTTTTTTCTATTTCTTTATAAATTTCTAAAATCTAATAACCATGGGTTTTATTGGCACCGAGACTTTTATGCAGCATAAAGTATTTGTGTTTCTAAACAAAAAAAAATTATACTTTGACCCATGTGAAATAAAAACACAAGTTTTATTAAATCTTTATACACATTCTACAACTGTCCACATTTACAGAAGAGGCGACCGCTAATTTGTACAAGTGTGATTGTGTTTTAGTATTTCCTGATTGGTGAATCATAACCTTGGTGATAATAATATAAACAATGAACCGATTACCGACGTGTTTCAAGGGTCAATTTATTAGACTGATAAGTGAAGGTTGTTGAGAGGATGGTGATAGAGAGGAAGAGAGGTGGTCCGCTTGTTCCAAGCAATAGAAAGAAATGATGGTGGTGAGGATTGTTGGCATGATGGAGAAAAGAGGAGGACTGCAGAAGAGTGATTATCTTCTCTTTTTCTTTATCTTTCTTTGTGAGAAGTTGTTGGTAATGTTGTGGAGTTTTGTGAGTTGATAGTGAAAGAGTAGCAAGATGGTTTGTGTCACGGCCTCAACCGATCACTTTCGGCCGTGCGGCACCTGACATACACCATAGAGACAGGTCAGTCTTCCTTGCAAGAACAGTTAGTGAATTCATGTTTGCAATACAAGCGCAGCGAAAATAATAAGAAACGTGCAAAACTGGAAAACATCCGCGGTACAAGAAACACGACACATGAAACCCATTTTGAGAGAGAAAAACATAAACTCTCTTAGATTGAGAAATGTTTACAACCATGGCCAAAACCAACACCAAGTGGACTTGTCTCCTCCCAAAGACACATTAGACCCTATTACAAGAGTTACCCCAAATCTAACGTTGATTGAGCCCCATGCCTAATACAGGTCTGGCGTGAATTCCCTAACTTCACTTAGCTTGCAGTGTCCACTGACGCAACTGTAGCTTTAACCAGCCACCTTTGGTCACAACGCGCAGCAGTACCAGTCACGCGCGGTAATACCGCGTGCCATCCTCGCCCCTGGCTCGGCAACGCTCCCGACCACGTGCCCACTTGCATACGCCTGCGTAAAACCTTGTCAAATCCAGAATCAGCTCTCGGTCTCCCGGGCTGATTAAGTGTTCCACCCCGCCTAGACTTGCTAGAGATCTAATACTCTAAATGATGAAGTCTTGCGACACTTGACTCTTGGTATGGGCACGCCTGCTCCACGCGCTCATCGGTCATGTGCACGCCCACGGTCCAGCGCGCGCGCACCTCACGGTCTCAGTCTATGATCGTGCAGGATATTCCACCCGCTTTTGGTCCCGACACAACACATGCGTCACTCTAACCGTGCGCGCTACCAAATCCACGCAGCTGTGTGCCCTCGTGGCTTGGCCTATGTGATACTGTATGCATGCTGACCAAGTGTAAGGTCATCAACCCTTACAATTTGGAAAGGTGGACACGTGTCTCGCGCTAAATTTTTATTGTATATTGTATTTTTGTTTGTTAATATAAATGTTATTTATTTATTTAGTTTTTTTTAATGTTTTAATAAACATAACATCCTTGTGTGTCAGCGTTTGTAAGAAAATGAAAATGAAGTTCGCTTGCATTATTCTCTCAAAGTGGGAAATTATTTAGAGTGAAATAACAAATAATCCCTCTATACTTCCATTATTCATAAATAATCAATGATTAACTTTTGTAGATTACATAATAGAAAACAATAGAAAATATTAAAGGAACTTATAATTTTCTTGCAAATAAACTTATCACGACAGTAGGTTAATCTTTAGAGGGGAGATGATAGCCTGTTCTTAAACAATATGTGAGAGTTCATACATACCACATAGAAGAATAGTATGGACTAACAGATGCAGGAGAAACAGAAGTTTTGCATGAAGATTTTCTCATCTTTTTAAAAAAAAAAAAAAAACAAAGGGAATCCCACAAGGGGATCTACTCATGAGGGTTCATAATTCTAACAAGATTCAAGGAAAACCTGGGCTAGAACAGGGGCTCCCATGGTTTTAAAATAGTGATAAAACAATGACAAAACATAAACTATTAATGTAGCTGAAAAAAGGACACAAGAAGAAGAAGAAAATATTAAAAGATTCCCCTGCCTTTTTCATTAGGCAGTAGCATATCTATATATTGATGATTTCAGTAGTGGCACCTAAAATATAGGCAGTCAGTTACAATAACAAAAGTAGATGAAATACAAGGGATCATGTGCATCAACTAGGAGTAGTGTGCTATTCTAATGCCTAAAGAATAGCTCTACCTAGAGACCAGGTCATTCTGTTTAACATCCTCTCTCAATCTGAACCTTGTGGAGACAAGATTAAGATTGTTCTTCAAACTTGTGAAGTGACGATTCATCAAGGCTTTAGTAAAGATGTCAGCGATCTGATCTTGAGATGAAATGAATTTGATCTCTAATAACTTGCGAGCCACCCTTTCTCTGACGAAGTGATAATCTACTTCAATATGTTTGGTGCGTGCATGGAACACTGGATTAGCAGTGAGGTACACTGCTCCTAAATTGTCACACCACAATACAGGAGGTTTTCTCAGAGACACAGATAGTTCCTGCAGTAATGATTGAACCCATATCACTTCAGCTGTAGCATTTGCTAAGGACTTGTACTCAGACTCCGTACTTGATCTGGACACTGTAGCTTGCTTTCTTGAACTCCATGAAATCAAGTTGGAGCCAAAGTACACAGCATAACCACCTGTTGATCTCCTATCATCACCACAACCAGCCCAATCAGCATCAGAATATGCACTTAGTAGAGTTGAAGGAGATCTCTGTATTTTCAGCCCCAAGTCAGATGTAAACTTGAGATACCGAAGGATTCTTTTGACTGCAGATAAGTGTTGACTGGTTGGAGCTTGTAAGTATTGGCAAACTTTGTTCACAGAGTATGAAATGTCTGGTCTAGTGAGACTCAAATACTGCAAAGCTCCAACTAGACTTCGATACCTTGTAGCTTCCTCTGTAGTGAGTGGTTCACCATCAACTTTAGACAATTTTTCTGAGCTGTTCATAGGAGTGGTAACTGGTTTGCAATTGGCCATATTTGCCTTCTTCAGAAGATCATCTATATACTTTCCTTGTGATAATGTCAGGCCATCTGGAGTTTTCCTCACTTCAATTCCTAGAAAATAGTGTAGATCCCCAAGTTCCTTGATAGCAAAGTCTGCTTTGAGTTGTTTTAGAAGAGCATTAGTAGTATCAGAGGAATTACTGACTACAATTATATCATCCACATATATAAGCATGTAGATTGTAATAGATTGACTCTGATAAATAAACAAGGAGGTATCAGCTTTGGATGCTGCAAATCCTAGCTGATACAACTTATGACCGAGTCTTGAATACCATGCTCTAGGGGCCTGCTTTAGTCCATAGATAGCTTTGTCCAGTTTACAAACATAATTAGGATGTTGAGTATCCATGAAGCCAGGAGGTTGCCTCATATATACTTTTTCTTCTAAATACCCATGTAGGAAGGCATTTTGAACATCTAATTGCTTGATTTGCCAACCCTTTGATACTGCTATTGACAGAATAAGACGTATGGTAGTGGGTTTAACTACAGGACTGAAAGTGTCTTCATAGTCTAATCCATGTCTTTGCTTGAAGCCTTTAGCTACTAGCCTTGCTTTGTACCTTTCAATCTCACCATCAGTTTTCCTTTTGACCTTAAAAATCCATTTACAATCAATGATATTGATACCTCTTCTTGGCGGAACTAAGTGCCATGTCTTGTTCTTAACAAGAGCCATATGTTCTTCATACATTGCTTGCTTCCACTCAGGTTGTTGAAGAGCTTCAACATGATCAGTTGGTTCACTGACAGTAGAAGTGAAGGCTTTTCGGTATAGAATTGTACCATCATGGAACCGTCTCGGTTGAACAATGTTATCTTGAAGCCTCGTACGCATGGGATGTCGGTGAGAGGAAGGAAGAAGTGCCTTGGTAGCAGTATCTTGCTCACATGAATTTGTAGGACTGTCGACATTCAACTGAGTTGCATACTCAGGTTCCAGTGCCCCCGCATGCTGTGAAGGCCTTAGAGAGTCAAGATGGGCAGTAACAGCAGGTGTGTCAGATGCCACATGGTCAAAGTTATTTGAGGAATGTGGATAGGTAAAAGGGAAGACAGGAAGAAGAATAGAATCTGAATGAGGCTGCGATGAATTGTGATTTTTAGTGGCTTGCTGAAAAGGGAAGAAATGTTCATCAAATACAACATCTCTAGAGATATATACTCGACCAGTAGAAGGGTGAAGACATTTGTATCCTTTGTGAAGATTACTGTACCCTAGGAAAACACAACGAGAGGATCTGAATTGGAGTTTACGAGTATTATAAGATCGGAGATGAGGCCAACAAGCACACCCAAAAGTTTTCAAAATAGTATAGTTAGGTTTGATGCCTCTAAGTTTCTCTAAAGGAGTGACATGAGCTATGACTTTACTAGGGAGACGGTTGATCAGAAAACAGGCAGTTTGAACCGCTTCATCCCAGAACCTTAAAGGCATAGACGCATGAGCTAAAAGAGTCAGGGCAGTTTCAACTAAATGTCTATGTTTTCGTTCAGCTGTACCATTCTGTTGATGTGTGTGAGGACAAGAGACATGATGAGAAATACCAATTTGCTTGAAAAAGGTATTTAACTTCTGGTATTCCCCACCCCAATCAGTTTGCATGCATTTAATTTTCTTGTTTAGAAGGCGTTCAACATGAGATTGAAATTGCACAAAGGCTTGAAACACATCACTCTTATTTTTGAGGAGATACACCCATGTAAATTTACTATAATCATCAATAAAATTTACATAGTACTTGAAGCCTCCTACAGACACTTGAGCTGGTCCCCAGACATCTGAGTGAATAAGATCGAGAGGAGCTACAGAACGACTAACTGAACTAGGGAATGGTAATTGATGGCTTTTGCCTTGTTGACAAGAGTTACAAACTGACTTGTTGAATTTAGAACAACAAGACAAATTGTTTGACATAACAATTTGTTGAACTACAGTAGAGGAAGGATGACCAAGCCTACAATGCCAATCTTCATGAGTGACCTTAGTACTAAGAGCTTGTTTGGTGGATGTGGAAGAGATGAAATAAAGTCCTCCATGATTTCTGCCCTTAAGAAGAGGTGTCTTGGTTGCTTGGTCCTTGATGAGAAAGAAAGAGGGGTGAAACTCAAAAAATACTTTGTTATCAGAAGCGAATCTATGAACAGATAACAAGTTCTTGTTGATATGAGGAACATGCAAGATGTTTTTCAGGTGTAAAGATCGATCGGAAGTAGGAAAATAAGAATGACCAATGTGGGTTATAGACAAACCTGCACCGTTAGCTACTTGCACCTTGTCTTTGCCTTGGTATTTTTCCTTCAGAGTTAACTTGTCAAGCTCCTTTGTGAAATGATCGGTTGCACCTGAGTCCACATACCAGTCATTGTCAATATTGTAGGATTGAGTCTCAATGGTGGCAGCAACTCTGTCGTCATCAGCCTGATGTGACTGATTAAAGCGGTACCAGCATTTGAGAGCTGTGTGTCCAACTTTGTCACATACTTGGCATACCAACCTTTTCTCACCACTATCGTGATTTCCACCATTCTTCTGGCCATTGTTTCTGCCACGTCCACGTCCGCGGCCACGTGAAGAAAATCGTCCTAGACCTCTGCCTCTATTGTTTCGAAAGGCATTGTTGGCCGACATCTGGTATGCAGTATTGTTGCGCTCCATACGAGTCTCATAGCTCAAGAGATGAGCATAAAGGTCGGTGAGACTTATAGAATCAGTTCTGGTGCTGATGGAGGTCACTAGAGGGTCAAATTCTGATCCAAGTCCAGCCAGTATATAGGTGATGATCTCGTCATCTTGGAGGGGATGTCCAATGGCTGCCAGAGTGTCAGCAAGGTGTTTCACCTTGTGGAAATAATCTGACACTGAGCTCTCCTTTTTTTGCATTGTAGACAGCTGAATCTTTAATTGCATGATGCGGGCTCTTGAGCGAGAAGAGAAAGAGTGCTCAAGTGAGACCCAAACCTCATGGGAAGTGGTCAGGAAGAGTACCTGAGAGAGAATTTCTTCAGACAATGTTGCTAGAAGTGCGCTGAGAACCAATTGATCTTGCAGAACCCACTGTTGGTACTCGGGGTTTGGCACAAGAGTTGCGCCGCTGTCAGTGACTTGGGTAATCATCTTTGCCGGTGCTTGGATTGTACCATCTGCAAATCCTAGGAGTTGTTGGCTGCGAAGATAAGGAAGGATTTGTGCCTTCCAGAGGAGGTAATTGTCACGGGCCAGTTTGATATTAATTAGATGGCCGAAAGAAGGTGAGGAATTGGGTGTAGGTAAGAGTCCAGCACTAGCAGATGTTTGATTGAAGGAGGTGGAGCTATGGATCGACATCTCTGGTGGAGTTCAATGGCTCTGATACCATGAAAAAAGGACACAAGAAGAAGAAGAAAATATTAAAAGATCCCCCTGCCTTTTTTATTAGGCAGTAGCATATCTATATATTGATGATTTCAGTAGTGGCACCTAAAATACAGGCAATCAGTTACAATAACAAAAGTAGATGAAATACAAGGGATCATGTGCATCAACTAGGAGTAGTGTGCTATTCTAATGCCTAAAGAATAGCTCTACCTAGAGACCAGGTCATTCTGTTTAACAGTAGCTACATACTAGGGTTGTAGCCTCATGGCTAACCAATCAATATTGATTTAATGATAGAGGTAACAAGGAGAGAATTTTTTATCTTTTGTTCTCATCTTGCATGGGCAATTTGGGTATTACACATAAAACCCAATAACAGAGTCAACACCAAAGATCTAAAAGTAAATATTTTTAATGTACAACCACTATATAACACCAAGTGCAAACTCATCGCGTACTTAAACACACCAAAACTATTATGGGGGTGTTTGAATGGGCTTTTTTTAAACCCAAAAATGCTTTTTTATAAGTTAAGCACTTCTGGTTTTAAAAAACATGTTTGTTTGGGCTTCTGGGCAGAAGCAGAAGCTGTGAAAAAAAGCTAAAATTTAGCATTTTTTAGAAGCTGCCTCATAGGTGCTTTTTAGAAAAGCACTTCTGAAAAACTGTTTCAGAGAAAAGCACTTAACTTACTTTGAAAGCACTTTTTAAAAAAAGTGCTTCCCCAAAACTTAAAAAAAGCACTTTTTTTTAAAAGCACATCCAAACAAGCCATATATATAAGTGGTGACCGGATGCCAATGAGCAAAACCTTCAGTAATATAAGTTCATATAGATGTAAACTTCAAAATAAAATTTTAAAAAATAAAAATATTTTAGAGTAATAATTTTTTCAAAAAACTATTTAGAGAAATGGAAATATTGAACGCCATTGCTTTCCTCTCCTTAAATAACTATTAATAGCTTCTACATTATGTCAGATTTTAAATTTCAACAATGTAATATGTAGATATTAAATTATAAACATTATAACTGTTTTCTATTTATATATAATTATTTATTAGACAAATTCTTTACCAAAAAAAATAATTAGAAAATTTTTATGTAAGTAATCTAATTTATTAACAAGTTAATATATAATGTAATTTGGGTCGTAATTTCTAGTTGAATACCTTTGATTATTGAATTTTCCTAGTATTTCTTTCTTAATTTTAAATATTTAAAGTGATAAAATAATAAAGGTTAACAAATGGGCCAGACCTTGGGCCACTGGCTATCCCATCCAGGCAAGTCTCGTTTTACACCACTATATATATATTTTTTTTAATTTGTTTTTACGTATTTTTGTTATATTGAAAAATCAATCTATATTTAAAAAACAGAAAATTAATGAATTGTAAAAATCAAAACAAATATTATTTGTTTAACTTGGTGCCAAATACATATACATATAAATAAATAAAGGAAATTGGTATATGAATATATACTTCCCCAAGTAAAAAAAAAAAGGTTTAAATCTATGTTTGGTCCCTGTAGTTAGGTTCGGGTGCCTTTTTAGTTCCTCTATTTCAATTTGACCGCTGGGAGCCCCTTTACTTTTCAGAATGGGAAATGTTAGTCCCTCAGGGGGATGCCGTTAGGTTTTCCGTCAAATGGCCCTATGATGTGGCATATTTTATTGCCTCTCTAGTCCTTACCAATATAAAATCCCTCCACCCACCCCATCGTCCTCTCTCACAGTTCAATCATCAGCCATTTGCCCATTTTTCAGAGAAAAAAGAAGGAAAAAAGCGGAGAAAAAGAGGTAAAAAAGTTGATTTTTTTTTGTTTTTTTGTGTGAAGATGTGTGGAGGAGCGATAATATCGGATTTCATACCGCCGGCGAGGTCCCGGCGGCTGATCGCCGAGTATTTGTGGCCGAATCTCAAGAAGGGAGGTGGATTGTTTGGGCCGAAGAAGAAGCAACAGCATCGGAGGGTGGTGGTCCGGGACGATGACTTTGAGGTTGATTTCAGGGAGTTCAATGATGATCCCGAGGAGTCTGAGGATGAAGCAGAGGTCGTTGACGTCAAGCCCTTCGCTTTCATTCCGAAAGCCCCTTTATCTCGAGGTAATTAGCTGAAAAAGGTGAAAAGTTTATGAGTTTTTGTTAGTTTTTTTCTCTCTTTTGTTGTTCTCAATGATATTAAGTTGTTGTTCTGGATCATGGACTGGCTTTTTTTCCTCTTTTTTTTCTTTTTTGATTTTTTGATAGCTTATTTTATGATTCTTGGGAAAGAAGTTCTGTGTTTTTCCTAGATTTTCTTTTGGCTAGTTATTGTTCAATGTATAGAATGGCAGGGTTTGAGTGTTTTGTCTTTAAATTGATTTTAAAAATAGGATTTTTAGTTGATTTTGCCCTTGATTTTTTTTATTAGATTTAGTTGAAAAGAGAAGGAAATGGTGGACTTTTGTTTCTTGGGATGCTATCAGTTAAGTTGGTTGCTTAAGTTGGTGAAATAATAAAATATGCCACGTCATAGGGCCATTTGACGGCAAACCTAACGTCATCCGCCTGTGGGACTAACATTTCCCATTCTGAAAACTAAAGGGACTCCCAGCGGTCAAATTGAAATAGATGGACTAAAAAGGCACCCGAACCTAACTACAGGGACCAAACATAGATTTAAACCAAAAAAAAAACATAATCATAAACTAACCCTCATAAAAATAATATTTGCGCACACTCAAAACATCATATCCTTATTCACATATCTCAGAGATCAAAAGTTAACTGTTTTTAGAAAAATATATTATTTTTAGAAAAAGGCTATGACAAAGCAAAATCATGATGGAAAACTATTATTCAATCAATGAGGCGGTTATATATATACTTAAATACACACTTATATCAATAGTTTTTTTGCCTATTGATATTCGTTTTTTTATACATAATATTCGTTTCAGTAAGATCCGAGATCGAGTTGGTGTTAAAATCATTTAATTAAAAGTGAAATTTGATTTGTTTAACATATCAAATTCCATAATTCATTCCAAGTGAGAGTGTAAGTGCTCGTTAAACTTATGGTTGCATTTTACGTTTATGCACATCTCTGACTTCTTTTAAATGTAAAAGTGTTTGTCATATATCTATTAAGAAAATAAATAAATATACAATTATATGAGTTTTTTAGGGTATTTTTTTTAATGACCCCACCATACCCACTTTTACATAGATTTTTCTAAAGTAGTGTGATAAGAGAAAGACTAATTAGATCACTTATGCATATTATGTGTTTTTATTTTTTAGAATTTATTTATTTCTCATTATTACATCGAGATTATTAAATTGATTTTAGTACATGTATATTCATAAATAACACACTGATGCAAAGAGAATATGACTTCAAGGATTGAATTGGGACTATAAGGAAAAATCTTCAAGTTTTTAGGTTTCCATGTGTGCATTATGAGTGATTTTAGTGAATCAAATTTTGACAATATCCCCCATTAATTTCAACATCCATCTAATTTTTGCCACAAGGAAAAATATATATATATATATATATATATTTTTTTTTTTTGTGAGTGATTTTTGTTAGTATTTCTGTATAATTAGTGTTTGTGTTTAGTGGAGTCTTTTCATATTTTTCTTTTCTTGTTGTTTTCTGCTATTTTACTAAATGAATAAATAACATACTTATAATTTGGTTTGATAATCAATATTTAATAATATAAATTATTAAAAACCCAAAAGGAAGTTAATAACATCTAAAAATTTCACATATACTGCTATGTTATATGTTGTTAACTACTCCATATTATTTAGATCTAAAAAAATACACATTAACTTAAAAAAATACAAGTTTTCATAACCAACAAGCTTGCATGGTTTTTCAATAGATATCCAAGCAAAATTCTCTTGATTTATCATCACATATATATCCTCTATGTCACTCCCACAAGTCCATACTACATTGGAAAGCCCACAACTCAATGGATGACATTCAATGTGGAAAAACCATATCGATTAATTTCGCAGACAGATAGTACTAAAAAGCTAAACAAAACATGAGAAAAAACAATAAAAGATCAGCTAGACGTGAAACTGAAAAACACTGAAACTATACTAAAAAATAATAAACATGAAAACCTCGTAAAGTAAAAGACATTAGAAATGTATTTAGGTGGCATTTGGTTGAATGTAATTTTAAATGCAGTGGATTTCTAATTACAGTGTAACTGAAAATACATAGATTTTAAAATTCAGTGAAGTCAAATCTAGTGTTTGGTTAGATGTATATGAAAATACTGTATTATGAGATTTAATATTATTTTAATAATTTTAAGTGTATATTAATTACTTTAACTATTAAATTTAATTTTATTAGTAAATTTATTAAAATTTTATTATATTTTAAAATTTTGAATTTAATTATTAACCCAAAAAAGTGCATTTCTAAGATTTTCATCTAATTTTAACAAGTTATTTAATATTTTTAATTATTAAATTTATTATTAAAATTTATAAGTTTATTATTATTTATAAATGTTTAATAATATTTGTTTTTCCTAAGTTGATCACATATAAGTCACATGTGAGAAAGCAAAAAAATAAGGGATTTGGTTTTACAGCCAATTAAAACCAAATCTCTTATTGGATGTAATTCAAGTTAGATGAGTTTTTAAAATCATGTGAAACAAACACTGGATTTTCAAAAAACTAGTAACTCAAATTACATGTAATTCTAAAACCCTCTAAAAAATTATAAATGTATTTATAAAAGCAATAATAAGAGTATCGCTAGTCTTGCTCTCTACAAGCATATACCATGTGCGTAAAGGTGGTTCAATGAAGTCTTAAAAGCGGTTACGACATTTAAGAGACAAATTAAATCAATCAACAATCTTTTTCATAGCCTACCATTATTAATGACATTTGACACTCCAAAAATGAAAAAGGACGAGACATTTTCCATGCTCTTTTTTTCTCCAACGTCCAATAAAAAACCATAACAAAAGAGGTTGGAAAATGAAATAAAATCTAGCAACCAAATTTATATCTATAATAATAATAGCAAGGAATATTATATGTGTGTTTTTTTTTTATAAATGTAAAAAATATTCAACGTAAAGATCAAGCGATTTTTTTTTAATATAAAAAAATCAAGTTCATAAAAATAAAAAATTTTAATTGAAGGAAGAATTATATTATTAATTATCTTTTATAATCAATATGACTTTTCTCAAAGCAAACCTTTTGAGTGTAGACTATAATTAGATTTCACTTATTTTAACGTAGAATAAGAATAGATTCAATAGAATGCATTTTCGTCAAACCTAAATCATAACCAATTAAAGAAATTTAAAGAAAAAAAAATGCAACAATTGGGTAGTAACATAAAATCATGGGGGTCATGTCAAGAAAACTTTCTTTTTTCTTCGTTGAAGTTACAACACATCACTTAACTTTTTCAGTCCAAATAATTAATTGAAATAAAAATTCTCATATTTGTGAAACAAGTCTTTAAGAAAATATATGTCGCCATTTTTTTAAAAAAGAGGTAAAACATTTCCCTTAAAAATTTATTTATTTTGATACTTTTTGAAATAATACAAGCAAAGTCTTAACTCACTCTAAACTATTAATTATATATTTAACTTTTTATTAAAAATGATTGATAACCTGTTATTTTTCATTTATTTTTGCATTGTTTATTCAAATCAAAGAGTGAAAAGCAAGATAATTTACCGATAATTAATTAATAGATTAATTAATTTTGAAAATATACATAAATCATCCCCAAATATCCTTTGAAAAAGTTTAAAGTCCAACAATGTTATAAATTGCGTTTCCCAAGTAAATCACAGCGAATAAGGGAATCGGTTCCCTGAATCTCTACGTTCCCGAGATTTCAACCCTAACAAATTCAATCCAAAATTCAAAAATAAACTCCAAATATATATATATATATATATATAAAGTTCACATGAAGATTCGTGCAAAGATTACCCGTCACGATCTATCTACTCCGATCTCAGCCTCGCAATGAGATTGCGACGGCGACCTCATCGGGAACAAGGGGAGAAGTTCCGGCGGAGCGCCGCCGTGATGAGATGGATGAAGATAAAACCCTTTCTCAGCGATGGCCCTTTCCTCGAAGTCCTCCACCGGGGAAAAGATCGGATCGGAGGTCAATGGCGTAACAGGGCTAGAGATCGAGGAGCGATGAGAGAGATGAGAGGGGACGGCGAGCTGGATATCGAGGTTGCGGACGCTAGAGTCGCGGCGTGCCTGGAGCTTGTCGGAAGAGCGGCGGTGGCCGACCGATGTATGAGAGAACGGAGTTGGGCTTTCGCCGGCTGGGGAAGCGCCGGTGAGCCGCTGGACGAGGTCCCGGAACGTGTGCTCATCAGCTTGAACGTACACCGTCGGCCCCGACGCCGCCGGCGAGCTAGGTTTTGAAGGTTTCTCCATGGATCCGCAGAGCGAGAAGCAGCGATGAGTGTGTGACTGTGTTTATATATATCATATATATAAAGCGAGAGAAGAGAGACGGATGTGTGAATACGGGGCTCAAAAGACCAAACGCACGTGTCGAATTTTTTTACACATGTGCCGAGGTTTTCCCCGCACGTGCCGAAATTTTTTACGCACGTGCATGAGTATGACTTGGGGCGAGGAAAACTCAAGTCTTTGTTTCTCAGGGTGTGACCACTGCTAAGAAAAAAAAATAAAAATAAAATTAAAATAAGAGTGGTTTTTTTTTTTGCATAAGACTTATGTTTGAAATTATATTTTAGCTGTAATAATTAATTAAAATAGGTGAATAATTAAAATGGTGAATAATGTGTATAGTGACTTGTTTTTTAAAAAATTAAAATAGCTTTACAAAATACTATTTTACCGTCATTATTTCAATGCGATGATAGTGTTGGAGTATCATTTTTTTAAAACTTTATATTATTAATTTTTTTTGCGGGAAATACTAACAAATATAATTTTTTTTAAAATAAATAATCAGATTTGTTCGGATATGCTTACAATATAATTCTTTTTTCAATATAATTCCACTTCACATGTAATATTATGATAAAAAATAGTTAAGATAATTAGTGGTATGCACACTTGTGAAGTTAATATTTTGGATATTTTTTGAAATAATTATTTTACATAAATGACTTTCAGTGGACCAAAAATTCTTCATTGTAAAGTAATATTATAAAAAAAATCAGACTTTTGAGTTTTTTATTGTATGCGTAGTAATTCACCTTTTGTAAGATTTTTTTTGTGGAGAACTCCGTTTTAATTATTATATTTTAGGAGTGTTGGTTTTTCAAGATATTTTTTTCCCTTGAAGATGTTCTTTATAATATATAAAGGAAAAGAGTGGTTTTTGAATAATTTAAGAAAATTCAATTATTAATTAAAAAAAAATGAAAAATTGTGAATTTATTTCTATTTTGTAAGAAAATTACCAAATTTCATTTATTTAAAATATATTATTGATTATTCAAAAAAAAAATATATATATTATTGAATTAAGAGAGGGAACGCCAGAGGGGCCTTCGCGAATGGCGACGACGCTTTATTCCTCCTGCGGCTTTCCGGCGGCCACGCCGCCGTCTCTCCTCGTCCACCGCCGCTCAGGTGGGAGGGGATGGGCGGCCTTCTCTCCTTCTATGAAGTCCTTGAAGGATCCGAGGCTCGTGTTCAGGGCATCGACAGTGGATTCCCATGAGAGCTCCTCGGATTTCACCAAGCGGATGGAGCAGGCCTGGCTCATCTCCCAGGTTCACCCTTTTCGTTCTTATCTTCTTTTAATCTGATTTTGATTCTGGAGATTGTAGTCGGATTGGGTTTCATTAGACAGTGATTGATTTTTTCATTTTTTGATGAATTCCAGCCGATGTGAATCTTGAGTTTTGTTGGTTTATTGTGTGTTTGTGTTGATTTATATCTTTAATTTTGATGATTTGTGATTCTGATTGGTTTGATTTTAGGTTTGTTGTTCCTATTTGAGATCAAATTTGATGTGCTAGGTTTTCTAATTTTAGCATCTCTGCATTATTCAATAGAAAGGTGCAAACTTTGCCAATAAAAAGTTGTGGGATTCTTGCTGGAGCAATGAGAAACTAATTGTTTTGCTAATGAAAAAGCAATTCAGCGAACACCGACACTGATGCTGCTCCAAATTTAATAGAATTCTAATAATGCTCTAGCGCTTACATAGTCATAGAGCAAATCATAGGATTAATCAGAGTTCTTGTTTCTTTGTTGGCTTTTGAAACCTATGTTAGTTGCTTTAATCTCTTTATATTTATAGTTTTCTACTCCTTTTTCATTGTAGATGTTAATGTATAACATTTCATACTATGAGTGAATGGATAGTTAGGGGGCCATAGCTGTTAAGTGAGCCAAGCTTTAGCAAGCTAACACTTCAACAAGATTGGATTAAATTTGAACTCACTCCTACGTGGTTTGCGTCAAAGATGAGATTGTTCGCGAGCACTTTGATCTTGGAGCAAGGCTGTATTTTGTGTGATACCATTCCACAGCATCCATACTTTTGCTCATAGCTTTTAACTTATAACTTAGAAGCATGTTTAGTATAAACTGAGTCTGATAATGAGTGGGTAGCTCAGCTTGAATTTTATTTCAATTTTTTCTTCAAGCTTAAACTTGGATTTTTTTTTTAATAGCAGAATTTTTTTCTTACTTGTTCAGGCTGCTAACTTGGAAAGTTTAACCTCATATCATCATTGGTAATAATATTTGTCATGGATGGATGATTGTTGTGTAGATGTTTTTAAGTCATTGCAACAGAGGACACAATTGAATGAATTGTTGCTTGTCTACAACTTTGTGTTTGCTTTATGCACTTTAGGAATTGACGATTTGATTGTTTGGCAAGTGACTTGCTCATATACTATGAACTGGCATGACATCCTGACGGATAAGATCTTAATTCTTGCAGTTGTATTTGCTTCATTTTTATGCTGTTGCAAGCTAACATATATTGGGTTTGCAGTATTTGGTATATAAATATAATTAGAAAGACAAGGTTTTCCAGAGCCTGATCAGTTGTCTTTCTTTTTGTCAAGATTTGTTTCTAGGTTTCTGCAAAACTTATATGTTAATCTTCTGGTTATGCCTTAATATTCTATATGCCTTGGCACGTAGAATTTATTACAAACTTTTTACACAGAGCATCTGATTACTGTCATCCTCGTGGATGCCTATCTGAACTTGCAAATATCTACACTGAATTCCTTTTTTGTGTATAATTGATGTTAGATCTTTTAAACATGTAATTGGACAGCAACCAGGGCCAGTTGCTTGTTCTTCTTGTGAATCAAATGGGTATGTCGAGTGCAAATGGTGTCGAGGCACAGGTTTCTTCATCCTTGGCAACAATTTGCTGTGTGAAGTGCCCTCAAGGAACACTACTTGTGTCATATGTGCAGGGAAGGTAGTGTTGATCATCATCTCGTGGCATTTTAAATACGGCTTTGATCGTAATGAACTTTTTGTTTCTTTTACTTTCCCAGGGCTCCGCATGTTGTCCCAATTGCAAAGGCACAGGTTTCAGGGCAAAATGGTTGGGAGATCCACCTCCACCACCACCTTCTCCTTCTCACCAGTGAAGCTTCCTCTATCCTACCCTATCCTTGTTTTTTGGATTAATTTATATTGCCGACATAAGCTTGCAAATTCACTTTTAGTGCTTATATATATACACACACACATATATATTTTTGCACTAATTTTGATTTATGAATGAATACTAGATATGTACCACTCAGACATCATTTATTCATATACGAAAAAACAGTTTCAGTTGTTCATCATCGTAACTGTCTTGTTCTTACTGACTGAGTTTGATGGGTAATACTTTTCTAATGAAGCCTTTCTCTATGCATGTGGTTTAAATCATTCTGTTCATAATACAAGAATGGGGTGATATTCCTGCCTCCTCTTCAGTACATGTTTAGATTTTTAACTCTTTTTCTCTGCATATATGCCTTTAAGAAAGCCTAACAAGTTTGAAGTTCTTGCAGATAAAAATATGTCGAAAACTAATACAGGTATTGAAATCCGATGAACCTTTAATTAATTGTTGTTGCAATTAGATCGGATTCAATTTATAATTTTATAGTTTCATAAATCTAAACACAGATAGGAAGATCACGTCACAGAAACACAACATATAGAAAGTGATTTGAAAACCTGTTAATCTATTTGTGATTAAAATGACAATAAGATCAACATCCTTTTTGGCTGTTATAATCCAAAAAAAAGATTGATCTATTGGAGTATTTAGCAATAGTTTTATGGTTTCATTTGCATGGGGCTCACATGAAATCTGTTTCGGCTTTCTTTTATGTGGCATGGTCTTGTTTGTGCCATTTTGTGTTGTGTTCCTTGAACCATGATCTGTTTCAAATTGATATTCAAATCAACAAATGAATGAATGCCTTCATTTCATTACTTAGTTTTCCTCCTTAATGGAAACAATCTTCATATATTGTAGTTGCTGGCCTCATCTATGTTGTTCTATTTACTTAACCTCATTCTAAGACATCCATAAATTAGACTTCTTTATGAGAGGGGTGATGGATTGAAGATGGTTTTAAGTTATAATCATTTATAAAATAAGTTAATATTTTTAATATATAATTAATTATTCCTCTAGCTATTATATTTTATGTGTCATGATTATATGAGAGTAGAAATTCCAGGATATTTACATAAGGGGTAAAATGGTCCTTTTACACACATCCCTGTGAAAACCTGAAATTACATACATTCTTTGGAAAAGTTATATATATATATATATATATATATATAGTAGGTAATGGTGGATTATTGCAATGTATAATTAAATTATTTTATAGAAAAAGTTTTATAAAAGACTTAATACAAGACAATTGCGCCATGATAAGCCATACTTAGCCATATGTTAATGGAGTTTAGTGAGATAATTTAATTAACCAATTGACCAAATCCTAGCTAGAATTCACCATCTTATTTTTACTATTCATTAATTACGTTAATTATTTGGTTCAAATTAGCACCGGAAAAAAAGGTAAAGCTATACTTCAATATATATATATATATATATATATATATATATATAATGATTAGTTTCGATTTGTTCCCTTGGTTATAATTAAATTACAATGTAAGCTGTGACGATTATATCATTTAGGTGCGATTTCTAGCATATAACTTCAATTATGTTCTTCAATTCATTTTTCAAATCTTATCATGTTTGGTTAATTAATTATTATGGACTTTTCATACATCTTAATAACTTCAATGAAAGAATTATTGAGACTGTGACTTATCATTTTAACCTTTTCCATTAAGACTAATTGTTAAAGGCCATCTAGGAAAACCAAAGCCCTAATTTTTTATGTTGATTTTTTTGGTTGACTAATTCTCCTATTGATATTAAATTAATTAAAACCCAAGATAAATTAATCTTACTTGTATCACCCTCAATTATCAAGGTAATAGTAACATTTTTTTTTAAATATTTATTTTCTTGTATATTTTGTAAATAAATTTTGAAAAATAAAATTTTCTAAATTTCATTCAAGGCTCAACAACCATGGTTAATTCACAACCCCCACTGCCTACCATTAAAAATGTTTTTTTTTCAAAAAAAAATAATATGAAGTTATGCTATTATTTTACTTTTTATATAAAAATAATTATTAAAAAAATTATAAAATAAATGGAAATCCAACTGTTGTACAGCTTGAAGAGCTTTGTCCAATGAGATCTTGCCATTGAAATCCAACTGTAATTTCTCTAGAAATGGTCTTGTTATGGTCACCTTCCGTAAGTTTAAGTCAAACCATTACCTCCATTTTATTGTTGTAATTATTATAAATATATACATAGAAAGAAAGCATAAAAAATATAATAAAGAATAATTAACAATGCAGGGGTAACCTCACCGGAATTACAATGACCAAAAAGAGGACATAAAAGTGAAGTTATTAATGTTTGGATACATGGAACCATTAACAATGATCAATACACATGTAACATTAATAAGAGACAAAGCCTTTTTGAGAAAGAGAGATGAATATTTCTGTCTTTTTTTTTAATAATTATATATTTTATTAGTTTCCATTTTTCTAAATGAATTATATATTATTTAATTTATTGAAATTATTAGCTCTTTAATAAAATTTCTTGTATGAAGTATTTTCATTAATGGAATAAATTACTTATTGATCTCTAGATATCTTCATTCTGAATGATTATCCTCTCTATGTTATTTTTTTTAAAATTATTAAATAGTTCATTTTGTGATAGTTTTATTTTTAAGTCCATGTTTAGAATTTAAATTTCAAATCATCTCATCACGGAAAAGTTGCATTTAAAATCTAAAACAAATAAATAAATAAATTTAGAATAATATTATATATATTTAATAAAATTTGTACTTTAGAGAGAGAAAACGAAGACAAGACGAGAGAGAAGGCCGTCCGAGACGGCCATTTCTAGATAGAGAAAGTATTAACAAAAATTTTATATTTTTTGCCTCAATATTAATATTTAAATATGTACTTTTGAATTATTAAAACTAAATTTTTTTTTTTCTGATTTAAAAATATGCAATATAAAATTTTTTAATATTAAATATTTTTTTACAAAATTTTAAAACAATTGTGACATTTAAATCAATTCAATAGGATATATCATTATTTTAACCAACGTCTTAAATTTAAATCATAATTTTAAGTGTAAGGGTTACTCAATCAAACAAGTGATTTTGAATTTGAAACTTTACATAAATCAAAAAAAAAAAATGCTAAAGATGTCTACTTATACACAGGACTGGATTAAAATCCAGAATTCTTATAAAATCAATGGGTTGAAAATTTTAATAAATAAAAAAATATAATATTCCATTTAGTCTTTATATTTCATTCAATCTGTCTTTTTAGTCTGCTATTATAATTTGACCCAAATTGCTATCTCCATTAATGGTTTGAGATAAATTAGGTCCAGCCTATGACGGACATTCTTTTCTTCGTCATGTGATTCATTCATTTTTGTCAAAATAAAATAAAACAAAATAAAATAATTTTATAAAAACAGAAAAGAGGAAGAAGAAGGAAGAGGCTGGTTATAGTTATAGTTATAGTTATAGTTAGAGCAAAGTAATAATTAATGCCTGATAGCCGGCACTCTTTCTCTCATATCCATTAAAATTTATCCAATTCCATCCAAAAACTCACTCACTCTTTTGCCGTCCCCCACAAACTCTCTCTCTCTCTCTCTCTCTATTAATTTCTCATATTGAAGACTAAGTCTTTTCATCATCATCATCATCATCATCATCATCATCTCCCTTTCTTAATCTCTTCAATGGCCAAACTTCAAAAGAACAACTTCTCTACTTCCAATAATTCCAACAATTCCTCCACCCCCATGAACAACAACAAGAACACTACCAACATGAACATGAATGCCTTGAAAGTCAAGAGAACAAGAAAGAGTGTCCCTAGAGACTCTCCTTCTCAACGTAGTTCCATTTTCCGAGGTGTCACAAGGTTTACTACTTCATTCTTTTATTTGTTTTTCTTCTTTTTTCTTCTTTTTATTATTATTATGATGATGCTTGAAGAATTATATTGCAATATATTATATATATATATCGAGTAGACATCGATGGACCGGAAGATATGAAGCTCATTTGTGGGACAAGAATTGCTGGAATGAATCTCAGAATAAGAAAGGCAGACAAGGTTTTCATTTTGTTTATTTAATTAGTTCTTCAATCATTATTATTATTATTTTTTATAAATGTAAATAAGGAGTGATCTGTGATCCCTCAACTATATATGAAATATTTGTATTTATTTTTTGCCTTATTTAATTACTTAGTTTTTTTTTTTTTTTACTGAAGTCTTTTTTTTTTTTTTTTTTTTCTTTGGTGGGATTTGCATGGAATGCATGCAGTTTATCTCGGTGAGTTCTATAATTTCTTTATGTATATATATATATATATATATATATATATATATGTTGGATAAATGAATTTTATGTGAATAATTTTGATGAATTTGAATTTATGAATAGGAGCTTATGATGATGAAGAAGCAGCAGCTCATGCTTATGACTTAGCTGCATTGAAGTATTGGGGCCATGACACCATCCTCAACTTCCCTGTATGAATTAATGATCATCTCTTTATCATTTTATTTTCTTTGAATTATGCAGTAATTCAATTTTCATTTTGTTAAACAGCTATCAACATATCAAGAAGAGCTTAAAGAGATGGAAGGGCAATCAAAGGAGGAATATATTGGATCTCTTAGAAGGTAATTGATTAATTAATTAATTAATTAAATTACAAGTTTTAATTATCTAATGTTAATCTTGATTTTGATAATCAACAGGAAAAGCAGTGGATTTTCAAGAGGAGTTTCAAAGTATAGAGGAGTAGCAAGGTGACTTCTTCTGGTTATTTCTTTAATTAAATTCTTAATTAATTAAACATTAATTACAAACTCTTAATTTGTTTGTTTGTTTGTTGAGGATTTGGTGGGGTTTTGGATGCACTAAAATCCCTTTAATTTAGCATTGAAATAATCCTCTGTATGTTTTGCAAAAATCACCCTCTTTTCGTACAAATTATTGTTTTTATTAGCAATACATAAATAAATATTTATTTATTTATTTATTAAATTTTTTAATATTAACAGGCATCACCATAATGGAAGATGGGAAGCAAGGATTGGGAGAGTGTTTGGCAACAAATATCTCTACTTAGGAACATATGGTATCATTTTCTCTCTTTATATATATATATAAAATATAAAAAAATGAAAAGGACATAGCTCATAGCTTTGAGATTAATGAACTAGATAATAATATATAAAATACATATTAATTATTTGGAGTGGTTTTAAGTACAAATCTTGACCATCTTATATATAAGGGAAAGGTTATCATGTGGCCTTTTATTCTTAAATTAATGTTGAATTATAAAGAAACTAAAATTTAATAATTTGAAACTTATGAAAAAGAAATGATCCATGGGCAATATTATATATATATATACACATGAGTTAATTAGTTGTTTGGTGGGGAGAGGGGAGCTTAATTAGTAAAAGCAGTAATTATTTATAATGGTTCAATCCATTTTAAGAATCAACCAAAGAAGATTGGCTACAATTAAATGAAATTAAAAAGCACAACAAGAAATGAATTCTTTGAGTTGCTTTCATCTTTATGTTGAAAAGCAAGTATGCCTCCCTGTTTGCCTAAAAGCAAAAATACCATAGAATACAATTAAGAACATAAATTAATAATTTTTTTTTTCTCACATATAAATGTACACATAATTCAAATAATTTTAAACTCTTAATTTTATTGAAAACTCCATCATTCGGTTTAACTTGATTATTTGACAAAATCATATATAGTGTTAACTTTATATATATCATGAGAGTATACTTGTTTCACTGAACTCCAAGAATTCTATAATTGATTAATATATATATATATATTATTAATTATTTCATGGAATTAATGGGTTGGATGGGGGGGAAAATAATGAAACCAAACTCCCAACTGTTTCTTAGTGCCATCAATATATATATATATATATATGTGGTCTCCAACCATCCACCTAAATTTCTCATGGAAATTCAATTTCATACGTAAATCTCAAAGTCCACTTTTTGGTACCTTTTCAATGTTTTTCATGCCAATATGGACCCTAATTTATTCTCACTTTGGTTTTAAGAGTATCTTTATGACATTTTGATGCTTCATTAAGGACTCTTCTTTGGAGAATCTTGACCTACCTCGCCAAACATATTTATAAATGATCTTAAATTGCAAAGCAATGATTCTAATTTGGTTAACTTGATTTGGTACTCATTTAATTAGCACTCTTCACAGCTAGACATGTTTTTGATAAGGTTTTGTACACTAAAAACAATCACATGTGTGTTTTCATTATATTAGCATTTTGTTTGAGTTTTAGTAACTTTTTGAAAATCCAATTTTAGACAACTTAATTGTTTAGTTAGATTTTAGATTGTTTACCTTAAATCCAAAAAAAAAAAAAAAGGAAAAGAGAAGAAAAGAAAACAATTTTATATTAGAATATCTTTCATGCTTATTAAGGGTTGGCTCAAATTAATTACTTAATTAATTATCTTCAAAAAAAGACTAAAATTAATGCAATATATGTTTCTAAATTGAAACACAACATTTTCTAATTAACCTTCATCATCTTTCACCATCATATATATTTTTTGAGAGTTGTTGTTTATCCAAATGAAAGAATATATATATATATATATATATATATATATATATATATATATATATATATATATATATCAGATCAAGAACTTAGGTAGTGTTTGGATAGTGGGATATTGTATTCCATTGATGAGGGATATTCATAGATGGGAATATCCATGTTTAAGTGTTTGGATAGATGGATTTAATAGTAAGGATAGAAATTATTTGGTGTTTGGTATATATCACGATGGGGGTAGGGGATAAAGATGGATGGAAGAGGGATGAATGATGAAGTAAATCATGGGATGAGTGACGTCCCACCGATTTGGTGGGACGCCACTTATCCAGTTTTCAGGGATGGGGGCCATCCCCATCCAGGTCCATCTAAAAAACCAAACAAAGGGAGCTCTGGATATCCCATCCCCATCTCAGGATATCCAGGCTTCCAAATACTACCTTAATTTGTATTGATTATATTATGATTCACGTAAATTAATTTTACTATAATGTCTAATTCAAACATCAATTATTTCATGCAGCAACACAAGAAGAAGCAGCAACTGCATATGATATGGCAGCAATTGAATACCGAGGTCTCAATGCGGTCACTAACTTCGATCTTAGTCGATACATCAAATGGCTTCGACCCAACCTTGATCATAACTCTAACCCTAACCCTAATCTCCTCTCAAACCCTAACCCTAATTTCAATTCTATAGTCCAGACAGTTTCACCAAGCAGTGATCATCAACAAGCCGATGAACAAGCGCTCCGAAAGGCTCATCGACGCAGCCAACAGAGCTCTGTCGAAACATCGGTGACTCCTCAATCGAAAACATCGAATAACACTGCTTCATCTGCTCTAGGATTATTGCTTCAGTCATCGAAGTTCAAGGAAATGCTCGAGAGAACTTCCGTAGTTGACGTTCCAATTATGTCGCCACTTGAATCGAATAATCGGCAATCGAAATGCAGCTTTCCGGAAGATATACAAACATACTTTGAAGGTGGGAACTTCACTGAAGGTGATGATGCCATTTTTGGTGATATAAACACCTTCACTGCTAATCCTATCTTTCAGTGTGAGCTTGATACATTGGCAAATCACTAACCATTTTGTCCACAAGTTAGGGTTTGCTACAAATTAAGTAATTAATTTATCAAGTTATATGATCAGAGGACTTGGTTAGGGTTTGTTTGTTAATAGGGTTTAAGTGGTCAATTATTTAAAATGAGGGGAGAGACTAGTGAATTAAATTGGTTTATTAATTTGTACTCTTTTTTTTTATGTAGATGTAGATAGAGGTTTATTTAATTTGGGTATGTGATTCAAATAATTAAGGAAGGAACGCTGGATGAGAAGATGCGCCTTAACTTTTTTGATATTATGTTTTTGAAAAGAATAAAAAAAAGAAAAATAAAAAAAATATTTAGAATCATTTTAGTGATCAATTGTGTTGTTGTTGTTGCTGCTGATTTGTTCAAGAGGAGAAGCTATTAATGAGATTTTCTTTTTATCAAATGTTGATTATTTGGAAGAAGTTTCTTTCTTCTTTGTTTTCCTACACTTCAGTATTTTTTTTTTATTTTTTATTTTCTTTTGATGAATTAAATGTCTTGTAATGTGCAAATATATATATATATATATATATATACATATATTGTTATAGTTTGATAAAGAAGGAAGAACAATGATGAAAAAAATCAGTGGTCAATTTATTTTGAATATAATTATAAAAATTTTTATGAGTTTTAGTGATATAAAAAAGATAATACGTAAAATACTATGTGGCTGTGAGTAAATCAAAACTTACGAAAAAAATATAAAATAATATATATATATATATATACACACATATTATTGTTTATTAGTAATTTTGATTGAGCGTATAATCAAACGATTATTATTTATATCAGTATTGTATTTTAATATTATATATTTTTTATTATTTTGGATGGCTGTTTTACAATGTATATATATACATACAAATGTAAAAATACAAGATAAAGGGTAAAATGGTCATTTTGAAATATTGCATTTATCATAGTATGGGAATATATATATATATATATAAATCGAAATTCAAAACGGACATATTTGGGAGGGAAATTCATTTGGGGGAGAGAGAGAGAAAGAATGGCAGAGCGCCGGCGTAGGCAGCAGGAAGAGCAGCATCCAGCGGTGGATGATGTGATGAGACTTCTCAGCAAATCCAATCACGATCTCCTGGTCGTCCAACGCCACCTGGAATCCGAGTTTCAGAGATCCTATCCTGACAACGTATGCGTATCTGATTGTTCTATGAGTTTCTTTTCTTTTTTTTTTGTTGGGATTTAGGGTTTTTTGGGTTTGATTTTTAGGTGAATCCGTGCAAGATTGTGTTACGGATCAAGAAGATTCAGGAGGAACTGGTGTCGCTCGGTGAGTTGTGTCGTGCGCTCCTTGTGGAGAAGCAGGTATCAGTTTGTTGATTTGATTTTTTTTTTGTTGGTGTGTACTGAATTTCTTTGAAATTTTTAAGGTTTCTAGTGGAAAGCTTGAATCTTTGTCAGATTTGAGTATTATTTAGCGGAAATTTGAAGGACTTCCAGATCGGGTGCATTGTGAAAAGTTTAACCTTTTGGGGTTTCTGTTTTAATTGGTGCAAAATTTGGGAAAAGATTTTAGTTTATTGTGGAAATCTGGGATCTTTGTAGTATCCTTTGATGCATGGTGATGATATATATGATATATTTGAGGAATTTCGGATTGAAGTGAGGAATTTTCTTTCAAATGTGCAAAATGTTGGAATATTCTGGGGATTTTAGGCTTCCTGCAAGAGAAATATGTTGCTTATGTTAGATTAGTAGTTATCTTTCATTCTTGGATGTTGTCAAAGCTGGAAAAGTTGGGTGATTTATAGAGTGCAGTTGGAGTGTATGAATGCTGGATGATAACTTTGTGGAATTTTCGTCATTGCTTCTGTTATTGCTTGTGAACATAAATGGCCAGGTTTCATTTCATGCTTAATCAAAAAATAACATAAAGCAACATCCATGAATGCTTATGTGCTTCATATGACAGTAAGCATGAATCATTGACTTATCAAACATTAAGCAGTGAAATGCAATGCAGTTGAGCTGGCCATGCCTGGTTGAGTTAATCTTAAGCTGAAAGTTCCTGTTTCCTTGAGGGTCCAATTATGCTTTTATAGGACAAATTACCTGTGATGACCTATTTGTGTTTTTTCTTTTTCTGTTTTTTGCCCTTTCTCCAACTGAATTCTTTAATGACTTAAATATTTCAGCTATGTAGTTTGCCCATTTTCTTACAGGATTTGATCGACAAAGCCAGGGAAAATCTTGTTGGGCAGAGAAGCTCATTGCAGCAGTTATTAGCATTCTCTGGGCTGCCACTTATGAATGATTCTGATGATGAGGCATATACAAATCTGAACAAGGTGAGTTTTTCTCCATTTTTTGTTTTACTTGTTCCTCCATAAATCAAATATTCGAAGACATTGAAGATGTCTTTCAGTCTCATAACATGAAACTGGGGATATAACTGGCATATGGGTGGATTTTTTGGTGTTCCATTTAGAACAATGATATGGAAAAAAGGTATACTTATCAAACTCTCTGATGGTTGTTATATAACATAGGTTTTGCACACAAAATTTTTTTCATTCAAATGTTGGTCTATTTCGCTCAAGTGGGAAGAACATATTTGATTTATGGGAGAATCATGAAAGTTCATCTGATTCAGGATGCTTCAGATAGTTGAAGAAATCACCACCACCACCTGTTCAAATTTAGGCCAATTGTAAACAAAATTGGACCATTGTACAATGTGTTCTAGAGAAACATACTGAAGTTATAGTATGTTGAGATTGCTAATATTCACAATGAAAAACCAAGAGAACAAGAACTAGGGATGGATCGATGTGAGGTACAAATCGAATGCCTTGTGTTGTGTTATTGATCAAACTGTAAAATAAACATTAGTTTATTCTAGCTGCTACTGGGAATTCAATTGCATGATGTTCAAATGAGAAACCTTGTTTTTTTTTTTTATTTATCTAAGCTTTATTAGAACAACATTTATTGACTGCAAAATTAGCTATATAATATTGAGTTTTTTGCATTTGGCTCATGTTACTCCTAAAAATATATATAAGTCTGTTACACTTGCACCACGCCTGGAGCAAAGTTTTGTTCATGCCTTGGAATGAAAATGTAGAGCTTTTTATCTTAAGTTTCAAGCCCAAACTCCAGCTTGTGACAAGAATTAAAGGTTTCTAGGCTCTGGTTTTCCTGTATAGGATTGCACTAAATTTGATAAACTTGACATTGGTTAATGACCATGTCCAATTTATAATTAATTATGTTAGGGATTTCCTTGTCTTTACAATCTAGACATTTACTCTGCCTTTTGAACAAATTGAAGTTCATGAATAAATGATCCTCTTTTTTTGTTTTGTTTTTATTTTATTTTATTTTCTTTCTTTCTTTCTTTATATTTTGTCCTGAGCTTTATAAGTTCTAATCTTCAGTATGAATACAAGCAGGTCATTGATGAATGGACATTGCAAGTGAGAGCAAAGACAGGTACTACTAAAATGGTTTTTCTTTTTCGATATTTATAGAAAACAAATTCCAATGACAATATTTGGATGAGCATATCGGTTTGTGTATCTGCAATTGTAACCAAAGAACTGAAAAATTTATCAATGACTTGCTTAACTCTTCCAGTTTGATTTTCAGGGGACGAGCAAAATGCAGGAGAAGACATCAATCAGATGCTCTTCTCTGCAATTGTTCAAAACAACTGAATGCTTTACAATGAGGTTAGAGGAACAAGATTCCAATTCTTCATATGAGTTGCTTCTGGTTGTGATTCCACCCCACTGTTGCATTAATCAAAGACTTTTTTATAGATCTGAAAATTAGATCTTTTTTTTTCTTTTTTTGATAAGATTGAATTATGTTCTTTGAACATCCATATGTATGAGTGCATGTATGATACGTGCCTTTTTTTCTGTTTTCAGTTCAGTAAGACTTCTTTCCATATATAAAATTTCCTCACTTCTAATAACCAATTGAAATTTACTTATTATTGCAAAAGAGAAGCCAATGCCACTTCAATTATTTGACTTATTCTTAACAATGGGCTGTTTTTAAGTTTTAACCAAAGTTGTAAAATATCCATTTACATTATATATACATGCAAAAATAAATTGTATTATTAACGTCTCCGTAAACTCTGTTTCGCACACATAGGCAAAATTCTCAGTTTGACAAGGGTTTACACACAAGCATGACTTTTGTAAATAAGCTACTTTAAAGTCAGGAACCAAACCTAGGTTTTGTTTACAACCCTTCTCGCAAGTCTCACAAATTCAGAGAGAAACATTAACATTCACTTGGATAATATCTGTGATACTTTGTTCGACACTTTATTTGTCCAGAAAACAAAAATGGTGATGGGGGCAATCTTCATCTCTGTTTTATCTGGGTGCAGGAATTTCTGGCTGTTAATAATGCATCATCATCACTTGCCGAGCACTTCCTCTACCACACCGAATATCGGTGTTATATCGACAGGAACCTGAAAACAAAACAACATTAAATGAGTAAGACAATAACATGTGGATATTAGGGGGAATTGAGTCTCCAAGAACGTTGAAGCAAAGATTTCCGGCTTTAATGTAAGGGCTTGAATGAGCTTTTAACATGTGCTTGTTACCCTTTATTTGAAGACAAACCATAATGTGTTTTCTTCACCACTTGACATTAACTGCACCAGTTTCAAAGCAAATCAACTTGATTGTTTTCATTGAGTAGATTTGTCTCCATTAGCAGCTTCACAATATTGTGTGGAAACAGTGCATACATGTTTCACATATTCATTGTGATCATATCAAGATCTCAACTTCACTAAATCATCTAGTATTACTTTGGTGACGATGTATATTACTAATTCGAGTGTGGAGGGAATCCTTTCCTCAAGCTGGTTATTTGACAGTATTTTAATTTAGAAAATTATTTAAAACTAGGAAAATAAATGAATGAGATATGGCATATTATTTTCTCCAGGGTCAGATGACCAAATTATAGACTATGCCAAATATCAAAACAAGAAATTGGAGATTTCTGCAAAAAAGCTGAGGCTTGCCTACCTGTTGGATCTAGTGATAAGATGAGCAATTTTTACATAATCAAATAAAATGCATGCCATTGATTTTAAGATAGTGGAGTTGTTTGATCAATCAACAATATAAAAAGGGTTGATCTGATACCTGAACATTTTCAAGTTTTTTCAGAGCAACATCTAATGGTTTTGTCAGTTTCGCATATTCCAGAAGAAGTGATTTTGCAGCAGCCTTGTCGCCTTTTGCCTGTATTGTCAATATCTCCCTACTGAGGCTTTCGACAGCTCCCTCAACCTTTAAAAAGAAAATAAATATATGTCTCAATAAAGGAGAATACTTTCAAATGTATTGACAAAATACTTTCAGATGTTACCTTCCCAAAATCAACAGAAAATGTTCCATCAGAATGCGAAAGGAATGCTCCGTTTTCATATAACCAATTAAATTGCAATGCTTGCCCCTTTCTGTTCTCACAAGTGAACATCAAATCAGTATTGCATCAATAAATTATTCAGTAGAAGTATTTAAAAAGGTAGCCAAAAGTAGGATGACATTGCTACCCATGGGATTCTTCTAATCCAAACCGTATAGAGCGAAAGCATCCCGCCAAAAAAGAGACATACATAGATTTCAACAAACTTGTTGGAAGTAATTCCTGATGAGCAAGAGCAAAATATTGATCTAATTACAAAAGAACAGATAGGGAAGACAAACAAAAGCTTTGGAAGGTACAAGTATAGATTTAACAGAAGCTAAATCTAGCAACACTTCGTATAATGAAACTACAAAATCAACAAGATTGCCTCATGTATATGAATTTTTCATTTTGTTTCTAGAGAGCACTTTTAATAATATTTCTATTATATTATTCATTAATTTAAAAAAAAACCATAAACAGTTTCCATAAGTACAGCACGATATCTGAAATAAGATTGAAGATTCTGTGCCCAGGACTCAAAAACACCTATTCACTGTACATGCAATATATGATGGTTGGTGGTTCAATGAACCGCAGAATAGTGAGAATTTTATTCAAGAGACATTAATTAGCGCAAATGGAGAACCATATGAAGCTCTAGAAATACCTCCCAATATATTTTGCATTAAGATGAAAAGAAAAGGCATCGATATGAACTAGGAAAAAGGATTCATGGCTTTCAGGGGATGCAATGTGCAAAGGGAGAAAAAAACAGGGTATAAGATAAAAATAAAATAATAAAAAATTGAGTGACCTGTTTAATAAGAAATCTTAGTGCCCATAAGCCAACAATGTCTGCCTTTGCTTCTTCCAAGGCTGAGTAGAGTTCTTCAAGTTCCTTGACACCAGCAACAAGGCACGGCAGATCAGATGAGAGTAATATTTGAATTTTGACATGAAAGATAGAATGCCAACTAATTAAGAAAGACAGTGAGGTAAACTAAAAATGATAAGAAAAATGTAGCATGCAAACCAAATAATACCTGATTCAACCCAAAAGCTTAAGCTGGTAGGATGAAAAACCCAGACTTCCTATTCAAATGCATGCTTACCAAATTAACAGATATGGGACTGTTAGTTATTCTAATATAAAACACATCAATAAATTTATTTTCCTTAGTAAAACTCAAGGGAAATTTCAATATAGCCAATTGTCCTAATGAAGTTTCTATGCTTCAGTTCATAAAGGGCATCAATAATTTCAAAATTAGAAAATGTTCCATGGCTCTTAAAACTTCGGATTTCAGATTTACCGGTTCTCTGTTGCAAGACAAAATCTGACTAATGAGGCTCCTGCTTTTCCACCTAGCCCCTTCCATGGAAATGGTTGTGATGGTTAAAATACATCACAAATTCTAAAAGGTAAGGCACCATGGTAATATCTTGAAATTGTATCTTTATGCATGAATCCGCTCAGATTAGAATCATGCTCCAATGGTCCATGGCAAAATCCATGTTGTTGAAAGATCATGGGGAAATGAAGAACTTTAGTAAGGGGAATACGTCTTTAAAATGAAGATATAAAATAAAAGTGACTTAAAAAAGGACTTTGAATCGGAATATGTCATCCTTTCATACACTTTCAGCTAAAAGGCTTGCTAGCAGTCCCTGTAGTAATTAAATGTTGCACTATATATTTATTGATGTCATAATACCAAGATTTAGAAGAGGCTAATTTATGCAGAAAATACAGACAACATAACTCTGTTCGCTGATTGAACAACGAAGTAAAGAACTATGTTATGTTGCAGGACTAGACCCTAAAACAACTGGCTTCAATAATATATGTTTCATTCTAACTGCCACTTTCTTCATCATGCAGTTATATTTAATGAATAAATTTACTCAACAAAAACCTGTTAGTGTAATTTAAAAGCACCAAGTCTCAATAAACGAAGAAATGTAGAAATAAATTGAGGATTTAATGTTGCAAGTTGTGAATTTTGCATTAAGAAGTTAAGAACCACAGTGCAAAAATGGAGGCCAAGTATCAGATTTTGAAAAGAAAACCTGAAACATCAATAAACACATACAATGTAAAATCAAGATTCAAAACAGTCCTAATTCTTACCAGTCTAACTGTTGATTGTTGCCCACTTGGAAGGATTATAGTGTGAGGCCCGATCCCATGACAGCATTCATGGCAGATAGTGTGTGTGAAGAAAGATTCAAAATCAATAAATTCTCTTTGCTCCTCTTTAATGCATATATCAGCTATAGGTCGAAGAATATGCTGAAACCTTCAAATTGAAATATAGGATGGTCAATGTTTACCACCACTACGAAACAAAAACACTGCTTACATTTTTGGGGACAAACTGTATAAATATGTTGGAAGTTGACAGAAACCTGAAAAGTAAATTAAAAAAAAACCAACAGAAGAAATATACTTCGCTTCAGAAATATTCTTCAGCAAGACCATTGATGTTCCATGCTCATTCACTATTCGCTCATCATTTGGCAAATTAAAAGCAACAGTTTGAGGACCTTTCACATCCTGCCAGAGAGTTACTTTAAACAAAATTTCATTCCAACTAAGGTAATGCAAAGAAAGAGTGATGAAGACTAAACACATTAAGGCACTGATGTCCGCAAGTTCTGGCAATGAAGAGTTGTGATGAATCACATTTAATGCAACTCACAACTTCTAGATGACAATTGCAAAAGGTGAAAATAACATCATCATACATCACTTGTTATCAGAAAATAAGCAGCAAACAATGCAGTTTTCCATTGTATCTTCCTATTTAGCAGCTCACAAAAATTAAGGTACTTATACCATTGAAGAAAGAAAGTGACAAGCATTAACGCTAATAGAAACCCTGAGTCAACATCACATGCCCAGAACAAATTTTTGAAGCATATAATTAAACCCAAGAAAAGAAATCTGAGAAGTAACATTGAAATCACTGACCACTGAAGCTGGTGAAGTCATTCAAATAGATGAACAAGGAGAATATGATAATGCACCAGCAGCTGATCTTCGTCATGCACCCATTATTATGATCCTGTGGCAAGGTTCTCTATGGTCATTAATTCACATAAAAATTCATTAGGAAGAAGTTTCCAAAACACACCTTCAGCATTGTATCCGTGTCAAACTAATCCCTTCCTTGCGTTTAATGGAAGTGATTAATCACTACAGAAACATAATCAACAATATATCCAGAAACTTGATAAACATAGATCTAATTTTTAACAAAGGATTAATTGAAGTATATAAATGCATCCACATCCACGGAAAAAAAAATTTACACAATGGGAAAACCTAGATGTTGGTATTGATTGAAAGTAAGTCCAATACAGAAGGCAAAAAAGAAAAAGACTGAATGCCTAACATGGTTGTGAAACATTAAAATCTGAGCCACTTCTTCTCCTTCTCCTTGTTCACAACTGCATTAGAGGCAGAAACATGGGCAACTTCAGCATCTGCAAGAGCCTTGCGTGTCTCGTTCAACTTCCTAGATGCTGCTTCATATACTGCCTTATCCTTGCGATTGCGATTTACCATCTCTTCCAGCTTCTCGACCTGGTTTCTTAGCTCTTTTACTTCATCTTCATATGCAACTAGTGACCGCCGATCCACCCTTTTAATGCTCCCACCAGTCCCATCTGATTGCTTCTTCTGTTTGTTTCCTGAACCATTCACAACATCCTGCCTGGTGAGCTGGTTATTAATAAAGCTGAAAACATCTGGTGCCATCTCCTCTTCAGCTTTAGCGGCCCGAGCTGCGGCAGCATGCTTCTTGTCACGCTTTCTTTTGCCACCCCTGCTACGCTTTTTGTTACGATCAACTTTTTTCTCTTCACTCTCATTAGATGCAAAAGCATGATCAAGTGATTGCCTTGGTCGAAGAATTTTCACGGTGATCGGATCAACAATACCCTTACCAGATGCACCTAATGCCATACCTTCTCGATAACCCATCCTGGCCATCATTTTGGATGCAATGCCACGAGTGTGATTTTCCCATTTTGCAAAAACAGCAGCCTCTGTCTGAATACCTCTTTGTAATCTTGTAGCTTCTAAAAAGCCAAGCCCTTGATGATCTGATTCATCGTCCAAGTCTTCCTCTTCCCCGGTGGATTCTGAAGATTCTGAGCTTTCTTAGCTCAAGTCCTCATCTTCATCATCACTGCTCATTTCAGCATAATTTGATATTGAGAGAGCTTCGGTCTTGAGCTTGGCTGATGTTCCATCATCTAGGAAAACAACCTGACCATGCCCAAGATCATCATCCAATGATTCAAGTTCAGCTTTCCTCCAGATGCCAGCTTGGCTTTCTGAGACAGCCCAAATATTAGATCCCACTAACGACTGATTCCGTTTGGTGGCGATGTACTGCTTCAGTGAAGATACAGGGACATCAAATCCTGTTCAGGTGATCTTTCATCAGCGAAGAACAAGAAGAGTTGAATCAAAATATAAAAGGATTTGTTCTTCAACTAAGTGGAATTAGTTGACAAGAAGGAAACATGAGTGGCTATATATCAAATTATCATACACAATAGTCATTAAATCTTATATGTACAACTCATAAAAAATATTCCTAAGATACATTGAGCATTTCGCATTTTATAATTTTTAAAAAGGAAAAAACAATACGTAAACGAAGTATATAGGATTATCTCCAATAGGAGGCCTAAATGAATCATACCATGTGATAATCGGCAGTTACCACCAAATCGACATCGCTGCTGTAAAAAGAACTTGCACATCTGCATTTTGGGTGGCTTACATTAGTAAAATGGGCTGTGCACTAATGAGGTTTCAATGGTTTTTTGAGTAACATTAACAAATGAAGCAAGACTGCAGATTTCATAACAATGAAAACAGATAGCAAACCATATGCTAGACTGCAGCCATGAAGGCTTGATACAACATGGACCATTGTATCTGCGGAATCTCAGTTTTCCTTAAATAAGGTCATTTCTTATAATGGCAAACAAAGGGACTATCAAAGCCTAAAAATACCCATGACCCTAGTAGCATATACACTTCTATTTTGTGCTGTTTGTGCTCTCCTGTGCAATCATAAATTCCAATGACTATATGTAAAAAAATCCAAGTATATGTTGTTCAAAGCTTCTGTGGTCATAAATTTTCATAGGTGCTAAAAAAATGTAGGATCAGGGAGTTACCTTCAGTAATAACTAATAAGTGAATAGGAGATCCCTGCTCTATCATAATTAGCAGTCAGGAATCATGGCATGAGTTGACACAAACTAAGATGACCTTGTGAAAATGGAAAAAAGAAATTATGATCAAAGACAAAAGGCAGCAAGTCATGGGATAAATAGAGGAAATGGTAATGACAACTTTCTCATTTGAATTTTAAGCATTTATAGTTAATGATACCCCTAGATATAAGCCATAACCAAGCACTATTGAAAGACATGAGAAATCCAAATACCAATCCTGGATGTTAAGCGTTCAAAGCTGATACCAACAACATATTGATGCATCTAAGACCTCTGTCGACAACATAATTCAACCTTTTTAGCAGATCACATCGATGATGACCTTCATTATGCATAAGAAGACCAGATCCAAACTTGGAAATTGCAACATGCTTGTCAATTCTCGTCAAAGATACCAATATACATGCAGGGCATGGGAATGAACAAAGTGCCTGCAACCTCATATAATCATCAACCAAGAGCGATTTTGTACAAGTTAACCATGCTTTGCAACTTCTGATTCTTATGGCCTGATTATAATATAAGGCTATAAACCTAGTGTATTCCTGCCACACATCATGGAACCTGAAACCTTGCAAATCAAACTTCACACAATTATAAAGGGAGAAAAAAAGGATAGCAATCTTCAAAATAGTCTGAAGTTTATTATCTGTAACAATGTCAATAGGAGGGAAACAGTGTCCTATATTGTTAACCCTCAATTTTCACCCACACTGAATCATGCCACACATTTTAGCATTAGGAGAACAGGCACAGATTCTCTAGTAGTTGGTTCCATGACAAATTGCTCACAGAAACACAGTTTAAAGAAGCTTGCCAGTTAGCTAGGTACTAGATCAAGATGACATAAAATGCTAGCCCAATAGGGTAAGATGGTCGAGAGACAGATTAATACCCACAGAACATGACTAACCATAATAACTAATCAAAGGATGATTACTTGAGATGTAAAAACATCTTGCTGATGCGCAGGTAATCACTGAATATGTTTCGACACAGGGGCAATGAGTACCAAAAGGGCTTTAAGATAGAGAAACTCTGATAACCAACAACTTTCTAATGATGACCTACTTTGGCTTCTACCTGAACCCAGTACGACAATAAAATATAAAAAAATAAGTAACAAGCCACCAAGACAGGAAATGCCCACCTTACTGTGCTACCTTGATCATTTTATGTAATTAGTAGTATTATACTTTTAGTGCAATAATACCCTCCCTTGGTAGAATTTGTAACTTATGCATGCATGAATGAATTTGAAGCCCTCTGAATGAAACCATTCACAAATCATACATCCACAGATTCAATCCAAATAATGATACCTAGGGCAGTTCTATCACTTTCTAACATATACAAAGCATAAGTTAAATATTTTTCATAGAAAATTTTGCTTGCAATACTGCAGTAACTAGCAAACAAACAAGTTATCTATTAGACAAGATGCACAAAAAAAAAAGTAAAGAGAGATAGAAAATAAACCCCAACAGCAATTAAAACTCAATGCACTAGATTGTGGCATTCCCTGTGCAGCAAAGAAAGCAGAGACAAAAAAAGGGAAAATAATCCACATACCAGCATGCTTTCAGATGTAGGGTTGAGAAAAGATATCCTTGCTGAACTATCTCCTTCAAAACTTATGATGTCACCATTATACCACCGTCCATCCTTGTGACGGAACCTACACTTCGATCTGATAGAATAACTTTCAGATTCAAGAGGTTCTGGTTCGACCTGTGCTGCATCCAAAGCCTCCACCTTGACATCCTCAGTAACAGAAACTGCTGCCTGTCTTGTAAAGATAGCATCAGCTTCTTTAAGTAATCGAAAACGTTTTAAATGAAGAAGGCCCTGTTCTGCATCTCTGATCACTGAAAGCAGCTCTTCATGAACCTTTACAAGATAACAATAAATGCCTTGGTTAACAGAAAAAATGAAAACAGAAATCAAGTAATTCAAGCTTCTGAGCAGACATGTGAGTAGTAATCATGGAAACAGCCCAATATGAAGTAATATACAGAAACCAAATGCAATAATTAGAAAAAAGGAAAGAAGTCTGCATAGGTATAGAGGGTGAATGAAGCACATAAAACAAATCTTGAGAGTTGCAGGAACCATGAACAACATATTTCTATATCGGCAACCGATGGCACATTACCTTTCCATATGCCCAATATTTGATGAGCTAGAAACTAACAATTAACAAGAAAATAAAACAATGCAACAATGGAAGGTATTTGTCATTTCACAGCAAAATGAGAAGTAATTACTCATTGATGAACTTCAACTACAACAGTTGCAATGCTTCCCTCGGATTATTTAAATTTCACTGAATATTTCCTCTAGAATCAACTGTAGGAATAACCAAACATGAATGCCAATAATCAATAAACATCAGGCAGTATTTCACCAGAAATTGCTACTTGGGAACAAACAGATAAAGGATAGAGCCTCAAGCCAGTATTTTTCTAATTGAATCATAGTCCAATGATCTCTCAATAGCCACATCTCCAAACTGCACTGCCAATGACATGCCAATTGTTCTTCGATGGCATTCATTCTCAAATTTGCTCTCGAAATATTTCCTGACTATCAGCTTAATATTACATGCCTCAAACATAAACCCAGTATGATTTAATATAGACGGTAGATTGAACCAGATGTTCCAAGAAAATAGATGGATCAGAAGTTTCAGAAGAGATTAAATCTTCGTTTGAGATTGAAACCAGACAAGAAATATGCTCACAAAGTTCAACAGGAGACCTTGACTAGCTAACTACAATCTATTACTTAATTTATTCACAGGCAATTGCTGTGACTCGTATTCTCCATTGGCATAACCAGGATTACAGTCACCCAAACGAAATGCCATAACTTTAGATAGTTGAAAATTTATCCGAGATCAAGTCTCCATCCAAAAGTTATCACCAGAAACTGCAAGACAGTAAAACTAGGCAAACACACATCAGAAAATAGATGAACAGAAAATTCGCAACGAATTAACAAATCGATTATCAATGAATAGAAAGCAATGTAAAAAAAGTGCACAGACGTCATGATTAAGTTTTCTGTGTCAAAACATGTTTGTCTCATTAACTACAATGCACAGCTAAAAGAATTACAGAATAGTTAGAAGAATAAAATAGTGGCAATATTTCTAGAGAAGCACAAAACCTAAACACGTAGACCTACCTGAACAGCAAGGAAGATGTTTCAGCGACGACCAACCCGGTTATGCATCTCCAGCAATTGCTTTAGAGATACAGCACCCCAGCCCTCCTGAGTTTGTGCAAAAAGCAATTGCTTCACAGAGTCTATACAAACGCTGACATTTCCAAATCCGTATACAGGCAGACCATTGTACGACCTACCAACTCTTGGAATAAATACTAAACCTTGCTCTGCTGCATATGCCTCAATCATCTCCTTAAAGCTCAACTGTGGAGCATTCTCAGTAGCGTGCATATGATACCCATTGCCAGAAGCTGGAGGATGCTGATAAGACGCATATGCAGCTGCCTGCTGTTGGGCTTCAAACTGCCGCTTTTCCGTAATGCGCAAATAGCTGACATGTTCCCGAGCTCCAGGCTGGACAACCTCCATACCTTCCACAGCTTGGTTCATCATGTCAAGCCCCTCTGTTAATCTCTTACGAATTTGCTCATTAGCAAGCAACTCCAGAGGGAAAAGCCCCTTCCAGCCTAAGTACCACCTCATAACTTCATTATAATCAGGGTTTGACAAGAGCCAGCGATACAAAACTTCTTTCCACTTGTGGAAAAATTGTACATCCAACAAGGTAACCATATGATGGATTGGGATAGCAGATGCCCACATCATTACCCAATTAAATTGATCCAGTATTTGGTTAGCAGGGTTTATCTGAAACTCCTCCAAGGCACTCATTAACTTCGGGACTATGTATCTAACAATTAACTGCTCCCAACTTGCCGCATCAAAGACATCCTTCCATGGAGAGAGGATTGCATAAGCTGATGAATCACTAGCATGCCAGGCATGGAGAACATTACCTAACTTAAACCGAATTGTCTGGTACAAGGAATCCAATCTTTGGCCTAAAAGAGGAAGCCAAGGATGTACCCATACATGAATGGGAACGGTTTCCCTGCGAGGATCCCACAACTCCACGGCAGAAGACAGCTTTGGCATAACAACATGCTCAAGAAGTGACTGAAGAACAGGTGGAGGTAGCAATCTATCCCATGATTCCAGAAAACGGAGCATCGGCTCTGGATCTCTTGCGTGCCATGTATTAGTCCCCGAAATCCTCACTGCTGGCAACACTACCTCACTGACAAGTTGGGTGTAAGGCAAAGCAGCTGACGTATTATCTGAGTAATCATAAGGCTGGCCTCCCTGCAGCAAATCCCTCCATGAATACATAAGCTGAACACCATGCAATGGATTTTGAAGCGGCTCCCACCCTTGGAACACTCTAATCAGCAATGGATATGCATATGAGCATGCCATGCATGATAGGTTGCAAAGCTTGTAATCATCCTCAAACCGCTCCTTCAATCCACCAAAGGTCTTCAGCAAGGAATCCAATGACAATGAACCTGACAAGCTCTCCTCCTCAGTCCGTGCGAGAATTTCAGCAATAGTTTCCATCACTTCCAGCTGCTGCTTCTGCCGAGCAGCCTCTTTCTGAAGCTTCTCCTTCTCACTCTGCAAGCTCACAACTTTCTCCCTCTCCCTCCTAAGGTCTCGATCCAGCTTCTGTATATCAACCTCAGCTGAGTCCATGATCAGCCTCACATTGTACTGGAGCTCAGGCATTGGCACTTGGTTTTCCTTAGCCTCCTCCTCCGCATTCAAGCTCTCTAAATTAATCACCACCCGAACCTGCGGACCTCTCATATCAAGGACCTTCTGGACAACTTCCAAACCCTGCTCCTGCTTCTTGGCAAGCAACTCCTCAGCAGTCATATACTCAGCTTTCATCTTCCCTTTTTTGTTCTTCAACCACTTCTTCTCCTTCGGCCGACCAACAACTGCTGATTTCTCTTCCAGAGCCTCATCCAAAACAGGCAATTTGGCCTCTTTGTAGTCGTTAAACCCCATTCCCATATTCTTTGGCCGTAGCTTGGCCTCAATTGGAGCGACAATCCCCTGCTCGTTCTTCCCCAATCCACCACCAACCTTATACCCCATCTTCTCCATGAGCTTCAAACCAATCCCCTTCGTGTGACTCTCAAACTTCCCAACCTTCGGCGTTGCTCCTCCAGCATCCCTCCTCCCAAGGGTTTTCCTCATCGATCTGGATTTTTCTATCTCCTTCTCCCGGCGCTGCACTCCCTCCTTGATTTTCCTCCCAAACGCAGTCGGCAAGAAATCCTCATCCTCCTCGCCGCTTTCCTTCTTCTCCGGATCACCACAGAAACCAAGCCCCTGTCCCTGGTTTGTCTCCAAAGTCGCCGCGGCTTCAATCTCCTCATGATTCCGTTCGATCTCCTGGCTGGGCATGACGGTGCCGGTGGAGACAAACTGAACTGGCTTCGTGAGGTCAGCCTTCTCAGAGATGATGTCGCCCCGGCGACGGCGACGCTTACGAGACCCACAATCATCAGAATCGGAGTCGGAGTCAATGAAAGAGCCATAGATGGCATCATCCTTGCTCTGGTGCGGCCGTTCCGTACGCCGCTGACAGTAGAACTCCTCGCCAATAAACTGGCCACCTTCGTAGTCGGCATCCATCGAGAGGCGTTCGTAGTGCTGGTCCTCGTCCATGGCGTCGATTGTCAAAAACCAAGCGTTTCGAGTCTTTCGACCTCGGGCTCCTGCAGAAGAAAAGCAAACCCTAGAGGAGAATTATTATTATTATTATTATTATGTAGTTACCTTGATTTTCAAAAATAAAAATCACTAAGCTGCCTCTCTTCACATAAATATTTGATTTTTTTTTTCTTATCAAGGACTAAATTGATTTAAAATATATTTTCCAAGTTTTGTTATTTTTAATTTTTATATATGTCAATTTCTAGTTTATATTAAATGGATAAAAGAATTGGTCACGGTGACAGAGGTTTAAACTAAATAATTTCATGTTCGAATATTTATGTATGAAAAAACATATATTATCAATGATCAGTTAGTTTATTGGTACATGATTCTTTGTATAAAATGTTTGTGTTTTATTAAAAAAAACTGATTTAAATCTAAGCTCATACATAATAGCAACACAAGTATTATCAGACTTAAATTCACACTTGTTTTGTGTGCTCACTCCTAATTTGTAGTTTGTTTATATTTGTCACATACCAAAAAAATTTTAAGTGGATATTCTTTAAATAAAATACTTGGTTTTTATTAGAAGGGTGAAAATTGAGGTATTTTTTTCAAAGTAAAGATAACTTATGAGGATTTATGCAAGAGGTTATACTTTATTATTTGTTACTTTAATGTTAAGCCGTTTTTGGTGAATGCTCCTTTTCTCAAATAAAAGTTATTTAAGGTTTTTACCCAAAAATTAAGGGTAATAATTATTTTTTTTTTAATTTTAAATAAAAATTATGATTCTTTTTATTTATGTAACTTTAAAATTTAAAAGAATAAAAAAAATTAAATTTGTTTTGGTATTATAAAACGATAATTAATTTGGAACAAAACATTTTCCTAAAACAAAAAATTTTATTTGAAAACAGAGGGTGTAGAAAATAAAACTAATCAATTAACTAATTAGTTATGATTACCACTATTATCACTCTAGAAACATGTCATTAGGACAAATAATGGAGGCAAATCAAGAAGCAAATTATGGGTGTCAATTGTGTTTATGATTGTCTTGATTTCACTTTATTGACCGTAAAAAAAAAAAAGTTAACACTTCTTTTGATCATCTTGTTTGTTTAAATATATACACTATGTTTGGAAATTAGAGCCGCCGAATTAATTAACAAGCATTTTTGTTTTTGAAAACACCAATGATCAAGATAATTAATATTGTGACACCCAAACTTTATTTTAATAATATGCTTTAATGCATTATGAATCAAAATAAATTATTAAACTTAGCGAAAAAATTATCATTACATACATAAAAAAAAAATCATAAACGTTCACCTTTTTTTTTTTTACGAGTACGATGAGGGTCACCACATAAGTCAGGGGTCGATTATCCAATTCATGCATGCACCTTTATTTGCTGACATAGACGGTAAATTCATACCCATAAATAAAGACCCATTACTACTATTGTATTTAGTAGGTTTTGAATTTCCCATACCTAATATTTTTTATAATCGAATCAATACTGTTGGGTTATGAATCCTTTAGCAAAATTAGTGCAATTTTATTATTATTAAAATAATTATGATTATTTGTACCAACTCTTAGATAAATTTACTAGCATGTGACATATACATAGACAATTTTTATCACATACATAATATACAAAACCAAGAATATTAATGTTAGATGTCTATTCTCACCCTTGAATACCATGATAGATTAATCTCCATAGTTAAATGGTCTTAGTCATGTTAGTTATGTCACATTACTCACTAATTCCACTCAGCCAGCCATGTAAGTATTTTTTTTTTAATTAATTAATTAATTAATTTAATAAAAGAGGACAAGAGATTTTTACAGAAATAATAATTATTAATAAATAAATTTTAAAAGAGGTCACATGATGAGTGAGATTAATGAGTGATGTAGTGTGACTTACGTGATAAGACTATGTGATGTGTTATATCAAGTTAGATTTTTTGTTAATAGTGTAAACACGAGTGACTGATATATTAGCGCTTTCAAAGTTAAAGTACCAATTGAAATTTTTTAAGATTAAGTGACTTAAATGCAAGCATGAGTGATTGAAATTAGAGTAATTTTAAAATTGAAGTATCAAATTGAAATTTTTTAAAATTTCGTAACTCAAATAAAAAAAAACCCCAAATAGTTGAATTAGATAATTTAATTACTATATATATATATAACTGGTAATGGCGAAAAACACCCCCAAAGTTTGGGAAATGGCGAAAAACACCCCGTTAATTTTCAAATCCATAAAAACCCCTTCCTTTTAAAGACAATGATTTTCAAACCCCCAAAGTATGAAACGGTGGTTAACGGAGTTACTTTTCAAATTCACGGACGGAATTGCCCCTACCTTGCATGGGAAATCGTGGTGCAATCATTAAGCCGGTTAGAGAGGAAGTGGAGGGTTTTTCGTAATGGGAATCCCAAGAGAGGCAGAGAGAGCGTGTTCGTTTTTCTTCTTAGCTTAACTTTCTTCACTTTTCCCTCTCCGAAGCTCTCTCGGCTTCGACATCCTCTCGTAACCTCAGTCCACCGTGCGCAAGTATCCCGCACTTCCATCGGTTTGCGGCTCAAGGTATGGCGAAGCCGTGTCTAAAGCAAGGCTTTTATATGAAGTACTGCTACGAGAGATATTCGTCGGTTTTGTTTTGCGTGGTTCTAGTGTGCGGGGGAATGTCTCGGCTGGGGTTGATAGGGTTTTGGGTTTTGGTTTAGGGTTAGGGTTTTAGGGTTTAGGGTTAGGGTTTAGGGTTTTCGGTTGTGCACACGATCATTGAAAGAGATATCGGTTGTTGTTGTTTGTGTAATGCTTACAATGTGCGTTTCCCCTTCCATTTGATATGGTTACAGTTTGTAAAAGAGATTTCCGTTTGATGAAATGAGTTCGTGTTTAAAAGAGTTGTCTCCGTTTAACGGTGCATCTCTCTATTTAAGTGTTGAGCTTTTCGTGTAAAACATTTGTCTCGTGTAGCGTTTGATGTATCTCGTTTAACAAGTGTTGTCATTTTTGCAAGTGTTGTGATTATGGCGGTAAACCTAGTCAACGGGAGATGCTACTTGACACCGGTGGTGGAGACCTTGGCCGAATTGAAAGTCCACATGACCTCTCGACATTGGGAGATCATCCAAAGGACACCGTTTGCGGCATTCACCGAGGTGGAAGCCGTATTCCAAGAGAGGGCCCTTCTCGATTCGCGCTGCAGAGGTACGATGGCCGCACCAATAAATTCGGGATCGGGGCGAGCCTCGCTCGGCCTTCAGCCCGAGGATGTGGCTCTCGTTATGGGTCTGCATGCTGCGACGGAGACGCGGTCTTGTTTAAGAAGAAGAAGACACCGTCAGCTTTCGAAGGGAGATACTTTTCGAAAAGCTTCGACAGACACATGGACGCCATTAGGCGCACTCTTGAGCGTCTTGTTGGACAGAGGGTGGGAGAGGAGGATTTTGTGAAACTCTTGATGGCGTACCTCATTGGGACAATCCTCTTCCCGAATACCTCATGCTCGGTGCCCACTTGGATCGTTGATTATGTCGACGATCTACCTGGCATGGGGCGGTACGCATGGGCGCAGGCGACGCACAAATGGCTTATGGAGGACGTTCCACAAGCTGCCGCTCGAGTGCAAGCCAGATGCGAGGGGGGGAAGGTAAACACGGGGTACATTAAGGGTTGCTCGATCGCGCTGACCATCTGGTTTTACGAGGTGACCGGAACCGGCAAGAAAGCCCGTTTCGGCAAGACCCCAAGGGTGCTGTGCTACTGCGAAAGTACTTACCGGAAGCACGCGACGATAGAAACCAGTTGGTCAGCTCTCGAAGGAAAAGAGGTAATAAATCAGTGTTAATGTGTTTACAAAGAGCGCTTAATGTTTAACGATAGGCTTATCCGTGTAGGAAATGTAGTTTGTGTTTAACGCTTGGTGTCTTCGCTTAACCTTGTTATACTCCGTTTAAATGTGTGTCATATCGTTTACGTATATATGTCAAATGTTTAAATACGTTTGTTTTGGATCAAATTGAATGATTTGTCTCGAGATTGTTTTCTTTATATATGTTAGTTTCTCGAGCCGGTCCCGGCGAATGCCGTGGAGGAGACTTTTGTTGGGGCCAATTGGCGGATGGATGCTGTTGCGCGGGAACCACTTGCACGACTGCAAGCGGAGATGCCAGCCCCTTCCGCCCGTTCGCGCCGACGTGGTTCCCCCCTTCCAGCCCAACACGCAACCCTCGGCATCGGATAGGCCCTCACCTACCCCGCCAATTGGCAACACCCGCACCGGCCGCGACAACGAGAGTCACCCGGATCCCCGAGTCCCCCCGACCGCGGTAGCCCAACCGACGTCATCACCGACGACGTGACTACATCCTTTATACGGGCATGCCGGGTGATGATGAACGCTTTCCCCAGATTGTCGCTCGGGTTGAGGCATTGGAGGCAAGGTTTGATTCGTTTGAAAGGGCCGCACCGTCGGGACAAATACGTGACTCCGCCCGGACGGATGAGCCGTTGGAAATTGAGGACGACGACTTCGTCGTGAAGGCCATTCCAAGACGGCCACGTATGACGAGGCCACGTATGAAGAGGCTTGCACAAAAGGCGACGAAAAGTATACCGCCCGTGTGTCCACCACCGGCCGAGGATGAAACAATGGCAAGCACCACCGGCGGCCGATGCGGTTGTTGAGACCGTTGCGGTTGATGACTTCACCGCCCGGTGGAGATTGTAGACCCCGTTGGCAATGCCGCGTCTGCGGAAGACTCCGAAATCCCCGTCGCGGTGGAGCCGGCAGCGAGCCGGCCGACAACGGCGCATCCAGTGGTGGTGGCCACTAATTTTGAAGATGAAGAACCACCCGAGGGTGTGCTTCCCCTTGATGAGACTGCCTTGGCCGCGGTTGAGAAGACCGTTGCCTCTATTGTGGAGGAGCTCCTTCCCACGGAGGAACGGCCGACCCACATTGCCACATCCGGTGTGGGCGCGATCCCGCAACAAGCAAGAAGCATCTACGGATGATCTCAATAAAGCTTGTTCCGGGGCGAAGGGAACGTCGCCGAGAAAAAAAAAAAATCGGTCACCTTCGCCAACCAACGAGTATGAAGAAGTGCGGAAAGACTTCGTTCCGGCGAAGAAAAATACGCCGGTCAATCGCGCCTCGACGTATTCGAGAATGAGCCGATCAAGATTTTCCTCAACTTCCCCATGGACGAGTAAGTATGATAGTGTAGATGTTAATGTTTATATAGAGATCATCCCATTTACGTTGTTGCGTTTCCGTTTAATTACAGTCGTTACCATATAACATAGTAATATATCGTTTAACTAACGATATTACTGTTTACCCCTATACATTATCATTTACGTATGTGTTGTTTCCACTTAACGTCTACGTGTTATTAATCAATCGCATGTGTTGCCGTTTAACCGCAGTTCCGTCGTGCCCGGAGGAATGATTATGTCGGCACCACCCGGGCCAACCTATTCGTTCGATCGACGGGAAAGAGATGGTGACAGATGATGTGTTGGACGCCTTCGTGTGCATCGTACAAGACACACTTAACGTAAAGCCATATCCTCATAAGAAGCGCGCCTCCATCACTCGACCACCGGCGTTGTTTATGTCGAAGGTGGAAGACGCACATGAGACGACTTTGGCTATGATCGGAGATGCCACCAAGGTCGTCAATGACGTTGACATCATCATCCTTCCCATAATCTTGAATGGCCACTTCCATGTCGTGGTGCTCGACAATAACAAGAAAGAGTACAGGCATTACACCTCATGCCCAAGTGAAGAGTACAACAGAGACGCGGTAGCAATGGTAAGCTCTCTCGCGATATAGATTTCGATTATCGAGTGACATAGATGCTTTCTATTCTAACATCGGTTTGTATAATGCGACAATGGGAACTATTCGACACTGTCTCGAAATGGAGTACGGCACGACGGCGACGGCACAAGCACCCGCTTGTTCACGATGACGACACACCGCGTCAAAAGAAAGGCACTGTCGATCGCGCCGTCTACGTGATGCGGTTTATCGAGCAATTGCTCCGCGGTGAAAAGCTCCGGATAGCGCACACGGACGTCCCCTATCTGCGATTGAAGTACGCCGCCCACATACTTAAGGAAGGACGAGCATCCGGCATCAAGCAACGCGGGTAGGGTCCAAATGTGGGGAAGTAAAACAGTTTTGTCGAAATTCATTTCAATTGATTCAATTCATTCTTTGCCAACGACATGGCAGAAATTTCAATGTACATCTAATAATGTTCGTTATTCTTTCATATTCAATCATTTTTTGCTTAAAATTCCATGGTACCGATTGAGGGTCGTCGTCGCTTTATAAAATTAAGTACTTCAGAAAAAATGACGTTGTCACTATTAAAACATTGTGTTACACTTTAACAATACGGATCTCCGTGCAATATACACCGTTACCGTTTAACACCGGGGGACCGGGTTGATCACGTACTCCTTGTTTAGATATTAGTGGTAAGCGTTTAACTCCCTATGTCCCCGTTTAAAACATGGAGGCCGTCGTTAAATGAAAGAGACCGTAATCTACTTCCGTTGTCCGCTTTTAAAGGTGAGCGACCCTATTATACATAACTTATAAATGTCTACATCAATCTGCGCTATGGGTCCGTAAGCACGGAATTCTTTTCTCAATGTATATCGCCCATTACGTGTTGTTGTCTACGTTTAAAATGCGAGCTAGCGCTTAAACAAGGTATTCTCTCGTTTAGCTTTTGTCGTTACATGTTTAATATTACAGTCCCCGTTTAATATTCACTGCTATTCTTCGACGGGTGAGGCCCTATTCTACTTGCGCCGTTTGTTTTTAAAGGTGAGAGTCCCTATTATATGTAACTTTTTAATTGTCTTCATGAACCGCGCTATGGGTCCTCAAGTACGGAATTTTTATTTTTTTCAAGTGTGTCACCAATTACGTGTTGTTGTAACCGTTTAAAATTTATAATTATCGGGCCAAGAAGGCAATGCGTGTTTATCATTCGCCGTTCTTGGTTTAATATCACCGTTCTCGTTGAATATTACCATTTAAACGTTTCATGATAGGGTTTACTCGCGTCCGTCTCTATTTAAACCGTGCTTGTCATGCGCACGAATGGTTAGAATTTGCTTAAGGAACATTGTTCTCCATTTAAAATTCATGCGTGGTACATTTAACATGCGTCCGCAACGGTTAACATTTCGAGAGAGTAAGAACGAAGTTAAAATATCACACTAAGCAAAAAGTTCTTATTTGATGGATGAAAACTACACTAAGCGGGTCAAAAACCGTCATTCCGTTTTATACATTTTCGTGTACCGGAGCAGCCTCTCCACATCCCTCTTATGGGATACCACTCGCTCGAGTTCTGCGGAGAGAGATGCTTTGCTTTTCCGTCAAATCCCCGACCAAATCTTCGAGGAACCGCTCCCGGGGATAGGTCATCGCCCCTGCAAAGAAGATATGAACGATTTAGATAAATATTTCTAAAGACGCATAGACATCGGGGGGGGACGCACCGCTCGTCCCGAGCCGCGCGGGACATAGCTCGTAGAACGCCACCAGGGCAAGCAACGTTCGGGCCGCCTCTTCTCGTTCTCTCGGTTCTGCGGGCCGGAAAACGTGGTCCCATCCACCGTGACCGTTGCCACGAAAGCGGAGGCGCCCGGGAGCCTTCCCCGGTTGTGGAGTACGCCGGCGTGGAGCGGTGCGTCTTCCGGGCAAGACGCGTTGAGAATTGGCACATACATACTGCTAGATCTGCGAGTAATATCTCGGGTGCGTTTCTTGTTTCCGATTCTTCTTTAAATACAAATGTATTCAACGGACGTTTGCACTATTTCTCGAGTCCGATGCCAATAACTATGCGACGTTTGAATTCCAAAACAGCGAATTTAATCGTAACGAGATAACGAGAACGTCCACCGCCGGGTTAACCAATGCACACTTTCCCAATGCTATCTCACAACACTTCGTCGAATGCATGCATTACTCAGAATGTATATCCCCCGTTTACGTATCTGTTTAACTTTAAGACTTAACATTCACATTAAGAATAACGTTTAACTTTCGAATCCGTCGTTTAACTTGTCGCTATTGTTAACGTTTAACGTTGCGGTAAAAAAAATTTCATGTCGTTATTGTCACATATCAGTCATCGACAATAAAATAAGTTTGCGTAATTCATTATCATGTAATTCATCATCCTAACATAAACATATTAGTTGTGCGCTAAAGGTAATAGTATCTGGTTAGCAGTCGGTGTTAACTTTCAAATATAAAGGCTCGCCAAAATGATTTGCTCTCCGTTTAAACTTCGTTGGCTCTGTTCAATTATAGTTCGTGATGTTCACTCTTTAGAGTTCCCTTATAATTATAGGAGTCTCCGTTTGCTATTCGATTCGATGTGACAATAATTGCTTCACAAATATCCGCAACTTACGCTTCTCGCAACGGAAATTACATGAATTTGAAATAGATGTGCGACTGATTTTAGTTTTCATAATTAATGGTGAAAGTAATTAATATTGGCTAATGAGTCACGCCGTGAGTAATAAAAATGACCGTTTAGGTTTGTATGTTTAAATATAGATTAATCTGTTTAAATATTAATGACTACGTTTGGATTCGACGACTTGCCGTTTAAATATAGAGAACTCCATTTAGATGGCGCAATTTACAAACGACATTAACTCGAACATAATCTCACTCCCCCCTTTTGTTGTCATTCAAATCTTGGAGCAAACTTTTCCACACGTGCCTTTCGATCTTTTATTCCTTCAAGTTTTGCGTTTAGTGCACGGACCAGGGTGTTCGAAAACCCAATCCAACTCTTCACCACCGGTGTAATCCCCGACGGCTCGTGAAGGCCCCGCAATGAAGAGTTGAAGGTTTACGTATGGAAGGTGGCTCTTTTTTTGTTTTTACACTCAACCGACAAGTCTTACGGTATGCATTACTGCGTCACGATACGTCATCGTCAGCAACCAGGGCCTTGGTAATCTCCACGCTGCCTGAAGGGCACAGCTGCTTGAACGCCACCTCGGCAGCAATGTTCTGCGCCTCCTCGGCGCTTTCCGCAGATGAAGAACCGGAGAAAGGGGTCCCGTCGACCGTCACCGTGGCCAGGAAGACGGGGTTGGTGTCGGGGCTTTACTGACTCCCATTTCAACATTAAATTGGAGTAATTAATAATAAATTCACATTGCATAGTTTAGTTGATTACATTATACCGTAACTAGCCTAAATTCAACTCCATTTATGCATGCGACGTTTCAGCATTTTCCAATGCAAATTTTCTGGTTTTGAACCTATTTTGTAAACATCAATGAGGTATTTAATCTATGAAACTCGCCATCATTGTTTAAATATAACCGTCATCACTTACCCTTACACTTTACCGTTTAACTGTCGATATCTGCGGTTAACTATCGACGAACGAGAACGAGGGTTCTCCCCGTTGAATATTGCATGACACCGCTTATTAGCGTGCGTCTTCACTTAACATTCGATGTTTATGTTTGAATTGTCTTCCTCACACATCGAGGACTCTGTGTGAAAACTATTCTCGCTATTTACAAACACTCTCGCTTTTCAAATATTGTGGCCCACCCTTTTACAGGCGTCGACGTTTATAATTTAGTGCCGATGTTGAAATATACACGTATCGGTGTAAATATCAAAACGTAACAGGGGAACAAATTTCTTTCCTTGACAAAATTTTTGGATGAAACGGAGTTCTATTACAACCAGCGTAGGCATACTAATTTATACATCTAAAAACTGAAAAAACATTATCATATCCCCTTCAGTCCCTGGATGAGCTTCTTCACTTGGGCCGTGCGGGTTCTTAGTCGGTCGAGTTTTTCGGAGAGGACGACTTCCTTCTCCGCAAGCTCGACGAGCATGTCCTCCGAAAAGCACTCCAACTCTTCGCCGTTGGAGTGCTCGCGGTTGAGTGAAGGCGCCGCATCCGAAGGCGTTGCGGTGCGAGGCCCCGCAATGAAGGCTTTTAACAATTTAGAAAATAAATAAATTTCCCGTAACATGGACGCGAGAAGTCTTACGGTATGACTTACCTCCACATAGTCGATCGGCGGTAGCAACTGGGACGCGTATTCATCCTCCCAGGGTATGGAATACGGAGGTCATTGTACGCCACCTCGGCCGCAGTGTTCTGGGCGTCCTTCGATGTTTTCGCGGGGTAAGGGCTGTAGTAAGTGGTCCCATCAACCGACACCGTGCCCAAGAAGGCGGGGATGTGGTCGGGGCCCTCCCTAACGGTTGAGTACTCCGGCGACGGCCTACGGGTTCTCTGGCAGAGCTCGTTGAGGAGGGACTTGTACATACTTCTTTCTCTGTGTGTAATATGTGGATGTGCCTTTGATTTCCGTTTATTGTTTAAATAGAAGTTTAGGGGTCGCAAGTTCGCCTAACGTACTCCGTGCATTGATGCTTACGTGTGGATTTTGAATTCAAATGTAATTGGGAAAGAGATGGTAATGAATTAGCATTTGTACTGGGATTTCACCGCCGTATCAAATTCCCGTGTCATTAATTCGGACTATCTTACATTCCTTCCGGAAGTTCAAATACAAAAGAATGACAACAAGCGATGTGCCTGTTTAGCGTTATTGGTTACCGTTTATTACCGATATTTCCCGTTTAACATTCACTGCGTACGCTTCGATTTGTGTTACCATACAACGTCTCCGTTAAACATTCCGCCGAAGATGTGTAAAACTCGCCGCCGTATCTGTTTAAATATGACGTCTCTGTTTATGCGTCACTATCTGACATTCCTTCCGGAAGTTCAAATACAAAAGAATGACAACAAGCGATGTGCCTGTTTAGCGTTATTGGTTACCGTTTATTACCGATATTTCCCGTTTAACATTCACTGCGTACGCTTCAATTTGTGTTACCATACAACGTCTCCGTTAAACATTCCGCCGAAGATGTGTAAAACTCGCCGCCGTATCTGTTTAAATATGACGTCTCTGTTTATGCGTCACTATCTGACATTCCTTCCGGAAGTTCAAATACAAAAGAATGACAACCTGCGATGTGCCTGTTTAGCGTTATTGGTTACCGTTTATTACCGATATTTCCCGTTTAACATTCACTGCGTACGCTTCAATTTGTGTTACCATACAACGTCTCCGTTAAACATTCCGCCGAAGATGTGTAAAACTCGCCGCCGTATCTGTTTAAATATGACGTCTCTGTTTATGCGTCACTATCTGACATTCCTTCCGGAAGTTCAAATACAAAAGAATGACAACAAGCGATGTGCCTGTTTAGCGTTATTGGTTACCGTTTATTACCGATATTTCCCGTTTAACATCCACTGCGTACGCTTCTATTTGTGTTACCATACAACGTCTCCGTTAAACATTCCGCCGAAGATGTGTAAAACTCGCCGCCGTATCTGTTTAAATATGACGTCTCTGTTTATGCGTCACTATCTTACATTCCTTCCGGAAGTTCAAATACAAAAGAATGACAACAAGCGATGTACCTGTTTAGCGTTATTGGTTACCGTTTATTACCGATATTTCCCGTTTAACATTCACTGCGTACGCTTCGATTTGTGTTACCATACAACGTCTCCGTTAAACATTCCGCCGAAGATGTGTAAAACTCGCCGCCGTATCTGTTTAAATATGACGTCTCTGTTTATGCGTCACTATCTGACATTCCTTCCGAAGTTCAAATACAAAAGAATGACAACAAGCGATGTGCCCGTTTAGCGTTATTGGTTACCGTTTATTACCGATATTTCCCGTTTAACATTCATCGCGTACGCTTCAATTTGTGTTACCATACAACGTCTCCGTTAAACATTCCGCCGAAGATGTGTAAAACTCGCCGCCGTATCTTGTTTAAATATGACGTTTCGTTTATGCGTCACTATCCGACATTCCTTCCGGAAGTTCAAATACAAAAGAATGACAACCTCGCGATGTGCCCGTTTAGCGTTATTGGTTACCGTTTATTACCGATATTTCCCGTTTAACATTCACTGCGTACGCTTCAATTTGTGTTACCATACAACGTCTCCGTTAAACATTCCGCCGAAGATGTGTAAAACTCGCCGCCGTATCTGTTTAAATATGACGTCTCTGTTTATGCGTCACTATCTGACATTCCTTCCGGAAGTTCAAATACAAAAGAATGACAACAAGCGATGTGCCTGTTTAGCGTTATTGGTTACCGTTTATTACCGATATTTCCCGTTTAACATCCACTGCGTACGCTTCTATTTGTGTTACCATACAACGTCTCCGTTAAACATTCCGCCGAAGATGTGTAAAACTCGCCGCCGTATCTGTTTAAATATGACGTCTCTGTTTATGCGTCACTATCTTACATTCCTTCCGGAAGTTCAAATACAAAAGAATGACAACCTGCGATGTGCCTGTTTAGCGTTATTGGTTACCGTTTATTACCGATATTTCCCGTTTAACATTCACTGCGTACGCTTCATTTTGTGTTACCATACAACGTCTCCGTTAAACATTCCGCCGAAGATGTGTAAAACTCGCCGCCGTATCTGTTTAAATATGACGTCTCTGTTTATGCGTCACTATCCGACATTCCTTCCGAAGTTCAAATACAAAAGAATGACAACAAGCGATGTGCCCGTTTAGCGTTATTGGTTACCGTTTATTACCGATATTTCCCGTTTAACATCCAATGCGTACGCTTCTATTTGTGTGTGACTCTTTAAATGTGTCACCATTTAACATTAGGTTTATTCAATTAAAACTTCAGTGCGTACAACGAAATTCGTTTATTCTATGTTTAAATATCGGGCGTCATAACGAAATAAATGTGTGCTCTTTAAAGATTATCCTTTTACGAAGCCTAATCGGCGACACTTTCATTGCAAGTTCTACGATTGTGACCGGACGCGTGGCGGCGGCTGCAATGTAACTCGCGGACATCAAACGCTTGCGACTCGATCCTCCTTCGTCTAGGACGACCAGGTTGCCTTCTCGTCACGGCGGCCGCAAAAGCAGGATCTCGATTGTTGTCCGTGGGCCTCTCATTGTCGGGTATGGGAAATATAGCTTCCTTATACGCCAACTTGTAAGTGTCGACGGTGAAGTGATCGCTAATAAAACGATGAACATTGCTGTCCGTCACCAATATCGCAGCGCAAGCGTGTTTGCACGGGATGCCATAAACTTGCCATCTGCGACATGAGCAAGTTCTACTAGCAAGGTCTACGAGTTACCGCACTGGTCAATCACTTCGTAACGATCGGCGAGACAACGAGCAACGTGAAGACTTCGGCTATCCCGCACAAGCGTCTCAACCTTTGAACGTATGTCCGGGCATAAGAAAGTATCCCATTTGTTCGCTTGCTCACGGCGAGTGCATAACATGCGCATTAGCTTGTACTCGCACAACGAATATCGGAAATCTTAAAGAAATTTACGCGAATATATGAATATTTAAACACCACTACATCGGAGTAAACAGAAAGTAATAAACTAAAGATCGAAGAAGAAAAAAACATATATGACGCTATTTAAACCGAGACAATGATATTAACATTTGTTATCTTACACAGGATTCTACCGGACTAAAGGGTTAATGTGAATGTTAAACACCGACGACGATATCAAACTGCGGACGAGTGCATGTTAAACACCGATAACGAACATTAAAGTGTAACGGGTAAGCTTAAGCGTTACATGTATTTAACCTTCGAGTACCTTATAGCGTCGACCATTTTCGTCACCGGTAGGTGTCGAGCTTCTTTGATCCACGCATTGAACGACTCGGCTACATTCGAATACATCTCGCCCCATCGGTCACCTTTGAACAGATAATTCGACCGGTGTGACATGTCGGATTTGTCAATCAACCACCGAAACGCTTCGGGCGATACGGCCCGCAGCTTCATTGACGGTGTCATCGAATTCTTTAGCCGTCGTTGCCCACGCGATACGAAAGCATATGGACCAAGCACTCCTCCTTCAATGCCTTCCCAAGTCTCGCCATTGGCTTTCATAAAATTGGCCTCCAAGTGCCGAAGGCAAGACGCGTGCGGGGATGAAGGGAAAGCTCTCGCAACAGCGTTCACAAGGCCCTTTGACCTATCCGAAACGAATGTAATTGTCTCTTGGTAGTCTCCTTCGTCGTATAAAGCATCACCTAACTTGGAAATGAACCACGTCCAATTGGCGTCGGTCTCGTTGTCGACAATAGCGAAGGCGACGTGGAAGAAGCCATTGTTCCCATCCTTCCCCGTGGCACCCAAGAGAGTACCCCGATACTTTCCGAGGAGGTGAGTACCATCCACAAACAAGCAGCGCCCCGCATGCCCGCTTGAACCCCAAAATGCACGCGCCGAAAGAGAAGAACGCACGTTTAAAACGCTCACCGTCTCTTTCCACAAACGCGACGCCGCCGGGGTTTGTCTCGGCCACCTTATGGACGTACCAAAGCAACAGATCGTAGCCGGAGATGTCGCCGCCGTCGAGGATCACCCGGCATGCTCTTTTCCCAGCCCAAGCTCGCTTGTATGGAATGTGGACACCATGCTCCCGCAACATGTCCTTCTCAATGTCGATGGCCTTGTACAAGGGCCGGTCCTTCACCTTCGAATCACTCGTGCGCCGACCCATTTTTTGGACGCTTTCGGGTGTGACCCCGACCCAATTCCACCACCGCAGGTGTGCGTCGGGTCCGTTGTCTTGATTCCCAAGGTATTTCTATTATATTCCTTTGATGCGTGAACGCGCCATTGACATCCACCGGCCGCGCATTCCACAGTGACCCGGTATTTTTCGTTCTTCACGAATTTGAAATCAAAATTCCGACCGATAGCAAAATTGCGAAGTGTATCTCGGAAATGTTCAACGCCATCAAAACGTTGTCCGACGTCCAACGACAACACTTCATGTCGATCTCGACGACGATGGCGTGCATGCGACACCATCCGGGTCGCCATGTGGTGGGACGAAGCGCTCCCAGGATTCTCGACCTCGCCGAGACTTCGGTTCAAACGCAAACGATCGAAGTTAAGCATAAAGTCCACTTATTTAAACGCCTAAGTTAATATTTACACGTTAACGTGGCATAGTTAAACATAGATGTAATAATGCAAACGGTGTATGATAGTTTACACGAAAACATGATAAATTAATCGGAGACTCCCAATTTAAACGGATAATTCATTCTTTAATACGAGATAATGGTAGTGTTAAACACTAACCGACATACAACCGCATAATTGTTTTAGAGCAACGCATTACCACGACAATAACTCGTTTTCGAAGGCCGCCGTGGCACGTCATCCGTCTCGACAACCATATCGACTACACCGCCTTTGAGGATGGAGAACACATGACACATGCGCTGGAAGTCCACCTCGTTATCTATTGGGCAAACCGTATTATGTCCATCGGGTGTGATGAACTTCACCCTCGCGCGACAAACATCGAGACCCCAGCGCTCACAAATCTCACCTAACACTGACGCCCATTCAGTTGACGCAGTGAACGTCAGCACTCGTCCCTCCCCGTTGTATCTAGCAATGGCACAAAAACTGTCCATAATATCGACTTAGCAGAAGGAAAAGGAGAACAAGAACAAAATTATGTAATTCGCCTTCTAAGCTCTCTAAGCGAACAAGAAACCATAAAGGGGGAAAAAACTCACATATGTATGCATAAAAGCCAGACATGACATGATGTGATCGGGCGGGTTTTTTTCCCACCATTTGCAGGGGCAAAAATGGATTTTCGTAACACGGACCCATTTCATGTGACGGACGGGGGGTAGAAGGGAACCAAACTATAACGGAGGGGCTGTCCGGGGTGTGCAAAAATAGGAGGGGGTTTTTGGCCAGTTTTGAAATTCCCGAGGGGTGAACAGTAATTTTCCCTATATATAATCTATATACTTTTTTCCCTCCATGGCTAAAGTATTCATGAGAACTAAAATCAGGAATCCTGGTGTTAGTTTAAATTACAACAATACTTTATTTTAATGAATTTATCATTGGTTCAATCATTTCAAAAAATTAACAAACCAAACCGAATATTCATGAAGGAAAACTAGTTAATGAGAAACTTAATTATCATATGATCACTCAACAACAACCAAGAATAAAAAAAAAGACAAAAGATAACATCAGATGAGAATGATGATCAATATATATATATATATATATATATATTAAGTTCATCATCAACCCTTGAGAAAGCTCTTGCAAATCTTTTGCCAAAACTTCCAATGAGGCTCCAAAGTCTCAAGTTTGGACTTCAAATCCTCAGCATAATCCCTCTGATCAAAATCAAACATAAGATTCAATTAAAAAGTAATAATGATTAAATCAAGACGTAATTAGTGATTAAATTATATATATATATATAAAAAAAAGAGATTAATTTGGAAATATATACTTGGATAGAATGATTGGCAAGTAGGTGTTGAATAAGTTCAGAGATGATGTCCTTAGTGTATTCAGGGTGGCCTTGAATTCCCAAAATATGATCTCCAATGGCCACCATCTCCACCCTTGTTTTCTCTGAGAAGGCTATCACTTCACCACCAACCGGAACTTCCCACACCTGTTAGTTGTTATTAATTATCAAAAGATGTTAAAAACCTAAGTATATATATATATATATACCAAGAAAACATATATATATTGTATATAATATATGTGTATCATTACCTCATCTTGATGGCATTCAAGAATGGAAGGGAATGAAGGATTAAGTTCTTCATCACTAGGGAGATACTTGCACCAAAATGAACTTTCCACCATTATTAACTTCGTTACACCAATGTCCCAACCATGGCAAGCTTTACCAACCTTTCCTCCTAAAGCTCTGCATATAACCTATTATTTCTAAAATCAAACTATGAGAAAGAGGGAGATTAATTCTAGAGTACTATTGTAATCCAAATAAATATTATTTTTTTAACAATGATACATAATTATTTTTATAAATATGGATAAACTGCAGATTGACTATAACATAGGAATAATGTTATCATTCTAGATAAAACTACTTAATGCACATATATATAGAACACCAACATCGGTTTCTAATTATATATAAATGAAATAATTCCATTTCGTCTAAATTTTAATTATTATTATTATTATTATTATTATAATAAAGTGAAAAAGAGAGATGAAGAAAGAAAGGGGTGCACCGGATGGCCAAAGCAAACACCAAGGAGAGTCTTGTTCATGGCATGCAAAGTTTGGATGAAAAAGCAAAGAGTCAAGATCCAAGGATCATTAGCATAAGCATCATGAGGACTTCCACTCACTACAAATCCATCAAAATTTTTGATATCCTCTATATGTGGGAACTCCCCCTCCACCACCCTAAATAGCTCCCACTCCTCTCCTTCCTCTCCAAATGCCTTCACAAACACGTTGTAATATCCTCCATGCACCTTCTTCACGTACTCTGAATCCTTGCATGCAAGCAATAACCCATACCTTCTCTTTCTTTCCTTTTCTATGACCATCAACATCTTCTTCTTCTCTTCGCCTTTTTTTTCGGCTTTTATTTCCTCCTCTTCAACCATTTTCACCTCTTCTTCTTCTTCTTCTTCTTCTTCTTCTTGTTTTTCAATCATTTTGCTTTTAAATCTTTTTGAGCTTGTTATGCTATGTATGTGAAGTTGATCATCATAAGTCTATATATATATATATATATTCATGCTTGAATTGTTATTGTTCTGATTCTGTAAGAAGGTGCAGGAATGGGAATATAGAATCTGATTCATGGCCATCAATTGGGACCATGATTTGCATGTTGTGAATGTTGCGCCTTTAATTCATTTTGAGCTTTAATTTGTCTTATTTATTTATTATAAAATAAAAAAGCCACTCATCTCAATTAACATTGTGCATGATAATATTCATATACATGTCACTGTGACAATAGTTTTAACTCCCATGCGAAAAGTAAATGTGTGGCTAAAACGTAAATAAGATGTGTATCTAGATATATATTAGGACATATTTAAAAAGCATGTCTTAATGATGCAAGTATATTCTAAAGTATTTAATAAAATTGAGAAATAGATTACCTCAATCCTCATAACTCAAAAATTAAAAGTTCATCTTTTGTCCATCTTTATTAAATAAAACAGAAAAATAGATAAATTCCATAATTAGAAATATGAGATATAAGGGAAGAGGACAAATAAAAAAAAAAGATGAAATATTTAGTTTGGAAAATCAGGGAATAATCTTAGCTGAGAGAGAGAGAGCCACAGCATGTTGCCCATTTGCAACATATTTTTCCTTTGACAAAAAGAAACAAAAGTCTGAAAAAATAAATAAATAAATAAATAAAAATAAAGTGATTTATATTCTTGAGAGGTGAGAACAACAGCAAACATCATGAAGTGATTTATAATTAATGCAGTGAATCTGGCTGGATTTTTGAACTCCCAACATTGTGAAGTATTAGCCATTAATTAGCAGGCTTCCTCACTACTATAGAAGATATGAGCATCTCTTTAAGAATATTTACTAGTTCAGCATCTAACTTTATATATATATATATATATATATATATATATATACATTTTAGAAGAAATGCATTAGACTGAGGACCAAAAACAAATTAAAATAAAAGCTTGGATTGATATTGAATTGACTTAGCCCATCTCCAACCCAAAACTCTATATTTGAAGCTTTCAACTTCAAAAATATGGTTTCTACAGTAAAAATTTCTCCAACCAACAACTCTATTTTTAACTCCAAAACATAATATTCTAAGAATATTCTTTACACTTTACAATTTATATATTTGTTATCTTTCAATTATTTTTTATTTTTAATTTTTTATCTTCTGTATTTGTTATGAATATTTATTTAATATAAAATAAAAATATTTGTGATAATTTCAATAAAAATTGAAACATAATAATAAAAAGAAATTTTACAGAGAAATTCAATGAGTTTAATGACTTGAATTTTATCATCGATCCAAATATTCGTGCTTGTATACAAGCACAGCAAGAAGAAATTTTACAGAGAAGAGGACATTTTCAACAGCCACCCCCTTCTGGATCTAATATGTTTAATGAGTTTTTTGGCTACATCGGTGGAAGTGGCGATAACATACCAGACTATTAGCCCATCTACTATCAACTTCATTAGTTGTATTTTGTGTGTTGTGGTTTTTTTATTGTTGTCAATGTCAATCTATGTTATTTTCTGTGTTTTTATTTTATTGTTCACGTAATTTGTGTTAATTTTAATGAATTTATATTTTTGATATTATTTTTCTAATTTTTATTTTTATTAATTAAAAATATAAACTTAAATTATAATTTATTAATTTTATTAAAATATGAAATTATAAATACAAATTTTATATTGATATATATTTTATGGGGTTAAAATTAGACCATTTTTCTCTGTAAATACAAATTTTATAATGATATATAAATACAAACTAATAAATATAAAAATTAAAAAAAAAAAAAATTTAAGCTGGCTAGCCAAATGCAAATTTGGCTACAAGAATGGCGCTCCATTGGAGCGCCATTCTTCTCCTTAATGCAGATGCATTGGAGATGCCCTTAAGAGAATAACTTTATTATATTCCATATATATATGACGCCAAAACAAATGTCTTGATTTGGAAGAAAACATAATATTTTATTGTCCACTGTGAATTAAAGGAATGAATCAATGTTATTTTTCTACTTTGTGAACTGACACCAACATCAAACTATATATAAAATATATATTGTTGTTTCCTTATTTGATTTATTCTTTATTTTTAATTTCAAATAAAAATAAAAAATATATATAAAAAATATATAATAATCAATAGATATTTATAGAATATCTAAAATAAAATATTGAATTTAATTAGTTAGCTTTAACTATTTTATTTATCATTATTATTTATTATTTTAATTATTTGTTGGTAGATCATGCGACACACGTTTTACTATAATTGACTTATTTCTCTTCTATGTTTTGTAACAAATAAAACTAAAGTTTATCCATTTTAATCAATATATATATATATATATATATATATATACCTTAATCTTTATAAACAAAATCAGTTAAGCCTTTGGATCAATAAACCTCAAAAATCCCTCTTTCTAATCATACAAAATTCTTCATGTCATCATCTCAAAACATTCCCATAAACAGAAAACCTTCTTATAACAAGACCCTATACACATTTATAAATCAAAAACAGTAAAAAAAAAAAAAATGTTCCCATTGACACACTTAAATCATCCTCATTGATACATACATCCACACAACCATTTTATCAAACAAATAAACAATCAAATGCAAGTAACTTTACATCTTCATAAAATTTACACAAAGGCATCTTCCAAAGCCGAAATCACTCGATTATTCGAGCCGATAAACCTAAATAAATTCATGCATAACACACATGTATATATGTATAATTCACATTGCTTACATTCACAACCAAATGCATGGCTTTGCATGCTCAAGCATTGAAACTAGAACAGCTAGCACGTATCTCCCCTTGATCATTTCCAGTTTTGACACCAATGCTTACCATTCTCAAGAATGAGCCTGACCAGCTCATGAAGAACTCATCCTGATTTTCAGACAAGCTCTCAACTCTGGCTCTGGTTCGCGAATCACTCATCAGCACCGAATCAGAGCTAAACAGGCCTTTCCCGGAGACGACGTTCTTATAATACTGATTATCAAAGATAGAAGCAGTGACAGGATCGTTATTCACAGTCACCGCCCCGCTTACTCCGGCCGGGCATTGCTTGATGAGCTCCATGGCATAGTCTTTGTTCAGAGAGGAGTCTATCGGCTCCAATGTACCTTTCGGTCCTTCTTCGAACCTCTCTCTGAATGCACTGCAGTGAGCCTTGCCTATTGTGTGAGCTCCTGCGTCATTTATATACATATATACTCTTATTAGATTGGTATTTTATATAGTTGTATCATAACATCGATGAGTATTTAATACCTGATAGAATTACCAAATCATCCAAGGATAAGCCTTTGGAGGAGAAGAGCTGAGCCATTTCATCTATGGAGAAGCTTGTGTCAACCATGTTTGGCCGGACATTGGCCACTGATGAGGTCCGGCCATCGAGACGGCCAAGCGGGACTGCAACTGATGGTCCTCCAGACTTCGCAGCATGATCATAGATACAATCCAAGATGAAAAGATCAGCTTGTTCTGAATTGCAATGTCTGACAATTAATCGTTTCTGCCAAACTTCTTGTTTTCATCCACAATAACAATTTCGCACTATAAATGCCAAGAATCAGATGGCACTAGATATAGGTAGGTAAATCAATATGATATTGGGCTCTCAAAAGGTTCCAATAAGCATTAAACATCTGTTTGAATTGAACGCAAAATAGACAAAAATATGATGAAGAACGTTCTGTTGTTTCGGCCTATTTTATGGCAATCCAAGGACAAATCAATGATCTTATGTTCCTAAGCTTTTTATATCAAACATATGGAATCAAACCATGCATGAAGGTTTTTAAACTGAAAGCAAAAAGTATATAAAAGAAAGTGAGAAAATGGAATCGAAGAACTCACAATCTCAACAGCATCTCTTGCAGCAAGCACAAGAATGTCAGCACAAGACACAGTACCAGGACATAACACTTCCAGCCATCGCTTAGCATTTTCCACCACCTCAAACCCACCAAGAGATTTGTTTGCCGGATCATTCCTCTCCGTATCGTTCCCTTGCACAAGCACTGATCCATCACAGCCCTGTTTTATGCAAAACATACATATATTTCAATCACCATTTTTTTTTATTTTTAGTGCAAGCTTAGAGGAGGTAGGATGCACCTCAACAATGCAGTCATGGAAGACAAGCCGGAGGAGTTTGCCGGGGAGAGTTGGGTCCATTGCAGTGGCTGAACGGACTGTGTCCATGATCAGTAATTCAACATTTGGACATGAAGATGAGTAGAAGTCTAAAGAAAGGCCTGCAGAAGTTACACAAGGCGAGATTAGCAGAAATGTCAAGGAGAAGGTGATCAGAAGGCCATGAATTCTGAAGATCAGTAAGAAACTTGGAAGATGAGTCATGTTTTCTGTTCAATTGTAATGCAGAGAGAGAGAGAGAGAGAGAGAGAGAGTACTAATTGTAGGATGTTTGGCAATTATGCAGACAGATAATGTGTGTGGTTGGGAGTGGAAGAAAAAAGAGGGAACTTTGAATTTATTGGGAGATGGTGAGGAGCAGTAATGTCTTTCAATACTGAATTTAAGTTAGGGTTGTAGTGCTGTCAGAGAAGAAGAGATGGAGGAAATTTACACATAGTGCATCTAATGTCTTCAGACCTGTCAGCTATATTTGACCATGTAGTGCAACTTCCAACAATCTATCCTCCAGATCCACAGAAATCAGAAACAGAAATCAATCTGGTGATCAGAGTTTGGATTGTTTTCTTTTTAAACTTTGAGCAGAAAATTCAAACCTAGCAATGGCTACTTCATACTTGGCATGACAAAAAGTTTGATTTACGTCATTTAACCTAATGGAAAACACTGAAAAACATTACCAGTGTTTATAGCAGGTTACTCATTTCTATATCTCACCACCCTTTCATCAACAATAGCATCATTCTCAATAATCTTAAACTCAGTTTAAATGCGATTTATCACAACTCTTCATTGCCAGAACTTGCGGACAATGGAGTTTTCCATCTTTCTACTGCACAAGCAAGGAATCAAGAGCCAAATTTTTGACAATGTACAGACTAGTCCATATTGTCATCTAGAAGTTGTGAGTTGCATTAAACTTTCAAGTTGGAAGCTGACACATAATGGACTAGTCTGTACCTTGTCAAAAATTTGGCACTTGATTCCTTGCTTGTGCAATAGAAAGATGGAAAACTCCATTGTCCGCAAGTTCTGGCAATGAAGAGTTGTGATGAATCACATTTAATGCAACTCACAACTTCTAGATGACAATTGCAAAAGGTGAAAATAACATCATCATACATCACTTGTTATCAGAAAATAAGCAGCAAACAATGCAGTTTTCCATTGTATCTTCCTATTTAGCAGCTCACAAAAATTAAGGTACTTATACCATTGAAGAAAGAAAGTGACAAGCATTAACGCTAATAGAAACCCTGAGTCAACATCACATGCCCAGAACAAATTTTTGAAGCATATAATTAAACCCAAGAAAAGAAATCTGAGAAGTAACATTGAAATCACTGACCACTGAAGCTGGTGAAGTCATTCAAATAGATGAACAAGGAGAATATGATAATGCACCAGCAGCTGATCTTCGTCATGCACCCATTATTATGATCCTGTGGCAAGGTTCTCTATGGTCATTAATTCACATAAAAATTCATTAGGAAGAAGTTTCCAAAACACACCTTCAGCATTGTATCCGTGTCAAACTAATCCCTTCCTTGCGTTTAATGGAAGTGATTAATCACTACAGAAACATAATCAACAATATATCCAGAAACTTGATAAACATAGATCTAATTTTTAACAAAGGATTAATTGAAGTATATAAATGCATCCACATCCACGGGAAAAAAAATTTACACAATGGGAAAACCTAGATGTTGGTATTGATTGAAAGTAAGTCCAATACAGAAGGCAAAAAAGAAAAAGACTGAATGCCTAACATGGTTGTGAAACATTAAAATCTGAGCCACTTCTTCTCCTTCTCCTTGTTCACAACTGCATTAGAGGCAGAAACATGGGCAGCTTCAGCATCTGCAAGAGCCTTGCGTGTCTCATTCAACTTCCTAGATGCCGCTTCATATACTGCCTTATCCTTGCGATTCCGATTTACCATCTCTTCCAGCTTCTCAACCTGGTTTCTTAGCTCTTTTACTTCATCTTCATATGCAACTAATGACCGCCGATCCACCCTTTTAATGCTCCCCCTAGTCCCATCTGATTGCTTCTTCTGTTTGTTTCCTGAACCATTCACAACATCTTGCCAGGTGAGCTGGTTATTAATAAAGCTGAAAACATCTGGGACCATCTCCTCTTCAGCTTTAGCGGCCCGAGCTGCGGCAGCATGCTTCTTGCCACGCTTTCTTTTGCCACCCCTGCTACGCTTTTTGTTACGATCAACTTTTTTCTCTTCACTCTCATTAGATGCAAAAGCATGATCAAGTGATTGCCTTGGTCGAAGAATTTTCACGGTGATCGGATCAACAATACCCTTACCAGATACACCTAATGCCATACCTTCTCGATAACCCATGCTGGCCATCATTTTGGATGCAATGCCACGAGTGTGGTTTTCCCATTTTGCAAAAACAGCAGTCTCTGTCTGAATACCTCTTTGTAATTTTGTAGCTTCTAAAAAGCCAAGCCCTTGATGATCGGATTCATCGTCCAAGTCTTCCTCTTCCCCAGTGGATTCTGAAGATTCTGAGCTTTCTGAGCTCAAGTCCTCATCTTCATCATCACTGCTCATTTCAGCATAATTTGATATTGAGAGAGCTTCAGTCTTGAGCTTGGCTGATGTTCCATCATCTAGGAAAACAACCTGACCATGCCCAAGATCATCATCCAATGATTCAAGTTCAGCTTTCCTCCAGATGCCAGCTTGGCTTTCTGAGACAGCCCAAATATTAGATCCCACTAACGACTGATTCCATTTGGTGGCGATGTACTGCTTCAGTGAAGATACAGGGACATCAAATCCTGTTCAGGTGATCTTTCATCAGCGAAGAACAAGAAGAGTTGAATCAAAATATAAAAAGATTTGTTCTTCAACTAAGTGGAATTAGTTGACAAGAAGGAAACATGAGTGGCTATATATCAAATTATCATACACAATAGTCATTAAATCTTATATGTACAGCTCATAAAAAATATTCCTAAGATACATTGAGCATTTCGCATTTTATAATTTTTAAAAAGGAAAAAACAATACGTAAACGAAGTATATAGGATTATCTCCGATAGGAGGCCTAAATGAATCATACCATGTGATAATCGGCAGTTACCACCAAATCGACATCGCTGCTGTAAAAAGAACTTGCACATCTGCATTTTGGGTGGCTTACATTAGTAAAATGGGCTGTGCACTAATGAGGTTTCAATGGTTTTTTGAGTAACATTAACAAATGAAGCAAGACTGCAGATATCATAACAATGAAAACAGATAGCAAACCATATGCTAGACTGCAGCCATGAAGACTTGATACAACATGGACCATTGTATCTGCGGAATCTCAGTTTTCCTTAAATAAGGTCATTTCTTATAATGGCAAACAAAGGGACTATCAAAGCCTAAAAATACCCATGACCCTAGTAGCATATACACTTCTATTTTGTGCTGTTTGTGCTCTCCTGTGCAATCATAAATTCCAATGACTATATGTAAAAAAATCCAAGTATATGTTGTTCTAAGCTTCTGTGGTCATAAATTTTCATAGGTGCTAAAAAAATGTAGGATCAGGGAGTTACCTTCAGTAATAACTAATAAGCGAATAGGAGATCCCTGCTCTATCATAATTAGCAGCCAGGAATCATGGCATGAGTTGACACAAACCAAGATGACCTTGTGAAAATGGAAAAAAGAAATTATGATCAAAGACAAAAGGCAGCAAGTCATGGGATAAATAGAGGAAATGGTAATGACAACTTTCTCATTTGAATTTTAAGCATTTATAGTTAATGATACCCCTAGATATAAGCCATAACCAAGCACTATTGAAAGACATGAGAAATCCAAATACCAATCCTGGATGTTAAGCGTTCAAAGCTGATACCAACAACATATTGATGCATCTAAGACCTCTGTCGACAACATAATTCAACCTTTTTAGCAGATCACATCGATGATGGCCTTCATTATGCATAAGAAGACCAGATCCAAACTTGGAAATTGCAACATGCTTGTCAATTCTCGTCAAAGATACCAATATACATGCAGGGCATGGGAATGAACAAAGTGCCTGCAACCTCAAATAATCATCAACCAAGAGCGATTTTGTACAAGTTAACCATGCTTTGCAACTTCTGATTCTTATGGCCTGATTATAATATAAGGCTATATATAAGGCTATAAACCTAGTGTATTCCTGCCACACATCATGGAACCTGAAACCTTGCAAATCAAACTTCACACAATTATAAAGGGAGAAAAAAAGGATAGCAATCTTCAAAACAGTCTGAAGTTTATTATCTGTAACAATGTCAATAGGAGGGAAACAGTGTCCTATATTGTTAACCCTCAATTTTCACCCACACTGAATCATGCCACACATTTTAGCATTAGGAGAACAGGCACAGATTCTCTAGTAGTTGGTTCCATGACAAATTGCTCACAGAAACACAGTCTAAAGAAGCTTGCCCGTTAGCTAGGTACTAGATCAAGATGACATAAAATGCTAGCCCAATAGGGTAAGATGGTCGAGAGACAGATTAATACCCACAGAACATGACTAACCATAATAACTAATCAAAGGATGATTACTTGAGATGTAAAAACATCTTGCTGATGCGCAGGTAATCACTGAATATGTTTCGACACAGGGGCAATGAGTACCAAAAGGGCTTTAAGATAGAGAAACTCTGATAACCAACAACTTTCTAATGATGACCTACTTTGGCTTCTACCTGAACCCAGTACGACAATAAAATATAAAAAAATAAGTAACAAGCCACCAAGACAGGAAATGCCCACCTTACTGTGCTACCTTGATCATTTTATGTAATTAGTAGTATTATACTTTTAGTGCAATAATACCCTCCCTTGGTAGAATTTGTAACTTATGCATGCATGAATGAATTTGAAGCCCTCTGAATGAAACCATTCACAAATCATTCATCCACAGATTCAATCCAAATAATGATACCTAGGGCAGTTCTATCACTTTCTAACATATACAAAGCATAAGTTAAATATTTTTCATAGAAAATTTTGCTTGCAATACTGCAGTAACTAGCAAACAAACAAGTTATCTATTAGACAAGATGCACAAAAAAAAAAGTAAAGAGAGATAGAAAATAAACACCAACAGCAATTAAAACTCAATGCACTGGATTGTGGCATTCCCTGTGCAGCAAAGAAAGCAGAGACAAAAAAAGGGAAAATAATCCACATACCAGCATGCTTTCAGATGTAGGGTTGAGAAAAGATATCCTTGCTGAACTATCTCCTTCAAAACTTATGATGTCACCATTATACCACCGTCCATCCTTGTGACGGAACCTACACTTCGATCTGATAGAATAACTTTCAGATTCAAGAGGTTCTGGTTCGACCTGTGCTGCATCCAAAGCCTCCACCTTGACATCCTCAGTAACAGAAACTGCTGCCTGTCTTGTAAAGATAGCATCAGCTTCTTTAAGTAATCGAAAACGTTTTAAATGAAGAAGGCCCTGTTCTGCATCTCTGATCACTGAAAGCAGCTCTTCATGAACCTTTACAAGATAACAATAAATGCCTTGGTTAACAGAAAAAATGAAAACAGAAATCAAGTAATTCAAGCTTCTGAGCAGACAAGTGAGTAGTAATCATGGAAACAGCCCAATATGAAGTAATATACAGAAACCAAATGCAATAATTAGAAAAAAGGAAAGAAGTCTGCATAGGTATAGAGGGTGAATGAAGCACATAAAACAAATCTTGAGAGTTGCAGGAACCATGAACAACATATTTCTATATCGGCAACCGATGGCACATTACCTTTCCATATGCCCAATATTTGATGAGCTAGAAACTAATAATTAACAAGAAAATAAAACAATGCAACAATGGAAGGTATTTGTCATTTCACAGCAAAATGAGAAGTAATTACTCATTGATGAACTTCAACTACAACAGTTGCAATGCTTCCCTCGGATTATTTAAATTTCACTGAATATTTCCTCTAGAATCAACTGTAGGAATAACCAAACATGAATGCCAATAATCAATAAACATCAGGCAGTATTTCACCAGAAATTGCTACTTGGGAACAAAGAGATAAAGGATAGAGCCTCAAGCCAGTATTTTTCTAATTGAATCATAGTCCAATGATCTCTCAATAGCCACATCTCCAAACTGCACTGCCAATGACATGCCAATTGTTCTTCGATGGCATTCATTCTCAAATTTGCTCTCGAAATATTTCCTGACTATCAGCTTAATATTACATGCCTCAAACATAAACCCAGTATGATTTAATATAGACGGTAGATTGAACCAGATGTTCCAAGAAAATAGATGGATCAGAAGTTTCAGAAGAGATTAAATCTTCGTTTGAGATTGAAACCAGACAAGAAATATGCTCACAAAGTTCAACAGGAGACCTTGACTAGCTAACTACAATCTATTACTTAATTTATTCACAGGCAATCGCTGTGACTCGTATTCTCCATTGGCATAACCAGGATTACAGTCACCCAAACGAAATGCCATAACTTTAGATAGTTGAAAATTTATCCGAGATCAAGTTCACTTATGCCATCCAACAAAATAACCAAAAAATACATCCAAAATCAAAACTTTTACCACCAAACATCCGAGAGACAACGAGTCCGAAAGATCACGACAAAAATAAACTGAAATCAAAGGAAGCCCTCGTTTCATCGAAGGGAGATAAGAGGAATACCGCAAGGAGTTCCGAATTGGCTGGATCGCAAGCCAGGGCTTCGTCCACGGCCGCAAGGGACTCCTTCTGTTCATCGAGCTGCTTCTCCAGCTGCCTCTCCACCTCCTCCTCGCCCCCCGCCGTCATCTCCCGCCATTAGAACCGAGAAGCGAGAAGGGATCCAGAGATAAGCGATCAGATGAACCTTCTTCAGGAGTCAGGACACGTTTAGAGAGACCTTATACTGTTCCTTAATCTGCCCCGCGAGACATGTTAACCGTGTCTGTTAAGTTACCGACCTTGTATTCTAAAGTACACCCCTTTACTCCAACGTTTCCTTTATTAAAGGAGTATAAGATGAATTATTGGGTGTGATGTTATCATTCGTTCTGGGGAGGCCACCATCTTCATCAAAGCGCGTTCTCTCGTCGATAAAAGAGAGATCTTTTTCCCCTCTCCGATCTCACCTGCTCCTCCGACTCCAACGCCGGAGACTCCGACGCCTACGGTGATTACCCGGGTCCAAGGTACTGGTTCTCGATCTGATCTCCTAGGGTTTCCTTCTTCTCTCGATCGAGATTTCCCGGGTTTTGTGACGCGTTTCCCGATTCTTATATTGGTTCTGGATTCTTTCAATGCTGCTTGGTTTTTGTGATTGATTGGTGTTTGCATTGTCTCTTGGATCTCTCTCCGTGTTTTTAGTTGGATTTTGTGTGAATATCATAAGGATCGGTTTCTTTTTTTGGATTTGTGGTTTTTATTTCACCAGGATTGCAGTGCTTGCTGGAATTTGGATTGACAAATGAATTTGATTGAGATGCTGGTTTCTATTATAGTATAAAGTATATATATATTAAAAAAAATCTCTTTTGCCTTTATTCCCTTAAAGTTCGTCTTGCATTAGTTTTTGCAATTATTTCTTTACTTCGTGAATCTTCCATCTTCGTGCATATATCCCTGGCTTAAATTTTATATTGTGAACCATCCTTTGATAGAATGAAAATGATGAAATTGCGATAACAGGCTTGAATCTATGTCTCCAATTGTGAATTAATGTTCAATTTCATTTAGTGAGCCTTCAAAGGAAAAGAAAATTTTTTGTTGTTATACCCCAAAAATTAGATGCATTTTGTTATGTGGGTTATCTTGTTAGAGTTTAACCAAAGTTGGGTAGCTTCAGGTGATTGAAAGAGGTGATTTGTAACACCATAAGTTAGTTATTGCCGTATGTAATACTCTAAATATGTGACTTTTGAGATGGATGTTCTGAGCTTTTGCATTTCTTCTCTTTGTCCAGAAATCAGAGAAATGGTCGCTTAATTTCTGCAAATATAGTCGGTTTTGTAAATTGTGATGAAAAAAAAAAAACGTGTGCATTGGTCTAGTACCAAGTACTTAGCATGCCTTGTGAAACTGAGCCATAGGTATTCCATTTTGATTTTTAGTCTGCTAGTACCCTTATGTCCCACATTTTCTATGGATTGCTCTCTTTTGAATTTTGATTTTTTTTTAACAGCGCTGCTTGTTAAAATTCATGATGCCTCCTCTGGAGTTGTTGGGATTGACCACAACTAAACTTCAAATGTCAGTTGTAGCTCCTTGCCAGCAAATTTTTTCTTATCTCTGGCTTAATTACATGCCTCTTTCCCATTATCCGATAAAGTTGTAAAACGACCTTTATTTCTTGGTTTTAGACTATATTTGTGGCTGCCTATGTAGTCATGGAAAGGAAAGGAACAAATGCTGTGAAGAGGAGAGAGAGAGAGAGAGAGAGAGAGAGAGAGAGCTGAAATGCACTTCAACTTCACATCTTCACTGTCCCAAGTTCTGATGTGCTTCATGACTGTTAACTATCTTATCAATATATATCTATGCTCCTGTCCTCCAGCTCACATTAACTAAATATTTTGAACTTACTATAGGATTACCAAGTTTCATGAAGTTTTCTAGGATGATCATGCGCTATATATTGCCAACCTGCAAACATCATTATGTCCCTACATGTAATTTAACTGAATAATTTCAGCTAACCATATGATTGCCAAGTTTCATGATGATTTCTTACAGGATCATGTGTTTTGTATTTCTTACCTATAAACATCATGCTGTCCTTACATATTTTCGGCTAATTATCTGATTTCCAAGTTTCATGAGATGATCATGCAGTATATTTCTGACCTGCAAATATCATTGAATACTTTTAAACATTGGAACCTTGTGGAAACTAAAGTGAATCATCTACTAATCAGTCTTCTGTAATACTGATGTAAAGCAGTCAGGTTGTAACCAAAGTTCCTCCTGACAATGGTTCTGGATTCTATCTTATCTCCTCACCGGAGATCGCAAAACTCTTCATTCTTGTCAGCCTCATTCAAGAAGCAGACACCAAGCCGTGACACCTGGTCTACTCTCTTTGAGCGGCATCGGTTCCTTCTGACAATGCTGGCTTTATTGGCATTCTTATGCACTATATATCTCTATTTTGCAATCACTTTGGGTGCTACCGGCTCTTGTTCTGGCTTGTCAGGTTCTGAGAAGGCTTTATGCCAAACAAGATCCTTAATGTCTCACAAAGGAAAGCTCAAGCTCTTTTAGCCTTATATGAGTCTGTGTTTTATCAGCAATCCTTTTTAACTATGTCTTGGATTGCATTATTTTTCATTTTTGTCAACACCTTGTTTATGCACAGGTGTGTATTCTAAAATTCATTGTCAGAACTTAATATTTGTTTTGCTTTTTTTATTTAATGTAATGTTCTTGACGATGAAGCGTTCAATGAATTATTTATTTATTTATTTATTTACAGATCACTCAATCTATCTTAAAAAATAGGTACAAAGAAAAGATTAGAAGGCATAACAAACAAGAAACAAATGGAGATGGGAAAGTGATCTACAAACAGACTAAACTATATAATGAGACTAAATCTTTCATAGGGTGTCTTTGTTTATTTCCAATTGTCAGGTTGTTTGGACAAAGAAATAATGGTTTGATTTTCCTTAATCTCTCCATGAATTAGCTTATACTGGATTTAAAAGGTCTTAAATAATTATTTTTTATTAATTTTGTAAATTAATTAATTCAATTTTATAAATAATTTTCAGTTATTTATTACCAGCTTAATATTAATATATTTTAAAAATTATGATAAGGGATGTTTGTACATTTTTTTATATAGTATAAAATTACTATAAAAATTTATTTTTATAAAACTCTAATATTTTTTTTTTTTTTTGGGATTTTTCAGAATCTGATTACTGAATTTTATAACACATGGACGCAAGCTAGGGTTTGATTCAGTGACAATAGACGGAATGGTCATCGGGTAACATAACATTAAAATTCACAAAATTGTATATATTTAAAAATTTAGCTTAAAATGACTTCAATTTTGAATTATCTGGCATCCTTCTCAAAAGACCCAAAGAAGGGGTAGATCGGGAAAAGCCGCGGTCGTCAGTTCGAACAAGAGAAGTTTTTTTCTTTCCCATTCTGCCCCTCAAGCGAGGACTCTTCCTCTCAACCGAGCCGTCGATTCCTTGCCCTCCTTCTCCGGCGATGGCGGAGCACCGGGAAGAACTCCTCGATGTCCTCACGAAGGCCGGCGAGAAGACCGGGGAGAACAAGCCCAGGCAAGTGCTTTTGGTGGTTTTTCTCAATTCTTTCCTATTTCGATCGGATTCTGAAGTTATAGCTCTGTGTTGGCTTCTCAGGAGTCTCGTCCATAGAGATGGAGACTACCACCGGGCTGTGCATGTGTGGATCTATGCGGAGAGCACGGGGGAGCTCCTCCTTCAGCGACGTGCTGATAGTAAGGACTCGTGGCCAGGGCTCTGGGATATCTCGAGTGCTGGCCATATCTCTTCTGGTGATGCCTCCCTCCTCACAGCGAGGTACTCCGTTTGCCATTAGATAGCCAGAAGTTTGCCTTGCTTTTTTTTTTTTTTTTTTTTTCAATTTTATTTCATAGATTGTGTGATCGCGTATGAGAATAATATGTTTCTTTGATACTTGGTTCTGTTGAATCTGTTAGATAGCCTTTATTGTTTTGATAGTTTATGCATTGTTTATTGTAGTTCTTGGATTAGATAGATCACTCATTCACTTGGCATTTCTGGTGGATTGAAGGGCAAACAGACGTACTTTGTGCCATGAGAGATTACACTAGTAAAAGTTTAGACATTTAGTCTCGGATTAGAATTGGAAGAATATTGTTGTGACTTAATGTTGTTTTTTGTACAAAATTCAATATATCTTGAATATTAGAATTAAATTAAGGCCGCCAAGAAACCCATGTAGATGATATTTTCAAGCTAGGAGATTACTTTCCAAAGTTTTGGAAGCATGTCAATTTTTAATCCTGCTCATATAGTTTATTGCCACTTGATTTATTTACTTTTGGTATTATGTACATTATGCTTGCATGCTAATATTTGTTGTAGCCTTTGATTTTGATTTTCTTTATGTTTGCAAAAAAGTAACCTCAAGCTCTATGATTTTTCAGGAGGGAGCTTGCTGAAGAACTAGGGATAAACCTTCCAAATGATGCATTTGAGTTGATATTTGTTTTTCTGCAAGAGTGGTTGGTTCAATTCCTTGTTTGGATCGTAATTTGTTTTTTTATTATTTACTGGATAGTTGATGCCTTTATAAGAAATTGTGCATGTCATAATCTTGATTTGCTTGCAAAAGGCAATATGGCATTGGATCTTGTAAAATATGCTTCCCACGATCCCTTCTGTTTAAATTATCTGATATAACTAATGCTGAGACAGAAATTTTGAGAAAGCGTGAAAAACATGGAATATAATAATGCCTCAATTTCCTTTGCGATCTTTTTTTATCTTTAATTTGTTATCATTTATCAAAATACCTTTCTTTTCATTAGTTAGTTATTTCATACCACATGCTTTACATTGATGCTTATCTACATCTGTAGAATCATATTGTTGCAGCAACTAGGAAATTGAAGTTTTGTGCTCTTGAATAATGATGGAAAACAAATTATGCATCATTGGTCTGTGACTAAGTGATAATATGTTCTTTCCAATCCTAATAACCACGTATGTCTTAATTAGATGGCATGTATATTAGCCTCCCTCTTTTTGTAGAAATGAGGCTGGATGTCTGTTTTGGACCTTAGCTTCTTTCTTACTAGGTGCCTGCAACCTGATGCATGTCTCTTTATCTGATGAGTCTCTATGTCTGATGTCCAGTCCAGGAACTGGAATCACTTAATGTGTTTGAGAAATCATCGGCATCAAATGCAAATTCCAAGCATAATATTCTGTTAGCTATTACTTGTTTTCCTGAAGCTGTCTAAAAATAACGCAATCATTTGCTCCTTATGTATAGTGCAGTGCCATAAACAACGGGAAATATATCAATAATGAGTATAATGATGTTTATCTTGTCACAACTCTGGCCCCTATTCCTATGGAAGCCTTTACTCTTCAGGTGAGAGGAATGAACCTTTCAATTTCTGTTTTTCAGTTTGGCAGTTTTTTTGTAGATTTTTCCCTTCACTTAATAATATAGCAATGAGTGTAATGATGCTTATCTTGTCACAATTTTGGGCCCTCTTTCTATGGAAATTTACACTTCAGGTGATAGGAATAAACTTTTCAATTTCTGATTTCTTGTTTGGCTGATTTTCCATAGAATTATCCCTTCACTTAAGAATAAAGACTTGATTATCTACTCCTATATCTCCTAATTTTTTTTCTTGGGAATGCTGCAAATGCTGAGAAAGCTTATTATTGTTCGTCTTTTAGATATTAATTAGTAGCCAAAGTTTTTTCGTCAAGGATCAGAACTGATTATTTTTTACATAAATAATTGAAAGCAAAACCTTATACACAAGTGTGAAGGGGAATTGTGTAACGATTCATTTATGATCAGTTGCTTATATTTTATTCATAGGAATCAGAAGTTTCTTCTGTCAAGTATATCCCTTGGAATGAGTATAAAATCCATCTGGAAAATGAGGATGCAGAGTATGTCCCTTATGATGTACATGCAGATTATGGGCAACTATTTAATATTATTGAGAGCAGGTAAGCTGATATGAACAGTTGCAGAAAGTTTATGTTGTTTTTGTGTTTCTTTCTAAATGCTAATGTTCAAATTGTATCTCATTAATGGATGAACTGCCAATTGATCTTTCAATTGCTTGTGTTTCCATCCTCTCTGCTGGTAATGTTAAATTCTCCGTTGATTGCTGTAGGTTCAAGGAAAACTTGGAGACCCGCACTATAAGTTTAGAGAAACAGCTTAGCAGATACACTCCTATACATTTGAATCCTGAGGTACTAATTAATTTTTACTATTTTTAAATATAATTTATTAAAATATTTGCTTCTATCACTAGGGTTGAATACCCCTCTCCTTGTGCACGTGCATTTGTGTGTTCATGTCCCATGTTGACAAGCTTTTTGGGGTCAGTCTTAACATGGTTGCCAGTCTGAATCTGAATACCATTTCTCTAGTTGTTCATGTGCATAGCAGCACAACACAATTAAATGTGAGATATTGTATGGCTTTATTTTCATGTAAACCAATGTATCTTTTTCAATCCACAATATTGTTTAGTTTTAGTCATGCATTGTATGATTTATCATAATTTAGATGTTTAGGTTTAATCTAGTTCAAATCACCCTTCCCTTTTTAAATGGTAATTCAAAGTCAGAGTGATTTCCTGGTAATATTTGTCAGTTAACTGACAAGAGTTGATCCCTTAGTACTTCAATCATACAAATGTTGTATTGCTTCAACTTTCAAGGTATTTAAATTTTACAATTAGTTATGATGACTTCTGTTAGCATTCTTCTTGTATAGAGGTATATTTAAGAATGCATTCCGAGTTTCTCTTTTGGATAGCATTACATTAAAGAAAACATAGATACAATTGCTTGGGAGATATACATTCTTATTAGTGTCGACTTTTTTAAATGCAGTGTTCCACATTAATCCGGTGATTGACCAATTTGACCCTCCTATAGAACATACACTGATTCTGATAAATAATCACAGTTCATGTCATCAGGAGAAGAAGTGACCTATACAAAGCCATATTTTTAGGCACGATATTTTAGTATTATGTATGCTATTTATTTTCTCGATACTTCAAGGATGCTATTTTTCATTAATTATGTTTTCCTTGTCCTTTTTTGTCTGAACAGTTAGGCCAGCTTTCAGAAGCAGAAAAAGAAGCTTTAGCCTACATCATCAAAGCATCAATGGTTATTGATGATATTTTCTATGAGCAGGTCAGTTGGCTTTGTAATTGTATTTTTACTGTGAGCCCTACAGTGCTAAAAATTTTGAGAACAGTAATTCCTCTGTTTTACAGGTCTGGTACAGCAATCCTCTTGTCCGAGATTGGTTGAAAGAACATTCTAATTCTTCAAAGTTTGATAAGTTGAAATGGATGTACTATTCCATAAATAAGAGCCCATGGTATTTTTCCCTCTTTAGTATAATTCTATACATCTTCATCATCATTGAGTTTTATTAAATATGCATGTTTTTCAAGTGGATCATACTTCCAAAATAATTATGTTATGCTAGCAAATTGTCTGCTGGCATTTTTCCCTTGAAAATAGATCCTTAAGATTTTTTTTTTACTTTGAATCTCCACATTTGAGAAGATCATCACAGCAAATGTGGATGCTTGATAGGGTGAAAAATTATTTAACATGCTTTAGTCATTGGTTTTGTTTTTGATATTCCAAGTTATGATAGATGTGAGCTGATATGTAGGATGCCCAGCCACCATGAAACCATGACATTTGGAAAAATATTGTCATGCCACTCTTATCCAGTTGGTCTACATCATGAAAAAACATAAATCCATACTTGGGTCCTCCCTTACCTTTTGGATGATCAACATGATTTTTCTAATTTTTTTTCTGATTCAAGAGCTAAGATCCAGTATATATTTTCATAATGGATTTTGTGACAGGAAGAAAGTTTGATCCTTTTTTTTTTGTAGTGAGTAACCAAAATTATGACTCTAATTGCTTCTGTCTCTTTTAAACTACTAGAGGCACTGTGAGAACATGAGGAGGGAAGATCAAGAGAGTTTATAAGGAGTTTCTTGTCTTTTCTTTAATACATCTCTTAATTTATTCCGGTGGCTCCTGTTTATCACAGGTCATCACTTGATGAAAACAAAGCATTTTTGACAACAGCTGATTCTGCTGTCAGACTGCTTGCTGATGCCACTAGACCAGTTTTGGGTTGGAAAGGACTTGAATATAGAATTGCATTTCCAGTTCTGAAACCCCCTGGTGCAAGTTTCTACCCTCCAGATATGGACAAAATGGTAAGAGAACATTTGTGATCAATTTGCTATCTTAATTTGACCATGAATACAATTCTGAATAACATCAAGAGCATAAATATGATATTGATTCTATACATTGACTGTGTAGACTTTTGAAGATTACTTCTGAACTATGCTTGACCTCATGCATGCGTTAGGTTTGCTTGCCACCATTACACTTGTCTAGGATACTTATTTCTTCAGGGCCAATTCTAGGCATGTTTACCAAATGAAAATATATAAGGTATCCATCAGAACCTGCTGTCTAATGCCAGACTTCGGTGATGCTATTGTTGCTTAAAGATAGTTTTATCATATTGAGCACCCCTTATTTAATTCAAGGGATGAATCAGGTGCAGGGGTTAGCTTCAGATTCGTAAAGGGGCTAATACGCTGCTGTAATAGTAATTTATAAGTGATTGCTAATATCTAGCTAGTTCACTGCTTTTGTTTGCATAATATTAAACAAAGTCATGATGATGGGCAATGAAAATATTAATCCAAACTGCTATGAGTTTCATGATATTTGTAATAGCATTTGATTGGTATATGCAGTGACCACAATCATTCACGTGACCATTTATTTTAAATTTTGGGGTTCTCTTTTCCTCAACTCTTTGTAATTTTTTATTTCCTTGTTTCCCTAGGAGTTTCAGTTGTGGAAGAGTAGTCTAAGCATCACTGAACAAGAAGCAGCCGTTGGATTTTTCAGTGTGATAAGGAGGCACTGTGACACCAATGCAAATAATTCTTCATTTTATTCACTATCTGGTACCGCTGATCTGATTGGGTCAAGGCATCAATCGAATTCCAGTGATCTATTTATTGTTCCGTACTCTCAAGAATATAGAATTTTTCTCACTAAAGCAGCTGGCCTACTTCATAAAGCAGCAGAATTGACTCAATCATCAAGGTAAATCTGCTAATCAACTCTGAACCATCTTTGCAACTTTTGGCAGAATATCTAATACTTTTACGGGCAGATTTTTGGTGTTAAAATATCTTACAGTAGTGTTTCTTTGAAGCCTGAAGAAGTTGCTGCAAACCAAGGCAGATGCTTTTTTGTCAAATGACTATTATGAATCTGATATAGCATGGATGGAGCTGGTAAGTATGCTTTATTACTAGTATTATTTTTTATAACCAACAATAAAAAAGCCAACAATATAGACTCTATTTTCAAATTACATTTAGATTCTGTGACTTGACTATTTGTGCCCTTGATCTTATGCTAAGCTTTGTTTTCTGTGCTTGTTTAGTCAGTACTCCATTTTTTTATCCTCATTCCTCTGAGTGAAGTGATTTCCATAGCTTGTCGCAGCCTAAATTGACTAAACTGATATTTTTGTGCTGTTTGTGTGGCATAACAGAAACATATTAAAGCAATCATATCATAATGTGCAAATTGTTGTGGCCCAAATCTCACTTTAAACCATTGTGGATTTTTTTTTTTTTATTACCTTCTTGATTCTTTTTTTATAATAATTTCTGAAGCACTGAAATTATGAAGTCAATGATGGACGGCTCCCATATGTAACTGGTATGCTTCTATTTGATATATTTTATGCCTTTGTTGCCTCTATGCCAATTCCTAGCGAAAATTTTTATTCCGGAACTATGGTGAAGAAATCATTTCTTTGATTGTGGACCTACTGGACATTAGAATTGTCTAAACTTGTAGCATCTCCTGGCATAATATCCCTTGCATTTAACAATGCTTTATTGTGATGCGTATATATTTGGAGATCATACTATTGTCTCATTTCTTTTTATACTACCATTTCAATATTTTTCATCCTATCTGCAGGATTCAAGATTGGATGTTACTATTGGACCGTATGAGACATATGAAGATTCACTTTTTGGATACAAGGTGAGCCTCGGGATCCTTTCGATGGTAATTATGTTGTTTTTTTTTTGGCAATCAAGGTTTAATAAATGTTTATGACCGTATTACTTTTACTGCAGTTCTGTTTCACATGCAACTTATTCTAGCTTATCTTTGCCTATCTAAGGATGCATCTAACGCTTTGTTCTTAGTAAATCTATGTGCCCAACACGGTGAAGTCCTCAACTATATAGAATATTCATACCTTTCTTAAAAGAAAAGGAAAAAATAGAAATGTCTTAAGTTTCATGATGAGTCATAAGCTTTTAATTTATGAATTGTGACATTGTGGTCTGAATATTAAATACCCAATTGAACTCAGAGTCTGGCATTCATTCGGTTAAAGTTAAACCAGAATGCAGTTTCTGAGTCTTAAACCAGCATGTTTTACTTCCTTTTAAACACCCTGGTTATGTGTCGAAAAAAAGAATAAAAGAAGTATCACATTGATCTCAAAGTCTCCATCATGCAATTCCTTAGTGATAGTAAACAGAAGAAACAAAGTTCAAAGCTTGTAGTGCTGGAATTGGTGAGTTGTTCCTTCTCTGCTGCTGTCATGATGACAAGAAGTTAGCTCCGTTGGTAATGGGTGGTGGGTTGATGAAAGAGCATTTAGAAGTGTCAGGTTGCAGGGCTAGATTGGAAGATTTTGCAGCTAATAGGATGCACGAGAAATGGAGTGAATTAAAAAGTAAATGGTTCATATTCAATCTTGGTATTAGAGATAATTTAATCTAACATATATTATTTGTTACTTTGGTACTTCCATGGAGATGTTTTTTCATAAAACATTTTTTTTCTTCTTTCTTTCCATTTTTATCTTTTGGCTATTTTGATATTTAATATTAAAGTTACTGTTTGAAATTGATTTTATGAATCTCGTACTGGGTTTCCAATCATATAATACAATGATATGACTATCTATCCATGACATTTGTCTTTAACTAAATCAAGTGTGATGAATTTTGCTCTTTAGTTGTTTGCATGAGTCTCAGTGATATGTTGAACTTTATTGTTTTCTTCACTTGTGAAGGCTACGTTCGAGGCATTCGTTGGGATACGAGATGATATATCAACAGCCAAAGTGAAACTCTTTGGTGATCATTTAAAGGTATATTTGATTGTTGCTAATTTGATTTAAATGTCTATTTTGTCTAAACACTGGGTGTGCCAAACCAGGATTTGGAGCAAAATCTCCCATTTGATGATATCTACAAATCTAAAGATGTATCGGCTGCTCCTATCCGTGTCATCCAGCTCATTTACAATGCAGGGGTAAGCTTATGATTGTTTCTTGTTTTGTCAAAATAGTTGTTATTGGGTGACCTGAAAAACATATCATGTACAATGTGAGTAGCTTGTAGATGATGGAGCACATATTAATATTTTTTATTTCTATTTTTATTTGAGAAGGGCTTTTGTCATCCTAAACACTTCAAAGTTTATTGTAGAAGAAAGTCAGGAAGTCTTAATTTGGTCCTCATTGTGTTGAAGGTTATTTCTTCCAGTTGTTTGCTGAGTTTGTAAGTTCTTTTTCTTGTGGGAGGTTTTTTTCTTTATTATTATTAGAAATCAAGTGAAATTATTTGAGACACGCGCGTGCGCACACGCACACACACGCTCCCTTTCTCACGCTACATCAGTGCCTTAATGTGTTTAGTCTTCATCACTCTTTCTTTGCATTACCTTAGTTGGAATGAAATTTTGTTTAAAGTAACTCTCTGGCAGGATGTGAAAGGTCCTCAAACTGTTGCTTTTAATTTGCCAAATGATGAGCGAATAGTGAATGAGCATGGAACATCAATGGTCTTGCTGAAGAATATTTCTGAAGCGAAGTATATTTCTTCTGTTGGTTTTTTTTTAATTTACTTTTCAGGTTTCTGTCAACTTCCAACATATTTATACAGTTTGTCCCCAAAAATGTAAGCAGTGTTTTTGTTTCGTAGTGGTGGTAAACATTGACCATCCTATATTTCAATTTGAAGGTTTCAGCATATTCTTCGACCTATAGCTGATATATGCATTAAAGAGGAGCAAAGAGAATTTATTGATTTTGAATCTTTCTTCACACACACTATCTGCCATGAATGCTGTCATGGGATCGGGCCTCACACTATAATCCTTCCAAGTGGGCAACAATCAACAGTTAGACTGGTAAGAATTAGGACTGTTTTGAATCTTGATTTTACATTGTATGTGTTTATTGATGTTTCAGGTTTTCTTTTCAAAATCTGATACTTGGCCTCCATTTTTGCACTGTGGTTCTTAACTTCTTAATGCAAAATTCACAACTTGCAACATTAAATCCTCAATTTATTTCTACATTTCTTCGTTTATTGAGACTTGGTGCTTTTAAATTACACTAACAGGTTTTTGTTGAGTAAATTTATTCATTAAATATAACTGCATGATGAAGAAAGTGGCAGTTAGAATGAAACATATATTATTGAAACCAGTTGTTTTAGGGTCTAGTCCTGCAACATAACATAGTTCTTTACTTCGTTGTTCAATCAGCGAACAGAGTTATGTTGTCCGTATTTTCTGCATAAATTAGCCTCTTCTAAATCTTGGTATAAGGACATCAATAAATATATAGTGCAACATTTAATTACTACAGGGACTGCTAGCAAGCCTTTTAGCTGAAAGTGTATGAAAGGATGACATATTCCGATTCAAAGTCCTTTTTTAAGTCACTTTTATTTTATATCTTCATTTTAAAGACGTATTCCCCTTACTAAAGTTCTTCATTTCCCCATGATCTTTCAACAACATGGATTTTGCCATGGACCATTGGAGCATGATTCTAATCTGAGCGGATTCATGCATAAAGATACAATTTCAAGATATTACCATGGTGCCTTACCTTTTAGAATTTGTGATGTATTTTAACCATCACAACCATTTCCATGGAAGGGGCTAGGTGGAAAAGCAGGAGCCTCATTAGTCAGATTTTGTCTTGCAACAGAGAACCGATAAATCTGAAATCCGAAGTTTTAAGAGCCATGGAACATTTTCTAATTTTGAAATTATTGATGCCCTTTATGAACTGAAGCATAGAAACTTCATTAGGACAATTGGCTATATTGAAATTTCCCTTGAGTTTTACTAAGGAAAATAAATTTATTGATGTGTTTTATATTAGAATAACTAACAGTCCCATATCTGTTAATTTGGTAAGCATGCATTTGAATAGGAAGTCTGGGTTTTTCATCCTACCAGCTTAAGCTTTTGGGTTGAATCAGGTATTATTTGGTTTGCATGCTACATTTTTCTTATCATTTTTAGTTTACCTCACTGTCTTTCTTAATTAGTTGGCATTCTATCTTTCATGTCAAAATTCAAATATTACTCTCATCTGATCTGCCGTGCCTTGTTGCTGGTGTCAAGGAACTTGAAGAACTCTACTCAGCCTTGGAAGAAGCAAAGGCAGACATTGTTGGCTTATGGGCACTAAGATTTCTTATTAAACAGGTCACTCAATTTTTTATTATTTTATTTTTATCTTATACCCTGTTTTTTTCTCCCTTTGCACATTGCATCCCCTGAAAGCCATGAATCCTTTTTCCTAGTTCATATCGATGCCTTTTCTTTTCATCTTAATGCAAAATATATTGGGAGGTATTTCTAGAGCTTCATATGGTTCTCCATTTGCGCTAATTAATGTCTCTTGAATAAAATTCTCACTATTCTGCGGTTCATTGAACCACCAACCATCATATATTGCATGTACAGTGAATAGGTGTTTTTGAGTCCTGGGCACAGAATCTTCAATCTTATTTCAGATATCGTGCTGTACTTATGGAAACTGTTTATGGTTTTTTTTTAAATTAATGAATAATATAATAGAAATATTATTAAAAGTGCTCTCTAGAAACAAAATGAAAAATTCATATACATGAGGCAATCTTGTTGATTTTGTAGTTTCATTATACGAAGTGTTGCTAGATTTAGCTTCTGTTAAATCTATACTTGTACCTTCCAAAGCTTTTGTTTGTCTTCCCTATCTGTTCTTTTGTAATTAGATCAATATTTTGCTCTTGCTCATCAGGAATTACTTCCAACAAGTTTGTTGAAATCTATGTATGTCTCTTTTTTGGCGGGATGCTTTCGCTCTATACGGTTTGGATTAGAAGAATCCCATGGGTAGCAATGTCATCCTACTTTTGGCTACCTTTTTAAATACTTCTACTGAATAATTTATTGATGCAATACTGATTTGATGTTCACTTGTGAGAACAGAAAGGGGCAAGCATTGCAATTTAATTGGTTATATGAAAACGGAGCATTCCTTTCGCATTCTGATGGAACATTTTCTGTTGATTTTGGGAAGGTAACATCTGAAAGTATTTTGTCAATACATTTGAAAGTATTCTCCTTTATTGAGACATATATTTATTTTCTTTTTAAAGGTTGAGGGAGCTGTCGAAAGCCTCAGTAGGGAGATATTGACAATACAGGCAAAAGGCGACAAGGCTGCTGCAAAATCACTTCTTCTGGAATATGCGAAACTGACAAAACCATTAGATGTTGCTCTGAAAAAACTTGAAAATGTTCAGGTATCAGATCAACCCTTTTTATATTGTTGATTGATCAAACAACTCCACTATCTTAAAATCAATGGCATGCATTTTATTTGATTATGTAAAAATTGCTCATCTTATCACTAGATCCAACAGGTAGGCAAGCCTCAGCTTTTTTGCAGAAATCTCCAATTTCTTGTTTTGATATTTGGCATAGTCTATAATTTGGTCATCTGACCCTGGAGAAAATAATATGCCATATCTCATTCATTTATTTTCCTAGTTTTAAATAATTTTCTAAATTAAAATACTGTCAAATAACCAGCTTGAGGAAAGGATTCCCTCCACACTCGAATTAGTAATATACATCGTCACCAAAGTAATACTAGATGATTTAGTGAAGTTGAGATCTTGATATGATCACAATGAATATGTGAAACATGTATGCACTGTTTCCACACAATATTGTGAAGCTGCTAACGGAGACAAATCTACTCAATGAAAACAATCAAGTTGATTTGCTTTGAAACTGGTGCAGTTAATGTCAAGTGGTGAAGAAAACACATTATGGTTTGTCTTCAAATAAAGGGTAACAAGCACATGTTAAAAGCTCATTCAAGCCCTTACATTAAAGCCGGAAATCTTTGCTTCAACGTTCTTGGAGACTCAATTCCCCCTAATATCCACATGTTATTGTCTTACTCATTTAATGTTGTTTTGTTTTCAGGTTCCTGTCGATATAACACCGATATTCGGTGTGGTAGAGGAAGTGCTCGGCAAGTGATGATGATGCATTATTAACAGCCAGAAATTCCTGCACCCAGATAAAACAGAGATGAAGATTGCCCCCATCACCATTTTTGTTTTCTGGACAAATAAAGTGTCGAACAAAGTATCACAGATATTATCCAAGGGAATGTTAATGTTCCTGACTTTAAAGTAGCTTATTTACAAAAGTCATGCTTGTGTGTAAACCCTTGTCAAACTGAGAATTTTGCCTATGTGTGCGAAACAGAGTTTACGGAGACGTTAATAATACAATTTATTTTTGCATGTATATATAATGTAAATGGATATTTTACAACTTTGGTTAAAACTTAAAAACAGCCCATTGTTAAGAATAAGTCAAATAATTGAAGTGGCATTGCAAAAGAATAATAAGTAAATTTCAATTGGTTATTAGAAGTGAGGAAATTTTATATATGGAAAGAAGTCCTCTAGAACTGAAACGTGCAACTGAATAATCTAATACGACCGAAAGATTTCACTGGTGTGCAATAAAGAACAATAGAGAAACAGATAAAAAAAAAAGCCACGTATCATACATGCACTCAGACATATGGATGTTCAAAGAACATATTTCAATCTTATCAAAAAAAGAAAAAAAAAAAAAAGATCTAATTTTCAGATCTATAAAAAAGTCTTTGATTAATGCAACAGTGGGGTGGAATCACAACCAGAAGCAACTCATATGAAGAATTGGAATCTTGTTCCTCTAATCTCATTGTAAAGCATTCAGTTGTTTTGAACAATTGCAGAGAAGAGCATCTGATTGATGTCTTCTCCTGCATTTTGCTCGTCCCCTGAAAATCAAACTGGAAGAGTTAAGCAAGTCATTGATAAATTTTTCAGTTCTTTGGTTACAATTGCAGATACACAAACCGATATGCTCATCCAAATATTGTCATTGGAATTTGTTTTCTATAAATATCGAAAAAGAAAAACCATTTTAGTAGTACCTGTCTTTGCTCTCACTTGCAATGTCCATTCATCAATGACCTGCTTGTATTCATACTGAAGATTAGAACTTATAAAGCTCAGGACAAAATATAAAGAAAGAAAGAAAGAAAATAAAATAAAATAAAAACAAAACAAAAAAAGAGGATCATTTATTCATGAACTTCAATTTGTTCAAAAGGCAGAGTAAATGTCTAGATTGTAAAGACAAGGAAATCCCTAACATAATTAATTATAAATTGGACATGGTCATTAACCAATGTCAAGTTTATCAAATTTAGTGCAATCCTATACAGGAAAACCAGAGCCTAGAAACCTTTAATTCTTGTCACAAGCTGGAGTTTGGGCTTGAAACTTAAGATAAAAAGCTCTACATTTTCATTCCAAGGCATGAACAAAACTTTGCTCCAGGCGTGGTGCAAGTGTAACAGACTTATATATATTTTTAGGAGTAACATGAGCCAAATGCAAAAAACTCAATATTATATAGCTAATTTTGCAGTCAATAAATGTTGTTCTAATAAAGCTTAGATAAATAAAAAAAAAAAACAAGGTTTCTCATTTGAACATCATGCAATTGAATTCCCAGTAGCAGCTAGAATAAACTAATGTTTATTTTACAGTTTGATCAATAACACAACACAAGGCATTCGATTTGTACCTCACATCGATCCATCCCTAGTTCTTGTTCTCTTGGTTTTTCATTGTGAATATTAGCAATCTCAACATACTATAACTTCAGTATGTTTCTCTAGAACACATTGTACAATGGTCCAATTTTGTTTACAATTGGCCTAAATTTGAACAGGTGGTGGTGGTGATTTCTTCAACTATCTGAAGCATCCTGAATCAGATGAACTTTCATGATTCTCCCATAAATCAAATATGTTCTTCCCACTTGAGCGAAATAGACCAACATTTGAATGAAAAAAATTTTGTGTGCAAAACCTATGTTATATAACAACCATCAGAGAGTTTGATAAGTATACCTTTTTTCCATATCATTGTTCTAAATGGAACACAAAAAATCCACCCATATGCCAGTTATATCCCCAGTTTCATGTTATGAGACTGAAAGACATCTTCAATGTCTTCGAATATTTGATTTATGGAGGAACAAGTAAAACAAAAAATGGAGAAAAACTCACCTTGTTCAGATTTGTATATGCCTCATCATCAGAATCATTCATAAGTGGCAGCCCAGAGAATGCTAATAACTGCTGCAATGAGCTTCTCTGCCCAACAAGATTTTCCCTGGCTTTGTCGATCAAATCCTGTAAGAAAATGGGCAAACTACATAGCTGAAATATTTAAGTCATTAAAGAATTCAGTTGGAGAAAGGGCAAAAAACAGAAAAAGAAAAAAACACAAATAGGTCATCACAGGTAATTTGTCCTATAAAAGCATAATTGGACCCTCAAGGAAACAGGAACTTTCAGCTTAAGATTAACTCAACCAGGCATGGCCAGCTCAACTGCATTGCATTTCACTGCTTAATGTTTGATAAGTCAATGATTCATGCTTACTGTCATATGAAGCACATAAGCATTCATGGATGTTGCTTTATGTTATTTTTTGATTAAGCATGAAATGAAACCTGGCCATTTATGTTCACAAGCAATAACAGAAGCAATGACGAAAATTCCACAAAGTTATCATCCAGCATTCATACACTCCAACTGCACTCTATAAATCACCCAACTTTTCCAGCTTTGACAACATCCAAGAATGAAAGATAACTACTAATCTAACATAAGCAACATATTTCTCTTGCAGGAAGCCTAAAATCCCCAGAATATTCCAACATTTTGCACATTTGAAAGAAAATTCCTCACTTCAACCCGAAATTCCTCAAATATATCATATATATCATCACCATGCATCAAAGGATACTACAAAGATCCCAGATTTCCACAATAAACTAAAATCTTTTCCCAAATTTTGCACCAATTAAAACAGAAACCCCAAAAGGTTAAACTTTTCACAATGCACCCGATCTGGAAGTCCTTCAAATTTCCGCTAAATAATACTCAAATCTGACAAAGATTCAAGCTTTCCACTAGAAACCTTAAAAATTTCAAAGAAATTCAGTACACACCAACAAAAAAAAAATCAAATCAACAAACTGATACCTGCTTCTCCACAAGGAGCGCACGACACAACTCACCGAGCGACACCAGTTCCTCCTGAATCTTCTTGATCCGTAACACAATCTTGCACGGATTCACCTAAAAATCAAACCCAAAAAACCCTAAATCCCAACAAAAAAAAGAAAAGAAACTCATAGAACAATCAGATACGCATACGTTGTCAGGATAGGATCTCTGAAACTCGGATTCCAGGTGGCGTTGGACGACCAGGAGATCGTGATTGGATTTGCTGAGAAGTCTCATCACATCATCCACCGCTGGATGCTGCTCTTCCTGCTGCCTACGCCGGCGCTCTGCCATTCTTTCTCTCTCTCTCCCCCAAATGAATTTCCCTCCCAAATATGTCCGTTTTGAATTTCGATTTATATATATATATATATATATATATATATTCCCATACTATGATAAATGCAATATTTCAAAATGACCATTTTACCCTTTATCTTGTATTTTTACATTTGTATGTATATATATACATTGTAAAACAGCCATCCAAAATAATAAAAAATATATAATATTAAAATACAATACTGATATAAATAATAATCGTTTGATTATACGCTCAATCAAAATTACTAATAAACAATAATATGTGTGTATATATATATATATATTATTTTATATTTTTTTCGTAAGTTTTGATTTACTTACAGCCATATAGTATTTTACGTATTATGTTTTTTATATCACTAAAACTCATAAAAAATTTTATAATTATATTCAAAATAAATTGACCACTGATTTTTTTCATCATTGTTCTTCCTTCTTTATCAAACTATAACAATATATGTATATATATATATATATATATATATATATATATATATATATATATATATATATTTGCACATTACAAGACATTTAATTCATCAAAAGAAAATAAAAAATAAAAAAAAAATACTGAAGTGTAGGAAAACAAAGAAGAAAGAAACTTCTTCCAAATAATCAACATTTGATAAAAAGAAAATCTCATTAATAGCTTCTCCTCTTGAACAAATCAGCAGCAACAACAACAAACACAATTGATCACTAAAATGATTCTAAATATTTTTTTTATTTTTCTTTTTTTTATTCTTTTCAAAAACATAATATCAAAAAAGTTAAGGCGCATCTTCTCATCCAGCGTTCCTTCCTTAATTATTTGAATCACATACCCAAATTAAATAAACCTCTATCACATCCTTCCTTAATTTTTTTTTTTACTGTTTTTGATTTATAAATGTGTATAGGGTCTTGTTATAAGAAGGTTTTCTGTTTATGGGAATGTTTTGAGATGATGACATGAAGAATTTTGTATGATTAGAAAGAGGGATTTTTGAGGTTTATTGATCCAAAGGCTTAACTGATTTTGTTTATAAAGATTAAGGTATATATATATATATATATATATATATATATTGATTAAAATGGATAAACTTTAGTTTTATTTGTTACAAAACATAGATAGAAGAGAAATAAGTCAATTATAGTAAAACGTGTGTCGCATGATCCACCAACAAATAATTAAAATAATAAATAATAATGATAAATAAAATAGTTAAAGCTAACTAATTAAATTCAATATTTTATTTTAGATATTCTATAAATATCTATTGATTATTATATATATATATATATATATATATATATATATATATAATTATTTATTTGAAATTAAAAATAAAGAATAAATCAAATAAGGAAACAACAATATATATTTTATATATAGTTTGATGTTGGTGTCAGTTCACAAAGTTGGCGGAGAAAGTTTAGGTTCTATTTGATTGTTAGCATGGACTTCTCCATTTTGAGTCGTCCCCCCTATAATTTAAATTAATTACAAGACATGAAAGGTATCCCTAATTATTATTATGATTATTAATTTATTAACACATGTTTTAAAAAGTGATTGTAATATATATAAATGAAATAACAATCAAAGAGTTTTTAATTAGTCATGAAATGATCCCACGAACTCGGATCTATGGAATCACACAATATGTGGAATCGAGACAATAGCCAAGTTTCTATCTTTAAAAAATTACTATTATTATTTTATATTATTTTTTTATTTTAAAAATTATTATTATTTAAAAATTATTTTTTAAAAACCAGAGACCTCCGTTCATGTGTAAATCTCACGGACCCGAATCCTAGCCCCACCGCATAAGGTTTGGTTTATAGGATTTTCATTATTTGGATTTAAAATATATTAGAAGCAACAATGATTATTGTGTTTATCAAGTGCTGTCATTTGGTTAGACTGTCATTATTTTTGTATTTACGCCTCTAATTGTATTTGCGCTTAGTGCATTTGTTTCATTAAAAAAAAAAAAAGCAGAGAAAGAAAAGAAGTTGTGCAACATGGGGAGAGAATCACATAGGAAAAAGATGTTGTACTTTGTCACTTCCCACATTCATTCATTCCTTTAATTCATAGTGGACAACAAAATATTATGTTTTCTTCCAAATCAAGACATTTGTTTTGGCGTCATATATATATATATATATGGAATATAATAAAGTTATTCTCTTAAGTCAATTCAATATCAATCCAAGCTTTTATTTTAATTTGTTTTTGGTCCTCAGTCTAATGCATTTCTTCTAAAATGTATATATATATATATATATAAAGTTAGATGCTGAACTAGTAAATATTCTTAAAGAGATGCTCATATCTTCTATAGTAGTGAGGAAGCCTGCTAATTAATGGCTAATACTTCACAATGTTGGGAGTTCAAAAATCCAGCCAGATTCACTGCATTAATTATAAATCACTTCATGATGTTTGCTGTTGTTCTCACCTCTCAAGAATATAAATCACTTTATTTTTATTTATTTATTTATTTATTTATTTATTTATTTATTTTTTCAGACTTTTGTTTCTTTTTGTCAAAGGAAAAATATGTTGCAAATGGGCAACATGCTGTGGCTCTCTCTCTCTCAGCTAAGATTATTCCCTGATTTTCCAAACTAAATATTTCATCTTTTTTTTTTTTATTTGTCCTCTTCCCTTATATCTCATATTTCTAATTATGGAATTTATCTATTTTTCTGTTTTATTTAATAAAGATGGACAAAAGATGAACTTTTAATTTTTGAGTTATGAGGATTGAGGTAATCTATTTCTCAATTTTATTAAATACTTTAGAATATACTTGCATCATTAATACATGCTTTTTAAATATGTCCTAATATATATCTAGATACACATCTTATTTACGTTTTAGCCACACATTTACTTTTCGCATGGGAGTTAAAACTATTGTCACAGTGACATGTATATGAATATTATCATGCACAATGTTAATTGAGATGAGTGGCTTTTTTATTTTATAATAAATAAATAAGACAAATTAAAGCTCAAAATGAATTAAAGGCGCAACATTCACAACATGCAAATCATGGTCCCAATTGATGGCCATGAATCAGATTCTATATTCCCATTCCTGCACCTTCTTACAGAATCAGAACAATAACAATTCAAGCATGAATATATATATATATATATAGACTTATGATGATCAACTTCACATACATAGCATAACAAGCTCAAAAAGATTTAAAAGCAAAATGATTGAAAAACAAGAAGAAGAAGAAGAAGAGGTGAAAATGGTCGAAGAGGAGGAAATAAAAGCCGAAAAAAAAGGCGAAGAGAAGAAGAAAATGTTGATGATCATAGAAAAGGAAAGAAAGAGAAGGTATGGGTTATTGCTTGCATGCAAGGATTCAGAGTACGTGAAGAAGGTGCATGGAGGATATTACAACGTGTTTGTGAAGGCATTTGGAGAGGAAGGAGAGGAGTGGGAGCTATTTAGGGTGGTGGAGGGGGAGTTCCCACATATAGAGGATATCAAAAATTTTGATGGATTTGTAGTGAGTGGAAGTCCTCATGATGCTTATGCTAATGATCCTTGGATCTTGACTCTTTGCTTTTTCATCCAAACTTTGCATGCCATGAACAAGACTCTCCTTGGTGTTTGCTTTGGCCATCAGGTGCACCCCTTTCTTTCTTCATCTCTCTTTTTCACTTTATAATAATAATAATAATAATAATAATTAAAATTTAGACGAAATGGAATTATTTCGTTTATATATAATTAGAAACCGATGTTAGTGTCATATATATGTGCATTAAGTGGTTAAACAAGCAAGCAACTTGTTATAGTTTTATCCACAACGGTAACATTATTCTTCCGTTAATTATAGTTAATCTGCGGTTTGTCCATATTTATAAAAATAATTATGTATCATGTTAAAAAAATTTCTTTTTTTTTCTTTATCTCTCTTTTTCACTTAATTATTATAATAATAATAATTGAAATTTAGAAATGGAATTATTTCATTTATATATAATTAGAAACCGATGTTGGTGTTCTATATATATGTGCATTAAGTAGTTTTATCTAGAATGATAACATTATTCCTATGTTATAGTCAATCTGCAGTTTATCCATATATATTTATAAAAATAATTATGTATCATTGTTAAAAAAATAATATTTATTTGGATTACAATAGTACTCTAGAATTAATCTCCCTCTTTCTCATAGTTTGATTTTAGAAATAATAGGTTATATGCAGAGCTTTAGGAGGAAAGGTTGGTAAAGCTTGCCATGGTTGGGACATTGGTGTAACGAAGTTAATAATGGTGGAAAGTTCATTTTGGTGCAAGTATCTCCCTAGTGATGAAGAACTTAATCCTTCATTCCCTTCCATTCTTGAATGCCATCAAGATGAGGTAATGATACACATATATTATATACAATATATATATGTTTTCTTGGTATATATATATATATATATATATATATATATATATATACATAGGTTTTTAACATCTTTTGATAATTAATAACAACTAATAGGTGTGGGAAGTTCCGGTTGGTGGTGAAGTGATAGCCTTCTCAGAGAAAACAAGGGTGGAGATGGTGGCCATTGGAGATCATATTTTGGGAATTCAAGGCCACCCTGAATACACTAAGGACATCATCTCTGAACTTATTCAACACCTACTTGCCAATCATTCTATCCAAGTATATATTTCCAAATTAATCTCTTTTTTTTATATATATATATATAATTTAATCACTAATTACGTCTTGATTTAATCATTATTACTTTTTAATTGAATCTTATGTTTGATTTTGATCAGAGGGATTATGCTGAGGATTTGAAGTCCAAACTTGAGACTTTGGAGCCTCATTGGAGGTTTTGGCAAAAGATTTGCAAGAGCTTTCTCAAGGGTTGATGATGAACTTGATATATATATATATATATATTGATCATCATTCTCATCTCATGTTATCTTTTGTCTTTTTTTTTTATTCTTGGTTGTTGTTGAGTGATCATATGATAATTAAGTTTCTAATTAACTTGTTTCCCTTCATGAATATTCGGTTTGGTTTGTTAATTTTTTGAAATGATTTAACAAATGATAAATTCATTAAAATAAAGTATTGTTGTAATATAAACTAACACTAGAGATTCCTGATTTTAGTTCTCATGAATACTTTAGCCATGGAGGGAAAAAAGTATATAGATTATATATATATATTATAATTAAATTATCTAATTCAACTATTTAGGGTTTTTTTATTTGAGTCACGGAATTTTAAAAAATTTCAATTTGATACCTCAATTTTAAAATTATTTTAATTTCAATCACTCGTGCTTGCATTTAAGCCACTTAATCTTAAAAAATTTCAATTGGGTACTTTAACTTTGAAAACGCTAATATATCAGTCACTGGTGTTCACACTATTAACGAAAATCTAACTTGGTATAATACATCACATGGTCTTCATCACGTAAGTCACACTACATCACTCATTAAACTCATTTATCTAGACATGTGGCATCTTTTAAAATTTATTTATTTATGATTATTATTTCAGTAAAAAATCACTCTTTTTCTTTTATTAAATTAATTAATTAATTAAAAAAATGAGTGGAATTAGTGAGTAATGTGACATAACTAACATGACTAAGACCATTTAACTATGGAGAATAGACATCTAACATTAATTCTTGGTTTTGTATATTATCTATGTGATAAAAATTGTCTATGTATATGTCACATGCTAGTAAATTTATCTAAGAGTTGGTACAAATAATCATAATTATTTTAATAATAATAAAATTGCACTAATTTTGCTAAAGGATTCATAACCCAACGGTATTGATTCGATTATAAAAAATATTAGGTATGGGAAATTCAAAACCTACTAAATACAATAGTAGTAATGGGTCCTTATTTATGGGTACGAATTTACAGTCTATGCCAGCAAATGAGAGTGCATGGATTGGATAATCGACCCCTGACTTATATGGTGACCCTCATTGCACTCGTAAAAAAAAATGAACGTTTATGATAATTTTTTTGGCTGAGTTTAATAATTTATTTTGATTCATAATGCATTAAAGCATATTCTTAAAATAAAGTTTGGGTGTCACAATATTAATTATCTTGATTATTGGTGTTTTCAAAAACAAAAATGCTTGTTAATTAATTCGGCGGCTCTAATTTCCAAACATAGTGTATATATTTAAACAAACAAGATGATCAAAAGAAGTGTTAACTTTTTTTTTTTTTACGGTCAATAAAGTGAAATCAAGACAATCATAAACACAATTGACACCCATAATTTGCTTCTTGATTTGCCTCCATTATTTGTCCTAATGACATGTTTCTAGAGTGATAATAGTGGTAATCATAACTAATTAGTTAATTGATTAGTTTTATTTTCTACACCCTCTGTTTTCAAATAAAATTTTTTGTTTTAGGAAAACGTTTTGTTCCAAATTAATTATCGTTTTATAATACCAAAACAAATTTAATTTTTTTTATTCTTTTAAATTTTAAAGTTACATAAATAAAAAGAATCATATATATAGTCCCAAAAAAAAAAAATATGATTTTTAAAAAAATTACTTCGGTCATTTAGTTCATTTTTATTTAAAATTAAAAAAAAATAATTATTACCCTTAATTTTTGGGTAAAAACCTTAAATAACTTTTATTTGAGAAAAGGAGCATTCACCAAAAACGCCTTACCATTAAAGTAACAAATAATAAAGTATAACCTCTTGCATAAATCCTCATAAGTTATCTTTACTTTGAAAAAAATACCTCAATTTTCACCCTTCTAATAAAAACCAAGTATTTTATTTAATTTTATTTAAAAAATATCCACTTAAAATTTTTTTGGTATGTGTTTTTTTTATGTGACAAATATAAACAAACTACATATTAGGAGTGAGCACACAAAACAAGTGTGAATTCAAGTCTGATAATACTTGTGTTGCTATTATGTATGAGCTGAGATTTAAATCAGTTTTTTTTAATAAAACACAAACATTTTATACAAAGAATCATGTACCAATAAACTAACTGATCATTGATAATATATGTTTTTTCATACATAAATATTCGAACATGAAATTATTTAGTTTAAACCTCTGTCACCGTGACCAATTCTTTTATCCATTTAATATAAACTAGAAATTGACATATATAAAAATTAAAAATAACAAAACTTGGAAAATATATTTTAAATCAATTTAGTCCTTGATAAGAAACAAAAAAATCAAATATTTATGTGAAGAGAGGCATCTTAGTGATTTTTATTTTTGAAAATCAAGGTAACTACATAATAATAATAATAATAATAATAAGGGAAAAAATATTCAGTACCAAATAGTAAGGATAAAAAAAACAAGAAAAAAGATTCTGACGAATAGATTCACAAAGATCTAGATAGAAAACGACTGAGCTTTATGGACTGTTCATCTTCTACTCCATTGTAATTCCCAACCTTGTCTTCACTCACTCAGATTAACTTTTTAAGTTTGTGATCTTGTCTTTTTTATCAACTTAGTTTTTTTTTTCTCTAACCTTCATAAAAGTTATTAATTAAATTAACCACTATATATCTATAACATTTTATAGAAAAATAAATTAATTTTAAAAAAAAAAGATGAAATCACATTTATAAATTTACATTTTTATTTTGAGTATCTTAAAATAAAATACAACATTAATAATTTGATAAAATTTATTAGTTGCATTATTATTATTATTATTATTATTATTATTAATGAAAGAGTGAAAAGGGTGTTGAATAATTAGATTGGCTTTTTCTTCAGACATTCCATGTCCCATTTTGTTGCTGCTCTTTGCTCTTGAAGCTCGTTTCTATGCTTTTATTTATTTTTCTTTCTCTCACTCCCTCTCTTCCTCTGGCCTAGGGTTTACCTTTTAGAGAGTTAACGAAATGACAATAATACCCTTAGGGTATATATAAATATATATATATATGCTCATGTGAAAAATTATATTTTAATTATATAGTATTGTTAACTATTTTAATTTACCTTTGAATCTTAGCTCATATGAAATAAAAACACAGATTTGTCAAGAGAGTGATTTTGCCTTTGCGCACATCCCTCATGTGCCTCGTCTATTTTGTATATATATATAAATCTTGATGATAAAGCGAAGTCTCATGTTTGCAAGATCTCTAACGTAGTCTTCTGGTGATGAAGGTAACACCCATATTGACTACACCTTCTGACTCCTCTCTTCAGGGACGGAACCAACACTTATTAATAGGGGGGGCTGAAGGCAAAATGTCAAAAAACTTTTTTAGTCAACATAACAATTGTATTCGATACAAAATAGTAAGATGTTGTGACATTTAATTAAAACAATCACAAAAAGTTGAAAATATCATCATTTACGACTTAAAATTCTTCATTTGTTGATACCTCACTCTTTATTAATCAATCAAACATATAACATACATCACATTATAACATGACCATTTTCTTAATAAATCAATACACACACACAGATATATATAGTGTGTTGACTGCCTGTTTGCCAATATCTTATACCATAACAACACACAGACATGCATATTATATATATATATAAGTATTTATTCTCTCTCTCTATATAAGTATTTTCTCTCTCTCTCTTTCTCTATATATATATATATATATATATATGGAGGTAGCTGAGGGGGGGGTGAAGCCCATGCTAGCCCCCCCTTGGTTCCGTCCATGCCTCTCTTGACACTGTTATCTCATATCCTATTTTGTTGTTTTGTTTTTGTGTTTTCGTGCTTTTTTTTGTACTGATTCTCTTCTAGAAAAGTCCTACAACATCTAGATGAAGCGTTTGTCAGCCAAGCAGAACAATTAAAGAAGATGGCTGAAGAAGTGGTTTTATTATCCTCTTTTTTTTTGTTCATATTTGTTGTTTTAGCCTCAGTAGTGTTTTTGTAAGGGTTTTGCTCCCGCTCTTATTGTTGTTGATGTTTGTCTTTTTCTCTTAATATATGCGGTGGTTTATCAATTTTTTTGAAAAAAAAATTACATAATGTCATATTTCTTTTCCATGGATATGCAAATATGCAAATTTTTCTTTTAAAAAAAAAACCCAGTGAGGGACAATAAAGTCATTTTATAACTTCACCCCAAATTAAAACAACAAAATAGAAGCCAAACAAATTATCAAAATCAAAATAAAAATTTTAAAAATAACTAAATAAATAAATAAATAAAATAGAAATAGTCAGTACGCACATGGGAGCAGCTGCAAGGCAACAGTGTAAAGGATTGGCAGCTGCTGCACATTCAAACACTGTATCCCACGTCCCTTTCATTTTCTTTTATTTTATTTATTTATATATTTATATATTATTTACATTAACTATTATTTTTTCTTTTTCTCAAAATAAAAAAGACCTTCCAAAATATTTATATTTTTTTATATTTATATTTTCACCACCCCCAATAAATGAATTCCCAGGCCCTTATTTAATACTCCTCACCAGAAGGCAGAAACGTCCCCATCACATTTATTAAATAACCCCCTAGAAAACATTTTAATCTCCACTTCACTTACATTTTGCTATTCACCCCACCCTTTTTTTAAAAACCGAACATCTACATGTAATTTGTCAAAATTACTCTTTTACGGCTTGTATTTTTGCTGAACCAACACATTCAAAGACATGCTAATATATTTGACGCATTTGAAAAAAAAAAAAAAAGCACTCAAATTTATCAATTTATCTTCCTTCATTTAATCAGAAATATACTTAAATATTTTTAATTCATAGATATCTTATTTATTTATTGCTACTGAGTTTTTATGTAAAGTATTAATTTTAAAAAATAAATATTAAAACCCAAACAAAATGAAGATATAAATAGATATTAACTTGAAATATGTACATATTTAATTTTATATAAACAGTTATTAATTACTACTGTTTATTTATAAAAATAATTAATTTAATTAATTAACTTTTTAAGTGTGTGGAAAAGACGAAAATTCCGGGGGAGTACGTCGCCTCGGTTCTCCCTCACCACAGTGATATCCCCAAACTACCCCTGATCCCAAACTCTGTCCGCATCCATGACACCGTAAAACACGAAGGGTAAAAGGGTCAATTCGAGAAAAGGAGTTGGGAACTTGAGAGGAAAGCAACGGGGCACGGTGTATACATCGAAACAAAAGGGCGTGGTAATATCAAAGAGATAGTAAAGAAGAAATCAGAGAGAGAAAGAGAGAGAGAGAGAGAGAGTTTGAGAATTTTTCAAAAGAAAAAAAGCTAAACTTTTTTTGGGAAGAGATGGACATGAGGAGAAGAAAAGAGGAGAAGGGTTGGAGTGGAAGGGAATGGAGAAGAGAAGAGGAGAAAGTTAATTAGGGTTTTGCATCAAAGATGGAAGTAGGTGTAGGTGTAGGTGTAGTAGTAGTAGTGGTAGGAGAAGTGGAGGAGGAGGAGGGTGATGAAGGTGATGAAGATCCATTGAAGATGAAGTACTTGTTTTACTAGTAAGTTTGTGTGACTGTTTTAACACTTTGATATTGGCAAAATAGGCTCAATCACTTCCCTCTCTCTCTCTCTCTCTCTTTCTCTTTTTCCTTTTTTTGTTTTTATTTTTGTTTTTTGTTGTTCTTGTTTGTTTGTTTGATGATGATGATGATGATGATGATGATGATGATGATATTTTTGCGGGGGAATGATGTGTATGTGGTTTGCATTTTGTATGTATGTTTCATGTTTGTCTAACTGTGTACTTTGTACAACGTGCTAATCTTTTTTACTTGATTTTCAGCTTTGTATTGTTTCAGTTTGTGGTGAATTGGAGTGGGTTAAAAAAAAAACAAAAAAAAAAGAAGAAGAAGAAGAGAAAGTTCTGTCTCTTCTAGTTTATGCTTTTTTTCTCTATTTCTTGATTTGATGTTGATGGGAAATGAAGGGTGCAGATGGAGAAGAAAAGAAAAAAGTAAAACTTAAAAAAAATTTAGAAAAAAAAAGGCAGAAGTGATCACTGTGATGAGCATTAGCAGTTGGTTGAATCAAATCACAAAGTAAGAAGAGAAGCTTTTTTTTATTTTTATTTATTTTTTGTTCTGTTTTTCTTTTTCAATCCATATTTTGATATTTGCCCCACTCTGTGTTGCTATGATGAGGCCATATCAGTGGGGATTGTGGTCCCATTGTTGGACCCTCCTCTGACCCTAATTTTTTTTTTTTATTTTCTTCAATTATTTTTCCAATCAATATGGTTATTGAATTAGATTGAGAAAATTTATGTTATTATTATTTTTTATTTTTATTATAGTAATGAAATGCAGGTCCGGTTGTTCTGACCTCCTATAGAACTGTACATCTGAGAAAAGCTGAAATTCAGGCAACAGAGAAGATATTTGAACGAACTTTCTTTCATCCTTTTTTTTTTCTTTCTTCTACTAATCTGCTTTTAAAGTTCTCAACTGATGCTGTACTTCGCAATCTAAATTTTAAATCCTTGATTTTTCAGCCCTTTTTAATTAGCTTATTTCTTGAATCAAATCATACAAAGGCTTTTAATTTAGATACACAGATGATAAACTTAATATTTCCATATCTCCCAGTACCGGCCAAGAACCAAAATCATGCAAGCACTCAATGTACAATAGATTCAAACACTATCAATGCAAAACTATATCAGATAGCATTCAATCATGTATTATGATTACCACAAAATGTATATGATAATATAAACCACCATTTAAGATTATTCAGAGAGTTGTAACATTTGAGAGCATAAAACACCAGCACAAACCAAACAAAGCAATTGCTCCAAAAGAGAGTCTGGAGCTTATTTATGCTTAATACAAAGCATGATAATTATAAGAGAAAGGCTTTTTTAAACTAACTTAGCTGCTTGCTTAACTTCACCAATAGACCAACACCAAACATCAGAAAGCAACAATTAACTTCTCCGGCTTCACTTCCACATCTTCTTCTTCTTCCTCCCAGCACTGCAGCGTCGATGCTTCCGGCAATGTGGCTCTCACACCAGTAGCAGAAAAGCTCTGATAAATCAGTACCCCTCCACCTGGGAGCTCCTGCTCGATCAGATCGTTGCAAGTGTAACCTTCGACGCCTTCTACCTTCCACGCGGCATGAAATGTCTGCTCATGATTGCCGAAGATTGTAACAGCAACAGAGAAATTCTTCGGTGCAAAGCAATTCAGGACCTTCTTAACTAAGTCTCCGTATGACACTTCAGCAGGGTTAAGTCCCATGGCTTCATAGCTGGCGTAGCTGAAGCCATCCTCTGGTGTAACGTGGATGGTTGAGAATGCAGGGCCATAGATGGCATTCATAGAATATCCACATGGATCGAACTCGAAGTCACAAATATCCATCTCGGGGATTATTTCTGCAATGCCGGAGCGCTTTGTCATCTCTTGGGTGGATGACGGGTGCCTGTCTGCAGTGTTTTTAAAAAAGATCGCTGCTCTATCGCTTCTCAAGTCAGTCATACACATCTCAAGTGTCACCATTGGCCGATGCTCAGGCTTCTCGGTGGCGTAGTAGATGTGCCAGTTGTGAGTGGGTGATGCTGGATCACCAATAACATATGCATTGCCACCTGAAGCAAGGCCACCAAAGAAATGATTGAGCACAGTTACCTCCTCTGAGAAACTACGATGCGGCGCAGGCTGAGCTCCGGGAAATATGAACGTCCCACGTGAATATTTGGCAGATAGAACACTGAGTGATAGCTCTGAAGCAAGTTCAAGTATAACAGGGATCGAGAGCAGAAGCTTTGTGGTTCCGCATGTCTTGAGGATTATCTTGTATGGATAGACAAATAGGCTTGATTCAGAAAGGACATAGGAATCAAACTCCATGTTTGAAAGCTCTGACACAACTGTGCAAGAGGCTTTGTCCAGAATTGAGTCAATTTGGGACCGTGAAAGAGCTCGAAGACCCCAACCTTGAGGATCAACAAACAAGGGAGGCTCGGAGAAAGTAATCTCAAGGCGCTTCTCATAACCCTCAAATCCAATTGGGGAGACCGGAAGAGGACTCATCAGTTCAGCTGAAACGATTGTCATTGGCTCAAAAACAGGTTTGGAAGCAGGGAAGAAAGGAGAGCTTTAGGAAGTGGTGTTGGCTATTAGGAAGCAGCTAGCCTTAATACCTGTCTACTTGCAAAACTAAAACCAGAAGAATGAAAACGTTCCTACACAACTGGAGAACGGAGTCAGTGAGCCCAATCAGGATGGTTGCCGAACACACTGCAAGTGAAAAGAAATTAATACCAAGGGTTAAAAATCAAAACAAGCAAATCCAAGTAATGCAATAGAATGAGCAAGAGTTTTTTTTGTTCTCACGTTGGAGTAGGCAGCAGAATGGAATTTCTTGATTCCACCGTTTGGGCGAACGTCTTCAATGCTGTAGCCGAGGGGAGCTTCGTACTGTAATGAACTACTACTGCTAGACTTCTTCTTGCCACCTTTGGATTCCATTAAAACATTCAAACTACCTGCAACAACAAGGAAAAGAAGACAAGAAAAATATTTATTAGATAGCCTCATAGTTTGCAATTACAAGAGTATGTCCAAATGGGATGCATGCTAAAATTAGAGACAAAGGGTTGCAAAGATTATCAAAGGGATAAATCAAACTAAGTAACATGTAATAATAAGTCATATCTCAGCATATACATCAGAAGCATTGGATGCATGGTAGAGTATATATACAAGAAAAAAAATACCACCGCTTGGCATGAGACTTGACGCACAAACAACTGTAACATCTATTCATATCTAGCTTGCAACACAAGTACAGGAAGATGAGGATCAAAATTGTATTAAAGAAGCAAGAGAGAGAAAAAAACAATCAATTGATGTAGCGTCACAAGTAATTTGAATAAGTTTCCAATTAAATGATACATAAATAAATAAATAAAAAGAGAAGACCTAACAGAAATAAATTTCACAAAATTTAGCAAAGGATTCAACAAAGGATTCAACTTAACACAAAAACCACAACATACCAAAACCTATCAAGAAATCAGTGAATACCAAATCAAACCCACCACATCTCATCCAAAATCCAACAAAAATTACAAGAAACCCACAGAGAGATCATATTGGACAAAGAAAAGAAATCAACCAAAAGGATCACTCACTTTGCAAGCCAGCAAGATAACCCCAACTACAATTCTCCTCAAAACAGAGAAATTCCAATAATCAACATAATAAAAACCCTAAAACTGTAGAATTTGATTCAATAAAAGCCCCTAAAGCAGGATCCAGTCCACCAACAATCCAAAACTAATGATCAATTGAAGGAAAAAGCGAAGAATAGATATCAAAACAAGTTTTGTCATCCTTCAACCAAAAATCCCCCGGTCAAAACTACAAAAGTCATTCCATCAAACCAAAACCCAAAATCAAAGATCAGATTCAAAAAAACAAACAAAAGGAACATGACTGAAATCAAAAGGAAAAGATCACTCACAGTTACGCCCAATCACTGTGAGAACATAAGAGTCTCGTCTCAATCTCAATCTTTCTCTAACTGGGATGAGCCCTAATCCTAAATAAACTCAAATATCGATGAGCACTAATCCTAGAAAGGCTCAAATATGGGTGAGCTCTAATCCTAGAAAGACTCAAATATAGATGAGCCCTAATCCTCAGGAGGATCAGATGATGGGTAGAAATGATTTGAAATATGTTTCCAAATATAAAATTCTAAGTGAAAAATAATGAAAATAGAAGTTTGATTAATATTAATTAAAATAATTACTTTAAAACATTTTATTAAAACAATAGCAACGCATGCCTTTTTTAAAAAATAAATTATTTAAAATACCAAATTATTCAACAATTTAATTATTTACAGATATACCTCCTAATAAAAAGCCTATCTAATTTTTAAAATGATATTTTCATTAAAAAGATAATTCCTTTAAAATAATGGGTGTTTATTAACCCTACTTTCAAAAGAATTAACATAAAGTAATTACTAATTATAGTTTTTAAATAAAAAACTGGCGAAATTTATATGGAGTGTTTGGTTTGATTGTGAAGGATCACACAGAAACAAAATCTATTTCCACAACACCAAACAATAAAAACTTTAGCAAGCTAAATGACACCCAGCTCAAACCTCATTCAAAATCCAACAAAAAAATAAGAAACCTACAGCAAAGATCCTGTTCAAGAAAGAAAATTATAAGCAGAGAAGGACCCCCACTAATGAAGATTTTAATTCAAAAACAGCAAAATTCTAGGGGAAGACACGAAACAACCCAACGAAGAAACCCCAAAACCATAGTTTAATTCAAAATAAAAATTAACACCACCTATAGCCCAAAACCATAGATCAATTCAAGGGAGGAAAAAAAAAGAAATCAAACAGAAATAATTTCACAAAAAGTTAAAAGAAGAAAAAGAAGTCAAAATATATATAAGCATCATAGGAACATAGTAAAAAACCAAAAGAGACGAAAAAAAGGAACCAATTTATGTAGCATCACTGGTATTTCACTAAGTTTCAAATTTAAAACAGATACACAAATAAAAACAAAGACGAATGGAAGACCAAGGTAAAAAAGAAGATCAAATAGAAATAAAGTTTACAAAAATTGTCAAAAGAATCAATAAAACCCAACAGCGATCTAATGCATTGGACCAAAGAAAACAAGAAACCCAGCAAAGAATAAGCATGATCATAATTCAACCCACTCGGATCATATCAAATAAGCAAGAGAGATTAAAAATAAGGGATGCAATTTCCGTAGCATCACTAATAATTCGGATAAGTTTCTAATTAAAAACAGGTACATAAATAACAACAAACAAGGAAAGGAAATAACACTGCCGATCAAAAAGACATAAATTTCTCAAAAATTATCAAAAAAACAACATAAGACCAAAGAAAACAAGAGAACAAACAAAAAAACCAGATCAAGTAGGAGAAAAACACAAACCTACTCAACGCACAAAAAAACTAAGCACACAAAAAACTTCCAAAATCCAACAAAAGGAACAAAACACCTCAACAAAAGATCATATTTAAGAAAAGAAATCAACAGAAAGGGATCCGCCATCAGCAAAAATTCCTTCTCAACACAGAGAAATTCAAGGGGAAGACAAGAAAAACAATCCAACAAAAACCTAGAAGTAGATAATCTGATCAAAGAAACCCAAAAACTCAACCAGCCCACCAGCAACCCAGAACCAAAAATCAGTTCAAGAAATTAAGAAAAAAACTTTCATATTCGAGAAAGAAAAGAAATCAACCCAAAAGGATACGATCCCTTTGATTGGAAAATCCCAATTAACAAAGTCTCCTTCACAAAACAGGGAAATTCGAAGGAAATACAAGAAACAGCCCAATGAAAACTCTAAAACAATATAATGTCATTATATAAAAATCCTCCTAAAACTTAATCCAGTCCACCGACAAACCAAAACCAAAGATCAATCCAAGAAAACGAAAACAAAACAAAAAAAAAGAAAATAAATCGCTGCCATTCTGCAACCGAGAAACCCCAATCAAAAGCACAAAACTCAATCCATCAAATCAAAATCCAACCCTAAACATCAAATTCAACAAAATTAAAAAAAAAAAAAAAAAACATAGAAGTGAAAGGAAAAGATCACTCACTTCGCAAATCGATGTCGTTATTCACCCCAATAACACCAAATCACCGCAGATTCCTTCTTAAATGACACCCAACCGATCCAAGAACGGGAGCAAACGCCACCAAAAACCCTAGGAAAACGAGTATTAGGGTTTCGTCTCAATCTCAATCTCAATCTCAATCTCAATCTCAAGTTCTCTCTTTCTATGAATTGGAGACGAGGATGGGTTCTTATTTATAGGCCAAGGTCCAAAATTTAATTATTTACCTTTTGTTACCATTTGTTTAATTTCACTAATTTTTTTTTCTCCATTTTAATTTTATTTATAATGATTTTTCAATAAAAATATACGAAAAATTTTCAAATGAATTGTAACCATTCAAATTTTTTTTTTCCAAAAAATAGCCATTCAAATTATTCCATGACAATGACATTAATGACTTAACTTGAATAATTATTAAATATATTTGAATTATTTGTAAATAGTGATATTAGTGATTTCTTTAAAACTCATAAAGTTTTATCTATTAATACGTGGGAGTTATTTGGATACGGAAATCTTATGTTATTTTTAGGAATAGGATAATTAAAAAATATATGTTTATCAAATTATGTTGAAATTTTTTTTTTATTTGGCTTATATAGTAGTATTGTGACTGGATTGTAATATTAGTGTGTTTGGTTAGTTGTAATCTTTTATTATCAAATATATCATAGTATAGTTAATTTTTGTTAATATTAATTAAACCAATCTCATTTATGTTTAATAAATATAAATTTTTTCCTCTAATTTTATATTTGGAAGAAAATTTTTAATCTCAACCGGTATTTATTTTATTTTCAGTCAAACATTTGAATAAATATATTTTGATATAAAAAATATGTATTTTATACTTGCAAAATTTTTTATTTTTAAACTTTTTAGAAAGTTGGTATTTTTGAAATTTTATTAAATTTAAAGAGTATAATAAAAAAAAATTCATATTCCACCCAGAATGCAAGTTTACCATCTAATGAGTTAGTAATAACATTTTCAGTAACATTAGCAAAGTTACTATCTTCTGGGAATATGATATCCCGTTCAAAATAACCAAACGCGATAATATAATTCAGATTCCTGAAGCATTATGATGTTATCCCTAAAAACAAGCCTCCTTGTCGGTCTCTTTGATATTTTTCTTATTTTTTAATCTCTCATTTCTTTGTTTTTTTTTAATCTTTACCATATTGATAGTTTTTAAAAATACCAAAAATAATATTACCTATAAATTACAATGAATTTTTTTATCACTAAATAATATTTATTAAAAGGATACATTCTATCTCCAATTAACTCAAATGGCCACAAACTCACATCACTATATAATATTCTTCCAAATCTATTTGATGATGTATTAATTAATCAATAAAAAATCCCTAATTTTTATTTTCCTCTATGAAATAATTCAAGTGGAAAACACTTATAAATAAAAATAAAAGGAAAGAAGGAAAAATTCATTTCATATTTGATTGGCACCCTCTAGAACTACAACTTTAAGCCTTTAAATCTTTTCCATATGTGTAAATGCATCTTATGAGTGCCAAAAAGTTATTTAAAAAAAAAAAGGGTATTTAATATTATTGGAATTTTATCTTCTCTTTGCCTTTATTCCTTTCTTGCTAATAAATAATCATCATATAAAAACATGAGCATCTATTCTTATTCTAGTCAAGGCATCTATCTTTCCTTTTCTATATAAAATAACTTCAAGAAGTTAGGCATGCAACTTTTTCTCGTTTTTCAGGCACATATATATTTTATTTCATGATAAATATGTAGATTGAGAGTCAATTGTATCATGATCAAGTGGCTATTATTTATATGCATATTATATAAATGACTGTATATTTTTTTTTTACTGTTTTGCATTATTTCAGTACTGTATGATAGTGTTTATCACTGTGCCTATTGTAAATCCAATATCTATTGTAACATCCATATATATATATATATATGAGGATCAATTCTCTATGGACGCCCATAGATAAAAACGCTATGGATGTCCATCATTAACCGTTGGATTTAAATTCAACGGTTAACATTGATGAACAGTAGTTACTACAGTAAATGTACCGTAGTTACTATTTGAATCAATGATGTATAATAATCAATGTCGGCCGTTGGATCAAGATCCAACGGCTAATGATGAACATCCACAAATTTTTTATCTATGGACGTCCATAGAGGATGTAAATTCTATATATATATATATATATATATTTGAAAAATTATAGTTATATATACATTGTAAGATCGAATTGTTTTATGTATATATGGTTGTAGAGGTATATCTTTATGTAGAATTATGAAATTATACAAGTATACGTCTAAAAGAAAACTTGATGATTTGATGAAAAAAATTGCACGAATTTGTTAAATTATTTTCACTTTAATCTCTTTTTAAATAAATAAATAAATAAATATGGTTCAAAAAAATATGAACGAAATTTATGAATAGGACATTAGAATTAAATAATCATTTTACTTTAGTTAGTAATATTAGTAAGGTGTCAAGTATTATAAAATGTTTACAAGTTTGATTTGATTATTTTTTTAAGAAGAGTTGGTAAGCTAATTTGAGTAATCAATTAGAAAATTATAAAAAAATAGAGAAAGAATGAGGAATTAATATATTATTATTAAAAAAAAGCAATGTCATCCATTTGATTTGATGTATTTATTTTTTTTAAGCCCTTGGTTGAGCTATCAATTATTTCATTTTCATATTAAGATTATGTTTAGGTGTAATTAACATCATAAATTACAATTGCATTAAAATTATTCATTGAAGTAGATTTTAGATGTTAAAATGATGTTTAGTTATATAATTTCATAAATGATCATATTTACTTATATACCCTTCAATCCAAAATCAACTAAAAAAATGAAATAATTACTTATATACCTTTGTTGAAATGAAGTTTATTTATATAATAATTCTATTATATTATTATAAAAAATTTATTAAAAAAAGGTGACAAATAGAAAAAAATAAAGATCAACCTATATTTTCATAAAATTTATAAATTAAATTCCAACCACAAAGTATATAAATAAATAAAAACAAATTGTACAAATATTTAAATAAATATGATTTCAATATTTTTGAAATGTGGAACATATTTTTATAACTTGAATAATTTCACATTTCATTTTTTTATAATTTCAATAATTCCGCATTTAAACAATCAAATCAATTATGCAAAGACCAATTGGAAGGAAAAACTATTTATATGATGAAGAATTACAGAAAACATTATGATGTGAAGATAGAAGACCATATTTTGATTTTTTTTTCTTCTTTTTTTTTTTTTTTTTTTTTTAAAGAAACTCTCAATGAGAAGCATCCAAAATAAGTTCAAAAGGTTGGTTGATTTATTTATTTATTTATTATTTGTTTAATTTTTGTAGTGATGATTCATGGCCATTGTTGTGGTACGTGGGGGAGATGTCAACATGGTGAACTTCATGTTCGTCAACGGCCTTTGGGTCAATTAGCACTTGGGTCCCCCATGAGGACGCCTCGCAAGTGACGAGAGTTCGAATCCTTGGGGTGAGGGTGCATGTCTGAGAGCTGCGAGTACGAACTATGAGTGGTCCCCATAGGCTGCAGTCGAGGCGTGTGCACGCCCCTGTCTTAGTTTAGCGGGTCCATTAAGGGTTTCATTCTTCTTGATAAAAAAACATGGTGAACTTCATGTTATGCAATTTTCTTATTCATATCTTTGATATCTCAATGAATTTATGACATTATATATATATATATATATACACACACACACAAATAAAGTATGTTCAACTTGAACAAAAGTGTTTCACATTTACAACAAAGAAAAAGTTTGAACTACTCTTGTTACACACCACAACTTATGCTGGAATAATTCAAAAATACACAAACGTATATACATGAGAATATATATATACTCATCAAATCTGAGCATTGCTAGCTTTTAGTTTTATTACTTCTTCCTGCAAACAAATTTACCTACCATTACGAAGGCATAGCTCAGGTCCATTAGTCCCACATCGCCTGTGGGCGCAGATGCCCCTTAGTTGATATATCACCACCAACCCTTCTTTGTAACTGCCGTTATGGAAAAGTTAGGGTGGTGAGTCCTTGTCTTAACATGGTATCAGAGACCAGGTATCTGGGGCTGGCTAGTCCATTAGTCCCACATCCCCTATGGCCCAGATGCTCCCTAATTGATATACCCCCACTAACCTTTCCCTGTAACTGTGGTTATGAAAAAGTTAGGATGGTGGGTCCTTATGTTAACACCTACATTACATAAAGAAGTGAATTTGGATTGTGATTATAAATTTTGTCTGTATCTCAGATTAATATCAGTGTTTCAGAAAAAGCATAAAATGATGACAATCACTTCTTTGTGATTGTAAGCTCTTGAATTAAATCTTTCTCCCTTTCATTTTCCAGCTGCAATAAACATGCATGCAAATGGATTGGTATAATGTTTGGGCATTTGCAAGATTCATAGTTTCTCTTCTTTCAATGGTTGATGTAAATTATTTCTGACTAAGTTCATAGATTTAAAACAACAAAAAAAAAAAGAAAGAAAAGAAAAGCAAAAAAACAAACAGAAGTACATCAAAATTATAGTGTGAAGCTAGAAAGTATATGAAATCTGAGATAAACCTCTGCAAAAGGAGATAGATGCATATGTTGTAACTTTGTTATCTGATATGAAAGTTGATCCCTGTTAGGACACAAATTGGAACAATGAATTCCGTTTGAAATGAGAGAGGACAATCTATATAACTTCCAATGCTTTTTTTTAACATTCAAGAAGATCAAGATATTAACATTTCCCTGCATACCTAAGAAAATACAAAGAAGAAGAAAAAAAAGGGTAAATTACAAAATTAGTAACTAAACTATTCACCAGTTTCTATTTTGGTCACTAAACAAAAAAAAAATTCTATTTTGGTCACTGACCTTTTAAATTGCTTTCAATTTGGTCACTGATGCCAACGCCGTTAACAACGATCTGACGTGGCTTAGCCATGTCAGCAAACTTAACCACGTCATCACCTATCTTCTAAAAAACCGATCTTCTTTCTTCTTTCTCTTTCCCGTTTCTTTCTTCTTCCTTGCCCTTTCTCCTTCAAATACCTTGGCATTGATCTTCCTTCCTTCATAGAGTTGGCCGATAAAGTAAGAAATCGTCGTAGTGGCGACCTTCTAGATGAGGAGACTGAGGTATGTTCCATTTCTTTTACTTCTTCCCTCTCTTGTTTGGTGCCCTAATATTTAGTATTCATCTCATTAGGTAAGGGTTTAGGGTACCGATTTATGGCCATTGTGTCTTTATGCATGTTTTCAAGTAAAATATTTAAGGTTTAATGTGTCGATGCATGCTATTTTCTTTCAAATGATAATTTTGATATATGTTTTCAGATGATGGGTTGTTTTTTATTCCTTTTCCTATTATATTAGTTTAATTTGTTATACAATATGGTGTTGTCTGTATGTCTAATGATTAATGGTTTTTCTAATTATAAATGAGTTTCATACATTGATTCAATGTGAGCCTTTGCATGTCTTTATTCTTGCATATTGATGCAACTCATGTCCATGAATCAGTTTCTGGTAAGTCAGGGGTTATTCAGGGCTTAGATATAGAATGTCTGACTGTTATGAGGAAGATGAAATGAATGAGAATGCTGAATGCAATTTAGGTGTGAGCCTGGGTTTAATAGTGAGGGCAAGGAAGAAGAAAGAAACGGGAAAGGGGAAGAAGAAAGAAAGGGGAAAGGGAAAGAAGAAAGAATATAGGTTTTTTAGAAGATAGGTGCTGACATGGTTAAGTTCGCTGACATGGCTAAGCCACGTCATATCGCCGTTAACGGCGTTGGTGTCAGTGATCAAATTGAAAGTAATTTAAAAGATTAGTGACCAAAATAGATTTTTTTTTGTTTAGTGACCAAAAAAAGAACTAGTGGATAGTTTAGTGACTAATCTTGTAATTTACCCAAAAAAAAATGCTATGAAAAGCTGGCAATGAAGTGAAAGAAATTAGTTGGTTGGAATCAGAAATTCATATACTGTGTTGGAATTAAGATTAATGGCAATAGCTATTCTCTTCAAGATTTAGGAAAATAATAATACAAAACAGAATGCTTCGAAGAACAAACCACTAATTATTTGACCATCCGGAGGCAATCCACATGGGAAATGGACATGTAACCTTGCGATTTGCTTTCGCTTAGATCGCAAGATTGATTACAAATTCTACATGTAAGTGCATGTTGGGTACATAGAGCCTTGATTGTATTACACCCCTTTGAGACACGGATCCAACTCCTCATTGAGTTGACGGGGGGTAGTGCCTTCCCTGCTTGTTAGGTGGGGGTTCGGGGGCATGGCCCGAGAAATTTTTTTTTGGGAGAGTAAGGGTAGTAGCCTAAATTTATTCTATATATATATATATGAGCGGTTCCTTGTAAGTTGTAATTAATTCTGATATTGAAAGAAACCCCAGTGCAGCTGTGGACGTAGATAATTTTGCCGAACCACGTAAATCTCGTCTCTTATGATTGTTTTTCTTCTCTCTTGATCATCGGTGGGAATCCGATTCTCAACAGTGCCATGCTCATGATAGGTTAATATTGATTAAATTTAAGTTTGATTAATATTGATTAAATTAATTATTTATTTATCAATGAAATTTAATTGCTAATTATTTTTATTTTAATAATGGCTGGCACATTTGGAAAATAGTTAACATTATTGTTTTTGATTAAGATTATAGGTGATTTTTTTATTTTAACTTGGGTTAAGTTATACAAATAATTCTTTTACAATTTTGAAAATTAATTATTTAAATTGCTTTCATGTAGATTAATAAAATAAGAGTAAATAATGTACTTAACTATGAGCTATTTTCTATCTGTTAGTTTTAGGATTTTAAAATTAATAAAAAATTGTTTTGTTATTCTAATTTGCAAATATATATATATGGAAAGGTTAATAGACCTCATTCATTAAAAGGACTATAAAAAGTATGAATATTTATAAAATCTTACATACAATTTTCTACATTTTCAGAGATTGTATACACATCTGTTTCAATTCATAAGCTAAATTACTATTATAAAATTGCATATATATACTCAAAAGTACTGGATTTGCAAATTGGAGTATGCACAAAAATAAAATATATTTAACTTGAACCAAAAAGTTTCACATTTACAGCAATGACAAACTTGGAAATACTGTTGTTATACACCACCACTTATACGAGAATAATTCAAGAATACACAAGCGTATATACATGGGTTTAAAAAATATATATACTAATCTCTGGGTGAAGCTGATAACATTCAAGAACCATGGGAGATGAAGCAATTTGAATCTATGACTTTTTTTTTTAATTTATTATTTTACTTACTCTATGTTACATAAAAATCTTCATCAAATCTGAGCATTTCTTGCTTTCAGTTTTTGTACTTCTTCCTGCAAACAAATGTACCTACATTGCACAATGACGTGAATTTGGATTATGATTATTAATTTAAATGTATCTCGTTTTATATCATGGTGTTTCAGAAATGAATAAAATGAAGAGAAGTGCTTGATTTCATTATATGTGGCTACCTCAGTTGCAAATCAGTAAACTCTTGAATTAAATCTTTGTCCCTTTCATTTTCCAGCTGCAATAAACATGCATGCAAACGGATAAGTAAAATGTCTGTACATCTACAAGATCCATAATTTCTCTCATGGGATAAGCTTAGAATTGAATATGATCTAGATTGATGTGTGATTATTTCAAAGTTCATGGATTTCAAAAACTAAAATAACAAAAGCAAAAGCAAATAGGAGTATATCATAATTACATTGCAAAGTAACAAAGAATATGGAATTTGAGATGAACTTATGCAACAGGAGATGCAAATGTTGTAACTTACTGATAATTTCTCTGTTACAGCACCCGGTGATACAAGAAATGCTCCTTCAGTTGATTGGTTGGCTGCACAAATTGTTAGTTTATTCAGTTTTCGTCTTGTTTTGTAGTGGGGATGGTGATTTAGAATTACAAATATCGAATGAACTTTGAGGAAACTCAAGTAATACCCGAAGTGTCACCAGCACACAGTTGCTTCATCAAACCAAGAATATTATCCTGTTAAAAGAACCCACAGTAAATGAAGAACATAGTGACAATCTAACTGACATTAGTTGATATGTTTTCATACCCTTTGCTGAATATTTGTCTGCAAAATAGAATTCAACTGAAGAAAAAGTGAGTAGCTAGGAATAATTGATGTAAGATCAGATGGCGATGTTGCACACAGTGTGGGAAGTGGAGAAATCACCTGCATTGCAGGTGACTTCTATATCAAACATGCATGGAAGAAGAAAAGGGCAGAGACAAACATAATCTTACAAATCTAGTTTTAACTTCTTTCACATGTCAAAATATTAACAACTTAGAAGGAAAATATCAATAAAACTATGAGTCGAAGCAATGATGGCTAGAAATTATCCATTTGTTTGCACAACCGCAAATATTACTTTCTCCTAGAAGCAACTTGCACTGAGAATGGGCTGAAGTTTCAAGAATGGACAAACTATTATATGCTGCTAACCTGCATACTATGACATTTCGGAAGGCTGAGAGGTGGAAGAGCCTGAAAGAAAAACACAAAGATCAGTTCAAAATCAAAATAGTAACACAGATCAGCTGCAGACATGCCTTATCCATATCAACACTCTCAGATGTCACTTTGAAACGTCCCTTTTGTTGCACCACTGGAACTTTTGATTTATCCTCAAGGTCTTCTGCACTGGTTACTGCAGCAACATTACTAGTTTAAGAACATTGATCACATGATGAAATTGGAGCACGGGTAAGTTATGTAATAAGAGAATATTTGCATAAAAAAAAGTTTACCCTTTCCTGGAGGCTTGATTACTTTGGCTATTGCTTCTTGGGGCGAGTCATTTATTATATGGGATCCTCCTCCACTGCAACTGCTTTGAACCTGAGTTTGTTGCTTAAAACTGTTGAAGAGAATGAAGCCAAATGCAGCATGTGAAAAAAGTTCAAAATAAGTGAAAAAACTTGCAGAAATGCAAGAAACCTTAACAAGATAAACATAGACCGGGTTGCAAAAGGACCACAGTAGTATTAAACTCAGCCAGATAAAACTCAAATATAAAAAATCTTGGAGGAAGTCTAGGATAAATCTATTAACATACAAGAAGATGAGAATTTATCGTCAAATTAAATGAATTGAGAGTCTAAGCTTTTTACCCATAAAACAAGTAACCTTCATCTAAATATAGAAGGCTTTGAAATCAATGACTAAAAGGTTGAATGTAACTCCCACCGTAGAGATGTGGTACTAAATCTGACAAATTTGCTATACTATGAAAGATCATATTCCTTTTTTGAAGACAGTACTTATGAAGAAAATAAATCTATATTCTGAAACATCAGTAAGATATTGATAATATTATATGTCAAAAGGCCAAAAGAAATCTAAACAATGTATTTATTAGATAAGAGAACTAATGCAAAGGAGTTAAAAAATCTGATTTTCCATATTCATCATACAATCAATGATGAGGGTACACCAAATACGGGTAATGCCAAAAATGTCAGCCACAACAACCAAAATTTTCAGTAGAGAAAAAACAGCACTGTATGGGGCACAATGATAGACTAGATTTAAGCTTGATATATTAGGATCATGTAGGATATTTATCAATTGTCATACATGAGAGGAAGTGGCCAAACCTCTCTGCTTTTGATAAGGGAGGAATGCTTGGTGAACAAGAACCCGAAGATATTCTCCGTTCATGACAAGCATGAGTTGGTGCACATTCAAAAAATTTCTCATCTGTGTCTGGTGATCCAGAGTTGCTACATGGTTGCGAACTATTTGGAGTTGGATATTGATCACCACCATAGCTAGAGGCCTTGAGCTCATTGTCAAACCCATCAGAGATAGATCTGGAGAAGGAATCAATTTTTGTTATGCTAAAGACTATCTAATAGCAACTAAAAACAACAAAGAATCTGCTGCAATATCTTGCGAAATCTGAAAGAGACAGCATATGCCATGGATCATTACTAATGAACAAAGGCATAGCTAAAAAACACGAAGACATGTGCCGAAATATTGAACAATGCATAAAAAATCAGAAATATCTTACATTTCTATGTTTTTACAATATTTCATTCATAATGATAGTCAAAGCAGAGAAGTTGATATGTTTGGTAGTCAGAATATATAGGAGAGTCATCAAAAACAAAACGAATAAAGTAATCAAGAGAATCATGAATTGATGCAGGTCAAGTAAGAACTGGCCTCTGATAGCCTCTAGCTTGATCAGGGGATGGAAAAGCCACAAGCTTATTCGGCATCGCCACATCATTTTCCTGCTAAATTTAAAACACCTTTACATGCAATTCACAATGATTTTTTTTTTAAGAAAAAAACCAAGAAGACAGACATATTACCATGTCATCACTAATGGAACCACTTCTGGAAAACAATGCATTGTCATCGGGAATGCTTTCTTGCACAGAAACAAGCTCAAACATAGAACCTGGGCTCCTATCTAGGTATTTGCCTGGGAGGCTATCTTCGTTGTCTGAAATCTGAAAAAAAAAAAAGAAAAAGAAACAAAAAGTTGAAGTAAAGAAGCATGATGACAGATTGGAATGTGAGAATTGAAAATCACTCCTATACCAGTGAAGCCTGTGTCTTTAAATCTTCAATATCAAAGTTCCAGCTGCTGATGCCTCTTTTATATTCATTCTACAGAAAGCATCAACTGTTAAAATTAACTCCAGGCCAACCACTATTAATATGAAAAATAAAATGCTGCTCAATTTTTAGCAAACCACAACTAGTATGAATAGCCAATAAGCCTATGACTTTTCCAAATCTCCCTTCTAATAGCGCAGACACAAGTTTAAATTTTCCATTACCTAAAAGCAGACAACGGTAAAGTTGCTCTAGCTTTTGAGTATGGAGAAAATGCGAGTTGAGCGATAAGGCAATCTACATTTAAAACTTATATTTTGACCTTTTAACAACATCTGCAACCTTAAACAATTCAAACTTGGACCACGATTCCAAAACAAACCTGAGATAGTTCTTCCTTTTGCTCGTCAGGCATTTGCTTTTGTGCAAGCAATTCCTCTTCCTTGGCCTAACATCAAATATAACAATGAAACATTTGGCCAAAAAATGATATGTGAGTAATGAATAAAGAGTAAGCTAACCCTTAGTGCTTCATAGCGATCACCTAGATCAGGTAGACCTTCCAGAATTTTTCGGGAGATGTAGTCACTGGATCTGGCTTGCTTAAAAAATGACTGCTTCAATAGCTTTTGAGCAGTAGGCCTCTTTGAAGGATCTTTGACCAAGCACATAGCGATCATGTGCTTGAAGGACTAAAGCAAAAGCAAGTGCATAAGAATGAAAACAAAGAAGCTACTGGAAGATTTAGAGAAGCATACCCTCGAGAATCTCTTATTTTTAACTTCCTCTAGGCAAGGTGGAGCATGCTGCAAGGTCATCAGCAACACCTACGAAGCGAGTATAGCTAGTTAGCTCCTTGCTGGGGAAAAGAGTAGCGTAGGTATGATGTCTAATAAGCACATATAATTTAGTAAGATTGCTATAAAGATATGCAAGGTTGCCTTTTCATGTCACTTCAAACAACATCTCCCTCCTGAAAATTCCTGATTCAACCATGCCAATTGGTACTCCCCAGTAGTCACCATTATTGAGTATTATGCTCATTTTTATATAGGTCGTCACAAATCCAAAAGATGTTAAAAGGATTTAGAGAAAAGTTTTTAAAAGTTTTGGTGCAAATGCTTGTGGTCATATCAGATTCCAATCCCCACCTTCATTGGAGGATATTTTGAGAAGGGGGCATGACCATGAGCCAGCTCCAAAGCAGTTATCCCAAAAGACCAAATGTCCGCCCTGCAGATAATTTATTTTTATACTTGTTTCAGTAAGAGCAAACATGAGTTTAAATCCCCCTTATCTGTAATTAGTTGAACTAAGCAGGTAAAGAAAGTTAGGAGACTAGCTTGAAATCATATCCACGCAGTTGCTCCAGCACCTCCGGTGCCATCCTATAAAAAGAAATAGACTCTCAACTTCATAACATAATCAATGCATGGGACACACAGATCTAGCAGAACATAAATAAATTCTAAGTAGAACTGCAAATTGTTATATACCAACAAGGTGTTCCAACAAAGGTATTTCTCGTGCGTTGTCGATCCCCCGAGTCATATAAGGAAGCAGAAACTCCAAAATCTCCAAGTTTTATCCCACCGCGTGAATCAACTAATATGTTACCAGCCTACACAAAAATATGAAATCAAAAGCGATTAGCTCTTCCTCATGAGAAACAGAAAAATTTTAATTCAACATGTAGAAACGTAAAATTTAATGACAGCCATCAAAAAAATTTATGATGGGAAAATGAATTTATAGAAAGATGTGGCAAAAATAATGAGTCTTTAAAAAAAAAATTATCTCCTTAACTTGAGAACTTATCCATCAAGGAGGCAAACCAACAAATATCCTAATAGATACCAACAAACTTCTCAAAGTATGGCAAGGCCACAGATATATCCGAAAACCTACAGCATGTCAGCATAGGGAAAAATAAAGATAAACCATCACAGGCATATGCAAGTGGATGCCACTTGGTTGTGAATCCATTACCTTGATATCTCGATGTATTTCTCCATGTTGATGGAGGTACTCCAGGCCTTTTAATACCTCACGTAGGATGCTTGCAATGATGACTTCCTCAAAACCATTTGGAAAAGCAGCCTTCATAATATGAAGGCAAGAACCTCCAGCCATATAGGGCATGACAACCCACAAATCATGGCCATTCACAAAGGAGCAATGTGCCTTAAGAACATTAGGATGGTCAATCAAGATCATAGTTTTTGCTTCACGGGAGATTGTATTCTGCACAAAACAGAGAAGTTAACAATCTGAAATCTGAGTAACATGAAAAATAAATTTAATAATAGGAGATTTAAATAAATATAAACACTGATGTTTATCAGAATCAAACACATCATGAGCACTAGTTAAATGATTTCAAAAAGAAAATAAGCTAAACACATAAGAGAGATTAACAAGAAAAGAAACCTGTTATATTTTAACCACATAAACTTTCTTCCTACAAATTATAATCCATTGTCATCTGAAAAGGGAGATAATATCCTGCATGATGAAAATTTGGTAAAGTATATGCTTGTTTGCAACGGAGCAAAGCAAACCACATGAACACCTACTAGACTGTACGAAATTCTAGATGCAGAATTTATACAAATGTGTGCAATTGGCAACACAATCTTATGCGCTCAGTATGCAGTTCACAAAGTGAATCAATAAGCCCCAAACATAGGTAGTGAATTTCAAGTAAGAAGTTGTACGCCCAACAGGTTAAGGAGAAAAAAAATATCCTTTCCCTCTTCGCTTATAGACTGCTACACCCAACAAAGTCAAGATTCCAACCAATTAATAATAGAACCTCACAACTTTCACATGTCACCCTAAATCAAACAAAAAAACTCATTGATCGGTCTCCTTATAAACCAAGAAATCCAGCATGCTCTTCTTCTACTTAAAGGCTTTCCCAGAATAACCTATCTGCACGCATAATTCATAAACAAGAAAAATCTACGATTTTTCTTTCATTTTTTGGACTCAGGAAAACAAATGCTAAAATTGAGATTCTAACCAGAAAATCCCTTGAACAAAAAGACCACATAATAACTCAAATGACAATCTTCACGATCAACACATTAGCAAATCCTTATATGTCTCCAACAAACAGTCAAACACATTAGCAAATCTTCACGATCAACACAAAAAAATCACAAAATAACTCACACCATCACCACATTAGCAAATCTCAATATATCTAACAAACACCTAAAAACAAAAAAAAAAAAACAAACTAAAAAGAGATAAAACCCAAAAAAAAAAGCAATTTTTTAGATAAAAAATCAAGAGATAAAAAGGTCAAGAGAAGCAAACACAGATCAGATCTGACAATAAACTCACCAAATCACTATTATTCCTCTCAAAATCAAGTATCTTGATGGCCACGACCTCATCAAGCGGAATACAAACAGCCCGATGAACCGTGGCGCTGGCGCCCTTGCCTACGGTCTCACAGATCTGGTAATCCTCGGCTCTGATAGGATACTTCCTCCTCTCCATTCCTCTCCAGAGATCTCCCCCTCCACCGCCCCAGCCAAAAAATCCTCAATACCAAGAAGGAGCAACCTAGAAAGACATAGAAATACGAGAGATAAAGAGTAGCAGATCAAGGTAGAGGAGGAAAGGGAGATCAAAGGAGAGGAGAGGATCACGGGAGACGAGAGGTTGGGAATGGATTTGGAGGAAACCCTAGAAGGGATTGGATTGGACTGGATTGGATTGGAATGGATGGGCTTCAACTTTCTCGTGAGCTGGGGACGAGAAGGAGCGGTGCTTTCGCGCTGGTCGTTTGATTCGTAATTGAAGAGCGCGCCAGTTGAGGAGCTTAACTCTCAAGTTCGTTGGGATCTCTTTCTTTCATATATATTTATATAATTTTTAAAATATTTAAATATCACTAAAAAAAATCTTTTAAATTGATTACATTCTTAAAATATCTCTGATTTTTAAATCTAAATTAAATTAAAATCACACAATTATTCCTACTATATATGTATTTCGTCGAGCTCCTGAATAAAATATTAAATGGACCGGATTAGAAGGATATTGAGACCGCAGGAACTAAATATGAATAAAATTTTAAAAATAAAAGACTGGAATAATTATCAAAGTTTATCTTGTTTCCTTGATAATTCTATCAAGTCGATATAATAATAGTAATATGATGGCTGTGCACATATATATATATATATATATATATATATATATATATATATAGATATTTTTTTTTTTTGGCATAGGCATTCATTAAAAAAATAGAAATAACGAAACAAGGAACAAAATAGAAAATATATAAAATTAGAAGGGTAAATTTACAGCTCTTGACATCAGCAAGGGTATTTATGCAAAGAGAACCCCGACTTTCTCTTATCAAACTCCCATCCAATCACTAATAAAATTCAACATCAGACATTCATCACCCGAAAATTCAATGCATAAGATTACAACCGAGGAATATCTGAAAAATAAAAGGAAAAAAGGGGAAAAAGAAAATTTTATTCCATTTGACACCATCATAAATATATCTTATAATTTTAGCTTTTGCACCCCTTCAAAATGCATTTATTTTCAGAGTTAAAAGGGCTTATAATGATACATACACCGGAGAATCGATAATGGATGGTATAATCAAGTTGTTGATGACAACAAAGAAAAAAATTATGCCTTGTTAGGGCATATCACCATTTCTTAGGGCAAGCAAATGTTCAAGAGGTTTTCGCCCGGAGGTTCGCTTCGTGCTGTTCCAAGTATTCTCTGCTGTTCATCTCAGTCAATCTGAGAAAAAAAACAATGGAAATTTGAGGACAATTAGGACACAAATCAAGAGAAGGGCTTGAGAACCGTTTAGTTGGGGACAAAATTCAACAGGAATATGTGCATAATGGCTAGGAATTGAATGACTATATGGCTTTCAGGTTTTCGAGATATTACATTAGTTAGGATTTCTTTAATCCTTCAAAGAACATAGACTGTATAGATTTGAAAAATTAGGGTTCTGTTGTTTCTTCAAAGAAAGCACTGATTTTACTCATTTAACAATTTCTGATATCATTGACTGCATTGAAAAACAAGATCAATTGTACTGAAAAGTTAAGTATAATGATAATGATGAAATCAGAATTTGACTCTTTGGTTTTCTGGCAATGGCATGACTCTTGATTAGGGTTTCATTAATTGTGGGTTAAAAGAGAACAATGTGTCTATCGTGCAAATTATAGGTCAAACAATACTCTCTCAATTTATCTTAGAAAGAATTTGAGGATAATTGAAATGATACCTGCTAATAGTACGGTCTTTTGCAAATCCCAACTCATTGTCCACACAGAGATCGAGATCGTCGTTTTTCAGTGATCTAGAAGAGGTTCTTGGTGAAATTTTCTGAGCATCAGCGACTGTAACAATTTTTTCAAATAACTCAACTGGTGCTGCCTCAGCCGTACAAATCAATCTGGCCTTATTTTCATACATTACCTGTAAACTAGAAAGTTCAATATCACATGCATCTCACCAATATATATTTTTTTAAAGCATCACTAGTAATTAACTTTCTCAATCAAGTGGTACCATAGTAAGCAAAACTTAAAAGCAGTAACTGTGAGTTGCAAAGGTAACATTAAATGTTGAGAAAACAAAGTTCTTTGTAAATGGTGGTATACTGCATACCAAATGCCATTCCAAAGAAACCAATTAGACTGCCTAAAAAGTAAAAACATCAAAAAGGGTATTGTAATATTGGGATGTAAGTTTTCAGTGATCTCAATGCGAAATAACAGTTGACCAGCCTGTTTCTATCAAGTAACCAGAGAAGCTATTCATTTCAACATCAACCTGAAATCATCCAGTGTTGGGATCCCAAGGATAAAAGTGTTTGGTATGTGCATGCAATACACAATGAAAGAGAACGTCTTTTCAGTGTCTTTTCACCTTTGTTATGAGAATCACAAACAGGTGAATTCAAGGAAGGCAATTGAAAGCTCAAAACTGAATGAGAATAAACGTTGGTTCCAAAAATTTTAAAAACTGATCAGGTAAAAGAGGTATCAAAGGTACGAGCCATCATCAAAACTCATGTCACTAAGAAAACCTATTGATATTTAACCATATCCAAAAAAGTTGGATAAACAATGGAAGGAATGTGATATCATTCGGAATTTAAAACAGTATTTAAAAGAAAAAATAGAGATGGCAACCTACATCAACTAGAGTGACAAACCGGTAAGCAGCTGTTCGGTTATGGAGACTGAATTTGGGAACACCCTCCAATGCTAGTGTGTGAAATTTTTCTGCAAGGCAAAAATAAATAAAGATGTGAATCAGTCAAATTATGTTCAACAAATTTAAACAATGACGAAAAATTGAATTATAGGTAATAGGGAATTAATTGATTGGTAAACAACAAGCTTTAATGTGCCATAAGTCTGATGATAACTCACTAAATAATCCAAAATAGTCCGCAGCTCCCAAGGGTCTATCACAAAGATCTTCAAAAGGAAAGTAAGCACATCCATTAGCGCCTAGGGGAACCTGAAGAGCAAATGAAATTGTTTTTGAAAGCCAATGAGATGGAAATGAGAACCTTTAAGCACATGCAAATGAACACAGAAAATTTCAATTCTAAGAAGCAACCTGCAGTGTTCGCCCCATGACAACTTCCACAACTTGAGGCACTGCTTTCTCTTTCCCTACCAATTGATAGAACTTCTGTTGAAGTAGTCCAAAATCATCTTTCTCAATAAAATAGTAACCTTGTTGAGCCTGCCCAGCAAAAGTTATAAATCTTGTCACCAAATGATTAAAAGCATTGAAAGTCATATCCTATTCTAACAAATTCAAAATGAACAATAAAGCAAAGAACTTACCGATGTCATTTTCCGATAGTCAGTTGAAGAACCAATTTCATGAACCACACACCTCTCCTGGATCATCAAATTCATTATCAAGACATACGAATTGGAACCACAAGAGATGATGGATAAACATAATTCCCACAGCCCATGAAAATACCTTCAATGTGGCAATGAAGGGTAGAAACAGATCCCTCTGCAAGCCACCCTCATATAGATGTTCTGGAGCACGGTTAGAAGTAGCAACAAGAACCTAAAAACATTCAAATTTCATTGAGAAATGCATTGATGTTACAACAATAACACAAGAAGACAAACAAAAGATGAGCAGAAGCACATACAGCTCCTTTACTGAACATATGTGAAAAAAGCCGATTTAGTATTAAAGCATCAGCAACATCAGTCACCTGTGAAATTGGTAATTTATAAAACACATTAACCAACCAAAGGAAAATGTCAAGAACCATGTTTGACATAAAGTTGATCGAAAAAAAGAACCTACCCCGCAAAATATAACGTACCATAAACTCATCAAGACATAATAAAATTGACTCATCTGATATCTCTCCTGCTACAACCTCAAGTGGATCTGCAACCCCCTTGTGCTTCTACAACCATAGATTACAAAGAATATCATGCCAATTCAATCATTAAGGAATCAGCTCATAGTGCATTAATCAAGTTTAAATGAACATCCCTTAATTTTTGAGTCCTGAACAGAAGCTGCAGGGTATATTTTCATCAGCTTTAAGTCATATAGTCAACTCAAAATCATGCTATTAACTGACAGATGAAGCCAAATAAACAGAAAATCTTAGGTTGACTTCACCTGTAGGCGACTATGGACATTTAGCATGAAATCATGGAAGTGTATTCTCTTTATTCTCCAATTGGATGGTCTGCAAAAAGGAATACGTCTGAAAGTCAGCCACTCAGTGGAACATAAAAAATATAAAGAACACGATGAAACTTAGAAAAACAAAATACATGATCAAATGTAAAATATTTTGCGGGATTATAATCAAGATGACAAAAGAAAAATATTGCTGCTAATCATAATAGTTGAAGGCATGATAAACTAATCAACAAGCACACACTCTCCACAACTTCAGATTGACTTTACTACAAAGAATTTTTTGGAGATATCAATTTAGCAAGGCTCTTTAAATATTTCATATCAACATATATCACCAAAAATTAAGCCGTAAATATTTCAGATGCAATATAGCTGAAGTTCTAATTGAAGAAAACAGAAGTGCGTTGACAAAAAAAACTCCAAAAGCAGAACTTCAAATATGGAAAGAATCATCTAACCAAGAACTTACAATTGATCATAAAACAGATCCATGAGCATTGTCTTTCCAGTGCCAACTCCACCATATAAGTAAAGCCCTTTGACGGGAGAATATGAAGACTGAGGAATGAAACGAGACCATAGCCACCGACTTCTGTAAAGGTAATACAATATAGCTCAATCTTGAAAATAAATGAATTCCTATTTTGAACCAAGCAACCCAGTCACGTATTTCAAAACCACCCCAATAAAAATAAAGGAAAGGATCAATTACCTTCCACTTTTCTCAGATGCTTTATACCTATCCAACTGACAACTCTGTTCATTCTCAACAAGCTCTTCAAAAAGCCTCTGTAGCAAATGCAAGGTATCAATCTGCACACAAACAATATAAATTTCAACCGGTGAGACCCACCAACATCGAACAATCTCATCAAAACTTAAACAATCCCTATCTACGGTCAATTTACAAACCTGAAAACTATCACCATCAGTAAGATCTCCTACTGCAATTCTCCGCTCATACTCCATCAAAGGACCAACCTTTCTAACATCATCCATTAAAGAAGATTCTAGAATCGGCAAAAGAAACAAGCACATAGAAAACAGCAGAAATGAATCCTCTCAAAAAGAAATAACATGAACAGTACGGATTACTCTAATCAAATCACATGCAAACACAAGCTTTAAGAAATCCTGAGGCAAACAGCGTGGCTGGAAGAAAACCTGAAGAAGAAGAACCACTGACTGCAAAAGTGGACATGGCCAGCATCCTTGAAAACATGTGCAGGCTTTGGTATCCACAGTAGTCTGGATTCTTTGATAATGTACCTGAAGGATATCTAAAAATCCAAACTTTATGATTCCCCTGAAATCCATAAGACTGAACTCCCCCAGTCCGAAGTCGGGAGGCGCAGCGAGCAAGACGGAAAACTCGACCAACAGTTCTCATTTTCTACAAGCAAAAACAAAAATTACAACCTCAAAACCCATGGTCGAACTCCCGATTCCTTCAAAAATCACTACTTTATAGCAATAAATCATCGATTCTTGGGCAAAACAATTTAATAAAACGCAACAAGATCATCAAACCAAATAACAAAAAAACAATCGAGCTGTGCTTCTCATAATCTACATGCAAAAACAAGAATTACAACCTAAAAACCCATGATCGATCTCTCGATTCCTTCAAAAATCACAACTTTATAGCAAGATGTCATCTAATCTTGGGGTGGAAAAAAGATAAAACACAACAAAAAAAAAAAATCAAACCAAATTAAAAATAAAAACAAAAAAATCAAAATCCAAGTAAATTACGCACCCGAAGTCGTCCGACGATCAAAATCGGAAGCGAAGACGCAATTCAGCGGTAAATCTCTCGTCAGACCCGGTGGACTTGGAGGTCCACCAAGTCCCCAAAGCGATACCCTAGAATCCAGGAACAACGAAGATGGAGATCGCCACGTTTTCTTGGAAGCCGCTTCGAATTAAGCGCTCCTTTTGGTTCGCCCATTCCAAGAAAATTTTTACTTTAACTACGAAATTATTGGAACGCGAAAACGCGATTCCCCCAGCGGGAAACGATTCTTATCCACATGCGTTGTAATGTTTAATTATTATTATTTATTAATTAATACGCATGCCAGTGGATGTCACCTGTCACGTAATTAAGACAATTGTTTACTGATTTAAATCTTTTCTTAGATAAATTTTTTTTGTTTTATCTTTTATTTTTTCTAAAAAAGTACAACCTATTTTATAATAATTGCTAAGATTCCAACGTGACTGAGGCTCGTTTTTCACCGACTTTCCCTCGTGCGGGGAGTTCTTTTTTATTTTCAAGATAAATATGATTGACTTTTAAGATAATTAAAATTGTAAAACATATTTATTTCTTTTTTTATTGTACCTTTGATAATAACTATAATATGAAAATAGTAAACCTTAAAATGATGCAGTAGCTCCGTTGTAGTCTAGTTGGTTAGGATACTCGGCTCTCACCCGAGAGACCCGGGTTCGAGTCCCGGCAACGGAATTTTATTTTATTTTTGACATAAATATCAATGCTTTATTTTTTTTTCTTATTATATTTGCAGCATAATTCTACCGTTATACATTAAAAAATATAATCAGTACATCAATTTTCTCCTTTACTTTTTTTTTCTTTTTTTCCTTGAACAAAGATGATAACAAAACATTCTCACAAATTTCTAATCAAAATACAAACCATCACTGTAGATATTTCATTGCAAATGCTTCTCTATTGAAAGAGAAAGTGTCTCACCACCACCAGCATCACCTGAAGTCTGAATGCCATATGTTGCTTCTTCATTGATGCTTAAGTTTCCAACTATTCTTCCTGATCTGATTTCAGAAGTAAATTAGATTCAGAAACCAGTAAAACAAAAGCAAAAATCAATCCAGAGATCAACCAATTCAATTTGATTTCATGTTTAGTTTTTCTCTGATAAATTCAATGAAAGATACTACCTTTTATGTAAGCTAGAACTCTGATTCCCTAAGGAAATTGGCCCGGAAAATTCGGTGGTGTTTTCTGCATTCTGCGTGAATATTAATAAATATCAGTCTGATCACTGTTCAAATTTTCCGTTAAAAGTGAGTTCAGAAGAAGGCATTCTTACTGTTACATTGTCGATATGTTCAGCTTCAGTAGGCTCTGAATTTTCGGTGTTCTTCTTCTCCTTTTGAAGAGCATTCATGCATTTACACATAAAGAATAGGAGGATTCCACCAAGAAGTAGCATCATAATGATCTCAACAACAATTGCCGATCCAAGTACTGCATTTTTTCATGTGGCAGCACTTCATCAAAGTCTGTAAATAATATTTGTTGAATTATGTGAAAAACTTACAAAGTGCTGCTGCTGAACTGAATGGTCTTCTTCTCACAAGATTGATTGTGACTTTAGTAGACAGTGGCAATGACATTCCTTCAGTACAGTCTGGATAGCAACCGTAATTCCCCATATCATTAACTGAAATGGTCAGTAAGACATCCTCGTCTTTCTCTCCCTGAATGAAGAAGAGCACGAGTAGTTTAGAGCTTACTCTCTGAAATGCTCATATGCATCAATGCTTCTTGATGCTAAATCCTTCAAACTTCTCTTTGCTTAGTATTTACCGCAAGTGGGAGTAAAACTCACAGTCCAAAAGCAAAGATCTAGACAGCATAATATTTCTTTCCAGTAGATATAAGAACTTACTTGATACAACACCGTCTGCATGGCATTGTTACAATCTGCAATTGTACCTCGAAACCTAAGTCCTTTTCCATTCAGAACAAAGTGGCTTGAGATAGCAACGAAAGCCTGAAGGGGTTCCCAATGGTGCTTGTTTTTAAGCTTTAGTTCTGCAGTGCTGAGAAGATTTACTGGAAGACTTGTTGATAACATTCCATCATTTACTTCCATGGAGAACGCAACAACAAAGTGAGACTTATCTGGAAAACAAATTTCAAATCATGATTAAGAGGTTTAACCAAGGTGGAAGATGCATCATGGAACTGATCTTTTCCATGTTTAGATGATCTGAAATTTAGGAAGGCTACATGTTACACAATCTTTCAGCTTACTAATTTACCTGAAAAACTATTAAGGTCTTTATCAGCAATGGAGAAGTTAAATGCATCTGTGTCCTTGTTAAAAATCTGAAAACCGGCAGTTGTTTCTTTCCCCTCCAAGATTATAAACTGTGGAGCAAATATGGTTGGAGGATCATTAATAGGCTCCACAAATACTGGAACGTGAGCATCTTGTTTTCCATTTTTATTCATAGCATATAACTTGATAATATCATTTCCATAGAAGTCCTCATTTCTGCACAAAAAGAATAAAAACAATAAGTTGCATCATTTAAGAAAAAAGAGAGAGAAAAAATAAGAGATCTCAAATGTTATATGAATAGCTTATTGTTCGTGCATCATGCCAAGGACAAATAATCGAACCCATAAATTGATAATATTTCTATAAAGCTGTCTAAATAGTTTGATTTTAAGTAGCCAAACATCAACCGCCTATTGATGGCATGATCTATATGAATAAAACGTGTACTAATTTATAGCACAAATAAAAAGTTATAGAGTATTTTGTAATCTTGCCCAACTGACAGTTCCAGATTTAGTACCCGTGATATTGAATCCACTGCAGAGCAAAGTTGATTGATTCAACATGGCCGGTTAAAATCAAATCTGTACCAGGCATGCCACCTCTACTCACTGAAAGTTTAATTTTCCCAGGTTGCCAAAGCGGTAACGGTACTGGAGCAAGAAATACAGAACCAGATTGTGCACTCACAGTAATAGATATGTTTTCTTCAATGTCTGAATATCTAACTTCAAATCCAGATAAACCACTGTGCCATTTTCATAGTTTCAGAAAGAAACATATGAAAACTCAAATCTAAGGCATAACAATAACCTTGAATCATAATTGCATGTTTGATAAGAATCTTACCCAAACTGGGGGCTTATAACATCTTCGGTTACATGTAAGTGAACTGGTAAAGACACAAACTGAGGTGGTTTGCACAGGATGGATATGGTAGCCATACCAGTAGCAACATTCTGATTCACGTCAGAAATTGTGTACGAAAAAGAATCATTACCGTAAAATCCTTTGTACGGAGTATATCGGAAGAGATGCCCATATGGTAGCAGTGATCCATGAAACGGCTGTGCCAAAATGGAAAAAACAGCAAGTTCAAATCTGTTTAGTGTTCATAACCAATTGGAAATACAATTAAAATAGTCTGCTTATGGAGTGAAAATGATAGAGAAGTTGCACTTATGAAGTCTGATATATTAATTGAACATGACTATATGCATGAATATGTATGTGTGTGTGTGTGTGTGTGTGTGTGTATGCATCTCAATCCAAAGCAGCTGAAGAAACCAGAAACATTGTGCAAACAAGAACAAGGAAATCCATCGCGGGATAAGAAGACAGATGATCATGCTGCATTGTTAATAGCATGAAATGACTGCCATGCAGAATGGTGGCTATGGTAAGAATCTTACTATTGATGATTCAATTATAACAGCTTCGCCAGTGGAAACATAGTCATTTGACAGAACATCAAACAGAATTGATTCATCTTCCCAAACAGATATGCTATCATTGTGAGCTTCAGGAAAATATTCTCCTGCCATATAATTCCTTCAGATTCAATAGCATGAAATTAAAAGAAAATAAATCAGGCTGAAAAATTGGAATATTTGATTTACAAGTCCTAGAGATAGCGGTGGGCAGCATTCTCAATATGCTTATAGATCAAGAGCATTGCTATTGAGTTGGAAATAACATGTTGCTATACATTTTTTAATTTGCATTCCACAAAGAAACATTGTCATTGGTGTGATGCATGATCCAAACTAGAAAATAATGTAGCTTACTTTCGTATATGTTGATCTCAACTGGGGAAGGAGACAAAATTTTATCATCAAATAAAACAGAGAGATTGAATACACCAAGATCCTTTGCTAGGTAGTAACCAGTGTATGTTCCATCTCCATTATCAGAGAATGCCCATGTTAGAAAACCAGATATATTAGCATCACCAAATTTAAACCTCAGTCTTTCCCCATAAGATGCAGCAGGATTTAAGAAAGAATCCATGAGTTGAACCACAACTTCATTTCTCACTAGTCTCTTTACTCTAGATGAAATTTTCACCACGGTTGAGGATGATGCATCAACAAGGCCTGTCAAGAGAAAGGTCCATTTCTGAGGAATGGAATTATTTCTATACACCGCATAGAAACATTAGAAAGCATAAGCTCAGCAAACCAATACCTGATGAAACATTCGCCGAGTAGGAACGGCCATCATTAAGTGGGATGTTGCCACAGAAAACTTGAATTTCATATTTTCCTGACTTCTCAGCAGTGTAAGAAATACTGAAAGCACTAGCAGGACCTTTCGACCTCCAAGGAGACTAATGTTCAAATTAACAAACATTAGTGGCATATCCCTTTTTTAACTGATTTTCAGAACAATAAGAAATTTCTTACAGAGTCTTTGTCATTAACTGACAATCGATGACCAGTTCCAGCAGTCTCTTTGATAGAGGGAGCAGGTCTAGCAACAGGGACATGCTCTGAACACCATAATATTTCATTCAAACCAGACCCGAAAAAGAAAGAGAGAAATGAATGACATAATTAAGGACAATTACCGTTATGATTCCTCAAAGGAAATATAATCGACCGAATATACAAAGAATCATTTTTCCTTGAAATCTGAACATGAAGCTGTTTTGCATCAACTGGGGAAGGATTGTGGTAACTATCTTCAAGATAAACGTAGAAGAATGACGTTCTACCAGCAACAGAGGCAGCTAAGCCCGACCCATTGACAACGCTATTGTGTCCATCACAATAACCTGCCAAAGTGATGGAACTTGCATGGAAATGCTTATAATAAGATAGGAGACGTAACTTTACTAATATCTTTAGATTTCATACCTACAAAGACGGTATACTGATAAGGCACATTGGTGATGCTCTCGTTCAAGGTAAGACTGAAAATGGTGAGCATGAATTCTCCTGGTTCAGAAACAATAAATGAAAGCAGTTGAATTCCTTGTGCCATCTCTTGGAAAGACAGGTCTCCTACAGGGACTGACAAATTTGTAGCCTTCTCAACTACTCGAGCATCAAATGGAAAAGAACCTGGAACAAGATTCCCGAATCTATCTTGCTGGTGTACAAACATTTCTAGCTTCGAGAAAATCTGCAAACTGTTTGTCCCATACTTCCATTTGCCCAGGCTATTCGTGATATTGAATTGTCCTGCAACAAGGCAAGCAAATTGTCATTTAAGAATTAATAAAAAAAAAACTTAACCGGTGGCATGGTTTCATGCATTTCAGCATGGTCCAGACTGCAGCATATGCAAAACTAGAGATGCAATTGGACACAGATACAAAACGTTTTGTATCCTATCAATGTAAGTTCTCATCTCCAGTTAAAGAATAATGATAATAATAATCAGAAAATTCATTAACATGCCATATTTATGTGGAAAACTAAAGTGAGTGTGACCTGGTTTTACCACGAATGGCAAAGGAGAACCCCTTAGCGTTTGATTACCACCATATACAAACAAAAGGAGCTTTCCTGCATTGGTTGGAGTAAATTCAACAGCAAAATATCCTAATTCATTCCAACCATTATATTGTACATCAAGCAAGTGTGAAACAGACCCATTTTCATAACATGCTGATACTGTAAAGTAGTCTTTGCTGGGTGGATCAGTTCTCGAAGATATATTGTTCCCAAATGCATCCCTTGGAAGTATCAGCACAAGAGCTTTAGTCCCAGCAACAAATTCATTGACAAAGTTGAGCCACGAAGCCACACAAGTAGATGGGTAGAGATTTCCTTCATATATCAAGTGCTTATTAGAGCCATGGAAAAAGTGCAAGCAAGCAGCAGTTTTATTAATAGTGAAATCATCTTTTTTTTAATCAAAGTTCAAATTTTCCACAAAAATGCTGCCATTTTAGCAATATAATATTAAAAAGAACATGAAATCATCCAAAGAAGATGTCTGTAAGTGGAGATCACAAATGAGTTATTCGATTGTTGTCTCTGTAAATATACTAAGTTGCCAAACACTCTGCCAACATCTAGGATTTACATTCACACATGTGGCCAGCAAACTTTGGTATTTTCTAGATCAAGTATTGAAGAATATATTCTACATTACAATTAATCTCTGCATCATTGATAGGTATTTATGCTAAAATTCAAATCAAAATTTACAATGCCTCATTTATACAGTCCAATTATCCACAAACTAGACCTATGCTTCATGCTTCTTCATCTCTACAGATAGAAGAAACACTCAATTCAATTAACACACAATTCATAGATTAATTTGATGCTCTAGACACAAGAAAAAGAAAAGATCAATTTGGTTTACCAGGGAAAACACGAAAATGAAGAGATGAATCAGTGACGCCAGAATAATCTTCAGCAACAACCACATTAAATTCTCCGGCTTGAATTGGAGTCAAAGAAATGTTCCAGTTAGTAGAATCCCCATCAGTGCATGCCGTGACACCAGAAATATATGAACTGTTTCCTTTCTTCCCATTCACAGAGAGGGAAAACTTGAATGCATATCTACCAGGATTAAAGCTTCCATTTTGTGAAGAATGATCCAATGGCCTAATCTTGATAATTGCAATGTCACCTGCTTGATACTCCCTCTTATCATTTAACCAGCTAACAATATAGCTAGGTAAAGGCAATTTATCTCCCAAGCCTGAATATGAAGCAAACATAAAATTAAGGCAGAATCAATACACCAGTTAAATTTGATATAATTCATCATACAATCACTATTCATAGTAACTGAAAGTACTGAAGTGAAAAAATAATCTTTTTACCTGAATTGACAAGCATATGAAAAAAAAACCTAAACCTAAAAGACAAACAAAGAAATTTGCCAGGGAAACACATTAAAACTTTCTGATTTCTCTATATACAACATAAATACATAAAATTAGATTTAATCACAGTACTCAATTCCACTTTATAGTGACAAGGTTGAGAGACAAACGTAAAATATCTCAAGGTTTTGATACAAATTCAATAATTGAAAAGCACAAAACAATCATACTCAAAAACATGTCTTTTCTAATCATACAACAAACAGAAGGAAAACAACCCTAAATGTACCACACTATGGGCATAAAAAAACAAAAATGAAACGTTCCAACACTGAAATCAGATGGAAAACCACATGCAGTGAAAGGGAACAAGAGCCAGATGTCTCGAAAACCAAATGTACCTCTCTTTGGGAGTGAAATCCATGAAGAAAACCCTAGAATCAGCGATAAAGCCACAGCGAGGAACTTCATTTCTTCAAAACTTGTTTTTGGGGAGCAGTAGGAAGTGAGAGGGAGGGAAAACAGGGGAAGTGAAATAGTGGAGCGTATGACATACCTGTGGAAGTAGATAACATTAAAGTGCACCCCAGTATTAAACCTTTGGATCTTCATCTAATGGATGAGGATTGTGGCACTATTTTTTATATTTAAATATTTTAATACAATTCACTATCTGAGCTTTTGGAAAAATTAAATTCTTGCTTAAATCGAAAATTCTCAGAAACGAAAATGTTCTCACGTTGTTTTTAGTATATTGTTAATTTAAAAATACCATTAGGTTATTAACTAAAATTAGTTAAAATGAGACATCATAAATAAAGAAAATGTTTTTTAAAAAAATTGTATTAAGAAAATCAAATTAGGTGTATAAATTAAAAATAGAAAATACAAAGCCACTTATATTGCGGTAGTATTGACATAAGGCAGTGATGGGTAAATGCGAAATCCTACACTGAAGTAATATAACAATACTATTTATCGCTGTTTACGTGCCCACATATTATTTATAATACTGTTTAAATGAGTCCCACAAGTTTTTTTTTTTATAAAAGGTGTTATATCTTTCATCACCAAAATTACATGAGATGGAGTTTTATTAGTTCAGTTTAGCACTTAAAATCTTTTCTAACCGTACATATGGCAAGACTTTCATCCCCACGTATGACGTCAACTAACTGAATACGGCGATATTTGTTGTACTTTAATAATCTTTTAATGGAATGGCGCTTGTCACCTTTTATATATATATATATATAAACTAGAAAAATAAACAAATCTTAATAATTAGAGTTGCTTTTTAGTTGCAGCAGAATAATACAATCAAAATTTAGATGATGCAATAAGGGAACCAATTGCTTTTCATCTTTATCCCATCTTTTTCATCTAAATTTTATATGTACTTTTTAATTATGTTCTTATTATTCTTATTATTATTATTATTATTATTTCAATTTTTCATGCCACATATTTGTTTTGCAGGCCCTTTTCTCATTAATTATGATTAGATAATTATAAAAATAGCAAAAAAAAAAATTTTGGATAAAAGATGTCTTGCAAAACTTTAAAAGAACATTATATCATTATGAAGACTTCAGACAATTGATAACCTACATTTTTGAGAAAAACATGAAACAAACAAAAGGAATATTACTGATTTCTAGCAGATGATATTTTATGAAAGATACTTGATGTTGTATTTATTTAGTTTTTTTTGTGATAAAAATGAATGAATAATAATTTTATTGAAAATAGTGAGAGTATTGATATATTATCAATTACAATCGAAAAACTGTGGAGATAAGAAGAGCAATATTAAGAAAATAAATACATAAACTTATAAAAATAAGAGGAGGAGATTTACGTCAAAGCCACTTGATTTAAGTAGTTAGAGACATTAACATGAATACTTTGTGTCCTATGCAAGGTGGTGAGGATGATTTAAATACTTGATAAAAGAAATAATTCACAAGTGATGTTGCATTCCTCATTCACGTGCACTCATGAGATGAGAGTGCGTTCAAGACAATAACTCACATACGTACCTTTTTTTGGCAAGTGCGTTCGAGGGAAATAACTCGCACTTGAAAACAATACTAATATATGTTTATCGTTTTTGTAAAAAATAAAAATAAAAATAAAAGAGGAGGCAGACTTACAAATTCTCTATGAGTGGTAAACTTTAATAAGATAAAAAATATATACATATAGCACCCAATGAACAACTTCCGTTTTTGGATCATCCATCTTAGATTTTCTCTTTATGTAATTTTAATAAAAACCAAAGTTTATCATTTTCATATTAAAAAAAAAATTATACTGAAACTAAAGCTACTTTGCTAAAGAAGAGAATACTTATAACACAAGAAAAGACCAATAAAGATAAAACAAAGTCCTTCCCTCCAAAAAACACAATACAAATACCTCCTTATTCTTCTTCTTCCTTCTCTGTTCCTCCACCACAAACAACATGGCCACCTCATTGAGCAGCAACTTGCTAATCATCATCAACCTTCTCACCTTCCTCCTCTCCATCCCCATCCTCTCCACCGGCATTGACCTCTCCTTACACGGCGCCACAAATTGCGACAAATTCCTCCAAACTCCGCTTATCGTTATCGGAATTCTCCTCTTGGCCTCTTCCCTTGTTGGTTTTCTCGGTGTGTCTTCGCGTAATGCCTTTCTCCTTTGGCTCTATCTTTTCACCACCTTCTTCCTCATCCTCGCCGCACTTATTTTCACCGTCTTTGCCTTCGTTGTCACTAATAAAGGCGCCGGTGAGACCGTCTCCGGCGCGAGGTTTTACGAGTATAAGCTTGGTGACTACTCCAATTGGCTACAAAAGAGAGTGAGCAATCCAAAGAATTGGATGAAGATCAAGAGTTGTCTTCAAGATTCGAAAGTTTGCAAGAGCTTACAACAAGCCAACTCTACCAAGGACGAGTTTTTCAATAAGGATTTATCTTCGATTCAGGTATTTAGTAACCGTTATTCTTGTTTTATGCGCAAATCAAACATATTATCTGGACTCGATTCAGTAAATTTTTTTTTTGTTAAAATGTTGTTTAGTCTGGATGCTGTAAGCCTCCCACTGAATGTGGATTCACATACCGAAATGCGACGGTTTGGGATAAATCGAGCGGTTTCTCTGCTTTAAACCCAGACTGCAATACATGGCAAAATGAAGGATCAGTTCTCTGCTATGACTGCCAATCATGTAAAGCCGGTGTCATCGACTATCTCAAGTCTCACTGGAAAAAGGTTGCCATCATTAACATCATTTTCCTCGCTCTCCTCATAATCGTCTACACTATCGGTTGCCATGCTTTCAGACGTATTCGTACAGAAAGGTTTTTCGACGGATATAGGATGTAGGACATATATATGTACTTTATGTTTCATTTGTGCTTCGCTTTCATGCTGTAAGGATACAACGCATATTGATAAAATAAACCGCAAATTAACAATCATATATATATATATGTAAAAATAACTTTTAATACATAGCAAAAATTAATGGTGTATGTGCATTAAACTTGCATTTGATTCTCAACATCATCAACAAGCAAAGGTTTACTGAGATCATTTTCGATGAATTGTTGCTGTGATTCGATTGATATCGGTATTACTGCCGAATCCTCCTTCAGCTCTGGCTCACTCTTGTTTTTATATTCATTGGCTTTCCCCCATAGAACTATATACAATCCTAAAATAACAGCAATGCCACCTACCAAGCTGAAAATTTCATAAATCAAGATTTTAGTGTGTTGATCATGAGTTTAATAAATTAAGTCAGAAACAAAGAACAACAATTAACAAGAATTATAAGTTATATGTATAAATATATATATATATATATATATACCTTCCTAAATGAAGTGTCTCATTGAGCAATAAGAAACCCAAGATTGTAGTCATGATTGTTGAGAGTGGATTAAACAATGCTGAGAAGAGAGGTCCTCTGATTGCTATACTCCAAGATTGAAGATAAAAAGTGACACCAGAGCCAAAAATTCCCTAATCACATGAATTAACAAATCCGATTAGCGGAACCGAATAATGATTCTTTTTTTGTTAAACAAAAATTGTTCTTGTTTGATTAGAATTTACCGCAAATAAGCAACATCCAAGTTCAAAGAGCGATTTGATTTTCCAAGCGTTTATGTTCGGTTCGATCGAGACAGTGAGGATGGCGGATTGGAAGGTTGATAAGAAGCACATCCAAGCGGAGAGCGAAAGCGGATCAAGATAGTTCTTGCATATTGGAACCTGTTGAATAAGAATAAAATTTAGCAATTGAATTGAACATCTAATTAACATGGTATCAAACCAAAATACATTGAAAGATTTGCAATATATACCTGAAGAATGAGCCAGAAAGACCAGCAACAAGTGCTTCCCATGAGAAAAAGACAACCAATCAACCAAACTTCTTTTATTAATTTGAGAAGTGAAGAAAGTGTCAATAGTTGCTGCATTTGTTCATCAAGAAGTATTGGTCCTTTGTACATGGCCATGCATATCGCTCCTCCGACGCATATTAAAGTTCCGAAAACTTTAGCTATGCTTCTCAAACTATTCAGTTTTACTTTCTCCATTCTGTACAAATAACAATGAAATATATAATTAGCGAAGGAAATCAAATACCAACTCTCTTATTGTACTTAGTAGTCAGATCTTTCCTTATATCAGCTTGAACTTTTGCGCTAAATAAAAAAAACACGGAGAATATGAATGGGACCGAAAATGATATAGATCTAGAATTATTTTGCATCTAATATATAGTTGTACATAAGATTCAATAAATGGTGGATAAATAAAACAACAATACCACATGTTAGAGATCATTCATGGGCTTGTGGAGTTACAGTGTACATGCTTACCAAACATATGTATATAGATATATATATAATTCTAAAGGGAGAGAAAAACAACAAAACTTTCCCTTTTATTCTCTTTGCAATAAGAATGACATGAGAAGAAAGTTCATGAAAGAAATACTATAACTTAATCATGGCATGCTGCTTGTTTGGAAGTAAATTAAAGAAGACAAATTAAAAAAGAAAATAATAAATGAATGATGAGCATCTCTATAAAGAATAAGCATATAAATGATGAGCTAGTGAACAATTAGTACCCAAAGAAAAGTGCCATAATAAATGTCACAGCTGGAATGAGATTTGTCATTGCAGTGGCCATTGATGAAGATGATAAAGCCATTCCTTTGTAATACAAGTACTGGTTCAATGTTGCACTGTTACAAAATAATCAAAGCTAGCTTTATAAATACCTCTTCAAATTATATATAGGTGCTAGAGAAAGAGAGACTTAAAGCATGAAATTACCCAACAAGAGCAGCAACAAACACCAAACAAAATCCTTTGATTCCCAAAGCCAAATGATCAACCCTTCCCCTACAAATTAAGTTCATGATCAACATATTACTTCATGAGCATCATATATATATATATAGACACACACACACACACACACACACACATACCTTCTAGAAAGAATGGAAGTAGGAACTAAGACAAGAGTAGCAATGGCTTGTCTATAAACAACAAAGACCATGGTGCTCATCCCTTGAGAGAAAGCTTGCTTAGCTGAGAGAGCCATGGCTGCATAGATACACTGCACCACCACCATGGCCAAGACAGGCTTGCAACTTTCAAACCAGTTAGAACAAGCCATGGTGTTTCTAACCAAGTTAATTAAGCTTCTCAACAAGAAGATGATGACCAAAGGTGAGAGAAGAGGAACAACTTGAATGGCTTTATATAGGATGAGGAGGAGGAGTTCTAATTACTTAGCATGCATGTTATATTGATCCTTTGTTTAGCCTTCAACTTAAAGTAACTCAGGTTGCCACCTTTCACAAGAGATGTGCATGGGTTCTCTCTTATCACTTTATTAGTTGGCATTAATTTTGATCCTTGTTAAGCTGTCTTTATAAAGAGTTCAAATTAAGCCTCGTTGTGGACCATATGTTGCAAATATTTTATTTTTAGTTTGTCTGGCTGGCTGTAGTTTCATTCGTTCTAGTTTTTCTTTGTCATGAGGAAGGTTCTAGTTGAGATATGAGAGGTTGTGATTCATGTCCAACTAAGAGATATTGGTTTTTTTTTTTTTTTTTTTATTTGGCTAAATGGTTGTCATTCTTTTGATTGAGTTTTATTAATTCCAAGGTGCATGTCGTTTTCTTTTTTTTTTTTTTTTGTTTTTTTGTTTTTAACTTATAATTTTGCGTTGAAAATTTTTAAACAGAAAAGGACCTATACGTCCTTTCAAATTTTAGTATAGCACATCCCAAAAATAAAAAAATGAATACCCAAATAATTCTTTAGGTTTTAAAAACATTCTCTTTTTAAGTCGATATTTTTATTTTAATTATATTTTATAAAATTATTATTTTACTTTTTTTTAAAAAAAACCTTTTGTCTTTCATCAACAAGAGCTCTCTGCCTAAACTTGATTAGCCTCAGTGAATTTGTCTCACTTTATAAAAAATTAGGCTTAAAGATTGAAAAAAAAAAATATTAAAGCATAAAAAAAATAGTAATTTGCAAAAATAAAATTTTGAGATATTTTTTATAAACAAAGGTTCTATTAAGATATTAGCAAGTTTACATGTCATTTATTTTATTTTATTTTGTGCTACATGCCAATAAAATTAGATCTATATAATTATTCATTTATTTATCAATTTCATCAAAATAAAATTTCACATTTACATTATAATTAAAATATATAAAACAAATATATTTTTATTAATTAATAAATTCTTGTTTTCATCTGTTTTTATAAAATTCAAAAATTGATTAAATTGACGGTGAACCACATGGCAAGGTTGTCCTTGCTATAAAGATGTTTTCATTAAATATTTATTGTTTGATCAGCATTAATCAGTTAACCTAATTATAGTGCTATGTGTCTAATGGGGACAGTTACCATTTTTGGGCACATCCCGGAGAATCATTGGATTATCATCCTATCGCTCGGTGGTATAGAATTCGCACCCTCTCCATATGTGCATGAATCCCAACCCCTCAAGGACCCAAGTGAGGTGGAAAATCTCTGTTTCCCGTAAGGTTTCTTTCTCCCCGACGGACAGAGTTTCTCCGAAATAGCCCCATGCGGTAAGAATTGGGAGAAATCTCTTCCTGACTAGCGGGATGGGGCAGGGGCAGGGAGGGTATTTCCCGCCCCTAGGATCTCCGCCCCGCTCTCATGGGGATTCCCCAACTTTTAAAATTAGGTTATATATATATAATTTACTAAAAATAACTCATATGATTAATTTTATTATTTAAAAAATTCAATATTCGAATGATGAGGTAAATATGGCTTTCATATAATTTTATTTATTATTAAAGGCATAGTTATCTTATCAAGATGCTAGTGGTAATGGGTTCTCAAACTAAATGATTTGAAAAATAAAAAAAATGAATAAAAATATAAAATTGCTATATTAACTTTTGTTTTTTGAATTTTATTACTGAAATTTGTGCTTTTAATTTACTTTCAAATTTTATGTTATTTGTAATAATTAGCTTGTTGTTTCATCATACATTATACAATATTTATTTTGAGAAATATTTTATTTATTTTTTTATTTTTTATTTCATATATGATGTGTATATAAATATGCTATTGAAAAAATTTTGGTGTTACGGAGATTCTCCGACTCCGCAGAGATCCTCACGGGGGAATGAATAAGGGGAATTTTTTCCCCACATGGAATTTTGAGGTTGGGAATCTCAACTCCTGTGAGAAGCAAGGATGGGGATGGCGATTTCATTTCCCGCCCAGCCCCGCCCCGCCCCACTTGTATTCATACAACCCCCTCCTATCCTCCTACAAAAAAAATATAACACTCTCCACCCAACTCTCTTCCTCTTTCTATCTCCTATGTTGTATTCTCTCTCTTATTTTTTAAAATCTGTGATGTTTTTTTTTGTCAAGAAGAACAAAACCCTTAATGGGCCCGCTAAACTAAGACAGGGGCGTGCGCATACCTCGACTGCGGCCTGTGGGGCCGCGCACACGTGGGCGCTGGTACCACCCACAGTTCGTGCTCACAATTCTCAGACATGCACCCTCACCACAAGATTCGAACTCTCGCCACTTGCGAAGCGTCCTCACGAGGGACCCAAATGCCAATTGACCCAAAGGCCGTTGACAATCTGTGATGTTATGAAAGAAAAATTTTACTAGAGAAAGAGAGAAACCGGGATAAAAGGACTTCCCTAGAATACTTGACCTCATATATATATATATATATATATATATATATATAATTTTGTTTGCTAAATGGGGAAATAATCTTTGCTGGAAACAATAGTAATAACAGATCCCTGATTTGTGTTTGAGTTTGCGTTATATCCTTGCTTTCTCAGGTGAGGGTGCATGAACAGATAATTAATTTTTGGTCCTTGCAAATACCTGCAATCTCTTTTGAATGGGATGATTGTCGCCTATCATTGAAAAAAACAAAATGGGAAAACAGACGAACAAAAGAGAATTATAACATGACAACAAAAGCATGAAAGATGAAAACAATAGAAAGCACTAGAGGACATGAAGAAAATTTGGAAATGAAGACAACCAGGAATATCTATTATAAAAATTAGAAAAATTTATAAAAAAAAAAGTGTGATCTGGTGGCATATCATTAGTATTATTTATGAAAAGTCTACAATTCACCCATATAAACATAATTTTATTATATTTATTTTTTTATGGGATTATCTTAAAAAAAAACTAGGTCCATATCCATATTTAATAATTTCTCTCTCTCTCTCTATATATATATATATATAATAATTTTTTGATCTATTGGGTGGGTATTCATGTCTAATTGAGGAGGTGAGTGAAAGCACAAATATATTAAGAGATTAATTTTTCACTTATATATAACTCTACTATAGCTTGTTCATATTTTGTATATATATATATATAAACATATAAATATAATCATATTTAAAAAAACAAGAGAACATAAATCATCGAGGATGTCGTTGTCAAATTGAATTCAAGTTGTTCACTATAAGAACAGCTATTTCAACATTATTAATATTGCAAATCATGCATTGAAAATTAATACACACAATATAATAATAATAATAATAATAATAATAATAATAATAATAATACTTATAAAAAAACCAAGACAAGCACGCATGAGCAAATTATGCTGAATTAATAAAGAGTCAAGCATGATAATTAATTAGGATGGTCCATGCATGCATAAACACCAAGTTAAAGGTCAAGACATTTGCATGCATGCCACATGAACTAAAGAAAACACATATTGTCCTTCCATCTAATATAAAATTAGGCGCCTTGTTTTGGCTCAAAATTGTCCTATTTGTCACATTTTAAATATTTCAAAGGATGGCTCCAATACACAGTAGATGCATTTTAGATCAAAATGTCAAAAAATAAAATATGGTAAATCATGTCACTTTTCATGGATTTGTACCAGCATTCAATAATGATTATTCTTCATTAATGTCAAAATGAAATGTTTGGAAGACAAATGATCTATAAAAAAAATATTATTTAGACACTGAAATAAAAAAAAATCATAGTTAAATTATTTCCCAAACTAGTTACAAATTCAAATGCCATCTAAGATTAATCAAAATTAAAAAAATCAGAAAATTATGTTGCTATCCAAAGACCTACCAAAACTGAAAATCATAGAACAATTTGCTTATAAAAAAAATATATATACTCAAATATCATTATTTTTTTGTATTTAACTCAGTCATGAAGCAAATATGTGCCAAAATATTAATCATGATAGCTCAGTGCATAAGCCTCCTTCCGTTGGGTCATGACCAAGTTTTCATATCATTATTTTTTTATTATATTTATATAATAAAAATTATTGAGGAAGCAAGGAGCAGTGTTTGTGCTTTTACTGGAAAAATGGGTTTAAACTTCAGTTCAAATAATATAAAGCACAAATAGGTTGAGATAATAATTCTATATTTATGCATGTTATTAACATGTAATTTATCTTTTTTTATAAAAGAATTATAGAAAAAAACAAAAGAATATAATGAAGATTCAATGAGGGGATCCTTTGATTGAGTTATAAAATAACATGGCACCAAGAAATAATAGAAAACATATGGCAGGCATGATCACTTTCACAATAATGGCCACCTTGAGGCCACTTTTATTTAAACAACTGGTTGAACATGCATGAGATGTGAACAACTCTATTATTGTACCATATTGCATTATTTTTTTATGAGGAAATCTTCATCTAGGATTCATATCCACATGCATGCCTCGTGAACCAAAATAAAATAAAATAAAATAAAAATATAATTAATTAAAAATAAAGTTAGAATAAAAATAAAAATAAAAATAAAACACTTAGGCCAAAGGGTGTTTGGTTTAGCAACACTTTAAGTGTGGGTTTACAGTCCACTCTCCGTATAAAATAGGTGAAAGTGTATTAATATATATTCATTGCCTCAAGTATATGCATTCTTGACTGTATATATGTTTGTCGCATTCATCCAAAAAAAATTAATGACCACATGATAAATAATTTAAGGTTCTTACATCCATCCTATTGTTTAACTTGCTATTGATGGCTATTGCCTAACAATCATAATCCATATTTCTTTTAAGTTGTTTTAAGAAAAAGCACATAAGATGAAAGAAATGTCATAATATGTGTGTGTGTGTATATATATATATTGTCAAGCCTTAGCTCCAAAGCCAGGCCTGTGAACAAACCCCCCTCCCCCCTTCAATGTCGGTCCTAAGGTTACTCTACAACTGTGAAAAGAAAAAAATCATAGAGTACATGGGCCACAAGGGCTCAGTAGAATCGCAAAGGTAATAGAAATTATAAGTAGCCAAAAATTTGTAGGTAACACAATAAAAAATCAGACAGAGAACAAATAACATGCTTGTAAAGGTATAATAATAGACATAAATACAAAAAAATAGATAAACAAATAAAATCAAATCAAAATATTGATAGCACACAGAAAACTAGAAGTGTACATCTCCCTGACTAATAAACACATCAACAGCTTAAGGCCGGATCTTCGACTGTGAGTTGAAACAGATAGAACATCAACAACCAAAGGCAGATCCTTGACCGCAGTTGGAACGGACACACATGCCCGGTAGCGCTACTACAAATAACATGTGCGCATGGCTAGGACTTACTCCTCCTAGTTGGGCAAATTGCCAAGAATAGAGATGTACCAAAAATCACAGAAAATACAGAGTACAAACAAATAAATTCAAAATAAGTCATTTTCCAATATAAATAATTACTAAAATAAATAATGCTCAATAGAAAAATTGATTACCAACAAAATAAAAAAATAGAAATACACGAATAAATAAATTTTTAAATATTTAAATAAAAACTATTATACTAGAAATACATAGTTATACTGGTGCAAGAGCCTACCTGATCTAGGAATATGGCGTTTAACTTCCTCTCTTACACCATAGTTCAGTGTCCTAACTTCGGATCCACCAGAGCTCCAACCAAGAAGAAGGGGTCGTTGAGAAAAAAAACAACGTGATGAAAGAGAAGAGCAGTGGCAGGTTGCAGCCAAGCCATTTCCTTCTCTTCATTTAAAGAAACTCATAACACAGATCAATTAAGCAGCCCAATAATTCTCCAACACTCAACCGACTAGATTAAAAAATTAAAGACGCATGTAAAAGTCTTGAGATGTAAAAGATTTCTTGATTAAGCTTAACCCTAATAAATTAGACATGGCTTAATACAGAAGACTCCCGTCAAAAAAAGGGAGAACATTATATATATATAAAGGCAAATACTAATTAATAGATGGCATAAGGTATAATATGTATTTAATCAAGCCTTCATTATATAGCAAATACATTAGGAATTGATTAGCGGCTCATGCTGATTTTTGAAGTTAAGGAATGTCATTTATGGAGAAGTTTCTTGTAAGAGCTTTGCACTCTCATGTTTGTCCTTGGATGACAATTTTGGGACGTGTAAGTCTTATCTTGATGCAATCACTAAAATATGAAGAAAGAAGTGTATCACTAGAATTCTTCTTCTCTGATATTTCTCTCTATTGTTTGAGTCCATATCCATTGAACCCTTAATTAGTCTATGGCTTATCATGCATTATATATATATATATATATATGATCTTATTAGACTTAAAAAAGAAAACCTGCCATGTAATATTTAATTATTTAATTATTTAATATTTTGATGTTAATAGAACATATTTAAACTAGAAATCAATGGAATTCTAACAATCATAATATATATATATATATATATATATATATATATATATATATATATATATATACATGAATATTGAAAGCTTTTATTTGAATATAATTCGTACTATTTATTTAATGAATAAATTCTTTTTGTAAATCTAGAGATTTCGGTGGGCGAGGTTAGGGCTTTGTGGAGTGATTATATTTTAAAATTTTAATGAGACAATTAGTTCATCAAACAAATTGCATCTAACTATTTTCTCTTGTATTTTTATGGCCATTCCAAATTTTGTTTTAAATTTCTATTTCTCAATCATAATAATATACATAAGCCAAACTAATGAATATACAATTTGAGCTTATATTCACTACTGAAAAATCATTCAATTGATGGATAAAACTATGATAATGAATATAAAAAAAAAAAAATACAACAACCGTTAGTATTAGTTATTAAGGGCAAAATTCATGCTCAAATTTATACATTTTTTTTTTCTAAAAAAAATTATTATTAACCGTAGTCTTTAGAATTAACAGAGCAAAAGGAACTTTTAAGAGGTACTCTATGGTTCATCAAACCCGTGTATTTGTATGATTATGCTTTCATCTCATTGGATCAATCTTATCCTCCTAGCATAACATCCCAATAATTAATGTTTATAGTTTATAAAATTTTTCAAAAAAATAACAAAAGGTTTTTGTTAATTTTATTGAATATTGAATAGAAATGGCTTTTAGTCTAGTGATACTAGCCTACTTATGTAAAGATTAATTTATGAGACTCTTACCGTTAGAGTTCAAAATTAACATGTCAAATACAATCGTGCCAATGGTCCTCAGTTGTGGAAGTAAATTTGCAACTCAATTCCGGCCTTTGTAGAGTAAGAGTGCACAGATAGATTTTATTATCACTTAAACTGTGATTCATAGATTATATTAATGTTTTTTTTTAAAAAAAATCATGTTGTAAATGTGGCCTGAGAATTTTAAAGATTGTACTATAGCAAGTTACTGCACATGGGAGTGCTCAAGATCGTGCAAATCTCAAGAATATGAGTTTTGGAAGCACGGGCAAGTTTATGCCTGAGCGGATCTTGGGAATTTTTTTTTAAGAAGCATGGTCCCGAACACGGCCCAAGCACAGGGATGCTTCAATCCGAAATTTAGAAATCTTAAGAACCTTTATTTCGTTCGAAGCTACGGGAGAGAGATCTTGAAGAAGGTTCTTGACAAATTGAAAAAAAAGGGCTTAAAATCAGCTTGGAAACTCCAAGGAGCTTAGTTTGATTCTTCAAACAAGTGAAGAAAAGAAGAAGTAAGCTTGTGATACTTGCTTTGGTGTTTTCTCTTCTTGTATGGTAAGCCATTATTAGACCTAAACTTGTACAACCTTGTGATCTCCATCTTTCTAGATGATAGTAGAATTGCCGCGTAAGTGAGCTTTAAGAGCCCAACCACGTTAAATTTTTGTGTTTTCTGTTGATTGTGTGATTGTTGGTGCCCAATTTTTTTTTTGTGGGTCATTGTGCTGCCATATTGTGTTGTTTCCGCTAGGTCCCACCCCCCAACAAATCAAGAACAATATATCTCATTCGTAGGACATGAACCATTTTAATTATGGGCCTTGAATTGGGACTCACACACATAATTTAAGTAGATAAATATGGACCAATTTCCAATTTGGCCCAGCAAGGCCTAACAGTAAGTCAGCCGAGATGGCCCAAAACCCATTAATGTGTGTATATATGTATATATATATATATATAGAAAAATAAAATTATAAAACAAAATTAACCAACCAAGATGGGAGAATGCTTGTAATTTTTAGAGAAATTAGAGTGAATTATTTTACAATTCACTCCATTATTTTAAAATAACAACTAATTATTTACAATTAATCATAGTCACATAATTATATATTTTTTTCAATGTATATCCAAATAGTATATTTATTTGTTTGGTTTCCTGCATTTCAAATTACAATGTAAATAAAATTAATATATTTTAATTTAAATCATTCTTGTTTGATTGTCTATAAATGAAAATACCGGATTTACTTTTCAATTGTTTGGTTTGATGTAAGTTGTGGGTAAGTCAAATTTAAATTTAAGCAATGAATACAGTACCACCTGCTCTGTCGACCGACGGTCGTCGGAGTCCGACTAAGCATAGGGGCGGTGGCCGAAATCTAGCTTGTCGGCTGCTGGGGCGATCACCGGACTCTGGATGGCTGGCAGCGGTGGCCGGAGTCTAGTAGGCCACGCTGGAGATGACCAGAATCGACCGGGTAGACCGCTAGGGAAGTCACCGGACTCCAATCTGACTGGTAGGCTGCGGGGTGGTTGCCAGACTCCGATCGACCGGCGCTGGTGGCCGGAGTTCGGTGGATGGCGGAGACCCGTGGTGGTGGGTAATTAGTTGAGTAGCAGCCACTAATTCTTTGAAAAAAGAATAGCGGCTCAATAGTGTTTTATATTGCTGCATTTTGAATTACGATCAAATTGGTCGTAATTCAAAATGCAACAAATCTATAAAAATCAGTAATTTAATTTACAACAATTGTCCTTTTACGGGTAACCAAACAGCCCATTTTGTCATTTTACCTTAAATTAAATTATATCACACCAACTTATGGGTAATCAAACATCCCCTATATGTAGAATGGTTCCTTTTTTTTTCCTCTTAACGTTATTCATAATTTCCTTTTAGTTCTATTTTTAATGACTCTAAATTCCCACCTAAATTGTTTGCACCAGTTGTAATTTCATACAATCATTACATTTTTAATTAATGATTGGTACCTTGAATCTTATTATGCATTAATATAAAAAAGAAATCTTGGATCACTTAATGAGAAGCAAACATAATGTGTTGTTTATTGCATTAAAATAAACCACAAATCTCAAACCATTATAGACATAGTCTTCAACGTGGCAAATACGCATCTTAATTAGCATACAATCTAAAGTTATTGAAACTAAATTCAGTATTAACATTTACTGATGGATGTGACATTCATCCAAAAACAAAACAAAAGTGCATTACACTTCATAAATTAATAATATGCCTAAAAATGTAAGTAGAAATCAATTTTATGAGCATCATTATAAGAAAAAAAACTCTTCTCTCAAAATTTTAAATTAATTGATTAATTAATTTTTTTTCTAGGACCAAAATAGGATTATAGTTACAAATAAGTAAATAATTAGTTACAAATTAATGCATATATTAAAAATCATAAAATAAGTGGATTAATTGTCAAAATAATCTTTATAAGTTCAATAAACATTAAAAATTAATCCATCCATTTATATTAAAAAAATTTAAAAAAAATAAAAAAAAAAGGTTCGAATGAGAAAAATCACTCATAATCCAATTAATACATTGGGACCAAATTAATAAATAAAACTTTCAATAAATATTACTATTAATTAAATTAATGAACTCATTTCAAAATCAAGATAAATATCAATCCTAACATTGCAACTCTTTTATTTATGATTAATTATTAACAAACTAAAACTTCCACAGAAATCAACTTGTTCATAAAACCATAAATTAAGTCACCTCAACTATAAAACAAGTAATTCTTTCCAAACCATACAAATGGACCGTAAGCCCATGCAAAAAGTTCGGTTAAGATATACCAAATTCCGCTAAATATACAAATATAACTTAATTGTACCTGCTCCTGATTATATCTTCTAAATTGTTCACGCTGATTATCCAACCTTCTCCCCCCAGAGGCATTGGGGCTTTTTTTAATTAAAAAAGAGCATACTATTTGAAAAACAATTTTCCTTTTTCCTTCTAAAAAGAAATGAATCAATTATAATTAATAAATTTCAAATTAAAACTTTAGGTAAATCAATTGCAAATCTTTAGGTAAACTTTTTTTTTTTTTTTTTTTTTTTTTTTTTTGAGATAGGGCGACAAGCGCCAACTCTCAGGGGCGTACGCGTGACGGGGGATTGCCTACAACGTCCTCACCCTCTTGGAACGGGGGAGCGCGGTTCGGGAGGATTGAACTCGCGTCTCCTCCCACGAGGGGACCCGAGGTACCGCTGGGCTACTTTAGGTAAACTTTAGAATTTATTTATTTTTTTTTTTTTAAAAAAAAAACCCTAAATGAGTTTGAGTTGTAACCTCAAGGAAAGTTAGGGTTGCAAAGTCTAGAGACAAAGTTAGGGTTTGGACTTCCCCACCAGATGAACATTGACATGCAAAAGAATGCATTTATGAGATGCGCATATTGTTTAATTATTAGGGTGGGGTGGTCGGCAACGAATCAAGAAGACATGGCTGGTTTGGAGTTGGCCGGTGAAACATGTGCTATTAAGTGCACATTTGTTGGCCGTGTTATCTACTACCAACTTAAACCTAACTAGATTTTCGTCACATCATTTAACGTACCACTTGCTTCCTTTGAATATTCGGTAGTGAATACCGTATTTGATTTTGATAAATGAATATTAATTTAACAATACATGATGTTTATTATTAGCCGTCTATTTTTTATCTAACGGTGATGGAGCCCTTCTAGGATAAGTTTAAGAGATGTGGGTGTTGATAACAGCAAAGACATATTTAGAATTGATTTCTAAAGACTGTATATAGTTGATGAATTTCCTATATATATAAAGACCACCGATCTAAAATATGGACAACAACCAAATGGCTCTTAGTTTAACAATAGCCGGGCCATGTGAAATGAAAGTGAGACATTTAAAAGTTTTGAGTTCAAGATTCGTTGGAAATAATAGCGGTAACAGTCGCATATTGTAGGTGCTGGTTAGCAGCTCAAATCCCTTGTCCCCAATTGAGAATGCATAGGATGGTGATCAATTTATGGCTATATATTAGACTTGTTATTTTTGTTTATAAAATAAAAAAAGACAAGGGCAACAACCCGAATTTAATGAAGGATGAAATTAAGTGTGAAGTTGTTGACCAGTAAACGTTTATATATCTTCCACCAATTTGAACTTAATTTGTTCTTAATCATATCATCTATCATATCTTTTGTGCTGCACCATTCATGGCCATCCATAAATATTTCTTGCAAAACACATTACATGATTTCATAAATAACCATAATTTTAATTAATTAGTTGAGCATCAATCATTTTAATTTATAAATAGAAGTTCTTTTCAAGTAGTAATTAATTGGATTTCTAATCAGATGGTGATTTGTTTTAAAAACATAAATGAATAATACTATTATTTGGAAAATAAAAATTGGTAAAAAAAGAACTAAAATTAGATGAATAAATTAAATAATATCACAAAAAAAAAAATCTTTGTTACTCATGTAATTAATTAAGAGTCTATAATTTTCTCCTAAGCTTGTTTCTTGATATCAATTATTTTTATATTTAACAAACATTTTTCCGAAAATTCTTCAAATAAATTGAATTAAAACAGCATTTAAAAAAAAAAAAAAAAACATAATGCATCATAACAACAGCATACATTCAAAAGGCTTCCATTGATGGTGATAAAACATATTGCCCCCACATATAAAAAGACATGGTGCTATACTTTGCCTTACAAACATATATACTTGGCTTTTACCTACACCAACAAGGAATAAAATTTATTGTCTTTGGATTTTGTCTAATTATACTTCATGTCTAATTGACCAAAAGTATTTCTTATAATTGAGTTAATCAATGTTAATTAATTGATAGCAGATATAATTTATTTTCAATTTCAAAACAGATTTATATTCAGCTTCTAATTTGAAATTGGAAATTGAACATAAAATTTTACTTTCTATAGAAGTTTTTTAATAATTAATTGACAAGATATATAATTCCATAGCTTCTATAATTTTATTTATTCCACTATGAAATTAATATTGAAATCTCACTTTTTTATATAAATAAACTATGAAAAAACACTTAATCCTTGTGAATACTCTCGTGTATACATAGCTTAGCAATTTAGAAGAGATTTTAGCGTAAACCCTAATAACATAATGGAAGTTAACCCTTTGTCGTTCACATCGTCGCTGCAATAGGTGATTGGTAATACTATTAACTTCCATATCAAAATTCGAGGGTTTGATTATTTTTTAAAATATGGTCGAGAAAACATGGTTCAAGATTTAAATCTGTGCGTGTCAATTGATATGTCTATACTATCAAAACAACATTTATTGCTTATGGTGTAAATTTGATAGAATCCAAATCAGAATCTACATCTGTGAATAATTTTTGGTTGGACTTAGGGATGAGTGGGGTGGCGAATCCCCGTTCCCCTCAGGGATCCACCCTCTGGGGATGGGGATTCCCTAACATAGCCCCCTGCGGGAGCTAGGGGAATGGGAAAAAACCTCTCCTTGACTAGCGAGGCTGGGCAAGGGTTGGGAGAATATTCCCCGCCCCACTCCCCATGCGGATTTTCTAACTTTTTAAATTATATATTTATATAATACTTATTAAAAAATTTAATATTAGAATAATGAGTTAAATATGTTTTCATATAATTTTAATTTTAGTTTTGATATTATCTATAATTTTATTTTATATTTCAAATTTTATTTATTATTGAAGGTGTAGTTATCATAAGATGCTAGTGATAGTGATTCTCAATCTAAATGATTTAAAGAATGAAGAAAATTAATGAAAATATAAAATTGTTGTACTAGATTTTTTATTATGAATATTATTAATGAATTTATAATTTTTAATTTACTTTCAAACTTTATGTTATTTGTAATAATTAACTTGTTGTTTCATCATACATTATATTATATTTAATTTGAGAAATATTTTATATATTTTTTTATATCATATATGATGCGTATATAAATATGTTATAAAAACATTTGGTAGAGTGGGGATTCTTCGACCCCGCGGGGAGCTCCGTGGGGAAGTGAGTAAGAGGAATTTCTCCCCCACCGGGAATTTTAAGATGGGGAATCCCCTCCCCGTGGGAAACAGGGATGGGGATCTCATTCCCCGCTTCACCCCACTTACATTCATAGGTCACCTAGTGCATTACACTGACCATGACAATGAAATTGATCCATGTATGTAACCACCATTCCATAAAAATAAAAATAAAAAGTAAAATATATATCATCTAGATATGTTTACAATAACAATTAGATCTACGTCTAACGGTTACAATTTATTTAGACACAGTGACAAACATTATTGAATAGTGTAAACAGTAAAAATGTATACAATACTTTATATAGTACATTCATATAAATAATATTCATTTGATCATGACCCAACGAATTTCAATCAACATTCTTTATTATTTAACATTAATCTGAGTATTTATCTGAATGATCTATTGTCTATACATATATTAGATTTGACTTGCTCGGTGCAATGTACCAAGTCCAGGCAATAATTATATCAGAACCACAAACCCTAATTATATCATGCAAAAATTATATTAATCAAAACATGATCAACTGTTATAATTACCTACTTTTATTGAACGCATATATACCATGAAAATTTAAACCTCCATTATATATATCATCTTACAAGTGTTCACAACCATGCTATATATGAGGTTTAAATTTACCTATAAATGTAAATGGACACCCACGCTGATTAATTAGTGTAACATCCATGAGTTGTACTAGTTCTAGAAGAAAGGCATATATGAGTTGGCTTTTGATTGTTGTGAACTGTGAAGAAGAGTGCTCAAAGTTCATTGCATGTTAGAGTTTGGTCAAACAAGATGGGCATTTGCATGTGTTTCAGAGAAGCCTCAAAAGGTGTATTGATTGGGAGGTATAACCACAAGACGAGTGAACATTAATGGAGATAAAAAGCTACTTCCATAAGCCAGGCATGCTACTTAAATGAGGGAGTTAGAGGTGCACTATATATACTTATATATATATATGCTTTGGACTCATGAGTTGCTCTCTTTGGACTCATGAATATTGTGTTTTAGAATTTTTGTTGAAAATAAAAAAAGAATTAATAAGTGAAAAGGTTTTAAAATGGAGAAAAAAAAGTTTTTTAAACACTTAAAAATTGTTATCAATTGGCTTTTGAGCATTGGCTTTAGTCATCACATCAACAATGTAACATGCATGTATTAATTGTTTATAAATTTGGTGTGTGAAATGTGCGATGGCTTAATTAAAAGGTTTTTAATTTTACAATTAATTAATGTTTTTTGAATTATTTTTTTAATCATTAAAACTTAAATTTTAAACTAGCACCTTTAACATAAGTAAACATAGTTAAATCAATCAGATAATTAAGAGGGTGTTTAATTAATTGTTGTCAACATAGTTTTCTTTTTTGTCCGTAAGCATTAAATTATATAACCAAAGTCTACAATTTTAGACCGTATTTTTTAACAAAAACCATTAATTATTTTATCACACATATTAAAAAATACATGTATATATATATATATATATTGGTGAAGAAAGTGGATAAATCACTGCTTTACATGTGTATATTCAAAGTAGATAAACATAAAAAAATAAAAATAAAAAACATACACACAAAGTTAAAAGAAAGAAAGATGTAAAGACAAAATCTAGTCAGAATGTCTTCCCTAATGAACTCATTTTTCTTTTTGGGTTTGTCCCACGTGGCTCTCAAACTCTCATTTGGCATCCCATGTCTCCTTTATAAATAGAGACAAAGATAATCTCATCCTTCATTGTCTTCCTTTTCCTTCTAAGATCATGGCTTCTCCTTTGTCCTCTTGGCCTTGGGAAAACTTTGGTGTCTACAAGGTATATATATATATATATATATATCTCCCTCTCATATATATTTGTCTAATTAAGCATTTGAACTGTTATATATATGTTTGTGTTGCAGTATGTGTTGTATGGGCCATTCCTATGCAAAATTATGTACTCAAATGCATGGCAAGACATGAACCAAAAAGATTCATGGTGCCTTCATCTTCTCATACTCTTTGCACTGAGAGCTCTAGTCCATCAACTTTGGTCCTCCTTTGGCAACCTTCTCTTCCTCACTCGTCGTCGAAGAATTATCAAAGCCGGCGTCGATTTCTCTCAAATTGACAAAGAATGGGACTGGTATATTACACACACACACACACAAATTAATTTCATCTTCATCATGAACTATCTTTCATCTCAAACATACTTAATTATATATTTTTCAGGGATAACTTCTTAATCCTCCAAGCTTTTATGGGAGCCATGGCTTATTATCTCTTGCAAGGAATTAGAGAATTCCCAAAGTTTAACCTTTTTGGGTGTTTCATAGCTCTATTCCTTCATGTTATGGTCTCAGAACCATTGTTCTATTTCTCCCATAGATTGTTCCACAAAGGCTCTCTCTTTACAAACTATCACTCTCTCCATCACTCCACTCTTGTTCCTCAACCCTTCACAGGTATAATAACTCATACATATGCTTAAACATATATATAGATATCTTATATATATATATATAATGATGATGATGATAATTTTGCAGCTGGATTTGGAACACCATTGGAACATATGGTGCAAGGTATGGTGATGGGAGTGCCCTTGCTAGGGGCATGTCTGATGGGATATGGTTCACTTGGACTTGTGTATGGTTATGTGTTGTTGTTTGATTTCTTGAGATGCATGGGGCACTGCAATGTTGAGGTGTTCTCACATGCCATGTTTGAGACTCTACCCTTCCTTAGATACCTCATTTACACCCCAACGTGAGTCATTTAACTTCATTTCAGAGCTTGATTTATTGCAACTGGTGTAAACTTTGCACCTAACCATTTAATGCATGCATGCTGTTTAATTTCCTAGCTGTCATATATTATTGTTGTCATAAAGACTATGTTGCTGGAAAACTTCCTCCATTTATTAATAACTTTATTATTATTTATTATTATGAAGACTAATAAAGTTATTAATTTGTTTTGGTAGATATCATAGCCTTCATCACACTGAGAAGGGTACAAACTTTTGTCTTTTCATGCCTCTATTTGATCTTCTTGGAGGAACACTAAACAAGAACTCATGGGAATTGCAAAAAGAAATTAGCAATGGTAAGTTTCATTTATATATATATATATATATATATTTACTGAATTATGGTTTTCCAAAATAAACATTGAGAAAGGCTCTTGTTCTACTTTGTACAAAGCAAGAATTGAATGAGAGGGATGACTCCAAGATAAGTTTAGATTTAGATTTTTTTTATGTCCACACAATTTAATGGGGACCAACACTTTGCAATAAATGGTCCACATATATATTAGGAGGTGACGGTTAGGAGGTGTGTCATTTAATACAATTCAAGAATTATTAATTAGAAGAGCAATTTTACTTTCTTTTGTTTTAATTTAGGTGTTTGATTAATATTGATCATTTTAAGTATTTTTTTTTTTATGATATATATATATTTATATATATACATACATACATACAGGAAAGGATGATCAAGCACCGGATTTTGTCTTCCTTGCCCATGTGGTTGATGTGATCTCCTCCATGCACGTACCCTTCTTATTTAGGACTTTTGTGTCCATGCCATACGAGTTCAAGTTCTTCCTTCTTCCATTATGGCCTCTCGCCTTTGTGATCATGCTTGCTATGTGGGCTAGATCGAAAACTTTTATTGTCTCTTTCTATAATTTTCGAGGCCGATTACATCAAATATGGGCCGTTCCGCGATATGGTTTCCAGGTCTGCTTTTAACATTTTTTTTTAATAATTTTTTTCACTTGAATTAATTTTTAATTAATTAATTAATTAATTAATTATTTAATTATTTTTTATATACAGTACTTCCTACCGTTCGCCAAGAATGGTATCAACAGTCTCATTGAGCAAGCCATTTTAAGAGCAGACAAAATGGGTGTCAAGGTCATTAGCTTAGCTGCTTTAAACAAGGTTTGTGTTCCAAAAATTAATTTTTTTTTAATAAATAAAATCTCCACCAAAAAAAAAAAAATTCAAAAACTAATTTTTATAATATATATCTATTGCCAATAAAACAGAATGAAGCCTTAAATGGCGGTGGGACATTGTTTGTGAACAAACACCCTAATCTTAAAGTTAGGGTTGTCCATGGCAATACTTTAACAGCAGCGGTGATCCTACATGAGATCCCTAAACATGTCAAACAAGTATTCCTCACTGGTGCAACCTCCAAGCTTGGAAGAGCCATTGCTTTGTACCTTTGTACCAAAAACATACGTGTCTTGGTACTTATACCTAACCCTAGCTAACCATATATAATTAATTTTCCTAATTTTATGATTATCTTGATCATATCTTAATTAATGACTTCTTAATTAAACTTATATGTACTTATATATCTATTAGATGCTCACACCCTCAATAGAGAGATTTCAAAAGATTCAAAAGGAGGCTCCTATGGAGTATAGACATAACTTGGTTCATGTTACAAAGTATCAAGCTGCACAAGATTGCAAGGTACATAAATTGCTTTGAGATTTTGTGAATATTTTTTATGGAAATATTTATGATGATGTGATTAATTAATCAGAGTTGGTTTTTTTTTTTTTTTTTTTTTTTTTTTTTAATTCTAGACTTGGATTGTTGGTAAATGGCTTTCACTCAGAGAGCAGCGATGGGCGCCACCTGGCACTCACTTTCATCAGTTTGTTGTGCCACCTATTATTGGCTTTAGAAGTGATTGCACTTACGGAAACTTAGCTGCTATGAGATTACCTAAAGACGTTGAAGGTTTGGGAATGTGCGAGGTATATTCTCTCATATTCTAATAAATATTTCCATTTCCTAGCAAAGTAAAATGGTAAAAATTTAGAGAAAAACAAAGTTAAACTCACTGATTATTATTATTTTTTTTTGAATAATTTTCTACTTCTACCAAAAGATATCTTTTGCTATATATATGAATGACATAAAATCTCACAATTCCTTTACTTGTGTTTTTATTTTTAATAAAAGCTTATGATTTCACTGTATTATATATATATATATATATATATGTGTTAATTATTCTTTTGATTACTTTTTGAATCCTCTAAAAGCAACAGTAACTAAAGTAATGCAAATGCATGCAGTATACAATGGAGAGAGGAGTAGTGCATGCATGCCATGCAGGTGGAGTGGTGCATTTCTTGGAAGGATGGCAACATCATGAAGTTGGTGCCATTGATGTTGAACGCATAGATGTTGTTTGGGAAGCTGCAATGAAACATGGACTCTCTCCTGTTTGATTATCATCATCATCATCATCATCATCATCATCATCATCAGCATCCATTATTCAAACAAGACATGACACACATACACATACTCCACAATTATCTATCAATAAATATATTTTTATATGTTCCCCTTTCAATATTAATTAATTATCCAACCTTCATCAACATTTTATCTTTTTTCCTTTTTTTTTTTTCTTAAATGTCATTCACTCGCTGTTTAATATATTGTTAAGATGTAGAAAGTAAGGGCATAGCTTTTATTTTTATTTTTATTTTTATTTTTTTAAGTAATTAATTATGGGGCGAGGAGTTGAAGACATGAGAAGTCCTTTGTCAATTTTATCAATTAATGTGTGTAATTACATGCACTCATTTGTTTCAAGCACAGCAATGATTTGTCTCACTAACATCCATTTGAATCTTATTTAGTAATTTATTTTTTCTGTGGTCATTAATTATATATCTCATTTAAATTTTATTTTCTTTCATTTTTAGTTTGATTAAATGAAATCGTTGTAATATCACTTATGTCAAATATAAATATTGATTGATATCATCCATTGATTAAACATCACTTATATATATATATATGAGTAATTTTAAAAATTAAAACGGAGAAAGTTATTTAATTTGATATATAAAGACTAGACTCTTTTTGATGAAAGTTACTAATTTATATATTATGAATTTATATATATATTTTTTTAAAAAAAAATTGAGATGAATAAAATTAGCCTATAAAAGGACATCATAAGCTAGGCCTTTGATGAACCACACCAATCAATTTATCACACATAGTAGAGATGAACATATATATGCTTCAAACTTTTTGCCTGACTTTATGAATTTAATCAACTCTATTAAAATATAATCTTAATGGAATTAATGATTTCAATCATGTTAATATATTAATTATTTCGAAACTCTAGAATGAGGTTGCCAAGAAGACTTGATTATTTATATTATATTTATATATATTATCAATTTTAGTGGGTGAACACCTATGTAGCTCAAAGAAATATGACAGTGTACACAAACCAGGGATAAATCATGACGTTTTATCTTTTTAATTAACAAGTAAATATTCATGTGATATACATACATACCTAATATATACATCAGATATGAATATGCATCTCTTAAATAAATTTATTGAAAAATCCCATCTTATAATAATATGATAAAAGTGGAATAAAAAAGGTTTGCTAAAAATTCACTATTTATTCTCAAATATAATATATCTTTTTTTTTTATTTCATTTGGTGTAAGAGAATTACAGAATTTCTTTGATTTAGCTTAACTTCTTTTATTTTAATTATACATAAATAAATAAATAAATGGAGCAATTGATTAAATTACGGATACATATATATATATATATATTTCTTTGATTAAATATATTATGATCAACTTAATTATGTAGCGCACCATTTTTTAAATAATATTTATTTACTTAATAATAAATCAATTTCAAAATGTTAAACATCTATTGTTAATTTTTAAAACAATTAATTCTTAAATAATTTATATAACTATCAATTAGATCAAAATTATATTACTCCCAAATAAAAAATTCTCCTTTACAATTTTTTTAAATCCCTTCACCCTAAATCTTTATTTTTGGACCGGAAAAAAATAGTTGCACAATTTTTTGTTTTTTATTTCTAGAAATTAAGTAATTAATAATAATAAGTATAACTAATAATAAAGAAAATACATGTTAGTTAATCTATCTATACATAATATTAAAGTAGATGTATAATTAATTTGTTTCAAGAGTGTTTCAAAGAACTAATTAAAATATTTTTTATTTCATTGAATTTTGTTAATATTGAATATAAAATTAATAATTTAAAAAAGATTTAGTTACATTTAGTTATTTAAAAGAAATGTTTATGAGACCTTTCAAAACCCAAGTATATCAAATTATCATCGCAAGGTGTACGTCTTTCAACCATAGCATCAAAATTTTCATTTTATATAAATATATATGATATCGCTTAAAACCTTCAAAGTTGTAAAAACTCCAATACATAGTGAGGGAATTTGCCTAGTATTAATAACAATGAATGTTTGACTCAATACGCCATTATATTAATTTCTAAAAAACTAAGGATTTAATTTTTCCAACCTGAAAGTAATTAATTAGCTTTTAAATTATAAATATTATAATTATAGCTTTAGTGATGGATGACTAAATAACATATATTATGTTGCAAAATGAAAGTAAGTAATTAAACAATCTATATGTGACTCTGACATTAAAAATCCATGACTTGATATATAATTAACTATTTTCCATTATCATGATAGCTTGTTAGTATAACTCTAGCTATAAAGTTTCTATTGATTTGATAGATGCTAATCCTAACTAATTAAGCCATGAATCTTGATACCAAGCCTATGCATGCTGTAAACTGATCAACTTGAATAAATAGAAGGAAAGTAGCCAACTTTTCATTTGCATTGCATGTGTGTTTCTGTGCAGTTGATGGGTGATACGTACAAATAACATGTTGATTGATTTGATTGATGTTTTTATATGAGATCTAGTGATAAGGTACAAGTCTTAATATTCATTTCATCTCATCAACTTTATATATAATGTTACATTCTTTATATAAGAATGAGTACAAGTCTTGAAATCATTTAATTTCTTCACAAATTAACACAAGTTTTTCTTTGAAATAGATTTGTATGTATATATCGAAAAGAAGCTGTTAAGACTAATTAATTAAGAGGAATGTTTCATATTTAGTTTAGTTTTGAGTTTTAGCTGGCTAGCATTCACATGATAAAATAATATTCATAAGTAAAAAAAAAAAAGAAGAAAGAGCACTTAAATTTCTCTCAATTAATTAGACAAACATATGTATATATTTATATAGGAAACTCCTTTAATTATTTCTCCAACTATACACAAGCACAGAAAAGAAGCATGAAGAGTTTGTTGAGCCAAAGTAGCACTGGCTCCTTGAATCACTTCCTCATTTGACAACAATGTAACCACACAAAGTGATCTCTTTGCTCTCTTTTCTTTTATCCTGCAATATAATTAATTCCTAGAGAAAAAAAAAAGAAAAAAAACAAAAAAGAAAAATGAGGGAGAAAACAAAGGTGCAAACTAATGAGAAAAGGAATTAATAATAATGCTTGATAACAATGCTTGAAGAATTAGCAACTCACTTGGTATTTAAGACTCCAAGAACTTTTGCCAAAAGATGCATTAGATCTACTTGAGCTTGAAGAGAGATGATGTAATCAAAGGTTTCATCCAACAAAGAGAAGTCATCCATGGAGTCACCTCCTGGTATAAGCCTTTTGAGGAGCTTGGTTCTCTTCTTCACTAAATTTCTTGCTAGAATCTTTGCTACAACTCCTTTGGATGTTTTCTTGTGCCTTCTCTTCCTCACCATTGAACAAACTTGAAGGCTTCTTCTTAGTATCTTCTTGCTTCTTGTGTTGTAGCATGGCTTGCCATGATAACTTGGTGGTGGTGATGATGATGATGATGATGATGATGATGATGATGATGATGATGATGATTTCTTTTTATGGTATTCATCATCTTCAAAGATGGCATGCACCATGGCTTTGTTTTCTTCTTGCTTGGAGAGGTTGGTGATGAGAGCTTGGCTCCAAGTCCTACCATGTCTAGCGAAAGCCATAGCGATGTCGGCGGAGACCTTGATGGCTCTCTTCCTCTCAAGGAAGCTCATGTTCTTGCTTGACATGCCACCTTGCTTGAGACCTAGAAGCCATTTCTTGAAGAAAACTTGCATGAATGTGTTTGAGCCATGCATGGTTAGGGTTTGGTATTAGCTTTCAAGGGTGTGTGTGTGTGTGTGTGTGTATGTAGAGAAAGGATGGAAATCAAGTAAAGGTTAGCAATGCATGCATGTATATATGCATAGTTTGTTTTCACTGTTTGAAAAAACTAGGATATGTCTTATAGACTTGAGAGTCATGAACAAGAAAGAAGGATGAGAGAATATGGAGGAATGATATAATGTGGTGAGGGACTCATGCATTGAGATTAAAAACTATATAAAAAAAAAAATGAATAACTTGTGAGGGCATATATCTATCAAGTGTAGGGCCTTTTTCAACACCTCAGTATCATCTAAGATTGTATGATCATGAAGTAGAGTTGCAGAGATGGAAGAAATCAAAATATAAGAAATGAAGAGAATGAGAAAGAGATGGGATTCATAGGAAGCTATGTTTTAGAAAACAATTTATTATGAAGCCATGTTTGGAGAGAAAGAGATAGAATTGGGTCCCTTTGAGAAGACACTCCACATGCTTGCACATGGTATCCATTACCCCACTCTCTCTCTCTCTCTCTCACACACACACACACACACTCACACTCACACAAAACTAAGTGAACACCCCTATAAGTGATGTAGTTCTCTATCTTTGAGTTTTTTTTTTTTTTATTATTATTAAAAATAAAAGAGATAAAACACAAAACTAAAAGAAACACGTGATCACTCTCGGTAGCCTCACGGCCACCAAGAAGATGTGGGTGTAGAAAACCATTGAAAGAATATATATAATCAAATTCCAATAATCATGGAGTTGATTGGGTGCAAATTTTAAGTTCATTGGTATTATATTATTTTGAGCATAACTTAAGAACAAAGCCTTAAGTTATGGTAGTAATTAATAACTAAGGGTCAAAGTACATATATATATATATATATATGATGCTTGGTAAATAGAATGGAAGCAAAAGTGGGATGGCAGGATCCGGAAAACATGGTGGAGGTGGGGGCTATTTCCTTTTTCCTCTTCACTTCATTGGCTTTGTAGAAAGATAGTTTATCCTCCACATGGTGTCCACATGGATGTTCTTAGTCTTTGTAGTTAAAACAAAGACCCTATTTATTGCTCCTTAATTACTGTCTTGATTATCTATCAATATCACAGTGCATGTGTACTTGATTGGAGCACTCCTAATCATATAGTCTTTTTCTTTCTTTTTTTTTTAATTACAGTGTATTTTCATATCATGTTTTAAGGATACAACTATATATATATAAAACGGCGATGCAAATTAACGGGTATTAGTTTCTAGTTAAAAACAAAATCATCTTGAGTACTATAAATGTTATATAATCTAGTTTTATGAAGGTTGTTAATTAATTAGTTTATGCCATTTAATTAACTTGTGAAGATTACTCAACTTCTTTTGTCATTAATTGGATTCCAATTTCTATATGGAACTGTGTATGGCCTTCTAATCCTTGTCCTTTTCTTTATTTTGATTATATAACCTTTTCTAGCTAGGTCATAAACAACATGGTTAGTGCTTTAATGTTACTAGCTTGTTGCTAGAACAAGAGTCCAATTGTGATACATCTAATTAATAATTAATTTCAAACTCCCCACTAATACTAAGATGAGAGAAACTAGTATGCCAATGTAATATGCAAGTTGTACCTTAACTTTAGGGGTAGGGTTTACTCTAGCCACATGTTGCTATGGCAATGATACATGAAGGTCTGATCATGCTAACACATGGTCACACATGGAGGGCTCCATATGCCCCCACAAAGGTATGCATTCCATAGGGCTTGAATCATTTGGACGTTAGGGGACCCCAAAATTTAGATCACCTTTTCAAGAATAGTTTTGTCATGGTATTGTTAGCCTTAAGCTACATCTACTTTATATATATATATATATATATGATATTTATCAATTTTCATTATGTTTAATGAAATGTGGCACTATATCTAATTAAAGTGGTTGTTTAATCAAACTAGATGAGGCTTGTCATCTTCTTTATCCCTAAACAATTTGTTTGGTATTATTAATTATTATGCAACTATTTTTAGTACTATGGTCTCTATTAACGTTAGAGCTATGCATGTCCAATTATTGTGTTTTTGTTTTATCATATATATCTCTATCTGTATGAGATTCTCACTAGAGTTTTTTTAAGCTTGTACTGTAAAATTAATTTGTCTAATTAATGAACATATTATTAGAGATACATAATATATAGTTTCATATCATTTAATATCTAAATGAAAATTAAAGATTAGCATGAATATGCAAATTGAAATGCTATTTCATTGGTGCCAAAATGGTACAAAACAAGGACTATTGGCTAACTATAACATTATTGAATATTTAATTAGTGAAGGCAAATTTATTGGTGCTTTGTTTCATTTTATTTTTTTAAATATAGATAAAACATAAAATAAATATACACTGAGGGAAAAAATAAGTTAAGATAGCTCGATAGATAAAAATAAGATTGATAAAAAAAATGTATCCTTGAATCTTCATTTTTCAATTATTGTATGTTGCAGATATATTACACTACCGAGAAGCGAACAAAATATCAATAATATCATAGTTTAAATTCTTAGGTTGTGATCATATATATATATATATATATACTGATTTCTTTATTAATTTTTAATATAAAATAGTTGGGCAAAAGATGATGACACATCCAATAGTTTTTTGGAAGAGTTTTAAGAAATGGCGCCCTTAAGCAATGGTTAATGTTGACAAACTTCTTCAAAATATTTAAAAGGAAGTTTGTCTCTTTATCATCAATGAGATCATGCACTATTGCATGCACTTGGTCACTTCTTTGGCCACCATTTATGCTAAGCCTCCTCACTTATTATGATGAAGTTGGTCTTTTTCTCATTGTTTTGGATCTATCTTTGCATGCAATAAGTTCAGTAGGTGAGTGTCTTTCTAGGCAAGTGGGAAATTCTAATTTATCCTCTTCTTATACTCATGAATCAAATCAAGACAAAGGAATAGACTCATGGTAAAATATTTAGCCGGAACGGCACAAAATTAATTTTGTGCGGTTCATCGATCTCATTTATTATAAATCTCAATTTTTGAGACCTCTACTATTTTAACATCCGGATTTTTTAAATAAAATGTTAAAAAGTCTATGTCAAACTCAAATTCAAATATAATCACATAAAATTCAAATCAACCCAAATCACATTGTTCATAAACTTAATTATTTATTTATTATTAATATTTGGTTTGATTAAAAGGACTGAACACAATTAAAAAGACTTCGATTAAAAAAATTTTAAGTCAAAATCAAACTCAAATATAGTCACATAAAATTCAAATCAGCTCAAATCACTTTTCGTATAACCTTAATTATTTATTAGTAATAATATTCAGTTTGATTTAAGGGCTGGAAACAATTAAAAGTCTTCAATTTAAAAAAATTTAAGTCAAAAGCGCACTCAAATATAATCACATAAAATTTAAATCCGCTCAAATCAACCGGCTTAATTATAACCTTAATTATTTATTTAGTAATAATATTTGATTTGATTGAAGGATTGAACACAATTAAAAGACTTCAATTTAAAAAAAATTAAATCAAAATCAAACTCAAATATAATGACACAAAATTCAAATTCGCTTAAATCAACCTACTTAATTATAACCTTAATTTTTAATTTATTAGTAATATTTGGTTTGATTGAAGGATTGAACACAATTAAAAGCACCCATGCATGCACATGCATGCGTGCATGAATTATATAGGGTTCATGCATGTGTAGGACACCTATAAATAAATATATATATATATATATATATATATATATATATATATATAAAATAGCTAGTTGAAAAAGGCATGGCATAGTATGTGACAACACAAGTGAAGGTTGTTGAATTCAATTCCTCTAGACATAAAGATGTGACTAAACTAATTATCCATGTTGATTGATGTATGTGACTCCCCACAGCATGGTCTATCAATAAGCTAACTTCATTTGGCCTGGCTTGAATGCAGTGGCGGAGCCAAAAAGTTTATGATGTGGGGTCAATCAATACAATATTATCATATGTACGACATACAAACATGTTTATCTATATATAACAATCATAGTTAAACCATTATATGAAGCACAAATAAACAAAAAAAAAGTTTTTAACACAAACCACATATATTACCTGGAAATGCATAAATAATATATCATTTTTTAAATTGCAGAAGTTCAATGGCACCATAAAAAGATATTGTTTCCGACGACTTCCTTGAACATGTTAAATGGGACCTGATAAAATACAAATAAAGTTATGTAGAGATAAAAAATAAAAAAGTTCATATGCTCCTAAAATAAGTATTTAAACATAATATTACCATTTATAATACAAGCAAATCATGTATATATTTATAGATATAGTTAAAGCATTATAAAAAATACAAATGACAAAAAAAAAATTGTTTATAAAACTCATACCTATCATTCACAATTGTCCACGGCGAGATTTCATATTTTGAAACAATTGGAGGTCAGATATTAGAGAGATGGAGAAAAGATGGGGAAGAAGATGGATGGAGTTTAGAGATTAGAGAGACAGGGAAAGGTTGGGCCTGTTGGGGGAAAAGCAAACCTAATATTTTTGTAACTAAAATCTTTGTATCAAAATATATAAATATTATTTATATTAAAAAATATTTGGTTGTAGGTCAGAACTTAAGTTATAAATATATTATATATATTAAGAAACATTTTGTTGTGGTTGTGGGGTCAGAATTTATAAATATATTATATATATTAAAAAATTCTAAAAATTTTTGTGGGGTCAGATGACCCCACAAACATCCATGTAGCTCCGCCCCTACTTGAATGCACAAATTGGATTCATCTTTTTTGAAATGAACTTGAGGAGATTAATTATTTATGTTTTCATCCACACATGCTTAGTAATTCAATTAATCTCTTGAAATCTAAGAGGATTAATTATTAGTGGAGTACTATACTTACTTCATCATCTATTAATATTAGTATATAAATATGTACATACATTAATATAAACTTCAATATATATGAGTTAATTTGCAAGATCTTAATTAGTGTGATTTAACTTATATTTTATTAAACATTCAATATACAAAACCTCTTACATAATAGAGTACTTTTGTTACAAAACAACCATCTAAAATTGTCCAAACATCCTTTTCACTAAAAAATGAAGTAAAAACAAAAAACAAGATTATATCAGATTTATCTTTATACTATAAATAATTAAAAACTAAAAAATATCTTTAATTTTTTTTTTTTTGAAAATATAAAATTATCAAAATATGCTTATTTTATATCACCAGGCACCCATATTAGTAGATTTGACAAAAGTGATTATTTGCAATGAAAATAGATAATGTGATAGATTGACAAAGTTGATTGGTAAATCACAATAAATATATAAAATACTAGAGCTTATATATATATATATATCACTTTATAATCAATCATGGACACTTGCACCTTTGTAACCCCTGTATAATTAATTGCATGTTAACCAAGCTTCCTATTTTCAAATTATTTGTCTTGTGTGCATGTGATATGTTCGTCTAGTTCTTACTATGTTACTTCATACTCTTTAAGAGTTACTAAATAAATTGAGTTGAAAATTAATGTTAATTATAATTTACAATTATAATAAAGAATATGAGGTTTAAGTGAATGGCAAATAACTAATATATGTTAAATTAATTATTTAATATATTTATAAAAGTTTTTAATTTATATAATATCTAAATTTTATCCTAAAAACTATTAATTATATTAACTCATTATTTAAGATTAATACTAATTTAAAATATTAATAATTCAGTGATTTATTAAATTTAAAAATTTAATGTAATTTAATTATATGCCATTAAAATATTTTTCTATATAAATTAAATAATAATGGTATTTTAAAATACAATATTAAATTAAATAAAACGTAAATAACTATTTTTTTAATCATGTTAATACTACTAATCATCATGTTAGTATTAGTTCTAATTATTTAATACTTTTCATAATAATTAATTATTTATTTATTTAAAGTATTTTAATGATAAAAATATTTTTAAAATATTAAATATTTTAAGTTAATATTTTTAAAATTTTAATACTTACAAATATTTTTATAGTTAATTTTAATGATAATTTAATTTATTAAATATTTTTATAATTATATTTAAGATAAAAGGGAGAGTGAGAGAGAGACCACTGACTTACGGAAATTGAGGTAATTAAAAATTTAAAAGTCCATGTTGGTCTAGTTCCATCAACAAACAATATAAAACATGTACAGAGAGACTAGTACAAATTATTGAAAATAACATCATAGATATGCCTCTCATCTTTGTCTTCAAATTTTTATTTATTTATTTTCAGTCAATTGTTTTCACATGATCTAGTACTATAGATACCATGATCATATATGAAAGCCTGCAATTAATATTTGAAACATGGGCATGAGTTGAAAGCCGCTAATAATAATAATAATAATAATAATACACACACACACATATAGGCTTAGGTGGTGGAAAGAATTTATCAAGAATTATTTCATATGATTCGGAGATTTTTCACGTTTTACATAGGTCTTTTTGGATTATATATATATATATATATATTCCTTTGAAAACATGAAATTGCACCTGTATCTTAAATAAATAAATAAATAAATAAATCATGTATATATACATATATGAATATTTAAGAATTTTGTGTATACATACCATCCTTCTGATTTTTGTTATACATTCGATAATGGATGCAATATATCTATGTCAAAATATCTTTTGTATTTTTTATTTCTAATGTTTTACATAGAACTATATAGGACATGTATTTAAAAATATATTTATTTGTATAATTATTATAATTACATATTTTGAAAAGATTTGCGTAGGCATGCATATGTGCAATTCCTAATTTTTTTTCAGCAAGTATTTGTAAAAATTAACCTTTTAATTTATATATTAACCCATCATTTTAGTTTTCGAACTTTTAATTCAATGTATAATGTATATAACATGAGAATTTTTATTCCGTATGATTAGTTAGATGGTTTATTAATAATTATTTAAAAAATTAAAAAAAACATTTATAATCACATTAATTGAAATATATATATATATATATATATATAATATTTTCTAAGGCTAAATTGTATGAGCAAAATTTGAAATGACATCCACTCTTTATTGTCTCACAACTTAACTATCAATGCAGGACCTTGCCATCCTTTTAAAACATGTGATGCAAGAGACGCTACGTATTAGAATATATTCATGTAGATAGAGACAAAGCCAACCAATAAAATAATATTGATATATATATTTCATGATATTTTCAAATAATTTTTTTTTGAGATCAAAATGTTATTCCTCTCATCTTCTTCTCCCTTTTGCTGCATGCATAAAAAATGTATATTTTTTTTATTATTTTACATATTTATATTTTTTTTTTATAAATATGGACAAACAATTTTTTAGAGACACATACAAAAATAAAATACATGTAAAAGCTCAACAACACATGTACTCTTATCCTATGGAGCTGAGATTTAAATTTGTTTATTTGGTAAAAATACGAATATTTTACCCAAAAAATTTAATGTGAATAGTTCAAAATATAATTGGCTAATATATTTATTTTGTTTTTTAAAAAAATCATAATTTATTAATTTTTGAAATAAAAATAAAAAATTCATCAACGTGAGTTTTATAATAACGTTTATAATAAATTGACAATATATATGAGTCAAATCAATCCATGTTCTAGACAAATCTGATATGAGTCTTTATTATTGAAATTATATATATATATATATATATATATATATATATATATATATATATATAAGTAATTAAGGTACAATAATTAACCATCACATGCATGCTTCTACTTAATTAGAAAACAAACAGTCAAAAAACAAATAATACAAGCAATATTTAAAAACCACCCACAAAACTTCACCACCCTTTGGAAGAGATGGATATAATCATAGTTGGTCCCCCCTGCCAAGCCAACCTCCAAAAAGGTTTCAAAACTCTTCCCAAAGCCAAACATGAAATCCATTTCTCTTCATCATTCATTGCAAGAACTTTAAAGAGTTTTAACTAGAGTTAAACCACCTTGTGCTCCCTATTCAAGGAACAACAGCAACAACACTCTTCATGACTTAAAGTCAAAGTCAAAGTCAATGACAAAAGTCAAAATGACCACCACGTACCATTCATCACACTCTTAGCTACGAGTGCAATCCCGAAAATTCTATGAAGTTTATGGTCATATGATCAGATAAGCAGCTAAATATTTAACTAAAATTTATTTAAAATTATATTTTTATGAAAAAAGTAAAACATGGTTATAATTAGACATTTTAAATTAAACAAAAAAAGAATGGTAATAAAATTATAATTTTAATTCATATTAATTATCATCATACTAATGCCATATATACATATTCTATATGCATGGTCCTTCTTCACAATGCAATTGTTTTTAAGACTTAATATTTAGATCAATGATTTGATATTAAATTTATCAGAAACTGAAAATTAAATAGTAGATACACCTTAGCTAGCTAGATTCATAGTGATCATATGTCCACAAATGATCATAAGAATCAAATATTATATATATATATATATCAGACACTGATAATTTTGATGAACGTTTGAAAGTAGTAGTGGTTGGTTGCCAACAATCCTAATTAAAATATATTGCAAAGCCAAACAAAGCTTTTGAATGATTCCAATGGGAAATAATTCATGGTTGGCATGTGTTTGTGGCTTTTGTTTACTGCTTGATATGCTTGCTTTTGTTAGTTCATGAGGGGCCCTCTTCTATATGCCAAACCTTGCTATCATCCCATTATGTTCTTATTGAATATGCTGCTCTCTTTATTCTTTCTTTAGTTTTCTTCTAAGATTTATAACTGATAATTAAACTAGAGGTTCTTGTTGCTTCAATGGTGTTTTCAAGAAACTAGTTACATTAATTAAAGATGCCATATATAATACTTATTTAACACACACACACACACACTATATATAGACATGCACACACCATATTTATTGATATATATTGTGAGATTAACAAGTGCCAACTTCTCATCTAGAATTGGCCTTGGATCATGGTGTAACACTGCCATACAATTAAGTTTTCCAACCAGCATTAATGGAGGTAATTATTTGATTTAATTAAGTAATTTAGTTTCAACACTGTTGTTCTTTGGTTAATTCTCTTGCAGAAAATTGAAAACCAAGTGAAGTTTGAAGATGGAGATCTGATCAGTTCAATCCCACAAGTCAAGTTTGATGCCATGAAGGTAATTAAATCAAACTCTTTTTCTTCATGATATATATATATATATATAATAAATCAAAATATATATACTTAAATTTCTGTTAATTTTTTTTTTAAATTTCATTGTGGTCATGGCTTTGGTTATAGGAAAAAATGAGTATGTTATCAAACAAATATTTTAATTATCTGAGTTCATAACATTAATGACTCAAAACTAATTAATGAAAATTCTCAATAGTTTGTTTGTTTTTTTTTTATGAAAATACAACAAGCGTGTGCCAGGACTTGCGTAGGTGCGGGAGCTCAACAACAAGCTTAACAACACTTATGCACTCACCTTGTGATCGAGGGCTATAGGGTTCAATCTCGGATCCTCTTTAAAACGAACACACTCACAAGAGACCCGATACCAATAGGTTAAAAGACGGTTGGTTTCTCAACCGTTTTCTCATTGGATCAATCATAAAACAAGCAAAATTATCAGCTTCTCTTGCAGCAATGGCAGCAGAAAATACACTTTCTAACACAATTAACCACTCCAAACAAACTGCAGTTGCTGCTTCTGCATCATTAATAGACAACCATTGTGCAACAGTTGCAGAAACCATTGGTGCATCTCATGATCAATTAGCTGCAGTAATAAACAATGCAATCATCATTACTAATCCCAACAATCTCCCAACCCTAACAACTACTGCATGCAGCAACATGTATATACATTAATATCTATTTATATAATATATATATATATATGTAATATGTATTGGCATTACTTGTTATTCTTTTAGCTCAGAAGACAAATGTTAATATGTTTCAGCATTGAAAGGGGCTGCAACACTTAATGGAAGACCGCATGATTTGGACTTTGGACGGTGTAGATCTTCATTGGCCAAAGGTGGAGAACTTATGGTTGATGCAGTGGTTGGTAAGTTAATACTTTTTCTTTTATCTATATGAATGTACATGTATATGTAAATATTAATATGAGTTTTATTTCTGTGTCTTTGCATGCTCATGAGCTTGTCAAATGCACATGAATGTTAGTGATTATTCAGTGTTTTTTATTTATATTTTCTTTTTGGTTTAATTAGTTATATTAAATTTATTTAATTAATATTCTTTTTGTGGTGTATAGGTGTTGTGTATGATATGAAAATGGAGGTGAAAAGGAAGGATGAGAATTCATTTTGTTGTGTTGATATGAGTACAAGTGAGTTGAAAATCAAAGATTATGTACAGTTTAAGAAATTAATGGAGCATGACCATCAACAGATGTTGATGCTTTCCACTACCTTCAGTGCATATGAACTCCAATTTTATAGGAATTAACCATATATACATCATGTTTTATGTTGGATCATGTAGATAGTTGTATGTATGTATGTATGTATGTATTTCATTGGTATTTCTAAGGAATTTCTTTTAGAAGTATGGATGTGTCACATAATCCACCATGTGACACACTATAGATCCTCATAATCATGTATTAGTTAATTTAATTAGTTGATATTGATATGAGTTCTAGTGTCGATCTAGTCTTTTATTATTAACTTTATAATATTTAAGTGGTACAATTTTCTTTTTTTCTTTTTTTCTTTTTTTTTTTTTAGAGGTATTCTTAATTTTCTATGTAAGAATCACTACTTAAAAAAAAAAAAATTAGTGCTAAAGCAAAATAATGACAAAAAATGCGTAGAAGAAAACAAAAGTATAAATAGAAAAGTTTTGGGGGGAAAAAATGAGAACAAGGACTTAAAATAGTGAGATTTTTATTAAATTAATAAACTTACATGTCCTTTGTACATAAGCCTCTTGCAGATGAAGCCCTTAACATATACACACATATAATTACAAAGAAAGAGAAAAAGAAAGAATCAACCTTAAAACTCACACCCAAGTCCATCAATATCCAAAAGCAGTGTACAAGAGTGAAACATATAAAACATAGTAACCCATCATCATATAGACAGATAGACTCTTCCATGCTTGTGCAAATACACATATAAACATATATATTATATATATTATATAACAAAAACCTTTATGATGTGTTGTCACATCTGAGAAAGAGGGAAGAGTGATAATGATGGTGAGCAGTAAGAAAGGAGCATGACTTTTCACAGGGATTCTCTCTGCACTACTTGTATGATTACACCTTGGTTAACCCCCCCAAGGTAATGTTTGTTTCATCTGATCTTTTGATAGTGAATAGACGGCCTTACTTTCTTAATATTCACATATACACACACACACATATTCATGTACATATATATATATATAGAGAGAGTACATGTGCTTATAAAGGCAACAAAGTTACGTAGGATTTGCATGCAGAGTCATGCATGCAGTGACTTGGATATATAAAAAGCATATATATAGAGTAGAGTAGAGAGAGAGAGCAAACCCTAACTAGTTTTTGAGGTGGCTTGAGTGTAGAATTTAAACTTGCGTAAGAGAAGAGATAAGAGATCACAGAAAAAGGCTTTATATCAACCTTTTTGTACTCATGTACACATTGAAAACAGACATATTTGCTTGCCATTTATTGCCAAGGATTTCCACTTGCTTTTTGGTGTTTGTTTTTGTTGCTTCTGCATGTGAGGGTTGGCTCATGGTTAACTTTTTCTTGGTGACAGTGAGTGAAACACACATTTGGGAATGTCAGTCAACTACCTCTCCTTCCCATCTCATCAACACATTCATTTCATTTCTCTCCTCTCCTATAAATTTATCCCCACCTCCTGCCCATTCTTTCTCCTCATTAAAGAGAGGACAATATGTGTGTTCTTGGGTTTTTGTTTGAACTTGAATGGTGGTACAAGAGGAGAAGGAAGGTACAAGGTTTGAGTTTTGTAGGCTGTGGTTGGTGCTATCTTTGCTGAGCTTCTCTCTCACTCTCTCTCTCTCTCTCTTCATCTCTTCTTCTTTTTTTTTTTTAAGTGCTTATTTTGCATGGTTTTTTCTTGACCTTGCAAGACTTTCACTTCACAAGATCACATTCATGGCCGCTCTCTATCCCGTTTTGTGCTTATGTTTGTGATCTTACTCTTGTCAATCCTCCCATATTTCTCTCCCCTGTCTATCCCTCCTGAGCTTGGTTTTACTTGATTTATTATTACCTTTTTTTTTTTTGGTTTATGTTTCAGATGTAATTCAATGATGTTTAGTGTTATGTATCTGTTTGCATTAATTTAATTAACTCACGAGTTTGTGTATTTATTTTGGGGATTTTTTAATTTGTGAAAATTTTTTCAGTTGTTAATTATTATCAATGAAAAATCCTTTGATCATGCAAACTTTGCATGCATGTTCTCCATGAATGATATTAATTAGAGAAGTTCATGGTACTCTTAATAAAATAAAAAGGTGTTTATTTTTCTCATCAATCATGAAAGAGCTTTTCAAAAGGACTGAATTTAACCAACCTTGACTGGCTTGCAAAAAGTTTAAAAGAAACAGTAAATAGTGAGAAAGAACAGTACAATGAATGCTAAAATTAAGTGCGTTTCTTAGCTTTGAAGAATTCTAAGTTGATGATGCAACAAACAAACAGCTTTTTTTTTTTTTTTTTTTTTTTTCAATCATGAAAGAGCTTTTCAAAAGTTCAGCTTTGAAAAAAATTATGTCTGTACAGTTCATGGTGTTTCTGAAAAACAGCTATTGATTTTGATTGTTTAACTTCTTGATTTATTTATTAATTTATTTTTAATAAAGTTGGTAAACCATGAATTCATTTAAAAAAATTTTTGAAAGACAAAATGTCCTTATTTTCATCTAATTATTATTATTACTTTGCTATAAGTATGTACATATATTCAATTGAAACTAAACAAATCTTCATAAACCTTATATTAGAAACTCAAAAAAAAAATTAAACATATATGAATATTGTTCACCAAAATGTCATTCTAGTAAAGTATATATATATATATATATAAACTCAAGAAAAAAAATACTTAAATATATGAATGTTGTTCACCAAAATGTCATTCTAGTCAATTAAACCACACACACACACACACACACACACATATTATTTTAATCATTAGGTTCAACATTTATATCCATGCAAATGAACTCATGAAGACTAGGAATTAAGGACAAATAATAAACAAGATTAGGTTGGTTTGAGAACCAATAATTTGTGTTTATGATTGTGATGCAAGCCATTGAATTACATAGCCAAAACAAAATTATGTAGTCTTGGCATGATCATGTTGGACTTTAGCCACCTAATGATACCAAACTAAGCCATATATATTATCAGTTAAAACTCATCCAAATGTTTAATTAAAATAATAATTTGCACTAATATATATCTTAGAAAAATTAATCATTAATTATAAATGCACCCCCATTAGTTTATATTTTAAATCTTAAATTGTAAATTTATCAGTGAAAATTATTGGGAATCAAATGTCAAGCACAAAACTATATGAATATAAATTTGAATTAATGGAGATGAGTAGATGGATTATGAAATTTGAAATATATATATTCTTGAAAAGGATACCAATGGATTGGAAAAAATTGACATTTGTGGCACAGATACTAAAAAACACACAAGTGATAAATAAAGGCAATTAAAATAAAGGAAAAATAAAAAAGGGCATTGAAGATGGATGCACATTTCAATGTCCACAAGTTACTCAAAGCCCCAAAAGACTTGGAAAACAAGACCTAGGAACTACCCCCATTTTGCTTGGTCTACCCCTTCCTCTTTTGAAGCCACAATTTATGACAACACATTAAAAAAAAAAAAAAATTAAATGAATAAAATAAAGTTATATATATATATATAAAAAATACAATTAAAAACTCCCTATGGCTTTTCATTATTATCATTTAGTCCCTCTAACTTTCAATTTACTTTTTAATATTTTAATAAAATACTAAAAATAGTTTTAGTACCAACTCAGCCAGGATGTAAAGCTCAGGTGCTATTGTAATACAGCCACAAAAGGATAAAAAATGGGGATAATTTTGTAATTTTAATTTAATGCAAATTTAAAAAAAAAATTAAAAATTTTGAAAATTAAGAATGTTTTGGGAATTCAATAAATTTAAAATATTTAAAAAAAAAAAATTAAGAAGAGTTCAGGGACCTGTGTTAAAACAATCACAGGCACATCCCAATGCAAGTTACCACCATTCTCTCATCATCTCCCACTCAAAAGTCTCCACCACTCTCACACCAAAACCAATATTATATATATATATATATATATATATATATATATATATAAAATATTCATCCTTGAAGCTTGCATGGTGGAAGAAGGAATTGAATTGAATTGGATTGGATTGAATTTATGCAAATTGCAATTGATCTGCACATGCTTTGTTTCTGGAAAGTCAATCAAAAGAAGAAGATTACAATCTCTTTCTCTCTCTCTCTCTCTCTCTCTGTCTTTGAAAATCACCATTGAATGCCCATTTACCACCTTACCATACCAAGCACAAGAGCCATCAATTTATTCATATCCCTTTGAATCATCATCTTCCATTGCATTCACTCCAAGAAAACTCACCTCTTCATCTTCTCCTCTTCCCTTCAATCTCAGAAAGATGCCATCTTGCAAGAAGATCTGGTGAGTTTTCTCTCCTCTGTTTCTTTTCTCTTTGTTTTTCTGTTTCTTTGATGGAATCATGAGTCTTGGGAAGCCACCATTAGCATTCTTCCAATCCTTATCATCTCCACCACCACCACCACCACCACCACCACCACTACCTTTTGCAAATTCCCAAAGCAACAGCATAGAAAACAAGATCAGTCCAAGCATTCTACTCATCACTGTAATCTTAGCAGTTATCTTCTTCATCTCTGGTCTGGTTCATCTCCTTGTTAGATACCTTCTCAGGCCTATAAACAGGGAACCAGAAGAGATTGACAATGTGACAGTCCTCCAAGGCCAACTCCAGCAGCTCTTCCACCTCCATGATGCAGGAGTGGACCAGTCCTACATTGACACTCTCCCAATCTTCCTCTACAAAGCCATTATTGGCTTGAAGGATCCTTTTGATTGTGCTGTTTGTTTGTGTGAGTTTGAAGCTGATGACAAGCTAAGGCTTCTCCCCAAATGCAGCCATGCTTTCCACCTTGAATGCATTGACACTTGGTTGTTGTCCCACTCCACCTGCCCCCTTTGCAGGAGTTCTCTCCTCCCTGAATTTTCCCCAAGTTGTAGTAGTCCTATGCTCCTTGTTCTTGAGTCTGCTAGTGAGAGCTCTAGAGAGCCTGATTCTGATAGGGGTGATGTTGGTGATGATGAATTGAGGACTTCACTCAGTGGTGATGTTCATGTCAATCAAAAACAAGCTGAAATTGATGTCAAGGATGAGGTTGTGACAGTGAAACTTGGAAAGTTTAGGAATGTGGAAACTAGTGGAGTTGCTGCAATTGGTGAAGGTGAAGAAGGTTGCAGTAATGTGGAAACCAATAGGAATTTGGATCAAAGAAGATGTTTCTCTATGGGTTCATTTGAGTATGTTATGGATGAGAGTTCATTGCTGCAAGTCTCCATAAAGTTAAGCAAGAAAAAGCCGGCAGCAATTCAGAAGCCCGGTCACCGGGGAGCAATGTCCGAGTGCGATTGCCATTCGAGAAGAGAAGGATTCTACAAAGCTTTCGATCATTCATCGAGAAGTTTCGAATCAATTCAAGGCAATGCAGGTGGTGGTGTTGGCAGCAGCAGCAGCAGTAATTTGCAGAAAAAAGAAAGCTTTTCAATATCGAAAATTTGGCTTAGACAGAAAAAGAAAAGTTCAGTGGTGTCTGGTGATTTTTCGACTCGTGCATTCTCGTTTAGATTGTCATTTGGTGTAACCGGAGATTCGAAGATGAAGAGCAGTGTTTCGGAGGCTGATGAGTTGGAGAATAGTCGAAGTAGCGAATTCGGTGTCGATGTAGAGATTGGAAGTAGTAATTCTGGTGCTGTTTTGAAGGCAGAAGAGGGTCCTTCATTTGCTAGAAGAACATTGCTATGGTTAGGAGGAAGACAGAACAAAGTAGTGAATCATGTCTGAAATTAATTGGATTGGTATTTGATCATTACTATATGATTTAGCAGAAACCTTTGATGCTCTTCTTGATAATTTCTGCAATGAATTGAATTGAATTTGATTATGAATGCAATTCTATTCAGGAAAAGAAACAATGGTATTTGTTGGTTTTCTGATGATTAGTTCTCAATTTTGATTCTTTGATTGAGTATTTCTGTATCAGTGGCAGTAGGATGCAATTCAATTTTGGAACATATCATTTAATGCTATAAACTGAATTTGGAATGGCACATTGGCAGGTCCACAAAGAAATGACTTCAAACTTCAAAATGTCTTGTTTTCAAATTATGATAAAAAAAAAAAAAAAACCAATTTCTTTCGAATCAATTTAAGTAAGTGATTTCGATTTTGAATTTTTGTATATGAAAAAAAAAACACTTGGTGAAAAAAGTCTACCTCTATACGAGACTCTTTCGTACGTTACCGTATATGGTCCCGTTATCGTATAGAGTTTATGACTCCTAAAAAATTGATAGAATAAAAAGGGAAAAAGAAAATTAGAAATTTAAAAATTATGGTGGTTGGTGGTATATTGAAGCTACAAAAAGATTGCCTCCTAACAGCTGCCCATATTTGTTGTCTTCTTATGAATGTCCTTTTCCTTTCATTTAATTTACCCTTTTTTTTAAGACAAATCCAAATGTCTTCACCTGCTTGTCTTTGCCTTTGAATTGTTGACCTTCTTCTCTACCTATTCTTTTTAATGTAATTGAACAAATATATATATATATATATATAAGGATTTTCAAGATCAAAGGCTAATATTAATTGGAAAAATCAATGAGAATGTGAGACAATAGAAGGGAAGAAAGAGACCGGATCCAATGGGTACTGGACTATGTAAATACAAGGGTCCTACATAATTAAGTTTATATGTAGTCATTATTTTGTTCATATTAAAATTGCCAAATTGATTCTTCTTCTTGTTTTTTTTATGATGATTTTTTGAAGACCCTACTCCAACCACTTGATTGGTTGCCATCAAGTCTAATCAACCTAACTCTAGTTTTTTATTCTAGTTACTCCCTAATTGCCGTCTTTTAGAGCACAACTTTGTCATTATTTGATTATTAAGAAAATTAAGTATAAATACAAGCTCAATTAAATTAATAAATGAATAAACCACTTCAATCCCCATTCATGTGTTTATTTTGAGGAAATTCCAATATATATATATATATAGTCAGTTTCACCAAAACAGGTAAAATGGGATTTTTGATCAACAAAACCATTAGTGAAATTTAAAATGAGAGATGAGAAAAGAAAATTTTGCTTTCCCTACCAATTAGTGATGGGAAATTCTGGTTGAAATGTTTCAAATTTGATCTTTGAAATGGCAATGGATAAAAGGTAATGCATTCATAAATGTGATGAAACAGAAGGCTAACTTTTCCGCCGGTTGTCTTGAAGGCAACATGATTACTCCATCAGTTCATGGCATCCCCCCCTGAGAAAAATAAATTAAGTGATATGTTAATAACTGAAAAAAAATTTACAGAGCTCAATGTGAACAACAAACATGCACATACCTCATCAGTTTTGTGCTTCGATTTTTCTCGTTCATTTTGTTTTTGCAAATCATAAGAAAAAAAAATCATAAATATTCTTCCAGTGGGGGAGCCAAAATTCGGAAAACAGAGTAATGGTGGTTCAAGCTTTTCTCTCCCTGCAGCCTGTGGACACTGCCAAGAGCACCGTCATTTGGATTGGGGAAGGCGTAGAAAATGCGTCGAATTCTTTGATGAACAAGAGCCATTGCACACCTTCAGAAAATAACAGAATGTAAAAGATATGTGCCGCGGTGTTCAGAATTGACACCAATGGTCAGACAACATGAAATAAACAAGATGAGATGCAGAGAAACTAGTGTACAGGAACATCACAAAAGGTTTAACTTATCATTCTTGAGACTACTCAAGGCACAGTCAACGATGAAGGAAACAACTAAAGAGAACCGAGTGAAGTTTACAGTTACTAGTAGTAATAAATGATGATAGGTAACTCACATTGTGCATGGCTCCCAAACGAGGAAAATGTCAAAACTGGTGCATAAGTAAGGACGTGTCAAGTCTAATGTGGAAACATTTTTTACAGCTTCCTCTTCTAACTTTTCATTCTGATATAGAAAAATAAAATCAATTTGCACATTATAAGTCAGGATTCACGGAAACTCACATGATATCAATTGCTAACGTACTGTCTCTTTTTTCAGAAAAAAGTAGGGTTGCAACAAAGAAAAAGCAGAATGATTACCTCTGGTGTATTTGTTTTATGCCGTTTTGAGGGAATGTGGTCAGGCTGAAGTAAATTATCCATGGAAGTTGAATGCTTTATGGATGATGATGGATTGGGAAATAGGCTTCTATCCCTTGCTGCTGCATTCTCGATAGCAACTAGAGCAGCATGCCTCAAAGGATGCCATGCATAATTGCTATCACACTGTACTGATGAGTTTGGATCATATGGACTTACTTCAGTCCATCCCCAGGGATGTAGGCAGGAAACCCGATGATATGGCTGCCTGTTTTCACCTGATGTAAACTTTGGAGAAAGGTATGCATTGTTTGGTGGGCTATTTGCTTTAGTTGGCTCCTGTCCGATGCGTGAGTTGCTTCCGTTTATGGTGGAGGGCAGCGAGAATGTTTGATCACTACCGCATCCTACAACTTGATTGCTCATAGGATCAACAATCACAGCTGCATTGACTGTCTGCAAATTTAAATAACATAAACATAGTCAGTGACGTAATTAAAGAAATTAATAAATGCTACAACAATCAAACATAGAAGATGCTGGTGTGAGTCAGATGATGGAAACGCTTTCATGTAAATAAAAAATTGTAGCGATGAAACAAAATTGAAAATTGAACACTTCTTCATTTCCTATAATCAAAATGATGAAACAGCTTTTGATAGAGGGCAATTGAAAATGGCATGATAAGAAAATGATGAAAAGGTTCACATAATTCTAAATAATTATCTTTTATAACTTAATATCACAAAATTGAAAACAAAAACTTATGATTCAATTTCAAAAACAACTAATGCTCACAAATTTCAACTGAGAGTTGAAAGATGATGCAAGTTAATTGCAATAGCAGACACACCAAGCACCATAACATCTAACCTCTCCACCAAGGAAGTTCAGCTTTGCTAACTGAATGGCAACTTTCATATAATTGATGATAGATGGAATATCTTCCTCACTAAATCCACCCGCACCATCGAGGCTGTTTAGTTGTAGACAAATCACAATCATTGAAAAAGTGTAACGCTTTAAAGTCTATCACTAACTTAAATTTTTACACAACAAATCTGGGAAAAGAAGGTCATGAACATGCACTTAAAAAGGAACTAGTTTACAAAGGCAGAACAGAGGGAAAAAATAGCAAATCAAGCATTGATTGCAAAGAGAACTCTGGCAGAACTATCAGGACAAAGAATATATGAAAAATATCTGAGGAAGGGTTCATTGCCAATTGACATCATTGTATTCAACATTTTTAAGTGATGAATATTAAGATGAGAATGAACACTTAAAATGCTGGACAATTTTGAAGGTAGAAGTCCAGAAAGTATTGTTGATAAAACTGAACTTATTTTCTGGGAAAGAATGATATATTGCTATTCGAATTCAAGAACCAGAACCTCACAACATATCTAGAGTAGACAAAAAAAACAGATTAGATTTGACTTTCATTGCGTGGTTTTACAACCACAAGCACATGTTCATGCATGAGTGCACACACACAAGGAAAAGGATATTATCTGTCTCATAAATTTAGAAGTTCACAAAAAATAAAACTATTGCCATCAAAGGAAGCAAATTCACAGTCTAGGTCAAGGGCTGCATTTAATCCATATAAAACAAAGATTGATAAAGTACCAATATGAACTTTCCTGTTTTTTCCATGCAGATTTATCTAGACCAGGAAGCCGAAAAACTTTCATATGAAGGCATAAAAAAAAGAAACATAAAACATAAAGAGTGTAATAAAGAGGCAGATATATTACAAGAAACAAGACAGAAATACACTATATATATAATGATGATGTAATTCAAATATAAAATGAGGAAAGCAAAAAGTAAAGCAAAGGCTGACTTTGATGGTGGGTGGTATGATGTTGGCCACAGCTTGCACTGTTCCTCCCATTCTTCTTTGGACAAGGCAGGACAATCAGCAACCTGGATTGCATTAAGAATTTTCACAAATGAAACACAATCTCAAAACTAATTCATGTGTCATCAGTTGCTGGTAACTTAAACAACAACCAGCCCAGGTTATAACTGAAAATAACACACACACACACACACACACACAAAGGAAATTAACTACTTCTAAAATAGAATTTTAAAAAAAATCACACAATAGTATAGTTAAAGTTTTCCTATAAATTGTGTATATTCAGTTACCTAAGAATTGCACCTATGATTCTCTTAAGCTTAAAAACCTTCAATTTGAATGGCCTTTATTTGTTCTGGGTTATATATGCACGAGGGCAAATTTTGTTATTTTTAACTAAAAGCTAAGGAACACAATTTACAAACAAGTAGAGGTTAGATGGTAACTTACTCTTGCTATGAATGGACTTAACTTGTAATCATTAATTAGTTGCAATAAATCATTTGGCATGCCTTCCATGTGCTTACTACATCCAGAGGACAGACATAAGATCACCGCTAACTCAACCTTTCCTGCTAATAAAAGCAATTACTATGTTTAGCAGGGAAAAGAGAAAAGAGGCAGGTAGCATAGCAAGGATATGCCTGAAGTGACATAAGAACAGCTCAAGTCCACATGTTTGAAGAAAAAAGTGGCTGCATTCAAGTTGTCATGCATTATAAAAATATCAATTCTCGAGAGAACATGTCTAACGGTCTTTGTATTAATTTAACAAATCAAATGAGAATGGTTTCAACAATGTGTGATGATGCTCACAATCTACTTAAATAATCAAAGTCTTGCAAGAAACAGAAACAGAAACAGAAAAAAAAGAAAATTCCATTAAAACTTATATCCAAGATGATTCTGAATATCAGCAGATTATACTAAATGAATCAAATGCAATTCATTAAGAAAGCCCAACACTCATACAGTGTGTAAGAAGAAAGCTACACCTTCAATGACTCTCTTGCGTACTCGCTTAACGTGACGCAGATTCTCCAGCGGGCATATCTGATTTAACTTCCTGGCATCAAACAAAAATATCACCCGGTCGAACAGATTCATTTAAAACAGCAGTATAAAATATGAGAAATCCTCAAACTGACCTCACAAGTGTGTTTGCTAGCTTTGGCTCAATTGTTGCAGCAATGACTTCCACTGATATCAGAAAAGAAAGAGAAAAGAAAGGGAAAAAAAATAGATGGAAAGTCATGCCCATGATGAGAAATCATACCAAAAATAAAAATAAAAAATAAAAAATAAAAAAAGAAGAGGAAAGAAATAAATGCCTGCAGATTGCTCCGTAGAACATGGCAGCTTCTCTGGTATGTGAATAATCTCCCAGTGCATCTCCATGCCTTGTTGGACTTTTGCAATAGAAGTTTCAACCTGGAGAAACCACATTCTATACCCTTTTATAAGGAACAAGCTTAAAAAAATAATTAAAAAAAATTCATTGTGTGAAATGAACAATGAGATTTCTATTTTCATAAAATATTAGGGAAAAGCCGTTTTTGGAACAACTTTTTCATTAAATGAGAAGTTAACTCATTCAGCACAAGCACAAACTAGCTAGTCATAAAAGTTGGAAAATCCAAGAAGGCTGAAAAAAAGGAGGCAAAATTCTACAAGGAGCTCCTCCTAGAAATAGAGGGCAAATTTGCATACCACCTGTACTTCAAGAGTCTAAAACTCATTCAAAGATAAACAGTGAGAAGTTTAATGGGCACAAATCCAATAACAAGTCAACTCATTAAACTTACTCCCATCGCTCATCATTGCTCTTGCAACCCACGAAGCCTACGACATCTTACAGAGCTCCAATCCAACCTCACTTTTTGTGCTATGGCTACTGGGTCTTCCTCAAAAGAGATGACAATTCTATCCCATTCAAAAATTCACATACTATTGCAGTTGGTTGTTACTGGTTTGCTAGCCAGATTTTTTAGTTCAGCAGTACGTCTTGCTTAAAAATGTGCTTTTGATAGCTCCAAAAGACAAATAAGGATCAAGTACAATGAATAATGAATAACTGCATGATTAAACAATTCAAAAATCATTTGAAACAAATACGCTCCCCTTGAGCTAAACAAAGTACTCCGCACTATCTTACAGTGTACAACTCCTCAATATCTAAGCTATCGAGGATCACTCGAGATTATATAATTCTTAAGATGGAGCTAGTGTTAAATACATGAAAATCTAAACAATGACTGTTTCCCCATAATTGATCAAAATCAGCACATAATAATCACGATCATAAGGAAGGAAAAAGTTAAAGAACAAAGAAATGAGCACAATTTAAGAGAGTTATTGGAAAACAAAGCAATCTCACGAGCATTGCCACAAACATCTAATTTACATAATTGGCACCATATCATAAAGGAAAGATCACAGAACATAATAAATATGCAAAATTCCCAAAACAATGGTGGGAAAAAAAATAAATTCCGAGCAAACAATCACACCAGCTTCTCACGGGCATTACAACAAACATCTAGCCTACATAAATGAAAAACCACAAGAAAGGAAACTAGAAATCACCGTAGAAGAAAGAGAAGTCGGATACCGAGACGAAGGAGGCTTCGGAGCCAAGCATGGAGGAAGGGAACGCCCCCAAGAGCTTCAATAGCGATAGAGAGAAAGAGAGGGAGAGCTTCTCGCGCCAGCAATGGCTTCTCTAATGGCCACTGGCGTGGGAGAAACTTGGAGAAGTCATTGAGACGATGCCATAATGGTAACAAGCTTTAGTGGGCTTTTAATGGGCCTTGATGGGCCTTCAAGAGGCCCAAACAAACCGGCCTAATAATAATGGGTTTTAATTAAGAAGTAGAGAAAATATTTATTAGAAGAAAAACATTTATAATATCTATTTTTTATTATCAAAATATATTTACTAACATGATTATATATCGATCACCGGTTATGAATGTGGACTTGCAACAAACCCCTTATATAGAGCATCAATTCTCTATGGACGTCCATAGATAAAAACTCTATGGATGTCCATCATTAGCAGTTGGACTTAGATCCAACGGTTAACATTGATGAACAATAGTTACTACAGTAAATGTACAGTAGTTACTATTTGGAACAATGATGTATAGTAATCAATGTCGGCCGTTGGATCAAGATCCAACGGCTAATGATTGATATCAATAGAGTTTTTATCTATGTACGTCCATAGAAGATGTAAATTCATATATAGTTTAAAAACTAATTATTTTGTTAATTTTAAAATTGAGAAGGTGTGATAATAGTAATGAGTTTTGATGGGTTGTAAGGGTAAATAATAGTGAGCAACAAATAATAAGAAAATAAAATAAAATAGTTAAAAGAAATTATTTGATATTTATAGTATATATATGTAATCATCAAAATATATATATTTAAATAATTATATCTTGTCTCAAAATAAATTATTTTTAGTAATGTTATATTCGATTTGTCTTTAATCAGAGAAGTATACAGGTAAATATTTGGGTTTTCAATTTTATGCAAATATTTAGGTTTTCTTTAAGATTTTATTTAACAAATATTGAACATAGGCAATCACATGTGTCGAAATTTGATTATTATTTTTTAAAGAAATCTTCAAAAAAAAAAAAAAAAAAAAAAAAGTCTTACTATCATATCAACTTTTTTACCCACTTCTATTTTTCACCATCAAACACTAGTTTTTTTTTTTTTTTTACAAATTAGTGACAAAATTCTCATTAAAAAAATTTTAAAGAGATAAAAAAATATATAAAATTAATATCTCAACATATCTATGCACTATTTTTACGTGAACTTTAAGATTTGATTTTAGTTTTTTATCAAAATAAAAACCCTATACAAAATTTCGATACTAATAAATGAAAAAGTCATGAGTAAACACTTGTGTTTCAATTTTATGCAAATATTTAGGTTTTTTTTTAAGATTTTATTTAACAAATATTGAACATAGGCAATCACATGTGTTGAAATTTGATTATTATTTTTATAGAAAACTTCAAAAAAAAAATTCATACTGTCTCATATCAACCATTTTAGACACTTCTATTTTTCAACATCAAACACTTTTTTTCTTTTTTTTTACAAATAAATTACTAGTATTTTTATTTAGAGCCAATCAAAGATATAAACGAGTATAAAATTAATATCTCAACATATATGTGCACTCTCTTTGCGTGAGCTTTGGGTCTAATCTATTTTTTTTAAATAAAAATTTTATATAAAAAATTCAGTACCAATAAACGAAGAGATTATAGATAAACACTTGTTTTTTTCTTTCTGAAAAATTTTAACATAATATTTCACGTAGTTTTTGATGAAAGATCAAAAGTTCTCAAGTTTAATAATTCCTCTCTTAAAGTTCTTCTAGTCTCCTTTCCAACTCATGGTATAGCTTGCCATTTTAGACTTTTATCCTTTGACAATTCAATATATTAATTATAAAATCGTTTTAGATTTTGGATTCCAGGGGGCTTCTTTGCATGTCTTAGTCTTATAAATAAACAAAAAAAAAAAAAAAAGATTATGATGACTGAATTCTCTTTATTCTCACGTTCAATTTTTCATTCAATTTCAAAGAAAAAAAAAAATTAATTAGTTATAAATAATTCTTGAAAAACTAATGGTAGAGGGAAAAAACTAGTGTTAGTAAAATAGAATTAGAAAATATGAACTAGAGTAATTTATAAAATATATAAAAATTAAAAAAATAATAATAATAAGATGCACATAAAATAAGAAGAATAAAATATAAATGAGTAGTTTGTCTCATAAAAATTATAAACAAAGCATGAAAACTAATTGGATTGCATGCTTTGCTTAAATTGACTTTGTAATTGGTGAGTATTATTATATTTTAAATTAACTATCTTCAACTTAATTTAGTTTATCAATGCCGGCCATTGAGAGATATAGTTTTATATTAAAACGGTTCTTATCTTCATTCTAAATTTGATTACATAATATTATAAATAATTAATGTTTTTTAAAATAAGAAAGAAAAAAATGTTATCAGGCCAACAGCATTCATAGCATTCATATATATATATTGGTTTTTTATTCATGAGCTTTCCATTAATTGAAAAAATTGAATTTGATATATAAAAAATGTTTAAATTTTAAGCACTCGATTTGTTACCAACTTTAGCTGAGTTCATTTCTGTGTAAATAAGGGTAAGTGGAAGGATATAAGAGAAGAAAAGTAAAAATAAATGGACTGACTTTTTTTATTTATGATTTTTTTTCTCTAGAGAAGTGGCTACTTTCTATTTAGTATTTTTTACACTGAAGTGGAGGGAGTGAGTTCTCTGTAAAAGCTCACATTCTCTCATTTTCAAAGACTTATTTAAAATTTTTAAGGTGGGAAAATAAAAACTTAAAATGGGAAAATCAGCATGCAAGTGATACTTTCTGCGAAATGAACACACGAGTGGTAGAAGTTTTAGAGAAATGGTATTTTTCCCACTTTTTAACTTCTCCGCACTTACACCAAAATGAACTGCCTCTTTATTTCACTAAACTTAAAAGCTTAATGAAAAATAAAAACCTCATTAATTTCACCATTTATATCACTAAAAAATGAAAATTAATATTCCATGCCAAGAAATCAAATATTCTTTACACAGTTTTTTTAGATTTTTTTATATGTCTAATTAGAAAATCTAGATTACATTAAATAAATTGTTTAAAATTAGCCTTTATCTTTAATATATTTTTACGCTTTTCAATATTTTTCATAGAAAAAGTAAGTTAACTATCTTTTTGAAAAATGAAATAAAAGATATAATTAAAATATAGAGAGAATAATAAAATCTTTATATATTTTTTAAATAAAGATATGATTTTGAAAAGTTGATAAAGGTTATAGAAATTTAATGCTATTAACTAATTTTAACCGTAGCTTTAAAAAATATCTAATTTTAATTTATTATTAATGCTTAACCTAAAGGATTCCCTCAAAGGTATCTCCAACTGAAATAACTTCTTTGATTTTTTATTTAATTAATTGAATTCTTTGAACCTAAAATAATAATTCATTGTACTTCGTCCTATATATATATATATATATATATATATATATATATATATATATATATATATACAATCTCTTTGATATATGTAGTTATTTGTCATTTTATTAATATTTAATGCATTATATAATGTGTGATTTTTCTCTATTTACCATAAATATTATATTATTCCCGTGTCGAACAATTCAGGTGACAGCTCAAATATATATTTTTTTTTTTTCCAAAAACATTTGATTTTACGGAATGTGTCAAATTGTTTTTAGGAAAAAAAATAATAAATAAAACAACAAAGAAAAAAAATAATACTTGAAAATTTTCATATAACAATAAAAAGACAATAATATCTTAAATTCGCCATTAATTTTCGGTTTATTAGCACTTTGAGTTATGTGTGAGATTTATTTTGGTGAGAAATCCATTCCATAGAGTTTCGACAATTGGGTAGAGGGATTAACTCTTCAGTACATGTTCCTATCGCTTGTCCACTATAATAATAATAATAATAATATCTTAAAACTTAACATCTTCCCTTATTAAATAAAATAAGTGATATTTTCTTACATAATTTATTTCCCAATAATATATATATATATATATATGAAACATTTTGTCCCTTTGTCACATGTTCAAGGTAATTTAGGATAAACTAAAAATCAAGACGGCTTTGGCAAAACATGCAATCTTTGACTAGTCTCTTTCCAAATTTTATTAATTTCTTTTATTTTTAAACATTATTTGGATAAAATAAAATAAAAAACAAAAATCATTTTATTAGTCTTCTTCCACATCTGACAACTTTTTGATCAAAATGTCAGCTCTAACATTTATATAATAATAATAATAATAATAATAATAATAATAATAATAATAATAAACAGCTTATACAATAGTCCTTTATACAAGCCACTCCAAACCCCTTCTGATCATCTCCACCCAAGGCTCAAACCCTAACCCTAAATATCTCAACGGCCACCACCATGTCCACCACCGCCACCGCCGTCGCCACCACCCTCAAGGAAGTGAAGCAAGATCACATACTGATATTTCCTTTCATGGCTCAAGGGCACACCATCCCACTCCTCCACCTTGCCACCTTCCTCTCAACCCACCACCACCTCCACGTCACCATCATCACCACCTCCGGCAACGCCCCTTCTCTCCGGCGCCACCTCCCTTCCTCCGTCCACCTCTCCATCCTCCCCTTCCCTTCCTCCCCACTCCTCCCTGCCGACGTCGAGTCCACCGATCTCCTCCCCTCTCCGGACCTCTACCCCATCTTCCTCTCCACCACCACCCAACTCCGGCCACAGTTCCACCGCCTCCTCCGCTCCTTCCACCTCTCAAACTCCCTCCCACTTTGCCTCATCTCCGACTTCTTTCTTGGCTGGACTCTCGATGTTTGCCGTCTCTTCTCCGTCCCTCGTCTCGTCTTTTCATGGCATGTCCACCTTTTCCATGTCCATCTGCAAATCTCTTTGGGTCCATCAGACCCACTCCTTCTCCTTCTCTGACGATGAGCTCTTCCAAGTCCCCGGTGCTCCTTCTTCTCTCTTTCTCTCCCGCCACCAAGTCCCTGACACCATTCTAACCTCCGGCGACCCCAACAACCCCATAACCATCTTCCTCTCCGAGATCGGCGCCACCGACATCAATAGCTGGGGTGTCATCGTCAACAGCTTCTTCTCCATTGAACGTGACTACACCAAACTATTTGAATCATTCTATCGAAACGGAGCTCGTGCATGGCTCGTCGGTCCTTTGTCTTTGCTCTCTCCGGTGACTCCGGCTGAAGAGGAGGATCACTGTCTCACGTGGCTGCATGACAAGAAAAAGAACTCAGTTGTCTACGTGTCGTTCGGGACGCAAACGCACATGACGGCGGAGCAACTGGAAGAGACCGCGGCGGGGTTGGAGGCGGCAGAGTGCGAGTATCTTTGGGTGGTAAGAGACAGTTCCTGGCAGCCGTCGGTCAGACAATCCCTCACCGGAGAGAGAGGAAAGATTGTCCGATGGGCACCCCAACGTGAGGTGCTACAGCATGAAGCAGTGGGAGGGTTTGTGAGTCACTGTGGGTGGAACTCTGTGCTGGAGAGTATGGCCGGCGGCGTGCCGGTGCTGACGTGGCCAATGATAGCTGAGCAGGCGCTCAATGAGAAAATGATCGTTGATGAGCTGGGAGGTGGTTTGAGGGTGAGGAAAGTTGGTGGAGATGGTGTGGTGAAGAGGGAGGAGATAAAGGAAGGATTGAGAGAGTTAATGGTGGGAGAGAAGGGGAAGAGAGTGAGGGAGAAGATGGAGGAGCTTGGAAGGATGGCAATGGCGGCAGTTGGAGATGGAGGGAGTTCTCACAGGAGTTTGAGTGAACTCATTGAAGAACTTCAGAGTTACTGCAGAAATGAAAAGGATGATAAGTTTCTTGATTCTCAGATTGAGCATGAATTAGATGGTATCAAAATATCTTAAAAAGAGTTTTTTGAGTTTTCATATTCATATTGATATTGATATATAATGTTTTTTGCTTGACTTTTTTTCTTTCTATTTGACTTATGAATAAGGACATGAAATGAAAAGGCCTCTCAACATGTGATGTCATGTGCATATCCAAAGGGCATGCAAGTGCTTTGAATAGAATAATATATTCAAAGTTTTATTACTAAAAATAAAATCCCACAACTAATAAGGTATAAAAATTAATTAACAAATCATCATCAGTCATAATTTCAAAATCAGAGTCTAATTACCAAAAAATAGAAATCCAACAACTCATATATAAAAATTAACTAACATCTTCGTCAATTATAATTTCAAAAAAAATCCAAAATAACAAAGATAATAGTATCATCATAAAAAAAAAATTCTAATCATCAAAAATGAAAAAGATGAATAGATAATCATGAAAAAAATAATTACTTTTAAATAGATTACATCATAAAAAATAATTAATCTACCACAAAAACACCTACAAATACATGCCACTCTTGAAAACACCATAGCAACTTCCAACCAAAATTATCTCCGCCACCGCCACCGCCACCGCCACCGCGTTGCCGCCGCCATTATGTCCACAACCACTGTCACTAAAGTTAACAAAGATCACATCCTAATATTCCCATTCATGGAACTTCATCCGGTCTTTGTAGCCACTACCACCCATCTCCGGCCACATTTGCACCACCTTCTCCACTCCATCATCTTTGGCTGGCAATGGTGGTGGGAGGAGGACTGCACAGGAGGTGTTGGTGGAGGAAATGAACTGAAGTGGGTGGATGAGACTGCAACTTGGGTGCTGGAATTAGTGGGTTGTGTGTCTTGTTATTATATATGTTTGTAAGGTTAGAATAATTGCCACATTTTGGAAATGTTGAGAAATAATAATGAAGTAAATGAAGTCATTGATTGCCGCTTCATCTCCAAAGCGTCATCCCTTCCACTCCTCTGATCTCTGAAGCTCTTCAGGGAGTTCACTCGCCCAAAAAAATAAATATCAAAAACTGAGATGATATGAATTACAAGAAGTTTGATACAAAGAATTCTTGGTGTACATTTTTCGGTACGGCGATATTGGCACCGGTCGGAAATTCACAGCCTTGAGTGACTCTAGAAAAAAAAAAAGTCATGTACAGAGTCACAACTTATCTGAACAATAATTCAGAGATTTTGACTAATGAGCAACTAGCTTTTGTAGCATTTGGTGATTGCCTCATTTCATATAACATGCCAAGGCGTAATATCAAGGTTTACCCGGTAACTACAAGAAGAGCCTGATCATAATTGAGTGGCATGCATATCAATTTACTCACTTTCGTCGCTCTCATAGTTCTGACAAAGTGAAAGAAGTCCGGTTGCATTATTTTTGTTTTCATCTTTGGGGTGGTTGTTTTCAGTAGGTTCAGTGGGCGGCTTCTTCACCGCATCACTTGACGCAGTCTTTGGCTTCAGTATGAATTTTGGCTTTAAAGGCAATGCCGCGCCAACTGTGTCTATCGAAGAATTGAGAGAAACATCCAGTTAGTTGGAAAGTAGTGAAAACAGTTACACATCAAACGATACGACTACAAGTGACAAGATTAGAACACACGGCCACTTAAATACATTAAAAAAAAAATATTGACAGATATATTTCACTATCTTTAGAAGTCTAGTTTTATGCTTGGAGGCTAAACAGAACTCTTAACCAAGAGATGAAAGGGAAATGAGACAAAAAGAAAAGAGAGAAACGAACGGTCTTTAGGGGTTTGACAAATATAAACAAAACCAGAAGATCAAAAGATGAAACAGAACGTCAGAGTGGAAAAAAAAATGAAGAAGTTGGATAATAAAACCAAAGAACTGGTTTAAAATAAGGTAAAAACAAAATGATCTCACATATCTTTGTTTCCCACATTTTCTTGGGATGAATCATGCCCTACGAGCAAATGCAATCAATTGGAATTTAAAATTGTAAGCAAATTGAGGGAAAAGAAATGTATTACTAACAGTTCATGATACCTTTCTTAAAGGAACAAATTAGATGACGCTAAATCAAAAGATGCATGTGGAATAGAGCCTACCTCCACTTTTAGATGCATTAAAAATGCTAGTTTTTGCCAAGGTATCTGTAGGATTACCCACACGAGCAGGAATTTCTGAAGCATGCTTTATCTGAGACAAAATTAATTAAAAAATTAGTAACTCACAAGTGATGAGATTGATAAAAATTCGAATTCAAAGCAAACCTAATATCACGCCAATTTAATGATATGGAAATACACTAAAAACAATAAATGCTAACCACGGTGTAAATTTTTTTTCAAAAGCTACATACCAAGAAGGAAAAGTTTTACATGCATTTCAATATTGAAACAAAAAAAAGCATGCTTAACATTATAAAATACTAAAAATATCATAATAACATACCTTGGTGTCAGAACTTGATGAATCGTCTACTATACTGGATGGCTGATGTAAATTTTCTACGTCCTCATCATCATCATCATCATCATCATCTTCAATTCTACGAACAAAATCTTCTGAACTCTGCAATGACATGTTGCCCTCATAAGCTCACTTAACATTAGAATTTTATTAAATAACAAATACTCAGATCTTAGAAAAGGCACAACATAAATAAATAATTACTTGCCTGGGAAAAAATTGATCTAATAAGAGCTTCATCTTCTTCCATAATTTTTTCCTCCTACCAAAGCACAAAAACAATAATTAGGCTCAGTTCTTTGGAGGTATTTATGTATAAATATGTAATAAACTCATCAATTAATAATTCACAGTTAATCCACAAAGATGTGGCAAGCAATAAACAGGCAATTTTTGTTCTTAACTTTGGATATTTAATAGTTTATCAAACCTCTACAACTTTGCATATTATTATTTTCTTCTCATTAGGACAAAGATTCCAGTCCCCAGATATCCACACTTTAAAATATGATCTTAAACAAGGTGGTATATGTACAGGTGGCTGAATTTTTTGTATTAACATTTCAGAAAAGATTTCAAAACAAATAGATTATTATATGCTTCCATAAATGGTGGAGTTTCTTTAACTTGCATAGGCTTTCACTGCAAAGCTTGGAAGAAGTAAAATCAAGCATGTAGAGAACCCAAATATGGGATCTCTATCTACTTGTTCTGTGTAGGAGGTAGGCCCCTAGACAAACTAAAAGTACAAAATATGTATCATCCACATTTTCACGTAAGGAATCAAATGTACAACCAGCATGTAATTATGCTAATAGTATAGCATCATGAATTTCATGATAATTATTTTATGCTGAACAAAATAAATTCAATTTCAAAAATTGAGAAGTGTGGATGGGTTGTTCTTGTGCAACAACACAAGATTAGTTCAATTTAAATCTTTTGTTTCTAATAAATCTATATGGACAAGAACAAGGACTACTTTAACTAGAATCAGATGCAAAGTTAAATTTATATAATTTTTTTCTAAAGGCAGAATATAGTAATAGTTTAAGCAGTATCTTATATTCAGGAAATTATGCATGCACTCAAATCTTGATTATGGAATTTCACCAAAACAGAGAACAGTGCAATTCATGTTTGTTTTGCTTTATTTTTTTATTTTTATTATTTTTGGCACTGAACAATTTCTACAATCTAACGTCTCATTTTTCTTGAAGTATCACAATGACTCAAAATAAAAATTTTATAGAAAATGACACGCTAAAATTCTCTGAACATATTGACTGAAAAACAAGAAGTTAGGCTCCACCTATCTCAAAGTGGAAGGCAATTTAGAAGCTTAACGTTGTTTTCACACATCACTTCTAGATATACTCTCCTTCAAACAATACATATTCAAAAAAATAAAAATAAAAATAAAAATCTGATATTCTTCATATTTATAGTCCAAGATGCTCATTCTAAAAAGTACTCAAGTCAGCCCTACTCAACTCAAAGTAAGTATTATCAAACAGGTACTGCATTTACAACTGTATCCTACATAACAAAAAAGATCAATTACAATCTAAGGAGTTTATGTAGAAGGTACAAACATTTAATAGGAAGCAAGCAGCACAAGGTTCCATCATTTCATTTATTATACCAACCAAAGCTAAAACAGATTATGGAAATGGACAATCCACCTTGCTGAATCAATTATACCATCCACATTAATTTAATGAGTTAAGAATATATTTTAACTACATAGACAACTCTAGAACAATCATAATAACATACTTTATTATTCAATTTGCATCTATCTCTTATGTCGCTATACATAATCTAAAAGTAAGCAAAATAAAAGGAAAAACATACCTTCTCATCAACTGACTTTTGCAAAGTTTGAAGCATAAGATCAATGCTCACAGTTGCATGCCTAGACTGAAAAATATTAAGAAAAAAATACAGGTCAGTATGATGAAAAAATATTTGATGAAGGACAAAAACCTTTTTCACATGCTAAATGAAATTGGATAATATATGATTAGGTAAAGGGATGGGAAAAGGAGAATGTGTTGCTTGCTACATTTGCAAGATGCACAACAACCCACAAGGCAGCAGATAACAGAATTTAGTTTTTACCTTCATGGACTTCATTTCTTCTAGTGCAGCAAGAATATCCATATCTTGTTTAGAATCCATTGCTCTATTCTCCAATGACTTCATTGCATCACCCATCTCTTCTTCATCTCTCTTCCTCTTTGCTGATTCTGTTGCCTGTAACAAGATAATCACAACTATAGGATTACACATCCAAATTCTAGACAAAAAGAGTACCTAACAGACAAGTCTTGATCATCGTGTGATCGCAGCAGAGTATTTAAAAAATTCCTCACCTCATCCTCATCCCGCCAAGGCTCAAAATTACGGGCAGCTCCTGATTCAACAACATAGTCCGAATTCTGAGGATCTGTCTTAAATGTAATCTCCGCAGAGCATTTTGTGCATTTGAAATAGAAACGGAATATTTGGATTCCCAAGTATGTCTGTGAATGCCAAAACATGAACACAAAAGTGTCAAACAAAACACATGTCATTCCAGATTTGTATCACAAGAAAAAAAATCTGAAACCGAAGCCTAGAATGAAACTTATCATAGAAATAAATTATGGGTATGATTAGTCTAAGAGAAAATTAAAGCCATAAGATCAGATCCTTTTCTAGAATAAAAATGTCATGCGGACTCTAATCTCATTCCCGAGTGATTACGATTCAAAGTGTTGGTGAAGAACGTGTGATGTAAATATAGGTCATCAATAAACAAACTACTTCATTAGCTCTGATAGCAATAAAGAGACAAATACACTGATACAACTACGAGATCATGGGAAAAAGATTAGTGTCACACACCAACATTATGCTTGAAAACAACTCCAGGGGGGATTTTTTTGGCTATGTCAGGACAGTGGTTGTGCCATGCCAACCAACACAAGCAATTCATTGATCGCGACATCAGTCCTGGTAGAAAAAAGAACCACAACTAAAATTGAGGCATTAAACTCATTTCTAAGTTCTCTAGCACATCCAATGTTCGCAACCTTCTGTAAAAGTTCAGACAATAAAACCACCCCAGAGTAAACCTACTACTGCAATTGAATCCTAGAATTTCGTAAAATTAAATAAAAGCTACAAACTTGAAAGGATTATCAGCAAAATTATTGAAAAACAAAACCATTAAACAGAGAAAAGAAAAGGACAAAGCGCTTTTTGGATTAAGAATTGCACCTCGCCAACGACATCCTCCTTCCTGGAATTGAACTTGGTGCCCTTATAGATGTACGTCCCGCAGGTGCTGCAGCGAATACTCATCGGAAGCATCATCCGCACTTTGATCTGCTGGTTCTTCGGCTGTCTCCGCCTCGGGATCTTCGCCGGATCGAAATCCGGCGGGTAGTACTTGTTGAGAACCTTCCGCTCTCCCATCTCCTCCGCTCAAGCGCTTCACAAGAACGACAGTAGAGCTCCCAAATCTCCTCTCTTTCGAAACCCTAGATCGACTTTCCCCCCCAATCAGAGCCTTTCCAGGGTTTCACGAGCGGAGAGCTAAATTTGCTAATAACCCCCAAATATTACATATATATATATAATAATAATGAATAGAAAATAAATTATGGACTCTTTTCAAAAACTTGTAATTTCAAAAAAATCCCTCAAAAATTTTGAACAATTCGGGTAAAGTTTTAGTATTCCCAAAAAAATTTTTTTCACGATAACATTTTTTTTGTTGTCCTTCTATCAACTAACATCTTTTATTTCATGGGAAAATAATAAAAATACCACTAACTCGATATATTGCTTTTTAAGTAGGAACACACACTATTAAATGGGAATGTAAAATATTAAACATAACAAAAAATTATTAAACGAAAAAATAAAAAACTAATTAAAAACATATTTATTTATAAACACGTAATGGTAAATAAGAAATACACTTAATAACCATGAAGTGCATTTTGCAAGTAAAGTAAAATTAAAATTTTATATGAAATAAACTTATGGATGGAGTGAGTTGAAAGGGATTAAAAATAAATTAAATTGAAAAAAGAGGGATTGTTTAGGATATTCAAACGTTAGAGAGACTGATTAAGTTATTTTAAAACTTTCAAGGACTTAAAAAACATATTCTTCAAAAAAGGTACATACTACATGGTTATATTTTTAATATTTAACATTTTTAAATTTTCTAAATTGTAAATTTATCATGAATAGGAAATAAATCTACATATAATTTTATATCCAATTTTCTTTAAAAAGAAAACTTTAAAGATATTTAAGTGAGCTGAAAAAGATATAAATGTATATATTTTTTATAAAATACTTTAATAATTTGGTGTAATAATCTTTTGTTAACTACCAGGAGGCATTACATTATTTAAAAAAATTAATATTGAATGCTTGTAGTTCATAACATGGTCAAGGTAATTGCATGAGCACTTTTCATATGATTTATTTAATCTAAATAAAATTTTTTTTTTTTTACCCACTGCTTTATAAAAAAAGTCAGAGGTTCTAAACAATATATTGAACTTTAAAAGATATACACCTTTTATTTACATATTTATTTAAGTGACACAAATTTTACCACCTGCATCAATTTTTTAATAAATTAATTTTGAACTTACAAAATATATAAAAATAAAATTATTTCACTATATATATTAGAAATTATCCACTTCTAAAAGCAGTTGAATTTGCCTGATTCTGAAACCACACGAGTTTTTAGCATTATTTACACAGCATAAAAATAACATTTTATACATATTAGGGTAGGGTTTAGGGAACTATATATATATATATATATATATATACATATATACACACATTATGCATAGTATAGTACAGTATATAAAACCAGAGTGTTCCCTGATTTTAAACCAGTGGTGATACATAGCACCTTCTGGAGGGGTGTACAAGCAATTTTCTTTTTAAAAAAAGAGTTTCTCCCCCATTTAAAGAACCATCCTCCTAAACCATGCATGATTGGGGACTAAGCTGCTTTTAGTTTAATAAAACTCTTCAAAAGACAAAGTCAAAGTCAACTCTAAAAGGCTTCTCACAAAGTAGACAAATTCTTCTCCATCATATATAATTTCTTAAGTGTAATGTCATAATCATTCTACTTTCTTAAGTTCTATTGATGAAATTTAAATGAAATAATAAATTATAGAAATAAACAAATAAATTCCACTGTGAACAAGAAGATAGTATCAAAAGGTAATATCCAAACAAGCAAATTAAATAGTTATCTATATAAAGAAAAACTACAAAATTTGAATTTATAATTAATAAAATTAATTGCAAATAAATACATACTAAAAAAAGCCTGTAGAATACTAAATGTTTCTTTTTTTTTCTTCAAAAAATAATACAAATATAAATAGAGAGAAGGAGCTCAAGTCAAGAAGAAGGTCTCATGGATTCAAGGATTGGAATCATGGCAATACTAAGAGAAGCCATTAGCATTCCAAGAAGGAACAAGAAGCTCTTCATCCCTGTCCTTCTGCTTGCTTTCATTCCTTCCTCTTTTCTTCTCATGGGTAACTATGTTTCAATGTTTCCATTCCTTTTCAATTTCATCATCAAGTTGCATCTGATAAGCAAAACACATGCAAGCAATCCAGAGTTTTACAGCATTCTTGTTGGTTTGAAGGAAGATGCAGAGAGTTTGATCCATGTTGACATTGTTTTCACACTCTCTTCATACATCATATCATTGTTTTCATTGATAATCATCATCCATGCAACATCCTTGGTTTTCTCCGGTAAGCAAGTGAGTGTAAAAGACTTGCTTTCGATGATCAGAAGACGATGGAAAGGACCGGTTATCACCCGTGTTTACTTCACCATTTTGTCGATTGGCTATACTTCTTTGTCAGTGTGTTTGATAGCAGGTCTCATGCTGAATTCAAATGGATCAGTAGGAGTGGTTTTGTTTAGTGGTTGTATCGCTCTTTTGGTTCGGCTTTTTTATGTGTACTTATCGATGGTTTGGATGATGGGGTTGGTGATTTCGGTGTTGGGCGAAGGTTGTTATGGTTTGGAGGCAATGGGAAAAGCAGGGGAGCTAATCAAAGGGAGAAAGTTGCAAGGATTCTTCATATCATTCATACTGTTGTGTTTCGATACTATGCTAATTGGAATTTATAGCTTGATAATATCGACGGTTCATCCTCAATTGAAGGTTCAGAAAGCCGGCGGAATGCTAATACTCATTATATCTGTTTTACTGAAGATTTTCTCGCAAATGGTGTATACTGTGTTCTATTATGAATGTAGGAAGAGTCAAGGGAAATTGGATGAAGAGTTAGGGGGCATTTTCTACACAAAGGTCCCTGGTTCTTTAATTGTCGATGATGTTTGATGAGTAATTTTAATCAAATTGATGTATTGATTGTTTATCGATCGAAAATTTCAATGACATAATCACTGAATCGGTCAATCTTGAATTTCTGCTGATAATCTAATTCTGTCACAATGCATGCGAGATTCTGCAAACTATTATCAAATCAATGATGCTGAAATATCAGTTGTTTATTTCGATTCTGCTAAAGTAAAAGACAACTTGCTGGCTGAGATTTCAATGTCAATCTTTTTAAATTCACTTAAACAAGGAACATTTGGGAGTTTTGCTAGTTTATCTGCATTGTAAACTGCAGAAAAAAAAAACAAAAAAGTCGAAGGACATCCCCAACGAATCGATACTCGATACTCTCTATGATTAATTAAAGTCAGAATTAAACAAACATGAGATCACACCAACTTATTTATGAGGCTTTTCATGAACTGCTTCACATGGTAGAGCAATACACAAGAAAAACAACAACAGATATGTTCGACACCCAAGAAATAATACAGGAAGGCTTGAAAGCAACAGTCAAAAACAAGAAGGTAGTGTTATTAATCACAATTTTCTCAATCCTTCCCTTCATCCTCATATTATTTGCGCTTGATTTTGTATTTGTAATTCCTGTGAAAGAATTACTAATATCAACTGAATGGAAAAATGATGAGAATTACAAGATCGTAGGAAGCTCTGTGATGAGCTTTTTCGCAGCCTTTTTGGTTGTTACTATCATGGTGATGTTAGCCACAACCTACTCTGCCACCACTCAGTCGATAACTGTTGCACAAACAAGAAGAGACAGGTTAGTTTTTTCGGCAAAGATTTGGCAAAGAGTGTCATGTACCTGGTCGGTCTTTGTGATCTTCTCCACTGTTTACGTCGGAGGTGGTACATATGCAATCTTCATGGTAGCCCAGACATATAGATCAGTGACAATTCTCACAATCTTGGCCTTTGCAGCTAAAATCTTGTACTTGTGTTTTGCGACGGTATCGATGATGGCAATTGTGATTACAAGCATCAGTGAAGAGTTTTATGGACTGAGTTCCATTTTAGAGGCCGGAAAGTTCATCAAGGAGAAGAAGTTTCATGGCTCTTTTCTATTGGTGCTTTTTATGGCGCCTTTCACCATTTGCCTTGCATTGATAAGGTTCTTGTTTATGGGATATGAAACCGATGAACTTGTTTGGTATGCCTTTGCAATGTTCATCTGTATTTTGTTGTGTCCATTGATCCTGTTTATCTTTGAGGCGTTTCGAGTGTTACATCTCGAGTTCCTGAAGAGCCAAGGCGAAGGAGAACTTGATGACAAGAATGTAGATCAAGAACTCAAGGATGTCATTGTCAATGTAAACCAACAGAAATAGTTTAATTCCTGTGAGTTTTACTAAGAAATACTCGAGAAATTTGAATACATGAATTTAATTCTCATATGACAAACAATGTTGTGATACATAAAAAAAACACACATTTCATTAGTTAAAAGCAACATAGTCTTTCACCATCAAAATGTCGCCACAAAACTTTTTGGGCACCTGATCGAGTTCTTTCCCTTCCTGCCATGCTTGCCCTACCAACACGCCAGGTCCAACATGGCGTATGTAAATCAACAAATGATCATTGAAGGGCCATGGATGCTTTGCTGAAACCGCAAAAGACAAAAAAATTATAGAACACGCTCTATGAAAAAATGGCCACAAAGCCATCGAACACAAGGGTTCTTGATGATCATTTTGAATTATCGATACTTATTTACATGTAAAAAAAAGCTGCAGAGATAAAACTACCTGGATGCGGGAAGCCATCAGGGACATCGTCAAGATTTAAAAGGCCATCTCCAAAGTTATATGTGATATCACAAGGCTGTTCAGTGGACATCACCTCCACAGCTTGTCTCACCGTGAAGTATAATGGACCATAAAATTTTGCTAAACCAGCACCAATGGGTCCACCTGAAAATGTCACTGATTTAAATTGAGGAAACAGAGCATATCAAAATCTGAAATTTATTGCAGAAAACAAAATCATTCACTATTCAGATTTCAAGATGGCATTAATCATTCTAAAGGAAATTCACGAGAAGTGGGAATGGCAGTTCATCAAGCAGAGAAAAGCAACTTTATTAGTTGAAGCAATCTTATAATAAATCATGGGCATGAGACAGCCCTCGATCACTGGTTATTACAGAATAAACTATGATGGTCAAGAATTTTACCAGGGAGTATCCGACCATAAGTTCCTCCATCCTTACCACGAAACAAAGCCTGCATGAAGGAAAAGTTTATCAACACTTATTCCCAAATAAACAACATGGCAAGTATATTATTGAAACCAGGAAAAGAAAAAAGCAAACCTTCTTGAAATCATTTAGCCAAGAAAGTGGCAAGGGACCTGTTTCACATTGTCAAACCAAGAAAAAGAATAGCAGTTATGAAATTAAGCAATTGCTGCAGAACATTTAACATAAAGGAATGAGAAAATTTCAATCAGAATTCCATCGAGAAAAAAAGAATAGATATTCAGAACAAATCAATCTGACACCTCCCAATTTTTCATGAGTATTTATGACCAAATAAAATTGTATTAAAGCATTTTAAAACAACCATGAACAGAGTATGAGTGTTCAAAAAATGCAAAAGTTAATTCAGGAAGAATTGACATCATGAACGCGTCAGTCATATACACTGGCTTTCAAAGAAACATTACTTTGCAGGATACATAAACACGTTCGATGTCCTCGACCATAGAATCATGCTTGCATGAGTTCACTAGTGTGTGTTCAACTTAAAAAACGAGAATCACCATGAATACTCATTCAGAACTAATAATAATCATAGTTAATGCCAGCTAAACATACGCAACCAAAGTACCTTTGCTAGTTCGACAGCTCCAAGACTCCCGGATTGCTACTGGATCCTCATCCAGAGACAACAATGGCGATGCATTTTGTTCAGCTAATTTAGCATCTTGATAACGAGTTCCAACTACTTCCCAAATTCTAGGTATAAGACTGCAGCAACAAACTTGCTACTAAGTCAAATCATAATTCACAAAGAAAAACTATGGAAATCATAAAAGTTCTTTCAAATGCTAAAATCAGCACACACACACACACACATAGACAGACAGAAAATTCATTCATTTGAATGAAGATGACCACAAGAGAAAACAGAAATTTTACCTTGGGTTCACAATGGACAGCAATCTATACCGCCTTTCTTCTGGAATATCTCCAATTTTCTTCCTGCCAATGCAGCAAACAAACATATTATTATCCCAAAACACATTAAAAATCTCAACTTTAAATTGGAAAAATCAGCTCAAAATGCTGCAATTCTCACCAGAGATAGGAGGCGGGGTTGTAAGAATCAGGATCAATCGGGATGAGCTCCTTTGGAGGGTCAAGGAAGGTCACAACATCCTGCTCGTCAAAATAAGCTCTCTTTCCGCCGGGAAGCAACTCGTAGGGCTTCTCATCCCAAGGAGAAGAGTTCATTCCACCACTCCCAGTCCCCAAAGCCTCGACTCCCATCGCAGTGTACCGATAGACCAACGAACATCGCCAGAGCCCACCATTTTGCACAAATCTTGCGGATTTAGGGGTTTCTCGAAACCCTAACCCTAATTTCACTTGGTTGTGGCGGGAGACGAGCGGCGTAAAGCCGGAGACGGAGGCCATTTGGTTCATCATTCATGAAGCTTCTTGGATCCGATTCTCTTTACTATCGGATCCTAAACCCGAATCCGAAATATAAGATCCACACCCGGTTAATAGAACTCGGTGCATGGGACACCGGCTTTAATATTATCTCTAGATCAGCTCTTATCTTAACCCTTTAAAATCCCTCGAGATAAGACCTTTGACTAAGATAGCTTAGCGGCTGAGGAGATCCGCGCGTGACTCGCACGCTACTCGCTTAACAATAAACCTCAACACGCCACGCGGCACTAAATCAACCAATCCACGTCATCCCTACGTGAAGAAAAATAGCGAATAGTTTCATTCCACGTACACCTCAGGCTCTTTTCCTTAACCGACACCGCAGGCACATTAAACCCCACACCTCCGTCTCCAAAAGCTAACATTTCGAAATTTCGAATCCCTCTTTCCCTTCTTCTCTCTGGAGCCATGGGCGGATCCCATAGCCGTGAGGGTCTCAGCCTCTCGGACTCCGAATCCGAATCCGAAGAATACCAAGAAACAGAAGAAGAAGAGAAACGGCAATCGGATCTTCATCTCCGAGGATCCGCATCCAAAACCCGAACTCCGATATCCGTCGCCGAGGTCGACGCCAAGCTTCAATCCCTGAAGCTCAAGTACTCCCCCAAGTCTCCAAACCCTAGTCCTAGCGCTAATTCCCCTAACGCCGCCAAGCTCTACCTTCACATCGGCGGAAGCTCGCCGTCGGCGAAATGGATCATATCCGAGAAGCTCACCTTCTTCTCCTTCTATAAGCCGGATTACTCTGAGGACGATGATTCACCGTCGGCTTCGGCGTCGGTGCCCGCGTGGGTTTTGACCGTGGGGGCTAAGATTAAGGCTCGCGTCGGCCCTGAGCTCCAGCTCAAGCCTTTCCCCGTTCAGCGACGCGTTGATTTCGTCGCCGATGGTGTATGGGCGCTCAAATTCTTCTCCGTTGGGGCCTACCATGGATTCCTGAGTGAGTACCAGAAGTGCCTGTTTGAGAATACCTACAACCTTGAAGCGAATGATGCGAACAAGGTTAGGGTTTTCGGGAATGATTTTTTGGGCTGGGCCAAACCGGAGGTGGCGGACGATGCCATCTGGGAGGACGCTGAGGAGAGCTTCGAGAAGAGCCCCCGGGCAACGGTGGCTAGAGGACATGACTTGCTGGAGGAGTTTGAGGAGGAGGCGGGAAACGATGGAGGGATCCAAAGCCTTGCTCTTGGGGCGCTGGAAAATAGCTTCCTAGTTAGCGATTCGGGGGTTCAGGTTTTGAAGAATTTCAACCATGGAGTTCATGGGAAGGGTGTATCAGTGAAGTTATCATCGAGTGGAAACAAAGGTGTTCAGTATGAAACCCCAAAGAAGGCAGTGCTCATGAGGGGAGAGACCAATATGCTCTTGATGAGCCCAGCTATGGCGGGGAAGCCGCATTCCACTGGAGTTCGCCAGCTTGATATCGAGACTGGGAAGGTTGTCACTGAATGGAAGTTTGAGAAGGACGGAACCGACATCACTATGAGAGATATCACCAATGATAGCAAGGGTGCCCAGTTGGATACTTCGGAGTCTACATTCCTGGGGTTGGATGACAACAGGCTCTGCCGGTGGGATATGCGGGACAGAGGAGGTATCGTGCAGAATCTTGGGAATTCGATGGAATCACCGGTTTTGCAGTGGACACAGGGGCATCAGTTCTCACGGGGGACGAACTTTCAGTGTTTTGCATCAACTGGTGATGGGTCGATAGTGGTTGGTTCTCTTGATGGAAAAATCAGGTTGTATTCAAAAAGCTCAATGAGGATGGCAAAGACTGCTTTTCCGGGACTTGGTTCTCCAATCACTCATGTGGATGTTACTTATGATGGAAGGTGGATTTTGGGCACCACGGACACTTACTTGATACTTATATCTACAATCTTCAAGGATAAAGATGGAAAGGAGAAGACTGGATTCAGTGGGAGGATGGGCAATAGGATTGCAGCACCAAGGTTGTTGAAGCTTACTCCATTGGATGCACATTTGGCTGGCAAGAACAAGATCCAAAAGGGGCAGTTTTCATGGGTAAGTGTTTTAAACCTGATTTAAACAGCAAGCAATGAATGAAAGAAGAAGCTGCACTTGGAATTTATCCCTGATTATACTAGATGAATAAACATGTCATTTTACACTCTGTCCAGCCTCGAAGACATTTTTAGAACCATAGTCAAATTTGGTCTTCATTTAAGTCATTTTGTTAGAGGCCATTTCATTTTATCAGCAACATATTGGTATCTTTCATTGAAGTTCAGTGATTCTTAACTGGTAGTAATTGCATTTTATATTAGGTTGTATAGGTTAAATGGTTTGATCTTAATTCTATGGTTTCAATTGATTATTCTGATTATTTTCATTGTTTTAGGTTTGTAGAATATTCATGCTATCCATCCCTTCTTTCAGTACTTTTGACATATATAGAATGCCTCTGTCAGCATATCTGCATTCAATTAATTACACTCTAAACAAGTCATGGTCTCACTTTGTTTTTTGTTTTTTTTAAAAAGAGTTCTACCTATGTAGCAAAACCTTGATTTTCTGGAGGAATCTTTTTATTTTTATGACGATATTGAATGAATAATTGTTGCTAGAAGATCGTTATTGTTCGCAATTTGCATGAACATATTGGGATGTACATTTTGATGTCCCTCATATAACTGGCAATTGGCACAACCTCGGCACTTTGGAAACTTCTTAAGCTTAAAAACAAGAACCATTGGCAGCATCTTTGTTAAGCTTTTGATTGAATTGTTTTGATACAAATAACTTATTTTCACACGTTATGCTCCATGTTTGGCTTTTTCTTGGCAATATTTATTTTAATGGAGCTTTACCTCTTACCATCTCAGTTCTTCATGTTATTGCACATCTTTCAGTCTTTTTCTTGAATGTTTGTTGTTCTTGTCATCTATCTTTGGTGGATTTAGTTCCCATTTAGAACATAGAGAATTTTGTTGTTTCTTCCCGCTGTTGTGAATCCAAATATATTGGCCTTGGTGAGTGTTCAATTTTTATTTGTCTTACCGCTAATTCTCGTTCTCCTTTTGTTTCAGTTCTCATGATAAGTGACTTACGTTCTTTAGTGACCAATGGTTTTATGGCTAGTGATTCAAAATTTCAATTTAGTATAACTTTTGCTTAATAATCTAAATACCTTTAATGATGCTGATGGTGTTTATAGCACCTTGTTGAGTATTTGTCTATTTTCTGTGTTCTAGAGATCGAGTATTGTATGTTGGCTAGGAATTCATACTTCTCAAGGATACTTTTTATTATTTATTCACTCATATGGAATTTGCATTCACAATGAGATGTTAAGCTTGGACATTCAATTTCTTGAAAGGTGAGTAGGCTAATTACCTTAAGGGTTAGAATTTGGGTGGTGTTTTGTTTTTCTTTTTCGCTTAAGTTTTAAAAGCTTATATCTAAAAATGGTTCGGGTATGAGATTTCATAATCTGGCCCACGCCAAGGGCATGGCCCAGCCATTTTGGGCCCCTGCTTCAAAAAGAAATAGTGATTTCAAATCAAATGGTATTTGACCCTAACCTTAAAGTCCACCTTTGAAAAAGTCACCATTGACTTTCAAATGGGTTCTGCAACCAAACATTGAAGTCAACTGTCATTTTTCTCCGGCCTAATACTTCTCAATCTCATGAAAATTCATTATCACTAGTATCAAATTTTACAGTCTTGCTTTTGACTTTTGTAAATGTTGAAATATGTAGACCTTTGACACCAAAGGTTCACCAATCATTATGCTCGTCTAGAGGTTCTTTCACACCTACCACATTCTTCCCTTTCATCAGTCTAATTTTTTCCCTGCTGTGTGAATTGTATTTCTCGAAACTCTGTTGTGTGTAGAACACCTCTGTCCGGAATCTTTTTAGATGAATGGCAGCAGATTTGCTCTTAAAGGTTCATGAAATCTCTTTGGTCTTTGTTGTACTATAGCAAGGTGCTACGTGTTGATTGAATTTGATAAAGTCATCTCCTCTGCAGGATTATATGGTATTGGGTTCTGTACTGTCAATGTTTTATTTTGTCTTCAGGACGGTTCCTAACATGTTTTTCACATTATATTATTTCTTGCAATGTAGACAAAGGCTTGAAAGTCAGAGTGAGGTTTCTTATCAACCAAATAAAATGTTGATTTCAATGGTTTAAGGTGTTAAGTTTCATTTTGGTTGGAAACACATGTTCTTGCTTGAAATTTACCCAATTCCACTTGATTTGTGATTATTAGGTTTCACTTTTCGTTGCCACCAGTGAAATGCATCCAATTTCAGTACTTGACACAATCGAATTCAGTATTTTCAGTTTCCAACACTATAATGGAATATATTCCACATGACCTGTTTTTGACATAGTTGCTTTCATTCATGCATCACTATCAGGTCACTGAAAATGGCAAACAGGAAAGACATCTAGTGGCAACAGTAGGCAAGTTCAGCATCATCTGGAACTTCCAACAAGTAAAGAACAGCCACCACGAATGCTACCTAAACCAAGAAGGTCTCAAGAGCTGCTACTGCTACAAGATTGTCCCCAAGGAGGAATCCATTGTGGACAGTCAATTCATGCACGAGAAGTTCGCCACATCCGACTCCCCTGAGGCGCCATTAGTCGTGGTAACTCCAATGAAAGTAAGCTCCTTCAGCATATCAAATAGGCATTAGCCATGCCACTCAGGTTTGCATTGTGTGTGAATCGTGTTCTAGTGGTTTGATCTTATGGTTTGTCACTAAAATAAATGTGATACTGACCATAAAAAAAAAAAAGAAGATTAAATGCTTGTGGTCCAGAGTTCAGATTGATGATGGTAGGAATTCCAAAACCTTAAGGAGTTACAAAGGTCACACAAATACTTATCTTGATGGCAAACTGGAGCCCACTTTTGACAGGAGGAATCCTTAGCTGGGCACTTTGCAGGTCAGGTGATTCCCCTTATCCATCATCTTTCATTGCATTCCTCTGCATCATATGAAGTTTCTGCCTGCCTGGGAGCCCCAATGACTTCCCTGGATATGACTGTCTTCCTCAATCATGTGGCCTTGATTAGTGGGGAACTTTATTGAACAGCTCTTTCTATCTTCTTCGACCATGTCAATGTTAATAATATTTTCACGGCCTTTGTCGATTCGGTCTAAACTTTTAGAGATATGTATTTTGTTTGTATCTAGCATGGTAGCAGAGTGATTACGATTAGCTTGTCTGTTTGTAAATGCTTGAAGTACTTGATCAATTTTAAGTTTTCTTTGCTATGGAAAGTATTTGGATCAAATTCATTTAACATGTGTTTCTTCTATGTGTCACCATTGGATGCCAACCAAAATGAGGATTGAATGACTACTATTTTAGGAGACGTCTCAAATGGTTTTAAGGTACTGTACTTAAGGGTATCCCATAAGTTTGGTGCTTCCATGTTTGTGCTCTATATTGTTTGGATTTGGATACATACACATGGGTGGGAAGGTGAGGAGAAAGATCATGATATGTTGTTTTTTTATAAATGAAGATAAATGGACTTAAAAGATGTGATGGGATAAGCATGAAAGGACTTTCTAGGATGCAACCATTGTTTCAATGCTTTCCTTCTTTTTATTTCATTAGGTTTGGCATTTGGTATTGGATTTCTTTGGGTCCCTCTCTTTGCCCCTTATTAGGTTAAACCCCACCAAACCCCTACTTCATGGTGTTCTTAATTAAATCAAAGAAATCTAACCCACATTTTTGGGATTTTTTTTCTTTCTTTCTTTATTCTTCTTCTTGAGTTGTTTATGGAGATTGAGGAAAAAGAAATTATTTTGGGTGTTATTTTGGTTGGAAATATTATCACATTCTATTGACTTGTAGATCTCTCCATTTAGAGTTACTAAATTTAACTCTAGTAAATCTGTAAGTTGAAATATAGTATTTTTTAAGATATTTTTATATTTTTAATAAATCATAATCAATTAAGCATTTAAAAAAAAATTATGCAACTCAAATCCATCTTATGAAAGGCACTTTCTAGATACCTAAATAACCTCAATTAGTCCTTAATTAGAGATTGGCTCTTAATAACATGCCCTAACTGATCCCATCCTGTTCTCAAACAATGTGAAAAGTGCCCCATAAAACACAATAAAATCATGTGTTGTTACCCACTCAAAATCATGGCACATTTGCATTCCAAGGCAAGAATTCAATCAATATCTCTTCATTAAATCCATGAATTCTCTCTTTCTCACTAACTAAAAACATCAATCCTCATTCTAGCAGTATCCATAGCCTTTGCCCTTAATTCAAGCATTCTTTCTCTTTCTCTTTCTCTTAAAACTTAAAAATTAAAAATAAAAAAAAAGGTAGTGTAGTAAGAAAGGGGCAAATGATTAGTGAGATTAATTAATCATATCTTTGCATGAAAACCCTTATCTTACTAATATAATTGGATGCCTTCTTTTGCCCCCCTTTCTTTTTCTAATGCATGTCTATCTTTTGCATTCATTAATCAACACAAATAATAATTTATAATAAGTATCAATTAATAATTTAATACTAAAAAGACTTTGTCCCAAGTTTGAGTCTTATTATCTCCAAGGTGATTAGCCAACGTGTCAACCACAAAATTCCACTTAGCATACCTAATTGGACCATTCCTCCCTAACTTATTCATTGAGAAAGACACACCTAGAAAAAAGTTTGGCCCCTTAACTTTTCTTTTCAAATTCAAATTGTGCCAAAAACAAAAAAAGAGCATTAATTAGAGCCTTTTTTTATTAATTAAAAAGGACCCTTAGTTCTTATACATATGACATTGTACGGCAAATGGAACTTTTGATTTTTTTTTTTAAAAAAATATAACTACAACTAATCATTTAGTGGGGAATAAAATCTTTACAAAAATATATTATCTAGAAACCAATTTTCTCTTACTGGTTTATTTATTTATTTATTTATCTATTTATTTATTTTCTTAATAATATTTTTTTTAAAACAAAGTTAATGTTGAAAAATAAATCACTCATGGTCAACTTGATAAACAGTGACAATCCTCCCCTGCATTTTAAAGACTCAACCCAAAAGGTCTTCTTATTTTAATGAAAAGTTATATTATCTTGAGATTTTGTTTTCTTAAAAGACACAACCTAATATATCCCAAATCTTTTTTTTTTAATATACTTTTATTTACTACTTCACTTCCTAATAATTCTTCCAACAAAAAAGGCTAAAACTTGTTTCAAAATAAAATAAAATAAAAGTATCAAAAAGGAAATCAGAAAAGCATCCAATGAATCAGAAACATTTGACTCAAATTCCCTAAAATTCTCCCCACAAGCAATTGAAAAAAAGTATTATGTGAAGGATATTCACGGAACCCTTTTAATGGTGTCAATAATTATTAATTAACACCTAATCCTATGTGGTTAGTGGACCTAATTTTCCCATTTGGAGTCCACCAAGGATTATCATGAGCCCCATAAATTAGGTGCTATGTGGGTCCCCTTTCCATTGGGTTGAGCCTAATCCATAAGACCAACAATTTATTACTAAATTATTTAGTCAATAATTAATAATTTACTATTATTATTATAATATTATTATTATATTTATTAGTCCTCTTTCCTCTAATCCTAAAGTTCCTAATCCTTTCTCTTCTCGAACCATCTCCTTTTACTCCTCCCCCCTCCTTAGCTTGTTCCGCCGGACCAACTTAAGATTGCAACGCCTGTCTTTCATCACCGGACTCGGTTAGTTAACATGCCTCCTCAGTGTAACGTACCGTTCAAAGCTCCCCCGGATAAAGTGGGCCCCGCCTCTGTGGTTTCGGATAACGATCGCCCTTGGTGGGCCCCACACCCCCTTCCCGAACACTCTTCTGCGGGTCGGATCTTTTTCCTCTGCTTTGAATTTAAACCCGAATCCGTAAAGAGTTGATTTGATTTAAAGAAGATAATTAATGAGATAAGTTTCATTAGTTGATAATAATATTTCGTAATTTTAAGATGATCCAAATTTTTTTTTTTGAAAAAATAATTCACGCATTCATTCACGGTGTGTATGGGGATTAGGATCCGAAACCCGGTAAAAGCGAGTAACGGATCCGGGTTACGAAGTGTCGGGTCACGCGAGTGACCCCGTCGGCACGGCGCCGCACACCGCCTTTTTTTTAAAAAAAAAAAAAAGGTCAAACCCGGCAACGTGGCGACAAGGGCACTACGCCACGTCATCCTCCGGAATGCATGACCTGTCATCAGCTGAGGTGGGGGCCACGAGGGATGTCGGGCGTGTGGGCCCCGCGAACGCGTCGTGGTAATAAGCGGTCAAAGCGCCACACCGCGCCGCACGTGCCGAGTCGTGGCCTGGCGAACCACGTCTCCACTCGTCCCACTGCTGCGGGCCCCGTTCCTTACCTCCACCGTCATATAAGATCTCGACACGTGGATATATGTACACTTGTAAGACTGTGATTGCGTGGAGGAAGAGTGGGTGCGGACCTGAGTCGTCTTTCAGAGGCCAGCGGGTCCTTATCCACTTGGGTGGGGGCCAGCAAGCGGCGCGCTCATCATTCGGACACGTGTCCAACTTGTATTCAAAGTATTGCAACGCCAGATTACTATTATATCCTCTTCTATGATTGTTTATATGTTTATTTACTTTTTTTTTAATTAATTCAACAAGTTTTTACCAACTTACACTCACGCAATTTTAAGATAAATATTAAAAAAAAATTCAAACTTTTTTTAAGAAATTGCACATCTTTATTATCTAATATATATATATATATATATATATAAAGAAAAGTAGGAGAAGATTCACACGTTTGGTGAGCCACACCAGAGAGTCCCCAAAACGAAAACTATCCACGTGATCTGAATGAACGGATGAATCAGCCCTTAAAACCCGGAATGCGATGATAAAATAAATAAAATAATTATGTCAATAATAATATCTTGATATATATCCAGTCCCAATGCCCAATTTGGTAATTTCGTCGGCTTTTATCCAAAACGCCACTACTGGCTACTACCGGTCAGCCCTTCCAACCTCCCCCTTAAATCCCCCGTTCTTATCCTTTTTCTTTCTCTTTCTCTTCAGCGCGCGTGATGCTTCTCCTCCTCCTCCTCCTCTGCCTCCTCCTTTAACTATTCCGTCAAGTGATGCCGTCACGGTCGAGCTCCAATCTCCTCGACCTCGCCGAGTCGAGCTCGGACTACACCGATCCAACTCGTCTTCACTCGCCGCGGCTCCCCCGAGTCATGACTCTTTCCAACGTCCTCTCCGACGATTCTCTCGAATCGCCGCCGTCTTCCCCTTCTCTCACGCGCCGAATCATCGTTTCCCACCGCCTCCCTCTCCGCGTTTCCTCGCCTGTGCCCCCATCTCGTATCCCGTCCTTCTCTCTTGACCCGGATTCCATCTCGATCCTCCTCCTCTCCGGCCTGCCGGAGACGGCCACCGTTCTCCACGTCGGCACGTTCCCCCTATTCGTGGCGCCGGAACTCCAAGAGGAAATCGCCGAGCTCCTCCTCACCCGTTTCCACTGCGTCCCCGTTTTCGTTCCCCCTGAAACCCACTCCTTGTTCTACCACTCCTTTTGCAAACGCCATCTATGGCCACTGCTCCACTCTCAGCTCCCTCTCGCCGTCTCCGGCTCCGGCTCCAGCGCCGCCCCTTTCCCGACGAACCTCTGGCGCGCCTATGTGTCCGCCAACAAGCTCTTCGCTGACAAGGTCCTCGAGATCACCAACCCCGACGATGATCTCGTTTGGATCCACGATTACCATCTCATGGCTGTCCCTACGTTCCTCCGTCGACGATCGCCGCGGATCAAGCTTGGGTTCTTTCTCCACTCCCCCTTCCCCACGTCGGAGATCTTCAAGACCCTCCCCTCCCGGGAGGAACTTCTCCGGGCGCTCCTCAACGCCGACCTCGTCGGATTCCACACCTTTGATTATGCTCGCCACTTCCTCTCCTGTTGCTCTCGCCTTCTAGGTCTTGATTACGCCTCAAAACGCGGCCATCTTGCGATTGAGTACTATGGCCGGACGGTGACCGTCAAGATTCTGCCCACCGGGATTCACGTCGGCCGGCTCCACTCCAACGCGGAGTCATCGGAGACGAAATCCAAGGTTTCCGAGCTCGTCGATCGGTACTACGGCAAGATCGTGCTGCTGGGGATCGACGACATGGATGTGCTCAAAGGGATCGGGCTCAAGTTCCTCGCCATGGAGCGCTTGCTCGAGGACCACCCATCGCTGTGCGGCAAGGTCGTCTTCGTCCAGATCGCCAACCCGGCTCGCAGCCAGGGCACCGACATCCAGCACGTTCAGGACCAAACTCACTCCCTCGCCGCCCGCATCAACGCTCGATTCGGCTACGAGGCCATCGTCCTCATCGATGGCCCTGTGCCGACGCTCGAGAAGGTCGCGTACTACGCCGTGGCAGAGTGCTGCGTCGTCAATTGCATCCGCGATGGCCTCAATTTGGTGCCCTACAAGTACACTGCTTGTCGCCAATGGAGCTCCGCTCTTGAATCCAAGCCAAAGAAGAGCGTCATTGTCGTCTCGGAGTTCATCGGTTGCTCGCCGTCTCTCAGTGGCGCCATTAGGGTCAATCCTTGGAATGTGGATGATGTTGCAGAGGCCTTCAATCTAGCCATCACTATGCCGGAATCTGAGAAGCAGCTCCGGCATGAGAAGCATTACAAATATGTGAGCTCCCATGACATTGCTTACTGGGCTCGTTCCTTCGATCAGGATTTGCAGAGAGCTTGCAAGGATCACTACCTCAAGAGGTGTTGGGGGATTGGTTTTGGATTGAGCTTCAAAGTGGTTGCTCTTGGACCGAATTTTCGGAAGCTCTCTGTCGAACACATTTCTTCGGCCTACCGGAGGACTAGCAGCCGTCTGATTCTGCTGGATTATGATGGTACAATGATGCCTCAGACTTCGATTAGCAAGACCCCGAGCGAGGAGGTGATTTCGGTGTTGAATGCATTGTGTGCTGATCCGAAGAATGTCGTGTTTGTCGTAAGCGGGAGGGGGAAGGATTCACTGAGCAAGTGGTTTGCGTCTTGTGACAAGTTGGGGATCTCGGCCGAGCATGGATACTTCACAAGGTATCGCCTTTTTTTGTTTTATTCGACTATGAATCTCTTCTATGATAATATTTGCTAAATTTAGCTGGCTGAATCTGGATTAGAATAGCTATAATTTGTTAGGTTGAAGAATGAGACAATGGAGCTACTGAATATAGAATGCCAGTGGTTGTTGACAATGCATCATATCATATAAATATCATTCAATGTGCCAAGAAACTCAACCATTTGAAAACACTGATAATTGTTGTTGTTGTTGTTGTTGTTGTTGTTGTTGTTGTTCATATATACATTAGTCATTTGTATAATATCTTTGTGCATAGGGTGATTGATTGCAAAGAACTAGTCAAATGTTTTACTGAAATGCTTTGTTGGTTGGTGGTGTGTAGATGGAGTAAGGATTCTCCATGGGAGTCATGCATGATTCCCTCCGACTTTGACTGGAAAAAGATCGCAGAGCCAGTGATGAAGCTTTATACAGAGACAACGGATGGCTCTTATATTGAGCATAAAGAAAGTGCACTGGTTTGGCATCATCAAGATGCTGATCCTGATTTTGGGTCTTGTCAAGCTAAAGAACTCCTTGATCACCTTGAAAATGTGCTCGCCAAGGAGCCCGTTGTGGTTAAAAGAGGCCAGCATATTGTGGAAGTGAACCCTCAAGTAAGAAAGGATCTAATTCTCATTGTTTTAGTTTGATTTTTCGTATTATGAGTTACGTGCATGATCCGTGTTGTCATGATCGATGTAGCTTTCAATTGAAAGTTGTAGAATTAGGTTCACAAACCAAACATCTCAACACTATTTTGATAATTGTCCATACATATGCCTTTCCTTCCTGTCATTCTTTCAAGCATGGACCATACATACCGTTTTCTTAGACTTTTTTTTTTTTTTTCTTTTCTAATCTACTAATTGTATTTTAGATCACATGCATAACAAATGGTTGTCATTTATTTGCAGGGAATAAGCAAAGGTGTGGTGGTTGAAAATTTAATCTCGACAATGTTGAGCAGAGGTAAACCCCAGGATTTCGTATTGTGCATCGGTGACGATCGGTCAGATGAGGACATGTTTGAGAGCATCACAAGTTCCGTGAAGAACACATCGTGGCCTGCGATTTCTGAAGTTTTCGCCTGCACAGTCGGTAAGAAGCCGAGCAAAGCTAAGTATTATCTCGACGACACAGTGGACGTGATAAAAATGCTTCAAGGCCTGGTGACTGCATCGACACAACCACCGCGGTCTAATTCCTTTCAAGTCGCATTTGAAGGGTTGCTTTGAATAAGTTATACAGCTCGGCGAACTTCTTGGCTGCATCGATTCATTGGTTTGGTGATGGGGAGGAGCAAATTTGACATAATGTGACAGAAACAAAAAAAGCCAGACGTTTATTTTTTTTGTTCACCATTATTTAGTAAGAGCAGATCATAGTTGAAATCTAGACAAATTTCTCTGATAGTTCATCCTGGATGTAAATACTCAGAAAGAAAAGAGTGGAGAAAAGAAAAAAAAAAAAACTTCTTTTGTGCTCATCGCCTGTATTTCATTTGTAGAATTTACTTCACAGGTATATGACATTAATCTTCTCAATGTTCTTTAAATTTTTACATCCTTCTTTCTTCACTCTGTAAAAACCAGAAAAAAGAAAAAAATCATGTGTCACTGATTACTGATTTAATTCTCTTATTTAATGTGCTTATTGTTGTCCCCATCTTGTTAGTTATTGAAAATTTAACAAGAAGAATTTCTGATGACTTCTTAAGTAAAGGTCTTGTGATTATTCAACTAAGTTAATATTAACAATTGTACCATGATATGCATATATGTTAATAGCTATGTTAATATTAGTTGGTGGAGAGAGACTAAAAATTCTATAAAAAGACAGATTGTTATCAATTGGATTAATCTTTATTGATAATCATTGGTTTTGATTTCTAATAAAATTAATGTGCAAGCCATATAAAGGAGACAAATTTATACAGAGTCTAAAAAAAATAAATTATATATATATATGATTATACTTTTAGAGATAGAAATGAAAAACATGATTAACATAATTGACATAAGAAAGAAAGAGCAAAGGAGAAGGAGTTGTTCATTCTCCTCTTTTGAATGAAAGAGACAAACAAAGACATTAATGGTCTTAATCAATCACAAGAAGAAGAAGAAGAAGAAGAAGAGTAAATGAAGATGAAGTGAATGCCGTGTTTCCAAACACTGCCTCTAAATAGGGCACCAAGCACCTTGGACCAAGTTACTCCTTTGAAATTAATATTACAGTCAATATATAAATATATATATATAATTAAAATAAAAAAGGAAGAGAAAACTTGAAGAACAAGTGCTTGGGAATTCTTATGAAAAGACTTTGATGTGATCATTGTGTTGCTCCATTTCAAGGACTTTTCCTTCTCTTCAATTATATATATCTATATATATACACACATTATCTATATATGTTATGCTTCCATGATTCCATGAATTAATGAATGAAGGAATGAAGTTGTTAACCATGTTGCTTGGAAATGCGTAAGAAATTAGAACTCTCTTTCTTATTGGAAAGTTAACAAGGGCTTGGGTGGTAGTAGATCAAAGATCAAAGTCCTTCTTGGCTGGCAATTTCATGATAGAGATATTTGAATCTCTCTCTCTCTCTCTCTCTCTCTCTCTTTTTGGTTATATTATATCTATTTCTTATTACTATTATACCCTTATATGTATGCTAACAATAGTAAGGATATTATAAATAATATATGGTTTTGTAAGGACATATATTTTAAAAGCAAAAAGTTGGTGCATAGTGTTGTTGGTTTGGTTTTCTACTTTTTTGACTCTCAATGAGATTTATTAGTCTAGTGATTGGATTAGGATTGAGAAAGTTCAATTGAAACGTGAGAGTTGAACTTTAGTTTAATTTAATTTTGAGGGGCCTTTGATTGGATTTGAAGAAATTATAGAGGAAAAGAAAAGGAAAGGAACAAGAGAGAGTGTTGTTTTCTTGTGTTTGGTTGCAAAATATAATATATAAATATATATTTAAAGAAGAAAGAAAAGAGATAGATGAATTGGAAGACTTGAATTGTTTTTATTTTTATTTTTATGATATAATTTTATTTTATTAATTAAATTAGATAATCATGTTACAAAAGATGGACATGATAGAACAAGGACATCAAAAAAGAAATGTCATTTTAATTGATTTTGAGCATGCATGTTAAGTAGGCCAAGCAAAGAATAATAATATGATTAAAGTATTCAAGTTCAACAAACATTAGCTTGATTAAAATATTCTCACAACTACTCTAATAAATTATTCATGTGAATTTGGTTTTTTATTTTGTAGATAATGTAATCTTTGAATTTTGTTTTTCTGCCTGAATAGCTTTTTCAAGATGTAACTAATTATTATGTGTCTGTCCTTAATAAAACTAAATAAATATTATGTAGACTTTTTAGAATTCAATTCTGTCCTCCTCTAATCAAAAGCAGGATTTATTGAGCAACTTTATTGGTCTTTTCGTTTAGAAAAACAAGGAAAACTTATATACGCTTCTACAATAATATATTCCATTGAATATATTATTAAAAGGATTGGTTTAGTTAGCAAGATATAATAGTGGCGGATAAAATATGAAAACTAGATGAGAGTATAAAACAATATGAGTATGATAAGTTTATAACCAAATAAACCATCGGATAGTATTTTGTTATCCTATTTTACGTTTGAAATGTACTAGATAATGACAAGAAATAATATGAATTATATGTGCATTGATAGAATTACCCCCTTTTATATATATATATATATAAAGGGTATTTTTTTATATCAAAATTAAAATTAAAGGTAAGATATGATGAAATAAGATATTCAAATAGAAAACAATCTATTAAAGCAGAAGATCAATGAAGAAAATTTTCAACACTGTGAATGTGTGAAACCCTAATTACAATTGTGAGATTGGTGTCCTAGTTGTTAACAAGCTTCTATAAAAAAAGCGAGATATCTTTTAAAATCCTAAATGAGAGAGAAAAATTAAAAAGACAAAAAGATAAATTTAATTTCTTATCATATCCTACCCATTTTTATCTCATATGGTAATGTGGGTCAATAGCAACAAATGATAAGAGTAGGATATGATAGTTTATCATGTCCTATTATCATTATCCTGTTCACCAAAAGAGCCCTAAATATTAAATGATAAAAAAAAATTTGCATATATGCACCACTAAAAATTTTTTATAGTTACTACGTTTAATATTTATATAACTTTAAAAAATTAAGCTTATTTTATTCATTACATATAAATGAAAATTAACTTTACTAATTAGTTTTAATATAATATTTATTATCTAAAAAATAATATTAGTATAATTAATAATATATTTTAATGATATATATAACAAATATATATTAAAAATTGGGGTTTACACTTGACATTTACTTTTGTTGAGGGATATGCACACTTCCAAAATAGAAAAGTGGTACCTTGTTTCCTCTCACTGACTCCACATTTATTAATATATATTAAACACAATCAACATAATTTTCAATGCATACACAAAAAAGAAAAAAAAGAAAAAAAGAAAAAAGGAAGAAGAAGAAAGAAAGAAAGAAAGATATAAAGTTGTGGGCTTGGGCTGGGAAGTGATAAAAAGAATTATGAGAAAAAGGCCCAAGATATATCATAAAATGTTTTCTTACTCTGAAAAGGTGTTAGAAACACACTTTATATTGAAAACTCTAATTTAAAAAATAAAATAATACAATAACAATTTTTTAATCAAAATATGCTCAAGTTTTTAAATTTATTCAACCAAAAAAACAAAATATAAGAGCATGAATTTTTGCGCAACATATACAATAAATAAGTATAGCACATATCCAAAAAGAAAGATTCTCAATTGCCTTTTCAGATATTGAAAATATTAAATACTAAAATTTTCTATCTTGACTTCAATATTTAATCCAAATTAAAATGACTAGATTGAATGAAAATTGAAGTGCTATTTTTATTGCCATGTTTATGAAACGTTTCTTTTCTAACAATCTCCTCTAATACTCAAAGCAACTCAACAAGATTTAAACACTATTTTCTCAAAACAAAATAAGATTTAAACACTAAACCATGTAATGTAAAATTGGAACATTTTCAATCAAAAATAGTTATAACACACTTATAGTATGGATCCTTGTTTGCATGGTGCTAACAATTCCTACTAATTTAAGAAAAAAATCACTTCCATCAAAATTAAAATATTTGGTACTACCAAAAAAAAATCAAAGATCTTCCATGTTTGTAATCAAGAATATATAACAAAGAATTTATGTTTCGCACTCCCCCACTTTTCTTACATAAATGTTAATACAAAAGGTGCCACAAAGAGTACCTTCAACATGTCTTCTTCATGTCCATATATTCCAGATGACATGATGCAAATAATTGAATTGACAAGAAAAAAAATGGTAATGCAAATCACCATGATGACATCTCTAGTCATCAGAACAATCAAATTAATTTAAGCACATGTATCCTGGGAAGCACATCCACAGAAACCAAAGAACAGTCTCTCAACATTAGTCGTAAAAAGAAAATGAGGTATATAAGAATCAAATCCTTGTCATAGTTGCACACTAGCAAATTTAAGTCACTTATAAGAACATAACATTTGTTGGTCTAAGGAACAAGAAGGGCCAATGCGTGACATGAAACTCTCATCCTTGTTTCGCATTCTTGCTCGCCAAAGAGAGAATCTAAAAACCTCAGATCTCTAATTTTTCTGCAATTAATAATCATATGAAGTTAATTAGAATAAAAAATAAGCATAGATAATGCAACATGTGAATTAAATAATGAATAGTTACAATCGTATTTCATAGAAGTATATCGGCCAGTTATAAAATCCCCTAAGTTTGCAATTCACGCAAGACACTCCAACACACCCAATGATCATCACTTTCTCCAAAAACAAAAAACTACAGGAACAATTCTAACTCCCATGCAACATTATATAAGATAACCTTATCCTCTCACAGAGTTTCTGTTATTCGTATTAACAGCTACTCTAGGAGGAATGTTTTTATGTGGTGCTAACGATTTAATAACTCTCTTTGTAGCTCCAGAATGTTTCAGTTGATGTTCCTACCTATTATCTGGATATACCAAGAGAGATGTACAGTCTAATGAGGCTACTATGAAATATTTACTCATGGGTGGGGCAAGCTCTTCTATTCTAGTTCATGGTTTCTCCTGGCTATACGGTTCATCTGTGGGGGGGGGAGATTGAGCTTCAAGAAATAGTGAATGGTAGTCTAAATAAGATATTTAAAAAAAAGGTCAGCACAAGCAGTATGAGCAAAATCCTTATTGAATTTTATATTCTCACCAAAAGAATGAACTATATGTGCTTAAAAACTGTCTACACAAGCGGTAATACACCACTTGTCTGAACATTATTGACTTTTAGTTGGGTCCCCAGATTCTTACAGCATGCTTTATTTACAGTATTTAGGACATTATATGCTTACTGCTTGTTGAAAGATGAAGGCATCATTTTATACACAAAGAAAACAATAATCATTAAAAAAAATCAACATAGAGTGCACTAAAAAATCCTCTAACGTTAGTTGGATGAGATGCATGGAATGAGTCCAAGAGCTCTCAGATGGACATAATTGAAGACATAAATGTCACTGTTCAGTAGCAAATCAACAGCTCAACAAGCAAATCATTCAAATGAGCAATGAAATATAAGCAAGTCAGTGATTATAATGAATCTGCCACAAGATGAAGACATGTAGCACTACCAAATCATCATAGAATAAACCTAATTCAACAAGAAAACCATTCATATAAGCAATGGGAGATGTGATTTTGAAAAACTAAATTTAGAACCTAAGATGAAGAGATGCATTGCTACCAATTCATCATAGAATAAACCTGATTCAACAAGCACATACTTAATATGAGCAATGAAATATGATAAAATCAGTGGTCATAGATCCATTAATTAGCTACAAACCTTGTAAATCCAGGTAAATGTAATCTTTAATAACTAAATTTAGAGTCTAAGATGAAGAGATACAAAACTAAAAATTCATCAAACATAAACCTAATTCAACACGCACATCTTCCATATGAGCAATGTAGTACGAACAATTCCGTGATCATAATCATTTTGCAATAAGCCATCATAAATCGTAACTAAAAGTGATCTCAAAAATTAAGAAACAAAATAACTTAAGAACCTAAGATGAAGAACACACCACTACCAATTCATCATAGAAAAAAGCCTGTTCATCCATCACAAAAATATAAACTTTCCCGGTAGTATCATACATTTCATACATTGAGTCTTTGCAATCAGAAGAACAATTTGAATAAAATAAACAACAAATTCAAGCAACGGCAACGAATCCTTTCACCAAGAAAACCAATTAGGATTCAGAGACAATGTCGATCTGATGTACCTAGCCAGAACCAACAATGATGTTGTTGATGGGGATGAAGATAAGCTTGACAAAGAAACCGACGAACCCCATCACCACGAATCCGATCGCCGTCCTCACTGCTACCTTCGTGAACTCTGCATCTCCATCCAATCAAAACGGATCAAAAAATACCCAAAAAAATAAAAAAAACCAGAAATTCAGTTTCAAAGAAAACAAACCCTTGCGATCGGGCTTGTGGCAGCGCTTGACTAGGCGAACGCTATCTTTGGCGAATTCCCGAAGGGGATCAACGACGGAATCGAGCGCATCCATTAGAGCAAGCGAGACCGAGATAGAGAAGGAAATGGCAAGACGAAACCCTAGAAATCGAGATCTCGAACTAAACAGAAAGGAACTTGTTTATCAACCTTCAGTCAATCCTGACCGTCAAAATCGCTTCCTGATCATAATGGACGGATTAGATGTTCACATACAGTATTTGTATACGAGGGTATCAAATCTATGTACGTCCGCAGACACATGTGATGTTTGGTTTAATGTAATTCTAAATGCAGTAAATTTTTAATTACAGTGTAACTGTAAATTCATGGATTTGAAAATACAGTGTAGTCAAATCTAATGTTTGGTTGAATGTAACAAAAACTATTGTATTTGTAGCATTTTGTATTATTGGAAACTTTGGATTCCAGACAGCTTGGCCCCACTCTTTTGTTTGTTTTGAGTTATTGAGGGCTGGATGCCTTAAGTTGTTTTTTTGTTTGTATTGGTGTGAGGCCGCAGTTTGAGAGTTTAAATAAGAGTGGATTTTGGCATGGCAAGACCTTCGCCTTCATCTAAGACAAAAAGCTCCATTCCTTTTTCTTTTTCTTTCCACTCAAAGCATTGAACCAAAGATCCCCAAACTTGTCAAGGAGCAGTGTACCGGAGTGCACATCAAAGCCAAAATTGATGCAGTCCTCTGATGTTTCTTAAGGGAGGAGATCAGCAGCTTTGCAGTCAGCCGTTAACTCCTCTGGCTTGCCGGCGACCTCCCAGTGATGGTGTTGGTGTGAGGCGGTTCTCTTTTTTTCGAGTCTTGCAATCACTTACTCTTCAAGGTGTAGTGGTAAGCCTTTGTTAGACCTAAAGATGTTGATGTTGTTAATTTGGTTGGTAATCAACTTTATGCAAGTAGGTTGTATTATGAGGTTTTTGTAGAAATTGGAACTCAATTTGTGTGAATTCTTTGTTGAATCTCTGCAAGGTAGTGAAATCTGTGTTGATGTACCACTTTTGTGGATAAATAACTTGCTTGTTTTATTCTCCTTGCCACCAAATATTCATCACTGATTTAAGCTATATGGTAACTTCAATCATGGCCATTACCATTCCCTTGATTGTTCTATGTTGAAATTAATTTACACTTTTTATGCCAACATTCATGTATTCATTTTTTTTTAACTGAATATTTGTGAATCTCTTATGGACTTATTTCCTGATGTATTCGGTATTTTACTGTCTGTACTCTGTATTTACTCCGGATTTTAGTACATCTTCATTTCTAGCAAATTACCTAGCTAGGAGGAGTAAGTCCTAACAATGCGCACATATCTTCTGTAGTAGCGCTACCATTCGAATGCAGTCGAAGATCCAGCTTCGGCCGTTGATATTCTGTCTGTTCTGTTCCAACTGTCGAAGATCTAACCTCGAGCTGTTGATTATGTTATTAGTCAGGGAGATGTACACGTTTGTTTTCGCGTATTTTCTGTATTTCTGATTATTTTTATATTCTGAGCATTTTCTGTATTTATGTCTGGATTATATTTATTCTGAAATATTTACATTACCTGTTATTTCTGCAATCCTACTGGGCCCTTAAGGCTCATATGCTCTGCGATTTCCACTTTCGCTGGAGAATATTGAGCCTAGGATCGGGGGTTGATCTTAGAGTCAAATTACTGTCTTTGGTTGTAAATCTTATAGAAAACTTTTCTGTGTGAGTGAGACTTGTATTATGTCTGTATTTTTGGTTCACAAACTGTATTGTGGTACTATATTCTGTAAGGCTGCTAAAGCCTATATCTGTATTAACTCTGTTACTGCTGTTCTATTCGTAGTTCTGTATTAATGCTTCTTATGTTATCTGTTGGGGCCCAGCTCCATCGGATGCGGCCGATCTGTTAACGGGGCCAGGCTTTGGGCTGGGGCGTAACAGTATTATAAGATTTTATGTTTGATTGAAATGATTTGTAAATATGAAATTATAAAACATATGTATAGTTTAATGTATTTTAGAGGTGTGGTTACTCGTAATAAACTTAATTAAACCCATATTATTTCATATATTATTTAGTTATATTATTCTAGTTAGTAAATATTTATTATGTATTAACTTTATTATTATTATGACTAATTTATTATTATATCTATTAATTTATTGTAATAAATATTTTTAGAAATATAGTTATTTATTTACTTCTTTAATATTATTATTATTATTAATCTATTATTATATTTATTAATTTATTCTAATAAAATTTTATTAGAAATATACTATGTTATTAATTTTATTAATGTTTTATTACTAGGTTATTCTAATAACTTATTTTAATAGAGAAATGAGACCATTAATTTTATTATCTTTTAGTGTTAAAACTTTTTTTATTATTTTAACAAAATCCCAAATTCCAGGATTTTTTAAAATCCCTCTGTGAAAAAAAAGGTATTTCACTGGTCAAATGAAAACCATATTCCTCAAAACAAACGACTGATTTTAAAAAGTGATATATTTTGAGTTACATATAACTCCAAATACATCAAAACAAACACCACCATATTGGATCAAGATCCAACTGTGCTGAATCTTTTGATCCATCTATCCCAAAAATAAACACTCGACGTAAAAACATATATAAATGTCAAGTTAATATTTCAATAATCCATTTTTTTAGTAAAAAAAACATGAATGCTCTATTGTAAATATTTTGTCGTTGGTGCAGGAGCAAGAACAGGATGACTAAGGCATGCAAATGCACTGTCCTTAAGAACAAATTCGCCTCCTTTTTGCACTGCGACAGGAAATACAAATGGCGTTCTCCCAGGATACAACAGTCGGGTTCTCTGGTCGCGCACAACATAGAATTAACCAGTGCTCAGATAAAAAGAGGAAGAAGAAAAAAAATTGATTATTTTTAATTACAAACGGGTTCAGTTATAAATGGTGGATAGTCGCTAAGGCGGAGGGGCACGAAGACAAAGATGCTCAAAACAACGGGCGATTTTCGAAGAGGCACCGCGAACCGTGAACAGATTCAAGGCAAAGAGGCACGGCGAAACTGGAAAAGCCTTTTAGGGAAAGGGCAGAAAAGTGCAAAAATTAAACCAGATGAAAGAGATAAAAAGATAAAAAAACCAATTGTGTGACTGCACCAATAAATCTGAGACATTCGTGTCCGCATCATGCGCCTAAGAATAGTACTATATATAAAGTGTCTAAAGTTTTTGTGAATAGACAATGTGGTACTAAATTTTAGTGGGAATGTTTTGAAACAAATATGAGCATAATGTCTATGGGCCTCTAACATGCTTAACACTGAACACCTGATGTTAATATATTAAAAATTAGTTCATATGTTGAATTTATCTACAGATAAAAAATTTAATAAGCTAATTAATTTTTTTTGAATGATGTTTTTAGGATGTGTTTTTTTTTATGTATAAATTATGGCTAAATTTATGTATATATATATATTCTTTATTTTTCTAAACCTCATTTTTTATATTGACTTTAAAATATTCTTATTCAAAAGTTTTTCAAAATTTATGTAACTTGAAGTGACCAACTATATTCATCATTGTTTTTAAAACCGGACCGGACCGGCCGGTTCAACCGGAAAAACCGGGAACCGGACCGCAGTCCGGTCCGGGTTAATACTAAATGTTGACTGAAATTAGAACCGGTCAAACCCGGATTAAACCGGTAAACCGGCCGGTTGAACCGGAACCGGTCAAAACCGGGTTTTTTAATTAGGTTTGAGTTTGAACCATTTGATAAGTTGATTCTTTTTAGAATTTTTTTAGGTGGCAATGAAGATGATAGGGTGGTCATTGAGGATGATGATAATGCAATGGTTGGTGTCTAAGGAATGGTTACCAATGAGTTTGATGAAGAAAATTGGCTTATATAATTGCATCTCTCTTAAGAAATTAGATGAAAATGTTTTTGCTATGTTGTCGATTTGGTAGACTTTGATGTTTATGTATGGATGTTGTGGTTAACTTGTTAAGCTTTAGCTATGTTGTTAATTTTGTAGACTTAGATATTTATGTATGGATGTTGTGGCTAACTTGTTAGTTATTTCCTATGTTGTTGATTTTGTAAACTTTCATATTTATGTATGGATATTGTGGTTAACTTGTTAGTTATTTGCCATATTGTTGATTTTGTAGACTTTCATATTTATGTATGGATGTTGTGGTTAACTATATAGGTTTTTTTTTAATATCAAATTAGCTTTGTTGTTATGATTTATCTTTTAATATATATTATTTAATTGTCACAAAATATATTTATAATTTTTTAAAATATATATATATTTATGACGTCATCCGGTCCAACCGGGACGAGTCATCCGGTCGGATCGACCAACCCATGACCCAAATGTGAGACCGGTTCACTTCCCGGTCCGGTTTTAAAAACATTGATATTCATACAATTGAACACCGTAGAATGTGGCATCAAAAGAAGTCACAACAATTCAAAGTAGTGGACCACTTTTGTCTTCCACAATGGTCCCATTCTTATGAACGATCATGATCTCAAGATTCTATATCACACATATGTTTTTAATATATATATATATATATATATATATATATATATATGAAAATTAAAATATTTTCGGTGTTTAAATATAATATTATTCAAGAACAAGAGAGAAACAATTTAGTATACATTTGCATCATATTTTTGGTCCTAATACATAACAATGGTGATATTTTTTTTATGTTTTTATGGTGTCAATCTAAACTTATTTTATTTAACATTATTTTAAATAATTATAATTTCTTTATCTCCTATAGCTTTTATTTTTTTTTTTAAAAAATCATATTATTTATTTTAATGCCTATCTTACTTCACATACTCTGTCACATCATCATTTAAAATACTTTGTACCGTATAATCAATATAAAAGATACTAAAATTATTAAGCTTAACATTTCTAGGGACGATTATTAAATTATCAAATGAAATACACAATTGGGTCCATTAAATTCCTTATAAAAATACCATGAAGTAATCGATAAAAAAATATATAATTTTAAAATTGGGTACTATGGGTTATTAATTTGTTTAAAATACTTTATTAAGATTTTTTTAAATATTTATCAATATAAACACATATCCCGAGGCACGTTGACGTGGGCTTTGGTCTGGTAGTTGCCTATAATAATGGGTTCTTTGCTGTCCACCTTGGGACTGTTTGACAATTGGACTTCACGTTTCCCTTCCCAAAGGGAATCGGGTTTCCCTCTTATATTGACTTCTTCTATACTGACTCTTTGTTGACTTTTCTATAAATAAATTTCTTTTTTTAAATATGTTTATTTTATTTTTCCACTAAAAATATATCTCAAAGAATTTATGAGATTATTTGAATGACATCTTGCTTTAATTGCTGGTTTTTTTTTTTCTTATTCTTATCAATAAAACATATTCGAATGTATGTAGACTGAAATATATATATATATATTTGAGGTATTATCTCTACATTTATATACATCTGTGATGTGATTTATTTATTTTATTAATAAAAATATATAATATTATATTTTATTTGTGATGTTCATCTAACATAACATGTATTATTTTAATTAATGAATGGCTTGTTAACTCAATCATGTGTACGTAATATTAGTGGTTATTTACAAAATTAGATTAAAGTAACATGGAAATATTAAATAAACACAAAATAGTATGAGGATAGGAACCCTCTTATGTTCTAGAGATTTATTTGTTATTTTTTAAATGATTAGTCTAATTGATAAAAATGTTAATGAGGGTGATAAATTCAATTATTTTACTTAATTTGAAATTAGTTAAAAACTTTTTACTAATATATTAATTATTGAAATCAAATGAGTGAACCAGATAATAAACTCATTTAAAAAAAACAAAAATCCTATCCATTAAAAACTTTTACTTAATTATGTATATCAATTGGCAAAGGTTAAAAATAAACTCCTTTTAAAAAAAATATAAATTCTATCCGTTAAAAATATTTCCTTAATTCATTAATATATTAATTAGTGATATTAAATAAAGGAATTAGATAATAAACTCTTAAAAAATAACTAAATATCTTACTATCTTAACATATGGTGTTTTTATCCTCAGTTAATGAGAGGATATAGAATTTTATCCGTTAACATTTTAAAAGATTCTGTTAAATAACAGACCCATTTATTATATATATATATATATAAAGTTACTGAATTTTAGTAGAACTGAAAAACCATGATGTTAAGGTTTATTGAAGTTCTTTTATCTATATTATTGAAATTTTAAAATTCATTATAATTCAATTATTATTATTATTATTATTATTATGAGATAACTACAGGACAACTATGTGGTGTTATGCACATAATCAAAGCTAAATAATTATTTTAAATGGTGAATTAAATGACACATTTTATAAATGATTAAAATTTTAGAGTTGCAAGTTTGCCGAACCAAAATTCAGAATTTTCTCGTAAATTTTCTTTTTTTTTTTTGAGAAAAATTAATAAATTTTATCAAGTACAAATGCAAGTTCGCGGTTCTCTGACTCGATTCCCGCTTTGACGAAGGATAGGATACCTGCTACAATCCAGCGAACAGCTATTCCAACGTATAGAAACTCACCACGTCGTCATTTCAGTGGGCCCCACTATGATACTATTCTCATCTAATCCCTCCTACATCTCCGGGATAAAAAAACAAAAGAAATAATAAAAAAATTACAAAGGTGGTGGTATGCACATAAAATTTTTATTCAAAAAAAAAAAAAGTAACTTATTATATAAAACATTGAATAGAAAAAGAAAAAGGGCAAAAAAACTTCCAGTTACTTTCATGTCAGTGGGAAAGATCAAATAAATGGTCTTAAAAAATAGAAAAATAAATAAAAAAAAAAAATATATATATATATATAATAAAAATAAATAAAAATACAAGAAGGAAGTCCACTCTGAATCCCGTCCTACCCATTTTCACGGCCGGCTTGGGAGAGATCTCTTCAACTTCTTCTCTTAGAGCTTGCAGAGCTCTCATGGCGCCTCTCTAATGAGGAAAAAAGATCCCTCCTTTGGAGATTTTACAGGCGTTTTGGTGGCAAAGGTTTCATCTTTTTGCTCTTTTTGAGTTTTTCAAGGTGGCTGAAACAGTAGATCTGGAGAGACTTTGAGAAGAAATATGTTTGGTTCAAAGAAGGTGGATGATGAGATGGAGCTGAAGAAGGACAGAACTGTCAGGTGAGTTTCTGAGCTTGAGTTGTTCTTATTGATGATTTGTTTTGTTTTGTGGAAGCTTTTTTGGTGATTTGTGAAAAAAAAAAGTTTGGATTTTTGTGAAGTTTTTAGTTGTTCCTATTCATCTTCACAGTTTTGTTTAATTTCTGCAGTTCAAAGTGAATGAAATTTTGTTGTTTGTTAGCAAATCGTTGTACATCCAAAAAGGAGTTTTCTTTTGGTTGATCTTTGTCAATACGTGGTACTTTTTATGTTTTTTAATTTGTGATGGTGTTCATCAAACCAAAAAGTATGTTTAGTGATGTTTCTTCACTGTCTGTTAAGCTTGAATCAATCACCGACTCCAATTCTAGATGAAAATTTGTAATTGTGTTCTCCTGTTGAACCAATCATTCATGAATGATTGTATGTCATTGAATTCCTTGTTGATTAGGTTCTATCCTGATGACAAACAAAACCTTACAAAAACCATGTATCAAACACCGAAATATGGCCAATTCTTAGCTAGTAGATTCGGCATTGCAAGTCCCGGGAGGTCTAAGGTGTTCCAAGAGGACCATGAGCCATGGAGCAAGCGAATACTAGACCCGGGGAGTGATCTTGTGCTGAAATGGAACCGTGTGTTCCTCGTCTCCTGCTTGGTTGCTCTATTCATTGATCCTTTGTATTTCTATTTACCATCGATCGATGATGGTGACAATACATTATGTATCAAGATGGACCAACGCCTGAGCATTACTGTGACGTTCTTTCGAACACTAGCTGACCTGTTCTATATATTGCACATAATTATAAAGTTTCGGACTGCGTATGTAGCACCAAGCTCCCGGGTTTTTGGAAGGGGAGAGCTCGTCATGGATCCTAAGAAGATTGCTAGGAGATACTTGCGATCGGATTTCTTTATTGATCTTGCTGCCGCTCTTCCTCTTCCTCAGGTTTGCCTCTGTTATTTCTGACAGTTTGCTTCACCGTTGTTGCATTTCTTGCAAAATTTATATTTCTTCATAGTGATGCAATTGACTGTGATTTCTTGCTGGTTGTTTCTGTAGTTTGTCATTTGGTTGGTGATACCATCTATTAGAAGTTCGAATGCAGATCACAGCAACAATGCACTTGCACTGATTGTTCTTATACAGTATATACCGAGATTGTATGTCATGTTCCCCTTGAGTCATCAAATAATAAAATCGGCAGGAGTTGTAACAAAGACTGCATGGGCTGGAGCCGCTTACAACCTGCTGCTTTACATGTTGGCGAGCCATGTATATGTGACTTGATTATTCTTTGTGATTTTTCTGAGGTTTTTATTAGTGATTTTTATGATTTAAGTTGCGTATTTGTAGGTTCTAGGAGCTGCATGGTACCTTTTGACGGTCGAAAGGCATACAACATGCTGGAAGTCCGAATGCAGGAAGGAAGCGAATACGACTTCTTGTCAGTCTCAGTTTCTTGACTGTGATTATGTGAGTCATGGAGACCGTCAGAAATGGGCGGCTGTGACAAGCGTGTTTAACAATTGCGATGCAAATAATGACAACATCAGTTTCAATTATGGCATATTTGCACCAGCATTGAAAACTAGCGCCGTCTCTGCTGCATTCCTGAGAAAGTACTTTTATTGTCTTTGGTGGGGTCTGCAAAACCTAAGGTACTATTCTTCTCTTCACTCTAAACACCTGTGCATTGATCAATCGATGGATATATAAAACCGCAAAGGCATTGGTAAAAGGCCTCAGGAGTGAAAATCACTTAGCCTGGTTCACAGTGTATCATTGGCTTATGCGTTTGATAATCTTGGTTTTTTTTTTCTGCAGCTCTTATGGGCAAACCTTGACTACAAGCACTTTCATCGGGGAGACCTTATTTGCTATACTTATTGCGATTCTTGGTCTGGTTTTATTCGCACACTTGATTGGGAACATGCAGGTATCTAACTTGCCATGATCTTTTCTGTTCTTTAAATTCAACTACCGATTAGATAGGTATTGCCTGTTATTTTCTATGCTTATCATTGTTGCGCTTCTAATTCCTTTTTCCATTTATTTGGTTGCATTGAATTCTTTTGCAGACCTACCTGCAGTCGCTAACTGTAAGACTTGAAGAATGGAGACTCAAGCGAAGGGATACCGAAGAGTGGATGAGACATCGCCAACTTCCTCACTATCTGAGGGAACGAGTCAGGCGATTTGTTCAGTACAAGTGGCTTGCAACACGAGGAGTGGATGAAGATTCCATATTACGAGCATTGCCAGCAGACCTACGTCGAGACATTCAACATCACCTCTGCTTGGACCTTGTTCGGCGGGTACACAATTGTGTTGGGTTAAACTTTAAGTAACAATGATAATGCTATTTTCTATGGGAACGAATAATGATCTTTGTCTTGAATTTCAGGTCCCATTTTTCTCACAGATGGATGATCAATTGCTCGATGCTATATGCGAGCGGTTGGTATCCACATTAAGTACGGAGGGCACGTGCATTGTCCGCGAGGGTGATCCGGTGGCAGAGATGTTGTTCATCATTCGAGGGAGATTAGAGAGCTCTACGACAAATGGGGGCCGGACAGGTTTCTTCAATACTATCACTCTAAGACCTGGAGATTTCTGCGGCGAAGAGCTACTATCATGGGCATTGCTTCCAAAGTCCACCGTCAACTTGCCATCGTCCACGAGGACTGTGAAGGCACTCGTTGAGGTTGAGGCTTTTGCATTACGAGCAGAAGATCTAAAGTTTGTTTCCAACCAATTTAGACGGCTCCACAGTAAGAAGCTTCAGCATACATTCCGTTTCTACTCCCACCATTGGAGAACATGGGCTGCTTGCTTCATTCAAGCTGCATGGCGCCGGTTCAAGAGAAGAAAGATGGTTAAGGATCTCAGCATGAGAGAGTCTTTCTCCTCTCGATCGGAAGAACAAGCCGGTGATGTGTATGAGCCGGAGGAAGAGGAGCCCAGTTCCCGATCTGACACTGTTTTTCAACCTCAACAAAATCTTAATGTAACAATTCTGGCATCGAAATTTGCAGCCAGCACGAGGAAGAGGGGAGCTCAGAAGATGAAGGTCATCGATATGCCAAAATTACAGAAGCCAGAGGAGCCTGATTTTTCTGCCGATCAATTTGATTAGTGTTGATATCTCCACAGCAAAAAATCCCTGGCATTAGTAAGCACTGATGGGGCCATTCCACTTTGTAAGATGTCTAATATACTGGTTGTGACGGCAAGCAAAATGTTGTAAAAGAATTCGACTTCTTGATAAGCACCTTAGTTAATGAGTTATGTATTTGCATGTTGTACACGTAGTCTGTAATTATCAGTTTGATTTTTTTTTCCCATCATCAACGTGAAACCTTTTTCAGTATAGATTTTGACGATGACACACTTCGATGCCATGATAGCATGTTCGATTGCTGACCACAGGAAAGAATAGAAGAAATGCTGTTTCACTGGAGCATGAAGTTGCAGTTATTTTTCCATAACGGCAACTCCATTCACCTAATGAGTTTCAGCAGAACACCAAAATCACACAAGATGCTGTCACATGAAAACCGGTTGTTCTTCAGAAAAAGGTAAATAGCATATTCCTTCATTTCGACGGTAACATCTGTGTTGATTGAATTAGCATTTAGATTATGACTTTCCTGACCAAATTAGAGCACCAAACCATCACGAACAAAAACTTTTTCAGTCAACTGTTTTACACTACCCAGTATGATTGAAATTAAATAACCATTAGGTACATAGCAACGAAAAAAATCAGACGAACTTGTTACTTTGGTGATTACTGAAAATCCTATGGGGAGACATAACAGAATCTGTATGATTGTTGCATTGAAGTTTATGTGATTGATAATCAGCTCATCTGCTCACCTATCAAATCAAGCCCGACAAGTAGGAATGACGCGCCTTGGAAGAGTAGGAAATAGAAGTGAATTCCTTGCGCAGATAAGAGACTCCGAGCTGCTGCGGTGAGGAGGAGGACAGCCAGTGCCAACTCTTTTTTGTAGATTTTGTTGGACTTCTTAGCAGGAGGATTTGAATCGGTTACGAGCTTTGAATTCTTCTCAGGCATTACCAAAAGATTGGATTCTAATGATCGGCCTGCTTTCTTGGTAACAATCCACTCATATGAGCTGCCTAATCGGAACAAACCTGATACCATGGCATTAAACTTAGTCACTGACATGGTGTTTTCGAAGAGAAGATACGGCACAATGAAAGGGAATGATCTCGGTGCTGGTAGGATGTTCAGAAATGACATGAATATGGGAATGTAGCAGACCACCCAAACCGGTAACTCAGCCTCTGGGACAAACATAGTGAGTGGCAGAATGATGCAGAATAATGTGAATGAATAGAATGGAAGGATTAGCTTCCTTAAGAGGAAAAATAGCAGGACTAAGTTCGCCTTCTTCCAAATGGATAGCTGCAGCAGAACATAAATGAGAACTTTCAGTAACTTTCCGAAAAGTTAAATGCAATTCTTAACTGATTGAGGACCTTGGAAGAGGTTATGATTGCTGGAAGACATAATCGAAATAGCTGCATCGGACCAGAATGCCATCGATGTTGTTGCTTCCGATACGCCTCGTAGGACTCTGGAACTTCACACAAGACCTTGCAAAGGAAAATTAACACAAGACAAAATCATGAGCAGATTCTTTCGATTGCATTGGAAAATTTTAACTATTTAAGTACCTTGACATCGTTTAAGAATATGAACTTCCAACCGTTGAGATGTGCACGAACAGCTATGTCCATGTCTTCCACAGTGGTTCTCTCAAGCCAACCTCCAGAGTCCTCCAACGCCTTAATCCTCCAAACGCCAGCGGTACCATTGAACCCGAAGAAGTTCAGGAAAATGCCATTTACCTGCTGTTCTACTTCAAAATGGAAGCAGAGATTGATGTTTTGGAGACGAGTCAATAAGTTCTCATCCTTGTTCACGTAACTCCACCTTGTTTGTACTAATCCGACTTCAGGATTTCCCTGCATTGCACTTGGAATCAGTAGCTAAAAAAGCGGAGTCAACTTCATCAGTTAATGCTTGTGGTACCTTAAAATGAGGAATTGTTTGCTTGAGGAAATCAGGATTGGGTTGGAAATCAGCATCAAATATAGCAACAAACTCATAATTTTTGATGTAGTCACAGCTCATTGCAGACTTGAGATTTCCTGCTTTGTAACCAGTTCTGATTAACCGATGCCGATAAATGATGTTGACACCTCTTTGGCTCCACTTGAAAACCTCTTCTCTGATCAAAAGTTTTATTGATTCATCGTCTGAATCATCAAGAACTTGAATCAATATACGATCCTTCGGCCAGTCAATTTGGCAAACTGCAGAAATGGACTGCCCATACACCTAGAACAAATCAATGTATTCATTGTATTGTTGTTCATCAAGAACAAAGCTGAGATTTTATTAGCTCAAGGAAACAAAAACAAGGGGACAGAAAATGATTGCCGTGAAGTGAGTAAAAAAAAAACATTGAAACTAAAACTTTGAGTTCATGAGTTCATTTACCTCCCTCTCATTGCACATTGGAATCTGAATTAAGACCATGGGATATTCACATCCAAAACCTTCCAAATCATCAGGGTTAAACAGAGACTGCTCAACTCTAGGCTTGATCTTCTTGAACTTGATCAAAAAACACCCAAAGCACAATATCATTCGATCAACTGATTGCACAATGAAAAGAAATACGCACAAATTGGACAAAACCTGAATCGCATGAGCAATATAGTTTGCTCTGAATAAAGTCCATGATAGATAAACTGAATGCATCCATCCTTGAGCCTCAGCAGTGTGAGGTATATGAAAATGCCATCCACTGCAATAAGCAACAATTTCAAGAACAAGAGCTGCTAGAGAAACCATAGAAAATCCTCTAATGAATGTGAACAACATCCTCCCTTTGCCTAGTTTGTCACTCTCCATACTAACTCCTTGCCGGAAAATCAACCTTCTCTTGATCACTCCAAAAAATGTCCATAATGCAGCTGCCATCCATGCAACACAACCGGCGATGCGGTGTGCTTTGAGTAGCAACACCCAAGAGAATTGCCTCACATTCCTCCCCCGGCCTTCGCCCATCAAACTGAACTCTGGGGATTCTGCACCTCCTACATCGGCCACTGCAGCTCCTTCACACTTCTCCTTCCGCAACCAGTCATGAAAATTCGGTCTTGGAGCCATCCGCAATTGAATACACCACCAACCATGCATACAACAAACACCTGATCAGCAACTTTTCTACTCCATGCAACTGAAACCAGTGACCACCAAGAACTCTGGAAACCAAAATTTCTAACAAGATCTAGCATCAAAATCAGATCTTTATGCTAAATACCAAAGAAACAAACTTAGCATTGCAGCGAGTATGGGAATAGAAAGAGGAAAAGTATCTATGCATGAGGGCATTCTGCAACAAGTCTAAGCAACATAAAACCACACCACTTTTTTACATATGTTTTTGCCGGTGATTGAGAATCACTCTTTTTCCCATTGCTGTCAAACTCTGAAAAAAATAACCAAGATTGAATGGAGATTTAACATGAAAAACAAAATTTGTTACCTTAAAAACTCACCACAAGGACTTGAATAAAAGAAAGACTCTTGCGGAAACCAAGATGATATCTTTGTACTTTGGATCCACGTTAAAAATGGCTGCAATTGTTAAAGATTTACCATACGTGTGATGAAATAAAAAATTTTCTTTTTATCAAAAATTGGAGAATCACTGCTTGATGAAGAATGGAACAATAAAAGGAAAACAATAGAGTCAATGGAAGGATTTCTATTAGGAAGCAAGGGATCAGTTGGGTTCCCTTCTTCTTTTGCTTTATCATTTCCTTTTAGACTTTTGCACCATTTGTTAAAAATGGTTTAAAAATAAAAAAAATTAAATAAAACTAAAAAAGGAAGAATTAAACAAAAAGCGTTTGCAAGGAGTATAATCTTGTACAACTGGTGTTTTTTTTCTTTCAAAAAAAAAAAAAAACTGGTGTTTTTCTGACCAAAAACCAGAACAAATAATTAACACAGCTTTAATGCAAAGAAGTACGTTATAGGTGAGTATCAATTTTTGTATGTGAGTGGTTTTGACAAACAAGCACAAAGAAAGATCATGGAACACTCCATTGGTTGGGCCATTTAAGGAATAATTAAATGTAGATATGGTCTCAAATTCCAATAGAATATATTAAAGGGGCATTTGGTTGTAAGGAGTGAAATGTAAATGACAGAGATATGATGAAGGACTGAGGAGTTTGTGAAAAGATTCACAATCACCAAAAAATTTGAGGGGAATTTTGATTCCCGAACAATAAAATGACAATACTGTCTTTGTTTAAAAAAAAATTTTGGTGACGGTCACCATCATTTAGCTTTTGGGCTTTAGGGCAAAGCTTGGGGTGGTTGTATCTCCATCTTTTAGGCAGCGTTCGGCAGTGTTTCGACAGCGTTCGACAGTGTTCCGGCAACGTTCGGGTGCCATCGATCATCAACTCACCAAGCATTTGTTTGTGCCTCAGATTGTTGCCATTGGTATTGATCATCAAAGTCACTTGTTTTCATTTGTTGTTGTTGCGTTTGATTTGGTGGTTTTGATTCTTGGGGTTTTGCTTGGCTACGTGTTTTGTATGGAATCCTGACTCCTTTTCATTGATTGTTTGGTAATTGTTCTTTTGAAGGTTTGCTTTGATAAAAATTTTATGTTTGGGGTCGATGTGTTGTTGAGACCTGATTTGTTTGGTATATGTATAATGATGTTTCAAGCAATTAAGTGATGCTTCGAGACTCACCTTTTTGTTTGGGAAATTATGAACAATGATTATGGACACATAAATTCTGGATTTTGAATGTAAACTTAGGAACTTTGATTTATGATTTAGTTGTGAACTTGTGCTTAGTTGATTTCTTAATAAAATGTTTATGATTTTAATATTTTGTCTCTACATATGGCCATGTTATGATCATGTTAATTAGGTTAAATTTTGGCCATGTCAACATGTTTGTGGACACTAATGCTGATGTTAAGCCGTTAGTAAAATAATAGCAGATTGCGTGATATGTGACTCTGCTTTTTGTTTGCTTTAATTAAAACATTTCGACAAGCTAACATGATTTCTTTCATCTTTTTATCATATAACTTACTATGTGGCTTACAACTGCTTTACATTGTTGATTGATTTTATATTGGTTATCCTCATAATATGTCTAAGGGTTAAGTGCATATTTACATGATCCGTAGTCGTGGTAATTTACATGGGTTTTTTTTTTCAAATGGTTTTAGATTTGCTTTCATGTCACCTTCATTTTTTTTTAGTTAAGACAAGAAGAAGTTATATATGTGTTATTGTTAACTTTTAGATTTTGACAATATGACTAAGCTTAAACAACTTCGGCTATATTGCGCTATGATCATATGCTACTTGTACGTAATGACAATCATGATCACTACTGTTTGACGAAACGAAATAATGAAAGACAAAGAATGATTCAACATAAGATTTCACCGACATCTACTAGACGCCGCAAACAACATGAGTACCTCCACAGTATAGTTTTGAAAACGATGTTAAGTGCATTGACAAACTACGCATGGATCGAAGTTATTTTCATAATTTGTGCCAATTGTTAACTACAGCTGGTGGGCTATGAGGCACGATAAACATTGCTATCCACTACGAGATGATCGCAATGTTTCTAAATATTCTTGCTCACCATGTTAAGAATAGAGTAATTAAAATTAACTTTTTCCAATCGGGAGAGACAGTTAGTTGGCATTTCCATGCTGTGTTAAAGTCGGTCATTCTTTGTCATTCTGTTCTTTTGAAGAAATTAGAACCTATACTGAAAAATTCAAATGACTTTAGATGAAAGTAATTTAAGGAATAAACTAGGCCCTCTACTACTCGTCGATATTTTGTAACTAACAATTTATTTTTTACTCAATGTAGAATTATTTTGGGGCATTAAATAGGGCACATATACTTGTGAATGTACCCAAAGTTAATCGTCCAAGATATAGATCAAGAAAATCCGAAATAATTACTAATGTCATTGCCGTTTGCAATCAAGACATGCAATTTATATATATCTTGTCTGGCTGGGAAGGGTCAACTCATGATGGCCGGATCCTTATGGATGTTGTAACAAAGCCTAATGGATTAAAGGTTTCAGACGGTGCACAAAAAGAATTATTTTTTTAATTGGTTCCCAAGTCCTACCAATAAATTGGTTGTGAACCTTTTAGTAATAATAAATTTTGTCTATTTACTAGGTTTTTACTACTTAGTGGATGCTTGATACGCAAATTGCTCTGGTTTTCTTGTGCCTTTTCTAGGACAATGCTATCACTTAAGTTCTTGGGCCGATGGGCATCAACCCCTTGCATCTCAAGAATTTTTCAACATGAGACACGCTAGTACAAGAAACGTGACCGAGACGACATTCGATCTTCTAAAAAGCCGCTGGAAAATTTTATCACGTCTAAGTTTTTATAACATAGTCACCCAACGGCGCATCATTAATTCTTGTTGTGTACTCCATAACTTTATTAGAAGAGAGATGGTAGAAGACCCTACGGAAGATGAAGTTGGCAATCTAACCCTAGAAGAAAACACAAAAGATTATGTAGAAAACATTACGACCATCGATTCAACTGATGAGCATACACAATTTAGGCATAACATGGCCGTGGGCATGTTGAACACTTGGCATTCAACTTGATCGTGTTAAAAAAAAATTGAAATTAGTCGACGGTTTTGTGGTTTCATTATGTTTTCTGACTTGCTAAAATAAAACTTATGCAATATAAAATCATATTAATTCAGTCCTGTGAAGTGAAATATAAAATTATTGTATTTTTTTTTTGGTTGGTTTGTTAATTTAGGTTTCCTTTATGAGCAGTCATGTGAAGTGTTAATTCATGTTTCCTTTATGAGCAGTCCTGTGAAGTGAAATATATGATTTTTGATGATGATAAGCTGTTTTTTTATTGATTGGTTTGTTAATACAAATTTTCTTTCAATGTGCAATCGTGTGAAGTGAAATATGTGGCTTTGTGATTATGATACGCTGTTTTTTTATTGGATTGATGAGAGAGAGAAAGAATCCCATTTCTTTTTGTCCTGAAGGCTGTAATGACATGTTTGTGATTGATTGGCTTGGTAATAGAAATTTCATTTTAATTATCATACTGACATATTATTTCTGTTTTTGGTTAAAGAATTTATGTTTTTTGTAATGCTGTGTACTTGACATGTTATATTGCTTAACATCTGTTGAAATAATATATGGTTCAATTTTGAACATTGTATTTCTTTCTTTATGTCGTATGGAGTTAGATTCACAACCAAGGGGTCGAGGACAAAACAAGCATTATTGGACCGTGGAAAAAAACAAAGTCCTTATTGATGCGTAAGTCGAGCTATCTGCAAATCCTGTATGGTAGACGGAGAATGGGTTTAGAAATGGTTATGTTGGCCAATTGGAAAGAATGGTGATAGAAAAGATTCCAATGAGCACCTAACATCGAGTTTCGGGTAAAATTGTTTAGAAGCAATACTACTGCAATTGCCGATATTCTACAGATAAGTGGCTTTGGTTGGAACAATGAGATATGCACTATCGAATGTGAAAAAAGTGCATGTGATGAGTATGTTAAGGTACGCATAATTTTATTTGGTAATTATAAAATGAACTATGCATGATACTGCATTATTAACTTATTTCTAATGCAATGTAGAACCATAAGGCATCAAGTGGTATGTACGGCAAAGATTTTTCTTTCTTTAATGACTTGGTCGCAGTCTTCGCAAGAGATAGAGCTTAAGAAGTGCAAGAGGGGATATTGAGGATGATAAATAGCAGTATTCACATGAGAACATCACTTTAGATGACGACACAGGCTTCTTTCAAATGGCGAGTGATGAGTTTTGCATGCCTACGGAGGAACCCAATTTGGCCCCATTGCCTATAGGATTGGAGACAAGCACCTCAAGAGGACGTCGAAAAAGAAAAAGTCCCATGGATCCATCGGTGGATAAAATATCTCAAATTTTTTAAAATTTTGTGGAAATTGTTGGTTAAGGATTTAAGACACTAACTGAAGCCGCTGCTCGTGAGGTGGCACGTGATGAAACTCATAAGGTGGCCCACAGCTCGTGACAAGGCTCGTGAGACTATTCTTGCTGAAATTGAACAAAGGAAACAATTATTGCCTCAAATAATTTTTGAAATTGAAGGTTTTTTTTTATGAAGAGGCTATGTTCATCCTACAAGTAGTTTTGTAGCTCATTAATTATTTCTTATTCCATTCCTTATCTTTTAAATGGTTTATGACAATGAGGCAATGTTTCTTACAAGTTTTGCCTAAGGATGATGATCAATTGAAAATTTTTTTAAAGTTGCCCGACAACAAAAAATTGTGTTTTTGTCATGTGTTGTTATAAAGGTTGTGCTTTTACCCACCTAACATGTAATCTCATTAGTTTGTTTTAATTTGATCGGGTAATTTTAAATATTTTGAGGTTTGTATGCCACATGTTATGAAATTATTAATGCTTAAATTGTGCACTTCATTTCAACAATATTTAATTTGGTTAGATGTTATTGTTTACTAAGGCAATTTCTTCATGATATTGTAATTGTTTTGGTTACAATATTTCTATTTTTTTTTTTTTAATTAACCAAATTGTAATTAGTTATTTAGATTAACTAATTAATTACTTATTATAATATTAACAACAAATTTGAACATTAATCAATATCAACGACTAAAAAATATAATTATTAACAACAACAATCAATTATTTATTATAGTTAATTAATTAGTAATTAATAATAATAACAAAAATTATAAAATATTTTGGTGACTTATTAAAACTAAATATTTATTTATAACAATTAATTTACTTTAATACTTAAATATTTTAAAAAATATAATTGTCACAATGCATTACTATATATATAATAATATTCATTTGCATAAATGACATAATAATCATTTTATCATTTTTTTTATTTTTTTTCATTCCCAATAAACTATCTCTCAAATCCTTCCAATCAAAATTAGTTTTCATTCTCATTCATTTTTCAAATCCCCTCATTGTCATTACTCTTCCACTCTTCATTCCACTTTTTGCAATCAAACACTCCCTAAACACCATGATTAAGCTGAATAGTAATGGAAGTAACACTTAATTATGTTAGAATAATAAAAACGAAGACGATGCTCCATTGTTTGATCCTGTGCTTGAGTATAATTAGGGAGAACAAACTCAAAACTTATTTCACCACCATTAGAAAAGTTACATTTGAAATACTCATGACAAAGAATGTGGAACACTAGTTGCCTGGTAATATGTTCTTATTTTCAATTGCATATAGCTCTGAGTTTTCCATGTATACATTTTTATCTGTCCGCTTGGTGAACTGTGATGGTATCTTGTTTTTGTAGCCTCTTATGGTCTTAAAAACTTGAAGAATCAATAAAAGATCATATACTAAGAAGATGCCAAAACCAAAAAGATGTGGTTCTCTCTCAGTCTCACTTATTGTGAGACTCTGTGTCAGATATTACCTTCCTTGGCATTCTCTTCTTCTGCTGATACTTGGCGTATGAATACCACACACCGCCTGCTGTGTTTATGACCAATCCAGTCACATTGAGGGCGTGTATTTGCACTCCACCGAGCATGATAAAACCAAGAGTCTGAAAAAGATAAGGATGAGAGCCGAGTTTTAAAAAAATATATAATAATGAAAAGAAAACCATTGCCTCAGCATAAATGATCTTTAATATTTCATATGGTAATTATGACAAAAGATAGAAAACTCACTGTGGATCCAACTCCTTTGAGAACTCCTACAATCGTTGTCGTTAAAGCCGAGTTAACTATGGTGCACAGGAACATTGTGAAGTTAAGAACAATGCCCATCACCAGTGAAAGAATGAGAATCACCAGGAAAGTTAAGGAATTTGCCTGCCACAAAAACAGTTTCACCAGACTGAGTATTGCTACATCCTGTGTTTATATAATTGCAAGCTTAAATGTGTGCAAGCATCAGATTCTGCTTGGTCTTCAATGCATAAATAAAACAAGCTTATACCAACCAGAAAGGATTCCGAGACTTGTTCTTGGTAGCTTGACCAAATTACATAATTGAGAAAGTTTCTTGAAAGAGATAACGAAAGAGGGAAGAAACTTAAAATGATGAATGACATCAAAGCCAATGATTAATTATTAACACTCAGAGAAACGACATGGAAACATGCACTATCGTTATAATGTTTTTTTAGTTCATTCAAATATAACATTCTGTAAATGTGAACTTTTTTAAGACAACGGGACATGTTGTGTACCACTACACATCTCAAAGACAGGTAGGCATGATCTTTATTGGCCAGCAAATGATGATTGTGGAGCCGGAATTCACTATACTGAAACAGTTGACATCAATATGGAGGAAATGCCAATTTGATTGTAACAATCTGTGATACTGGAAAATGGTTTCTAATTGTGCACAATAAGAGAGTAGAGGCAAAATATTAAAACATAAGCAGTCTTTATCATAGATTTGAAGCTCTTAGCTAATTGCCCAAACCTTAGAGAATTGAAAATATGAACTCTTGGAGAAAGGTATCTCTGGATTCAATTCAACTAATCATTCAACTTTAGAAATAAGATTTTGGAGTTTTAGGAATGGAGATAAAGGATAAGCGAAAGCCCTACAAAGGATTTAACAGGGCAGCCCTACAACTTAAAACAGATAAATGAAAGCATTCAACGCCTTTACACAACCATAGAACAAAGATATGCAGGAAAGGAAATATATTTATTCTAACCTTCTCATACAACACTGATAAAGAATGAGGGAATTCCCCTGTTGCTATGATAAGGAATAGCAGAATAGGCAGTGATAAAATCGCATTATAGAACATCAGCTCAACTGATGAATGCCCATCTTCCACACCAGATTTTTCCACCAACACCAAATACATTGTCTGCATTCATATTGATTGTCAGTTCCATTAGGAACAAAAAAGACAGAAATAGCTCACAGCAAGCAAAGAACACAGAACGAAGAGTTCAACTCAACTAATCAATGAAATGCATTAAGAAACAGAGAATCAGGTACAACCTGGAAAAATACAGATGTGAGAGCCATGCCGTAGCCAAAGAGGTCAAAGGAGAAATCTCCCAAAGCAGCAATAATGACTCCAACAGCGGTAAAAACAACAGAGAGAGATACCTAAAATGCCACACAAACAAAGCTTACAGAAATCACAGCTAACACCAATCTTAAAAAACCACCAATCTCTGGCAAATGATACATATGAAAAATTTTACAGTAACAAGTGGCAAAATTCACTATAAAAAAAATGTGCATGTATTTGCCCAAGTCATGATCAATTCAAAAAATAACAAAAAATCACTATGATGTCAGATACTATATCAATTATTCAGAGTACTAAATGAAATCAAATGAAAACTAATAAAAGTTCATAGAATGATTAGAAAGTACGATAGCTCACTTGAATTGCGGGCCTCCCCTTGCCCGAAAAGAACCCGGCCACCAACACCGCAAGAGGAGTGAGCCTTTTAATCGCAATATACATCGGTATATTCACACCCTTCAAGCTCGCAAGCGCAAATGCCACATTGGCGTTGTAGAACACCGACAATGGCAGCAGCTTCTTCGCTGTCGCAAAATTCACTGTTTTAAACTTCGTGTGTCCCATCACTCTTACAAAATGTATCAAAAGACTCGTAGCCAGTTGCTATCCGCCATCACAAACCAAAATCAATACAAAAAAACAGATCAAATCATCAAAAAGCACAAAGTCGCAAACTTCAAGTAGGAGGAGGAGCACCTGCAGGGTGAGGAGAGTCATGGAATGGGAGTACTGCATCAAAACCGCCTTGTTGATGAAAACCATCGCCATGGATGCGATTCCATACGAAAACGCAGCGAATAAACTGGGCATCGAATCAGAATCAACCCGTATACCAAAAATTACACAGCTTTGAGAGACAAAAAAAAAAAGAATTGAATTACCTCAAGAACGGGGTGGATCCAGCTTCCCGCGGGCTATCCATGGCGATCGAGATCTGAAATCGATGGGAATTGAAGCAAAAGGATTGGAATGAGATCGATTACATCGAGATCTGGGAGAATTTGGGGAAAATTTGAGTTAGGTTTAGGGTTAATCGAGATGGTGAACAGCTGGCGCTGGGTGAATCGCGTGCCATGCCATCGGCTTCAGAGATTCCCGGGAAAATTCCGCAACGAGAATCGCGTTTTTCTTAAATGAGAGCGTTTCTCCACTCGTTCCTCATCGATTTTGATTTTTCAGTTATGATATCGTTTCCCTTCTTTCCCGGCTTCTGTTTGACTAACCGTTGACATTGCTAGTTTGACTTCAGTCATTCATAATTTTTTTATTTACTACAATAATGTCAAAGGGTTTTTTTTTTTTATAATATTAGTAGCAAGTTGGGTTACCAATCTCCGGCGTAAAACTTAACTATTATGGCAGGGACAATATCGAAATTATTTAATATCATTGTATTCATAAAATGGCCATACCACCATCTTATCAATCGTTAAGTTGGATAGCGGGCGGTGTTGGCTATTAAATATTTATTTGAAAAAAATGGTATATTATAGAGATTTGAAGATACAATGTATCATATAATTTTTACGATTACAATTAGGTAAATTTTGGTTTGTTGACAATAAGTAAATTTACTGTATTTCAACATACATCATTGTTGTTTGGTTTGCTGTAATTGAAAACTTTGTATTTTTTTTTTTATTTTGTTTAATGTAAAACAAAGATATAATCACAATATAAGTAAAATAGTGAAATTACCTCCATATATATTAATATTAATTCTAATTATTTAATATTTTTCATAATAATAATTTATTTATTTAAAATATTTTAATGATAAATTTTTTTTAAAATATATTAAAATTTTAATATTTCTTTAAATTTTATTACTTAAAAATATTTTTATAATTATATCTAAGATAACATCGTGTTGAATGGATGCCATCTGCATTTCAACTTATAATAAATTTTGATTTAAATTGAAATACTGTAAAAGTGGATAAGATATAACTCCATTGAGCTTTTGGCTTTTATATCAAGCAAAACATTAATTACATGTAAAATCACTTGTATTATGAAAATATGTGTAGGGGTGCTAATATAAATTGGTATTCAATAATTTGCTTTTTTTGTTATTTTATTGTCAATCAACTTCAAATTAATGAAAAAAAGTCAAATCAATTTTGGCCTTTTTTAGAATTTAATGGCACGATTTTGTAGCAAAAGGCATCCAAACTATTTACTGTAAAACAAATGATATATTGATTACAAATTTTTTTGATACTATTATTTATTTTAAATATCATAATTAATTATTTAAATCAATAAATTCTATTTAAAATAAATAAGAACCTATTAATCATTTATTATATGGACCTTTGGTCCATGAATTAAAACTTCAATCAATAACTCCAACATTGATAATATGTTAAATTTAAATGAATCAAATCAATTGATCCTATTATAATCATTATTATCAAGACCAATATTGAATCACAGATAAATCAAAAATTTATGGAAAAGAAAAAAAAAAAAAAAAAGAGAAAAGTTCAATTATTCACATCCCAATGTTGAACACTGAAAACAGGCTTGCTTGTCTGTTCATATGATTTTCACATTGCATAACGAATCAAACAGCTCTGTATGTCACGGCATCACACATCTTCACATGTGATTCTCTCTCTCCCCATCTTTGTCATATATATATTCTAAATTTATCATGGCTAATAAGTGTCGCCGTATAAAAATATCAGGCATTTACATTAATATTGAGCAATTTCAATTCTAAATTTATTATGGTAAATAGACACTGCCATATAAGAAAAGTCAGGCATTTACATTGATATTGAGCTATTTCAATTCTAAATTTATTATGGCAAATAAAGGGCAACATATAAAAAAAAAAGCAGACATTAACAATAACATTGAGCAATTTCAGTTCTAAATTTATCAGGGTAAATAGGCGTCACCATATAAGAAAAGTGAGGCATTTATATTGGAATTGAGCAATTTCAACAAATATTTATACCTCTCAATTTGTGTGGATTTTGAGGTTTGATCACTGATTTTTTTTTTTAAAATAAAATAGTCACATGAGAGACTCGTGTCAATAGATCAAGAGATCGATTGGGTTAAATTTTAATTTACACTTATATCTTTAAGAATGAAAACGAAAATCTTGTTTATTTGAAGATTAACATTGTTTAAAATTACTAATGAAGTCTGGAGTAAGTGGTTTTGAATTAAATTTTTTTATTAAAAAAAAAAAGTTGTTGAGAAGCTTAAGTAGAGAAATGTAACCTTGTATAAATAAAGTTTTCAGTTCCTTGTTTTAGGTCAGTTTGGAGCCCATGGTTTTTTGGGAAATAGTGGATCAAAGATCTTAAAACATAGCTAAAATGTATAACTTACACAATTAATATTCATCTGCATTTAAATTAAAAAAAAAAAGAAATTTAATCTACTTTCTATGGTCATATTTTTATGTCTATTTTAACTAATTTTTATTAATTGAAAAAACCAGTTAAAATTAGTTAATGACTTTAGATTTTATTTAAAGTTTTTACCAACTTTCCAAATATATTAATTTCTTTTTATTTTAATTTTACTTTTTATTTCCTCTCTCAAAATAATGGTTTATGGGTTTTAAAAAAATTTTGAAAGTGTAAAAATACATTAAAGCCAGAAGATAAATTTGGAAAAAAAAAATATTTAATACTTAATAGATTTTTAAAATGGATATATAATAAATTAAATGAAGATGTTTTATAAATATGACTCGATAGAGTTGTATATTGAAGAGTCTTAATTTTATCATTAGAATTATATATATGATTGGTTTCTTAAAGTCATTTATATTTATATTTATATTTATATTTATCATTTTTGTTCTGGATCACTTTGATACCTTTGATCACTAAGGTAATTTGAAGAATTTTTTTATTTAAATAAAATGGATAAGCCACTCACCAAGTATAAGTTCTGGGAGTGCTTGTCCTTTCTAAGTATAGACAAAATTTAATAATTTTTATAATTGTGTTTTTTGAAACAGTCATTTTAATAATCATAACTCTTTTGCAGAATGATGATAATATTAATTAAAAAATATACAAAATAGCAAATAAGAGATGTTTATATGATGTTTTACTTTTATAGGAAAAAATCCTCCTAATGTTTATATGATCATTATATATATATATATATATCTGTAAAATAGAATAATACCCACATTTCAACATTTTCTATTTCTAATTTCTTCTTCTATGTCCATAATACAAGATTAAGAGGTATTTATAGTATTTCAAGAAATGGATAGACGGTCGGGATTGATTCGATCCGACAGTCTAGAACATTTTGGTAGGTGGAATGGTAAAAATTTGGCGGCTGCTACAGTTCACACTTATGGGCAGCTGCTACAGTACCCCCAGTGGGCGGCTGCTACAATACCTCCCTTGTGGGCGGCCGCTACAGTACCGATTTGCTACAGTATTTATATATAATGAATTTTACATTTAAATTGTCATATTCCTTAAAATTCACTTATTATTATTAATCATTTTGTGAAAAAAATTATATTTAATAAATAATAGTACTTTCAAGTGAGTTTTCTTCTTCTCACTTTCCATTTTAAATAATACTTTTTTATTTTTTTTGAAAATCTTTTACCATATATGTATATATATATATATATATATATATATATATATATACATATATCATATGTATTTAAAATTTTGGAAAAAAAATTATAAAATCTGTTAGATGTGTTTTCATTTTTTTTAAATTATTTTTAAAATTTTCACTTGATTAACACTGCTACAGAAGTAACTTTTAAAGAAATTTGAATCAAATATTTAAATAAATAATTTATAACATAAATAAAAACTAAATATCTTCACTGACATATATATATATATATATAATATTAATAGTTTATAAGGGTATATATGCAGAGAAAAAACTTTTATAATCAGTTCAGTGTACGCTTTCGTCTTTGTTATCCTCTCTCTCTCTCTCTCTCTCTCTCTCTCTCTCTCTCTCGTTCGCTCGCTGGCTCGTTCGTGCGCCTGCCATTTGAGGACCTCGCCGAAGCTTAGCAGCTTGGAATCCTCTACTCGAAGTCACGCTGCGCTACATTAGGGTTTGCTCTTGATGGCTAATTGCGATGAGGAGCTCTTCTTGGAGGAGGATATCGAGGATGATGAGCATAAACGAAGAAACTCTGAAGGTGTGGATGATGATGATGAGGAGGAGGAGGATGAAGAGTATTGGGGAGCGGTTAATGGGGATAGACATGGGGTTTCTCTGCCTCAAAGGATTTCTGGTTCCTTTTACTCTCGCCAGTGGCCGCAGAGTTATAGGTTCTCTCTTCTTGCTTCTTTTCCCATCCTTGATTTCGATAGTTCTTGTTTGATGTTTTGCTTATATTATAAGAAAAAATGAAGATTTTTGTTGGTTTCTTTGATTTATTTCCCAAAATTGCCTTTATTTTGTTTATTTTTGACTGTGTAGTTGGTGCGATCTTCTTCGTTTTTATATTTCAGTGTGTTATTTTACTATATTATTCATGTATAGGAAGAAAGTTAGATCTCTAAGTGTTCCTGGACTATGCTTGTGGATGGTTTTTCTGACTCAAATTCAAAATTGTTCTTTTCTTTATTTTTTACATGATGGTGTAACCTGTTCTTATTCTTTATGTAACTGGGTTTTTGCCTTGGTAATAGTTGCAATATCTTATTGTGATTCTTGAGTATGGCTCTCTAAACCTTTTTCATGTTTAAGGAATTTTTGCTTATTTACTCTGTCAAGAAATTGGTATTTAATCTATCCAATTGATTCCAATATTTGTTTTGACAAAATCTATGTTTGATAATACGTGTGTACTAATTTGTTTATACCTGTTTTGGTAATTAGGGAAACAGTTGATTCATATTCTATTACGGCATCTCCTAATTTTGGTAGTCTTGGGAGGCTACCAAGCATTACGTATTCAAGTCTAGATGTGGGTAGCCACAGTGAGGAAGATTTAGGAATCCAATCTCCTTTCCTGTCTGGGAGTGTATTGACTAAGCAAGAGTCTGACAAAAACTTGAGAAGGCCTGCTGTTTCAGCGAAAGATAAGGTTCTCTCTTCTGGTTTGGAATTCTCTGAAGAAGGATATATTCATCATGGATGCAGCTTTATTCAAACTGTTTTCAATGGTGAACTCCACATTTATCAGATGTTATTTTATCTCGTTATTTTTTTTCAGTGACTTGACCTATTTTGTATATATGTGGAATAGGGGTCAATGTATTGGCAGGTGTTGGTGTTCTTTCAACTCCCTTCACGATCAAGGAGGCTGGTTGGTCCAGTTTGGCTCTCTTACTCCTTTTTGCGGTTATTTGCTGCTATACAGGCATTCTCATGAAGCATTGCTTTGAGAGCAAAGAAGGCATCTTTAGCTACCCGGATATTGGTGAAGCTGCCTTTGGGAGATGTGGACGCTTTTTCATCTCTGTGAGTTTTTCAGCATAACTAATATATGCCAAATGCTGTAATTGGCTGCATATTCGTCACACGCATATGCTATGTGGTTCTCAGCTGCACATGATTTTCACACTGCTTGTATTGTGACGGAGTTGGGCTTCTTGATATTTGATGTTATCAATATATTTATTTGTTCCTCATAACCAACACCATAACTGTGAAGTTTGGGATCTCATTACTTGGAAGATGATTATGATTATCCAATCAAATTAATTGATTGTCTCAAATAGACCTGCTTGAGCCATTTTAGACAAGGCTAGTTTAGAATTATCCCACTTAGCCCTAGTTTAGAATTATCAAATTTAACCCTTGTGTGTGTGTGTGAAACATCTGGGCTCTATGTTGTTCTGTCATTTTTTCTTTTGTACCTTTTTCTGGCTTTGGTTTATGCTGAAGGATGTTTATGTCAATCCGGACGAAGAAACTTTAAGAACTAGAATTACTTTCTTTTGCAAATCAAGCCAGACAGTTCTAGTTCAACTAATGATTGTTAAATTTAAAAATGTTAGATCTTAATGTCCTTTCATAAATAACTTTGTTGAGATAATGCATTATCAAATGTCTGGAAGCCTTTTGTAATACCAAAGCATGTTATATTAAGTTAGTGTTGGATGCTGAAATGATCCTAAAATGCACCTCACCTTATTGAATCTTTTTACTGTTATACTATAACCTTAAGCAGTTTTCTTATTGTATTCTGTTTGTCTTGCAGGCTGTTTTATATACAGAATTATACGTAAGTGGTACTCAGATTGTTTCTGTGGGAGCTTTACTCTGACTTGTTCTATGGATATGAATGTTTTGCACCTTCACCTAAAATTTTTCCCTATGAATGCAGTCATATTGCGTGGAATTTATTATATTAGAAGGTGATAATCTCACGAGGTTATTTCCTGGGGCATCTCTTGATTTTGCTGGAATGCATGTTGATTCTATTCATTTCTTTGGGTTAATCACTGCATTGATTGTTTTACCCACTGTATGGCTGCGGAATCTCAGAATTATCTCCTACCTTTCAGGTGCTCGCTATTAGAGTGCATATCCTTTTAGGGTTGACTTGTTGAGTTTGGAATCTCACCACCATAACGTTTTGCTCCTTGCAGCTGGTGGAGTGATAGCCACCCTATTGGTTTTCTTGTCTGTCATTTTTGTTGGTACTACAGATGGGATAGGGTTCCATCACACTGGTGAGTTGGTTAAGTGGCGTGGTCTCCCACTTGCTTTTGGTGTATATGGCTTTTGCTACTCTGGTCACACAGTCTTTCCAAATATTTACCAATCAATGTCAGATCGTAGGAAATTCAACAAGGCATTGATAATCTGGTATGGTAATCTGGCTTTCCATCCACTTTGGATCATTATCTGTGTATTTGATCTTTTAATTTGTTAAATTTAATAATTGAGAAGTTGGGAACAGTTTTATTATTTGTACATCAATATATGGCTGTGTTGCGGCATTTGGGTATCTCATGTTTGGAGAAGGTACTTTATCTCAGATCACATTAAATCTTCCAAAGCATTCAGTGGCCTCCAAAGTTGCTATATGGACAACGGTAACTTGATTTTTTTCATATGACACTCACAGCAGTTCTTTTAGTTTGTCCTAGATTTCAATGTTGTAATATTATCTTTTTTGTCAGGTGATCAATCCATTTACGAAGTATCCTTTTGGCTTTTCAAGATGATGATAAATTTGGTTTTCCATTTTGGCAGCTTTACTGTCCAAGTTGTCCACATTACTGGTTTTCCATTTTGTTGTGATGATTCCCAACAGATAGTATAAGAACAATTGTGACTTTTCCATTATAACTGTTTTCTGGAGATATCTTTTTAGATTGCCGATCAGTAACTTCTTCCTTAACAACAACTAGATATGCGTTATTGCTTAATCCAATAGCGAGAAGTTTAGAAGAGCTTCTTCCTGTCACATATGCCAATAAAATCTGGTGCTTCGTTCTCTTAAGAACCGTGCTTGTCATTTCAACTCTGTGTGTAGCTTTTCTTCTGCCCTTTTTTGGTAAGTTTTTATGGCTGCTCTTTTGAAATATTTCTGCATTCTCATATGAAGCTTTAACTGCATGTGTAGTAGTTTTAATTCTGCAAATATTCTTTTGAGCTCTGAACTTGAGGGGACAAGAGTTGGAGTGAGGAACATTTTACTATTTTATAGAAAAAGAAAACCTCAATACATAGATAAAATAATGTCAATTTAACTTTCCTGCTGTAGAATGCATAATTAAGGGACTATACCACCTAAGAGATCAGAGATCTTTATAAAAAAATCACCAAGTTGTTGGGCCATCACAACGGTTTTTAAGGTCGCATAACTTCCACTCTTTCTATATTCCTCCTGTTCAATTTCTTGCCTTTGTTATAAGATTCTGTACCCAGAACTTTGTTCATCATTAGAGAAGAACATGGAAGGCAATGAGTCTACCATAAAAGGTCCTAGAAAATAAAGAGAAGGCTGCTTGGTTGTATTCATATAATTGTCATGACTATGGAAAGGGCATGATTTACTCGCAATTAATCTTGGATTGGTTAATGAAGAAAAGGAAATTCAATGGCTCAATATTTTGGAAAATAAACGTCATATAGCTTGTTGTTCCTTATTTGGGTTTATAAATGAAAGATCTTTGTGTCAAGATTGTCATTATGCCACTTAATTCTTCATCAAGGATGCTCTGGACCACATTTGTATTATGAGTATTGCACCTTGCTAATGATATATCAAAGAAAATGTTGATGCGGAATTCACAATAATCCTTTCACTTTATTTCTAAAACCTCAATCCGTGGAGGCTTTCCTTTCTTTGCCTACTCTCCTTTGTTACCTTTGCCGTGTGTGTATCCAATTTTGCTTTTACTGCCACATGATAACCAAGTTTACCTTTGTAAATATTTCTTTTCTTCTGTTTAAGACTTTTAGGCCATGTTTATTGAATGCTGGTGTGAGTTCTGGCAAATTTCTTAGTTATTTCTGAATATTGTAGCCGGATTGATGTCTTTGTTTCTCAAATAATAATTTATTTAGTTTGTATGGTTTTCCTTGTAATTTTGTATCAGCTAATTTTGTTCATTTATTCACTTAGGTCTGGTGATGGCTCTCATAGGTTCTTTGCTCAGCATACTTGTGGTATACTCTTGCTTTAATCCTATTTAAGCCAGCTAGATTATACATCTTGAAATATTTGCATTGACAGAAAATTACTTCTTGTGTATAAAGATTTTAAAAGGCAGCTCCGAGTTTTAAGGTGCAGTTAAGAGGCCATTTTTCCAAGTAGTATGCAAGATGCACTAATCTTGAGCTTTTCTTTTTTTTTTTTTTTTTTTTTTTTTGAATATCACTTCAAAATTCTTACTATGTCATTGGGTCAGTTTCTCGTAGTATGTACTTTGATGACATTTTAGCTTTTAGTCGGCGTGTCAAAGAAGGCACTTGCTTCAAGCATGATATGCTCAGCAATTTTTCTGGAGAGACTGTATAAACAATAGAAAATGAGTCTTGAATGTTGTAGGAGATGATTTATGCAATATTTCTATATATGAAAGAATGTTCAAATTATTTAAGTGAAATATAGAATTAGCATTGCCAATGGTCTGGTAGGAAGTTGTTTTGGGGGAACTATAATGGGGCCAATTCGCTGGTTTGCCACTGCTCATCTTGTGTTATGTTTCTTGGCACAAATCTTGCACCGGTGAACATGGAAAGGGAAATAAAAAACTAATTGTCCCAGGGTAAAGGTCCACAAATTGTTAACATTATTTCCGGATTTTTCACCGTTTGTTTGTCTATGCAGTTCATCATCATCTACAATGTATGCAAGTGGCAACAACTTATTCTAGATGTGCTTATTCTCTATTATAAAGTTGAATTTTCTTGAGTTGATATGTTCAAAGACGACAGCAATATATCATTTAATCTGTGTTCTTTTTTTTACCAGGCGGTTATAATGCCTGCACTGTGCTTCCTGAAGATAGCACGGAACAAAGCTACACCTTTGCAGGTAATTACAAACTGCAATAAAATTTCATGTTTTTGAGAAACAAGATTGTTGTCTCATTCTTTGCTCCATTTCCAGGTCACCTTAAGTGTTTCGATTGCTATTGTCGGTATCATCAGTGCAATCCTGGGAACCTACTCATCTTTAGCACAGATCGTAAGCCGCTATTGAGACATAACTTGTTCGGTAAATAAGCTTTTAGTGCTTTGGAGAGATATAATTTGCAAAAGTTAAGATAAGTCTCGGATTATTTATCGGAAGTTGGGAGTTTCTGAAGGTAATTCATTTTCAAGAAGATTGTTTTCTGAGATCATTCCCAAAGAGTCATATCATGTTCATTTTCGTTATTATGTTTGGAATGGAAACTCTTAGAAATACAAATGTTTCAAACATTGAGTTGTTGTATTTGATCTCAAGAACTCAAGAAGGTTCACCCAATGATAGTTGAAAATTCATGCATCATTTTCAGTCATGTATCTGTGAGTGCTTGAAAGTGTGTATCTATTTATATGTTTGTGTGTGTGTTAGAGTTGATAAAAAAAATTTGCCAGAGAATTTGGGCAGTATTAGGGTTAGGGTTCGTGCCAGTACTCGAGATGGTGAACAGCTAACTCCCTGATGATTCCCGCCAAAAATCCGAAATCGAACACGGTTCCCTTAAATAGAACGTTTCCCAAAGCGTTTCCCATGGCTTTTTTTTAAAAAAAAATTAATTGTTATTTACTTTTTTAAAATGTATATATTTATTTGCCAGGAAGTCATTCCATGTTGCAAGTGATTTTAGATATTAAACATTTTTTATATAATATGAAATCATTCCATGTTTCAATCATGCATAATATACAAATGTGATTAATATGAAACTCTAAAATGAGATTTGAAGATGCAATTGGATCATCAATCTAAACTTACATTTAATATTCAATTAGCTTAGTGATTATTCTTTTTGTTTATATATAATGTGATGCATACTATACTCATACAACTTTAATTAATTAAAATTTGCCTTTTTAGCTGTGCTGCAACGGGTCAATAATTTACTTTATTATTATTTTTATTTTATTTGTTGTTATTTTAGTTTTTATGGAGAATGGTGTATGCAGTTTAATTGCAAAATATTTCAAATAATGATTTAATAAAATAGTAATTAATTTAATATAAAATTATAATGTTTTGGAACTATAAAGACAAGATTAGTACAACTACCAGATAATTTCTAATTTGATTATAATGTTAAATCCAAATCAATCAAATTAATTGATTTCATTGTTATCATGGCCGTATAAAATTATAAATAAATAAATTATAAATTTATTATAAAACAAAAAAGATAAAAAAGGTTCCACGATCCACGGTGATAATTACACTGAAATTGTCTTTACATGTGATTTCGAGTTGTTTATGTGATATTTCATTTCATCCAATAATTTTTTACATTATCATTTTTCTTGCAACTCAAGTGAAACAGATTTATCAAGTTAATAAAAATTGACACGTGGTGGTAGGTGAGGTGATAGTTCATGTTAGTGTTAGAAAATGTTATTACTATGAGTGACTCAATTAGAAAAACACTAATGTTGATGATTAAATTAATATTTTTTATAGTTCAGTAACAATCCAAGTTATTTATTTTTTAAAAATTAATGTTTAAATCAGTCATGTATAGAAAAGGTTTACTATTTTGTTTTTTTTAATTCTATCACGCAAAATAGTAATTTATTTATTTTATTAAAAAAGTATAAGTTGCAATGAATCCCCTTGGTTGGAGAAACAATAATATTTAAAATTAATTAAAACATGTGAAATGATGTGAAAGGAAAAAGTTCTCAGGCATGCTCTACTTTAGGGCATTAGAATTAAAAAAATATGATATGATGTAAATGGAGAGACGTGTCTCTTATGCTTGACTTTATGGGGAAATATGAAGAAAAACAAAGGTAGAATATCTTAATTGGTCCTTTTATTTGTCATAATCTGTCCTTTTAGTCCTTTTACTTTAATTTGACCCTGATTAGTCCATCTACTGTCAATTTGAGGCAAATCAAGTCCAACAGCTAATTGACGTTAGGTTGTCCGTCTGAGTTTGCTGATGTGGCTTTATAATGGATTGGTATAATACCCTAATTGGTCCTTTTATGTGTCACAATCTACCCTAATTGGTCCTTTTATTTGTCACAATATGCCCTTTTACTCTCTTTACTTTAATTTGGCCCCGATTAGTCCCTCCATTATAAAACCACGTTAGCAAACCCAGACGGACAAACTAACGTCAATCAGTTGTTGGACTTGATTTGCCTCAAATTGACAGTAGAGGGACTAATCGGGACCAAATTAAAGTAAAAGGACTAAAAGGGCAGATTGTGACAAATAAAAAGACCTAAAAGGGCAGATTATGACAAATAAAGAGACCAATTAGGGTATTCTACCAAAAACAAATGAAACAAATAAAAAAAAATTACTTTAAGTTTGATTTTTAATTATGTTTTAATAAAAAATTATTATATGCATGAAAATATAGACTACAAAATTAATCATTCAATCCACTTATTTTCAACTGGGGCCAAAGATTTGAGCTATAAGTTTACACTCACAATCAGTAACCCGTTGTTATTATTATTTTTAACAAAATTTAAGATTTTTTGAAATATAAAATCATATAAAAAATTATAAAAATAAATTTTTTAATTGAAATATTATGTTCGTTAAAATTTACTAATTATTAATTTAGTTATGAAAAATATTAAATATCGGTCTCTACCTCAAAAATTTAACAAAAAATGTAATAAATATATTATACAATTATTGTTTTTCTTTTTCCCTTCCCATTTTTACATGAAACTTTTCATGTATTTAAAAATATTTACTATATATATATCATATTTATTGATTTTTGGAGCGAAAATTAAGATATGTTTAGATGTGTTTTTCTAAAACAATGTTTATTTGATACAATAACACTTCCAAAATGAAAAAAATTGAAAAAAAAAAACTTACAAAATAGAAAAAAAAACATTCATTTAAGTAAACACCAAAAATAGAGTAATTTTTTCAAAAGAGAATCTGAATTTAATTTTGAAATAAATATTTATAAAAATTAAATAATTCCAAAATTAAATACAGAAATATAACTGCAATATTGGTAATGTATAGGGGCATATATGTAAAGAAAAAAGCTTTTATAGAGCAGCGCAGAGTCTGCACTGAAGCACGCGAGAGCGCTTTCGTTTTCATTGTTCTCTCTCTCTCTCTCTCTCTCTCTCTCTCTCTCTCTCTCTCGGCGCTCTGCCATTTGAGGACCTCTTCGAAGCTTAGAAGCTCCGCAACCTCTAACTGAAGCCTCGCTGCGCCACATTAGGGTTTTCACTCTATGGCCGAGCACGATGAGGAGCTCTTTTTGGAGGAGGGCATGGAGAATGATGAGCATAAACGAAAAGACTCCGATGGTGATGATAATGAGGAGAACGAAGATTGGGAAGCGGTTAATGGGGAAAGGCATGGGCTTTGTCTTCCTCAAAACATCACTAGTTCCTTTTACTCTCGCCAGTGGCCGCAGAGGTGTAGGTTCTCTCTTCTCTCTTCTTTTCTCGTCCTTAACAATAAGCTAGTTTTTGTGTAGTGTTTTGCTGATATTATAAGAAAAATGAGGTCTTTTGTTTGGTTTCTTTGATTCATTTTCTGAATTTTTTTTTTTTAGTTTTGAGTGGTATAGGTGGTGTATCTTCTTCCATTTTTTTATTTCAGTGCGTTATTTTACTATCTTGTTCATTTATGTGAAGAAAAATAGAAAATTAGGTCTCTATGTGCTCCTGGACTATGTTTGTGGATGGTTTTGCTAATTTAAAATCAATTTTTTTTAGATTTTGGTGTAACCTGTTCTTATTCTTTTTTGCATGTGTGTTTTTGTCCGAAATCTTTGGACCCAGGCTCAAGATCTTATACCTTGCTAGAATGCGAACATGGTCCAATTCAACCCAATGGCTTAAGTTGATAGGATGAGAAATCCAAGCAGATATATTCAAATTCATATTTTTCAAATTAACTGACGTGGGACTATCAGTTACTCTGACATTGACTATGACTCTCTGAGCTTTTTTCATGTTTAATGATGTCTTACTTATTTACTCTGTCAATAAAATTGGTATGCTTAACCTATCTTATCCATTTCAATATTTGTTTTGACAAAATTTGTTTGATGATATGTGTGGACCAATTTGGTTATATTTGCTTTGGTTACCAGGGAATCAATTGATTCATATACTATCACCACGTCTCCTAATTTTGGTACTCTCGGGAGGACGCCTAGCATTAACTATGCAAGTCAAGATGTAGGCAGCCAAAATGGGGAAGATTTTGGAATTCAATTTCCTCTCCTGTCAGGGATTGTATTGCCTAAGCAAGAGTCTGATAAGAACTTGAGGAGTCTATCAGTGAAAGATGAGGCTATCTCTTCTGGTTTGGAATTCTCTGGAGAAAGATGTGTTCATCATGGATGTAGCTTTATTCAGACTGTTTTCAATGGTAAACCCCACGTTAATCAGACAGTATTTTATGGCATTGTTTGGTTTTCTGCCACTTGACCTATTTTCTGTATGTATGGAACAGGGGTTAATGTATTGGCAGGTGTTGGTGTTCTTTCGACTCCCTTCACAATCAAAGAGGCTGGTTGGGCTAGTTTGGCACTCTTACTTGTTTTTGCAGTTCTTTGTTGCTATACAGGCATCCTCATGAAGCATTGCTTTGAGAGTAAAGAAGGCATCTTTACCTACCCTGATATTGGTGAGGCTGCCTTTGGGAGATATGGGCGTGTCTTCATCTCTGTGAGTTTCTCAGTATAGCCCATATATGCAAATGCACTTGGCTGCATATTCATCACATGCATGTGCTATGGGTCCACAGTTGCATGTAATTTCACACTGTTCATATCCTTATGGGGCAGGGGTCTTTGATGTTTGGTGTTAAGTATGATTATTAACACTTGAACTTTGAAATTTGATATCTCATTGCTTGGACATTGATTATGATTATCCAATGAAATTCACTGATCGTCTTAAATAAACCTGCCTAAGCCATTTCAGAGTAGGCTAATTTAGAATTATCCAACTTTAGCCCTTGTGTGTGTGTGTGTGTGTGTGTGTGTGTGTATAGGAACAACTGGTCTTTTTGTTGTTCTGTCATTTTTTTAACAATTACCACATATATCTAACTTTCCGTATTTTACAACATTCAGGTTTTGAACTCTCATAATTGAGAAATTCTGAATGGCTGAAAATAGTTCAAGGTTTTAAATAATGATGTCTCAGCTGAAGTTAATGCAATAGAGAACACATGCCCTTTTTCTGCAAAACTTTTACCACCCTCCGAGTAATGTTCATTCTTCTTTCACATTCTGGTTTATGCTAAAGGATGATTATGGCAATCTGGATGAAGAAACCTTATGAACTTGAATTGCCTTCTTAAGCCAGAGAGTTCTAATCTGATTAATGATTTAAGTTTTATAAGTTAGAATCATTTAAATGTCCTTTAAAAAATTACATTTCTGTTGAGATAATGCCAATATCAAATGTCTTGAAGCTTTGGGTGGTACTAAAGGATGTTATGTTATGCTAGCATTGGATGATGAAATGATCCTCACGTACCTCACTGCTTATTAATTTTTTTTATTGTGCGACTACAACTATAATAGCAGTTATCTTACGTTATTCTGTTTGCCTTGCAGGCGGTTTTGTATATAGACTTATATGTAAGTGGCACTCAACACTGTTTTTATGGGAGCTTTATTGTGACTTGTGCATGAGTTACTGAATTTTTTGGACCTTACCTAAATTTTTCACCATGAACACAGTCATATTGCGTGGAATTTATTATATTAGAAGGTGATAATCTCACAAGATTATTTCCTGGGGCCTCTCTTGATTTTGCTGGGATGCATCTTGAGTCTTTGCACTTATTTGGTTTGGTCACTGCTTTGATTGTTTTACCAACTGTTTGGCTGCGGGATCTCAGAATGCTCTCCTACCTTTCAGGTGCTTGCCATTGCAGTGCATATCCTTTGACGTTGGACTTGTTGAGAGTAGGATCTCACTATCATAACTTTTGTGCTCATTGCAGCTGGCGGAGTGATAGCCACTCTTGTGGTTTTCTTTTCTGTCATTTTTGTTGGTACTACAGATGGGATTGGGTTCCATCAGGCTGGTGAATTGGTTAAGTGGCGTGGTCTCCCTCTTGCTGTTGGTGTATATGGCTTTTGCTGCTCTGCTCACACAGTCTTTCCAAATATGTACCACTCAATGTCTGATCCTAGGAAATTCACCAAGGCATTGATAGTCTGGTATGGTAATCTGGCTTTCCATTCATTTTGGATTGCTATTTGCATTTGGTGCTTTTATTTGTTAAATTAACAATTGACTTTTGGAACAGTTTTATTATTTGTACTTTAATATATGGCTGTGGTGCGGCATTTGGGTATCTCATGTTTGGAGAGGATACTTTATCTCAGATCACATTAAATCTTCCAAAGCATTCAATAGCCTCTAAAATTGCTGTATGGACAACAGTAAGTTGTTTCTCTTATAACATTCGTTGTGCTTCTTTTAGTTTATGTCTTAGATTTCAGTATTGTAATATTTTTTTTTATTATCAGGTGATCAATCCATTTATGAAGTATCCTTTTGGCTCTTCAACATGATAACTTTGGTTTCCATTCTGGCATCTTTATTATCCAAATTGTGCACATCACTGTGGAACATGACTTGTAGTAATGATTCCATGTTATTAATACAAGCGTAATTTTGACTTTTCTATTTAACTGGTTGTTAGAGATATCTTGATGCAGGATAGGCTCACACTAAGAGAATTTAAGCGATCACACTAGGAAGAAATAGGCATTCACAGCTCAATATATAGTATTAAGCTGAAAAAATTGAGAGTAATCCTTGATTGATTTCCTGAGAAGTACTAATCTCTCTTTTTGTAATGATTTGAGAACTTATCTAAGTAAAGTTCAGCTCCAAATAGGAAAAGTCTTATTTTAATTTAAACTGATTTGGATTTGTAGACTTATTGAAATACTCAACTTATAATAAAATTCAAAATAAATCCACCATCACATATAGAGCAATTATGTAGGCCATGACTGAAATCACTAAACTATCTTTAACATCAGAACACATTATCTTAATTATTAGAAAACTTTTAAACCTCAACCATGTCAAGTGATGATGGCAACCCATGTTACATCATATCTTTCAAGATTGTTGTTTTTTAACTTCTTCCTTAATAACAAATAGATATTCTTTACTGCTTAGTCCATTAGCGAGGTGTTTAGAAGAGCTTCTTCCTGCCACATATGCCGATAAGCCCTGGTGCATCATTCTCTTAAGAAGTGTGCTTGTTATTTCAACTGTTTGTGTAGCTTTTCTTCTGCCCTTTTTCGGTAAGTTTTTGTAGATGTTCTTTTGAAACATTTCTGCATTCTCTTATGAAGCTTTTATTACATGTGCAATAGTTTTCAGTCCGCAAATATTCTTTTAAGCTTCAACGGAACTTGTGGAACAAGAGTTGGAGTGAAGAACATTTACTATTTTATGAGGAAGAAAACCTCATGATGTTAAAAAATAATAATTCCAATTTGACTGTCCTGCTTTTGAACACATAGAGTAGTTCAGGGTGAGGGACTATGCCACCTAAAGAGATCAGAGATCTTAATTAAGAGGTCATTAATCACAAGCATTCAATAGCTTCCACACTTTCTATATGCTTATTGTTCAATTCCTTGCCCTTGTTCTAAGATTTTATACTCAGAACTTTGTTTACTAGTATAGATTAATGTAGAAGAAGCAAGTTGACATTCAAAGGGGATAAAAAATATAGATTAGCCCAGCGGGTTGTATATGTAAAATTGTGATGACTATGGAAAAGGCATGATTTGCTTTTGCTCACAGTTAATCTGGGATTGATTAATGAAGAAAAGGAATTCATTGCCTCAAAAAAAGTTACAAATAAAAATTATCTAGCTTGTTGTTCCTTCTTTCGGGTGATAATTTAGGATCTTTATCTCAAGATAGCCATTATGAGTCTAAATACATTTATATCTAGAAGATTTATATGTATACATATATAATGATTGCAAGATATAACCTACAGTATGGATTATTATATGTCTAAGTTTGTTGTTCTAAGTATTTTTTATGCACTTAATTAATGATCGGTTATATATAAATATGACTTCCTTTTTTGGATACATATACAAATGCAATATATATAGGCAAATTTGTATTATATGTTTTTTAGATTAATATCATCATATATATATATATATATATATATATATAATAGAAATATAAATTTAAAACACTTAGAGTCGCAGGCAAAGCTTGACTGATAAGCAAAGCTGCTTGTTTGACACTCTGACTTGGAAAAGTGAAAATATTTTCCCAAAACCGTTATTGGGAGTTTTCAAACAACTATGAAAAAGATGACATCTTTTGTGAAAATGTTTTTGAAAGTAACTTCGTAAACACATTTCAACACATAAGAAAATGGAAATCAAAGACCGACAAACGGGTCCGAATTATTCATCAAGAATGCTTAGGACCACATTTGTATTTTAGTGTCGCACCTTGGTAACAGTATCACCTAGAAATGTTAATGTGGAATTCATGAATAATCTTTCCACTTGTCCTTCAAAACCTCAACAACAGAAGGTTTTTACTTCTAAAAATATTATAGGCTGCTTGCTTTCTTGATTCTGAAATAATAAGTTATTTAATTCACATGGTTTTACTTGTAATATTTCTTCAGCTAATTTTGTTCTTAATTTATTCACCATAGGTCTGGTGATGGCTCTCATCGGCTCTCTATTCAGCATACTTGTGGTATATTCTTGCTTTAATCCTGTTTAAGCCAGCTAGATTATATATCTTGACAACATCTTCATGTATAGGAAATTAGCTTGTGCATAATAAAGGTCTAAGCGCTGCTGTGAGTTGCAGTTAAAAGACTTCTTTTCGAAGTAGCATGCAAGATGCAGTAATCTTGACCTCTTCTCTCTTTAGAATATCACCTCAAAATTCTTAATATGCCATTAGGTTAGTTCCATGTAATGTGTACTTTGATATCATTTTAGCTTTTAGTCAGCATCTGAAAGGCATTTGCTTCAAGTGTGATTTGCTCAACAATTTCTCCGGAGAAACTGCACAGACGACAAAATGAGATTTAAATGTCGCAGGACATGACTCAAGTGATATTGCTATTTACAATAGAATGTTCAAATTATTCGAGTGAAACGTAGAATTAGCATTGTCAATGGGGTACTTGGAGTTTTGATGGTATTGCCATGGCTCATCTTGTGTTTCTCAGCTTGTGCTTCTTGGAACAAATCTTGCATTGGGCATGGTCATACCTAGATGTAGTAAAGGTCTACAAATTTTTAGCAATGTTTCCCGATTGTTCATTAATTGTTTGTTCATTCAGTTTATTGTCATCTACAATGCATGAAAGTAGCAACAACATATTCTACATGTGCTAATTCTCTACGACAAAGTTGAATTTTCATTTATTTGATATGTTAAAAGAAGACGGCAATGCATCATTTAATCTTTGCAGGTAATTATGAGCGTGCTTTGTAGCGTATTTCGTGACCTTTCTTGCCATGTACACGAGGGCTCTTAATAACGAAAAAGATTGTCGTCTTATTCTTTGCTCGTATTTCAGGTTAAATTGAGTGTTTTGGTTGCTGTGGTTGGTATCGTCAGCGCAATCCTGGGAACATACTCATCTGTGTCTCAAATCGCAAGTATTGAAGCATAAGTTGTTCAATGGACAAGCCTTTAGTGTTCTGGAGTGATACAGCTTTGCATAAGTAAAAAATGAGTCTTGGATTATTTATGGGAAGTAGCAAGCAAGTTAATGAGATGAAATCCTGTCTGATTACCCTGGTTTTTTAGATCATGCCCAGAGTGTTTATCATGTTCATCTTTTTTTTTTGTGGGTTTTTTTGTTCAATTTTTTTGTTCTTATTTGGAATGAGAGATCCATGAATAAAAAGCTTTGTATTTGATCTCAAAAAAGGTCACTATGTCTGGTTGTCTGATTTTTTTGTTTTTTTTTTTTTTTTGGAAGAAAGGAGCTACGAAGTAGCTATTTATTAACAAACTATGAAGAAAAACAAAGAGAACGGAAGGAAAAAGAATTAAAACCAATTGACAAATTTTGCTCGTGGGGTGATACTAAGCCCCCAGAGATTCTTCCAGCCAACCCAAACCTCACTATAATCATGCCTGCTTTGCAAAGAATTATACACAACCGGTGAAATCTTATTACTTTTAAAGTGTGTTTGGTTCATCGAAACGATGGAAGTATGAAAATGTGACTTCGATTGAAGTGAAATTTTCATTTGAAAATTTTTAATTCCATATGTTTGGTTGAGAGAAATGTTAAATTATGAATTTTTTTTTGTGTTTTTGTTAAGAGTGTAAAAAATAAAAATAGAGTTTATAAATAAATTATTTATTATATTTCATGTAATGCAAATTTTTTTAAATTAAAATCTTAATTTTGTTGCAAAAATTAAAAAGATAATAAAATATTTATAAAAAACATACAAAATGGATGGAGTGGGATGCTGAAGTGCCACTTCGGAAAAAAATTCCCGAAGTCAAAGAGTGAAGTGGGAGGTTTTAGAAATGGTCACTTCCTCACTTCAGTTTCTATTTCGGTGAACCAAACAAATGGAAATATCACATCAGCTCCCATTTCAGTCACTTCGGTCTTTATTTCGGTGAACCAAACACGCCTTATTAGTCACCAAGCCCAAACCCAGCGGTTAGAATCATTCGGATTAATTTGGTTGTGATGTGACATGAACATATATTGAATTGGAATAACACTAAATAGAAGCTAGTGCCTTGTATTTTTCATGTTGCACTATTATATCATTTTTCATTTTGTTTTTGAATTTGCAAAAAAAAAAAAATAATGTTATAGATGAAATAAAAAATTAAAAAAAAAAAACTAGGTTCATATATATAGCTTTCCAAAGCTTTTATCATTCTAACTCATGCATCATTGTTCCCCTTAATTGTAGCATTATTCACCTTGACCATCCAACATTTGTTAACAATAGTAATAAATTTTCATTTCTCTCCTAGTTTATTTATATTTTCAAAGGAGCTTTATGTCCCAATGACCATTGATTACATAAGTTTTGAACTATCATTAACCTAGACTATGAAACCCTAAAATAAATTTTTTTTTAATTTTTTTTTTTTAGGGTTTCTATTATGTTCTTTCATGGTGTGCTTCAGTGTTGCAGAAAAGTGGGCCAAACTGCCAAAAAGACCTAACCTTCACATGAAATGCAATGCTAAGGAATCTGACCCTTGTCTTTGTTTCTTCTACTTATTCCACCTTTTTCTACCACCCTAACCATCTCATGATTCCCACCACCCCTTTGCTTCTTTTCCCCTAAAAAGTACATGCCCTTTATTTAGGGTTCTTTTTGTGATCTTCAATGACATAAAAGGCTCACTGGTTTTAGGGCTACCTTTGGGGGGTTTGTCTCACATGCCCTTGAACTACAAACTAATATTCTTTATCTTTTTATATTAAATTTATTTCTTTACATATTCAAAATTTTGTTGTAGTTAATTAGCGTTTATAGTTATTTACAATCATTTATCTTTTATATTTAACCATTTTGTAGATTTGAATACCACATTGTAATAAAGTAGTTGGTGATTTTTTGAATTATGAGAAATTTTCAGGATATCTGTGAATCAGGCTAGCTAATAGATCAAATCCAGCATCTCACTACTGAAAATGTTGAAAGTGTGATAGTTCCATCCCTGTAGTAATATGCAACAATAGTTCACACCATAGCTCAATTTAAATCCATGATGATCCAAATTATAATCAATTTTGGGATCTATTTAAATATATTTTAGAATTTTATTATGATAAAATAACTTTGACAAACTATGCCACTATTACACTCAATTTTTAACGTAACGAAATCATCATTTCATTCTTTGCCCTTAATTTTTATTGATTTTAAGTTTCCACGCAAATTTGTATATTTTTGTTTTATTTTCTTTTTTGCACACTATCGTTTGTTATTTTTTGTATAATTTTAAATTAAACATAAAAATTTGAAGAAAAAGAACCCTCAAGATGTCAACCATTGATTGATATGGACCTTAGAGATTAAGGGGAGATGAATGTGTACAAATGTTTGTATGGTACTCACTCCCCTTTCATTTATGGAGACAGTTGGGGAGGAAACAAGATGGTTGAAACAAGATGAAGGTTAATAAATATGGCTCCATAGGGAGAAAAACATCAATGCATCCATCCATCATGGTTTAATTAACACCTCCATTACTAATTAGAAAAAAAAAAAGGGTTTAAAGGGCTTTGAAGGTCTTATATTGTCAAGCTTAATTTAGCTTTTTAGTCAACTTTTCAATGCCCACTTGTTTGGGTCAATGTCATGTATTCAATTTTGATTTGATTGGGTGTTGGTTTTGATCAATGTTTCAACAAACAATGTGTTTAATTAGCACTTGTTTGCACATTCATGCCAACATGAAGGGACACAAATTTGTATTGGAGATTATTAATTACAATCTCAAGTTGCCAATTTGGATTTTATAAATCTTTTTTTTTTTAAATTTAGTTATATTTTTAAGTTAAACTCATAAATAAATAAATAAATAAATAAATAATTATCAACTAATGTCTTGAATTTTAGAGTATATATATAATCAAGTCATGGATTATGTACTTAAAAACCAAATTGTTGACAATTTAATCTTTCTAAATTTGTTATCTTTAAATGTGCTTGTATTATAAAGTCTAACCATTTAGACTTTAATGTTATAATTAAATTAGTAAAAACTTTGGCCTATAAAAAAGCACTTACACTTTATTAATTGTTTATTTCCAAAGTACATTATAGAGTCAACAACAGAACTTGGCATCTAAAAAACCAAATTATTGAATGTTTTATTTAATATTGTATGTCAAGTATTGATTTACAAAACTTGATGTGTTAAATCCATGAACTCATAAATGTGATGCTTGAAAGTGATGAATTCAATTCATCATGTACTTGGGCACCAAATTTAGTTGACAACAATTAATTTGATTTTATCATGCATGAATACAACACTTTCAAGTTTGAAGTATCAAGTATCAAACTCAAATAACAATAAGAGTACTTAGACACCAAATTTAGTTGAAACCAACATTACACAATTAAATTCATTAAAAAAATTTGATCCTTGAAATAAATTAAAAAAATTATATTACTAAATACTTAATTAATTTTAATGGTGAAAACAAGCACATCAAAAATTCATGTATCATGCCATCGTTACAATGGCAAATTATTAAGACATTTGATTCTCATTCAGAAAATTCAAAGATTTTACTCTCTCGTGATTAAGGCGTAAATAAAAAGTGTATGTCGTGACTTGTCCTTATATATATATGTATATGTATATATATTGTAAGTGAATGGGTATTAAATACATACATGCATCTATGATATAAATAATATATATATACATATATACTTATATGTTTGAATGTATGTGAGGCTGGTGGGGTTGGTGGTGGAATGCATGTGGAGAAACTAACCCTAAACTTTATGCTTTTCTTAAACCCTAGTTAGTGCTCACCCTAATAAATTAGCACATAAAAGTTGTGGCAATAGTTTTAAACTTTTCATCAACTTTTGAAACCTAGCAAACCCTAATGAGACATATAGAGGGTGACATGTCCTATTTATGAGACTTTCATCAAAAGTGGGTCCATTAAAAAGTGAGATAAAGATTAAGTTCTTTGATATCTTTGTGTTGCCCTTTCTCCAAACCCTAAACCTAAACTCCCCCATTAAGGATGCAACCCATTACTTCAAAGAAAAGTTAACTATATATATGAGCAAGAAGTATCTTCTCTTGTTGGCTTGTTTTAAGGAATTATAAGCCACAAACTTGAAAGATTAATATATATATATATATATATACACACACACACACACACCAAAAGAATATATATATATACACACACACACATAAATATATATATATATATATTGATAATGAAGCACTTTATCTTCACCAAAAGGAGGGCGGTATTCCTTTACAAGGACCAAAAGTTTACTGAAAAACTCTGGATGGAAAGGATAATTATATTTGTTGCTTAAAGTTTGGCCTAGATGACAAGAACATCATGTCAATGAAGATCAAATGGAATCCATTGAGAAGAGTAGAGAAGATGGTGGAAATGGTGATGGTGAGGGCCCCTCCTTCATGTCCTCTTTGCCTATATCTATCTAACCTATCTCACTCTCTTCCTTCTTCTCTCAGCAACCCATGCATGCATGCCACTAATATTAATTACAGTAACAATATATATATATATATATATATATATATAACAAAATAAAGATAAATTATATGTCAAGTTTTCATTGATATATATATATATATATATATATATATATATATATATATATATAGCTTGCATGGGAGGGCTTGAATGAAGAGGTTTAATAGATAAAGAGACAGCCATACCTTGAAAAGGTGGTAGAAGTTGGAATGGTGATATCATTTATAGCTTTTTGGGTGGAAAGACATCATTATATTATGATGCTTTTAATTAATGTGGGTTTGGTTTGGTGTACATAATGTCTCTTAAGTTATCTTTACTTTCTAAATATATATTTATTTGGTTATATGTTTTTCATTATTCAACGAAGTTAAGGTGAAGAAAGAGGAAGCCTTCTTCATGGCTTCTTGTGAATGAACTTTTATCTTTTGGATCCATGGAAGGTGGTAAGGTTCTTCTCTTCTTTTTTCTTGGTTAAAGAATCAAGTTCTTGTTTTTTTCCTATTTGGCTTGTTCTTTCTCTGGACTTAATTTTAATCTATTTGTTTATTTAAAGATGGAGAAGCACTTTGATATTGAGATATTAAGTTAATAATAAAATAGCTTTTGTTGTTAATAATAATGGGGGTGGCCATCTGAAAATATCACTCTTGTTTGGTTTGGTTGTTTAATAGAGCAACTTTATAGCTTTCTATTCAAATAATAAAAACAAGTCTTTCTAATCATTCATTTGGACTTCTCAATGAAACCTTAATATTATATTTGATTCATGTCTCTCTTTGCTAAAAGTTAGATGTATTCTTGAGAGTTATAAATAGAAGCATATACCAAATCATTTATTTTAGACAATAGCTTCTATATATCTTAAGGTTAATAATCTCAGTTATCAATTTTTAAATATAAAAAAAAAATAAAAGCAAAGAAATCTTTTCGGTTTTGATTTTAACTTGACTCAATGATCAGTTAATAACTAAGTCAGAATCAAATCAATTTTTTATTTCAAACTAAAAAAGCTTAAGAGAAATTTGACTATTTTCTAAATTTATTATATATATATATATATTTGATATTTTTATATTATTTTATATTTATGAAAAAGCAAACAAAATCCACCGATTAAAGACCTTCACCACAAGATGCCAAGCCACTATTTCAATCTCTTTTCTCTCTCTCTCTCCAAACACGTGTTCCATCTCTTATTATAGACACGCTTTCATGAGAGATATCCATCCATAAATAAAGTCAAAATAAAAAAAAATTAGAATGAAATGAATAATATTGTTTGAAGCGCAAAAATCTTTAAATTTACAATAATTAAAATTTATTAAAAAAATATATAACTATAAAATAATTATCCAATATATAAAACAATCCTCTAATATATAAAATACTTATTTATTGATACCTTGCATATAATGGTAATATCTAGTTATAAAAAATAGATTTAAATCTAACTTTACAGAAAGAGAGTCCAAGTGGCAGAAAGATTTATTCATAATTTTTTAATGAAAAATTAAAGAAAAAACTAGAAAGAGTGACAATAAAGAGGCAAAAAATAATTTTCATTAATAATAGTAATAATAATTATTATTATAAATAGCCATTAACTCATTAAAAAAATCATGAGCATGTAAATCGAAACCACTGGTAGCCGTTAAAGTTCTTGTCACTCCTTCTCATGGATCCATATTTTATTACATAAATTGTCGTTTTTGGAAAAAAAAAAACAAAAACAAAATAAATAATACAGTTCAAATCCAAAACAAACAAGATTTCATTATTTTAAAATTAAAACAAATATATTGTTTAACTTTTTTTTGATAATTAGCTAATAAAGGACTTAACTATAGAAATTATAATTCAAGCAATTAAAATTTACAATAAACTCAAAACTACTTAAAACATGAAATAATAATAATAATAATTACAATAATTGAAATTTACATTAAAAACATGATTATAATAAATAACCATTAATCACAAACATATATAAATATAAAGTCCAGGGGTGCCTACTTCTGCCTGTTGGTCTTATTGCTTTTGTAACGCCTACATTCACCACAATAGTAACAACCTCTTACCAGTTTTATAATGTTTAAGTTAGTTATTTTGAATTTTCCATGTCCGATTGTATTTGTTTTCGTTCATTCAACGAAATTATTATTTATCTATTAATTTAAAAAAAATCAAAAATTATAATTATTTAAAATTTAAAAGTATATATATATATTGACGAAAGTGACGAACATTATATACATCAGGGGTAATGCACATAAGCCAGAGATTGATTATCCAGTCTATGCGCCCTCAGCCGGAGATGAAAAATTTGGGTTACAAATCTACACCTACAACCATCGACCCATTACCACCATCACTTTGAATGATTCTTGAACTAGTGACCTCACCCTCATTTTTTCTCCTAGGACAAATACTACTGAACTAGGAACCCTATAGTTATACATACTTATATTTTTATCACTAAAACTAACAATAAAAACATATATAATTATATGAAATAAGTGTATAAATAAATAATAATAATAAAATATAAAAAAGATATATTGACACAATCGAAAAACACAATATACATCAGAAGCATACACAGAAACCAATGATTGATCATCCAGTTTATATGTCTTCAGCAGCAGCAGAGGACAAGAGACTTAGATGGTAAATCTACACCTACAATCATCGCTTCGTGACCACTATCACTATATATATATATATATATATATATATATATATTAATTATGTAACAATAAAAATAAACATATATATAATTATATAAAATAAAGAAATATATAAAGAATAAATTTTCAAAAGGGAACACAAAAGGGAGAGAGAGAGGGAGAGTAATAAAGAGGAAAAGGAGGCCTGAAGTAGGCTTTTTACCAAAGGAAAAAGAAAGCGAAAAAGGCGAAGAGACGCTCGAGAATCGCGTAAAAGTCAAGTGTAGGAAAAGACGAGGAGAAGGCGTGCGTACGTGTTCATGCTCCCTCTAATCATCACCATCCCCCCTTCTCTTTCTCTTTTTCTTTTCCTCCTTATTTCATTATTTTAATCATTAATAATCAAAATTCATTAAATAATAAATGACCAAAACTATATATATATATATATATATATATAAAATAACTGATAATAATAGAAATCGCTTTTCACTTTTCACTTTTCAGTTAAAAAGTTGAATATTAATTAATAAAGATGTAGATTTTAATGTGGGAGGGGGAACTGGGGAAGTGAAATCCGTGCGGAAGTTGCCTTTTTCCGGGCTGCGCTTGCGTATGAAAAGAAAAGCAGATATTTGGAGAAGGGAAAAAGTAAGTCAATCATCGGTCAGCAATTGAATTGATTGGATTCCCAGTCCGAAAGTTAGAGATAGACTTTTGAAGTGATGTCTGGAACTCCCAAGTTTACTTACAAGAGTTACAAACCCTCATTTCCGACTTACATTTCTTTTTCCCATCAATAAAAAAATAAGTAAGTAATTAATTAATTAATTACGTGAGAGAGAGAAAACAGCTTCTCCACATAAGAACAAAATCTCGTGTGTTTTTTCTTATAGCACCTTGGGAAAAACTATAATTTGGATGAAGGCTTATTATTATAGATTAAAAAGTAAAACAAAAAGAAGGTAAAATAATAAATAATAATAAAAGAAGATTCTATTCGGCCCAATGGTTTCGTTCTCTATCTCGGTTTAATCACAAAAAAGGCAGTGCTTATCTTTTAGAAAAATGTTTACGAGAAGGCCCTTTGAAAGTTTGGTATTTATGGTTTAGTCCCTGGAGGAAACGCGTATAGATGGTGACGGGGAGAGAGAGGAGGAGGAGATTGAGAAGATGAGAGCGGGGTTGAGTACGATCCAGCAGACCCTGACGCCGGAGGCGTCGGCGGTGCTCACGGCGGCGATGGCCGAGGCGGCGAGGAGGGGGCATGGGCAGACGACGCCGCTACATGTGGCGGCGACGTTGCTGGTGTCCCCGGCGGGGACGCTGCGCCAGGCTTGTCTCCGGTCGCATCCGACGTCATCGCATCCTCTCCAGTGCCGGGCGCTCGAGCTCTGCTTCTCTGTCGCGCTTGACAGGCTGCCGACTTCGGTGGCGGCGGCGACGGCGGCGGGATCGAATTCGGGGGCGGTGGGGGAGGTGGCGGTGACGGAGCCGCCCATATCGAACGCTTTGATGGCGGCGTTGAAGCGAGCTCAGGCGCATCAGCGGAGAGGGTGCCCGGAGAGCCAGCAGCAGCCGTTGCTTGCCGTGAAGGTCGAGCTCGAGCAGCTTATCGTCTCCATCCTCGATGATCCCGGTGTGAGCCGCGTCATGCGCGAGGCTAGCTTTTCAAGCCCTACCGTCAAAGCGGCGATCGAGACCACTATCTCCTCCGCGGCCTCCGGCAGCGGCGCCAGCGCCGGCATCAACATTCCTCACTCCCCTTCCCCTTCTCTCGGCCTCGGCATCGCCGCTCATCGCCCACAACCGCCCAGGAACCTGTACATGAATCCCAAGCTCCACCAACCATCGCCGAATCACCTCAACCCTATCCTCGCCGCCGGCGTTGGCGTTGGCGTCGGGAAGGCCGGCGAAGCGGCGCGAGTAGTGGATATCCTATCGAGGGGGAGCAAGAGGAACCCGGTGCTCGTCGGCGATAACTCGCCGGAGATCGTGATGAGGGACGTGATCCAAAAGATGGAGCGCGGCGAGATCCCCGGCTTCGCCGACACGAAGGTCATCTCACTAGAAAAGCGATTGAAGGCAGTTGACAGGGCGGAGATCGCTTCTAAGATCCGAGAATTGGGGGATCTGATAGAGACCCAGGTCGGCAATCGCGTGGTCATCGATCTCGGCGATCTCAAATGGCTTGTAGATCCTCCGCGGTTGTTGCCGATCCAGCAGCAGCAGCAGATGGTGGTTGAAGCCGGCCGCGCGGCGGTCGCAGAGATGGCGAAGATCTTGAGGCGGTTTTCCGGAGACGGCGGTCCTGTTTATCTCGTCGGCACCGCCACGTGCGCCACCTATCTCCGATGCCAGGTCCACCATCCCACCATGGAGAACGATTGGGATCTTCAAGCTCTCCCCATCGCTTCCAGATCCTCAATCTCCGGATTGCTCCCAAGGTTCCTCTTCGATTCCCAAATTCTTCACTTCAATCCTATCAATCGTTTCGATTTCTGAGAATTTTCTTTTGAGTTTCAGGATTTCCAGCGGATTCCCCGGTGAATCTCAGCCTGCGGTAAAGGGTTTTCCGTCCATCCCCGGCGACCCGTCGATAAAGCAGCTGCCGACGACGACGACGACGACAACAACAACGGCGAGTCTCTGCTCTCTTTGCATGGAAAGCTACGAGCGCGAGCTCGCCAAGCTGGTCGCCAAGGAGTTCGAGAAGGCCTCCTCCGATTCCAAGCCTCCATTGCCGCAGTGGCTTCAAGCTGCGAGCAATCAGCTCCCGGTTCGCTCTCTTATCCCTCCCTATCTTCTTCTTCTCCAGTGCAGAGCTCTTGTGCTCTTTGTTAATGCTCGCAAGGTGTTTGATGAAAGGTCAAAACGAAGGAGTTCAACTGGAAACAAAGCACGGAGGAATTGCTGAAGAAATGGCGCGACACATGCGCCCGTCTCCATTCAACACTGCCTGCACGCCAGGCATTCCATCCCAAATCACTGCCAGTGTCAGCCCAAACCATTGCTCCCTTGAAACCAAGACTCTTGCTGAGCCCGTCCGAGCACCCTGCGAGCCCTCCCGGTAGCCCGGTGAAGACTGATCTTGTTCTCGGCCGGCCGAAGCCCGTCATCGGGACACCACTGAAACAACCTGACCTCTTCTTCCGTAACGCCCATTCCGATGTGGATACATTCAAGAGGTTGTATACTGGTCTCATTGAGAAGGTTGGCTGGCAGCCGGAGGCTGTGTCATCGGTGATTGATGCAGTGTTGCAATCTAAGTCTGGTTGCCGGAGACTTTGTCCGGGGACCAAAAGTGATACGTGGTTGATGTTTGCCGGCCCTGACAGGGTTGGAAAGGCAAAAATGGCTTTAGGTCTGTCTGAGCTATTGTTTGGTACTGCTCCGGTAATTGTCAGCTTCGGTCGATCCCCTGAAGAAGATGGAGAGTCTGATATGAATCTCCGGGGGCGAAGATCAGTGAACAGAATCGTGGATGCCATCAGGCAGAATCCTTTCTCTATGATCGTGCTCGAGGATGTTGATCGAGCCGATGTTGTAGTTAGGGGAACAATCAAACGAGCCATTGAGCAAGGTCGTTTCGCGAATTCCTATGGCCGGGAAGTCAGTTTAGGCAGTGTTATCTTTGTCCTCACCGCCGATTGGTTGCCCGAGGATCTCAAATGTGCGCAGAATTCGTTGGTTCAACATGAGGAGAGAATACTTGAGGCGGCAATTTCCGGCTGGCAATTAGAGCTCTCTTTGGGAGAAAAGTCAGTAAAACGAAAAGTAGATTGGTTACATGATGATGATGATCGGCCTACAAAACCATCACGGAAAGAGCCTAGCCTGTGTCTGGACTTAAACTTGGCTGCAGGCGGCGGCGGCGTCGTCGTCGACGATGATCACACCGATGTTTCGAGAAACTCTAGTGACCTGACTGTTGAACATGATCATGAGAACACTAGGCTTAGAGTTCAGCATGTGGAGTCATCAGCTCCTGAGCTGATTGATTCCATGGACAGCACCATCATCTTCAAACCAGTTGATTTCAACCCTTTACGGCGAAAGGTCTCTGAGGCCATAACCGCAAAATTCACGACAATCATCGGGAATTCACTGTCAATATCAGTCGATGACGATGTGCTTGACAGAATGGTCGGAGGCGTTTGGCTCGGTGGATCTACAACCAAGTTAGATCAATGGACGGAAAGAGTGTTGGTTCCTCGGTTCGAACACCTTCAGAGTAATCTAAAAACAGGGTTGGCAACAACTGTCCGGTTATCATCGGTGAAGAACGGTAACCATTTGCTAAAGAATGGCAGTTTTGGTGGCGGCGGCAATGTCGATCTACTTCCGACCACCGTGACAATCACCGTCGACGGTTTGAGGACATTATCGGAATAATGAAAAACCCTTAGGGTGTTTAATGTAAATACAAAGGGAGTTCATCGGAGAATCACAAGTACCAATAGGCTTGGAGGAGGTTAACAGTGAATATAGTTTTTTCCCCCTTTTTTTTTTTTAAAAAAAAAAACATTTTATCATATACTTCCATATATGTTCTTTGTTATATATTTGTTTATTTAAAGACCTTGTAGTTTATTCTTGTTAATCTCATGGTTAATAAGAGGACAACACCGCTCGTCATTGTATTCAGTAAAGAGATCTCCAACCCTGTCACACATGATGCAATATCCAATGTAGTGGCATATTGTTCAAATTAGGGTTAGGGTTAGGGTTGGTTATTTATTTAACTTTGATTTAGACAAGGATGGTCCCAATCAATACATATCTAAGAATAAACTCTTTGTGTTGACATCCTAACTATATGCTGTGATTCTTAATTGCTAATTATGCCAAATTACAATTTTGTCTCCACCTTAACAACATAATTAAATGCTTAATCATAATCAGGTGGTGGGAATAAATCTTGAAAAACAGACACATACACACCCACCATTGTCTTGATAAAGTGGGTGAGTGGATTTGTCTTAGCCTAATTCCTGTGCCCCTAAACCCTAACCCTGTTCTATTTGCATTTCTTAAAACAAAATGTCCTTTTTTTTTTAGAGCATACAAATCATTAAAACGGGTTTCCTCTTACCAAAAATAATATTATTTTTACTATTTCTATAAAACAATTTCAATAGCAAACATTTTGTCTCCTAGAGAATCAAACCAGAGATAATATCAATAATCAAACATAGCCTTCATTTCTTTGGCTCAATCACCTCTCTGACGCTCAAGTGATCCGATAGTTAATATTAAATCCAATCAAAGTGGCTAACTACTCAATCGATCTAGTGCATCTCACGACAGACATTCCACCGCTGCATTCATCTCTTAACGTTCATTAGTATTTCATTTGTGACTAACTGTCATTTTTTCAGTCAAGCCCATTTCACCTTTTGTGAATTAGGGTTTCTGGCCTCACTTGAGTTTTAGGTATCTTTGTTTACCAATTAAATACTATTAAAAATAATTTTGTCACACCGTATAAAATCTTATGAGACCAATAAATTAATAAATTTCTCCTTTTTAAAATAGATGCATCACCTTTACATGGAGAAACCATCCATGAATGGTGATATACGGGAAAGGTGATCACTAATGCACTATAATAATTGTTGTACATTTTTAACTATAAGTTTGGTACATTAATTATAGCAATAGTATATAGTATAGAATAATTATAACTTCTTCATTCTTTTTTCTTTATTTCCATCATTTAGTCCTTTGCTTTGAGGCCAATCTTGTCTCCATTTGGCTTTTATTCCCAAATGTGATTAATGTGAAATTATATATTTGCATTAAGTTCATGTAAACAAGGATAATTATTTTTTTGTTTACTTATTCAATTATAGTCATTAATTTCATTAGCTAATGGTTATAATTAATTTCTTATTAGGGGATTTTAATTTTGGTGTAAGCGGGGAAGTCAAAAAGTAAAAAAAGTGGCACTTTATTGAAATAGTGAAAAGTGGTAGAAATTTATTTTGTAAAAAGTGCTTTTTTTTTCATGAAAAATTTTTGTGAAGTGAGTTTTATAAGGCTTATTTTCTCCACTTCGTATAAAAATACCGAAGTTAGTTTTAATTAAAATTCAGTTCAATCTGAAGTGAGGAAAATGACTATTTTTCCATTTCATAAGAAAAGAATATCAGAAGTGGAGAAAGTCAGTGCATTGATCCCATTTACATAAAAATAAATAATTTTTTTAAAAATTACATAAAATTGGATATAAAAGGAGAAAACAATTAGAGTTGCATTAAATAAATAAAGTGTTAAAGAAGCTTCATGTCTTGACAAATTAACAAGAATATTAATTCCAATTTTTTGTGATTAATGTGTGCTAATCATTGAAATGGGATGTGAATCTTCATCAAGCCAAAAATAATAATAATAATAAAATAAATAAATAAGGAAAAATATATAAAAATATATACAAAAATTCAAAAAACCTAAAAAATAAAAAATAAATTACAAAAACATTTCCGCTGTAATATAAAAATATAATTTAGTTCAGGAAAGATGCGCTAATAATATTGGAATGATGTGAATAATAATTTAAGTCAATTGAGTAAAAATGTTTCACATGCTGAACAAGTTTTATAAATTAAATAATGAAATTTGATAATTGGAAAAGTGTGGGGGAGTTTTTCTTAAAATTTAATATTTTATTTTATTTCAAAATTTCTTTTATAATTTAGGTGGGCGCAATAAAGATTTTCTTATATTTAAAAATCAAAAAATCAAAAAATATATATAATATAATCACCAAGGTGAAAATGTTGAAAAAGACCTTTTTAACACATTCTCATTTATTTCACATCTTTGTTAAAAGTGTTTTTACCTTGCTGCACCCTGAAAAATAGCAAAATTACTTATAATGCTATAATTTATTTATTTATTCATTTTCGTTTGTATGTCCCCAAAAGAAAAAAAATGTAATTATTTATAAATTTATCATTTTGCAAAGACATATATAAAAATATGAATTTTATTAGAGAATATCAGTAATAATCCATTTTAACATAATTACGTTTTTAATTTTTAATAATTTAAATGTTGGTTAAAATAGAATTTATATTTTATTATTGCACATAAACATCTGACAAAAAAGTTTAACTATCAGTTGCCTTATAATTCATTTATATATATATATATATATATATATATATAGTAAGTAAAAAAAATTAATTTGTTCAGTTTTAGAATGAGGAAAAAGACAAAGACACCCCCAACAAACTGTCCTCTTTCTTTTATTACAAAATCACACACACAATAAATGCATCAAAGGGTGTGGTGGCTTTGAAGCTCTGAAAACAATAGAATGGAGTTCATCCTTCATCCTCTTCTTCTTTTTTTATTATTTTTATTATTTTTATTATTTTTATTATTTTTATTATTTTTATTATTATTTTTATTATTTAATTTTTAATTTTTAATTATTTAAAAAAATATATTTCCCAACAGCCAATGCTTCTCTTTTTATGAAACCCAAAAGGCAGAGAAAGGGCCCCCCTCATTCCCCTCAACCACTTCCATGTGCCTCCATTCATTGCCTTTTTTCCTCTCACTTCCCCTGGTTTTCCCCCAACTTCCATTTCCACTTCCAACATTGCATCTCCTCCTCTCTTTCCTCTTCACTTCCAACAACTTACAACTTCTTTTCCTCCCTCTTTCTTTATTCTCTTGTGATGATAGGATGATGTGGATGATTTGTGACAACATGTATTTATTATGTCAATCTTTGTTATTATTTAAAAAAAAAATTAAAAAATTAAAATAGTTGACATCTTAACCACTATTCAATCACATGTTGATATATCTTTATTGGTCTTTCAATTAACCACTATATTTTTATTATTATTTTTCTTTAGTTTAAGTTATTGTTTAGTGTTAGTGAAGTTAGTATGCTATATGTCATGACATGGCATGCCTTTCATTATTAATTAAAGGATTAGTAAACAAATGACAAGGACTTGGTTTGGAGTTAATTAATAAGTTTGTCCATTAGTTTTAAGATCATTCATAACTTAATGTTTTTATATTGTGAAAAGTGCTTTAATGGTGCATCATGATGTCATGAAAACTTTGTAAGTATCTAATTGACATGGAGCCCTTTAATTATTATGATTCTTCTTTGATTTTAATATATATATATATATATATATAAGGGGCCATGAGCCTATTAAGTTAATGTCATCAAGAAACAAAGACACAAACCCTAACTTTCTTTTAATAATAATTTATTCTGCATGCCTTGCTTTTAATTGAGTGTGCAAATGAACTTTATAGACCAAACTTGGCTAAACATCACCTTTTCTGTGTTTAGGCTTTTGTTCTTACTAATATACCCCTGAGATCTTTCTTTTCTTTTTTTTTTTTCTTAAAAAACTAACTAGAAGTTACAAAAATGTACAAATACCACTTGCATCATGTAAAATATATTTAAAAATAAAATGATGAAGGCTTTTAAGAAACACTCTCTTTGCCCCATTGTAAGGTTTGATTTTTAGAAGCGATTCGTATATCAGATTATCGATTTACAAACTTAATTTAAAAATTAATTTTCAAATTTAGCTTTGTCAATTTCTTTAAATGCAGTATTCTCCAGTGTCGTCACTTTAATTGCACAACCTTAATGAATGGAGAGTGAAAATGGGTAAAATGCGAGATGTCAGTTGTTTTATCTCTCCATCAACTAAGGTTGTGAATTTAAAAATGATCATATTCAAAATTAAAGTGTTTAAGTATATAGACTGATCATCTAACATATAAAAAACTTCTAGAAATGAACATTTTGTCACAGGACGAGAAAAACTTTACAATGAAAATATTTATAGCGCTAGCTAAATGAGTTATAACTATTCCAAAACGTTCATAACTCAGTGGTGTCAGCCCCACTGTGAATGATATTTGCGTGAAACATTTAAAAAATCTTAAGTTCAAATTTCGTCATATACAATTGTGGTAGTGAGTCTGGTTCTGGGATTAAAATCTAAACCCCATGTTAGCATGTATGAGTTAGATGTTTAATTCGTTGTATGTGATTACATCACATCACATCTTCCATGGCATTTGATTTTTATTGCATCATTTGGTTTACTTTAGAAATAAATTATTGATGTAAGAAAAGCTTTGCTTCTTTTTCCTCCAAGAGTGAACATGATTTGTTATACCTATAGATAAAACCAAACACAGTAGGAAGGAATTTTTCAAAGTTTAAAACTAGGGACCCATACAACAAAGATAGAAAGAGACATTGCCTTGAAAAGGATTCAAAAGAGTTAGGAATCTTTTAATGAGCGCATCCTTCCAATGCTTATGTGCACAACTTTTGATCATCTTTTTTTTTTTACCTTATGTTTTGTATAGACAAAGAGATATAATTATAAAGACTTTTTTTTATCATTCTTTATGGCTTCTCTCTTTCTTTCTTTTGTTCAACTTTCATGTAGCACTACTTTCTATGGCATCCTCTGTTTTGAGGTGATGCAATGAAAAGAATAAAAAAAAAAAAAAAAAAAAAAAAAGCAAAGAAGGGAATCAATCAATCAAAGGATGTTTCTAAGTTCACCACTTTTTAGAGTAAAGAGATAGAATGTGTCTAAGGCCACTTTTGTTATGCACTCATTACCATTTTTTTCTCTTGTGGTTTTTTAAATTTTCTTTTGTCCTTTTTAAAGACAAAAATATGTTGAAAATTGAAATGAGAAGCCGCCGGCTCTTTATTGGTGTCATCCAGGGCTCCCCTCACAGCCACAGGTAGTTACTTTGTGTATCCATTGATGTTGTTTGAAAATTGGTCCATAGTTTGATTATAAGTTGTCCATGGTTAGTGGATTGTTTCACCTTTTGATTTACGTTACTTCTTTTGTTTGTTTTTTTTTTTTCCCTACGAAATGCTACAAAATATGCACAGATATGAAGTGTAACCGTAAGCTCGACAACATCTATGTTTTTATATTGTGAGGATTTAGAATTAAATCTCAGGTTTTTTCTGAAATGAATACTGCCACAGTAGACTTGGTACAAATAGGTTAAGAGGCCGGTGGTTGTCTGTTTTTTTTTTTTTTTTTCATATTTAAACTCTCTTCTTTATTAAAAAAAATTATTCTTATTTTTAGAAAAAAAATAAAAATAAAAATAAAAAAATAGAATGAGAAGTAATTCAATGTTGATAACTTTTTCTCTTACCATTTTGTAATGAATACATTCATTGATTGATTAAAGGGCAAAAAAGTAGGGTGTGTGTCTTTATGAAGGAAATGATTTCTAGTCAAGAAGGAACACACAATTAGGACATTATTCAAAAACCATAATATTAGTGTTTGAATCAACTCCATACACAATGGAAAAGGAGTGTGGACATTATTGAAAATGATATCATTCTTTGAAAAATTAGATGATAAAGATTAGTTTGATTTTTATTTTTCCATAAAACTTGTCATTTGAGACGTTGACCATGAACACGTTGAACATGTTAATGCAAAATAAACCGCTTTGAAAAACAAAATCTTAATGTTCAATTCTTATTTGAAATCTTATTTATTTATTTATTTTATAAATATGGATAAATCATTTGTCAAAGAATGTTTATAGATGTAGAATTATCATTTTAGCACAACTGAACCCTCCTCCGACGCAAGTTGAAGTTAGAACAGATCTCTTCAATAAGAATACACACACCCAGTGTAGAGAATCCGGTCGAAATTGACCATGAGATTATTGGTGAAATCTTAAATGTGAAACTAAATAAACTTATTCCAAAATACCAAAAAAGTAAAAAAATAAATAAATAAATCATTATGGGCATTATATATTGTGATAACATTTTTAGGGTTGATTGAAGTCAAGCATTGTGTAAACACAAAATAAGAAAGAGTGGAAAGTAAGAAAAGATAGCAAGAGTGAAATTATGATCAAGTCCTTGAGAAGAACCCTAAAAAAAATTTGAAGTTTGAAAACAGTCTCATTCATTCAAAGTACTTTGCAATATTCACCCATTCAACATCAACTAGACATTCCCCTACTTTTCCATTAGAACAAGACAAGCTTCACTTTGTGACAAGAGAAAAAAGGAAACATGTCATTATGTGTGTGAAAATGAATGCTTCCAAAACCCTCCATTACTCCCCTCTCTCAACTTTGCCTCCTTACAACTCATCCCCATCCTCCTTTTTCTTATTTTCATTTCCATATGAAAACAAGAAACTCTCAACCACCCTCAATAAAGTCTTCATCCTCATCCTCTCTTCATCTTTTTATTTATTTTTCTTTCTTTCTTTCTTTTTTTTTTTTTTCCTCCTCTCATTCACACCACTTGTGGGACAAGCATTTATAAATGCCATTTTAGATCTTGTGCTTTGCTTGCAAAGATATAACTCTACCCTTTTTGAGTTTATTGTTGATTTAGATGGCAAACTTTTTTATATTAATAAGTTTTCTTACTTACACATGTCTATATTTAACAACCCTTCAATTTTTTTTATTCCCTCCTAATTATTCTTTTTTGTCTTGCAAAGAAATAACGAACCATAAAATTTAAAAAATAATAATAATAATAATAATAAAAATTTAAAAATTTATATGAAAGAAACTTAATAATTCTATTATATTAAAAATGGAGTAAAATCGTGGTTGCGCAATTTACCAAAATATTTCATCATAATTAAATTTTAAAATATGTTTAAATAGGCACTACATCGATTACACATTCGGTTTACCTAGATTTTGTTTGTACAATATTTTTTATTTAGATATTTTTTAAGTGTAATCTAATCATCTAAATTTTCATAATAATTTCATATAACAAGAATGGATGCCATGAACCTCGTCCCCGATTTTAAAAAATTGTTTTATAGTTTGAAAAATTATATAAATCACATTGTGAACTTTTTAAATTAGATCAAATAGAATTCAGGACGCAAACTCTAATGGTTACATATTGATTCATTTCATAAGAATAGTAAAATACATGCACACATATATACAAATGGATTATAAATGAATTATATATATGTGAATAATAATAATAATAGTGAAACTAAGTCAAAAGTCCTATGTGGCCTTTTATTTTGGCATTCATGAATGTCAAAGATGGGATTAGCAAGTGGGAATGGAAGAAAGTCCATGCATTGATGTTTTGAGTTGGTGATGCCAATGTGTATGGTTTAATGCTTCAACATCACATAACATAAAATCAAAACAAGTTTGGAGTTGAGGCAAAAGTGCTACCTAGATGAAAGCTAGAGCCTAGTATCCTCACTTGTAATTTGGTCAATTTGTTCTTGTGCTCTAGTTGAGAAAAACTTGGCAATTTGTTTGACATTTTAGGTTGTGTTAGGATTGATAAAAAGTTTATGTTGATATATATATATGTTCATGAAAGAAAAAGACAAAAGTTTTTGTTTTTTTTTTTTTTTTACTTCTTTGATTAATGTATTACTTTATACTTTCCCATGCACTAGACACATTGATTTTGTTTTTTTTTTTTTTAAGAAATTTTCTTTGAATTATGTAGTTCTTGAGAATTATTAATCCATAATTGCAAACAAATTTCAAGCAAGACTCAAGTGGAAAAGCCCATTGAATATGGGCCCAGGCCCAATTGTACAAAATATAAGCCATGTGAGCCCAAAAAAAAACTTGTTTTTTTTTTTTGAACATTTTCTGTTAATGATATACATGACATGAGGAGGATGAATCCTGGACATCATAGAAGTGCTATAAAGTATTTTAATAATAAAATTTTGAGAAAAAAAAAACAACATAGTTAAGGGTCCGCAAATTTAAAAGAAGGAAATGGTTTCAATTATGGAATGGGCTGCTTTTGGGTTTCAGAGCCCAGTTACTAACAATTTATTGGGCTTATGTGTGAACTTGGGCTGAAATCAAGAAAATGGACTTCTTTTTCACAAATATTCTCTAAGGCTGTGTTTGATTGTCCAAATTTTTCAAGGAAAAATTTTTCATGGGCCATTTTCCAGCCAAATAAACTGTTTGTTTGCCTAATTTTTTCATGAAAATTTTTTTCATGGATGTTGTCACGTGACCCTATTTTCCCTCAAAATAAGAGAAAATTTTTCCAGCCTCAACCATAGGAAAAATTTTCCAGGGAATAGAATGGATTATATGAAAATACAAGCAATCAAACAATAAAATTAGAATTTTTCATAGAAAATTTTTTATTTTCTAGCTAGAAAATAATGCCAATCAAACGTCTATTTGTTCATTTTCCATAGAAATTTTTTTCTTTTTCTCCCATTTTCCATGTTGCCAATCAAACACAACCTAATTATATAAATAAATATCTTCTATTTTAAACTTATTTGAAAACACCTCCTTTTCTTTAAAGCTGATGCATTTATCCTTTTTAATTAAATTTTATACGCCAAAAAAAGAATTCTAGTTGGAAACACTTATTTTATAATTATTCATTTGGCTTTTTTTTAATGTAAAATATATGCAATGAACAAATTTTTATTTAAAAAAATTATTCAGTTTGTGCTTTGGAAGCACCCACATCAAAGATAAAAATAAAATAATAATAATAAAAATAAAATAATTAGGTTGTTTTTCTAGACCTACCGAAAGAAAAATGCACAAATTATTTCCATAACAATCATACTTTACCTAGCACTGAAAAACATTTACAAGAAAAATATTTTTTTACCCAAACATTTGTAAAAGTATAATCAAATTCACACGACCGGACAATTTCTTTAAAAATCAGTAATGAAATTATCATCAGATAATGAACAACTTAATCATCACCCTTAGAGGTATTTCATTCCCTCAATCCCTCCCATCAGTGTGGTTTGGTTGAGGGTTTATTGCTAGCTTACATTTATAAAAACATAAAATAAAAAAAGTAATAAAATTTTCAAGTGTATTTAAGGTTTCAAGCTACTGCTATTATTATTTTTAGTGTGAGTCATTGAAGGATAGTTTTCTTGTTTTTTCTCTTATAAAGGTGACATATATATAGTGGTGCACGAGGTATGATGGTTTGATTGATTCTGTAGAGATTTATTCACTTTGTTAGACGTCACAAAAGGTGATTAGAGTCCTATCATGTATGCAAAAATTTAAAAAAAATTAAACCAAACTAATAAATCACTATTATCATGCAACATTGGAGGGAAGAGAAAATGACATTCTTCCATAAACAACTGAGTGAACAGTGAATGAACAATATTACTATAGTATTTCTATAATATTCGCACAGTATTATAATAATATTGCTGGCTTACGGATTTGACTTTGGGTTTGTCTATTCACTATTCAAATAACAATCCACTAATGATAGATTTCTATAATTAACATATTCAATCTCAAAAAGGTTATTTGTTTTCTTTTAAAAAAAATTAAAATATTTGAAATTCATTAATTTTTGAGTTAGCGGGCTATTGGATCTAAGTACATTCTAGATCCGACCCGTTAGGCATTCACTGAATCACTGCCCTAGTTGCTCTTCGCCTCCCCTCGACGCGAGCGAGAAACAGAGAGAGGGAGAGATGTGGAATCTCGCGCGCGCGGCCGGGTGTCTCGGGCGGGCGCGCCGCCTGCCGCTCTCAAACCCCCTCCATTCGTCATTCCAAGAGGTTTCATCTCCATCCACTCTTTTGCTCGTTTTGCGGGAGTGGTTGATGTTGCCCTTCATGTGTCTGATTGATTGTTTGTTTCGGTGTAGAGAGTGTTGTCTTTGATCAGTTACAGAGGGCTCTCCACTTTGGAAACTCTGCCAAATGAGGGCGTGATCTCTCCGGAGTTGCTGGGAAAGAAGGTGCTGCGACCCGATCGAATCATTGGTATCCAGTTTTCTTTCAATTCATTCTCCATTTTGTTTTTCTTTGAATAAATTTGCTATTTTTACCTGAAAAATTCAATTTTGCGCTGCTTGTTAGACCATTCATTTGCAATACTTATATATATTTTTTTCCTTGATGGTATAATATGTATTCGATGCTTTATCATTCTATTTGGCTTTGTCATGTTTCATTTCAACTACAAGAGCTAGAGTTGTCACTTGTGTTTATTTTAGGGCAATATGAGGACCTGGTGACAAGAGTGACAAATTTTCATAATGAGGATAAAGGCTTCATGGTTTTGGCTGGTGATGTTTTTGATGTGCCAATTAGGAAAGACATTGTCCACAAAGTTGTAAGGTGGCAGCTTGCTAAGCGTCAGCAGGTATCGTATGGATATTTTGTTCATTCTGTTGATTGCCTTTATTAAACACACCCATAAGACCTGCTCCCGCTCCCAAATAGCTGAGTAGCAATAGCTGAGAAGAAAATTGAGGCTTGACTAACCGGCATGGCCCAAAAAATATGGCTTGATGTAGTAATGTGCTTAAGGAACCATGCAATTTATTCTTTTTTAATTGAAGATGAAGCAGAACATATGCAATTTATTCTTGTCTGTATGATTGTGACTGCTTTTGCTATTCTTATTAGAAAGGAGACAAATACTTGAGATTTTACTGTGGTTTGGAAGCTTGAATCTTCTTAGGTTCCTTTATGTCACATGCAGCTAAACTTTTCTCTTTAATTACATGGTGAAAAAAACATGAACTAACATAAGTTGTGTTATTGAAGTTTTATTTTATGCATTGATTTTACTTAAGGCAGAGCTCTAATTTGTGAGCAACACTAATATGAGATTTTTTCAGGCATCCAAGTAATATCTGAAAGCTAACACTATATTCAAATAATATTTGTGTTGCATCTTTTATTCATTGAAGAATGTTTCTTTACAGCCTTTTATTTCCACTGGGAGCTTATACCTATTCTTCGAAGCTCTTTTCTTTCAGAAGGGATGTTTTTCTTCATTCATACTGTTTGGATTTATCTTTGTATATTATATGATGAATCTTTAGGTAGCATGCAACTGAATATTTATTTATTTATTATTATTAACTATTCTGGTTGCATTATGGAACCTATTTTGCATGACCCTGTTCACTTGATTGTATTCCAGGGGACACACTCTACAAAAACAATCAGTGAAGTTAGTGGTACAGGTAAAAAGCCATACAGGCAAAAGGGAACTGGACGTGCTAGGCATGGAACTTTACGTGGGCCTCAGGTCTTATTTTAGTTTTCCTTTATGCGCCAATCTTTTAATTTCATGTTCCATGGGATAGGCTTGTCATACTGATGTGAGTTTGCTTGAGAGTCAATATTTATCTGACCAATGATATGTTGACAGTTTCGAGGTGGTGCCACCATGCATGGACCTAAGCCTCGAAGTCATGCTATCAAGTTGCAAAAGAAAGTCAGGCGTCTAGGACTTAAAATTGCATTGTCAGCTCGGACAGGTGAAGGCAAGGCAAGTTTCAAACTCTTATCCCATGAGCTTATTATTTTGATTGGAATTTTTGCTGTAGAATGAAAATTTATTTTGTTTTGTGCATGCAATCAACTAGAATTGATATTTACATATATATTCTTTTGTTTTGAAGAGTCAAGATATAGCTTTTTTGGTTAACCAGAAAAATGGATCAATTTACATTAGGCATCCTAAATTTTGTTGGATCACATGCTTGAGGTTCTTGAGACGAACTTTGTCTGTCATGTATGATGTTCTTGAATCGGGAAAACACAAACTTGGTAAAATTTTGACACTGGTTGGCTTATAGATCATATTCTATCATAAGCGTGGTATGCTTCTGACCCCAGCCTGCGGACATGAACAAGTTACTAATCAGTAGGAGGGACAGAGTTTATGAGAATAATGTGCTTTTGGATCTGAGGAAACGACACTGACCATTTTTGTAACCATTTTTTACACATTTGAGAGTTTGGATCTAGACTGAGGTGGGTTTATTCTTGAATGGTGGTAGCACTGTTTTGTGCCACTTTGTGGTTTCACCTATTCATCGACAAATAGCCCAATCTTCGGAACTTGTGTGGCATGTTTCTGTCAGTGAAGTGAACTATCACAAGAAAAAAGTTAGATATTGTTTAGGAGCTATAAACCTTGCCTCAGTCGCCACTATTGGAGGTAATATTGCAAATAGCACACCAACACCCCTAACTCCTGTGGGAGGTATTTATTTTTTTGAATGGTCACTTTGGGTGATGGGTGTGTTTGTTGAAGCCATGATTTGGAAAGGCGCATTACATGGTGGTTGGTCAGTAAACCAAGCTCATAACTGGTATCAATACTTCCAAAAGTGAAAAAAGGGTTCATTATGGGAGTGACTGCCTCTTCCTCTCAGTTCTGTATACAGACTTCCTTACACATTGCCTACTCATATTCATTTCATGCTATAGCTGCATGCTTTGTTATTAATCTATGTTTATCACAGTTATGGACCATCTTAACCATTCATTAACAGTTTTTAAATCTTCCGTTTTAGTTTTTAAAAATTAGATGAATTCTGCGTGTTACAAACTTTATTGAGTATCTAACTGATAAAAATCAATTGGGTGGAAACAGCTTCTAGTTTTTGAAGACATGGAAGTTCCGAGCCATAAAACAAAGAACATTGTGAATTACATATCACAGATGGAGAACACAAAGAAGGTTTTGCTCATCGATGGTGGTCCCATCAATGATAACCTCAAGTTTGCCACCCGGAATCTCCATTACGTGAATGTGTTGCCTTCAATAGTAAGTATAAAGATCATCATACACGAAGCTTAATAAATTAATTCAAATGCCACCGTGTTAATAACACATTAGAATTATTTACATGCAGGGACTGAACGTGTACAGCATCTTACAGCATGACACACTTGTGATGACCCAAGATGCGGTTAATAGGATAGTAGAGCGAATGCACACCCCCATAAACCGCTGATTCTACAAATCTCAGTGCTTTTCTCATCACTAAATGCAAGAAACAAGAATGCGACGAACAGAGGTAGGACTAATCAGATTAAAATTGATTTCTGAACAGGCTGCTAAATTTTAAGCTTGTTTTTGCTTGATATCTAGAAATGATTCATGTTGAATGGAAGGCCTGCAAATGTTAAGTCATGAAAACCCATGTTTGTACCAACTTAAGGTGAAACTATTTTAGATGGTATATCTTCACAATAATTTTGACAATCAAACTATATTCATTCATCATTGATGAATTTGTGATTTTAATTTTCATTTAAACTGCATGCTGTTGTGACCGGTATTTATATTTTCTATTTATGATTGTTTGTTATTATGGAAACTGGAAATGTGACCATTTTATTAGTGAAAGTTTATGTTTGGATGGAAAAATGATCGAAAAATAGCATTTTTGTTTTCTTAATTTCTTTATTGTTGATTATATAAGATTATGAAAATTAATTAATAAAAGTTAATTCAATTTTATACCTTTAATTCAATTTTATATCATCATTTTTTTTAATTTGGTTGTTGTTCGTTATATACTATTATGAAAATTAATTAGTAATATACACATGATACACTTGTGTATATATGTGTGTGTGCGCGTGTATTAATGCTAACTATATTTATGCACGTCAATAGTACTATTTAATTACATTAATAATAATATATATTATAATCATGATTATAGTAATATATATATAATTCATATCTAACTAAAAATTAATAAATGTTTGGGCCGCTTAAGCAAAGGCTCTCACAATCTTGGCGAATGGATGAGCAATTAAAAAATAAAATTAATAAAATAAAATAAAATATAAAAACATCGAACCTGAAAGTGCATGCGTTTATCTTTTATCAGAGTTTTAATCCAAATTAATCCCTTAATCCATTTCCTCCATGCTCTCTAATAAAAGTAAATTCTAATCTATATAATACATGTGAATCACATACATGCTGCGAATTTGATGATTTTTCGAGAGATAAGAGATTTTTTGTGGCCTGTTTTAGACGTTCATTTAAAAAATCAATTAAGCATTAAATACTTTTTCCAAATTTAATTTTTATTTTTAATACTCCTCTTATTGTTTTTTTACTGGTCACATTTGAGAAGCTTTATTTGGTTTTTTTTACATGTTTATATAAAAAATTTATAAGGCATTAAATATTTTTTTTTCTTCTCAAATTTACCTTTTATATTTAATATACTTCTAACTTCTAATTAATCATATTTAAGTGCATGTTTTATTAAATCATATTTTAAATAAAAATAATCTTAGAAAAATAAATGCAATTTTTTATAAAGTTTATATTAGCAACTAACTTTTATTAACTTTTTGTAATTCATGTGAATTAATTAAAATGGACGGTAAAAAGAACAGAAAAGAGTGTACTACAATATGTTTTTAATATTTTTGGATACCAAATTGAGGGAGACAGAATAAAAGATATAAATGAAATTATAAGGAGATATAATGGTTTTTAAATGAAGATAATTTTAGAAAGTTGATATTTTTTTTATAAATTTAAAATAATAACTAATTTAATTAATTTTTTTAATGAGTGTGAATTAATTAAATTAGACATATAAATAAAACCCAAGGAGCATATTTAGTGTTAATATCTTAATTCTCTTCAACTTGGAATTGAGATATGTGGAATGAGTATGGAAAATTGGATTCCTACCTTTTCCATAAAGTACTTATTCCCTCAAATGCTATTTTTTATATGGCATTGATAACAATAAAAAAGTTTAAATTTTTTAGTTCAATAATTTGAATTAAATTTTTTTTTAAATAGCTAACGACCTCTTCTACATAAGGATATCTCATCTTTGCACTCTGTTGATGTAGCTTATTTATGTCATCAAAATAAATAAATAAATAAATATTTATTAGAATATATCTGTCAAATGCATGCCGGAAATAATAATAATAATAATTATTATTAATTTTAATAAAAGTGGATAAACCTTAATTTATAGAAGAATTTATAATACTATATAACAACAAAAATGTTGAAAATTAGAACAACAAAACATAAGAGCATAAACCGGCGAAATTATCAATTTTTATAAATAATTATGACCTTTTTTTTTTTTTTTATAAAAAGCTTTATTTTATCTGCTAGCGTTACACTAACTTTTAATGTTAGTTAAAGCACATGCAAATGATTTGCTACTAAATAATATTAATTAGTATTACTAAAAAAATCCAAAATTTTATACATAATATTTAATATATAAATAATAAAAAATTTCAAAATATGAAAAAATTAATTCAGTGTACAACACCAAAAATTACTTCACTGTGACAAATAAAATTAAATTCTGAGAAATATTCTGTGGTTTTTCTGAAAGCAAGGACTTGAAAATAATGTAACTATTTCCAGGGGCCTTAAAGTAAAACGTTATACATATATATTAAATATAAATTTAAAATATTCAGAACAAGGCATCGTCCCCTCCCTCCTTTCTTTGGTATCGTCATTCTATAAACCTTTGCTCTCTTAGCAAGGCGAGAGAGAGAGAGAGAGAGAGAGAGAGAGATGGGAGAAGAGGAGACGAAGATTGCAGCGAGATCGTCGTTTTTGGAAGTTATCAAGGGGTGTGGAATCTCCGGGATGAGTATTGACAAGGAGGAGCTCCGCCGGAAGCTGTTGATGCCGGAGTATATCCGAAAGGCGATGGTGAAAGCAATGGAGATAGGAGTTAAAGCTGATAAGGAGAAGGAGAATGCGGTTTCAGATGCTGCGGGGTTAAACTGGGAGGAGGAGGTGGTGGCTAGTGCTCTGGCATCAAAGGGGAAGAAGGCGGTGGTGGTGCCTGAGGCTCCATTGGTGGTGTTTGTGAGCTCGAAGAGTGGCGGGAAGCGTGGGCCTGAGCTCAAGGTTTGGCTTCAGGACCTCATGGCGAAGGAGCAGGTATTCAATAATTTATCTAAAGGGTTCGCTTTTTTGGGTGGATTTTGGTTGATTTTATTGGTTTGAGAAGTGGATGATTGATTTGTGGTAATGTGGATAAGGAATTACTAAAATTAGGGTCTATAGATTGATCTGGATGACAATGAATTTCATTCATAAAGGATTGATGCAAGTCGTTGGCTAAGAATCTACCATCCCATTCATGGATGCTGAGTTTAATCTGTTTTAAATTTTCTAGTTTCAAATTGTAAGCTTATCTTGTTTTATGAGGTGATTTTCAGGGCAAGGTTCTTTTGATCAGATCTTGTTATAATAATTGAGAAAGAAGGGCATGCCTTGTGAAATTCACAATGGATGCAGGTTTTTGATCTTGATGTTGAAGAAGAGAGACCGGCGGCGTTTGTCAAGTATGGTATAGCGTGCTTAGAGAGGATGGCAGAACTGGGAGACAGTTGTGCAAGGCTCGTTCGTCAAAGGTTGAGGGTCATGGTAAGTTTTCAACATGTTGATGATTAATTCTGTAAATTTGTTTTATATGCTGAAACTCTTGGATCTTAGGGGTTTCCTTTCGGTTGGTTCCATTCCATAGGTCATTCTGCCAACCTGACAGTTGGGTAGGTTTTTTGGGTAATTTTTTCTCTAACTGAACTAAATGGATTAAGTATATTCTACCCCAAGCAGAGTGGATTTATTAGAAAACCTGAACTGAAACTTGACCAAATTGAAAATGGTACAATTTTCTTTGAGTTTTCATTGGTTTGAAGTGATGTAAACTATATTTTTTTATTATAAGAAATGAATAAATCACGTGCATCAAAATTAAAATAAAAGTGAAAGTACAAAATAAGAGTGGTACCTTGAGGAACACATGGGAAAGAGGATGAAGACAAGCCCAGTAGAAGTGGACAATAGATGAACATACTAAAACATCAAAATAACAGTGGAAACAATATGGAAGGGAGGGAAATAGAAAGAGACACCCTGGGGGAATCCAGGGGTGCGAAGGCATGTGTGTGATCTAAATTTTTTATATATTGTTATAAACCCTCATCCATTTATATTAAAAAAATGTAGGGGATGATAGGTGATTTTTTTTACCGGAGGTCACTAAAATATAATTTTAGATTATTCATAAAAGCTTAAGAATTTTTAAGCAAAGTTTAGAAAACTAATTATGATTCTAAATTATCTTTTAAGTTATTAAACAAATATTTTTTTCAGTTTTTAAATAACTCGGTTTGGTTTTATTCTGTTTCTTAACATCTTGAACAAGAGGAATCTATTGAAGTAAAAACCCAAATTGGACCACAAAATTTTTTTTCTGGTTTGGCTCGATTCATCAGTTTTGTAGGGTTGGCTGATCACCCATACTAGATTATGCACGGGATCATTAGTGACTTTTTGAGTTTTAAATCATATATGCACATATAGACCATGAATTATGAATTAAAATGTATGCATATAGATGGCGCGGAGGAACATAAACATTGAAGATATGTGTGTTAGAGTGGAAATATGATGTGAGCAAAGTAGTAAAGATGAAATAGGGAGATATTAAAGCATTTAGAAGCAGAGAAAATGCGAAGGAGAAATAGAGAGAAGAAGCAGAAGATTAGGGAGAAGAAGAAGAAGATCAGGGAGAAGAAGAAGGGAGATTGTTTGAGAAATAGACTTTTCATTTAAACTAACTACCAAGAAAAAAAATGAGTCTTATCATAATCTTATCTACCTCTTAATGGCGGTCATATCAAAATGCCACCAGGGCACATGGTATGCCATACACTTTTATATTTACCCGTCAAAACATATAATTAAACTTTTGATTAAGATATTGAGCTTTGTAGAAATTTAAGTTTTTATGGCGCTTTTTTCTGTAGAAATTATGGTATGCTTTTAACATGCTATATCACATGTTTTTAGCTAAAGAATTTGATGTTTTTTTCCCTGGAGGGAAGAAATCATTTTATTTGTATGTCAGACTTGTTCTTAATTGCCTTACTGCTTTTGTCCTTATGCCTGCTTCAAATTGTATTTTTATCCTGAAGTTGTAATATTAACATCAACTTTGATTTGCTAGAATTTTATGAAAAGGTTACTGTATCTAAATGGATTCATATTCTTTATGATACATAAAGAGCATAGCATGGGTGCGTGACTAATATTTTTAATTTATTGAATTGCACTCCTTGTATTATAAGCTGCAAAATATAATTTATGATGAACTTCAGTTTTTATTTTTTTTTAACTTCTTTTGTTTTTACTGATGACTTTTAAATTAAAATGTTTGAAATATCTTGTTCTGCTTCTTGCAATTGTGTTTCTGCTTGATAGGTTGCAGGGGGTGATGGTTCTGTGGGGTGGGTGCTAGGAAGTCTAGCAGAACTTATTAAGCAGAAAAGAGAACCTGTTCCTCCTGTTGGCATCATTCCACTTGGAACAGGCAATGACCTTTCCAGGAGTTTTGGCTGGGTGAGGAGCTGTTTACATTGTCATTTTAGTTAGATTATTGTTGTTGTGCACAATAATCCCATTTGTTTGTACCAACTATTTGTGCAGGGTGGTTCATTTCCTTTTGCATGGCGAACAGCTGTGAAGTGTTCTCTACATAGAGCCATTAATAATCCTATGCGTCACCTTGATAGGTGAGATTTTTTCCTTGGAGAGATATCATGCCTCTGTTTTTCTTATTGATGGAAGGGTTTGCATATGGACATATGCGTTTGAATATGTCAAGTGTTGTTAGTTAATAGTATCATGTTGGCATCTGAAGCTATGATCATGTTGGCATGATCTATGTTATTGGACTGTGTGCCATCTGATTGTCATTTTGAGAACAACAATTTTTCTTAAAATATTTTCTTGAGCAATGATTAAGCAATATTGAAATGCTTATCATCTCATCTGTATGTTAAATATGCATTGCCTATTAAAATGTTCATTTATCTTGATGCAGTTGGCAACTAGTGCTCAAAATGCCCGCAAGTGCAGGAGGCATGAAACCACCTCTCTCACTTAGGCCTGTGGATAAATGTGATTTCAGACAGGTTATCATTGGCTGCTTCTTTCCTCTTCTGCAGTTCCATTATTTTGTGATTTATCCTTGTCATCCAGTTTAGTTAGCTGACATAATGATAGCATCATTGTTTTGTTTGTAGTTCTTCAGAAAGTTTAAGGACAACAAAATTAAATTTTATTTGCTTTTAGAGTTGCTCTCTCTGAGAAACTAACTGACCACGAAGTATATGCCGTAAGAATTTCCTATCATGATATCTTCAACGGGTTAGGTCTCTCCTATTTATAAGATAATTAAGCCTTTTCTTTAATTTATAGAAATTTTTGTTCTATATTTTTTGGGCTTATTCAGAGGTTAATTAGCAATGAAAGCTAGGAATGATGTTGTTGAAACTGAAATTGATGAATTTACATCCCATAGTAATTAATACTTATCATTATTGAGTGATATTCAATTAGGCATCTTTGCAAAATGCACTTGTCTATACAGAATTTGTATTGTTAAAAATAAAATTTTCATATGATATTACATGTGTGAAAGTCTATATTGTTTTTAGGATTCGGATGTTGACACAATGGAGCTTGAAAATTTATCATGCTTTGAAGGATGCTTCTATAACTATTTCAGCATAGGTAAGTTAGATTTTTTGGCTTTCACTAATTCTAAGATTCAATTTCATGTGTAGTTAGGCTGAGATAGACCAATTTCTTTTATTTTGTATGATCTCATTGGGTTAGGTTTTAGGCTTTTCTTCCTTTAACCTCACCTATTATATTGGCATATACTAATTTGTGCCTGAGCTTCCTACTAATTAAGTCTGGAATTCTGAGCTTTACCTTTTTCCCCCATTTTTTAAAAATCATGGTCTCTGGCTTTCATTTTTAATTAGTCACATCATCATTACCTTTATTCAATGAGGTTGTGTGTGTGTCTAAAACTATGGCCAAGTGAGTTATGGAAGCCTAGATGACATTGAAACAGGAAGAATTACTGCTTTCTGGAATGTAATATCTATGCACTTTCTCAATTCTGTCAGTGTAAAATGCTTATAGAAGGCAGCACATAAGAATTTTATTGCCACAATATATTTTCATTGTTACAATATATTTTCATTCGCAATTCATTAGTGGTGTTTCTTTTCATCTTGGTGCATCATTCATATTCTTAAATCCTACAAATTGCAGGGATGGATGCTCAGGTAGCTTATAGTTTCCACCATCTGCGTGAACAGAAACCATACCTTGCCAGAGGTCCAATCACAAATAAGGTATGCCACCTTTTCTCTCATATCTCACTGTTAGAGATTGATCTAAAAATTTCTTACAGATCAAAGTGAACCTTATTTTATGGATATGGCTCGGAGGCTTTGGCTTGATACCAGATGATTTGGAATTTTTATGTTCATAATTGACGTAAAAATTTCCACGTGAGATTTTCCTTTCCAACCTAAAAGGGAACCGGCGAGAAGAGCAAGGAGGATGCAATAATTTTGGAGACTGATATTAGGATTCTTAGATATAGTAAAACAATAATCTATCTATTTGATTCCATAAGCACAGTGGTAGGTAAGAAAGGTTTTTTGGGGCTTGGGAATCACGTTGATCTCTTCCTGATTGCAAGAGATCTGAGAATGATGCTAGATCGGTCAATGGCAGGAATCTAAAAGTTTAGAAACCTTGATGATGCAGAGAGTTTATTTTTATCTGGAATTTGGTTGAACTCCAAAGGAAATCCAAATGTAAATGAAAGGAAAGATAATATAATTCGGACCATAAAACAAGCAGCAGGAATGTAAACGTCCGTGAAAATGAGAGCATAATGTTACACGAACTGGTGGGACATGAGTGCCTCCAAAATGATCAGTTATTAGGGATCCGTAGAATGTAATTTTAGTACTATCTTTTTCATTGTCTTGATTTTCTTGGCTTATCATTTCTAGTGCAGTAAGTGTTTCTTTAATAAATTAGCAAGTGGGAGTCTCTTAAATTGGTCTCAATGACTAATGAGTTATTTTAGATAATTAATTGTGGGCAGCATTAACTGATTATGTGTATATATATAATGATTTTTGTGTATGAAGTTTCTAATTTGTGTTCTTTGTGATGATTTCTTTTTTTTCCTTCCCTATTTAGTTGATTTACTCTGGATATAGCTGTTCACAAGGATGGTTCTGCACACCTTGCACTAGTGCTCCTGGTTTAAGGTCTGTTCCATCTCATATATTGTGTCAATTTAATTGCTTGCTTTTGAGTAACTTTATAGTTATTCCTGTTAGAAGATGATCCTCAATACTTCAATTCATCTAATGAAGAGGTACATATAGACAGATGTAGTACCATATACGGTACTGTAGATAAGAATACAAGTATGTATGTATATACATATACATATACATCTAACACCCCCCCTCAAACTCAAGGCGGATCGCACGTCTTGAGTTTGGATAATAGAAAAATATGCTGATCACGGGTCTGAGATTTGGTGAAGAAGTCAGCCACTTGTACCTCTGTGGGAAGATAGTGAAGGGATACAGTCTGAGTACGTACATGACATCGGGTGAAGTGGGCATCCACACCGATGTGTTTGGTCAGCTCATGCTTGACCGGATCAGTAGCAATCTGAAGAGCGCCAGTGCTATCACAATGAATAGGAGTGGGAGTAGATAGCCGTACACCAAAATCATGAAGGATAGAACGAAGCCAAAGTATCTCCTGAACAGTAGAAGCTAAAGCGCGGACCTCAGCCTCAGCACTGGACTTAGCAACAGTCGCCTGTTTCTTGGTCTTCCAAACAATAAGAGAAGATCCAAAGAAAACACAGTAGCCAGTAACAGAAACTTGATCATCAGGAGAACTGGCCCAAGTAGCATCAGAATATGCCTGTAACTGAAGTGTGGACAATCGAGAATAGAACAAACTACGAGATAGAGTACCCCGAAGATAGCGCAAAACCCGGAGGAGATGAGCATAATGAGTATTAGTAGGGGCTGCGACAAACTGGCTAAGAATATGAACTGCGTGGGAAATGTCAGGTCGAGTAACAGTCAAATAGACCAAACTACCAACCAGATGTCGATAGCGCGAGGGATCAGATAAAGGAACACCATCAGAAGCCCGGAGCTGCAAATGTAATTCCATCGGTGTAGCAGCGGTATGGGTATCAGTCAAACCAGATCGAGTGAGGAGATCAAGAGTATAGCGCTGCTGAGAAAGACGATAACCATCAGTATGTGAAGTGATCTCAATACCCAGGAAGTAGCAAAGCTGACCCAAATCAGTCATGAAAAAGGTGTCACGTAGCCTCTGTTTCACAAAGGTAATGTGAGCAGAGTCATCCCCTGTAAGAATCATGTCATCCACATAGAGAAGTAGAATGGTACGTCCACGAGAGGAAGTGTGAACAAAAACTGCGGGATCATGAATACTGGCAGTGAAACCAGTGGCCTCAATGACTGTGGTGAATCGCTCAAACCAAGCCCGGGGAGCTAGTTTGAGACCATAAAGAGCACGTCGGAGGCGACAAACAGATCCCGGGGGCACCTGAAGACCAGGAGGAGGAGTCATGTAGACCTCCTCCTTTAAATCCCCGTGAAGAAAAGCATTCTTCACATCAAGCTGATGAAGGGACCATCCGCGAGCGGCTGCAACAACAAGAATCAAGGTGCGAACAAGGTGTGCATATGGGCTACTTGGAGCAAAGGTCTCCTCATAATCACGACCATGTTCCTGCTGGAAACCACGAGCAACAAGGCGCGCTTTATAGCGCTCAATAGACCCATCAGAGCGGGTTTTCACCCGATAAATCCAACGACAGGTGATGGGAACAGCATGAGAAGGAAGTGGAACAAGCTCCCAAGTATGAGTCTGTGATAGGGCATCAAGCTCTTCTGCCATGGCATGCTTCCACTCAGGTGACTGAACTGCCTCCTTATAAGTTCCTGGCTCATGAACAAGTGAGACACTGGTGCTAGTAGATGCATAACGTTCAGGGGGGTGGAGAGAAGAACGATCACGTAAGGAATAAGGGTGAGAGGGTACCTCAGATGTGGAATCAGTAGTAGGAGGAGCATTGGAGCAGGCCGGTCGAGTAGGTGATGCATCAGGTTCTCGACGATGATAAGTGAACCGAATAGGTGGATGGGCCGGAGGGAGGGACGAAGAATCAGAAGAAAAAGAAGGTGAAGGAATAGGAGAAGAATGAGCTAGAACATCAGGAGAGGGTGAAGGAGGGATAAAAGTTACTGAGGGAGAGTCCTCAGTAGGAGATGAAGGAAAAAGAAAAGAAAGAGGAACTGTGGGAGAGGGAGACTCAGTAGAAGGAGGAGAGGAATAAAAAGGTGTGGACTCATCAAAAATGACATCACGTGAGATGCGAATACGACGAGTGACTGGATCATAACAACGATAGCCTTTATGTTCAAGGCTATATCTTAAGAAGACACAGGGAATAGATTGGGCAGTGAGTTTGGTCCGCTCTCTGGGTGAGAGCAAAACAAAACACCGACAACCAAAAACACGGAGATGATCATATCGGGGAGGGGTGCCATGTAAACATTCACCAGGACTTCGATGGTGAAGGTGAGAAGATGGTTGTAGGTTAATAAGATAAACTGCAGTATTAACTGCATCGGCCCAAAAATGAGGGGGAAGAGAAGCACTAAGGAGAAGAGTGCGAGTTGTTTCTAAGATGTGACGATGTTTACGTTCAGCAACTCCATTTTGTGGATGAGCTCCAGGGCACGATAATTGAGGTAAGGTGCCCTCAGAAGCCAAAAAATTACGAAAGGCTTGAGAAGTGTATTCGCCCCCAGAATCAGATCGAAAAGTTTTGATAGAAACTGAAAACTGGGTGTGAACCATAGTAGTAAAGGAACGATAAATAGATAATAATTGACTACGGTGATGCATGAAATATAACCAAGTAAAACGAGTGTAGTCATCAATAAATATAACATAATACCGATTACCTCCTTTTGATACAAAAAGGGCCGGACCCCAAACATCTGAATGGATAAGTTCAAAAGGGGCATTAGTTCGAGACTGACTTAAAGGATAAGGACGCTGTAGCTGTTTACCGAGCTTACAACCAACACAAATGACATCTGACGTAGGAGAGACAGCTCCTAACAAACCATGACTAAGAAGAGAGGACATACGAGAAGGACACAGATGACCAAGACGATGATGCCACAAATGGGAAGGTAGCATAGCAGAATTACAGTGAGATACCTGGTTGACAGAAGAAGGAAGCCGAAGAGAATCCAAAGCATACACTCCTTTATGTCGACGGCCAACTCCAATTACTGTCCCACTGTGATCCTGCACACGACATGAAGTACGGTCAAAAATAACCTGGCAATTATAATCAGTGATCTGTCCTACAGACATAAGATTTACAGAGAGTTGGGGAACATAAGAGACAGTCGGTATGGAAAAATGTGTAGATGAAAGGTGACCAGTAGAAGAAATTGGAAGGAGGGTACCATCAGCAATACGGACATGAGTAACAGAAGAAGGAGAATGAGAGTTATGAAGATGTGAAGCATCATGTGTCATATGAAAAGAAGCACCAGAGTCAAGAAGCCAGAGTGGGCAGGAACTACCTGGAGGAGGAGAAGTAACTTGAGCAGAGCGCGCATGACCAGAAGAGGAATCAGCCAGGTTGGACTGCTGAAACTGCCGAAACATCGCCAAAATCTGCTGATCTGTAGGCAATGGAGGATGAGAAGAAGTCTGAGCAGAATGGACTTGAGAATGTGAAAGCGTAGGAAGTAGAGGTGGAGTCGATGAAGAAGGAGCGGTTCTAGGAAATCCACGCTGCTTCTTTCTACAGTTGCGCTCGAGATGACCCGTAATACCACAGTAGTGACACGTCACTGGATGCTTTGACCTGAAAAAGGGTCGAGGGGGCTGAGAAGGAGGAACTGAGGGCACTAAAGATGCAGATACAGGGCGAGTGGCAACAAGTGCATTGCCCCCCCCTGGGAGGGAAGTGCGAAGACGAGTCTCCTCAGCACAAACAAAAGCAAAAGCCTCATCTAAAGTGTAAGCAGATGGAGCATGAAGGAGCTGAGCCCGGGTCGACTCATACTCGGGTCGTAAGCGCATGATGAACTCGTACATCCGGCGGGTCTCATCATGACTACGTCGCCGTTGGCGGGGATTCGATGCGAGGCCGAATCGAACGGAATGAGTGGTGCAATAGGGAGGAGTGAGGGCATCTATCCGTCGCCGAGACCACAATACCGACCGTAAAATCGATCAACGGTATCTTCACCCCGCGTAGACTCGGCAAGAGCCTCGATACTGAGTATACAACAGTGCTGGACCGGAACCACAATAGCGATGCTCCAAATAAGCCCACATCTCCCCGGGCGTAGGGAAGATCTCGCAATCCGAGTACGGATCTCAAGAGTAACTGTCGCGAGATAATCATTTTGGCGGTCGAATCATCAGCTGCCCACTTGTCTAATTTCTGTTCAAAGGCTGTAATAAGAGTAGAGGCCTCTAGAGAGGAGCCTGGAGTGTCAGAAACTACGGGGGCAACAGGTGCAGTAGAGGTACCGTCAACAAGGCGAAGAACACGAATACCATCAAGAATTTGTTTGACTGTGAGTCGCCAGGGAATATAGTTGGTGCCGTCAAGGATCACATCAGAATGTTGAAGGTTTCAATGACGAGTGTCGGAGAGAACACCACTAAGACCATATACATCCTCTTTTTTTTTTTTTTTTTTTTTTTTTACAAATAGATATATATATATATTAAAACAAATAATCAGATAAAACAAGGGAAAGAAAACATAATAGGTTTCTTTTTAGGGACAGCTTTTCAGAGCTGTCGGTTTTCGGATTCGACGCCAAAGATCAAAGATGGCTGCCGGTTGCGGACCGCCTGAGGGGAGGCTGGGGTGGAGCCGGAGGGACGACGTAGCTGCCGGCTGCGGGCCGCCTGAGGGAAGGCTGGGGTGGAGCCGGAGGAACGGCGGAGGAGAATCTGGGAGTCGGGCTGCGGGCGGCGGGCTGCGGGCGGCGGGCTGCGGGCTGCCTGAGGAGAAGCTGGGAGTCGGGATTGGTGGCGAGGCCGGCGAGGAGGAGGGTGGAGGAGCTGAAGAGCAGATGGTGCGGCGGAGAGGGGCCGGGAGTCGGGCGGAGGAGAGGCCGGGAGTCGGTGTTGGTGGCGAGGCTGGCGAGAAGGAGGAGTGACGGTGAGTAAGCAGGCCGGGAGAAGGGGAGAGGATGAGAAGATGGCCGGGGGTCGGGAGTCGGGCGGAGGGGAGGCCGGGAGTAAGGTTGGTGGCGAGGCCGGCGAGGGTGGAGGAGCGGGAGTGGCGGTGAGGAAACAGGCCGGGAGAAAAAAAAAAAGGAAAAATGAGGTCGGGAAGAGGAGAGGGGAGGATGAGGCCGGGAAGAGAAGAGAGGGAGACGGTGCTGGCTCCGGCAACAGGTCAGCTCCGGCGAGAGAGAGGAACGTGGCTCTCTGATACCATGTTAGAAGATGATCCTCAATACTTCAATTCATCAAATGAAGAGGTACATATAGACAGATGTAGTACCATATACGGTACTGTAGATAAGAATACAAGTATGTATGTATATACATATACATATACATCTAACAATTCCAAAACATCCCAGGTATTCAATTAGGCATTGGATCATATTTGCAAGTGTCGCATGCTAGATATATCAATGGTTATTTACTGCACTAAACTTACAAAGTATTCCATGCTTTACCTTCAAACTCCTCTTAACATCCATTCTTAGTCCATATAATCTGACAAGTCGATCTTGATCTATTCTTCTTTCACTTTTGAAAAGTGGTCTGTATAACCTTCATTCATGCAAGGAACATTTTCTGTTTGACCTTTGGTTCCTCTTTGTTGAAATTTTTGTGGCTTTAAGTTTCCTTAATAAATAGATAAATATTTGTTGTTGCTTATTTATTTATTTATTTTCTTTCTCATCTTCCTTTAAGCATTCATTTTAATCTGGTTATTTGTAGTGGATGATAACTGATTTGGTTCTCATGTGGGAGCGTATAAATGCAGTGAACTGAAGAACATCATGAAACTTTATATAAAAAGGACCGATCACGCAGAGTGGGAGCTGATTAAGGTTCCTTCAGAGTAAGTTGTGCTTTACTTTCAGCTTCCTGTTCTAGTTCTCAGGGATGATATTCCTTAAATTTACACGTGTTACCTATAAAGTCTTCCATAGCATATCATGATGTGGATATGATTTACCTCTCTGAGTATGACATGCATTAAAGTATCTTGCAGTGTTATTTTCCAATTGAATGGCAATAATAATAATATGTTTGTTTGACTGCAGTGTTAGGTCAATTGTAGCTTTAAATCTGCACAACTATGGAGGGGGAAGAAATCCATGGGGTCATCCGACCGATGAATATTTACATAAGGTTTGCTGCCTTATTATTTTATTTTATTTTAGTAATATTATTATTATTTTTTTATGGTGGAATGAAAGTGATAGGATTTGGAGGCACATAGATTGAAGGTCATGCTTTTTGGAAGTTAGTATATTTAAGAAAGGTTGAAGGTCCATAAGTGTTAATGCCTCCTAGAGAGCTATGAAGTTTTGAATTTTGTTTTGTGAACAAGAAGCACATAAGATATATCTAAGAAAGGTTGTCGCGGAATACTATCTCAGAAGCTGCAGTGCTTGAAATAATTCCCTAAAGAAAATTCTGTTTATTCGATTATTTGGCAAGATATTTGTGACCCAAGAATCTGATGTAATCACTATTTGCTGTTGCAATGGAAAATTTGGTGTTACTACCAAGAGACTTGCCAGATTTGCCTTGGCACAAGCTAAAATTGATCCATTTTCCCAACATTGTCAAGCGCCATATTTCATCTGGCTGAATGGCTTAAAAGCAATTGACAATAATACTTCACCAAGATAGCATCAATGGTGGGTTGGTGAGTCTTAGGAAGGATTCACAACAAGTCTTAACTTTGGGATAAATATGAGTGGAAATTCAATCTCTTTCCCCCTCTATATCGAAACCAGCTTATGGAGATGTTATCAAATCCACCTACCATGTGTAGGCTATGAACCTTATTTGAATGTTTGGTTTCTGAAATATGCATACAATTGTATGAGGCAGCTTCCATTGTCTGAAATAGATGAAAATACGTCCATGGCGTGGTAAAAATCAAAGTCCAGTTAATCTTTGTGGCATTTTTCCATGCTCTTCTTCATTATTATATAGTTTAGCCGAAAGTTTAGCCACATCATGGCTTCATTTACCATTCATTTGCAGTTGCCTTTCATCCATATAGATTTTATCTTTCAACCAGTTTACTATTTAAGGAGGATATTCTTCTATGTTTTCAATACATTTTAGCCAATTTCTGTGAGGTAAAAGGGCATTTGTTGTTGATCTTTTATTTCTGTTCTGCATTTCAAGAGAGGCTTTCTGAAGGCTCGAGCAGATGATGGCCTGCTAGAGATTTTCGGTCTAAAGCAGGGCTGGCATGCTTCATTTGTGATGGTTAAACTTATTACTGCTAAACACATAGCACAGGTTACATTCAAATTCCTTGTTCTCTTTTAAAAACACCATTTCCAAAATTTCTGTATAAGCTAATTCAAATATCATCTGATGCTATCTTTCAGGCGGCTGCTATCAAGTTGGAAATTATAGGGAACCAGTGCAAAAAAACTTTTATGCAAACAGACGGCGAACCATGGAAACAACCACTGGACAAAAAGTCTTCTACTGTTGTGATGATAAAGAGAATGCCCTTTCAACATCTTATATTAAGCGGAAAGTGATCTCATTACCATCAGTTGATATCTGTACCAAATCCAATCCATCTCGGGGTCATTACTGACAGTCTTAATGTGTGTACATATGATTCAATCATAGGGTGATGAACAAAAACATTGATATTATATAATGAAATCATACACATAAGTAATACATAAGATTGTAGCCGGTTGCAATCCAATAAGTTCATCAAGGATGTATTGTATATGAGTTTTCATAGGTGTGCAGTTGAATCACTTCGCTTCCACTTGTACTGTTTTTCTACTGCACTCACATACCTTCTTTTCATACAGGTGAACTGAAGTTATCTACACAACATGGAATGAAACGATCTGTGAAGTAAGTCCAAGGTTTTGCTCACTATGTAACACTTGTTAATTCAGTTATCGTGACAGGAGCATCCTCTGTTTGTGTCCCTACAGATTGAACGCCCAGCTCAGCAGAAAACATTCCTTCTGGTGTACCGCAATTCATACCTGAAAGTTGAATGCTCATTGGGCTTTGGCAACCATCAAAGGTAGGCGTTGCAGGGACACTTGCAGTTCGGAGCGATTCCTGTTTGCTCTTCCTGTTGCTCATTGTCGTCTGTCCCTTATGCCTGAAGGTATGTGAATTTAGATCTCTCTGATCAAAGTGTTTGACCCATGCACATATTCTTGTCCATACTGAGCTACCAGTGGCAACAATTCTAAGCTCATTCCTGTTCTGATAGACATACATGATGAAGAAGAGGATCAGTGCTAGTACGGAGACTACTCCGGTGATGAGGAAGAGCCCACCGAAACTCCTGAAGTTGAGGCTGGATGAGCTGATTTCACTGCTGTCACTCGGGCAACTTGTTATGTCTCCAAACCATTTCCTCTCAATCGCCGCCATCTTATCACTCTCTGTAACAGCGAGTATCGCCCTAGAAACTTCCCGTGATAGAGGTGAGCCCAAAGGGAAAACCTGCATAAGATTCGAAGCACATTATCACAAAGATTTTTGCAAGATATTTGCTCTTTGGAACAAGGAAAGAACTTACAAAGCATGGTGCAGTCACTGCAGTGCTTCGAGAGAAAGAGCTTAAGATAAGGAATTTCATCGAAAATTGCGGCAACTCCACCATTTGTGTTGCCATTTTTGAGTGCTTCCTTGTACTCTTCCTGGGTGCTGTAATTCTTCATCTGCTGATCTTTGAAGCCTAATTTCTTGAGGATATCTGCAACAAAGGATCCGTCCTGATAACCAATATGCTCTCCATTCTTCAAGATCTCAGTCAAGTCGGTGACTGTTGGTTGGAGCTGCTGCACGGTGAGCATCGATGTCAGGCTTGCCGTGTATGAAGATGTGAGGATCAAGACAACGAACACCCATATCACCACCACTACCCTTGACAGATTACTCTGCAACCTCTCTCCTGCAAATAACAAATCACCACAAGAAATCAGACTGTAATCTTTTATTTGACAAGTGTATATTGATACTCAACTGTGAGCAAAGACAAGTGTGGAAAAGGCGAAGTAGAAGATTATTCCAAGCTGCTGTGATGGTGGCCCACGAAACTCCGGGTTGATTCGGTGTTCAATGAACCACACTATGGACCCAGTGAAGAAGAAGAAGCTCAGTGTCACTAGCCAAAGGTCAGTAGTTAATGGCTTTAAGAAGGTCCACATGCTCTTCCTCTTGTTCTCTTTGACAGGGGCTATTATTGACACGCCGGATTCAGTGTATGGAAGTGTGAAATCAACGTAGTTTGATCGGTTGGCAATGATAGTCACGTCCCCGACCACCGCATCATATTTCTGCTCAATGATCATTCAAACATTTCATCAAATACATTCAATAAAGCAAGTGTTCAAACTGTTTGTAGATATGCATCTTCTGACCTGCAGAAAAACTTGGTAGACCAGATCATTGTAAGTGTAGCCGGCTTTTCCAAAAGGAATGTAATCATATGAAACGGCATATGGCAGTGACTGCATGACTGCATCAAACACATCGATGCAGTAACCGGTGACTGTTGTCCTGTTGGTGGTATTATCATGTACTACATTCACAAACTCATTGAAACCTTTCTTCACAGGTACACCGATCTTCAGCCTTTTTCCATTTGTTGGTATTTCCCATCCTTTCGACACTGTTGTAGTATCCCCAGGCCATATCATAGTCTTCAGATTTGCCGGTGAGGCTGAGTTGAATCGCTTAGAGATTCCAAACTCTGGTGTCCAGAAGGCAATCTGTCTCGCCCCTTTGCCGATGACATTCACAATCTCAAACACCGACGATTGGAGCTGACCATCGACAAGGTGAAATTCACCACTGATACCTCTGAATCTTGTGCTCAAGATAGCTTCAAGAAGCTCAGGGCCATTTTGTGAGACGCCGAGGTTTCCCAAATCTGTAGAGTTATCACCTCCGGGAAGCTTTCGGAAGCTAGAGTTTGAAACTCCAGCCTTCTCTGTCGCCATTGCTAATGCCCACACAGTGTCATAAGCCCATAACTCAAACACATTGGGAATTGGATGCTCGCTGCTTGGACTCTCTTGCCGTAATCTCGCCTTCCACCGTGTAGTGAAATTCGCTATCTCTTCTGACTTCGGCATGTATGACCTCACGGCGACCGCGCCTTGCATTGCATCGATGCTTCTCGGATCCAAGGAATCAAGCATATTGCCAACTCCATCGGTCATGATCCAGACATATCCTTCTTCCATCATTCCAATCTCTTTCGCCTTCAAGAAAAGGCGGGAAGCGAGGGATGAGCCCATGTGGACGACGAACACTCTTGTTTGCATAGTCATGAGCTTGTAGAGCTCCTCATTGAGTTGGTCATCATTCACTGATGGAGAGATAACACTTCGATATGGAACTCGAGCATCGATATCTTGGAAGGCATCGACAAGGTAGGGGATGACACCGGAGCCATAGTCAGTGTTCTCGTACACCAATACGACTTCTCGCCAACCGAAGGACTTAACCAAGGAGGAGATGGCACCTACCTGAGAGGAGTCATTGACCGTGGTGCGGACAAAGTAGGGAGTTTTTTCTGGTGATATGGTGGGGCTCGTCACGGTGAAGGAGACTATCGGAACTTGCATCTCATTGCCGAGATCAGTGATGAACGCTGCTTGAGTTGATGTTAAGTGGCCTAGGATTACTTGAGCTTGAATGTTCTTCAAGAGGTCCAGAGCTGTAACAATGGAGGGAAGAAGGTCAACTAACTTAACTGTCACTAGTTTGGATCCAATTTCTATATATTGCAAGGAATTAACTTACCCTTTAGTTACTAATTTGGATATATTTTTTTATTTGTAGGAGGAACCTAATCAAAAATAGATATTATAAAATTCAAATTATATAGTATTTTAAAATTACTAATAAATTGAATATAACACCACCAAATTTTCACCCATCCATGATTGTTTGGGTTTGACAAAGTCAAAACTATGAGATCATTGAAAAGTCAAAATTTAAGCAATTCTTGGGGAAGAGAATGACTTTTTGACATAGACGCATTTTGAGAGCTTGTTTTGATGTGTTGTTGTGAAGCATTGAATGATTCCATGTGAAGTTCTTCTTTCAAATTTGTCTTTTGTTTCAGTGAAAGATGAAGACAGAGTCTTCAAAACATGTTCTTCTGAAAAAATAGCAAGCTGAAAACTCTGACCAGAAATGATTTTTTTTTTTAAAAAAGAAAATTTCTTTTTAATTTAACAATCAATAAATTAGTTCTCTTCATGTTTCTTCATAAAATCATTCTTTTAATTCCTAACAGAACTAACAATAAACAAAGAACCAAAGTTTCATTCACATAGAAACTAATTAACATATGTATATACATAAAATTAAGATAGGCGAAAGAAGCAGAAGCTCACCGGAGGAGGCGGCGCTGATGGCATCTTTTTTGGAGTCCCTTGCATGGATGAGAAGCCTAGTTTTGTAGGAAGGATGAGAAGCATAGAAATCCTCAAGCGCCATGGAAATGCTCACATGGCTTCTCTTCCCAGCTAGACTTTCAAAATCAAGAACCAAACCAACATCTACTACAGAACTTGTAGTACTAGTGTTTTGTGCCATCACAAGTGGTAGCACTCCATCACCATGCTTGTTCAGTGTGCAAGAAAGGAAGAAGAAGAAGGAGGCAAAGAAGAGGTGATAACTCAGCATCTTTCCTTCTTCAACCAAGCCAGCTCATGAGTTGAGAGCCTTCTTAATGTTTATTGATCTAACGTACAACACATTTGTTTCCAACTTGTGCCTTTTTGTGTTATGTGAATCTACTTTGTGTGTGTGTATATATATATATATATATATATATATATATATATATACATTTGGAGAGGATTTGGGAGAGGTTGAACCCATTTTTAAGGCATGCTTGGTTCATCGAAATGGAGACTGAAGTGACTGAAGTGTGAGCTGATATGATATTTCCATTGGTTTGGTTCACCGAAGTAGAAGCCGAAGTAAGGAAGTGGTCACTTCCAAAATCTCCCACTTCACTCTTTGACTTCGAATTTTTTTTCCCAAAGTGGCACTTCGGTATTCCACTCCACCCATTTTGTATGTTTTTATAAATATTTTATTATTATTTTTTCTAATTTGTTTTATTTTTTATTTAATTTTTTTATTTTTAATTTTTTTTTAATTTTTAAGTTTTTTACTTTTTGCAACAAAATTAAGATTTTAATTTAAAAAAATTTACATTACATCAAATATAATAAATAATTTATTTATAAACCATATTTTTATTTTTTCACTCCTAACAAAGACAAAAAAAAAAAAATTCATAATTCATCCATTCCCTCAACCAAACACATGGAACTAAAGACTTCAAAATGAAAATTCCACTTCAATCGAAATCATACTTCCTAACTTTCATTACTTCGGTGGACTACTTCCGAACCAAATACACCCTAGTCTATTGGTATAGGGTTTTTTATAAAATGATTATATATTATCAAAAGAATTAATTTGAATCTTAGTTCAGATAAAATAAATTAAATTTTGTGTACATTGTTCATATTCTACTGAAGAGGTATGTCGAATCTTACTTACCGAATCTTACTTACCTAAAATGAATTTATAGGTTTGTATTAAAGTGATAATTCCAGTTATAATTCTAAGCTCGTGTGTGTGTGTCTATATATATATATATATATAATAAAAGTTTTTTTATAAAAAAATATTATTTTTTATAAATTGATACAAACAATCTAACAAATTATAGTTTTAAGAAAATACTTATAAAAATTTGTTATTTATAGCTTTTATACTAAACAAATTAATTTATAGAGTTTTTTTCTCAAAAAGTATATTATTTAGCCTTTTTTTACATATATATATATAAATTTGTAAATTTTATTCTTTGGCTCTTACGGTTTTACCCTTATAAATTGGGTTATACAATAATAATTGTTTTGACAAAAAATATTATTTGGTATCTATATTTTTTATAAATTAGTGTGTGTATATATATATATATATAATATAAATAAATATTTTTATAAAATGTTTTGTGAAATTAAATCTATTGTTAGTCTTTTTTTACTTTTACTTTGCCTTCTAATAAATTTTTTTTGGCTTGTTCCTAAAATAATTTTTTTACTGTGTGTGTGTGTGTGAGAGAGAGAGAGAGAGAGAGAGAGAGAGAGTACACTGACCATTTCACAATGAAGGAAATCAAAGGTCATATAGATACTTGGCTAAGTCTACATCCAGCGCTGGTGTAGAAAAAAAGGGCATTGACCCAAGACTTTGATGTACAGTGTCATAATTAAATACCAAGGTTTATAATAACTTAATAAGCTTATATATATATACATATATATATAACTTCTGGAATTAATTTTCAGTGTGAAAAGAAGGCATGTAAACTAGGGAGAGTTCAACCAAAATAGTTATATAATACTATTATATAAATATGCACGTGTGTATTATGGAAATTTTCAATTCAAAATCTAATACAGCTCATTGAAGTAAAACATATCAATCAATGGTTTTGATGAGTTATGACAATACTAATTATCAATGAAATCATTCCTTATAAATTAATGTAATTAATAATAAAAATTAAAGTGATTACATGCTAGATATGTTTAGAAAGGAAAAAAAAAATAGCTAGATACTCCTCCACAATAATGACATTTTTCTGTGTTTGGCTTTAAACAAAAGTATGATTATATTAAAAAATGTTACTAGTTTTATAATAAAAAAATATTTTATTAGACATTTTATTATTTAAAATTTAAATTGGGATGAATACAGTAATATAAAAAAACATCCGACTGTGATAGTGGATTTATAACCCTATCTCACATCCATCATATGAGCGTATATGAATCAGATGATCAATTTTTGCTAATGTACATATTCTAGTATGTGGTATGTCCATTTTATATATATAAAAAGGGAATATGGTCATAGTTAAAACTAATTAATAAACTTAGCGAATGTCATGATCAATATCTTATTTTAGTAATAGTCATATTACTTAACATATTGTTTTATTCTTAACAATTACACACTCTTTTCTCTATCACATTTAATTTAATCCTTGTTAATTGAGCAATTAATTTAATATCTTAACAACAAGTACAAAAGACTATTGTTGACTAATGAACTATCGATCATTAAGTAATTTTAATAATCAAGTTCAACGAACTATAAAGTTTCACGACCAATTGAGAAACAAAGATTTAGTCAATTGATGAATAATTAATTAATAACTAATTTTGTGACTATGTTACTATATATTATTTTTTTATTGTGAATAATGAAGCAATATAGGATGATAAAGATATGCTCAATCGAATCAAAGACCTTTCATATATATATATATATATATATATATATATATATATATATATCAACCTATTCTCCAAGATTTGATTAATAATAACTTTCAATTTTTCAACTGCCATTTTTCAACCTATTCTCCAAGATATGATTGATAAGAAACTTTCTAGGAAATTGATGAGTAATTTCCCATACTCCATCAAGAGGTTTTGTCACATCAACATCTTAGTAAGTTCATAAAATCAACAATTTTTCCTTCACAAAAATTATTAATGAAACGAATCAAGATCATTAATTTTTAAATAAGTTTAGGGTTATCTAAATATTTCTACGGAAATAAAGGAAAAAAAGTTAATATAATTATTTTAAATATAATCAGATATTGAACAGATCAAGATGTTTAGCTTTAATATTTTGTTTGACTTATGATTGATTAAAGGGGAAGTAGACTTATTTCTCTTATTTCTGTTTTTTTTTTATTTTTAAATGAGCTTCAGACTAGAGTGAGTGTTAGTATTTTTTTACATTAAAGTGAAGAAGTAAGAGCAATCTAAAAAAGCTCATTCATCTTAGTTCCAGATCTCCTTTTGAAGTCACAGAACTGTATGTTGAAGCTAAACCTGAAGTCCCATTATTTCTTTGTTTATCTGAGAATATCATAGGCGGTGCTTTGTGTGTTGATCTCTCATCCGGCAAGCATCTAATCTCTTTTCCAGCTAGTGTCATGATCTCTTCCCTCAGAGGCATTTTGATCTTGTAATACCTAGCATTCGAGTTAGATTTAAAGGTATTTCAGAAATTTTAGAGTTTAGTTAATTTCATATGTCTCTTAAGCTCAAATATTAGCCTTTATCCCACCATCAATATTTTTACTTTGATTATGTTCGAATAAACTAATCAAATTTAATTTCAAATTTAGAATATTAGTCCTTATCCTAGTGGGACTCTTCTATAAAACCCTTTCAACTTAAACTCTATTTTCTACAACTAATCCTCTTTTTCTCTTCTAATCTTTCTTGGAGCAAACTTTTGAGCAAGGATCTAATTTTCCCACTCCTTTGATTGAAGAATTTGGGTAAGATCTTTGTCTCATCTTCTTCATAATAGTTCCTTTTATTCATAGTATCATAATGCATCTTCTCCCTCAACTTTCTTGATTTCTTATGCTTTGATATGAGATCTTTAATATGTGTTGATTTTTATATTTGAATTTATAGTTATTGATAAATCTAGAGCTTTTGTATCAATTGTGAGAAATTTCTTGTTGACAAATCTTGTAATTTTGATTTAGGCGATTGTAGTTTTGTTGAACACTCCACAAAAGATTTAAGCCATCATACTATAACAAACAATGTAATATTACAACGGGCCCTCTATCGTAGCATCATGCCTATTACTGTAGCAATGAATTTGTATGGTATAGATTTATCTAGGATGCATCCATATAAAATTTGTTTCTTTGTGACTGTGAATTTAGTATTTGTCTGAAAATTACTTTTATTTGCAAAATTATGCTAGTGCTTGTCTAAAACATGATTATGCCTATTTTGTTTTTCTTTATGAAAGTTTTGAATTCATCTCAGATCCTGTATGTATCTAACCATTAATATAAAATCATATAGTATATTTTGGTTCTCGTTATGCTTCCTTTTATTTTAATTTTTTTAATGCCTCAACGCCATAGTGATGATATACTATGATATGAAAATCAATATTTGTTTTTAAAAAAAGTAGATAAACCATAACATTACTGAAAAAAAAAGTACAATTTTGTTTTTTTGGATATGGACAGAGACATAACAAGGACAACAAAACAACAAAGTATTTTTTTTTTAGTTAAGTGTTTGCACACTTAAAAAACAGCCGTAATTCAAAATTCTTGTAATATTCATATTGATAAATATTATGAAGAAAGTGAGGAAAACCATGCATGAAGAGCTCCAAATAAAAAAAAAAAAGAAGCTTAGAAATTACATAGTTTTAAGATTGTAAAGATTATTAGAAGTTGACCAATGATGTGGACAATCATCTTTGAGGTCAACTTGTAAACTGTGGCCCCTCAGGCCAAATGCCGGCCCATGGCCCCCTCGTGTTATGTTTGGATAACTACTTTTGGCTTGACAGGCATTGTGGACCTCCATGATCATCAACAACCAATGCAATCAAAGGTGTCTTGAGTTTTAAATCTACTGATTTGGAAAGTACTCGTAAATCTCAAACTGGATTTAAACTCTATTGATTTCAGTTATATATATGCTTAATTAGAATAATACTTAACATATAAGCTCAATTGATATCAAGGAGTTCCCCTTCTCATCCAATAACAGGGGCTCCAAATATTGGAATCTCACCCTGATGGTAAGTTGTCTGTCAAATTCTTTTATCAATTCTTAAATAATGGTGGAAGTAAATTTTCGATTATCCCTTACATTTGGAGAGGCCCATGTTGTTTAAAAGTTAACAGAATTGTTGGCTTGGGATAATAAGATTCTTAGGCTAGAAAACTTTTCTTTCACATATTGCAACAAGCTGTCAACTGTTATCTTTATGCTCAATCAGGAAACCATTGAATCAACGGATCTTCTATTTCTTTTTTGTAAATGTTCTTTTGCAACTTACATTTGGCACTTTTTCGTATAAATATGGCTATGCTCCTATTTCTTTGGGAGATCTGTACGGAAAAGCTAATCTCCAAAAACTGTCTAAGGGGAATATTCTTTCATGTGCTATTATTTGGAAAATAAGGCTTGAGAAATGACTATATTTTTTATGTACGCATATTTTGTACCACCCGTCATTGGTTAAGCGTGGATCTAGCATGGGGGCAGTGGGGGAAATTTGATAACCCTATTATGTTTAGGTTAATATTTTTTATTTTGTTTCAATTCTCCCCCACTAAAAGTGAAAAATAAAACCCACATAAGAAATTTTATAAGGGCATATGAGAAAAAAAAAATTTAAAAAGTTTAATTTTACGTAACTTAAGTAAATATTGTATTCACTTATAATAATATATAAATAATTAATTTCTCATGAATTTTTATTAGAAAAAAAAGGCATTCCCCTTTATATCTAATCATCAGGTCTAATCTCCTATATGCCCCTTTCTTTTGGGACCTCCACTCTTCAATCCTTATTGATCTTGGTTGTTAGATCCAATGATTAAATAGTGGTTGCGTGTTTAACAAGTATTGGATTTGGGTTCTTAAGCTTTGATCGACAATGAAGGGTCTACTAGCTTTCGAGAATCAGGGCTTGCTTCGATTGCATTTTTTTTTGGTGGTGAAGCATGCATTTTATTTTTATTCAGCTCATTAAGCAAAACGGACAAACTTGAACTTTTATTTTTTTGTTGATAAAGTGGATAGGACAGACACTTACTCTATAAGTGTCGTGAGAATACTTTCTCTTATTTAATGTTAAATTTGTTTTCTAGAGCACCCGAGCTTTAAGAATAATACTTGGTGTCCATAAAATTCACGATGGAAGATAATTTAAATTCACACTTAATAGAGTAAGTGAATTCTTGATAATCACTATTGAAATTGAGATTTCAACACTATTTTTTAAATAAATAAACCATTGGTATGTAGAAGTAGAGAGAGTACAAAAACAGTCAAACAACGTAATAGAGAAATCACTAGATATGAACTGCTAAAAGGAAAAAAACAACACAATAGAAACAAAGCCCAAGGCAAGCATTAGAACTTACACCTAGGTTAGGCAGAAAGGTTCAAGTAACAGTCTCTTTGAGGGACAATGGCTCTAGGGGATCACTCGCATTATAGTCATGAGCTCCTTACAATTCCTAAAGTTAAAAATCCTAAGTTGGTTTCTAATTTTCGTCCCATTTCTTTGTGTAATGTTTGCTTTAAGGTCATTTCTAAAATCTTAGACAATCGTCTTAAAGTTGTGATCTCAAAACTTATTGGTATCGAGCAAGTTGGTTTTATTCCTGGAAGGTGTTCTTTTGATAATATTATTGCCATTGAGGAGGTAGTTCACACCATTGAAAATGATATTAATGGCCCCTCTAGGATGATTATCAAAATTGATATTGAAAAAGCTTACGATTCGCTTAGTTGGAGTGCAATTCTTGCCACTCTTTCTAATATGAATTTCCCTCCCCCTTGGATTTCATGGATCAAGACTTGCCTTGCCTCTAGTTCATTTTCTATATTAGTTAATGGCAATCCCACTAAATGGTTCCATTCCTCTAGGGGTGTTAGACAAGGGGATCCGCTCTCCTCTTATCTGTTCATTATCGTCTCGCAGATTCTTACGTCCCTGCTTAATCTTGGCATTCGTCAAAACATGATTCCTGGATTTGATTGTCGGCTTCAACATAATTTTAATCACCTCATGTATGCCGATGATCTAATCCTAACTACTCATGCCTCTCGACGTGTCGCTAGGAATGTTACACTTTGCCTTAACATTTATGCCAATCTAACTAGTCAGAATCCTAACACTTCCAAGTCTGCTCTTTATTTCCCTTCCTGGTTTAATAAAAGGATGGCCCATAGCATCGCTTCAATCCTTAGTTTTAACATATCTTCCTTTCCTTTTACTTACCTGGGAATTTTAATCACTCCCAAAAAGTTAGCCCAAGCTGTTTTTAACCCTATGATTGAGAAAGTTTGGACAATGTGCCTTGCATGGCAAAAATCCCATCTTTCTCAAGCTGCTAAAGCCATTCTTATCAACTCAACTTTGCTCTCTCAATCAGTGTATTATCTTTCTGTTTACCCTATTCCAGATTCTGTCTTGCATGAAATTTCTAAGGTGGTTAAGGGTTTCTTTTGGAAGAAAATGGCAATGGAAAGGGCATCCACACTGTGGCTTGGAATAACATTGCAATTCCTAAATCTGAGGGGGGCCTAGGCATTAAAAATTTACTTGTTTCTAAGCACTCTCTTATGGCTAAAAATGTGTTTAAATACATTAATAGAGATCATGTTATTTGGGTGGATATCCTTCATTTAAAATATGGCCATATGAACTTCTGGTGTGACAAAGCTCCTTCAAGAGCCTCTAGCTTCTTTCGGGGTCTAGTACATTCCGCTATGAAACTTAAGCATTTTATTCGTACTCTAACTATTAATGTTCAACATACTTCAGTCCTTTTTGATACTTGGTGCTCTGAAATCCCTTTAGCTTACTGGCCTACATTTGTCAATATGGATATAGATTTGGATTCTATTAATATGGGAGACCTTTGTCTAGATGGCAATTGGTGTATTCCCTTCCTTCGGAATCTATTTGGGACTCATTTTGATATCTTTGCCACTAAGTTAAGCAGCATTGATAATAATTCTCATAATCACTGGATTTGGTACCCCAAAGCTGCTGCTAATAGAATTTCACTAGTCACTTATCAACAGCTTAATCAGCAAAGTCCTTGTGCGGATGAGTGGATTGGGTGGAAGAATATTTGGACCCTGCGTATAGCTCCCTGAGTAAGACATTTTATTGGGCTTTTAATGCGTGGTGGAATTCTCACTGGTGACTACCTTCATGGTATTAAGTTGGGCCCTAGAGACTCCTGTGTTTTATGTGGGTTGGAGGTAGAGACTGCAAATCACCTCCTTTATTTCTGCCCAAAAATTCAACATGCATGGAATATATTAAGAGTTAAACTGAACAAGCAATTTTCATTGCTGAACGGAGTTGCTGATGGTGAATGCCTCACTAGTTCAATTTTCAACATCTTTGAGAGAGTCGTCATAGCCACTATGATTTGGCTAGTCTGGAAAGCTCGTTGCGATCTTATTTTCAGGCATGTTCATCCAAATTGGCAATCTGTAGTTTGCAGGACTATTGCTCATGTGATGGACTACTCACAGGCACAAGGAGCTCAGAGTGGCAAGAAGCTTATATTAAACAACTTCAATTCTGGTGATCAATTCCTGTTTGTCACTACCATTAGAAGACCTGATGATGAGGTAAGTGGCATTGGATTCTTATTTGTCAACACTAGTTATGAAATCTATGTTGCAGGTACCACCTCTTCACAGGCAGACAATGCTTTAGTTGCTGAAGCAGAGGCGATCATAACAGCGATTCAAATTGCAGCTAATAGTCTACTTCAGATCAATCACATAATGCTGGATAATGCGGACATATATAACATACTGCAAGCTCAACATAGAACTTGGGACTGACGACTTCGTCCATGGATTCCAAGTATCAGATGCTCGCTAGACAACATTGGAAATCCACATATTCATCTCATTCCCAGTGACTGGAACCTCCCCGCAGTGAAGCTGGCTTCAACTGGATTGAATCTTCATGACTTAACTCTTTTTCATCATGGAAGAGACTTGCCTCGTTGGCTTATAAAATGTCTTAATAGTTGTGGATACTCTTTTGTTTGGTAGTTTTCCTAGTTCTTGTTGGTTGGAACCTTTGTTTGGTTTTCATTTGTTTTCTTTTTCTCTTTTTGAATAAATTCAGCCCCAGAGGGTTCTTTTTAGCAAAAAAAAATTCCGAACTTTTTATCACAACATGGGATAGCTCTTCTAGCATCTATTCAAGCCCCACAGGAACCTATCCAGAAAAACAAAAGATATGAATGATTTTAATAATAAACACATAGGATGATGAAAGAATTTTATGAATGAACATGCATTTATTGCGTTCCAAATAAACATTCCATATAAGAGTTTTAGACCAAAAATCTCAAGTCACTCTAAGAGGTGCACTGCGAAATCAACATGAAGGAAAAACAACAATTTATGATGATAAATATATTTCTATGTTTACTTAGATATGTACTTTTTATCTGATATTTTCAGTCCCCCAATATTTTATTTAACTTCCATAGTGATCACTATCTCAAGAGTTACAGTATCATCAATAAATTTAGAACTAATTCTAAGCAAAATCATGACCCCTTCAGCCACTCAACATATCTGCAGATGACGGTGGGTCTGGACATTGGCCATCAATTTCTCTACCTGGTGTCCCTTCACCCTCTGATGGAGCCCCTGCATCCTCCTCCTCCTCCTCATCATCATCCTCATCCTTATTCCCAACAACGTGATCACCATGCCCATTATAAGAAACGCTCAGTGGACTCTGCATCTCAAGTGGAACCATTTCCTCTTCCTCTTCTTTCTCCTTGAACCCATCAGCACATTGTAATTCTGGCTTGTCATGGTATTTGATCAACAAAAGAAGTCTTTTCCCGAAAGATAACTCAGGATCAGCACCTCTGACAATGTGCCAATTCTGATAGAAGAACATGGATATATTAATCAGAAATGCAAGCATGGAAGTCACACCAGTGATGAGAAACAATCCCCCAAAGCTCCTGCATGTAATCATGCTTGAAGAAGAAGAAGAAGAACCATCTTCCTGAACAGAACATGCTTCATCATCATACAAGTAAAGTTGGTCAAGGTCTCCCATTTTATCTTTGCTCTCTGTGATGTCTAAGATGGCTCTTGAAACATCTGCAACCATCGGTGATCCTATGGGAAATGCCTGCAAATTCATCGACAAATGAATCACATGTTAGTAATTAAAATGCAGACAAACAATGCAAATGTGGTTAAATTTCACTGGACTTACAAAGCCAAATCCGTTGGTTTTGTATACAGGTCCAACCATGGTATATTTGCCACAGTAATTGTGGAGGAACACTTTGAGGTAAGGAATCTCATCGACAATGGCAGCCACTATTCCATTGCTCAATGCCTTGTCATACTCGTCTGGGGATTTGTATGGAATGAGTCTTGATTCATTGAAATTCAATCCTTTCAAGAGATGAAGCATGAATGAATTAACCAAGTAGCCGACTTTGCTTTCGCTCCTTGCGAGCTCACCGAAATCAGTGAGTGTTGGTTGGAGTTGTTCCACTGTCAGTATCGACGATAAGCTTGCAGTATAACTTTGCTGCAGAATCAGGACTACAAACAACCAAATAATCAAAACGGCCCTTGCTAAATTGCTCACCATCTTTCCCCTGTGAGCGAAGACAAGAGTTGAGAAAGTGAAGTAGAAGATTGTGCCGATTTGGTTCGATGGAGGACCTCTGAATTGTAAATTAACACGGTGTTCCAAAATCCAAACCACAATCCCTGTGAAGATAAAGAATGCAAGACTTGCAATCCAGAGGCTTGTGCTTAATGGCTCTGCAAATGTCCACGCATTCTTCCTCCTCTGATCCTTGACAGGGACAACCATCGACACACCAGACTCAGTGTACGGCAGAGTGAAATCGACATACTGAGATCGGTTTGCTATCACTGTTATATCGCCGACTACAACATCATACTTCTGCATCAATCAGCCAAACAAACAATCAAATACAATTCAGATAAACAAGCGTCAAAATTCAAGTGATCACTGACCTTGAGGTACACCTGATAGATAAGATCATCATAACTTCCATTCATTTCGCCCTTCTCATTGGCAAAGAGTGTATAACTATAATTGACTTTATAAGGCAATGCTAACATTACTTTATCAAAGATCTCAATGCAGTGACCTGTTGGTGGAATTGAAGAATTGTTAGCGGTAACATTCACAAACTCAAGGAAACCATCTTTCACCGGAATTCCAACACGAAGACTTCTTCCATTGCTCGGCCACTCCCATCCTCTAGGAACTAGACCAGAATCACCACCAGGCCACCTCACAACTTCAGCATTAACATTTTCTTTTGCATCCAATTCCTTAGAAAAACCATTAGCTGGTGTCCAAAATCCAATTCTTTGTCTTCCATTTCCAACAATATTAACAATCTCAAAGTTGTTTGTCTCGAGCTGTCCGTCAATCAGATGAAACTTGCCACTAACTCCATCAAATGTGGTATTTGAGATCCACTGGACAAGTTCTGAACCAATCTGAGACTTGCCAATACTTTCCAAATCAGTAGATTTCTTCCTCACATTGTTCATCGAAAATGTGCAATTTGCCGAAGAAACACTCTCAGCTGCCAATGCTAATGACCATACAGTATCATAAGCCCATAAACCAAACACCGTCAAGGGTTCACTAACGTGAGCAGATGGATTCTCCAACTTGAACTTCTTTACAAATCTCGCCCTGAAATCTTGAAACCTGGAGTTGTTCTCACTGACATAAGGTCTAATACCCAAAACACCTTGCATTACATTGGCTGCTGATGATCCATAGAGGTCCACAATGTCTGTCAAGCCGTAAGTAGTTATCCAAACATAACCTTGGTTCATCATTCCTGTTTTGTTTGCATTTGAGAAGACTTTGAAACCAAGGGAATATGGCATGTGGACAATGAAGACTCTGGTTTGCATGTCCTTGAGCTTCTCAAGCTGCTTGCCAATGGCTTCATCATTCGCTGTAACAGGAATTGGACTCCGATAAGTTACACGGGCATCGACCTCAATAAGAGCATCGATGACATGCGATATGATTCCGTTCCCGAACTCATTGTCCGCGTAGATCAGGACTACTTGTCTCCATCCAAAGTTTTGAACGAGAGAAGCAAGGACTTGGGCCTGAGAAATATCATTCATTCCAGTCCTGACGAAGTATGGAGACTGCTTTGTTGCAAGGGAAGGGCTATTAGCAGTGAAAGAGATGATTGGAACTTGAGCACTGTTTCCCAGCTCAATCACAAACCTAGCCTGGGTTGATGTTTGTGGTCCAATTATAGCTTGCACTTGATCATTCTTCAGAAGATCAAGAGCTGCATTTCATTCACACAACCATGAAACCGTGAATCCCACATACATCACACACAATTCTCCATGCTTTCCATCAAACAATATGAAACATGAATGAGCAGTATAAACAAAGAGACCTTTATCTATTTATATAGTCTAAACAAAGAGAGACAGGGAGAAAGAGAGAAGAGACCTGCAGAAGCAGAGGCAACACGATCATCATCGTCGACATCTTGCAAATGAAGCGACTGCCTTTTGGTGAAGTTTGAGTGAGAATTGTAGAAGTCCTCCATGGCCATGGACATGCTGTTGGGGAGGAACCGGGGACCAAACAATAATTTCCCCGAAAATACTGTAGCAGTACTGTAGCACCCGAAATTCAGAAAACCTGTAATCTGCACGGCTTGAAGCACGGGCAAAGCACGAGCGTGCTACTTTGCTGCACGGGGCGAAGCACGGACGTGCTACTTTCGCTGTGCTCTTCTACTACTGGAGCAGGATCACTGTAGCACTGGTACTGTAGCAAAAACACTATAGCACCCGAAATTCAGAAAACCTGTAATTTTCACGGCTTGCAGCACGGTCTCACTGCCCTGAGCACGGGCGTGATGAAATTCAGCACGGGCGTGCTGATCTTGTTTTCTGAATTTTGAAGCTCAAATCTCCCCCTTTTGAGTACAAACTCTTGGTATCTATCATACACAATAGAAATATCAAAACTAACAAGCAAGACACACGATTTAGCATGGAAAACCCCTTCAAATCGAGGGATGAAAAACCACGGGACTCCTTAGAGCCACTTAGAATTGTTTCCACTATGTCAACAAAGGGATAACAATGTTTTTCTCTCTAGCTAACTAAAGGCATACAAATGCAAGAGATTTAGGAAGAAAACTTCACAAACACATCATCATCATACAAGATGGATTACGACTATTTCAAGGAGAATTGGAAGAAATCAAACCAATGTATTGTAGATCTTCTTCCAATGATGATCTTCCCTGAAATGTGGGCGAAATGAGCTTCAATCTTCTCAAGAAACCAAAACCCTAGCCCCCTTCTCTTCTTCCTCTTCTTCTTGCTTTCAGATGAGTTCTTCTCACGATTTCACTCACTTTTCTTAATGATCAACAGTAATCCCCATTTGCTAACATAGTTTTTTTTTTTTTTTTTTTACTGTGGAGGCGGGCCCCACTTATTTGGAGAGGCCCCACTTAATGGGGTTGACTCAATAATCCTCCCCCTCAGCACCATTTGGGGGGCTCAACCAGGGCTGCCCTTTGCCTACAGGCTTCAAGCTTCTCTCTAGGCAAAGTCTTGGTCAACATATCTGACCCATTCTCACTAGTATGAAGCTTCTCCAAGTATAACTGCTTGGATTCTAGAACATCTCGAATCCAGTGATACCTTACATCAATGTGCTTGGACTTTGAATGAAAACTTGAATTCTTGGAGAGATGGATGGCACTCTGACTGTCACTGTAGACAATACACTTATCTTGTTGCATGCCCAATTCTTCAAGAAATTTCTTCATCCACAAAGCCTCTTTGCAACCTTCAGTAATTGCAATGTATTCAGCTTCTGTGGTGGATAATGCAACACATTTCTGCAGCTTTGACTGCCAATAAACAGCTCCCCCTGCAAAAGTCATCAAGAAACCTGATACAGATTTCCTGGAATCGATGTCACCTGCCATGTCTGAATCTGTATACCCATCCAAAATAGGATCACCACTACCAAAACACAGACATACTCTAGAAGTACCTCGTAGATATCTGAATATCCACTTCACTGCTGTCCAGTGCTCCTTTCCAGGATTTGAGAGAAATCTACTCACAACCCCGACTGCATGAGCTATGTCTGGCCTTGTACATACCATGGCATACATCAAACTGCCAACAGCAGATGCATAGGGAACTATGCTCATTTCTTCCTTTTCTTTATCACTTGTAGGACATTGCTTTGAACTGAGTTTAAAATGGCCTGCAAGTGGAGAAACAACAACCTTGGCCTTACTCATGTTAAATCTTTCAAGAACCTTCTCAATGTAGCTTTCTTGAGATAGCCATAACTTCCCATTCTTCCTGTCACGGTAGATCTTCATGCCAAGTATTTGCTTTGCAGTACCCAAGTCTTTCATAGCAAAAGACTTATTCAGCTCTCTCTTTAACTCTTCAATTTTCACAGCATCCTGCCCTACAATGAGCATGTCATCAACATATAACAAAAGAATAATGAAGTCATCTGTGGAGTGTTTCTTCACAAACACACACTGATTAGAAGCAGTCCTGGTGTACCCATGATTCACCATAAATGAATCAAACTTTTTGTACCATTGTCTTGGAGCTTGCTTAAGCCCATACAAGCTCTTCTTCAACCTGCACACCAAATGCTCCTTTCCCTTGACTTCAAATCCTTCTGGCTGCTCCATGTATATTTCTTCTTCCAGATCACCATGGAGAAAGGCAGTCTTCACATCAAACTGCTCTACCTCTAAATTCAAGCGGGCTGCTAGACTGAGTACAACCCTTATAGAAGACATTTTCACAACTGGAGAAAATATCTCTTCAAAATCAACACCCTTTTTCTAGCCAAATCCCTTCACAACCAATCTTGCCTTATACCTTGGATGTGAGCTATGATTTTCAGTCTTCAGCCTGTATACCCACTTGTTCTTGAGTGCTCTCTTACCCTTAGGTAATTTCACCAAGTCATATGTGTGGTTCTCATGCAAAGACTTCATTTCTTCTTGCATGGCTTTAAACCACTCTTGCTTCTTCTCATGTGCTGTAGCTTCTTGGTAGGTTTCTGGCTCTCCACCATCACTAAGCATAATATACTCACTAGCACTGTATCTACTAGAGGGACGATGTTCTTTAGTAGACCTTCTCAACTGAGGCTCCACAGGTGGTACTGGTGATGATTGTTCCTCTTCTTCAATTGGTTCTACATCATCAACTGGAGGAATTTCATCATGGACTGTATCATCACCATCTTCTTGAACTTCTCCCCCTTGAGCTGAACTCTGTACAGGAGGAATGACTGGATCCAAATTGACAGGAATTTCTGTAAAGGAACTGGATTTTTCACCCTTGTCACCATCATTACTCAGCTGGTCTTCAAGGAACACCACATCTCTGCTCCTGACAATTTTTCTGTTTACTGGATCCCACAATCTGTACCCGAATTTTTCATGGCCATAACCCAAGAAAATACACTGCTTTGCTTTGTTATCAAGCTTGGACCTCTCATCCTTAGGAATGTGAACAAATGCCTTGCACCCAAACACTCTGAGATGATCATAAGATACATATTTCCCTGACCAAACCCTGTTTGGTACATCATCATTCAATGCTGTTGCTGGGGACAGATTAATCAGGTCAACTGCTGTTCTCATAGCCTCCCCCCAAAATGGCTTAGGAAGCTTCGCATATGACAGCATACACCTGATTCTTTCTTCAATTTTTCTGTTCATTCTCTCAGCCACACCATTCAACTGAGGTGTCTTGGCTGGAGTCTTCTCAAGCCTGATTCCATGGACCTTGCAGTAATTCTCAAATGGCCCTCGGTACTCACCACCATTGTCTGCTCTAACTGCCTTCAGCTGTTTTCCTGTCTCCCTTTCAACCTTGACATGAAATTCTTTGAAGACATCAAGCACCTGATCCTTGGTCTTCAGAGCAGTAGCCCAGACCTTCCTTGAATGGTCATCGATGAAGGTCACAAAATACAATGCTCCCCCAAGAGTTTTCTCTTGCATAGAATAGACATCAGTATGAATCAAATCAAGTATATTTGATTTTCTTGATGGAGGATGTGAATGAAATGCAACTCTATGAGTTTTTCCAGCTATGCAATCAACACAAGATTTAAGAGTCATACCTTGCAAGTTGGGTAGACATTGCTTTCTAGCAAGAAGTTGAAGTGACTTCTCACTGATGTGGCCAAGCCTCTTGTGCCATAGATCAATGTCTCCACCCTTTTGAACTGCATTTACCTCTCCTTTGTGAAGCTTAGCTTGTAGGACATAGAGTGTATTCATCTTCATGCCCTTAGCAATCACTAGGGATCCTTTGGTGAGCTTCCACTTACTTTCACCAAACCAACTAGTGAAGCCTTCATCATCAAGCCTGCCAGTGGAGATCAAATTTAGGCGCATATCTGGAACATGCCTAACATCCTTGAGCAACAGCTTGCTTCCAAGGTTTGTCTCCAACCAAATGTCTCCAATGCCAAGAATCTTGGAGGCACCACTATTCCCCATTTTGACATTGCCAAAATCACCACTAAGGTAGGAAGTAAATAACTCATCATGAGGGGTGACATGAAATGATGCACCAGAATCTATCACCCGGTCACTCCCCTGGCATACAAGACTAACACAGCTTTCATCACTGACAATTGTAACTTCACCATCAGTAGCTACTGTATTAGTTTCCTTCTCATCTTTACCTCCTTGATCTTGCTCTCTCTTTAGGAATCTGCATTCCTTCTTCATGTGACCCATTCTGTTACAGTGAAAACACTTGATATTTTTCCTGCCTTTTGACCTGCCTCTGGATGTATCTCTGTTGCCATAAGCTTGAGGATACCTACTCTTACTCCTGCCACGCCTATCATACCTTTCAAACACCAATGCCTCAGAAGTGGATTCACCTTTATCCTTCCTCCTGGCTTCTTCACTTAGAAGACTTTCCTTGACCATTTCCATAGTCAATTTACCTCCAGGTGCAGATGTACTCAAGGACACCACCAATGTCTCCCAGCTATCAAGTAAAGAGCTCAAAAGCAACAATGCCTGCAACTCATCTTCAAGTGGCATCTTCATAGCTGCCAATTGGTTCACTAAGCCTTGGAAATCACTAGTGTGCTCTGTCATACTCCTGCCATCCCTGTACTTCAAATTTACGAGTCTTCTGATAATTGTGGCCTTGTTTCTGAAGGTGTTCTTCTCATACATGGCTTCTAACTTCTTCCAGAGTTCATCAGCTTTAACATCTTCAGAGATATGGTGGAAAATGTTTACATCTACCCATTGCCTGATTGTAGCAGCTGCTTTTAGATGTAGTATCTCCCACTCATCATCAGTCATCTTCTCTGGCTTTGGCTTTCCCATAACAGGTAGGAACAGGTCTTTCACAATCAATATGTCTTGCATCTTGCGCTTCCAAATGGAATAGTTTGAGGGGTTCAATTTCATCATTCCACTTGAGCTTTCACCTTCCATTTTGTACTCAAGATAATTCTAGCCAACCTGGCTCTGATACAACTCTGTTGGGGAGGAACCGGGGACCAAACAATAATTTCCCCGAAAACACTGTAGCAGTACTGTAGCACTTGCACTGTAGCACTTACACTGTAGCACCCGAAATTCAAAAACCCGTAATCTGCATGGCTTGAAGCACGGGCAAAGCACGGGCGTGCTACTTTGCTGCACGGGGCGAAGCACGGACGTGCTACTTTCGCTGTGCTCTTCTGCTACTGTAGCAGGATCACTGTAGGTACTGTAGCAAAAACACTATAGCACCCGAAATTCAGAAAACCTGTAATTTTCACGGCTTGCAGCACGGTCTCACTGCCCTGAGCACGGGCGTGCTGATCTTGTTTTCTGAATTTTGAAGCTCAAATCTCCCCCTTTTGAGTACAAACTCTTGGTATCTATCATACACAATAGAAATATCAAAACTAACAAGCAAGACACACGATTTAGCGTGGAAAACCCCTTCAAATCGAGGGATGAAAAACTACGGGACTCCTTAGAGCCACTTAGAATTGTTTCCACTATGTCAACAAAGGGATAACAATGTTTTTCTCTCTAGCTAACTAGAGGCATACAAATGCAAGAGATTTAGGAAGAAAACTTCACAAACACATCATCATCATACAAGATGGATTACGACTATTTCAAGGAGAATTGGAAGAAATCAAACCAATGTATTGTACATCTTCTTCCAATGATGATCTTCCCTGAAATGTGGGCGAAATGGGCTTCAATCTTCTCAAGAAACCAAAACCCTAGCCCCCTTCTTCTTCTTCCTCTTCTTCTTGCTTTCAGATGAGTTCTTCTCACGATTTCACTCACTTTTCTTAATGATCAACAGTAATCCCCATTTGCTAACATAGCTTTTTTTTTTTCCATTTACTGTGGAGGCGGGTCCCACTTAATGGGGCTGACTCAACACATGCAGCTCCAGCTTATGTTTCCAATCCATGTCTTAGTGTCAAGAATCACACCAACATCAAACGAACTAGTGGTGTTTCTAGAAGACTTGGTGGAAGTAATTCCATGAGAACAGACTTTGCTTGGCCCAGTGCTCAGACATAAAAACAAGATGAAGAGGAGCAAGATTAAGTGATGATACCTTGGCTTCCCCATCTCATCAATGTTGATTCATTTCACTTCATGTTCTGTATAAAAGCTTGCTATGGGAGTCTTTGTGCAGCATAGCAAGTCAAAGTCAATTCCTTGCCAACGTGTTTGCTTGACTTATCCAAGTCAACCATAGTGTTGGTATTCTCTTCTCTCAACCAGAGAAGACTAGGAGTCATGGCATTACATAATAAATTTTATTTTATTTATATTGAAATTACACTTGCATTGTTATGGGTTTTTTTTTTCAAAAAATACAGAAAAGAAGTCCTTGAGTGATTTGGAACCATTTTAGATATATTTTTGTTCTTACTCAATATCTCACTTCTTTGGCAGAATTATTTCTAGGGTCATGTGAGAGTGATCATCGGAATATAATAATTAATATATATTACTTGCTTTGAGATTAAAAAAAAAATTTTTTTTTTTGAAATAAAAGTGGATAAACCACAAATTTATTGAAAAAAAGAAACCATAGAGAAAGGAAGATAACTCTCACCAGAAATAAGTAAAGAAAAAAGTACAACAGAAGCTGAGACGAACAAGAAATAAAACAAACTAGGGAGGCGGAAGATACCGTCTAGTACCTCAAGCCTGCCCAGAACAACTGAAGGAGCACCTACTCCTGAGCGAATATTTGTATGAATTATAATTAAAAAATATTTTGAACTAATTTCAAAACTTTTTATTTTATTATAAGACTTCTTAAAGAAAAATAAACAATAAATTTTAATTTTTGTGAAGCTATAATGTAAATATTTGTGTGAATTATATTAGAAGCAGAACGCCATCTTCACAAAATAATTTAATAAGACATGTGTTATTATATGATATAATTAATTAATTAGTCATATGAGAACATCTCTTTTTGGCATGTTGATATGTTGAAGTTGATGCGAAGTTGTGGATTAATTTGTTAATTCCTTCCCATGCGTTTCATTGCAAAGACCGCTTATAAGTTAGGTTTATGTCTTCACTCATGAGATTATACTAACTTTATTTTTTATAAATAAATAGATAAAAACTCCATTCATAATTTAGTGCTGCTCAAGGCTTCTTGGTCTCATGTGTGTTTTGGCGTGGTGGTGTTATTTGTTTTTTTTTTGTTGATGGCCAGTGGATTTCATTTCTATGGTTAATATTCCTCTTTTGTATTATGGCTGAATTATATATTTTTTTGTTTTATTAATTTAAATGATTTCTTCATGTTAATCAAAATAAATAAATAAATAAATAAAACACAAAACATCATTCCCAAATTGTATCTTATAGGAATTTTTTATTATTAAACCACAAGTCCAAACATTAGCAAATGGTAAATTGATAGTAAGTGAACCTTTTTTTTTTAAATATACTTGAAGAAATAGAATAAATCATTTTGATAATACAAGGATAATATTTTTTTTTACAGGGATGGGAAGTTGATATCACAAAACACTTATACTCTCACCTTGAGTGGTTTTGGAGTGTGATCTTAGATCCTCCCCAAGATGAATACTCTACACAAGAGACCTGATACTAATAGCTCAAGAGGTAATTGATATAATAATTTCTCTTTCAAAAGAGAAGAATGAACTTTGCTTTTTAATAATTGAGATATATGGATTATCTATATTATAAAAAATAAGTAAATAAATAAACATCCCTAAACTATAAATAAATTATTAAAAAATATTAAATAATTTTTTAATTTATAGTTGAAACAAGATAGATATTTATTAGTTTTATTGAATGAATAAAGATGAATTTTTTAAAATAAAATGAATATATCATGAGTATATATTATAAAATAGTAGAGTCATGGCAAAGATATGCAAGCATAAAACATATGCACATATAAATAAGCATAGGCGATGAGCTTCTCGACCTATTGCATTTCTAAAATGATTCATGTCCGTCGACACTCTGTCTTACGGAGGTGTTCAAGCTACACATGGAAGAGCTATGATCGAAATAAGAAGAGATCTCAAAGAAAGAAAGCAGGATCAAAGTTTTAGAAGCCATAATACAAATGCTAAGCAAAAATGAATCAAGCACTGAAAATGATTAAGACGAGCCATGGAAACAACCACCGGACAAAAGTCTTCTACTGTTGTGATGATAAAGAGAATGCCCTTTCAACATCTTATGATAAGCGGAAAGTGATCTCGTTACCATCAGTTGATATCTGTACCAAATCCAATCCATCTCGGGTTCATTACTAACAATCTTACTGTGTGTACATATGATTCAATCATAGGGTGATGAACAAAAACATTGATATTATATAGTGAAGTCATACATATGAGTATTCCTTAAGATTGTATCTGGTTACATTCCAGGAATTTCATCAAAGATGTATTGTATGAGTTTCTACGGGTGTGCAATTGAATCACTTCGCATCCCCTTGTACTGTTTTCTACTGCAATCGCATACCTTCGTTTCTTACCGGTGAACTGAAGTTATCTATGTTGTAAGCTATAGTGGACTCTCACAATATTTCCAGCAAAACACAATTTTCAAAGAGGAACAACTTTTAAGAAAAAAATATTATATCACTTTATTTCATGATAAAAACACTACAAAGATAGCCATTTAAATAGGCTTTACAAAACTCTTGACATTCTAAAAACTCTTCCACTTAACACACCAATAACACCACATTAATCCATGACTCTTCAAATAACAAACATATAACTCTTAGCATAACTTCTAAAAAACTTATTGAAAAACTCTTCATTATTCTTAAACTTCAATTTGACTTTCCAAATTCCTAAGAAGTCAAGTTTATACTTCTAACATCCCCCTCTAAACTTGATTTCTTTACAACTCCAAGGATCATTCTCAATTTATAAAAAAACATCATCCTTGAGGGGCTTTGTGAAAATATCAGCGACTTGATCAAGAGATTTCACATACTCTAAGTCAAGTTCTTTCTTAGCGATGCATTCCTGAATAAAATGAAATCTTATATCGATATATTTGCATTTTTCATGAAATACCGGATTTTTGGCCAATGCTTGAGCTGATTTGTTATCAATCATGATTTTTGTTGCTTCAATTTGCTCCAAATAAAGCTTCTTCAATAATCTTCTAAGCCAAATAGTATGACATGCACAAGAAGTTGCTGAAACATACTCCGATTCACAAGTAGATAGTGTGAATATAGGTTGCTTCTTTGAACACCAAGAGATACCATTATTCCCCATGAAGAACACAAAACCAATAATGCTTTTCTGATCATCAAGATCTCCGGCAAAATCACAATCACAATAACCCATTAAATTAAATTATTTGGAAAATGAGTAAAACATACCATTATCAAGAGTGCCCTTGATATAGTGAAGAATTCTCTTCGCCTTCTTCATATGAACTTCCGAAGGCTTCTCCATAAACCGGCTAACAATTCTAATGGCAAATGAGATATCGGGCCTTGTACAAGTCAAATATCTCAAACTTCTAATAAGACTTTTGAATAAAGTTGGATCTATATTTTCTTGCCCATCCAATTTGGATAATTTTGTTCTACACTCCATTGGAGTATTAACAGCCTTGCTTCCTAACATCTTGAACTTCTTAAACACCTCCTTTGCATAACCTTATTGAGTGATAAAAATACTATCTTCAAATTGCTTCCCTTCAATACCTAAGTAGTATGACATTAACCCCATATCGGTCATCTCAAATTCTCAAGTCATAGAACATTTGAAGTCATTGTACATTTTTTTGTTGTTGCCGGTGAAGATAAGATCATTCACATAGATGCAAACAAATAACACATCGTCTTCATCTTTCTTGACATAAAGAGCATATTCATATAAACATCTAGAAAAACCATTCTCTTGCAGATACTTATCAATCCAGCCATTCCATGCTCTTGGCAGTTGTTTGAGCCGGTACAACGCTTTCTTCAACTTTAGAATTTTACCCTTCATTTGCATATCCCAATGATTGCTCAATGTAAATGTCTTCTTTAAGATGGTCATTGAGAAAGGCTGATTTTACATCCAATTAATGTATCCTCCAGTGATTTTGGGCTGCAAAATAAATCAACAAACAAATTGTCTCTTTGCGAGCAACGGGAGCAATATACCTCTTCATAGTCAATGCCCTGCTTTTGCTTATACCTCTTCCACTACACCTTTGGCATTCTTCTTAATTTTGTACACAAATTTGACTCTAATTGTTTGATTATCACTTGGAAGAGAAACAAGTTCCCAAGTATCATTCCTTTCTATGGCTTGAATTGCTTCATCCATATCTTGAATCCATTTTTCATCTTCGCTAGATTTAACATAATTTAAAGGTTCTACATCTGCATATAAACACACCAAGTTAGTGTCTTCATAAAGTTCATCAAGATTGTGATATCCTTGAGGCCCGAAACTTTCTAGTGAAGATGTTGTCGATGATGATGCTTGAGAAGGTGTTGATGGAGTTGGTCCATTTCTATCTTCATGAACTACCTATTTTTATTCTTATTCTTCAAAATATGGGAGAAAATCATAAGATCCTTCCATTTTAATACTCCAATCCCATGATGCTTCTTCATCAAATTCCATATCTCTGCTAATCACAATTTTTGAATTACTTGGATTAAATAACTTGTAACGTTTTGAGTTTTCATCATAGCCAATGAAGATAAACATCCTACTTTGATCATCAAGATTCGACCTTTCTTGTTCTGGAACATGTACATAAACAATAGAACCGAAAACTCTTAAATGTGATACGTATGGCTTCCATCCACTCCATGCTTCATGAGCTATGGATTCCTTCAAACTTCTTGTTGGACTGCAATTTGAAAGATAAACCGCACATGAAACTGCTTCAACCCAAAGATCTTTAGGCATCATTTTGCTTTTCAACATGGTTCTCGCCATATTGAGGATTGTGCGATGCTTTTTTTATGCTCCTCCATTTTGTTGGGGAGATCTAGGAACTGTCAGAGGACGACGAATTCCATGCAACTCACAAAAATGTTTAAACTCATTAGAAATAAATTCTCCTCACCTATCAGTTCTCAAAGCTTTGATCTCAAAGCCATTTTCTTTCTCAACCAAAGCTTTGAACTTCTTATATGCATTAAAAGCTTTAGATTTATACTTCAAAAAATACACACATGTCTTTCTACTATAATTATCAATAAAGAGAATAAAGTAAGAGCTTTTACCAAGTGATTGAGGATTAATACGACCACAAACATTTGCATGAACAAGTTGGAGTGGTTGGTTGGCCCTTGAAATATATTGTGTGGACCCCACACTTTATTTTTATTATTATCAATATCATGATTATTATTATCTAGTTTATATTTTAATTATCTTTCGAGATCCTACCTTATTTCTTTAATAGAACTATTATTATTATTATCTAGTTTATCTTTTAATTATCTCTTGAGATCCTACATTATCTTATTATTATCTAGTTTAACTTTTTAATTATCTCTTGAGGTCCTTTCTTATCTCCTTAATAATTATCATGATTTAGTCTATATATTCTTAATCACTGCTACCATCACCATTAAAATTTTGATCGTGGTCTTTAAGGAACCCAAGGTTCTAGTTTTAATTACGAATTTGTTTAGTTTGAGAGATGTTGGCAGCGAGAGAGAAAACACATCGAGAACTCATTTATCGGCGTGCATGAGGTAAGTAGCTTTAGATTTCATTTATCCTGCAAAAAAAAATTTCAGATTTTATACAATTGTAGTTTATAAGATATAACCCTATTAGTGTAGTAGAATAATTTTCTCTGCAGCACCTGAATATGGACAAGCATAATATATGACTTTAGAGGTTGAATCAAGCAAAGTGAAAAATAAGAAAGTTATATTGTTCGATATCAACTAAATACCTGCAAAATTTCAAATTTTATATATCTGTAGTTTATGAGATGCAACCATATTAATATAGCTACGTCAAATAGTATTCTATGCAGAACATGAAGATTGATTAATATTTTTCATTGTTTTAAAGGTTGAATAGGGAAAGGTGCAAAATATGAAAGTTGTTCCTTTTTGAATTAACTATCTATTTCTAAAATATCATATTATTTGAGGATATATACTGAGAGATATACGTGTTAGAAGGGTCTTGTCCGATTTTACTTGTTTGTAGAAATAGATGGACATTCAAATGGATGCTATAAATTTAATCGGACTCTAATCAATGTGAATTTTGGATATGTTATAGCTTCATTTGTTTAGTTTTCTCATAAGAAAGAATTTTGTGATTTGGAGGATGATAGACAAAATTATTCCGATTTTAGTCCGTCATATTGAAATAGTTCATATTACTATTAGATTTAATAATTGATATTATAACCTTGAAAAAAAAAATCTGAATTTAGAAAATAATAGGTTGACCCTTTTTGCATTTATACCCTTTTGAAATCTTCTTTTAAAATACCGTTGCTTATTAACCCTTAAGCTTGGTAATGTCATTAGGGTCTTGAAATCTTTATTGCATAATATCCCTGAAATTTTGTAAATTTATATTTTGGTGATTTAATATGTTTTCTTTCCTAAATTTAAGACCTGCCCAAAAGGCTTGAGTTGGTGTCAGAAATGGATTTCTTGTATTAGTCAGGTAAGTAAGCCACAAATAAATTCTGGTATAAGTATATATTTTTTCACACTTGCTAAATTACTATTTTGATTATTTCTTGTATTATTTTTAATAATTATATTTTTGAATAATTTTATTCATTGAACTCTTGGTTATTACATTCTTTTAAATTATTAAGTATTTACTAAATTCTGGTTATTTATTTATTCATTAGGTTTTTCATAAACTATGTAGGTTATATATTTTGAGTTATATAAATTTATTTTAAAACTTATTTGTTAAGTTATTTGATTTAAAAATAATTGGCTTATTTATACGGAAGATGGGATCATGTGAATGTTAACATTTTTACTTGGTGGATTATTCGGTTTTCAAACAGTCTGAACTTTAGCATTCTATTGTTTGCGAACGTTAACTATTTGATCAATAAACTGTAGTCTCTAATTAACTATGCACTAACCCTGTCATTGGGGTAAACAATGACTATGTCGACATGTAACTTTGTTAAGAGACTATTGTTTCGCACCGTTCCATTAGTGAAGATTAATGGCCTGTGATATTCTGGCTAGGGTCATCGAGAGTAAATAAATAAACTATGATATTCTTGCTTGGGTCACTGTGGGTAAACAAATGAACTATGTTATTCTGGCTGGGGTCACCGAGGGTATAACAAATGATCTATGATATTCTGTTTTGATCATAGTGAATTAGGGGACATATACTGTGTTTTTCTGAAAGTCAAACTCTATTGAACCGTTTTGTTTTGTTTCCAAATAGTATTTTTGTAGATGTCCTATTATATCATATCAATGATTTTTGGCCTGGATTTTTTAGACTTTTATTTGATCCCAAATGTTTTTAGTAGTTACTTACTAGGCTCTCAAGCTCATTAAGTTTGTTTCATTTTTTTTTAAATCAAGAGTAGAGTTACTTAGTTGGCAGCTTAGCGGGCTCATTGACCATGTCCCAGTCTAGTTTAGCAAGTTATTAATTCTCCTTCTTTATGGACTTGGAACTTTATATTGTTGAATAAATATTATTCCAAACCATGGTTGTGAAACTTTTGTAATTCATATTTTATAGCTTCTTTTAATGTAAGAATTTATATTTTTGTTAGATGCTATTTTTCAGTGTGAGACAGGTTCTGAGGCTTTGTATACTTACTTGGTCTCGGCCTTGAAGGTTTGCTACCATTTGTCGATGCTTCAGGTTTGGGGCATTACAGATTGCTTTGAGAAGCTCTTCCTTGTATGCTTGCCAAATAAGTACCCTTCACCATCCTCTTCTCTCCAAAAGCTTTAAGCCCTTCAAAATTTAGATGACCAAATCTCATGTGCCAAATCCATGAAGGATCACCGACACATACCACCAAACACATGGCTTCAATATTTTGTAAGTTTAATATGAACATTCTATTGCTAGTCATAGACACCTTGGAGATGAGATTACCATCACGATCACGAAGCTAGAAAGTATTGTCCTCCATATAAATTTTGCATCCATTTTCAAGAAGTTGCCCAATACTTAAGATATTACTCTTAAGTTTTGAAATATAATAGACATTTGACATTAGTTTATGACCACCATTTTTTGCCTTGAATAGGATCATACCTTTGCCTTTGATCTCCACCTTTGTATCATCACCAAAACGGATTGTTCCCATCACATTAGTTTCAAGCTCTACGAACTTGCTCCTATCTCCCATCATGTGACTAGTAACTCCATTATCAAGATACCATGTATTGGCTCAACCTTTTGGCTCATCTTTTGCTGAAAGCTGTAAAGTTGGCTATGCCAACTCTTCATCAATTTTTATAAAATTTGCTCCTCATTTTTGGAAAAACATTCCCAAGAATAATGGTCATTCTTTCCACAAGAATAGCACTGCAGTTCGGCTTTATCAATTCTCCTCGTGTCATTTCTCCCAAAATTGTGTCTTCCTCTTCCTCGTGCTCGTGTTGCTCCGCCACGGTGAGGACAATAAAATTTCTTGACAGAGTTTCGTTCACCTTTTCCTCTACCTTGGTTCCACGCATTTCCATGACCTCATCCACGACTACATCCTCTCTCATAACTTGATTGCTTACTTCCAACTCCTTTGACAAAATCCTTCTTAGATTTTAAGGATAGCTTCAAGAACAAAGCTTCTTCTACTACTTCTTTTTTCCCTAGTTCACCCTTTCTTCATGAGCCAGTAAAGATCCACTAAGCTCATCAATGGTCATCTTACTAACATCCTTAGATTCCTCAATAGCCATCACCATATAATTGAATCTTGAGATGAGAGAACGCAAAATTTTCAACAACTTGAATATCTTGTATAGCTTCACCAAGCCTTCTTATTTGTATTCACTACCAGTAGAACTCTAGTTATGTACTCTGAAATAGATTCTCCTTTCTTATTTTCAGTGTCTCAAACTCAACTTTTAGAGTTTGAAGACGCACCCTACTAACTTTATCAACTCCTATCATAGAATTGCAAATAGTTTCCCACGCCTTCTTCGATGTAGTCTCATTCGCTATCTTCTCAAATGTTTCTTCATCCAACTCTTGATGGATAACTATGAGAGCGCATTGATCTCTCTTTCTCTCCTTATCTAAGTCATCCTTCTTGGCTGAAGATAATCGTGCTTCATATTCAGGCTCCATATAGCCTTTATGAACTATTTCCCACAGACCCTGTGAACCAACAACTTCATTCTAAGTGCCCAGTTTTCAAAATTTAGTTCGGTGAGTTGTGGATATCAGAAAGACATCGAAACTCCTTTTGATGCCATAGGTAGCTCTGATGCCACCATGTTGGAAGCTATAGTGGGCTCTCAAAATATTCCCTATAAAACACTATTTTGAAAGAAAAACAAATTTTAAAAAGAAACATTATTTCACTTTATTTCATAATAAAAACACTACAAAGATAGCAATGTAAATAGGTTTTGCAAAACTCTTTGCATTCTAAAACAAATCAAATAACGGCACATTAATCTATGACTCTTCAAATAACAAACATTTAACTCCTAACATAACTTCCAAAAAATTATTGAAAAACTCTTCATTATTCTTAAACTCCAATTTGACTTTCCAAATACCTAAAAAGTTAAGTTTATAATTCTAACAATCTACACAACATGGAATGAAATGAGCTGTGAAGTAAGTCCAAGGTTTTGGTCACTATTCAACACTTGTTAATTCAGTTATCCTGACAAGAGCATCCTCTGTTTGTGTCCCTACATATTGAACACCTAGCTCAACAGAAAACATTCCTTCTGGTGTACCGCAATTCATATCAGAAAGTTGAATGCTCATTGGGCTCTGGCAACCATCAAAGGTAGGTGTTGCAGGGACACTTGCAGTTCGAAGCGATTCCTGTTTGCTCTTCCTGTTGCTCACTGTCGTCTGTCCCTTATGCCTGAAGGTATGTGAATTCATATCTCTCTGATCAAAGTGTTTGACCCATGCACATATTCTTGTCCATCCTGAGCTACCAGTGGCCACAATTATAAGCTCATTCCTGTTCTGATAGACATACATGATGAAGAAGAGGATCAGTGCTAGTACGGAGACTACTCCGGTGATGAGGTAGAGCCCACCGAAACTCCTAAAGTTGAGGCTGGATGAGCTGAGTTCACTACTGTCACTCGGGCAACTTGTTATGTCTCCAAACCATTTCCTTTCAATCGCCGCCATCTTATCACTCTCTGTCACACTAAGTATCGCCTTAGAAACCTCCTGTGTTAGAGGTGAGCCCAAAGGGAAAACCTACATAAGATTCGAAGCACATTATCACAAAGATTTTTGCAAGATATTTGCTCTTTGGAACAAGGAAAGAACTTACAAAGCCAAATCCATCGGTCTTGTAAGTCTTTCCAACCATGGTGAAGTCACTGCAGTGCTTTGAGAGAAAGAGCTTAAGAACAGGAATTTCATCGAAAATTGCAGCAACTCCACCACTTGCGCTGCCATTTTTGAGTGCTTCCTTGTACTCTTCCTGGGTGCTGTAATTCTTCATCTGCTGATCTTTGAAGCCTAATCCCTTGAGGATATCTGCAACAAAGGATCCATCCTGATAACCAATATGCTCTCCATTCTTCAAGATCTCAGTCAAGTCGGTGACTGTTGGTTGGAGCTGCTGCATGGTGAGCATCGATGTCAGGCTTGCCGTGTATGAAGATGTGAGGATCAAGACAACGAACACCCACATCACCACCACTACCCTTGACAGATTGCTCTGCAACCTCTCTCCTGCAAATGACAAATCACCACAAGAAATCAGACTGTAATCTTTTATTTGACAAGCGTATATTGATACTCAACTGTGAGCAAAGACAAGTGTGGAAAAGGCGAAGTAGAAGATTATTCCAAGCTGCTGTGATGGTGGCCCACGAAACTCCGGGTTGATTCGGTGTTCAATGAACCACACTATGGACCCAGTGAAGAAGAAGAAGGTCAGTGTCACTAGCCAAAGGTCAGTAGTTAATGGCTTTAAGAAGGTCCACATGCTCTTCCTCTTGTTCTCTTTGACAGGGGCTATTATTGACACGCCGGATTCAGTGTATGGAAGTGTGAAATCAACGTAGTTTGATCGGTTGGCAATGATAGTCACATCCCCGACCACCGCATCATATTTCTGCTCAATGATCATTCAAATATTTCATCAAATACATTAAATAAAGCAAGTGTTCAAACTGTTTGTAGATATGCATCTTCTAACCTGCAGAAAAACTTGGTAGACCAGATCATTGTAAGTGTAGTCGGCTTTTCCAAAAGGAATGTAATCATATGGAACGGCATATGGCAGTGACTGCATGACTGCATCAAACACATCGATGCAGTAACCGGTGACTGTTGTCCTGTTGGTGGTATTATCATGTGCTACATTCACAAACTCCTTGAACCCTTTCTTCACAGGTACACCGATCTTCAGCCTTTTTCCATTTGTTGGTATTTCCCATCCTTTTGACACTGTTGTAGTATCCCCAGGCCATATTATAGTCTTTAGATTTGCCGGTGAGGCTGAGTTGAATCGCTTAGAGATTCCAAACTCTGGTGTCCAGAAGGCAATCTGTCTCGCCCCTTTGCCGATGACATTCACAATCTCAAACACCGACGATTGGAGCTGACCATTGACAAGGTGAAATTCACCACTGATACCTCTGAATCTTGTGCTCAAGATAGCTTCAAGAAGCTCAGGGCCATTTTGTGAGATGCCGAGGTTTCCCAAGTCTGTAGAGTTATCACCTCCGGGAAGCTTTCGGAAGCTAGAGTTTGAAACTCCAGCCTTCTCTGTCGCCATTGCTAATGCCCACACAGTGTCATAAGCCCATAACTCAAACACATTGGGAATTGGATGATCGCTGCTTGGACTCTCTTGCCGTAATCTCGTCTTCCACTGTGTAGTGAAATTCGCTATCTCTTCTGACTTCGGCATGTATGACCTCACGGCCACAGCGCCTTGCATTGCATCGATGCTTCGCTGATCCAAGGAATCAAGCATATTGCCAACTCCATCGGTCATGATCCAGACATATCCTTCTTCCATCATTCCAATCTCTTTCGCCTTCAAGAAAAGGCGGGAAGCGAGGGATGAGCCCGTGTGGACGACGAACACTCTTGTTTGCATAGTCATGAGCTTGTAGAGCTCCTCATTGAGTTGGTCATCCTTCACTGATGGAGAGATAACACTTCGATATGGAACTCGAGCATCGATATCTTGGAAGGCATCGACAAGGTAGGGGATGACACCGGAGCCATAGTCAGTGTTCTCGTACACCAATACGACTTCTCGCCAACCGAAGGACTTAACCAAGGAGGAGATGGCACCTACCTGAGAGGAGTCATTGACGGTGGTGCGGACGAAGTAGGGAGTTTTTTCCGGTGATATGGTGGGGCTCGTCACGGTGAAGGACACTATTGGAACTTGCGTCTCATTGCCGAGATCGGTGATGAACGCTGCTTGAGTAGATGTTAAGTGTCCTAGGATTACTTGAGTTTGAATGTTCTTCAAGAGGTCCAGAGCTGTAACAATGGAGGGAAGAAGGTCAACTAACTTAACTGTCACTAGTTTGGATCCAATTTCTATATATTGCAAGGAATTAACTTACACTTTAGTTACTAATTTGGATATATTTTTTTATTTGCAGGAGGAACCTAATCAAAAAGAGATATTATAACTTTCAAATTATATGATATTTTAAAATTACTAATAAATTAAATATAGCACCACCAAGTTTTCACCCATCCATGATTGTTTGGGTTTGACAAAGTCAAAACTATAAGAACATTGAAAATTCAAAATTTAAGCAATTCTTGGGGAAGAGAATGACTTTTTGACATAGACGCATTTTGAGAACTTGTTTTGATGTGTTGTTGTGAAGCATTGAATGATTCCATGTCAAGTTTTCTCTTTCAAATTTGTCTTTGTTTTAGTGAAAGATGAAGCCAGTCTGCAAAACATGTTTTGCTTATAAAATGATTTTTTTTTTTTTAATTCTTTTTTCACAATCAATAAATTAATTAGTTCTCTTCATGGTCTCCATAAAATCATTCTTTTAATTCCTAACATAACTAACACTAAACAATTAAAGAACCAAAGTTTCACGCACATATATAGAAAGGAATTAACATATGTATATACATAAAATTACGATGGGCAAAAGAAGAAGAAGCTCACCGGAGGAGGCGGCGCTGATGGCATTTTTTTTAGAGTCCCTTGCATGGATGAGAAGCCTAGTTTTGTAGGAAGGATGAGAAGCATAGAAATCACCAAGCGCCATGGAAATGCTCACATGGCTTCTCTTCCCTGCTAGACTTTCAAAATCAAGAACCAAACCAACATGCACTACAGAACTTGTAGTACTAGTGTTTTGTGCCATCGCAAGTGGTAGTACTCCATCACCATGCTTATTCAGTGTGCAAGAAAGGAAAGAGATGAAGAAGAAGGAGGCAAAGAAGAGGTGATAATTCAGCATCTTTCCCTCTTCAACCAAGCCGCCAGCTCATGAGCTGAGAGCCTTCTTAATTTTTGTGATCTAACGTACAGCACGTTTGCTTCCAACTTGCGCCTGTTTGGGTTTAGGTATGTGAATCTATGTGTGCATATATAGATGGACAGAAGACAGGGTGAATAGACTTTTAGTCTATTTATACAGGGCATAAAATGTTTATATATTGTCAGAAAAAAATTAGTTGAATATTAGTTCAAATAACATAAATTAGTCCTTCTGTATCGGTGTTCTTGTTCTACTGAAAAGACGGGTTCGAATCTTAATTATATAAGATGAACTTAGAGGTTTGTGTTAAAATGATACAAATAAGGTAACAAAATTATACTTTTAAGAAAATGTTTATGAAAGTGTGTTATTTATAGCTTTTATACTTATTGCATATTTGGTTAGTTATAAATAACTAAGTGGTTTTACATGTAATTGATTGTTTAGTTTAATATAAAATCTCCAATTACATGTAAGTGGACTTACATCTCTTCATTTTTACAATATTTCAAATGTGTTAAAATATAAGTAAAGTAAGTGGTATCCACTCACCATCATGTTATCTTATATATGATTATAAAAATATTTAATAAATTTAATTATCTTTAAAATTAATTATAAAAATATTTTTAAGAAAATTAAACATAAATAACTAATTTAAAAAATATTAAATTTAAAATATTTAATATTTTAAAAATATTATCATTAAAATACTTTCAAGAAATAATTAATTAGTTAATTATTATGAAAAATACTTAATAATTAGAAGTAATATTAACATAATCAATATTACGTATAACATGATTAAAAAATAGTTATTTATGTTTTATTTAATTTAATATTATATTCTAAAATACCAATTCCCATTTAATTTATATAGAAAAAATATTTTTATGACATTTAATTAAATTATATTATATTTTTTAAATTTAATAAACCACCAATTTAATTAATTTTTTAAATTAGTATTAACTCTAAATAATGAGAGTTAATATAATTAATAGTTTTTAGATAGAAATTTAAGCATAGTATATAAATAAAAGATTTTATAAATAACAGTAAATAACTACTGTTAACGACATGTCATAGGGTTAATCTTACCATTTCACTTACATGGTAATGGTACCCCTCAACTAACATCAAACCAAAAAAAAAAAAAAAAAAACAAATATAACATTTCAAGTTATAACAAACCCAATAGATGTGATGTAAGTAAAATAAAATATTTTCACTTACATGTAAATTCATTTACAGACAACCAAACAACCACGTAACAAATTAATTTATGGAGTTTTTTTTCAAAAAAATTTATTATTTAGTTTTTTTTTACAAATTAATATATATATACTAAAAAAATTATAATTTAAAAACAAATATTTGTAAATTTTATTCATTGGCTCTTGACGTTATAAATTGAGTTATACAGTAATATATGACAAAAATATTATTTGGCATCTTGATTTTTTATAAATTAGTGCGTGTATATATATAATAGAAAATAAATCTTTTTATAAAATATTTTGTAAAATTAAATCTATTGTTAGTCTTTTTCACTTTTATTTCGTTTTTGTAATAAATTTTTTTTAACTCATTCCTAAAATAATTTTTGGATCATGTGTGTGTGTCTGTGTGTGCGCCCGTGAGAGAGTGTGTGTGTGTGTGTGTGTGTGAGTACATTGACCATTTCACAATGAAGGAAATCAAAGGTGTAGACACTTGGCAAACTCTACACCAAGCGCGTCTGTAGAAAAAAAGAACATTGACCCAAGACTTTGATGTACAGTATCATAATTAAATTTTAAGGTTTATAATAACTTAAAAAGCTAATTAATTTCTTCCTCCCCACTTGGAGTTATATAATACAATTCTATAGGCACGTGTATATGCATGAAACGAAAAGACATTGGAAGTTATTATTATGGAAATTTCCCAATATTAATTTCAAGTCCTATTACAAAAAAATTGACCGATGGAATTTTTCAGTTAGTAATGGGTGCCTTTCCGTCGGTAAAAACACATTACCGATGAACTTGAATTCAATTCAAAATCAATGGCTCATTGAAGTAAACCATATCAATCAATCAATGGCTTTGATCAGGTAAGGTAATGACAATACTAATTATCAATGAAATCATTCCTTGTAAATTAATGTAATTAATAATAAACGTTAAAGTGATTACATGCTAGAAACAAAAAAGAAAATAGCTACATACTCCTCGACAATAATGACATTTATTATGTTTGGCTTTAAACAATAGTATAATTATATTAAAAGACTTTTCATCAAATGGTACTAGTTCCATTATAATAAATATCTTATAGAGAATTTTATTATTTAAAATTTAAATTAAAAAAAAAAGTCTTCGAGTGAGTTTATAATTCTATCCCACATTTATTAGATGAGTGTATAAGTCTGATGATCAAATCCTGGTATGTGGTGTGCCCATTTTATATATATTTATATATATATATATAAAGAATATCGCGGTAGTTAACACTAATAATCCTAACCAAGGACATAATTAAAAGCATTACGTGCATTCTCAACAATTACTCATTCCTTTCTCCATCAAATTTAAGTCCTTGTTCATTAAGCAATTAATTTAATATCTTAACAGCATGTACAAAAGACTAATGCTGACTAATGAACGATTGCTCATTAAGTAATTTTAATAATCAAGTTCAACGAACTATAAAGTTTCATGACCATTTGAGTAACAAAGATTTAGTCAATTGATGAATACTTAATTAATAAATAATTTTGTGACTGTGTTACTAGATACTGTTTTTCTTTTATTGTCGATAATGAAGCAATATAGGATGATAAAGATATGTTGGAATCAAAGAAACTTTCTAGGAAATTGATGAGTAATTTCCTATACTCCAAGAGGTTTTGCCACATCAACATCTTCCAGTAATGTTCATAAAATCAACCATTTTTTGTTGTAGGCTTGATCAGCTCAATGAATTTCTGCAGAAAAATCAATAGAAAGAGAGGAAAATGGAAGAAGACGAAGAAGAAGAAGAAGAAGAAAAGAGAATTGAGGAATTTCTGATAAAAAATGCCGGTCACTCTCATTGTTGATTCATTATATGGCAAATCAAGATGTAAATCATTACAATTGTAACAAATGCTCTACCCTGACATTCTAACAAACAAGTCCTATATCAGGACATTCTGAAAATTTATAACAATCTTCTAACAACCCATTACTCCTGATTATAGTCATTCATTCAACTAATTACTCATTCAACTAATTAAATTGCTAATTAATGAATACGAGCATATGATCCCACAACAAAATCATCAAACTTCGCACTCTTTCTCCCTTGACTTTCCCGTGAGCTTCGCTTGATTCCTGCGCATGCCTGCCTTGCTCCGGCGCTTCTGCAACATTTTTCCTTCACAAAATTTATTAACGAAACGAATCAATATCATTAATTTTTAAATAAGTTTAGGTTTATCTAAATATTTCAAATTTAGTTAAATTCAAATATTAGTCCTAATGAAAATCAGGCAATCTGAACAATGACAAAAAAAGAAAGCACATACATAAGAAAACGTAAGAATTTTATGTGGGTAGGTCTTGAAGACCTACGTCCACAGTCGCGAGCACACTCACAACATATTAGGGTTTTACAATTACAAAACTATTTATAAAGAAAAAATAACATGATATCTTTAGGATATTTATAAGAAAAGATAACTAGGATAATTATGGGAAAAAGTAAATCCCAATCAAAATCAAAATTCATGACTATATATTATAAAAGAGTAGAGCCATGGCAAAGACATACAAGCATAAAACATATGCACATTATAAATAAGCATAGGCCATGAGCTTCTCAGCATATTAGTATGAAGTCTTTTGTGTAGGTTGTTTATTTCGAGCGAGACTAGAGATTAAACACCAAAATTCACACAAAATAAATACACAGATGTGTTGAGATATTAACTCAATATTTATTTAGGACTTCTCTAATTTGTTATAAATAAATAAATAAATAAATAAGTATAGAATAATAAATGCCTCGAATGAAACATAGTGATTATCTCATTAATTAAATTAATTACTATGTCCAATTTGTGCCTTGCGAGGCTCGTATCAGCAAATAAATAAATAAATAAAATTTTTCTATACTGAGAAAATATTTAATATATGAAAAATTTTCCCCTACAATGAACTTATATATATATATATAACAAAGGAGGATTTTTTGGAGAATGGCCGGAGAAATATATCAAATAAAGTTAAAATTAAAATTTTTTTTTCATAACTAATTGATCAAATTGTCAAAAAAAAAAATGAATGAGAATTTTTCTTGGTGGAAAGGTCATGAGCAATTTCGAGTAAATTTGCCAATTTATAAGTAGCCTAAAACTAAATTTAAAAAATGTTTTTAGGTGTCTCACAATTAATTTCTTATCAATTACATCATTGTTATAGAAAAAAAAATCACTTAATTTTTTTCAGTCATAGCAGAATTATATATTTATATATATTTTTTTATAAGACTGAGAAATATATACTTTTTAAGCATATTTTTTTTTTTTTTTTTTTTATCTTCAACCCGCAAAAAAAGAGGGATTTCCCAAAAATATCATTAATATGGACTTTTTTAAAGTTTTAGCATGATGATGAATGGGGAAACTCAGAGATTTTTTTTATGAGTTCCCCATGCATTTATATAAAGTATTCGAAAAAAGAGGGGTAAAATATTAAAAAATATTATTTAAACAATGACTATTAATTATTATAAAATATTTTGAATATTATTATATTTAATTTTATAATTAAATATTTTCACTTTAATTATTACTTATTATTAAAATAATCTATTTAATTATTATTTGATTTATATTATTATTTTAATTATTAATTATTATTATTTGAATAAAATTATTCTTTTAATGGTTAGTTATTATTATTTTACTTTAATTATTATTTATTATTAAAAATATGTATTTAATTATTATTTGAGTTATATTATTATTTTAATTATTAGTTATTATTATTTGAGTAAAATTGTTATTTTGATGGTTAGTTGTTATTATCTACTTAATTTTTATTTAGTATTGAAATTATCAATTTATTAATTATATTAATTAATTATAATTTTTTATTAAACAAGAGGGAAAATTAAAATCCCCAAGAGGGGAAGGAATCAACCCCCCCAAGGCCCCCCCCTCCCACCCACTCCCCCTCAAAAAAAAAGGGGGGATGGGAAAAAAAACCCCATCCACCTCCTCACCCAACCCCCCTGTATGGTTTTCAAGAGGGTGACCCCTTTTCTCCACTTCTGTTTGTGCTCGTTATTGGAATCCTAAGCTTCATGTTCACTTGCGCTCTTATCTCGCAGATCCTCTATGGTATCTTGGTGGGAAGGTTCAGACAAATGTGCCATTTTCACTTCAGTACGCCGATGACTTAATCATTATTGCTGCTAAAGTAATGAAGATATCGGAATTATTTAGCTCCTTCTATACCTACTCTATTGATTAATTTCCACAAAACCTACTTGTATACTATAAGATTTGAGCAAATATCAGAAAGCTCCCTTGCTAGGACTCTCAGGTTGCTCTATTAGTACAGTGCCCTTAACCTGTCTCAATATTCCTATATTCTATAGGAGCTTTTGATGTCAGGATTAGGAGAAACTCATTATGGGTACTAGATCAAGATTATCCTCATAGAATACAAGCTCCTGCCTCTTGGAGATAGACTTACATTTACTAACTTGGTTTTGGGTGATGAAATCTATAAGGCGTATCCGTAGAGGTTTCCTTTCGCTTAGACCAAATATCTATAAACCTAGTTGCTAACTTGTTAATTGAAAGCAACTTTGCAAACCCAAAGAGCATGGTAGTTGGACTATATTGAACATTGCATTCTTTAATATTGCTTTTCTTGTCAAGTGATAGCGGAAGATCATAACTAGAGTAAACTGATGTGGTTCTCAATTTACCCACAAAATTATTCCTGGGTAAAATGTTATTTTCTTGTAGTGTTCCTTGATAGCTCAACTTGTAATCTATACCCAAAAGGATACTGCTTTTGGGATGGCATCGTAAGTTGTCTTCCTCCATTCAAAACTTAATGTTACCTCAAAAATCAAGGATGATGGTATTACCCTCTCATGGTGTTACCCTTTCATAGAAAATCAACATTTTTAATTTGCAAGTCTAAAATAATAAGATTCTCACACTTGAAAATCCCACTAGGAGATAAAATAGGCTTTCGATAATTACTTGCATCACACTGCTGCTTTCGTACCACTACCGCAACCATGAATAAGAAGATCCTCATAGTGGAAAACCTTGCTATCAAGAGATGTAACAAACTTCTGATTGCTACCTGCGTACTTGGTCACACTTACGCAAGCAGGCCGATCATCTATTTATTTAATGTTTTCTTGCAACATAAGTGTGGTGCCACTACCCAACATGTTTAGGCTCACACATTACCCTAGGTTTCGACAAGTTGTGTGGGGGTCCTAGAAGTCATACCTCCAGCTTTCGCTGAAGGAAGCCTGGGATTTTTTGGCCAAGGGTGCTTGAAGATATAGAAAAGAGTGTTGAGAAAACAATAACTTGTATTTCATTGATTTAGAATAAGCATTTATACATAAAGTTGGGCATTGCCATGAGTTTGTCAAAAATACAAAAATAGTAAACTATCCTAGAATTAGAAAATTACTATCAATTAGAGTATTACAATCAATTAGGGAGATTATCCTATAATTATTGAATTACATTTAATTCTCTAATATAAAAAATTACTATCAATTAGAGGACTACAATCAATTAGGGTGATTATCGTATAATCACCCTAATTATAGTTAATTACAATCTATGATTTCTCTAATAAAAGCCATTATTTAGAATATCTAGCTGAAGCGAAATTAATCTCATTTTTAATTTCAAAAATGCTCCTGCTAGCTTCATTAATCATTAAATCCATTATTTGTTTTTTCATTGGATGTCTACAATCCCAGAGAAAAAAAAAGGTTGAAGCTTGAGGATTTGACCAACATGATCAAGAGTAGATTCGAATTATTAGGGTCCTGTAATTAATTTTGACACAAGTAATCAACGAGCGTCAACTTCCACCATCAATTATGACTAACCTTTTGATCCGAACTACAATGAGCATATTTAGTTCATATGTGTTGCCCTAGTTTATTGCTCCTTGTAATATGCTTGTTGTGCTTCTTAGTTGGTCCTCATTGTTTTATTTTCTATCTATTAAAGCGTCTCCAGCTTTAATGGACCCCATGTATGTTTGTTTCTCTCTTCTTTGTGTTCTCTCTGCTCTCTAAAGTCTTCTTCAATGAATTATGATTTATTGACTTTCCAATAAATAATTAAATATTAAAAAATTAACAAAATACAAATGTTGTAGTTTCATATTCTCGGCTGTTTTTTACTTCATTACTCGCACACTAATCAAAATTCAATACAGCAACACCAATAATGGATATGCTAAAAAACTGAAGTAGCCAATGTTGATATAACCTAACGGTAAGGCACGGAAGTCCCATGCGGAACATGAATGATATAAAAAATAGTTTTTTAAAAAACAAAAGTATATATACACACAAAACGAAAGGATGTGACGTTAAATAAAATATGTTTCTATATTTATTTAGGATATATAGCATAACACCAAATTTTTCTCTCAAGGGCTAATATTCTCAAAAGTCACAGTATCAGTAAATCTGGAAATAATTCTAAGCAGAATCATAACCTCTTCTATGACTCAACATATCTGCAAATGAAGGTGGGTCTGGAAATTGGCCTCCAATTTCTCTACCTGGTGTCCCTTCACCCTCCGATGGAGCCCCTGCATCAGCACCATCATCATCATCATCACCATCCCCAGCAGCATCATCATCATTCCCAACAACATGATCACTATGTCCATTATAAGAAATGCTCAATGGACTCTGCATCTCAAGTGGAACCATTTCCTCATCATCATCATCTTCTTCTTCTTCTTCTTCTTCTTCTTCTTCTTCTTCTTCTTCTTTCTTGCTGAACGTATCAGCACATGCTAAGTCTGTCTTGTCATGGTATTTGATCAACAAAAGAAGTTTTTGTCCAAAAGACAACTCAGGATCAGCATCTCTGGCAATGTGCCAATTATGATAGAAGAACATGGATATATGTATCAGAAATGCCAACATGGAAGTCACACCAGTGATTAGAAACAATCCCCAAAAGCTTCTGAACGTAATCATGCCTGAAGATGAACCATCTTCTTGAACAGAACATGGTTCATCTTCATGTAAGTAAAGTTTATCAAGGGGTTCCATGATTTCTTTGTTCTCTGTGATGTTTAAGATGGCTCTTGAAACATCAGCAACCATCGGTGATCCTATCGGGAATGCCTGCATATTCATCGACAAATGAATCACATGTTAGTAATTAGAATGCAGATAAACACTGCATGCAGTTAATTTTATTAGACTTACAAAGCCAAATCCATCAGTTCTGTATGTAGGTCCAACCATTGTGTATTTGCCACAGTAATAGTGGAGGAACACTTTGAGGTAAGGAATCTCATCGACGATGGCATCCACTGTTCCATTGCTTAATGCCTCATTGTACTCATCTGGGGAGTTGTACGCAATGAGTCTCGTCTCATCGAAATTCATTCCTTTCAAGAGATCAGGCATGAATGAATCAACCAAGTAGCCAACTTTGCCTTTGGTCCTCGCAAGTTCACTTAAATCATTGAGAGTTGGTTGGAGTTGTTCCACTGTCAATATCGATGATAAGCTCGCCGTATAACTTTGTTGCAGAATCAGGACTACAAACAGCCAAATGATTAGAACAACCCTTGCTAAATTGCTCACTATCCTTTCCCTGTGAGCGAAGACAAGAGTCGAGAAAATGAAGTAGAAGATTGTGCCGGTTTGGTTCGATGGAGGACCTCTGAATTCTAAATTAACACGGTGTTCCAAAATCCAAATCACAATCCCTGTGAAGATGAAGAATACACCACTTGCAATCCAGAGGCTTGCGCTTAATGGATCTGCAAACGTCCATGCATTCTTGCGACTCTGGTCCTTGACAGGGACAACCATGGATACACCGGACTCAGTGTACGGCAGAGTGAAATCGACATACTGAGATCGGTTGGCTATCACCGATATGTCACCGACTACAACATCATACGTCTGCATCAATCAGTCAAACAAAAAATCAAATACAATTCAGATAAACAAGCATCAAAATTCAAGTGATCACTGACCTTGAGGTACACCTGATAGATAAGATCATCATAACTTCCATTCATTTCGCCCTTCTCATTGGCAAAGAGTGTATAGTTATAATTGACTTTATAAGGCAATGCTGACATTACTTTATCAAAGATTTCAATGCAGTAACCTGTCGGTCGAAGTGAAGGATCATTAGCAGTAACATTCACAAACTCAGGAAAACCAGGTTTCACCGGAATTCCAACACGAAGACTTCCCCCGTTGGTTGGCCACTCCCATCCTTTAGGAACATGACCAGAATCACCAGGCCATTTGGCAACTTCAACACGAGCAATCGTTGAATTCAATTCCTTAGAAAAACCATAAGATGGTGTCCAAAATCCAATGTTTTCTGTCAAATTCCCAACAACATTAACAATCTCAAAATTGCTTGTCTCTCGCTGTCTGTCGATTAGCTGAAACTTCCCACTAACTCCATCAAATGTGGTATTTGAGATCCACTGGACAAGTTCTGGACCAATCTGAGACTTGCCGATGCTTTCCAAATCAGTAGATTTCTTCCTCACATTGTTCATCGAAAATGTGTAATTTGTTGAAGAAACATCCTCAGCTGCCAGTGCTAATGACCATACAGTATCATAAGCCCATAAACCAAACACCGTCAAGGGTTCACTAACTGGAGCAGATGGATTCTCCAACTTGAACTTCTTTACAAATCTCGCCCTGAAATCTTGAAACCTGGAGTTGTTCTCACTGACATAAGGTCTAATACCCAAAACACCTTGCATTACATTGGCCGCTGATGATCCATAGAGGTCCACAATGTCTGTCAAGCCATAAGTAGTTATCCAAACATAACCTTTGTTCATCATTCCTGTTTTGTTTGCATTTGAGAAGACTTTGAAACCAAGGGAATATGGCATGTGGACGATGAAGACTCTGGTTTGCATGTCCTTGAGCTTCTCAAGCTGCTTGCCAATGGCTTCATCATTGGCTGTAACAGGAATTGGACTCCGATAAGTTACACGGGCATCGACCTCAATAAGAGCATCGATGACATGCGATATGATTCCGTTCCCGAATTCAGTGTCCGCGTAGATCAGGACTACTTGTCTCCATCCAAAGTTTTGAACGAGAGAAGCAAGGACTTGGGCCTGAGAAATATCATTCATTCCAGTCCTGACGAAGTATGGAGACTGCTTTGTTGCAAGGGAAGGGCTCTTAGCAGTGAAAGAGATGATTGGAACTTGAGCACTGTTTCCCAGCTCAATCACAAACTTAGCCTGTGTTGATGTTTGTGGTCCAATTATAGCTTGCACTTGAACATTCTTCAGAAGATCAAGAGCTACATTCATTCACACAACCATGAAACCATGAATCCCCCATATATATGCATATATATGACACAATTCTTCATGCTTTTTCCCCCCCACATCAAACAACAAGAAACATGAATGAACAGAATAACAAACATCTCACATCCAGAGAAATACAGAGAGAATCAGAGACAATTATTGGAGTGTTAATACGAACTAAAGGATAAGTCTAAACAAAAGAGAGAGAGAGAGAGAGAGAGAAGAGACCTGCAGAAGCAGAAGCAATACGATCATCTTTGTTGACATCTTGCAAGTGAAGGGAGAGCCTTTTGGTGAAGTTTGAGTGAGAACTGTAGAAGTCCTCCATGGCCATGGACATGCAGCTCCAGCTTATGTTTCCAATCCATGTCTTGGTGTCAAGAATCACACCAACATCAAATGAACTAGTGGTTCCCTGAGCATAGGCTTTGTTTAGCCCAATACTCAGACGTGAAAATAAGATGATGAGAAACAAGATCAAGTGATGATACCTTGGCTTCCCCATTTCTTTCATTTTTCTCCATTCCATTCACAGTGGCTTGCTTATAAGTTTGGGGGACCGAGCGACCGAGGGAGAGAGAACGGTCAACCACGAAATTTTTCAGAATTTTCGGCGCTCAACCAAGTCAAAGTCAAGTATATGATTACAATGTAAATTTTTATTCTTTTTTCATGAAAATACGGAATATATTGTTGATGCTTTTTTTATAAGAAGTAGACAACAAATATCTTCATTTAAAAAAAAAAACAAAATGAGAGATGTACATAGATTTGGAATCATTGAAAAAAAAACACCTTATAAATCAAAAAGTTGTTTATTATTCATTTCTAAATGAGCACCATAGGTAAGGGATTTAATGTAAATAAGTCAAAAACCATTATCTTAGAAATATTTGGACAAATGTGATAACTACAACAATTATGAATATACACAAAACCAAAAATTGAATATCCAGTTATATACCCTCAGTCTACTGTATGAGAATTGAGTTGCAAGCGCACTCTCATACCAGAGACCTTATAGCATCTTGTGCATAAGAGATCCCACTATTCATGTGTGCGTATTGAACTTTTAGTCGTGATATGTTTCTTGCATAAGAACAAATACTTATCCATTGGCTACTACAATGTTGGTTTTGATGATTCACGTCAAAAATATCAGTTGAAATTCAAAAAACTTTTTTTCTTTGTGTCAAATATATCTAATTTATCTTATATATACTTGACTATAGCACTTGCATATAATTTTTTCATCTTTTTGGCTTAGGTAAAAATTATTTTGGTATAATTTAGGATTTATACCAATTAACAAGCATAGGCTCAAACTTTCCGAAAACAACGGCAATAACACCAAGTAGTGGACTCAAGTAGACGCCTTTGAAATCGGCTTCATCATCCTAACCACGAATATTACATTATCTCTTATAAAAATAGATAAACCACTACAAAAACCAAAAATGAAGTAATAAAGTACATCATCAATAAAATTGTGATTTATCCACGTTTATTTCAAAAAAAAATAATAAAGTACATCATCAACTAGGAATAAAAATAAAAATAAAATTAGTTATAGAAAAAACTAAAAACAAAATGACTAGGAGAACCAAAGAAGAGGTGGATCCTGGAGATATGTAGGGAGGAGTTGGTCCATCCGGGTGACATGCAGAGAAATTATGGGGTGCTTTGTCCAATTTTTTTTTAAATTAGGAGTTATTGTCATCAGCAAGATTTTCTTTATAAAAATAAATAATAAATTATAATTTTAGTAAAGCTCCAATCAAAATATTATTGTGTCATGTTCACAAGATAAGGTAATGAGACATAAGTTATTAAATAAAAATCATTACTTCATTATATTAAGCATCCCCTCTTTTGACAAGCTGACATTATGCAAATGATAAGAAGTTGCCCATTAATTTCTATGCAATGACCTCTCTAAGTTGGGTTTATGTCGTTTATCTCTTGACTCACAAGGTTATTCTACTTTTATTTTCATTAAAAAAATAATAGAAATAGTAACATATGTTTATCTATGTTGTAAAAACGATGTTTGAATACATAAGGTAAGATAAACATCATTTTAAATTATGAATAAACAAAATTTTTCAAATGAAGATTAAATTAAATAATGCTTGGGCTAGCTAGTTAAATAGTAGACCAAGTCAAAAGTTGGCCTAATTGGTTTTAAGACAAGGTATATTTATCCGAATAAAGATGATCATATGCAAACATAAAATAGACCAATTGATAAATCAATAATGATGCAGGACACGAGAGTGTTTTTTTTTTTTTTTAAATTAAAGTGAATAAATTAAATTTCATTAAAAAAAAACAAATACAAGACCAGAACATCAGTAAAATTCATGAAATAATTTTTTTAATAAATATAGATAAATTATATAATCCAACCCTTAATTTTTGAGTTTAAAAGAGTGTTTTTTTTCTCGGAGATATATGCATGTTTCTTAATTATAATACGCACATTTTCACCCTACCATAACATAGAGTTGAATTCATAACCTTACTATAGGAAAAAAACTCTAAAGCATGCAAACACAGAAGATTATTTTATAATTTAAAACACAGAAAAAAAGAAACGACTGGCCTGGGATTACGCACGCGTATGGGTTGCCTTAGCAATGAAATAGACTCCCTCTTCGTACAAATGTAGGCGGCTCTTCTCTAAGTGTTAGGGTACACTAACCCAGGAGTCGATCACCAGCACGTTCAACTTCGACAATGCACAAGTGTCACCACCCAAGGTTCCCAAAAGATTCGGTTTGTGAGAATGAGAAGGAGAAGAATGTGTTTTGGATAGATAGATGATTGCCCCTTTATAAACTAATGAAGGCACGAGAGTTTCTCTCTATTTCTAATGTGGGACTAAAGTTTGTATAAAAACCAAATTTGAACAAGGTTGGGTGTTCATTTGGTTGAGTTTGGGTCTTAGCCCGCTCATATCCAACACTTACTCTATGCACAAGAAACCAAGTGCCAAAAACAATTAGAAGAGATTAGGTTAGACTTAGGATGAAAATAAAATATCAACTCTTCTTTACCACGGCTGATAATATTTTATTTTATACTTATGACATGTGAGTTCTTTGTACGTATGGAAATTAATAAATGTTTTATTTTGAAGGAATTTATATTAAACATTTTAATGTATATAGATGTAATTAAATATTAAGTACAAGGGGGAAAAATGCTTCTGCCAACTAAGTATCGTACAATAGACTTAAAAAGGTTTTTTGAAAAATGAAAAGAAAAGAAAATAGCTTTAACAATTTTTTTCAAATTGTTTAATCAACAATAAGATTATTCAAGATAGCCGGCAATCAACTAATGGAGGGTGAGTAGCAAGAGTTTGATTCAATGGTGAAAAACGCATTTTTGAGAGAGTGAGTAGTAAAATTATGCATATGCATGGGTCCCTCCCCCATTTGTTTTACCAACACTCGTCCACAGCCTTCAATTCTTTTGGCCATAAAACAACTTGTTATATGGTGTTCAACCAAGTTTGTGGCTCATGTGCCATGCCAGGTTGGATTTTGAACCTAACAAGAAGACATAAGAATAATCAATGGGTGTATAATAAGACTTCTTTTGGTCAGCAAGTATTACATGAACCAAAAATAAAATGGTCCCCTTGATTAATCTCACTTTTGAGTCCCCTGCACAAGAGGGCAGTTTGTCTTTGAAAGATGAAAACTCTCTTGTTTCTTTCTTAAGATTTGGAATCTTATTCAGTGGCCAATGCACAAAGTTTCTAAATAAAATCACTTCAGAAAATGATGGTTCCATGCACCTATTTTACAAATTGAATGATCATATATATCAACGTAAGACTACATAATTTACAAAGAGAAAGACATATATAAAAAAAAAAAAAAAAAACTAGTTGCAGAAGGTAAGAATTTTGAATCATCTATAAATAAAACATTGAAAATTAATCAGCAAACAAGCAAGCATCATCAAGTCTAATGAGCAGTATCAGCAGCAATCTGTACTACATGCAGTGGTGTTTCTGAATTTGGAGTTGTTAGCTCAGTTGAAACAGTTCCTTCTTCAAATGTATGACTAGTAGAGAAACTCAATGGACTTTGAGGACAATTATTGGCAGGACTAGAATCTGGAGACTGATGCTGATCAGTACCTCTCTTTGATCCATCCTTCACTTCAGCATTCCTAAATGTATGAGATGATAAGTCCCTCTGATCGAAAAGCTGACCGATAGATCGAAGACGCCACCGGAGAGAACTCTGCGAAGCGATGTTCAACTGATGCCTATTCTTGTAAAGGAACATGATCCAGTATAGGCAGAAAGCCAGAAGTGAAACAATTCCTGTGATGAGAAACAAGCCCCAGAAACTTGTGAAGTCTAAACTGTTTGATGAGAGCTTGCTCCCTTGTTTAGGACAGTTTGTTTGATCTCCAAACCATCTCCTCTCAATGTCGGACATCTCATCGCCTTCCGTGATGTTTAGTATCGCCCTCGAGAGGTCCGGTACGATTGGTGAACCTCTTGGAAACACCTGTGCAATGACATATTGGTAAATTCAATATATATATATATATATATATATATATATATGTATATATGGGATGAATGTATGTATACTTACAAAGCCAAATCCACTAGTTTTGTAGGTTTGGCCAGCCATGGTGTAATTGTCACAGTGATCTTTGAGGAAGACTCTGAGATAAGGAATCTCATCTATAATTGCAGCAACTCCACCATTTCGGCTCCCTTTGGCCAAAGCTTCAGCATACTCTTGAGGTGATCTAAAGGGTATAAGTTTCTCATGATCAAACTTCCATGTTTGGACTAAGAATCCCTTAACAAAGGAGTCCTTGAGGTACCCTACACGCTCTCCACTGTCTTTGAGCTCACTGATGTCAGTGTAACTCGGTTCAAATTGCTCCACTGTGAGCAAGGATGTCAAGCTTGCTGTGTAACTTGATTGCAGGATCAACACAACAAACACCCATATGATCACCACTCCTCGCGCTAAATTACTCACTATGTTCTCCCCTACATCAAACCAAAACTTTATAATTAGTGTCAAATAATTAGGCATGCAATTAATCGTGCAATGAGTTTAATTAGCTTCTTTGGTATGCATATAATTAAGATGATCACTTAACTGTGAGCAAATACCAGAGTTGAGAAGATGAAGTAGAAGATGGTTCCGATTTGGTTCGTCAGAGGGCCTCGAAACTCCGGATTGATTCGATGTTCAAGCACCCATACAATAGACCCGGTGAAGACGAAGAAACCAAGGCTCACAACCCATAAGTCCGTCGTCAATGGCTTGATGAAGATCCATGCATTCTGGCTGCGCTTGTTCTTGAGCGGCACCACCATCGATATTCCAGCGACCGTATAAGGCAGCGTGAAGTCTACATACTCTGATCTCTTCCACGTGATCGTCGTATCCCCCACCACCGCATCATAATTCTGTTTCCGATCAACACATACATATTATTAAAACACAAACAAGTCATGCCAAGCTCTGATACCATATTAAATCAGAATCCACGTACCTTATCCGCCACTTGACGAACAAGCTCATCATAAGCTCCGGTGCTCTTCCCGTCAGAGCTCGAGTAGTTACAATACTCAATCGGCAATGCATAAGGCAGTCTCTTCACCGCTGCCTCAAACACTTCAATCACAAAACCTCCAGCTATAACCTCATTTGTTTTCCCATCCACTTTTATATCCAAAAAGGATTTAAAGCCAGGGAGGACGGTCCCCGGCACGGCGATCCTCAGCTTCTTCCCATCCGTCGGTGTTTCCCAACCCTTCGGCACCTTTGTCGACTCCCCCGGCCAAATCACCGGCGCGAGACTCCCTGAGTTATTACTTCCCTTTAGCCTCCGAGATAAACCAACACTGGGAGTCCAGTAACCAATCTCTCTCCCAGTCTGATCACCGTTAAAGTTCAATACCTGAAAAGCCGACACGTTCAATTCTCCATCAACAAGACGAAATTCTCCGGCGAGGCCAGTGAAACTCAACCTTCGTATTGCATCAAGAAGCTTCTCCCCCGTCTTGGACGCTGCAATGTCAGACAAATCCGTCTTGCCATTTGAACTCATGACTCGACCATCATCAAGCGGAGACGCGGCCTCCACCGCCATCGCCACCGCCCACACCGTATCATAAGCCCAGTAACCAAAACTAGTGAGCAAGGTACTATCACTTTCATCGGCGTCATCGGCAAACTCACGTCTGAACTCTCTCCTCCACCTTTTTTGGAACTCAACCAGCTTACCGGTCGCCAGAACATAAGGCCGGAGACCAAGCACACCTCTCATGGAATCATGAGTGATGGAAGAGTTCATCAAACGGATAAGACTAGTGAGCTTCTCACTAATAATCCAAACATAGTCGTCGGTCATCATGCCGGCCTCGTCGGCTTTTTGGAAAAACTGGGAAGCAAGAGACGTAGACATGTGCACAAAGAAAACTCTTGTTTGCATGGTCTTAAGTCGGTAAAGCTCCGATGAAATATGGTCGCCATTGGAGTTCTTGGATAGAAGAGTGCGGTAAGGGACGGTGACGCCGGCGTCGAGAAGAGAGTCGATGAGGGAGGGGATGAAGCCGGCGTAGGAGTCAGTGTCTTCATAGATGGGAACGAGACGGTGCCAGCCGTAGAATCTTACTATGGAGGCGATGGCCGGAGATTGGGCGGCGTCGGTTAGGCCGGTGCGGAGGAAGAAAGGTGACTGGGATGGGGAGATAGATGGACTCGTCGCAGAGAAGGAGATAATGGGAATTCTCGCTTTTTCTCCGAGGTCTCCGACGAACTGTGCCTCGCCGGAGGTTTGTGGTCCGATGATCGCCTGAACCTTCTCATTTTTTATCAGGTCCAAAGCTGGAGAAAAAAATGTTAATAATTATAATTTCTTAATTTAAAAATTGATATTTTTTGATAAAAGTTTGAAAAAGAGTCATTTAGAATAAAGTAAGTCCACTGGTCCTTGTAATTGAAGGAACTGAAAATAGAAAACAAAAGTTGCTATTTTGTGAGCCTTGATCAATTCAACAATAGAACAAATTAGACCACTTTAGTGAATTTGGTCAACATAACATTTGGCAAGTTGAATATTAAAAAAAAAATGATTTTTATTTTTATTTTTTATTTTTTAACAAATCTTCAATCAAAAACAAAAACAGGCATCTCCTAATTTAAGTATGAGTGATGAGCATATAAAATAAAATAAAATAAAATATAAAGAGAGTGAAAAAGAAATGTCAACGGTCAAATATGCAACCTACGGCCTACAACTCTATCAAGAAACCGCATGATTTCTTTAAGCTAAGAAGAAGAAGAAGAAGAAGAAGAGAACCTCCGGCAGCGGCGGCGATGACTTGCCGGCGGGAATCATAGGACTTGAAAACAATCCTAGTGTTGTACATGGGATAAGAAGAGTAGAAATCATCCTTAGCCATCTTCATGGATAAAAAGCATGTCTTGCCCAAGGGAGAATTCATATCGAGGACGACGCCGATACTCACCGGCGTCGGCTCACCGGAGAAGATAGGGAGCAAAAACAAGGCAATGGAGAAGATGATGAGGAAGAGGAGGTGGTCCTTCATGTTAATGGAGTGAAGGGACTATGTTTAATTTGGAGCAAAGGCCAAGTAGTGATGTGTATTTAAATTAATGGTGAGGTTTTGAACCAATGAGAAGACTTGAAATTAAAAGAGTCCTCTACTCTAAATAACGCTAGTTTTTCTTATTCGTTAATTACAAGCCTTAATATTCTTTAATAAGTATAGTGGTTAATTAAAAAACTAAAACTAAAGCCTTGTTTGGTTGCAAAATAAAAAAAAATGGCATAATTTTATTACGTAGGAAATATAAGTGATTATTACATAAATTATGATATATTTTATTCTTACATAATGAGTGTTTGGTTAACAAAATAAAAAAATATTACATAAATATTTTACACAATTTACAATGAGAAAAAACCACACATTTCAAAATAAAAAAATATTCCACTCCTAGTGAAATATTTTTTTATGCCATAATTCTCACATTACGGCATACTTTTGTAGTGTAAAATAGATATCCAAACAGTCATTATAACATAATTTTATAAAAATATTATATTATTCCATAATATTGGGTTATCCAAACATGGCCTAAAGTTGAGGCGGTTAGTGATGGTTTAGTTTATAATTAGTTTGCTCGTTATATTTGTGTTTGGCTTTGTAGAGAAGTTGGTGAGTTACATACTGCACAATTTTTGTTTTATTCCTATATTGTCAACATTAGTGTTTTTATTGAGATAGTGGTGCGGGACTAGATAGAGAACTGATTACCAGTGGGTTCTAACTGAAAAAAAAAACCCAAAGTGAAGTATTATTGAGTAAAACATATTTGATTTGACGTTTTCATCAAATCTAATAAGTGGAGTAATATTGTAATTTTTGGTTTAGTTCTATATTATTTAATAGATGGAATGTATATATATATATATATATATATATATATATATATATATATTTGGACACATTTTTCAATCTCTAGAAAAGTAGAGGATCTAGAAATAAAACACCGCGTGGACTTAAAAATCAAGGGAATAAATAGATAAACACTGATGACTAGTAGTCATTGCCTTAGGAATTAAATCTTTGTTTTGTATAATTATAAAATAAAGACTTTCTCATATTTTTTTTTACATGTCCCATTCTCATATCTTTTTATACATGTCTCATTCTGACAGCTTTTATTTTTTTTATCTATGTATTTAGAAAATCTATAAAAATATTGATAATTGTTTTTTCTAAATTTATTCTTTATCTCTAATATAAATCATGTTTAACTATTCCACTTTTCTCATATGTAGTGATTGAGAAAGAGGGAATGAAAGACATAATTAGAGCAGAGAAAGAAAAATTAATGGAGTTTTGATTATTGTTTATTTACAGCTAATTTGAATAAATTGATATCATTTTTTATAAATTTAAAATCATCTATAAATTTTACCAATTTTTTTTTAATTTTTGTGAAAGGGACCGCAGGGAGTAGCATCTTCACATGTTTCAAGTCCTTCTGACTTAAAGCAAAGAATGAGAAAGATTAGCAATTTACAATTATTAATAGTTCTTTGTATTAAATTACTATTTTATATAATTGTGTCAACATAAACGTAACCTTCACATATTTCTAGTCTTTTAATTAAAGCGGTAGATAGATAAATTAAGTAATTATTCATTTTTTCTTTGAACGTTAAAAATTCTAAATACAAAAAAACTTAAGCTCAAATATTCGATTAGTACAGTGAAAAAAACCTAGAATTACTAGAATCCCGTACAAGCGATTATACGATCATGATCTATTCTTCTCATTCTATCGTCATTTCAGTTTCATTGTAATCCATGTATTATTTTTTAACAAAATTATGATTTATCCCTTTATTTCAAAAAATAATAATAATAAATAAATTATTCATTAATTAAGTAACTTGCAATTGCTGATAATCCTCTATAGTAAACAATCATTTTATAGAATTATAAAATAGGCTTTTAAATAATATAATAAATAAATAATACAGTGATAAATTTCAAATGAACCTCCATATCATGTAACAGTCTTTAATATATTGAAATTGTTTTTTAAAAAAATATACATCATAAACTCATGTTTTTAAAAATCACCTTTTCACCTATTTGTCTGTTTCCTCTCCATTGAGAAGATAAAAAATATGATAATAAAATGGTAACTCCTTAAAAATTGTAATTAAGTTAAATAACAGACAAAATAATCTTTTTTAAAATGAATAAATCACTTGGATCAAAGAAAAACACAAGTAGTGAGAGTCAAGAATAAAATAAAAAAAAAATCCATTAAACAAAAAAAAAAGAAAAACTGACATTAACTGTAATTACATAATATAAACAAAAACATCCTAAAATAAAACTAATAGAAATCTCATCAGAGGACCTCAAACACCAACAACAATATTAGAACAAATATTAGAAAAATTAAAGGAAGGTTTTGAGCAAACTAAAACTTTAAGTGGTACATGACAAGGTATCTAGAATTTGACAAGGAGAAGAAGACTAAGATTATCTTAGTCTTTCAAAACCTGTAGATGACTTCATTGTGCCAACTTGAGCTTAGCTGCTTCTTGCCAAGTCTCCATCTCATTAATACTAGTGTAATTTAGCAGAGTTACTTATAGTTTAGAAGACAATGACCATTAAAAATGAGATTTATTTACTCAAATGTGAGGCTTGAATTCGTCGAAGAGAATTTCGCCGAAAAAAAAACCTTATATGAGGACAAATGAAGGATGCTATCAGATGCCTCACTCTTCTTCAGTCTCTACAGAAATTTTCATGGTAACTGCAATGCAGAAAAAAAAAAAAGTCATGATCAACACTCACACAGGAATTTCCAATATTTGAAAATGCAGTTGTTACTGCCGAATACTTCAGAAAGAAGAAAGCTAAATGTGTGTTCATATTATCAAGTTGTTATTATAAGATTAATCGAACGGGAATTCATACAAAAGAATTCGACGGCAAAAAAACACACAGAGACAGACAAGTCTCAATCTAGATGGAGAACAGAGTCATTATATAATAATAATATGTAAGTAAATTATTTATATCTCGAGCTGATTTTCTTTCAAGAATTCAAGGCATTCCTTCTGCATTGATTACAATCAAAAGGAGCTGAATGAGTTCAATAGTAACCAGCAGAGAGAAGAATGCAATGCTGAAATTATACTAAATGCCTGACAATGACATGTTAGCAAACTAATTTATATCACAGGAGTGATTTTATTTAAGAATTCAAGTGCGAATACCTACTATCAGTCCTGATATCTTTGAAACCATGGAAATGTTCAACACTTGCCCTCTTTTAATAATGTTTTTGTTAATCTTAGGAAACTCATCAGAATTCATTATGCATGCCTCACTGTTGAAAGTTTGAACAACTTCCTTTTTCCAAGTGTTAGATTTGAGCATATAGTCAAAGAATGGTTTAAAAAGAATCCATGTCTTTATCATAGAAAAAAAAAAAAAGAATCCATGTTTCTCAAAAGAGATTCTAATTCCTCCCAAAGACTTCACTTTCCAAAAATAAGCAGACTTTCTTCTCAATTTTGTGGCAGATATGCAAAAACATCTCATCCAGTTTCAGTTATTCAGAAGATAACAAGATATTTCTTCCAAAAATCAAACAAATAAGCACAAATTCAATGCAAACAATTAGCTTAGCAGGAAATGAAGCAGATGTTGAAACCGAGCATGGCTTGCAGGTTTTTGTACAGATAGAAGAGATTAGATCAAATATGAAAAAATGGTGATCAAAACTGTAAAGCCATGAAGACCAAGATTGAAATTGGCAACTGGAAACTTACAATACATAGACCATTTCTTTCTGTCAGAGGGAATCAGAAAACAACTGACATTGTACAATGTGGATCAGTCTCGTTACATACTTCTACGAGAAACCGATTCAATGATGACTACAAAAAGGTAGGTGATGCTCATTTGATGTCCTTTCCATATCTGCCGATGCTGGATCTCAAGTCTGTTAGGTGTGCAACAACACTCCTCATCGAAGGCCTGTCACGTGACTCACTGGCTGTACATTGTAAGGCCAACTTGAGAACTCGTCTCATTTCCAACTCAACCGAGCCGATGATTTCATGCCTGATACGTGGATCAATAATAATTTCAACATCATCAGTACCATGCAAACTTGAATTTACCCAATCTACAATGTTCATGTTATCTGGAAAATATGGATCCAAAGCCCTCTTCCTCGTTATCAATTCAAGAAGAACCACCCCATAGCTATAAATGTCAGACTCCTTGCTTCGTCTGGTTGTAAATGCGGTTTCTGACAAAAGAGAATCAAAACAAGTCATCAATGAGTTATGAGTTTGCGATGTGTTATCTGAAACAGTTGTTAATCATAAAGTTCGATAAAAAGAAGAATATAAGTCATACCCGGTGACATATAGCCAATGGTGCCAATGATTGCCGAGGACTGAGGAGATGCTGAAATTTGATCAATGAGCTTGGCAATTCCAAAATCAGAGATATGAGGTTCCATGCTGGAGTCCAAAAGTATGTTCTTCGGTTTGATGTCACGGTGAATAATAGCCGGGTTGCAGTCATCGTGAAGATAGGCAAGGCCTTGAGCTGTTCCAAGAGCTATCTTGTACCGCACATTCCATTCCAAAAGCAGCGGAGGCTTTCTCTCATGTAGCACATCATGTAGACTTCCATTTTCCATATAGTCGTAGATAATCAATCCATAGTCATTTGTCAGCCAAAAATCGACCAATTTCACAAGATTTCTATGCCTGATCTTACCAACTGTTTGGATTTCTCTGACCATGCTCACATTCGATCCTTTCTGAGTAGAGAAAACAAGTTTCTTCACAGCATACACTTCATCCGGACTCAGCAAAGCTTTGTAAACAGTTCCGTGAGCTCCATTTCCCAAAATGTACTTCTCATTCAAATTTTCAGTGGCTTCAATTACTTTGTTCAGGAGTATAGATGATCCTTCGTGCAATGATGGCCTTCCCTCAGGAACTCTCCTACATCCAAGGAGAATGCAACCACATCCAAGGAACAGCAACATGCAGAAAAGGAAAGAACCAAGACTAATCAGCACAATGGCAATCGTACTGAGATCTTTTTTTCTCCTGCTTCCACCACACGACGTAAGGTTGCTATTCTTCAAGCAAGAAAGTTCACCTTCCTGACAACAAAGACCTGCATTGCCCGTAAATGAGTTTGCAGAGGAAACCAACAAGTTCAACAAATTTTTCGGCAGAGAACCACTGAACTGATTATATGAAACATTCACCCACAGCAATGAACTAAGATCACCCAATGAAGTTAGTTCTCCAGTCAGACTATTGTTAGAGATATCAAGGCTCTGCAGTCTATTCAAATTTGCAAACTCCAAAGGAATCTGGCCAGTTAGTCCATTACTGCTAAGGTTCAAAGCTATTTGAAGACTGCTGACTCTGCCCAGCGATGAAGGAATCCCACCACCAAAGTTATTAGCACCAAGCTGCAATTCAAGTAACATCTCAAATCCTGACCAGAAATCCGGGATCCCGCCACTGAATTGATTGCCCTGTAGCATCAATCGAGACAGAAGCAACAAGTTTTTCAGGCTCAACGGAACTGTTCCATTGAAAGAATTAAAGCCCAAATTCAGAATATCTAGCTTACTGCATTGAGAAATTTGTGAAGGCAACTGACCATATAATCTGTTACTCGATAAATCTAAAACATGCAAATTAACTAGCTTTCCAATTTCTTGAGGAACCGGCCCTTTGATCTTGTTTCTTGACAAGTTTATCATAGTGGCATTCACACAATTACCCACACTTGGAGGTATATGTCCACTGAAATTATTCTCCCTCAAATCCATGTACAACAGGCTTGAATCCTCAGCAAAATCAGGTAGAGCGCCACTGAGCTTGTTATTTCTAAGAATCAGCCTCCTCAAACTCGAACAGTTCCCGACATTGGCAGGCACGTTACCTTCGAGTAAATTATAACCCAGGTTCAAAGCCTCCAACCGTTTCCCATGACAGATATTGGGTGGGATGCCTCCGACAAAATTATTATTGGTGAAGTCAATTTGTACTAGACTACTGTTGATCCCCAACCCTTGAGGTATGACACCACTAAATCGATTATTGAAAAGAGTGACGTTCTGAAGGTTTCTAAGTTCGGTCATCACTGGGGACAAAAGCCCAGAGACACTGTTGTTGTAAACAAAAACCTGTTCGAGGCTCTTGATTCTCCAAATCTCAACCGGAAACTCACCAGTGAAGTAGTTTGTAAACAGACTGAGAGTTTTGAGATTAGACAGCTGGCCCAATGTTCTCGGAATACTGCCTTCAAGCTGGTTCTCGTATGCCTGAAAATCAGACAGTGATCGACAGTTCCCTATATCCCGAGGAATTGGCCCTGACAGAGAGTTCTGAGATAGATATAGTGTCTCAAGATTTTCAAGCAAACCGATGGAGGGCGGTATCGGGCCAGACAACTGATTGTTTACAACAGCAAATATGATCAAATTACTGCAATTTCCCAGCCATCCCGGGATCTCACCTTCGAAACGATTGAACGACAAAATGAACCATTGCAGCTGCCCGCAACTGCTTGAACTGAGAGGAATCCTTCCGTGAAAATCATTGTTATTAGCATCTATATAACTGAGCCCTTTCATGTTACTCAAGGTCTCAGGAAGAGCTCCGGTGAGCTGATTGTCAAACAGGTATAGTTCCTCTAATTCAGTGCAATACCCGATTGAATCTGGCACATTGCCTGACAGTTGATTTTCAGATAACCCAAGGTATTTGAGACTGGACAAGTTTCCCACGTTGGCAGGGATCGGCCCGGTGAGTTTGTTCTGGTTCAGATAAACAGTCTCCAAATGCCGGTTCTGAAACAAGGAAGCCGGGATTGTTCCACTGAGTGCATTGGTGAAGAGGGAGAGGAAGGACAGTCTTTTGAGGTTTGGCACATTCGGTATTTCCCCGGTGAGGAGGTTGTCCGAAAAGTCCAAATATTCAAGGTGAGTACAATTACCCAACTCCGATGGTATCGGTCCACTAATTTCATTGCTGCTAAGATCAACAGTCTGGAGGTGCCTCAGCAAGCCAATCTCCGGCCCCAGTCTACCGGAGACTCCTCGCTGAGAAAGGTTAAATGAGACCACATTGAAGTGAAAATCACACTCAATTCCTACCCAATCACATGGATTAGGATCAGATGAGTTCCAAGATGATTTTATGGAGGATGGCAACACCAACTTCTTTGACAGAGCAAGCAGAGCTTGCCCATCAGGACACAAACCACATGAAATTGGGATTAAGAACAGGAACAATGAGAAGCAATAAAACAGATCTGATCCCATCCCAACCACAGCTTCAATTTTCAGTAAATCCCTACGCTACTCCTGTGATTTCAATCCAAATCCAAGAATCACAACAATGCCAAAAGGAGACAAATTTTCTCAATTCCATCCACAAAACATGAAAAAGAAAACAGTTTTACAGACAAATACAGACAGTAATACAGAAACTAAGCAGCCACAAAGCATGATAAAAACAACACAATGAAGAAGAAGAAGAAGAAGAAGAAGAAGAAGAAGAAAAGAAAACAATACAAAACTGAAGATCAAAGTGCAAGCAGAAAAGAAAAGAAAACCAAGTACCTCAGTAGGAATCCTCCATCTCTCCAATGGTTGGAGAACAAGGGAAAGAAGAACTCCATATATATATATATAAGTTTTACTTTTGAGTTTTTTTATTCATCTTTGAATGGTTTATTTTTTTTTTTTTTTTTTTTTTTTTTTTTTTTTTTTTTTTTTTTTTTTTTTTTTTTTTTTTTTTTTTTTTTTTTTTTTTTTTTTTTAACCGTGTCAAACCCACTGAGCACCATGTTTTTTTTTTTTTTTTTTTGTTGTTGTTGTTGTTGTTGTGCAAAAGCATGTGTTCATATTGAAGTTAAATATGTGATTAAAAAAACATGTGAAAAATTTATTAATATCATTTCAAGAACACAACATTTGTGTGAGGTAATATTATCATAAAAAATAAATGCTGTGCACCTGCTTCGACAAGATTTGGAGGTGACATGTTTGGACTTTTTTTTATTTTAATTTTTTTAAAAAAAAATATTTATTTAGAGTGAACGTGTCAGAAGGTTTATAACACACATGTGGCTGCTGAATGAGACGTGGACCCCACTTCAGTTCAAAGCTCACTCAAACTGGTCCTCTTCTTTCAAACCAGGCTTGGACCTTCACCCTCCCACTGTCCCACACTTCAAAGCAAAGGTCTCTGTTTTTCTCTGCATTATTTTTATAAATTCTTTTTATTTTTTATTTAAAATTTTTATTTGTTTATTTATCAATAAGATGATAAAAAGAACAAGAAAAAGAGCGAAAATGTGATAGAAAGAGAAAGAAAGTGGAAACGATAAAAGTAGAGAAAAAATTGATGGACGGGGCATTAAAAGCCCAACGCCAACTCTCAGAGGCGTACGCGTGGCGGGAGGATTGCTTACAACGTCCTCACCGCGATTCGGGGGGATTGAACTAGCGTCTCCTCCCACGAGGGGACCCGAGTTACCGCTGGGCTATAAGCCCTTTGGTCAGATGTGAACTTATATATATATTTTTTGTTGATATTTTTTTTTATTTAAAAGTTGAGGGTTTAAATTATATCGATAATTTATTTATAATTATAAAAACTATAATATAAAGTATTAAAATAAATAAATAATCCTGATCAGCATTTTCACTTGTTCATCCACTGAAGAACAAAAATTATTAAGGCATTTTTTTTATAAAATTTCAATGATATTTTTAAATTTTATCAATATTAATTAAATAACATTACGATCCAATCGTATAATAAATTGTTGCTATGAATCACTCTCCATTGTCCTCAACTAAAGAAACCAAAATATTCAGAAACAATGCAAACAAATCAATCATTTTATCACAATAACCATCAAAGGCATCAACAAAGTCCTCTCAAGTTCACAAATATATATATATATATATAATTGAAAGACAAAGGGGAAAGAAAAATCAAAGACTTGGTCCTTTGTGAGCCAATGGCTTCATCAAATCAGAAGAAATGCATGCAAAGACAAAGCATAATAAATCCATGGAAAAAGAATCTAAGAGCATGATTTCACACTATGACTAAGTTATATATATATATTTATATATATATCAGAAGAATGCATGCAAAGACCAAGTCATACCTAAATCCATGTTAAAAAGAATGAAAGAAAATGAGTTCACACTGACTAATAAGTTGGAATGGAAAGATGAATTTCCCTTGCCAATGACTTCTTTTCTGTAAAGTTCCTGACAATAATTGCTATCAACTTTTGTTGGCAATAATTTTTGCACATTAGTTATTTTTTATTTTTTTTTTACTAAAGAAAGAAATGTCATTAAAATGATAATTAAAATGAAACATTATTCCCCTCATATGAGATTTACATCAGAACTAGCAAACAGTACTATATGAATAATACTAGAAAAACTAAGGTTTGAATGCTCTCCCTCTATGACATTTTATGGTGAGTTGATACTAGACTGTCATTGGTTTTTTTAATATCCTTTCATAATAGTTATTTACATACCGATAAGAACTAGCCCTTTAGTTTGTACCACCAAATTAAATTGAAACTTTACCCTTATTTGACCACCAAATCAAATTGAAACTTTGAACAAAACTTTTTTGGTTTTGGGGGTTGGTGTGTTGGGGGGGGGGGGTGGGGGGGGGGGAAAGGAGGGGGGGGGGGGGGGGGGGGGCCTTTTTTTTTTTTTTTGGGGGCCTTTTGGGGTTTTGTTTTTCTTGACAAAAAAAAATTGAAACTTTGATCCAAAACTTTTAAGTCAAATAAAAAACTTTGAACTGAAACTTTAAAGTTCCAATTAATTTGTCTTCAAATTAAGAACCAGAACTAGAACCAAAACTACATGTTGATGTTCCATGTTTAAATTTTTTTAAATAATAATTATATAATGTATAATGTAGGAATTTTTTCTATATGTTGATTAACTATTTTTCTATGTATAATGTATAATATTATACATGTAGTTCTTATCAATAGAACAATATGTTATAATAAATAAAACATAAAGTAGATTTTAATTTTTTATAAATTTAATTTTAAAATACAATTTTTGAAACTTAAAGAAAAACTAAGCTTAAAAAAATATAGCCATTAATTCATTAGTATTTTCAAAACAAAAATCACTAATAATTTTCAAAAATAAAAAATGTAGCTTCAGAAAGTTAGAAAAATTTTAATGTAAATTACACACCCAAGGATTCAATAGGATAGGATTATTTAGTTATAAAAAAAAATTACAAGCTACTAGTATATGTGATTTATTTATTTTTTAAAAATTATAATTAAATTAAAATTAACAAATAATTACTGACTAATATACTTTAAAAGAAAAAATTCATAGCAAGATTGAGATAATGGAGCCCAAGAATGCTTGGTTGGATCTTTCACTTATACATTATGAGGCCCATGTCATATTCAAGCCTTTTCTTTGTTTTTTTAGCTTTTATATTTCAAACTTCTTATCATAAATCTGTATGAAATTTTCATTCAAAAATAGTTTTCACAGCTTCATAGTAAATCTCTTTTTTTGTTTCACCTTATAAATGTTTTTCTTCAAGACAAAGCTATTACAATGGAAAAAGCATAAATTTTTTTTTTTCAAAATTTATTTAAAACAGTTTCAAAAATGAAGTTTCCTTAAGGGGAAGACATTATCGGTTAAATAAAAACAATGGGTTTTGAAAGTAAATCATTTTGGTTTAAAAACAAATAAATAAATAAATAGATTTGAACTTATCTCATTTCGAAATCAAACAAGTATTTGGTTTCACCACTGTTTATATAATATAAAATTTTTATTTTATACACATTAGGGTAGGGTTGATGGTACTATGTGATATATTATTTTATAATTAATTTTATTTTAATTAGTATGATTTGGTGGAAGACTGACCTAATTAATTGCTAACATAAGCAAGTTGTAAAAAGGTTTTTGTACTCTTCTAACCTTTGATTACTAGTCAAAAAGTAGTAATCAATTGATTGAAAAGGGTTGTTAATTCAGTGTGATAATGTTTATTATGTTCTTTGATCATTTAATCAAAAGCTTCTTTCTTGCATTTCCATGAAAAACTTTTTCGGTATTAAGTAATACAAACTTAATTCAAAGTCTATCTCTATTATTGCTTTTGAGCAATAAATTAATCGAATTTAGAATTAGAATTATACACGCAACAATAAGATATCATTAACATTGCGGAGAAATAGATTTAATAATATTTTAGGTGGCAAACTAGAACATATTAAAAATTAAATGAGAAATAAATAAATAAGCGCATTTTTATCGTATTTATAAAATAATATAACTCATTTTTATTTATTAAGATTTTTATTTGAATATATGCGCACATTATATATATATATGGACTTGATATGATGACAAATAACCTAACTACATATATGACTTGATTTAAAGTTAGGCCAAATTCCACCATCAAATTAATTAACCTAGTGCTATGATACATAACCTCATTAATTAACCTAGCGGTGCTCTCTAATCCACTTCCTAAATCTAAACAAAAATAATATTCTTAAACTAATCCAAAGAATTAGTTCCATGCTTTATAGAATAATAATAATAATCTTTGCAACAATATTATTTTGGTATTTTATAGTTTTTCTTATATTTTGAACCATCACTAAATAAAAGTTAAATGAGAAATAAATAAATAAATAACTACATTTTGTTATATATATATATATAATACATTCTTAACTTTAGTTTACAAAATAGAATAGGAGCACATAATTAATAATTTAAGGGCAAATAACCTAACTATATGACTTGATTTAAAGTTAGGCAAAATTCCACCACAAAATTAATCCTAGTGCTAAGATAACCTCATTAATTAACCTATCGATGCTCGCTAATCCACTTCTTAAACCTAAACTAAAGAATATTCTTAAAAGATAATCTATTATCTAATCCAAATAATTAGTGCTATATGCTATATAGAATAATAATGATGACAAAATAATTTTTTAATACAGGAGAATGACTCTAGAAGGAAATTTTTTTTATACCTAATTGATTCTCCAAAAAAGGAAATATAAGAATGAATACATAAAATAAAATATTTCAATATATTATAGCCTCCATAATGGAAACATTCATCATGAGAGGTGGTGAGAAACTTGCCCAATGTTTTGGTCCCTAGAGATTCCAACCAATTAGTATGATTTATTCCCTAATCCCTCTCATAAACTTCATTAATTTAGTGATTAAACTAATAGCCATATCTTCTTAGCTACTTGTTCTCTTTAATCCAAACATCAAATAAGGAAATCACCCACTTTATAGAACCAATGATAATTGTTGCTCATGGTGATACCATGTTATTTAAGTTTAGGAGGTTTAATGATATGATAAAAATAATAAATAACTTGATAATGATCATTACTTTACTATTATATTATCATCAAGTTGTTGCTAGTGCAATCTTTTTTCACTTGCGTAGTCTATCAACCAAGTAAATTCCAATTCACTTTGTCAATAATTAAATGACTAATTAACCTTTATTTATTAATATGCCGGCCCACCTTTGAGTTTGGATTTGGTTATTTGTTTCTTTTTCTTTTTCTTTCTTTTTTTTTTGGAAGATTTGGTTGGAATATAATAAGTGCATTTATAATTATTGTATTTTTTTATTTATTTGGATTCTAATTATAATTAATTATATATATATAGTTTTTAATATTTTCCACGTTAAATAAAAAAAAAACCTCAAGTTGACTATTACAGCTTGCCTTCTTGTACTTCACCGAACTTGATAAAATGAGATACAAACTCGGATTTAATTAAGTAGTTAATCTTTATCGTTCTCTCTTGTATTTTATAGGATGGAGGGTTTCATTTTTATGTGGTTATTTTATGAATGGCGCAATCACTTTTATTCAGTGATATATGTTTGTTTTTCGCTTTTGCTTTTTCAAGTTGAAAATTCAAGTTAAAATATTACATCCACATTTATTACTTGTTTATTCAAAAGGTGCCAAACTTACCATAAATCTATGTCACTTCTTCCATTCTTATCCATTCGCTAGAAAAAATCCAATTTTTTAATAACTGCTTAATTAGCATGGTTAATATCCTTACTAAATTATTAAAATATACTTCTATTTTATAATTGATACATTTCCTAATAAGTTTTTGAACATAAGTTGAAAATAATTAAGCGATAAATAACATGAGACAATAAAAATATTTTTTTTAAAAAAAAAAATTTTTTTTTAAAATTTAATTTTTTTTTATTTTTTAATTTAATGTTTATTTACTATTTTAATAAAATATATGATAAATAAATTTACCATTGTAGAGTTATGATTTTTAGTATATTATTTCCTATGAACATGGTAATCCGCTTCACACGATGAATTTTTAAAATTATTAAATTATTATAATTAGTTCATTTTCGTATATATGTCTTTTTTTCCTGTTATTTATCATCCTTGGGAAACAAAAATAATCATATATATATATATATAATTATCAAAAGCCTAACCTAGTCTACAAGGTTAGCACGGAAATTAGTCTTATCCACTTTAATCAAGAAAGATTTTGAATAGATTTCATTCGTGGGCAAAATCATGATGAATTATTACATTTCTTTATTGTTACTTTCAAAGGCGTCAAAAGGAGGCAAAATTATGATTTTTATGAAAACAAATCTACATCATTAAGTCAAATCTTGCATATTTCTCATAAACCTATATATCATGTTTATATATATATATATATATATATATATATAGGGCATAATAAAAAATTTGAAAATAATTATTACAAATTAATTAAGTCTAAAAAACTTAAACACCCCCCTCAAGTTAAAAACATATACAACCATTAATTTTGTATGTAATTTAATTCATCATATTAATTTCATTAATCTGATATAAAAAATAAAAAATAAAAAAAATGCTTGCCTTTTCAATATCAAATGATGGATGGTGATGGCTTCCGCATTTTCGGCCAAAGATGAAGAGTGCGCCATTTATATCCTCTCCCTGATTTTTTTTTTTAATAAATTTCTTTTTAAATAACACAAACAGATGGAATGATATTTTGATTTTTTTTTATAATAAATATAGATAAACAACATATCAGAAAGTATGTGTGAAAAAATGAATTTTATAACATTTATAATTATATGTGAGCTGAAATCTAAATTTGTTTTTTCAGTAAAATAATTATCTAGTACAGGGATATGATAATAGACCAAATTGGTTTTATAAACACTATTCAATTATATATATTATTTCAATATAATTTATCTCCTCAACTATATATATATATATATATATATATAATTTAGTGCGTTTAGTGCTGTGGGCGAGGCGGAGCATCAAAAGAGGGGCGTTGTTGTACGGGTGGGAAATGACGTTGGGCTGTGGGCCCCGCCACTTAGGCCCAATGACCAGAGTCTCCCTGTGGGCCACCACAACTTCATGGGCCTTGAGACACGGCCTGGCCCACCGATCATACATCGTTATCGAGCCCCAAAACCCACCTGGTGCCACGTGTTTACCTCCTATTGCTCTGGGCCATATCACAATCGTCTTCCTTTCGGGATTGGCACCAACCGTTGGATTTTATATGGATGGTCTCGATCGTTTAGCCCTTCTGACTCCCGCACTCCGCGGTAAAGCTTTCTGCTTGCGTTTTAATTTTATTTTTATATACAGTTTCTTAAAAATAAGCAACAAGCTTTTTCAATAAAATTTAAAAAAATGCACATAAATATATATATATATATATATATAATATGAAACAAACTCAATAAATATATATATTTTTTATTTTAAGTAAATATTGGGATTCGAATTCAAACCATCTCGGAAAGGAAGACTTTGCTTTATTTTTATATAAAATAAATAAATAAGTGAGTAAAGATAAAATGGCAACGAGCAATGAATTGTTTGCAACTTTAGTTTGTTAGGCATGTGACGCATGGCTCATAACAAATCCAACATTGAACAAAAAAATTGATGCATTGGTGCACATCATGTGACCCAACCACCTCACCTTATATGACATCAATCAATGCATTGCTTCTCTTGTGTCCCTCTCAAGTAACTCACTTTTCCATTTTTTTTTTAAATACAAATATAAATACATTACTAATAGTGTCTTAGTTTATTAACATCAGAAAAATCTACGATAAAACCTCAAAATTTACTTAAAATGAAAACGTGGATATTTGTTGAGTATGCAGTTGTTCTCACATCTATCCATACTATTATCTTTCTTGTAAGTATAAGTGGGAGAAGTGTTAATTATCTGTGATATGCCTTTCACAACTTTTCTATTGTTTTTATTATGTAAGAAGTATGAAATGCTCATTTCTTCACTTCCAGTTCATTTTTTTACTTCAAAGACTGCAAAAAGGTTTTTGGAAATGGGAAAAAAATGAGCTTTTTATACGGTGTTAATTTCTCCATTTCAGTGTAAAAAAAATAAAACTTTTATCTTGTATTTGTCAAATATATATATATGCTCACATATATTGTTTTACGATAATATTTCTCCATTCATGCATTAATTAATAATTTTATATAATGTCTTTGAGGTATAATTTTTGTATTGAAATCAAGCAACCAACCAAAAGGGAAAGAACCTTATGTAGTTCAAGGGACATATTAAGAAAGGTAATTAATTAAAAGAAATGGTTGGTAGAAATCATGCTTTAATAGCAATAAATGGGAGAAAAAGAAAGGTGATGATGTATTCATATTGGCCCCCTGCCCCCCAACTTTCCTCTCCCCCACATTCCATGCCCTTCATCATAATATTAAGATATTTAAATGATAACTATATTTAAAAAAAGTAAATGAGAGTTTTAATTTAAAAAGTCTTACATATATACATTAAAGATAAAATTGAGTCTACTAAAACATAACATAATTTCTTCTAGTATGAATCAAGAGGTCTAGGTAGCTATAGAGGACCCAATTATGGATAAGTTCACATAACCATCATCCAATTAAAAGTCTCCAACTTCTCAATCAATATAAAAACTTCAACCAAACCAAAGAAAAAATTTTTCATTTGCCAAAAAAAAAAAAAAAAAAATGAAAAAAGAAAAATGAGTAGTTTTATTTCCTTTTCCATCCAAACACATCCATCTATCCATCCGTTTCCCATTCCATCACTACACGTTTCCCAATTTAGCGCTCAAAATGCAAGAACCCTCTTCCCACTATAAATACAAGCACAAACACAAAGTGAAACACAAGAAGAAATGAGGACTTTAACAAGTATAGATTCACAAGAATTATCACAAGGGCCATCAATGAGCACACAAATGGCACACCATCAACAACCAAACTCCGGTTGGCATTCTCCGGTGCCGTATCTCTTTGCCGGCCTCGCCGCCATGCTCGGCCTCATCGCCTTTGCTCTCCTAATTCTTGCTTGCTCTTATTGGAAACTCTCCGGGTTTCCGGAGTCTCAAGACACCGCCGGAGATCGACAAAAAGAAAGTGATAGCAATAACAAGATAGCTCCTCAATTTGAATTGAAGCATGTTGTGGTGATCATGGCAGGTGAAGAGAAGCCAACCTTCTTGGCCACTCCCATGTCTAGTAGAGCCTCTTCTTTTGGAGATAGAGCTACTACTGAAGAGAATCACAAGAACATTAGTAGTACCTGATCATGAGGAAACCCATGAACATTCTTGATAATAGTTTCTTGATTTCTTATTTACTTACTTTCATATATATATATATATAGGGGAAGGAGTGAAGGACTTGTTTTTTTCACCAGAGTTTTCCTGTTCTTTGGTGTTTGATGAATGATTTAAGGTAAAGGTATGAAGTTATATCATGATGCATGTTGTTTGTTTAATTTGGAGTTATAGATGGAGAAGAAGTTTGTGGTTGGAATTGAGGGAATGGTAGCTTTTGTTTGGCTTTGTTTTTGTAACTGCTTTTTTCAACTTTTTTTTTTTTTTTTTAATATCTTTATTTAAGTGAGGGAATGAGAATAAATGGCTTTCTCTTTGATTCCTTCTTGTGTTTGATGATTTGATCTCTTAGTTTTGTCCCCTTGCTTACTTACAACACATACATCTTTTTTCATGTTATTTTCCATAGCAAACACTTGAGTTATATATCATATGATAACTAAAATGAAAGAACAAAAGGAATACTAAAAGGTATATATCCCTTAGTTTTTGTTTAAAAAGAAAAAAAAAAGAAAAACATCATCTGTGGATGATATGTAAGAGAAACTATATGCTCACTTTTATCAAAAAAAAATCTTAGCTCACTCATTAATGTCATTCCAAGTAATGTCACATGACACATAAAGAGATATGACGAGAGCATCTAATACTTGACCCTTAATGCTCCTCCATTGCTAGAATACTTGACCCTTAATTATCACAAGTTCAAGATATATACATATGATGTATATTGCATCTAGAAACTTCTGTAGATTTTTGCTTTTCTAAAATCTAAATATGACCCTACTACAGTTAGATGAAACTTCTTTAAATTTTTAGTTTTCTAAAATCAAAATATGGCTCTCCTACGGTAACTATTAGATCATTATCGAACGACTGCTTTTATGTGAGGGTGTGCAAAAGATTATATATATATAATAACTATAATATATAAAAAGATATTATCATTTTATATAAAGTGGTCATTAGATTCGAACAGCTATTGTGCATACACCGTTGGATTTCAAATCTAAGGATATATGCAGATGACATATGCTCATATATATATATATATATATGTATATACATAAATATATGTTATAGTGTGAATATTGTCTGTTTTTTAGTTAATTTACATATAAAATCATTTTTGTAATAAACGAGATGATATTCATTTATTTCCCTATTTAAATATTAAAAGTTGAATCTTGTGCTTTATCTAGATTTTTTTTAAACAAATTACATAATTGTTTATAGATTAATAAATAAAATAAATTTAATATCAAAATGGAACTAGTTCTAATGTAGAAATGGTCCTAGACTTAAAACACAAAGTGGCTAATTAGGACCGCAAAAACTGAAAACAAACCAATTAGAGGACCATTTCTAAATTCTCCTTCATGGATAATATTATTCTTAGCCTTTATATTATACCATATATAGTGCACCAAAGTCATGCCATGCATCAAAATCAATCCCTCTTCATCTTTACACAACCCTTCTATCTTACAAGGGCCATATTAAGGCTGAATATAAGTTTTATTTTTTTAATATTAATTAATAATATAATTAATATTATAATTTAAATTTTTGCTTCAAAATGAAATCTTGTGAATTTATTTATTCTGTATCAATTATATTGTGTAAAAGAGTGAAAATGGAACATGTTAGATGATCCATTGATTTCCTTACTATAAGACTTAAATTTTATGGGTTTTATATTTGTTATATAAAAAAAAATCATTACAGACATTGTTGTGAGTTCTTTATAAATAAGATTTGCAAGTATTTTTCAAATTAAAATATCAACTTATCCAGTAAAACATACCAATGAAATAGAGTAAAAGTTAAAATATCATCACAAAAACATCATATAATTAAAGTCAAATACCTGACATGTTTGATGAAATATATAGATTATACATAACAAACTTAATATCTAAAAAAAATACTAAAAACAAAGCACTCATAATATAGCCTGTACGTGAATGTAACTCCATAATGAGAAGTTATATCATGGAATAAAATATGAAAAAATAATTAAAAATTTATATTATGTATGATACTTCAAATTTGAGAATCTAAAATAAAATAAAATAAAATAAATCATCTATCCTAAGAATCAGTTGGGCCTGTTCACTTGGGCTTGGGCCAATATATCTCTCACAACTTGTTTCACTGTAGACTTATAACTACTTAACAAAGGATTAGGATATGCTATTAAAAATAATCAACGGCATTTATCTATCAAACAAATATTAGTATGAATATATGAGTTATAGTTAAAAATAGTAACCAATGAAATAGGTGCAAGGATGAGAAGTACTCCACCGGAAGATTTAATTATATTTCCACATTTTGGAAACTTCCGTCAATGATTCTTTTCTAAAAATAGGTCCTTAAATTTGTGAAAACCATAAGTCATTAGTTCCCAAGGAGAAAAAAAACAGATTCCTTTAACTCCGTCCATATCTAACCATGGTTTTTCTTATTAAATTAATTAAAATTCAAAAGTATGATAAAATATTTTATTAAATATGTATTATGGATGAATCCTTTTGAAATCTTGCTTGTCCATAAGCCCTTTTAACTTAAATTATTGGAGTTAACAACTTTGAAAAGTTAGTGTGACAAGCTCATGTCATTGGACCTGAATTTAGAAGCTTTATACTTGTCACTGAATCCAACTTTTTAAGCTTTTTTAACCTTTTGTGGAGATCACCACACCACTCAAAATGTCACTTCCCAGTGTTGGAAGATATTTATAGTGAATTGGAGAAAATAATTTCCATTTAAATTAAATAAACTAAGCATTTATATTTATATTTATTTTATGATATATATTATTTAAAAATTAAAAATATTTTCATTTTATACTAAAATGTACGATTAATATATGTTTCAAAATAATGATAATAGAATACTAAAATATTTCATAGAAATAATATTTGAAGCATTTTTATATACAACATTACACTAGATTGAATTGCTTGCCTTGGAATCTAATTGAGATGGGTGGCTTTTTTTTTTTTTTTTTTTTTTTTGTTGGGGAAAAAAGCACTACATAATTTATGACATTCAACTTTCTCACACATACATGGCCTAAAAAATTATTTATTTTTCTAAGAAAGTCCACATTTTTTTTAAAATATTAAAATGAGATTTTCTTTAGCACCACTTCCATTTCGGTTTCCCCGTTCCCGTTTCCGGCCCGTTTCCGGTTTCTTTCCCTCCAAAAACACCCACCAGAAACAGGGGCCGTAGATCACAGATCGGACGCCTGAGAACGATGAGAAACAAACCCTCCCGCCAAAAGCGGTGGAACCAAGACCGTCGTAGATCAGAGATCGGACGGCTCAGAAGGAGGGGACGACGCCGTAACTCGGGTCGAAGAAATAAACCGGATCGGGAACAGGTTCAGCCACATCGGTTCGTTTGGCGAACCGGCCCTTGATCCTGGGCCGGGTCTCAGCATAGGCCTTTCTGGAAGCATAGCGTATCGTCTTCTCGAACCTTCTAGACTTCCGTTTCTCGCGGTACCTCATCACTCTCGCCTCTCTCTCCATCTTAGCCGCCAGCTCCCGGCCACCGCCTCCACCGCCGCTCACCTCCGTCGCCGCCTCAGGAACTACCCCAGCCTCCCCCTGTAGGAACAACACGAACGGCAAGCATTATTAGATCGATGACCGGAGTTTCAATACATGCGTGGATTCGAGGGCGTACGCTTTGGCTATCGGTGTAGGTGCTGAAGGAGAGGTTGATCGGAGCCGGCGCAGGCGCCGGCACTATGCTGTCAGCCTGATGGATCGATCCTGCGAAGTCGAGATCGAGGTAAGGATCCGAATCCTGCAAGTAGATCTCGCTTGATTTTAGATCTGGGGATTTGGGGGTGGAGAAAAGCCACAAAGGGTCGTCAGCGAAGGGAGGGGTGGGTTTGGATGGGGTTTCATGGAAGGGGAGGAGAGGGTGGCGCTCGTGTCGGCGGGAGAGCGGGTTGTTGGAGTGGATGTCGGCGTCGCAGGTGATGCAGAGCGTGGCGGCGTCGGCCTTGCAGGTGACGCTGGCCGGCGCCTGCTCGCACACCTCGCAGACCCACACCCGCTCATGGCGCGATGCCACCGTGTTCGCCCCGTGCACCCGCGTGTCGCACGCGCCACATAGGAAAGCCTTGTCGGCCCTGCAGTAAAGCAGCGCCGGCGCCGCTCGGCACGTGTCGCACGGCCTCCCCGTCATCCTCCAGTACCCACTCCTCTCTTCCACTTCGCTCACCATTCCCCCCCTCTCTCTCTTTCTGTGAGCTGTGGAGCGAGATTGTTGTATTGGCTGTGGTGCTCTATATCGCCATGGAGATGGGGGAAATGGGAGTGCTGACGAGTGAGAGGCTGACACGTGGCAGGTTGTGTACCTTGCAAATGGAGAGAGTGCCCGGGGGGTTGGAGGATGTTTTGGTCTTCTCTGGCTATGATATGTAGCTCATAATTGGTTTCTCTAGTATTAGAAAGGAGTTAATTTGAGTTAGAGTAGTGTGCTTCTAATTATGGTTCTTTTTTTTTCCAATATAAGAGAAAGGAATTGAAGATGGAGCTAATTTGAGCTTAGAATACTGCACTCCAAAACATGTCCCTTTGTTTTGGTTTTTTTTTTGTGCAGTTGTTGAAGGGGATTGAAGAATGGGATGCAATTGTGGTGGATCAAGATTGTTGCTTTTTGAGGATATTTATATAGATTTGAAGAGGTAGGTTTTAGACAATGTTTGGTATTAGATACATAATTGTCACATGTACTGTTCTGATGTTTATTTAGCCAACTAAGCTAATTTAGAGTCATGTTGTGTCAATTCGTTTTTCAAATCCAGCGGTAAAAAGTTTTTTTTTTCTCAACGATAGTCATAGATTGAGAAATCAAGTCAAATGTTTCCCACAAAATTGATGTGAGTGATTTATCTATTTTATTTTATATATATATATATATATAATATGTTTGTGTTGAAACAAAAGATATGAGACCAACGGAGGGGAATTATAGTAGTTGTGATGAGGTGAAACGTGAGTCTAACGAATGATTTGTTAAGTATTGATCTAGACTCAATACTAGACTGAATTTTTAATTGAACTTTGTAACGTTTTTAATTTAGTTAGTATCAATCCAAATTACATAATTTTGTATTGTTATTATAAATCTTAATTTATTATAACGGATATGTAATCATAATAAAAGTTAGTATGAAGGTGTTAAAATTAAGGGCCTAAAATAGTTGTTTCGAGCACTTTACCCTTGAGCCATTCCTGTATGAGGGGCATGTGACATTTAACCCTAAAACCCGTGCAAAGTGAGAGCATAGATTTGTGGATATATTAATATCATATTTATGCACATTTTTAATTTATTTTTAAATAAAGTCATTTATCAGCAACTTGTAAAAACAAAATATGAAAAAACCATTATTTAGTTTCATTAATAGATGTTTTATTGAGTTCAGAAAATATTTAAGCTGGCTAAAATTGAACTTAATTAATTTTAATAAAAACTAAAATTTTAAAAATAAGAATGTATTCTTTGTAACAATAATAAATAATTATTAATATTAATAATTTTGAAAAAAAATTATTAATTATATTTATTGAAAGGATAAAATTATTGGGAAAAAATACGTTTATAAGTGGCAGTTGTTTGACTGGGAAGTAGTAACAACTAAGGTTTATATAATTGTTTTCTTAACTTAAGATACATGTTGTTATCTGGTTTTGTTGAGCATACGCACTCTCATCCGGTGGGTTGATAGTTGTTCATATTACATTTTCCCCTTTAATGTTATCCACATTAAAATTTCTTCTCTTACTATGTTATTTTATTTTTGCTTATCTAAATGATTATTGTTTTTGCTTTATTTTTTTCACTAGTTTATCTCTATTCCATGTTTTTCTTTTTCATTTTATTTCATGCCACTCTTTTTTTAATGAGCATTTATGTAAAATTTTTTTGGACAAAACAGATGATTAAGCATGTAAGACATATACACAAGTGATGAGTTAATACTTAAATCCTCTTATACTCTCATAATATATGAGCTAAAATTTGAACACATATTTTCAATAAAAATATAAAAAATTTACATAGAGTATCTGAGTTAATAGATTAAAAAGTTATTGGTATAGAATTGAATTTCACTTTCGGAAGTCATCCTGTCTATCTGGTTAGAAATTAATAATTGAAAACAATAGTTTTCCTTTTCTTAGGGATCAACACTATTCACCCTTTGTTCTTCTTAATGGACATTATGACAGGGACCTCATTTAGAGTTGAATGCTGTTGGCGAGGCATGATGGAAACCGGTAGAAAAATATCTGACAAGATAAGAGAAGTACCAAACTAGAAAATAATCTGTTTAACAAAACTTACATGGCTAGGTTCATATATAGTGCACCTCTTTGTAAGAAAATCATAACATAGGAGCCAATATTTTTCTGTGAAGAGATGAAAACTAGCTAGCAAATCATAATACAAGTCCATGTGAAGAGATTAAAAAAAAAAAAAAAAGGTTAGAAACAGTAGCAGTGAACAAAAGATTTCATTTGTCGGAGAAATCCATGGTATGTTTTTGTTTCTAGTGAATGCTTATGAGCTGGCCTAAACTCCTATGTTTGGATAGGTTGTTCTGATTGGAAATCCAACCAGCTTGTGTTTTTTGATTAGCTTAATCAAATACTTAAATGCTGTTTCTTTTTTTTTTTCCTACATTTGACAGCTGACTACTTATTTGGAGACTGGAGTGTACATACACCGTCTGCTGTCAAAATTAATTAGAAATTGTTTTATAAAAAACATGAATATAAATTATCAAAAAACTAGTTATGTTTTAAAATTATTTTATTTAATATATAACGGTATTTTTATTATGTGTGAGTTATTTTTTTAATAAATATTGAAACTTTTATCACCCACATAGCACATAAAAAATTTATATTAATATTTTTAATCACTTGAATTAAATGATTTTAATAAATTATTTAATTTTCTTCAACCTCAATCAATTTGTTTTTTTAGGTCCTTTTTTTTACATTGTTACCCTACCGACTGGATTAAATTATCTTGATACCCTTTCTGACAACAACCAAAGTCGACGTCGTTTCGATGTGACAATGGATATAGCCCTCGTGGATCTCATCTTTTCATATCTATATGCTTGCACACGCACTTGTATTCTTTATCATATGACACGTGTTGTGTATTAAAACTCTATGGACACGTGTCGATCATTGGGCACATTAGACATTGGGCTGGGATCTGATTATCGTTAGCGGGGTACTGTGTTTAGATCACGTGCAGAGTGGGGCCAACGAGGTGGGAGTGCACGTGAAGTGGAGGTAACGCACGTGAAGGTGGTGAGGGAACTGGGGCCATTTCAATATGCGGCGATCCTAGTCAGCATCTCATTCGGACAACTTCTCAACCGGCACGTGCGATGTTCCGATTGGGCCACAACGAGTGGGCCATGGTGACTCTCTCGCATTCACAAAGAGTCGCAATGCGCTCTCTCGTTAAGTCACCGCTCGTTCAATCATCAACGTTTATTCTTGATCCAATGAACCTTATTTCAAAGTCGACGGGTCCCACCCACAACGGGTACGGTTGGCCGGTCCAATCCTTCGGTGGAGCTTTGAATAGCGTTATTTTGTTTTGGGTGCTAGTTTCATGTTTTAAATGCATCATTTCGTTTCTTGGTCGGCTAGGGATAAATATGAACTTTAAAAACATATATAAATATATTATATATTATATATGTTCATGATTAGTGATACAGGCTATACACATGGGCCGTCCATGGGCCAGCGTTGAATGGGCTAACAAGGGTGACATCTTAGTAAGGTTTCTCTCCAACGTAATTCCCTGGTGGATCATAATTGCAAGTCATGAACACATCTCCATCGTCACACACCACACGTGCGCACCCAACCCGGTGCGTCCGAGTCCACACTAACTGTGTATAGTGTCCACACACGTAGCCTGACTCGCACGTGTTAGTCTCATACGAGTAGTATATCTCTTCCTCCGCCCAGGCCCGTACCGCATCGCTTGGTGTTGGGCTGGAGCCCGAACCCCAATATATGTTCTCACCGAGTTTGAACCCGTCTTCCGGGAAAGAGTGCATGGGCTTGCAATCGGCCCGGCGTAGCCCGGCCCATGAACGTGCGTAGGCCTCCAAACGTGGGTCCCACCACAGGGGAAGCTCCCAATGGGCTGCCCTTACAAGATTATGGGCTACGAGGAACTCCAGCGACTCGGGCCAACAGCCCCAGCAAAGGGCCTTGGAGATCCTATAAACAGTTTCGTTATCGGGCCGGGGTTTGATGTTGGGCTTCACTGAAGCATAGGCTGAAATGAAGGAATCGGAGAGGAGCAAGAAGAGCACTGATCGGAGGAACATGGAAGCCATTTTTTAGGGTTAGGGTTTGATGTGGAGTGATGATGGGGGTGTGTATGTATATATAGTGTGAGAGTATAGTGATCTCGTGAATGGTGGGCTAGGGTTACAAAGTGCACCCGTGAAGGAAGAGATCATGAAAGCTATATTATTTGGGTTCTTTTGTTTTGCATGGCACTTTAGCAAAAGACGTGTGTGGCCCTGGAATATATTAATCTTGCATGGAATTGAGGACTCTTCTTCTTGTGATTCTGTGGCCTGACAAGTGGTTGGTCTTTTGTTTTTGCCTTTCAATTCTTGTTTGGCTCTGTTTGGTTTCTTGTTTGTTTATAAATAATTTCTTTTGTTCACATCCATTGTTTTTGTTATTAACTAGTAAGAAAGGTGAAGGTTTTACAATTTCTAATTAAATTTTTATCAAGGAATCCCTTACCTAACATCAATGATTGCAGGTTCATTAACTTTTAGTTGGATATATAGGAATGAATTTTTTTTAACCATTGAGCCAACCCAAGATTGATCGATAGCTTGCAACTGTTGCTAAATTACAAACAAAACAAACATTGAAAACCTATTTTGAAAGCCATCATTAACCATTACCATTACTCAAAAAGGCCTCTGTCCCATAACATTGCCATGAGGATCATAGTTACAAGTAATGAACGTATTACCATTGTTGCATGCTACTCTAGCACACCCTAACCATGAACTTTGCCTCCAAACCATCTGGGTATAATGTGAGCAATCTTGGTTAATTTGACATGAGTTTGATCCATAGTTATAGTACCTCTTCTCCGACGCCCATGCCATGACGGCATCCTCCGGCCGCCATCCTTGTCCTTCCCCCCAAAAAATATTCTCACCGTAGTTACTATTGGAATGTATCATCGCGCAATCTCCGATTCTTTGGTTTGCCCACCAAGAAGCGTAATTCGCCAATGAACCGCTCCATCGGAGCGGTGGCAACCTTAGACTTGCTCGCACTCGGTTGTGACCCGATAAGAATTGTTGTGCTATGCTGTTTTGGTTGTCACATAGCACTTGAGTGATCGATAAAGATATACAGACGATGAAGATGCATCGATGCGCCATGATAATTAGAGCATGTATATATTTTTTTCATGATAGTGGTTTGAGGTTTCATTCCTAGTTTATATAGCAATCTTGATGATCATTTGGTATGGTTTGATCTGGTTTGATTAGATTTAGTTATTTGTTTGTGGAGATTGGAATCCTTTCATGTGATCAGCACATGGAATACAGGACTTTGAACATGCTAGTGAATGTGATTTAGTGATATGTTTGAATCTAACTTCCGTAACTGTCTTCAATCATTGTAATACATGTGATGGCATTCTTGGTGCACTAGAACTAATGCTTTGATAATTAGTTAACTAATTTTAAATCTTGATAAATAAAATTGTTGCCACTATGTGTTCAATTATTAGTTCCAATGTCAAGATGATATTAACATGATCATGGATTTTTCTTTTAGTACATCTGATATTAACAATCAAAAGGAATCAGATCAGAGATAACTATGTTATTAATCACTAGTTATTTTAATAATAATCATGGAATTCAACTCTATCTGGATCACACATGAGCCTCCATGTGAGATGTGGTTAATTACACACTAATTAATTAATTAATTAATTAATTAATGCACTATTAATTAAATCTAATAATGTAACATGTTTTGGTAATGGTGCTTGTGCTTATATGATTATATAACTACCAATCAACTTGTGTTTAATGGTTTAATCATGAATTAATCTTTGTAAATTATATATATAAAAAAAGAGTCTATTCACTTGTGTTTAAAATTTGATCATTGAGTACATTGTGCCACTTGCACATGAGTTATTTGCTCATGGGTGAGATCACAAATTCAATTTTTTTGCCCTCTTGTCATGAAAGTAAAAAATTGTTCAAAAGTCCATGCACACTCCTGACATAGACTTACATATTTACCCCTGAGAAAGAAAAAGTTTTTTCTCAAAAAAACAATCAAAGAAAAAAAATCAGAAGAAAAAAAAATAGTGGGATGATCCCATTTACACACATGATATTTATTTATTTGTTTTATTCTCCAATTTAATAAACAAAAAAATAAAAAATTTCTTTTCTTATATAAGGAAAGATTCCCGCCAGTTTTTACCGGTGAAATTACCGGTAAATCTCTAACTAAAAGGCCCTCATCTGCATGAAATGACGAAAACACCCTCCGACCCCGCCACCGCCGTAATCCCTCCACCTCCGTCCCCTTCATCCCCTGAACTTGCAACCCGAACTCTCTCCTGTTGGAATACTTCTCGATGATCTTCAATTCCCTGCCTTTCTCCATCTTCTCTCATGATCGCCTTCAATCCGAAGCTTAAAGCGCCTATCTTTGGCTCGGAGATCACGGGAATCAGCCGGATTTGGAGGAAAGACACAATGGCTTGTCTGAAATTAGGGTTTCGTTCTAGATCTTCTCAGAAGTCGATAAAGGAGACTGATGAGCCGGGTCCAATCGGGTGGAGAGGCTGGTTCAAGAAGAAGAAGAAGAAGAAGAAGACGACGACGGCGATGAAAGGGGAGAAGGTGGAGGTGGAGTCCGTCCATGGTGGCGAGGATCTCTGGAACGCTGCTGCTGAAGATCATGGGGTTTTCCCGGAGCACCTTGTTATAATGGTCAATGGCCTTGTTGGAAGGTACCGGCTTAATATTTATTTATTTATTTATTTATTTATTTTATTTTGGTGCATTTTTGTAGTGGTTTCTTTTCTTGCAATATTAGACTTTTTTTTTCTTATTCCTGTTGACTGATGAATATTAGCTTTTTATCGAGTATGATAAATAAATAGTTGAATAGATAAATAAATGGGGTTCAAAAGGACAATTCTTGGAAAATAGTTTCAGAACATTACTGGACTTTACCATGGATTAGGTCATACATTCAAAGTGACCTTTTTTTGTTGCATTTATATTATTGTTGTTTTTTTTTTTTGGGGTGCATGAGTGATGTTGAATGGTAGTTAATAGCAAAGCATCGGACATGAATCAGATAAATGAATTATTGTAATTGGTTTTCTTAATATTCTTTCTAGTATTTGCAAGGTGCAAGGAATGGCTTAGCTCTAGAAAAAGTCTCAGAAACATGTTAAAAACAAATTTCAATCCATTTCTGTAGTCTTTTGAGATTATCACATTCCATGTATTCTGAGGAAATGAATTTGTTGACTGATGCACTACTTAATATCTGTCCTTGTTGAACTTAGGCTAAGTTTAATTATGTGACTTCACTTTAAAATTTGAAAACAGACTTCCTCCCCTTACTTTTTTTTTTTTTGAGTACTTGTTTTCAGTGCAGAAGATTGGAGATATGCAGCTGAACAATTTGTAAAGAAAATTCCCACTAAAGTAATTGTCCATCGTAAGTTCTTCTAACCAGAATCGACACTTCCTTAGTGTGAAAGACTCTTAAGTTGAAATTTATACTCTTTCAAAAATGTAGAGCATTTGTGGTATTAATTTGGTGCAAGTGTGTATATATATGTATATTAACATAGAAAGTTTTGTTCAGGGCAACTCTTTTAGTGACTGTCCTGTCGATGCTTGACCCTTACCATCTCAGACCAAACTTTTTTGAACTTGTCTATGCATAGATCTATATTTCTTCAGGACAGCCTAGGACGGCATTTACTCTTTTTTTTTTCAACTATCGTTATTGCCTACACAAGCATGCGTAGACATGTACATACGAAACAAACTTAAGTTTGAAACCTTACGTTTAAGAGTGTGTGTGTATAGTTTGTTTTTCCCATTATGTAATTTTTATAATTTTTATTACATAATTTTTATTACATGAAGCAAGTATAGAAAAATATAGTACATGGACTTATAATTTTTTTGAGCAGGAAGTGAATGTAATTCCTCAAGGTTGACTTTTGATGGCGTTGATCTAATGGGAGAGAGGTTAGCTGACGAGGTAAACTTGTTAATCAAAATGGTTCTTTATACATTCATATTTTTTATGTGCATGAAACTTCATATCATGAAGGGATTAGTATATATGAGAAAATTAATGTCATGGGTCTCGCATAAATTTGTTTATTTATTTATTTTTTGGGTGTAGGTAATGTCAGTTGTGAACAACAGAAAAGGCGTTCAAAAGATATCATTTGTTGCCCACTCCTTGGGTGGTCTTATAGCAAGATATGCTATAGGAAGACTCTACAAAGCTGGTGGTGTTGTTGAATCTTCTCTTCATGTCGGGAACCACTCAGACAAAGGAAAAGGTCACGAAGGTAGGATAGCTGGATTAGAGCCTATGAACTTTATAACATTTGCCACTCCTCATCTGGGTTCAAGGGGGCATAAGCAGGTAATAGTGATGTTTGGTTTAATAGAATTAAGTCCCTATATATGATTGTGTGAATATCCTTTCTTTTACATTTCTTAAATGCTATTGTTAGATAGCATATATTTCTTAATGATGCACAACTTATGATGATTTCCTTTTTTTTTTTTTTTTTTTTGATGTTAAGTGGTATATAGGAACAAAAGCAGTATCTGCAAACTAGCTTCAATTGTTGGCCTTTGCTTGGACATTACTTTTTCTCATTTTATATATTTTTCCTATCAAATAGGCTCCACTCTTGCACATACTATGAAGTTATTCAATATTTCAATGAACTAATCTAAAGCTAAAGCCGTTGAGATAACAGAACAGTATTATCATATTCAATTTCTGGCTATCTGTTAAATTATCAGGGTCATTTTTATTATTAGATTGACATCTTTGAAAAGCTCTTCTATCCAGGACTTTAACTAATGCTCTTATTAGATCTATTTATTGTTTCTTGTTTGAAATTTATTGAGAGGAAAGTATTGATTAATGAAGATATTAGGACTTTAGGAACTGCCACTGACTTCATCTAACAGGTGCCTTCGAGGAACCATTAAGAAAATGACTTAATAAATGAGAAACCAACCGCCAGGTTTCATGGACCATGAGCTTAAATGAACCGTACATAAGTCTCTAGTAGCATATCATCTGCATTAAGAAGTTCATCAATAGCAACCTAAGTTTGCAACTTAACACACAATACTTCTTTTTACATTTAAGAATTTGTGACCCATGAAAACTTTGTAAGAATGCACACTGGTAGTGATCACTTTTTTGTTCTGCCTGTTTTACAAGTTCAGATCAGTAAGCTTATACTTTATGGGCCTTTTTGCTCACCTTCCAGAATCATCTTGTTCGGAATTCTTTACATGCATGACTAAAAAATAGGATTTGTTTTGTTTGAATCCATGTATATATTGTGCTTTCTTTACCGTTCTTTCCTCTTTTTTTTTTTTTTCTTTTTTGGAGAAGTTTCTTTTCATGACAGATCATAGTTTATTCTTGGTTGATACTTTCATAGCAATTCCTCTTGAGAGATGCTAATTCGTCAATTATTACCACAACTACCAAATCTCATTTTTCAACCTTGTTGATGTGGCTCCCTATTTTTCATGTGGGAACCAGCTTCCCTTTCTTTGTGGTGTTCCTTTTCTGGAGCTAAGGGCATCCAAAACTGCACATTTCATTGTTGGAAGGACAGGGAAGCATCTATTTCTCACAGATGATGATGATGGAAAGCCTCCACTTCTCCTACGAATGGCTTATGATTGTGATGATATAAAATTCGTGTATGAATTTCTTGTTGATATTAGAATTTCATAATTATGAACCTTGAATTATTTGCTATTTGTTTCTTTTGATTTTGAATTTGAATGCAGATCTGCTTTAGGTTCTTTCAGGCGTCGTGTTGCCTATGCTAATGCCAATTTTGATCGTATCCTTGTTATATTTTGCTTGAATAGTGCAATCTCGATTTCGTTGCTTCTCTAATATTATATTTCTTTGACCGATAAAAAAAAGATATTGTTGGATGGGGGACATCCTCAATTCGGCGTCAACATGAACTACCAAAAGTATCATGCAATTCCATAGCTTAAATGTGTTTGTAAAATTCTTAATTTTCCCATAAATAACTCTACCTTTTCTTTTTTACACTTCACTGATTCAGTATCATCTTCTTGTGAGCGATGAGAGTTATCCACATATTGTTTTTGTGGATAAAGGACAAACTGAGAATGCTCTTATAGAAGAATCTTTTGCTGTTGAAACTCAAAATTATGACTCAGAAGGTTTGTCTGAGATTATAATTATATTACTGTCTGGATGATTAATGTATCTTATTGTTAATGAAGTGTTCAATTGCTGATATTTGTGTAGTGTTCAGTTCATTCAATAAATAGCAAAAGTAATACATAACCTTTTGGGTGATGTTTTATTTATAGGACAAAATATAGATGTTGATTTGCTGAGGTGTTTCAAGCTTGTTAATCGTATGTTGTCACAGAGGCGATGATTAGAGGACTTACTAGAGTTGATTGGGAGCGGGTTGATGTGAGCTTCGAGAAAAGTAAGCAAAGATATGTTGCACATAATACCATACAGGCAAGTTCTTAAGGCAGTTAATCTGCCGTGATTTAATATACCAGATTTACGATTATCAGCATCTAATAATACTTTGCAACCAACCACCTTGACATGGCTGTAAAGAATGTATCCTGATTTAATTATTTATTTATGAATTTCATTCCTTGCTAGTTTTAGGAAGGTTCATTGAGATGATTCTAAGCTTGTATTATAATATGTTTTCCGTGGATGCTTAAATTTGAAAAGCAGCATTCTCTGTGAAAAAATATTTTTAATTTGTAACATAAGAAATTCATGTTAGTTTATTTATGCCTCAGGTTATTACTTACTCACATGCAATGGTCCATCTCTGGTCAAGCATCCAATGGTCCATTGGATTCTATAGATTTTGATTAAGTACCTTGATGATGTATGTATAATAATTGTGCATGGTGCACTTTGCCTAGGCATAACAAATACATGGGAGTGATCATTCTATATTCTTTTTTTAGTTTTTGATTGGAGACAGACAGATTTTATGTGTATTAATTTATTCTTCTTGGCTAAGAGATGTTGCCAGAACTACTTGTATAAGCCGTTGCCCATTATTGCTCTCAATCTTCAAGCAGTTGAAAAGCTTACACTTTAGGAACTCTTTTCAAGAGGATAATAATCTTCTAGGATCCTTGATGTTCATGACTACCTATCAGTCATACTAGAGAATATCCTGTCTATAAGTAGGCAAACTAATTACTTCAAATTCTTTGTCTTAATGGACTGGTTATATAATTCTATTCGGTGTCATTATGTTAGTCTCGCACTTCTGGTTAATAGTTTCATCTGGTCATCTCGGACACCCATCAAAAACTTTCTTTGTCAAGAATCTGACATTAATATCTATGGTAACATAAAATGATTGTTATTTTGTATAATTATAAATATGAAAGTAAAAAATCAAACTTTACCTTCTCTAGCTGACTGATGAACTATTTAATTTGTGTGTGTCAGCCCTACCAAAAATATAGTTGATTCCTTTTACTAGTGTCCCCTTAGAACCTTCTCTCATTTGACTTCCAGACTTGTTACATGCCAGAATTATAATGTGTGTGTATTTTTATTTTTTTAATGTAATTTTTCAGGTAAAAAGCTATTGGTTGAACTCAGATGGCGCAGATGTGATCTTTCATATGATAGATAATTTTCTCATTTAGCCCCATCTGCAAAATACATGTTTTACACGCCAAGAAGGTTAGCTTCATATATGCTATTTTGCTTGTACCCATCTTTTGTCTGGTTAAGTATGTTATCAAAGTAATGATCTATAATTGAATATTGTCAACCCTTCTTACATGGTGTTGATGGACATAATATTTATTAAAACTTGTAAATTTGTCTTCATTCCTTGTCTTTGAACTACCAGAAGATGTCGTGTGAATTTTGTGACTCTTTCCAATAATTTTGCGATACTCTTTCCAAGGGAGAAAAAAATGCTTTGATATAAGTTACATGAGAATATTTCAAGTGGTTATGATTTCTGCTTTCTCTCATTGTTGATTCATTTTGTTCTTGTTTTTCTTTCCTCTGATTATATAGATTACCTACATGTTTCAGATATATGCAAAAGAATAAAAGATGAACAACCAAAAAACTGAGTTTCAGACATGCATATGTAATCATAGTGTAACTTGCTTGTATACTGCAATGAGGTTACTTCAGAATTTGGATTCCGACTTTTAGATAGGTTAAGAGACAATTTTTCCATAGCCATTGTTGTGTTCCTTTTGTTGTGAGTTGGATTTATTGTTTTGCTGAATGACTATCATGCTGGTGAGTACGACCCCATGTGATTTTCTGTTTTTCCCTGGTTAGGAATTGGATCAAGGACTGGCAAACAAATCCAAAGTCATATAGCAGCATGAGAGTTGATGATGGTTCTGCTTCAAAATACCATATTTTCCTGATTGATGTATAGAAGGACAAAGAATTTTTCAGTAATTCTTTATACCAAATCAGACATCACCGTATCTTATTTCAACAATTTTTAATTGTCTGATGTTATTGTCTGCAAAAGGTGGTATCATGGCCTGATTAAATAGCCGTCAGTTTCTTTTAGGTCTGCTGCTAAGCATCTGTAATGTAGACTGTTGAGTTTATGGCAACACTGTGTGTACATTTTCCTCTCTAGCAACATCTGTTTTTTCTTTAATCCAATATTTCATTCTTTTTTCCAAGTTTTCTAAATTCTTTCGTCTATTTTGAATTGAATAGGATGCAAATGTTTAATCATATATACTGAGTTATCAGTCATGTAGGTTATATTATGACATTTGCTAATAATTTGTCATATTTGTTACCTCACCCAAAGTATAATCGTTACAAAATTTGGACCTCAGAAGTTTAGAGTGTTTCATAAAGTGATATACATGTACCCGATCATAACCCGACATAAAGTTTTAGTGGATTGTAACAAAATCATGTGGAAACATAGGTTACTTGAATGCGACAAAATTAGTGAATTCAAACTTTGTTGGCTCTTTCTGCGAAGCTCTGATCAGTTGATATTGACTAGTTAATATTGTTATAATTACGAATCCTGTTCAGAATTGTCATTTATAAGCTGTAAATTTGGTTCATTGAGCTGTACATTTCTGAATTAAATGCTTATACCAAAAAATTACTAGTGTTTCATTGTAGGCCGTTTCTTGTAACTGAAATAGAGAGTGCTTGAGGAGTACTTTGCTGAAGTGAAAAATAACAAATACATAAATAAGAATGATATATTACATTCCTGGAGAAGAAATTCAGGCGAATCATCTCAAATTATTGTATCTTGTGCATATTAATGAATATGAATGAATACATAGTTCCATTATCACAATACCAATCATTTGTGAAACCTAGAATATTACATTCCTGGAGAAGAAATTTATACGAATCACATCTCAAATAATTGTATCTTGTGCATATCAATTGCAGAAATGAATATGAATGAATACATAGTTCCATAATCACAATACCAATCATTTGTGAAACCTAGAATATTGCTCGAAAGAACATATTTCTGTCTCTGAGTTCGGTTAGTAGATATCAAATATGAGGATTGGAAGAAGATCCCCATACTGTCGCTTATTTTTCTTTTGCTTTCTTGCTCGGAAAATAATGGTTGAACAGGAATTGTTAGTCGGGCCTTTGTTTTATTCGCAATCTAAATATCAGTAAGCACTTACAAGTCACTCTTTGCTATCTACTTCTTGGCCTTTTTGCAATCTTATCTGTCGAATGTGAGCTACCAGTGGTCTTCAGCAAATTTGATAATCTTCTACAAAACTGATTTTAATTCAAATGAGAAAATTAGTACTGAGTATGGCAAAATTCAATTTCAAAAAAAGTTTGTTCATGCCACCTCTTCAAAAATTCCCGGAGTTCCCGAAGATTTTGAGATTTCAACCATGCAAGCAGTTGGTGCTAACTGAATGACCTGCATTTACAGCAAACCAGAGGTTATGTTACATCTGCAAGCAAAACAAAAGTAATGCCATCATAAAATGTATGCATATAAATACAACGTACTTACTACTACCTCTGCTACTATAACATGTGATCCATATCTCGACAAGCTTTTAATTTCATGAAGGTTTACCTGGGTGTTTCAGAAATAAATGTTTTTTTTCTTATGTTAGTAATGCAGTAAGTTTTGAATTGGATGGAGATAGATTAAATTTTGTACCTGGAAACAGTTCATCCTGTTGACAATCAGGTTTACAGCTCTGGCAGTAGATTCAATTTTATCGATTGTTTCATCAATTGGATACTCCGATCCTATCTTTGTTGTCTGCTGTCATATTTCTTTATGCATTAGAAAATTACTGCATTCCTGAACTAAAAACAGGATCTGGAATCACCTGTTCATGAAACAAGCCTGACAAATTGAGGCCGTTTGACATTGATATTAGTTGGAATGCGTTGATAAACTTTGTTGTCTTCCCTTTCGTTGCTTCATTGATCTTCTTCTGTATGTAGGACAACTCACTTTATTGTTTTCAGGGAAAAAAACCTTTAAAGAATTGTAATTTACCTTCACCTTGCTGTCAAATGTTCTACTTAGATTGTCCACTTTCATGCTTTCCTTTTCTTCTTCAATTTCTGCAGAAAGATCATAATCAACTTGGAACCACTCATGTCCGACAATCTCTGTGATCGCCGCCCTCTGCAACAGAAAAATATTCTTGTTTATCAGATAACCGGAAGCCCAGTGTTTTCTCATTAGCAAATATGTGTTTGAGGTCTTCGCAATATACTCGTCTTGGAGATGGATTTAGTATCCGAGAAATTAGCTTTCTTTGATTTGCAGAGAACCAACTCGGACATATGTATTCTGCTCTTGTGATCTTTCAAGAATCAAAGCATCAGAAAAACAAAATCATAGAGAATGAATATCAACAATGTCTAAACAAAGATATGATGAAGCATACCTTCCAATACAAGTTTGTGAGGCTTTCATCTTCGAAAGGCGGGTAACCAGCTAGCAATTCGAACAGAACAACTCCACATGACCACACATCTGCAGCTGCTCCCTTGTAATTTTTCTTCGTTATCACCTATTGATTCAATGGTACTTAAAATATTCGCATTCTCTTGCATTCATAATTTGTGTCAACTTGCAAGCTCATAATACCTCAGGAGCTACATAATTTGGAGATCCACAGGCAGTCGACAACAATGAGCCTGGCTGCACAATTTATCGACAAAAATCATCTCAAGAATACAATGCTGCAGTTTCTACTCAAATTTGTTTCAGAAGTCACCTTCTTCAGCGTGCTGAGTCCGAAATCAGACACCTTCAGGTTCCCCTCACCGTCCAACAGCAGGTTTTCCGGCTGTTTCACATCGGTATGATAAATTCAAAGTTTCTGAAAAAAATAAATGAAACAAAAATTGTGATTTAAAGTCGCAAAGGAGTTTCGACCTTGAGATCTCTGTGATAAACACCTTTGCTATGACAGTAATCCACAGCATCAATCAACTGCTGGAAATATCTCCTCGCTTCTCCTTCGGTCAATCCTTTGTACTATCAACAAGAAATCAAACAGCCGATGAAGAACAACAACAAATAGAAGCTCCTCAATTTGCTTACCATTCTGTCAGTGAGCTGCCCTCCTGAAGCATACTCCATTATCAGGTAAATCTTCGTCTTTGTTGCAATCACCTGCATATTGAAAATTTCTCTTATATGACTCCAATTTCAATATCATTATCACATTCAAAAACACTTCACCTCATAAATCTTCACAATGTTGGGATGATCCAACACCTTCATTGTACTGATTTCTCTCTTGATCTGAAACCAAAATTGCGACTTTCTAACACATGAAACATTTTCCAAGCTGAATGAACAGATTAGCAGAAGCAGAAGAGTGATCAACCTGATACATAATCTTGTTCTTGATCACCATCTGCTTATCGATGATTTTTACAGCAACTTGCCGGTTTGTGTGCACATCGACGGCGAGCTTGACCTTGGCAAATGCACCTTCTCCTATTGTCTTGCCGAGACAATACTTTCCTACAATCCTGGCCATTTTCTGAATACTTTTTGCAAATGAAGATGGTTTCTTATTCTCACAAATGAATTGGATCCATGAGAAGTTTAGAGAGAGAAAGAATAGAGAGAGAGATGAATGCAGGACAGGTAGCCGAGGAAGGAAGCATTAGTGAACCGGGAAACGTGATTTGAATGGCAGCTTTAACAAACCTGGCATTCATTTCTGTTTTTTTTTTTTTTTTTTTTTTTTTTTAGTTTGTTTGCTTATGTAAATTGCATTATCACACCATTAAAGTATGATTTTTACCAACTTTGTTTTTGTTGTCTTTTTTTTATTTTGTTTACATTCATCCAAAGCTTGTTTTGGCTGAAGGTGTCTGAAGATGCCGTTTTCTAATGAACAAGTTATATATATGTTTATATGTTTTAAAGTATCTGGCTTTTTCAATAATTTTGGATAATTAGTTTTGGATAAAGTTGAACCACTCTAATAACACAAAAATGTGGTTTTTTATGTATATAATATTGGTGAATTATTAAGCCCAAATGACCAAATAAATTTTGGGACGATATTCAAATTCCTATATTTACTAATGGGCTCAAATGCCGGAAGTTTGGGCCGCTTTACTATGTGGTTTTGAATTGAAAGAGGTTTGATTTTTATAGGATTTCTAGTGTCTCATTCAAATTAGTTTAGAGAGAAATAAATAAATAATTAATCTTATATTTTATCAACAGATCGGTGGAGTTTTGATTATTTTTCAAGTTAAAAAAAAATAATTTTGGCTTTTGAAAGAAATAATAATGCACAGATAATCCTTTATTATAGGCGTATCTTTTTAACTTAATAGACGAATATTTTTTATTAATAAATATTAATAACAAAGATCTGAAATCCATATATATAGATACACATATTTCGTTTAATTTATTCCCTGTATACATGTGATTCATCCATTTTTTTTTAAATATATATATATATATATATATATATCCCCAATAAAAATAAATTTATCTTTTCAACAAATCAACAGAAAAATAGTAACAAATAACTATTTTTTTTTCCTAATATAACAAGGAGTAGTAATTGCTGTTTTGCTGATAAGTATCCTCGTCAAGCATTTAAGCTAATCTTGATCCTCCACAAACATCACGTGCCTAATCACGATCAGATGGACGGACAGGATATCTTTGGCGTTTAGGTTTATCCATCCCTTTCTCTCTTTCTCTTCCTCTATATATATAATAACATATCATCCACGCTTTATCCCAAAGTTCCTTGTTTTGATCGCTTTCTCACACTCTTGGCGATTTTCCATCTGTTAGTTCATGATCCTTAGTTCATCTCTTTTTTTTTTTGGTCCTTTTTTTTTCCATAATTTGAGGGTTTTTTTAACTTCAAGATTAGTGAGTTTGTGTTTAAAGCTTCTGTGTGAGTGCTGTAGCTATCCTTCTTGTGGGTCCTTGTTCTTCATGTTTTATATTGTGATTTGGAAGAAACTAAGTAATTTTTTAATTGTTGGAAGTCGAAAGTTTGGTTCTTTTTTGCAATATATATGAAAAAAAAGAGATTTTTATTAGTGTCAATGGTTATAATATTAAGTTTTATTGTTTTGGTTGCAGGCTTTTCTTGATTGAGTTGCAGGATGAAGACTAAAGGGGTGTATCTGCTCTTGGTGCTTTTGATTGAGTTGAGCATATTGGCTCTTGTAAGTTTTTTTTCTTGTTTAGGATTATTCTGATCTGAATTTGCCTAGTTTTTTTTTTTTTTTTTTTTATCCCTTTAGCATTATTGTTTATGGTATTTGTAATTGATTTTTTTTTTTGGGTATGTAATCTGTTTCATTAGCTAATCTTCTTTGCTTTTAGGCTTTAGCTTCTGCTCCACAGACATGCCCTGCTAATGTGGAGGAAGGATGTTCTGCTGGTTCTGAGGATGATTGGAAAGGGGAGTTCTTTCCTGGAATTCCCAAAATTAAGTATGAGGTGAGAGAATTTACATGCCAATGCTTAGTTTTGGGAGTTTTTTAGATCATCAGATTGGTTGCCCATCGAATTTGAATTGTGCCTGTTTGATATTCTTTGTTTGTCTTATCTGGTTGAGGCCTTTTGAATTTGCTATGATCAAAACATGTTTCTTTTTATCAGGGCCCTAGCAGCAAGAACCCACTTTCATTCAAATGGTACAATGCTGAGGAAGTAATTCTTGGGAAGAAAATGAAGGTATTGATTTTTCATTCCTCATGTGGATTTTTTTCCCCTGTACATTGTACATGTATGTGTTTAACTATGCTCTGCTTCTTTACCTTAGGATTGGATGAGATTTAGTGTTGCATTTTGGCATACATTTCGGGGAACTGGAGCTGATCCGTTTGGTGCACCCACAAAGATGTGGCCTTGGGAAGATGGAACAAACTCCCTGGCTATGGCAAAAAGGAGAAGTAAGATAAAGTGGCTAGCTCTTGTTCTCTGTGCAGATCATTGGCATTAATTTTTTTCTTTATCATGGATGTAGTGCGGGCCAATTTCGAGTTCATTAAAAAGCTTGGAGTTGATAGGTGGTGTTTTCATGACCGGGATATTGCTCCTGATGGTAAAACACTAGCGGTGAGTGTTCATCCATGGTTGTTTTAGGACACTGATGTAGATTGATAATCTGTGCTCTTTATAATCATGCAATGTATATTGGTTGAAGGCTTCATCCAAACTTTATAAATTATCAAATGAAAGTTGATCAATCATTGTCCCATCAAATCTATTGATATAACTTGGTTATTTTTTATTACCCAGGAATCAAACACAAATTTTGATGAAGTTGTGGCTCTTGCAAAAGAACTTCAGGTAATAATTCTGAAACAGCATTATGTTACAAATTAGCAAGAAATTTGTTAATTCATAGCAACTGTTTCTTCCTTTTTTTTTCAAGTAATGATTTTGGGATGTTTTCGCAGGGGACAAAAATTCGCCCTTTATGGGGTACTGCTCAACTATTTATGCATCCTCGCTACATGCATGGAGCTGCGACCAGGCAATTTCTTTGGACACGAACTCATTAGCTTATTATTCTCTCTAAAACATGTTAACATGATGTGCTACCATGATTTGATATTTTCAGCTCTGAGGTTGGTGTATATGCATATGCTGCAGCTCAAGTTAAGAAAGCCATGGAGGTTGGTGTTTGTGGACCTTGTCGTGCATTTGAGTTTTAGGCCTCTTTGTTTTTGTCCTTATCAGGCGCTCCTGGTTAGGTTACACACTATCTTGGAGGGGAGAATTTCGTGTTTTGGGGTGGAAGAGAGGGCTATCAGTCTTTGCTGAACACGGACATGCAAAGAGAACTTGATCACTTGGTATGGAATAATGTTTTTCTTGTTCTCAGACCCTTCTCTTCTGATATTAAAAAGCATATATATATAGATATATTTTTTTTCACCTTGGTTGACGACATTGTCATTGTGTTGTAAAGTCGTAGAGAGTTTAACTTGCAATACTTCTGCTTCCATAGGCAACTTTTCTTCAAGCAGCTGTTGACTGGAAGAAGAAGATTGGTTTCAATGGTATGGATTATGAACGTTTGATTATTATTATTTTTCCATTATTTAAAGTTTGACAATTGAGAATTTCAACTTTTTTGTTGCTATATCTTGTGCCATCTTGAGGTGCTGTACATTGATTATTGTTCCCTTTCCTCCAGGTACATTGTTAATTGAACCTAAACCTCAAGAACCTACAAAGCACCAGTATGCATCTTACCTTGAACTTTTTGTTTGTTTTTTTCAATAGTACGACATTTGAGATGATTAACAATAATCCTGTCTCAGATATGATTGGGATGCGGCAACAACAATGTCATTCCTGCAAAAGTATGGACTTAAAGGTAATTCGTTCTTATATTCCGAAGCTGCTATAGGTTATGATTGAAGTGAAACCATGGTCACAAAGTTCAATTACTTCCTCATCATTATCCTGTTACTGTCCATGCTTTAGATCTGAGTTATAAACTTTTCACTTATATAATTCTCGAGATTTTCATTAAAATTTTGTTTTTTGTGGAACTCTGACATTATTTATTGATAACATGCTTACCTGTGAAATTTCATGTTTTATATGTCTGTTTGCCAGCTTCAGGCTTCACAGATATATGTGACTTTCTTGTTCTGTCAACCACACATTTGTTTCAGATTACACAATAGGCTTGTTCTTATGAAAACAAACTTATTAAATATATCTTTAGTTTCTAGTGCTCATCAAAATGATGGATCACTAAATTGAATAGCAATGTGGATTTATTTCTTTTAATATGAAGTATATTCGCTGTCATTCTCATGTGCTTCCCATAAATGAGTGCCATCTCGATTCAGATACCATATATATGTGTACTTATTGATCTGTTTATACATATATTTTGACAATCGTTGTTTGGCCTGCTTTTTTTTTTTATATGTGATTCTTGTAATATGCCAAGATTCAGGCTTAATATTTTGTTTTTGGGTTTTCTACTTGTAAGCTGAGCTATTTAACTTTATTCTTTTTCACATTGTAGGAGAATTCAAACTAAACATAGAGTGCAACCATGCCACCCTATCTGGACACAGGTACATAGCATTAATATTAAAAATCAGACATAACTAGACTTTCTTTGGAAACAAAAGTAGTTTTAATGATAAAATATGTGCAGTTGTCACCATGAGCTTGAAACTGCAAGAATAAATGGTCTGCTTGGAAACATAGACGCCAACACCGGTGATCCTCAGATCGGTAATGTTTTTTGACTCATAATTTATTATTTTTCTCACTTTCTTGTTCAATTACCAGTGTTCTTACAAGAGTACTCTTTCAATGCAGGCTGGGATACAGACCAGTTCATGACAGACATAAGCGAGGCAACCTTGGTTATGCTAAGTGTCATCAGAAATGTAAGAACTAGTCAATCTGAATCTGTGCATAGTGCATCAACATAACTTTTCTCGTGTTGTGATCAACTGATGGTCATGTGCCTGACATGTACAGGGAGGACTTGCGCCCGGTGGGTTCAACTTTGACGCCAAACTGTGAGTTGTTGATTTGCTTCTGAATTTGTTAAACACGAGGACTGGTTCAAAGTCTTCATAAACACAACACATTGCTGACCTGTCTGCATGCTTGCATTTGTGATGTTAACAGACGAAGGGAGAGCACAGATGTGGAAGACATATTCGTTGCTCACATTTCTGGGATGGACACAATGGCTCGTGGACTCCGCAACGCTGCGAAACTAGTAGAGGTATGTCTCATAAAATGTATGCATAAATAAAGTTTTTGGTTATTTCATAGATGAACTCAGCTTGCATTTTGTGTGAAAAAAGGATGGTTCTTTGGCTGAATTGGTTCGGAATCGGTACAAAAGTTTCGACTCTGACTTAGGTGCTCTCATTGAGGTATGACCTGTTTACCGCTTGAAATACAAAATTCGGTGTGATAAAATCTAAATCTAGACCTGTTCTTGATCACGCTAGGCCGGGAAAGCTGATTTTGAGACTCTGGAAAAGAAGGCCATGGAAATGGGAGAACCAACTGTTGCCTCTGGGAAGCAGGTAAACATAGATAGATAATCATGTTATTGGATTCAATTACTTCCTTTTGATTGATCAAACACTGATCATATAATGACTGATCTTGATGCAGGAACTTGCTGAGATGATATTCCAGGCTGCTCTGTAGATTTGGTGGTAGAGTGCATTTTCAAAGAGTTTTTAGGAGTTAATGTATAGGTTCTGCTTAGAGAAAAAAAAAAAACATCATGTGGATGTGGGAACAAATTTAGCATGGCTTGTTAAATAGTTAAATAATTTCTATTTTAGAGAATCTTATCCACCACATGGATTGGATGGTATTATTTTATATATATATATATATATATATATATATATATTTGTTGACTGTCATGGTGTTTGATTGGATAGGTTTTTTCTTTTTCACTATAGTCGTTTTTTATTTTCTGTCCAAAATAGTCTTTGATCAATTTTTTATAATATAAATATTAAATTTTTATTTATTACCTGATAATTCTAAATATATATTGAATTTTTATTATTATTTAATAATTTTATATCAACTGATGATCATATGGTAAAACAAAATTAAAATTGAATGATGATTTTAATTTGAATTAAAATTTAAACTCTAAAATAAAAATGAGTCTTTATCTAAAATTTAATATTAAAAATACTCAAGGATTTCTAAATACAAATTCACTGTATTTTCAATTACATCCAACCAAACGCTCCCTAAATCGGTTATGAGCGCACTCTTTTAAGAATACTCAAAGAGAAAGTGCTGCTTTCTAGAAGCCAAAGTCGGTGGCTTCATTAGATTTATCTTTTTTTTTTTTTTTTTTTTGGTCCCAAAAGATTAGCGTATGGATAATAATAAGTCATAACTATATCTTCCCACTGGAGGAAGCTCAAAAACCTAAAACCAATGAATTCTTTTCTGATGTTGTTACTTACACTACTTTACTAAATACCAAGCAAAAGATGTGAGATTGAATGGCTGAACCAAGGTCTACATATTACATCATTAATTTACATAGTTTCTTTAAAGCATCTTTCTCGTTTTTAGATTTGAATTAGCGTCTGTTTCGCAAAATATAACGGTCTCTATCACGCTACACTTGATACTTTAACTTTTTAAGAAAAAGTGGGGAAGAGTATAAAACCATTAAAATTTCGTAATAAGTATATGGAATCCTAATAGTTAAAATCTTTTCAAATGCCAAATTAAATTCTAAAATTTTAAAAATTCTGAAATCATGATTTAAAGATTTAAAAGTTGTAAATTCTCAGCTGTTTGAAAGGTATATATCTGAGTCGAGCTCTTCGTGGTGAGCTTGTCTCGCATTTCATGGCGACGGGGTCTCTCCGAAAACATGGTGGTCAAGGCTATTGAGGAGAATGGGCGGTGGTTTGCATTTGCTTGTACAGCCATCATAGGAGAAGGAAATACTGACGCTATATTGGGGACTTTGCTTACACATGCAGTGACTATCAAGTTATTAATTTCCTTTGCCATTGAATCGCATCAATGTTGATGAATGATGTATCATTATTGTCCTAGATGTACCACAGGATCTATGTTCTTTTTTAGTTTTTTGACAATAAAACTTGCAGCATTTCTGAGAAATCCTTGCAATTTTTGCTAGCAAATTCTTGTGGCTGTTGACACCCATAGCAGCTTTTCTTTGCATAACTTTCAAGAATGTAGCATATGAACTGAACTATGAATGCAATTAACCTCGTAGGAATCAATAATATTGATGAACAATGTTGGAATTGAATTCTTTTTTGCTTTCTCAGTCCCCAGTTTTTAAAATTTCTTAATTGGTTTATTACACTGGGGCTGAGTGCCTGGAAATGAATTTTCTTTTCTCCTCGTTTTGATATTTCCTTGCAAATCGGTGCACTCTTTCTTGATTGTTTTACACGTCTGACAAATTATTTGATGTTCTTGTTTAGAAAGATATGCTGACTTCTCCTGTGTTGGCACAAAATTCACTGTTTCCAGTTTTTGCTGAACATGGACATGCAAAGAGAACTTGATCACTTGGTATGGGATAATGGTTTCCTTCTACTTTGACTCTTCTCTTCTGATATTAAAAGGTGTATATATATTGTAATACTTCGTCTTCCATAGGCAACTTTTCTTCAAACAGCTAGCTGTTGACTGTAACAAGAATGTTTGGTTTCAATGGTATGACTTGTGGACTTTTGATTTTTTTCATTATTTTAAAGTTTGACCATAAAGAATTTCAACTTGTTTGTTGTTATATCTTGTGCCATCTTGACTTGCTGTAAATTCATGATTGTTCCCTTTCCTCCAGGTACATTGTCAATTGTACCTAAACCTCAAGAATTTACAAAGCACCAGCATGCATCTTACCTCGAGTCTCTTGTTTTTAGTTTTTCTTTCAATAGTACGTGGTTTGAGATGATTAACAATAGTTGTGCCTAAGATATGATTGGAATGCAGCAACAACAATGGCATTCCGGCAAAAGTACAGTTTTGAAGGTAATTCCTTCTGATCTTTCTAAGCTGCTATAGTTCATGCTTGAAGTGAAACCATGGTCATAAAGAAACATTCAATTACTTCCTCATCGTTATCATGTTAGTTACTGTTCATTTTTTATGAAGGTAAACTTATTAACTATATCTTTAGTTTCCATGATGCATCACTAAATTGAATATCTATACAAATTTATTTTTAATTAAGACTTAGTATATTGGCTGTCATTCTCAATGTGGTTTCCCATAAATGAATGCCATATGGATTCAGATACCATACATATGTATATCTATTAATCTGTTTATACATATACATGACAATCATTCTTGTAATATATTGAGATTCTGGCTTTGTATTTTATTTTTTTTAGTTTTCCACCTGTAAGCGTTGACTTAAAAGGCTTTTGTCACTGTATTGTTTCTTAACAACTTTAAAAACAATTGCTTTCAGAAAGGTTAACAGACTGGCCTATTTAACTACATTCTTTATCATGACATTGCAAGAGAATTCAAACTAAATATAGAGTGGGACCATACCACCCTATCTGATAAAATAAATATGTGCAGTTGTCACCATGAGCTTGAAACTGCAAGAATAAATGGTCTGCTCGGAAACATAGATGCCAACACCGGTGATCCTCACAGGTGAAACTCAAAGTTAGGGTCTAGACTTCTCCCTGCTCTGGTTCTCCCCGATCTGGTTCTCCTCACTTACCTCCCCTTGCGATGGCAAGCGGGGGGCAGCCTCCCCCCCCCAACCCCCTCCCGGCGCCCCGTTCGTGGGCTCAGGTGGCCTCGAACCTCGCTCAAACCACCGACAATTCACCCCTTCATAATCCCCAGTTGCTTTCGAAGTTAAAGAGCTCCACTTCTCAGTTTGTTAGACTTGATGAAGAAACTATGTCTAGAGCCCAGATGAAATTTCAGTATGCTTTGTATGGCAAGTTCTTTGGAAAACCTCCACCTTTTGAGCAAGTCAAGATGGCGTTGATGGCTAAATGGTCTGAAATTGGAGAAGTTATGATTTCTGACCTTCCGAATGGGTTTTTACTGATCCGGTGTTTATCACAGACAGTTATGCAAACTCTTTTGGTTGATGGTCCCTGGTCCATTAACGGATTAATCCTTCAACTATCGCCCTGGCGCCCTTTCTTCGAACCGACGTTTACGAAGCTTAATACCGCCGCCGTCTGGGTTCAGCTCCATAATTTTCCGGTGGAATTCTGGGATGGTGAGACGATAGAGCTGGTTACTGCTCATATGGGCCGCCTTCTTAAGGTGGACGATCTTACTGAAAAGTTAACTCGGACGAAGTTTGCCCGGATTTGTCTTGAACTGGATCTTTCTAAACCCCTTTCGAAGGGTTTTTGGATCGGTGATGACCAGCACCGCCTGTTCGTTGTCGTCCTCTACGAAAAACTACCAACATTCTGTTATTCGTGTGGACTGATCGGACACGGGACTAACTTTTGTCCACGTCCTGGCGCGGCCAAAGTAGCACGAGGTCCTCCACCCTCTCGGGATCACCGGGAGTCGGCGGTAGAGTGCGATGCTACTATGGCAGCCATGGATGATGACTCAAGAGGGAAGGAGACAGAGCTTGGATCGCCAGTCGCTGAAAATCCTTCAGATAAAATCAATGATAATGATTTCGGTCCCTTCATGTTGGTCGCTCGGCGGCGAGGTCGCGGCGGCGGACGAGGGGCTGGTCTTCGTGCCAGTCACGGGACTGATGCCGTGGCAGTCACGGCGACCAACGGTCGTGGTGCGGTCAACCACAACCTACGTGGCGGCATTGGAAATCGAGGTCGGGGCGGTAATCACGCTCCCCGAGGTACACGCGCCGAAAGTATTAATGATGATAATGCGCATCCCATCCCTTTGGATTCGATGACCCTTCCTGTTGATAATCCTACTCCTTCCATCCAATCAATTCCGTCTTCATCCAACGGTCAGCTGGATTGCGTAGAGGGTACTCAATCCACCACTCCCCTTCCTCGAGAGGCGAAGCATGGGCATAAGGAAAAAGGAAAACTCAAAATTGTAGAAAATTTGAAATCCGTGTCTCCTACCATCCGGATTTCTCCTCTCCTCTCTGAGGACCGGCTTGAAGAGGAGATTGCCAGTCCTCATAGAATGATTGTTGATCAGGTGACTGCTGTTTTGCTTCCGAATCAGCCAGATAGAGATGGGGTTTCAGATAGTGGTTCCTCTGAGACTAGTGAGGATGGGGATTCTCTTGCAAGTGATCATGATGACATGTCACAGGAGGATGAAGTAGATGATTTAATGACTCTGGACCAGTTCCAATCGGAGTCTCGGCGTGAGGCTTTGGTCAGAAAGGGCTCGGCAGCGTATCACACGTCCACTTCACATAAGAAGGGAAGAGTTGAACCTGACCCCCGTTGTGGTTGATGGTTCTTCACCGGAGTCTGTTGTTTCCTCTAGATTTGTTCACCAGGGAGTCTCTTCTCCGTTTGTTATTCTCTTATCTTATTGTTTTAATGATTGATGCCAATATAGTTTGTTGGAATTGCAGGGGCATCTCGTCGCGGGATACCTCAAGACGAGTTTTAAATCTCATTAAGAAACATCATCCTGCCCTTGTGTGCTTGGTTGAGACTCGAGCGGATTGCAATAGAGTTGATCGTTTTGGGGCTAAATTACCTCGGAACTGGCGTTGGGCTGCTCTTTTGGCTGATGGATATTCTGGAGGAATTATTGTCCTGTGGCATATCCGGATTGGGCAGGTCACACCTCTTGCTATATCTCGCAGAGCTCTCCATATAATTGTTACTTCCGGTTGCAATAACCATTTTATTATTACAGTTGTTTATAATTACAGTCGCATTTCGTTTCAAAAAGATTTGTGGGCTGAACTTGCGAAGTTTAATGTTTTTAATCTCCCCTGGCTTGTTGCGGGTGACTTTAATTCTATAGTCTCTCGCGATGAATGTCGGGGAGGTACTTATCGCTATTACTCCCGCAAAGCTCATTTTTTTAATAGCTTTATTCTTGAAAACAATCTTTTGGATTTGCATTTTTCGGGCCCGAAATTCACGTGGTGTAACAACCAAGTGGGTAATCGTAGACGTTGGGCTCGACTCGACCGTTTACTCACTAATCTCAAATGGAGCCAATTTTTTAAATTCTACTATCTTGAACATCTTCCTTGAATTTTTTCTGACCATGCCCCTTTGCTTCTTAAAATTCGTTGTCATTCTCGTATTGGTAAAAGGATCTTCCATTTTGAAAATTATTGGCTTGAGTATGTTGATTGTCACCCAGCTGTTTATAAAGCGTGGGATTTTCAACCTCATGGAAATCCCATGAATATCGTGTCGCACTTGTTTTCTCGTGTTCGTTTCCAAATTAATAATTGGCGCGCTTTGGGTATGAACTCTCTTGATTGTAACCTTAATTCTATTGAGAATGATATAGCTTCTTTTGAGATTTCTGATAGCTTTCCTGGTGATTGGCAACCTCAAGTGTTTGATCTTTATACCAAATATACTGCTCTTCAGAGACAAAATTCCATCAAATGGGCACAGCGTGCTCATTTGAATTGGGTTTCTCAAGGGGATCAAAACACAAGTTTTTTTTACAATTATGTTCGTAGTCGGAATCACACAAATTCTATTTCTCAAATTTTCGACTCCAATGGTAATGTGATTAGAGATACTAAGGATATTCAGCAAGCGTTTGTCAATCATTTTTCTAATCTCTGGACCGATAAAAGTAATCGTGATTTTCATTTTATTTTGAATGCTTTGCCGAGTGATCTTCCCTGTTTAAATGCTTTTGATGCTGATAATTTAGTAAGAGATGTTTCTCGGGATGAAATCTATGATACTCTCACTGATCTTCCTTCGGATAAAAGCCCGGGTCCAGATGGTTTTAACGCTGAATTTTACCGTTTCTTCTGGCCGGTTATTGGTGATAGGATTTGTGTTGCGATCCAGTATTTTTTCCGGAATTCTATTCTTCCTAAAGATTGGGGCAAAACGTATATTGTTCTGATTCCTAAGATTAAAAATCCTAGATTGGTTTCTGATTTTCGCCCTATTTCCCTTTGTAATGTTTGTTTCAAAATCGCTTCAAAAATTTTGGCCAATCGGCTCAAAGTGGTTCTGCCTCGTCTTATTAGTATTGAGCAAGTTGGTTTTGTTCCAAATCGTAATTCGTTTGATAATATTATTGCGGTTCAAGAAGTTGTTCATACTCTTGAAAATAATAAAACTGACCCCCCTAGGATGCTTATTAAAATTGATATCGAGAAAGCTTATGATTGTTTGAGTTGGAGTGCAATTCTTGCCATTCTTTCTAAAATGAATTTCCCTAACACTTGGATTTCTTGGATTAGGGCTTGCATTTCTAACAGTTATTTCTCTGTTCTTATTAATGGTTCTTCCTCTTCTTGGTTTACATCTTCTAGGGGGGTTAGACAGGGAGATCCTATTTCCTCTTACCTTTTTATTATGGTTTCTCAAATCCTTACGTCTCTTCTTAACTTTGGTTTGAGTGTTGGTATGATTCCGGGATTTGATAGTCGTCTTCATCATAATTTTAACCATCTGATGTATGCTGACGATCTCATCCTTGTTACTCATGCTAATCGTCGTACTGCTAGGAATGTCAAGCTTTGTCTTAGCATCTATACAGAGTTAACTGGCCAAAAGCCAAATAGTGCTAAGTCTGCCATTTATTTCCCTTCCTGGTTAAATAAGCATGTGACTAATCGTATCTCCGCCATTCTTAATTTTCAGATAGCTTCTTTTCCTTTGACTTACCTTGGGATTTTAATCACCCCTAAAAGATTAGCTGTCTCCAGTTTCAGTTCTATCATTTCTAAAATTAGGAACATGTGCTCTGCCTGGAAAAAATGTAAGCTTTCTCCAGCTGCAAAAACTACTTTAATTAATTCTATCATTCTTTCTCAACCTGTTTATTACCTCTCTGTTTATCCAATTCCGGACAGTGTTCTTCGTGAGATATCCACGATTGTTAGGAATTTCTTTTGGGACAAGAATGGCAATGGAAAGGGCATCCACTATGTTGCTTGGGATAATCTTTTAATCCCTAAGTCTGAGGGGGGTCTTAATATTAAAAACCTTATCCCGGTGAAGCACTCCTTAATGGCTAAACATGTATTGAAATACCTTAATAAGGAGAGTGCTATTTGGATTGATATCTTAAATCTGAAGTATGGTAAAGTGAACTTTTGGTTGGATACTGCCCCTATTTGCTCTTCTAGCTTCTTTAGAGGGTTTTGGATGACTGCTTGCAAAATCAAACATTTTTTTAGATTGCATTCTGTTAATGTGAGCATTTCCTCCTTCTTGTATGATGCTTGGTGCTCGCAGATTCCTTTGGCTTTTTGGCCCACTTATGTTAATACTTCTCTGGATCTAGAATCCCTTTCTCTTAATGATTTGAGTGTTGGTGGAAACTGGAACATTGACTGTCTCCATCTCCTCTTTGGGGACTCGTTTAATATTTTTGCTGGTAACCTGTGTAGCATCAATAATAATACTGATAACATGTGGATTTGGTATCCCAAAGCTGTTGCTAATAGAATGTCTTATAATGTTTATAATATGCTTAACCGGAATGGTTTCAGTAATGATCCTTGGCATGGTTGGCAAAAGATTTGGATTCTTGATACTGCCCCTCATGTGAAACATTTTATCTGGTTACTTTGTCATGGTAGAGTTCCAACTATTGATTACCTCCACTTTATTAATCTAAGTCCTAGAAATTATTGTGCTTCATGTAATCTGCATTATGAAACTGCCAACCATCTCTTTTATGATTGCTTGAAAATCAGGCAAGTTTGGGAGACAATCAGTGTTAACCTTAACAAGGTTATTCATTTTCCAAATGGCATTGCTAATGGTGATTGGCTGGTTAACAATAATTTTAGTTCTTTTGATAAGTCTGTCATTGCGGCAGCTATTTGGTATATCTGGAAATTGCGTTGTGATGTTATTTTTAGGCAGACCCCTTTCAATTGGCGTTTGATTGTTTACAAGGCGATGGTTCATGCAAATGAATTTTCGCATGCCCGGGCAGATCAGGTTGGAAAAAAGCTTCTTCTAAGTAACTTCCAGGAGGGTTCATACTTTTTGTTCATATCCACAAGAAGGAATTTACAAGCCGAGACAGAGGTAAGGGGATCTGGTTTTCTTATAGTTAACTCTAATCATCAGGTTATACTTGCAGGGTCTTCGCCTAGCCATGCGGAAACGGATTTGGTTGCTGAAGCCACGTCAATGTATACAGCGATTCATGCAGCTTTCAATGCTCAAATCCCAGTTCGATATGTGCTGATGGATAATATGGACATCTGCAACATCTTAACAAATCACCAGCGTATATGGGAATGGAGGCTTGACCCTTGGATTCCAAATATAAGGAGACTGCTTGAGCAAATTGGGAGCCCGAAGATCAAATGCATCCCCAGAGCTTGGAATGTTCCGGCCTCGAACCTTGCAATTCACAGTTTCAATTTACATTCCATTAGCCTCTTCCTTCATGGAAGAGAGTTACCATTTTGGATTATGAAAACTATTAGCAATTCTGGGTTTACTTTTTGTTAATTCTGTTGATGTTCCTTTTGTTAAGTTTGTTCTAGCTTTGTATTTTCTTTGTTTTCAATAAAATCAGCCTTCGGGTTCTGTTCTTCAAAAAAAAAAACACCGGTGATCCTCGGATCAGTAATGTTTTTAAATCATAGTTTATCATTTTTCTTTTGCTCTCTTCTTCCGTTTCTGATGCTGGTACCAGTGTACTCTTTTCAATGCAGGCTGGGATGCAGACCAGTTCATGACTGACCTAGTTATGCTAAGTGTTATCAGAAATGTAAGAACTAATCAATCTGAATTAGTGTGTAGTGTGCATCAACATAACTTCTCTCGTGCCGTGATCAATTGATGGTAATATGTCTGACATGTATAGGGAGGACTTGCGCTCTCGGTGGGTTCAACTTTGATTCTAAACTCTGAGTTTTTGATATGCTTCTGAATTTATTAAACATGTGGACTGGTTCAAAGTCTTCATAAACAACTCCATCACTGACCTGGAAGATACATTCCTCGCTCATATTTCCGGGATGGACACAATGGTTCATGGACTCCACAAAATTGCGAAACTAGTAGAGGTCTTTTTTATAAAATATATGCATATAGAAAATTTTCAGTACTGCTAACTGAACTCTCTTTGCATTTTGTGTAGAAAAAAAAGGATGGTTTTTTGGCTGAGTTGGTTTGGAATTGGTACCAAATTTTCGACTCTGAGTTAGGTGCTCTCATTGAGGTATGACCTATTTACTGCTTGAAACCCTGATTTCCGTCTGATAAAACATAAATGTAAACCTGTTCGAACTTTGTTACATCAGGCCGGGGAAAACGGATTTTGTGACGCTGGAAAGCAGGTAAGCATAGATAAACATGTTTTTGGATTCAATTACTTCCTTTTGATTGATCAAACACTGATCATATAATATCTGATCTTGATGCAGGAACTTGCTGAGATGGTATTCCAGGCTGCTCTGTAGATTTGGTGGTAAGAGTTTGCATTTTCAAGGAGTTTCTAGGAGTTAATGTATAGCTTCTGCTTAAAGAAAAAACTACATGGCGTATTAAATAGTCAGACGAGTTTTTGTTTTAGAAAATCTGATCTACCAAATGGTTTTCGGTATACAAGAACCGGGATTTGGATGATATATATATATATATATATATGCCATGGTGTTTGATGAAGTGCTTTAATATTGAATCAAGAACCAATAAAATTTATGGTATCATTTATTCCCAAAATATATAAAAAAAAATTAAAAAAACAATTGAAGAAACACTCCCGTCTGCACTTCATTTGAGATGTCACAGAGATATACGTGCAAAAATCAAAATATATTCCATTCTATCACTTGCCTTTCTCTCCCTCTCTCTGCTGATATATATATATAATATATATATATATATATATGACGGCTACTGAGATACGGATAAATCTAAATAAAGGGAAAAACAGTGCAAAGAGGAAAAAGGAGGGATCGAGAAAGATGCACAGAAATGGATTTGGGAATTGATTCTATGAGAGAAATTCTTCAACTTGCAAGAGATTTTTTTTTTAAGAAAAAAGAGAAAATTGGAGCAATCTTAAGAAAATGAGTAAAAGATAAAGGCAGCTTCTTGAAATTCATTAACTCTCCTACTATTTAAAACAAAGAACATGATCAAGATTTCTAATAAAAGCATATCAAAGATCCAAACTTGTTATAGTGAATGCAAAATTGAAAAGAATTAATAATCAATATAAGGAGAAAAGAAGATGAAGAATCCCAATCCCAATCAGCTAATTGCGAAAATTTTCACCAAAAAATATGATCAAATATCCAATCTTCTCTTCATTACTTTACACAAAAGAAGAGAAACAACAACAATCCAAAAAGCTAATGAAAGAACACCAAAATTCCCATCAAAAAACATTATTAAAGAATCTTTCCTTTCTTTACACCAAAAACAAAAACAAAAAACCTTCTCCTTTTGTTTGCTATTAGTCTAGCTCGAATTGAATGGGAGAGAAGAGGGGCAATCCAATGAGCTAACGGAAATCAGCAAAAACCAGACCAAAAATAGTGTCAAGATCCAATCATTTGAAGAAGAAGAAGAAGAAGAAGAAGAAGAAAGAACATACGCTGAAAGAGCTAAGGATGAACCTCAAACTTGGTGATGAAAGGGTGCTGCAAGAGCTGCGCAGCAGAGGATCTTCTCCTTGGCTCTTTCTGTAAACAGCGAGCAATGAAATCACGAAGCTCGGGAGAAGCAGAGGCCGGAGCTTGTGGAGGATCGGCATAGCAAATAGAGCACATAAGGCTCGCCCAATCACCCCTGGTGGGGAGCTCGCCGCCGAAAGGAAAATACCCGAGATGAGACTCAAGAATGCTAACGCCGAAGCTCCAGATATCTCCAGCAAAGCCATCGTATAAACCTTGGTTGAGATCAGTGTTGATGCGCTCAGGGCTCATGTAGGCGATGGTGCCAACCGAGGACTTGCAATCCATAGTCTGAGCTAGGATGCGGCTGACGCCGAAGTCTGCGATCTTGACACGCCCTTGATTGTCAATGAGGAGATTGGCGGGTTTGATGTCTCGGTGAACGATCTTGCGGCTATGGAGGTAAGCAAGACCGGAGAGCACTTGACGGGCGACGGCAGAGAGGTGGGCTTCGATGGTGATGCGATGGCCCTGAAGAGTGCCGCCGTCCATGAACTCGAGAAGGACTTGGATCTCACCGGAGCTGTCATTGAAGCCGTGGCAGCGGACGATGAAGGGGCTATTAACCGTGCGGAGGATCTCGATCTCGCGGCAGATCTGGCGGCGGATGTTGTCGTCATGGGTTCCGTAAATGTTCTTCAAGGCATAGATCTTGGAGGACTGTTTATGCCGGACCATCCAGACCGTCCCGCCGGCGCCCGAGCCTACTCGACGGACTCGCTCAAGATCAGAGAAGTTCACCGTTTGGGTGAAAGAGGGGGAGATTGAGGGCACCGACGATGAGGAGGACGAGGATGGGGTGGAGGACAGTGGAGGGGGAGGCAGAGGTAGGGGGACGGCAACACTGGGGATGCGTTGGGGGAGAGGGAGGCTTAGGTCTGGCTTTCTCCGGGAACTCGACGGCCTGCGGCCGCCGCCGCCGCGGCCTTCGTTTCTTGGGTTCATGGAGGAGGAGCTTCTCACGTTTCTCTAATTTCTCCCGGAGTGTTTGTGTTTGTATGTATTTATATATATCGATTTCTACCGAGATGCAGGGAATCATCAAACGGTTTTTTCGTTTTTTGTTTTTTTTTTTGTTATAATTAATTAATTATATAATATTTGCATGATTTTTTTTTGTTATAATTAATTAATTATATAATATTTGCATTTTTTTTGTTATAATTAATTAATTATATAATATTTGCATGATTTTTTTTTTTGTATGTGTAAACGGTTCAACAACGGGGTTTTCTCTAATTTATTTATTTATTTATTAATATTAAAAATGACCAAATTTGTGGATTTTGCTCGTAATAATTATATAATAAATATAATTATATGGAGAAAGGTAGATAGATGGTGGGGGGTTAAAGGACGGCAGAACCACTTGGAATGTTGACACGTGGATTTTTATTTTTTGATGTTTAATATTTGAGTAGAAAACTTAATCATGGACTCATGGAGTGTGTGGTGTGTGCAACGGGAGAGAGAGAGAGAGAGAGAGAGAGAGAGAGAGATCGGTGATTTAATGTAATAAATTAATAACACATAATTATCTTATATTTATATAAGATTTTAGATTTTTAGGAGCATATGTATAAGATAATTATTTAATATATGCAAACTTAATATGTTCTTATTTTGCATGAATTTTGAAATTTAAATAATTCTTTTTGATTGTATATTCTAAATTATTTTTTTATAAAAATATATAGAAATAATTCTTAATTATTTTAGTTTTATTTAAGTTTCTAAATATAATCTCTACTCAATTATTTCTATTCAAACCAAGGTTCGTGAACACGTGTGGATTAAAAATATTACAAGTTGTTTAGGTGTTATTTTATCATTTATTTATTTATTTATTTATTTATTATCAACATCGATGTATCATATAAAACAAATTAGAAATACACCTAAATTATAATTGATCATATATATTTATATTAGTACAAGCAAGAACCATTATTGAAGTTGTTTGGAATTTAAATGAGCTCATTTGTTCACATAAATAATACATAAAAAATGAATAATCAAACAAAGTATACATAACAAAGTTGGTGTCCTATATTGACTTAAATTTCAGAAACAAGGAAGTAATTTCCATAACCAAGTCAATGGTGTGACTTAGATAACATGTTTCATTGATTATTAATATATCAATTTAATAAATTACAAATTCATAAAGGTGTCAAGGTTTCGCTGGATTTTTTTTTTTCTGGCGTTTAAGGCTTGTACTATATCTTTTGTTTTATAATTCAATAATTCAAAGTACTTAGTTAGTAAATTAAATAAAAATAATTAATAATTATTATGGAAAATAATTAACGGACCACATAAACAAGTCAAATTAATGCATGATATATATACATATATCATTAATTGGGATTCCTTTTTCAAATTGGAATTTTTCATTCAAATATGATTCTCTCTATATATATTTTCCTTGTTTAGCTAAAGAAATATAAGATAGCATGAATTTTGATTTCGTTAATCATTAGAATATGTACTACTTTGGAAAAATTAACTATTTAATTCTATAAATAATAATTATATGTATAGATATATATATATATATAATTTCCATTAATTAATTGGTTTCCATTTGAGTTGCATAAACATAACGTGCCACATGGCAATTTAGGTGGAGCTTGGACGAAAGCAAAATGACTAAAAAAATTCAAATAAAGACTTTTTTTAATTAAATATGTTATAATATATTTTTCAATGACTTTGTTCTTAGCTAAGTTACCCTTTTCACATGGCACGAGCTCATAAAAAAAATATAAAAATTAAAAATTCAATCAATAATTTAAGACATCCAAATCTTTGTTTAATAAATTAAAAAAAATTACAGATTAATAAAGAATTAGAAATTAAACACATGTTCCATGAAATAATTTACTCTTGAGTTTATAATCACGTTAATATAAATCCCACATATCAACTCTCAAACTCATTAAACTAATGAATTAAATTAAAAAATGTACAAATTATGACTTTCACATATAAATATAACCAAAAATAAACATCTAGACGTACTCTATATATATATATATATATATATATATATATATATATATATGAAGGAAACATTTGGGAAGGTTGGAAAATTGAGATAAGGCCAAGGAGGAGGATCAAATAAGTCTTGAGAGATATCTAAATTAGATTAACAAGGGAGATAATTAGATAAACATGGCGAAAAGAGAGAGAACCCAAAAGGAATATTGAGTGACAAGAATAAATAAAAAAAAATGAATAAATAATACAAACAAGGACAAGGGAAGATGGATGAGACTTTGTGGTTGTGGAAATTGGAAAAGCAATAGAAAAAAAAGACTTCATTTGTGATTGGCATGGATGATGGGATCGTCTCCATGTGGACATGTGACGTGGATGGGGAGCCATTGGATTGAGAATGGAAGGTCATGATGATGGTGATGTTTTTTTTTTTTCGTTTTTCTTTTTTCTTTTTCATGTACCAATCTTTAATTGAATGTTTGATCATGGAGCCTGCTCTCAAGATTTTCAGTGTGTTTTTTCTGGGACATTCATTTGGTTTCAGTTCTAATGATTTTTTTGGTGATGTTTTTTTAAACATATAAAGTGAAAACGAAAATGTAGGAAAAAAAAAACTAAACTTTTCAATTTTAGTTGTTTATATAAAGTGAAAGGAAAAATCTTTATTCATAGAAATTTTAGTTTAAAAATATTGAAATTATTGGTGGAAAACCTATCAATCAATACCGTAGCAACAGACTTTATATTCTGCTATATATATATATATATATATATATATAAAGTGGACAAATCATTCATTTTAACTTTTACGAGAAAAACTTGATTTTTCGAACTCAAACTCAATAAAAAAAATAACTGTTGTGACAGAATGTTGATCCAACAATTTCTCATTAAGCAACCAAAAGACTTATGAGATCATTCTTTTTAGGTCATATTTACCCCATAGTGTTTTGAGGTTTGTGAACAAATTCAGATCATATGATACACTAAATAAAAAAATTTCCTTAAAAAAAAAAAAACTGTCGCATGTTTTGCAGCAGCACATGAAAATTAGACATTCAAACAAAGTCTGCTAGCATTAATTCAATAAAAAAGAAGTCAATCAGAGATAGATTCAAATCTTGTAGCTATATTCACCAAACAGTGGTAGGTAGCATTGACTTTCTCTCTATTGCTGGGAAATCAGCGCAAACATTCAAAAAATTTAGAGATGCTGACTTGAGGGGGTGCCCTTGATGAGCTTCCGGGGAACTTCACTTGCAACAAAGACATTAGAACAAGTCAGATATATAGACATAAGAAGCAGTCAGGAAAAGAGAATTAAAAGACACTCATCAAATCAAAAATAGCTTTCAAGCAGCAACAAGAAGTTCGTCTCCGAACCTGACTTGAGGCATCAATTGATAGAGACGTGTTGGCTCGAACCAAGGTGCCAGTCTTGCGATAATTGACACGTAAAAATCAGCATGAATACATCAATGTGGTTCGTCTCCGAACCTGACTCGCGGCATCAATCAGTAGAGACATGCTGGCTTGAACAGAGGTGCCAGTATTTGTGATAATCGACACGCAAAAACCAGCATGAATTTATTAACTGGATACATCAATGTCGTTGGTGAAGCAACAATTCATCTCTAGCATGTAAGCATTGACAGATTTGTAAGGGATTCAAGTCCTGCATGGACATGTGATATTTTTCCAAGTTGAATCAGTAAAAAAGTTTCACAACCCTATGCTCTGTCAATTATCTGGAGTCAAAAGATTACTGAGTAAAATAAGCGTCTCATATGAATGGAATTGGTAAACAGAGACAATCAAGCCTGTGAATTGGTCAGCCTTTATCTGGAGCAAAGAGAATTAGATACAATCTTGAAAGTCCCAAAAGAAAGAACTAACTAATTATTTATTAGCTTTTTAAAGGAGAATGATAGATTTAATCAGCTGATCTATGCTTAGAGTAAAGAATTCATGAAATATCAAAGTAATAATATGAGTAAGCATGGTGGTACAAACCTGGAGACCTTTTTTCATTTCTTTTGTCACTTTGGGCCCTTCTAGAGGATAAACAAATCATAAGAACCCAGAGTGGTAGCAAAAGCTTTGATAAAATCTTCACCTGGGCTCTTTCATCTTCCACGCTGTACATGCATAGAGAAACTCCATTATAATGATATAGTATTCTGCAAAGAAAACATAAATAGATAACCACTAAAAAAAGGTTTAGATAATAACGATATACATGTGCATGCATATGGGCACGCAGACGTGTACATAAGCATTGCTCATGCCAAAACACACAACCACCGGCAAGCACACACCACATGCAAGCAGACCAAAACCCTACCAATGCATGCTTGGATAACCCCCTTGCCTGTGCAAAGCCATAAAAGGGCTGTTATGGTAACAAACTATTCAATACAAGGTTCCCAAAATTTTTAAAAATAAAACTGAGGAAGAAAAAACACTGGCCATATCAATTTACTCATGTTTCTTAGCATTAGTAAGAAAGAAATAATGATCCAAACAACAGAAGCACCTGACAGCAGAACTGACCATTTGTTGCAAGTAAAACAATTGTGTTGGATTGAAAAACTTTACCCAGATGTATTAATAGTCATCTAAGTTCCATTAGCAACAAGCAAGTTTCACATATACAAATTACTTAAATAAAAATAGCCAGTTTTAAGACAGAAAGATCCAGCACATGGATAGGGCAATCTGGCTATTTTGGACATGCATAAAATATAATCCATTAACAGAAATGCGCCAAAAACTACTTTGACAGTGAATACTGAATTGACACTCAAGTTCCGTAATTGAATGCAGTGGCAGATACTGGTGGTCCATAAGAAAATCTCCATTGATCACAGGCTGCACATCTCTCAAATTTAGTGTTGTTTTCTAGGGTACAAAATTTGCAGCACCAGGTCTTAAACTTGGCTGTGATGATTTTAGGTCTCTGCGAACCACATGCTTCACATATTGGTGCCAGAGGCTGCAGCAAATCAAAAGAATTACTATGAGATATTAAATTAAAACATATTAAACAAAAAAACAATCATTCCACTATAAACAAAAATGCTAAATATCTTAATGATGACTAGATTCTGCTAATCATGTAAACAAAGCATAACAAAAGACAGCATGAATAAAGACAGCTTCTATCACAAAGCACAATCCACTTATATTATATAGCATATGGATAAGATATCAAATCCTGGTCGGTGATTTTATTACACAGCTGGCCCCCAGCCCAGATGGAGTAGGCTTGGTAGTGAATAGACAGCCAGCATAAAAACTCTGTTAGCTCAGTTCTATATGAATGGTATACAGATGTGGCAAAATTATCAAAATAAGTATATTCTTCCAACAGTGCAAAAAGAGTATCTAAAAAATGCTCATGGGCAGACCATAAACAAAAATAAGTCCATTTGTGATGATAACAATCTGCATTTGCTGGAAATGGAGAATTTATGCGTTTAAAAAATGCAGTATGGGAATGACACACCAAAATTTTCTGAACTTTGTCCATCAGATGTGGTTATAATTCAATTTATCATTTATGAGCTATCATTTGAAGTTACAAGCCAAACAAAATCCAAATGTACAAAATTCTGCAAATTAATTGCTGCAAGATAATATGCGGTAAAAGCCAGTAATTCGAAAATTTTTTATGTTTGAATAAAAGGAGGTCTAGACAACATCTGGTATTTCACTTATGAATAGAAGATAAAGCAAAAACATTCCACCAAATGTATAGCTCATTTTCCCATATCTGGCTAGCTATTTGGTTGTTCCTCCATGCATATTTTGAATAAACAAGTGAGATATTGCTGACAATAGAAACAGAAGCAAGTTGAGAAACTATTCAAAAGGAGACTAAGAGACCTTCAAAATTTATCATGGAAATAATCTATCTCAAGGCAAAATACAAGATGCACATACCTTATTAAGAAGAGTGCACAAACCACATTCCCACATAGTGATGTCCATCGCATCATAGGTAGAACGGTTTGATGGGGAATCATCACAGGCTGGCTGTCTGCTTGCAGGAGGAACACTTGAAATTCCAGGTAGCGAATTATTCTCAGTCTTTTCATTAACACAAGAAGCAACTGACGCAGAATTTTCACCTTCTTTCACATCGTCAGAACTTTTTGAAGACTCCCCTAATTCCCTCGCTGTATGATTCTCTAACATACCACCCTTACTTTCCATCACAATAGGATCTTCATAAGATCCAGAACCACACCATAGCTCATCCTGCATTCTCCTTTCAGCAGCCATTGCAGCTGCTTGTATTGGACTAAGTGCTGACATAATATTATTATCCCCACCAAGTTTCTTAGGTCCAGAAGGTAATAATGTCCCGACAGATCTTCGTTTCTCTGCAGCATTAGTTGCAGCTTGGCGAAGGGGTGGTAGTGAAACTAGACGCGTATATCCACCCAAACGTCTTCCATGGCCATCAAATCCTTGACCAGGACCAGTTATTCCCTTGGCTACAAGCTCATCACACTCCTACAAAACACAGCAAATGATCAACAACTCATTTAAGCACAAGACACAAGTCAAAAGCTTGACAGAAGACATCAAATTGCTCATCAGCAGCCCGTCATCCAACCTCACTCTTTCAAAATTCTCACATGAACATATAAAGTTAATAAAAGTCGAAACACAAAAAGAAGTGTTAAAATCATTTTCTTCAATAAAGGCACAGCTTTTTCAATTTTCCACAAAGACATAAATAAGAATATCAAACATCTAATTTATAAACAAAAGAAAGCACGGACTCATCCTAGAATATGGAGAATGTGGACTTAAAAAGCATTAAATGTGTTCCATTGTCATTCCATGAAAACCCATGCTAACATTAAAACTGAATGATACTCAATGTAAAACCTTCCTATATATACAATAGAACAAAGTTTTTTCCACATAAATATATGACAACTCTCTGCAGTGGAAACTTCAGACAAATACCAGGGACTAAAAGTAAGGAAAGTCAAATGCATGACAATTGGTCGCAAACCAGCTGAAACTGGAGATCACAGCAGAACTGGATAAAACATACGCACCCTTCACCACTTTGAACAGATAGGAAATCATAACCTAATAGTAACCGCTGGAACATCTGAAGTAGATGCCCGTCAACATTAGTGAAGAATTACAGGAAAAATGCACGACTTTTGCCATTCAAATGTTGCTTAAACACGCTTAAATCCAAAATATACACAATAATAATAATGATGATAATAATAATAATAAAACTGAAAGAAACACCACAAATCATGCCGCTCTTAGCTTATTGGATACAGCACATGAAATTAAACAAATACATTTCGATCTTTTCATTGAATGTAATAAAGATTATCACTTGTATCCTTTCCATAGGCAGTAATCAGCTCACCAATTCCAAAGGGGAAATATCACTTTTTGATATGATGATAAAAGGGAAAAACAACGTAATCATAATAATCAATCAAAAGAGGAGGCAGAACACGTCATTCTCCAATTAAGGACAATCAATACCTTCCGAAGCTCATCCCAGAGCTTATAAAACTCAGCGTTGTGTGGCCCGATCTCAATATGACAAAGCTCATGCAGCATCGTATCAAGGACCTGCTCGAACGGAAGGAAAACCAAATCATTATTGAAAGCCCGCAGACGGATCCTCACCTCCCTGCCTTTGCCAATGTTGAGGCCTAACAAACGCGGATGGCTACAAAACCAAATCGGAAATAGGCAATCATCGATCGGGCCATGAGAAGAGAGAAATTAGGTTTCGAAGGGTACCAGAACTCGGAGAGGAGGCGGACGCGCCACTTGCGGTGGCGCATGATCGGATCGACCTGCTTGGCGATCCTCTCGAGGGTGTTGAGGGCTTCATCCTCGCGGGGCTTCTTCAAGGGCTTGATATCCAGAACTTTGTTTAGGGCATCCATGAACGAAACCATAACCCTAAAAATTTGGGAGCAATCTGGAGACGACGAAGGAGAACTGTTTCAAGAACTGACAGCGCGGGAGATTGACAAATGGGGGAGAAAAATAGATAGATAAATAAAGGTGCCAGATTGAAAAAAAAAAGAAAAAAAAAAAAAGGAAAAATCCAGAATCGTCCCTTGAAAGTATAACAGTAATAAGTATATATTTAATCTTCCGAATTTTATCCATATATAAAAATCTTTATAAATCCAATTTTATATTTAAACTTTCACTTAAATTTTCAAAATGAGTGTTTTTGTTATTATAAGTCTTCAACTAAAATGGCATTTTTATTTTATTATTAAAATCAACATGCATAATTTACATGCTAAAATATGGAGCGCGGCCAAGTGTGTCATGGGCTCTGAGATAAGTTTTTACTTAAAAAAGAACCATGGAAGGAGTGTTTGAATATTTATCCTAGTATTGTAGGGTCACATGATTTGAATTATATAAAAGATGGAGATAAGCACCTAAATGAAAGGTTTTTTCTTTTAATACAAAGTTGATGAGCCAATTAACATCTGTTCTCATCTTAAGTTAAAATTTAACCCCAATATCCTCAGCATTCGATAGTGATAAACCAAAAAAGTCATTGGCTTTTTCAAAAGTTATAAATAAAATATAAAATACAATATAATTTTTTTCACAAAATAAATAAATCATTCACCATGAGCAGGAAGAAATTTGAACTTCCAAACCTCCCACATGAAACTCATGTACCATTGTGCTATACCAACGTTAGCAATATATTACATCCACTGCAACCTAGCTGAAATAAGTTCACCCATTTTTCTTAATTTAAAATAGAGGCTAATTTAGGGGAAACAAAATCAGCATCTCACAGTAGGGGTGATGCATATGTATATACATTTGCACGTAATTCATTTGCTGGTGGAATGGAATCACTGCCCTTTAGGATCTTGTGGCGGAACCTTCAATCCCATGAGTCCAACCAAGTTAGAAGCTGGACCTGGAAGGCCTTGCTGAGAAGCAAAGGAGTCCAGGAAGCTTTGCACAAGGTTTACATCCACATCAATTGGGGTTAATTCCTCATCTGAGTCCTTTGCAGCAGCAGTAACACTGGATGCCCCCTAGAAAGCAAAATCATAGGATGAAAAACACAATATTAAGAAAGTATTTAAGGCCGCATTGTAGGTTGCAAGGATTAAATAAATATACAACAAAGCACAAATGGAAAAGGAACATGCATCAGGGTTTTGAGTTTGGCAATGAGTTATGCACAGAACAAGAGGTTTGATTTAGCCAGGTAGATGAATGTAGATAAGTTTCGATGGTAGATAAGTTGGTCCAGATGAAAGCAATTTTAAGTTACATTTGATGATAAATGGAAGTGATCAGCATATTTTTTCAAAGAGGAAAGAATTATGAACAAGCACAACCACAACCACAAACAGTATAACATATTATATATATATAGAGACACACACACACGACTATGTTGAGCAATTATTCTAGTAATACAACATATAACATGGACACTGAAGAACACCACATAGAAGGTTAGCCACACAAATTCATGGAAAGTCAGGAAGAAATACACATGTGAGACTTAAAAGGCACCTAAGAGCATACTGACTATCCAAAGAATTAGACTATCAGGCTTCTAGAGTCTAATCTCCTGAAAGATATTGCAAAGATTCATAGTGTTAACTAAGTACTGATATAATGCAAACCCTTGGCAAATTTCAGACAATTCTTCAGCACACAGATCTTATAGCTAAAACCGCAAGCCTTTTAGCTCTCATAAATTGAATGGAGTTTCACAAAGTAAAAAGAAATGAGAATTCAGAAAACTAAGACCTTCAAAATCAGACATAAGTAGTACCTGAACATTGCTGTCTGTATGTTCTTGTGCACGGGCAAAGCTTTTCTTTAGTGTGGTTTCATTTAGTTCCTTATTCAGGGCATCAGAATAAGTCTGCATAAATGAGTCTTCAGTTTCACCATCCCCATGATTGTCAGCAAGATCACTTCCCGATTCAGAGTCATCTGCAAAGTTCAGGAAGAACTTTTCGAGTCATGGGTAATGGAAATGTATGGCCATTAATTAAAACAAAAAATATAAGAGACTCTAGGCCAGCCACTGCCATCAACTTTTTAAGTCGCCCACGCACACACACACCCAAGTTGTTTCCCTACAGGAAAAGCATATGTGCACCTAACATAACCAATTGGGATCAAGTAACCATAATATGCTTCAATAACAAATACAAAAATTAGTTTCAGAAGACAGAAGACCAAGAGAAGAATTGATCCAAAATGCTAAAACTACGGCAGCTGATTCTCTAGTATCTTATGATCATCCACCAACCACTTTCTCCAATATTATGTTAAATTTGCTAATCCATCAAGTTAGACACATAATTATTAACCCAATAACCATAAAAGATAATGCAAAACGCACCATATTCCATATCAGATGATGAGGAATGTCCTCCATCAAAATCATGTCCTTCAGCAGCCCCTTGGTTACTAACAGGTCCTAAAACTGATGCCATCTCCTTCATGAACTGGTCAAAATCAAGCTCCACAGCCTTTGAGTTTCTGTCAAAAATGAAAATACCCAAGAATGGAATGTAATGATGCAAACAAATTAACATAAAAAACATAAAGTGAACTTCCAAATCAAAATATAAATATATATCAAATCATAGATGGATAGATACAGATACGTGAACAGGGCAACATATCAACAACCAGGTGCCATGTTTTCTAGATTTCCCGTGATCAACAAAGATTAAAAGAGGAAAATTCAAAGTCAAAGAGAAAAGCTCCATGTGGCCATTTTATTGTATAAAGAACATAAATTGAGTGACGATGAGGAACATGAGAAACAGTGAGCAAATTCTTGAAAGCGAATGACGCACAATATGGCTTGGGAACACATGTTAAAAAGTTAATTACAGAAACAATAAGCTTAAAAAGAATAAAGAAAAATTTCCCAAATCTACAGAGAGAAGAAACATCAAACCTGTTTTCAGGAACCTCTGCCCCTTCAAAACTTGAAATTTTCTGGACAAATGCTTGCATAGATTCTGCTATGTTACCAAGATTTAAATCATGAGACCCCTCAGGTTGTCTTGATTTTCCATTTTTTCTGTGGCCAGATTCATAAGATTCCATTTCTTTCTGTCTTTCCAAAATGGCAGAGTTCAACTCATCCTCTCCATTATACAACCAAGAATAATCATCATTGGGAGGAACCTCGGTAACTTTGAAATCATCAACAGAATGATTTAAAGAGAGAATTTCATCTATGCGTTGCACTGGAGCATACAGGATGTCCCTAAAGTAAGATACAATAGTTAAAGAATATAGAAGATTATTTATAGTATGTCAACAAGCATCAAATGTTCAAAATAAACCAATAACCATGACACACCAACCTTTCTAAAGCCCTGAAGGTAATAACACTTCAATTCACAACCATAGACCTTGCTATAACGTGATATAAGCTACCTTTCTACCACTGCATTCTACCTATTCCAAGCAAAACAGTTATCAAGGTGAAATCCATTTTCAAACAAAGAGACTCTAATTACTAGTTAAAAACACAATACTGAGATTAGTTAGCTCTTCACAATCAAGTTATAATTTTGCAGCATGAATCATCCATAATGCTACTTAGCCTAACTATAGGAGATTTTATCAAATTAGGTTCCCCGCAAAATTAGGCAACTATTAGTTATAGAGTTGCATCAATATGTGCTGACCTGTAGACGAAAAGCAGGTATACCTCATCTACAGGAACACTTATGTAGCCCTCCAAGGCAGCATCCATAACTCTCGCACTTACTCATCAGAAACACTACACCAAGACTAATTCTTCACGATCAAGTTAAAATCTGTTCGTGTGAACCATTTACAACACTTCATAGCATAACCAAATGAGATTTTATCAATGAGGTCCCATGCAAAATTAGGGAATCATTAGTGAAAGATTCTCATGAAAATGAGCTGGTCTCAAGAATAGAAGTATACCTTGTTCGCAAGAACGCGGAACTACTCTGATAGCACTCCACGGCACCATCCATAATTCTCTTATACTCCTTCGATCCAGGAAGCAACCCATCGAAGCACCCACTGTTCTCCAGGCTCTTCTTGAACACCTCCCAAGTCTCCCCCTTGCCCTCTTCGCCGGCCAATCTCCTCACCTGATACATCATCTCGAACCCGCAAGCAATCTTCATACCCAATTCCGCCTCCTCATACACCTCCTTCCCCTCTTCTCTCCGTGCCATTGGATACCCCTTCGGGGCCCTGAAGTCCTGCTGCGCAAGCTGGGCATACATCGCCCTCGTCATCCTAACACTGACTCGCACCATCTCCGAACTCGAGAACTTTTCCATCTTCGCAGCATGCTTCATGGAATCCACATCCCGATCATAGAACGCCTCCACGGCCAACGAAATCAAGCAAGGTTCATGCTTCAGCACGAGAGCCACCGGCAACGGAACCCTTGCGCGAACCCGATGAGTGTTTCCTCTTGCTCGCTCTGGATAACCGGAGAGGCGGCGGCTAATGGCGGACTGAACAGGCTCCAGCGCGACAGTCTTGATATCTGATGAACGTAGAGCGGAGAGGGCGGCGGGGAGGGATGGGGTGGAGGAGGAGAAGGATTTGGGGATGATGTGAAGGAGACCAGAGCGGATGAAGACACGATTGGGAGAGGAATCAGGGGTGAGCCATCGAGGAAGGTGGTAGGCGGCCTCGATGAGGAGGAATTCGCCATCGGAGTCCCAGACCCGGATGGAGACAGAGGGGACCTCGCGAGAGATCGCGAAGAGAAGGAAGACGGCAAACCACTCGTCCTCGACATTGTCACCATACCTGAGCTTGCCGTGGAGGTGAGGAAGATCTCCCGAGCCACAGACGGAGCAGGGCACAGGGGAGATGGAGATAAGGAAAGGATCATGGTGCCAAAGGTAGTCGTGGAGGTAAGGTGCAAGAATGCGGAGGATGTATAGGTGAAGGGCAGGAAGGGAAACCGGAGAGGAATCATCGGAGAAAATGGAGAAGAAGAGGGTATCCTCGGGAGCACGGTGAGGATGGAAAGGAAACGGAGAAGAAGAAGAAGAAGAAGAAGAAGAAGACGAGGTCGCCATTGTTGGAGCCTCAAGCAGCACGGTTTTAGTCCGCCATTGCTGTGTAAAAAGAGCAGCGTATCACGTGAGGTAGCACGTGCTGGAATGTTTCAGAAGTTCGTAGATAACGGGCCGAATCATTCGTTATTGGGCCATTGGGCCTTCTGAACGGCGTTTTATCAATAAGAACTTCAATTTGCTTATATTTATATACCAGCCTTTGAAATACAAGCACGGGTGAATTGAGATATTTAACTAATATTTATGAATTTTTTTGACATAATAATGTGTCTAATTTATAAAATAATAATAATAATAAATCAATTAACTTGACTAATCTTACAGTGCAAGTTATATATATATAATAAATTATTTAGATAAATATGTATATTATTATTTATGGAAAATGATAACCGAGAGTCATTGGATAATGATCAAATGGTTATATATATATATATATATATATATATATATATATATATATAAGAACACACACAAAAGTTATGTGTGTGTATATATAGGAGTACTTTTAAGACTTCACCTGAGAAGGGGACAAAAATGATAACAAATTCCGGCATTTCAAACCTACCACTTCCCACAAAAATGATAACAGTTGCACCTCAAATATAATTATAAAATATCATTTAAAAAATTTATAGAAGATTTGAGCATACTAAAATAAAATTAAAGATCTAATATCAAACTATTTGCACTTTTCTCAAATTTAATTATTTAATTTAATTATTATCTTATATTTTATAAAGATATGTTTATTATTCTCTTTATATATGATATGAGACTAAACTATTTATAACTATTCACACATGCTACACTAACAATATATTCTATGAATATTTTTTTATAAATATAAATAAACCATACGTAAAAGCACATACATGAGTAATGATTTAAACTAATTACTCAAAAGACTAGTGTTAATAAACTAAAAAATTATTTGTATTATAAATATTCTGTCAAAAATATTAAATTATATTATATATTTTTCTTTCTAATTATCATTATTTTAAATTAAAAAAATGTATCTCTTTTATATTAAAAAATTATTATAAAAATATAAAAATAAAATTAACAAAGACTAATACATTATATAATTCTGGAATTACAAGGGGCTAAATGGAAAACAAATCTCCGACCATTATATGACACCAGATCCAGAATTCCACTTTTCCTCGAACCAAAAAAGCGCCATATTTGGAAATTCGTCCAAACAAAGGCCGGCACTTTCTCCTCGAGATCCAAAGCCATGGCCGCTCTTGCTCCCTTGAAGCTCGCCAGCTCCCCCCGCGCCAAACTCCCAGCGCCCGTTCACACCTCCAACCCCTCCATCTCCCTCCGCTGCTTCAGATCGCACCATTTCTTCCTCGGCTCTGCCCTCCGCCTCTCTGAGATATCTCCGATCCCGAGAACCACTGAGTCTCGGCACCCACATATCTCCGTGGCCGCAGCCGCCGCTTCCGTGGCCGATGCCAAACCCACCGTCCTTGTCGCTGAGAAGCTCGGGGAAGCCGGGTTGGCACTCCTTCGTGAGTTATCGAACGTCGATTGCTCTTATACTCTGTCACAGGAGGAGCTCTGCGCGAAGATCTCGCTGTGCGATGCGTTGATCGTGAGGAGCGGGACGAAGGTCACGCGCGAGGTGTTTGAGGCCGCTCGCGGCCGGCTTAAGGTTGTCGGTCGCGCTGGCGTTGGGATCGACAACGTTGATCTCCAGGCAGCGACGGAGCATGGCTGTCTCGTCGTCAACGCGCCCACCGCGAATACCATCGCTGCAGCAGAGCACGGCATCGCTCTCCTCACTTCCATGGCTCGCAACGTCGCCCAGGCCGACGCCAGCATGAAAGCCGGTAAACTATCTTACTCCCGCCTTTCTTCATCTTCATCTTCATCTCTCGGGCTAGGGTTTCATTTGGACTCTGGCATTGATTTAGGAATTAGATTTAGATAGGCAGGATCCGTGGATGACGTGTTTGATTGAATGCCTGATCGGATCCTTTGGAAGAAGGTGGGAGCTTTACTGAGTCGCTGACTATGCAGTGGTGTAGGTGGAAGTGGGTTTAGATGCGGTGCGACTACCTCCAAGTTGCGCACCTTTCTCAAAGTTTTTGATTTGGTGCTTTGTCGTTATTGGTCTTCGTTGGTGTGCAATTGAAGCTATTTCTTTGTTTGATTCCTCTTAATTCTTTATTAATTTTCCATATGATCGTTTGAACAACTTGTTGAAATTTTTGTCTTATGTTAATTTGGTGGAGGGAATGGTCAAATTCTTTTGTTCTTCTATGAGCCAACAATTGTTTGTGCAGAGAACATTTCATTTTGATAGAATTCATGAAATCTATGGTGTTTTAAGGATGTGAGCTTCAGATTTGTTGGAACTTTACAAGAAACTACGAACTGAGATTTATTTGGTGGACATGTTACATATAAGTTGAGCTTAGTAATTGTCTTCTTAGTGTCTCCATCAGTTACTACTATAGAGGACAAAAGAGAATCTTCTGGGTTTCTGATATGAATAACATTGACACTCCTTTTTTCTTTTGGGTAGAGATTGAGTATATAGAAGACGAATCATACAAAATTTCTATGTAGAATGCATCCGAGGAAACCAATGATTAGTAGTAGATAAGAAGGAATTAGAGATAATCATGGTGTAAATTTTGATGCATTGGATGGTTGCTTATGGAAGTTCAAATGCTGGGGACATCTTCCCGATATAGATGCAATTGTTTCTAGGGCATAGTCACACAACTTTTTGGAAAGTATGATATATTTTCTTAATCCTGTCTGCTTAAGGGAAGTGCAAATGCAAGAGAGAGACTCATAGGAAACACTCTTGAGCCTTTATTAACTTTTCTGGGTTTCATGCCTAATTGACCACACAAGAATATGCTTCTGGATTCCTCTTTGACAATTACTCAATCACTTTCAAATCAAGGTATGTTGTGCCTACTTCATATTTCTCACCTGATCATGCAGTTATCTTGATAAAAATGGAGATCTTCATTAACATCTTGCAGTGATCTATGGCAGGGGTTGGAAGTAATGGGGTCAATGTGTTCTAAATTAATTTTATATATTTCCTGTGATGTAGTACTCTAGAGATGCAATGTGTGTGTGTGTGTTTTAAATTTGAATTAATTTTTTTTTCAATCATCTTATATCGTTGTCCATCAGCTACATAATTAGTGAAAAGATGACATGATTAAGTTGCGCTGATGTTGTTGCCTTGGCACATGCAGGAAAATGGCAACGCAACAAGTATGTTGGTGTTTCTCTAGTAGGGAAAACACTGGCAGTTATGGGATTTGGAAAAGTTGGTTCAGAAGTTGCAAGGCGTGCTAAAGGACTTGGAATGCATGTTGTTGCTCATGACCCATATGCCCCTGCTGACAGGGCTCGTGCTATCGGTGTAGAACTTGTGTCATTTGATGAAGCCATATCCACTTCAGACTTCATTTCTCTTCACATGCCTCTGACACCTACAACTTCAAAGATTTTTAATGATGAAAACTTTGGGAAAATGAAAAAGGGTGTGAGAATCATCAATGTTGCAAGGGGTGGAGTTATTGATGAAGATGCCTTGGTGAGAGCTCTTGACAATGGAACTGTCGCTCAGGTATTTTATGCACAACATATTGAGTTTTTTCTTATGGATTCATTATTGATACAAGCTTGTAATATTGCAAAGAATGGATTTAATCATCTTTCTTGTTAGGATACATGTGGATAACATCCGGAAGTGATAGGATTTATTATTGTTCCCTAGATGCAGTAAACTATTGTTGTGACAATATGCTCCGGAGTACAATATGAGCCTCGGTTGTTTAATTTAATGCATTTGCATGGTGTTCACACTTCCTTTTTGATTTAACAATCTTATTACCCGGGGCAGGCTGCCCTTGATGTCTTCACTAAGGAACCTCCAGCAGCAGACAACAAATTGGTGCAACATCCAAATGTAACTGTCACACCTCACTTAGGTGCGAGTACAATTGAAGCTCAGGTATGATTCTTACAACCTTTTTCTTTTTCTTTTCTGTTTTATCCAACAAAATTCTTGCAATTGTGAACACTTACAGGAAGGTGTAGCTATTGAAATAGCAGAGGCAGTTGTTGGAGCATTGAAAGGTGAACTAGCTGCAACTGCTGTAAATGCTCCCATGGTTCCTGCTGAGGTAATTAATCCAGATAAGTTTCTTTTTCTATTCAAAGTCCTACTCTGTGTGAACTCTAATTAATGTTGTTTCTTCTCTTAGGTTCTATCTGAGCTAGCTCCTTATGTTGTCCTGGCTGAGAAGCTCGGTAGATTGGCTGTTCAACTAGTAGCCGGAGGCAGTGGCATCAAGGGTGTCAAAGTTGTATACACTTCAGCTCGAGACCCAGATGACTTGGACACTAGGATTCTCCGGGCAATGATCACAAAAGGCATCATTGAACCAATATCCAGCGTGTTCGTCAATCTTGTCAATGCGGACTATACTGCAAAGCAGAGAGGTCTCCGTATCAGTGAGGAGCGTATCTTCCACGATGGCTCTGCCGAGATCCCATTAGACTCCATCCAGTTGCACCTATCGAATGTAGAGTCCAAGTTCGCAGGTGCTATATCTGATTCGGATGATATCAGAGTTGAGGGGAGGGTGAAGGACGGTATACCACATCTTACACTGGTCGGGTCTTTCGCCGTGGATGTGAGCCTTGAAGGGAACTTAATACTGTGCAGACAAGTTGATCAACCAGGTATGATTGGCCGGGTCGGGAATATACTCGCTGAGCAGAATGTGAACATCAGTTTCATGAGTGTCGGTAGAACAGCTCCGAAGAAGCAGGCAATTATGGCTATTGGTGTTGATGAACAACCTAACAAGGACACTCTCAAGAAGATCGGTGATATCCCTGCAATTGAGGAGTTTGTCTTCCTTAATTTATAGAGCAAAGTAAAATCAATTGCTCATTTTTTGTTCTCATAGACTAGAGTAAAATAAATGCGCTGCTTGAAGCCTTTGATCTCTGTTCTTAATTTTTAGGTGTTTCCGTTGATTTATAAGGATTGTAGTGTGACCAATTATTGACAACTTCCTGGTCAAAATTTGTGGAAGTTTTCCTCTGTACCTTGAATGTTGATCAATTCCATGTCTCTTCTTGGAGCATTGATTTTTTTTTGGTGGTCATGCATCACAGCAAGTGTTGGGTGATGGCAAATGTTGCCTGAATTAATTAGGCACATTGATTTTTTGTTGCAGTTTTAATTGGATGCAACTCTTAGGGAGCTCAATTAAGTGGCCTAAAGTTGTTTGAAATCAGAGCATAGTATTGTTATCTTCAACTGGGATTGAAATCATGTATTTTTATATGTAGAGAAGGATTAATTTCATGAATTAAAACAGTAAGATGCCATGCATACATTATCTTCATTAATAATGTAAACAAAAAAATAATGCTTAATCACGATCTTGAATTTAATTCTCAGAAAACCCAAATCCTTTAAATTTATTTCTTTTTATCAGGCTTTTCCACAAAAGAACATGACAGTTACGTTTGGGTTTTCTTTCAGAAGGACTTGTTCGTCAATTTCCTATATGAACCCAGAGCTTTCCAAAAATTTATATTTTTTAAATTAGCCTTCTCAGCAAATTGAGCTCAAATTACAAAACATGGATAATTATGTATTTAATAATAAATATTTAAATATAAATATAAAATTGGAAACTTTTAACGCATATATCTACATATGTCGCCAAAGATCAAATGATTTATTTATTTATTTATTTTTTTTCTAAAATGGAATCTCATCATTTATTAAAGTATCAACACAGATCTTTGAAGATATCTACAAAATTATAGTTTATAGGGGTATACATGCAAATTCCCAATAGAATTTTCACTTTCACTAAAGCTAGCAAGATCAACAATTTTTGCTAGTTCCAGGGTAATACTAAAACAAAACCACCAGAGTTCATCATAAAACAGCCAACAAATCTCAGGTAATATGGAAAGGAACAAACAGATACTCGTATTGTTATCAAACTACAGAGCCGTATTAACCTCCGGCTTTCTGAAATATACAGTCACACAATGAGAAATGAATTTGATACTGATCGGTAGCTTGCTCACTAACCACGTATAGAAGCCCTAGGTACAGCTGGTAAACCGAATTCATCTTCCGCCTGAATCACATAATTTCCATCAAATTGGAGCATCAGTGTCAAACTAACAATAACTTCAAAGTCGAAATCTGAGTAGCAGGAGCCAAACGTGAAGATGCATATAACTAAAGTTCAGGTTAAAAGTACTCATGGGTTCTTAGCTATATTCTATTGCCAGAGGACAACCTTAGCGGGATGAGTTTGGCATTTAAGGGCTTTGAGTTTCATGAGTAAGAATGACAGATAAATACCTGTGCAGATTGTCGGTTGGGTGGAACCGCAGAATGTCCGACAGGTGCTGCAGGCAAACTGAGTTCTGAATCTAAATCCGGCTCCTTATCTGGTTGGAGATAGGAAGGCACTGCATCAGATTCAGTTTCGGCTCCCATGTCTGCCTCCAAAGCATCAAGTTCTGCATCAAAAGCAAAATGGAAGAAAATTTTGAGAAGCATATATAGTATAAACATTGGGGAAAATATTAACTGACTGCAATGGCCTATATTAAAAGGTAAGGAAATTGTCTTAAATTAAGAGTCAAATAAGAAAAATAGAATTATTTACCGCCCATAAGTTCTTCCTCGTCAATGTCATCCGGAACATTATAACTTCTACCAAGGGATTCCTGAATCTCAGAGCTCACATCCATCAAATCCATCATCTCATCTTGCATGCTCTATAGACATGAAACAGAATGCCAAATCTCCGTCAAAAGTACACAAATTCAATTGAAAGAAAAAAAAAAGCCAGTAAAAGCTTCAAAAGACAAAAATAAATGATAGATAGTGGGAAAGCAACAAATATACATCTATGTCTTGAATCTTCACAGTTTTCATCATTCCTTTTAGTTCCTTGTTTGCTGACTTCAATGCAGTCATCTGAGAAGGCAACATTAATAAAAATCATTAGGGAATAAAACCTTGTGTCAAGTTGAGAACCTTCAAAAGAATCCAAATCACATACAGTTTGTTGAGCATCTTTTAGTCCTTCTGCAGCAAAAGCTACTTGGTCAAGGTTAAAGGTTTGATTATACAGCATGTCTCGTTGTCCTTCATACCTGAGAAATAGGCATATGGAATAGCTTCATCTTTTGCAAAAATGACAGTTAGGAAGCATGAAAAATACAAAGAAGAAAATCATGAGCAAAATCTGTATGCATAATTTGCATGAGAAATATGCTATGTTGATATGTATATGAGCGTGTGTGCATGGGTATTTGGGAAAAAAAAAGGCCTTGACTAGACTCTTCTAATAACAACATTGTACTTCACTATTTTTGTGAAGCTACTGATAGCAGGAATTGGTCATTGAAAAATGCATTCTGATGTAAATTGACTACCATAGCATCAACATGTTCTCTGTAGCTAGAGCGCCCTGATATAATCAAAGGCCTGACTCATAACATTATGTGAGCCAAATAATAATAATAATAATAATAATAAGAAGAAGAAGAAGAAGAAGAAGAAGAAGAAGAAGAATAATCATTCAAGCTATTAATTGGAAAGACATGGTTGTCAAAGGGATGTGTTCAACCAAGAGCACAATGTATCATAAACAACTTCATTTATCACAAGATGAAAAAGCCATTGTTTTGCCAACATCACCAAATCAGCCCTGGTGAAATGTTTGCTTGAATTTAGAGATCCCGCAGTAACAGCTACATTATCGCATCCCTTGGCAAATCCTTTTTCTCAAAATCAACTACCACATTAAGCAATTAAATTCGAGTTGTTTGAGTTGTTTAAGGACGATGAATTTACCTTTTAGATGTTAGATAATAAGAGGTTTGAACTTTGAGATGAAACATACCATAACAGACACCTCCCACAATGAATCCATACGATTAAACCATCTATAATTGACTCTATAGTAGATGAGAGGTCAAGTCTTAAAAGTCCTTGTTAGAGCAATAGACAATTAAATGGAAGTAGAAGATGACAAGAGGAAAGAACACTCACATCCGTTTTTGCTTCAAAACTCTCATTGCTCGAGCCTTCAGTGCTTCTTGAGCAGGGCCTGGCCGTGCCTTCTTAATCTGCTCCCTATATCTAGCAAGCTCATTATCAAGCTTTTTGATCTTTTCATCAACCGTGTCACCTCTTTTACTTATCTGTAGATCATGCCCCCATTAGTCAGACTGGGAAAGAAGTTAACCTTCCCAACTTCCAAAGAAGAATCATGTCAAGGAATGACATATTGATAATCGATACAATATTGAAGAAAAAAATACCAGAATATGCAAATGAAGATGGAAATGACATTCTTGCAAATTATGAAAAAACATATAAATGGATACTAACTACATTCAAACGGAAAGCAACAACTATCTATAGTAGTAGGAAGTGACCGATGGAAATGATTGGATAAAAAAAACTAGTGTAAGGATAGAATGAAGCATCCTCAAGACTGGATACAAATAGTCATTGTAAAATCACCAAAATAACTAGACAAGCAAGCTTTAATGCCTCTAATCAAAGACAGCCTGGATGGACAACATATAAAGCTCCATTCTATCTTAAAGGTCCCAAAAGAAGGGGATGCATATCATAGTAGCACTTTCATGCTAACATGAAAAATTGAATTTATAATTTAATAATATAAGCTAACTCCTAGAATAAATGGTAAACAGATACCTAATATTGAAACCACTCAACTCATCGTATATCGCCATACTCAAATATTTCCCCAATACAAAAATCGTACTTTTTGTTGACATCCCAGCCGTGACCCCTCCCCTCTTCTCCTTTTTCCTCTCCCTTCTTTCAATACAAACTTCATTCATCAACCACTACAAGGCAAGCTGCATTTCGTAAACAATAGAAGGGGAAATGGTTCACCCTAATCTCAAGCTAGTTCTAAAGGATTTCACTTCCTTAGAATAAGAGATATATAACAATTGATTATCTTATAAGTCTAAATACCCTGCGAGTGAATGATGAGGTACACAAACCCAAAGCTAAAAAACCCTGTAATTGCTCACATGAAACAATCCCAGAAGAAAACTTCACAGTGCTTTCATAATACTAGCAATGGAGGTTTAACTCTACTGGTGATTAGAAACCATTATCAGACAAACAACTAAGCCGTAAGATTGACCAAAAAAAAAAAAATCAATACAGAACATTAAGAAAAATCCTTTCTTTTTATGGCTTTGTGAGAAATCATCGAGTTTTCACTGAATTATAAATAAGATCATCACAAATGCCAACACATTTCCCTTATAGAAACCCTAATTCCTAATTGCAAACCACCAGTTCTATCTATCATCAATTTCAACCCAAATACGCCCCAATAATCTCCTTTAATCCATAAAATAATCCCAAAACAAAGAGAAATCGAACAAGGAAAAAGCATAACGAAAACAGATTCAATTAAAAATCAATTAATTCCCCAAAAAAAAGAAAACAAAAAAAAAAGAGAAAATCAAGATACAAAGACAAGTATTAGAATGAGAAGCATACCCGATCGGTAGCATCCTGGATGGTGGGAGGCGGATCCTTGTTCTTCTTCGCTCCAAAAACCCTCTTCATCCCCTCCGATCGAACGCGAGTTCGCGAGCGAAATCGAGAGAGAAATCGAGAAGAAGCCGCATCCCGCGCGGCGGTGTCTCTTTGCGGACTTTTTATTATGACTTGGTTCGATGACTTGATCCAACCGCGTCACGTGTTAACAAAGTTTGAGCTTCCTAATTGGGCTTTGAATAAAAAAAAAATGTATATATATATATATATATATATATATATATATATATATATATATATATAAGGTATAATTTTCATATTTAACCTTATAATTAAGCATGATTATATGTTGATAACTCTCTTAAATTTTAATTGATAGATTATTTTACCATCACATCACCTACGCAAGTGGTGTTGCATTTTACTTTTATACATAAAGTTAAAGTTTCGATTTTTTTTTTTTTAATATATAGTTGAGGCATAGTGTATATATAGAGTAATTTATGGACATTATAGAAAAAATTAAAAAAAAAAATTTACCTTCATTTTTATTATTATATATTATTATAATAATATATAAATTTACCTTCATTTATTAAGAATATGTTTTTTATATAAGATGTTTGTATTTAGATATATTGAGAATTAACTCTACATCTATGTGCATACCTGAAATACCATTTTATTTAAATTTTATTTAAAAATTTAAAAATCAAAACAGATAAGACATTTAAAGTGTGTATATTCAAAACTTTTCAAAACCTTCTTTGATTCCCTCCAAAATCAGGAGGGAGAAAAAAAAAATTAAAAATGGAGAGTTTCGTAATTATCCATCATTCTTTATCCTCAAATTAAAAATAATTTATAATTTTATTTCCCCAAACTATCCTAATCAAGAAACAAATTGAAATAGAATTTAAACAAAGTTTACTAAACCCCGGATTTATAAAATTTAAAATTATCTTCTATCCATTTTTAAAAAATAAAAAATAAAAAATAAAAATAAAACGCATCCTCAATTAAGCCAACCAATAATCACGAACCCGATTAAATAAAGCTTATCTATACTTTTAAAAAAACTTTATAATCATCAAATTGCCTCAAGATCATCAATATGCTAAGAATCACCTATAAAACTCTGATTATCTAATTCTAATTTGGCAAGAATTCAATTCCTAACAAGTTAAGATAAACTCCAAAACTAAAATGAAAAAGTTGGATAATGAATCCAAGTCCTACTCTTAATCAAACTCTATTCAACCAATCTCACCCTTTTGCCTTCCTATAAAGCATTTCACCATTTCACTTCCTCTTCATATATAGCCCACAAGAAGAAGAAGAAGAAGAAGAAGAAGAAGAAGAAGAAGAGATGGAGAGTGGTAATTTCTTGGTTGGTAAAAATGGGATTCTTCCAAGCCTCTTGCCAATTCACATGAAAAGAAGACGGTTTTTTCGTAAGCGAAGAACGAATTACAAAGCTATACAAGTGGAAGATCCTTACAAGAAGCTCGAAGTCTTGCTTTCCATGACGGAGGAAAAATTAAACAGTTTGAGAATGAGCATCGAGAAGAATCAAAGCAAGAAGATCAAAATCCAAAGAGAAATACCTCGACGACGACAACAACAACAACAACAACAACAACATCACATCGAAGTCGAAAGAAATCCTCCTCAACAACAACAACAACAACAACAAGAAGATGGTGGTCCAACAAAGAGATAGAAATGAGGCGCATCGACGCAACAACAACAATGAGGTTCAAGATGTGTGGAGTTGGGAAGGACCGCCGCCGGAATGGATAGTGAAGAGAGTAGAGAATCACGAAGCGGAGAACTTAAAGTACTTGTTCAAAAAAGTGCTGACGGCAAGCGATGTCGAAGGGCAGCAAAATCGATTGCTGCCGACGAGAAAAGATATGCGGCAAGTGGTGCTACCATATTTAACTGCAGAAGAGCGAAATAGATTGGAGGCAGAACATTCAGTGAATGTAACAGTAATTGATGAGCATGGAACGGAGTATAAGAAAATGATGATGAGATTTTATAGATCATTGATGGCTCATAGGATCATTGGCTCTGATTGGAGTAACTTTGTGAGGAACAATGGGTTGGAGTCTGGTCGTCATGTGGTTTATGTTTGGGGGTTGAGAGTTGGAGGTGAGCTTTGGCTTGCCTTTGATTATGCTGCCATTGATAGATGAGAGGTTTGTGAGCTAGTGATTCAAAGCTTTCAAGTGATTCTTTTGTTTGTGTTTTAAAAGTTTTGTTTTTTTTTTTTTTTGTTTTTGTTCTTTTTGCTTTGTCTTATTTTTGTTTAATTTTTTAGTTTTTATTTTTGGGAAGATGGTGTTTTTGTAATTCAGTATTATATTAATAAAGCTGAAATAGTTTGTTGATATAACATATGGTGATCCTTTCCCTACTGTTGAAATAGGCTTCACTGCAACATAATAGGAGAGGTGACTGTTTATTGATTTTGATTTTTTTTTTTTGGAAAAATAGGTAAACTATATGCATTAATAAAAAAAATATAATAAAATGAGCTTACTCCTTGATTTTTCAGTAGTTTCTTCACAGCTAATGTGGAGTTCATCATCATACAAACATCAATGGATTTTCTAATCTAATCCTTTTTTTTTTTTTAGTTTTAGCTTACATTTTTTTAATGTGGCCTTCTTCCTAATATTCCCAGCAGGTACTGTATTAAAACTCCAAGCTGTTGGACTGTTCTTGTCATCACCGTCAGTTTTCATATTTTTTTTCCTGGAATTTCTTTCCTGCTGTCAAGCATTTACTTTGTTGATGATGCTTTTAGGAATCTTTCTGACTTTCCTTCTGAGAAAATTCTGAGGAATTGGATGAATCAGTTCATTTCTTTTCCCATTCAAAATGTAATTATAAATGTATGATGTGATACATATAAGAATAGGCACATTTTGGCTCAACCTCTAAATACATATGTTATACAAGTGCAAGGCTAATTGAAGATTAATTATACGCTTACGAGCTTGCCATTGATGAAGATGATGATGTATCAAAATTCATCAAGATAATCGAAGCTGCAAAAGTCTTCACCTTCATCGTTATCTTCCGTCATTGTCCAGCAGGTCGGCGGTATCTCCCCGTCCTCCATCAACTCCACCACCTGCCACCATCTCTGTATTTATTATGTACTGATTAATTTGTGAACCAATCAATGCATGCATTAGGCTAACAACTAGTCATAGCACCTCGTTCACCAAAGGGCGCCATGTTGAGGTTGCTCTGATGCAAAGGGAAGCAGCAAATGCCAGTCTTTTCAGCTCTACAATGTCGTATTCATCGCCGAGTCTCTCATCAACCAGCATTTCCACGGTACCATCGCTTAGATATGGCTTCGCCTGAAATTACAACACCATGTACTTAACCGGAAATGGAATTCATGAAACAGAAGTAATGTAGTAATGGACTCAATGTTACCCAGCTTAGCAAGCTCTTGTGAGCTCCATCCACGGGTTTTCGGCCTGATATTATCTCTAAAAGGAAGACACCAAAAGCAAACACATCCGTCTTCTCGTCGATGACACCGTGTGAAAAATACTCCGGTGCCAAGCATCTACATTTCTCGTATTTGAGTTTGCAAATTCATTATGCAATCTTACAATAAATAAATGCTATGAATTGAGTTCATTAACAAGTTTATAGGTATTAATTCCCACCCAAATGTTCCTTCTATTGGTTCTGCAATGTAACAGTGACTCCACTCTGCAGGAAGCCATCTTGCCAATCCAAAGTCTGAAATCTACACCACCACAAAGACTCAAAATGTTTGCACTGATTAAAAACTATTTCTGATCTAAATTAACAGATATATACCTGAGGTTCAAAGTTTGATGCCAAGAGTATGTTTGATGCCTTGATGTCTCTATGGATGATCCTTCTCTGGCATCCTCTGTGCAGATAATGAAGCCCCCGGGCCGTGCCAATAGCGATCTTATACCTCACTTTCCAAGCCATTGGAGGTAAGTTCTTATCTGTTGAAATTCAAAACAACAATTCAAATGTTTCTATTGTTCATCTATATTTTGGTTTTGGTGATTGTTTTGATTACCATGAAGGTGAGAAGAGACTGAACCATTGGAAGATAACTCGAAGACGAGATAAAGCTCGTGTTCGATGCAACAGCCCAAGAGTGCAGAGACATTGGGATGCTGAACATGGCTCACAATGCCCAGCTCTTTCAAGAACTCCTTCACCTTCTGCTCTTCAGTAGATGCTCTTGTCAGCCACTTTACGGCGATATTCCGGCCATCGTCAAGCACTCCTTTGTACACCTCTGCATATCCTCCTCTTCCTACCAAGTTATCTGTCACAACCCAATCCAAAGTTGTCAAGAAAACTTAAACCTTTTTTTTTTTTTTTTTTTTTTGGTATGAAGAAAGACTTAAGAGTTAACAATGTTTACAAACCTTGGTTAAAGCCATTTGTTGCATGGTGGATATCTTCATAAGAGAAGCATTTCCAAGTTGGCTTGTGAGGAGGATTCAAGTTTGTTTTGAGCTCATGAATTGAAGTGGAAGAGGTATGTGACTGTTCTTCATTGTTCTTTGAAGCTTCTTCATCTGATGTTGTTGTTGTTGTTCTTCTTCTTCTCATTCTAATGGAGATGGATATCTTTCTTAGACTCAAGTGATGCATTCAAGGAAGTTAGAATCTTTTGGAGAAGAAGACTGGACTTTGTTTCTCTGCTTATATTATCTCTTCAATGTTAAACTATAGTTTTTCTATTGATGTTGTATTTTATTGAAAGAATGGAATAGAAAATAGTCTTCATGCTTTGCTTTTGTGCTTAAGTTAGAGAGAAGAGAAAGGTTTTCACTTTTCTCCAACTCCCAGGTATACCTTTCTTTTCCAGGGAAAGAGTAGAAGATTAGTGTTCTTTGTCCAATGCTCTCCTTAATAATAATAATAATAATAATAATAATAATAATAATAATAGAAACCTGGTTATAAGGATTAATGAAGAAAGTTTTGTTGAAATCTTGGCAGGAAAAAAAATTTTAAGCTATTTGATCAAGTGGCTTTTAAAACACAGAGGCATCTATATAAATCTCTTGATGAGTATATTAATGTAGTGAATATAGTACGATGCAGTATGTATGAAGAGACAAAATAATGTGCATTAAAGGAAAGGGGAGATTTTAGTTTGAAGGTTCAGAGGATTATTGCAACTTGAATCAATGAACAAAAAAATATTATAAATGTTACATACACAAAACTAACAAAAATTGAAGTTGAACAGCTAATTGCAACATGTGTTGGTAATTCTGTATGTTCAACAAGAAAAAAAGGAATTTTTTTTATTTTTCTTTATAAATATAAGAGCATGGTGAATTTTGTGACTGAGTATCATATACATTAAATTGAATTTTATTTATATTTTATTTATACAAAGATCTTCATGTTTTGTTCCTTGTTATATCTTACATAATATAAGAGAATAATATATGCTTGCATCCAACAGTATAAATACTCTTGAATAGACATATACACAATTCTCTCATACAAAGAGCAATAATATACCAATTATTTTAAAACACACACAAACATCAAGAGCATAATATGGTAAACTTAAGTAGACCTTCATAAACATGAGGAATTTCTATAAGTAAAAAAAAAAAACAAGAAGAAAAAAGAATGGTTAGGCACTTCCACTAACCAATTCCCTTTAAGAACAAAAGAGAGTTGTTTAATTAATTAACAGAAAGAAAAACCATAACAACCATGACATAAATCTCCTGAGAAAGTGCTCATGGATAGTAATTTGCGCCTTCAGAAGACATACAAATCTGTGATCCTAAGTGATGGTGAATGACAACTTGTGCACAGACATAATGATGAAATACTACAAGATATTGCAAGTTCATAGGATTATTAACCCTATAAATATTTATATATGATGGTGTCTGATGCTTGGCAGCCAAAATACCTTGAAAAAATGTAGAACAGTGTGAAAGGTTAAGCTGTTAATTCATAAACGATTACAGAGATTTGAAAGTTTCGGGGAATTTTGAGATTTAGTTGTGGTGATTGTAGGGATGGATGGACGTTTGTCACATGTAGAGTCCTTCCGGGACACCTTCCTTCTTCTTGAACATGACTTTCTCCTTGGCCTTCTTGAAGTCTGCATGGGTTACCTGAAACAAACACTGGTTGATTAGAAATGGGAAATGCGCCTAAGGTTGTTGATTATTAAATATCGTAATAGAATTTCTATCACACAAATTAAATCTGCTTGATTGGTGGAGGTTTTCTCCATGGAGATTGGTCTGAAGGATATGGAGTTTGAATGTTTTTTCTCTGCTTGTTTGTAACTTTGTATGTCACAGTTTTAATGTCTTTGATTGGTTGATGTATTTTTGTTTCTTTTTATCTTTTGTTTGAGCTAAACAAATATTTTTTACTTTGGCTTGACCAAAAAAAAAAAAGGTTTTCAATATAACTCTCAAGAAGCAGTCTTCTAGATCATTCAACTGCTTCTTAGACACCAATGTAACTACAATGTAAAGCCTACTACTAACACAAAATTAGATTTGTTGGTACATGCATACTAGCAGAAAGTGGTGGCATTGCGTATACACACTAACATATATGACTTGATGACCTAAATGCCTGTCTGCCACAGAACAATCTTGGCAATCTTAAACATGCAACCAAGACAACAAAGTAGTTCATTCAAACAGCCTTACCTTCATTCTGCGCTCCCTTAAAGCAAGCAGCCCGGCTTCAGTACAAATTGCTTTAATATCAGCGCCTGAGAATTCATCCTTTGTCATAACAAATTCTTCTAAATTGACATCTTCAGCTAAAGTCATTCTAGATGTATGTATCTGCATGGGTAAAATAGAAAGTGACATAAAGTAAAAACACATGATTAGCAAATAAACATAAGAAAAAATGGATGTCGACCTGAAAGATTCTTCTTCTTGTCTTTATATCTGGAAGGGGAAACTCAATCTTTCTGTCAATTCGACCAGGTCGAAGCAAGGCAGGGTCAAGGCTTTCAATTTTGTTTGTTGCTAGAATGACCTTGACATCACCTCTTGAGTCAAAACCATCCAACTGGTTAAGTAACTCCAACATAGTTCGTTGTATTTCACGTTCTCCCCCAGAATGAGCATCATATCTACAAGAAAATTGCTCGGATACCATGGTGTTACAAAGTAGCATGCAAATAGATACTAAACTTTAATTCATATAAGCAATGATTATATTTTTACCTTTTAGTACCCACTGCATCAATTTCATCAATGAATACTATAGAGGGAGAAAGATCATCAGCAACCCTAAAAAGTTCCCTGACTAGTTTGGGGCCATCACCTAAATACTTCTGAATCAACTCACTTCCAACAACTCTTAGGAAAGTCGCCGAGGTTGAGTTTGCTACCGCCTAGGAAAAATGAGATCAACATATATACTCACCATGTATTTAAGAAAAGCATTAAATTCAAGCAAAAAAAAAGTATCTCGGCTAAAAAGCGGCTTTCAAAATACAATAGATTCGCATGACAATTTCTAGTCACGCATAAGGAATATAAAACTAACAGCAAAAAAAAGTGGTAGTAAATTTTTTTTTTTCATTTACTATACACTTGAAAGGAAGCTAACCTTTGCAAGCAAAGTTTTCCCAGTACCAGGTTCCCCATAAAGTATGACTCCCTTGGGGGGCTTAATACCAATGTCTTCATACAGCTCAGGATGAGTCAAAGGAAGCTCAACCGCTTCCTTGATTTCTTGAATTTGTGCATCTAAGCCACCAATATCAGCATAAGACTCCAAAGGAGCTTTTTCAACCTTCATCACAGAGACCATAGGATCGACTTCATCTTGCAACAAGCCAACAACTGAAAGGACCTGGGATGAGAAAAAAATAATAATAATAAATGAATATAAGTTAACTATATAAAAAAGATATTCTAGTGACAAACTGATGTTAACTAATTCTAAACCAATAAATGTATATCAAATACCAGAACAAGACGCAATGATAGGTAAGAAGATAGAAAAGATAATTGCAAAATACATTCAATTCATAAAACAGACAATTCTTAAATAAAACACGTCTGTCAGGTTTCCAGTATTTCTGTATGCCAGAAACCACATTTGTTGATGTTTGAACTCATTCAGTCAAGGAGCAACCTCTGCATACGTCGCTGCCTAAACCCATTTTAGGGTGGTGATACAAAAATTATCTGCCTAAACCCTGTTCTAGGATAGTAATATAAAAATTACTTGAAAGAACTATTTCAAATACACAACAAGATACCTATACCCTATATAATATGACAAACTAACACAATGTCAATGCCAGCAAGGGCCATCTTGGTGTTTTTGTGTTTACCCGGTCAAGCCATTATATGGGGATACTTGCAATAGTTCATTTTGCCATCTCAAATCTAGGGCTCTCAGGTCCCACAAAGGCACACTGTATATATACCACGGACAATGTGGTCAAACTGTCATATATGCATAGGAAATTAACTTGTCAATCTATGACTCAAAGGTGGAAACCATATATACACTCGAGGCAATCCTTCTGTGCAAATCAAGGTTATCAATCATGTTATCTTCCTTCATTGGCAAAGCTTTTAAAGTTTGAAAACATATCCAATTAATACAAGACAAATGCGGATGAAATCACAAACTACTTAAGGATACATTCCTTGGTCATCCGGTGATCATATAGTATAGAGCTCCCAACAATCTAAATTTGCAGGCACTCAACAAAGAAGAAAAGTCCTAATGCAAAGATGGCACAAAGGGAGGACATATATGAGGCAAATAATTTTCATTGGCTTAACAATATTAAACGTGAGATGATTCCAATTCAAAATTGCAGTTAAGGCTAAACAAATCGACTGTGGCTCTTCCAAACAATATGTAACAATTGAAAGCAACACACAGCATCTGGAGGGAGACCAACAACAATATGCATTAGACAATGAAAGGAAAAAATGGTCATTATGCATTAAGCTTCAAGACAGATTGATTGCAAGTACAAAGTGATTGATAATTAAACGTAATATAAATATGAGCTTGTGAAAACTAGAAACATGTGATCAACAATAATTCTGTTCCTTGTCCTTGCCCCATATTAAGTTATTTTTTGGGGCGTTAACCAGAGGACAGCCATCAAAGATTTTACCAATGAAAACTTGAAGCTTCTTCAAAATCCCAACTCTAACTAATACTTAATTCCTCATATAATTAGAGTCCCCGACCCCAGCCCTTTCTCCACACAATTTGAAGGCAAAATCAATCAGTGCACAAACTAGTAATATTCAACTCACTTCAATATAATCAATCAAAACCATAAAATTTTCAAAGCCAATTCGAAAGATATCACCTTGTTGTGCATGAGAATCGCGCAACCGGGTTCAAGCTGGTCCTTATCAACAAAAGAGAGGATGCTAACATAGTACTCCGGCCCGACCGAGCTGGAAACAATAGCATGGTTCTCATCAATAAGCTCCTCCAAATTCCCAACACTCATCGGAGAACCCCGTAGATCGTCCACCTTGGACCGATCCTCCTCGTTCTTGTCCTCATGCGGCTTCAGTCGCTCCTGGCTAGCCACGAACTCCTCCTCCATGAGAAGATAATCCTTGATCCGCTCCAGCTTCAGCAGCCGAAGCTTGCACTTGGTCAGAGGCGTCACCGTCGGCAGCCGAGCCGCTGCCTCGGGTCCTTTCTGCTTACGCTGCCGGCGACCGACACGGCTCGGCGGCGCCGCAGGCTCGAACTTCTTCTCCTTCTTATCTCCATCCTGCTTCCGATCTCCGGGAAGCCCTTGCCTCCCCATCCCTCCAGGCGTTCCTTGCCCCATGGCTTCCGATCAGAGAACGAGGGTTTCAATATGGGATCGAAAAGAGGAAATAGTGGTACAGTGGAGAGGGGGAGCGAATGGGCTCTAAACGGGTCGGATCTCGTGATCTTACACCCACAAACCCACTAACGTTGAGCTGTTAACGGGTCGGATTTAGATTTAGATTTTTGCAAATAAACCCTTCATTCTTTTAATATTTCAAACCTCGTGCATTCTATTCAATAAAAACCCTTCTTTTCTTAGTTAATTAACTACTCATATTAGATTTTGCAAATACACTGATATTATACTTCTCATATTAGAAAACTAGTTTTCATCTCTCATTCATTTATTCATACCTTATCTCAAACTGAAAGATCTAAAATCTCATGACAATCAATGAAGCAAAGTGATAATATATATATATAGGAAATTTCCATTGAGATACAAATGTTTGCCAACTTGTTCCCAGTGGGGAAGCAATGTATTATTTTAATTTTTCTAGTGCCTCCTTGTTTTGATTTTTTTTTTTCTTTTTAATATTGAACAGAGTGAATGGAAATCAATAGGATCATGTTGGATAACATCTAAACAAGTTTTTTAACTCACTGAGAATTGCATGCTGCTTTGTTTAATTAATTGAATACAAGTTAATGATGAGAAGATGACACACATCCAATGCAAAGTCTTTTGTCTTGTTGGAAGAAAGCTTGTTGTTCCCCATTAATGGTGGAATTGGTCTTGTTGGAAGATCATAAATATTAAACATTGTTCCCAAGTGGCAAAACAATCTCCAAAGTTGGAGACAATGTTGTTCCTCTAATCATCTTGTGGAGAAATGAGTTTGATCTTTTTGTCTCTTTTAATACTGGCCATGAAGCACTTAATGTTTTCTTAATTGATGTTTATCTTGTTTTCAGAGCCTAATCATCTTCTTTCCATGTGTTTTGTTTCTGATATTTTAATGACCTCTTTCAATGCAGCTTCCCTTTATATATTTTTTTTTTGGTAATTTGTCCAAATTAGAGTAAGAATTCTAATTTTTAAGTAACTTAGAAAGAATACTGATACTTGAGAGAGAGTACTGATATTGGTGTGATAATGCAGCTAATGTATCAATTTGAACAGCAGAAAAGAAAAATTACTGATACTTTAGAGATAAATACCGATACTTTATAAACTTCAATGCAAAAAAACACTCTTATTTCTAAGTGATTTGCATAGAAGTTAAAAGAAAAAAAAACAAGATGGGATGCCATATTATCAATTCATGCTGAGATTAAAAATTTTTTAGTTTGTTGTAAAATGCAAGAGTTTCAAAATAGCAGGAAGAAAAACAAAATTACTGATACTTTAAGGAATATGATACCCTTTCTTCATTAATTTTATGAAAACTCTGTATGGAGTTTTATAATTCAAAACTCAAGTATAGAGTTTTATTAAAAGCAATATGACAGTTTTATCACTAACTAAACTTTGAATTTTCGGCTAATGCCTGAAAATTATATCTATTTTTTATTTTCTGCAGGCCAGATCAACATCAGTATTTCCATGGTGTTGTTGACAATTCAGTGATTCATAAGAAGAAGGAACAATGAAAGAGACTTTATATTTTATTTGATAATTCAAAAAGTTCTATAAAAACAATATTTGAAATTATTATTATTATTTACTGAAAACCCCATAAAAAAGGTTGCCAGTGAATGTAGGAATTGTGGTGGATTAGTTCATTTATTTTGTCCATTTACATTGAAATTAGCTATCACAACCCTTTTGCATTTTGTCTTGTTTTGATTATTAATTTAAAATTATCCAAAAAATAAAAAGCCAAACTTCTTCTTCTTCTTTATATGGTAAATAATCTTTAATTCATCTCTATATTAAAAAAAATAATAATAATAATCTGAATGTATGTAAATATACATAATAAAAAGTTAAATTTGTTTTCCTTGATTTTTTTTTTTTTTGGGATAAAATTGCACTATATTAAAACAAGAATGAAAAAAGAAACACATACACTCTAAATCATGGCCAAACCTTTTTTGTTTAAATCATGAATTTGCATGATTAATGGAACTTTTGAATCTTTGATTGTTTGTAAAGTTCTCCATCTAATAATGTTATCTTCCAAATAATTGTTGTAATTAATTCAGTATTATTCACCATTTCTAGATTTAGTTTTCTTAAAAATCCTTTCACTTTTTTATAAAAAAATAGGCCTTTACATTAATTCACTTTTTTTGCATAACTTTATGCATTTCAATTATGCAAATTGAAAGATATTCAAACTATCATTGGCATAATTCCCCCATATTTATTGATAGTAATAATTTCACATAATTAACTTTTTTTTGGACCAAATTAAATATTACAATTTTATTTTAATGAAAAATAAACTAATCTTACAAATAAGAAACAAAAAAGAAAAGAAAGACAAACAAAACATTGTTATTATTATTATTATTATTATCAGAATTTGGGTCTAAATCATGACAAAGTAATAATTGATGGAATTATATTAATCCAAACAGATAAATTCAGGAGATGATCCAATTGCAAAAAAAGTTCTTTTTTTCATTCTTATCAGCTTTGGAATAATTAATTGATTAATTAATTATTGAAACAGTTCAATGTTTCATTTGTCAATTGGCTTGACAAAGACTAAGAATTCCACTTTTTGTTTTCAATGTCTTGGTTTTTGATTACATTGACTGAACCACAACTACTTAAAGCAAAAATATTAACATTTATTTTACAATTTTTTTTCGGTCATTATTTTCATCTCATTATTATTTTTAGATAACTTTTTTAGGTCTCTGATTGCTTTGAATCAGCTAATTTTTTGTTTAAATTAAATTAATAAATATAAAAAATGTTCACTTTTAATTAAATAAATATTAGAAATCTCTTCTAAGCTTTTAGTTTAGTACATAAGTGGTGTTCCTTATGGTATAATAATAGTCTATTTATTTTTTTATATGTATTTAGAAAATCACTTTTTTAATAAAAAGCAAATGGATTTACTTTTGAAATCAGCAAAAATTAAGAAACCATTATTTTAATATTTGTAAAAAAAATTAAAGTTTTTGAAAATATTTTAAAATGGATCAAATTATCTTTTTAAGTTTTAGACTATCAAAAAACAAAATCACCTTTATAATAGTTCATCAAAATATAAAAAATACTTAATTTATTCAGAAAACCACATGTCCAACTCAGCCAGATAATAAATTAATAGTTTTACTTATATATATATATATATATATATATATATATATATGAGACCCATCATTCATATAAATCTATAGATTTAAAAACTAAGGAGGTTTATAGTAACCACTGGATTTACATTTAAAAGTCACAATTTATTTATGCTAAACAATATAAAAATAATAAAAAAATATATAATATTTTTTTATAATATTTATATAAATAATTATTACTTAATAAAGATTCAACCACTCTTAATCATCATTCTAGCAAACTTGCATATCAAAATGATTTATTGTTATATATATATATATATTTTTATACATCTAACAAGCAGGATAGTAAACTGCATACCAAAATAATTTATTATTATTATTATTATTATATATATATATATATTTGTCTTTTATACAGCGGGATCCAAACTTAATTTTATATTTAAAATGTTTATAAAAATTCGAAATAAAATTTAAATAAATAAATAAAATAAATACACCGGGAAGTACACTGTTGTAAAGCAGACCCGGGTCCGTTCTTCTAAACAAGGTCAACCAGCCAGCACCCCCACGTGTATCCTACTCCCCATCCCATGCTCCTGTCTCTCATCCAAATAGGAAAAAAGCACTCTTCAATAATCTCTACCGTTAAAAGAACGCACCTAAAATATTGAACGGTTATGATGATTCAAACATGGTGTTCGCTGTTTTGTTTTATACAGCGAGCTATTCAGTGTATCATTGGTTTTCTTGACAACGAATCATGGATTGCCACGTAGTGATTAGGACAAGAGATTAACCTGTACCGCGGAGAAGACTATGCTGGAAGTCTTCACCACTAGGCCGCCATTAAAAGCCGAGACGAGCTCGGCAACGTCTTCTACTCCCGTTCCTCGATCTTCCTTGCGATTTTTAGGGTTTAGATTGCGGGAGATCCGAGAGGAAGGAGGTGGGATCCGGGGGTTGTGGTATCGGAGAGGATGCAGAGGAGCAGTAGGCATTTGGATCGGTGTGGGACGATGACGAGGGAGAAGCGGGGGCTTGACCCTGCTGACGGTGAGGCTATCCACCCTGAGCCCAAGCGCCCCAAGGTTCCCGCTCTTGCTAGGTATAAGAATGAGTGGAATTTGAAGTTATAATTCTGAAATTTTTGTGAATTATAGCTTTATCTTGTGTTGTTTGGATCGCTTCCCTCTGCGTTTGGGGGTTGTCTAATTAGAGTGTTTCGTTGTTTATTTGGAGTATTGGATCGATATTTATTGAAAAGGTTGTCACTTTCGGTGAGAAATGGGGTAGAAAATCGGATTTTAGTTTGGATTGGGTAGCTGGTGGGAGTTCGTTGAGAGCAGAGTGTTGAGAAATGAGTGATCTTTGTGATTTCAACTGGAGTGGAAACTCAGTCTGTAATCATACGGATTTATGTTCTCTCAGTTCATTCCTCAGAGTTCTGTTAATTTATTCCGAGATTGTAGATGAACAAATACTTTATTTGAGCCTTCCAAACTGAGGATCAGTGATGTGGGTTGAGATAATAATAAGCTAACGGAGAACAAACACACTGGGTTGTGGTCATGTACTGGAAATTGTATCAGTAGTTGAACTTGCTCTGAAATATGGCTATTCTTTATGGGTTACGACTTATGGTATTGTTCATTGTACTGGAAAAGAAGTGGGAAGGATGATCCTGAGATTAGGGTCGACAATATGGATGTGTTGGGGTTGAGGAAAAGTAGAAAATGGAGAAGAAAAAAATGATATTGATAAGGAAATGAAATTAGATGTTCTGATATAGTTTGTTTTTGTTTTCCTTTCTTATATTCCATTCTTTTCTTTTATATCTTCTTTCATTATTTCTTATTTGTTTTTACATCTCTATCCTTTCTCTGTTTATGAAGTTTTATGTAATCTATATAGTGGTTTCTTCTGGTTATGGTTATGTTTTTTTTTCTCTTTTATCGATTATCAATATATTATGTGTTTCATGCAGTGTTATTGTGGAAGCACTCAAGGTTGATAGCCTGCAGAAACTTTGTTCATCATTGGAGCCTGTTCTTCGGAGAGTTGTGAGCATCTCCAACAATATTTTTTTGCTTCATGTGTGAACTAAGACATACTGTTGTTACATTCGTAGTCTATTCCAACTTTATTCTAGCAGACTGATGCATGAAGAGTCAGTGAATCATGATTTACATAGTTCTTCTGAATTTTGTCATTAAGATTGCTTAGAATTTCTCTGATAAATGAGGCAGCTATACCCTTTTAAGGTATTATTTTATCTACTTTTCATCTTGCTTTTGAAGAACCAAGTTATGTTTTTGCTGTTTGATTGATTATTATTTTGTCTTTGGTTTAAACAGGTCAGTGAAGAAGTGGAACGTGCTTTGGCGAAATTGGGACCTGCAAGACTGCCGGGAAGGTATGAGACTGACATTCATATGGTAGAACACTAGGAACTTCTCAGGCTTTGTATCTAATGGACTACTCAAGTTTAATTATGATAGTATGTTGGGAATATAATTGGATCTTTTGACTCATTTATGTATAATGAAAAAAAATGGGGAATGTTATACAGCCAAAGATACTTTTGCAGCTGGCAATATGCGTACCATCTGTTGTACAGAATTATATGGAAGGGGTGCTAAAGTTCTTTTCCTTTTGTTGATGGTCATGTGAAGCCAAGCTAATAAGTTTTATGAATAATATACATTCTCATGTTTTTCGTTTTGATGGAAATCTTGCCCACCTGTTGTAGATGCAACTAACAGAAAGAGGGGTTTTTTGATTAATAATGCATGGCTTTAATTATCAAATTCTGAAAAGTACTGGATAATTAGTCAATAACTTTTGAAATTAATAGTTCACAGCTTAGTCAATAACTGAATTCCTTTTCCCTTGATGATTATATGATAAGGTGCAGTTCTAGTGCAACCTTTTTTTTAAAATAATTTGTCTTGAAGCTTCAACTCTCGTTTCTGTGTGTGCGTAAAAGTAAACATGTCTTTGTTAATGTTGGTTATTGTTAGTTATATGAATTTTAGTAATAAGTGATCGGTAATTTTTTGGAAGGTCTATAAGTTGTTTCATTCAATCTTCTAAATATTTTCTAAGATACTTGTTTGGGTGTAGAATTATTCCTGGAGCAGCAATGGTTGGTGAGGTGGACTTAATTCATGAAGATAAACTTACTCTGTCATTATCTCTCTGTATGAAACACAGATCTTCACCAAAACGAATAGAAGGACCTGATGGAAGAAACCTGCAGCTGCAGTTCAAATCAAGATTATCCCAACCACTTTTCACTGGAGGAAAGGTTGAAGGGGAGCAGGGTGCTGCAATACATGTTGTATTACTTGATACTGGCTCTGGTCGTGTCATAACCACAGGACCTGAGTCATCTGCAAAACTTGATGTTGTTGTCCTTGAGGGTGATTTCAACAATGAAGATGATGATGACTGGACTGAAGAAGAATTTGAAAGTCATGTAGTCAAAGAACGTGAAGGAAAGAGACCACTTTTGACTGGAGACTTACAGATATCCTTGAAAGAAGGGGTAGGAACGCTAGGGGAGCTTACCTTTACTGACAACAGTAGCTGGATAAGAAGTAGAAAATTCAGGCTTGGTTTGAAGATTTCATCAGGCTTCTGTGATGGTATTCGCATACGAGAGGCTAAAACAGAAGCATTTATGGTTAAGGATCACAGAGGGGAATGTAAGCCTGCTGCCCCTGCTGCCCGTTTCCATTGCTTGATTCTTTATTTTGTCATGGAACATGTTTATGGTCAAATTGATTTCTTTTTATTCTGTCTTGTAGTATACAAGAAACACTTTCCACCAGCCTTGAAAGATGAGGTATGGAGATTGGAGAAGATCGGCAAGGATGGTTCATTTCACAAGAGGTTGAATAAGGCTGGAATCCACACAGTAGAAGATTTTCTTCGTGTTGTTGTCAGGGATCCTCAAAGGCTGCGGAAAGTAAGATTCCTGATAGAATTTGTTTGTTTCCTTGTGCTCATGGCGCATGGTTCTTATCAATTTTCACCCAATGCTTTAGATTCTGGGTAGCAGCATGTCGAATAAGATGTGGGAGGTTCTTGTGGACCATGCTAAGACTTGTGTTTTGAGCGGAAAGCATTATGTGTATCATTCTGATAATACAAGAAGCGTGGGGGCAATTTTTAACAACATATATGAGTTCACAGGCTTGATGGCTGGTGGGCAATATTACTCAGCTGAATCTCTTACAGACAGCCAAAAGGCAAGCATTCTTTATCTTCATATCTATACTTTTTTTAAAATAATATGTAGGACTACAAAAAAATATATCTCTTTGTACTTTAAAGTGAAAATGAAAGTAAATGTGATAAATCCTGAGATGGTGAGGTTCATTTGTTATTTTGCAGGTCTTTGCTGATTCCTTGGTGAAGAGGGCCTATGATGATTGGATGCATGTTATTGAGTATGATGGCAAGGCTCTCTTGAACTTCAAGGAGAAGAAGAAGGGCACTGCTTCCCGAAAGGAACCATTATCAGATCAAGCAAATTACCCCACTTCATATGATCAGCAAATCTATCGACAGCCCCCTGCCATCACAACTGTTGATCAACCAACCCTCGATGCAGGAGTTCTTGGAGGTAAGAGGATTGTACATTTTCATATGTAGCTCTGCATTGTCCATTATTGTTCACTGACAACAAGATCACTTTCATTGTGGATAGACATAAATTATTTTGCTGGTCCCCCCTATTGTCCAGAAGTTAAAATAGTTTGGATTCCTGACTTCTGCATTTGTTATTTCAGGAGTCTCCACTGGGTACAATGGGAATCAATTAATCAAATACTCCTCCCATAACCAGCACATGCCATCCAATGGCCACACACAATTTGAAATCACTTCACTTGCTCCACAAAACCAGTTGGTTGGTGCATCTCCCCAAACACAAACAAATAAAATCAACAGCATGGGACTGGTTCTTGGCCCTCCACCACAGACAACCATAGAGTTCCAGGCCCTGAATCCAACAAACTTAAATTCAAACGAGGACTGGACTAATCATCGGGACAACCAGGCTGTCGATGATTATTTTACTGAGGAAGAGATCCGTATGAGAAGTCATGAAATTCTTGAGAATGAAGAAGACATGCAGCATCTGCTTCGTGTCTTCAGCATGGGTGGAGCTTCGGTTATACACGAGGATGGATTGGGCTATTCGTCTTATATGGCTTCTCCTTTCCCGAACTTCAACTTTGATGAGGATCGGTCACGGTCCTCTGGTCGGGCTTGTGCTGGATGGCTTAAAATCAAAGCAGCTATGAGATGGGGCATTTTTATCAGGAAGAAAGCTGCAGAAAGGAGAGCTCAACTTGTTGAGCTCGACGATTAGCTGCACTCATCAGCTGTTATCTGACCTCTTGGCACAATTCACAGATTCTAGTGCCAGCAATAATCATCAAACAAGAGAATACAAGTTGATCAGAAGTCTAATCCACTTGTATACAGTTCATATCTGTATAGTAAGTTGTTCTATTGTTTTGACATTTATATTTTGTCAATGCACACATCCTTCCTCGAAAAACCGGCTATACATAGACAAAGCAATCTTATTTTTGAAGGATGATCTATGTTGAATCACTAGGATGTAAAGATGCCTAAGACTTTGTGGATGTTTTTGGCTTACTGTAATTCTGATGATACTGCTACGAATTACTAATGTGGTGTTTATAGCTTGGTTTGAATGAGATGCCGATGCATTATGTTTCTCTTGAAGTGAATCCAGTTCTCAGAGTTCGTTAGTTTGGAAGATGAACCGTGTAAATTATGTATACACATGTATTTATGTGTTCATGCGCATGATTTAGTTAACATTGATTGAGTGTGGTAGTGAGATATTTTGCTTTGTTGGTTTTTGCATATCCAAACTAAACCAAGTAATTGATTTTCTATTATGTATATCTATTCTAATTTATAAAGTTATGTTTACAATGCAATAGAAACTTCTTCATAGGAATACATAAATGCAGCAAAAAAGAAAAAAACAACATTGAAAACTGGTTCATGTGTTTTAAACAAAAAAATAAATTTTTATCAATAATAATTAAAAAGCATCAGGAGTCGGAGTCCATCCTTTTCAAGGAAAATTGAGAATATTAAAGAAAAAAATACAAAAAATTACACGCCCGGTGGGACTCGAACCCACAGTCGCCTGATTAGAAGTCAGACGCCTTATCCATTAGGCCACGGGCGCTTGGCTGTTCGTTGCAAAATATAAATAATTAAAGATATTTTTAATTCTTTAAAACCCTACCAGAACCCTATTATATTCGACGTTTGGTTCGGTTGGATCGCCAGCGATGGCGGCCGATGAGTTGGTCCTCGCGACCTCGGCCGTGGACTCCGGAATCGCTTGCTGGGACCTCAGCTCCGGCTCCGAGCGTCTCCGCCATCGTCCCTGCGCTTGCGCTGCCGCCGGCCTCCTCGCGGTTGGCTGCGGCCGCTTCCTTGCCGCCTCCCAGCTCCCCGACCACCCCTCCTCCACCTCAGCCCCCATCTTCTTCTTCTCCTGGGATAAAGTATTAATCGCCACTCTGTACCCCTCTCTTTCTCTCTCTGTATTTGTTTCTTCATTCCTGATCTACTTCTCATGTTTGCAGCCCCAGGTGGAGGTGCGGAGCTTCCCTGCTGAGCCGATCGGCCCGCTTCTATCCAACTCCGATGGCACTTTCATCTTCGGCGGTGCCTCCTCGGGGTCCATCTATTTATGGGAGGTGAGCTCTTGTCGATCTTGTTTTTTCTTTCAATTTGTCAAAAGGTTTCAAATTTCCCAGTTTTCCAAATAAAACTCCAGCTTGATTTCCTTGTTTGATGAGCTTATCGTACCATTTAGCTTCTCTCTTCAGTCATTTCAGTATCAATCCTATTCTCTCAGGTGTCCAGTGGAAAGTTGCTTAGCAAGTGGAATGCCCATTACCGTTCTGTTACTTGTCTCACCTTGTCAGATGATGAATCCATGCTCATCTCTGGATCTGTCGATGGGAGTGTCAGAGTGTGGTCACTTTTGATGTACTGATCTCTGTGCCTTGCTTCTTTAGGGACTGTCTGTTTTGAAAAGTCATTTGTTGGTCTTGTTTGATGTGTGGGCAGGATGTTTGATGAGATTGGGAAAGAGGCATTGAGGAATCTGTATGTCTATAGTTTCTCAGAGCATAGTTTGCGAGTGACTGATGTTGTTTCTGGCCATGGGTTATGCAACTCCATCATTGTATCATCATCTGAGGATCGCACTTGCAAGGTCTGGTATGTCTTTTATTTTCACTTTTTTGGTTCATGGCTGTGTTTTGATATCAAAAGTGTTCTTCCTTTTTGCTTTGAACAACCATCGAGAATTTGTAGTCTAATGACTTTGCTTTTAGAAAAAAGCATGTTGTGGATAGCCAAATGGTGCAGTGGAAGTCCCTTGTGGAAACTGTAGTTCTTGTTGTCAATTGCTACTTGTGTACCGGGGCAATCTTTTATTTGTGTCTCGTCCATTTCACTTGATTTGATTTAGAAGTCAGCAAGAGTTCAGTGGTTGTTAATTTATTCTCCCCGTTGCACTTGTAATCAGGCTGTTTTGTGTCCTCCCCAAACCTGCATTAGGCCATCAGTTTGCTTTTTTTTGTTATGAATTTTGACATAGAATTTTTAGACACTGATAAATTATTGATGTAGCACCAGTCCATTGAGGAAGTAATGACATTGTAGGAATTTTACGCTTGTGCATCCTTCTGGAGATAGCAAGTGTTTTGGTTTATGTATTTGCTTATCGTTCATTGTGAATGATCTTGTTGGCATAGAAATTCTAAGCCTATATTTTATTGTAGTTAGTATTTGTGGATTCTAATTCTTTCTGTAACTTACTTGCTATTCCCAGAACTAGTGGAATTTTAATCCTTATAAGTTATAACATTCATCTCAGCATTAAAATTTGACCTCTGTCAAACTCAAAAGTTACTTGTTATGTTATGGTGTTTGCCTCGCATTTGTGTTTGGGCTTGGGTGCTATTTAGTATCAGTTTTCAATTCTCAATCCTGTATTTCTCTTTTTCTCTGCTGGCAACTTGATGATTCATTGTTTCGAAACTGAAATTTGATATCCATGTGCTTGTCTGTATTGTTATACTTATACTCCCATGGCAGATCGTTCCTGTAACAACTTGAAGCTTGTGTTGATTATATGCTATTACACATGTTTCAGATCTGGAGCTTGTCCAAGGGCAGGCTACTGAGGACTGTTTACTTCCCAGCTATTATTAATGCCATTGCTATGGATCCTGGTGAACATGCATTTTATGCTGCTGGTAGGGATGGCAAGATATATATTGTTGCACTTAATGGGGAATGTAATCCTGACAGCAGCCATGGCATGTTTATTATAGGCTCCTTAACTGATCACAGGTTCTTTTTTTTTTAATAAATTTTTTTCTGTTTTGATTGTTTTGTATTTGCTTGGTCTTCTTTTATATGGCATTCTTCCTTTCATGTCATCTATTTGTTTCAATGTCTCCATGTGCTCTTTAACAGCAAAGCAGTTACTTGCCTAGCATTTAGCACAGATGGTATTACCTTGGTGTCGGGGTCAGAAGATGGTACAGTTCGAGTTTGGGATGCTAAAAAGAAGCATGTTGTTCGAGTTCTAAAACATATGAAAGGTACAAATGAAGCACACATTGGCCTTTATTGGATGATTTTCTTTGGTTCTTTCGCACTCTGAGTAGATCTACTTTCCTTTTCTCTGTCTCAATTCTGTTACGTGTGGTCATCGTATGAAGAAAATTAAAACTCATAATCAACTGAATGAACTGGTGGTTGTGTCTTTGCTTTGCTTGAATTGGCTTTTTGGGCTTCAACTCATCATGGGATGTGAGACTTGCTTTGGTTCCTATACTTTTAAGTTTTCTTGTTAGTTGAGTATATATACTTACTTATCCAGCCACAATAATAGAATCAGATAAGTCGAAAGGCTTTTGCTCAATTGAACCCATGTGTTTGATTACTCTTACACTGTGTGATACTGTGAGAGTGAAGCCATGTATGGTCAATTCCTTTTTGAACACCATCTATTTTTGGTAATAGCCTATTTTGTTTAATCATGGTGTATTTCCAGCTCTTTACAATTTGGTCCAAATCTATCAAGTGATGAAAGTTCCATCAATGAAAATTCAGTATATATTTTTTGCTACAGGTCCTGTCAATAATGTTATTATAGTCCGACAACGACCCTACGCAGATTCTCAAGTTCTCCAATCCCGAAAGCGGATGCATTTGTCAATGCCACCACCATTAAATAAGTACATCAACTCAACCGATGGTGAACTTGAAAGCCAGGCTGTGATGGTTCCTCAGCCACATGAACCTCTGGACACCGGATATTGCAGTTCAACTGTGATGAACTATCAGATCAAAGAACTTCAGGTTTCCTCAGTCTTCATCTTTAATGCAAGTCTCTTTGATCAGCAGCATAATAACATGCCATCTCCGAAGAAGTGTCAGAGATGTCAGAAGTGTTATTTTTTTCTTTCTGAAATTACTGCAAGCTTTTCTTTCACCTTTGAACTGCATTGATCTCATTGTCTTCAAAATTAACTCTCTCTATCTTTACAGATTGTTTAATGTGTTATCATAAATTTCTTCAAATATTGACAAGGATTTTTACTATGTTCATTTCATCATCCAGAATTCATCGAGAGCCACGGAAATGGAGGTGGAAAAACTACGGATGCAATGTGCAAGATCTGTTCAAGTGGCCCAACAATGGAGCAAATTATATCAAGATTTGCAGAATGTTGTTGTGGATAAAATGCTTAATGACGGCACTGAATAGCATTTGCCAAGATAGTCTTATTGTTTTCATTTGCCAAGTTATTGGAAAAATATAACACGTGCACTGTTTGAAACATGGCTGTTACAAGGGGATTCAGTTTTGAAAAATTCTATTTATGTAACGTATATGGATTAATTTTTTATATACAATTTTGTTTAGAAATAATGAGAGAAAAGTTATAGAATTGAATTTTATGCTAATATTGATATTGAAGTCTAGCTTGTATATGATTGGATGATACCATTATTGGTAAAGGTAAATTTATAGTTAATTTTCAATTGTCACTTAAATAAAACTTTGTCGTGTTCGATATATACGAATGATTATAATAATTTAATAAATAATTAATGGTATTTAGCATTGATATAGGTAATTATAATACTAGGTTTATGATCGAAAAAGTAGCTAACATAAAATTTTGTCCCTTTCGATACACATAATCGAACTTTTTTTAAATAGAAGTTTTTGACGTTTTCGATAAATCTAAATGACTGTAGTTTATTAAAATCAATGATATTCATGTCAATATAAATAGGCTTATAATCAAAATAGCATTTTAACGTATTTTTTTAGAGTTTTCGATATTTCCAAAAGAGTATCTGAATACAATAAACAAAGACAATTTTTAGTATTTGCATTTGTATAACTACAAAGAAAGAAAAGCAATATAAAATTTAAACTCTTCTTATCATAGAACAAACTCCCACATATTCATCAAATTTTATTTATAATAATTATTCAAAAAACCCATTTATAATTTTCTTATAAAAATGAATTAAAAAAAAAGAGAAACGGTTTCCCAAGTGATGAACTATCCCGTCTAAAAATAGCAAGTAAAGAAATCTGACAAAAGATACCGTAGAATTCTCACCTCTTTCCATAATTAGAAACCTTTGCCTTAAGATGAGTACACCCAAACGATCTCAGCCGTCCATTTTCAGTCTTATACCTCTCCCTGGCTTGCGAAGAAGCAAAAGCCACACAAGTTCACAGAGCTTCTCTCTGGTTTTGGAGCTCGGAAACGCTTCAATGGCGGATCATTAGGGTTTTTTTTGATCCTTTGGGGTTCTTATCTCGCTTGCAGGATGGTTAGAGCTATTGCAGGATCTTCACGGCGGCGCCGGCGGCAGAGGAATTTTGACAGCAACTTCCCCAAAGGAATGCGGGTCATGGCTGTGGATGATGACTTGGTTTGTCTCAAGTTTGTGGAGATCCTTCTCCTGCATTGCGGATATAAAGGTTAATTTATTGCCCATTTTGGTTGAAGTTCTCTCAAATTTCCATCTTTGATTCTTTCCTTTTTCGTTTTCTTACCGTTGATATCTCGCTGTTCTATAAATCTTTAGATTCATTGGAACCTTTCTTTGGTATATAGAAGTGATTATGTTGTTTATGTTCAAATTTTTCTTTTCTTGATTATGTTCTTGTTGATTGATTGCGTGTTGATTGGATTGAAACACTGTATTGGAGTTCTGAGTGTTGTAGTAGCTTAGTCATGGAGGAAAGAATCATGGATTTCTGCATAAAAGACCTGAGTTTTTTTAACATTATATACATATATGGTTGTGCTGGTGGCTTTGTTGTAGGATCTATGCCCTTCAATGTTGGTGTTTCTCAGTGTTTTTCTAGTAGTAGTAATTGAATAGATTACCAGTTCAAAGTCCCATAACATTTGTATAATTCCTTTGAAACGTTGTTCATCTACCAGTTTCAGTTCTTTACAAAGGATAGATTTTTCTGGAATTTTTTATCCTACTCTCAAATCTCCAATTTAGGAATACCATAAATGTGACTTGAGAATTATAACTATGAGCAGTAATCTTGTGGGTATCATCTAGGATACATTTGAAGCAGTTTTTTTATGTTTAGAATTTCATTTGTTTTACAATTTCTGTGCTTGGTGAAATCTCATTTTGTGGGAATTTAGATTGAAGCATCAACTTTCTGACCTTTTGCAAGTCATCTTAGGGGATCTCAAAGTTGGCTGGTTAATTGGATGTTTTCCTCTTCTTTATCCTATAAAAGAAAATTTTGAAATTCTGATTTCAATTTAATAAAGTATCGTGTTCACTATATAACTTCACTTGATGCAATGTATATATTGCATTATCTTTATTTCTTCTACCAATCGAAAAGTAAATGAGTAACCCTAATTAATATCCAAAAAATCATCCTTGTGTTCTCCTGTAGGCAGGGTAAACCAAAACTAACTATCAAAACAAGAACATTAAAAACAATGATACATTTTTTAAAAGCATTTTCAACTATAAAATAGAAAATTCAAATTCATGGAGTCTGTTGTTGTCAATTAGCTTGAATAATTCTTTCAAGCTTCGAGCTATCTTCTTTCAACTGGACAGGTTTTCCAGAAGTGAGGCAGCTGAGAATGATATACAAGCCAAGCTTGACACAATCTTGATTGATATCAAGATGTTCATTGGCATTGATAGAAGAAAATAAACATGCAACTAACTTCCCATATATTGTAAATGGGATTTCAAAATTTCGTGCAAGGATGAGATGAAAAGGGTTCAAACTATGATCGCACTCCTAGTTGACTTCCATTTCTCTGTGCCATTTTTTGTGCACTATTTAGTGTGCCATTACACTCAGGAATTCTAGTTATCTGACCACGTGTTCACTTGTTAGCCTATGATCCTTTGCACTTTTCTTCCATGATTCATAATTTATAGTGCCCTCATGTACGACAAAAATTCCTACGTTATCTTACTCAATTTGTTTCTCTTCATTCATCTTGTGAAACTTTGCTAGGTTTAATGTTATTGTTATATTACGTCTGCATGTGCACCACGTAAAATGCGGCATTCTACATCAGAACATTCTTTCTTCTTTTGTAAACAAGTTTTACATTGTAAATATCAGTCACCTTCTTTATGGTTATTAATATACAGTGACTGCAACCCAGTATCCGTGTCTTGCTTTGAAGTTACTGAGGCAGAATAGCGATGCCTATGATTTGGCAATCATTGATGTCCAGATGCCGGATATGGATGGATTCCAGCTTCTGGAGTCAATTGTTGTAGAGATTGACATACCTGTAATCAGTAAGTTGATATCTTGTGAAAATAAAACGTGATCAGTTTCTTCTGTTTCTTGCCTACTTTATTTACTAACATTGTAATTGAATTCACTCTTGTCCAGTGCTTTCTATTCATGGCGACGCAAAATCTGTGACAAAAGGTATAGAGCGTGGGGCGTGTGACTATATGGTGAAACCTGCCCGTTTTGAAGAACTTAAATTAATTTGGAAGCATGTTGTTAAGAAATCAATGATGGAAACTCCTTTTGAGCATCCGTTGGCTACTGCTGCTCTCCCACTAGGATTAGATGATAGTTCCAGTCAGGCATCTGGAAATGATCAACCGGATCAAGCAGAGGGAAAGGAAAATGAATTACCAACTAGTGTGTCGGATGGAGGCAGTTCTCTTGTCAAAAAAGCAAGGGTTACATGGTCAAGTGACTTGCACACAGTGTTCCTTCGAGCTGTTAACGCACTTGGCTTAGATAGTGAGTATAAGAAATTATTTAATATGATGATTCTATTCCTGAATCTTGAAAATTCTTTTTTTATTACCAGGGGCTGGTCCCAAAAAAATACTTGAAACCATGAATGTGCCTGGGTTATCAAGACAAAATGTTGCAAGCCATTTGCAGGTAAGTTCAAATTTCTGTTGGTCATAATTTTTAAATAGAACTACATGGGCCAGCTTTGGTGTGACACAGAAGTACAGGAGGGCACTTCGGCTATATGGGCCAGCTTTGTTAAACTTTGTTAAAGGTGATGCTGATGCTGATGCTGGTGCTAGTGGAGATGCTGATACAAGTGGAGTCACAGTGAACCCTCGAAGAACTATGGCCTTGACTCTCACTCGGCCAGTCCCAGATAATGCAAGATTGACTGAAGATTTAAGAGTTACTGGATTTCCGAATAATCAAACTGCAGTTCCAGTCAGCCAGACACCAATGTTCTCACTTCCTATGAGCAATCAAATTTCTCTGGTGCAGCAAAGGGCGTCGACCTCTCTAGGGAGCCCACAAAAGCCAAGGCGAACTTCATCTCCTTCATATCCTGCTCCAATTGATCTCACTGGACCACAAGCAGCACTGAATTATCAAAATCAACAGTATTTTGTTTCAGCGCCAAGTGAGATCAATGGTTATATCCACAATAAATTTCAAAATCTTCCACTTGGCACTACTCCACCTGTGCCAACTTTTACATCTGGACCATCAACCAGACAGACTATTGGTTTTGTTACCGACGCGAACTCCTCTCTTGCACAGCATGGTAATCAGCAGAATCAATCTACAGCTCCACTAGTTTCAGTGATTCCAAGTAAGCAAAATGAGTACCTAATAGAAATGTTTTTAATTGCATTTCCATTCTGACCTTTTGTATTCTGATGACAAGAGAAGGAAATATTTATATTACGGAACATTTGGTTTGTGGCAACAGATGGGCAGTGGAGATCTGGTGCCTACACAGAGATGGGTCCAAGCTCAGGATCACAGACCGATGAAGCTACTCTGAATGTGCAGAATCATGCGGAGGCTCCCTCTCATGGAGCTTCTCATGCAGAATCAGCATTGTATCTCGGTGAGTCTTCCATTGCAGATGGTATGTTTCTCTTTGATGAAGATAATGGTGGAGATGACCTTCACGCTCTGCTTCAACAGGTACTTGATTTCCCGGTATATAGCTGCATCAATTTTGCATCTTCCCTTTATATTGATCACTTGAAACAAAAGCTTAGATGCAACATCATGTACTTAATTTTTCTCTCATGAAAATTTTCAGTTTCAAAATAAGTAATGCCACCCTGATCAATCTGCGACTACAAAAACCGCTTTCGCTGTGCAGGTGATTGAATCAATCCAATTTCATTTCACACAACTTACTGTATTTGAAGCAGAAATATAAGAACTATGACAGTCTTGCTCTTTAACTTCTCGCTAACATTTTTCGTCGATGTATAATGCAGGAAAACCATTGCCATTTGGCGACCTGCCCTTGTAATTTTCCTTATAACCTGAAGAGAAATTAAATCTCTTTCTTCTAAGAGATCTATGTGTTATATCAGAAACATGGAACAATCTCAATCTTGTGCACATGAGATTGAGCTTCTATTGCTGTGAATAAACAAAGCAAGCATTGCTGCTCTTCTTCTATATATATATATATATATATATATATATATACCAAAATGGTTTGTTTTCATGTGTCATGTATTCATTCCTTTCGCTTTTTAGGAGCTTCTCATCTCCAACCAAATACTCCAGCATAATTTAGGTTAGCAATTAATTTTTTTTCCTTGTTCCTTAATTAATTAAAATTTAATTTATATTAAAACAATAGGACTGTTGGTAAGCTATTTGTTAATAATTAAACATAAACTTTTAATTGTAGAATAGTTATTTTGTAGCGATATTACTTTACTTCAATTTTTTTAAATAAATTCAAATAACTAACTTTGGAGCCTCATGCATTAAAATTATAAAAAAAAAAAAAAGTTTTTTTTACTCCTATAGATTATTAGATACAAATGGATTGTAAATTAAATGAAACGTGGAGATTGTTATTAATTTATAAATAAATAATGCAATTAGACTAAATCATTCCATTTCCCAAAAATAATTTATCTTAATTATATAGAAATACCAGTGGTAGGAACTTTTTAAATAATCGAGTGATCAGTAAATCACTTTAACGCCAATCGAACAATTTTAAAATTAAAATCAAATTTAGACTATTTCTTTATAAAAAAAAATTATAAGATGCTTTGAAAGCATCTTACAAAATTTAAAAAGAAACAGAATAATAATAATAGTTCAATGCTTTGCCCACATTTATTAAAAAAAATTCAATAAAAACTGATCTATAATTTGTTTTATAAAATATATAAATCATGTTTATTAAAATGACCACTCAATTTCAATTTTGTTTCACCGATGGTTACTGTTAGGGTTTCTTGTACATACATGTATTATACGTATATATATATATACACGTATACATTTCTTCCTTCCTCTATATATGTAATCATTCTTATCAATACTAAACATACCTCATTCCCTCTCACATGGTATCAGAGCGCTAGATCACTCCGGTAATAATGCCGGCAGCCTCTCCGTTCATCTCGTTTGAACTCCGGCAGCCTCTTCCCTGTCCCTAGCCTCCACACCACCCCCCCCTTGCTCCTAGCCTCCTCGGCTGCCTCCCAGCCCCCACCACCGCCCAGCTCCCAGCCCACCTCCGCCCAGCTTCCTAGCCCCCGCCGCCGCTCCACAGCCTCTCCGCCCCGCCTCTCCACTCGTTTCTCCCAGCCGAGCCGAGCCGAGCCCCGCGCCCCACCTCTTATCTCTTGGAAAAGCAAGAAACAATCCACCGTTGCTCTTTCCACTACCGAGGCTGAGTATGGTGCTATATCTTCCACTGCCAAGGAGGTTCTTTGGTTGCGTCAGATTTTGATGGGCTTTGGTGTCTCCATATCTGCTTCCACTCCTATCTACTGTGACAACCAGAGTGCCATCAAAATTGCAGCTAATCCAGTGTTTCATGAACGCACCAAACATCTTGAGGTTGCTCTTCATTTTGTTCGTCATCACTACCTTGCCGGCACTATTCGTCTTCTTTATGTTACCTCCGCCCACCAGCTTGCTGATTTTTTCACTAAAGCACATACTATTTCTCGTTTCTAGTTTCTCATAGGCAAACTCTCGGTTTATGACCCACCGTGAGTTTGAAGGGGTGCGTTAGAGTGTCTTGTACATACATGTATTATATGTATATATATACATATACATTTCTTCCTTCCTCTATATATGTAATCATTATTATCAATACTAAACATACCTCATTCCCTCTCACAGTCACCAAATTGATTTTAGACTATTTTTGATAATATGGATGTTGAAAATTGTTTATCAATAGATAACATAAAATTATTAGTTGGGCAACCAACGTGTCATGTAACTGCTAACAGTATGTATGAAACAAGGGTAAAATTGGATAGTTTTAAGTATAAGACCCAATGAAATTCAGGTTGAGCTGTTTTCTTTTTCTGTAATATTTTCACTGGCTCTGCTGAGCTTGCTTTGTACTCTTGATTTAAACTCCATGTTTTTAATCTACTATAAGAAAATTAGTTTTGAGTTCATGTGACCCTCTTTTCTTTTCTTGTTGATGATTGTTCGATAGTCACTGTTGTTTTTCTTTATAAATTGATGTTTGGAAACAAATTCTTTAAGATATCATCCAAAAAAGTGATGGTCTTTCCTTGGAATAACAGAGGAGGAATAGTATGCAATTTTTTTAAAAAGTAATTTACTATGTGCAACATGAAGAATAATGATGAATTTATATGAATCTTACTTACCCTTAATTTAGACATCTCATTATAAAGTATTCATATTTTTACACTCAATATCTTATAATAAATCATTATCATGTATTAATACATGTGTGTGAGAGAGAAAGGCAGTGGCCAAAGCCATTTGATTTAAATGATTAGAAACACTAATATGGGTTTTTTTTTTTGTGGCATGTAAAATGGTGACAGTTTGAATTTTTGTGCATCGAATGATCGTCTCTGTTGAAAAAAAAATGATAGAGAAATAATTTAAAATAGAAGTAATTCATTTTATAAATTTTAGTTTAGAAATATAAATTATCAACATAACTGATATTATAAAGAAATTAATGCATAATAGTTATTATTTATTATTATTTTTTTTCAAAAATTAGACCCAAATTTCATCAACTTCAATTGCTGTTTCTTAAATTATTTCAAAACTCAAAAACTCTTGGTTCCAAAGTATGTCTCTTATCACTGTCATGTTCTATAACATAACATGATTTAATTATATTTTACTATTAAGAATAGAACAACATATTTATAACTTTAAATATCTAAAATAATTCTAAAGTCTTGGATCAATATGGATTTTTTTTTTTTGATAAATATTGCATGATTTTATTTTAATTATATTCTGAAATACTCGATTTATTTAAGGGGTAAGAAACAAAATTTCAGATTAAAAAAAAAAAAACATATTTTGAAAATAACTAAATAAATAGCAGAAGTAGATATAAGACGCTTTTCCTCGAGATCAGGAAAACGCGAATCTTAAGGCATTCAATCCCTGTTTATCTATTCGCGCCTAGCCGTTTCCCACCTCCCGCGGGTTCGATGCTCAGTAGTAGTGACACGAGACGATGCTGCTAGGGTTTCATCCCCGGCCCCAATCCCATTCTCTTCTTCAAACCCTAGAAATCCTCTTCAATTCCTTCTCCCTTCGCCCTGGAAGAACTCGTGCCGCTCGCTCTCGAGGTCATCATGCTTCGCATTCCCCTCTCCGCAGCCTCAAACCCCTGTCGAAGTCACCGCCGTCGACGCAAGATCTGAATTTCAGGAGGCTCACATCTCGGGTCATCGAACTTACTCGGAGGAGACAGCTGCGGCAGGTGTTAAATCTCTTTGTTCTCCCCTGATTTATCCATTTTGGATTCCTCAGTGATTTTGGTTTTTTTTTTCTTTTCTTCCTCTAGGTTTTGAGGGAAATAGAGAAAGCGAAGAAGAGGTATGGAAAGTTGAGTACTGCTGTGATGAACGCTGTCATGGAAGCTTGTGTTCATTGCCGAGACATTGACTCTTCTATTCAAGTCTTTGAGGAAATGGCTAAGCCTGAGAATTGTGGTGTAGATGATATATCCTACGGAATTCTTTTGAAGGTACATCAAGAACTTAAATTCTTCTTTTTCCTCTGGTTTTTGTTGAATAATTGGAGGAGACGACAATCATATGTCTTCTGTGTTTTACATTTAAGTTAATGGTATGGAGGTCTCAGTATGAAACTATTTAGAAAAAGATTAGGGAATTGAATGACAGCATCTTTGTTGAAGTGAATTATACATGGGTTCTTCTCAAACTGTGATTTTCTTATGGACAAGTTGCTTTATCTGCAATTACCCATCCGCACAAGATGGGTGCCCCCCACCAACCCGCGCCAACACCCCTCGCCCTCCTTCTCTGGAAAAAATACTAATGCCAGACTAATCTACCATTTTCAAAAAGGAGAGAGGGAATGACATTAAAAGGGAAATATGGTTGTTGACATTATTATTGGGGAAGTGTGTAAGACTCTTCACTTTGATTCTTGATCATCAGCTTTGGGCATCTTATCATCATAATGTTTGGAGTTGTCGATAGTATTATCTGCAAATACTTTTGTCCATCTAGAACAATACAGCTTTCTGATGAAGCATTCTTCTATTGATACTGAAAGGGTTTAGGTGAGGCTCGAAGAATTGATGAAGCTTTCCAAATTCTCGAGTCCATGGAAAATGGTACAGCTGTGGGAAGGCCAAAATTATCACCCCGACTTATATATGGTCTATTAAATGCCTTGCTTGAGGCAGGTTAGTCTGAGATGCAGTGGGGCGTTATTGATTTATTGCTATAACCATTGCATCCTCTTTCTTCCCTTATTCTGATGACAATCTACTCTTCTTATTGTGGTATATTGAATCACTTTATATTTCTGTTGTGGCGGAATGAAAGCAGTGATTTCTTATGATTATAAGGAGAAAATTGTTCCTTGATATTTTGATATAGGTTACAAACCTATGTTTCATATATATATATAACCATTTTATGATTTTCCCTCGCAGATGTATTAGTCTATTGCTTTATGAAGAATTGACACATTTGTAGACTATTCTTAAATGATGGTTCTTATTTCAAGGATCTATATTGCTTAAAACATCTCGTATTTGCATCGAGAATTCAGTGCTAAACTACATTTCTTTGTCTGTCTGTCCAACGAACATTTGGTTGGGGATTAATATTATTGCGCATTGCAAATACAAAACATGATATAAAGAATGCAATTAACCTATCACATTTTCTAAACATCTTAAAGATAGAAGTATGCAAATTTAAGCTAGGTTAAACATATCTCTGAATTTGCCCTAAAGAGGAGCTTCCTCTTTGTCTGTCTGTTATTCCAAGAAATCTTTTATCAGCATTCCCTAAAAGAAAGTTTTGATTCCTCCTTAATGTTGAAACCTTTCACATTTTTTCTGGATCTTCCTCTTTTGACATATGTTAATGGCAGGGGATATGCGCCGTGCCAATGGTCTTGTTGCACGTTATCGAGTTGTGCTCAACAAAGAAGAAGACCAGGTCTTGCTATACAACTTATTGATGAAGGTTATTTTGCTTCCTCAGATCCTGAGGCCAATTATTTTATTTACTGTATTATCACTTGCAATGATGAGATTGTTTACAGGACTTCTGTGTTTGATTTAAAGTGTTTCAGATGCGTACTGATAGATCATTATAATTTCCTCAGGGGTACTTGAAGACTGATTTTCCTCAAGGTGCATTAACTATAAGAGATGAGATCTTACGCCAAGGGTTGAAGCCTGATAAAGTGACTTATAATACAATGGTTTTTGCATGTGTGAAATCTGGAGATCTAGATGCTGCATTTCAGTTGATCGAAGAAATGAAGGTCTTGATCAAGTAATTGAAAGGCCAGTTTTAATCTATATGATTTATCCTTCTTTGGCAGAGAAAAGCAAAGGGATCATGAATCACTAATACATTCCTGCAGGAAGAAGCTCAAAAATCTAACAGTGATGAATTCTCTCCTGATGTTGTTACTTACACTACTTTACTAAAGGTACTTATGCAGAAGCTTGATGTGATCACTTATTAACATGACCTATCTTTACCCTGCAAGTATAAGCATGACTATTGCAGTTTCCATCCTTAAAAATCTTATGTAATATTTTAGTAATTACTATAAAAGAATTAGTTTCAATTTTAGCAATATTTAATATCAAATGCTTTGATAGCACTTAGAGATCCTAACTGGTAGCGTAGCATCCTACGTGATTTTGTTTTCAATCAGAAAACAGACCGTAAGCAATTCCTTTTTCATGCTTCTGTTGTTATATGATTATTGGCATATTTGCGGGATACTAATTAATGGTTTCACTCATAGATATCTTGTTTCTAGATCCTTTTTTGCTCTTTAATTCTTTTCAACTTAGACTTTGGAATGTTGCCATCTGGTTCCTTTAAATGCTAAGTTGAATATGCATGTAGGGTCTCGGCAGCAAGAAAGATCTTTGTTCAGTGCAGGAAATCGTTGTTGAAATGAAATCATTGCCTGATGTGTGTATCGATCGAACAGCATATACTGCAATTGTTGATGCAATGCTAGCTTGTGGCTCAGTTGAGGGTACTTCCTCTCTATACTCACTCTGTTTCTGTTGGTTAATCTTAGCTTTTTAGATAAAGCATCTGTATGCATTGATGAATAACGTTTCTACCATAGAATTTGGCATAATTTATTATGCTTTTGATTCTGAACATGTGCCTTCACGTTGACAACATATGCACTTAACACACAACATGTAGGCCCTTTATTAAGATGAAACTATATATACATTAAAGTAGATATTCATAATCTGCACAATTGTGATCAGTGAGTCTAATTTTATATCATTTTTTTAATGTGTTGGGGGGGATTGAAAGGTGCCTTATGTGTATTTGGTGAGATAATAAAGCTGGCAAATGAGAGTAATAATTTGCGACCAAAGCCTCACCTTTATCTTTCTATGATGCGGACCTTTGCTCTCAATGGGGATTTTGATATGGTCAAGAAGTTTCATGTGAAAATGTGGTCAGATACTGTGGGATCAATTTCTCTGTCAGCACAACAAGAAGCTGATGAGCTCCTGATGGAGGCTGCAATAAATGACAATCAGGTATTGCTCTTGTCTGTACATCCTAGATGTGAGGTTGCAATAATGTGTGTAAATACCTGGCTGCATTAGAATACTTCCATGTAATATCACCATCATCCTCTGAAGTCAGCTGTATGCTTTACTATTACTATCGACAAGAATATGTTAAGATGTATTACAGAAATTCATTCAGATGTTGAATCAAAATTTATTCTTCACATCATTATGGGTTTTGAAAATCAGCTTTTAGAGTTTGCAATGATCATGCCTAAGCTGGTTTCAACAATGGTAAAAATTGGATAGTTTTGAGTATAAGAACCAATGGTCGCTGCCAAAAAAAAAAAAGACCTTGTAGCTGAAGAAGTTTTCTCAATGCTGGGTATCCTATAAGGTTAAAGGTTTCTTTCATTTGTAAATTTTACAAACAAGTGAACTCAGAATTCATTGTAAGGTGCATATTAGTGCCTGGCTCTGAGAAACATAATATCCATCAAATTTCATCACTCAATTATTGTGCTGTCATTTCTTAATGCTCCCATTTGTAGTTAATGTTGGTACTATCAAATATCATATTCCTAATGAAATTCAACTTGAGTTGTTTTGACCGTAATATTTTCATTTCTTCGAGTGACCTTTGCTTTGCTCTCCTGATTTAAAAACCATGTCTTCACTCTACTATAAGAAAATTAGTTTTGAGTTCCATGTGACCCTCTTTCCTTTTTGTTTGGTAATTGCTGTTGTTGTTCTTTACAGGTTGATGTTTCAAAAGAAATTCTTTTACATATCATCCAAAAAAGAGATGGCCTTTCCTGGAATAGCAGAGGGGGGATGGTATACATATATATTTTGAGTAATTTACATATATATATTGAGTAATACTATGTGCAACATGAAGATTAATGATGAGTTCATATGAATCTTTTATTATTATCAAGAAAGATTGTTGCCTTGCAAATTCCACATTCTCATGTGGTTTATCAAGCCAGAAATTTTGGAAAATCCATTGATTGAACAGTCAACAAGGTGGTGGTTTGATCCTTTGATTTGTTACTTCCCTTAATAACTTAGTTTATACCTCATTAGCTTTCTTGACAGTGCTTGTTCATTGATCCTTTTCCTTGCCTGCTTTATGTGGTATAATCTTAATTAATGAATTTGGAAGAGGGGATGCTAAATTGTAACTAAGGTGGCAAAATAAATGACTATCTGAGCGGGCACAGGAGCAAAAACATATGAAGCAGAATATTCCTGCTAAATTCGTAGTGAATTAGATTGACTATAAGATGGTAATCCATGTTCTTTGCAGTACTTTGGGACCTTGTTTGAGGCCAATACCTAAGTGCATGAGTGATTTTAGACTTGCTTTTACGAAGCCTATGGACAGATGAGTGCATTTGTTGAGAGTTTATTTATTTATTTGTTTAATTGTTATGGTCATGATATCATTCATCATGATGTTACAGGCTGCTCTTAAAGTGGAGATTTTATCTGGATTCAGCAGTTCATTGTTTTCTCCATACATCCTTCCTCAGGTTTAGATCATAATTTCCCATCTATTGCTATTTCTTTCTTTTCAAACTTTCAGAAGTTGACTGGTGATTAAGTCCTCTATTTTAGGTTACATTGGACGATCCAATTGCAAAGTACATGACTCCTTTTGAGGAATCTAATCCATTGCCTTCAAGCCTGGCATTGAAAAAAGTAGTGATGCATTTCTTCAGAGATTCCGTGTTTCCTGTTATAGATGACTGGGGCAGCTGTGTTGGAATTCTCCACCGTGATGATTGTAAAATGGTAAATTAATATCACCACATAGTAACCATTCTTTCAACTTCATCTCTTCCCTCTATAGTCTTTCTATTTGTTTTATGTCTAGTGCATTTACTAGTTTCTTCTAGGCGATACCATGATTATGCTCCTGGTGAAATTCCTGTTAGCATCCTATATCTTCATGATTTGTGGTGTTGGTCAAACATATAGGAAACATTAAACAAGTTATCATAGAATCACCAAAACACTAATAACCAATTTTAAGGACTGTCAAACCAAATTGTAGATCGGGGGGTTCTCTGTTTAACCCCCTCTAATGTTTATCATTTATTTATGTGTTGAATTTTGGCTCCCATGGTTTTACCTTCAGGGTGCTTTCTATGATGAGATCGATGATTTAGATATTTTTGTCTTACTGTGTAGATAGTAATGTTGGATGTTTTGAATGGACAGTTGGATGCGCCTCTTTCAACAATGATGAGAGGACCGCCGCCTTGTGTAACCACTTCCACTTCTGTTGGCCGTGTGATTGATCTACTCTTGGAGAAGAAGTACAAAATGCTCATCATTGTGAAAAACAGCAGCTTCGTCTATGAAACCACTTACAGTTCAAGCTCCAGGCCAGTTGGAACTTTCACCCGTGACAAACTGTTCCAGCTCACATTTCCTGCTTTCCAGACATTGTAAGGCAATTTCACACATTGCATTCTATCTCATCAGCCTCTGTAGACTGATGATCTATCATGCTATTTATGTAACAGAAGACAAGCAATGCACATTGAGAATAGATAATATATCTTGAGTTTCAGATTGCAGTAGCAAAATGGTCTAACAAAGTCTAGAAAACAAAAGTTGTTACAAATCTCAACTGTTATTCTTGTTGCTCTGCACTTATGCACGATTCCTAGTGAATCTTATGGTAATGGATCACCAACCTAGCCTTTGATCCACTATTTTTGATCTCAGATGATGATGGTGATGATGAAGAAGGCCATGCTTCATCCCCATTTAAAGCAGCAGGCCATGAAGACATCAGATAAGGAGTCACCTGATCACCATTCAATGTAAGCCTACATATCAGCTCTGACTTCTCCTCACTGACACCAAACCTGTACACTTCATTAAGGCTTGTCTGAAAGAACACAGCCTGCATTTCATGACAAACATACAAAATGTTTTCCAGATGGAATGGCTCCACACCATACAACTTCACTCTATCCTTGGCTACCCATGTTTTCCAATTGATGAGCTCCCATATCACTACCTCTTCTGTTATCCTGTCCCTCGCGCAATACACAAGAATTCCATAAGCACTGCAGTGCATGGACTTTGCCTCCAATCCTGCACTTGCTGCCGGTGCCCTAATCAACTCTGCCGCCTCAGTCTCACTGTTATAACCCAGCACCGTTCCGTCCAGCATCATCCAATACAAATTGCCTCCGATTGAAACACCAGCCGGCTGTTCTGGTTCAAAACATACGTATGTTGGAAACCTGCTGACCAATCTCTTAGAATTCCACTGATTCTTTTTGCTACAATACACCCTGAACTCAATGTCCTTTGTCCTGCATTGCCATTTGACAAGCAACTCTGACCAGTACCCCGGCAACTCTTCCCTACCCACTGTTTTATTGTCGCGTGTAACCCTGTTGACTTCTAATGCAGTTTGTATGTTGGCTGTGGCAAGCTTATAAGCAAATACTGCTTTGACATGATTATCTTTTTCATGTATCAGGCCAAATGCATGGTACCATTCTTCATTTCCTTCCATTCCTGGTATCATCAATCCTCTTCGGGTGACCGGGTTGTAGACCATATTCTGGCCATCGGTTTGGCACAAGAGCAAGAATCCATTGGAAGAAAGTATGTCAGATACATAGTGGTCCCTCAGATTGAGAGGGAGATGGTTCAGTGATGGTGACTTGAGACGGTGGCTAACAGGATTAAAGATCAAGTCATAGTTGTAATTTAGATGGAAAAACCCTGCAAGAACTGGAAGACCATTGGAGGATTTGTAAGCATTGACAAACCAGGGATCAGTTGTGATTTTGAGCCATGTTTTGGAGATGCACTTGAACTTGAAGATGGATTTTGTTGGCAGCCTCAGAAGGATTTCTGCTATTATGTCTTCATTAGTGAAAACAGGTTTCATCTTCTTTGGTTTTTGGGATGAAAGCTTCTTCACCATCACCGAAGCAAGAAAGAAAGTAAGGGTTTGAGAGAAACATTGTTTGGGTGTATATAGATGGTTGTGTGTTGTGCGTTTTTGTTGGAGATATTCGAATTAGGGCTTTTTTTTTTTCTAATTTAAATTTTAAAGATTTGGGATTTATCTTAATCTGTTTTTTTTTTTCTGTTTTTTAAAGCATGCTGTGAAGCAACGTAATTGGTTTTGTTTAGGTTTCTTTGATTCTAAATTTCTAATCCATGATGATTTTTTTAATTCAAATATTATATATATATATATATATATATAGTTTGTATTAGAGAGAGAGAGAGAGAGAGAGAGAGAGAGAGAGAGAGAGAGTTTGTTTTATAAATTTTAGTTTAAAAATAACTTATGATTGTAACCAATATTGAAGAAGTCATTTACTATTATTGTATAAAAATAATTAGATAAAATTTTCATCAACTTCAGGTGTAGTTTTTTCCTTAAAAAATTTCAAATTTCAAAATCTCTAAAATAACTTAATTCTGAAGTATTTGTGTTTATCATTGTACTTCTTTATAATTTAATAAATAATAATAATGTATTATAAATGCCCCTAAATTGTTTCGTAATTATCTTTTTGATCCCCAAAACATTGTATGAAAAAGAAACTAACTAATTTCTTCTTTAGCCGCCTGTTGACCAACTTGATTTGACATTGATAATTATATTTTAAGTATTAATTATAGAAAAACATATTCATAGCTTTACAAATTTCTAAAATAATTCCAAAGATTTAGATCAAACTGATTTCATTTTTTTATCAAAAATATTAAGGTGATATGTTATATATTTTTTTTTTTAATTTGAAAACACTCAACTATTTAATCGTATAGAAACAATTTTTCAGATTAAAAAAAAAGAAAAACACATTTTGAAAATAACTAAATAAATAGCAGGAGTATTCACAAAGGAACTCATTGTGTGCAAGTTGGTCAAAAAAGATAAAGTTCAAGCTATAAAAAAGAAGACCAATCAAACTAAGGAAAACATAAATGAATAGATATTTTAAATTTCTATTCATTTGTTATTCAAAAACTTGTACTCTATCTCACTTGCCAAGAAACTTCTTAAAACCGAGTAACTTGCAAAGACTACCTCAAATTCCTAACATATATATATATATATATATAGACCACCGCAGCCTTCATTTCATTTATAATATATACTTCAACAATCATGGCAGGAAATGGAGTTCAAATGCTCAACAAATTAAGGAGAGGCATAAGAAAGGTTATGTTTTTGTTATCATTCAATGCAAAAAAATGGTTCATTTCATCATCTCGGAAATCTCCGAACTTGGCAAAGCTTATCAGCTTTAAAGATCAGCCAAGTTTGATCAATTGTCACACAAGTGATGAAGATGAGTTTTATGAAGTTTGTTCATCTCTGTGTGTCTCAAGGACTTCGAGCTCGGCTTCGGAAATTTCAAGAACAATTAGCTCTGCCTCGACGACAACCGATAGTTCGCCGTCGTCTTCGGTGGACGATATTAATGTTAGAGCTGAAGCTTTTATTGCTAATTTTTACAAACATATTCAGATGGAAAGAGAGGTGTCTTTGAAACTCAGGTACTGCAAGGCAAGTGATGATTTGGAGAGGACCAAGTCTTGTTGAATGTTTATATTAATGTCTGTTTTGATCATTGATGGAGTATTACCAGCTTTGTCTCAAGTATACACTCCATCTCCCCTTTTTCTTTATTTTTTTTTCATTTTGAGTTTTGGTTTGGATGTAAGTGGCTCATGAATTTTAGTTAAGAGTTACATGGTCCTTGTATGTATTTTGCCTATAATAATGAGATCTTCATAGTAACTTCAGACTTTTTACTTTCTCACTGAGCTTTTAACTCTAATTTTGACCATCAATAATAAACAAACATGATTATCAGTCACTTATTAGCACCCTAATCTCGCTTCGTAATAAAACTCAAATCAACGCACACTATTTATTTATATGGTAAAAATATGATTAACTTAAACTCCCGGCTCTCGCGAGGGTGTGCATGGCGGCGGCTGAGTCCGCGCATGCACACCTCTCATTACAAGCCTGATCAAGTCCAGTGTCTTTCGTTAAAAAGATAAATAAATAACAAACCATTAACCTGAGTCAGGAGAGATTCAAAGTATCAAACTGAAATTAAGGGAGTGTTTGGTTTGATGTAAGTAGCTGTGATGTAAGTAGCTTTAAGTTCATGTAACCTCAACCTAAAAAAAAACAGGATAAATTTTCATTTTGAAAAAAAAAATGAAAAAAAAAAAAAAAAAGAACTGAAAAGAAAAGGCCACATGGTATAATGTTCCAATGATAGAAAACTAAATTATATAGTTTCCGAAAAGAAAGAAAACGAAAAGGTTTTAAATATTCCATGGAGTAATAATAATGAATGGATAGGCTGAAAGAAAAATATATATAAATATATATAAAAAAAAATCCTTAAAAGGGGATCCAATGGAGAATGATGGCGACAGTGCCATGAATGAAAAAGCTGGATGAAATCATTAACAACACATTCAAAGCTGCCCCCTATCTTTACATTTATATACCCCGCTTTCATAGATATTCATCAAATTTCATAATTATGATCTAACCAAGTGTTTAAACATGTTTAAACATGGTGATTTAAATCTCAATTCACAAAAAAATAAAAAAAATATATAAATGTATTGAACTATTAACTCTCCGCCTATATACACATCTATAGTTATATAGTTATATAACGTAACTTATTCATTTTGTCAAAAAAAAAAAAAAAAATAATAATAATAATAACCGAATGCCCAAATGATAAATACCACTGACCTTTGAATTATAACAAAGGTTAGTGCTTGAGAGCGAATAGCTACTTATATATGACTTATTATCCGACCTTTTAATGTATACTATGCATCTTTAGTACATAATTACGAATAAAGCATTAAGTACTCGCCCCCATGTAAGAGTTCACAAAAGATGAAAAATATAAGAGAAATCTAAACCAATTCAGATTTAATCATAAAATTATAAGTTCTTAAGAGGAATCAAATCCGACATCTAGATTATTTCCATAAAGTCTGGCAAAAAGAGAGACTAAGATACTTCCACCTTAACCAGATGATCATGATTTTTGTGAACCTCTTTTGAAATATCCAAAAGCTCTCTTGATTTTGTCAACAATGACACAATATGAGCCCAAAGGAAAGTGAAATTAAGATTTTGATCAAAAGAATAATAGAAAGACTAAAAATTAACTAACAAAAAAAAAAAAAAAAAAAAAAACCAAGACCTCATAAACCTACCCCTGAAGTGACTAGTTAGAATAAAATATGTGAGTGGTTTGCATGCTAATAGAAACCTACATAAACACACACACACACACACACACATAACCTGTCATATGTGAATAATAATAATAAAATATAAAAAGAAATGCACCTCAGTAATAAGAGAGAGAGAGAGAGAGAAGTGGTTGGTGGGGAGAGTGGGCATAACAAGAAGAATGGCAAGGAAGTGGGCAGTCATTAGTCCCCTTCAACTGAGTGAGTCTCTGTGCACTATACTCACTGCACTGCACTGCACTACACTGGTGGTCTGTGAAGGGAAGGACAGAAGAATCTCTTAATTAGGGCACTGATTGATTAGTGAGTGAAGGACTACACCCCTTTGTCCTTCTCAGCACGGCTGCAGCCTGCAGGGATTTTGCACTCCTTCCTATTTTGATATCATCCAAGCTTCATCATTTATCATCATCAATATCAATCACCCATCATCATCATCATCATCATCATCATCCATTATTCCACATCCCACTCCTTTTTCCCTCCCAACTTTCCAAAAACTTCACACACTCCATTTCCTTCACCACAACTCAATAATAAAATTTCACAAGATAATTTCCATCTGCATAGCCTTACCCAAATCATATAGCCCTTTCAGTATTTCCATTTATTTATTATTAAAATACACTTCCTCTTGTCTTAGTATGATAGGAAGAAGATTAAGCAAAGAATTTTTAAATATCAAGTCCAAAAAAAGTTCCCTTTGAATAGCCATAATATCATACAGGAGTCACTCATATTAATGCTCCTACTTTTTCTCATATGGATCCCACTTAATCTTCATAAGTTTATTGAGAGGATACCAACAGCGAAGCATATTGCCCTACTTTACAAGGCCTCACCTAAAAAGCGGCCTCAAAAGAAAAATCTTAAAAGGCCTAAAGAAGGTAGTGACATTGCTAATAAGTCAAAGAGGGATAAGGCAATATAAGCTATACCATGTTCATAACCTTTAACTAATACTTTTTATATATAGGAGCTAAAACAGAAAACATCCAAAGTAAAAGATTGACACCGGACATGAATATCAAGATTAATAGTTTTTTTTTTTGAGTAAGATATCAAGATTAATAGTTGCAGGAATTAGAACGTACAAAGATGATAAGATAGGGGGCTATGCATCCATCTCTGTCAATGCCAACTAAATCAATTTATTCTAGACAAAAGATATTAGCATGTTCTTTGTCATGTTGGATCCAGAATTCATTGAGTTCATGATCAAGACATGCATTTTTCCTTGGTGGCACAATGTGGAAGCTATTGTATCATTTGACCAAACAATACTATAATCCATTGTAAGTATATATATATATATATATATGTGAGCAAAAACTATGAGCAAATCTGATAAGACCAAATGTCACGCACACTCTGTTTCACCTAAAGCCACAAAGGCAAAAACAAGCATCAAAAAAACAAAACACAAGAGTGATGTGATTGATCTTTTCATGCCTGAGCAAGACTCACATGCAGATGCAGAAACAGATCGGAAAGTCAATTCTATAACAAAAAGAAAAAAGGTTCATAGTTAGCAGAGAACAGAACAACAAAACAGAAGCTTGTCATGGAAATCTTGCAACCATTCTTTCCAAATTCTATAGCAATTCCAAATAAAAAAAAAAAAAAAAGGAACATAAATCAAGAAAGCACTAACAAGAATAATCACTTCTCCTTACCGGCATTGTTCTTCTTATCGTTGTGGCTCACCATTGTCTCTTCATCCTCTTCCTTCGGACTCTCCAATGCTCTCTTCTCCTGCTCCTCCTCCATCATCACTTCACTCCCATTGCTCTTCTTCCTTTTGGCCCACACTCTGTTCCTAAACACCACCAAGAGCTCCTTCGCAGCCTGACGCTTCTCATGTCGTCTGTTTTTAATAAGGACTTCACTAATATCAGCAGGAGTCATCTCAGCCCCATCAATCACCTCTTCTAACTCCTTCAACAACTCATCCTCCTCTCCATTCTCTTCACCATCAAAAATCCCAATCCAAGTAATTCTTCATCAAAATCTTCAACGCTGGAAAAGAACAGTAACTCATGAAGATATGCATATCCATCCTGCCGGACCTCAACAGAGCAGGATCAAGCTTCTCGATATGATTCGTCGTGAACACGAAAATCCTCTCACTCCCACAACATGACCACAACCCATCAGTAAAATTCAGCAGCCCAGACAAAGTAATGGTCTTGGAAGAAGATGAAGAAGAATTAACATCATCAACACCATGAACTACAGAATCAGGTCCCGGACCGGGGGCGCTCACCTTCCCAGCAGAGCTCCGGTTAGAGAGATTGATAGAGCAGTCAATGTCTTCAATGACAATGATGGATTTAGGAGTGGTCTTCATGAGGAGTTTCCGGAGCTCAGAATTAGAATGGACCTCAGTGAGCTCAAGATCATAGATATCATATCCAAGATAGTTAGCCATGGCAGCAATCAAGCTAGATTTGCCAGTACCTGGAGGGCCATATAGAAGATACCCACGTTTCCAGGCTCTGCCCGTCTTCTTATAAAAAGCTTGGCCATCAGCGAAGTCTCTGAGATCAAGAAGGATCTCAAGCTTGCGAGCAGGATCAAGAGCCAGAGTCTCAAAAGTGCTAGGATGTTTGAAAGGAACAGACTCCCAAGGATGGCCGCGGGAGTCGAGAGCGCCGCCGCGGGAGTTGGTGAAGAGGAGGCGGTCTTGGTTGAGATGGCGGAGCTGGGCGGCGGTGAGCATGATGTGATTGAGATAGCATTGGAGGATGATGGGTTTGTCCTTCTTCTTGATGGAGAGTGTGAAGCCGCGCTTCTCGTCGGGGATGGCGCGCCAGGAAAAGGACGGGTTTTGGCGCTGAGTGACGACGTGCTCCCAGGTGGCGGTGGCGCCATTGAAGGTGTCAACGAGTTGGTCGTTGTTGGAGAGGGAGAAGGTGAAGGAGGAGGAGTTGAGGGCTCGGCTGAGGCTCAGCCGGCTAGCCGACACGGAGGCGGAGCGGCTAAGGTAAAGCTGGACGGCGTTGTAGAGCTCGTTGGTGTTAACGCCGTCGGTCTCCGTTATCTCGAAGTAGCAGTAGGAGGAGAAGCAGTGGAAGAAACGGTGAGACAGCTTGGCGATGGTGTAACGGAGTTGGGGTGGGAACACGGCTTGGAGAATGCTTTGGAAGAAGGCTAAGGCGCCGAGTAGTGATGCTATTGAAGTCCAGACCTCCTTCATTTTGGCAGAGAACAACACAGCCCTGTCTAAACACTGGTGATAAAAATGAGACAATATCGCTCTCTCTCTCTCTCTCTCTCTATATATATATATACACATACACAAAGACGTAGCAGTAACTATGGAAAGTTATTAAATGCGGATTGAATGCCATTAAAAAGGAAAGATAACGCTTTTATTATTATTATTATTATTATTATTATCATTATTAATGTTATTATTGCCTGCATGCTTTCAAATCAATCCCACAGGCAGGTAAACCTAAAGTCACAAGAAACCTCAAACAGAGTGAGGAAGATGTGAGAAGCCTTGAAAAACTCCAGGAAACTTATTATAATTTCGGATCAGAAACTGCATTTTGCTCGTTTCCCAACAACATTGGAGGTTAAAAAAGGGTGATAGAAATCTCCACCAACGATCCATAGGATCATGTATTTAATTCCCGCATCCATATAGGTTAAAAAAAGATTAAAAAAACAATAGAGAAGTGATAAGTCCATTGGAGGAAGTAGCTTGGTGAAAATGGGTAATCATATTTCTCCTGCTCATAAAGAGAGAATCGAATCTACTGAGAAGAGGAAAGAGTGAAAAGGTCTGAGAAAGCCGCGGAATACAAAGTTAAAAAGAGGGAAGGCATATATTCCTCCTATTCCATTGAATGAATGATAATACTACTACTTCTACTACATGTGACTCTTTTGCAAAGATAAGTACTTACTGTGCATGTAGTGCCAAAGGCCCAAATGGGTTGTCATGTGCCTCATTCCTCTCTCTCTCTCTCTCTCTCTCTCTCTGCACATCCGCTTGTACAATTTATTGTGTCACATCCAGCATGCATTGATTTGCATGAGACTTGGAGAGAGGCTTCGTCTAGGCTCCATCTGTAGCCTGCAGTATGGTTCATCAGATTCAGAAGGTACGTTCAGGTTGTACCATAACCTACACAGAAAAGATAATTCACCATCCTGCATTGATTCAGAACGTAAACATCAAGCCAACTTGCATGATATAAGTTCAAACAAAAAAAATTCTAAACTTCTGTCCGAATTGATTTCCAGCACTCCTATGGTATTTGATGCATACATACAATAGACCGAAGGAAAAATAGAACAAAAGAAAACAAAGAAATACTTATCTTTTGGTTGAATGAGGAATATGATGGTAAAATTTCTGTTGCTTTCTTTTCAACAATTTCCTTTCCTTCACCTTAAACATGGAGATATCATACCTCACAAGAAGCTTTCAAGGGATAATTGGTTTTTGCAGCTTTTACTTGTTAAACTTCTTGAGCCACTTGAGAATGAACCTCTGAAATCAAGGACGGTGTTCATAATGAAAGCTAGTCAATAATATGCATCTCCACGTCCCAGCGGCACACATGAATGAGTGCACTCCCAGCCATCAATTCACATCTTATACCAAATATAGTAGCCTTAACTACAAAAGTGCCCTTCAGCCTGCACCAAAACGCTATGATGCTCCATGGCTGAGGCTAGGAGAAAAAACAAGATTATGTGCAGACCCGCAGTCCTCAGCTAGATAGATTACTTAGCATTTGCCAGAGACCAGAGAAAGATACAATCTTCCCTGGAAAAATCAGAGGAACAACTGAACCAGCATAAATTTTAGTGGTGTCATTTAATAGCAAAGCACATGGGATGGAAAATTTGAATTGAATAATCACATGGTGTTATTGAATTAACCAACTGCAGAATATGGAACAACTGCTTGGAGGATTAGGTGGCGTAATTAAACTATGTAAATATACTGCAAAGAACATAAACTCAAGCGCATTGTTAGTCCCTAAACTATACCATACAGTGCAGCTTGGTCCTCCTATTTTAAATTTATTAATTAAGACCCTTACACCACAGGGCCAAAGTTTACTTTGGTCCATATCACTTATATGACGCCAACATGATATACATCCATGTTTTTTTTTTTTTTTTAATAATAATGAGCTGAATGTTAAAGGCTTAGGCTTAGCATGTCGGGTTTACTTACTAAAGAGTTGCCACATGGAAAATAACTCTAGAAAAATGATTTTTTTCTTCATTAACTCTATGTTCACGTGGCATGACTTTACGTAGCTGCATAAAATATTATTTTATTTTATTTTATTTCCTTTTTCATCTTTATCACCTTCTCTTCTACCTCGATCTTTATTCATGATCTCCTCTTCATTTCTTTTTTCTACTCTTCCTGTATATCTCATCTCCATGCCCCACCTGTTTCTTCTTCCTTTTGTCTCTATTCTTCTCCATCTCCATCTACATCCTCCTTTCAAACTCCACAACTATTTCTCCACTTCCACATCCATATCCGTCCTCCATCTCCTTCGCTTTGTTATTCTTCCCCACCTCTATCTCCATCCATGGCTTAAATGGCTTAGGAAAATGGGAAAAATAAAACATTAAACTCAAGAGGGAAAGAAGTAAGGAGAAAGAGAAAGCGAAGAAAGAAAGAAAAGGTGATGAAGAACTAAGATATGGATAAAGATAAAATTGGAGAAGAGGAAGGGCAGGGACAAAGAAAATTAAAAAATAACAATATTTTTTAAACAACATAAAATTAATGAAAAAAGTTAATTCAAAATCTTTAACAAATTATTTCTTAGAGACACCTTTTGCCAAATAAACCCAGCATGTTAGCAACCAAGCAAGCATTTAATATCCACCACATTATTATTAATTTACAAAAATATGAAAGTGTGAACGTATTGCAATGTGGGTTTCATGTAAGCAATACAGAGCAAAGTGAATTTTATAGGTATAGTACAAGGGATTAATGCACGATTTTAATAAAGACCCAAAAAAACGCACTATACAACATATTACATGGACCATTAATGCATTTAAACCTTGAAAAAATTAAGCCATGTGGTTCAACTAAATACAAGGGTCGTGCTACAAAGTCAAAAACTAGCCTCTGCCTGAGGATGAGCCTATGTCTTTCAATTGAATTTAACATAGAGGACATTGATGGACAACAACCATCTTCCTAAGGCAAACAACCACCGTGGGTATCTGCGCACATCTTCTATGGAAAAAATAGGAAGAACTAAATTAGGAATTAATGGACACCAACTTTATCATAAGAAAAACTTCCAAGGGAAAATAAATAAATAAATAAATAACTCGCTGTCAAGCTGGTGATTGCTACAACAAAGAGATCATACATGTATGATGGAAAATAAGAGCAAATGTAGTATCACGTCTGACCTTACCTTCCACACTGGCTAAGACAAGAAGGTAGAGCATGTGACATGCAATTGCTGCAAAGCATTAAAAGGGAGCTCAAAGGCAAGTTTCGATTTTTTCCCAACCTGTGACCCTCACCAGTGATAATAGGCCCATAATGACTTAACCATTTAAGTGAGAACCGGACCCTGCTTCACCTGCCCATAGGTCACGGGTGAATCAGAATAATGTTCATAAAAGCTCGGGACTCAAAATCTAGACAAGAAACAAAGTGTAATAAAAACATGACCAAGAAGATGTTGGGTTCATAGGAGCGATTGGTGATTAGTGATACTTGTGAACACCGCATCAATTATGAGAGCATAAAAGGAGATTCATTTCCCCATCATTGTTCCATTCATGTACTTCCATGATCACATACAGCACTTTAGCTCTCAGACCATAATCAGGACACACAGAGTTCATCGTTTAAGGAAGGCATCCGCATAAGGCCTAACTATAAGGACAAACAGCTGTTCTCCAAGCCATAATATAAGTGAGGAAAAGAAAGAATCCAAAATGAAGTAAACTAGCAATGAAATTTTCAAGTAAATGGAATAGATCCTCTGTTTAAGAAAAGAACCAATGTCAAACTCATATCCCAAATTTGCTGCCCTCACTAGGAGCTTCTGAACCTTCTTATAGAAAGAATATCGTATTTGACAGATATTCAACCCCATATACAATTGAACCACCATAAGATTAGTGGTAAATCAAAGGCTGAAACATCCAGTTAACCTAACATCCTTAAATTATGTCTTTGAACAAAACCATGCAATAAAGAGAAAATTTGGGAGAACTGAAACATCAATCAAGCAACCCAAAGTAAACACCCATCAATAATCTATGACAGCATAAATTTATGCAAACTACCATATAAGAGAAGATTAGTCTACTATACTTTGAGACCCTACAAATGGTCAACACCTTCATATATTAAACATTGGAAGACTCAATGGCTGTTTTCACAGGATGAAATTATTATGTGGAACAACAGAAACAGGAATTTAGATAAGCCTTAAATCCGAAATCATTTCATGGTTTGCATAATAATCACAAATTATAATCATTTGTATCATCACATTCATTATACTTAGTTTAGAACCATACAAGACTTAAGTAACTGAATAAGTATTGAAAAGAAAAATAAAACAATTAGTGCAATGTCATAGCATAAAACACAGCCTTTGATGACTCAAAATTTAATGCTGATTAGTTCAGATAGGCAAGCTTAATAGAAAAATAATGCACAGTGATCCAACAATAAATGTGATTGCCTATATTTATCCTTAAAAAATTTATTTAAGATAAATAACAAGAGCAATCTTCTCTAGCCATTGCTACTCGAATCATAATATAAGACTGCTCCATCGAAGTGCTAAGTTTGGTCTAAACATGGAAATAATAATGCAACTATCATAAGTCAAATATCATAGCCATAATTTTGTTTGTAATATCTTAATTTGTTCCATTTTCCCCTAATCTCTTGTAATCTCCACACCAAAAACTGAGAATCTTATACCATCTTCAGCAGTACAAAAGTGAGTCGCAACAAAATCAAGCAGGAGAATTGAGAGGACATGGATTAATAACCAGAACAGAAGATACACTTCTATGCACAGCATCGTGCAGGAGGCTTTCCAGCATCTCTGGATATAGATCCTTGCTGTGACTTTGCCATGAAGAATCTGATATCAGCCTAACAGGGGATGGTGATGCTTCAGTCTATTTCTCTAAAGTGCACGTTTTGTGAGGGAAGCAGAACATTTGATTTTACTACAAGGAAATGAATGTACAGAATTTTTCTTCATGAATTCCAATAGGAGTGCACTCTTCATTGCATGATATAATTCAAAAGAATAAGCACCTTTTTTAAAAAAAAAAAAAAAGAACAGAGTTTTTCAACATCTGATTCTTCTACCTAGAACTCTTTTACCACATAAACGTAATCGATCATCAATCATTTGTACACTGCATCAAAGAAGACAGTCTCAAGACTTGATAAAAATGGGTCCGCTAAGAGTCTGAATCAAAAGGGTGCCAGTGGCAAGCATCTAAAAAATTCCGACGCCTAGAGAACACAAAACTATCCTCAATATCAACATTCTACACTAAGACCGACAAAAGGCACCCCATAATCTTATCAATACATCACAAATTTCAACCAATTCACCAAAATTAATCTAAAACAAACCCCAGCAAACGAAAACACACACACAAAAAAATAGACATTTCCCCAATCAATAAATATTACTTTCAAACAACTGATAATCAACATTCTCATCACTAGGAACACGGAAAGAAACAGCGGCACGCTCTGATCAATTGATACTCAATAAACATCACAAATTTCAAACAATTCACATACAATTACCCAAAAAAAGATATCAACAAATCAAAAAGACAAAAAAAAAGAAAAGACAAACACTAGAGATCTAACCATTCACGAATCTTTTTCTTAACGATTGTCCAAGAACACAACCAATCCAACCTCGCAAATCGACCGAGAACCCTAGATAAGAAGCAATGGATTCAAAGGAGTTGAAAAGAGCCAGGAACAAAGGGGAAGCAATCGAAAAACCCTAGTTCGAGAGAGAGCTCGAATGGTCATCAGTGCCCTAGCGCAAACCCCGGCACGCGCGCGCGGGAGTGAAAATGAGTAAGCGGGCCAAAACCTTTTTATAGACCTCACGTTGGGCTTGGCCCAAATAGCAGCCCCATTTTAAAGGCCCACATAGTCAAATATTTTGTTTTATTTCCGTATTGAAAATAAAAAGTATTAAAAAAAACGAAATACTCATTTATCATATATTTTGCATATATAAGCCCCTAAAAAAATCAATATTTGTGTTCATATAATTTGTTTGGACTGTTTTGAAAAGTACTATTTTACTTTTTTCACTTTATTAATGTCATTTCACAATGTACCATGATAAAAGAAAATTTAATTTAACTTCTCATCACAATATATATATATATATAGGCAAATATTGGTGGTTTAATATAGCAACAAAATTTTTAATTATTCAAATCTGAGATTCTCTAACTAATTAAGGATTTAAAGTTTATGATCTTTCTAAATTTATCGCTTTTAAATGAAAAATCTCTCTTGAATTTGGAGTGTAATCATAATAATTGGTATGATATTGTGTATTTAAACTAAAGTTTTATGAAGATTAGATTCTAAATTAATCTTTAAAATCAATATTTGAATGAAATGCCATTTAATGCAAATCTCTCCACCTTGATTTAGTTATCAATAAATCTATCCCGCTTTGCTCCCATTTGTTTGTCATTGTAGTCATGTTTTTAATGTATTCACAATAAAATGGTTTGATATTTTGGATTTAAGTTAACCTTATATAAAAATTATATTTCTAAATTAATCTTTAATGAAATGCCATCTAAGATAAATCTCTCTCATTAATTTGTACACAAACAAATTTTAAAATTTAGACTTTCCAACTCATTTGTCGTTAAAAAGTTAATTGTAATTTGCCCAAGTGGTGTATATATATATATATATCCCACTAGTGAGATCTGGTAGAGAGCTCCAAATTTCAAGGACAATATATATATAATATATATTGAGGGAGTATAAAACAAATTAAAACAAATTAAGATTCAACTCTCTGCCTTTTCAAAGGCAATCACTGAATAATTAAAACTCAAAACACTGAAAATAACAATTAAATCAACATCAAAGAAGTAAAATAAAGGAGGTATTGAAAAAAGGAAAACAAAATCAAGGGATATGATACAACTTAGAAGGCTTCAAAGCATCAGTGACATTGAAGTACTTAAGAGTCCTAGCCCACTTAGGGTTATCCTTAAGACGATGAACAGCTATAGTATCAGGAACAAACTCATGAGAGCAAGTGTCAATAGGAACCGGAATAGGGAAGTCATACATTGCTGGCTTTGTATTGAATCGATTCTTCGCCTTTTGGCCGAGACTCATCCATTTTCCGGTCATCATGTCTTCGGGACCGACGGAATTGTTTCGAGCTATATCTGATGAGGAAATCCATTGAACCAAGTCCCATGAGAGAATGTAGCCCATCCCTGACATGTAGTCATGGAAGGGATCCATACTGTCACAGGGAATCACAAATCCATAGTACATGTCCTCCCTTGGCATCTTCTTCAGTGACTCAACAAGTCTATATATTAAAAAAAGATGTTATGTTTACATGAGTATATATATGTTCAACGTTAAAAAAGATGTTATATTTATATGAGTGTAAGTTCAACGTTCAAAAAGTTGTTATTACTTGCATGCATGTGAGATTGAGAAAAAAAAAAATAGCAACTTGTTAGGGTTAGGGTTTGAGATAGAGTGATTTTTTATTTTACATGTTTGTGTTAATTAGGTCAAACTCGGCTTACTATTCTGGTAATATATATATTTATAGAGTTATAAAGAGATTAATTAATTTGATATTTACTCAAACTTGATAACAGTAGGGAGATTGTTGATTAGGGTTAGATTTGCATGGAATATATATTATGAATAATACATGTATATTTACTTATTCAGTTTATGAAATGTTTTTTGTCCTTTTATTTATGTTAAATGGTTGAGGATTGATCACCTCATAAGTTTTATGATAATATTGATCAATTTTTTTATTTCTCGAAATGAAAAAAGAGAAGGGGGTAAACGCTAACCCTAATTTACAATCTTTTATAAGTGTTGAGATTTGTAGAATATATATTATTTTTACAAATATATATATATATATACTTCTTTATGTTATGTAGAAATGTCAAACAAGTAAAAATGTCATGCATTTAGTGCATCATTGATTGAAACCATGTTCTTCCACAGCCAAAATTGACACTAGGTCATGGAACATGAAACATATATATACTTATAATTCAACCATAGTTATGGTATAAATAAAGTTTGATCAAGTACCTTGGAAGTCTGAAATAAATATCATCATCTGCCTTCATGACATAATCATAAGGCTTGTCATCACCATTGCTGCCATTGAAGAGCATTGACAAGCTTGAGAAGTAAGTGTAAGTCTTGCCATCATTCATGTTCTCCGGGCAATCAAGAATAATAATGTCGTCGAACCGAATGATCTCTAAAGCAACCAAAACTCTTTGATCATCTTTGGTGAGGTTACAAAAGACGAACTTAATGTCGATAATGGCGTTCACCGGTGGCTCTAATGAGTACACAAGCCGGAGAAGATGCCGTCTTTCATAGGAATCAGGTAGGGTTAGAATGCCGATGAGAAGGCGAAAGGCGGGCTTTTCCGGTGAGAATAATGAGGTAGAATTGGAGGTATGGGTGGTGATCACAGGGGCGATGCCGGTTAAGGATTGGAGTTGGAACTCATTTGGATAAATGACAATGAAGATAAGGGCAAGAAGCATGAAGGGTAGTAAGAGCAAGATGATAGTCCCTAGAGAGGGCTTTGTAAAGCCAATATTGGAATGCATGGGATGGTGATTAGGGTTCTTCATGATGAAAAGGATATGAAGGTGTTAATAGGTGGGGGTGGTGGTCTAATTATCAATGGTACGTTGCTTAATAGAAACAGAAAGGAGTTCTAAGTTCTTTGATTGTATATAAAGAAAGAGGCTTCTTTGTTTAGTTTGAAGGCAATGCAAGTAGGCCAGTTGAATAACAATACATCGTCTAGGATTTTGTGTGTATGTATATATATATATATACACACACACACACATACATATAGGCGTGTGTATGTATATATACACACACACACACACACACACACACACACTACATATAGGCGTGTGTATGTATATATATATATACACACACACACACACATACATATAGGCGAGTTGAATAATAATACATCGTCTAGGATTTTGTGTGTGTGTGGGTATACATAGTAATGTGAACTATAAACCCTAAATCCTAGTAATTGATAAGTAAACTTCTTTGTGAATAAGAAAAGAAACACTTTCAAGATTGAAATATTAATTTCTTATGTGTAATGATAAAGTAGTTTTTATTTTCTTCTTAAACTAAATGTCAAGTATTATGTGTGTGTGTACATATATGATATAAAGTTTTTCCTCTAAAGTAAGCAGGGTTAAACATTAAACTTAATTAGTTTTTTTCTCTAAAACTAAGTTTCAATATATAATATATATATATATATATATATATATATATATATATATATATATATATATATATGAACAAAACCCTAAACCCTAGTAACCTTCTTTGTGAATAAGTAAAGAAACACTGTCATTAATATTGAAATATTAATTTCTTATATGTAATGATTAAGTAGTTTTTTTATTCTTCTAAAACTAAATGTCAAGTATTATGTGTGTTAGGTTTTTTTCACTAAAACTAAGTTTCAAGATATATATATATATATATATATATACAGTAATGTGAACCAAACCCTAAACCCTAGTAATTGATTACTAACCTTCTTTGTTAATAAGAAAATAAACACTTTCAAGCTTGAAATATTAATTTCTTATATGTAATGATTAAGTAGATATATTTTCTTTTCTAAAACTAAATGTCAAGTATTGTGTGTGTGTGTGTACATACATGATAAAAAGTTTTTCTATATATATATATATATATATTATAAAGAGAGAGCATGTGGAGAGGCTTGAGGAAGGCAGGGAATCAGGGAGATTAGATCAGAAAAGTCTACAGAGAATTTAAGTCATACATTTGAGACTGCCTTTTTGGTTTTTTATTAATTTCATAGCTTCATATCTTTGCAATATTTTAGATTAATAAATTTGACTTATTGGCTTGTTATATCTGTTGAAAAATCTAAATTAAAAAAAGAAAAAAAGAGAAGAAAAGGAAAATGTTCTAAAAATTAATAATGAACAACTTTCTTATTCTTCTCATTAATGATATAAATATAAGATTTGAATGAGTTTTTTTAAAAAAATTTAAAATAAAAATTGACTTGGTTGATTTTTTTTTTTTTAAATTTAACAATAAAGCTGATGTGAAGAATGTGAGATGTACAAATACTTAATGTATAAATTCTCAAATATAAAGCATCATCCTTATGGTAAAATTTTTTTTAAAATAATATAATTACTTTTCAAATCACAAGAACTATCACTAAATGAATTTTATTAAACCATATTTTGCATCTAATTTTCAAAAATAAATATTTATTTTTGTCACTCATTTTCTCTTCTTTACGTTATCATATCACTTCTCTGCAATAGAAACAGTTTCCATTTATATCCAAACCAAATAGAAAAAACTTATAAATTAAAAATTATTACTATATAATAAAAAAGTTATTTTATTCTTATCAAAGCTTTTACATAGAAAAATTTAACACACCTTTAAAATGTGCCTATATATATATTAATCAAACAAATTCATCAAAAAAAAAAAAAAAAAAAAAAGGTGTTGAACAAGGACTTGTTATTTTTTAAATCATATGTATAGAGGAAAAGGGGTCTATCTCCATCTTAATTTCCAAATGTTTTGGATTTTCTCTTTTGTCATTGCCCTTAAATACATCTCCTAATTAAACATGCCTTGATTCAATGTTTGACAATGTCCTTAAACTTATCATGTTATATCAAACAAGACTAGACTATTTTATCGTTACAAAATAAGACATTATGATATTTATATGATTATTATTATTATTATTAGAAACTCTTTTTTTCCATTTATTATTTTCGTTCTTGTTTTTGTGATGTATTTATTTATTAATTTATTTATTTTTAGAGAAGGATGAGCTGTGGTATGTTGACCCCTTTTATGGCCTCTTATTAGGAAGTTTGGTCCATGCCCCCCCACCATCTTAACTTCAGTTATGGTGTTTGTTGAAGATGAATAAATTAATTGATGGTTTCTAGTCCAATCTAGTGTTTTGATTTGATGCTTCTCATTTCATGTCTAGTGTTTATTTTATTTTATTTTATTTTTATTTTATTTTTTATTTTAGATAATAATAATATTATTATTATTATTATTATTATTATTACTTTTATTATTTGGTAAAATGGACAAATCACACCATAATGTACATAGATATCAAATTAATATTTCAAAAAGTGTATGCTCTCACCTTACACAAACTGAGGTTTGAATTCATCTTTTCAATATACATAGATATATATTTTATGTAAAAAATTAATTCAATATCAATAGATAAAAAATCATTAACCCAAGATGCATACACACATATGCATAGTTATCTAATTCATCTCGTATGATGTGAATAACAAAATCTCAAATCATTATATGTATATATTTCATAAACAAATTCCAACAAGGTGCTAGATTAAAACTACGTGACTAAAAAAAGTCGACTGACTTCCGTGTATTCTATAGGCTAAATCAAACTCACCTAATATTAAAGTCATCTAGAATTTTTATTCTTAATTATAAGTGCATGCGGGTTCCCCCCGACTATAAGTGCAAGTTTCATTGGATTGAAGAAAAGGTTTTATTTGCATTAAAAAAAAAAAAAAGCAAATATAAATGATCGACATATTAATTATATAATGCCCTTCTTTTCATTATGTTGATATTAGTCTGCACCCTTTAATGCCAACAACAAGATTAGGACATGGCCAACACCTCTTCATTGTAGTTTACCTTGGATCACAAGGAACTAGCTTCATAATTCATTCTCTCTCTATTATTATTATTATTTATTTATTGTTAAATGTTAGAAATTTCCATATAAATAATCAAATTTCACTAAAAAAAAAAGTAAAATGTTTGAAATATTAGACATGGGTATTCAGGTAATTTCATACCCTTCCCAAAATACCCCTGCAACCACAGCCTTGCATCGCTCTCTCTATAAATATACATTATTCATATATTCCCAAAATACACCCGAAAATCCTTCTGTCTCTCCGGTCTCTTCCCATTATACACCCGTAAATCACTCTCTCTCTCCCTCTATTCCCAAAATAGGCCTCTGATATCGTTATTATATATAAACACTCTCATGACTTCGTTTTCGCGAAATAAAAGAGAACTCATGGCATCACGTAGAGAAGAAGAAGAAGAAGAAGCTCTTTGTCTAGTGGGATCCGACGGCGAGGATTCGTGCATCTCGTTAACCGGTTTGATCAACGGCCAGGATTGCTCCGATTGCCGATCTTCTCCTCCTCAAGATCTCTTCGAGTTCACCTTCCACGGCGCTGCTTCGCCGCCGGAGATGTGCGCCGCCGATGAAATCTTCGTCCACGGCCGAATGCTTGCTAGGAACCCTACCCTGCCGACTCCGGTGCCGACATCGCCACTATGGAGAAGCCGAAGCCACGGGGAGGGAATCGGGAGGAGGAGGTGGGAGGCGCTGGACGGCTTCGATCGGCGGCTGAGGCGGGCGGCGTCGGACTCGGCTCCGGGCGGGAGGGCGCCCAAACCGAGGCCGAGATGGTACTGGTTTCTCTTTGGATCGGTGAGCGTGCCGGAGCCGGTGATGGAGATGAGCGAGATCAGGAGCCGGTTACGCCGGCGAGCAGCGGCGCCAGAGATGCCCGACGGTGGACGGTGGGCGGCGTGGAAGCTGATCCAATCGCTGAGCTGCAAAGGCGTGGACAGTGCTGCGGTGACGGCGCCGGCGCCGATGATGAGCCCTGGGGGCATTGTGGGAATATAGACGAGAGGTCCCCGCGCTTGAGAAGCTATGATTTGAATTCTTCCGAAAATGTCCCAATGTGGAATTTTCTTCTTTTTCTTAGGATGGGGATAGAATGGGAATGGTCTATATTCCAGGAAATGGCATTAAATTTGTTTAGGTGGTAAACAAGAAAACATTATTCAATTCACGAGAATGGAAAGAAAACTTTTTTATATTTTATTTATTTATTTATTTATTTATTTATTTTGTTAAAAGGAGGGGTGAGGACGAGTGTTTGCGTGGATTTGACTAAATTACCATTTTATCATCTAATGGATATTGACATTGTTTTCAAACATTTATACACGTATATTATTTTGTTGGACAAACTTATTTTTACTTTTATATAATATTAGATCAATACATGAGATGTGTTATTACTAGGAATTTAATTTTTATAAATATTAATTATATTAAACCTAATTAAATATCTTTAAGTTTTTTTTCCCTCAGTACTCAAATAATTTAATTATGAAATTGCATTAATTACAGTCTTAAGATGTATTAATGTTTATGCAAATAAGTTAAGGTTAATTATGTCTTTTTGTCACGTGTATTTTAAAAAAAAATACAAAATAATCTCACTGCCCCCAAGAAACCCCAATTTCGGGGAGCATGAGGAAGGCGAAGTACTCATTGGTGCTCCTCATTTCCCTTCATATATATATATATATATATACCGTATCATATAATAGTTTAGATAGATTGATGGGCGTGATTATGTGCAAGATTTCAGTCAAAATTAACTTTTGATTCAAAAGATAATTTCCTTTTTTTACTCCTCTTAAATCTCACTACACAGAGTGGAAGAATAATAGCTACAAATATTATGAAAACATTAAGTTAATAACAAAAATAAGGGTTACCAACCTACATGGTAACTTACTTTTTTTTTGTATGTTTATATTTTCATCACCCAATTTTAAAAAATTACTATTTAATTTTTTATCTTTATATTTTATTACAATTTGTTCATATGATAATCACATGAATGCACCATATAGTATCAATTGTGATCACCACTAATGGTGTATTGCTTGAGTGATCAAATTGTAACAAAACCTAAAAGTAGGGGACAAAATCATAACTTTCTAAAATTAGATGACCGAAATAGAAATACATCAAAAGGCAAAAAAACCATTTAAATTATTTACTCTAAAAATAATCCAGCCTTCTACAATAGTAAAATTAGCATTTTGTTTCCCCCTTTATTTAAAGATCCAGGTTTAAAAGTGTGATTTGCCCCTATTTTTTAAAATAAATAAATAAATAAATATGATCCTGAAATACAAACAATGCTGCATGTATAACTGCATCATTATTCCTGAAATTTCTTCTCATTCTACTTGATAGTTAACAACCAATAAATCATCGAAATCCAATGCATGATCATCAGATGCACTCATCTTGTGATGAAGATCTTGCACTAAACTATATATTACCTCAGATTGATTATGCAATTTATCGCGCACTGTAAAAACATGAACATGATTGCCGATTTCGATCCAACTGCAACCAGGTTGTTTTTTCAATCCTCTGTCTTTCATTCTGAGCCTAACATTGGCAGCTTCTTTCCATTTCCCTGCAGAAGCATAAATATTTGACAGCAACAGATATGTTCCGGCATTGTTTGGTTCCAACTCCAACAATTTTTTAGCAGCTAATTCGCCGATGTTTTCATTCCCATGCACATTACAACCACCAAGAAGAGCTCCCCATACACAGGCCGATGATCGTTTATTTTTAAGACCTTTGATAAACCTTGTAGCTTCTTCAAGCCTTCCTGCTCGGCCGCAAAGGTCTACCAAGCAAGCATAGTGATCTTCTCGCACATCAATTGACTCGTCGCTCACAAGAGATTCGAAAATTCTAAGCCCTTCATCAACCAAACCTGAATGGCTGCATGCTGAGAGCAAAGCGACGTAAGTGACATCATCCGGTTTAAATGAATTGATCTTCATTTCTTGGAACAATTTTATCGCTTCCACACCGTGTCCATGATGCGCGTATGCGGCGATCATTGTGTTCCAAGACACCAAATCCTTATGACTAGACAACTCAAACAACTCTCTTGCTATGAATAATTCACCGCATTTCGAGTACATACTGATCAGAGCTGATTCTACGAAAGAACTGAACTGAAAACTAGTCTTGTTTATGATCTGATGAACTTGTTGGCCGATGGCAAGTGCTGCCAAATTACTTACGGCAGCTAAAATACTGACAAATGTCCCTTGATTCGGCCGAACACCGTCCCGTTGCATCTCCGAGAACACATTCACCGCCGTCTCATTCTGCCCATCTTGCTCATACCCTGTGATCAGCGTCGTCCATGTGATCACATTCCGCTCATTCATTCGATCAAACAGACGCCTCGCCTTCACCAATTCACCATTCTGTATCAAACCGGTGATCATCGTGTTCCAGGATGGAATATCCCTCTCCGGCATTTTATCAAAAAGCTCAAGAGCTTTTTCAAGCTGTGAATTCTGTGTGTAGCCAGAAATCATTGCATTCCAAGACACGACATTTCTCTCCGGCATTTCATCAAACAGCTTTTGTGCATCATCAACCCTCCCATTCTGCGCAAATCCGGCGACCATCGCTGTCCATGAAATAACATCTCTGCGTGGCATTCTTCTGAATATCACCCAAGCTTCTTCTACCCTTCCGCACTGACACAATGCCGTCACTATAGTGTTCCAAGACACCACATTTCTCTCAGGCATGTTGTCAAACACCTCACACGCCTTATCAATGAGCCCATTCTCAGCGTATCCAGACATCATAGTATTCCAAGAAACAGCATTCTTCTCGGGCATTCGCTCGAAGATATCCTCAGCTTCATCGATTCTCTTCGAGCGGATGTAGCCGGAGAGGAGAGCGGTCCAAGTGACGACGTTCTTCTGGGCATCAGGGCGGTCGAAGAGAGCACGAGCCTCGCGGAGCATGCCGCAGCGGATGTAGGCGGAGATGAGGGCTGTCCAAGTGATGACATCTCTGTGAGGCATTTGATCGAACAGGTGGCGGGCGTCGGGGATCCTGCCATCGTTGGCGAGCCGGGTGATGGTTTGATTGGTAAATGCTGTCTTGGGATCAGCGCTGATGTCCCTTTGGACGGTGGAGATTCTGGGGGTGCTTGTATGGATCAAAGGATGGATGGAGGAGGAGGAGGAGGGGCGAGAGAGCGGAGGTAAGCGTACCGGTGGTTTTCGGATGCACAAGCAGGAGAAGCTTTCAGCATTAGAGAAAGAAGAGATCCGCACCCGTTAAGAAACGACCCAAGGGATTTAAATGAGAGGATTCGCATTGAGTGTCTCTTTTGATAAAAGACCCCTTTAAGAATTTGAAATAATTTAAGGGGTTTCTAAAAAACGTATTTTGTTGGTATTTTGTAGAAATATATTGTATAATGTTTGTGGAAATTAAAAAAAATTCCGACCGAATCACAGCGGTAAAAAATTGAAAATTTGACTCTTTTAAAAATTGAAGATTTGACTCTTTTATAATGCACGACTGAAACATAGGGTAACTTTCACATGTGACCACAAACTTTTTTAAATATATCGTTATGGTCACAATTTTTTTTTTTTGTAACATAATGGTCACATAATTTTATTCCGGCCACACATATAGCCACAAGAGACAGTTTCGTGATTGTTTCCAGTGAAATCGCTGACATAGCTGCCAGCAAAGCATTTTAAAATTTAGGGGATGATGAGGTGACTGCCACATCATCACCTGAAAAAAGATGAGGTGGTTGTCATAAGAGGTGGTTGCCAACCGCTGACGTGACAACGACGGCAACCACGTCCACTGACGTGGCAACCACGACATGAGATGATGAGGTGGTTGCCACATCATCCACTGATATTCATCTCAAATTGAATTTCATTGGTGGCCAAAGAAATTTTAAGATATAACGCTATGGCCACATAAGTTTCATCTCGGGTAAATTTCACTATTGGATAGTCTAAATTCAAAACCTGGCATAAACAACCCTGGGCATAAATGCTATATGTGCTACATGTACATTTTAAAACATGTACATAAACAAACCAGTGAACAATTCACATTCACGTCAACGACTGAGGTACTAACATGGCTCCCACGTCATCACCTGAGACGTGGCAGCCATATCAGCACCTCAGCCGCTGATGTGGCTACCACCTCATCATCCCCCAAATTTTGAAATGCTTTGCTGGCAGCCACGTCAGCGATTTCACCAAAAACAACCACAAAACAATCCCTTATGACTATATGTGCAGCCGGAATAAAATTATGTAACCACCATGTTACAAAAAAAAAAATTATGACAATAGTGAAATATTTAAATAAGTTTGTGACCACCAACAAAACTTACCCCTGAAAGATAATAATAAAAAAAATATTTGCAGTAGATGATTTGTCCATGTTTTAAAAAAAATAAAAACAAAAACAAAATCCTGACCAGACGGACACGCATGTAGAAGTTGGAGAGGAATGATGCATGATTGAAAAAGCATGGCGGACTTTCACTTGGATTATCAATTTCAAGAATGAAGTAGAGGAATGATGCATGATTGAAAAAGCATGGCGGACTTTCACTTGGATTATCAATTTCAAGAATGAAGTAGAATAATCAATTTCAAGAATAAAGTACAAATAATTTTTCTGCACCAAATGCTTGGGATGAAAAGAGAACACTGCTTGAGAAACCATTGCTGGTTAAGAATGTTCAAGCAGTGCCCAAATAAACAATAAGGTTAAGGTAGTTCGGATGCTCGGAAGTAACACTCATTTGCATCTGTGAAGCGAAGTTCACGTCGATCTAAACTCCGCAAGAAAAAGGATATTTATCGAATTGGTTAAATTCGTTGCTTTGGAGAAATGCGGCCTTTGGGCATGCAGATGTTACCTGGGTCATGAAAGAAAGCATCAATCAAATTTTCTTGCTGGCTAATCTCTAGAAAAGAAAAAATCAAACCATGCTTTACAGGGCCAACAAATCCTTTTTCTCTAAGAAATGGATTCAGAAGCTCTTTCCCATAATATTCTTTACGAGATCCAAGATGCGGAAATAATCATAGAAGAGAGCAGATTCTTTGCCCTCGAGTCCATCACGGCTGTAACGGTTGCTGCCAGCGAGATTATTGCATGGACTCCCACCAATCACCAGGTCAAACCCACCGAACATGCTTATCATCTGCTCAAGTCTGTCACCATTGAGCTGCTGAACATCTGCAATATCAATTAAGGTCCCAGTCTGATTGGTTTGCTCCCACCAGCCACGGAGTATGTTCCTGTTTATTTCTGATAGCTCAACTGAAACTACATTCCTCAAATGAATTCCTAGCCTATATAAAGCAACTTCAGCTCCCCCTATTCCGGAGAACAAAGATAAGAGGTTGATCCCATTCGGGAACATATCCTTCAACACAGAGAGATGGTATGCCACAGTGTCAACTTGGAATGAATTGCCCAAGGACCTGTATCTCTCTGTCCTGCTTATACCGCCTCCCCTCGTGTGATCCCTGGGGAAACCCAATAACATTTCCATCTCATCTGGCTCCAAGGGTGCCACCTTGTGCAGACCGACCCAAACCAGGTTCCACTTCTTACATTCGTTCATGACGAACCTTTGGACTCTTTCAGGAGGTGGGTCTTCGGAATTGGCAAGAGCTGTTCTTATCCGTTCTGTCAATTTTGCACTTGCAATGCAGGTCTGCAAACAATTTAGTTGAGTCCTCGGATCCCAAGAAGGCCACCACTTTTTCGTCATAGGCAATGCTTCCTGCACTGTTCGTGGAGGAACTGGTAGAAGAGGAAATCTATTCTGAATCGGAAGGTTGTGGATGTATCCCCTCTTTCTGTTAGCAGCACAGAAGAATTTTGAATCAACAAACTCAGGCTCAATGTCATAAAGGAAACGTGAAATAGTTTCCCAAACTCCCTTTGGTGCCAGGGCCACATTTTCATAGTAGAAGTAAGGAGGGCCAATGGCTGCCTCAGGAAGGATCCGATTCGCAGGTTTCATCTTCTGATTTGGAAGGCTGAAACCTACCATTGGTTTTGGGATAGTCGACCCTGACCGAAAACTTTCATCCAAATTGGCTTGTCCAAAACATGGTTTCTTACGATCAAGAAAGCAGCCTCTTTCATTCATCTTCTTCATTTCATATAACTTCCTTTTATTTTTGACAGAGGAACCGCATGCATAGCTTGATGCTGTCTGCAATAGAGTAATATACAAATTGAACATGCAGTAAGCAAATCGGTCAGCTCCTAAAAAAAAAACTTCGTAATGAAAACATCACCTTGTTCCCTGACCAATTTGGGAAAAGGTCATCCTCTGTGGGAGCAGAGTCAGCTGCCAATTGAGCAGCGTGAATGGAGTCAGCAATTTCCAAAACAGAAGCAGTAGGCCCTGTATGCAACAGGATTAGAAGAAAAAAAAGGGCAACGAACGGGCTAGAGTACAAACAAGAAATGCAGGACATAATACTCATCTGTTCTCCTGGCAAAAACGAAAAAGTGATTTAAGGAATTCATTAAAGTCATTAAAAAACTAATTGATCACAGCAACTACGTTCAAAGCTCAAAGATATTGACCATGTGTTCTGATAAAATCATCTTCGAGTTTTAGAGAGCTTAAAATTTTCCCACTGAAGACATTCTTTTCCAAAAATGTATAGAAACAATCAGCTTGAACTATGTAGTCAATTCATTAGCCAGTGGCTCTCATAGCTAACAGTATATTGATGCAGGGCAGCCAAGAAACTGATAAGACTAATACAATTTACATTCAAGAATAACCTATGAATGATTCTCACTTTGTTAATATTTTAAAATCAACCACAAACAAAAATAATTGAAAAAAAAATACCACATCTGTTAATGGCTGAAAATGCTTCATCAGCAGGGAACCCCATCTCTACTAATACAGACAATTTTCTGTCCTTATCAGAGGTGCCTTCTGTATAATCCTGTACATTAACATGAAAAAATACACACCGTATATAAGGTCATTAAACAACAATGTACAATCAACAAAAACACTTTTACATACAGAGAGGAGGGAAGACACATCATTGAACCATTTCCACACCAATAGATCAAAAGAAATATTGTCAACATCACTCAAAATGTAAAAGAAAAACTCAGACCAGCCAAAATCCAACAAGAAAACAACACAATGACAATTGACAAAATAAACATAGAAATAAGGAATTAGTAAATATAAATGCCCATTCTCAATGCCTGTAAATGCCAATTACTGAATTCATGAAAATACTAATATTAAATAAAACACAAAATTGAGGTAATTCTTGCATTTTTGCTGTACACATCTTAGCTAATACCATTATTCTTCCAATAAAAGATATGGACAGAGACCTCCAAACTTTAATTTCCCACAACCATAACCCCCCTTAATTCAGTCTACAAAAAACTAAATCATCAACACCACTACATTATACTCCTTTTTACAACTTCTTACTGATTTGTACTACATAAAACATAAATTGCAACAATAGATTTAACATCACAAACTTTCTTTCTATTTCCCATACCTCATCTTCACTGGAATATTCAAAGTTGCTTGCATCGGAAAGATCATCCCCTAAAACATCTTCATCACTTGAGAAGGTGCAATCTATAGGGGATTGTTCTCTTTTCACGGGAGATTTTTCTATGGCCTGCAAATTGATATAATTTATATAATAAAAATGATATTGGCATCTATCAATAAAACATTACACCCAACAAAAACCATATGCAACTAAGAATAACATTTAATAGTTTGATACATGATCACCAACATAATTAGAGTACTAGTAAATTTCCAAGGAAAAAAATAGATCAAGCCTAAAATCTTTCATCGACGCCCATGTATGTCATATTGTGGCAACTCAAAGTCTCAGAGTCTGTTTCAGTATAAAACAGAACAAAGGACTATTCCTTGCACATTAGAACAAAGATGGAAGAATTATGATGACTTCCCTTTGGATACAAAAGCAGCTAGCATATCTCTCTAAACAAGAACATCAAATAGTTCATGGAAGAAAATAAAACAATTACCAATTAGTACATTAATTTGCAAGAAAATTTCAAAATGAGGAAAAAATGCAGTATTGAGGACCATAACCCTTAGTGTAATAAACTAGTTAAAAATCTGGGAAAGATAAACTGAGAAAGTAAAAAAGAACCAGCAGCAACTTTGCCTATCAATCTTATTAAATTCTAAGAAGTTAACTGCATTGATAGTTCAGTTCATATGCTACATTTTTTAAATAATGCAAAATCAAGCTGCTAGGGGTGTCAGGTATCCATGTATTGCATAATATCCAACACTTCAATACAATGAAAACAAGATATGCAGACACAACTGAAAATAGATACACACACATACAACATGTGTGTTTAGACTTGTGAATCACATTGTTTTGAAAAATGTGAATAACATGGTAATAAAGTCAGTTGCTTCTAGATAAACAGAAATTATAAAAAGATTAGAAAGATAAAAATCAATTCAGAAAAAATAAAAACAAATATAAAAATTATGGATTTTGAAAAGATAATAAAAGATAAGATTGGGATGAGAAAAAAAAGAAAAATAAAGATAGAGAATGGCATGGAAAAGAGACAAATAAAATTAAAATCTTCTTAGACAAACTAAAGTAACCTTTGATTACGGAAAACATATGATTCAACATGTGTCCAAATGGCATCTAAACCAGATACACTATATCAATATGTAAATTTGTCCCCACATAAGTCCCATCCACACCATCCTTCCTATGTTCTTTCTTTTAAGACCAAAAGGTGTATAAAAAGGTGCCAAGCGGACAACCCAAGTATTTATTAGGAGCCACACCATACTTGATGTCGTTTCTTGTAAAATCAAAAGACCCATAAAGAGGTGTCAAGCAAAAGAACAGTGGCCAAAGAACTCCATCCATTAATTGAATGACAATTGCCACCACCAACAGAAACAAGAATTTGCTTGCTAGCAAATAATGCAACGACTTCCCAGAGAATGTTGCAAGCTTTACATTTAAAAAAACTAAATGAACATGGATCCTGTAGAACATCTAGAACAATAAGGTCACATCATTCATCAATATCGATGCAATTCAATGGTAAAGGAAATGAGTTGATACTCACAGCATGCGTAAGCAACGTCTCCAATATAGCTTCACTATTTCCTTCTCCTGCAAATATAATAGCAATCTCAACAACAAAAACATACAATAAAAGTACAAGAAAATGCGAAGCACTCACCATTCTCCTCAATGGCCTTGACCACCATATCTTCGGAGAACCCCATCGCCATGAAATGCGAGACCGACTCACTACGAGAAGAGCTCGCCTCGGATACCTTTAAGACGGCATACACTTAACATTCAAAAGATCACATCTTTCAACTAAAACTTGCCGTCAAATCAAACAACAGAGCAAATCACTATAAGTTCGTCCATCATCACCTTCCCTGAAGGCCCTGCGGCTGAATCAGGAGGAAGAGGTGGATTGGGAGGCGGTCCCGCATCTCCATCGTCTTCATCAGTCTCCCATTGAAAGCCATCACCATCGTCGCTATCACTAACCAAATCCTACACAAACAAAAACTATTCACGCGAATCAACATAGAAATTCAGCATGAAAACCACGAAGAAGCATCAAAACCGCAAAATACAATTACCATCTCGTGCCTTGATCCACAGAAAAAAAAAACCTTCAAAATCGAATGCCCGCGAACGAATTGAGAGAGAAAAAAGCTCCACTCGTCCGCCTCCCTAGATCTAGGGCACGCGAAGCGATGGCTACAGAGGAGATTGACCCCTCGGGCTCCGGGCACTAGCTCGCCATGAGAGTAGACCAAAAACTAGGGTTAGGGCTTAGGAGCACAAGGGTTTCCCAATTAGAGCGAGAAGGGCATCGAAAGAAGAAAGAATCGATTTTAGGAGCTGATCCCAATGTAATATGAACGGTGGATATCAAGGGGAGAACAAATACAGAGCGTGAATTTCATAACTGATGCAATCGGGCCCACTGCCACGTGGAAATCCCTTTTTGAGTTCATTAATTTTGTATTTTATTACTATTTAGTGTTACTTTGTTAAATTAGTTAATTAATTAATTCTTTCTACGTTTCCTATTGATTTATTTAGCATGTTTGATTGTTTTTCATGTAAAACTTTAGAAATTCATAATATTTTTAGGAGATATATATATCATATATGCAAGAATTTTGATGACAAGTGAATATAATATTTTTTCAGGTGATAGTGGTTAATAATCTGTTGAGATATCAGTGGTGGCCAGTTAATAGTAGTGAACAATGGTAGACTAGGGTGAACAGTGGTCAAGAAATCACTGTGATTTTTTATTTTACTTAAAGACTGTGTTTGGATGCAATGATTGATCCTTGTGGTATGTACATGCCCATGTTTGAGCATGCACCTAGGGGCATGAGAAAGGATTGAGGTGGTGTTGTATGTCCCTCAACTCCTTCATGCTCATCCCCCTCATTTTGGGGGGATTGAGTATGCGCCTGTGTGTTTTATTTACATGTTTACCCTTACTGTTAAGCCATGTTGATTTTTTTTAAATTTTTAAATAATATTTTGAATGAAAATTAAAAAAATCTCATTACGGTTTGTATTTATTTTTGAAACATTGCATTTATTAAAATTTTGGTGATTTAAAAATAATTAAATTTGGACATTTGTTTACTTTAATTAAACATAATTAAATTGTATTTGTCAATTAATATGTATAAATTTAAATTTTGATTTAAAAAAAAAATAAATACATAAGTAACTCCTTTAAATATTATTTATAAAAATTAGAGTCATTTAATAATTATTTCTTTTACAAATAAGATACATTATTTAATTAAAATAATAAAAGGTATAAAAATAATTTTACCAAAAATTTACTCTACACCTTTTCATATTACTATCCCCATTCCCTACAACCAAACATTACTTTTATTCCCATCCCCAATTCCTTTTCCTTATTCCTATCCCCATCCCCATCCCCATATTCTCATTCCCTCTAACCAAACAGACCCTAATATCTTTAGTTGTTTTGTCATGTAGTTATATTCTTGTATTATAGTTTTCGGGGATAAGAAATCCATCAAATTGTGTTGTGTTATTATTCTTTTTTTTTTATAATGAAATGCACTTTTAATATGTTTCATATTATATCTGCCGTATATACAAACAATTGTATACATTAACTAATCCATGAATCGCTAAAGTTTAGGCCTATTTATTTAAGTTCGATTTCGAGTATAATTAATAAAATTATATTGACATTGATTTCATAATCAGATATTCATGGAAAATAGTGATATTGATTGGGAATTATTACAGTATTAATTATGGAGATAATTAGAACTAATTAATGCAGAAGAATGTTATGATGATATTTCATTTATAATCTCTATATAAAGTCTATATAAATGTTCAAATCTCTTCTAATTATATACATTTGGAAATATACAATTCAATTCATCTCTTCAATTCTTTTTTTTCATATTTAATTATTAAAACAAATGAAACTTAAAGTAGAATTCAGAGCCCGAAACCAATTTTATCCGAACCTCTAAAATAGCTCGATTTAATACATGTTTAATAATTAATTAATTTTTATTGCTTGTATAATATGATAATTTTCTAAAGTGTCCCAACGGTAGATTGGATTGGGCATCCACCGCTGGATCAAACATGGGGCTGTTTGCATTTTATGTTCTTAATGTTCAAATAATTATTATATATATACTTTAATAAAGAATTAGCATGTTTAATTAAAATTTAACATAAGAGGAAAGATAACAATAGGTCCGTTTAACTTTTTTCAACTAAGTTAAAAAAGTCTTCCAAATTTATGAAGCTCCCAAATTATCCCTTACTTTTATTTTTTTTTTTTTGAAAATTAAAATTAAATAAAATCACAAAATTTTTTGTTGTTTTAGACTCCACTAGGGTGGTGAGAGGAAAATAATTTTTTTTTTTGTTGTGTTTGGATGGTGTATCACCGAGTACCATCGGCATAACTAACATAAACTATTTTCAACATTCTATTAAAACACTAAGGCAGGCTGTGTTTGATTGGCAACATGAAAAATGAGTGGAAAAAAAAAATTCCATGGAAAACGAACAAATAAACGTTTGATTGGCATTATTTTTTAGTTAGAAAATCAAAAAATTTCTATAAAAAATTCTGATTTTATTGTTTGATTGCTTGTATTTTCATATAACCCCTTCTATTTTTCCTGAAAAAGTTTTCGAGCTGAAAATTTTTTTCCTTGTTTTGAGAGAAAATAGGGTCACGTGACAATATTCATTGAAAAATTTTCCATAAAAAATTTGGACAAACAAACAGCTTATTTGGCTGAAAAATGAAAAAAATTTTTCCATGCAAAATTTAGGCAATGAAACATATCCTTATAGCAAAAAGACAAAGAAAAAAAAAATTAAAAATCAAAATCAAATTTAAAAAATACATATGATCAATGGATGGCAAAGAAAGTAATACGTCAAGGAAAACATAAGCGTGAGAACACAGCCAAGGACATGTGAGCACTAGGGATTGATGAACCTTACATCCTCCCAATTGCGTGCAAACCCTAACCCTAACCCTAAGTTTCGAACATGAATTTTAAACAGATTTAAGTATCAATGTTTTCAATTCGCATTAATATGGTATTAAGTAAAGAGTTAGAAATAACAGTGTAAGTTCAACAGTGTAAATATTTAACAGTTGTGCATTTCTAGTGGATTTTCCTGTTTGTTCACTCTGTCTTTTCCGTATGTTTATCTTTTTTTTAAGCAAAATAAGTAAATAAATAAAAATTAATTTAGGAGGTTTAATAATATAATTTTTTTTTCTTTAAAAATGAGAAAGAACTTTAATTTTTTTTAGTTTTCATTTATTATAGTGTATAAAAACACTCAAATACACTCTATTCTAAAAATTTTTATCTCACAAATGCCCACAACATTGGTATATAAAATAATATTTATACGTAAAATAAATATACTCTTCTGTATGTCTATGTCAGTATGGTCTCTCTCACAACTTTTGAGGCTTCACAATGAACAATGAATCATGGTTTATTCATTTTTTTTTTTCAAAAAACCATAAAATTAGTTTGTTTTTTTTTTTTTAAATAATGGCATTTATGTCCCTAAAACAAACACTAGTCCAAAAAGAATCCGTTAAGAGGAATTTGAATCCGAAACCAAATCGGATCAAAACCCGAATCCAATAAACACAAGAACCAATAACAAAAGAGACAAAAGAGAAGTAGGGCCCACAGAACAACAAGGACCATGTTGTTCAGAGTCAAACTCCCGAGCCGTTCGGCGACTGCAGCGCGGTCGTTCCCACGCTTCACAACTACCAAACCCCAAAAACACTCTTTTTTCTCTCTTCTCCTCTCTTTATCAAACCCTAATTACACACTTCTCCATTCCCACACTCCCCCTTTTCACACTCTCAAGCAACCAGCAACCCCCCCCAAACACTCTCCTCTCCTCCCTATATAAACCCTAACCCTAACTTCTCTCTCCCCCTCTCTCTCTGTCTGTCAATATATATATATGTTCTCCCTAAACCCTAAAGCTAACCTTATGTCTATTTTTATATGGATGTCTCTCTCTTCTTTAGTTCCTTTCCGTTCTCTCCTTCAACCAAAACACAACCCATAATAACTCACACTCTTTAATCCATCTCTTCCATTATAAACCCCCTCCACACCAAGCTTTACCACTCTTTACTTTCTCACAACCACCTCCAACTCTCCCTCTCAGCTAGACAATCACAAGAAGAGACCATGAATGGACTAGAGTCACAACAAGAAGCATTCAAGAGAAGATGGAATGAGAAAAGAGGAGGAGGAGGAGGAGGAGGAGGAATGCATTCATCAAGTTCTTCACCACTTCCATTGTATATTCAAAGTAACTCCATTTCTAGTGCAAGTGCAATGCCTTGCACTTCTAGGAAGCTACTCAAGCTCTCAGGTCAAGATGATGATTTATCGGCTTCCGTTGTACCACCGGTGACCGTTGTTCTTGAAGGCAGGTCCATTTGCCACCGTATTCATCTCCACAAACATTCTGGCTATGAGAGTCTTGCCGCTGCTCTTCGCCGGATGTTTGTTGATACCGAGACCGAAGAAAGACTCGACGGTCTTAATCTTTCTAATGCCGTGCCTGGATACATTGTCGCCTATGAAGACATGGAAGACGATCTCCTTCTCGTCGGAGATCTCAATTGGAAGTCAGTAGTAGTAGTAGTAGTAGTAGTAGTAGTTCATTAATTTCTAGCTTTAAACTAAGTTCATTAATTCAATCAATTCCTCATGTAACTTTGAATACTTGTTTTTAATTTTTTTTGGCAGAGATTTCGTTCGAGTCGCGAAGAGAATACGAATAATTCCAGTGAAGTCTAGCCGTCGAAAACAACTTGGAAGAGATCAGTGACAAGTGACAGAGATGGAGACATTGTGCAATGTTTGTTGTTGTTGTTGTTGTTGTTGTTGTTGTTGTTGTTGTATTTGTTTGTTGAGATCGAGCTCTTGTATGTTCTAAGTAAGTGTGGTCTTTAAAGGGATGATTTAATAAGGGTTGGCCCAAAGAATTATGGGGATTTATTGAGTGACCATCCATAAGTTAAATTAATGCAAGCTGTTGCAATTGTAGTAACTGTATAGAATATTGAATGTGATCTACAAAGTTGTTTCCTTTCATCTCTCCCACACCAAAGTTCAAACCACCACATTTAGTAGAGTTGGTTGGATGTATTCATCTAAGTTTGGTTAATATGATTGTTACTATTATTATTAAAAATCAGTTTGGTAGTAATTAACCTTCAATGCACTGTTCTTAATTAGTCCTCGCATTTATGTTCATTATCTTATTAATCACCAACTACTTTATGCATATAAATAAATATATGTGTGTGTGTGTGTGTGTGTGTATGTGAACTTTAATTTTGTATATTAAATAGTATTAGTTTGTCTTTTCAAGTACTTTGTCTAGTTGGACGTATTGTTTGTTAAGACTTTGATGATGAGAGTTTTAATTCCTGCCGTATATATGTTGCTAAAGACTTTGAGAAAATTATTTACAAATCCTCCAAGCACATAAACTTGCGTTTCAGTCCCTACTATAGATTTTTCTTCCTTTTGTTTTGGCTGTTATATAACCCCTTTTGAAGAGGTTCAACTTTTAAAAAAACACTCTTCTTTAGTGTAATAGCTTTCTAAAGTATAGAAGGAGTTTCTTTCACTTTTAGTTATGTCAAAGCTAGCTTTTTCTTTTATTTTTTTTTTTAAAAGAATATTTTTTATAAAAATTATAAAGATTTGAAAAACATACTTATAATCTATCAATAAAACTGTTAATATAGTTGATGATACGTAATAATACTTCACATGTACTACTCCCCCAGACCAATGATTTAAATTTTTTTTATGGCTTTTTTACGTTTTGTAAAGTAATCATTTAACTACGTGATTTATTCATTTAAAAAAATAATAATTCGATTATATGATATGATAATCAATACTTAATCAACTTAAACCAGAATAGGTCTCCACTACCTACATTGTAAAGACAAAGATGTTTGAGAGTAATTAATGGCATGAAAATGTTGAAGTTGAAGCTCATCCCAACCTTGGAATAAGAATCTAACAAAACTATGAGAACACAATGAATGCAAATGACAACAAACAATGCTAAGTTTTGGTACATTATTAATTAATTAATTAGTTTCTATCAACTATGTTTGCACATACAAGTTAGCTCCACATGGGCTCATATAATTTCACAAGTTGTACAAAAGATCTCATCCATATTACAAGTAATCTCACAATTAAAAAACATTTTTTTTATTATTGAAAAAAAAAATAATCTGAAAGCAAGCTTAATTATATGAAAGCCAAAAAAACATTTAAAAAGAACCGGATCCGACCCGTTTAGTCCAGCGGGTTCACTATTGGATTCGGGTCAGTTAATGAAACGGGTCGGGTTTAGATCATACCGGATCCCGCCCGTTATCTCTTGAACCCGTTAAGCCTCTCGCTAAACCCTAGCCCCCTTCCTCCATCTCTCTTGATTTTTCTCGTGGGTATCTTCGAAGCTCGAGTTTTTCTCGTCAATGGCGGTGAATCCCTCTCCCTAGTTCTCCTCTTTATCTTTCTCGCTGTTGTTCGGCTATATGGTCTCTGAATAGATGTTAAGGATTTAACCCTAATTCAATACGAAAGATCTTTTCGAAAATGCAAGTGTTGTTTCTATTTGCTTTGATTTGCAGCTCTATTTGTGTTTCTGTTAACTAATATATGATTTGTGTGCTTTGATATTTTGTCTAGAACCATTGTTTGAAGCGTTTGTTTACTTTTCTGATGGGAAATTCTCAGCTTGTTTTTTGGTAGATTTGAATTTGTTCTCTCTTTGCGGTCCTGTTTGTAGTATAATATGTGAAAGCGCTTTCTTTGCCCTATTATGATATGTGTGTGTGTTTGTTATCTTGATTCTCTTTTATGTCTATGTGTTAATCACCTTTATTTGAATTTTGTACAGAATTTGTAAATTTTCTGGTGTTATGTGAATTCTCAGAAGTATGTTAGGGTAAAATGTCAGGGGATCATGCAATTTAGGCTCAAGACCACTCTTGTATTTGGGTTTGCAGTTTGAATCAAATAACTAACTTACTAAAGTAGTGTGGTTTGTGAATTTGGCAATATATTTGGGTTATCTTTCGAAAGAAAAAAAATTGAAAAGTTACCGTTGATGGATTGGTCCTTGTTGAATTTAAGAGGGTTGGTCATGATTCTATCTTTTTGTTTGCTTCATTTAGCTTCACATCATTCTGCATTTATGGACTAAATAAATTTCAAAGGCACAATGGAAATTTCAGCTTAAGAAGTTCATTGGGTATATTTATTTTATTTATTTATTTATTTAAGTGATGTATTCATTTTATATTATCAGCTTTCTATTAAATTCTCTTTAATTTTACCACTAGTTTATACCAAGATATATCAAACAAGGAGAAACTCTTGTGTGATAACTTTCACAGACATAGCAGTTTGTTGACACCGGTATGCATTGAAGACAGAAAACATTCTGTGATATCTAAGAGATGCATATTGGTTTGGGCCTTGAGTTGTCAGTTTTCATGGTGCTTGCATTTAAAATAATGGGCCACTAGTCCACCAGATTAGAAAATTAAAATCTATAGGAGGTTGATTATTTGTCCATAAAGTTTGTATTTTGCAGGTAAGGTTTTTAGTTTATAGTGTCTCACTACACCCTTGATTGAAGTTGATAACTTTGTACAAAAATCTATTAATTTTAATTTGATTTCGCAATGCTAGCTCTCATCATCATGTCAATATTGATCTTTACTGAAAATAATCAGTATGAACATTTGAATTTTTCGTGCACAATGGGCAGCATGTGGTTATAAACCAATTGTGGTAATTTTGACCTAGTCTTGGCCTTTTCCTTCAGTTCACATGGCAAACATTTGCTAGACATTCATTTTTGACTGTTGTGTGCACAAGCCACTAGAGCATAAGTCATCTGATCTTTAGGTTGCATATTATCAATTCATTTTTGTTGCAAGAGATGCAGACTCTGATTGATCACATTATATTTTCTCACTGTGGGCTACATTATCCAACTTCATCATCCTCTCTGTTTCTCATAGTTTCTAATGACACTAAATTGTATTTTTCAGACTGTTCCTGTAAACCCAAAACCTTTCCTGAACAATTTGACCGGGAAGCCTGTGATTGTGAAACTGAAGTGGGGAATGGAATACAAAGGTTGCCTTCTGATCATCAACAATAGTGTTTCTAATGTGTCTAATTATTTTGAAATTGCATTTATATAATGTTGCTGTTTGGTTATTTATGTTTATTTTTCAGGTTATCTAGTTTCTGTGGACTCTTACATGAACTTGCAGGTAAAAACTACATTTGTTCTCTACTTTCTTAATATTTTCCCTGTTTTACCGGCATATTGATGTTAACAGTGATACTGCCTTTGCTGCAGTTAGCCAATTCTGAAGAATACATTGACGGACAGTTCACTGGAAACCTTGGAGAAATATTGATCAGGTAGTTAGCTAGAATTCAAGTTGCAATTTAAGAGCAAAACTATTTAATTCTGTTTAGCATGGTCAACCATAATTAATAAATTCCCTCTTTGAAGGTGTAACAATGTCCTCTACCTCCGGGGAGTACCAGAGGACGAAGACATCGAAGATGCTGAAGCGGATTGAACCTTGACTTCTTGATGCCCTACAGCATAACTTGATGTAGTTTATCTGTTACCATTTCACATCGAACTATTAAGAATGATCATTTTGCAATTATTCATGCCCTTGCCAACTATCAAACTTTCATATTTTATGACAAATTATGTATTCACAATGAAAACTCGAAGCAAGTGAAGTGGAATCTGTCAATCAAATATTTTTTTCTAAAAATGCATTACGTTCCAAATCAAAGATAAGATGTTCCTTTAACCTCGTACATAGTATTGCAACCTTATTGGGGTCATGTATGTTTTGACTGCGAAATTGTAAAGCATAAAAATGTAGGTTATGATCTTCATTCACAATTTACTTCTAGAGCCAAATACAGTTGACATAGTTCTCACTCTTGCTTCTAGCACTTGCATGACAAATTGTCAAGGGATTCTAGATTTTATATACACTATAATCATACATGCACATAAACATAAATGAAAGGAATACATTCTCAAATACATCAATCTATCTGTGGAGAAAATAAGTCATTCTATTTCTTCTACAAAACCTGCCAGTTGTTAGAAATACAGTGCAGCAGATTAAGGATGTTATTTTTTATTGCATTTGTGGTGGGAGTGAAAGGGTCCAAAGTGGATGAAGTCTGCATCTTAGAAAATTTAGTTTGCATGATGAGCAACAAAAAGGTGAGACTTTAGGAAGCTCTCACTTATAAATTGTATGGCCCCAAGCCAATTCACTTGGGAAGTGAAGTGGTTGAGTTGGATCTAGAGCCGGCATTAATAATGAACTAAACCAATGATTTATCTAAAAGCCTAAGATGTATGTTGTTTCCACATAGTACAAAGCTAACATTCAATCTTCACCTGATAGCACATCTATGGAGATAATAACAATCTACAGTGGACAAAATTGCCATGCAAGACCTAAATGACAATTAGCTTACATTTTGGTAAAAATTTTTGGTGGAGGTTTTGTCACTCATTAGAAGCTTTTTTTTAATTTTCCTATAGAAAGTGAACAAGCAATTACTGTTTATATTATTCACTGTGCATGGGGAGGGATTTGAACTTCTGATTTTGGCCATTCATTAGAAGTTTCAAGAAGATGAGTTTTTGATATAGATTTTCTTTTCTCTTCAATAATAAAAATTTAATGCAGCTATGTAAATGGAATTTATTATTTATAAAATAAATAGATGTTATAAAGTATCGGTATGATATACAAATAAATAAATGTAAAAGAGGATAAATCATTTTTATTTTTCATGAGTGTTTCAGCTATTATGGGTTTATCATTGACAAAGTATTGATTTGCAAATTAAGGCTGACATGTTTCAAGTCCAAAAATGGATATAAAAAATATGACAACAACAATTAGACACATGCATTAATGCAATACTCAATTTCGGTTTTTTTTTTTTTGGGACTTCAAAAGTGATAAGTAAAAAAATCCATTATCAATAGGAAGCATTCAAGGAAGGTGTGCATTTTCATGTTACAACTGAAAGAATAATTATAAAAACAAGACGGAACAACAAAACAAACTATAACTCAATAATAATAAGAATAATAGTAAACTTGATTTGTTTATACATAAAAGCACAAGTCCGTATATAATATATTCCACAACAGAAAGAAAACCTACCTACAAATATCAGTTTTATTTTCTTGATGAATGGCACTAATTGCGAAGATAATACATTTCGGCTATATATTACATCGAAGATTCCTGTTAGACTGTCGAAAGAATAGCATATAATTTAAAACAACAAAACATGTGCGAAGAGGAGACCTCCAAATGGAACCATACTTCCTTGCAAGGTCCCACAATAAAAATTCGTCGAGGGTTTTCTTTTCCCGGCATGCATTGCTTTCTCGAGTTAGTTTTGGTGGGGCCTTACCAAACATCGCGGAGATATCTCCCTTCCATTTGGAGACTCTTCACCATGCTCTCGGCCTTGGAGCTGTCCAAAGATCCCTGAAAGATCGTATTTTTATAACAATTGCTTAGAATCAAGAGAAGAATATACATGGTGTCAAGCTGTCTGCTGATGAGCAAAAATTATTTGAAGGTGGGTTTTGGAGCAAGTAATGAAAGTGTGACTACTTGAATGATTTTGAGTTTTGAATAGGCATGTAAGCAATGGGTTTCGAAATAGATTGGACTCACTTGCTCTTGGACTATAGTGTGAAGAACACGATGGACATCTCTAGCCATCCCTTTAGCATCACCACATACATAAATATAACCGCCATTGGAGATAATGTGCCACAGCTCGGACGCCTGAAAATTGATTCGTTATTAGTATCAAGTTAGGAACAAATATATATTCACATCTGAGAGGTGCTCTGGAATGCATAGAACGGAAATGAGCTGCATATATGCTTTCTGTTTTTAATCACCTTTTCAGTCATCTTATGCTGCACATAATCCTTGGTAGGACCCTCGCGAGAGAAGGCAACAATCAGCTCAGAGAGTGCACCTGCCTCAACAAAATTGTTCAATTCATCCTGGTAAATGAAGTCCTGCACATGTATGTGAAAATGTTCTTTATATATTCCACTTACAAGGCAAAACAAGTTAAGCCAGAAATTTTTTTCCCTGTGTATGTTATACACATAAAAGAAAGGGTAAGATTCAGTTACCATTCTTCGGTTCCTGCATCCAAAGAAGAGAATTGCTTGGCCAAGTTCTGATCCAGAATTCTTCAGTGCCAATCGTTCCTGAAAGGCAGATATGCAAATGAGTACATAAAGACCATATACTCTCTTAGAACTTACATCCGGTGATGAATTACTATGCAATCTACCTGCAAGAATCCCCTGAAAGGCGCTAGTCCTGTACCGGGGCCAATCATGATTATTGGTACACTTGAATCTGCTGGAAGTTTGAAATTCGATTGTCTCACAAAGATGGGAGCCCAACTACAATCCTGACTTTCATCCAAAGGTGTCGCATGCTGTTTAAACAGAATCCAATTTGAGGTCGCCAAAAAAAAAAATGCATGATTGTAATACATACATAAAGGATGTTTTCATTCAATTATCGATAAACTGGCGCATACATTTACCTCATGCCCAAGTGAAAAAAATGTATATGAGGTTATCAGAGTGCATCTGTGAGATTGAAATCAGGTTAAATGCATCTTTCTTCCTAGAGATTTGATCTTACGAGTTGTATCAGAATCAGCATGCCAACTGTCCTTAAAATGCAGATATATCTTTAACAAGCACGAGGATGAAGGGATGGACGCATTTCACAAGTTGCAATTGTTCGCATATGTCAACATCCAACAAGTGAGAAACTAATTAATTTGTCAACCATTAGTTAAGGTCACGAATTCCATGTTTTATTTCTACTGTTTTAACTTTATCTTCTCTCAATATACAGTGACCCTTTTTACAGCTGTCATTCAATCCCAAATCACGAATTTTATTGCTAATTATAAATTCCTCAGTGCCATTCAATCTTTTGTTTGTCACTGATTATTATGACAAACATAATATAACTTACAACAGACATGAGGCATGGTCGGTACACGTCATATGATAGCACATGTGTGCAACTATAAACATTAACAAGCATTAAACATAAGTCACACGACATTTTCTGACAATTATCGCACAAGGCATAAGGCAGGCAGTATCAATGCAGCCTTAAACAATGCTAAAACCAAAGTAAAGATCTGAACAATCAAGAGAACATAGTGAACCAGAAACTAGCACATTCAGCATCTTGAAACTAGTTAGGGATATACATGACAGAGATGTGTGCGATGCAATTAAGTAGATATCCACAACTCAATAAACATATTCTCACATTAATAAGAAATCAATGATAAACCCTAAATTTGTGTGTGTAAAATGTATGTGTGTCACAGTGTGTGTGTGTGTGTGTGTGTGTGTGTGTACCTTCATCCAAGTTGAACAGACTCCTTTGTGAATCCTTCCTGTTGGTGTTGGTCCATAGACCAAGGCACATGTTGCATGAATTCTTGAGTGTGCCATCCTGTAATTAAAGTAGAATCATCACAGGGAGATAGAGAAGAAAATTCAGGATTTAGAGCGGAAAGAGAAGTGGAATCATATTCTTACTTGGGAGAAGATGATATAGAATAGTATCTAGGCTGCAACCGAGGAGCTATTGCTGCAAAGAAAACACCAAGAGGAGGTTTTGCAGAAGGAAATGCAGCCATAACTTCCAGAAGGCTCCTCTGACTTGCAACTATCCATTGAGAATATTCATCCTGAATCAAAAGCAAAGACAGTGAAAGAATTTCAAAACAAAAATCAACAGTAAATATATCACCATCAATAGACAGTACCAACCTTCCCAGCAGGGGAAGCCAGAAAGTTTAGTCGTTCAGCCTCACTGGGTTCAGAAGCATGAGCAGCTAAAGCAAGTAAAGCAGCCTGAGAGACACATCCAGAACATGTAAGTACACAAATGAAAAATATCTTGTTGGCAGGTATAGCCATAGGTATTTTAAAGAAGGTTAATGGCAACAAGAAATCAGAAAATCCAACCTTCTTAGGTGAACTCAGAAGGTCAGCATATCGTGCAAGTGCAGTTCTCAAAGTACATGGAGATGGGAAAGGAGGAGCTAAGGAGCCACCATTGCGTGGTGAGCCATCCTCCTCATTCGCATGAATGGAAAAGTATGTGTCCGATGAATAGCCTAAAAGTCTTTCTGCCTCTTCCACTGTCTCAATACAATTTTCCGAGAAAACACCAACATGGTCTCCTGTTTCATACCTGCCAGCAAAGAGCACATTCAAGATGAACAACATTGATCATTTGATACAACTGCATTTATTGATTGAACATCCAATGAAAGTACGACTGCTCCAATAAAGATACGAAAGGACCCATTGCACAAATGCTTTTATCCGTCCAAGCAGTGTGCAATAAATTTTTTAAGTAGTTTGTGCAAAAAATTTTTATACACTGGTCATGAATGAAAAGATTGCCCAAATAAGCAACAAGCTGTAATTCATTAAGAATAAATAAATGAGGGAACATACACTAGTCCAGTGCCAGAGATGTCAAACTCCAAATGAATGCATGAACGATCTGAAGCTGGTGTATGAAGTTCTCGCCTTACAGCAACATTAGCTCTTCAAAATTCAAATAATAAATGTTAGCTCTTTATATTTGTTGGTGATATAAACATCTTCTGCAGCATAAATGTATACCAATATCACTACCTGCAAGGATGTTGGATATCATGAACAGCATGTCCATTAGCCAGATTCCAATTCTTCTCCACAAATGATGCATCAGCAGAATCAACAAACACAATACGATATTCAGGTATAGCAGCTTTGTAAGGGGTAGATGCACCAGACACATCATCTTCATCCCTGAGTAATTGATCCAATTCTGGCCATACAAGCTCTTTCCTGAAAAGCAGATAAGAACATATAGATGCAGGCCATAATATAATATTCTTGTATAATAACACTTTCCACTGTATATTAACATCAGACAGAATAAATTCTTCTCACCAAGCGTTGAAGTCATCCTCAATGCATTGATCATCATCTCCAAGCCCTACAGGGGCAAGGCGCTTCCCACCTGTCATAGCAAGCACAAACTAAATTTATTATAATTCGAAGTGGCCAGTGGAATTGAGTCTGTCACACCCAGACACTCCAAAAAGAAATCACTCAAAACAGAAACCACAGGTAAATAATCAAGCACTCATCTATAATTTACCAATGATAAATCATAACACAATCATCTTTTACCATATAGTGGCGCATCGAATGAGGAAATAATCATCATAAGATGAGAGAACAAATATTGCATGCATTTTATCGCTTGCATACTTTCTGACAGACACACTAGCTGTGTGCCATTAAAGCAGGACCCCTACGCCTCTTTTTGAGGCATTTCATGCCTTTAAACAATAGCAGATGCCAGTACACGATATATTTGAGCTTTTGCATGGAGAAAATATATGGCTATAGATATCAGAAGGAATCCTCCCACATTTTGTCGTACCTCCATACAATAGCTAAACTCAAATAAATCCATTAGCCAGGCAAGCCTATGGTAGGGAAAGAAATATCACATGAATATGGAGTGCAACTTCCTAGATTGTTACATTGGATACATTCTACAAAAGCCATGCACGCTGATTGGGCACAAATACATGACATATGCAAAAATAACAGAAATGCAAACATGTGCTCCAAAAGATATACCCTGCTCAGCAAGCATGTCATCGACAACCTTGGCCACCTGCATTTCCATCCCACAGACAAATGTCACACGACCAATCACAACACATTATCAACTTTATCACAAACCAACCAATATAAATAAAAATCTTTTTTTAAACAAGAAAGCAACAAAACCTTGTTGAAATGCTCATACTGCCTGTTGCCGAGACCAAAGACAGCAAACTGAAGATTTTGAAGCCAAACTCCCCTCTCTTGTCCCTAAAAATCAATGATATCAAGCACTTGAACGGAAATGTAATCTAAGAACAGTGAAGAATGAAAATTTGATCAACTGTCATAATCTCAAACCTCAGTAAACCACTTATAGAATCTAGCTGCATTATCAGTCGGTTCACCATCTCCATATCTATTTATTTCCAATAAACAAACTACAATCAAAAAAGTAAAATTGAAATTGGCATATGCGAATGTATGGATTCTCCAACTGACGTTGCTAAGAAGAACAGGGCAAGGGTTTCTTTCTTCATCTTCTCTTCATATTCATCGTCATCGGCGGCGTAATCATCCTATAAAGCGCAAAGCAACACAGATCATCAATCCAATAATTAATTTTAGTCTTACAAAAATCACAAAGAAAAAACGAGTTAAAAAAAAAACTACCAGATCGACGATTTTGAAGATTGCCTTTTCATACCGCGCTCTCGCTTCCTCCGCCAACGCCTGATCATCAGGGGAAAAAAATATCTATATATACAAATAAAAAAAACTCAATTTTCTCAAAGCTCAAGCGTTCCAAGAGATCTAAACCTTGGCAAATCCCTCGGCGGTGCCGGTCTGCGTGCCAAAGAAGATAGTGACACGCTTCTTCCCATCGTCCACATCCTCGGCCTCATCCCGGACGACGACGGGCATCAGCGGCTCCGCCGGCCGATTATTCTTCTGGCCGGCTGACCGGCGCCAAAATAAGAGAACAACGCAGCCGATCAGCAGCGAGCCGGCGGTGATGATGATCGCAAGCACCCTCTCCCTAGCGGCATCATCCAGCGCCGTCCCCTCGCCTCCGTTGAGGATCGCCGTTACGAGATCCAGCACCGAGAGCTTCATCACCGCCTGATCACAAATGTGGCCGTCGATCTTTCTCACGACCCGATCCCGAGGCACCTCCGAAGATCTCGCCCGCTCGTCTTCTCAAAGTCTTCGTAACTTCGTCTATAGAGAAAAAGGGAGGATTCCTGGACACCCTTTTATATACACCGTGGATTCTTATCCTAAAAGAACTGAAAACAATGACCTTTTAAAGGACCACCTGACCTCCTGTGGGTCCCACGAATGCATTATAGGACACGTGCTGGAAATATGTCATAATCTTGAGTGGGTTTTTCCGGTGCGTATTAGGTATGCTTTTTTAATCTATGCATCTCGATCGACAACGCCCACCAAACCCGACCGGTCAACCCACCTAACGCCTACTCAACTCTTGGTTAATTTTTCGCACTTTTTTTTTTTTAACTTTTTTTCACTTTTTAATTATTGCTTGTGATATAGTTAATACAATTAGGTAAATAATCTTCAGAAGTCAACCATCGCTTTAAAAGAAAATTAGTACGGCGAAAAAGTCAACCACAGCCCATTGCTTTTGATTAAGTGAGATTTGAAATTTTCAATTATATTAAATTTGATTAAATCACATCGAGGTCAGCCTTTTCGTGACTAGTTTGGTTTTGATTTGAATTTGTAGGAATCTAATTAATTTGAAATCAAATTGCTTTAATTAAATAAGATCTATTTCAAAACCTCAGAGAAGATGTCTATTTTTTTGAAAAATTAAAATTAATTTAAATTCGATAATATTTTTTAAAAAGATTCTATACATATATATAGAAAATTATTAATTTTCAGTGGTGAATGTCAAGATGATATAGTTTTCAAATGTGGTTTAAATTAAAACATTTAAGAATATAGAAGAGAAAAATAAAAATAAATAAATAAAAATAATGAGATTCCTCCATGGTAAGTAAGAAATCCTAAAAACAGCCACGTAATAGAAACTCAAGTTCAGAATCCAGCAAAGAAGGTCATAGCAAAAGCTAAGCTTGCTCCGGCCACCAGCCGGCCGGCGCCGGAATTATCAGTGGCAGGGCCAGGGGAACTTGCCACGGAGGTGGGCCCGCCGGCGATTAAAGTGGACGGAGATGTAGCTTCACTTGTTGGTGCTGCAGCAATGTTGCTCGAAGGGGTCACCGCGGTGGTGGGGCCGGAGGATGGCGTTAGGGAAGTGGTGGTGGTGGGAGCAGCGGCAGACTTGCTCGGTGCCGGAGATGTTTTTGTTGGCGCCGGAGAAGATTTCGATGGTGGAGGTACAGATGAGGACGTTGTCGGTGCAGCGACCGGGCTGCTAGACTTGGTCGGTGCAGCAGTGGTGGTGGTGGTGGTTCCGGTCTTGGGTGATTGTGCATTTGCCGGTGGAGATGCGGCGGTGGTCGCCTTCTTCGGTGGTGGTGAGTTGGTAGGTGGAGATGAGGTGGTGGTGGTGGTTCTGGCATTGGTGGGTGGAGATGCTTTGGTGGTGGTGGTGGTGGTGGTGGTGGCGGACTTTGGAGGAGGAGCGGCCGGAGAGTTGGACGGAGAAGAGGATTGGAGGTTTTCAATGCCGGGAGGGACGATGATATCACTGACTTGGAGAATGGAAAGGTCGTAAGGTTTGCTGAAGACTTCTTTGACTAGATTGGCGCCAATGCCGGCGCCGGGGACGGCGGAGCCGAAGCTGACGAGCTCGTCTTCCATATCGGTGACGTTGAGAAAGCCGGCTTTGTTGGCCGCGACGCCGGAGGACTGGAAAAGGGTGGTGAGGAGAGTGGTTTTGCCGGAGAGTTTCTCGAGCTTGGCGGTGTCGTAGTAGTCGAGGATGACGTGGACGGAGAGAATGCGTTTGACGACGTCGACGGGGCGGCCGGAGACGGCATCGATGCCGGAGTCGTCGACCGCGAGGACCGTGATGGTTTGGCGGGAGTTGATTTGGTCGGCGAGGCCGGTGACGGAGAGGAGATCGTTGAAGGAGGAGAAGTCCGGGTATTTGGAGAGAATCTCTGTGATGTTGAAGGTGGCGGAGGTGGCAGAAGAGATGGTGATTATTAGAAGAAGGAAGGGTAATATTGTAATTTTCTTCATAATTTTTTTTTATTTTTTTTTAAATAATAATAATTTTATTTATGGTTTAGCGAGAATGGGATGTGTGTGTGTGTGTATATATATATATATATGATTTTTTTTAAGTTTAAAAAAGGGAGAGGGATTTCACCGGTGGAGAAATTTAAGAATAGTTTTGATTCTAAAATTAGTGTTGACAGTGGTGGGTTATGAGAAGTTGATGCTAAGTTTGGTTGTGAACATTCTTGACCGCAATTTTGATTAGTAAGAAATTGGTGGTGAAGGTTAGAGAGGAAAACATGTGATAAATAATTATAATTCTCAACAAATTTAGGACATTTGGATTTTTTTTTTTATTTATTATAATATAAATACAATAAAACTTAATGCTAAGAATAATTAGCCCAGCGAAAAAGATATAAAGCTGTTGGTCGAGTGCTATCTAATCCTATTATGTAAAATTTGATTTGTGAGGAGTTCATTGCCCGGGTTTGAATGAAGTGGTGGCATGAATATATTATCGAAACCAATTGAAATCTAATAAGTTTTTTTCATTGAGGTGGGGGGGGGGGGATTTTCGTGCCACTCATCGTTTGTTGATTATTGCAAAGGTTGACATACACTATACCCACTCCCCATCCCACTGGCAAAAAAGCCGAAGACCTCCATAAATAACTTTTTAATTTTTTTCATTCAAAAAAATATATCAAAAATTAAAACTTAATCACAAAATTACAAATTTAATAACAAAGTTGGACAAATTTAATAGCTTAAAAAAATAAAATTAAACACCATTATCGAATTATAAACTTAAAAGTTACAATTTTAATACACTATCTGAATGAAATTTAGATCACGCTAAAAATAATATAAATAAACAATCATTATCGAATAATAAGACTTAATAACTAAATCCAAATTTTAGTTCTAATATGTTAACGAATTTTATGTCACATTAAAAAAATAAATAAATAAACACTTATTTATATAATTAAAACTTATAAATCACAAATACAAAGGGGTAAGCATAGCTCAAATGCTTAATGCTTAGTTTTGTGTATTCTTCTTAGTATACATGCGCTACATATAAAAAAAAAAAAATCCCAACGAGAGTTGATATTTGATAGTTCAAACCCAAATGTAGGGTCAATCCCATTTGAGATTTAATTATTATCTTAAATTTAAAAATAAGTTAATATCAGTTCATTGGTGTTAGATTATTTCGAAATGTTAATTATTTCATAATAAATTGATTTAAACATCTGGCATTCATAATTGCATGGAATGGATATAAACAAATGCAAGATAACAAGTTAATTAAAATATGCATTTTTTATGATCAAAGTCTTCCTTCAATACTTTTCAATCCAATTCTAAAAAAGAAAAAGAAAAGAAAAGAAACTCATTCAACACCTTGTTACAAATCAATTTTAAATTGATGACTTAGTTGCAAAGCTATTAATTGCTGAAAATTAGTAAGCAGGGTGGCAAAAGTTTACCATTAATCTCCACCAACTTTCTTTGACTCTTGGTGTTCATTTTATTAATATCATGCTGATCTACATCTCAATCAATAGAGACCATGTAACTATATCAGCACTTGTTCTCCTTAGTTGCTTGACACTTCAAATAGAAAAAAAGAGAGATTAAGATCAAGTGAAGTACAACTTCAACTATTCATACATTCTCAAACACTCCATACATTTTAAGATATATATATATTTTTTTTAATAAATTGGCGACAATCCTCATCTTTTAATGAATATAAGAAATGTTCACAAATATAGAGCAAACTCTACAAACGTCTTTATTTTTACCCTACTTATACAATAGGCTAAAAGATGATTGATATATATATATATATATATATATCTTCCTTCATGCAAGCATATCCACATCCATACAAGTCTCATGTTAACACAACTTGAAAAGAAGATATGATGAAGATGATGAAGTTTGATGAGGACGTGCAAGAGCAAAACAACTCCGGTATGTATATTTATATATATCATCAATATGGTACACATTAGCTAATGTATTTAAATATGCATGTGATGCCATGCATGTAGTTATTTTCTCTCTTGTAATGTTAATATATAATTTATATTCATATGAGATTATATTATTATTTTGATGACATGTATTGATATGTTTGTCTTCTTCAATTATCACTAATTCTTATATTAACATAATAACATCGTCTCATCACAAAAGAAGGTTTATTGAAGAAATGAGAAACTAAGAATCAAAACATTAGTTGGGCCTTTTCTAATAAGGCCCAATGGGCTTTCTCATTGGAAGTGCAATTGATATTTTTCATCAATTTTTTTAAATAAATAAGTTTGTGAAATTAATTAATTAAATTAATAATAAGTCCAAAAGTGTTGCATTTTCATCATTTAAATAAAAGGAATCTATAATAAATTTATTCGAAACAAATTAAAAAAATTAAAATATTTTAATATTAAAAATAAACTACAATGACAAAAACAAATCACACAAACCAAACTACCCAAACCCTAACCCTAATTTGCCGCATGACTTACGTAGTGAGGTTAGTGGCAAGGCACATGGCACTCTTTAACTATCCAATTAAAAAACAATAAAAAACAATTAAAAATTAAAATAAAATATAAAATAAGGTTTTATAGTTAGCCAACTTAGCCTAACACCACCACCCTCCTTCTCCTGCTATTAAACTTTATGGATTCATATCTATTCTTAGTACTGAATGACGTGGCTTTTATCCATTAAAAACCTTTTTTTTATATATAATTTTGAATATTTTCAGGGTGTTATTTATTAAAAAAAATAACACCATCCCACGTGACCCCCACCCTCCCTTCTTTTGACCGGATTCTGCGAGCCTTTGGATACTCCTTCGTCCGCACGTGCGGAACGCACGTGATGCGCACCGCCTCACGTGATTCCGTGCGATGCGGGCGCCACGTCGCCCGATGCGGTCAGCGTATCGGCGGTGACACGTGCAGAGACGTAAGGTACGGGTTTGCTTATTTTATTCCGCGGTTATTCTACTCATTTCTTACTTATTATTTATGCTTCTTTTATGTTTTAGCCCCTGCTTTTTTCTCATAATCTTTCCATAATGTATTCATACATATATACAAATATACCCCTCAAAGATTTACATATTCACCAACTCATAGGTCTCATTGCTGTTAGGAATTTAATATTTCTTTTCTTTTTTTATGATTTCTAAGTGAAATTTTAATTATCAAATCAATATTTTAAACATTAAATAAATTAATTTAGCTGTGTAGTTTTTTGTTTTTTGGATAATGTAGACAAACACAACCCTATACACTTTTATTACTAAATATCAATTATGCATTAAGAGATAATTAAATTTTTATTTTTTTATAAAGTAGTCAAATATCGTTTGATTATTGAGATGATAATTTTATATAGGTCATATTTGGATTTGCTTAAAAAAAATATTTTTTTTAGTTTGGTAGAAAAAATCTTAAAAAAATGCTTTTGATATGAAGTTAAATACTTCTCTGTAAAGTAAATTGAGTGTTTCTCTGTATTTTATTTTTGAATAAATTAATACAAAAATACTTTTATATGTGTGAAATTGTTTGGATGTGTATTCTTAAAATAAGTTTTTTCAACAGTAAATTACTAAAATGAGCTTGTAATGTCTCAAATATTATGCTTTTAAAACATAATAATTAATATTGATATTATTATTATTATTGTTGTTGTTGTTATTGTTGTTTTTGTTGCTGTTATTATTGTTGTTGTTTAATAAAAACAAAAACAAAAGACTTGAAATGGAGCTTGGAGACTGAAAACTAATAGGGTTATGAAAAGATTGTGGAAAAACTATAAAAACACAGTTAGCTATTTATTTCATAAAACTAATTTAGTAATTTTATGACCCAATCAATTTTTGAAAAATTATTTTTCCATAAACAACTTCTAAAAAACAATGTTTCAGTTTTTTTATCAGCATATATTTTTACAGAAAAACCAATACAAACAAGTATTTTTAAATTTATAAGTGTTTAACTTATAAAAAAACACATATTGGCTATCCAGAAGCTAATCCAAACAACCCCATAAAATTTTGGTCATTAAAAAACATGCAAGCATTTTGATTTGTGAATTTTTAATATTATTTCAATGGGTGAAAAGAAAAAAAAAAAGAGAAAAAAAAAGGTTAATTATATAAATGAAGAGTGTGAAAGAGGTTAATTATGAAGGAGTTAGGGTTGGGAACGTGGGGAATGATTCCTTCACTGACCCTTCTCCATTAGTTTAACCATTATTTGACCGTTGGTTCCCGTCACCCCCCACACGCATTTCCACTTCTCCCTCTTTCACACGTGTCCCGTTTCACACGTGTACGCACGTGCAACGAATTTAATGTCCAGTGTCCACATACCTATATTATTATTCTATCTTTATTATGTTGTTATTATTTTCTTATATTATTAATTTTTTTATTTAATTTGTTAGTCGAAAGATATAAGTGTGCGTACTCCTCCACTACAACAGTTTCTGGGCATGTGTACATATGGGCGCTAATAACACCCCGTGGTTTATGATGTAAGTCTTTACTCTATGGTTTTGAACTCATCTCCGAAGATCGTTATTATTATTTAATATATAGTTGATGAATAGAAATATTAATATGTCGTGTGTTTTTTCTTAAATATTATAAAATAAATAATCAGAATTTAAATAAAAAAAGGGCTTTTGATGTCAAACTTTGGATGCATTGACGTATTGGAACATGATGTTCATGATTGAAGATTAGCTTCCAAGTTGGGAAGGCCTCATATATTATAAAAAATTACATAATTATTGTTTCCATGATTAATATGTGTGTATATACATTTGTGCATTGTGCTTTTGCCTTTCTAGCTGCTTCTTGATCACACACGGCACATCCAACTATATTTTTTTATTGTAGATTTTGCGATGATTTTCTTCAAATTAAAAAAAAAAATCGAATTTATATTTTTATAAATAATTACTTTCAAATTAAAATAAATATGTATGATTTTATTGTGTAATATTTGGGATTTAATTGAGATAATAGATTTGGTGTATAGTGCCAACGGTGACGGCGAGAGATCAGAGGGGGCCGGGACGGCGACGACGAGATGAGAGATGCCAACGGTGACGGCGAGTATCCGGCACGACGGAGACGGAGACGGCGACGGTGAAGGCGAGGGCGAGAGAGGGACCTCGTGAGCGTGGAGAGAGTTTTGATTTTAATTAGGGTTTGATTTTTATTTATTTATTTTTTTCACTCATGCTGATTAGAAGAGAGGGTGTTGGTGATGTGGCGCTACATAAGCCGCCACATCATTCGGGTGAGGGATTCGGGTAATCTATTAGTAATATATAGCATTACTCATAGTGCTAAGTGCCAGTGGATTGAAAGACTGTGAATTTAATATATATTGTTTTTAATTTATATCTACCGGAAAATCAAGTTAATTTTATTTACTAAAAGTGAAATAACAGAAAGAATTTTAAAAAAGGAAAAAAGAAAAAGGTTAGATAGATGAGTGGTGGGGGGAATGATGTAGTAAGACCGTAGTACGATCAAACAAGAAGAGAAATGAATCATCCATGAAGGCCCCACCACCGTCCGATCTTCTCTTTGACCTTTATCCCCACCATTGGATGTTACTTTTTTTTTGCCCTTTTTTAAGGATAATCTTAATTAAATTTTGGGTTAAAACATTATTAATACATTAGATAAACAAGACAAATATTCCTAATTTTGCTACGTGAAATGTAATAATGAAATAATTATATGTTGTTATTATTATTATTATTGAAAAATTTTTAAAGACTATTATATGTGATCTTAGTTATCATGAAGGATAGTTAATCTTAAATAATTAAAGTATAATTAATGCATTATCATGAAGGATTGAGAGTTCGGATTCGGGTTGGGAGAATTAATAAACCCGGATCCGATAAGAGGCAGCGAAGAAAGCACGTGATGAAGATCAGACAGTGTCGAGAGAGTGGGATCCACCGTTTATTCCGAGAAATTTCTCTCTTTATCTGAAATCTGACGGTTGGGGGCCATCCTGTCGAATTGACCGCATGATCACGATCGTACGGTGGAAATAAGAAATCTCTGTCATCACGCTGCGTTTTATCATCTGGTGGTCCCCTTTCATATCGCTTTGATCGTTTCCAACGGACGGTGCACAGTGGTCCATTTTGAGATATCCGTGGACCCCGCCCAATTTATATATATATATATATATATATATATATATATATGGTAGGGCTCTCCTTGTCTATGCTTTTTCAAACACTTAATTAGAGCTTGAATTAGAGCTCGTTTTAATCATTTTTTGTGTTTTTTTTTTTTTCTAAACTCAAGAATTATGTTTGTATTACAAACAAAAGAATTTTGATTTGATTGGGGAAAAAAGGTTTTGAAGCAATGAAAATGATTAAAACGAAAAATTATGTCAAAATTTAATTTTTTTCTAAACTATAATTATAATTATAATTGATGGGGTTTTTTAATTATCATATTGTAAATAAAAAGTTTAATTTTTTTTTTATTTGGAGCAATTGTAACAAAAACCACGGTATTGAAATGGAGATAATACGTTGGTATCTCATCATTTTTTTTCCCCGATTCAATGAAATGATTCAAATGAAAAAATTATATAGACAATCACTTCTTGATGTATTGGTATTAAGCTTTTTTTTTTTGCATAAAGTGCTCATGTTTCTATTGAGGAAATAAATTCAAATTTCAACTTATATACAATAAAAATACGTATGAGTTGATGCATAAACTCCTCACTTAAGCACTTTCAATCTAAAACTAATTCACATCCCGAGGCAACCAGCCCAAACTCCCATACGTACTATGCCATGCATGCATGCATGCATGGTTTTTACGTGGAACCGTTCAATGAGTTGTATTCAATGAGAATTTAACAACATCGGAACTTGTGAATTATTATTATTATTATTATTATTATTATTATTATTATTATTATTAATATTATTAATTAGAGTTTGAACATCAACGTAGAGCTTAATGGCCATTGATTGATAATTGGTTTTGTGGCTCAATGATGGAGAGATATGTGAACACTACTGTGACTCAATCTTGATTTATAAATTTAATAGTGGAGAGGGATGGTACTCGCTTGGATTCCAGCTATCTTAAGATCTGATGAGGTCCCAATTCAATCTCCCCTTCGTTCCTTCCCTTTCATGATGGACAAAAAAGAACCATGCATGAGTTTTTTTATCATTAAATATCAATAATTTATATAGATAATAAATAAAAAAATAAAGGGGAAATTAGAATGATAAGGTGATGTATGATTGATGGCATAACTTCCTTCTTTTCTTCTTCTTCTTCTTGTGTTTTTTTATCCAATTGAATTATATGAAGTTATTAATTTTTGCCACCCTTGATATCATCAGCTCATCCAAATGAGTATTGTCACATTGATCAAATGAATGAAAAATGTATCATTTGGGATAAATGAATAATGACCAATATTGAATGATTTTCAATCTTTATATAAATAAAGGATTAAATAAATAATACAACATATAGCACGGTCTAACAGTCATATCTTTTTCATCGTTTGTCGTAAATTATCTAGCATGCAAAATATTAAATATAAAAATGATATAAACACAATTGACTGTTTCATTAATTTAAAAAACATATGATCCCCTATAGTTGTGTCTTGTTAAGAATCTTAACTTCTGTAAAATAAGGATATAAGTGTTGTTGAGTTTATAGTTAGGCTCCGTTTATGTGCTTCCACATCGGTAAAACAAAAAAAAAAAATGAAATAAACATATAAAATACCTTTTTATTTGAAAATTTACAGTAATTATTCATTTATTTTTAAGATTGTCTCCCAGTTAAATTCCCAACTTACATAATATAAATCATTTGTGTTGCATATTCTATGCATATTAAACATTGAATAAATTTTTTATGAGTATTATTTGAGCATTATGTAAGATGAACTGAGATAGTGTATACTTTTGGTTTATTTTTATTCATAGCAGTGACGGTGGCTTACATCTAGGGTAGTAGCGAGCTCGAGCTCGAGCTCGACTGAAAATTCGGTACTCGGCTCGAACTCGACCGAGTATTCATTTTATAGCTCGAGCTCGACTCGATACACAATTCGAGCTACTCGAGCTCGCTCGATTAAGTTCGAAAATGATTATAAACATTATGCTCGAGCTCGAAAATTTTTTCCCTTATTTTCATAATATATATATATATATATATATATATATATATATATATATATATATATATATATATATATTACTACTCGATTAGGCTCGCGAGCACTCGAGCCAAGTATCTAGATACTCGAACTCGGCTCGTTCGATTACTCGAGCTCGAGTTCGACTCGACCATGACCGAGCCGAGTTCGAGTTTTCATCGAGTCGCGCCCGAGTAGCTTACGAGTAGAGGTGTATCATTTACACCCCTACTTACATCTGAAAATATAATTTTAAACATATAATTATTTTTCAACCAACGAAAAAAAAAAATCCATTAAAAAATAAATCTATTCACATTTCCCATTTATGAAAATTTAATATTTAATTTTAGAGTTAAAAACAAAATTTTACTAAACGCTAATGAGTGCATTCCACGTGGCACTAAACGTTATCATTTTTATTTGGCAAGTATTTTGGTACAATGCACCGGGTGCCTGTAACTCAGCGGTAACTTCACCGGGCGGTGAGAAGACAACCAGACGCGCAAAGAAAGCGGCTGGCTTTGCCTGGCGGAAGTCGACCAGATTAGTCCACGTGGCATCGCCCTCCTCGCATGCACTGGCGGCATTGCATGCATGCCTTTCTCTCCCCTCACTTCATTAGTCCACGTGTCCCATCCTTCACCTCTTGCTCCTCCACTCCATCATCCTTCCTTATCCTACTCCCCCACCTTTCTTTTATAACTCTAAAATATGTGATAATATCCCCATTTAATGAAATTAAAAAATAAAATAAATTCACTATAAAGCCAGATTAACGTGGTCCAGAGGCACACCACACCGGCATTATCCTATCTCTTGCTTTTCCATGCGGTCAAGCAAGACCGCCAAGAGTAACCCATGTAAAGCTTCCACTTGCCCCCCTCCATTCCTCCTTTTTTTCCCACGTTTCTCAAAAACCCCCTCATTTCCCCTTTTTTTACATATCACCCCTGTCTCCACACTCTATTAAAAATTCCCTTCTCTAGGGTTCCGTGCCCTTTGTCATACACACACACACACACTCTCTCTCTCTCTCTCTCAAAACTCTCTGTTCCCATTGTACCCCCCCTCCTCCTTCACCACCTCTATATCTTCTTCCCTTCTTCTCTTCTTCTCCCAAGTAAAAAAAAAATAAAATCAAAAACTTCTCCTCGCTCTTCCCAAAATACACTCTTTTCCAAGCCATGGACATGGACAACCCTCACAACTGGCTCGCCTTCTCTCTTTCCCATCAACCTTGTCTTCTTGAAGCCTTCTCTTCCACTCCCCATGGTCTCTCTCTCTCTCTCTCTCTCTCTCTCTCTATATATATATATTTCTATCTCTCTTTGTATATAGAAAAAAGTGATCTTTCTCAATGGGCACCTTGTTGATTTACAGGAGAGGAAGGAGGAGGAGGAGGAGAGATGGAGATGGTGGCAGGGAGAGAAGGGCCAAAGCTGGAGGACTTTTTGGGAGCCTTCCCAAGTGAAGGGGGACACTATGATGCTTCTGACTTGAAGTCTATTGCTGCCGGCTTGCTCCGCCCCGACGCTTCCACCGTCTCGGCCACCGATGCTCTTGCTCCTGCTCCTGCTGATGCTCGCCGTCCCGTCGATACCTTCGGCCAACGCACCTCCATCTACCGCGGCGTCACCAGGTTTATAAAAATCTCATCTTTTTCAGGGTCATTATGGGACGTGTCAAACTTCTCTTTCTCTCTCTCTCTCTCTCTCTCTCTCTATATATATATATATATATATGAATTTGTTTTGGGTTTGAGGAAGTTATGGGGTATTTTGGGCAGGCACCGGTGGACGGGGAGGTATGAGGCGCATCTCTGGGACAATAGCTGCCGCCGGGAAGGGCAAAGCCGGAAGGGACGTCAAGGTACATCACTAACCGGCGCTTCCGGTGTACTTTAGTTGTTTGACCGTAAGTTTTTGCTAACGTGCGCTTCTCTCACTTGGTTGTCGGCCACGTGGCATGTTGTGGTTGGGACTTGTTTGTCCGTTTCCTGTCCTTCAGTCTACTTGGGTATGCCCATCCTCGTGTTTCCTTTTTTTCTCTTATTTTCCATTCTTAGAAAATTCAAATAAGTAAATTTTAATTGCATTTTATTAAATTTTTTTTTTTTAAATAGGTGGGTATGATAAAGAGGACAAAGCAGCGAGAGCGTATGACCTGGCGGCGCTCAAGTACTGGGGTCCGACGACCACCACCAACTTTCCAGTATGTTCCTCAAATGCCCCTACCTGAAGGTTATAATGGGAATAATAATACGTATATTTGTACGCATTTCTCGCTAATCAAACAGGTATCAAACTACGAGAAAGAGCTCGAAGAGATGAAGAACATGACCAGGCAAGAGTTCGTGGCTTCTCTTCGGAGGTATCCCTTTTTTCTCTCTTTTCTTCAAAGCATATTATACCATGCATGCAAAACACATAGAACGCACGTAGTCACGTAATGTTTCCATGCAGGAAGAGCAGTGGCTTCTCTAGAGGCGCATCCATTTACAGAGGAGTCACAAGGTTCTTTTAATTATTTCTCTAATAATTTTATATATATATATATATATATATATATATATATATATATATATATTGATTTAATTTATATGTATATATATGTAATGATCATGTTTAAATTTTAGACACCATCAACATGGAAGATGGCAAGCAAGAATTGGCAGAGTTGCTGGTAACAAAGACCTTTATCTAGGAACATTCAGTAAGTACACAATATATACTTGCTAATTACTTTGCTCATATATATATATATATATATATATATATATATATATATATATATATATATATTTCATGTTGTAAATGAAATGATGTGGAACTGTTAATTACGTTAGGTACGCAAGAGGAAGCAGCGGAAGCGTATGATATTGCTGCAATTAAGTTTAGAGGACTTAATGCGGTGACGAACTTCGATATGAGCCGATACGATATAAAGAGTATCATCAATAGTAATCTACCTATTGGAGGGATGACAGGGAAGGGCTCAAAGACATCAGAATCATCTTCATCATCTTGTGAGGCTCTTAGCATTGATGTGAAACAATCAGTGGAGTGTCATGATGCGTCGTCGTCTATTGGTGGTTTCGCCGCGTTGCCTGTGAAATCATCAGATCAGGATTACTGGTCCTTTCTTGCATTCCAGCAGCAGCAGCAGCAGCAGAACAGCAGTAATGCTGCATTAGGGTTTGGTGTGTTCTCCAATGGAGTTAACATGGGTTTCAGTTCTCATGATCATCAGAATAACATGATGGGACATGGAGGGGGCTATGTTTGGCACAACAGTGAGATGGTTGGAGAGCAACAAGAGCAGAGTAGTAGCTGTAATTCATTGCCATATGGAAGTACTGCAACATCATCTTCATACTATGAAGGTAATTACAACAACTATGTTGTAAACTGGGGGGCAGTTGCACCAAACTCATCAACTGCTTATTACCAGTATGAACCTGGAAAGACAAACATGGGGCTTGTTCAGACACCCATTTATGGGATAGAATGATGATTGATTTGCATGAAGAGAGAGGGAGGGGGAGAGAGAGAGAGAGAGAGAGAGAGAGAGATCTAGAGAAGAGATGTAGTGGTAGGTGGTGGGGGTGGGTGCTGACATAGTCTGTCTGTCAAATGAAATATTACAAGGAGAAGATGTTTGACAGGAGGAAAGAGAGAAAGAAAGAGACTAACAATCTTTTGCTTTTGCTGTTTGTTTTCATTACTGACATGATTCTATATTGTCATCATCAATGTAATAGAAACCAGTATCCTTTTGTATGTTCTCTTTTTCTTTTTGAGCCAGAGCTTCTGCTTACCTTTGTTTTACATATCATATATATATATATATATATATATATGTATATATTTATATTTTATATGTTATCAATATGGATATAAATTACAAGATAGATAGGTAGGGGGTTTCTTTTTGTTTATGTTTGTCATGCACAAGGATGGAATGATATAAAAGTCTTTTGCATCATCTCTTTGCTTTGCCTTTGTTCCACTTTTTGCCTACTTAGCTTCCCTTCCCTCATTTTGAGCAACTTCTTCTCTTTTTTTTTTTCTTTTATACTTTTGTTCCTTTTTGTTATAAATTAATAAGAGCATTTGAATGTCTAGAAAAGGTTCACCGAAGCTTATTAATTAATTTAGATAGCTGACAGTAATATATAGAAACCAAACAACTCATCTCACTTGGTGTTTTTCTTGCGCTATATATATATGAAACAAATACACACAATGTATGTATATTATATGATGAAGTTTGGTAATAAGGAAGCTTGTCTTATTTTATGAGGACAAATGGAGAGAACTATGATATTATTTATAACCCCCCAAAAAAAAAGAACTCCTTTTTGTAGGCTCATATTGTGTACCAAGTAATACAAGTTAGAAAAGTTACATTTTTCTTTTATGGAAATATACTCTCCAAACTTCTTTTGGCAAAGCAAAAGTACAGTTAAGCATGCATTGTTATACAAGTCTCAAATATATTTCTTAGAAATTAAGATATGAGAAAGATATCTTGTTAATTAATTAAAACAAAGTATTCCTACAAAAAGAATTGGCTTTTGTCTTATAAGTTGACATTATAGTACTCATTCATATATATATATATATATATGGTATTAATTAGTTGCTTCATGAAGTAACTTTGAAATACCTTGTTCTTTATTTTTTTTTTCAATATATGTTCTAATATAAACTCAACGACTTTGCTTCACTCCGAATTTATATCTTAAAATACTAAATTTTCACATTTACTTTATTAGATAGATATTATATTTGACACATCACCCTTCACACATGTAACATGGTTGCATTAATGTATAAAACAATATATAAATATATACAATCTCTGGCTACCATGCATGCACACTGAACCAAACTTTATTATTTCACATGCAAATGGTCTCACTGATCATGATCCATATCCTCTTCACATGAACTCAGTACAAACATTTCATTAACTTTTTTTTCCCCATCACTTCAAACTCCAACAAAGCCTCTTCACACTTGGATTTTGCCCATATGCTCTTGCTTCTTTTCTAGTTTTATTTTATATTTTAAAATATATAAATATAAATATATTTTTTATATATGTATTGAAATTCAAGAGGAAACAAATGCTATGGGTTCTCTTCAAGTGTGTTTCTATTCAAACACTAATTGAGAGTTTTATTTTATGTTTGTTTTGGAGAAGTGTATTCTTTCGGCGCAATGATGTCATTAAACACCGGCACTAATCACTCTCCTGATGATGGTTTGACTGAGGTTTGACCATGATTAAGATGTTAATTATAAATTGCACTTAAGGGAGCTTAGGATGCTTTGCTTTTTGTTTTTAAAGATGAGTTGGCATAATGAATCACAGCTCTTGGGGGACCAACCACGTGCCATTTCCATGCAAAGCTTCTCCTTTTTTTAGTCTTTAATTTATTCAATTAAAGATTAATTGAAGTTCATCTTGTAAATATAATCTCAAAATTTACATTATTTACTTATTACCAATGGAAATATAAATTAGATGTTAACCGTTTATTTTGATAAAACAATATATAATTTTCATCGGATAATAAATAGGGTTAAATATTCAAAAAAATCAATTTAATGAACATACTAAAAATAAAAAAAAAATGTCCATATGCATAAGCCTTTCAGTTATTGAACATTAATGATATCTTTTAGTGGTATATTTCACGTCGATGACTATATAAGCAAAATAATAAATTAATAGATCATTTTAAATGGTATAAAATATTTAAGTTTATCAAGAGGTATACATGAAATTAATCAATTTTTTAAGAGTATACAAACCAAAGAAAATAAAAAAAAAAAACTCTTGAATTATATTGCTTTTTTATTCATCATAAATGGAACATAACAAATCAAGGATATAAAACTATAAAGTTAAAACTTTAGCCTAATTATACTTATACTTATATATATATATATAGTGATGTAGGTAGTCAAATGCAAGGCAGTAAAAGGGGAAGTCATTCAAATGTGGGGACCTTTCCTTGGTTTTAGGTTAAGTTAAATGGGTGTCTCCCTTTTGTTGTCTCAAATGGTCAATTAATTAAAGTAAACTTGTGATTATGATAATAATATTTCATTAATTTAATTTGCACGGTTTTCATTAGTGGCACTTGACCACCAAATCTATTTTGTTTAATGACTTGTATATTAAACATAGATTAGGGTTTGCCTCTAAGAGAACAAAATATGAGTGAATCATGGGACCTGTTTATTTGACTGTCTCTTTGTCACTATGCTCTTAGAATAATAATAATAATAATAATAATAATAATAATGTAACTAATAATACTCAAATCTTAGTTATTATCTTTGATAAAAATGCTTAACATTAGAAAATGAAAAATTTATTTTTTTTAAAATTTTAAATGCAAAGTTGTTTTATTTTATTAGCATCCCTAAATATTTTATACTCTCGCTTGTGTGAGAGGAGGTTCGAAATTACCTCTTCGGCGAGAACACAAACACCATATACAAAAAACTCGATGTCAATAAACCAAAAAATCATCGGTAATTAAGGACATGAACACCCTATACAAAGGATTCAATGCCAATAAACTAAGAAATCATCGGTAAGCACACGAACACCCTGTAAAAGACTTGATGTTAATATACCAAGAAGCCATTGGTAAAATTTTTTTAAATGTTTTAAGAGTCATTAGATATTGCAAATAAAAATTTTGTTATGACGTTTATAAAAAAGTTAGAAAACCTCTTCCATAAGATACAAAATTTAATTATGAGTTAATTATGTACTTTTTTAAAAAAAATAATACTAATAATATGTGGCTTTTTTTCTAGTGCATCTTCTATAATAAATTCCATAATTAATCACCTAAAAACAATATAAATTTTATTTATTAATTTCAAAACCATTCAAACCATAGATAATTACATGACATGATATAAAAAAAGGGTCATTAAAGAGTTAATCGGAAATATTGGGCTAACTTATTATATGGGCTCAGGCCCATGTGCTATAAAGGCCCAAATCAAAGCCCATAGTGTTCGTCACATCCGCTCCAAAACCCTAGAAACCCTTTTAAGCTTCTTTTTTCTTTCGATCTCGAGCTCGAGCACGGCTCCAATGGCGGTGCGTACGAAGGTATTCACCCTGGAGACCCTCCGTGCCGCGTCGAAGCAGTCCGAGGGCATCCATCTCGTCCCTCTCTCTCTTCGCCGCGCTATCAAAAAATTCCTCAGAGGTCAGTCGTCGCGTTCTCCCAATCTTCACATTCTCTTCGTTCTATGTGGGCCTGATTTTTTTCTTTAATGGGTTTCAGAGAGGGAGTTGGCGCATATGAATCGAAAAGTGCTGCTTCTCTCCCAGTCTTTCAACCTCATCAAGGAGACAAACCTCCAGCTTGCGGTCTCTGCCTCTCGGGAGCTCGTTGATGATCCGATGAAGTCCCTTGACGCTCGGTCTGGACGCTGGAAGATCAAGTCCGCTTATGGGGACATTGGTTTCAAGTATCAGGAGGATGAGACTGTTGCTTATGTGGCCTCTCGCATGCCCTCAGTTTACTCCGCGTGCCATCGGGTTCTCAAAGAGGTCCAAAAATTGCTCCCTTTGTTTTGATATAAGGATTAGGTATTCCATATGTTGAAAAGAACGGCTTTTTGATGCTTGTTTTTGTGATACAGGTTCGGCAAAGGCTGCCGGGTTTCTTGCCGACCAGTGTCTTGGATTTTGGAGCTGGACCAGGTTCTGCCCTTTGGTAATCATATTAAAAGCTTAATGGATATTTTTTTGTTGATTGTGATCGTGCTGTTTGGTCCTATCGTTGTATCTGATTCTTGATGTTTTTGATTGTTTAGGGCAATGCGAGAAGTTTGGCCAAGGTCTTTGGAGAGGGTTAACTTGGTAGAGCCGTCTAAATCTATGCAAAGAGCAGCTCAAAGTCTTTTTCGAGGTGGTGTAGTTGGAGAGAACATCTCATTTTTCAGTTTTTTCATACTTGTACTAGTCGTTCTTGCTACTTTCTTTGATACGGTTCTTTGAGTATCTTTAGCATAATGCATGCATGGATAGTTTGGAATTTATTTTAGCTTCATGGAAAATTTATACTTTGCTTACTTGAATGTTTAGTCTAGTAATAGTAATCGGTCAGGAATTGTGCCTTCTGCTTTAGGCTTAAGATTTGATCGCATTTGATTGAGATGGTAGCAAGTGCCTCACATAATTTTGTTGCTTTTGGTGTAGATTTGAAAGACTTGCCACTTATCCATAGTTATGATAGTATTCAGGCGTTGAACCGTAAACTTGAGAAGCATGACAGAGCACATGACCTTGTAATCTCTGTGAGTGCTCTTCATGATTGGCATTCTCTTTTCATCTGTTGTCTTTCCTTTTTATCTTAGTTTTCTTCTATTTGTACAGTCTCCAATGCTCTTTGATTTTTTCTTGAAGCAGATGATTTGTGATATTATGAAAATATGAAAATGGCTAAACGGGCCTTCTTTTACCATGCACTGTAGAATGCTTCTTATTTGTCTTTTAAATTGAATGATTTTACTGTATGAATTGCATGGTTGCATGCCTTTTATGCCTTGGAAGATTTTCATGGTGTTTAATTGCAAGTTTGTGATCATAGTTTCTAGGGAACCAGGTCAACTACCTCCAAGGGCATAGTCAACTTAGAAATATGTGATATATTTTTTTTATTATAACATTTCATGGTTAGGAATAACAGCCATTTTTTCCATAAGCAATTTATCAGACCTCTTATTAATTAACAAAGTAGATTCACTGTTTTTACACACTGAAGTTGCTGTCTACCATATTCCTTTAAGCAGCACACTTGTTGCAATTTTTTGTTTGGGTAATACTATTCTCAAGTGATGTTAATTATGATGGGTATTCAAATATGATTGTTAGTTTACTCACATTTGTCAGGGTGGCACAAACCTCACTTGCTTAGGCACTTGCCCATGATTTTTCTTGCCATTTTTTTCTGATTATTGTATTATTTGGATTCTGCTTTGGTAATCAGAAGGAATTGTAGTGTATTTGCTTCATCATATGAGCTGAGACATGTGTTTGGGATCTTATACATTATGGTTTTATCAACTTTTTAAACCTAGTGACTAGAATAGTTTTATCTTTTTTACTATCATCTTTATTAATTATGCCTCTTCTGTACAATTCTGTCATATGAGAAACTCATGCTTGTGAATGTTAAGCTAATTTTAATGCTGTTATTTATGATACCAAAATGAAGTTTTATGCACTTGGGTTGATGCCATCTAATTGTAATGCTGTTCTTTATGATTTCAAAATGAAGTCTTATGCACTTGGGGAGATACCATCCTTGAGAGATCGGATTACTATAGTACGCCAACTTTGGGATCTCACACAAGATGTTCTGGTATGATCATTTCCAACCCTGTTTAAACATCATTTTTAATGTTGTTAACATGCCATCAAGTTTAATTATGATATTTCATGTTTGTGTGGTTGTCTACATAATCACCATGTTTTCCAAATGCCGGCTTTGTTACGCTGATTGGACAAATTCATGCTTCTGCATAGGAATTATAAAGCCTGATGATTTGTTTGGCTTAACCGCGTATGTTCCTCAGGTAGGCCATTTGGATGCAGGTTTGGTTAAAATCGGCATATTCTAGTATGCGAGTTAGGTATCTGTGCTTGTACTTAGCTGCTCCTTCAGCTCTTTCACAAAAAAACAAAAGCATTAGGAAACAACTCTTTCTCTGTCAGTTAATGTATTACAGTAGTTAAAAGTTTACTAATCATAGTGGCTACTCAATTAGACCATTTGCCTTATCTTTTGATAAAGCTCTTTGCATTGCTTTAGGAGATATATCTTTGACATGTTGAAATCAAAATTCTGGAGGAATGACTTTTTGAAAATATATGTCCATCCAAATTGGCGGAAAGATTTATGTTTGATACTCTTGTAATTGTTGTAATGCCATCCCATTAGAAGTTTCTTATATTTGGCCTAATTAATACTGCTTTTTTTTATTAATGTATATTTCATTTCTTGGGTTCTCATTGTCAATTATTTTGAAGCATGAAAATTGGCGTAGGTACTTTTGGAGCCAGGGACTCCTCATGGGTCAAAAATAATACGCCAAATGCGTTCATATATCCTATGGATGGCCAAGAGGGTGAGTTTATTGTTTTCTTAAAATAGTTCATCTGTGCAGTTTAGCCACTGTAAGTTAACTGCTATCTATTTGCTTTCTAAGAAAAGCCGCAAGAATAAAATTTCACTAAGTGAAGTTCCCTGTGGTGAAAAGAGTATTTCATCTGAGGTAGCTAACTTGGAGAATGATGCATTTGTTGTTGCACCAGTAAGTTTGAATGAATAACTGCAGACTTTATTTTAAATTTTAGAGGCTCATTCATGTTTTACCTGGCCCCCTTTTTCTTTAAGTTTGTTTTGTAATAGAAAAAATCGCTGCAGTGTCCCCATGATGGACGGTGCCCATTGGAGAACACTAGTAAATACTGCCATTTTGTTCAGCGTCTGGAGAGGACTTCATCACAAAGGGCATACAAGGTGTATTTTCTTGAAACCATCTTCTTTTAAAAAATTCATCTTCCAATTGGTTACTTCAATTCTACTTGTTACCCTTAAAGTCAATAATTTCATCTAGTAAGTGATAGAACTTATTATAACTTCAGAGTTTGAGACTTTTCCATACATTATCGATGTGGATGGATTTTATTAATGCTTCAAACTCACAACACAACCTTGTGCAATGGCTCATGGCGATCTATACTTTACCCCCAGTGTATCTTGTTTTGGTCAATCTTTGCTGGCCAGTTGCTTAACCTTTATATGTGGGAAAGGTCATGTACCTGACTGTAACCCTTTTGCATTGGTTCATACCTTTGCATAGTTCAGACCCACCCCATCTTGCTGGAGTCTTTTGTACTGGAATGCCATGTGACGCATGCTTGTAGTTTAATAAATTAGAAGCACTACAATCGAACCTTTAAACAATTACATTTGAGTGCTACCTGAGAAAGCTTGTTACTTTCTCAAATGGAGAAAGGTTGATGATTTGGTTTCTTCTGGCACTTCAGAATCTGAGACCACTCGTATAGGTGCTTTTATCATGGAAAAGGTCCTTTTAGAATTGGCTCCACCAGTTCTCTTCATACTTGATTCCTGTAATTTAAAGGATCAGATACCTAATTGGCACATGCTATAGTCCTCTCCGCCAACTTTTGAGGGCATCTTTCTTAGGGCCTGCCATCTTTTGAAGTTGCTACAGGAAACACTTAGCAACACTTGGCTCCTGTATAGCTAGATGTGCTTTTCCTCACTGTTACATATGTTCAACTGTTTCAACTTTCAGATGTTTCTGTTCATCCCTTTGTCCTATTTCTTTGAACTTGCAAACGTCTGTTGTGCTCAATGTGCAGCTTTTTATTTTAATGTTTGGCCAGATCTATTTCTTGGTCGAGGCTTTTTACATTTACGGTATTGCACGCAAATTACGTTAGTCAAAAATATCTTCATTAGCTACTTATGTATATCTGCCAGTGCTTTAATTTTCTCTCGTCTCATTTGTTTTTTCTTTCAGCGGTCCAAGGGTGAACCATTACGAGGCTTTGAGGATGAGAAATTCTGCTTTGTTGCTTTAAGACGTGGAAAGCGGCCACAGTAAGCAAATAATGCCACTTTGAATTAAGCCTTTAAGATAGATATTGGCAGTAAAGCTATCTTAATTTGATGTGCAATAATTTATTCAACTTGAGAGCTAATTACTTGGTTGCCATGATTAATGTGTTGCTCAACTTTTTTTTAACCCTTTTTTTCCATCCTTGTAGATTATGAATATTAGGTTTTTAATGCCACAAGTACCAGATGGTTTTATTCAAAATCTATCTGCTTCCTTAAGAAGTCGATATTTGTGTGCTCATTATTAGAGTCCACTTTAATAGGTTTACAAGTCTTACCTATAACAATCATTTCCCTCATTGATTATTCATCATGATTAAAAGCATGAAGTTGGCTTTTTATTGTTATGGGACCGTCTTTTTTCATTTGGATTCATGCTTTATCACAATCAAGTAGGTCGATGAACAATGCTTCAGGATGATAAGGGGCCAATGAAGCAGGCTGTTACTGATATCTTCGCAATACCAATGAACTATATCTAATTTATTTGTTCGATAAGCCTTATTATTCAATAGAGGCTTGATTAATTAATCCTTTTTTTAAACAGGGAAGCTTGGCCGCTTGATGGTATGGAATTTGAAACATTGAAGGAACAACACGCTAAGAGAAACCCTGAGGATCTTATTATTGATTATGGTGAGAAACAATTTGTTTTTTCTATTTAAACTTGCATTGTTTTATCAATAGATTTACTGTTTGTAGTTGTCTAGTTTACTTAAATTAGGTAGGAAATTTCACAAGTGGCCCCTTTGAATGTAATCCGACTGCAAAATGCATGGTGAGTCACAAATCACTTGCTCAAAAGTCGACTCTGTAGGGTTCTGATTTTAGTTGTGAAAGCATTAATAAAAGGGCTTCGACTTTATCCTTCTTGATATGTTCAAGCTAACATGGTCGCAATGTCAAGTAAAGTGCGGTCAACTTGTGACTATATACAATGAGTTTTATTTACACAAATTTATCGCGACTTATACCACATGATGTGATCTATCACTAATTCGGTTTCTGATTCTAATCTTGCGATTGTCTCCAGAGGACCAATTTGAAACAGAAGATGACAACATAACCTCATTCGCAGAGGAACCGGTCTTATATCCTTCCGATGTTGCAGAAACCAGCTTGTCTCACCAGGAAGACAATAACAATGACGATGAAAACAGTAATAACAGATCAGAAGATCAACCCCATGCAGGCCTCGGTGGTGGCTGGGGCAGGATCCTCTACATGCCCCATCGGCGGGGCAGGCAAGTATCAATGGACATATGCCGGGCCATCAAAAGAGATGCTTCGGAGGGCGCCCTCCAGCGGTTGGTTGTCACACAGAGCAAGAACCCTGCCCTGCATTTCCAGGCTCGCCGCTCTCTCTGGGGCGACTTATGGCCGTTTTGAGCGTGCACATATATATATATTCGGTTGTATTTCCGTGATGAACAAGCTGAATTCTTTTTTATTGTTATTAACCTTCAGATGTTTGTTTCTGGCTTGAATTTAATTAAAATGAATGTATAATTAAAAATCAAGAATTGTTTTTTTTTTTTGTGGTTGTTCAAGCGATGAAAAGGAAACCAGGTGAAGATGAAGCAAGTGGAATGAATGATTGTGATTACTGTCAGTGCTGTATATTGGAATATGAAAGAGATTGAGCATAACTTGAACCAATATGAAAGAGATTGGTATCTTTCACACAAACAGGGATTATTATTATTATTATTATTATTATTATTATTATTATTATATATTTAAATCATAAATAGAAGATTTCATTTGAAATAACTAATATTATGAAAGTGAGTGGAGAAAATGACATGCATTATCTGATTGTAATTTGTCCATGGCTGGAAATTAATTTTCACTGATCTATAAGTAAAGAAACAAGAGGAAATAAGATTTAAGATTTAAGATTATTTCCAAAAATGGTCCCCAAGAGAAGGACTTTGGGTACCATAAAGTCTTGAAAAGCCTTTGAAATGAAATCAGATAAAAGTTATGTTTCATTCATTGTGATCTTTTGGCTCTTTTGGGTCCACATTCATCATAAGAGATAACATACACATCTTCTATATATATATATATATTAGCATCTTTGGTTGTGCTTAGTGAACATCATAAAGATATTATATTATATATACAGAGAGAGAGAGAGAGAGAGAGAGAATATGTAAATAAAAAAGAAAGGTGGTCACAAACAAATAATGTTATTAAGCAGAGTAGAGAAAGAAGAAGGCGATGAAATTTATATGTATAGTTCGTGCAGTTCCCAATAAATTTATAACATCTGTTTAAAAAGAAAAAAAACTTAAATATGCCACTTTTTTATAATATTTTTATTAAATAAGTTAAAAATTAATGATTAATTAGACGAACTACATATATAGAAGTGAGGGAAGTGATGTATAAAAAAGATAATATTGTAATTTTATAAATGAATGGTCCTATTTCAGATAAAGTAATCACCAGTGTAATGTCCCTTTCTTAGAGTGTAGTTAATGAACAACCCTCAATTATTAATCATATTCTAAATCCATTTGATGTTTGCTCAAGTAAAACAATTATTTGAACAGTGCTTATACTTTTCAAAGTTGTTGGCATATATTCTTATCCATAATCTCAATTATTTGATAGAAATTAAAAAATAAATAAATAAATTCAATCATTTATTCCACTTTTCCCAATTAAAAAAAAAAATCAATAACATCACAATCCTAAATTACTATTCACACATATATATATATATATATATTGCTAAATTTATTAATATAGAATTTTTTTTATTAATGTTGCCTTTTGTATCTACTTGTATATTTTTATTATTAAATTTGTAATTTATCTATTTATTTTTGTCAATTGCCTTACAAATGTAGCAGTTGAATAAATAAGGATTTTAAACGACAATGGAGAAAGGAGTTGCATGAATTGAAAAACCAAAGAAATTTTCATTTCACCATTTTGATGTACATACTTTGAAAGATACATCCAAAGTTTATCACGGTCTGCAATGGTCTCAATCAATCTATATATATATATATATTAAGTACATTAATGCATTTGTTTTGTTTCTCTTCATCAACATTAATTTAATGCACATTTTAATTAATTAATTAATTAAAATTTCAAATTATTTTTCATGGATAGTGCATTCAAGTGGGGGGTTGGAGACAAGATGGCACTATGTGTTCAATTTTTCATTCATTGATCTTGGTCCCCACTTTTTTATGGATAGTTATTGAGCTCTTTTTTATTTTTTATTTAGAATAAGTTTTTAATAGATTTGCTGATCATCTAATTTATCTATTTTCATTAAATAAATATATTTTGAGAGTGATGAATGATGTGTTTTTAAGAATAGATTAAGTAATGAAGTTGATTTATTCTATGTTTTTTTTTTGGCATCATCTATAAATTTTGGTTTTTCTATTATTACTATTTCTTATTAAATTATAATATAAAACTAATAAAAGATTTTTGATTTTCTATTATTACTATTTCTTATTAAATTATAATATAAAACTAATAAAAGATTTATTTTAACTTATAATTCCTTGATGTTCTATTATTTGATAATAATCCAAAAATATTATTACAAGTCACAAGAAAAAATAATCAAAGTTACACAACATGCACATATTAGTCTTTTTTCTTTAATTTCACAAAAGCATGCATGCATGCATGCATGCATTAATTAGAAAAGTAGTAAACTAAAAAAAAGTTAAAAGAAAAAAGAAAAATCAAAACTCTATCTACATTCTTTATTTGAATTTAATTGTGGGGGAAAAAAAATTTTAAGTGGTGTCAAATACATCACCAAACATTTTGACAAACTGAGTTCATGGATTGAATCAATAAAATTACTAGTCCAAACCAATAACTTGAAAACACTTCAACCAACCTGTCAATTTAGTCCTTAATTATAGTCTATGGTTAGGTGAATTAATTAGATTATATCTTATTTCAACTTGTCCTTTTCTTTTCTTTTCTTTTCTTTTGTAGATGATGATGAATGAGAAGTTTCTAATTAAGAATAAATTCCCTAAATTAAAGTCATTAATTAATTAAGTGAGTTTATTAGGGGAAAAAAAAGAAGAAAAAAAACAAGAATAAAGTTAAATTCTATTCTTATCAAATGTTTTAGGTGAGTTATACTAACGAATATCATTTTATTCTCATGTCTTATTATTGCATGTGGATGACTGAAACTATTTTGTGCTATATTAGTTATTCTTCATAATGGAAATTTTTTTTGGTTATTTTCCTAGAATTTTATCCTTTCGGTTGTTATTCTTGTCGGTAAGGAATTTTTCTTTTTTGATAATAAATAAGGAATTGTTTTCTTTTAAGTTTACATTACAACGTTATTTATAATATATACATATTACTTATCTATATTCGAAGATTATATTTGATCGAAATGCATTGGTTCCAATATGAAAGATTTGGTTTACAAGATACATAACCATATTCCATGATTATATTTGACAGAAATGCATTGGTTTTAATATGAAAGATTTAGTTTTTAGGATACAGACTGACTGTGTGTATGTCTCTCATTGTATATGATACTGAAATAAAAAAGTGGAGAGATGAGAAACTTATGATAGAAATGTTAATAAGAAAAGTAAGAATAAGATTAGCATGAAAGAGAGATCTTATCAAAGTATATATAATATATATATAATATTATAAAAACAATACGTTTAAAATTGCAAAGAGAGGTCAGCATCATTTTAACAGCCAAATGGCCTCCATTATCATTGCAAACCATATTATTGTTTGTCAACATTAACAAATAATAATAATAGTAATTAATACATCACATTAAGATGCTAACCCTTCTTTTTTTTGGTAATTAACTTCTCAAAAACAATTCAATGAGTAAAAGAAAAAGGGAAAAAAATGATTATTATTGAGACCATAACTTTTGTAAAAATTGAACAAACAATATATATTTTTCATTTTTTTTTAATTTCAAAGAAAGTAATCCATGGTTCACACTTTTGAACCATGTGTTAATTGAAGTTATTAGTTGCATGTTTACCAAACAAAAGCAATAATTGTCAACAACTTGTCCTCAATCTTCACAAATTAACCACTATATACTTTGTTTTTGTTTTGTTTTGTTTTTTTTTTTTTTTTTGACAAAAGGCGATAATTAAGTATTAAAATATGCACAAATATGGAACAAACTCAATAAATACATGTGTCTTTACCTTGTCTGGGATTTAAGATTTAATCTCGGGTTCTTTGCAAAATGAACACTTTATACTAAAAATCACGTACCAGTACGTTAAAAGACTGTTGGTAATTATTACATAAATTTACTAAAAAATTGCTTATATATATAAAAAGGAAAAATAAGTATATATATTAGTAATTTTGAATAAATTTAGATTAAAAATACATGATTCAAACAAAAGTGTCTAAATGGATTAAAATTCTAAACTAACAGAGAGAGATGTTTTCTTTTTTTTTTTAAAAGAATTAGTTAACTACCAATAATTGGAGTTATAACATAAAAAAAAATATATATAAACATCTATGCAACATTTTTGTTAGAAAAAAATTCATTATGAACTACAGGGGAAAAAATTACAAGACTAAAAAAAAAAGAAAAATATATTTGAATAATATTGGAATATCTAAAACACCATATACTAGTAGTAACTTTTTTTATTTTTATTTAAATATATTTGTACTATATATATATATATATATTGTAAGTTTGTATAGAAGATTTTGGTACGTATAAGAGTTGATTAATAGCAAAAAGGAAAGCCACAAGTTTTCTTTTGAAAGATTCAATGTTCAACTTTTCCTTTTTGGCATCTCCTCAGTGAAAAGAATGCCTCCAATTCAATTGTGTTCTAAATTAATAAATAAATGAATAAAATAAATAAATAAAAGAATATCATGCACCACCACTTCCCATACATCTCATGCCATTGGCTAATATATTATATTATATTATATATATATATATACAATAAATAAATAAATAATATATTTACAAAAGAGTAAGTGAGGGTTGTTATTTATAAAATTCATATAATTTTCCATATAAAATATATTTCATCGAGTCTATTCTTTTGGCCACTAGTTTGCACGAATCTCAAAGCCCAATATTGATTATATTTATATAAATTTGTGAAGAGATAGCGAGTGAGAGAGATGCCTACTAAGCCATTGATTCCTTTCTTGTTATATATATATATATTATATTTATTATATAATTAAATAATATATAAATTTATATATATATATATATATATATATATATCTGTTTGTGTTGTTGGTTTTGGGATTTATATGCTCTTCTTTTGATGAGGAGTTGCAAAGAGGAGAGCAAAAAGGGTTTGGTTTGGAGGCTTGAAGGAGAGAGGGTAATGCGACAGGGGAGGAGCTGAGATTTCAGCCCATGGATGCTCCATTCTCGGGTTGGCGTTTGCTTTTCTTTCTTTTTGATGTTATTTGTTTGATGTTTTGATGAAAAGTTTGGGTTTTGATGCGGGGGGAATCTCGATCTGGGTTTCTGATTGGTTTTCGATGGGAAAAATAGATTTTTTTCTCCTTTTGGGTTAGAAATTGGATTATTGGATTTTTCGAGATTTTTTTATGGCTGTTTCTCGTGGATTTCTTTTGTGATGTATTGGGAGTTGTAGGTTTTGGTGCAATTTAGGGTTTTATTTGTTTTTCCTTGGTTGAAAGTTTAGGTTTTTGATCTGTTTGGTTGTGGTTCTTCTTGAATGAACTAAAGTAATTTTTTTTTGAGAGCTTTCATTCCTTTTTCTGTATATGTTCTTGTGTGAGAATTTTATTTTGTTGTATTTTGAGGGATATTAAAATATTGAAACTCATTGGTTGATCAGGGATAAGATTTTAATGTTTGTTTTGCATTATCTTTAGAAAAATGCATGTTGTTCCTCTTGTTGAAATTGGAAAAGTCAACTGCTTGGCTTCTCTTTCTTGCATGCTTTCTTTTGCTTAGTTGGTTCATTGTTTATGATATTCAATTTGTCTTAAATTAAGGACAGCACTATTTATCTGGTTAAATGTATTTGCATGTGATAAACATTCTACGGAATTGAAATTTTGTTACCATGAATTGAACACAAATAGGCTACTGTAACTGTGTTTTGTTTTTTTTTTTTTAATATGAACTTATGGATTGTGTAGCCAATATATTGCATTTTGGCAATTAATTTGATAGCACCATCATGCTCATTACACCACCTTTTTGAGATTATATATATATATAATCTTTTTGTGGATTAGACTTTAGGCAATTGAATATTTTCCCATTGCTTTTTGTTGTTGAAAGTGAAATAATGTTGGTACTTCACATCCATTTTGGTTATTGATTTTGTTACCTATGTGTTAAAAGTCTACTGATCCCTTGACCAGGATTTGTGTTAGACCCTCTCAAATGCCGTAAGATGAGTATTGAGGAGAAGAGAGATTTGATTCGTGAACTTGCAAAGTGGCCGGAGAGTGCCCCTGAAAAGCTACAGAAATGGAGCAGGCGGGACCTCTTAGAGATCCTATGCGTAGAGATGGGAAAAGAGAGAAAGTATACTGGGTTAACAAAACAGAAATTGATTGAACATATCTTTAAACTTGTGTCTCCGAAGAGTCCTGGGGAGTATGTGGAGCATTTCGATTCCGCTTCTCAACATCCCTTGCATAATCCTCAAACTCCGGCTAAAAAACAACGGAAGACAGATAACCCATCACGTCTTCCTATCGGTGAAAACAATTTCCAAGTGAAAAATGAAAGCGTAGCTCCATCTGTGATTTATTATTGCACAAATCTCGCTTGCAGGGCTACCATAAGTGCTGGAGATTGCTTTTGCAAACGGTGCTCATGTTGTATTTGTCACAAGTATGACGACAATAAGGATCCTAGCCTGTGGTTGTTTTGCAGCTCCGAGTCTCATTCTCAAGCTCAATCTTGTGGCATGTCATGCCATCTTGAATGTGCTTTTAAGCATGAAAAGGCTGGTATTGTGGCAAGTGAAAAATGTGCAAAACTGGATGGGAGCTATTATTGCACAAACTGTGGGAAAGTGAATGATTTGCTTGGGTAATCTCTGTGATTCTTATTATTTATGCATCATTGCACAGTTAGCTGTTTTACTGCAGTATTAGTTCCAACTTTTTAACGGAATTGGGAGATCATGCCTTCCATGCTTCAAGTATTTGCTTAATATTCATGCAAGTGAGCAGATAATGTGATGAATCAGCAACTTGTCATCAAAAGGATTATATTTGTTGTTATTATTTACAGAGTTTTGTTATAATTTCAGTTTCAGCATTTATCTACTTCGTGTGGGAAATCATGGTTGCCAAAAGAGAAGTTCCTTGTCCGCTAACCGGATTATTTTTAGCTTGTGATATCGTTCATTTTGGTTTTCCTGTAGATACTGGAGGAAGCAGCTTATGATTGCCAAGGATGCCAGAAGAGTTGATGCATTGTGTTTCCGAGTATCTTTAAGTCATAAACTTCTCAGTTCGAGTGAAAAATATCGAAGCTTGCATGTGATTGTGGACGATGTCTTGAAGAAGTTAGAAGCTGAAGTTGGGCCTCTAAATGGCATCCCAAACATGGCTCGTGGCATTGTCAATAGACTTTCTGTAGGCGCTGAAGTACAAAAGCTGTGCGCCAAGGCAATAGCTGAGCTCGACTCTATGCTTTCTGCCAATCCACCCACTAGTCCTATTGTGCAGAGTAATGCTTTCTTTCTTCTCCTTTCCAAATGAACACTAACCAAGCTGTTTAACTTTTACTTGCAACTTGTTCTTGAATGCGTACAATTATGCAGAACCAGGACCAATGTCCTCCAACTTTATTAAATTCGAAGACATATCATCGTCATCTGTGAACATGGTTTTAGGTTCAGAAGATGGTCCTGCTTCTGCTTCTGCTATGTCTCAAGAGCTAGTTGGTTATTCTTTATGGTACAGAGAGGCTCGAGCAGAGGACTACCCTTTGGGACCAGCATGTACCATACATGAACCGAAAAGAAGATTCTTGGTTACTGGTCTTACTCCAGCGACAGAATACGTGTTTAAAGTGTCTGCTTTCAGTAACTCAGGTGAGTTGGCCAAGTGGGAGGTGAACTTGAGTACTGTTGACATGGTGAAAGATGTCGAGATGGATTTGGTAGATGAAGGGGCTTCACTGCAACAACTTGAAACTCAAAAAGAGAACAGCAGTGGCCTCTCTCACCCCTCTTCAGAAGGAGATGAGTCGAATAATTCCACTGCATACAGAGACCTGAACAAGTCACCGGCTAGTTGTTTTGGTTACAGTGATAAACCCGAGGTTCTTGACTTAGAAAAATCACCTGTGGAAATACCTAAGAACTTCAATGTGTTAGAGCCATTGGAGCAGGGGGAAACACCTCGGCGGTCAGTTTCAGTGTTGGATGAGGAGCCTAATTCAACTAATTCCACCGAGCAGCACATGGCATCAGATGTCCCCAAGTCTGACAATGAATCAAATGCACCTACCAGAGATGAAATGACTATTGTTCCATACGGACACACAGAGTCATCGCTGCCTCTCACGCCTTGCAGGATGGAAAATGCCAAGGAAGGTTCTGGGAGGAGTATCCGAGCGAAACCATGCAACAACATGCTTGAGAATGGAGAGAATAAAACTGAAAGAGAACTGCACGTGGGGAGTTCATCAAAGAAAAGAGTCGGCGGAAAATGTGAGGAACTCTGTCCCAAAGACGGTTCACTTGAACGGGAGTATGAATACTGTGTGAAGGTGATCAGGTGGCTTGAATGTGAAGGACATATCGAAACTAATTTCAGGGTTAAATTTCTAACTTGGTTCAGCTTGCGAGCAACCTCACAAGAAAGGAAAATCGTGAGCGTTTATATTGATACTCTGATTGATGATCCCGGAAGCCTTGCCGGGCAGCTTGTGGATTCCTTCTCGGAAGTTCTTTGTAGCAAGAGAAGTCCTTTGCCCACTGGTTTCTGCATGCAACTTTGGCATTGAGAGTTGCAGTGCTATTCTTTTCATCCATTAAATTGGTAATTTATGGGGGGGAAATTCTTTGCAAATTGATGCTTTTTATTCTTCATTTAGACATTTCATTCATGATCAGTGATTTCCAAGTTGAAATTTATCTAGTATCTTTTAATGGTCTCCATTCATAGAACAATTTGCTTTAATGCGTATCAGTAATTTTATATGAACCTCTCTATGCTGTGTTTCATGTTTTCTCTTGCGGTGGTTGTTTTTTTTCCGCTATGCTTTCTTTGATTTATCATCATAATGAACAACATAATACCAAGAAACATATTCTTGTTTCCTTTTGATTAATGAATAGACATTGGGCATTGCTAGCATTGTTTTGTATATGGGATGCACATGCATATATTTTATGTCTGTGGGTATAGAAGAGGTATAACAATAATCTCTTTATATCAGTTTATATGAAATCTTGCAAATATGAATACTGTTGTTTTTCTGGTTAGATGATTGTTTGTGCTCAAAACCATGAGAATTGAGTTTTCAGAATTCAGAGGTTGAAACATTAGAACAAGAAATGTTCATATATATATATATATATATATATATATCATGTACAAGTGTTGGAGTAGCCAAAGCTCCTAATGAGCAAAAAAGAAATTTTTATAACATTAAAGACCAACAAATTCTGAGAGAGAGAGAAATATATATATATATATATATATATATATATATATAAAGAATTAACAAATAGGGCGGACATATTGAGATTGCATTCAATGGCGCATTGCTGTTGTTGTGGCTTTGGCATCCATCACTTCCAAGATGGGTCATGAGAGACTGAGGAGCCATAATGTATACCTTCAGAAAGTAGGGTTGCAGAAAATATGACGGCTTCCTCGGCAACTGCAACAAAACAGACATAATGTGATGGACATGAACATGAAGCATGGAAAGAAATAAAGCTGCACTGGAAGGATTCTTTGCCTCCTGGTTAGTCAAATCAGCTTTCCTTCTTTTTTCCAACTCATTTATATTTGTTATGAAGATATTTGAGAGAGACTATATAGCACATTTGATTTTTCCAGTTAATGGCATATGCTCATTAATATTATATATAAATTTAAAATATGTAAATTTTATTAATGGAGGTTTGTGAGACAACTCGGTGTCTACTTGGAAAATGAGGCTTACCTAATAGCACATTTAAAATATTACGTTCAACAAGCATTACTTTTAATATAGAACAAAAGCTTTTGTTGTTTAGTTGAAAACATAATGGTATACATACCGAACAATAATTAAAACTACAAAATCCAAACCTTTTATAAAACAATTTTTAAAAATATAATGATATAGTATTTTTAGAAATTGGCTCTATCACATGGGATGAAAAGTTAAAAGGCTTTTACAATTTAATTCAATTAATTGTTAATCTCAATTAGTTCCTAAAAATACAAGCTATAGATCATTTAATAGAGTATCAAGTTCAAGCTCACCATGAAAACCCAAGCCCAATTTCATTATGAACCTTGAAGTGGAGCACCAAACCGATATCAGTTCATCACAAGTGAGTCACATGGAACTAGAATTCATATTCACATGAAGAACCAATAAAATATATAAGTTCGATCAGTTAGACAATTGATACTCACTTGAAATCTATGTATTAACCGCTTTGAATATCAAGAATAACTTGACAATAATCTGAAATAAATGCTTTCATTGACTTGATTGCAGTCACTAAACCATGTCATAGAGTGGCACGCCTTAATGGCAGACCTAATTCACTCTAACTACAATTCCTTTATATAAAATACAATAAATATTGGTTTCGGGTGAACTCCTAATTTTACTGTTAGGTAAAAAGGAATAAACCAAAAAACCAAACAAACAAATAAACAAAAACAAAACACATGCGAAAGTATCTATTCATACCACCACCGACAAAAAAGAAGACAATCAGGAGACTGGATTTCAGAGTTTTATACCTGAAGGGCCTTTGAGAACTTCTGTAAGACAGAAAACTGGAACAGCAAATAGAATGGTTAGCCTTGTGAAATAAACAATAAATCAGTCTGAGCTATTGCTTGGGGCTCACCAAGGTATCCGAAGAAACAACATGATAACCGAATAGTTTCAATACAAGCAGCATTCTGTTCTCCTGGAACGTTGATGGAAACATAAAACATCAAATAAACTAGCACTCTAATGAATGTTCAAACAAGTGATTATCTAAACTCTACTGAAGGTTTAAATGTTTTACATGTTAGAAAGGAGCGGAATGGTACTTCAGCTTTTAATCAAATTGTCAATTCACGTGCAATGCATTGATCCATGTATCCTCCACAAGCATAACCCAAGGTTCTGCAATAACAGAAAAGTTCACATGAGAACCATAATGAAGACCAGGTGGAGAGTACAAGCTTGGTTTCAAACGTCAAAGGGAATAAGCAGCATACAAGATGCAGCAGTTGGTATGCACTACTTATAAGCAGAGCACAATAATCATAGAATATGGCGTAAACGAATAACCATGCAAAATCAAGACAAGACAGCACATAGAAAACTATAAAAAAGCAAAGTGAGATAACCTAGAAGCCAACTAAGCAGCTCTGGATTTCCAGATCATTTTGCTCAAAACTCCAAGATAGCTGTATAGTAGAGACGAGCTAATAAAAAGTTAACTGACAGATAATGAATTTTCATGCCAAAGGGTGCATACTGCAAAGCAAACCATACTGGCACTTTAATATATATGAGAAGGTATCCAAAATGTTTTAATCAAGACAGACAACAATAGTGAGAAGGGAATGCACTAATTAAAGAAAACTTGCTTCTTCTATCAATCTAGCATTCTAGGATTTTGGTTGTAACTTGTAAGACGGCTATTTTAGAGAGAAAATTGATCTTACTAAGGAAATGGCTCTGGAACCATGTGTTCCGAGACCTAAATGAACCTTATATTTTATAAATCTGACTAACTGATGTGGCATGTTCAATATAGCGGCTATTGAAGCTGAAGACAAGAAAAGGTCAAGGTGTACGATCACAGACACAAGGAGGGCTGAGGAATTTTCACAAAATAGAATGATAGACAGGCCCATGAATTATCATATCCATTAAAATTTTGCCTGACTTGCATACTGGTCAAATGTAGAGAGGATTATTTAAAAATTTTAGAATTTTTGGCAGAATAACCTCTTGTAGGAGACAAGGTCCCCCAAACCACCTTGGTATCTCATTTCGAGAATAATTAAAATGAGTCAATTTCCACATACAATTTCTAATTCGGGATCTGGATCATGGTGTTTTGTGTCTCCAGTTTGAAGACATGCACTACAAGAAGGAAAAAAAAAAGGTTTGATATGTTGGCAAGGACTCATCCCAGAAATACCTTATAACAACACTTTAAATTGCCAATTTTCAACAATTTCCAATATCATAGAAAGACAGTCACTAAGGCACGTTGGTTCGTCAAAAACTTTTCAACAGGATGATAGATGATTTAAAATTCCTATGAATGATTTGCAAACACTCATGCTCTATGGGCATCACTTGAACATGTCACCAACCCAAAACCCTAAACCTGACAATACTAAACCATTAAAGATTAAATGAATTGCATGGAGGCATACCAGTACTTCAAGTTTCCAATTGCAGCAAATAAATCATCAGCTAAAGAGTACTAACAATTATAACTACTGCAATATAGAACCTTGGAATCATAATTTCAAACAAACAATTGAAGAAAACCCCACTTTATCAAGAAGAAAAGTAGGGCATGAAGAAAAAAACCTAACCTCCTAACCAAGCCCTAGCGATTCCGCTCTGGAGGAAGTGGGCGATTGAAGCCTCCCCGACGATTCATGTACTGCCTTGGCTGCCTTTTCGTCACCATCCTAACCCCACTAACATCAGCCCCAGGCACAGGCTTCCCCTTTGTCGAATCAAACCCCATTGGGATCCCCATCATCTTCATCATCTCCACCTCATCCGGGTCAGCATCAGTGGGCACCGTCGCGCCGGCCTCACCTCCTGTCGGTGCTTCCGCAACCTTCTGTTCCTTCGCACCTTTAATGTCCGCAGGTTGCGAAGTGGAGCGGTGGCGACGTTCACGATCAACGTCAGCGCTTTCATCCCGGCGGCGCTTGCGGCGCCGAGACTCGGGCGATGGAGAACGCGTACCTGAACGGCCTCGTCTCCTGTGGTAGTTTTCAGGTGAGCGGGACCGCGATCTGGACCTCTTCCGGCGGTCACGATCCCGGTCCCGGTCGCGGTCCCGTTCTCGGTGATCTCGATCTCGATCACGATCACGTTCTCGATAGCGAACTCTTTCCCGATCGACATCTCGCTCGCGCTCTCGATCTCGTTCTCGGTCGCGGGAATGATCTTTCTCTCTCCTTCGCTCCGCCATCGCAAACTCGAGCTTTGATACAATAACGATGAGGGATTTATGAATGGTTTTCTATGTGGATGTGGACTGTTTTCCAAACACCACCTAAGTTTTATTCAAATTAGAAATTCCTCCCATATTTAACAAATGAAGAAAATCTCAGGGAGGTGTACAGAAAAGAACTCGACATGAGGTTGGGCCGAGGGCCAAAATGAACACTAATCCAGACCAGACCCAACACCATACCTTTGGCTTTGGTTACAATCTTACAAACAATTTAATGAAAGATTAACATTAATGATACTTACTAATTAATGATAAACTCAGGTAAGTAACAACTTATAATGACGAAGCGATCAAAATTCCAGTTTCAGCAAGATTCATTTGAGCACAAAGGAGTTTTTATTTAGTAATAAATTAATAATGAAAATATTTCATGAATCCTGAAATTTTCTTTTATTAGTTGAAAAGGCCTTGGACTTAAAACCATAAACTTCCATTCTCTCCATTAGAAGAGATGAGTGCTACCATGATATAGAATCTGGCCTCATGCATCAGTCTGATTGATGTATATGTGCAAGATAAGGTGGAATTGATGGACGATGCCGATAGATTTATGTTGCTTTAATTACCTTCATGAATTTGATAAACCATCATCTTCATCAATGACAAGCTCTTAACCAGAGATTTTGTCTTTGACAAGCCCTGCACTTGCATGCAATGTATATATAGATAGAGGTTGAGTTAAAGGAATGCCAACTACAGTGACAAAATTCACCTTTTCTGATATGCCTTGCATGGAGATGTGTTTAAAAGAGTGGAATATGGAGATGAGCATAACCTGCTCTCATACATTTATTTTAGTTCTATGAAGTATAATGTAACACTTTAAAAGAAACAAAATGACAGAGGAACTCAATGAAAAGTATGTCTACTTTGGTGAAAGCTTTGTTGCCCTCCATTTGCATCCGTATTATACTCACAGTGGATGTTCGTGACTGAAAATGCTTCTCAAAAGCATCGTCTGGGTTGTTGATCGCATGTATGATCAGCCATTATTACATGCAGACTTGAAATGATTTTCATCTATGGTTGAATAAATGTGACCCGAATCAACATGGTAATTAATGACTTCCCTGGTATAAAAAACATGGACAAAGATCAAACCTTGTAAAATGACTTCATTAGTATTTTGATCTCAAGAGAAATTGAGTCAGAGACAGTTACATGATCTGAGTGATTGGCAATCCCACCCTTCTAACAATTTCATCAATATGTAGTCCATGCTCACAAGCCCTGCAGAACGATGGAAGTAATACTGCATAGTGAATTCATCACAAGGAAAGTTACAGATGTCTGAAACAAACAAATTTTCAGAACCACCAGAAATGGCAGAGTGATTGTAATAATTAGACTTGTTGTTCAGAGGCGGGTGGCACGACTAGCAAGTGCTACTGGAGCAGAATTTGGAAAAATAACCGGTAAGCATATGCATTTTGAACATACATATAGAGTGAACACAGTGGAAAGCAAGATTTGTAAAATCAAAATGTAGACTTTGGACTCCAGAAACAAATATGAAAGCACATTAATTGATCCCTAGTAAGTTAAAACTGTGGAAGTTTTGTGGCTGGGACATTATTGATTGGCATATGGATGGTATTTGAAGTGGAATCATGGAGAGAGCAGAAACTCTGTATGTCACAGATGAACAGATTCATGCAACTGCTGTAAATTTTCCCTTTTAGATATTGGCTTACACTAGCTGCCACATTGTCCGAAAAAGGAAAGTTTGGAACATGCCTAAACGCATCAGCAAACTAGTGCTTGAGAGCAGGAATACCAGCCTATGAACATATATATGCATATATACACATGCCAAGTCTCAAGAGATTCATAACAACCAGAAAGTTGAAAATGATAAGATGATTAGAACAAACAAAAAGATTTGAATTTCATACAATGCACGCTTTGTTTAGTTTGTTTACAGCTCGTAATCATAAAAAGAAGACCAAACTAAATATACGCAAGACAAAAAGTAAAAAAAAATTAGCTTAGGAAATCCACTCATGCTCGCATGATGAACTCCACAACCATTGTGAAGAAGGAACTTCCGTAAATACAAGGAATAAAAGTTCCACGAGACAACTTACAGGCTTGAAGGTTCTTGGAGAACTCCCAAAACCAAGTTGTAGATATCATTTGAAGAGCCATTCATGCCCAAGTGCCCTGGATGCTGAAGGGCATATCACAAATGATCAGTGAATGTTGAAGATTTTTGTACTTTTCATTTTCTAATTTAAATAGGTAATGTAACTTATTAAGATATGCATGAACACCATACTTGAGAAACTTGATATGTGTTCAATACACTTGGAAAAGGAGTTGTCATCATTGTCATCATTGGATTCACTTGGATCTGAGCAGGCATTCCTCCCTGTCCCTTACCATTAAGATTCAAAAGCAAAACAACAATTGCAAAAATCACAACATAGATGTATACCTGAGAATGCACAAAAATAATAAAATAAAATACCATTGGCTTTTCTCTGGTGATGTCCATATGGACATGTATGCACTCAAGGAAGTGGAGTGGAATATCATTGAAGTCGATAACAGGCCTACAAAATGAATTGGCATTAGTATCTGAACAAGACAAGAATTTATCTACACAGAACACACCATATGATAAAACAAAACTCCACTGAAGTAGCTGGACAACACACTTTGTTTCAAAGCACAAACCATTTGCCATTCACACACACACACACACCACCACCAACGTTCCAATCATCACTCTCCATTGAGAAACTGCAATGTAATAGTTGGACAATGAACCTATGTTTGATACACATGCCATTTTTCAAGGACATTTTCAAAATAACACCCAAACACATGCAGACACGGACACAATGAGTGCTCTATCCATCACTTCCCTAAAGAAACAACATTGTGGTTAGTCATTTGATAATGAACTTGGCTGCCACACAAATGATATATCAAGGATATTTAATTTCACACACTTGTGATCATGAACACAAAATATGAAACAACACTTTCACAGTGAGACTCCTGACAGAAATCTCAGCCAATGCATGAGTGCTAATTTTGCTAATCAATATTTTTCATAGCATGAAACTATCACAGAATTCAAATGCTACATAAACAAGGTTTCAAGTTACCCCTTACCGGACAGAGAAGGCAACAACACCTTGTTTCCTTTGAAACCCTTTCAAGTGACCATTGACTTTCACATACACTCCATTTCTCCCACATCAATCAATAAAATTCAACAATTAGTGAAGCTCAATTGAAGAAACCCATACAAGTTATCAACAAAAACACTTACTGAATTACAGCCACCTCATTTGAATCCCACATCTCATTGATCCTAAATAACTTAATTCCAAAGATTAAAAGCATGGGGGAAAAGGATTAACCAAGTAATAAAAGTGAAGAAAAACTCACCACCGGCTGATCTCAATGCGTCCAGTGCCATCATCAAGGGTAAAAGACACGTCGGTGGCCCTCTCTACTTTGTTCATCACCAACCCCAACAGCTTCACCTGCAATCAAGGAACAAAATCAACCCAAAGTTACAATCATGGATTGCAAATGCAACCAACAATCAAATGAAAAAAAAGCACAAGAAAACAGGGGATTCTTCACATTGCGCCCTTCGACAACAAGATTATGCTTGTCATCACTTGAATCAAAGGCCTCACGGATCTGTTTCACTGTCAGTGGAATCAAGCTCTGGGCACCGCCACGACTCTGCGATCAAGAAAAGAGTCTCATGATAGGGATGAAGATAAGATAATTAGCTAGGGTTAGGATTTCGAACCTTGGAGGGAGATGAGGTAAGATCGGGGGCCTGGGAGGGCATGAAGCCACCGCCATCGAAGAGCGCTCCGGCTCCGGCGCCAGCTAACATCATCGGTGATAGCGATCGGGATTTGGATTGACACCCTGGCGCGAATTCTGGTATTTCGAGAGAGAAATGAAGGCCCTATTCAAATGGATTAATCTCCCGCTCAACGATCCCGCCTTTTATTTATTATATATATACCCACATATCAAAAAATGATCGTTGGGACAATGTGGTAAAAAATGGGAGTTTAGGATCGGAATTATGGAAGAAGTGAGTATAATTATATATGGAGATCTAAGAGCACCGGCCTTATTATTGGTTTTTTTTTTAAAAGAGTATTGTTGATTTTTCACATTTTTGTATTAAAAACTGAAAATTTTTAGAAAGGAGAAAAGACGTTGGATGAGCTTAGGTTAAAGTTGGAGCCACTTCAAAGCATATCAAGACAGGTAAAAGGGGAGAGGGACAATTGATCTTTTCCGGTAGAGCCATTACTCCGGTGCATTTGGCTCAAACAAAACAATCACATTTTTAATTGTATCACACTCCTATTCACTTCGACCACTCTCAAAATTGATCATTTGATGCTCTCTCCGTAACTTTCTGGGTGCTCTTTCTTCCGACCGAGGGATCCAGCCATCCAACTTCGGTACATGTTAAAGCAGCTTGATGGTTATGCCCCAGTGAACCACTTGCTCCCACGGTAGTGTCGCTGAAACATCTTTCCACTTGCCTGTCCCCCGCTGGCCCCGGCCGGTCACTGCTGCTTTCACACATGGTTTTAATAAGTGTTTATGGTTCCTCCTTCTGCTCCCTGGGGATGATCCTTTGTAGCTTTGCACTTCTTGTTCTGTTTTAAATGAACATGATTTCTTCTTCTTCTTTAATAAAATAAAATAACAGCGCCAATATATATATATAGGCATTTATGGAATCTTGTACAGATTGATTTGGATATAACTGCAAAGAATCAACTACAACTGAACATGAAATACTATGATTTGTATATACAGATTGTTGTCCTAGACATAAAAACCAACAGATGCTTGGCATTGAGGGGGGGAACAAAAAGAAACCTAAGAGCAGTCCACATGAACATATTATCGTCACTGCAGACGTTCAGTTGTCAGCGGTAGCGGACATGAGACCTGTGGCGCCTATGCCTGCAAAACGGTCATGTTTGGACACTATAAGCATAGCAAGCCCAAGCAACTAAGATCACATCTCTTTCTATAATCGGAAAGTTTTATCCTTCAAGGCTATGAACTACCATTATAGAAGAAGAATATATGATGATTTGCACAAACAAGATGCTTGACAAACGAGAAATATGAGTTCAAGATTTCAATTGGCAAGATGTTCAAGCAAACCTGCGGTGAATCTCACTTCCCCTAGATGCTGTGCTACTAACTCTTGCTACAAATTCATCATCCATTCCATTGTACCGGTAGTCTGCAATATCAATGGATGGTCTGTAAGTATCATCCAGACTGGAAGAAGTGGAGCTTGATCGACGGCTGCTTCTCCTTTCTTCACTTGTTCTGGACCTCCGTCGGTTTCTTGAAGCCCTCTTATCAAATACCTGACACATTATACAAGAAGTCCACCAGCTACCTTTTCTTCTTGGGAAATCTTCATATTCATCCCCCGTCTCTACGTCCCCATATTCAATTACATAATCACCGAGGACCACGCCATGTGGTACCTCAGAATGTATAACACTCAAAACATCTACTATTTCAGAGGACTGCTGAAAGTTTTCCCAATCAAGCCGGTGCACAGGGTCCACCTCTGATGGACGAGAATAGGGGTGTTTCAGCTTAGTGTGCTTTTGCAATTCAACGTAGTTGCCAGCAAAAGAACATTGTTTCTCTTCACAGCATCTCTTTTTCAGGTTCAACTGTGCACGGGCTTCCTCAATCACCACCCATCCTGTTACATCTCCCCTACACAATGGGCATGTTGGGCGGTCTTCTGAGCATGGTGGAATTGACTGGTTGCTTTGATCAGAAAGCTCATTTGCAGCCAAGGAAGATTTTGCCACATTAGACATCCCATAAGCATTCTTGAACCGGTCAAGACAATTGGAATGGGTCACATCTGTATTGCACATAAAGGGACGACAGCCCTTGGTATACGATGAACACTGTAACAGGACGCTATTGTGTGGAAAATCCAAACAAATGGGGCAAATCACATCATCCCAGTCAATTTTCAACTGTTTGTCCTCCGAATCAAAAGAGCAGGATCTAATCATTCTCCTGGAAGGGATTCTTACTGCCATGCTCAGCTTCCTTGATTGCACATCAATCACCAGGGGAAAGGCATTTGATCTGTCAAAATAAATCCCCGGTAAGAATTGTCATACATACTGTAGATAAGAAAATTGTTAATGACAAGTCATACGATCTGCACCTGTAACAATAAAATAGGAAATTTAAGGGCATATAGAGCACCATAAAAAGTAATAAGTCATTCAATCTATACTAACTACCAAGTAATTTCACCACTGCAAAATACACCACTGCAAAATACAAAAACAGTGGCCAAGACAAGAATATCACCACTGCAAAATACACAAGTTCCAAATTTTCAGGTAACCCAGCAAATAACAGCACTTTCAAAAATAAGGCCTTCACAAATTTGCATGGAGAAATGTCAAATCAATCTGTTGCAGGGGTGTCTCCTGTACAGGAAGATCTATGGCTATTATATTCCTGATTGACATTTAGCCATGGTATTATCTAAAATGTTCACCATGCATTTTTTTTTTAAAAATAACTGCATAAAAACAAAAAATATCAACCAAAGTTATACATATATACTCATATAGAATAAACAATAGAGCAACATGAACAACATAACGGAGCATCCCCATCATTTGCCTAAAGCTTCCATATTTCCATTTTCTGATGAAAAAACACAATCCATTGCAGCAACAGTCATGTGGAATTCTAAATCCACAGGTTGGCCTCAATACCTGCAACCAACCTCCTTACTCCAGTAAGCTTAGACTCCTGGGAAAAGATACCGAATATGCTAACATCAATGGTGTAGGTATCAATCTACACAGACTGAGATGAAACTTTCTTAGCTCACGCTGATGTCTTCCCCATGGTGATTGAGAAAGCATTCTTGGGATAATTCTTCATCCAATTCATCTTAACTACGTTACTCTTAGGTAATTTGAATAAAGGTTGTAACCATATAGTGAAGTCATGCTATGAATTCAGTAAGCCAATAATACTCAGTCATCCTTTGTGCCAAATACGACCGAGTCAGAGAAAGCAACTCTAATGCCATTCCAACAATCATGACGCCCTTATTAAATTGGTCCCTCATTAACACAAAACCTTCAATTTCCGGATAAAAAATTCTCATCTTTGGTTTAATTCACAAATTTCGTTACCCACAAAGACTACAACAACGAAATCCATTTCAAACTATATGTATTGATTCATCTGAATCAGTTATACATCAAACACAAGAAACAAAATATTATCAAAAGTTAACCATCCAAATCATTTCTGTCCATCAATTCCTTCAATTCAAATTGAACATCCAAACTAAATCCATAAAAAAAAAATCCCCTTTCCATAAAAGAAAAAAAAATCAAATCAGGCATCGAATAAAAAAAGAGCAATTGATATAACTCAAGCAAATCAAAGTAATTGAAAAAACAAGAGAGAGAGAGAGAACAAAGAAAGAAACAAATGAATCAGACCTCGTTCCCGGAATCGCTTCAAAAGTGAAGATAAACAACAACAGCGGAAGGCATCTGTGAACCCTAACTCTAGAGAAATTCTAGCGTGAGAGAATGGGAAAGAAGGAAGAAGAGAGAAAGGATCAAAAGAAAGAGAGAAAACGACGGGCTGGGAAAGCGAAAGAACGAAAGGGAACGCGTGTGAAGAGGACACGACCTGAGACTTTATTGAAGCGGCGAGTCCGACGACCTCTCTTTTGTTTCGTTCTTTTTAAAAAACAATAAACAAATAAATAATAAACTTCTTTTATAGGGTTCTTCTTGCAATTTCCGAGTAATATTTTATTTATTTATTTATTTTTTTATTTTTAAGAAAAGAAAATTGACCTTTTTGAATGAATGACTAGACGTGGAAGTTATTCAATGAGAATTTTTATTTATAAATAATTCCTTTTTATTCTAATAATATTAAATCTCTGGTATAAAATCTCTTAATCTATTGATTAATCTATTGATATCAAGTTTCTTCAAAAAAAATATTAAAAAAATGAAAAATCAAACTCTAAAATCCAGACAAAAGTAAGTTTAGTTGCAAATCCTTATTAAAAAGGGTAAATAATACGGCCAAATTTCTTATCGGCACAGGACTCAAAATTTTCACATTCTCAATTTTAACACCCTGGAAAAGAAATATAATGTGAATAATTAAGATTAAAACAGTGACTTGTTGATCAATCATATCCACCACATAAAACAGGCCATTCATGTATCACATGAGAATGGAGAAAGAGAATATATAATAGAGAAGACCAAGAGATATAAACAAAATCATCCATAGATACCAACATTTCAATGAAGGGACTCATGCTTGTGATTTAGCAACCACTAAAGCCCCATCAATTGAATGTGAAAACAGCGTTGCCAACTGAGGCATGATACTGAAACAACATCAAGTCCCCTTGACTTTTAATGGAGGACGATATCTTCATAAATGCTTTGATAGATCAAAATCATACAAAATGGTACATATATGTATTTATATCCTAAAACCATCTTTGGATTTTGCTTATCAGTTATAAGCACCGAGTGCTTGAGCTTTTTCTGCGAGGCTGATTTACGAATGACAGGTAAATCAATGAGAGAAAAGATGTAAGAGTTTTGATGAAGCAGATGGATCGATGAGTTTTACCTAAGGAATGTCCATCATGCTGTCACTGTGCCTGGTCTTTTGTCGCAAGCTCCTTTTTTTTGTCATCATCTTTATCCTGTAATTAACTATGTTTAAAAGCACAGAAAATCATAGAGGTTTACCAGAATTCGGACTTCAGACACTACTAATCATCGAAGTAATTGGTGAAGAAGCTTATCTATGTTGACGGCAGTGACACATACATAATCACCAAAATTCATGGGTATGATTTGAGAAGTTGTAGATTGATTTTACGAGCATCAATTATTATCAAGTAAAATATAATCAAACGCATAAGAATCCACCGTCAATACTCACTAGGATCACCTTGCCACCCCATCCATGTACCAGAAAGTGAAGCCACATGAATATGATTTTCTACAACAAAACTAATGCCTATATTGATTTCTACATCCAATGGAATACAAAAATATTATATCAGAGAGCTATTTTCCTCATCAGCTCGCTCCTTGCTCAGTTGCTGCTTCAAGCATTGGACTTATTGTACAGCAAAATGACTTAAACAATGGGCCTACATAATGTGAAACAGTTAAAAGCTCATAATTCTGAGCTTTCAGAAATCAGCAGCAAATTGGATCACTCTACCCCGCCATTCCTCCACAGTTCAACTTTAACCCACATCCATTTGTAATTTCCAATCAACCCATAAATCAATACAAGTATCAGACCAATATCACACAAAAAGCCACATTGCAAACCAGCTGCTTTTGATATTTTAGCATCTAAGATCCTCAAGAATATTCTAACTATTGTGTACCAACTTTTAGCTTGACGGAACTTGACTAACTTGATCTAAACGCCTCGTAGCTTAGCATCCGTCCAGTTAAACAATGTTTTACCAAGCTAGCATTAATGTAGATCATGATATCCACAATACCATCCAAAACCACAACAGGAACCTTGTCTTGAGTCTTGTCCTTGATTAAGGGCTCATGATGAATTAATCACCTCTTCATTGAACCATTGACTTCTACTAAGGCACTTCAATGAAGCCTTCAAAGAATGTAAAATTTGATCTTTGTTTACCATCACGAACTAGCAACCATTACTTTGACATATCAATTATAGAACAACTTCAAAAGGTGGAAAAACTGTTGACTTCTATGAACCAGAAAAACTTGACAAAACCTAAGAATCTGGAAGTAAAGAACGAGGAAGAAAACAAAACAGAAGGAAACTTATTTTGACGGGAAAGAATCAAGAAATCGTTTGAACAAGTCTTTCAAGGGTACTTTTATATATTTTTTTTACATTTAAATCAACTTTGAACCAATAAACTCATTATTGTAAATGCCATAAATGTGGTCCTATAGCCGCACAACACATACGCTCATTGTAGCTTGTCCACACAACAAAGATTAATTAACTACCAAAGTTGTATCATGAATAAATTAGAACGAGCAAAACTTTAAAGAACAATAAAACAAAATGCAACTTGAAAGCACAAAATGCGAAGCCTGGAGAGAACATATCCATTTGGGCATGAAAGAATCTTTTTCGCAGCTCTCCTCAGTCACAAGGTAAGTCATATAGCACAAGAATGTAACCTTTAAATAATATGAGCCAGTGGATAGCATAGCAAAATGATTCAGATTCCGTTCTACTTTAAATCTACATTGCGCACATAGCACGCAATCATTCACAGGGAATCTATCAGATTGTTACTAAATAAATAAAAAACCATTAAATTCCAGATAAAAAACAAGGAGCCTCTAGGACCTCAAAAAATGAGGCAAGCCACAAATTCAGCAACAACAAGAAAAGATAAAGCTTTTCTGCAACAAGGGGAAAAAAAGAGAAATTCAAAAGATTTAACACCATAGCCAAAGCACAAACGATCAGATCTTTCACTGAAAATCCATACCAAGCTAAAAGGCATCAAATTGAAACAAAAGGAGAAAGTACTCACCAAACCCTTGCTCTCATAGTAATCATTCAATGCCCACTGGTACTTAGACTGATTGAGACCAAACCAGTCCGCAAGGTACTCATCCAAGCTTGAGTGCGCTACAAAGACACAATTTCCCAAATTAAAACAAAACCCTAGAGAATCCCAAACACAAGCCCTAGAGCTCCGGAAAGTTACCATCTTGGACTTTGGCGACAGCGTCCCAGAAGAAACCAAACGACGACGCCGACCCCTTGCGCGACGCCGGCTTGTCAAACTGCTGCGGCGGCACCTGAACAGGCGGCGGCGGCGATGGTGGATCCTTCACGGCGAAAGCCGCTGCATTTACGGGACGCGGGCTGGGGATCGATCTGGGGCTAGGGGTTGGGAGTTTGGGGGAGTTTGATGGAGGTCTCGGGGTTGGTGGCGGGGTGATGAAGACGGTGTACCTCCCAGCCTTTCCGATCACTGGTGGCGGCGTGCCCTCTCGTGGCTTGAGCGAGGCCGCCATGGCCAAAATCAGAGAACTAGGGTTTCGAGAGAGCTGGCGGAGAACCAGAGCTGGAGCTCGAGCTCGACAGTGGTGGGAGAAAAGCAAAGGCGAGCCTTTTAAATATCTGGCAAAGCATCAAAGTCACCGGAAAAATCACGTCTAAAAAAAGGACCAAAGCTCAGCAATGGCTCCAGTCGGCTTTCAGGTCAAAATTCTGGGTGCCTGCTTGGTTTTAAATAAGCATTGCTCTAGCCTCTCGCTTACATCTCCGGTGGGAATGCGAGAGCTGTTCCTTCTATACTCGAATATTGGGCTTGCCATTCGAGATAATAACTATTATGCCACTAAACTGGAACATGCCGACAAAAAGGAGAGGGCATTATGTAAATAAGTACGAAAGCAGTGTCATAGTTGAGAGAAAGTCAGATATAGCATGAAGCACAACTATAACAAAGGCACAAAAGCAACCAAACTAATAAAGTAAACCATCAAACACCCTCTAACTTCACTCTTGAATTAATCCAAAGGTAAAAAAAAAAAGTGTATAAAACTCTAATTTATTAATTATTCAGAGTGGACTCTTCTCCGAAATTTAGGCTTTTAACTCTAGATAACAGCAATTATGCCACTGAAATGATACATGTTGGTGCATAGAAGAGGCATTGTAGTAAATAATTGGGAATGTAGTGGTATAAACGAAAGAACGTGGGATTATCACGTGAGAATTGTTGGTGATGTCCCGTGGAGGAGAGTAACACTGATTTACCCTAATCAACGGTCTTTGGTCAATTAGTACTTGGGTATCTTATAAAAATACCTCGTAAGAGATAAGAGTTTGAATTGACAGAATGAGTATGCATGTCTGAAAATTGTGAGTGATCACTTATATATGTATGGCTCTTACGGATTGCAGTAGAGAAATATGTTTAGCGGACCCATGAAAAATTTCACCCCTCTTTCAAAGAGGAAAAAAACCCGAAGGTAGCCAGATTTTTTTTTGACTGAACAGTCCCTTTAGGCATTGCTTGAATGGAGATTTTTGGAGGTAAAGTAAAGGAAAGGTTTTTAAAAACCCATGCTTTGATAGGGGGGTTGAGGGATGTAAAGGTTGGGAAGGGTTAGTGGAGGTTTTAAAACCTCCACTTTTCTCAAGTTTCTCAACTCTCCAAATTTGAAGGTTGTGAAGGTTTTAGAGTTGGTATTTTTTTTTTTACCAAAATGCGGGTTTCACATAATTCCACACATTATTAAATTTATATTTTTCATTAGAATAAAGAAGCTTTCATTCTACTAATAATAATTAGTGTTTAATCTCTTTCTCGCTTAATTATAATTAATAATAATAATAATTAAAAATTGGGAAAATATTACTTAATTATAATTACTTAATTACAATTTTAAAAAAATAATTAATTTTTTTAATAATAATAAATAAATAATGATAAAAAAATTGGGAAATATTACTTAATTATAATTACTTAATTACAATTTAAAAAATAATTAAATTTTTTAAATAATAATAAATAAATAATGATAAAAAAATTGGAAAATATTACTTAATTATTAATGATAGTGTTTAATCTCTTTCTCGCTTAATTATAATTATTAATAATAATAATTAAAAAATTGGGAAATATTACTTAATTATTAATTTAAAATTGAGAAATATTACTTAATTACAATTTAAAAAATAATTAATTTTTTTTAATAATAATAAATAAATAATGATAAAAAAATTGAGAAATATTACTTAATTATTAATGATAGTGTTTAATTTCTTTCTCGCTTAATTATAATTAATAATAATAATAAAAATAAAGAAATATAGAATTTTATAAATTGAAAAATATTACTTAACTGTTTAATTAATTTTATTATTGAAAATAAAATATAATAACATTGTTTTTCTTTATTTATTAATCACAAGGGTAATTTAGTAATATACTATGTAATCTTATCTCTACTAAGCTCCCTACTAAGCACAATAAAATTTTAAAATCTCGAATTATATTACCTTCTATCCAAGTAAATTATGGTTCAAAATATTCTTCTATTTTTTTTTATTTTATCTCACTTTACTTTATTACCGCTCCAATACTTCCATCCAAGTGAACCTGCAATACTTCCATCCAACCAAAGCCTTATAGGCTTCATTTCACTGGTGGTCATAAAAGTTTGTGACTTATATCGCTATGGCCACAAAAGTTTTTTTTGTAACCGTATGGCCATAAAAGTTTTCTCCGGGAGCAGCAGTGGCCACAAAAGTTTGTTTGGAGGCCATTTCCGGCGACTGGGCTGACATGGACGCCACCGTGTAACATAATTTCATCTGGGGAAATGACGTGGCAGTCCAACTCATGAAGCTTTTTAAATCTCATCCAAGTCAGCAGCCCAGTCATCAGCTGAGTCATCGGCTTCCTTCTTAATATCAAAACACTTCTTGCCCAAATCTCAGCTGATGACTGGGTTGCTGACTTGGATGAGATTTAAAAAGCTTCATGAGTTGGACTGCCACGTCATTTCCCCAGATGAAATTATGTTACACGGTGGCATCCATGTCAGCCCAGTCACCGGAAATGACCTCCAAACAGGTTTTTGTGGCCACTGCTGCTCCCGAAAAATACTTTTATGATCATACGGTATAAAAATTTTTTTGTGACCATAGCGATATAAGTCACAAATTTTTGTGGCCACCGGTGAAATGAAGTCAGCCTTATATTATGGTTCAAAATCACCCATTTTCGATGTTGAAATTTTTTACGAATGGATTAGAAGTCTCGAAACAATTGCGAGCTTCGAGCTTGTCTTCAATGGCGGCGTCTGCACCTCGCTGCTATTCCCTCCCTAAGCCCCTTCTCCTCCGGCTTTCTTCTCCTATCTGCGAATCCCTATCCCAGACCGCCTATTCCCCGCCGGAGGGCTCCGCAGTCTCCATCAAAGCCCTACTTGAGGGCCTTCTTCGTCATCGGGATCAGGTTTCCGACAAGGAGTTCCGGATTGAGATTAGGGATTTCATTCTATGCTGCGCTGCAATGGCGGCGTCAGAGGGAGTGGAATCACCGGCGGTGTATTGGATTCCGGCGGAGCTGGCAAGAGCCGCGAGATCGGCATTGAGGGAGATGGCGGTCGCTGTGGGATTGAATTCGGAGAAGGAGATGGTGGCGGAGATGATACCGGTGGTGGTGGTGCAGTTGAAGGGGGTGATTAAGGAGAGTTGCGTTGATCCTGAGTCCGTGGAGGTTGTGGCTGCATCGGCGAAGGCGCCGGTTGCTCATGCCGTCTTAGCGGCGCATCAATTCCGGTGGATTGTGAGCCAGGTATGCTGGTTTTGAGCTCTGAAAACCTTGCCACTTATTTAAGGTTACTAGGTACTCTTGAATTTGAGATAAAAGTTGCAAACTTTTTTAGTGATTTTGTATGAATGTCAGGATTCCTTTTATTTTATTTTTTTTCTTTCGAAAAAAGTTTGAAAATTTTCCTTTTCTTTTGAAATTCAGGTGTTGTATCCGAACTTGGGGAAGCTAATGTGGTTAGTGATTCCATGTGCTCTGACTGCATTGGATCATTGGTCCCCAGAAGTGAAGGTAATCGAGATGAATATATTCGCGCATTGTTTGTGAATTAAAAATATATATATTTTTAATTGCTGAAGTTCTGATATGAAATGAGTGAGGAGTTTGTGCCATTGATGTTCTTTTGTGTGTTTGGGCTGACGTTTGCTGACTTTTAGAACTGGATTTTTGCATTGAAACTTACCATTGCTACTTTATTTTGTAACTCTCTAGCACTAGATCAAACATAGGATTGCTCTAGTTTTTATACTCAGTTGTTTTCCTGTAAGATATCATCTGGTTTCATTTTCCTTTCTCTTAGGTGGCAAGATGCTAAGATATTTCTGATCATTGATTGCTTCTCAACCTGTTATGTTCAGTTTACTTATATTATCGTGTTATTGTAGTAAATTATGCTCAGTTTGATTAACTTTTGAACAGAAGTGTTTTCATATTTTGTATGAAAATCATCTAAGCCGCCGATCTTTAATTCAGGAGCAGGGAATGCTTACCTTTATGCATGTTGGAAAGAACGTTACTATGGCTGAGTTAGGTTGGTACGAAGATGCAATTCTTGATGCTTGCTGCCGGAATATTGCTTCAAGTGATGAGCTATGGCATCGTGTAGTTGAGGTGTCTGTGCTCATGTTGACTTGTTTAGAGGGAAAGAATCCTCGAAGCTCTTGGTATGTGTCCATGCTCTCTTCACTTGAATGCTTGTCATAGAGTGGCCATTCAGTTTGAGTTTAATGTTTATATTCAACTTTGATATTGATAATAATGTATTATTCTGGGACTTCTGACCATTTTGAATTGTAAAATGTTTACCTTGACATGTACTTCATATACAAATTATGTGCTATGGAATCTACCAGGTCGGGTTGGTAGACTCAATCCTGTTTTGGTGCTTTCTTCAAATGCAAACAAGAATATGCATATATCTCAGAGAACTGGGTCATTTGTGGGCGGGTGGTTATTAAACTTAATAATGCCAAAGCCCCACTTTTTCAGTTTTCAGTATTCCCACTTGTATGATTATTTTGGTTCCCAGTAATGTTGTGATTGTTGTTATCTAGTTTAGTGACACAATTTTAATTGTAGGTTTGAGCAAATTATGAATGAGATGCTAGGCCATTTAGAACGCCAACCCATGAATAAAGACCGACGTGTTGCATGGCTTCTCCTCATTGAACCAGTATTCAATGCCATGGGTCTTGTTTTGTTGGCGCACTTCCGGAGAATTTTCTCGCTATTCTTTCATTGGATGCATGCCGATGATGATAAAACAGTACTTCTGGTGAGTACCAAATGCATCATTTGGTAACCACATGATGCATGTTATCTTCTTTCTTTTGTTTTAAGAATTGTATACCAGATTATCTATTAACCAAACTTGGCATTGCTTCAGCACATAACTCTGCTAAAAGAGAATCATTGGATCTACTGAATGATTGAACTGTTTCTTTGATTTTCAGGTGTTGGAACGACTTAATGATATCATCAAATTAACATGGATCCGGAAATCCCCTTATTTTCAGAGGTAAGTTTCGTAGTAACAGCTTTCGACACACCACAAGAGATCCAATGTTCTCAATTGTGAATCCTGATGGTTCCCCTGCATTCCACTCAGATTGGTAGATGAACTCATTCTTCTTTACAAGGAATCTGCGACAAAAAAGAGCAGAGAAATTATCCGGCATCAAATCATGCAGACACTAATACTGCTTCAAAAGTAAAACAACTCAAACTTTATAAAAGACATCTTTCATTTCACAATGACGACGAACCTTATCTGTTTTTTTTGTCTGTCAGATGCCAGGGCTTGTGCTTCGAATCAGCTTGGAACAAGCACAACGATGATCCCGACTTAACCTTGTTGACCTCCTCCTTTCGTAATTTGGCTTGCGGCGGTCCAGAGTCATGTACTTAATTAGTAATCATTGTTTTCGATGCACAAATGCTCATAGTTTGCTAAAACTGATTACATGTACATAACCTTATGAGTTTCTAATTCAATTTGCTGCAAAGCTATGGCTCGATCATTTGTTCGCTGATAAATTTACTATTAAAATACATCGTCGGGCACTGAAATAGTCGGTACAAAATCTCATTATCTATGTACACAAACTCATAATTATTAACTCATACAGAAGAGAAGGAAGCAGAAGATGAAGTACTTGAAGAAATCTCCACAGAACCATTATAAATGAGCTCCTGAATCATCTCCTCAATGCATTCATCATCCAAACGCTTCACTTCCTCTTCTTCCTTCCCCTTCAGTTCCTCACTCAAAGTTCCACAACACTTGTCTAGTTTCGCTATGAGATTCGCCGATAAAACTGACGATCTATTCGGTCCATTCGGATCGACCGGGAAATTCGTTTTCGCTCTCGGCCCACACATAAGCCTTGCTGCCTCATCATAGGCTCTCGCTGCATCCTCTGCCGTCTCAAATGTCCCTAGCCAAATCCTAGTCTTCCTACACAACAAAACATCCTCTTTAATACAAACTCAAAGCAAAATGATAAGAAGTGATCAAAGTTATAAGAGTTTTACAGCAAAGGATGCCTGATTTCAGAGACCCATGAGCCCCAGTGCCTCTGCCTCACTCCTCTGTATCTTTGCATCTTTGGCATGTTTCCTATAAACTCAATAAACACTCCCTCCTCTTTATATACATATGCACATGCACAACATTCAGAGCACAAAACCAGCATGCATGCTGAACCATGTTACTTGACCATGATAGGCATAAAAGCATGTCGGCCAGCGACGAAAGCAAACCATCCGATCATCAATCAACGGCAATGAAACAGTGGTGGACCCAGTATATACAAGCAAATGTATGGCCAATGATTCAAGTGTCAATACATGCTCTGTGCCATGTATAAGAACAAAATCAGTTGTTTTCATGCTTGGAACTTATGCAAGTGTGGGCCTTGCAATCACAAGGCTTTGTATGGCTTTCAAGGGAACATGAGAAGATGATCAACTCCTTGTTGCATTGAAATCATCATATGGAGTTGTCAGAGGAGTTGTTTCTTTCTCAATCTCTAATGCAATGCAATTCTTTGTTATCTAGCCAACTAAAATCCTTGAAAAAAAAAATTTGCATTAAAGAGTGAGTGTTTTTTTTTTTTTTTTTTTTTTTTTTTAACTTTGGATTTGCTTTTGAAGATGAGCACATCACATGGAAGCATTTGCAAAAGCACATGAAGGTCTTGACTTTGATCACATTCCCTTTGGTGAGGTGTGGGTCCTGTTCTGTTTGTCTTTAGAGAGGAGATTGAGGAGAGGATAAAGGCATCAGTGCACATGAGAATGGAGCCTCATGTGCTTTGGTGATTACTTTTTATCTTTGAATTTCTGTTTTTTCAGTTAATTTAGTTATAAAACTATATATATCAAAGTTACTAGCTATCAGATAAAGCGCTTGATTTTAGTTTTTTTTTTTTTTCTTTAGTTAATCCAAGATATATTATAAAAGGAATTTGTTTTTCCTCTTTATATTTATGCAATTCTTTTTAAGTATCATTGGGCATCTACTTTTTATGTTTTTCAAAAAAAATTTATATATATATATATATATATATATATATATATATATATATATATATATATATATATATATATTGTGGCCTTAGACCAAGCACCACATGCTGTTAACTAAGCCAGATGAGGTATTGGGAACCCTATAAAAAAAAAGTTATTAATTACATATAGTATATTAGACACATTATTTTAGTTTTTTTAAATTATCATATATATTTTTGGCAAATTTGTTTTGGATTTTTTTTCAATATTTTTATTTGATTATTAATGTTTGATATATATATATATTGGGTCAATGATTCATATATGAGATCAAATATTAACAGTGTGTTTTCTTGTTCCTTAGTTTGCATGCAAAAGAAAAGTAAACATGTCTTGTTGTTAGTGTGCATGTGCAACCACATGATCTCAAACCAACTAAATCAAACCTTGAAATGGTTTTAATTTTTTAACTTTTAATTAAATTTTGGTTTTGTTAATTTCCATCACCAAGATTTAGTTGTCTTTTCAGCAACTTATGTGACATTACTCATAATTAATTTGATTGTTTTTTATAATTAAATTTTTATTTAAAAATATCTAGCGCCTAGCTAGGGTGACACCAAATGCCCCAATGGCAAAGTTGGGTTGTTTGTATATCTTAATTAATTATATTTTAAACAATCACTGTAAAATTAATCTTATAGAATTGATGTATAATAAATTATTTAAGGAGTTTTTTATTAATTACAGAAATGAATCATGTGAAACAAGCAATGATTTCTTTCAAAAACCAATTGAATTGTTTAAACTTTAAACTATAAATTTTATGATATCAATTTTTTTTTATATATATATATGATTATCATGAAAACAATTTTAAAATTTTTTCCCAATTACATTTATAAATCATAATGTTTAAACATAATCTTAAAAGTAGGATATATAGATGATCTCAATAAGAAAGATGAAAACTTGAGGATCGATGTCGAAAAAAGTAAAAATAGATCCAAAAATTGTTCATTAAAAACCATACCAAATGATATATTTAAGCTTTACTCATCTAATCTGATGATTTTTAATATAGCCACATAAGAGAAAATAATTCATGCAGCCGGCCCAAATAATTGGAATTAACGGTTTGTGTTTTGTTGTTGTTGGTCACTTAAAACCTACAAATGATCAGTTACTAATTATGTCATAAGTTAACTTCTTCCCTTTATATAACAAATCAACAAGTGACTCATACATAACATGAATAATGAATGCATCATCAAATCAAATCAAATCAAATATATATATATATATATATATATATATATTTAAAGTGTTTCCCAACAAGACATCACAATATTGCAGTGATCAGAGATCAGTGTGATCTATGAACTTATAATTATTAGGACATATAGGATTTGGGGGGACCCAAGAAGAGTTCATGAGATTGATGATCAACAAGGTCCACATAAAATGATCCTACACTGAACAGAATGAACTAGGACAAAGTTGGCTATATTTGTTTAGAGAGTGTATAAGACTGAGATATTATCATGCCATGCCATGCCATGCCATGCCATGCCATGCATCCTAATAAATTGGGCTAGTGTGGAGGAGATTGTTACAATGAAGGAAGATGATGATGTCCTTGGTTGTTGGGACTTTATTTATGGTTGGAACCCAACACAGATCTATGTACACTCTGACCACAAAACTCTAGACCTAAAGATCCTCTCTGGCTACTTGCTGCTGCCATGCTGTCTTTCTCTTCCATGCTTTTATTTATTTTGTGTTTTCATGTCTCATACAGGGACTATATTTTTTTTTTTTTCTGATAAATGTAGACATGTAAATCTCGTATTATAGACATGCACAGCCGTAGAGTTAATATTATAACATATTTGTATATTTATCTTATATAAGTTGAGGTTCGAAAGCAAAACACAAACATCTTACACAGAGAATTCAGTGCTGATAGATCAGGAAGTCGTGTTGGCGGCTCTATAAAATATATTGCCTCATGCTTCCTTGTTATATATATATATATGTTAACAAAATTATATAGAATGAATAGGAGAGATTGTTTTTGATGTTAATTTCATGAATATGGGGGGAGTGTATTATATAATGATGGGAGACTTAAAAGTAAGTTTGAATGAAATTTGTTGTTATGACAGACATAAATGTTGTTAATAATAATCTATAATCAATTAATGGGATTGATAGAGTATGTGTTTCATATGTTATTTATAGTTTAGTGTATGTGTGTATTATAAATGGAATTTGGATTTATTGGAAAGTTTTTTATTTGAGATATGTAAATAATGAGGTGAGATGTCTATAAAAAAAAACTTAATTCTCTGTGAGATTATGATGTTGATTGTCATTAATAACTTATGACGAATTGCTCTAATTAACTTTTTATTATGAATATCTAGGTTATATATATATCTAATCATGTTGGACTTTTTAAAAAAAAAAAAAAAAAAAAAATCAGCTTGAAGTCATTTATATAATGAATAGTCCTGCATTTTGATAAAAACGTGAGTATTGAAAATTCTTATTAATTTTTGTAATTATTATAAAAAAAAAACAGTCTTTAATTAAGTTGTCAAAATAGACTATTTATTTAAGAATTCTATTGTTTGATAAGCCACTTGCATCACCATACATTAATTAGGCTTAACCAATATTAGCATTATAATTTTGAATTGAACTTTTATATGCAAGCCATCGACAAGGGACAAAATGTCAGACATCATTTTAGAACAAATTAATAATCTATACTTTTATGAATTTTCAAAAAACAAATACCAATAAACACATGCAATATGAAGAAATTAAACTTGTACGTTCATATATATATATATAGGCCTTCCAATGTAGAATTCCACTTAAAATCAAAACGTTAGAAATTAAACAAAGATCCAGAAACTAAAACTAAAAACCAAAGCTGAAAAAGTCAAAGTGTCCTGCCTTAAGAAAATAGTACAAAAAAAGAAAAAGAAAAAAGAAATCCAAGAGAAAGAGCTGTGATCAAGCAAATCAAAGACCTGTTGAGAGATGTACAACAATTAAATACTATGAAGAAATGAAAGCTTGAAAAAATCGTCCAAATGGATTCCAATTAAATGGGTGGTGGTGGGCAGAGAAATATTGCCATGCAAACTCATCAACAATTAAATTATTTGTACGTAGAAAGTTAGAGAGTTGATATAATCAATTAATTAATTAATTTAGGAGAGAGAGAGAGAGAGAGAGAAATAAAGAAAGAAAATAATAATAATAATAATAATAACAACGTGACGTACGTACTCAACTCTCATATATACTTAGTTAATTTTGTAAAGCCATGCAAATGCATGCACGTACGGTGGTGTGGTTGACATGCAACTACGTCTTTATTAATTTCTCTCATTCGTTGCTCTGCGGACTTTGAAAGCCACCCTTTGCTTCTCTTCTTTGTTCCTATAACATTCATGAAACCTAATGAATATTCATTTATTGTACATTTTCTTCATGTTATTTATCTCTCTTTAATTAGTTAATTTGTGGTGGCTTTTAATTAAGTTTGAATTGTTAGCTTCATATATATAAGAACAGTTGATGGGTGTACAATCTTCTAGCTTGATTTTCCCAATATAATTAATTAACACTTTTTTTTTCTTTGTTTTATCAAATATAGTAATATACTTTGCTTAAAGGAGATTAATTAAAGAGATCAACTTTTTCTTTTTCTCTTTTTTTTTTTTAATTAACTCTTCACATCATCTTTTGCTTTCTTTCTTTCGCAATCTTTTTGGTTATGTTTTTTTGTTTAATATCTACTTCTCTATTTGATTTAGAATAATAATTTATCTGTTTATTTGTGCATATATATATATATATCTTAGTCATTCAACTAATTTATTTTTTTATTTTAGAGTTTTTTTTTTGTTGCATGTACACTCCATCAAAAATGAAAATGGGACATTGCTTATATGTTGTATACCATTAGTAATTATTCTTACTTGTTTGCAAATACCTTTTGACTAAAAGTCAACATATATATATATATATATATATATATAAAAGAAGAGAAGGTGATTTTTCTTCCTTATTGTGGGATCAATATATATCTATAATTAATGTATATGAATTAATTTTGAAACCGAATTATTAATAATGACATGTAATCTATAGGGTAGCGTGTAGCTTTCAGTTTTGTTCGTATATGTTTGTTTCGTATATGACATGACAAATGGAAAATCAACTTGTCATATTACATTATATTTTTTTGAACATTGTTTGCAAAAAGAGTCAAATTTGCCGGTGAATGTATTTATAGTTTGAGAAATAAGTCTAAGAAAAAATTGAAGTAATTTCTTTCTCCCGCATCTAGCTAGGGTTAGGGTTTGAGAAAATCGACAAAGCCAGCTTTTGTACACAATTTTTAAAATTTTTATTTGAAAAATTTATAATAAGTATTATATATCTATTTATCAGTTAATTCTTCGTATTTTTATGTTTTATTGGTATTTAAACATAAAGTCCTCAAATAGTATGATACCTTACAAGCTTGTGCAATTTGTCACTTGTGATGATGAATTTGCACAAAAATATATTGGTGTACATGTTATATTTATGTACTAAATATCTGTCTAGCTAAATGTTATGATATATATATATATATATATATATATATACTTCTTGTTCCCTAACAACCATCTTAAGTGACTAATTAGCCAAAATTAATCTCTCGTTTTCTTTGTTTTATAATCTTACTAGTACTAATGAATTATTATCTGATACAAAATAGAGATAGTAACCATGCCAAAATTTATAAATAATCTAAAGATGATATAGAAATTAAAATATTTAATAAAAAAAAAAAGAATAAAACTAAGAACAGATCAAGAACAATGAAGTAATTCAACAATTAAGATAAGATTTTGGGATTAATATAAATATAAATAATTATACCTCTTTTACATGTACAAATTGATTATTGACCAAAATTAATAACAATGACAATGATGAGTAATTGTCTTTTTGTTTAGTTTAATTCATAAAGGTTTGATTAATAAGACAAACAAAATATCAACTTGTGAAGCTATGGTATATATAATATTTTTGAATTTTGTCCCAAAAAAAAAAAGAGTATAAGAAGAAAATTAAGCTAATGAATTTTGGAAGGAGAAACAACTTTATAATTTTTTTAGTTACATGGTAACTTTCATGCATGCATGAATTGATTAAAAAAACATGATTAAACCCTTTTATTTTAGAATTATTTGTTAATCCATTCTTTATTAATTTTATATTTTATTCATATCAAAGCACAAAGTCCTCCAATGGTATACCTTACAACCTTGTGCAATTTGTCACTTATGATGAACTTGCACAAATGCATATATATATATCTTCGTTATGTACATTTTGTAGTTATGTACCAACTATATATATCTCTCTAGCTAAATATTATGCCCTATATATATACTCCCAGTTCCCAAGTTAATAATAATATTCATTGTAAGTTGCTACTCTTAATTTCTCTTTGTTTGTAACCTTACTAGTAATACCAAAAATCAGATCAAATATAAAATATCTAAAAAAAAATATTCAATAAGACTAATCCTAATTTTTTAAATAAAAAATAAAAATAAACCACTTGTAATTTCTAAAATTTTTTCAATAAGACAAACCCATTTTATTTTTTTATAATTTTTATAAACATGAACAAGTTGCATTAAAAATATGCACAATTATAGAGTTAATCTCTGAACACATCCGTATTTTTACGTGAGTTAATTAAACTCATCTCCTCACCCGAAGATAAATACTTTACATTAAAAAAATCCACTACTAAATTACTCTTTCACAACAAGAATTTCTCAAATTAATCTCTCTCAAGTAAAAAACATATATACATGACAAGCAAGCATTTATAGCACATTTCTCATCTCTCTCTCTCTCTCCCCTCCCCCCTCAATATATATATATATATATATATATATATATATATATATATATATATATATTCTACAAAGGAGTTAGAAACTTTGAAGCTTAAAAAAGTAAAAGAAAAAGAAAAACACCAAGGTTAACACAAGAGTCAAGCTCCATAGATCACATCCTGCACCCACTCCTTGACACCAATGTGGTCCTCTGGATATCACACTGCAACCTCTCTCTCTCTCTCCCTCTATGTGTTACCATTCAATCTCTTTCTTAAAGAAAAAGATAGAAAACTAATTATCTCTCATCCCTTTCCATTGCTCTCTCTCTCTCTCTGTACCAATCTTCTTTAATTCTCATCTCATACTCTTTCTCTTTCTCTCGACACATATATCTGCACGGATTATATATTCCTGCCCTTGCATTACTTCAGAATCCAACTCTTCAGACCTCCATGATTTTGCTTTTCCTTCTCCTCCAGCTGCAGTAATTATCTTCTCAGCCACTGCACCAACTGCACCTCCATCAGCTGTTCTCCATCTTCTCTTTTTCCCTCTTTATCTATCCATCTATATATCCATATATATATCCATATATATATATATATATACTTCTTCTGATATTTAACTTAGTATATATATATATATATATATATATATATATATATGACTTTGTTCTTCTTTGCTTTTTAGGGTGCTTCTTGTTATTAGAGGATGATGAACAGGCATGGCTCTATTGACTCATATCATGTCCCTTCTATCATGTCCTTTGCTGGCCTTGAAGCCACTTCTCAAAAGCACCAGCAAAGCAGCAGCATCTGGGACTATGAGACTACTACTTCAACAACAGCAACAACAACAACAGCGACGACAACCAATGCAAACACACACCAGAATCATCCTTACTTGTTCACCAACACCACCAACACCAACAACAATAACACTCAGTTCTTGGATTGCACCCCTCAACTGTTCTTGCCAGCCTCCAACTTGCCGTTTTACGCTCCTGTGCCGCCGCCGGTGATACCGAATTACTGTGAAGATGAGCTCATCGCAGTCGGGGGACGTATCGGGTTGAACTTAGGCCGTCGGACTTATTTCTCCTCTGGGGATGCTTTGGCTCTTGGGAGACTTTGGGGCAGGTCTAGAGGCGGCTACGCTTTCGGTCATCACCCTCCGCCTCGTTGTCAGGCCGACGGTTGTGGTGCTGATCTCTCCGGCGCTAAACACTACCACAGAAGGCACAAAGTTTGTGAGTTTCATTCCAAGGCTGCTGTTGTTCTCTTTGCTGGTGGAGTGCAACAAAGGTTCTGCCAACAATGCAGCAGGTAATCTAATCTAATCCATCCACCCTAAATTACAACGCTTTGATCATGAATTCATCATGCTTTTAATGGAACTAGTTTGATGAATTGAATGATTAATTTCCGTCTGCAGATTTCTTATTAGTTTATGTGTATTTCTAATTTCTGTTAATTTATTTCCTTAATTAACAAGGTTCCATGTGCTATCGGAATTCGACGAGACAAAAAGAAGCTGTAGGAAGCGTCTCGCGGACCATAACCGTCGAAGAAGAAAGCCGAAACCCCATCAATCATCTTCATCCACTTCCTCCTCTCAAAAAACCAAACCTTCTCCTCCGAAACCATCTCCAAAAAATCCCGGTAAGTAGTCTTTCAGTTTGTTTTAAATCTAACATGGTATCAGAGCTTAATTGAATTTTTTTTTTTCCTCATTTCCAACAGAACAAATCAGCAAAAAAGAAGTCAATCATCATCATCAGCAGCATCAGCATCAGTTCAAGAATGATCCAGCTTTGTCCCTCGGAGGGCTTGAAAGGATTAATAGTTATAACAACGAAAGCATGGATGTTTCACAACAAGAACTCTTCTCTAATGACTTCTTTAACAATCAGAGTCTCTTGTGTTCCACTTCCAATGAAGATTCAAGGTCTAGAGATGCAGGCCAAAGCGGTCTTCTTCAGCTTGGCCAGGCCATGTTCAGTATGGACTTCATATGATATTGTTCTCGAGAACCTTTCGGCTTTTTTTTTTTTTCGGTCCTTCAATCCTCTCCAGGCCCTTAAGCTTTCTCACCCTTTGGTTTCAATAATTTTAATCAAGTTCAGTTCATGTAGTGGAAGAATAAATCCTAGAGATGTATTTCAAGGCCAAAGAGGAAAGAAAGCTTGTTGATTTCCTGCTTTTTAATCTGATTATCATCATCAATTGAGACTTTGATATTTAGTACTATCTGATTTGAATAAAAGTAATTACATCTAATGCTTGACATATATAAATAAATATATAAATGATCATATGAATCAAGAGACCATGCATTAATCCTGCATTACTTATCCTTCATGAACATCTAATCTTAGAGATGCATCAATTATGAACTTCAGTTGCATTAAAGTTTTCTGAATTCCATAACCTGAAAAATGGAATTTGAGGTTTGAGGATATATACATAAATTATAATTATTTATAAAACTAAGCTTTGAATATTTCATTTGCAATTTGAAAATGATCACTAATTCATGTTAATTAGATCAGCATTATATTATTCTTCACAGATGATTTTTGTAGGATTTTTTCCTGCCATTTTATCCATTAACTTGAAACCTTCAGATGCATGAACCTGGTTCAGAAATTAGGAAAACAAAATGTATCATTTTTACAGTGAGAAGTTTAGATATAGAATTTAGAGAGGAATAAAATATATAAAATAAAAGAACAGAGAAATCACCTGAGAGCTCTTCTCTGTGGATGATGTTCATGAAGTCTCCTTCTCATTTCTTTTTTATCCATCTAAGAAGGATGTTGGATAGTGTTATACTTTGTATATATAGTGTTTTGGTTAAAAAAAATTAGAGAAAACTTTAAATTGGAACATCACTATATATATATATATATATATATATATATATATATATATATAACTTAAGGGCAAAAGGTTCAAATCCTATAAGTGTTTTTTTTTTAGTCCACATATAAAAATATATATATTGTGAAAAAAAATTTCAAGTATGTTAAAATAATTAATTATTACTTTTACCCACCAAATTTCATTGATTAGGTGAAGAGTGTACAGAAATGCAAAAAGTTGTTGGCTTTGAAAATCTAAACAAAAGTAAGCCACAATTGTAGTAATTTCAGACAAGACATAACTCAAAAAACAAGGAGGATGAAAAGGAGGCAGGTTACTTTACTTTACCCAACCTTTTACATTTCCAAATTCCCTACTAACCCAATCATTGATTCAATTCAGATGAAAAAGAAGAAGATACCTTTCTTCTTTCATGCAAGACTAGCTATGCATGGATGTGCATGAGCAAGAATGAATATATATATATATATATATATATATGAAATTAATATCTCAATATATTTGTATTTTTTTTTATATGAGTTGAGATTTAAAATTGTTTTTTAATTAAAAATACGAATATCCTATATAAAAGACCGGGTATCAAAAACAGCAAAAGTTAATAGCCGAATTTTATATTTTCATGATTACACTGCAATTATTTCTTGTTTTGGGTTTATCAAATAAAATATATATATATATATATATATATAAGTATTGATTGATTCTTTTATTCAGTTAATTTAAAAAGGAAATTTATTGATGAAACAAACTATCAATACAAACCTAACTATAGTTGTTACACATGTAACATCAGCCATAGCCAAACCTGCAAAATGCTTAAAAGAAATTATTTATTATTCTTCATTAAATGATTTTGTTGATTTTAGTGTTTTGATATCGTCATGTGATTATGTTCAAATGAGAATGACATGCCATCTGATTTGTTCTTTAGTGGCTAATATATAGATTAAAATGTATAAAATTTATATAATTAATATATTACAACAAACATTTTTTAAGTGAAAGATATATGTGTTTGTTGAGTTTGCTCCACATCTGTATACATTCATGATATCTTTTAAGTGAAGTTTTTATAATTTGTTCATAACAAATAAAATTAATTAAAAAAATACACATGAAGAAGAATATTTAGATTAAATACCAATAATGCCTAATTCTTCCTTAGATAACCCATCAACTCACTTCCATCACACCAAAATTACAAGATATAATATATATATATATATATATATTATAGAGGATCCTTGCATGCATAAAGGAGAGCCAGAGAGATGAAATAATACAGACCACACAAAACATCACATTCTTCCAAAAATCATGAGACAAAATATTATATATATATAAAAAACTTGCTGGATTCAAACCAGGCAAGTTGAACCCCACAAAACATCACATTCTTCCAAAAATCATGAGACAAAATATATATATATATATATATATATATATATGAGAGAGAGAGAGAGAGAGAGAGAGAGAGAAATGAATGAATGGATAGATAGTAGAAAGATACCTTCAGTTCTGATGCAGTACAAAAAGCAGTATCAAAAGACAGTGAGGATCACATGCAGTAAGATACCAGTAATAATTGCTGCATCTCTATATCTTGTGTTGCCATTGTTGGGTCCCAATTCAGCTTGGAATTTAACTCAGCTAACTTCATTCAGAGGTTCATATCTCGCTGATTCTTATATGGATCCACAATCATATATCATGTGCAGTATTTATTATTTCCTAAGTTTATTTCTTTTTTATATGTATAAAGTTTTTTGTATATTGTGTCTTAACTTATTAAGGTCAGTGGTAGTTGTGGTGAGTTATTGTCATGGTGATAGATACGTTTGTTCAGAACCTTGAAAAGTAAGTTGATGGAGGACATTGAATGTGAAAAATTAATAAAATAATTAGTTCTTAAATAATTCATTAATTTATAAATTAGATCCGGTGTTGTCATGATGTATATATATATAAATTAATGAGTTATCATGTTAATTACCAACGACTATTAGATTTGTTAATATCATGAGACATATTCAAATCTTAGCTCATGGAAAATGAAAGTATTAGAGAATTGAGATAGTAACTTCTCGTTTATACACGCCTTGATATAGCTTATCCACATCTATAAAAAATAAAATAAAATAAACCAAAAATATTAATAATATGAAGATTTTTAATATAACTTTCATCCCTAACTATTCGTATTTCTAATAATTAGTAACATTTTACCATAGTTTTCATATATGTGTATATTAGTAAATAGCGAAAATTTGGCATAACATGAAACAAATAAGACAAATTAATAAATAAGTTTTCTTTAATATTTATATAATAAAATAGAATTAGAAATAGATACACATTTACAGGACATAATTTACATAAATAGCAAAACTTCCACCGTATACTTTAAAAATTAAGAATTTTGTACTTTATTCTTATTTTGAATTTAAACAAAAATTTAAGAGTATATTAGTAAATAATAGATTTAAATTTAATGAGTTATCCATGTGATTGAACTATTTGTGAGACTATTCTTTGTATGAAATAAAACTCATGACAATAATATTGTGATAAAAACATAATTAAAATAACTCAAGCCATATATTAGTATATTAGGTAGCAAGATTATTGGGCTGCGTTCAAATTGGGCCAACAGACAATTGGGCTTTGGGCCTAAAATTCCTTATGATTTATAATGTTTGTGATGATATGAAATTCTATGGTTTGATATCATTCAAAACATTGAAATCAAATCTTCAGAACCAAATAATACACAAAATTGAGAGATAAAGTCCAGAATTGGATGGTTGTATTCCATGCAACGTGGCAACCTCTTATTCCTGTGAATCAAATTTCTTAGCCAATCAACCAAACTTACCTGAAAAACAGCATCAAATGAACTACTGTTTCTCTCTTCCTCTTTGTTCCATAGGCTTCTTCTTCTTCTTCTCCTCCTTGTTGAGGAGAATAAAAGATATGGGTGTTTTATCATCTCCATTCCAAGGTTTCACCTCAACATCAATGGCAGCAACAAGAAACTCACCTTCTTATACAGCAGCAGAACTCTCATCAACTTCTCACTTACCTCATCATCACAAGGTACTTTCTTATTATTCTCCTCATCCTCCTCAACTTGCATTCCAATCAAATGTTCATGACCTTTTGTTCATTCTAGACCTGCTTTACCTTCCATGGAAACCATTCCAGTGCAACAAGGTTCTTCCGGCTAGTTTCATCTCACCCAAACAGAATTCGGCATGGTATAGATATGTGTATGTATTTGTATGCTCTGTTTAGGAATGCTTTACTTATCTCGGCTTGCTTGAATTCATAATCTCTAAGAGAAGTGCAGGATGGCGAGTGCGAGTGCTACCGCTGACCGAAGAGAATGTAGAGATGGTGTTGGATGAGGTGAGACCAGGCTTGATGGCAGATGGAGGGAATGTAGCTCTCCATGAAATAGATGGCCTTGTGGTGGTGTTGAAACTTCAAGGGGCTTGTGGCTCTTGCCCAAGCTCAACAATGACATTGAAGATGGGGATCGAAACCCGCTTGAGGGATAAGATACCGGAGATACTTGCTGTCGAGCAGATTATTGACACTGAGACAGGGCTTGAGCTCAATGAGGACAATGTCGAAAAGGTGATCCGATTGTTCTCATCGCAAATATACACATTCTGTTGATTAACACTCATTTGATACTACTTCAGGTTCTTGCGGAGATAAGACCATATCTCGCAGGCACCGGTGGGGGTGTGCTTGAGCTTGCGCAGATTAATGACTATGTTGTGAAGGTTCGATTGACAGGGCCGGCTGCAGGCGTGATGACAGTCCGTGTAGCTCTTACACAGAAATTGAGAGAAAAGATACCTTCGATTGCTGCTGTTCAGCTTACAGAGTAGCTCAATGTACTCTTGTGATCTTCTTGTTTTTTGACCAAGAACTAGAACACAGGCATTGAATCAAAGATGGTGCGATTGTTTTCATTCACTTAGTGTCAAGATCCATGAATCTACACATCATGTCTCGGAGCTCCTCCAACTTCTTAAACTCATTGGCTTTAACAAGAAGTCCCTCTAGAAGGCGATATGTTCTATCCAAAGGCTGTCTTCCTGACTGAACAACTTGCTTAAAACACTGATAAGCCTCAGCCTCCCGCTCTCCGCCACACAAACCAATCACTAAAACATCCAGCATATGACAATGCAAGCAGAGACCTTTCTCCACAAGATAATCCCAAAACTGCAACCCCAAATCCAACCTCTTGTTATTGCAGAACACCTTCATCAACAACATCACTGTCCTCATTCTCGGGACAAACCCGTCACGAATCATCCTCCCATAAACCATACAAACATCCTCGAACTTCTTCAAACCTGAAAGCACTGTATAATAACTCACATCATCAAGCTCAATCCCCTTCTCCACCATCTCATCCATCACTGCCATTCCACCCTTCAAATTTCCAACCCTCATGTGACAACTCATCAAAGCATTATAAGCCCCTTTATCCACATCCAATCCTCTCTCAAACATTTCATCAAACATCTCCCGTGCTTTGGGAAAATCCCCAGCAATGCCAGCACCATAAACCAAAGTTGTCAAAGTTTGCAAAGTTGGTGACAAATTCCTCTTTGACATTTCATCGAACACTTTCAATGCATCAAAAAACCGACCCTTTTTGCAATAAGCATCAATTCTAATATTAAAACTAACAACATCCGGTTCAAAACCCCTGACAATCATCTCATTATAGAAGAGATCCAAAGCCGTGAGATTCCCAACCTCTCTGAAACCAAGAAGCAAAGTATTGAGAGTGCTCGAATTGGGAGCGAAGCCAGCATGGTACCTGTTAAAAACGCGGCGGGCGTCGCCCATCCGTCGCTGGACGCAGAAGGCACGGAGAAGAACGTTGAACTCGTCGACACCAAAGGGGAGGCCGGCGCGATTATACGAGTGGCACAATTCGTCAAACAGGTGGAGAGTGGAGTTGAAAGGTTGGAACTTGGCGTGGCTGGAGAGGAGGATGGAGAGGGAGTAAGGGGAGAGGATGGAAGGGCGAGAAAGGAGGAGACTTTGGATGAGATTGGAGGAGAGGGAGAAATGGCGAGCTCGGGAGAGGATTTGGAGGAGAGTGTGGAGGGAGGAGGGGGAAGAGTGGGGAAGGGAATGGAGGAAGAGGGAAAGGGCGGTGGAGCAGGGGGAGTGGGAGAGAAGGAGGTGGGAGAGGACGTCGGAGAGGAGGGAAGGGGTCAGGCGGAGGTGAGGAAAGAGGTGGGAAGGAGATGGGTGGCCGGTAATTAGCTTAAAGAGGTGTTCGGCGCCGGCGCCGGCGCCGGAGATGGGACCTCTTGTTGGACGTTTGAGGAGCAGCATCGTCTCGGGTGGCGCGCGCTCCGGCGTCTGTTTATATATATTATATATATATATATAATTAAAAAATATTTTTAAAAAATTTAATTTTAGGGGAAAAATAATCTTTTTAATGATAAAGTATTGTTTTTTGTTTTTTTATTTTTCGGATTAAAATTATTTAATTCAACTCTTCCATTTATATCTCTCACAATATTCACTAAAAAAAGTTTCCAAAAAAAAAAAAAGATATTTTAAAAATACTACATTCTCTCACGCCACTTATATTGCGGAAATATCTAACATTTTCCTCCACAAAATGAGATTAAAAAAAAAAAACTGATTTTTCATTTATTTTTTTCTTAAAATTTATAAATAAATAGAATACGCACCCTCTCCTCTCTTTGTTTTTTATCATTAGAACTTAACTAATGTTACACTTCCATTCCATTATCAAAAGAGTATAAATAGTGTACATATATGCATTATGAAACTCAAAAACTTTAAAGAAGAAAATAGAAAAGTAAAAAAAAAAAAAAAAAAAAAAAAAAAAAAAAAAACTTATACAACAAAACCATGCATATTGCATACACATAAAACTATGATTCAATAAGTTCAATAATCATCTTCATCTTCATCCCTGGCTCTTGTAAATCTTCTTAAAACATTAGCAATGACACCAAAAACAACAATGGCAGCAAAGAGTTCAAAGCCTCCTCCAAATCCAACAGCAACACTTGGCCCCGGAACAAAGAATGTAAAAGGTGACCAACCCCATCCACCATATCCATATCCATATCCATATCCTCCCACCAATGGAGGAGCAATAGGAGGGTTAATGAATATATTTGTCCTGTTGTACATGTAACAAAAAAAAAAATATATATATATATAAATGATTCATTAGATCATAATTTAACAGTTGCTATTTACAATTGATATGTAAAATTACTATTAATTCATATGCTTCTGCCACATTAAAATGCACCAAATACACTATATAAATGAAAAAAAATCAGAATTAAATCATTATTATTTATATAAATACTGTATAATATATTATATATCTTTTGTACTATTTATACTATTCAGTGTATAGTTTGGCATTGTTTATTAATAAATAATATATTCTTTAAATTAACCACTAACAAGAGAGAAAAAAACAGAACTTGAAACCACAAACAAGTTTGATGAGTTGTTCATATGATAAGATGGTACCAAAAGTATGAATGAAGTTAGAAAAAACCTGGAATTGTTGATCCGGGGACCAGAAGATCTTGGTGGCGCCGCCGACCGGAAAGCCTGACCGCCAATTCTGCCGCCGGTCTTGGCTGCAGTAGCGTCCTGCACCGGTGTGAGAGCTAGAACTCCGGCAGCTAATGCCACTACAGCCAGTTTAGCAAGCTTCAACTCATCCTTCTTGCTGATCCCTCCAACCAAATATTTATATATATATAAAGAGAAAGATAAGATAATATAAATAAGAAAGCATGTAAATTGATTGAATGAATATAGTGAAGAGCGAGACATACGATTGGGAATGGGAATGGGAATGGGAATGGTTGGAGTGCATGGATGCAGTGGTGCATGGGAGAAGAGAGAGTGGATGGGACTTGCCATGGAGCTTAGTGATTGCCTGCCTGAGAGGGTGGCCAGTGAGGAAAGTAGGATGGAATTGGATGGAGATGGTGGCCATGGTCATGGTGGTTTGGAGTTTCACCTTCTTCTTCTTTCATTCATACAGGGAGGAAGCTCATCTTTGTTGAGATTGAAATTTTGCCACGTGGCTGATAGGTAGTGGATGACAAGTTTCTAGAGGAGGAGATTTTTTTTTTCTTTCTATGGTTGTTTCTTATCTTGAGTTTTGTAATTACAAAATTATTTGTATCATAGTGCATCTTTGTCTATGGGCACAAAATCAAAATTATTGTTCAGCGAGTTCTAGTTCAGCTCATGCAAATTGAAAATACAAAAATATTGGCGTGGCAATACCTTATTAACAATTTATCAAAAAAAAATTATAGTTCAAAAAATGATTTTTTTTTTATTGTCTATTTAGTGAGAATATGAATGGAAATTCAGAACAAGCTTGGAAAGAACGAAATCTAATTATCCGAAAATTAGATTCAATCTGTTAAAGAATTCGTAGAGCATTCTTCATGTCATCCAAAGCCACCACATTTGCTAATTAACCTAAAATCTCATAAAAAAAATTTACAGATGCAAATGAACTGGGAGTTTCACATCATTCTTCCCAACAGCATTAATTTTTAAGATCAAACTCTACACTGACCCGGTATGTGAAAAAATTTGCTCAAGCACTCGAGGCAAATTCAGCACAATCTCCGCATATGCTGGAAAATAAGAAACAAAGATCAGGGGCCGGTCAGAACGATGGAATGCTTGTGATTTAGAAATTAGGGCAAAAGGGATGATGGAGAACCTTCTGGCAAGCTCATTGTTCGCAAGGCATCCTCGGCATAAGAAAGGCGAGAAGGAATCAATTCAGCAACTGCTGCTCCACTTCCCTTTTTGTCGGTTATCAAAGCCTTCTTGGAAGGATGGATAGGCCATGCTAATACCCTAATCCGGCTTGGCAATACAGAAACAAGATCCGCGTATCTCAGACTGACAGTCACCTTGCTACACCAGAAAAAGAAATATATACATTTCAGAAGAATGTCAGGGGTGGTCAACATGCTCTTTGTATTTCAGCAGCTCTTGTCCAGGTGAAAAGAGAATGGCCAAGTTCTATGGGTTGTTCAGTTGGGGAAAATTACAACAGATGAAACAAGAAGTAATCAAAGACCAGGTGAGTTCACTCATAGTGCTCCTAATCATGAAAGAAAAATGGCAAAGTCTTAACTTGAAATCATCCTTAGTCATACAGAAATTTAAGCACTTACCAATCAAAATCATCCAGCACAAATTCGATTAAATTGTATGTCAGACTGTGAAAGAGCTCTCCAATTTGATTTCCATACAATTCCTTAATAAGACGGACCTACATAAAGTTTAAGGGGAAAAAAGGTAAAATGTGCCAAATAGATGCTTGATATTTTTCTTTTTTCTTTTTTGATTTTTAATAGTTAGTATGAAAGGGAGATAGATCAGTGATAAGAAGTCACAAACTATACCACAATTCTAGTTCTTCGGCAGAAACCATGCGTAGTGTGCAAATCATTAAAATACTCTGATTACCAAAGAATATTCATACATAATCATGGTCACCAAATCTAAAATGGAGAAACATTTCCAAACTAATTTTTTGCCCCACCACGTAACTTCTTCATATGTAACAAGAAACTAAGCAGAGGCATAACCACAAGGCCAATGTTTAGAAGCCAAATTCCTTGCTATAACCTAACATTAAAATTCAAAAATATCTTCAACTTCCTCTTAATCCATGTGAAACGAATTTTTCCACCATAACAATGCACATAAAAGTTTATATGCTTGTCAGGATCAATGCCAGAACAAAATCCACACTTGACTTAAAAGTTATCATGCAAAATAGGCTAGAACACAATACGGAAAATGTAGTGAACTAACATACTTCAATCAGCAGAATGAACTCTCATCCACACACACACACACAAAAAAAAACACAACAACAACAACAATTCTAAATTTAATATCTGATCAAGTTATAAATCGTGTATTCTTCTTTCATTACAAGTATAGTGCAACTTAATGTGAATCTAGGTTCTGCCAGGTGTCAGGCGTTGCATTTGGTGAAATCATATAACTAAGCTTCTGATTAAGATGTAAAATTGCCTAATCTCATGATCACATCAATATAATTCACAGAGTTCTGTCTCTGATATGCATAAAGGGAGACAGGCCTTGACTACTCACATATACTGCAGCATAAGAATTTCAATACAAGCCCAACCACATCTGATATTGAGAAATAAACAATTTTACCTGCTCTCTTCTGTCAACATAGGACTGCAAAAGCGCTCCAACATAATCTATGAATTTCTGAAATTGCGGCATACATGAGGATACTTATAACAAGCTTGATAGAACAAGACATGGAGTGCAGGCAGAGTAACACAGAAGAGATAAACCTACCATTGCATTAGAAGAGAGGAAATCATTCTCTGCCTCTTTAATAGGCAGAAAAAATGGAATTGTGTGCTCAATGACAGTCAATTTTTCAAGAAACGATTTGCTTTCGAGCACGCAATGGAAAGTTTCACAGGGCTCTCCTGAAAAAAGAAGGATATCTTCTCTCAGGTTTCAAGCAACAGATGACAGAATCTCATCAAAATCTCACCATGTAGAATTGCAAACAGCATTTAAAGAAAGCATTATAATTTGAAAACCAGGAGTGTATTTAGTACGCATTCTTAAAAGATATAAGAGATTAAAAAACATCATTTCGCTTCAAGATACTGTGAATGAAACACAAACATCTGCATCTACATGGAAATATTAAAAATTGAGCATTGCCAAGACAAAAAGAGAATAGAAGAGATTGCTCAAGTGTGCAAGTGATGTTTTTCTTCCCTAATAAAAAAGGCAGGGAAGTAAAAAACCATCCTCTAACAAAATAGAAAAAATATAAAAATAAAAGAGAAAAACAAGGAAAAGATATAATGGCAGTTGTGTTAGTTCCATTTTCACATGAGTCGATGTTTTCAAGTATGCCCCCCTAATAAAAAAGGAAAATTAGTGAACTAGAGATAATTTCATCAACCAGATATACTCATCCATATAAGGCATTGATTATATGTGCACAAAGTTGTACATGACTAGAGTGAAGATCATTCAATTTTCTATACAATTAAACAACAATTCATAAGTCACAACAGTATGTAAGACTTGAGAAATAGAGTACCGGCAAAAGACGTCTCATATTGTATGCCTATTCTTGAACCTTCTAAACAAAAGAGAACCTGCCCAAAAAGTCAGTTAACAATGGAGTGAGACTATATTACCACACATTTACATGTGTTTGAATATATATTTTTCCTGCAGTGTCCACATGTCCAACTTTTATTAAATTGAACTGTTAGATACTCTCAGATAGTTGGATAATTGATACCATATCCATGACCTAATAACAAAGTCTAGCAATCAAAATAGCGAAAACATAATAGCTAAAAAAACAAAATAAAGTTAGCAGGATTAGGCAAGTAGACACCGTTTCCTGTCATGGATCAGATTAAAACATAAAAAAAAAAAGGCAGGTAGACAATTGCCTTCTTATGTATCACATTAAAAAAATATGCAGGGAGACACCCAAAATATGAGAAAGGATAATTACAATAGATAGTATTAAACAAATGTATTAAAGTAGTAATTGCATTAGTTGTAACACTGGGAATAAAAATAAACAAAGGAAGAAGCCCATGTTTGATCTGTTTAGAGGTAAGTATACAACAAGGAATACCATTAAACACCACATTAATGAATGATACTTTTTTATTGGCATCATATGTAAATAATAAAAAATTGAAAAGTGCATAAAACCTCAAACAAGATGTTCTCTAACTGAAGAGTCAAACACAGCCCAATCCACATGAAGCAATAGAATATTAACAACAACAAGGAAATGATCAAATTTCAAATACAGATAATTATAATGTAACAAGAAATATGTTACAAAACTGAAGAAAACACAATATTTGAGATTTCTACATCCCAACCTTTTCAGCCATAAAAACGAAGTATTGTCTGAGGCCAAATGATAATGCAATTAAGATATTAACCTTGCTCTACTTCTAAAAAACATTTCAGCATCTTAACACTTAAAAAAGTTTTAATTAACCCAAAAAGACACACCTGGTGAATGTGGCATAGTTATTATGATAAAAAACAAACAGTTTAACACAATAAAATTGTCAAAATGGGCATCGATAGAACTTGTTTCAAAGAAAAAAAAAATACTATACAAGGACATGAATATAAATAGACCTTTGAATAGCATCAGCTAATAATCACCTTGTTTCCAATTCTATAAGAAGGTTTCTCATTGAAATGAGGATCCAGAGGCATGTTAGTTTGGCCCATTGCTTTTCTATCAGCTTCCATGTGGACCTGGTCTACAAGATTAAGGGAGTTAGTTCCTAGCTTTAGCACATAATCAAGAACAAGTTCCAAACCAAAAAAAAAAGCATCAATTGCTTCAACAATTTTTGACAGATAGGACTAAAAAAGAATTCTTAAATTCAGAAAACTAATCCCTCAAGAAATCAAATTCTCCAATTGAATTAAAATCCTAATTTGCTGAAATAAAATTATAACAATCAAAATAATGATAACCCAAGGCAAGCATAAGCTAGCAATACCCTTTCTCGAATTGTGGCCAGTAGTCCGTCATTCCACTGCTCAGCATCCAAAAGAATTTCTGCAAAATGATTTTGGTGTATGTAGTTTGTATGAGGATATAACAAAAAATGCACCACCATCAGATCAACAATACCATACCATACTTGCAGCGGTATGAACATGAGCATTTATTCTCTAATATTGATGAATGAAAGAAACCTTCTTATAATTCTTTAATATGATGAAAGCCACAATTCCTTAACTACCTTTCCCATGAACCATTAAAAAATTTGTGATGATTTATCTAGAGCGAAGAGAAGAATAGAGAAGCTATTGGAAAGGTATGCAAGTAGAGCTTCATGAAAACTGATATGAATAATAAATTTAGTTATTGGCATTCTATGCCCCAAAAGAATACTCAGAATAAATCAAAACGAACAAAAGTTTTCTTGTAAACTATAGAACTCTGCACACATTAATCATATCTAAATATACCTTCACTTTGAGCAACTCGTGCAGCTTCAAAGTCCTTCAGCAAACGCTCATAGATCATTTTATCAGAATCTCTATGAAACACAAAGGTAGAAAACATTTAATCTTCATTTCATCAGACAAAGAATTAATATTTCATTAAAAATATCGAACAAATTATGTTCAAAGGAAGAATTATCATATTCACACTGACTAACAATTTTGAGCAGTTAAGGATTACAGGAGGAATAGCAACTTCAAACATTGCAATCTAAACATATTGCACACTTTTTAATGGAAGTGAAACCTCTAGAAAAGCAATTAGTTGTGAGGCTACATAAAAATGAGGTTGTGATGTCTTCAAGAAGCAACCTTCTTCATGTCACAAAAAAAAAAAGGCGGAATAATAGAAGCCCATTCACTCACTTAAAGCCAATAATTGAAGAGAATTTTATCAGCAAAGAGATTTATCCAAACTTCAATTTGCAGTTGCAAATTACTGGAACCAAACTATCAGAAACAACAGTTACAATGTTAACGCATGGCATTTCAGCAAGCACTAAGCAGTATTAAATGATTACAGGCAAAAGGCAGGTGGAGAATCAAGTCATAAGTTAAGAAGCAAAGCATATTTGCACGTTTTGATATTAAGCACAGAAGAACACTGTCCACATGCCCCAATCAGTCTCCTGTCCTTGGAGTTTTCTAAAGGAAGATTTAAAAAAGTATTATCCCCTAAAAGTTAACATGTGAAGTTGAAAATCAATGACACAGCATTCTACCAAACAGAGTAGAATCTAGATCATTGTTCTTCTTCTTTTTTTTTTCGCTAAATTGTTTTCATATGAAATTAGATATAGTTCAGAAAATATATGGTACCAAAGAGAGAGAGAGAATAACATGAGAAGACATAAGAAAGGGTAATAGATTAAGGTCAATAGATTCACATATTTGGCAGGTCAATAATAGTGCATGGTGAAACATCAATACAGATCTTAGATAAATAAATAAATAATGGAAACTGATCAATGATACTAAGATCCAACGTTAAATGAAAAAAAAATATATGGTACCACTAATCACAAATTATCCCAAAACCGGACTACCTTGACAGGCGGTCCTTCAAGTCTTCATATCTCTTGAGAACCTTTGACACTGCAAGGAGTAAGTAGTATTTCAAAACTCCAGCATTTAGAATAGCATAACCAATATTTTTTGATAAAAAATATCACAACAACGATTCTATTGCCACTAATGTAAATCCCACATCTTTCCCTCGAGGCCTCCAAGCTACGATCATCTTCCCGAGCAAAGTTCTGCAAGGCAGGACGTAATTCATCAGTTCCTCTGATATTTTACAAGGAAACGCTTTAGCACAAAAGATGGGAAAATAGAACTGAGGAATAAAACAATACATACAATTCCGTCTGCTACTGCATCTGCACGTGCCCTCAATTGTTCAAGTTGCTGCAGCCCATGAATGAGAATGTAATTAGCTTTTGTTTCAGAGAAAAAAAAATTGATATCAACATAAAGTAAATATCAGTCATAAATGGTATACTCCCATTTCATAAATGGATGCTCTTAAAGACAAACAACCACAGATTACAAAATAAAGTTTTATAATACTTAAAATAACAACAACAACAGCAATATATAAGATTATTCATGTCATCCTTGGATTCATATATTGTTCTCAGCACACTTATCTTTCTTTTCTGACAAACCAAATGGCAGATATATTGTATACAGACAATAAGCTCAAGAAATTTATTAACACCCATAGGGAAGAAGAAAAGTAATCAAACACATCCAACATATTTAACCTAAAAATTTTAAGTTAAAAGTCAATCCCACCTGAAAGACAGAATAACCATTTGTTTAAACCTCTCACTCAAAAATCTTACGCATACAGAATCTCACAAGAAAATAATTAGTCGCCGAAATCTTGAAATATTCCAGTTAAAAAAAATCCTAACAGACTTGGTGTTCCATCTCTGTCCACACCATCAACTCAACTCAGACTAAAAAGATAAACAACATTGAATCAATACAACACATTAATTTTCGTTAATATTGTCTCTCCTGCACACAAATTTGTAAAAAGCTCCCCATGTCTTCCTTGCCAAGGCAATCCTAGCAAACCAACTTCACAAAAATCGAAAACCAATTCACTCTACACATTAAAAAAACAAGAAACTCAAGATTTTCATCAACACAGAAGCTTCATCATTAACACAAACACATTCATCCCCAAAGATCAAAATCACTCCAATTCCTCGGAAGAGATTTCATTCAAGAAAATAACCACAAAATCCCTAATTCAAGCAAACTATGCATTCAATGATTCAAAAAATAAGACAACTAAATGATTAAGAAAATCTGGGACCTTGAAAGGGTTTCTCCTTCCGCTTTTCCTTCTTCCTGATTCATCCGTATCACTATCCATCCCACAACTGCGTCAACACGCAATGCATGCAAACAAATCAAAAGATTACATCAAAAACAAACAAAAAATTTGCTAAAAATTAGTTCCCCCCAAAAAAAACTAGGGTTTTATCGCGCCCACCTTCGGCACGCGAGGGAGGGAGAGACTGCAAGCCAGGCGACGAAACGGGTCGGATTCGTATATAGAGTAGCATCCGATAAGGTTATTGGATCATTACGAAGCATCCGATATTAGCTTCGGACCCGATTTGTAATTATCTTTTTTTTTCTCTTAATTAAGCTCAATTAAGCATAAAAAAATATATTTATTGTTATTATTTCTTATAATATGCAAGGCTAAACATGGAACTCAACTTGGTCACCAAAAAACAAAAAAAAGGCATGATGAACTCAACAACAGATCAACTATTATTATTAATCAATCTTTTCAATAAATATAGATAACCAATGATTTATTTAATTACACTATTAATCATAAATTCGCAATAAAAAAAAAATAGGTTAAAAAAATTAGATGCTTGGTATTCTTCAAAATTTCCCTATTAAAGTAACACAGTTTTCATTTTACTAATATGAAGAACATGCACAGATGTAGAGCATAAATGTAAGCTCAATAACATCTATGCCTTCGGTTTGTAAAGGCTTTTTGATTCAATCTCAGGCTTTCCCTGAAACGAATATCTTTATAAAAGACATGGTACCAATAAGTCTAGAGATCGTTGGTAATATTATCAAATTCATTTTAAATATAAGACATGTCTCTTTAGTCGTACATGTTTTTTTTTAGTAATAAATATGGACACATGCAAAAAATATAAACACATATTTATCAACACATGTGTCCTCCCCGTGTAAATTAAGATTTCAACATGACTCTTTATTGAAATACAAACACCCTACCAAGAAGATTTGACCTTACTATACGAAACAGGTCTAATAACTATTTAAAAAATAATAAAATCATTTTTTATCTAATAATATATATAAAACAACGATTAAAAAAAATCAGAAACTTACTACAAAGTATTAGGAGCTGTTTGTTTCACTGATTTGAACCCGGAAGTGATGATGTGACAACTTTTGAGTTCGGTCACTTCGGTGTCTGACTTCAGCTGGAAAAGTCCCGAAGTCACCATTTCAGATTCCACTTTAGCCCACTTTGCAATATTTTTCAATGATAAATAGAATAATTATTACCATGGTAATAAAATAATTAAATAACCACTCTCACTAATTAATAATTAAGCATAATATATTAACCGATTTAATTTAATTTAATAACATGGTATTAAATTAATTATGTGATGTGCAAAGTTTTTAATTTAATAAATAAATTATTTATTACCATAATTAAATCATTTAATTAAATCATGTGATTTAATTAAATAAATGTAAAAACACATGAAATGACAACTTTATCCCCTCACCGAAGTGGTGATCATATCCCCACTTCAACTATCCAAACACAGAAAGTGGTATCTGAAGTCTAGTTTTCAATTTGAACCAAACACACTGAAGTGGATAGTTCCAGTTGAAGTCGGAGTAAATCTAAATCAATGGAAAAGAGAAATAAATACTTTAACATGGTGAGAGTGCCAAAATAACGAATGTATTGATTAATGTGAGTTTATTATGAATTAATGCAAGTAAGAGTCAATGATATATATTCATGGGAAAATGCCAATTAAATTTTAAAAGAATGTTCCTTTTATAGTTCAATCGGTGCTTATGATCAATTCAATCATTCATTGAAGAATTGATTTGCATGTTATACGTGGCACAATATTAAGACATTTTATGAAGTTTTATACCAATAATGGATTTATCATTCCATTATTCTCATGGCACGTTTCCTCATTGCCGAATCACGCATGGCACATCAATCGCCACATCAGAGCTTCATGATTTAATTTTTGGTTAAAATATCTTATGGAATTAACCAATCATTTATTTTTTAACTCATTATTATTTCCCCTTTTTTTCTTTTTAAAACTATGACATTGTTCTAGTACAAGAAATCATAAAGTTTTGATGTTTGATAGTGATGATGTATTAATAAAAAATATATATATATTTTTTTTAATAAATAAACCACATGCATTATAAAAAAAATATATAAAAAGTTGAAAAACAAAAGTAGAATTCTATTTTTTATATTCACCCTAAATTTATAATTAAACATATTATTTTTTTTAAATACTAATAAATGATATGGCAGTGTATATGCGCATCTTTAAAGTTACTGAGGTTTACACTGATTTTTTTTTTTTTTATGATAGAAATTTCATACAGAAAAGTTACTGTACTAATTGATTATAATGGTTATTGATTTTTTAAACATATTTATTTCATCCAATTTTTTTTTTCAAAAAAAGTAAAAAGAAAATGTAAAATGTGAAGTGACTTGGCAAACCAGGCAAACTTTATTGGCTAATGCAAGACGTCTGGCTTGTGAGTACGTTTCTGGGTCACTTTTCTCGGTGCATTTCACAATCCGAATGAGACGCACCGCTTTCGTAACTGCCTATCCACGTGTTGAAAGCCGCGCCGTTTCCGCTTGGCAAAGGGGAATCGGTTCCCTTCTCTTGTCACGTTCTCAAAACATTCCCGTTTCCCACACTAATTAACGGGTCCCATACTCCATCCAAATCCGCATCCGCACCGCTGAAGAAAAAAGAATTAATATATATTCTTATTATATATATTTTTTAATTTCATAATTAATTATTTTATTGAAAGAAACTATTTTCTCGACTTTTTTATTATTTTTAAAGTTTAATTCTAATAATTATATTTTCCAGGTATATTTATTTATTATATAAATAATTATAACTTGAAATGTAAAAATAAAAATCAAATTAAGAAAAAAAAAAAGATGAAAGTGGAGACTTGTGATTTTATTTGGGGGTATATATGTAAAAGAACCCGCAGTGCGGATCCAAAAATAGGATCCGAATCCGATAACTCGGAAAGGTTGAGAAACGGGTTTGGAAACGGTGCTATATTTGCTGTTATCTTTCCCGTCCCTTTTTCTCGTCGTCTTCTTCGCCGAACGAGAGCGAGCGAGAGAGAGAGAGAGAGAGAGAGAGAGAGAGAAGAGAGAGGGTTTGGGTTCTTCGCTGGTTTTGGGAGTGGCGAGATGGAGAATCCGTCAGTGAGGCTTTGCGAGGGAGTGAATGGCCTACAGAAGCTTGTTCTCCGCGAGATTCGCGGTAGCGCTGCTGAGGTTCTTCTCATCTGCTTCTCTCTCTCTTCTGATCTTTGATGGCGATGCAATGGAAGGGGTTCTTTTGGATCTGATGGCGGTGTTGAACTGTGGTTTAGTTATTGGAAATTAATGTGAATTCCCCCAAGGAAAATGAAAGGATTTTGGTGAAAATTATTGCGAGGATTCGTGAATGTTTTCTGATTTTGTGGTTTAGTTGGGAATTCATTTGATTTTGAAGTTAATAAGGGACAATTTAGATGTATTAGTGATTTTACTGATTTATGTTCGTCTAATGTTCATAATGTGTAGGAAGATGAGGATAAGGATAAGGACACTGTTTGATGATGTTTCTCTGCTTTTGCATATGCTTATCTTCATCATTGCCTTGGAAAGAGAGGCCTAATAGTATTAACTTTATGTTGGAAATTTAAGTAATTGTTGAGTTTTTCTCAGACTTTTGAAAAGACACTGTACAACCATTGCATAAAGTACTCCGAAATGATGGTTTTAGTGTTGGTTTGTACTACGAAACAACTCCAGCATAAACTGTGAGGACAATCTCACCGGACTTCTGGTTCTGGCTGGAGGTTTTAGTGCTACCGATGCATCTGATCAAGTTCTGTTATTTATTTAGAGTCTCATGTAATTTGGTGAAGACTTGCAAGTTTGAAATGGTTTGATGTGCTTCTTTTTGTGGTTTTCTTGTTAGAAACTCATGGACATGGAATAATCATCCAGATGGTTGGGCACTTTGACATTTGAGTTAGCAATTTTTTGACTGAGCCTGATTTAAAAAAAAAAAGACTTCTTGATTAAAGTGGATTTCTTACTGTGTATGTTGCCATTTTTCTGCTTTTCTTCCACAGTTCCATTCATCTTTTTCAAAATCTATTTGTGTGGGTGCAGGTGTATCTACGTGGTGGCCAAGTGACGTCTTGGAAAAATGATCTCGGAGAGGAGTTGCTTTTTCTCAGCAACAAGGTAGCAGCAACACTTGTTTTACTTGGCTTGTCGTTTGCTTGATTTGTCGCTATGACATGATGCATAGAGGTCTTACGTCAGTGTTGTAAAGGATCTTTGTATGGGATTACTTTTGTCGTTTGCCAATAGCTATCGGAAGGTTTTATTGCAACCCACAATTGACTTGGTTGTCAGCTGCAGTATGAATCTTTAAATGCTAGGTCTGTAGGTCATGTTCATGTCTATGGTCAAGCATGTACTCTAGTTGCATTTGAGTGTTTATTAAATAAAAGGTCACGCTTCTTCATCTTATGATTCATATGATGATTTTATGCGAAAATGTTCTTCAACAACATTCCTGTTTGTCGTTTCTGATCTTTGCAGGCAACATTTAATTCTCCAAAGGCAGTACGTGGGGGCATTGCGTTATCCTTTCCTCAAGTACGTTCCTTTGATATATATATATATGAGGCAAACGGGTCTTTGTTTGGGTTGTACTGGGCTTCGTAATGTGAATTTGTGCAACTACAGTTTGGAACTCATGGCGTTCTTGAACAGCATGGATTTGCAAGGAACAGGATGTGGAGCATTGATCCTGATCCTCCTCCTTTTCCACCAACCAGCACCAACAGGACTTATGTTGATTTGATCCTCAAGTTATCTGAAGAAGATCACAGGCTTTGGCCGCACAGGTTTGAGCTGAAAATTTGTTTGATTTCATTTCAAGAAAATTAATGATCATAATGTCATCTAATATATTTAGTTACTGTTTTTCTGTGTGACTGCAGCTGTGAATGTCGTCTGAGAGTTACACTTGGACCTGGAGGAGATCTGTTGCTCACCTCACGCATAAGAAACACCGGTGCTGATGGAAAGTCTTTCTCGTTCACAGCGGCATATCACTCATACTTGCGGGTCACTGATATCAGGTTTGGCCATCAATATTTAACTTCTTGTCATGCCATCTTGGAGTCATGTTTATCCTCATAACCATCCTAAACAGGTGCATTTTGTTATGCACATGCAAACTCTTTAATCTGGATGAGTGAAATCAGTAATTTTTTTTTTGCACAAGCAGTTTGGATGGTGGGTGTTGCCAAGTATAAGGTATCTGTCCAATTGCTAGTTCTGTATCGGAACTCTGTCTTGTTTTTATATGATAGACTGGTTAGCTTATGAAAATCAGTTTTTTATCTTTTTGGTGTTGATCACATTTGAAATTCTTTGAAAACCTGCTAACCTTCTTGTGATTTCAGTCAATCTATTTCTCACCCTTCACAAGACTAAAATTGATACTAAATTTCAGTGAAGTGCGCGTTGAAGGACTGGAGACTTTGGATTATCTCGATTATCTACAGGGAAAGAAAAGGTTTACAGAGCAAGGAGATGCTCTAACATTTGAATCCGAAGTGAGTGTATGAGCAACATAAGTTAGTTCGCAATGCCTGAACCATGAAATTAACATTCTCATGCACAATAGGTGGACAGAGTGTATCTCGGTGCACCAACCAAGATTGCAATTATAGATCATGAAAGAAAAAGAACATTTGTTCTGCGTAAAGATGGTCTTCCGGATGTTGGTAAGCCAGAATAGAATACTTTGTGTCACTTATTATAAACAAATTTCGCAAACTTACACTGTAAAATATTACTGTTTGTTAGTTGTATGGAATCCCTGGGACAAGAAAGCTAAAGCCATGGCTGATTTCGGAGACAATGAGTACAAGTATATGTTATGCGTCGAGGCAGCTGCTGTTGAAAAGTCGATCACTCTCAAGGCAGGCGAGGAATGGAAAGGAAGGCTGGAACTTTCTGCTGTTCCTTCGAGTTACTGCAGCGGCCAGTTGGATCCTCAAAGGGTTTTTCTTGGATGAAAAAAACCTAGCCAAGTGAATAATATCAAGGTATATATATTTATATATATTGAAATGCAAGTATTTAAAAATACGATATTTGAATTCGATATAGATTGACCTGTCAATGATCTCTATACACAGGCAAACTCTCCAAAGCGTATCGGTCCCGCTTTATCAGAGAACATGGAAGGAAAAACAAGTTAGGTTGCATTAGGTTGCAAATGCTGTAAAAAAAAAAAAAAAAAAAAAAGGAAACTGGAGAAGCAGGACCATTTTCCCTTCTGATAATCATGAATTTTAAAATCCTTGTTGTAGTTTTTTTGGGGGATGTTTTGGCGTATGATGTAGACTCTGTTTTTTGTTCCTATTTGGCGTTTTGATTTTTGTCACTAATTTCTAGTGTTGTTCAGTTCATTCCATCAACATCTGAATTGAGAGTTTAAGAGCCATACACATTGCAACGCAGGTGCCTGAAAAACATAACAAAATCTTTGTCGGATCGTCTCCAACATGACGACCACTAGAGTTGACCGAACCACTAGCATCTACAACCTTTCCTTTGCGTTGACTTTTGTTTTAAAAATTGTTATTCTTCTCCCACTTTTTGGGATTCCAATTTCTTCACTTCTAAAGAAGGAAATATATCTTCTGATGCTGCCTTCTAAGCTTCTTCTCTGTATTCACTTGTATAAAGAACCACAAATTAACTCAACTTTATGTATAGCCCCCCCTTGAGACGTCAAATTATTTATAAATCTTCATCTGTTTTTTAGAGAAAAAGTTTTCTAGCATATTTTATTGGGAAATTTTAAAAAATTGTGAAAAATAATTAAATGGATAGGTTAGCATAAAGTGCCTGGAATGATGGCTGCATAAGAAAATATGTTATTTCCTGATTATTTTTTTTTCATGTTTATTGTTTTCTTAACCATATAAAACTTATTCACAGTTTCTATGAGTTCTTATTTTGAGGGGTTTTAGATAATTTTGAAAAGTCAGGGATTGAAAAAATGTTTTGAGATTGTCAAGGGCGTGATTGGTAAAAACCTCAAAACAAAGAGAGAGAGAGAGAGAGAGAGAGAAGCAGCAGCGAGCTCGAGCTCTTTCCCCCGATCGCGAGGAATTGAGAGATTGAAATCGAGAGGCAAAGGCGAAGTCGAGCGGAGTGAAGTTCGCCGGAAGACGCAGTGGAGTGAGGGGAATGAGAGAAGCTTCTTCTCGGCCGGCAAGTCTCAGTATCTCTCACGTTCTACTTCGAGAACTTCATTAGGTCAGCTTGTGCTTCCTTTCATACTTTCCGGTATCTTGTTTTTGGCTTCGCTTTCGTGTTTTTTCTCTGTTTTGCTTCGAGTTTTCGTACTGAATCCGAACTGGGTCCCACCGCGATCTGCCGGAGTGAAGTGGATTTCCCGATCGAGGAACTTCCGTGTGGGTCTTGCTGAGCTTCATCTTCGCAATTATCAATTGAAATGAGGCTTTTTTTAAGCTCAAAGTATCCCAATTTGGTTCCTTTTTCTTGGACTGATGTTTTGATTAGGGTTCTGATCTGTTTGTGTTGGAATTTCAATTATAAAGATTTAATTTTGGCGAATTTTGACATTTTTATATTTGGTTGCTGACTTGAGGTTTTTGGTTATCATTTGCCGTTCTAGGGTTTAAATCGAAAAAGATGATATTTTTATCGGCATTGCCCTCTTCCAGTGATTCGGAGATTGTTCTAAGATCGAAAAAGCACAAATTTTGATATTTGGGTAGCTTTGATGAAGTGAACAGTGAGAAGGGGAGTATAATTAGCATACTTGTGATTGATCTGGTGAGATTGAATGGCTACTGTTCACTGAGAGATGCCGCCACCACCGCAGCAATCTCGGATTAATCTCAGTGATTTGAAGTCCCAGATTGTTAAAAGACTCGGCCCTGAACGGTCCCAGCGGTACTTTGATCACCTCACTCGGTTGCTTTCGCAGAAACTCAGCAAACATGAATTCGACAAACTTTGCATTTCGATCCTTGGCCGAGAAAATGTCATGCTGCACAACCAGCTCATTCGGGCTGTGCTCAGGAATGCATTCCATGCAAAAATCCCACCCCCCTCCAATCATGATAAGCGATTGTCCCATCTGTCCAATGGCGAGACATTGCCATTTTCCCCATGCAGATCAAAGTCTAACAAAGATCGGCCTAGTCCTGTACCACCCAGTGAGATTGTTCCATGGCAGGACGGTTACTTGAGCTCCATTGTCTTAAAAAGGCCAGCACAGAATCATCAATCAAGCAGTGCAGAACGGCTTCCAAAGAGGCAGCGGACAGAGAAGCCTTCACTGCATGACCAGTTTTTGTTACATAGTAAGAGTCTGGTCGAATTGGCTGCTGTTGATGACCAGGAAGATGTGGGGCGAAAAGATGATTTCGAATGCATTAGAGGTCGTCCTCTCCTGGCTCCGCTTGGAATTCCCTTTTGTGCTGCTAGTGTAGGTGGGGCTCGTAAATCTTTGCCTTTGAATATCAGTAGTAGCACTGTTGGTTCGGCTACCAGTTATGATTGTGGTGAATTGTGCAATTCTGAGGATTTAAAAACACGGATGGAGAAAATCGCAGAAGAACATGGCTTAGGAGGAGTGACAATTGACTGTGCCAATCTATTGAATTATGGTCTGGATGCATATTTGAAGCAGTTGATTAGCTCGTCAGTTGATCTGTTAAGAGCAAGGACAGGCCAGGGACTGCTAAAGCAGCCAATGTTCAAGCTACAGTCTCAGGGGAAACCTATCAATGGTGTTTGGCAAGGAAGCCACATGTACATACAAAATAATGGTGGACCTTTCGAAGTTGTGCATAAGCAGGAAAACCACAGTCCAATGTGTCTTCAGGATTTTAAGGTGGCGATGGCGCTAAACCCTTGTCAACTTGGGGAAGACTGGCCATTGCTTCTTGAGAAAATATGTCTTCATTCATTTGAAGAATAAGACAGACCCACACCAAATGTCTGGGTCTTTTGAAATCATGATGCATTTTCATTTCTGAAATCCAAGGGCTGGGTCTTCGGTGCTAGTCCAGTTCAATGAACACTTTGTGGCATAAAAGCCATTCCTTTATTGAACTTCATGTCAGAGAAAAAGATTCTGTGAAATTCTATTCCCGAAGAATAACAAGTCTTTCAGATTTATCTTCCCTGATGGAGTTAGAAAACCCTTCGATTCTGTCCGTATGTTGTACAGTAACATTCAATAGAGACTCGCTCGCACTTGAACCAACAAGTCGATCCTTTGTGTAACTTGCAGTCAATGCGGATGGAATCTGAAGACAGTTTTGCAGCAATGCTCTCGTGTAACTTGTTATAGGTACAAATATGTTCTATAAGTTTATGGGGTAACAGTGTATCATCAACATTTCCATGGATGTTCTCCATGGTGTGACATTGCAATACCATTTCATGTCTCCTTTTTTGAAAATTTTTATCTTGTTATTAATTATCAATTCAGAAATTCAGATCTTATGCATGCTAGGAAAGCAATTTTCTATGTTGCATTTCATATTCATGCTGGCTTTAAATGGATGTAAAATACCGACACACCACACAAGTCCACTTGGAAATTCTAATTTCGGTTGAAGATTTGATACTTTTGTACCATTTACCAATGCATGAGACCTTGTGTAATTGAGTAAAAATGCTTTCTTATAGTGATAGTTGTGGAAGGCCAATTTTTCCCACTTGTAAAACTTTGGATTCTCATCAAAAGAGAACAAGGCTGTTTCATACTCTACTAGAATTACTTGTGTTTATGGAGTACTCTAATTGTAATATTATATGGCTCTTATCTGTTTGCTTTAAAATTGTTGTGCATGCTTGAAATTCACTGCTTCTCCATTGTAGACTTGAAATAGAATTAGCCAAAATCTTGAAATTTAATCGGTTGATCTAATATTGTTGAGTCTACTGCTTAAATTTCCTATTAGTTTGGAATTGAATTGGCTATTTGACTATTTGTCTACTCTTGTTTATACTTATGCAGAATATCTAGTCCTGTATATATTTATTGTTGCCTAAATCCCAAACTGGAGATGATTATACATATTTATCCTAATCTTCTGGTAGAGTAATTAGTTTCATATTTGGTCTGTTTCGAACTTTGATTCTCTTCTGTAGGTATGTACATAATTTAAATATGTTTTCCAATGACATCGATGCAGAATACCTTTTCTGCCATGCTATAAGGGAATAGCAGGCTAGCAACATAGTTACACACTTAAGCACAATTTTTTATCTTATTTGGCTGACTTAAACTGGGATTTCATTTTTCACCTCTGAATGTTATCTGTATAAGCTGAGGCTGATGTCATGCTAACTAATTTTGAAAGAGTGAAGCTGTTCAATTTGTGTTAAGTTTCTTACAAGTTCATTGTTTTGCTTCAGGTATGGCGCAATCCACAAGGAATAAACATTGTATGCAATGCCCTTTTCATATGGCTCGTCTGTTCATCTTTCGAAAACTTGAATTTGTTTTGTTTTATTACAATGGTTTTGCATTTCTTTCCTTGTAGTGTCAATGGAAACGGTGGATATGCACATGAACTACACCTTTTTCTTTTATCAAATTAATATTCTTGAAAGCTTGTTAAAACAAATTGTGCCTGTGAATGTTGTGTATATAACACAATAAGAGTTGACTAGATGCGTCTTGTTCGATAGACGAAATAAATTTTCATGTATGGTTTGATCAAAATACCTTAAATTTGTTGCAGGATGTCCAAGTACTTGTTTTGCTGATTAACATTTATGTCTTATGAACTGATAAGGTGCCACTTCCTTCTCTGTTACAATAAAGGTGTAAAATGATGTTTTGAGGTTCAGTGTTCTTGGAGAAGTAGCATAGAAAATTCAATATATATACAAGATCATAATGATATTGTCTACATTTTTTCATCAATCAAATAACAGCATCAAAACTTGCCTTCAAAACATTTGATTTCCATAACAGTGCACAACATCTGATGTTGTTCTGAGAAACATTTTTTGTGTGCCAATCCGAGAAACATTTTATACAGTAATAATCGGTGTTTGCACATTCTTAATCGTCTATATTCTTCATGTACTCCTTTGACAGTCTGGAATTCATAATCAGTTGCTGCTCCCGGACAAGCGAATGTGCGCACTCAAGCAAAGTTGCCACAGTTTGCTGTTTCATTCAAATATTCAAATTAGATTCAAAGGCAAGTTCATTGATTTATTTATGCAGTAAATTTTGCATTCCAAATTGTTCGATAACCTTTGAAACACTATAAATTTACATAAGAACCTCGTACCTCTGGTGGAACAAATGTCGGAAGATCCCCGGATTTCCTTCCCTTAAGAAGTGTTTTGCCAAGATTTTCATAGCCACCAATATCATTTACCCACTATAAAATAAATAAATAAACAAACAAGTGTCATGATAAATCTTTGTCCCAAGAGAGAATGCAGTTGCAGCTGACACTAAAAATGAGAGTATCAAAAACGAAAAGTTGGGAAAAAAAATATTTGGAATTAATTGCTTCTCAAGTGTAAAATATGGAGTAGTTAGCACAAGCTAAGGATCGGCATATATGAACGCATCAACTAAACTTTTGAAAGAACAATGAAATATCTATATCTGCCAAATCTTTTACGACCTTGGATATTGACTGATCATATGTCCTGGATCTGAGAGCCCCATAAAAATCTAAAGCTGTACAATAGAAAGCAAATGAATAGATTGATCAAAGTGTTATATTTTAGAATAAAACAACAAGACAAAGTACAAACATAACCATAAAATGATGAAGACTGACATTCAATTAACCATAAGAAACACTTCTTTGCATACCAGGGAAATACCTTGGTTAGGAAAAGCATCTACAATAGTTTCTACTTCCTCCTTGGATATACCATCTTTAGCATACATCTTATGAACAATGTTGACAATATCTTCACGGTCTGGTTGCCTAATACAGCATAAGATAAAAATTACCCATAAATTTACAAGTAACCAGAATTCTGAAATCTTGATCAACAAATAAGTGCAGCTATAATACACACACACACACACACACAAAAAGAACACGCACCAATAGAACTTCTCCATTCTCCCATCCCGAATCAAGGGAGCATAAAGTGTTGAAAAATCGTTTCCAGTAACTATTATGGGTACTCTGTGGGTTACATCAAATTCTCTCCATTTTTGCCCGATGCTCACCCTTGTAGGATTGTCAGACAGATTCATCAGTGTTCCAATGACGATTTGATTGTTGACAGTTGTTTGTGTGTTTCCTACATGGACATAAACAAAAAGAATAAAAAAAATAGTCAGAGAATGGAATAGAGATGGTTCTATTTCTTCAACCAGCTAAATTTCCAAGTTGAATTTTAAATTAAAAATTCACAAAAAAAAAGGAGGGAGAAGACGAAGTAACCTGCAACTTAACTAAAAAAAAAAATCCACATAAGGACTTTCTAGCCACAATCTAAATTACACATGATCTTCTTGTTCACATTAAGTGGGATGAATATATAAAACATAATTGAAGCAGAGATCTCACCAAATCTTCCTAGCCCAGCATCAATATCGTTGATCATTAAACAACTCATCTTTCCCTGCCCCCCAAAAAAATGGAGTCATAAAGCATGAACAACATATTGCCTTTAAGAATACAGTAACACTGAGAATTTGTTAATCCACTAATATGTATGAAGTTTATTAACTTCACTTTCAGTTTCATCTAATCATTTTTGCGCATGTTGATATATTATCTTCAATGTGCTTTATTTTATTTTTATTTTAAGTTACGCTTATAAGATCCTATGTGGTGCAATGAAAGAAAATAAGAATATTGCAAGTGGAGACTTAAATATATATGTATATGCTGAATTGCTATAATATATGCTACTAGAGAAGCTGAGATTAAAGTCAGGATGAAGCATGAGCTAAGTTGAGTGACAACTTTAAAACAGTAGCACAAAATAAGGCACTCTGAAGATAAAAATTGTTATCAAGATACTTGTGCTTCTTACTTGGTTTTGAATCACCTGGGAAGCTGTTCTATATCGTTCACGTATAAGCCTCCCTGGTTCTCCTGGGAAAAAAAATGTTGCATATAATTAATCTCATGGAAATCAGTTTCTTATAAATATAAGCTTCTTTCGTTCCTATGAGTTTACCCATTAAACATGCATTTAAAAAAAAAGGAGAATTGATAAACAATCTTTTAGCCAAATGATGCAGATGTAAGATATATTTAAAAGTATTTGATCGACCAAAGGACTTTGAATATTAGGCGTGCTAAAATGTAGTTCTTTCTTCTTCTCTTCTTTTTTGGTTAAGTCAAATGATAATACTATTCAGAATAATTTCATACACATCATAGAAATATCTCCTTCTTCCCTCTAATTCAACTTTATTGTGAAGATAAAAGCTATATTTATGTTACAAAGATCATATATCAATCTGTCTCTTCAACCATCATTTTAAGAAAAATAGCACCATTTGCAAATTAAAGGGAAAAAAAGATAGAAAGCATGATTTGATCCATGCGCAAGAGCACTCAAATGGAGAGCCCACAGTTGCAGATTCACATGAAGTTTGAGATTCTTCTTATGCTATAAAGAGTTGATTTCTTGTCATTCTAAGAAGAAACATTGGAATGCAGCAAGGTTGTTGAGAGAAATTGAGATCCATCGCAAACAATGATAAAGGTCCGCACTAACCCGCTCTCTCTGATTCCAGTTCGCCTGCAGACATGATGACAGGTTCAATGTCCATTGCCTGGAAGATAAGTTCTGTTTGAAATGTCTTCCCCTGTCCTTTACCACCCCAGACACCTAAATGAACCAAATAGTCAGTTTTATATGACCTAAAATATGGAACTTCCAACACCTTGGTGCGTATCACAAACATAATGCAAATAATAAAACACAAAATTTAAGGCAAAGAACTATATTTTTCAAGTTAAAAATACATATAAGAAAGAATGGAACATAAAAGTTATTCTTGAGATGACAGAACCAACAACAAAATAAGAAAGACAATTCTTAATAACAAATTATTGTCACATGCAATATTAGTGAAAAATAAAAGGCAATTAAGGTAAATGAAGAAGGCCACAAAGATTTAACTAAAACCTAGAAGCTAAAAAAATTTTGTAACTCAGTCAGCAGATCATATAATAAATGGTGTTTTACCTCCCCAAACAGTAACATTCAGTTTCCTGAAAAGTAAAAGAAATGGTATATGGTTATGGGTCGGCCAAAATGACTGGTCATAGGGATTTTTTTTTAAAGTCACAAAATATGTATGTTGCACGTGTTACCCGCTGGAAGCAGAATTCAAAATTATCTAGGGAAATATTGCTAGTCACAAATTATCAATTCACAGGATTTGATTCTGAGGACGTGGCCAGATCACATGCATGTCATACATATAACCCACTAGAAGCAGAAGCCATTATGCTTCTCAGACCGAGGAAGTCAAAATCAAGATAGATGGACAGTCATGTATTTAACTATTAAAGTAACATCATGAATTACCCAATATCAATGGGACCTTGATGTTGAGAAGATGAGCAATATAGTTCTTCACGATATGACAAGCTGCATGAGAGAGGAAAAAAAATGTGCATATTAAGATGCATAATTGAAAAATATATATATATCTTGTGTTGAGTTCTTCAAAAAGCTGTATGACAAAGGTTAATTATGTGCTATATTCTTTCATTTATTTAATTCCTATTTAAGAGCAATGGAATTTCGTAACCAATTCCTTCAAAACATTAAGTAAATTCGGGAATTGTTGCTTCAAACTACTGCCATTTGTGACACGCTAAGCTGATTGGTGACTAGCAAGAGATGATAAACATACTAATTGAGGAACTGTATTGAACTGATTGTTAAGTTTCAGATCTTATTGAGTGCTCTCTTTGTGTTTCTCCCTGACTTAATATAAAAGGTCTTATATCAATACAATAGAATTATCCATAAAACAGCAGCTTGCTGTTATAAAGCAAGGGTTCTAAGGAGATAAAAAAGTATTTATTCTGTTTTAACCAAACATCTGAATTCTTGATTACATACTATAATTAAAAATAAATGAAAATTCTACATAAACCAAAAACACAAATCGAGCACACAATGTTCATATTATTCAGAGAAAGCCAGTGTAAGGTATTTTAATGGTTTTCTTTTCTTATGAATCTGCTACCTCATAAAATGTCTTGACTAGCAAAGTGCTAACCCCCAACAAAAGTTCACAGAGCTTACCAACTTTGTCCTGTAGAACAGATAAATATAATAAATCAAATGGGGATAATGTAATATCGATCACCTGCACAAAATTAATACTGACAAGGGGATAGATCAAGAAAGCAAAAAATCCAAAAGAACGTAGTATAAATTTTGCTTCCTATTCCTTAATCATCAAGAAGTGATAGGAACAGTAACAAAAAAGCCCCTTTTTTATATGAAAGAAAAGCCCTGTTATTTTCACACACTGGAAACTTTCCAATTCAGAAGCTACATGCAACATATCAAACAATCAAATATAATCATAAAAGCCTTATATCTCTCATCCAATACAGCATTAAAGCAAGGCACTCAAATACACAATTATATTCTTAGATTCCGAATATTCCCTCTAACTGTGACTCACAATGCTAGAATAGTTAGATTCGTTAGGGTTCTAACTTGTATCCCTAATTACACTTTCAGTGCAACAACAAACCAAGAAACCAAACAATGTTTAAGTAAGGTCACCATTTGGATTACACCTTGGTTTGGTTCCTCTTCGTCTTTCTCTCTACTACACTCTAAGCATCACTTAAAAGCTAATCATGAAAATTAGAAACACAAGAAGGAGATCCCAATTCACAATTCTCTTCCACAAAAATCTAGAATTACAGTAAGTAATCTCGACTCATAGACAAAATCAACTCACCAAGAACACAGGGGCGATGTAGTAATCCCCCTGGAGATACTGGAACGACCTCGTCACCTTCTGCCTGTAATCAAACACTATATCCGCTGCCAAAATTCCAATAAAGAAACGAAATTTACGGAAATTGAACAACTAATTCAGAGGGGGAAAAAAGGGTAGAATGAGAGCATACAATCTCTGCCAAGGAAATTGCCGACGAAGAGATCATCAACAATGCCCTTTCTCGCCCCGACGGCAATGTTCACGTTGTCAGCCTCTTGCCCTAATCTATAAAGATAATCCCTCCCCTCCGAGTCCTTGGCCTCCCACGATGATTGCTCCGAGATCCTCTTCTTCGGTCGGTCCGATGCTCGGGGAGGCTCATCGCCACCATCCGGCGATTGTCGGGAGCATGAGAACCTTGTCGGAGTCTTCTTCGCTGCTTTGAGAGTGGTGTAAATTGGCCGGAAGGGAATGGCGAGCTCCAAGCAAAGCGCCATTTCTTTCTCTATTTCTCACTCTCGAAGAGAAACAATGGCGGGGACCGAAGCTTGAGAAAGTTGAAGGCATAAATCGTTCCCTTTTGGGATATGGTGGCACGTGACATGCGCGTGACAAAAGAAAATATGAGAATATATATATATATATATATATATATATATGCCGCCTAAATAATTGAATATAAAAAATTGTAAGAATATAAACATTAAAAAACATAATAATATTAAAACTTGATGTACAAACATTACTATCAGCGTCAACAACCTCTTGATTGCTAATATCAAACCACCTCGGTGAGATACTTATGTCATTGTTATAGAGACATGTGTGCATGCCTCAACACTTATTCATCTTTTTAAAAATAAAATAAAATAAAGAGATTCTTTGCCAAATTCATCACATTGATTCACGTCTTTATTTTGATATGTATATAAAAAAAATATTTTAATAATTTTTGAATTTCCTTTGTTAATTCGCTATAATACATTTTTATATATTTTGAAGGAGGAAATTTAAAAAAAAGTTTAAATAGAAAAAAATTAAATACTTGGAGGAAAAGAAATTAATTATTAAATTTTTTTAACCAAATAGACGATAAACATCTTTTATTTATAAGATATCAAACAATAAGCAATTAAAGAGATATATTAGTCACTGTGGTTTAAAAACTCTTAGGGCCTGTTTGGATGCATAATAAATTTTTTCATATGAAATTTATTTCATAGGATTCGAATATGATTTCTATGGAATTTACTAAAGAAAAAATTTCTACGAAATGGTGTTTGGATATACACATGAAATTACTACGAAATATGTGGAATTTACCCTGATCATAGTGTTCTTTTCTTTCTTTGATCGCCCCAAATTTCCAAGCCCGAAAAAAAAAAAAAAAAAAAAATTAGTCCCCACCTCTTTATAAAATTACTAAGGTAGTGTTTGTTTTGATGTATTTGGAGTTACATGTAACTCCAAATAACATTTAAAACGGTTTGAGATTTAGTTCCTTTGACCAACCAAAACCTTTAGGGATTGTTTTACGAATTGGCGTAAAATCAAACGTATTTTGAAAAACGGATTTGAGATTTATTAAAAAAAAAAAAAGCTTATACTAAATAATAATAAAATTAATGTCCAATTTCACTATTAAAATAAGTTATTAAAATAAGATAGTAATAAAAATTAATAAAATAATAACTCACTATATTTCTAATAAAATTTTATTGGAATAAATTAATGAATATAATAATAATAATAATAATAATAATAATAATAATAAAAGTAAATAAATAACTATATTTCTAAAATATTTATTACAATAAGTTAATAAATATAATAAAAGTTTGTCATAATAATAATAAAGTTAATACATAATAAATATTTACTAATTAGAATAATATAACTAAATGATAAATGAAATAATATGGGTTTAACTTATTATGAGTAATCACACTTTAAAATATATCAAACCAAACATATGTTGTTTAATTTTAGATTTACAAATCCTTTCAAACAAACATAAAATCTTATAATACAGTAGTTCCAGTTACATCTAACCAAACATCAGATTTAACTGCACTGTATTTTCAAATCCATGGATTTACAGTTACAATGTAATTAGAAATCTACTGCATTTAGAATTACATCCAACCAAACGCTACCTAAGTAATTTTATATTGTAAAAAAAAAAATCTAAATAGCCCATATTATAAATTCTTATATAATATTAAATTTTATAAAAATTACCACAATTCTTATAAAATTTAGTGATACCATTTTACAAGCTGAAGAATTTTAACTTAAGTCTGCTCCTAACACAAAGGATACAAAAATCGATGGACATGCTCAATTTTGAACTTATTATCCTAAACAAGAACTCTATCAAATAAATTAATTAAGATTTTTGTGTTGATTTTTCTTTTCCATAGATGCAAATTTGAAAAACTAATTAAAAATTAATGGTTGGATTACCTAGAATTACGAATGGTCCATGTTGCCAAAAAGACATTTTAGTCAATGCCAACATAATTCCGGTATTAGTTAGACCAGTTCCAACCCAACTTTAGCAAATGAACTAAATTTAACCACTCTTTAACCACCTTCCTGTCCTTCCCTTCCCAACCTTCAAATTCCATCTTCCCTTCTCCTAATCTCCTTCAAAGCATGTTTTCTATTCTCAATCAAACTCCTCAACCTCTCCATCTCCATCTCTCTTTCTCTAATCAAAGGTATAATTATCTTCTCAGCTTTCTTAATAATGTTTCTCAATCATTAGCACTAATAACACTGTTTATAATGACTTAGTTAATTAACAAGCTCATGGCAACAACAAGAACTTCAAACCTCTCTGAGAGGAGCAATGGCAGCAGTACTAGTAGTACTCCTCATGGGAGAAGAACTCCAAGATCATCTCCGGGACCTCGAGATCGGAAAACGCCGGAGAAGCCCATTACCGGCCATGTCAAATCTCTGGCGAGCTCTCGCACTGATACCACTACTAAAATAATTAAAGCACCACCTTCATCAACCTCAATTGCCACCCCAAAGAGAGCTCTTAGATCACCAATGCCTACCACCTTGAAAGATAGAGCACTGAGAGTTCCTTCTTCGTTGCCTAAGTCGGCAAGTTTTTCGAGAACCATTTTGGATAAAACTTCGGCTTCGAAAACTCTAACTAAGAGTTCTACTATTTCAAGATCACTTCCACCTAATTCTAAAGTTAAAACTCTGGTGAAGAACAAGGTTGAGAAAGTACAAGAAGAGATAGTTGATGATCACCCCAATGAAACAGTTGCACCGAGTGGTACTAATGATGAGGAAAAGCATGAAGAACCTGTTGATGAGACTCCGGTGGCGGCCGAAGATCATCATAATGCATTGCAGGAGCTCTCAGTGTCGTCGGAGCCAGCACCGGAGCTTCATGATGAAGAGTTAACATCCATTGATGTATTAGAGATGGATAAAGATGAAGATCATGATGATGAGCAACATAAGGAAGAGATGATCACAGAGGAAGAAGAGAAGAAGGCCGGAGATGAACAAGTAGATATAGAGATGAAAACTGAGAACATCGAGGTACATATGATATCATGTTAGTCTGTCTTTCTTCTTCTTTTATTATTACATCTCAACCATCGATTAGAAGAAGAGAGTTGAACCCTGGATCTGAATCTTTATTGAAGTTATTATATTATGTTAGTATTTATATTAGAATGTTATTGTATAGTCGGTGAAGAAGGCGGAGGAAATGCCGGGGAGAAGGAAGGAGGCGGCACCGGATGGCAATGCAGTGATCGAAAAGACGGCGAGCAGACTGGCATCAAGGAAGAATAGAGTGTTGGCATTGGTAGGGGCATTTGAGACTGTTATTTCATTGCAGGAGCCTGAAGGTGGTCAGCAAGGAAATTAACCATGCAGCAAAAGAAGAAGATAAGGGCAACATTACACCACATTGATTCAAGTCAATCAGTATTTATATATATATATATAGAAAAACAAAAAAATTCTTGCTTGAGCTATTGATTCATTGATCAGGTGTTTCTTTTTATATGTTTTGTTTTTCTTTTTCTGTATGGATGTTTCCTTTTATACTTGTTTGAATCTTGTAAACAAACAATAATATATATTATATATGAACGGTGACCACAAATTTGTCAAAATGATTGGATTTAAATCCGAATCTAAGACTTATTCTGAATCAAAATATATTATTCATTCAAGCTTAATTAATTAGTTAAAGCATACCCTCAACCTGAATCAAAATGATTGGATTTAATTTTTGTTTTCTTAATTTGTTTCAAGATCAAGAGGATGATCATGAGTTCTAATCCATTAATGCTGCCAAACTGGATTCTTCCAAGCCCTTTGCCATGAAGAGAAAACCTTAATTTTTCTCGGAAATGAAGGACCGATTTCAAAGCCATAGAAACTAGCTACTGGTCTTTATAACAAGCTTGAAGTCTTGATTACTTGCCGACACTGAAAACAGGTTTTAAAAAAATTAAAGAAGAGCATCAAAAATGATAAAAATTAAGTTACAGAACCAGTTGTAAATATTCAACATGGGGACAAATTGAAGTACTGGCTGAAGAAGTGCAACCTGCAGGCTGCAGCAACATGAACAGCAGCGTCGTGAAAATGAAGTGGTTGATCAAGATCAACAGGTGGAGGAGAGTATTCACCGCTGCCGGAGTGGACGGTTAATGTGATCGAGAACATCGGTGGAGAGAACTTGAGGCTTTTGTTTAGGAAAGAGCTGACGGAAAAGCGATGCCGAATGGCCACAAAGTCGACTACCGTCTTCGAACAAAGATATGAATGAAGCACTGATACCACAGGAGTAAAAGAGAGCAAAAATGGAGAGCCCAGTTGTAAAGAGAGCAAACGCAATTGACAGTTACGGTAGTGATGAATTGAATCGAAATGATCATTCAACTTCAATTCTATTTCACTAAGTAGTCTTCATAGAAATTTTGATAAATTTTTAATAATATAAATATAAAAAATATATCAAAATTTTTTGAATCATCACTTGTAAAACAAAATTAATTCAAATTATAGTTTGGGTTTTAAATAAAATAAAAAAAACTATCATTTGGTGCTCTATCAAAGTTTTTGGTGGATAATGGATTGAAGACCGGGTAACATGAGATTTGTGTTTTGAGATTTTTAGTGTTCATGATGAATTTTGCTTTGCTATGGTTCATGTTGTTATTAGTACTGGATGAAAGCCTTGAAATGTTTTTTTTTTTTTAAATTGTTTTGTGTATTAAATTTAAACAAAGAGTTATTGTAGTAATAACCTAGCGATTTAAATACTTAACTACTTTTATGTGAAAAATTAAGATTTGATTTTGCCGAATGTATCTTTGAGACTTAAATAATAAAAAATGTGTGTTGAGGTGGTATCTTCATATTATCCCCAAAAAAAAATTAAAACAAATATGATAGAAGTCTCTGTCAATTCCTACATAGGCACTATGTTTCAGATGTTATATTTTTCTCTTTTTTTTTTTAATCTTTGTAACTCTGTTTTTAATATATTTGCATGATTTTGTGTTTTTTTTTTTAAATAAAATAAATATTATCAATTTATATGAAAAAAAACGATGTTTAACCTAAATTACCTAATCATATTGTAAATAAATAATGTGAATAATATTTCTTTAATTCCTTTTCTCCACATATTTTGGTATACTATGAAATGAAAAAGAAGACGGCTATTTTTTTCCCAAGGAGTTAAAAAGCAAATATAGATATTTATTTAAAATTAAAAAAAAAGCTTGGGCTCATTAAGTGAAGATGCTTTCATTTGTCTATTTAATGTTTAATATAATCATATTATATTTTTATAAATGTACAATTGTTTACATATTTGTATATTAATTTCTACAATCTTTTACAATATGTATGTTTGGTCGGTGATCCTCATTATTCCAATAACCAGACAAATGGAGAAAATATAAACTTTAATTTTATAAAATTCCATTTTATTAAAATAATATTTTTAATAAAATTTTTATTGTCAGAAAAATATTATTCTTTACAAAATAAAAAATATTTAGTTTTGATCAACTTTGATTTTTGACGAAATACGATAAAATTGTCAGGGGCATGCACATAAAAAATAATACAAATCTTCTATACGTTTTCACCCGACAAATGAGAGGATTTGGATTGCAAGTCTACGCTTATAATTGTAGACTCTTGGTATCACTGTGTTTATCATATTTCTAGCAGCACGTCTTTTACAGTGAGCCGATACCAATAAATCAAAGACTCTAACACCAACATTACATCTTGTGAACTCAAATAAATTTTTTTAACCTAATATTTCTCTTAAAAAAAATTAATTTTGCACTATTATCCCATAACCAGACATTTCAACTCAATTAATTTTTATCATTTCAGTAATTTTTTTAAAATTAAAAAACAGTACATTGGATGAGATGAAGCAGTACATTGAACCTGACCAACAGTCATAACTTATAATCATGGAGATTATTGTTGTTTTTGTTGTGTTATGGTTCAATGAATCTACTCCAAGCATTCAATTCAATTTTTAATATATATATTTTAAAATATTTAAATTTTCTGTACTTGCCTAACAAGTATTCATTGTTAAATTAATGATTTTTATTTAGTTATGTCTCACTACAACCCTGCGTAGTTGATACCGATGTACCAATTATATTTTGGTTTATTATTATTTTATTTTTATTTAGAATGTTGATATTTTTACTGAAAATCTGGAGTATAATATTAGCTCACTTATAATAAAAGTACAAATAAGTATTCATTCCACACCCTTGATTTAATTTTTTATTTTATAAAAAAATTATTTATATATATGATAACATAGTTTTGAATTATTATTATTATTATTATTATTATTATTAGTTTATTAGTTTATTTACCATTCATGGATTTGTATACGATTCTTTTAATACATGAGAATTTAGAACACACTATAACATACATTTTTTTATTCCCCTAATAATTTGTAATTATGGCATAAGTATATAAAATAATAATTAAATATTAATAAAACTCTTTAATTAAAATCAAATTTTGTCCCGTTATAGTAGAATAAAAAAACTATCTTTATTAAAAAAGCCAAGTTGCATTCAACGTTTTTTCAGAAAAACATGATAAAAATTGAATAAATAGAAAAGATAACACTTTATTTTATTTATTGACCATTAATAAAATCATTATAAACACAAGTTCAATCACTTATATCTTGTATTGTTATATATATATATATATATATATATATATATATATATATATATATAACTGTTTATCAGAAAAATGATGATTCAGTGGTTATTATTTATTATAAATATTATATATTTTTTTAGTGTTTTGTGCTGTTAATTAATATTTGATACTATTAATTATTGTGTTTAATTGTTTGATATAAATTTAATTACTATGAAAAGAGTTTTATATATGTTAAATCTAAGGGTTCATATATATATATATATAGTAAAAATTAACTTTTTGTTTTGATTCCCATGGGCCATGGTATATGAAATATAATAATACAATAAAAAGTGATGATGACTAATATATAAATAATATTTTATAATTAAACAAGAATGCATCGAGATTCGTGCACGATCGTGATGGGTGAGGATGGATAATTGGTTAGATTGGAGTGTGTCGGTGGTGTGACGGCGAGTACGACAAAGCAGAGCAGGGAGGGCCGGGTGCGACGCCATCGTTGAAAATGAAAACGGAAAATGGAAAACGAAAAACGAAAAAAATGAAAATCTAATTTTTGGGATTCGTTTTCCCCCAACCATTTTGACTAAACCGAGTCCGACCAAACATAATTCATGGGTCCCTTTGTTGATTTTTTTTGTTTTTTAATATTAAATTCTTCCCTTTTTCTTTACTAAACTCTGAATCTAATGAAACTCTTGTGTTTTTAATTCACTTGTATTTGGTGCAATGTTTTTATTAAACTTAGACTAATTTAACAATACGATTTGATCAAAGCTGTTTCTTTTTTATTATATATGGGACATAGTGCAATGATTTCTTTGTAATAGAGTGACATATTTGATTAGAGAAAAAAGAAACATCATGTGTTTATAGACTTGGACTATGGTTAATTTCTTTTTTTTTTTTTAAAAAAAAATTAATCTTTATAGTAAGAAGTAAACTCATTAGAGAAATCCATTAGTCATTGTTTAAAGAAAATTTGGAAAATTTAAAATAAACATCTCTCTTGAATATAGTTGAATTTTTGAGAAAATCTTTTATTTAGTTGTTTTTTTTTGCTGTTCATGGTAACATAACTATTATTTTTAAAATTTTTATTTTGTAGTTAATGGTATTTTAGTTTATTAGCATTGATTTCTTGAAAACAGAGGGTATATTTAAAAAATATGTAAATAGTTATGACATGTGGTTTATCTATATTAAAAACTATATTATTTTTTTAAAATAAAATAAATGTTTTTTTTATATAAAATGGATTAACCACAATGATTAAAAAAAAAACGTCCAAAAGTATAGCAAACAAAAAACAATAATAACCCACTAGGTGGGAGCGAAAGGATATAAGACAACAACAACAAAAAACCCATGGAGACATGAAGAGAGAGCCCCCCGGGGCGAAAACCGCTATCATCTATATTTCGCCCTTTAGGATGTTGGGGGACACTCGATCCGCCCCTATAAGTGAGGAACTCCAAGCTACGCTTAACCTTCGAAGTCGGCTCCTCTAGTTTAAGCCTCTTAGTGTCAGGAGCTGTATTTAATCACAATAGAATCATATGATCAATTTTCAAAATAATAGAATATGGTGAGAGAAAAGTATTTGAAAAAATGCGAGCATTTCTCTAAATCCATATGTTCAAAGTAATAACTCTCATCAGTAAATCCCAAAAAAGAGAGAAGATTTTATTAAATAAATGTCATATATAACTGAATTATTTATTTTATATTTTTCTATATAAAAAGAAAGAAATAAAGATATGATGGTGTAGTTGTTAAAATTATTACACCTAAAAATACAATACATATTCTTATTTCATATATATTATTTACATGATAAATTTTTTCATTAACGTCAATAAATCACAATTTATAAAAAAAACAGCAACTAAATATAATAAAATAAAATTAAAAAATCACCATAAAAACTAAATAAAAAGTTAAATGCAAGAGAATCAATGTAAGTAAAATAGGAATATAAAGGAATTACAAAAATCATTAAATAAAAAATAAAAACACAACACATGCAAAACAGAAAACCGGAGACCATCCCCACTTTAAGTAAATAAATAAATAAATAAATAAATAAATAAATAAATAAAAATTTTGTTTAAAAAGAAATATATTTTTTAAAAATCAGATATTTAACATTCACGTGCCGCGCCGCACTTGCGCGGAAGCCGGACAAGCATAATAAAAATAAATAAATAAAAATAAAAAAAATAAAAACATAAAAATATAAAATAAATAAATAAATAAATAAACAGGGAGGTGGAATGAGAAGCAAGCAAGCAAGCGAGAGCGAGGCGTCTGGCGCTCTTCACGAGAAACGTGTTCAATTCTCCGCTTGCCCCCTTTCGCGACTTCTCTCTCACTCCATTGCTGACTATTTGAAGCCCTCGTCTTCATCTCTCTCTCTCTCTCTCACCCGCTACTCTATTCACTCAGTCTCCGATCTGGCATCGATTGATCATCGATCCGGCCATCAATAGCTCGTTGATTCCATTATTTCTCATATTGTTTTCTCTTCGCTGGAGATCAGGAAACATCGATCTATGGAGTGGTGGCGTCGCATGGTCGTTCCCGTCAAGCGTGCCTTCGTCTCCGTCGCCTCCCGCGTCAAGTCCCGCAAAGAAGGTAATCATCTCTCTCTCTCTCTCTCTCTCTCTCTTTCTCTGTGTTTGTGAATGGATGTGGGATGAAGAAGGGGATCAATGGAGGCTTCTTGCCTTTTTTTGTTCATTTTTTGTTGGGGGTTTTCTGCAAAAAAAATGCTTTAGAGATACCTGTCGGTATTTGAAATGAGGATTTTAGAGGGTTTTGCATGGAATTATTGAAGATTCGAGGACTTTTCTGCAAATATTTATACACTATAAATGAGGATTAGTGATCTCCAGTATAGATTTTTTTTTTTGGAAATAAATTGAAGGATTAAAAAAAATCATTTTTAGTGGGATTAATAATAAAAAATGTTTGTTTAATTGCAGGAGGTGGGATTTTGAAGCTTCAAGATGAGGTGCAAACTTGTGAATACAAAGATGTGCAAGTGATGTGGGAGATGATGATGCTTCAGAGATCAGACATGAAACCCTCCCATTCCACTAACAAGAGAAAAAAATAATTTTCAATTTTTTTTAAAAAAAGGAGAGAGAGAGAGAGAGAGAGAGAGAGAGAGAGAGAGTTTAAATGTTGCTTAAATGGTGCAACTTGGACTTTATAATTGTATAGAGTTCTATGTATTGTGTATATGTAGTTTTTTTATTTTTTTTTGGTAATTAAAATCAGAATTTTTATTTTCTGATTTATTTAATTTTCATAATTATCTTGGGGGGTTGTGAAGGCAAAATTCATTAACTTGAACCGGTTTTCAAACAATGGAGCTTTAGGGATGATTGGAGCATGTGCTATGAAACAATAAATAACTTCTTTTTAACATATAAATTTGAATAGTTATTATTACTATTATTATTTTTCTCATCTCATTATATTCCAATATATAATGGACCAAAGGATGAATATATTAAAACATAACATTTGTTAATTAATGGTAAATGATCCAAAAGAAAAAACGAAATCGTCAGGGGGTTAAATGTAAAACCATTTACTAAAATGAAAAATTAGTCCAGAGGGAGCCAGTGAGCTCGAGCTCTTCTCCTCCATCGCCTCGAATTCACAGCTGGAAATAGAGAGGTAGATGCGAAATCAAATGGAGTGTAGTTCTCCACGAGGTGCAGTGGAGAGAGCGAAATCGATTGAGGTCCTTCTCAGCTTCCACTTCGAGGACGCAATTAGGTTAATGGTTCTGATATTCTGTTTCGAGCTTCGTTTTCGTGTTGCTTCTTGTTTCTCTTCCAGTTTTCTTATTGAATCGGGATTGGGTCGTACCGTGATCAGCCAGGCGGAAGCGGACTTACCGATCGGCGAGTTCCGGTCGTGTCTTCGTGAACTCCGCCCTGACGGTGATCAATAGAAATGAGGTTTTTTTATCGAGCTCGGAGTGTCTCAGTTTGGTTCTTTTCTGTTGGTTAATGTTTTACTTAGGGCTCTGATCTGTTTGTGTTGGGATTTCGACTTCAGAGACATATAACTCTTTTTCATGGATTGGTTATTTTGTCAAATTTTGTTTGCTGGCTTTCGGTTTTCGGATTATGTCCATTTCTAGGGTTTCACGTGGACAAGATGAGGTTTTTATTGGCATTGTTCTCTTTTTACGATTTGGATGTAGTTCTATGCTTGAAAGGGAACAAGCTTTCATTTTTAGGTAGCTCAGATGAAGTAAAGAGAGAGAGAAAAAGAGAACAAAAAAAAAAAGATTATAATTAGCTTGATTGTGATCGATCTGGTGAGCTGAATGGCAATCCATCAATGATAGATGCAGCACTTCTGCTGCAGCAGCCCATCAATCTCAGTCTTGTGGGTGGTGAAAGGATGATCTGGAATGCATAAGAGGTTGTCCTCTCCGGGCTCTGCTTGGAATTCCTTTTGTGCTGCTAGTGTTGGTCGGACATGAAGATCTTTGTCTTCAAATATCAGTGGAAGCATTCTTGGTTCTATCACTAGCTATGTTTTCGGTGAATTGCGCAATGCCGAGGACTTAAGAACTCCAATGGAGAAGTGACAATTGACTGTGCCTATCTCTTGAATTGTGGGTTAGATGCTTATTAGAAGGGGCTGATTAGGTCAGCAGTTGGTCTGGTAAGAGCAAGGGTTGGGCAGGCTCAGGGGAAGCCTATCAATGGTGAATGGCAATGAAGCCACATCATGTATGCACAAAATGATATTTTGGAGGCCACACATGAGTAGGAAAAACACCACCCCATATCTCTGCAGGATTTTAAGGCAGCTCTGGGGCTAAATCCTCACTAACTCTGGTAAGACTGGCCGTTGATTATGGAGAAGATTTGTCTCTGTTCATTTGAGCAATAAGAAAGATGCAGGCCAAGATTCTGGATTTGTTGAAATTGCTTCGTCTCTAGAGAACGCCCAAGTGCCATGGCATGAGGTTGATATAATCGGATGAACATTCCTAGTTTTAGAAGCTGTTTCTTATGATCTTCACTGTATTTTTTTCTGATAGGAGTAAGCATGCCCTTCTGTTCTTTTGGTTCACTTGGTTATACTTCGTATATCTTTGTTGTCATGCATTATATTTCTCAACAAGAGTTAATCTCATGCCAGTAGCTTCAGTAGTAAATTCAATGCACTATCCATCAATCCCCTGCTGTTCTTCTATCTGTTTTGGAAAACTAGCTGAGATATTGAGCACTGGTTGAAATTAAGTTAGAAATGTCAATGCATGGATCACAAATTTTGCTTTTATTTCTATTCAATTAAACATAATTTTGTTTTTCTAATACTCATTTTGAATTTCATATTTTTTCAAGTAAACAGAGAGAATCAAACCGGGGGTATTTCCGTCAACAAAGTTTATATAGGCAAAAATCCCATAAACTCGCCCACGCGCTGTCATTTCATTCGTTTGGATCGAGATCCGTCGATCTGCGTTCATGGCGGTGGCGAGGCGGAGTGGGGCTGTGGCTGCGGCAGCGCTTCTGGCTGCGATGGCAGCGGCGTCTCTCTTTGGTTCCTCACTGGGGGCCTCTCCGTCGGCGTTTGTGAAGAAGACCGTGGCTGCCCACGAGATCGTCATCTTCTCCAAGTCCTACTGCCCGTACGCTCTTTCTCCACTTGTGTATTTCCTTCTCGTAGATCATTTGTTGGCTTTTAATTCATTTTCAGTCCTTTGTTTCCTGTGGTGTGTTTGGATGAATGCTTATTTGGGATTTTTAGTATTGAAAGGTGTTGTCTTTAGGGCTGTTTGTATGTGTGTGCGCTTTGTGAGCTTCTGTGGCTGCAACTCAATGTTGAACTTATGCAGTGTTTCTCCTTAAGGATTGACATTTGATCAGATATATTAATTTTTGGTTTAGTGCGTGATTAAGCCTAAAGTTGTTGCCTTTCTTTTGTTTCTATTTTCTGAGACTAGAATGATTTCTGAAAGTTGTTTGTCTTGGTAGTTCCTTGAATGTACATTTTTAATTTGTGTTGTTGAACATTCATTGTTGACTTGCTTTTGAATGCTTATTTTGGAGGTTGTTTTCATGAAAACTCATTATTGGCTTGATTTTGTGCTTGAATGTGAATGTTTTTTGAGAAGCGTCCATTAATGACTTGTTCCTTTTCTTGAATGTGCATTTTGATCGTTCTGTTGAGAAATACTCATGATTTACTCACCTTTTTATATGAATGTCCATTTCAAGCTGTAGCTTGATGAATTTTCACTACTTGCTTTTATACTTGAATTTGCATTTAAATGTTTGTATTGATAAGCATCCATTAGTGACTTTGGTTTATGCTTCAATTTTGCAATTTGGGTTGTGTTATACCTCTGCACTGAGCATGGCATGGTTTTGAGCAGGTATTGCGGCAGAGCAAAGGGTGTCTTCAAGGCACTTAGCAAGGCGCCGTATGTTGTCGAACTGGATGAAAGAGGTTTGTTGATGCTTCCTTTACATCCTCTTTGTGGCATATGATTGGTTTTCTTGTGAAAGTTTTTGTTTGATTGTATTTTGTATCAAAAGTTGGAGGCAGGAAACTCTGGGGAGGACTTCATTTAAATCTTTGTTTGTGTGCTGTGGAAATGTGAAGTAAACTTGATGAGAAAAATAGGGACAACACAATTATGTCGTAGAAATTATACCCGCTCAGCATTAAGAAATTTATGTGATTCTTAAGGAAGGAAAAAGGATCTAAACTCTTTAGCTTTGTCCTGTTCGTCTTTCTTTATTTCCTCCTCTATTGCCATTGAAATTCTGAGTTTAGATTTATGTTTTTTTAAGTTTCAAGTATTTCATTCTTGTTGGAACTCTGGGACTGTTTATTTTATGTACAAGAATATATTTCTTTGTCTTCGTGCACAAATCTCTTCTCTTATGTTGATTTCCAAAGCCTGCTGATGTATCCATCACCAATGTGAAATACTTCTTTGGCTGCTTGATGCTTGGTCAAGAGTTGTTTCCAATATTGCCCTCTTCTACTGAAGATGCCCTACATACAAAACCCTACTCTCTCCATCAAATAGCACAACAGCTCACATGTTCTTCATTGATTTAGTCATTATGCTGTGAAAGAGTTCTGTTAACTTATGTTAAAATCCTTTAAACTTTCATTGTCCGTTAATCATGATTTCCTTTTTAATCACAAAGATGATGGATGGGACATACAAGATGCTCTTTCCAAAATAGTTGGGAGGCGAACTGTCCCACAAGTTTTTATCAATGGGAAGCACTTGGGTGGATCTGACGGTAACAAGCCTAATTTTTCTTTTAAATCCTTTGCTTCTCATGTTTACATCGTCAAGTTGTTCTGCTACTTACATTTTCTTATAAAATTTCAGATACCATCGAAGCATATGAAAGTGGGAAACTGGCAAAACTTCTTGGCATTGAAAGAAAAGAAGACCTCTGAATGAAGATCAGTAGGCTCACTAGAAATAACTTGAAAAATGCCATTTCTACTTTAGAATCAGAACGTGCAGTGTAGGTTTAAGGAAATTTGAGTAAACTTTTGCAAATGAACATTTGAAACTTTGGAGTGATAATATGTTTGCTCATTCATGCTGTTATAGTTGAAATCTCACTGCCTGTTATCTATAAGTTCTGTTTGCTACATTTGGTTGTTGGAAATAGTTTGAAGTATACTGGAAAACACTAATGCTAAGTTGTAGTAGTGTAAGCTTTATGCACAAGTGAGAAGTTGGAATTTGTATTACAATAGCAGCTCAAAAATACCATTTCATGGCAATCAACAATTTAGCCACCACGCAAGTTCTCTAAAAACTGAGTACATTTTGCTGAGACAATCCTGTACAGTTCACGAACTTCTCGTTGCATGAAAACCAGTTAAGATGAGCAGATGATTTCAAAGAGTGCAATACCACATCATTGTTGAGAGACATGTAGCTGCCTCTTTAGCGACTCATTTTCTTTCCTTAGTTTCATTATCTTCTGCTTTAACGTCTCAATATGACGGATGGAGATTGTCTCCCTTTGCTCTTCCGCCTGCTTGGTCTTGAGCTTTAGCACTGTACAAACAAACTCCAAGTGTTTAGGATCCATACAATGGAAAGCAAACTTTGTGAAGTACATATACCAGTTTCAGTGTTCAATCTGACAGATCAAGCAGTTCCCCACATGAAGAACAGCAGTATGGATACAAGTTCAGTAGTTTCCTCAATAAGAACCAAAAATAATAAAAAGGGCATTGAATTATACATAGGTGACATTTCTCCAGTGAAGCATTCAATTCATTTGCAATCCTTTTCACAGTGAATGTGCAGATAGATCTAGAAAATATCTCAGAAACTATATCTATCTAATATGCAGAGAGTCTTGAATGGGAAGGCTAAAGGCTCACATTCGCATTCTGCATTTTGAAGCTTCTTTTGCAACTCCTTTTTCTCTTCCTGTTCAACCAGAATCCAGTCTTTCAAATCATGAATTTCTTGATGATCTGCCGCATAGTGCAAAATATTAGCAGCTATGGCATATAATCGGAAGCCAAATAGATCAGCCAAAGTAAATTCAGATCCTGACATTTTTTATCAAAACCAGCAGCACTCAGTTCCAGATTTGTCTTTAAGATGTCTATTTGAGTTCTGTGAGCAGCCAAATCTTGTTGTAGCTGGTTTATAAGAGTTTTATCTGCTGCTTGTTGAAGAAGAGAGCAACTGGTTGCAATGAAATTAGCTAAATAACCAATGAATCAAGAAATAGGTGTGAGGCATATAAAAACAAATTAAATAGGCACACCTTAGTTGGCTCTCAAGGTCATGGATCTTCACTTCACTTTCTTGTTTTAAATGTTCAATAGCTTTCCTATGATTCTGCACAAAAAATTTAAAAAAAAATGAAGAAGAAAAACTCTCTTGATACTTATCATTGTTGGCTTAATTTAATCAAAGTGAAAGGACTTTTTACATCTTCTAAATTAAGGAGCCGGTCATCAGCATCTTTCAGTTCCTCCTTCAAACTCTGACACTTAATATGGCATCTCATCTGCCACAAGAAAATGATTTTCATAGGAGAAATAATCATGCTTCAAGTTGTGCAACTTCACAAGAAAGAATGGTATGCCTCCTAAACCCGAAAACAAATGAGTTGTGTATAAACTATGAAGTTTCAATATGGTACTATCAACTATTTAACAAGGGATGTAGCAGCAAATTATCATATCGTGCAAATTATAAATGACGTTAAAAGAGATCCGTTCCATTGTTTTTAATATATTAATGCCCATTAAATGATATTCTTTCTTATCCATTTCCCTTTCTTTGTTAGAAATTCATGTAGATGGATGGAACCTCTAGCTGCCACTCCTAACAATACTGCTTCCTGCTGCTGGTAATTAATTTCAGAGACTCTGACCAAGAAAGAATACATACTTTCCATCTAACATGAAATAGACCACTTGTTCCAAGAAGATATACTGAGCTCATACTTGTTTCTCAATTACCTTCACTGCTATTCTTTGAGTTTTCCACATGGGTTTTAATTTCTTTGACTGTGAAATAACTCTGACCTTAACCACATTCTCATACAAATTCAGACATGCGTGTGATCTTCTATTTTACTCAAAGGTCAAAATATTTAACCCACTTTGCTTCACCTCTCTTTTCATGGAGGCCAACATGAGGCTCATTTTTACTATAATATTGTTCAATGCAGAGTCAACATTAGATAAACAGATACTTCATCGGCGAGTGAAACAAGCAAATGAGATTTGCTAATTCTGCAAGAGGTGCCGTAGTCCGAGCAGGAGGAACATACCTGATGTGTCAACTTGGTCAGTGAATTAGCATATAAATTCTTCAAACGTTCATTATCTGCATCAAATCATTTCTGAAAATCAATTCAAACGTTCATTATATACAATGATAGAAAATCAATTGTCACAGGCTACTGAGATTTTCGTCAAAGTATGGTTCACTTACATGTGCCTACACATGCATACATGTTTTAAATTGATCCGTAAAAGCATAGAGACACCATTCATCAATTGGTAAAATACAATCAGCAACATAAAATTCTATTCAGGACATGCTTCAAGGGAACTATGAGAACTAGGAATGCTCCATAAAATTTCATAACTAGTTCTAATAAAAAAAACATATGTCAGCACAGATAAACATATAAAGACCAAGTTTTCACACAAAAACTATCTACAAACTGATTACCATGATTACCAGGAAACAAATGCTTCCAAAGTATAGTGAGAAAACACAACATGTTCTACGCCAATGCATACAAGAAAGATCACCAGTAACACAAAGAGAGTTTCATTTTATCCCAAAAGCACTCAAGTTGCACTTTAAATTTCATTCCTGGACCTCAAAGCATCATCCTTCATGATTCAATCAAGGGTACAGTAACTATTTTTCAAACAAGATAAAGGAAAATATACAGATATAAGCGCATATCCGAACCATTCTTGAGATCACTACAAGCAAGTTCAAGGGCTTCGCGTCGACTTATCTCTACACTATAACTCGATTTCAATGACTGGATCTCCGAGACAGCATCTTTGCATCCCTAAAGTTCATCAAATTTAAGCACCAACAGTCCATAATCATTGAAGAGAGAAATATCAAAACTATCGATCTATTAATAGGAATTTTCAGGCAGTAATCAGCAACAATCCATCCCCAAAGCCCAAATTTTCGCAAGAAAAATAAGAGATTAAGATCAACGAATCGATGATAACAACGATTATACCTGATAGATCTGCTCGAAATCTCTGATTAGGGTTTCCATCCCCTCTTCGCTAGTGGCCGCCATTGCCCCCTCCATTCCCGCCGCTCCTCTCCCTCCCGCGCGCGGATTCAAGCTATTATAGTTCAAAATGAACGGTCCTGATTAATGCCTTAAGATCAGTTTTCTGATCTGATTTAATCTCCACCGTTTATCTCAATCTAACGAGATGAACGATCTAGATCTCATAATGCTGAACAATAGAAACCAGAGCCGGTGCCGGAGAACGGAAGAAGAGAAACAATGGACGGAGATAACCGCGGCGGCGGCGCAGTAGCAATCGCCATCGCCGACGCTGGAGAAAAGAGAAAGAGAAGGCGAGATAGGTCTTGTTGTTCGTCCCCTTCGTTCGATCGAGCTTCGTTCCCGTTGATGCTCGCCGCTATTGCCAAGATCCACAACCGCCGGTCTCGTTCCATCATTAAGCGCCTTCTACGATCCCACCTCGCGCTCATCTCAAAGCCTCGTGCCCTCTGCCGTCTTGTCCCCGATGGATTGCTTGCCCTCCTCCCCAGCCTTCTTGCTTCCGGGTTAGATCTCTCTTCATATCTTGTTGTCAGTTCTCGTCCTTATTGGATCTTAAACAAACCGTCATCTTTTCGCTATTTCTTACCAAATCTTTTCATTTATGTATTTATTTATGTTTATATACATCTATTGAACTTTAAAAGGTTACTCTTTGCTAGAACTTTGTTGTTGCTGTCTTTCTCATGCTTCAGATGAATGTGATTTTTGACAGGCTTCAACGTCTATAGAGGAAAAGGCCTTGCTTTTTCTTCCTTTTTTGGTATTTCTTACGAAATTTCATTTGTTCTCATTGCATAATCATCTCATTGTTATCCAATTGAAGTTGGAAAGGTTCCTTCTTGCTAGATTTTTTTTTCCTTATTGATTTTCTCATATTTGAAGAGAACGGTAATTTTTGATGTGTTTGAGCTTCTATGCTTTTAACTAAAGGGAAGTGTCTCTTCTCTTGCTTTGGCTTATCAGCTTTCCATCATTAGTGGTGCTGAGTGCAGAGGTGGTCAGTGCCGTTGCTTTGCATTCCCTTGAAGCAAATGAAATGATTGCTTCAGATGAGGAGGTTGTTAAGTGTCTGGTGCAGGGGGCATTGGGGAGCCGTAAAAAGCGAGTGGCTATGGCGGCATGCAATGCTGTTATGGATCTCTCCACCTCTCCAATGGGGAGGAGTCAACTTAGGGAGTCGAATGCCATTGGGAGGCTGTTGTAAGTGTCTCTGCTGCTACTTGGTCCTTGAGAATTTCTTCTCCTTTCACTTATTAATCAGTTTATTATCAGAGTTCTGAACGAAATAATTATATAATTGAACCTAATTTATAGTTTCTCCATACCTTTTTTGTTGCTTTCTTATTGGTTCTTGTGAATTGCATGCTGTAATCTGAAAGTTTGTGTCATCCTTGGATAACCAAAAACATGCTGCAAGGTTTTGTGGTATAAGCATCTTCTAAACTATGCTACTTGCAATTTTGAAGGATCAATCTTCAAGTGACTTGTGACAATGACTGTTTTCAATTCTGCTCAGTTAGTCTTATTTATTTCTTAAACTGTTTAAATTTGATGTGAATTCTTGTAGGTTCCTATTTTGTCAGGTGTGTTCTGCTCCAGTGAATGCTGTTTCACATGATCATACAGAAGAAATAAGAACCAACCATTTTGACTGGCAGTTTTCAAGTAATGATCTCTCTCCTTTAGTACTTGATGCTGTGTTGATACTCATCAATAGTTTGGACGAAGATTGTTCGGGCAGAATCCCTGAGCTATTGGCTGAAAAAGTTTTGCAGTTATTGATATGCCTCTGGGACAAAGTACATGCGTTAAAAATTTCAAGTGGCAATGATTCGGAGCCACTTTTCTCGCACAGGACAAAAGCTGACCTTGCTGCTGCTATTTTTAGGCTTGCCATGAACAAGAACATTGCACTTCAGAGCCCTGATGATGTCAAAATAAGTTTATTTGGAATCACAGAGTCCGCATTTGAAAAGTTCATTTTTGATTATTGGGAGGTTTCACCCCTCGTCTTCAGAAAGGCCTCGGGGAATGTGAGTGATAATATTATTTTTGGTTCCTTAGGCTGTCCCTTTGATCCTAAGACAATTTTCACCTTCCTTCCTTCAATTTTACAAGGGTTAATTTCCTGCCCTCCTATTGCTTCAGATGAGTTGGACATTCATTGTTTCTTAAACGAGGTGAAAGGTATGCTAGGTTCTCCAATTATATATGGCCAGGATATTCGTGTCCTGAGAACTCAAATGGAAGGAACAAAAGGGGAGGTGCATTTTTTTAAAGACATTGTTGATTCAGAAGTCATAGATGGATCCTTTTCTCAAAAGTGCATAGAAGCATTTCAGAATGGTTACACGATTGCTGTACGAGGAATGGAATTCCGTGATGATAAAGTTGCTGCCATTGCAGATGGGCTAGCAAGTTTATTTGGCCAACCATCAGCTGGGGCCAATATATACTTGACACCACCTAATTCTCAGGGCTTGGCTCAGCATTATGATGATCACTGCGTATTTGTTTGCCAAATCTATGGGCGCAAAAGCTGGAGAATTTTACCTCGTCCAATGGACCTCTTTCCCAGATTGTATGAACCTCTTCAGAGGCTGCCTAATTCAGAGGGTGATTTATCTGGGGTAATGCAGGTTTTACTTGAAGAAGGAGATATTTTATATATTCCTAGAGGTTATCCTCATGAGGCTCAGACAAACGTCGATGAGGTTGAATCAACATTTAAGGAGTATTCATTACATTTGACTCTTGGGATAGAGGTTGAACCTCCCTTTGAGTAAGTATTTTTGAGTTTATGCATTAAAGCCATATAGGAGCACATTAATTGCTTTAGAATAAGTCATTAAAACTGTAAGAGTTAACAAAGCTTTTCCGATAAATTTTCACCTTACGTCTTTTGTACCATATATGACTCTACAATTATATGTTTTCCCTTGGGGAGTTAAGCTTCTTGTTGGTTTATTTTCATGGGTAAATCATCCCTTGTATGATATACCTGTTCCAACATGGTGATTTTTTAATGTTGCATTCTCTTTCCATAAGAAGCCAATAGGTGTATTTGACATGAAAGTAATTTTTATTACCCTTGCATCCTAAGTTCTCAATGAAGTGCTTTCTGGCTTTGCTGATGCTTCTAAATTGTTGGGTTGCAGGTGGGAAGGATTTACTCATATTGCTCTCCATTGTTGGAATGAAAAGCAGAAAGAAGCATTGGATGCTGACTCTGATTCTAAATATGAAAGGCTGAGGCTTGCACTTGTAATTTTGCTGCATGTTTCAATCAGGCAAATTGCTAATTGCAACCCCATCTTCAGGAAGGCCTGCCTGATAGCCACATTTTCTCTGGCATCCAGTGCTGAAGGGACAAATTCCCTTTTGATAAATCAGAAAGCCACTTTCTGTTACATATTAGATAAAATAAATGTCAGCTCCAACTTCATGGAAGCATTCAAGATCGTGGAGACTGCGGTCCAGGAAAGAGAGATTGAATCTCTGCAGTGGATGAGGTGGCTTCAGCATCTGCCTCAGGAAGGCAATGAATCTTGAAAAGGTAGACTTCAGTAACTTGTTAAGAGTTTTTGAGGACACAATTGCATCTTATAGTGAGCATGGCAAGAAAGCAATGCTTGAATTTGATTGTATGAAGTTCAACTTCTGTAAAGATATTGTATTTGAAGATGCTTGCGAGATGTACATTTTGCTGTTTGAGAACTACAGAAGGACCAGGAGACAATATATGCGGGGAATGCTGTCACTTCATTCTAAATAGTAAGTCTATATGGCAGGATTGCTTGGTTCTTTTTGCTCTTCAGTTTGTTTTATGTGTTGCTTTGTTTGCTTCAGATCTTATAGATTAAACATGAACAAAAGGAGAATGGCGGCCTAATTTTGATGAGTCAATAATTGAGTGATGACATTGACGTGCAGTCCTCTCATGGATGAAACATGATTGAGCAAATATTGTGGTCACAGTTGTCGGTCACTTGATTGTTGGCGGTTGATGTTATTGGAAGAGAGATGCAGTTAGTGCTTGCAGTCCACAATTCTAGTCATGCACCCTGTCTCTGGGAAGGAAGACTGGTTTTAAAATATGTCAGCCAAACTTTAGCTCTTGCACATTCAAGTTGTCGGTGCATTATGAGACCATGTGTATAGCATGAAGTCTCAGAAGATGACTGAGATTTGACAATGGCATAGTTTTGCCTTTTCGAGACATTGTGTTGGGCCTTACTGGGGCCGCAGCTGACTGGATTTGAATGAGCATGGAGAGCTCAAGGATAAGAGAACATGAGTCATGAGTGATGCTTTTGTTGTCCAATATATATTGATTGTTTCCTCATTCCAATTCCATTTTTGTGCAGAAACAAAGTTGGATTAATTGTATTCTTGGTTCTACTGATAGGATGAGGGTTTTGGGTAGGGTCAATGCATCTGGGTATGTTGGGTTGTTTAGAGGCATGGAATGTAGAGGCCACCAAACTCTTTTATTGTGTCAACAAATGGAGGTTGGAGTGCAATTCTTTTGCTGAAGTATTCAAACTTCCGTTATGTTAGAAACTGTTGTTGATCTATTTTTCCAACTTGCTGGTTCCCTTTTACGAGGTATGTGGAATGCAGACTTGTTTCTTTTTTGTTATTTGAATACAATAAACTATGGGGGATCATGCTATCTTTAAATTGCCCGGACTCATCCATATTCTTGATGCATTTTAGTTGCATGATAAGTCATTATAGTAGTTTGTCTTTTGGAGTTTATTCTGGTGTGTAATTTTAATAGAAGGTAAGATCCAATTTGGTTCTTCCATCTGACTGTTGATATTTATAATCATGTGGTTATGATTCATTGACGAGTAATACTTGTTTCCAATGTTTTAAAGTCTGAACATCCCAAAGTACATTTGTACTTGTATTGTTGAGGAAGGATGATTGGAAGACTAACAGTTGTAGTTTCATGCTTCACATGAGGAGGGCTAGGCGAATGCATATACGGAGTTTAATAGCTTGTGTCTAAGTTATTCTTTGAAAGATTTTTGAAGCATCTGATGATTAGACATCAATTTTCTTGAGTCTGCCATGCTCTAGGAATTAGGAAACAAAATTATCATCATTTATGCGAGTTCTGTCAGATGAGACTATCCCACATGGCCGACATTTTTATCTTGAATACTTTTGCATGTGAGGTATATGGTTGCTGACCCAAATTGATATCAAAACCTCCCTGTTAGTTCAGGTCCTGGTGTCGAGCGAACAGATAACGTCAAGGGTATTGTTAGATCAGAGTACCATAATCAACAAACAATAGGAATGTTTGTGATGTTGTATTTATATGAAATAACTCTTAACAACTGCAGCATGTTGATATTCTTAACAAGTGACAGGATAGAAATTTAATAGGCACGATATCGGAGAACCGTGACATGACTATTTTAGAATAACACAACATAGTAGATAGTTTCGACGTAAACTACAATTACAATCTTCATGGTTTCGGGTGCTTGGTCCGCGGAGAAGGATGAGTTTCCACTCCATGATAATCGACAAAGTAGACAAGTCCTTCATCACCTCCAATGTGTTGAATGGTTGATCCATTTGTTTTATCGACTATCTATAATATACATGCTCGTTAGAATTCTCTTCCCTTGTCTTAATAAAATTAGCAATGGCCTTTAACTAACCTGAGTTTTTTCTTTGCCGACAACAGGTTCAAATGGTTGAAAGCTCGCAAGCTGTCTTCGTTGAAGACGGGCTTCGGTTGTTGGTGATAGAGAGATGTGGAATGCCAGAATGAGAAAGCAACAAGCAAAACAAACTGATTTCATGGTGATGAATTGAAGATTAGAGTTTTAGTTATGATAGGATGAGTGAAAGGCACTTATAAATAGCCGATATGGTAACGATGAATTATTGAAGTGACCGGAGGACAATGCACATGGATGCAGGCATCCTCTGGAGCACAAATTAAAGAGTTCTTTGCCTGGAAATTGAATGTCTGGGGACAAAACAGGGCCCTTAATAGAGAATGGCATCATGGGCATGCAATTGTCTTGTTTTATTGATGAAGAGCAGTGGGGTGACATGAAGTCTTTGCTTCATTGGCAGTGAGGGCCAAGCTTATGTCTTTTAATGTGTGTTCAATGGGATAACACTTGGTGTCTTTTCTTGTCCAAGCTTGTGAAGATGGTAGGGTATGAAGCATTTAATCTTTTGATTTAGTTTTGATTGGGAGTTTATTTCTTTTATTTTTTTTTATATATAATTTTTTCTTGTTTTATTATTATTATTATTATTATTATTATTATTATTATTATCATTATTATTATTATTATTATTATTTTCCTCTTCCGCAAGATTTGGATGGATATCTATATATACTCAATTATTTGGGGCAGAAAGATTAGATGGTTTTTTTTCTGTCCACGTTGCTTTATCCGGAGCCGAAAGATTAGATAAACTGAGTTAAGACTTATCATTTCGTAAAATCGCCATTAAATGTTTTTTTAAGTTTGTTTTTTCCTTTTTTATAATTTTATTTGAAGAGTTTTCAATTGTTTTGTAGAAGATATTTTATCTTTGTATCTAAGGACATGTTCATGTTATCATAATTATTTTTTTTCTTTTTGACTTGGCAGTAGTAATAGACATCACTCTTAATCTATGTTAAATAAAGTCATTTTCTAATAATTGTGCATCGTTTACCATTCATCTCAATATTCTCATTTCAGTGCTCTCTCTCTCTCTCTTTATATATATATATATATATATATATATATATATATATACATCTTCCGGAAATGTCCCACTCCTTTCTAATGCAATGGTGGAAGGTTGGTGGCTTAGTCATATTTATTTAAAAAATAAAAAAAAATAGCTCAAGTCAAATTGATGAAATCAGATATGTCTCATGATATTGTGGAGATTATTTATCTGTAAATTTAATGAAAATTAAAATTAAATTATAGTATGAAAACTTGGAATCAAGACATAGAAGTTGATTTGTTTTTTATTTTTTAATAAAACCATATAATTAATGAGTTCACATTGCAACAACACAGAGAGAGAGAGAGAGATATATATATATATATATATACAAAAGAATCAAAGATGATTAGGAAGGGAAAGAAAAAGACATGCAGTGATGAGTCATACAAACAAAGTCAAATATTTGGAAATGTCTGCATGAAAACAAAGATGAAAGATCTTTCAGCAATCACAGTGTCAAGAAACCCTTTGACTTATGACCATTGGTAGGTGTTGAAGAAGAGCAAGTTCTGGTCAACCTTCAAAGTCTTCCATCTTGCCTCATCATTCTCATCCCATTATCTTTTTTAATTCACACTTAATTACCAAGTCAAGCTCACTAACACCATCAACCAAGTCCAACATTCTAAACCATTAGTTGTTAAGACTGTGGATAAGTTTAGTTTATTGTAAATTCTAACTCCTCATTATTAATTACTACAATGATATCTCTGAATATAACGAAAAATGGTACCAACTTTGAATGTGAATGTTACTTTGTTATTAATATTATTAATTGATACTCCCATATGAGAAGATAACAAGTGATGAGGTTAATTACAAAGAAACTGCCAAGAAAATTTATATGCTGAATTAAATGCATGTTAGACTTTGTTTCCTTGGTCCATGCAAACCTTAGTTAGTGGATCGAGTTCTTCTCTTTCTCTTGCCTCCTTCATCACCTTCATATATATATATATATAAAGGCATTTATAAAACATAATCTCACCTTAATTTGATAAGTAAAATATATATATAGGCAAGTATATAAAGAATGGGAGAAGAAGCATGCAATATAGATCTTTGTCTTGCAATTGGTGGCAATGATCACTTGAAGCCGAAACAAGTCCTTAAAGAAGTTATTCAAGAAGATATCAACACAATCAAGTCATGGAGATTGAAACCGAAGATCGAAAAATACGAAGACAGTGATGATGGCAATGAGAAGCATGGCATGAGGAAGAAGCTCAAGCTCTCCATAGATCAACTTGCCTCCTTAGAAGCTTGCTTTAGATCTCACAACATCCTCAATCCTGTATGTGTATGTGTGTGTGTGTGTGTATATATATATATATATATATATATATATAAATCATGGTGTAATGAAATTTATATGTATATAAACAGTCACAGAAGCAAGAGTTGGCTAAGGAGCTAAGCTTGAAGCCTAGGCAAGTAGAAGTCTGGTTCCAAAACAGAAGAGCAAGGTATATATATACATATTTGTTTTATTTATTTATATACATATATTTGCTTTATTTATATTATATTATATATCTAGGTATATATATATATAGATATAAAGGAATGAATTAATGCATGGATGGATATGAATGGCAGGACAAAGTTGAAGAAGGCTGAGATGGACTGTGAATTCTTGAAGAGAAGTTGTGAGAGCTTGAGCAATGAGAACCAGAGGTTGAAGAGAGAGATTCAAGAACTTCGGTCGGTGAAACATCGAACATCGCCGTTCTTTTTTCCGACGATGATCTCGGCTGTGTGTCCGGGGTGTGAGAGGATGAAGAAGAAGACTTCTTCTTCTTCAATGGCGTGTTGAATGGCCCATTGGATTAGTCTTTGGTCTTTGTTCTTTGTATATATATAAATAGCTCTGGTTACTTAGACTTTCAATTCTAGTTAATTATTTAGTTTCATACCATTTGAAAAAACAAACTTCTCAATGGTTCTTTATAGAAATAGTACTTATAATTATCTCAACAATGTTGCATGTATTATGAAAATTTATATATGTTTGACATGAAGAAAAAATATTAACATTATTCTTTCATGGATGATTAGTGATCATTATGATTAATTAACTAAGTGATGTTATTTGTACTAAATAGTTCGGCAAATTATTGTTTAGTATTTTTTTTTTTTTTTTTTTGACTCTTGTGATTGTTCCACTTTTAAAGATAAAATACTAATTTTATGTGAATATCATAAGGGATGATTATTAACATTTATTTTGAAAGGTCATAAAAAATGACATAATTATATGTGGTAGGTAGGAAGAAATTCGCTTTCAGCATAAAATAATTAGTCTTGATATGAAGAATTTCCTTTTCATAATAAATATGTGAAGAATATTTTGGGAATCCCAACTTTGATTAATTTTAATAAAATTAAATGAATGCTTTGACCATAATTAACATCCTTTTATTACTTCCCTCCAAGCTTATCATCACTGCTTTCCATCTCTCTCTCTCTCTCCACACATATATATATATATATATATATTTGAAATCAAATAATGTTAAACAATAACAGTTAGATGATGATCTAATAATTATTCCAGAGACATCCCTCCCATGATTATCAATTGCCTCTATAGATATATATATATATTGTAATTGTTTTCATCTTATTAATTGTTAAGGCCATTAATGACTAATTTAATGAAATTATGATTTCTTTATTATGTAGATAATCATATTACAAGATGGTAAGTGATGCGCATGGTTTGAATGGACTCATTGGAATGGACTTTGATTTGTTCTTTGGCAAATGAATGGACTTGTGTTTGAACTTTCAATCAAATACCAAAAAGGTCTTGAAATCAATAATTTTCCAAAGTACTCTATTTTTTTCTTCTTTTTATTTCTTTTGTTGTTTTTTGAGGGGTTGTTGGTGAATTCCAAATCTTGTGGATAAACTTGTCCATGTTGCATGGTCTTGCATGGATTGAATTGATAGATTGAAGGTCATCAAATCCCAAAAAATTAACATTAATTCAATTTTTGACCAAGTTCAATAATTTAAAATATAATATCATTTTGGTAATATAAATTCATATTTTATGCTATGTTTCATTTCTTCATGGGATTATTGTTTTCTGTATTTATTTTTTTTATAAATCCTAATTTTTATATAATTGTGTGAATACCCAAAACTATGAGTTTACTGCAGATAATATCCTTTAATTATAGAAACAGCAAATAATATTCCTAATCTGAGTATAATATGTAATAACAAAATATATTACAGCTATATCTTGATAGCTTGCAATCACAAGTTTCAAAATTACATTCACATCAACATTGGAAAAAAAAAAATTTCTTAGATAAATGTGGACAAGGTACGAGTAGGATTTGAATTATCGATCTTTTAAGTATCAACATTGTAATTGAGTATTAAATTTAACATCTTCCCGACAAATACAAAGCTCGGTCACATTTTTGGGTAAAATCTCCATAGTAACATATCTTTGTCAATTGTTTTTCGGTGTTGATAGAGTCAACAAGAATGATTTTAATCTTTACAACAAATTTAAATAGATAAAACAAATATGTTTTATAATATGGTTTTTAAAGTCACACTCATTGCTTAGCTTGCAAATTAAATTATATATATATATATATATAAATTCCTTTAAACAGTTATCATAAACAAGAAATTAAAGTCCAATTAGTTGATAATTGTCCTTTATTTGTAGAAGTGGTCATATTTGGTGCAATCTTATGAACCATATCACACCACAAATTTGATGAAAATCCACTCTTTATATTACAATATCAGTTCTAATTCAAGAAACAGTGAATTCGATTATTTATTTGATTATTTCTGCAAGAGTTCTCAGTGTTGTAGCAATGCACTCTTCAAAGTCATCAGTTTTAATTTCATTATTTTTCCTGGGTGTTGCAGTATGTTTTCTCATTGTTTTCATTCTACTTATTCTTCTCTTGAGGTTTATCAAGACTGAGACTTTGCTCAAGATTATGCAGTATAAGGATAGCACACAAGGTAAACTTAATCTTCTTGTTTGTTTGGTTGATTGATTGATTGATTGAATTTTTTTTTTCTCATATATTTGTTTGTGAATTGCAGTTATAAATCATTTAAGTAGTAATCTCCATGCAATTAGCCATTTTGATTTCCAAACTCTAAAGAAAGCAACAAAAGATTTCAATCTAAAGAACAAACTTGGAAGTGGAGGTTTCGGTCCTGTTTATCAGGTTTATATATATATTTCACTACATGTTCATATTGATTTTGTTATTGATTCATTAAGAGTTTAATTAATGGATATAACAGGGAGTGTTAGATGATGGGAGAGTGATTGCTGTGAAACAATTATCTGTTGGAAAATCAAAGCAAGGTGAATCTGAATTTCTTGCTGAAGTGAAGATGATAACAAACATTCAGCATAAAAATCTTGTTCGATTAATTGGTTGTTGCTCGGAAGGATCACAGAGACTTCTTGTCTATGAATACATGGAAAACAAAAGCTTAGACGCCTTAATTTATGGTTAGAAACTCACAACCATATGTAATTAATGTTTCTTTTTCACTTAATTAATTACTACGTATGATGTATGAACAGGAGGAAATGAAACAGTAACACTTAATTGGAACACTCGGTTTCAGATAATTCTCGGAGTCGCTAGAGGTTTACAGTATTTGCATGAGGATTCGCATTCGAGAATTCTTCATCGAGATATCAAAGCGAGCAATATTCTACTCGACAGTAAGTTTCAGCCGAAAATTGGTGATTTCGGTCTTGCAAAATTCTTCCCTGAAGATCAAGCTTATCTCAGCACAAAAGTTGCAGGAACACTGTAAGTCATGAGTTTGAAATTATTGATTCGATAATTCTCTAATGTAAATTAATTGATAGATTAAATTGAATTAAATTTTCTCAGAGGTTATACTGCTCCTGAATATGCAATTAGAGGAGAATTGTCAGAAAAGGCAGATATTTACAGTTATGGAGTTCTTGTTCTGGAGATCATAAGTTGCAGAAAAAACACAGACCTTCTCTTGTCATCAGAACAACAGTATCTGCCAGAATATGTAACTCTGAATTATTTATTTCTGAATTGCATGAGTAAAATTAAAGATAAATTAATCCTTGTCATTTTATCTGTTGCTGAATTTCAGGCATGGAGACTTCACAGGAAATCAAAATTAATTGCTTTAGTGGATGAGAAACTGAAAACAGAGGAGAATTTTACTGAAACTGAAGTACTCAATGTGTGTTACATTGCATTGCTATGTCTCCAATCTGAGCCAAATTTAAGGCCTGCAATGTCTGAAGTAGTTGGCATGTTGGTTAGCAAGATTAAACCTGCAGATATTCCCCAAAAAACGGCTCTTTCTTAATCGTCGATTGCCGGCAAACAATAATGCTGTTGTATCTGAAGATCTTTCATCTTCAACTTCATTATCCATTTCAGTATTGCATGATGATTCTGCAAATGCTCAAAGTCCTAGTCTACCTGAAAACCATGAAACATAAATACAATTATGTTAATGTTTCTGTAAATCAAAACTATATATATATTATATTGTGTATTCTTTGAAGTATTGTATTTTTTTTTATATTCTCTGTTTTCAAGGCAGGGTGTCTGTCATTTCTCAACTACCAATTTTGGAAATGGAAATGAGGTTGTTTTGAGTATTTAATGTGTATTTGTGTGGGTTAAAAGAGAGTTACTTTTGATGCATTGGTTTGAGAGAAAGGAAGGAGTGATTTTGATGGAAATATATCATGGCATTGTTTTAGCACCCCAAGTAGGCTTTGCTTTTTTTGTCCTCTGTGTTATGTATCACACTCTCAAACCCTAATAGCTATGTAGGTTGCTAAGGTATCAATATTGGAAACAAAAAAAGAAAAAAAATTTAATTGAAAGTTAACTTTTAACATACTCTTCTTCATTTTGTCTTTTAAGTAGATTTTAGTATGTAAAATTTAAACTTTACCGATTAAATACCACCCGGCAATGATATGCTAAAGTACTGATGAATCCATCGGACTTCCTATCCTGTGAGAAGTGTTATATTCCTCTTCTCTAAAATTACATGATAGGAAAAATTTATTAACTTGTTTTGTTTGTGAAAATTTTCTGAATGTACATGTGACAAAACTTTCATTATCACATGTGACGTCAGGTGAAGTTAATAAATTAATAAGTAATTGATAAGCTATTTAGGGGGTGTTTGGATGAGCTTTTTTTAAGCCCATAAGTGATTTTTTTATAAGTTAAACACTTCTGTGTTTTAAAAAATATGTTTGTTTGGGCTTTTGGGCAGAAGCGAAGCTGTGAAAAAAGCTAAAATTCAGTTTTTTTCAAAAGCTGCATCATAGGTGCTTTTTAGAAAAGCATTTCTGAGAAGCTATTTCAGAGAAAAGCACTTAACTTACTCACTTTTTTAAAAAAAGTGCTTCCACAAAACTTAAAAAAAGTATTTTTTTTAAAAGCACATCCAAACAAGCCCTTAAACTAGTGCATCGCGTATCTATTAACATTCGAATGCCATGCCAGAAAAAAAAATCACCAAAAAATTCAAAACATTAAATATTTGAATCATTTAAATAAATAGTTTGAATTACCAAGTGGGTCAGATGACAAAATATATACATATCATTAGTTAACTTCAATTAAAAGCCTTAACCCGTTTATGTAATCATATCGGATTGAAATCCAACGGGTTTGAACCCGACCCGCTAAACCCGGTACAGGTATTACAGTTAAAAAATAAGTATAAAAAAGCTAAATCCATGTGACATTGTATATTAATATTCAGTTAAGAAACAAAAGAAATTAATCATCAAATCCATCACTACTCACAATCATACATGAATCATTTATCTCTCTCTCTCTCTCTCTCTCTCTTTCTCCTCTTCCTGAGCTTTCCTTATCAGGCACCAGCTATTAACTCTATTTTATATTATATTATATATATTTGAAAGAAAAGGGGGAAGAATTGAATGGAAGGGGGAGAGAGTAGCAGAGCTAGATGATGCCAGAAAAAGAAACAGAAACATTCAATTCAATGCTGCTACATTTGAACCTTTTTGTTCCTCTCCTCTTTATATATATATATGAATACATACATATGTATATATAATAAGGTTTTAAATTTAATTAAGAGTTACATAATTATCACTTCATTTCACCAACTATGTCTCTTCATTCATTCACATTCAAGAAATACAATAATTAATTAGCACCATTAATCATTAACACAAGAAGCAAAACAAAAAGAAGAACAAGACCAAATGAAACTACATCTCTTCTTCTTCTTCTTCTTCTTCTTCTTCTTCTTCTTGTGCATTAGTTATGCAAAGGATTGGGACCGGTGGGCACGACACGATCATCGGATAAGCTTGAATTCATCGTCATCGAAGCGAAAGGATCATCGAGTTTCATTGCCTCAGTAGCAACACCTTCAAACTTAGACTTTGAATTCTTTGAAGGGATCAACTCTCTTGCAAAGGCATTTGAGACAATGAGAAGAAGAATAAGAACAAGTGCAATGCATGCAAAACTAGCCCTCCACTTCATGGAACAAAAGCACTCAAAGGAACACCAAATGACACTAGACAAATTAAAGAGATATAGAGGAGAAGAAGAAGAAGAAGAGAATGGAGTGAATAGAGATCAAGTCAAACAAACAAAAAAGAAAAACAAAAGAGTTGAGCAATAACTGAGGTTACTAAGATTTACACTGCCTTCTCTTATGAGGCATCTACATCTGAAGCTCAGTGATTCCACCAAACTGCATTTATTCTGCCTTCATTCCATGGGACCCCAAAAAAGAAAGAAAAAGAGAGAGAGGGAGGGAAATGCATGTATAGGTTTAGGGTATATTAACATTCCATTCTTATGCCATTATTTGTCTCTAGGGGACAAACAAGTCCTGTGGTTCAAATATATATATCTAACTAAATCCAAGCATGAAGAAGACCACAGCATCAGACAGAACATTAAATGTCTATTAGAACAACATGAGTAGGTTTTCAGTTTAGGGTTTTTTGGGTGATGTTTAGGTCCTGTCCTATATATAGGGCTAGGGTCTAGGGTTAGGGTCAGAGGGCCTTCATTCATGTATTTATTTCCTCAGACTGTTGCACAACTTCTCATTGAATTTGTTTCCATGTTGTTATTATTTAATAATAGAGCCATGATATGTCAATGATTTTTCTATGTTTGGTTGGATTCTTATATTATTGTATATTATTGTGAAACTAATCTTTGGGTAGAAATGCATGCATGGATGACAATTGTGTATGTTCACTGTTTTTCCCATTTTTTGGGGTATATATAGCTTGCTAAATAAAAATATAGTTTTTTCTTCTTGCTATATATATATATATATATATATATATGTGTGTGTGTGTGTGTGAAATAAGTGGTAAATGTTGGACTCATCTCCCTGGTTCTGAAACCAGGGGACTCCCAGGTCCTCCAATTGCGGTTTGACACACGTCACCATCGGATGTTGCCACGTGGTTAGAAAACTCACCCACATGGATGACTGACTAGTAAACGCCGTTCCGTCTCTTTGACAAAAGGGAATTGAAATTTTTTTTTAACTTTGCCTTCACTTTCTTCTTCTTTTTCTTGGTTTGCAATGGGTTTCATCTTGAGAAAGCTTCTTTGGCGGAGTTCGAAGGTCAGCAAACCGTTCCGTCCTCCTACTAGTCATCGTCGTGGGATCAATGGCTCCGGTGTCGACTCTAGCGAAGTACAAATTGGTGTCTCTTGGCCACCAATCCGTTGGCAAAACCAGCAGCATCACCCGCTTCATGTATGACAAGTTCAATAATACGTACCAGGTTCTGCTCTTGATCTTTCCCTCCTCGATTGGATGATGATTTCTTTTTCATGGATCTGATATTTTTAGGGTTTTGTTTCTTCACTCTTTGTTGGATCCCAATTCCCTCCTCGATTGGATGATGCTTTCTTCTTCATGAATTTGATATTTTTAGGGTTCGTTTCGTCACTCTTTGTTGGATCCGGATTAGTTTTTGGTTTCTTGAAATTTTGTTTTCTTTTGATCGAGAAGATTGAGGACGATCTAGGGTTCATTATTGATCACGTTTTGGTTGCTTTTGAATTTTTAATTGGATTTATTTATTGATCTTATGGTGAATTGTTATTATTTGTGAAATAGTTGTATACTTTAGTCTCCCGGCATGGATAGCATGCGTGGATTATGTTATCAGTTATTTTATTTTGTATTTTTTTAATTATCAGATCCATGAAAATCCCCAAAAACTCAAATTTTTTTATTTTTGTATTTTTTTAATTATCAGATCCATGAATATCCAAACAAAATTCAAATTTTTAGATTTTATTTTTGTATTTTTTAATTATGAACATCCAAAAAAATTCACATTTGGTAGATTTTATTTTGTATTTTTTTTAAATTATCATATCCATGAACATCCAAAAAATCTCAAATTTTTAGATTTTGATGGCTTCGTAATTGTCTTGTTGCATAGCAATGTAACTCTGTTTTATTTAAGCATAAGTTAGTATATATGATTTCAGTAATTAAATTGGAAAAGTTTCTTGATTGAAAACACCATTCTTAGACATGATATGCCATCTCTATGATTTGAGAGCTTTAATTTTTTTTAAGACTGGCTACACATTTTTTCTGTTGTTTGGTGCAAGAATTCTCTTCATCTAGTGTTATGTTTTGCACCATGTGTAATTCTTATTCTGATGATACACAGGCTATCATTGCCATTGATTTTTTGTCAAAGACTATGTACCTTGAAGACCAAACTGATGGATTGCAGCTTTGGTATGGCCAAAAGCATCTTTTCATTATAGATCTGCAGACTTGCAAATGATATTTAACTGGAGGAGACTTCTTCATCTCCCTCTTGTCAAAGCAAGTGTGAATCCAGCATGGTGTATATATATAGAGTTATTCTTTGTGTGATGAATGATAATTACAAGTTCAAGAAAGCATTGAATTTTTTGTCAATTGTGTACACTCAAGTGGAACCTTTGTATTTTTAGCTGAATTCTGGCAATAAAATTTCTATAAAAATTCTGATGTATGTGTGTGGGAATGGGTTGACTTGGTTTGTTATGTTTGGTCATATCTAATTTTGTTGTTGTTAGAATTCTGTCAAAAAAATTCTGATGTGTGAGTGTAGGAATGGGTTGGGACATCAACCTATTGGATTAAGTATTGTTGGCAGATTTAATGGAAAATAAACGATAATTGCAAGAATCCAATTGCAACTGAAGTAATTCAAAATTAAACATCTCAATATCACTGCTGTTAACAAGCTTTAAATTCAAATACACTAGCAACCTGCACCAAAATCCATTTCTGCATTCTCCATTGCCAAACACAACTATAGCAAGTTACTCAGACAAGATTTCTTAATAAAAATTGCAAGTTGCATTCTTCAGTATAGCCACCTGCATACAAGTTGCATTCTTCACTATAATTGTTGACACTCATACCTACATAAAATCAACAATTATCATTAAAAACATATAGATAACTGGAAATACTTAATAAAAATGACCAAATAGAGTAATTATAGCCACCTGCATACAACCCTTAACTACTTAATAAAAAGATCATCACCATTCTGTATATGCTTCTTCCTCAGTACCAAAGGTTTTACCCAATTTGGGGATATTATCACAAAGATCATCACCATTCTGTTGGAAAAAAATAAATTCAGTTATTTATTACTTCATAATTATAAATTTTATGAATGTAATTACAGTAATAATTAATGGTAAACTAACCTTCTCATTGTCATAACCACATTGGTTCACATTTTCCTCTTCATCTTCAAGTTCTATCATATTTTCCTCATCAAAAGGACTAATGGAAAGTAAAATATTTGTAAAACTAGACCCATTTGGTGCTGTTAGACTTAGTTGATGCCTTGAATCCTCTCCCATACCTAAATATTAAAAAATATCCAAAATCATTAGATCTTTACAAAACATCCAATTAGATATTTATAGAACCCAAAGACTCCACCAAATTAAAATTCTAATTAGTAAAAATCACAGCATGGAATTATATAGACATACTAATTTTCAATCTTGAGTTGATTTTGTGATGGAAATATTTCCTATGCTCAAACTGAAGCTCTATCTGCAGGACAACTGGTTTGGAGCAAGAGATTGAGAGTTTGCAAAAGATGTTGGCTACATCTTAAGCTTCAAAAGGAGCTTTCTAAAGCTTATAGGATTAAGGTTTGCCTACATCTTAAGCTTATTGTTTCTTTTGTTGAAATAATTCTCATATCATGTCTTCCTATTGATTTTGCAGAGCTAGCTAGCCAATTTGCATGGTCTAGAGGTCTTAAAGAATGGAGATGGTTGGACTAAGGGACAAAAAAAATTCCATATATAATCTCCATTCCAAAACACAATATGAAAGTTAACAAAATACAAAACTATAAATAAATCATGCAAATATCCAAAAAAAAAAAAAAAAATAAGAAGTTCTACATACCTCTAAGTTTTCAATTCAGTCTCACACTCAAATTCCAGAATAAGGATTCAGTTCAGTCCCACACTCAAATTTTAGAACAAGGATTCACAACTTCTGAAATTTTAGAGGCTTGAAGGAAAGAAGATGCAAAGTGTGAAATGAAACTAGGATCCCACAAAAATTTTCATTTCCTGCCCTTGCTACTGTTAGGGACGCAGTGGTTAACACAGGTCCATAGTCCCACATCGCATGCGGGACTGAGTCCCTCTAGCCTTATATACCCTTACCAAACCTTCCCTCTAACTGCAGTTATGGAGAAGTTAGGGTGGTGGGTCCCTGTATTAACATGGTATCAGAGCTTAGGTATCTAGGGCTGTGCTGTGGCTAGGACCTTGGGTCCCACATCCGTTGTGGGCCTAGGGGGCATGTTAGGGACGCAGTGGTTAACACAGGTCCATAGTCCCACATCGCCTGCGGGACTGAGTCCCTCTAGCCTTATATACCCTTACCAAACCTTCCCTCTAACTGCAGTTATGGAGAAGTTAGGGTGGTGGGTCCCTGTATTAACAGCTACATCATTCACTGTTCATCAAAGAGACAGAATGTTGACGGTGTTTTCCATCCATGTGGGTGAGTTTTCCAGCCACGTGGCAACATCCAATGGTGACGCGCGTCAAGCCGCAATTGGAGGACCTGGGAGTCCCCTGGTTCCATAACCAAGGGAGATGAATCCGTAAATGTTCACCCTCATTTAAGAAAAGTTAAAAATATACATAGACATAGAGCAAACTTAACAAATACATGTGCTCTTATCTTACGTGGATTTCGGGGTTCAATTTCAGGTTCTCCTCGAAATAAATATTCTATATAAAAAATTCAATACTAATAAATCAAGAAGCTATTGTTAAAAAATTTATATATTAGCTAACCCATTTAATCATCATGTTAAAACTAATTATTTACATGTCTAGCAAAAATTACTAGAAACAATAATATTTTCAAAGTATTTTTTTTATTTTTGTTGTTATATTTGAATAAACAACAAATAAAACCTAGTTATTTTCTTGGGTTTGCAGATAAAACTCTATTTTTTATATACAAGTGTGTGAATAATTTATTTATTTATTTTATGTAGGACTATTTTTTTGTTAGAGAAGAGGCTTTCTTTCTTTCTTTTTCTGTTTTTGGTACTTAGGTTTAGTTGTTAAAAAAAAAATTTAATTCCTCATGACTCTAGCAGTGTTTCTGGATTAGCTCAATTCCTCCGCAATGTAAATTATGATGATATTTTTACTCTTATTAGAGTTATTTACTTTCATTAATGATTATTGCAGACAGTGTGTCGTGAAATGCGTCTCAAATCAAATTGCATATATTATTTATGATATTTATTTCAACATGTAGCAAATCATTCCAAATAAACAACACTTTTGAACTATAAGCAAAATATGTTGCAAATTTGCAATATTTTATAATATTTTGTCAGTATATAGTCTTGGACCAGAAATATTGCGACACATTTTGCGACTCTTACATATGATCATTTTTTTAACGCATTTTGATTCGTAATGCGATATTTTTGGTTTTTTATCAAAAATTATTGTAAAATATGTCACAAATTTGTAACACTTTTATGTGTCACAAAATTATGTAAAACGGTTTATTAATGTAGTGATTCATGCATAAGAGAAAAAAATATAAAACTGGAAGAAAAAAATAATCAATGCTTATAGAATTTTTAAAGATGACAACAACAGAGGAAAGGAGTATTTAATAAAGTGTCATCTAATAAAAGTATTAAATGAAGTCACTTGAAAATATCATAGTGTATAAAATATGTATGTTGGTATTTCCAACACACAGTTGTTATAGCTTTAATTAGGATTAGATACAATTCTAGCTAGTGGATCACTATCACTTATGATCAATTGTTTATTAGAGATACAAAGTGAAAGTATTATGGTATCTTGTAATATTAACTATGCTTTTATATATTATAATCACTCATAAATTTTTCAGTGTGGTATTATTTATTCATTTATTTATTTATTTATTTTAATAAGAACAACTCAACTAAAAAAAGTAAACTAACCTTCATTGAACCTTCATATCTGCCATACATAAGTGATGATTTATTTATTTATTGATTTCATGCAGATTTTTTTAATTAAATTAAAATATATGTATACATGTTTTTACTTGAATTAGAAAATGACATTCAAAAGTCTTAATAAAACCATATTAGAATATGAGTTTTTTTTTACGGTGTACAAAAAAAAATTATATAATTAATTAGCAAAAATTATGATCATGGGAATTAAAAACTAAAATATTTAAACTAAAGTGTTGCAAATCACATCTCAAAATAATATTAATAAAATTAATTAAAACCACTCAGCGATAAATCTTTTATTTTCCTTCCAACTCAAATTAGGAGGGTTGAATCCTACCACAATTTCTTTAAAAAATCAATTAAAATATATATTTTTCATTGGTTTACATAAAATCTTCCTTTTTAGCACCTTTTCCCTCACAAAAACAACTGAAATATCATCCAAATTAAGTCTTAAGTCTTTCTAATCTAATTTCTTTTAATTATTTTCTCTCAATCTAAACACACACTAAAACATATAAAAACAAAACACAGAAAAAGAAGATAAACAATGGGGAACTAATAATCACTTAATTAACCAAAACTCAAATCTTGTCCTCCTCTTTAATTTCTCCCCCAAAAATTAAATATACAAACATTGACTAAAAACCATAATAAAGCCAACAAACACAACCAGCTGTATTCCAAACTCCCAAAGAACACAATAATGCATTATTATTATTATTATTATTATTATTATTATTATTATTATTATTATTATTATTATTATCCTTTCCTTTCTTTCTTTCCTTCTTTCTCTCTTACTTTTTTAAAACCGTGTACAAATTAATTAACAATCCATGCAATAGTACCCTTCAATTGTTTTGTTTATTCATGCCAGTGCTTAGCCAACCTAATATCTCCTACCAACCTACTCAGAACTTTCCAATCATCATTCTATAAAAACCATGCACACCCTTCACTTGTTCTCATGTCCTCAAATCCTTCTTCTCAAATGGCTTCTTATTCATTGCACCCTTCTCTTCTAACTTTATTTCTCTTAATGAAAATTTCATTAGCTACAAACTTCTACCAACTTACTGAAATTACTTGGGGAGATGGCCGCGGCCAAATCCTCAACAATGGAGATCTCCTCACTCTCTCACTCGACAAAACTTCCGGTTCTGGTTTTCAATCCAAAAACGAGTACTTATATGCTAAGATCGATATGGATATAAAACTCGTCCCCGGAAACTCAGCCGGAACCGTCACCGCCTACTATGTAAGTTGTGATTGTAATTAATAGTTCCACATTAGTTAATTTAGTAATATCGATACTTATCGTATTTTTATTGTATTGTTTTGTAGTTGTCATCACAAGGTTCGACACATGATGAGATCGACTTCGAGTTCCTTGGCAACTTAAGTGGAGATCCTTATACACTCCACACCAATGTTTTTACTCAAGGGAAAGGAAATAGAGAGCAACAATTCCGCTTGTGGTTCGATCCTACCACGAATTTTCATAAATATTCCATCCTTTGGAATCCACAACATATTATGTAAGTATTTAAATTTAGTTATTGTATTCAACATGGTATCAGAGCTAATTAATTAATTTTTTAATATGTATAGATTTTTGGTTGATAATACACCAATAAGAGACTTCAAGAACCATGAGAGTGAAGGCATTGCATTCCCTAAAAACCAACCGATGAGAATGTACTCGAGTCTTTGGGATGCCGAAGATTGGGCTACAAGAGGTGGGCTTGTGAAGACGGATTGGTCTCAAGCTCCATTCACAGCGTCGTATCGAAACTTCAATGAAAATGCTTGTGTTTGGTCTTCGGGTTCGTCGAATTGCGATTCGGGTAATTCTCAACCATGGTTCAATCAACAACTTGATTTAGCAAGCCAAGCAACAATGAAGTCAATACAAGAGAAGTACATGATTTATAACTATTGCACAGATGTTAAGCGTTTCCCTCAGGGTTTACCTCCGGAGTGTTCACTTCCTTAATTTGATATATATATATATATATATATATATATATATATAAAATGATGCATTAGTGATTGTGTGTGTTAAGTTTTGTTGAAGTTGTATACATGTATTCTTTAATTTGATTAATATGCAATAAAACTGGATTCATTACTTCACTTCCTTGTAATGCATGCATGAGAGTAACAGTGGTATATATATATACATATATATATAATCAATGTAATAGCTTAATGATTAAAGTATTTGATTTGATTTTAATGCAAAAAATTGAGAAGTTGAGAACTAAATTTTCTCTTAATGTTTGGTTGAGGATGAAATGAAATGTGAATGTGTGACTTGCTTGAAAAAAAAAGGTAAAAAAAAGAAATTAATGCATTCATACGTGTGTGTGTGTGTGTTTCCTTAAGGTAGTATACTTATGTTCATTGAAAGTGGATGCATTACTTAAGTTCATTGAAATTAATGCATGCATGAAAGTAAGAGAGAGGTTATGTGCAACGTGAAGATTGTATCGACTTTATCAACTTTTTAACAATATTTATTTTTATTTGTGATTAATTTAAATTTTACAAAAATATAATTTTTTTTACCTTTATATATATATATTTTCTTATAACATAAGAGAAGAAAAATGAGTGAATGTTGACTTTCATACATATGTATATAAATAATATGATTTTTCTATTTCATCATTTAACAATTGCAATTAACCAAAAGAAAACTTTAACTACATAAATAAACTTCACAATCCACAAAAAATCTAGTCTTCCTATTATTCTTTTCATGAAACTCAATGGATTATCATCATAATTAGAAAGTTGTTTGATGTCTCAATCTCAAGGGAAAAATAGTTCAACTAATTAGCTATTGTACAAGTCATGCATAGAATTTAAAATATGAAATATTTATTTATCTTGGACTTTTGGTATCGTAGGTTCAAATCTAGAGCTTTTGAGTACTTTCTTCAATAAATTGGGAAATAAAAGGTGGTAACTAATTCAATTATTATCACTTGACCATGACTCATTAATATTTCTTGACGCTTTTATTAAAGCCAAATATATATATATATATATATATATACATATATATATGATAATAAAATATTTAGATAAATACATAAATTATTATTTATTAAGAGTGTTGATTAAGAATATACAAATTATAATCAAATGACTATTATTTATATAAATATTATAAATTTTTTTACTATTTTATATTATTCAATAATGTTTAATATTATTTATTATTATATATAAATAAATTGTAACCGATATAAATCTAATAAATCTAATATATATATATATATATATTCAAAGGATTCATAATTGCATGTTGCCTTGATTTTCAAAACAACCAATAAAGCCTTCAACAAATCCATTGTTTAGAAAAAAAGTATGTGGACCTGTCCCTGTACTTCAATTCAAACCAAACATCAACCCATAAATTACCTTATTTCTCATGAAGATGAGCAACATCATTTATTATAATAAAAACAAGTGACCCATCTTTGAATTCAAACTAGCAATAATAGTGCCAATAGATTTCACTTTCCTTCCCAGGAATCCAAGGTCTAAGTTAGGGGCTGTTTGGTTGCAAGGAATGGAAAGGAGAGGAGTGGAAGGGTAATGAAAATGAGGGGATTGGAAAAGTAATGGGAATGAAAACTATGTTTGGTTGGAAGGATTGGAGAGATAGTTTGTTGGGAATGGGAAAAGTAAAAAGAAGATAATATGATAAAATGACTATTATACCCTTTATCCAAATAAATATTGTTATATATTTGTATATATAATAATGAGTTGTGATAATATATTATGCCCTTTATTCATTGAGAAATATATTAACTGATTAAGTATTAATTATTAGCATAAATTAATTGCTATACGTAAATATTTAACTTTAATAGATCACAAAATATCAAAATTTTTATTGACATAATTATTACCAATAATTAATTAATGGCGGTTTAATATCCAATTTTTTAGTCATAATTAAAAATTAGTTTACGAAACTAATTATATTTTTAAGAATATATATTTTCAAAAATAAATTACTAACTATATTAATTGATTTTGTAGAATATCCAAATATTTACTTATAAGGGGCAAAATAGACTTTTCACTGATCAGAATTCACATTCCCCTCCCAATCCCCTCATTTTTTGGATCAATCACACTCCTTCTCCAAACATCCATCAATCCTTCTCCATTACTTCCCCAATCCCATTACTCCACAACCAAACAAGGGCTTACCCAATGTAAGTAATCAATCCCATTCCAATCCTCCCATCCAAACAGCCCCTTAGTGTTTCAAATGAGTCAAGCTGCTCACTCATTAAGCAAACGGGTCGAGCTCGAGTTTAACTTAAGCTCGGAGATACAAAGTTCGAATAGTTAATCAAGTCGAACTCGAATCTCACATTATTTAAAGTCACTATCATAGTTGTGTTGTTGTAGTTATATTAATACATTGTAACTATAGATCTATATTGCTTGAGTGAGATACACTATAGTTAAGTGAGCCGAGCTCGAGCTCGAGCTCGATATTTTCTTAACGAGTCTAACCCGAACCCAATGTCAAACTAATCCTTATTAGAAACGTTTCTAGTCAATACTTATCCTCTTTGATATCATAAACAAGAGTTTTAGTTCTCTACTCAAACTCATTAAATCTATTGAGATTATGATAACACAACACTTCAATGAAGTTATTATAGAACATTATATATTTGTCCGTGTGGACCATTAAATGCACTCCTCTTTCAGCCTTTTGACCAACTTGCATGGTCTTATTATGGGCGGTGTGTCAAAATCCATGCAAAGAAAGCAGCCATAGCTGTTCACAGCTTCCTCCACTGGAAGGAACCTTCCTATCTCTCTCTCTCTCTCTCTTTTCTATACAAATGTATGAAGAACTCTCTCTTTCCCTCAACCACACACATTTAACACAAGCAACTTCCTTTTCTCTTCACATCTGTTGCCAACTCAGCACCAACTTATAATCAAGAACCAATGAACCATCCTCTTGCTTTCTCCCCCTTCCTCCCACTCCCTATAAAACCTCTCACCACCATTCCTACACCATTTCATCAAACAACTGCAAGAACAATGTCTTCTTTTCTTGGTGTTGTATTTGCATTTGCTCTTGTAGCCACCTTTGCCAATGCTTCCAATTTAAATAAAGATTTTGACATCACTTGGGGTGATGGCAGAGCTAAAATCCTCAACGGTGGTGAACTCCTCACTCTCTCTCTCGACAAGTCTTCCGGCTCCGGCTTTCAGTCGAAAAACGAGTATCTCTTCGGCAAGATCGATATGCAACTCAAACTCGTCCCCGGAAACTCTGCCGGCACAGTCACTGCTTACTATGTAATTCTGATGATTTCTGTCTATTTTTCAGAATATATACTTGATTGTGAAATAGTAATCATTTTATGAATGCTGTAAATGATTTTCTCTTGTAATTTATTGTTTTACAGTTATCTTCGCAAGGTGCAACTCATGATGAGATAGACTTTGAGTTTCTGGGAAACTTGAGTGGACAACCTTACACATTGCACACCAATGTGTTCACTCAAGGGAAAGGCAACAGAGAGCAGCAATTCCATCTCTGGTTTGATCCTACCAAAGACTTCCACACTTACTCTGTTGTTTGGAATCCCCGGCATGTCATGTCAGTTCGAGAGTCTCTCATTTTATTATTTTATTAGCTTAAGCTTTTAGATTGAATCGAATTCATTTAACAATTTACCGGCTTTTCCAGTTTCATGGTGGATGGAATTCCGATCAGAGATTTCGCGAACCATGAGGCGAATGGTGTCGCGTTCCCGAAGAACCAGCCGATGAGGATCTACTCAAGCTTATGGGATGCAGAGGATTGGGCAACCAGAGGAGGGCTTATCAAGACAGATTGGACTCAAGCTCCATTTCTTGCATCCTATAGAAACTTCAATGCAAATGCTTGTGTTTGGTCCTCTGGGAAATCCACTTGTTCTGATTCCAAGTCTTCAAGCATGCCATGGTTTAATCAAGCCTTGGATTCTTCAAGCCAGAAGAGATTGAAATGGGTGCAAAAGAACTACATGATCTACAATTACTGCACTGATTTCAAGAGGTTTCCTCAAGGCCTCCCCACTGAGTGCTCTCTGCCTTGATTTCTTCATTATTTATTTGTTTGTGTGTGTGTGTGTGTGTATATGTGATGATGATACTATTTGTTATTCTTTCTTGGGTTAGTGCATCTCTCTGTATGTGAATTGATGATCACTGGGTTTATTGAATAATACATGATATAATCGTTCTAAGTGTTTGTGGAGCATTCAGGAGGCAATCCCTGAGGGAACCTCTTCAAATCTGAACAATAATTGTACACCATGTAGTTTTTCTGTATAATTCTCAGTAACTCGAGACACGTCGAATCTAGTTCCCGTGACATCCACGAATTGTTTGACGAGGAACGGCACGCCGATACGCTGGAGGCTGATACACAAGCATTGGCATTGAACTCGCGGAAAGTAGCAGTAAATGGTGCCTTGCTCCAGTCTGTTTTTACACGCCCGCCTCTTGTTGCCCAATCATCTGCATTCCACAAGCTTGAGTAGATTCTCATCGGTTGGTTGGTTCGTCGGGAATGGTACACCGATCGATTCATTGTTTTTGAACACTCTTATAGGCCTGCCATCCACGTAGAATCTGCAATTGCACATAACAAAACAAACACCAATGGAATAGTAAAACACTTGACAGAAATATAATTATTGGAAAACAAATTGACACAATATATACATATATACATACATAACAATTCTAGGATTCCAAAGAAAGGAATAAGTGTGGAAATCCTTTGTAAGATCAAACCAGAGATAGAATTGCTGCTCTCTGTTCCATTTCCCCTGAGTAAACACATTTGTATGAACAATGTAAGGGTCTCCGGTGAGATTGCCAAGGAACTCGAAATGGATCTCATCATGTGTCGATCCCTGGGATGATAACTGCAGAGGACAATCACAAACCAAACATCAGTTCAAAGTATCATTCAAACAGAGGTTCTTATAGTATCGAATTCTCACGTAAAAGGCAGTGACAGTGCCAGCAGAGTCCCCGGGGATGAGCTTGAGCTGCATATCAAACTTCCCGAATAAATACTCATTCTTCGACTGGAAGCCGGAGCCAGAGGACTTGTCAAGAGATAGAGTTAGGAGCTGTCCATTGTTGAGAATTCTGGCATGGTCATTGCCCCAAGTTATGTCAACATCTTGGTAGAAGTTCACAGCATATACTGCAGTAATGAAAGCCATGGCACAAAGAATACAAGCCATTGTGAGACTGTGTGTATGTGGCCAAAAGGAAGGTGTTTGTGGTGTTTATATACTATGAACATAAGAATTCTATACCTTTGGGACATTGTGTTCTAGAGACTACTATAAAATTCAAAAGGATGAAATGATGATTTTCAAGACTAAAGGAGTATTGTTTTCATTCACCAACTCTGTTCCACCATTTTGTTTGTGGGCCGGTGACACTTGGATGGAGTTTGCTCAAGTCTTTAATCCTTTCGTTTAGTGTGAGGCTTACTTATCCTTAATGTTAACATAATTATTAACAATTAACATGATAGAACAGCATGATAGCAAGTTTTTTTTTTTTTTTTTTTTTATAGATTTCAGGAAACAAAAAAGGTTATCTTTAATATATACAAATCAAAGAGGAAGCAAAGAGAAAGCCAAGAAAGCAACAAAGGTGGTCACTTATGCATTTACAAAGACCTTTAAAAAAACCAAGAACATTCGGCAGGAATGGATACATGACAAGGAATGTTCTTGCTCAGGTAGAGAGCCTGTCTAGAATCAAATCTGGGATGGGATAGTCAACTAATTGATAACGAGAATTAGTTGATTAACGAACAATTAACACAATGTAAGTGCATGACGGCGACACTCTGTTAATCAAGAACAAGGTTTGGGTTGGTGAAAATTTTTCCAAATTGTCATCTAATAGTACTAAACAAAGAAATAAACATGCATCCCCACAAACAGGGCCTCCGATACATAGCTTCACAACTTTAATATTAAGACAAGGTCCCTAAGATCAAAATTTTTCTTCTTGCATTGTTTGTAAGAGAGACACACATTGACTAATAAACAGAAACTGAAAGAGGTGCCATGTTCTCAAGTTGACAGCAATGGAAGAGGAGGCACATTTTGATGTGTTGCTTCTTGAAATTGGTGTTACTCTGCCTGTGAAAGACTGAAGTTACTTATAAGTGTAATTTATCTACCGGAATAAATATCGGTGAATTGCCTTTTGACGTGCATGGATAGGTTCTCTTCATTCTTCGAATACAGGCAGCATGGCCACACAGCTCAATTTCTCCAGCAGTCTTGACAAGTAAAATTCCCGGCTTTGAACTTGGTTCTGTAAAAACAGAATCAGATCATTCAATTCAGGTAAATTGAACCTTTTTTTTCCCTGGTGCTAAATGACCTTGTGATTGTGAAATCACTTTCATTTTAATGATAAGTTAAGAGACCACAAATTTTACAATATGATGATTCATAATATATGTACATCAAAATCTGTGCATATAGCTTGGATAAAAATTCATTCCCATAAATATTCTTTTAGATAACTGCTACAGGTTGGAAACAAAAAACTAATACAATAAAACTACTCGGATATATTGAATAATCAAGTGACTACTAATTTGAGGGCATATTGAACATGCTAATCATCTGAAACATATTGCTTAAGAGTCCCGAGTTGTTTGACTGGCCCTGATAAATTTTTTTTCACCATGCATGAAAACAGGTATCCACGATCCATGAAATTTAGACTGCTGTCCGTTCAAACAACCCAGAGTTACCAAATTTACGGTGACATGAACCATAAATAAGGGTGTGATGTTCCTACTTAGTTTGGCATCGATGTACAAGAAGGGAGTTCTGTTGGTTGCAAGAATGGAGCAAATGATGAAAACTTTACCAAATGTTTAGAACTTGAAACACAAAAAAATTACTAAAATTGATTTTATTGTCAACATGAGTAAGTCTAGAAATCTGAAAGAATAAAAAAACGGTTTCAAATAATGCGAAGAGTCTCAGAAAACAATATTCACGTACCACAGTGAGAGACTTGATTTCTAGATCAACTCAAAACAGTAAAACTAAATTTACTATTTTTCAACCATAGCTATATCATCAACAGTATGACTTTTAGCAAATATATGAAGGCAAAATCATGCATACGTAACTTGTTCTAAGGTTAAGGGAAAAACAGCATTATTATATCGGAGAAAGAATCACCTTATCAAGACTAAAATGGAAAAGAAAAGAAAAGAAAAGTGATCCTCATTATAGTCAGTGGAGAGGATAGAAACCACAATATATCAAGAAAAGTACTAAACAGAACACATCTGTTGTCTTGATCTGTCAAGATAGTAAAAAAAGAAGCCATTCAAGCAAACAATATTCAAACACATGAAACATACTCCAATACATAAGAAGGTGAAGTTTTCTAGAACTAACGTTCATCAACAGCATAATTTTACGGTTTAGACCAAGATGCAAATTGTTAAACAAAATTTAAATCTCAATCAACAATATCTGAAAACAATAACACTTGAAAGTATCCAAACCTAAAGTGTGGTAAAATAAGAACATACTTCAACTAAATTAGACGGAAAGGTTTTGCAACTTCCAAAGCCGCTTAATTGCGGGAGAGACACTTTTTGCACACTTCCGAGCCTTCTTCACCTTAACTTTTTTGGCAGCAGAAGAGAATTCCCTAATGGGCCCAGGAGGCACACCTTTCTTCAGTGCACTTCCTCTCGGAGTAGCAGAGGGTGGCAGTCTCAAGCTCTGAGGTGGCAAAGGGCTGTGTGGCTTCCAAACCAAATTGCTCTTCATAGAGAACCTAACCTTCTTAGCACTCTTCTCCCCACTCTTTCCAACTGTGTTTCCTCCACTGGCATCAACCAAACAACCAGCAGCCTGCATATCAACATTTTTCCCTCTTTTTCTCTTCTTTGGAACAGTATTAACTTCCAAAGCTTCTACTGCATCAGCTGAGCTTGTATTCCCATTTACCAGTCCAACTTCAGCAGCAACCTTCTCAAATTGCCTCTGGAGATTAGAGATCACTGAGTCATCAAATTTAAAGGACTCCCCTGCATCCCCATTACCGTTCATGCCATCAGGAGCAACATCTTTCTCACTGATTGGTTCAAAAACAACATTCTCTGCAGCTGATTCAGACAGCCTGTTATTCTTCACCTTCTTCTTTTTCTTCTCAACATCATTCGAGGCCTTCCCAGATTCATCCTTCTTCTTCTTCTTTTTCTTCGGCTTCAATGACCCAGCATCACCAGTGCCATTTCCCATGGCCACCTCAGTAATCTCATTGCCTTCAGAGACCATTACTTCCTTCAATTTCTTCCTCTTCTTCAATGGTTTGTTCTCACCTCCAACTTCCACCTCAATCTCACATGGTTGAACCGCCTTTCCTTCATGCCAATTATCAAAATTCTCAGCAGATATCGTCACTCTGGACTCCTCCAAATATTTCTCTAACTTCGCAAATCCATCATGCAACCCAAACAACACCTTCCTATTCCCCTGCAGAGTCTCCGGCCTGGAAGCCAACTCAAAGATTCTTTTGGAGAACCCCAACAAAAATGCGATCTTTCCGAACTTTTCCACATTCGATCCCGTCTCCATACTCTCCTCCTTCTTCGCTAATTCCAGGAACTGCTGTCCGTTCTCAAGCAACAGATTAAAAACGTTACTTTTGACCTTATTAACCAAAACCTTATCCGGAGATTTCTCCAGAATAAAAAAGAACGGTTTCAAAAGTTCATCTAGGGCTTGCAAGGGAAGAGGAAGGAACTCTTTGAGCTCGTCCAAGAAGATCTCGGCGAAGTGGTAGTTGACCCCTTGCGCCTGGTGCTTATCAGAGGAAAGAAGAGACTTTTCGGAGAGAACATTTACCAAATTAACGGTGAGGTCGAGATCCCAGGATCGGGAACGGAGAAGAGTGAAGACGGAGCGGATCGTGCGGCGTAGGAGGGCATAGAACTTGTCAAGGCGGAGGAAGTCGATGCCCGGCCACTCACGGCGGAGCGTGACAAGGAGGGCAGAGAGGTAGCGGGAGGAGAGGTCGACGGGGAGGGACTCGATGAGGGAGGCTATGCGAGAGGCGAGGTAGAGCTGGGCAGGGGGCTTGTCCGCGTGCCATAGGGCGTAGAAGAGGCCCTTCCAGATCTTAAGGAGTTCGGCGTCGGATGGGGGCGGGCAAGCGGTGGGGATCCACGAGACGAACAGGCGCACCGCTCGGCCACGTGCTGAGGTGCTGCAAGAGGCGAGAAGGCGGGCGATGGCAGAGCCAGAGATCTCGCCGGCGTCCATGGCCGGCACCGCCGCCATACTCGTGGATTGAAACCCTACTAAGCTTTTGATCGAAACCCTAGAACGCATATTGCTTGGATGGTGTTTTCAGAAATCGATGGCCTTGTGTTACGGGGAAACGCGTTCTACGAAGCCGTTGGGGAAACGAGAAATTTATATATGATTAAAGGCTAAAGCGTTAATAATAATAAGTTTATCTAATTAAATATAATTAATACTTCTATTTCCAAGTCTATTATTATATTTATTCATAATATTAAAATACTGGATAAAGTTTAGAATTAAATTCTCAATTATTATAAACAAAATATATCTGCCAATTAATCTTGGTAGATAAAAGAATAGTAACTCATTTTCTCCTTGATCCTAAATGAGTTGTTGAGAGTTATCATGGGACCTTTTTTTTTTTTTTAGTGGATAATTTCAAATTATTAATGATTATTGTTTGATTTTTTTTTTTATATAATATGGACAAGCAGCAATATGCTCCCAATTGCTACCTACCTGTGTATGTTTTGTCATGCTGTGAATGTGATTGAGTCAGTTGGTCGCTTGCTTCTTCTTTTATTTTGATTTATCTGGCACTTTTTCACTTAAATATTCCAGTTCATTGATCTGTCAAACTTCATACAAGAGCTTGATATTCAAGTTTAAATGAATATAATTTATCTGTTTTTTTTTTCAAAACAACCCACGTAACACACATTACTGTGGAAGGATTTCAACTTCTATTCTTCAATAAGCAGGTTTTAATATATATATTTTCTTATTAAAATATTTTTCTTTCAGTGGTGCTTAACCGCTCATTATCCGGTTTATTTCCAATTCTGTGGGGGGAAAAAAAACAAACACTCTTTCAGAAAAATGCAAAATAATAAAAAAAAAAATTTGATATATGAACTTGCATCCATTGAGTCCTTTAGAGATCCTGCATCCAAATCTTCATCTCTGAACTCCCTCAACATAAAGAGCTACATGATCTTATCATCTCAGTCAATAAACAGAGTCAGTCCCAAACAGAGAAAGCAACACAGCCTCCTCCAGTATCTAAAATTTTCATTCACCTGCACCACACCAGAAAAAAGGTGATTGATTCTGAATCATCTGAAAAAAGTGCATTGGAGTTTGGATAATAAATCAATAATTGAAGATGTAGATTAGATTTGAAGTTGTTGCAGAACAGATACTTGATCTCAGGGAAAAATAAAAAAATAAAGTGACTCTGTTTTGGTAGTACTATTTCTGAAGATGCTTTATTCTTTTCCATCTGTTTTTTTCTCTTCTCTCATTGTATGTTATCAAGGTACAGTAAAAGCATTTGATGAATCAGCTGAAAAAAAGAAGAAGAAAAGGTTAAGTCTTGGTTTGTTATTATTATTGGGACAAATGGGAATGCACATCTACAGGATTGGCAGGGCAGAGGAATGCCTAGCCTTTTGGTGATGCAACTGTTGCTAGGAAAGGAGGAGCATCTTTGGACATAACTGCTAATAAACAAGAGATATGTACTACTACAGTGTAATATCTGTGATTCATGTGCTTCTTTTCTTTTCTTCTCCTCTTCTCTTCTCTTCTCTTCTCTTCTTCTGTGTAGTGTATATATCAAGTGTTGCAGAGTTTTGCAACAGTTTGTGTTTTGTCATCAGTGACAGTTTGAGCAAAAATTTGTGTTTGTTGCAAGTGTTTCAGAAATATTGTTGGGTGATCCAATGATTCCAATGTGTGATGCTATAGTTACATTTTTGTTTTTGTTTTTGTTTTTTTTTTTTCTCCAATGTTTTTAGATTAATGAAATTTGTGTTATTTAAGTGATGTCATAAAGTTTGTATGGTAAAGTGATATCATGGAAGATTTTATTAGTTGTGATGTCCAAATCATTGGCATGTGTTTTGTGTGTAAGTATATAACTAACCTTTTTCTTTTGTCACATTGATGGAAACTTTTTTGTTTATTTATTCTAAACTCATTATTCATATTTATTATTTATTTGTAGTTTTTGTCGTTTTAGTATATATTTAGGTCTTATGATTACAAAATAAAAATTATGTAAAAAATACAAGTGATTATCACATAAATTGTGGCATATTTTATTCTTATAAAATAAGTATTTAGTTAATAAAATAAAAAATATTACATAAATATTTAACACACTTTACAATAAAAAAACTACACATTTTATAATAAAAAAATATTTCACTTTAAAAAGATATTTTTTTATGCCATAACATTTATATTACGGTAATTTTATAATCTAAATTAAGTATCAAAACAACGACATAATTCTCATAAAATATTAAATTATGATATATTATATAAATTATGTCATAATTTTAACCTATCCAAACAGGATTTTAGTAAAAAAAATAAAAAATATTAAATATTGAACATTATGTTATATATATATATATATATTAGATTTTGGAGACACGTTGATTGAATTTAAGAATAATGATAAAAATAGAAATTAGTAAAAGGGTATGATGTGCCATTGACAGACTTCCTTACAAGTGTGTCATGTGGCAAAATGACACAATAGACCCCATGCCACCCAAACTGGGAAAACGGATTTAATTACACCATTACCCCACTTCAATTCGGATCCATTAATAAATATTTCGTAATAAACTCGTCCACCCGAATCCATTAATTACCATTAAAACCCGCTCCGTTTATCTCCACCGCCCTTCACCGTCCGATCAAAAATCCATTCCCCGATCTCGATAAGCACGTGACCAGCACCGCCCCCGAGTTAGAATTCAAATATTCCCCATCTGGTATCCCGCCGTACACTCACACTGGGCATTCTCGTCTTTTCACCACTCTCCCGCGCCTACCCGTTGGGCTCGTTACCGCCGCCGCCGCCACTCCGCCCGAGCCACCGTGCCGTGCGCCGCGCTGCGAAGCCGAGCCAACGCCGCATCGTGCGCTCCTCCTCTTCCCGCCGGTTTCTCAGCACTCGGCTCACCCCTGTGATCTCCGACAAGCTTCTCAAGCTATTTACAATCCTGCCATCCGCCGACGCGCGCCCACGCGACGCCGAGAATCTCCCGCTCTCCGTGATGATCATCTCGCACCGAAGAAACAAGAGATCGGACGGTCTGAGATCGCTCCATCGCTCCTGAGTCGGGTCACCGTTGGAGACGATGATTCGGTGAGCGAACCGCTTCTCGGCGAGCTCGGCTGGAAGGGGAAGGAGAAGGCCGTCCTTGCGGTGAGAAACGGCGGCGGAATCGGCGGACCGGCGAGATCGGGGGTCGATGTCGATGGGGGTTGGAGTGGAGGTGGATTTCTCACCGGCGGAGGAGTGGCGACCGGAGACTCGGCGAGGGGGTCTCTCGGATTCTGGGTGGGGGATGGGAGGGAGGAGGAGGAGATCGTCGGGTGAGACGGGTGAGCGGCAGAGAGGGCAGGAGGAGTGGGCGGAGAGCCAGGTGTCGAGGCAGTCGAGATGGAAGGCGTGGCGGCAGCGGGGGAGGAGACGGAGGGGATCGGAGGGGAGGAAGGAGGAGAGACATACCGCGCAGTCGAGGAGGGAGGTCTTCGCGCTGGGGCATCGGAGAGAGGAGAATCGGAAGGCCGGGAGAGCATCGATGAGGGCTGGGGAGAGCCCGGAGTTCCGGCGAGGGGCGGCGGAGGTGGAGGATGAGCTTGGATCGAGGCCCCTCGGATGGAGATTGTTCTTGCAGTGCTTGGCGTAGAGGAGGAGGAGTGAGGTGAGGGAGAAGGTGGTCGTAAGCACGCCGACGATGATCGCAATGGAGGGACGGAGTGCGGCGTTGCTCGATGGCGGAGTCCCGATGGGGGACGGCGCCGGTGCCGTCGTGTGCGGGAGCTCGGAGAGGCAGAGGCCGAGATTCCGGCAAAATCCCATCTCTCTCTCTCTCTCTCTCTCTCTCTCTCTCTCTCTCCTTTGTGTCTTTTGAAAGCCGTCGAGCTTTTTCAAAGACGAAGAGCATTCAAGAAGACGAGCAGAAGAGGACAAAAATTAAGGTATGAATTCACTAAAAACCCCTTCTTTTGTTTTGAATTTGACCGCTTAGCCATAGGAATCTCATAGTTAAAGTTGGGGGGGTATTTTGGTCAGTATGGCAGAGATAGGTAGGTGATTATTAAATTTTAACGTTTATTACTGCTTACCAATTATATTATAAATAATTAATGAAAATATATTCATTTTGTTTCTTTAAAATCGATAAAATACATTTTAAAAAAAAAAAAAAACTTTACTACAGACAAAATATGTGCCTTTGTTTTCAATTTTATAATAATAAAAAAATAACGTACCGTTTTTTGTTTTTTTTTTTGTTTTTCCTCAGAAAAGTCCATAAATTGTATACGTATTTACATAGAAAAAAAAAAGGGTACCTTCATTAAATAACATGCGAGGAACCCGCGGGCGGCATGAATGCGAGCTCGATGTATCGCGCTCAATCAAAGGAGCGCACGTGAGTTGGGTTCATTAATGGGAGGAATTAAGAGTGTGATTAAGGTTAAAACACATGGATTAGTTAATCAAATCAGTTGTGTTGATTATATATTTAATTTAATGGGACCCAAATGGCGAGAATTGGGAGGTGGAGAGTGAGAGTGAGAGTGAGAGGAGAGACAGAGTGTGTCAATTATTCTGCTGTTGTTTGTGCTAGATCTGTGTGAGTGTGTCTAAAGAGAAAGCAATGCATGTGCATTGTTGGACCAAATTGAATCTTTTATTTATTTATTTTTTTTTTAATTTTTTCTCATGTCTCATGATTAGTGCCAGAAGAACTGAAGAATTTTCTCTTGTCTATGTTTTGTTCGCATGCATGTAATATAAAACATGTAAGAAGGATAGGAAGTGTTGTTTCCGGTGGTGGATGGATCAGTGAAGCATAAAAATCAAGTCTTGAGAAAAAGAACAACTGAAAACACTTTCTAATATCCTGCAAGCCAACAAGTAAAAAGAGGAATTTGGTTGAAAGAACTCATGTGCAATTAGCTAGTTGGTTGATAAGATATATATATTGATCCTAGAGGATGAGTAACCTAGACCCTATGTATATATATATAGTGAACTCAATAAATGACTGTTTGAAGATTTTTTTTTTTTTTTAAGAAATAAATGATAAGCACCCTTATTTAAAAAAAAAAAATCAAGAGCATACACTGAGATATAGCAAACTCAATAAATACATGTGTTTTTATTTTTGTGTAAGTTTTGAGATTTAATTTATGATTTTTTTTAAATCAAACATGATACATAAAAAAAAATTATGTATCAATAAACTAAAAAATTATTAATAATTGTGTAAAAAATTTAAGATATATATAAATAATGAATAAACCATGATTTATTGAGATACAAGAAAATTTTAGAAATTAAAAAAAAAAAAAAAAAGTGGTGAGGGTGAAGGAATGATCACTACAAATGCAAGACAAAGCAAAATAAAAAAAAGGAGACAAGATACATCAATAATATGTTAGCATGGGAAGAGTGTGAGAGAAAAGGCTTCAAATTGAAAATCACTCATCCTTTCTTCTCCACAGAATGTCGGAATAACATTCTTTTTTTTTAATGTAGAAAAGTCAATATTTTGCTTAGCATCAAACACTCACATTAAATTAGAATTTGGATACCAACAAGGACTTAATTTAATATTAATGTTTGATATTTTGGTCTATTAAATTTGCAAGAAGATCGCTCCTAGCTATACCCTGTGAAAAATGGATAATTATCTATATAGGTTATATTTCATTATGAGTAAAAAATCAATTTAACCAATAAAAATTTGTCCAAGTGATAGAGGCCATAATTATTTAATCATGTGGTTTTGAATTTAAATATATTATAGATTAGTTTTTGTATTTCATCTTAGATTAGTTTTTAGAAACCATGACTCATCGTATGTCAAAAACCTAAAAACATCAACTTATAAATATTGTTAACAATAAATTAAATATTATTTTTCCAAAATTTTTCTTTCCCAAATGAACTAGGGAAAAATAAAAAATAAAAAGAATTTTATTTTTTTTATAACAACTTTTCATAAAAATAAAAATTCCTGTTTGCTTTGAAGAGATATATAAATAAATATTATTTTTTTTAATATATATATATATATATATATATATATATATATATATATGAGAACTCATCATCTCATTTAAACATAGTAATAAACAATATCAAACAATACTTGTTAAAATAGGGACCCACCACCCTAAGTTCTCCATAACCGTAGTTATAAGGAAGGGTTGGTGGTGGTATATCAACTAGAGGGAAGTCCATCTTACAGGCGATTGGGATTAAGTGTGGCCATACAACCCAGACACTTTCTCCATCCCAACAATACTAAACAGTGCAAACAATAAAAAAAAAAAACAGTATTTTATATAATATGCATATAAAATAACAATTTTGATTATGATCAAACTATTTTTAATCAACATTTCTAATGAATAGTGATATATGTGTTAGGTATGCTCATATATTAGATAAAGGGACAGATACTGGAGCGGAAAGCGGAGTGAGTGAGTGGAGCGACAACATCTGTCCAATTGAGGAGTTTCGCAATAAGTGAGTTGGGGGTGCGGGGGCAACAGTCCCGCGGTACGGTACATGGTAAATTTGTAAATTGTACCGAAGGTTATATATATGCATTGTATTTGTAACCCTAATTAATTTTTTCTCTGGATTAATAAAAAAGCCGACGCTCACTGCTCCCGAGGATATAAGTATATTATCGAAGCTCGTTAAATTTTTGTCTCCTTTTATTTTTGTGATAATTAGCGTTTTCTCAACATTATGTATTTATATGAATAATTTATTATATATATATAAATTTTACAAGAGACATTAATTAAAAAAAAAGGAAAATCTGAATTTAAGTACCGAGAAATTAGGTGTACTTTCATTGTCACATCAAAAGCAAAGAAGGAAGAGGAGAAAAAAAAAAACAAGATCATTAATGACACGCCCGGGCTTCAGGCTTTCAGTATCAGAGACATGAACTGAGAGCATACAGAATACAGCTGCCATGGTTGGCAGCGGAGCCACTCAGAGAGTGAACAGTAGCTATAAATTAAACAATCAAAACCTTTGAAAGCAATGGCTCATTGCATTCACTACTCCATGATCCTTTTTTTTTTTTTTAAATTTTTTTTGGCTCTATCTTTTTTTTTTTTCATCTTACTTCTTCCCTCGTATAATGTATCGCCGCTAACATTCATTTAGGGCCGTTTGGTTCGGAAGTGATTTGTCAAAGTGGTGGAAGTCTGGAAGTGATACTTCGGTGGAAGTGAACAGTTCAGCTGGAACTATCCACTTCAGTATGTTTGGTTCAAGTTGAAAACTGGACTTCAGATATCACTTCCTGTGTTTGGATGGTTGAAGTGGGGATATGATCACCACTTCGGTGAGGGGGTAAAGTTGCCCCTTCATCCTTTTTACAATTGTTTAATTACATCATATGATTTAATTAAGTGATTTAATTACTTTACTACGATGGTAATAAATAATTTATTTATTAAATTAAAAACTTTGTACACCACATAATTAATTTAATACCATGCTATTAAATTAAATTAAATCGATTAATATATTATGCTTAATTATTGATTAGTGATAGTAGTTATTTAATTATTTTATTACCATGGTAATAATTATTTTATTTATCATTAAAAAATATTGCAAAGTGGGCTGAAGTGGGAGGCTGAAGTGGTGACTTCGGGACTTTTTCAGCTGAAGTCAAATACCGAAGTGGCCGAACTCAGAAGTTGTCACATCATCACTTCCGGGTTCAAATCAGTGAAACAGACACACCAAAGTGGGCTGGAAGTGACCACTTCGGCCACTTCGGTACCCACTTCAGTGAAACAAACGACCCCTTAGCATTGGTATAAGTTAAGATGTTTAGGGGCCATTTGGATTGCGGAGTAGGAATGAGAAGGGGGGAATGAGAAGAAAGGAGGAATGGGAATGAGAATAGGGGGAAAGGGGAGGATAATGATAAAGTTGTTTGGTTGGAGAGAATGAGAGTTAGGAATGGAAAAAGTAACAGAGAGAAATATAGGAGAATTACACTTATGCCATTTCATATAAATATCATGACATTTTACAAACCTATAGTTTATATTTAACAATTAATAATTAACATGATTATTATTAAATATTTGTAATATATTTAATTATTTATTTTAATTTATTTTTATTAAATTATTTTATCTAATTAATATAACTTAAGAAAATTTTACTATATTAATAAATATAACATATAAATACATATAACTTAACCATTAATGTAACTATTAAATTATAACGTGTAAATAATTTTGTTATTAAATAAAATATAACATACCAATTAATAAATTACATGTTTTAATATAACATGTAAATAATTTTGTTATTAAATTATTTCACCTAATTAATATAACTTAACATTTAATAAATAACACGTTTTATTTTTATTTAATATTTCTAATATCTTTTTTATTTTTTTCTAATTGTAATCAACCAATTATATAATTTAACAATTGTTTATTTATTAAATAAATAAATGTCTAACATAATTTATTAGTATTAAACATTTTTATATATGGAGGGTATAATGATATTTTTACAACTAAGGAATGGGAAACCTCTCAAAAATGGAAGGAGTGATAAACACCCAAGTTAGTAATCCCAATCCCATAAAATTTTACTGTTCACTTATAAGCTGGTTACCAAACATGGGAGTGAGATTCTTGGGTGCGTGTTTTCACTCCTCTTATGTGTAATATCTAAAGATGATTTCCCGGCTTCATCAGTTGCTCAACGAACGTCAAAGTGGATGATGAGTCAAGATGTAAAATTTTATCGGCAATTAATAGAATTGTAAACTATGATCAACTATAAATAAATTCTAAGATACATAATACTTCAAAACCATATCTGATGCAGAATTTGGTTAAGTCATATGGGTAGAAACAAAAATACTTAGAAGATAAATCGATTTATCTCTTTTTCTTTTTTTATATTACGGTTTTTGTTTTTTATGAAGAAAATATTTTTTGGCGTAAAAAACATGTAACTTTAATGAGATGAGAGATATCAATTTATATATAATATGTATTTAATCTGGTATGCCCATCATAGGTGAATAATCAATATTTGTTCATTTTAAATGCCATTAATATTATTTAGTAATATATTTAATAATTAGATCATTTTAAATTGAGATAAGATGTAAAAAAAGAGAGTCGCAGCTGGATGTAGGAGTTTGAATTTCTTTTTTTTTAAATTTTTTTAAATAGATAAACCATATTAAATGCATATTTTTTTATTATTATATCTTTCTTATAGCAGTCAAATTCTTAATACTTTATAGTTAAATTTAGAAAACAAAAGTGATTTAAATTAAAATAATGAGAGAGAACACGGGTATTTGTTTTCTGCTCATCTCCACAATTCCAATTTTTTTTATTTTTATATTGAAATAATATGTTTTTTAAGTGGAATGAGGATGCAATCAAGTTGCATAATAAATTTTATTTTAATTAAAATGGTTTGTTTGACATATTGGCTTAAATGTTTATTTATGTAATTTTATAAAAATTATTTACAAATATTTTTTTTGGATATAAGCATAGATGGTGCACTCAAATCAAATTGGTTGGAATATATTGATTATACGATAAATAATTTAGAACCTTGATATAATAAACAGTTGTAATTTTCACAAAACTTTTGGGGAAAAAGGAGAAAATTGGTAACTTTCATAAAGAAAAAATAAAAAATAAAATTAGAATTTAGAATTTATAATTTATGTTACAAAATCAATTTTATTCACGAAATATGATTTTTAAAAGAGCACAAAAAAGAAACAAATAAAAAAGAAAAAAAGGGAAAAAGCTCAATATTAATTTGATAAGGAATAAGCGAATTCGGACTTAGATCCGATAAAACTCTTTTAAAGATCCGACCCGCACCAAGACTGCCACTAAATAAGCCTGAAAGATCCGAAACCCGCTTCCTTTCCACTTCGAATCATGGAAACCGAAAACCCTCAGAACTCGTCCGCCACTATTGCCGGCGGTGACTTCACCGGCGTACTGCCGGAGGCCGAGGCCTTCGCCGTACATTACCCTGGTTATCCCTCCTCTACCTCCCGCGCCGTCCACACTCTCGGCGGCATCTCCGAGCTCTCTAAGGTTTCTCGTTTTAGCTTCGAGATTTCGATGATTTTTTTGCTGTAATTTGGTTAGGATCCTTGATTTCAGGTTCGGAGCTCGGATTCCAACTGTGTCGAGCTTCGCTTCCGGCCGGAGGATCCCAATTCCCACCCGGCCTTTGGCGAGGGCCGCCTTTCGGCTTCTCTCCTCCTCAAGCTCTCGAAGCCTAAGAATTCTGGGCCTGAGGGCATCTCCGCCAGTGTCGTTGCGCGCGTCCTCCGTGCCTATCATTTTGAAGGTCTGCAAATCGTTTATTGTCTCCTGTACATGATTCAGCATTTGGTTTGTTCTCTTTTTTTCTTATTTGGAAGCGGTGAGAGGATTTGCAGGTATGGCGGATTACCAACATGTTGTGGCAGTACATGCTGCGGAGGCGCGGAAGAGGAAGAGGCCATTGAATTCTGATGAAAGATCAGATTTTGGTGAGTTTTTAGTCGTCAAGTTTATTTTTTGTTTTGGACGAGTGATGTTTGCATTATTAATTTGAGAATTGGTCCAACATTGTTTGGATGAGTACTTCATTTGATCATTAAGAGCTTCGATTGATTGTGGTGCTTGTTGTTGTATCTGTAATCATCAAGTCTCTTGCTTTCTTGAGTCCCAGAGAAAGTTGGTGTCTTGGACTCTGATGCTGGGGATGTTATTATGATGGTGCCTCCGCTCTTCTCAGTTAAGGACGTCCCAGAGAAGATTGTGTAAGTCACTGTGACTTTGTTGTCAGTTTGCAATTTTAAAGTTGATGAGATTATTGAACCTCTTATACCAATCCTACTATGAGCTCAAAGCATGATTCTAACCAATGCCAACAGTCTGGCTGGAAAACTCACAAACAACATTCTTTCATGCACAAAATGCCGAACTTAACCTAACTCATCTTGTAGTCCGTTCTCTTCTTTTCCACTGTTATACTGCTTTACTGGCTATGTGAATAATCCACCAATTTGTACATGGATAAAAAAGTACTATTGAATATGTGACAACCATGGTCGTGATTGAAAGAAGATTCTAAAGTATTGTATACTCAGCCGCAACAAAATTTTCACATTTATCCTATTTTGTTGTTGGCGTTAGCCAGTATGGATGGTAGCAGAATGGCATCCAATCCTGTCAAAAGTTTTCTTGTTTTAGCAGCAGAATAATTCACAGAAGATGAGGTTTGATGCTTTCTTCTTCAGAGATTATGGCTGGTAAAATAATGGGGGTTAATTGGCATTTATTTGCATCAACATAATTCTCAGCAGAAATAATGGTTGGTGTACATAGAATTTCATGAGTTGATTTAATCACATTTTCAGAGCCTATATGGATAGGACTTATGGTTTGCGAATGTTGACTTTATCTGGTTTGTGATTTCATGTCAATATAACTAGGTGGATTTTACTTGAATTTTTGACTAGTTAGTACTTTATCACAGGCTTAACCCATCAGCAAATTTGTTCTCAAAGAACATGCAAAGGGGAGTTGTAGAGCACCGTTGGGAGGTAACCTTGTCCAAATGACTTAATCTCGGCATCATGCTTTTGAAAATTGATAGTTTTATGAATGCCTTTGTATCTTTCATTGCAGATGGATATAGAACCATGCCTTGCAATTGACTTCAACATAGAAAATATCCTTTACAAGTGACACTTCTATTTTTGGAGGATACATGCTTTGAATGTTGTCATAATTCCTCTTATTGTTCTGTTTGTAGTGCAAGAAGCTTTTACTTGTGTCATGTAGTTACTGTCCTCTCTTAGTAAATAAATAAATAACTATCATGCAACATACTCTTTGTTGTTGTGGTCCTCAATGTTCATAAATATTCCTGTTAAGTTTACTTGGGAAGAAAGCATTGCAAGAGGGACAACAGAATGGGAGTGGCAGATGACTGTATCTAAATTATTTGATGAGCGACCTATATGGCCTAGATGGTCCCTTTATGAACGTCTGCATGATAATGGTCTGCGGGTTACTGAAAACCATTTGAAGAGGTCTTCATTTTTCTCCCCTGTTAGCTTCAGTAACTTTCATCCTTTTCTTAATGTATGGATGTAATAGTTGTAAATTTAAACTGTTATTCTCTAAATTTGTTTGTTCTTTAGGATCTCTGTTATTGTGCTTCTGTCATGTATCTAATTTGTGCGAGGATTTTCATTCATAAATTATTTTTATTTGTTCAGGCTTCTGTTTAGAACTGGCTACTACTTTTCTACAGGACCATTTGGTAAATTTTGGATAAAAAAGGGATATGACCCACGTAAAGATCCTGAATCAAGGATGTGAGTGTCTCCTTTTTCATTTTTGTTTTTTGGTAATGGTTGCTATCTCATCTCTTTTTTTAGATACCAGCTTCAATTTTTAAGTGCACTAATGGTTTTTCTTATAAGACTTCTACTCAACTCTTTTCTCTTTCTTTCTTAGCTTTTTTTTTTTTTTTTTTGTATCGTGACTACTTTAAGTTGAATAGTAATTTGTTGTATTTATCTCCTTGTTGTAGTTGGAATTTAATCAATATGATGAGGTTAAAACTCTGATGTAAATTTTGTGCTTTGCTTCAAAAGCAATTATTAATGGTGGGATATGAAATGCATTACGCTTTTCTAATCAGGACAAAGGTTTTTGTTATTATGGCTAGAATGTTAGATGATTTTAAGATTGCCATCATTGTACTTTTGTAAACCTGTGACTTCATTCCATGATTAATGGTCAGTTTTGGGAAGAGATTCTTAAAACGCAGATGGAGTCAACACTCAACATTACTAATGTAATGTGAGGATAATAACCTTGATTGTGTTATGATTTTTGTGTTATGATTCTTTGGATGAAGTTGTTTTGACATTTCAGAGTCTGGCTTCAAACAGATATCAAAGAGTTGATTTCCGCATGCCACCTTCATTAAGAGATAATGCAAATGCTGACGGCCAGTGAGTGTTATTTTTAGCTTTACATGTTATTTCATATATCTTATCAAGGCTCATTTTATTTTCTTTGGGATGCATTGGGATCTTTCTTTCTTGATTGATCTCGTGAAAGCTTTTAATACCGGACATGAAAATCGGTATCAGATAAATGCCAGGCAGTCTTTTGGTCCTTAGCCCCACATTTTCTCAGTAAATTTGTGATGATTTCAGCACTTTTTGAAAGTAGTGCATGCATGCTTGTTCGGACCTATATTTATTCTAAAACTGTTACGCTCGACTCATTTTGGCCGTGAAGCCACCTATCTTCGTAATTACAAAATTTGATTTCATGGCAGATTGGAGCAGTCATGCAAGGTTAAAAACCAGTTTCAAGTGTTTCCGTGCAAAAATTTCATCTCCTTGCAACTTTTTGAGCTTGAAGATGATTTCATTCAGGAGCAAATAAGAAAACCTTCTTTGCAGACAACTTGTTCTGTAAGTTCTACCTTGCATCGTAGAATAGTTGTTAGCCTTCTTTATTTAACTCTGATCCTATCTCATAAAAAAATGGTGTTTACTTGAGATAAAATGGCTTTGCTTAGTTTACAATTAATTGTCAAAATCCATTTTTCTGCTGAAGTAAGGTATCTTGGTTTCATTCACAATAATTTGTATAACCGAAGATCAAGGCTCCGTATGCTCTTTGGGTATTATTCTAAAACAGTTTGCAGCCATGTTTTATCTCTCTTTTACATGTAAATTCACCTTAAACAGGACCTTCGATTTTATCCTGAATTTGTGGTCATTAAATAATTAGAATCTGTGAAATTATCACTTCTTTCGTCTTTTGTTATCTGTTTCGGTTGCTCACAGGAAAGCAGGAGAGGCAATCTTTCTTATTCCTTTTCAGATGACAACTTGTGACCATGATTTATCCATTTTACCTGACCGATTAGTTTGCAGCGTGGAACAGGATGGTTCTCTAGTTTGACGATCAGACTGCTGGGTTTGCGCGTGAAGATAAGGTTTCTGTCCATATGCCCCAAAAATGGGGCTGCGGACCTGCTTAGATCGGCAAGTGAGCTCTTTGAAAGGACTAAAAAGCAAGAAGCTCTTAGCAGAATTCACAGGCCTGAAAAGGATCTACATGATGTGAATCGAGGTTTTATTATTATTATTTCTTTCACTGATGTATATTGAACTTATGCTTCATGTCTTAAAAGCTTGTTTGGGTTTAGATTCTTGTGATTCTGCGGGTGTTCCTTCGCCTGAATATAATGATTTGGGATATGAGAATGAGGATCAAGAAGAGGCTAATAACTGCGACATCGAGGATGATGATGATGAAGAAGAAGCGGAAGAGGAAGCGGAACAAGATGGATTTGACTCACTGCCAATCGTAATTACGTTGTGCAATTTTCTTTCGATAATCATTGGTAGTTCATGAATTCGTCCTATTAACTTGAATTTCTTGTCTTTCAGGGGGCCGAAGATGATCATTTCTCTCTTGATGCTAATTCTTGTATTCTTCGACACTCAAACCTTTTTCGTGCTTGTGAAGTTCTAATGTTCTTTTATCAAAATAACATAATGTATTTGACTATTGCTAGATCAAGTTGGAGAAGGAATCTCCGAGGATTTCCTTCAAGAACTCTTGCGAGGTTTCCCGCTAAGCAATGGCCTCAAGGATCAACAACCGAGCAATAATATTAATATCAATGGCGCCGATTTAAGCGACGATGAGTATCAGATATATGAACAAGAAAGTGATGACAATGGTAATTATTTCGAAGATGATGAAGATGATGATGACAATGGTCTTAATTGACTGGATGAAAATGCCATTTTAACTTAATGTTAGCATTAGTTTTTTGGTTCTAGTATCAACGAAGGTAATGCTAGTAAATGTAATTTATTTATTTTACATAGGCTTAACCCTTCACAATAATCAAAAGTTTTGTTTAATTTAGTGGAATAAATTGTTTGAGTTTATTTAAGGAAATTTGCTTCTATGACCGAGTGATTGTTAATATGTTTTTAATTTTTTTTTAATGTTTTTTCAGTCAGACTTATTTTCATACAAAAAATCATTCTTAGCATTAGCAAGTGTTTGGTTTTTGTTCGTTTAAAAAAAAAAAAAATTTGAGATCGAATCTCAAAACTTACGCTATCATTTATTTATAAAAAAAATTATTATTTTTAGTTTTTTTTAAAATATAAGATTAATAAATTTGTTATATTTTATTGTTAAAAAATGGGAAGAAAGTAATTACAGCCTACATTCCATCACGACACCCAAGACTTTGACAATATTGACTCATTTTAAATATATACACCAAAGAAAAAAAAAAAAACAGTTTTCAGTAATTTCAACATTGAAAACAATGTGAGTTCTTCATTCGTAATAAGCTTTAAATTACTTGCACTTATAATTATTTGGGATGTTATATTCTTGGGGGAAAAAAATACAAAGAGATGGTTACAATACTTTTTACATAAATACGTAATTTATCTAATAATAACAGAAACAAATCGTAATTTTATAAATTTTTATTTGCGGATAAAAATTTAATTCTGAGTGGGGACCACATCATAGGCCCCACGGGCCGGCCAAATTTGGGTCCATGAGCCCATCTTACCTTTCTATCCCTAATCTTTCGTCTATCCAAACGAATAAGTGACACATGCAGCGTTCTTATCTATTTCACTAAAACCACGTCAACTCTTCTTATTTATTTATTTATTTATTTATTTATTTATTTATTTATTTTTTTAAGAATAAACTAAGGAAAGAATCTTCATTTATTCTGATTCAATCCCCAGGCTTAACCTTCCTTAGATAAACCGAAGTTTAAAAGCATTACTTTATATTCCCATATACCACTTGTTCAAATATCAAGTTCTTATTATGTTTTTATTTTTTAATTTTTTTTTTCCCACACATCCACCATTATTATAGTAGAATAATTAATAATTATTTGAATTTAAAGGAAAAAGTCAACAAAACCGACCCGAACTTGAAGTCAAGATTCAATTGAATTTAGAGAAACACCTATCAAATTTTTATTTTTATTTTTTATTTCAAAAAAAAAAAAAAAAAAAGGGAACTAAAAAGTAGTGGGAGTACGTGGCAGGGAAGGAGTGTAACTGGGGAAGGTGGCAACTAAGGGAGGAAGGACAAAGTTATGAGGTACGTCCTTAATGGTATGGAATGGTACTTAAAAATCACGGATCCTTTTCTTTATTATTTCTTTTTCTTTTATTATATTATTATATGTCATTATTATGTATCCTTACTACCTTAGATTGTCTTCTCAGGTTCATATACCTACTTATCATGCCTGCCTTTATCTGAGTCAGGGTCTATGTGGTGTCCTCTTTTCTGAATTTTAATTGTTGGTTTTATTACTATATATAATTATTAATTTAATATAAAACGAAATTTACATAAATTAATTAAACACCAAGGTAGGTTTTATTGTCACCAAATGAATTACACACCAATACATTATAGTATTAATAATATAAATTTCCATCCCCTTCTCTCACGTGAAACACCAGTTAAAGCATGTGATTACAATAATCACATGCTCATTATTATTATTATTATTATTATTATTTTTTTTGGGTTAAAAGAAGTGAAATTTTAATGTACATGTTAAATTAAAACAAGAGTGTGTGCACATTTTGACTGCAGTCTTGTGGGATTCATACACACGTGGGTATTAGAATCACCTAGAGTTTGTGTTTGTATATCTTAAACATACACCCTCATTCCATGGATTTGAACTATATAAAGACTGTTGATAATATGTTTTTTATTGGAAGAGTCAAATTTCTCAAAAAAAAAAAAAAAAAAAAAAAAACTCTTTTTGACATTTGTGGTATTATTGGTTTACCAATTTTATAAAGCAAAATCATCATTATCTAAACGACAAGCATTAAATTAATTAGTTGCGTGCCCACAGATCGTTCAACTCATACATAATCAACTAAGAACCAAAAGTTTGGGGTATGAATTTGCAGCCACAATCACTGATAAGTGATATTAATATTTTTAACGAGTTTTTAACTTAAAACTTTGGAATGTTTTATCATAATTTTTTATGTAGGATAAAAGATCACTGGCTGCCACCGCTTTAATATCCGTAATTTTTAATAATAACAACAACAAAAACATCACACACCGCCTTTCTGAAATAACTTTATATTTATATTTATATTTATATTTATATTTATATATACCTTAAAAACGCTCAAGTTTGTGCACAATCTCTATATTACCAGATCTCTCTCTCTCTCTCTCTCTCTCGTTCGCTGTGATTCATGGGTTCAGCGGCGGCAGCACGTAAACCCTTCATTCATTTTCTCAAATCCTCGATGGTTTTTCACTATGAATCCATGGCTGATGAGTTCTCGTTGCCTTGCAGAGGAAGCCAGTGAGCGATTGCTGGGAAGCGACGGCGTGGAGGTACGAATCGGACTAGAAGAAGAGGCCAAGATCCGGGTTGAGAGATTGGAACGGCGATCGGAGACCGGAGAGGCGATCCTGAAGGGAATCAGCTTGGAAATCCCAAAGGGATCCATCGTTGGCATCATCGGCCCTAGCGGCGGAGGTAAGTCCACTTTTCTCCGCGCACTGAACCGCCTCTGGGAACCCTCCGACGGTGCTGTGTTCCTCGACGGCGATGACATCCGCCGCCTTGATGTTCTTTCCCTCCGCCGCCGCGTCGGCATGCTCTTCCAGCTCCCCGTCCTCTTCGACGGTGACCGCCTTCACCTCCCTCTCTTCCTCTCTTTTTAATATTTTTAAATTTTTATTTTCATTTTTTAATAATATTTTCGAAAATTCAAGAGGTGATATTCTGTTTTTTAAGCTTTAAAATAAACAAATATCTATTTTTTTAAAAATAATAAATTAATAACAATAATAATAAGTTAAATGTTATGGCAAAGTGGACTTTAGGGGAGATGTACGGCATGGTGTCCATCTGATTGTTTGAATATAAAAGTGCATGTCCTTATCAGTGCTTTTTTGTTTGTGGATGTAATCCACGTACTCTTTTTTTTTTTTTTTAAATAGATTTATATATCGATAAAAATATTTGAAATATTTCTCCAAAAATGTCAATGATTTGCATAGAAATATAGATCCTATGAGAACAGTCAACTGATCTATATATATATATATATATATATGAAAACTTATCAGAGTTTTTTCTTTTTTTATCATGTTATGTTTTGGTATTAAGATTTGTATTTGTCTTGAGAAAACAATTGAGTTATATATATATATATTAAAAATAGAGTTTTAATAGCAAGGCAAGGAGTTGATATTTATTATTTACATATATGTGCATGTGAAACCTTTGGATTGCAAAAGTTTTATAGGTTTATATACCCAAAAACAAAAAAGAAGAAATCATATAAAGACTATTTTCAATAGCTATCCAGATTTGGGAATATCTATAAATAATAAAATGAAATCCATATCAAAGCTTAAGTAGTGGGTGAACATAGTTAGTTATCGATAATAATAAAGTAAAACAAAGGGTGATTTAGTGGATACAGTGGAACTTAAACTTTATAGTTAGTGCTTGGTGATTATTGTCACTGATACTCCATGTTGATATTATTTTTATGTAATGGATTATTATGCATAGTTTTTTCTTTTTTGGAACAATATAAAAGTAAATGATGACTTGTCTTGCACTATTAATTTCTTTAACCCATGAGAATAATGCATAATTTTATTAGGATAATTTGAAAGTATACTCTGAGAAAACTACCCAAATTATGGATCTATATATATATATATGTCTGGAAATAACTGTAAATTTTAGGGTTTTCTGGGTATATATAAAAGCAATGCTTTTTTTTTTTTTTTATAATTATTCTCTAACACCCAATAAGTTTGGATATTGATTATTCAATTAAATTTATGACATACTCCGGTTCTTTTTACTTATCCCTTTTAATTAATACACAGAGAGGAAAGTTGACTGAAGTTAGTTGATAATCAAAATTTTATAGAAAAAATTATTAATTTTTTAAGATTACTTTTATTTAAAACTTCATTTTCCTTGAATATGCAAAATAATTTTGTACTCACTTTCAGTTTTAAGGAAATGCTTCACATTTTATTATATTGATTGATTTATTAAGAGTAAAAAGCATATTGCAAATAATATTGGATATAAGAAAACCGTAGAAATACTTGTTAAATAGAGTTCAATACTTGTCAGATATAATTGAATATAATTTATTGAAAACCGTAGAAATATATTAGATATAAGAAATAAATTAACAAAAATTATTTAATGTTTCATAAATGTTTTAAGTGAATATGTAAAAAGAAAAAAAAAAGTTTATAGGATAGGACAAGTAAAAAGGTTCGGGGGTCTATATTTAATTTTAATACATAATTATAACTAAGCCTAGTTTTGTAATTTCATCCAGGTACGGTGGCAGACAATGTGAGGTACGGCCCTCAATTACGTGGGAAAAAGTTATCGGACGCGGAGGTGGAGAATTTGCTCAGCTTAGCGGATCTAGACCCGTCTCTGGCGTACAGACCCGCATCTGAACTATCAGTGGGCCAGGGCCAACGTGTGGCCTTGGCCCGGACTCTTGCCAACGATCCAGAAGTAATACTACTGGACGAGCCCACTAGCGCACTAGACCCAATATCAACACAAAACATAGAGGAGGCTATCGTACGGTTGAAAAAGACCCGCGGAATCACCACCGTGATGGTCTCACATAGTGTTAACCAGATACGGCGTATCGCCGACATCGTCTATCTTCTGGTGGCCGGCGAGGTGGTGGAGGTGTTAGATCCCGTCCATCTCTCCACCGCTCAACATCCAATGGCTCGCCGTTTTCTTGAGCTTAGCTAATTTATTTTAATTATATATATATATTATAAATGTGGGTAAGCTATAAACCTGAACTATGGATTAGTTTTCGGCCATCTATTTGGAAGAGAAATAAACTTTTACTTTTTTGTTGCAAGAGTTTTAAATTAGGTTTTTTTTTAAATAATATGTTGAGGTTAAAATTAATTTAACTACTTTTTTAACATATTTTTATAAATTTCAAGTTACTAAGAGCAGTGTTTATTTTTTTAAGCATGTTTTTTATGAGTTTATAGATTTTATATAAAGAAAATGATAATTTTTGTCTTTAGCAAGTAAGAGCTTGAGACTAACAGCCTTTTTGTTTATTGGTATCGTATTTTTTACTTAAAGTGTATGTGTCATTGCCTGTGAATTACCAGTGAAGTGTGTGTTCATGTGAATTAATCTAATTCACTATGTAAATTCAGATCTAAGTTCAACTTGCATTCAATAATCTAGCATTCAAGCCAATCCATGGAGATTAATTCTCTAAATCATGATCAACAATGTGTTGGCAGATCATAACAAACGCTCTTAGGTGCGTATTGATTCGTTTTTCTCTCTTGCCTCTTCGCCACATTATCCGTCCATTAGCTTTGTCACACTCCTTGTCTTTTATAAAGAAAGCTAACTTGTTATCCCATTCCCTTTGCATGTGAGGATTGTTTAAATCCCCAGGTTTGGGTGTTTTTGAGTTACTCTCCATAGCAGTGGGTTCAAAACACACAAGTAAATTCAAATATTAACTCCATGTCTGTACTATTATGTGTTTGATGTAACATGTCCACTGTGGAAAAAAAGAGATTAAGAGATCATTCTAATATTAGTTAAAGTAAATGGTTTATCTATTTTATTTAAATAATAATAATAATAATAATAATAATAATAATAATAATAATAATTAATAAATAATTATATTTATATATTTCTGTGTTTGTGTTTGTTTGGATAAAGGGTAAAATAGATTAGGGTTTGAATCAACATTGTTGGGTGGGGACTGATGTTTTAATCCACGAAGAGCTAATAAATAAGTTGGAATGAATAAATGATAATTAAAAGTCATATAGTAATTAAAATTCTCCCATTGTTCCGCTTGAAAGATGGGATGTAATTAAATTTAATAATTTTAAATATAACCTTTTTTTTATAATATAGGAATCTTTTTCTTATATTCTGAATATTTGAAATCCACAACTGTCTTCGTTCTATTTGTCTCGCGCGCAATGCCTTGATGATGTTGTTTTTCCATTTTTCTTCATTGATAGTCAATTTACAACCCAATCAATTTAACTGAGAATCATTTGACCACACTCGTTTATAAGGTAACAGGTGAAATTTTAATAAAATAAGATTTTATCAAGTCTCCCATTTTAAAGTCTCAGTTTTCATGCATGATTAGATCAGTACAATGCTATAAAATAAGAGCTTCCTCCACCCAGTGGAAAAGAAGTTTCTATAATAATAACAAAAATCATAATTAAAATATGCAATCATGTATTTCAAAAAAAAAAAAAATATGCAATCATGAAGATATCATAAGCTAGGCGAAAATTTTAAGTCAACAAGAATCCTAAGAAAGTCATACTTAGACAAACCAACCAAGATATATTAATATACATAGAACTCAGTTTTGTATGGAATATAATAATTTCAATATTATAGAGTATATATGTAAACAACCTTATATATATATATATGGACACAGACATTAACTAGATTACTTTTCTTATATTCCCAGTGAGAAAAACAAGACAGAACTATTAAAGCAAACAGGATTAACGGAAACAAAAAGGTGATATATCCACAAAGCTAAAAGCAATTCCTCAAGCGAAGGGTTAAGGACTGCATGCAGTCTTTGTTGGCATCTACCTCTTGGATACTCTACATAGACACAACGCTAGGTTGTCTTTCACAATTACACATGACAACTGATTCTGGTCTGCAAGATGGATAGAACTAAATGTGGACACACAACTTATAGATGTAAAGAACGAGAAAATTTATACTTGGTGCTAGATCGTATGCAACAGTGAATTCCAACATCGTATTCTTCGTGACAAGTATATGTAGACAAGGGAGACTGAGTACCGGGGTTCTTGTTAAGCATCACTACTCCGATCAGTCAAGAACCGTACTACGATGCAGGTGATGTTATCTGTGCTTCCTCTTTGATAAGCTTCTTGCATCAGTCTCTTTGCTGCTTGTTCAGGGTCTTCAATAGGCTTGATCATTTCCACAGCTTCCTGTAGGGGGTTTGAGCCAAAAGGAATTTAATTCTTTAGCGGTTTAAAGAGGTATTTCACAAGCATGTGATTTTTGGAAATAAGTTTACAAGTTATACCTCGTTTGAAACAACATCCCATAGTCCATCACTTGCAAGAATGAGAAATTCTAGCGAACCATCAATCACTTCCTCCTGCATTGCAGACATAATTATATACAATTCGTTAGAAGTGGGAATAAGACAGGCTTGAGCTTGAACACTTGGTTGACAAGATATAAGCTAGTTAAAGAGGAGTAGGTTCGCAAGTAAAGATATAACTCCAAATAATAAGACAAGGTAAACAGAAATTTGATACAGATCAGAAAGAAAGTGGCCAAGAACGATTCTGAAGCCAGTCAGCATGCAACCTTCAACTCCAAATTCGAAGTAAACAATAAATGAGATCTGATGACAAGGGAAAATTGCTTGCATACCTCTTGCAAAAGTGGTCAATCGCTTATATACCTTGTGAAAATCATATCTTGCCCAAAACACGTGCACACAATATTTTTTTTTTCTTATCCCTAGATAGAAGGAGAGAAAAACACTGGGCTAATTTGGTCTTTTTATAAAACTTTATAGTTATGGGCAAGGGGTATATAAGGAAATAACAAATATATTTTGGGCTGCATAAGCAAGTATGAGTTCCACAGAGGTATAATAGGAGTCAACAATTTTTGTAAGGGGATACAGACAAAAATCCTATAAATTCAATAGACCACAGCTTACTTAGATATTTACTTAAAATTAGTATTAATGCAAATATGTGTTATTGTTAGCATTCATAAAGTATCTTTACCTGGATTTCTGGATCTGCAACAACATACTGCTTCAAGAGGCGATCACCAAAGGCACGAGAAACAGCAAGAACACCACCCACACGCCATGTTCCTGCAAAAGCTTGCCTGTCAGAGATGTGAAACAGAAGTCTGATGCAAATTTTCTACTGTAAACAGCTGTAACTTACCTGCCCACATCACAAACCCTCCAGCTTCCTCAATACGTTGCCGCTCATCAGTTTGGTCAGGTTTGTGATCTCTTGAAACAGCTATAGCTGCAGAATGCACAAGGTAATATATTAAATGAATATCTAGAGGGAAAATAAACCAGATATTCTAACTAATCTTCTGAAGAACTTCAACAGGATCATAGCATGTTCAATGATGGTTTGTTTCCTAAGAGCACTAATAACTTCATGTGAATACTACCTCACTTATGATTCATAGGCAATCAGACAAATTAAGCAAAGTACAAAACATTTGCTTTTTTCACAAGGAACATCAAACAAAATTAATCATAATTATGCAATTAGAATAGTAGAGCTTACTACTGCCTGAATCCATATTTTACCATATGCTGCTAGCAATAGTGAACTACTCAACTATGTAAGCTCTGTTTGAGAAGATAATTAACAAAGTAATTAGAGCTTGACATGAAGGTAAACATACTATGAAACTACTCATAATAAGAAACTACTGCAGAACTTATTACCTTTACTCTGAAAATAAACATAAAGTAATACTCAACCATAGCTGTTCAGAACTGACATGAATCTGAACACCTCTTCCAAAAACCGGAAAGTAATACTTTGTCTCTTATACATGCCTATGAATCTATGATGAACAACATTAGCTCAATCTTTTATATAACATTGTAAGATCTGACACAGCACAAGGTGAAGAAACATTTCAAGAAAAAATGAAAATACATCAGGCCTCTAGAGTGCTGGGAAGCAGGATAGATTTACAATCCTAAGTAACAAATAAGACAAAGAAAAGATAGAAACACATTCATGTTTTTCGGACATCACAAAATTCTAAATCTGCCGAATTATCGCAAACGACAGGTTCCACATGCATGTGAGCACAATTTTAATTCATAGTATTTTGACATTTCTATATCTGGACAAAAATATAGAATTAAAACTCCCAAAACAAATCACGATATTTGAAAGAATTATCCTGTATAAGCATCAGAAATAGACTACACAAGGAACTTGACAAGGAATGCCAATGCTGTTATTTTCCTGTATAAGCATTGACTAGGAATATAGGATAGAAAACAAACTCACTCACCCTTTCCTCCTCTACAGATAACAGCTCTGGAGTCCCCAACATTCGCAACAAGCAAGCGGTCACCAACAAGAATAGCAGTCGAAGCAGTGGAACCAGCATCTCTATTCTGATTGTTCTCAGATTTCAGAAACTCTGAATCGGTGTGGTTATAAGCATCAGCTGCACAAACAAAGAGAGTCAACAACATAAATTAATAAACATAACACACTGAAGACGCCACAGATGTAGTGAGAAGAAAGAAAACCTATAGCTGCCTTCGTATCGGTAATAAACTTCGGGTGTCGTATTAAGTTGCTGAAGAGGTTTTGCTTAACATATTCTGCCGCTCGAGCTCCACCATGACCTAGTGATAATGATGATTTCCCATAATTTGATCATAAGAATCTACTTAATTTTGGAAAGTAGGGATATCTTTCCAAATAGAACACAAACTAAAAACCACAAAGATTACTTCAGTGATCTACAGAGAGGGAGAAAAATCATACCATCAAACACTCCAAACAAACCAACAATCTCTCCGTCAACACCATCAATCCTAGTCTCATAAAAGTCCTCCATAGAAGATCTCTTCCCCGGAGAGCTAGCGTATCCATAGCTAAACTTCCCATTCTGACTGCAGCACAGACACCCCACACATGAAATCACTACATTCCACGAAAATTCTTAGCAAAAAATTTGAAATTTCATATGAAAACTCAACTAATAAGATCAAAATCACAAAATTCAACGAAGAAGAGCAAGACCTGAGACCTCCGCCGCTGACAGGCGCATCCTCCGCCTGAACCCGCCCGGAACTCGACAACACCGAGTTCAAATACCCCATCTCCGTCGAGATCCAAAGAAGGGTGATAACGTCTAGAAATTCAGCAGTAAAACGATGCAATTACCAAGAAAGAATCAAAGAAATATGCCTGAAAAACAGCCCAGATTCCGATTCAACAACATTACAAAGAAATCAAAAAGAAAAAGAAGAAAAAAAAATCAAAGAGATGAACCAAGCCCTAATACCTCTTGCAGCCTTCGTGAGAGAAAAGGTTTGCTTTCGCCTTTGGAGTTTTGTTTATAGCGTCGAGATGGAGAGGAGAAGAGAGAGAAAATGTCTTTTTAAAAAAAATAAAAAATGTAGAAAAAAAAGGAAAAGGAGGTTAACTGTTTTTAATATTCATTTTATAAATTATTTGTATTCGGATATTAATTAAGTTTGATTGGTTGCATGAGTATGACGTGGCGGGTGGCGAGCCGGGAGTGAGTCAGAGGAACAAGTCAAGACGAACGCCACCGATCCTACGTCTGACACGTGTCCATATGAGGCATGGTGATGGTTCCGGATTTCTAAAAATACCTACTATTGCAATGACTTTTAGTTCTGCATTAAATGTGCTTTTTTATTGGATTTGAGTATCTTTTAATATTTGAGATCCAAAATTTATTTATTTTTGGGCGATTACCGTTTGGATCATTTAGTAATTAATTAATACGCCATTAATAACTAAACTTAGTACCATTTTGATAAGATTTCTGATTTATTAGGATTCTTCATCCAATTTATAGGTTTACAGTTGACATAATGTACATATATAATTTCAAATATCAGTATAAATAAAACAAAGAAAAAAAGTGCAGAGCTAGATGTATTTACATCTTGACATGTGATGACTAATTGGTTATAACAGGAAAAAAAAAATTACAGCATTGCAGCAAACACAAACATACAAAAATAAGGGAGTTAATTATCAAAAATCAAAGTTTGTTAAATTTGTGATCAAACAGCAAACTCGAACAAAATATAAAGCGCCAAACTAACCAGCAAAAAGAAAACAAACACGTTTAATGATTTTTTTTTGGGGTTTTACATAAATTTTGAATATATCTTATATAAAAGAAACAAAATAAAATAAAATAAAATAAAATAAAAATAACAAAAAGATTAAGCCAAAGAAGCCTGATTACAACTTAAAAATCCACAACTGAGACTCAGACTAAGTCAACATGAGCCCAAAAAGAAGAATTTTTTTTTTTTTTTGAAAAGTTGACATAAACGGCTTTATTATATTCATTCTTTAGCATGGTTTGAACATAGACCCAGCACCACTCTGGCCTGCTTCTCTGGAAGGGAGGGAAAAAAAAAAGAAAGTAAAGCTACCATTGAACTAACTTGTGGAGAGTGACATGAAAAATTTATGGATATGGTGATGGCTGGAAAGACCATGTCCCATACTGATGGTTAGAAAGAAATAATATTGGTGGTGACCATTGCATCATCAGTAACTACTTCAATCACTATCAATGTTGCTCCTGGATGAAGATCACTAGACTTTTCCAGTGTGCCAAACCAAATGGTCATTAATTTTGCTAATGGCCACTTTTTCTGGACAGCTCGAGCCGTTGATGATACGGCGTTCAACCAAGGGTGGTCCATATGCCGATCTGTTTGTCTGATTCTGCTTTACAGAGCTACTGATCTTTATGAAAGGTGATGTTCTGGATAGAAAACTCTTGAGCATCGCCGGAATGTGAGAGTGACAAGCAGGGGCTTCTACAACCATATTTCATGTTAGAATGAAAATGAATGACTAAAAAAGATTTGGTTTATGCTCTTGTAACCTCGCTGTTCTCTGGTCGGTGTAGAAACCTAGACAGACATAACCAAAATGTCTCTGGTATCCTTTGGCATGAGTGTTTAACCAAGGCTGTGACAATGTCTAAAAGAAACTTATGAACCTCTGGCTTCAGAAGCATGCGTACCAGCATTGCAAACCATACTTCAGGTGCCAAGATCACAGCCCGTCGAAAAGATTGAAATCCCCTCAACAACCTTGCAATCATTGCATTGTCCTAACAAAGATCGGAATCAAAAACATAAGCTTCTGGCTGTAAACATATATATTGCTTTTGTTAACTTACAGTCTATTAGTTTATTACCTTCCAAATTTCAATAACTAATTTAAGAGTAACTACGTGGAGCCAGAAGAAGTTTACTCTAGCTCACCCTTTGGAGATAAGATTGTAATCTTCTTTAGCAACTTATATTTGATATACTTGGGGACTCTGTCCCCAATTCTTGATAGAAGAAAAAAGCCAGTGCATCAAGTTAATAGTAATAATTATTATACTGACCTCTACAGATTGGCCTCTTGTCCCCCGCTTCTCGTAAAAAATACAAAGTGCCTCTTCATTTAGAAAAGCATCTGCGGCTTTAATGATGTCCTGAACAAGGAAAACTCGAACTCTTCGACCTTTCTCAGACAAGATAAAATTGAAAAGATCTTCACTAGCAGCAACCACAGAACGCATGTTAAAAGATTTCCATCCTTGAATATTTGGAGAATCTGTATCCTCATTCTCCGACTCAGAAGACTGCTCTGAGATTGCTGCTATCTGGAACAAGTTCTCATCACATATCAGTATTTTTCACGAGCTCAGAAAATAGTCAACCTCAAATAAATTTGGGATGGAATTTTAGCAAGTGAAGATACAAAAGAATTAAACCAAGTCATCTGCAAACAATCCAGTCAAGTGGATATTAGGTACGGGCAACAAAGATAAAGGTTTCACTTAGCACTCTGAAGCTCAAGCATCAGATTCCATACTACTCCTATCCACCCAAATCTTTTACCGAGATATTGATCAAGTATAGCATGGCTTTTTTTCATTATCTTTATCATCACAACGGCATCGTGGTACTGTAACTTTGAAGAATATACTTAAAAGCTAGTATTTCATGCTCTTAATGGTGCTCCATTAGCACTTTTTGCCATTAAAATACTTAAATGACAAGATAACAGAACCCAGTATAATCATGGGTTGAAACCCAAAGGAAGGGATAATAGAATCATAAATAATAGTGAATCAAACTTGGGTACATTCTTGAACTTGCCATTGGCCAAAACCCAAATTCAAAGGCATTAGGAAGATGCCATGTTGCATACATCTCATTTCATTAAGACAAACTTGTTTAATTACAACTCAAGGGATTATGTCAGTCCTCTTACCTCAAGAAAATAAATATACTAATTTTAAAACTGAGATATTGTATGCATGTTGCCAACTATTATCATAGAAGAATGCAACAAGGAGCATATGAGGAATGCATATTTTAAATGCTGGGTGTGCAACAGTTACTATAAGTATGTACTTGCACAACCAAGTTGGTAACTTCATACCAGACGTTCAAGACGATTCCAGCGAATAGAACCATCATTGTGTATAAGAAGCTCCCTTAGTATTTTCCGCATGTCAGGATTTGGATCTGTAAGAAGCCTTCCGATGACAAAAGGGTAAGCAGATTCAACAACTTTAAAACCAGGATCCAATGCTTTTGCAGTCCCTTCTAAAGAACCCAATGATCTTATCACTAGCGCATAGTCAGGCGGCAGGGAAAAGTTGAACTCATACATCACATCATACAGCTGGTTCATTATACTCTGAAAGTACATTTATATCAACCATGTTATGAAGGCATAATATATTATTTTAGAGTTAACAGATGTGCAGATTAAATATTCAACAAGAATTCCATTTTAAAGTCTGGACGTTCTAAGGTCAATTTTTATACCAAATCAAAACCATATATCATTTACATTTATATTTCTACAGACAACATCTTGGGGAGTGGATTGCCTATCATAGTCAAACTGCTTGATGTAGAATCAAGGTCAACCGTGTTTGATTCATATCAACGAAATTTGGCATCAATTAGCTGGCTATGCGTCTTTGATGGTATCTGCCTACCTGGCTTGATGATGATAATAATAGTATTAATAATAATAATGATAATAATGATAATAATAATAATGATAATAATGATAATCATCATCATCATCATAATAATAATAACCTCCTCAGAAAATACGTATTGTGAGAGAAATTTATGATTTCAAAAGAACAAGAACCATGAAAACATTCACATTAACAAAACAGTAGTCAAAGAAACAAAAGATTTGCCAAAACAAAAAACAAAAAGATGGAGAAATAACCTCAGAAAATAGGAATTGCGAGAGGAATTTATGATTGCAAAAGAACAAGAACCATGAAAACATTCAGATTAACAAAACAGTAGTCAAAGAAACAAAATTTTCCAAAACAAAAAACAGAAAGACGGAGGAATAACACTCCACATTAATATAAGCTGGTATATCTATGTCAATTAACAAAGGTATTAGAAAAATAAAGAACAATGATTCCACAGAGGCAAAAGGGGGCACAACAAGCACACCTGAAAATCATTTGATTGTCTGGTGCCATCACCAAATGATGCACGCAAGGCATCTGCGACTGAATGTATATCTTCCCCATCAGGAATAAATCCCAAAGATAGGAAGTCATTAGCTAAGCCCAAAGAGTCACGATTGACGAAGTGCACAAGCTGGAATTATATAATGTCAGTTGAGTTTTACGAGATGCTCAGAGCAAGTGTAAAACTGCAACTACATATATTGAGATTACGCAAAGAAGCTACATATATGGGATGCTAAGAGATAACTACATATATTGATATATTTTGGTAGTAAAGATGCAAAGAAGTGAAGAAGCTAACTTATAAATATATACATGCGTTTGAGATTATGAGACAAACCTAATAAAAGAAGAGTGTACATATTACAAGATCAAACAGACCCAATGTAGAATTAAGGTACAAAGAAAACTGACCACTTGGATTAGTCCTACTCGGTAATGGCGGGGAATATCCCCCATCATGCCGAAGTCAAAGTATGCAAGACACCCATCAGCAGTAGCGACAAGATTCCCAGGATGTGGGTCTGCATGAAAAAACCCTTCTTCTAGAAGTTGCCTCAAAGAGCAATAAACACCCTGGAAAATTAAACAATATATCTTATAATACACTCTAATCAACTCTGCTGTAATTATGGTTTTAACACAATATAAGTAAAACTTCAAATTTGGATCATAAATAGATGAAAAAAAAGAATAAAATGACAAACTAAAATTGAAAAGGTATCATTATGATTTATGGCCTGCTTTCCACTTAGATAAGGACAAGGTCATGTTACATACAAATAATGATGCATTTCAGGTCATTTTATGTGCCATCTGATTTCTCCCGCTGCTTACTTTCAAATGCATACATTGAATAAGATGGTTATTTAAAGCATTAAGTTTTTAATGCTGAAGTTCTTGCCAAAAATATGAAGCAATAAGAAAAGACCGCTGGATTGTGTCTTACATTGTCTTAAGAAAAGCCCCAGTTATGAAGCTACAAAGAAAGCAAGCAATGATGATTTTCTTAACTAATTATATCAATGCCTTCAACTATCAGGACAAGAACAATGGCAACAATAAGCAATATCATGATTAAACAAGCGCATTCATTTGTCAAGCCTGACTATCAACCATTTATTAACAGATGATTGGTATATTGAAGATACACGGTAATAACTATTTATTATGCAAGACAACATGAGTTGTCACAAGAGACCAACCAACACTTAAAAAAAATCGATAACAGAAACAGAACACTAAGATTTCAAGCCCAAATGGAAAAGACACAAATTAATTACTTGATCAATCAACTTCTTCCGATCTAAGAATGCTTCACTAATTCGGTCAGCATCGGTAAGTTTGATGCCATCTACCCACTCCATTGTAAGCACTGCTTTCCGTGTGAAGTTCCAATATATTTTTGGAACCTTAATGGTCGATCCTCTATTGTAATTTGTCTGCTCATTGCCTGTCAAACCCATGATGATCGTGAATATTAAACATCCACCCGAAAGCAAAATGGAAAAAAAAAAAAATAATGACAATAAATACATCCAACACAACATATGAAAGTTGAGTGTGCCATATAGCAAACTAATTAAATAAATATCCAAAAGGAAGTGAAAGGGCTCTGGTTTTATTAAAATTGCTAAGATGCAAATCATACTTACTGGATACAAAATTTAAGCACTAAAGCCGGCTGACAACATAAAATTTTACAGTAACTGTAGCACATGGAGATGCATCAAATTTAATTCAATAATGGACAACACAAAAGAATCATGAAAAACTATATTCTCAGAAGCTACGTTCTGCAATGAGCCTATAACTAGTTATCACGGATCCAAACAAGGAAGCGACTTCAGTTGGTGGTGTTGGTGGCTTAAGGTTTATGCACATAATTGTTTTGGTCTCAATGACTGCCAGTTAAGTCACAAGGCACAGTTGATATTCAAGCAAACCAGTAACGAAGATTTAAGCTCATGTTAACTAGCAATAGTATATTGCTCAAATAAGGGGAAAAAAGAATCCTAGGTGCTAGCCTCCTAAATACTCACTGTTTCATGCCAAGTTGCCAACAGTAGAATTATAATCTGCACTTTACCAAATGATGAAAGATGATTATATCCTCATATTGCATAATTTATTAAAAATGATGACTTGCATTTGACAACATAGGAAGTAAACCATGACAGGAATCAAAGTTTCATCTCATAAAAAAATGTTGCAAACCAGTGTCATGACAAAGATGAAGCCTAGGAAAACAGATAGATGATAGAAAAAAGTGAGAAGAGACTCAAACAGTACTTACTCGGACCACAAGCATATAGAGAAGCAAATCGTTCAGCATTTTGCGCTTCTAGGACATAATCAATTTCCTCAAACATATGTCTGACCTATATGTTCAAAAAAAATTATTGTAAATGAACTCTGAAAAAAAAATCATTTTGGGTAAAATAGATATACATGCTTGGAAAATTGCAGTTACACATAGCATTTGAGAGATAATAGCAGAAAATTTTTACAATGCCATATATGGTTAGAAAATTAGCATGGAGAACAAAGCATACCATGGACATTAAGTCAGATGAGAAGCATAAAAAGTCTTCTAATAATATCAATTTTTCCATGGATGCTCCAGAAAAACATAACAGGTCAGCAGTGATCTAACACACTACACCAGTAAAGAGGTCACATGATTAAATTATACAAGAAAATAGCGTCATGCATAGCTTGGTGATGTTGGAGCCACAAATCAGTTACTAAGAGTTTCCATAAAACTACGGCCAAGCTGATAGTTGGTTTATTAATCAAATCTAATAATTTGATAATGCAAAGGTGACTTATATTTCTTAGACTATATGCACTCATTTGGCAAAGTCACTCCCCAACAATGATACAGTACCACACAAGGGAGTTCCATATTCACATGCTTCCATTTCCAGAGTAAAACAAAGTGCTTTTACATACAATGACAATGTCCAGGTCATCCTATCATCTGAATCCAGCCCTCAACATTTATTGTCTAACCACAAAACACTGATAGCCACAATCAATTGCATCAATTTTTACACATTGCAGTGGAAAGAATGATCATGTTACCTATCAGACAATGTCAATTTCACATCACTTATAAAATTATAAACTAAAAAAGAAAAATACAAAAGTAGGCACACCATCTCATTGACTGCAACCAATAAATCTTTCCGAGCTTTGGCAAATCGCTTCAATTGCCCCCCAATCATATGAAATAATAGTGCATCAAGGGTTAGCAAAAGTGTCATACCCGGTCTCTGAACCTTAACAGCTACAAGCTCGCCAGAATGTAAATGAGCTGTATGACTTAAAATATCAAGGACAGCAATTGAATATCAATCAGCTAGTTAGTTAAATCAAATTTGAACAAAAATAAAAGATGAAGCATGATATATGAAATTGAAAGCACATTGTCGAATCAGTCATTGCTCTAAATACAATCAGCTAACCTTTGTACACTTGTCCCAAAGATGCTGCTGCAATAGGTTTTGCACTGATATCAGCAAATATTTGAGAAATAGGGGCACCCAGTTGAGACTCAATAGATTTGATCGCAATACGAGTAGGAAAAGGTGGAATTTGATCCTATTTCATTAATATAGGGGGAAAAAATCAAGGTTACAAATTATAAATAAATGAGAGAAAAACAGATGTTCTTACCAATTTTTCATATGCACATAACTAAGTTCACTTAATATCCCAAGCACAGCAAATTAAACTCTGTAACTATCATTTAAATCTTAGGTACCTGCAACTTGGAAAGTTCTAGGCAGTAAGCATTTGGTAAGATATCAGGCCGTGTGCTTAATGCTTGCCCGAGCTGCACAGCACATAAGCAACATTTAGATACACTCATATCAGGAGCATCCATACTAAAGCGTAAAAGCGACTAAAGAATCAATCATGCAATACTAAAGAAAGCAAAAAATGTCACAAGAAAAATTAGCAAGCTACATCAGACTGATATCAGCTAAACTTAGAAAATGTGATCCTTTTCACAAATTACCAAATGCACTTCAAGTTACCTTGATATAAAAGGGCCCCAAACGTATTAATGTCTCCCGAAACTGAAACGACCAATGCAACAAATAAATTCAAAAAGGCTTCCATTAATGCTTCATATAAACAATTGGGATTGTGAAACTAAGCCAACTACATTACACATCATCAGCACTCAACAGGAGTCCAAAGTAATAAAATAGTTAAATTCAATGTATCACATTCAATGGATAGGAAAAAAAGGCAAAGAAAGAGCACCTTTGAGGCACGTTTATGGATATCACGGAGAAAGAAGTGCCACACGGTCAATTTAGCGACCTGAAACGAAATGATCGCAGCACGATACAAGGCCAGGAAAGGTCCAAATCTATAGTAAGCGAACAGAGTCTTCGCACCAAAGGTTCCAACCATTTGCCTGAACTCGCTCTCCAACGACTCCTTCCTCCGCTTCGCATACTCCGGCGACGGCCGCTCCCCGTGCACGCTCGTGAACCCCGTAGAATACCTGAATCACAAGCAACCCTAAAGTTTCACCAAAATCCACACTGAAAAAAGCTATTAAAAAAACAAAAAACACGAAAGACGAGTGAACCATCGAAGAGCATTGACTCTTCTCTGCAATCTCTCCGAATGGAGCGTTTGAAGAGGGCGACCAAAGCAGGGAGCTGCGAAATAGAGAAGAAATTGATTAATCGGGAGAATGGGATAGGTAACCGGAGATAGGCAGAGAAGATGGACATGGCGAGGCGAAGCGGCGGAGAAGGAGGCGGGGAAAGGCATCCCTCATCGGGGAAACGGAGCTCCGGCGATGGCCGCGCGAGATCTCATGAGAAGGGCGAGGCCGGAGGCGGACACGAAGCCGGAGAGCCGGAGCGAGAACGAGGACACGTATCGTGCGGGTTGGCGTCCAGAGAATGGTGCGAAGTGTAGACGCAGCGCGCTCTGATCTTTTTTTTTTTTTAGAAAAATAAATTATAATTTGGATTTCTTAATATATATTTTATTATTCAGTATAGACGGTAACAATTATAATAATCACCTCCTCTAAAATAAGAGAAACACGATTCATGATTTCCTTTCAATTATGTTAAATCATCGTAATCCGACCTAGCATAAACTTCTTCGGCACATATCACCCCTCCCGTCTATTGGAGAAGACCGGAGAAACTGGCTTTGGGACAAAAGCAACATTTTCATGGTTAAATCCTTTTATACTTTCTTTAATGATAGGGGGTTTGAGATATCCTGTCAACATCTCAATGTGGAAGGGTTCATGTCCACTTAAAGTTAAGGCTTTCTTTTGGCTTGTTGCTGATAATAAAATCTTTACTATGGAAAACCTTTTTCGTCGAGGCTGCAATAGTCAGCTACGACCACACGTGTTCTTTGTCATCTGCCCATTGAAACGACAGAGCACATGTTCGTTACATGCTTCTTTTCCTCATGGATCTGGGCTCACTTCCATTCAATTTTTAATACACCTGCTTGATCCTCCTTATCTATCAAGGAAATTTGGACCTCTTGGGGGAAGGGGAACAGTTCGGGTTGTTCTCGCACTCTATGAAGGCTTATGACACGTGCTCTTTGTTGGTCCATCTGGACCGAATGAAATGATCATATTTTTAACGGCATTTTCTCTGAACGCCATGTTATTATTAGCAAAATTGATTTTTTACTCCTTGCTTGGATAAATGCAACGTCTGATTACACAAAAGCTAATCTTGAGGAGGTGATCCCGACTATCAAACGCAATATCAACTCAGTGAGAACCCCCTCGCTGAATATTGGAGATGAATCACCCCTATATGATGATCTCCCACAGTACCGCAATGTTTAATATGGCGCTCTCACTTTTTTAATAGCGATCGTTCCCCACGACCCTCATACCTTACCTCATCCCCCACTCATTTTTATTTATACCGGATCTTTTTGTCTTGTGTGTCCTCCTTTGGTTTTGTGTTTTTTTAGGCTAATTGTACTGGTTCTTTTTTTTTTAATATATAGTAGTTTATCCACTCTTTAAAAAAAAAACACTATTTCATTTTTCTCCTCATTCAAAAGTTGAGAATCAAATCATAAAAAATTTATAATATAATTTAAACTTGCGAAAATGACAATTGTAGTTTATAAAATAAATTAAAAATATATATTTTTTAATAAAAATGAATATTCTCTCATATAAATATATATATATATATATTTGTCTGGACCAAATGAAAAATGTAAATAAATATCAGGGACTAATTGTGACTTTTCCTACCCGAAGGTGATAATTAAACAAACGTCGTCATATTGAACAAACTTGCCAAAGCTCTTGATCCTCCAACAATGGCGAAAGGGCAGCAACCAGCGACCGGGCCATGGATCCTCGAAGCAATGCCGTTTCTCGCCGTCGTCCTCATGGCCGCCCATGTCCTCGCTCTCGTAAGCACCTTTCAAAACTCTTCCGAAAAAATCAATGGGTTTGCAGAATGAGCTGATTTTTTATGTCTTCTCATGGCTTTTGATAGGTATATTGGATGTATCGATTGGCGACAGATAAGCAATCCCAGAAGAAGAAATTGCATTGAATTCTCCGTAATGAGCTCTCTCTCTCTCTTTGTACTGTTTCTCATTAGATTCATTTGTGTTTCTATTTGTGATTTTTTTTGTGGAAATTTTCAAAAAAGAATTCCGTCGGTTTGGTTCCATCTTCTTAGTATCTGGATTTAGGATAGGATGTGTTCCAAGTAACATTTTAGCCCCCACACTGTCTTCTTAGGTGTCGGTCTTAGTGATTTGAAGATTAGTGTAGATCATGGTTACTTTGTGTGCCTTGATGATCGAGAACCACTTCTTTTTTTTATTTACAAATTGTTGCTTTTCTGGTATGATATTGATGGTGAATTATCTGCTATTTTTTTCTTATCTGTTTGAGCCCAAAAGCCATCATTTCATCTTCGGTATTTGTGTAAATCCTAAAAATTCATATTTTTAATTTCATCTTGGCATCAAATTGCAATTATTTGTACTAATTGTTCAACAGCTAACTGATTATCATGAGTAAATTCTTGACTACAGAGTCTTATTCTATGAGAAATCTCCCTAGTTCTGAACCTGCATTTGAGGTTTTAGGCATCATTACCTTTTGTTCTTTTCTCCTAGGGCTCATTTCCCTTTGTATAAATGCTCCTTGTGGTATCATGGCCTCTATTTCATTGAGAAAATGAAAGAAATTTGTACCCATGTACGAAGAAAGATGATAAGGATTCTGGTTCTCTGGTTCTCTACTTGTGCATCTCACAAGCACTGTAGTCAGCTATGTTTGTGGATTAATTTGTGACGTATGATACCATCGATCTGTACTGTCCAAAGCCAAGAGTATAAGATTTAATAGGGGATTGTGCAGTAAAAATTTGCAATAAAATCGGGGAAGGTTCTGCTTGATTGTATTATCAAGAACTTTTCACATGCTATCTTATTTTCTGAAACATGTGAATTTGAGGTTGCACTTCAGAAAAGTTTGGGATCAACAGAAGACAAAAGAAAGAACAAAAAATAAATAGAGCAAGATACAAAGATTTATGAAGTTCAGTTCAAAACATCAATGGAGATACATAATAGATGGTTCGATTTGAATACTTAATTCATTGCATTGGACCCTCCTTAGCACACCCATGAGACTCATTATTGTATTCATTACTACACATTAGACATAAACTTCAAGCTCAGTTTGGCAGCAAAGGTTCTACACTTGATTCGTCTTGTAGAGCACCTTGTTCCCTGGTGATGCTCCTGACCTTTTTGTCTTTGGATTTTGACCACAATAATAGATAAAATCCCCCAACCACAAGCAATGCCCCAGTAAGATTGCTGTAAGAAAAAAAATGGCTTGTTTTATTTATAGGAGAGCAAAATGTGTGGCAGTGAAAAGTTATAGACATGCAAAGTTAGTGCTGATGCCAACCTCCTGAGATGAACTATGCTTCCTGTGATGATTGTTTCCAGCATAAATGAGAAAACAATAAGCAATGGAGAGAATGCCATGGTGAAAACCGGGCCTTTCTTGTGTATACACCAAATTTGCACGCAGAATAGGACTCCAGTGACAGCAATTCCCTATGAACATCAGCTGAATCACTTGGACTTGAAAATCATGCTATAAATGAAGGTTCTAATCCAAAAGTGTTCATTGTCTTCAAAAAAATCTATTGGGAAATTATGAACATCCTGCTAATATGTTTGTTCCTTAACAAAATGTTCTCAACAACACTGTTATTTTTGGTCTTTGAGAGCATGTTTGGATTGGAGGAAATTAAAATGGACAAATGAACGAAATTTGTGAGGATAACATTATCTTTTCTTTTCTTTTCCTGACACTCTGTGCCTTTCCCAATCTAAACACATTCGAAAATATCAAAACAAATGCCTGTTTTATGTAGCTTATAAGAAATTTTGCAAGAAACATGGAACAGTACCCCATATAGAATGGTGAAGAGTTGTACGTTTGGACTCCAAGTAATTTTCCATGAAGAAGGTTTTCTCTCCATCAAGACTGCTGCAATTGCAGTTATGGCAGTACCAAAGACATTTATCATCGTTGCCAAGGTAAGAATTGCTGGGTATGTCATAGATACCTTCTCCTGCAACAAAAAATTCAAGCTTTTATGTCCGTTCTGACAGAAATTTTCTTCAAAACAATAAGAGGTCCTTTGATGTTGAAGAGCCATTAATTTATCTTTTTTCAAACATTGTTTGCGGATTCAATATGAATTACTAGTTATCACCTGAGTTTACCTGTTACTGGGTTTTCACAGTTTATTTTTTGATGGAAATTTTAGTGGATTATGATCCTCTCAATTCCTATCTGTTTGATCTAAGAGAAGATTACTTTAGATGAGCATGATCGATTTAATGTTTATATGGTGATAGAATACCTACCACCAAGAGAGTCCCACTGGCTGTGGCAAGAACAGCAAGACCATTCATCAAGCACCCCAAAATCCAAAACCCAGTTGCCGACAATGAATCATTTGACTTTGCTGAGCTCGAGCTCTCCTTACCGGGCAGAATCACCATGATAGTGGCACCGGTGGCAGAAATCAGCACTCCCCATAGCTTCGCCTGGCCAGTAACACTTAGAAACTTGAAGCTCTCCCGTCGGCACACCACTGCCACTACAAACACCACCACCGGAGTTGTGTTCAAAGCCACACTCTGGAACTTGGCAGTTACATATCTCAAGCTCGCCATCATCATCAACTGTCCTAATGGCACCCTACTCTTCCAACAATTAACTTGCTTGCATGAGCATTTGCTACACACATTACCGAAATCAAGGGAAGAAGAAAAAGGAGACATATAGAACTCACTCCAAACAGCCAAGAAGCAGCGCCCATAAAACAGCAATGATGGAGAGTTTTGGCCTTCTTCCTCTGCAGATGCATTGTTAGAAGATAATGACCAAGGAATTTTATATACAATGAGTTTATTTACTACCTCTCAACTAGGAAGGCAAGAGAGCTAACGACGACGGCAGAGATGGTGCTCTCATAGACAAAGAGGACGATTGCGTTGATGCCGCGAGAAGGATCAAGCACAACTTGTAGGAGGGCCATGTAAATGGCAAGCAGCAGTTGACATAAAGTCATTATCAAGTATGGCGTGCAGCTCACCATTGCTTCTTTGACATTTGCCATGCTTATCTCTGTTCTTCAAGTCAGTCAGATGCGATCTTTTTCTCTGTGTTTCAGAGAAAGAGAGAGAGAGAGAGAGAAATGAAGTTCGTGGAGGGAGTTTGATGCATGGATGGTAAGAAAAAGAACACGTAGTAGGGTGTGTTTTGCCTACAGTTGGGGGAGGCTGTTGAGGGGTAAAAAATTATCAACATGTGATATTTTTGGAAAGAACTTTTGCGGTAGTTGCTAGATCTAAGGAAACACAGGAAGAGATTGATTGAAGCAGACATTGTGACACATGAAGCAGGGGGGCTGGTTTCCGTGGAGAACTAGTGTGGTGGTGTTTGGTAGGATGACTTTTTTTTTCATCCTTTGTGAATATATATATATATATATATATATATATATATATATATATATATATATATATGAAGTTTACTAAATTCTGATTTAATCAATGCTAATTAGAATTAAATTTTAGTTATTTTAAATTAATGATGTCTATTAGTGTTATTGTTTAAAAAATTATAAATTATATTTGTTTAAATACTCGAGGGTTCGACTTCTTTCTAATGCATAGTTAAAGTGTGTGTGTGGAGTAACCGTTGACTTTATATATATATATATATATAGAAAATTGAGATAATATATATTATTAGACAAAACAAAGTTATACAAAATAAAAATCATATGACATGGATGAAACAAATGAGGAATAAGTAATTTCATCATTTTTAAAAAATCTTGATTAATTTCATCATTTTATAACTCATATACGACAAAAATAGTAATTATCCACTTTTACAAGGAGAAAGACGATCACTTTTTTATTCTAGAAAGGGTTAGGTGCCGTAAGAGGACCTGGTCCAGATAGAATGGCCCTCAATTTGGGTCCATATAAACCCAAGCCCAATAGGTCCATGGCAAGCAGAGGCCTATATAGTCAAACAAGACGAGGCTAACGCGGCTTCATTCTTCGACAATGAATCCTTTCGTTCTCTGACACCTTCTCTCGCTTCTCTCTTGGACGTCGTCTCCATTCCACGTTCCTCTCTCTTTGGTGCTCTTCTTGGTCTCCTGCGGCGGCGATGGCGTACGTCGACCATGCCTTCTCGATCAGCGACGAGGATATCATGATGGACGGTCCATACGTCGTCCAGAACAAGCCCCCAATCCGTGAGATCGCGCTCGCTATCTCTCTCCTCGTCTTCGGAACCGTCGGCATCATCATCGGCGTCATCATGGCTTACAACCACGTCGGCGGTGACCGCACACATGGTATCATCTCCTTCTTCCTTTTATAAGCCTTTTAGCTGGTTGTAGGGTTTTTTGATTCTTTGTTTTCTTGATTGATTGGATGCTTATTTAGGGGTTTTCTTCGCGATTCTTGGGTCGGTGCTCTTTCTTCCGGGGTTTTACTACACGAGGATTGCTTACTACGCTTATAAAGGGTACAAGGGTTTCTCATTCGCCAACATACCGCCGGTATGAGGTTGGATCGAGCGATCTTGGTGTTCTCGCTTTCATACGTGTACATGCGGTTCTATCCATATACATGTGTTTTTCTTGCTCTGTTTTTTTGCTTTCTAGGGTTTGCTACTGTTGTTATCGATGTAAATTTAACCAGTGTAATAAAAAAATAATACTTTAGTTGATGTTGTTTACTTGGCTCTTTTTTGCTGCTCTTTGATGCAAAATATGAATAGTTAGATGTGTTTTTGAGCTGAGTGTTGGGGGATGGGATATGTATAACGGGTGGCTGGTTGTTCCCATAGGAAAAGGTTTGGAATTTTGACCCTTTATAGCAATCGAGTGGATGCAATTACTCAATGGATCTTGATTGTGATCATGATTTTTATTTTTGCTTTTCATGTCTTATACTTGAGACTAGTTGAAATATCTATGCTACTCAATGAAGCTGCGGAGCCTTCTGTTATTGAATCATGAAATGAAAGGGCAAGTCATTTTTAAGAGGCACTGAAACCAAATGAGATCTTTATAAGAGTTATTTTCAACGGAAAAGTTGATGTGGTTTTATGAGGTTTGATATACTCCTCTGTCAAGTGCATGTTATTTTCCTTGCACTGTAAGCTCTGTAAATGTGACCAGTTATATAGCTATGTTTTTCCTTTTCATGAAGAACTTTACTGTGTTAATAGTAAAGCTTGGCTTATAACTCATTCCTGAAATCATGCCTCATAGATTTTTAATGTTTTATTTAACGAGGCAAGTTTAGTCTGAATCAACAATATAAGAAGCTAGACGTAGATTATTTGTGTCATTTTAGCAGCAGAACAAGGAATGTGAAACTGACATAGTTGTGGCTGCAGCCTAAGGAGAAGCCATATGAATACCGTTAAAGACAAGGCCCACTTACTTTTATCGGATGCTTGAAATTTATCAGGTTTGAATTATTACAAATGCAAATGTGTAACTTATAGTCAACATAGCACTTTGCTTGTATTTCAAAGTCATGCTTGTAGCCCTGAAGAGAAAAATGGAGATGCTTTTTCTTTGTTAAGTATTGGAATGTTGTTCCTAACTCCGGGTAAAAATATTTGGCTTTAACTTTTAACTAGTGGTCAGTCATATCAATTTTATAGAAATAGTTTTATGGGGTTAGGAACATTAACGTATTGATGCTTGTAACCTTGCAGAGACAAAAGGGTGATGGTGTTTTTCTTTGTTAAGTAGTAGAACGTTGCTTGTGCCTCTAGGTAAAAGAATTCAAATTTTACTTCTCACTAGTGGTGAGTAATATCAATTTTGTAGAAATTGTTTTATGGGTTAGGAAAATGAATGATATGATGTTGTGCTCTTGCTTGGCTGTCATTTATTAACTATTATTTTTCCACAGTCAGTAACTTCGGAAGGGCTGGATGTTCGCCTCAGAACGAGTGAGTTGGATGGTTTCAAAATCTGACCTTGATCTTCTGTATCTTAAATTTTCTTGAGTTGATGATACTGTGAAGTAAACTTTAGAAGTGAAATTACTTATTGAGCCTATTCCCTGAGGTTCTGTTCTGACTGGGGAAATAGAAGAATAGGAAAATAAGTGGGTTTTTCCCTATATTTGCTTGAATGAAAAATAAAAATATGAAAGTGATGGAAAATTTTTTATTAATGTTTTATGTTCTTTTCCAAAATAGAGGTCAAGGAAACAAAAGTCCAGTATTTTATGTGTGTGTGCGGGTGTCTTGTTGAATGAAGAAAGTGTGATATATAGCAAATGGAATAAAATATATTGGTAAATTTCTCTTTTCATTTTTTTTTTCTATATTGGCTACTCGAGGATTGAGTATTTCATTTGTTAGCTAGACACTTTTGAAGATGTCTCCTTTTAGCTTTTCCTTACATTTTCTTGAACCTTCTGTTTCTTTGTCGACTTATTTGAAGGTTCTTGATCTTTATGAAAAGAGAATGGGTTAATTGGTATGAAATAAAGTCAGATATGTGAGCTTCAGATTATGTATTTTGTTTAATCTACCTATCATAGTGTTATTATGGTCATATGCATTCTATTAGCTTGGTAATAATATGGATACGTGCATAGTTATCCTTCAGTGCGACCAATTCATCCTGTTCTTATTGTTATTGTATTTGTTCACTGTTAGATTGGTTACAATAAATACTTCAATGATCATCTTTCAGCTCAGATTCATATTGGTGCCAGGTTTGATGTCTATTCACTTTTTGGGTGATCAAAAGTTTATCATCTAGCATGTGTATTAGGGAGGCTGTTAGTTGATTGACTTACTATTTATTCTAGGGTTTAAATTATACTGCACAAGTAATGGTTTATTTGATGGAGTACTTATGTACTTGCTATGTAGTTCAGTGGATTTCATTGGTGCTGGGCATGTACCTGGATTAAGCAATTCTGCTTGCCTGATGTGTATTTTATGTTCTTTTTTAAAAATGGATTCACTCTGATTCTTGTTCTGTGCATCATGGTTTATACTCAACAAGCTTCAAATTTGAGAAGCTTAGTGTTTGATGCATCTTTGCTGTTTTAACTTTGAGTACAGTTGACATGATTTTTCTTCCTTATTTTCCTTGCCCTTTTTCTGATAGTTTTCATTTTAAGCATGGTTTTCAGGTATTTGGCAATAAACATAAAATTGAGTTGTTTTGTAAAAATGTCATGATTTCACATTATCAATACTTTTCCACTATTTGTTACTTTACTTATGAAACTTGTGAATCTTGCATCGTTGAATATTTTGTTGTTTGTTCGGCAAGTATTCTGGTTCTTCAATTGTCTTAAGAAGAGAATAACGCATAGGCACTACAGCCTCCAAGGAATAAATAGTAGGGAAATGATTTCCTTAGTATGGGCCAGTAGGGACTTATTTTTGGTGTTATGAAAAATAATTTTTTAGCCATGGCATTATAATCTCAAAAGTTTTGTGATCATAGTGCAATCTACCCTGGGATTACCTATACAAAAGGGAAATCTTTTATTCTCCTGTTTGATGTGCTAGGTCAGCTGTCAGTGGCTTTTGTGTAGTGACTGAAAGAGGGGCCTGCAATTTATGTCATGTATTTGAATAAAAAGCTTGGAAGGTAACGTTTGGTCACCAATTGTGGATCAGTATGCGTTTAATGTCTGACATGAGTTAAATGACTTTATCTTCTTTTTTTACTCTGATGAACGAGATTGGCCTTGGCCATGTTTACTGTTCCCTCAACCATGAAGGAGTTGGCACATTAATTTTGAGTGGCTTTGTTATTTTTTATCTGTGGAGCTATGACCCCACAGATAAAAAATGTATTCATCTAGGCTTAGCACAAAGTGTTTCAGACAAACCTTATTATGTTATTTAATAACATTACATCAAGAAATTGTGGTGGCTTGCAAGCTTGGACTTCACAAGTTCTTCAAGCTTAAAGGTAGGATTTGCTTTTTGCCGGACCCCATCCACAAAGCGTTGTGACTCCTCTTCCATCCTTGCCCCACTAAGGTATGCGTGTATCTTTGAACTCGGTTATTATGCATAAAAGGGGTTAGTACAGCAGACCTTGAAAGATAGGTTTGATAAAGAAAGATGCCTATCATTTATATGCACATAATAATCGTCTGAAGTATTAGGCTTGATTATGGGAATCCCACTCTGGGCCTCTTGTCCACTCGGCGCTTAATGCTGACGCAGCCCAACCAGAAAGCACCATTTGTTATGCACACAAGTGGTGAGAAGAGTAGACTCCAAAAGATCAGTTTGATAGAGAAAAATGTCCAACTTTTATATGTACACGACAACTTTCTCAATTATCTAATTGGGGACTAAAGAGTTCATTACGTCGGTAAAAATTTGAGTGTATTGCCGGACTTAGACATTTTTTTCATTTCGGGTAGTGGATTTCGATTTGTATTGTTTCAGTCGTCAGACACTAATTTTATTTCATTGAGAGGGAAATGATGGGTTTCTAGTCAATGTTATCCTACTTGGCCATTGAAATAGCCGCGTCATTATTAGCTTAGAATTTAATAAATCTTCCTTGACTTGATATGCCAGATGGTGATCACATCATTGGTTTGTCTTGCCACGTCGACAAAGGAGAGTCCATCCACGTTGCCCTCCATGCCACCCAAAATTTTTCAGGATTGATGATTTTGAGAAACCCTTTCTTCATCCCTTCGGTTTGTTTAATGCAAAGTGAAAACATTCGTTGCATTATCTGAAAATTAAAAATATTCATCACAAAAGGAGAAAATACACACATTTTGAAGAAATTCACAAATATCTAAAAAATGAACTGCACAAACAATTCAAAGAGGGCACAATAAGTTGTGGTTTGCAAACTCAGTAGCCATTCCCCAATTTATGGTGTAGAAAGAAGCAATCTTCTTTTTTTTGAGAGCCAACATCAAGGGTTCAAAACTCTCTTTCTCTTTCATGTCCTTCCATTGGGGAAACTTATCCATGAATACCACAATTAGAAAGGCAATCTCTCTTGACCGAGCTCTTTCTATTACATTTAAAAAAATGCTTCTTTCTCTCTCGAGTGGAGGTGGAGGTGGAGGTGGAGGTGGAGAATGATGTGGATGGACATGCTTTTGATATGGAGTGCCGACATGACAAGACAAACTACTGATGTATCAGGTCAAAGGAAAATTTATTAAATTCCAAATTAACAACGACGTGACTATTCTAACAGTCATGTAAGATAAAATTGACTTGAAATCTATTAGTATCTTTTTATTTAAATAAAATTTGATGTTTGATGACTAAAAAAATACAAATCAAAATTCAGAATTTAAAGTGAAAACAATAAAAGTTCTATTATTCACCCAAATTTTTAACCCAAGTTATGATGTATAGGTTTTGTAAAAATAGAAGTCATTTTCTTGCTGATTGATCAATGAATTTCAGTGCAGTAGGTTTGCAGCTTTCTTTGATTACAAAAAATTGGACCTTTGAATTCGGATTTTGGGGCTAGGAATCCAATTTTCCGCTTTCTTCCCTCTTAAGGGAAACTTTCACAAGGTCAGAAGCATCATTCATTGTGATCTTAGAAGGACACTTTCATCTTTGCTTACGTGCTTTTTATTATTATTATTATTATTATTATTTTCATTATGATCATTATTATTTAGTACCATATTTTAAAGAAAATACTGGAAAACATTATTATTAATTTTTTTTATTTTTAACTTGGCTTGCACATGTGGTCATGATGTGTCCCATTTTGTTTATTTTTGTTTATCTATTCATAAATTTCTAATCTGGAGAACTGTGCCCATCATGCAACACTTTTTAGTCTCTTCTAAATGTACCTCACCGTTTGACTTCACTTCACCTACCCATCCTCTCTTCTCTTGTAAATAAAATACTATTTTCTTTGGATTTAAAATAAAGTTATAATAATAATAATAACAATAATAAAGAAAAAAAAAATCAAAATATTTGATATTCTGATTGCGAATCCAATCCACGTCAGGAAATCATCTGAGAGAATGGGGCCCAATCCAACGGACATCAGGCCCACTCTGTACTCACGTGTGACGTTATCGTTGAGGTGGCATTAGCGTAATATCCTCGGAATCCGGGGGGCAAGTGCGTAAGCCTTGCTCATCGATTTTAAAGCCCTATCCACCCCACCGGCCAACACCGCAAGCAACGACGCCGGAGCCTGAGACGGAGATTCCCTCCTGAAATCGAGCCGTAATGTCCTCCGCCACCGGAGCCGCCTCCGACCAGCACCCGGAGTGGCTAGATGAAGCCATCAACGGCGGCTCGCTCCGCAACGTTGACCTCCTCTCCGGATCCAACGGGTGGGCCTCCCCACCGGGCGATCTCTTTCACCTTAGGGCGCCAAACTACTTCTCTCGATGCCAGAAGTGCCCCTCCGGTGACTGGCTCCTGAAACCCGCCGGCGTCGACTGGCTCCGCTCCCCTTCTCGTCTCGACGACGTCCTTGGCCGCCCCGACAATCGAGTCATGGCAGCCCTCCGTCGCGCCCAATCGGAAGGCAAATCCATGAAATCCTTCGTCATCGCCGTCAATCTCCAGGTCCCCGGCCGTGAATCGCACTCCGCTGTCTTCTATTTCGCCGCCGAAGCCCCGATCCCTCCGGGATCCCTTCTCTACCGCTTCATCCACGGCGATGACGCGTTCCGCAACGCCCGGTTCAAGATCGTCAATCGGATCGTCAAGGGCCCTTGGATCGTGAAGGCTGCCGTTGGCAACTACGCTGCGTGTCTCCTCGGCCGCGCGCTCACCTGCAACTACCACCGCGGCGAGAACTACCTCGAGATCGACGTCGACATAGGAAGCTCAGCGATCGCCAGGGCCATCCTCCACCTCGCCCTAGGCTACGTGACCGCCGTCACAATCGACATGGGATTCCTCGTGGAGGCCCAGACGGAGGAGGAGCTCCCGGAGAAGCTCATCGGCGCCGTGAGAGTCGCCCAGATGGAGATGTCCGCTGCCGCCTTCGTCGAGACGCAGCCGCGTCCAGAGCGCAATATCTTCCGCGGCGGCGCCTCTCGTGTGAACCATCACGCTGATCAGACGGCCGCGAACCAGAACGCTCATCCCGATGAGGAGGTACTCTAGAAACTTTGATCCAGGTACTCTCTCTCACGCACGACTCTTCCCTTTGTTGGCTGGTTTGATTGGAATCTCATTGTAGATAATTATCCACTCGTTCTTGGGATTGAAGAGAAAGGCACGTCAAAAAATATTTATCATAATCTAATAATGATGAGAAAAAAATTTCCAATTGATAATCAAACTGGATCTCTTCTTTTTTTATCAAACTGAAATGCGATGGATTTCTACTTGCATTTCATTTCTTGGATTTATTTGAGTGTCATTGTTTGTGGATTTATATATAGTTAGTAGAAATCAACATTTAAAAAAAAAAAAAAAATTATCCTACAGTGTCCTCCATTTGTTTATTAACTGAGATTGTTATTATGGTCGGTAAGTAATCAAGTTGCTAGAGTTTGTCTCAAAACTATAAATAAAAACTCATGTAAAATCAACCATTAATTTAAATTACAATCCAATTTAGTGGAAACTAGTGGTTCTTGTTGTTTCAATTAATTGGACTTATTTTATTTTAAGAAATACTTTGTCTGTTTAAATGAATTTGCAAGTTCTGATATACTTTGAACTACTTCAAAACCTGTATGCTAATGCATCGACAACTACATTGCAATCTGAAATTTACTGTATTTATAATTACATCTAATTAAACATTACAAAACTAGTCTTGAAGTGAAACAATTCTTTTATTGTAAACTCAAACAAGTAATAAGCATAGTTCTAGCATTTATTAGCTTGAGTTTTCAACTCAAAATAGAGTCAAATATGGTCAAATACTAATTTTGAGCTTGCTTTTGGGCTTAAGAGGATTTCAAGGTGTGAGCTTTAGTTAACTCTAGCCTCATGAAGCTCCAAAAGCTCACCATTTCCTGATAACTTCATCATTGGCTTCTGGGTGCTTAAACCATGTGTCACTGACTTGACAGTAGTACTCTATCAGTATCAAGATTGTTGTTATTTTATGATTATTAACAGATTTTTTAAACAAATATATGAAATTACATAGTTTTCAAACATATTTATTTCATGGGACTGAGAATGTTAATTTCACTATGCTAAATTACATTTATTTTTTTTTTCCCATAGTTTTTTAGTTAATTTCATTAGGACTGCGAAAAATCTCTCATCTGCTTCTGGTCTTGAGTTGCTTTCAAACCCCACTAATTAGATAAATACAATTCTTTCAATAGTCCAATTTACGTGTTATTTTTGCTTTGAAAAAGATATCCACCGTGAAAGGTGAGCTTCTTGAACAACTTGTTTGTTTTCATATGTGCATTATTTTGGCTGACATAAACAAGAATTATACCGTCAATCATCAACAGAAGTATGTGTACTTTTCATTGAAATTTGTTGGCCATCTAATCAAGGACAAATATCAGAGTATGAATTCTACTTTTTTTTTTTTTTTATTTATGTCGAAGTAATGTGATGAGTTATTTGGGCTGTTGGACAAGTTATTGCATGTTTGGGCCAAATTTCTTGGGTGAGGTTTAATGAGTTAGATTTCTGTGTTGGATTTTCTTTTCCAAATCTACTCTTGAACTTTATTTTTGAAAATGGAACTTTAAGCAAATTTCTCTGTGAGCTTTCATTTCATCAGAGAAAAAAAAAAAAAGGAGCCAAAGACCGCTTGGTCTATTGGCACCGGAAATCTTGCGTAACGTATTTGTGCACATTTTATCAAAAAAAAAGAAAAAGAAAGAAATTTAGCATAATAGGTGTGAGAAAAGACTTGTTTATAATGTGTGTTTTTCTATGTTTGCCTTTTCCTGGAGGGTTACAGAGGGTAGTCCCTCTTTCTGTCTATCAAAACCGAGATCTTTTCAATTCCAAAAGCTCTCTCTTTTTTTCCTTCTTAACATAATCCCTCAATTACCCCTCCTTTTTGTGCTTAACATAAGAGAGGAAGAGGCATAGGTATAGGCTTTTTAACTCTGATGGGCATCAGAGGAAACTGAAATAGGAAAATTAATAAAAATAAAATAAAATAACTCATTTTTGAAATTTTTTATGGAGGAGGTGTCAATATTGTGTATGACTTAGGGGGTGTTTGGATGGGCTTATTTTTAGCCCAGAAGTGTTTTTTTATAAGTTAAGCACTTCTGGGTTTTAAAAAACATGTTTGTTTGGGCTTTTAGGTAGGAAGTGTGGAAAAAGCTCATATTGAGATTGTCAAATTACCCAAATAACCTTCACAAATAATACATTTCCTTCATTATATTTCCTTCATTATTATATAACTAATATTATAATTATTTGTAAACATTAATAACTTAATGACAACTTAATAATAATTATTACGTAATTACTATAATAATAATAATTATTATTATAATATATTTAATATTAATATTATAGTTATAATTATAATTGTAATTACATTTGAAAACATCAATAACTTAATGACAATGATAATAACAATTATTACGTAATTACTATTATAATTATAATTATAATTATAATTATAATTATAATTATAATTTTAATTTTAATTTTAATTTTAAATATATTTGTAAACATTAATAATTTAATGACAACGATAATAATAATTATTATGTGATTACCATTATAATTATTATAATAACAATTATTATTATATAATTAATATTAATATTATAATTATAATTGTAATTGTAATTATATTTGTAAACATTAATAACTTAATGACAACGATAATAATAATAATAATTACGTGATTTATATTATAATTATAATAATAATTATTATTATATAATTAATATTAATATTATAATTATAATTATAATTGTAATTATATTTTTGTAAACATTAATAACTTATTGACTAATTATTATGTGATTACTATTATAATTATTATAATAATAGTTCTTATTATATAATTAATATTAATATTATAATTATTATTTATAATTGTAATTATATTTGTAAACATTAATAACTTAATGACAACGATAATAATAATTATTACGTGATTACTATTATAATTATTATAATAATAGTTCTTATTATATAATTAATATTAATATTAATATTATAATTTTAATTTTAATTTTAATTATATTTCTTAACATTAATAACTTAATGACAACCATAATAATAATTATTACGTGATTACTATTATAATTATAATTATAATTATAATTATATTTTTAAATATTAATAACTTAATGACAACGATAATAACAATTATTACGTAATTATTATTATAATTATAATAATAATTATTATTATATAATTAATATTAATATTATAACTATAGTTATAATTGTAATTATAATTATAATCATTATTATTATCATTATTAATATGAATATATAATGGTAATTGAATGTAAAGTCAATGAACCCATTTTAGCATTTGACCTCCAAAAGCTTTTACAAACCATATCCAAACAAATTCACACATATAAAACTCAATAACCTATCCAAACATAAAAAATAGAAAAACACTTAATTTACTCTGAAAAGCACTTTTTTTAAAAGTGCTTACCCAATACTTATAAAAAGCACTTTTTTAAAAAGCCAATCCAAACAAGCCCTTACAAATGCCGGGTCAAATTTAAGATAGTCTGGATCCATATTGGTTGAAGTTTGTATATTAACAAGTAAAATTCCTGTTTTTGTCATGGTTTTAATCTCTTAATAAATTTCAAGAAAATGTGTTTAGCTTAAATGGTATATTTTTTTCATCACGAATGTTAATTCAGCGAATTAATCCGATTGAAATCAAATATAATTGGATTGGATCCGAAGCTAAATCCGCCAACCATTTTGATATTTTCTTCTCCTTGTTTATAATCAAATTAGTAATGGTAAATTAAAAGATTTTTTTCTTTATAATTTACAAATTGATAAAAAAAAAATAGTCATATATCTTTTATGGCCATTTTGCTTGCTTTCCCCTACTAAAGTGGCAGATATTGTTATGCCTCTAAAAAACCCATGTTTATAGTATACACTTTAAATATTAATAAAAACCAAGTGTAATAATTTATTTTTACGAAATACGGAACAACACCTATGCGCTTACATTGTGAACGTTATAGAATTCGATTTTGGGTTTTCTCCAAAACAAACACTCTCACAATGGCCTCAACTTGTTGTTGGTAAAGTAAAATAGTTTGTAAAGAGGGTCAAACTTAAAAAAAAAAATGCATAAATTATAATTTTGTTAAAATGAAAAAGTTTACTACAAAAAAATCACAAAAGCTAAACATGGGGTGGATAAGATGGACAAAAACAAGATAAATACTAACAGCTAAGTGATATGGGTGCTTGAAACCACTAGGGGTGGATGCTCCAAAGCAAAAGAGAGAACAAAAATGACACAATGGAAATAATTAGCTGCTGGATTAGTTGTCTTTGATGTTAAAATAAAAAGATTCCAAAAAAGAAAAGCATGATGATTTTTTTTAGAAATCAGAATAAGAAACCACAAGCTCCAACCATGAATGATGAAAATGAATTTGAGTGTTTTCAAACCATCATGAGCACACACACACACACACACACATACACATCTTATTTATTATATATATATATATATTAGTTGTCACAAATATTATATTTTTAAAAAGAAAAATATATGGGAAAAATTTTGATGAATGAAAATTGGTTGGTAGGGCAATGAGCAATGTGACAAGAGAGTTGATAATTTTCTGGTTTCCTGACTCATAATTGTTCCTTTATGTCCCTCTAAAGAGGAGAACAAGTCTGGCCTTTAATGCCAATCACTGGCTTTTCATAGATATGGTCCCTCTCCTTTTCCATGCCAGTCACCACTACCACCACCTTCCCTTATTATTATTTAACACTATTATATTATTACTATATTATTATTTATATTCCTAACAATGCTTGCTAATCTCTCTCTTAATTACACTAATCATGCCTTCTGTGACAATGAGATATATATATATATATATATATATATATATATATATATATATATATATATATATTAGTGATTTAGATGTATCTTATTGTCAAATACATGCAATTAAGGTAATTAACAATCACTCTCAGTATGTCATTAGTATATATAAATGTGGCTAAATTTTTCAAGATTTGCACAGTTAATCAAATGACATCAATATTATGTACACTAGATATTCTTTATGTTTATCATGAACTTATTGCAATTATTATTATTATTATTATTATTATTATTTAGAAAAAATTGAGCTGTATTTATAAAATCAATAATGATGATTAGAAAACTTGGTACCACTACCACAAATCCTATGCATTTATCTTGTATGATGAGATTATCCATAACTCTTTCAAAGATTCCGTATATATATATATATATCCAATATTGTTTTAATTGTGTGCAATGAAGAATGATAGAATTAGGAAAAAGAGATGCAAGAGAGACAGGTACAACTTTCTTTTTCAGCTAATCTCTCCATGTCTCTCAAGAATGAAGGGAAATAAGAGAAACATGTGGCAAGATATGGTTCACATTAATTTTCAATAAGAATATATAGCTCCTTATTATGATTTATCATATTAACTCTCTTCCTTCTTTCCTATTTTACAAAACATGCACTTCATCTCTCTTTCTTTCTCTCTCTCTCTCATAGAGAAAGGAGAACAGTGTACTTGGAATTAGAAGTCCAAGATGTAACTATTACAAGGAAGTATGAGAAACACATCATGAACCAAATAATAAATAAAAATAAAAATCCAACAACCAGAACTACTACAACAGTTACAAAGAAGAAGATGAAAGAAAGACTAAAATTGTAAACAATTTCCTTTCTGTATTCATTTTCCTCTCTCTCTCTCTCTCTCTCTCTCTCACACACACACACACACACACACAAAAGCAGACACACATCTCACAGCAAGAAGAAACAGTGTATTTTATAGGACTGAATTGCTTCTTCTTCTCCTCTTGGAATAAGAAGAGTCCAATAATTAGCATGCAATTGATCACAAGCTAGTGTGAGAAACACATCAACAGCAGAATAAAAAAAAAAAAAACAAAAAAAATAAGAAAAAAAAAAAGACTATAATTGTAAACAATTTCCCCTCATGCATTCTCCTCTCTCTCTCTCTCTAGTCTAGATCAAACTCATTGGATGAAAATCTTGAAACTTAAAAGAAATGAAAACATAAGAAAAGAAAGATCCATAACTTGTGAATTATACGCTAATCATATACACCACCAACTTTGCCATCTCCTTGAAGTGTATAACTCCAATTCATCCCCTTAAAAAAAAAAGAGGATAAAAAAAAAAAAAAAAAAAGAAAAAAATTTTCCATGCACGTAGACATTAAGATCAATGAAACCTAGCTATCTCACAAACATTCTTGAATTCTCTGCTTTTTAGCTCCAGGAAGAGCAAGAAAAACCAAAGAAAGATCAGTAGGAGCAGCAAAGAATTTCCGGGAAGCTCCTCGAGACTTCCTCTTCATCCGTCTTGGTTTTCTCGGCGCCGGAGGGCAAACAAGTGATGGTTTAAGGATACACTCATCGAACTTTGGCGTGACACACTCCTTGGATACATCAACATGCTTTTTTTCTTCGATCACCACCACTGATGTCTTTATAGGAGGGAGCAAAGGTATCTGATCATCTACCATTGCTTCAGATACCATCATATATATTCTTTGAAGCCAAGACTATGATAACTTGAGCAGCTGCTACAAATACAATACAAACTAACTAGCTAGTCAAATGGTTTCTAAAGTGAATTTCAACATCAAGAGAATTTAAAGGAGATGAAAAAGAAAAGAAAAAAGAGAGAAACATCAACACATGAGTTGTGTGAGACTACTCAAAGAGATAAAAAAGCAAAAGAGAAGCATCAACACATGAGATATGTGCTGTTGTTGTTCTTTTTAGATGGAGAGAGAGAATGAGATAAATGATTGAGAGGAATGAGAGAATGAGATGTTTATGTAGATAGATAGATAGATAGAGAGAGTGTGTGTGTGTGTGTGTGTGTGTGTGAGTGTTGAGTTAGCTCTAATGTTATTAGCTGTTCATGTGGGCCCCATGCAGTGGGGCTCACACATTTTTTTTTAAATTTTTTTTTTTTTTTTTTTTTGCTAATTTTTGTGATAAGGTCACTTATTAAACTAGAGGTCCATATATAGTGACCTTCGCACATGGAGATGTGTGACTGTTGAATATGGTCTTAATTGGTAGAGTTAGTCTGGTTCTCCAGAAGAGATTTATTAATTATTGGTTTGCATATGATCATGAGTTTGAGAGATATATATATATATATATATATATATGGGGTGAAGATTAAGGCTTGAATCTAATGGAATTAACGAGAATGCCACTGAGAAGACCAGATCTTGAGTGTAGGTGTAAAGGCTGCTGAAATCACATGGGATTTGTTGGGTTGAAGGAAGTTTAATTAACAATTCCTTCTTTTTTTTTTTTTTTGTGTGTGCCAATAATTTATTGATAAAATCCTTCTTTAAGAGAGAAAAAAGTATGTTAGTTAAGGAGATGATAATCATGATCATTGGTTTTCTTATCAATTTGGGTGAACATTAGTGTGCATTTAAAGCCCAATTTATTATATGAAATCTCAAAAACCATTAATGCAAAATCTCATTAACAATTCACACACACACACACACATTCCTTTTACTATTGTTACCTTTAAATAACTTTGGGATATTTACATATATATGGTAAAAATTCTTCGTCTAATTTAATTAATTATTAATTTTTATAATATGTGTGTGTATATATATATATAAGAAGAAGAAGACACTCATATAGTGTGAGGGAATCTTGGAGAGTAAGAATATATGCATGGACCATGGAGGAAAAGTTAGACATATGAAAAGTATGAGACCTAAAAAAGTGTGAAGGAGATGATACTATTACTTCATTTTGGAGTGATCCAAAACAACCATGCAACTTATTTTATATATATATTTATATTGTGTGTGCCTTTATTCACCTTTATATGTTTGCATGAAGTTGAAATACTTAAATTAGAATGCAGTAGAGAGAAGGAGAAGAGGAAGCATGAGGAGGGCTTCCTTTTTGTTGTTTTTAAAATGTTGCATTGCAGGTATTCTCTTCTTGATGAACATATGAACAACAAGAAAGAGAGAAATCACATCAATGCACCATGCACATGCAATTGACTAAAAACAAAACAAAAAAGATGAGTACGTACCCTTCACTCCAAGCACTTTACTTAATATATATAATATATAATAATATATGTGCTAACTTTAGAGATTGGAATCTAATTAATATATATTTATGTGGATGAATTAATTAGTTAATTCTTGCTATCATTGCATGGAATGAGATTAACTTTAGAAAGGGGGAATCGGAGGAAAAGGAGATGACATATGATATAAGTAAAATTTTTCAGATCCCAATATATGAAAGTTGATACTTTCTTTCATGAATATATATACATTTATATACCTACCATGGATATGACTTGATATTCAAATATTTTAATATATCATAAGATATATTTTAATAATTATTATTTTAATATTAATTGAATTTTATATCATTTGAACATGGGATCTCCAACCATACTATAGGGTCTAATGGTGTATGTTATAATTAACAACTTCCATTTGAAGGTTAAAAATGAATGATAATACAGTCATATTTTGATAGACAAGTGTTAAATAATCATTACTTTGATATTCTTGATTTCTCTTTCTATATTTTTCAAATCTTTATCTACATATATATATATACATGTTTGAATACTTTTGAAAGCATGATATTATACAAAATTTTCAAATAGTTTGTGGTAGGTTTAAAAAAAAATAATGCCATTGTTGTAAAGCTAACACAGCATTGGGATTTCCACTTAAATGGCATAGTGATGGCCTAGTGGATTTCTGTCACCATTTTCAACTTTAGCTCATAAAAACAAAGAAAGTGGGTTGTCACTAATGAGTAGTGTGTATGTGTATGTTTGTGCTAGCAACACTTGAAAACTCAAAAGTATTAATAGTGTTTTCTCTTTCTAAGAATTGTCTTGAAGAAAGGAAGCACAAAAGTAGTGGAGTGAGATCCCAAGATTTCTTGTTTAACTCTTGTTTCTTCCTTTCTTAATCAGCAAATTAAGAAATTGGAGTCATGGTTCTGTTATTAATCAATATATATTATGTCAACCTTGCTCCATATATACATATGATATATAAAAGAGTAATTAATCTATATTCTCTCTCGCATATTCCAAGACATTTCCATTTCCATGTTGAATACTTAAGCATTGGATGCTTAACTATCACTTCATAGTACTTACAATAAAGCCAAACCAATGGTTTTTGTTTAGAATAATATGAAAAACATTATTATATATATGTGAAAGAAAAGGACTGAGTTTTAGGGTTTATAATTAATATATATATATATAAAGAGTGTATACATATGTAAAATGGACCTACAAATCCAACAAAATGCATGCAGCTTCCAGGATGAGCAGTCTGGTGTCCGAATTAGACATGATGTACAAACAAAGGTACAAAGAATTAATTGGACGTATGAGAGCTGGGGATTGTAGCTTCTCATGCATGTTAAATATGTCCTCTCTATATAGATATATATTATATTAGAACTGAAATCACAGAGAAATAGAGAATTATATATATATATATAAAGATGATCCAAAAGAGTACAAAATTAGTTATATTATTAAGGAGGTAATAAAAAGTATCTTGTCCTGTGACCAGCTTCTATTTATGACATTGAAAATAACAAGTCAGTGGAAGCACCTTCAATTTGCATGGAGTTGTCCCTTTGCATGCATTGGATGCATTATAAGTACTATTTGTCTCTATCTCTGTATCTCTCTCTCTAGAAATATATATATATATATATTTCTTGGATCTATATATAATGAATCAACTGTATTTTCAGCAAATCTTGGATCTTTCTCCCTAAACAGTACTGGAAGTTGCAATATTCATTCTCATGCAAAATATTAAACTGTTTTAGTAGCACTATATAACTAAACCAAACAGTTGGAGGGGCATGCCTTATGAATTATGATCATATATATATATATATATATATATATACATTGTATTAATTAGGACAATGAAAACCCTCCTCTCAATGTATTATAGTAATTTCTTTCAACTTTTTTGATACCCTTTGTGTTTGCAGAGTGGCCAATTTTATGATATATATTACTTCATTTTACAAAAGAACATTTCCTGACTCTATTATCAGTGACCAGAAGAAACGGCGATCAACATAGGACCCACCTAATATATATATATATATATATATATTGCTTCTGCATTACAACATACATGCAATTGGTCCACCTTCAAGAGATTGATTGATGATGTTTGCTTAAATTGTACTAGCTCCTTTGAGAGCTCCTCATGGCCAAAAAAATATTGGACTAACTTCAAGGGATTATCTACAATATTAATTGTTTTCAGAGCATCATTTATCCCTAATCTAAGTGTTAATGATCAGACAACCTGAGCAATGACAAGAAGACAAAGCACGCTCGCACAAGAAATACTAGAATTTTACATGGTTCGGTCTTGAAGATCTATATCCACGGCTGCACTAATATGAATTTATTTCCCTCACAACAAATTAGGGTTTTACAATTACAACACTATTTATAGAGAAAAGATAACATGATATCTATAGGGGGAAAATTAATAGCATGATATTAATATTAACAGGGAAAATATAAACACTAATCAAAATCCTCATATAGGCTTTGAACTTGAAAAGATAAAACACTAATCAAGATTCCCATATAGGGTTTGGACCTGAAAAAATAAACACTAATCAAGACTATGCCATTATTTATATAACCATTTACACCATTTTAATCAATAGAATTTTCCATAATTTTTTTAAATATAAATAGTACATATTTGCTTGGTTTGGTGTACATATTAGCAAACTTAGAGAGATCCCGAACAATGAAATAATATACAAAGGAAATAATTTATTGGGCTATAATGTTAATGAAAATAATATGAAGCTAAAAGTAATGACAAATAAAATAGGCTCTAAACCATTATAAGTCATCCTATGAAATTCATATAAAATTCTGAATATAGACTATTCATATATCTGTCCTTCACATTTGTTTTTTTTTTTTTTTTTTTTTAAATTCCTTGAAATCATATTCTCCTATGGTTAAGTATCAATTTACAAACAAAAAGATATCAAAAATCAATCAAATTTTGTTTTCATATTTTAAATGATAATTACTATTGATTAAATTGCAAATTAAATTCAGCAAACAAAATGTTTATGGCTCCGGGCAAAGTGGCCCATAATTTTAGCCCAAACTCCCTCTCTCAAAGCCCATAAATTCTCAAATGCATGGGCTTCACCTTTAAAGATAAAGCCCAAATTCTGACTTAGATGGTCTACTTTGTTCCACTTAAATCTCATCCATTTAAACTGTGAAACTAATGTCATTAGGTATGGTTTTTATTTAAGCAAATCACCATAATTAAACACCTAATTTTATTGATAAAATTACTAAAATAACCTCCAACTCATTATATCATACTACAAAAACTAGATACTAGATTGGTAGACAAACCCAAATAGGCCCATTCACCATTAATAATGTTATACTAAAATAAGTTCAACAAGATTATAAATTAAGCACATTTTTTATTCGGAGAAAGTCAATACACAAATTGACCTTAAAAAATAACGCCATTTTTAAAATAAATAGATAAATAAAAGTCACAGGGCAACATAATCACTTCGCAAGATCTCCGGTTCTTTTATTTTTAAATTTAATTATTAAAAACAAAAAGAAAAGTCTTCCATCGGTACACGTGTCGCGCTATGATTAGCATTTGCCTCGGTGTTCACATGATGGTGCTCAGAATCATTTTTAACAAAGCAATGTTCTTTAGTCAACTTTTCGCTGCATATTGTCCGTTGGATTTTGCTTCTTTTTCAATCGAACGGCTAAATCTGTTTACCGGCTTGTGTCGGTTGGTCAACCAATCCAACACGAAAACCAAGGCACTTCGCTTGCTTTCAGCCGGTCACTTTCCTTTCCCTTTATTTTTTCTTCTTTTTTCTTTTGTTTCTTCTTTTGAGGTTTATGAACTCTTTTTCGAAAAATAAATATTAAATTATGTACATAATTATGCTAAGATTAAACTTGAATTTTCCATATTAATAAATAAATGGATATGATTTTGACCCGGAGTCTTATTAAATGCATTTGATTCTTGGTAGTGTCCATTATGAAATTTTTAATATCATCTAATACTAATAATTCACACACATGAGGACGGCACTTAAAGAGTTCTTAACTCATTTTTTTTTTATTTTAACCCATAAAATATGCCTAATAATGCTACTCCGCATGTATTTTTCTTATGTGAATTATTGGCGTTTTATTTGACTTATTATTAACCATTAATATATATATATATATATATATATATTTGGAGAGAAGTTTTTTCAAATGTTGATTTGGTGATATCAAGGGGTTCTTTGTAATTTAAAATTTCATGAGGACTGCAATGAAAGGAACGCAAGAAATGAACTATACCATGTGTTTTTCTCGTGATCCATCCGTCAACCCCCCTTCAACTACTCATTTATGAACATGATCACAACCTCCACGTTCTTAAAAATTAAAAAAAAAAAAAAACTATTTATGTTTTTTTTAAGAAAATTATAAATTCAAACAAAACTCCTTCAAAAGAAATCAACTTTCAAAGAAAAAAATATTAACAACAAATAAAAACATATCCGTCAATAGGAAATATAAAATATTAAAGCACATAAGCTGGTCAACCCTAACCAGAAATGCTAAAAACTTTATAAAATGAACCCTTTTATTATTTAAAATTCAACCCAAAAGATCTCAAGTGATACGCCCGCGTGAGAGGCCCATTCAATGAACCCAGCCCGGTTTGACTTTTCGCCACAAAATCCAACGGTTGCGATCCCATCAATGACATGAAACGTCTCGCGATGCACGCACGTACTGATTCGTTTCGCATCCCGAGGCAGAGAAACCAAATCATTAATCAGAGCCGTCCGATCCAAAGTCTCTCCTTTGACTCAAATCCTCGTTAGCTATTTAAACCGCTGTTCGTCTTCGTTCCACTTCCCCAATTTCCCCGACTTTTCCTCTTCTTTTTCGAGAGTATTCTTATGGTGGTTTGAATTTCCGGGGTTTTCGACTTTCTAGGGTTCCATGGCTGTTGATCTGATGGGCTACGCGAAAATGAACGACCAGATCGCCATCCAGGAGGCGGCGGCAGCGGGCCTCCGCGGCCTGGAGCATCTCGTCTCCCAGCTCTCTAACCAATCATCCGCGATGGACTGCCGCGAGATCACCGATCAGACCGTCTCCAAGTTCAAGAAGGTGATCTCTATTCTGAATCGCACTGGCCACGCTCGCTTCCGCCGAGGGGCCGTTACATCACCGGTGCCAGCGACAGTGACTCCACACGCTCGCCCGCTTCCTCCCCCACCTCCTCCGCCTCAGACACTGACACTGGACTTCACCAACCCCAACGCCGGATCCATCCCGATCGTCGTCTCCGGCGCCTGCCCGGAGATGGCGTCGAGTCAATATGTGAAAGATAGCTTCAGTATCTGCAGCTCGATCTCATCGGCGAACTCTTCATTCCTCTCGTCGATCACCAACGATGGAAGCGTATCCAACGGCAAGACATGCTCCCCTCTCCTCCTCACCCCGATCCCCGCCATCTCCGCTGGCGGTAGGCCTCCGCTCTCCTCCAACTATAAGAAGAGATGCAGCTCTCACAGCCACTCCGACGATCTCACCGCCAAACTCTCCGGCGGTCGCTGTCACTGCTCCAAACGAAGGTATAAACCCAAATCCTCAAACCCCGCGCATGCTATCCAGATCCCTTTAACGTACGCCACACCCAACGAACGAATAATTTTTTTCCCGTAATTTTGCAGGAAATCGAGGGTAAAAAAGACAATTCGGGTCCCAGCCATCAGCTCGAAGATGGCCGACATCCCGCCGGACGAGTACTCTTGGCGCAAGTACGGCCAAAAACCCATCAAGGGCTCTCCTTATCCCCGGTAAGCTCCTCCACCGTTATCTGCTCTCTCTCCTCTACCGTCCGATCTAAATCCAACGGCTGATTCTCAACCTCTTTATCCTCTTCAGGGGCTACTATAAGTGCAGTAGCTTGCGAGGTTGCCCCGCTCGCAAGCACGTGGAACGCGCCCCCGACGACCCTTCGATGCTGATCGTCACGTACGAAGGCGAGCACCGCCACACGCCCGCCGCCGTTGCCTCAGATCCCATCGTCTTCGATCCCGCACGTGACATCTGATCTCAAATCTCAGCCGTCCATCACCAACTTAGTTTCTGGAATTTTTTTTTTAATTATTATTTTTCCTTTTTTTTCCACTCTTTTTTGGCTCCTCTCTTCCATGGGGATCGATCTGTAAAAATATTTCGCGGGAAAAAAAGTAAATCTAAAAATCCTGATAAATTATCATCTTCTGGTCCCCACTTACGGCCGTTACGTCTCCATCAAATCAGACGGCGTTAAATGTTGGCAGGTCAACTGCCACCGAACATTATAATTTTCATACGAAATTAATAATTCGAGAAAAAAAAAATTCTTATTTTCAAAAGTTTGAGTGGACTCGCAATTATATTGTATAAATTTATTCAATTTGTAATTAAATAAAACTATTAAAATAATAATATTATTTGGAAATTCGGGTGGTGTGGGGAACCATTAGTCAACTTTTTCCACTTGCGATCGGAAAATGAAAAGCAAATTTGACTTGAACCTACTGCACATCAAATAATGGCAAGAAACATTATAAAATTGCTTGCCAAATTGTTCAAGTTGGAATTTTCCTTTTTGGATTCCATATCACTTTATTAATATAATGCCAGTGGGTGGCGCTTGACAGGAAAATTTAATATCTTATTCATTTTGGTGGAGAGGACTCCAATTGCGCATCAATCAAATATTCATTATTATTATTATTATTATTATTATTATTATTCTGTTTGTTCTTTTATTATTTTCTTCTAGTTTATCTTTGCGTTTGTAATATTTAAATAGGTTTCTCACCACATACTTTTTTTTTTAATTAAAACATAATTGGTGAAACTAGATTGAGAGACAGAAATTTGAAATATTGTTTTTCTTATTTTAATAAATAACTCATATATTCAAATTAATCTCACGTAGTAATGTTTGTTGAGTAAAAGTACACTATGTATATAAGACGGTGATGGTTCTCTATGTACTATTTGCTAGAAGATCCCCAGTATACTCACATCCCATACTTCAATGAGAGGGCATGACCGAATGTGTAATTTTCAAGCACATTACATGATTCTGACTATTATGCTTATTAGATTTATCAAAAAATAAAAATAATAATAATAATTAATGGTGTATCCATTAACGATACACTCAAGGAGCCGAGCACGCTTGTGCTGTTTCTAAGATGTCGACATTATTCTTTTGATTTTTTTTTTCAAATTTCTTCTTTTTTGTTTTTATTTTTTTACTAATAATAGAGAATTTTTCTTAAATAATCCACTAATAATAAAAGAAATATATATAAAAGTTCTATACATACATACATACATACATACTCAGAAAAATTATTGATGATATATAAAAGACAATTACAGGTGGCAGATTATTAGTCTCCGAGATAATTAAAATACCCAAAATATTATTTTTTTTTTTTTTTTTAATTAATGTTTTTTAATATTGCTTCTAACACTATTGTCTCTAAATGGTATGAAATTTTGTGGAGAATATGTAAAAAAAATGAAAAATAAAATGAAAATTAAAACAAGTTCCTTGAGTAGTAAATAAACATGAAAGGAGTTGGAGAAGAAGGAGGCAGCCTTGATAAATAAACATGAAAGCTTGTCTTTGAATATAAAGTCCCATCAAGCAGTAGGTGCTGAGGTGACCCATTGTCAGGGGAGTCAAGTGACACAATAATTAATGAAACCCTAACTAGTCCCCCATTGACTTGTTTTGTGGACAAGATAAACAACATATATATATATATATATATGCCTCAACTCTTATGTTTATTTTTTGGGTGGTGGATCCCATCATCAACTCACAACCATTTGTTTTCTAGGGCATCATTCATGGGTAGTCAAAAGTTAGGGTTTCACAACCTTTGAGCTTGCGTCTCTTTGTTTTCTTCTACTAACCCAAAGTAATAAACAAATTAATTAACTTATTATAACATTTCATCAAGACTAATCCCTAAATACATCCTTTTTCAGGGGTCTTTCATGAGTTTTCTTATCAGTTTTACTTCAAATCTCTCAGATAAATATTTATGATTCTAAGAGATGTTTTTTTATTATTTTACATCATGTTTTATTTTGAATATTTAAATTAATTTTGAGTTTATTAATATGGGTCAACTCAGGTTAGGTTAGCTCCACTTGGCTTTTAATAAATATATAAATTGTTTTTTTTTTCAATGTTTTCGTCCACCCCCTTTGGACTTTAATCAATATTTATTAATTCATTTTTATAATTCTTAAACCGTGTTTGGTTTTGCAATAATAGTTATCCTAGTAATCTCATTGACACTAATTTCAAAGTCTAGGTACTCATTTTTTTTAATTAAAAACTATCAATATTGGTTACGTATGTTTTTCCAATAGTTATTAATTAGTTTATTTAATTTAATCATTCTTAGACGGCGTTTGCTTGTGCAATAATAGTTATACTAGAAATCTCATCAACACTTATTAATTTCAAGTATAGAGACTGTAACCACTTTTTTAATTAAAAAAATATTAAACAAAGTTTTAATATTTGAAATATTTATTAAATTTCATATTAAATAAATAAATTTTTTTTAAGTAAAAACCGTAATATATTATCGGTTTTTCATGTGTGATATATATATATATGTATATGGTTTATTTTGTTTTTTTTTAATATATACATATACATAAAAATATATAATAATTTTCAAAAGTAAATACTAAAAATTGAAAAAAAAAAAGACTAACAACAATAGTTAGACCAAGTCAATTAAGAAAGGTTTTTGATATAGATGAAATTATTCAATTCCTCATTAGTTTTTGTTCTTTTCTTTTGATTGAATTTTCATAAACCCACATGAAAAGAAAACCCTGTCCAATGTTTTAGACGCGCTTTGAAATTTCAAAACACTTGAAAACATAAGGCCATGCTTTTTATCTCAAGTCATTATTGTGAAAATAAAAGGTCTATGGCCATTATTTAAAGTCATCAAAGTTAGGGAGGAATTCCATGGCTTGAGCTTTATTTTCCAAGTCTTCTCTTAATAATTTATTTATTTATTATGTCATCATTAAAAACATCAATTTATTCATGAATAGTCCAAGTCTTTGATATTTATTCCAAGTAAATGGCGAACATTAATCAATGTTTTATTATTATGTAATATCTTTAATGTTTTGACTTGAATACCATGACAAGTCTTTTTCCTTTCTTCACTTGTCTATGAATTCTTGTTCTTCTTTTCTTGTTTTATTATTTTTCAAATGAAAATTATGGAGTTCCATGGTTCTAGAAAGTTTTGGTGTTTATAAGAATAGGGATTGAATAACATTTTCACAATTATTATTTTATCATTTGTTTTATAAAAAAAAATCACATGTTGAAGAGAATCAAATCCTTTGAGAAACAAGAATGTGGACATGGTTCATGTACATGAACAAAGGATGATAATTATAATGTTAATAAATCATAAGTTTGTCATTATTATATATATAATGTTAACCATTGTACTCAAATTAAGCATTTTTTTATAAAATAAAAATATTTTTGAAAAAAAAAATCACCATAAAAAAATTAAGATAGATAAAATATTTTTGGTATTTCAAATAAATTTTGTAAATATATATATTTTTTTCATTAATTTGGAATCTATTAAAATATTTAGAGCCCAACTAGATTTGTTTCAACCCAAATGTGATTCAAGCCCAAGTTAGAACCCAAGGTAGTAAGGTTCAAACTTTCAAACTCAATTCATACACTTTTTTTTTTAAAAACAAATCTAACAAAAAATATTTAAGTAATAAAAATTTTTAATGTGCCAATGACTTCTTAATTTATTGGTATCGGGTTTCTTACTTAATAAGGGCATAAGTGTGTTAAGAGATTAACTGGATCCCTGTGTACAACCCTAACTCGTGGCTTGTCCATATATATATACATTAATTTTTTTTAAATAACATGTATATTTATAAAATAAAATTTAAGATAAGTTATTTTATTTTATTTTATGTTTTATGAAAGACCTGCATGTGCTTTTACTAGTTAGCAAAGTGTAAAATATCCACTCTACTTGGGCCGAATAAGACAAGCCCACCAATGGTTATATTAAGCTTTTTACCATTTAGGATATTTAATAAGAATCTAACCTTTTTATTTTTATTTAAATCTTGCAATTTGGGATTGAATGAAAATTATGGCATAAATTTGAGATCAAATTGGTTTATGAGTAAAATTTATATATCCACATCTTCTTCTTCAAATTGGTTTATGAATGAAAAAGGCTACTCTATATATTACTATGTTTTTTTTTTCTCTTCAAACTATTTTGTTTTTAGAATGATTAAGAACATCATAATATTATGTTATTATTTTTTGAAATATTTTTATTCTTGATTAAGTTAGTTCTTTTTTTTTTTTTAGATTCTGTAGTTTTTTTCATCACAAAACATGTTTCTATATATTTCGATAAATTTTTATTTAAAATTTTCATAGTTTACATTGTTGTTGAATTACAAAGAATTATAACAAATATGTGAAAGCTTTCCAATGAAATGTAGATAACAAAGTATTTTTGGTCATATAAATAGTAATTGAAAGAGTTATTTTTATAAATTTGTGTTAAAATCCAATTCCCATAATATCTTTTACATTTTTTTTTTCTTTTTAGTTTTCATCATCTTTCAATTAAATGATATTAAAAAAATTCACTTGCGAGTGAACCCACACCCAGCCCAAACGATCATGAACTTTGCTTTACTAACAATACTCACACTTAGCCGGGCTTCTTAATTTCTGTTCACCCTGATTTTGCGCTCATTGGTTGAGCTCACATTAGGAATGATGTTTTGAATTTGCAAATAAAAAAAAATCAATAAAATTTTAAAATAATTAAATAAATATTATATATATATAAACTCTCCTTCTTACACTTTACATGTGTGTGTATATATATATTAGGTAGAATATCCTAATTGGTCCCTTTATTTGTCACAATCTGCCCTTTTAGTCCCTTTACTTTACTTTGGCCCCGATTAGTCCATCTACTGTCAATTTGAGGCAAATCAAGTCCAACAACTGACCGACGTTAGGTTGTCCGTTTGAGTTTGCTGATGTGGCTTTATAATGGATTGGTAGAATACCCTAATTGGTCCCTTGATGTGTCACAATCTACCCTAATTGGTCCCTTTATTTGTCACAATATGCCTTTTTAGTCTCTTTACTTTAATTTGGCCCCGATTAGTCCCTCCATTATAAAACCACGTTAGTAAACTCAGACGGACAAACTAACGCCGGTCAGTTGTTGGACTTGATTTGCCTCAAATTGACAGTAGAAGGACTAATCGGGGTCAAATTAAAGTAAAAAGACTAAAAAGGCATATTGTGACAAATAAAGGGACCAATTACGGTATTCTACCTATATATTATATATACAACATGTTCTTTTTTATGTTATTGAACAGGAACTTAATACAAAACAGCAAGTTGCAATGAGGCCTTGTAGTAATTGGATGGCTTCTAATTAAGATGGAATTTTCCTTTTCAACTTGCAACTTGGTATTAGTCTCCATTGTAAATGATTGGATCAAGCCCCTTATCCTATATATCCTTGGCCACATTTTGTTGACTTTATCTAAACCTTCTCATTTTCCCCTTGAGATCTTTTTGTCTGATTTATAGCCAATTATATTATTGTTACACATATTATTTTATTATTATCAACCATATGAAACATATATTACAGTAATAATAAAGACTTAATGATTAATATTTATATTCTCTAATAAATAAACAACATTTGTATAGCACCAGGTCATAATTAACTACATAGTCTGAGTCTGTATATGTTAAAATTGACAAAGTCATAACACGCCTTATTATATAATAATAAATATAAAATATCTTCCACTTTTTTCTTTAAATTTTAATTAACTAATTTATATATTTTGATAATTTGATTTGGATACAAAGCATATCCCACAAGCAAAAGATCTCAAAGAATCTTTCTCCTTGTCAAACACAAGGTGGTGGGATATATTATTCCCAATATATCATATTGGGTGTTATCATTGAAACAATGAACTTATGATAATATTATCTTGACCAACATTATATGCAATAATATAATATGTTCAATGTTCATCCTTGTGGAATAGCAAATGTTGGAATTTTTTTTTTTTTTTTTTTTTTTTGTGGTTGAAATGATACATTTGGTCCACATCCAACTCATCTTCAAAGTGGTTGGATATTTCATGCAGATAAAAATTTTGTTTAGAAGGATTACTTAAAGTGTTTTGTCTGCCATTAACTTTGAAATCTTTTTCAATGTGAAGGCTTACCCAACATCATCCTCTTCTCTCTTTCTCCCTCTTTTGCCTTTTCTTCCAAGCAATGGGTACTATTGTGATTATAAACAAGATTAAAAAAAAAAAAAAAGTCTTCCATCTTATCTTTGATTTATCACTATATGACTATTTATCTTTGATATATGGAATGTGTGTGTGTATAGATATATAATTCTTTTGTACAAAAAGGACTTTTGATAGCATGATTGGTGTACAAACACAAGAAGGAAAATAGCTGTCATCTTTACAAAGTGATCTTTAAAAATCACACAACACAAAGATAAGGTGAAGGTGGAGTACCTTATCTTAGTTATCTATATCTATATATATATTTATATCATTTTCTAAGTTTTGGAAGAGAATATAATCTTGCTCATCTTGTTATATTCCGTCATATCATCAAACCCCTGCTTCTAAATGCAATACAATTTCACTACAACTAACATGAAGATAAAGACTCCCTTGACTCAGTCTTTGGTATATACTTCCTATATACACTTCTATGTATGTATTTATTATATTCATAAAACTTGATATTAATTATATGTAATTGATACTTGTATATTTTTATGAGAACTTGTGCATGATAACATGATAAAGATGGAGAGGATAAGGATGGAAGGGTCTCTTCTCTGCCCTTTCCCTAAAGACACGCAAGCTTCAACTAGCTAGTGTCAAACCATCTCATCTTCTCTTCTTCTTCTTCTTCATCTTCATCTTCTTCTTCTTCTCTCTCTTTTTCCTTTTTGTTTCTTCAAGTCTTCTTCCTAATTATCATCTTGTCCTCACTATGTCTTCCTTTTATAACTTCAAGCATTATTTAGAACCTGTTAAACTGAATTCCAGATACTACAATTGTTACTGTTTCTGAACTGATCTATTTTACCTTCTTTAGTGTGTGTGTGTGTGTGTGTGTGTGTTTAATGGAGGTGATGGATGCCAGGCCAAGTATAAACATAAAGACTCACAAGTCAGTGGGATCAGCTTTACCATATGTCTCCCTTCCACTCTTCATCCAAACAAACACCAATACACAACAAGAAGAGCAACAGGAAGAATCCATGCATCCTTCTATTGCCAACCATGAGGAGGAGGAGGAGGAGGAGGAGGAGGAGGAATTAGTCTCATCAGAGAGCTCCTCCATAGGACAAGCAGACCAAAGCTCATCAGAAAATGAGGAGCAAGTGGAGGATGAGGTCCAATTAATCAAGTTGAAGAAACCATTGATCATGTCCTTGAATTCTATCCAAGAAGCTCTCCCCATCAAGTAACCAAATCCAATCTCTATTTATACATATAATATTTAACTTTATCTGTTTAATTTTCTTTTCCATATATATGTGTGTGTGTATATATATATATATGTTTGGTTTTGTGTTTTGGTTATTGTAGGAGAGGGTTGTCAAATTACTTCAATGGAAAATCAAAATCCTTTGCATGTTTATCAGATGTGATGAATGGGAAAGCAGGAGACTTGGTGAAACATGAGAGCCCCTTCAACAAAAGGAGAAGAATTCTAATGGCTACTTCTAGAAGAGCTTCATATAACTCCCTCCTCATTCAAGCTCATCATAATAACAACTCTTCTTCTTCTTCTTCTCTTCCTCCATTAATGCTTTCCTCTAACTTCACATTAGAGGAAGAGAAAGAAGATGATGATAATCACAATGACAAGCTACCACTTGAAGGCTCATCAACATCTTCATCATCTTCATCTTTAGCTCCTCTCTCTATACTTGATACAAAGGCTTTCAACAAGTCTTTCAAGTCTCCAAGATCTTTCTCTCTCTCTGATCTCCAACATGTTTAATTATACAAAGCTTATGAAGCTAGCTTTCTTTTCTTTCTTCTTATATTTATGTGTATGTATGTGGTTTTTAATTAGCAATAAATAAAACTTCTCTTTTTTTTTTTGTTTTTTGTTTTTCAACTTGATTTTCTAGAGATTATAATCATTATTATTATTATTATTATTATCACTTGTATATATATGCATCTTGTGAAATGTAGAACAATTAATTATGTTCCATTTTGGATCATGGTTTTGATGTGATCTTTTTGAAGTTATTAATGTAAATGAAAATTCTGTTATTTAATTATATAAACACATCAGTCTCACTTTGCTCAAGTTAATTTGAGAGACAGTTTAAGTTGTTCACTTTTGTTTGGTTTAACTTGATTTTGAAGAAAAATCAATAATTAAGTAATTAAGGCTTACTTGTGTTTGTAACTAGGAAATTGTTGATATTTAATCATATAAACAGAGTCAAATTATTCACATCAACAAAAGGGTAGTCCAAGCAATTGCAAATTTTTTATGGGCACTAATCTTAATCTCAATTAAAAAATTTGGAAGTAATTTTTGAACAATCATTAAAACTTATTTTTATTCTCCAAACAATAAAACAACATTTAAGAAAAGGAAGGATCAAATTTGGGTAAAATTTCAAGAAAACAGAGTAGATGAAGTTTAGTGTAAAGCAGGGATTAATGTTAATGAATTATCATACATTGTAGCCAAATACAATTAGATATAAAAAAAAAAAGAACCAGAGTTCATTAGAGTACCATTTGGATATAAATTAAGAATGGGCTGAGGAGGTATCATAAGTTTTATTTTATTTTATTTTATTTTTTGTCAAACAGGGAAAAGGACCCATATGCCCTTCAACATTTATAATCTGATTGGCAGGCTCTTTTGACTCATGCAGTGGCTAATAGTACCCTATATTTACCATTATTTTTTTTAAAAAATTTTAATATTTATTTTTTATAAATTCGGACAAATCACATATTAAGGATTGTACATCCTCACCATAAAACAAAACAGTGGAGGGTCAAATTCGTGAAAATATGCCAATGGACCAAAAAAATTATTGACTTTATTAGTAATTTTAACCATCAAATTGATTTTTTTTACTTTTATTTAATACTAAACATGATTTTTTTTATTTTTTTATTTTTTTAAATCTCATATTCATTTGTTGTACAACATCATTAACAACTGTCATTTTTCTTATATAAGTTAAGATGAATGAGAGAAATAAAAAAAAATTGAATAAAAGTGAGTTCAAAATAGCTTTAACAAAAAAATAATTCCTCCCTCTCATAATACTGCCATTTAATTTACATTATTATCAACAATATTTGGGTTAATTCTCATTAGAAATTTAGAAGTTTCGTTTCCTTTAACAAAAAAATACTCACATTATTTAAAGCAGTTTCATCAAGCTCCACTACATTTGAAGTTATTGGAAGCGCCTTTTCCCTTATTTATTTATTTATTTATTTATTTTTATATAAAATTGTAATATATAAAAATTATATCAATTAAGTTAACTAAATAATAAATGGCCCCATGTAAGCGAAATGTAAGACTAATCCTTTGGATATATATTTATTTTATTGCTATCATGTGAGGTTTGACTCCAAGCTTGTTTGAGTGGATCACATAACCATATAAGATTTTTCTTTCTGTGGCTCAGAGAAAAGGAATTCATATTTTTAAAATATAAAAACAAGTCCTTCATAAGAAATTTGTGTGTTTTAAATTTGGTCATGTAAAGAAGATTCTATTAATTTCTTGTATGGGCATTCAAATCATTTTATTGCCACATATGTGTAAGAAATGCTTCAATTAAATTAATATGAGTTTGTTTCTCTTGGGATTTTGTTCCAATATTTAACTGACAAAATAAACACTTTTAGAAAGGAAAAACCTACACACATATGTAGATGTTTTTTATACATACACATATATATGAGAACAAAATTTCATTAAGAAACTTGCAAGTTGAAAGAGCCGGCTCATATAAAATCAAATTCAATATAAACCGCTACATATAAAATCAAATATGCAGCGGTTGTCATAACCGATGCATTGTCTTGGTATGCAACGGTTTAGATCAAATGTAACACTTAAATATAGAATCGTCTGCAATAGTATAGAACCGCTGTAATATATAGCTTATTGTAACAATTATATATAGAACCGCTGCAAGCCAACCGCGGCATAAATATAGTTATGTAGTATGCAGTAGTGGCCCGTAAAGCATGCGTGCATACACACATACATTCATGTATATTTACCTTAAGAAACATGCATACATATGCATAAATCATTAGTACTACTACCTCTTTGGAGAGAAGACACGTAGAGGAGACAACAAACCGGCGAGCCTCGCCGGAGTACTCTTAGCACTAGCATTCATCGTCTCATGATGCTCCGGCGTGATCAACAACCCTTCATTCATATAAACCATCCTACCATCAAGTGCCCCACACTTCACCACCTTCTTCAACCAATTAGAACCTCTTCTTCTTGTTGTTGTTCTTGATGATGTTGATGACTTTATTACCTTTTTCCCCTTCCCACCAACCTTAAAACCTTCACTCATCTCTGCATTCATATAGTCCCTAACTTCATCAACTCCCTTAACAACAACCTCCATTGGAGGACACACTAGAGGGTTCCCTGCAGCCAAGAACTTTGTGAGGTTTGTCAAGCATGCAAAAGAGTTGGGAAGTGTGGTGATGGAGTTGTAACTCATGTTGAGTTCAGTGAGGGAGGTTAAGAGGCCAATGGAGTAAGGGAGGGAGTGGAGGAAATGGAAGTTTTGGGAGATGTTTAGGGTTTTTAAGTTGATGAGGTTCTCGAGATCGTCGGGAAGTGACCGGAGACAGTTTAGGTGAACGTCGAGGTGCCGGAGTCCTGTTAGGTGGGAGATGGAGAAGGGGAGGACTATGAGCTTGTTGGAGTTCACTGAGAGCTTCTCAAGCTTTGTTAGTTCAAAACCTATTGTTTCTGGTAGCTTTGTTAGCTTGTTGAAGTTGGCATTCAGTTCTTCCAATGCCCTGCCAACAATATATATATATATATATTCACAAAGAAATAAGAATACTCATTTTTGTGGAATAATAAGCATGTAAATTCTGGTCTTTTTTATTTGTTTCTAATTTTCCATCTCTTATTAATATATATATATGTGCAATGGATAATAATAATAATAATAATAATAATAATAATGATTTACCTGCAATTCTCAATCATCTTTGGAAGGGACTCAAGCATATTACTAGAGATGTTAAGGACTTTGAGTTTCGAAAGGCATCCGATGGAATTCGGTAATACGCGCAACTGGTTCGAATGTATGTCAAGCACCACCAAATTTAACATCCGAGCTATGATGGACTCCGGAATGCTCTGCTAATCAAACACAATCTATTACTCCAAAAAAGAGATAAAATTTAAAAATATTTGTATATATATGTGTATAATTTGTATATATACCTGAAGATTATTATTGGAAAGATCAAGCTTAGTGATGCATGCTAGATTAAGTGAAGTGTTAGGAAATGAATCCAAAGACATGCCACTAAGATCAACTTTGTACTCCTCTTTCTCCTTCTCTTCTTCTCCCTTCTTTCTCTTCTCCATCTTCATGTATATATATATATATATATCTATATATATAACTATAACACAAAATATAAATTAACAAACCAATAATTAATAATATCTCCAACTCAACACATATATATAAGATATGATCATCACCTTTTGTAGTGCTTGGAATCAAAAGCAAAACTAATAAGAAAGACAATAAGAAGAAGAAGAAGAAGAAGAAGAAGGCTGTACAAAGACTAGAACACAAATGAGAGTTCTTCTTTATATAGCATGCAAAGCACACTGATTGAATTTTCCCGTCCGAAGGGAGTACGGCCATTGTACCATGGCACGGCACGCCTTTAATTACATTGAAAAGTCAACCCACTGCTTTCCCATGTCATGTCTTCTAAGTCATATATATATATAGATTTTTTTTTATAATATTAAACAAAAAAAATGAGGTCAATTAATTAGTGAGTTCAGACTCCATCCAATTTCATTTGTATACATCTCTACAATCACAAAGTTGCACGCATATCCTTATTATATCACCATTTGAAAATTTAAGAATTCTCATATATGTATGCCCTCACCTTAGCTAATCATACTTGATTGAACCAAATCATACACCAAGCTTATGATAAGGTTTTTTCTTTTTTGGGTTAGCTTGAACAGACATATTTATTAAAAATATATGCTTATTCTTTTGACGACTCCTTGAGTGTGTTGAGATAAATGTTTGTCGTTTTTATCAAATATATATTTATATATATATAACATATAAAAAAAATATAATTTAGTATTAAAAAAATATGCAATGAGCTACGTAGATTATGACACTTATGAAATATATAAAATGTTAAATTTAATAGTGAGTTATGTAAAAGAAATATAGAAATTTTTTTATTAGGGTGCATGTGTAATTTAAAGAAAAAGAAAAACAAATAAAATGATTATCTTGGCCTTTTGCTTGAAAAATAACTAATGGCAAAATTAGTAGGTTATTCAAATGGTTTTATATATGCATTCGATATACAAAAAATTATCCATAATTATCAAAAGATAAATTGTCAACACTGTAATTAATTAATTAATTAATTAATAGCCATCTAACACCACATTATAATATATATATGCTTGTTGATTAGTTCATATAATATATAATATCATATAAATTAACAACTTCTTGATAAACATGAAGAGTGCAAATGGTTATTAATTAATTATTTTTTGGTGTCCGAGCATAAATTATATTGTGTTAATTAACAAGTACAAATTTTATTAGATAGGATATATGACTTTCTTCCCTTGATGACAACCTCATGAATTGACTTAGTTTTTGCTAAACTATATCTTTAATGCCAAATATTGTCTACAATTCCATGCATGTTAATCAACATTCACAAGTCTAATGCTCATTTTTGGCGCCATCTATCTTTTATATTTTTATCTATTAATACTAGTATACCTTATATATATATATATATGATGCTATTTTATCTTTTAATAATATATTTTGTTTTTGTTTTTCAACATAAATATAAATCTGATTCATATTTATTTTTCTTAATAATCTCAATAAAAATTAAAAATATTATGGAAGTTTTGTATAATTAAAAACATTGATGATTATATATACCGAATGAAAATAATAGTAAGTAGTCGATATATAATTGTATTATATTTATTATGAAATATTCTTATATTACACTCAAGTCAAATATCATAGTTCTAATTACATCACATTTGCATCATTGTATAACTATTAAAGATGAACAAAAATTGATATAATTTTGTTGAAATAAAAAGGCATAGGCTTTGTTATGGATTCATGCATGGTTCGGTCTATGTAACCATCAACCTTCATTAAGTCATTGATTAATGAAAAGCACATTGCTCAATCAAAGATTGTCATTTAATTTTGTTGAAATAAAAGCCATAGACTTTGTTTTGCGATTACTATGTATCTATCAACGTTTATTTAAGTCATTGATTAACGTAAGCACATTATTAATGAGATATATATTTATATATCTATTTTGAATCTCATGAACTCTTTTGACTTCACCGATGGCATATGTTGTTAATAATGTCAATTAATAACTCGTTATTTACAAAAAAAAAAAAAAAAAATTATTTTGTAGATTAAGAAAAAACACAATGATAAAAATGTTAGCCAAGTCTTCAAATAAGGCCGTAAAATTTGATCTTACTTGATAATTCGATTTGTGAAATAAATAGACTTAAATTTAATATATAGCATAAATAAAATAATTTAATTGTATAAAATATTCAAATAGTTATATATTGCTAGAAAAGTAGTTTAAATACATTTGATTATTATCATGTGAGGTTTGTTGATCTCCAAGCAAATAACTTTGAGTTATTCCATTCATTTTAAAATAAAAGATCTAATTATTTAAATTTTTATTTAAGTAAAAATATTAATTCATCTATCAAGATCATTTCCAAGATCATAGCCTCGAGGATGTTCTTAATGACTTAAAAATATGAATCCCAACCTACATTCATTTGTGATCATATTACTGATAATAATATATATCATGGTGGCAGGGAAATTGATCTTCACTATCCAATATCCAAAAGCATAAGCTCTTTCTGTATGCTTTTAAGATGAATTTTGGAAAAACTTTTAACACTTTGGACTTGAACTTTTCGTTAGATATCCTTAATACTAGAGGCTTTGGAACTCGGTGGATTCAGTGATTTAAGAATTAAGATTATTCTTTCATCATCCAAAGCTCATATTTTCACCCACATTGTTGATTACGGCATATTGTATAGTATGCTTTTGGGGGATTTTAGCAAAATGTGCCATCTCAAATATGCAGATGATTTGATTAATTTAATTTCCCTGCTGAAAGCATTGAGGACATCTAAGTCATTAAGCTCATTTTTTATCACTTTAAAGCGTTTTAAGTAGGACTAAGAATTAAATTCAGTATTAGTTACTTATAATCCACTAGATTTGGCTTCCTTCCAAGAATGGAACCATCATATGCTCTTAATTGTGCCTATGGCCAACTCCCTTTCACTTATTTGAGGGTTTCAATATGGAGTTGATGCCCCACAAACAGGATTGGATGAAGCTAAACTTTGATGTCAGGGTGAAGACTTTCACCATCTTAATTTATTGGATATCAATTTTTTAGGTTACAAACTTGGGTTAAAAAAAATGGATTATGGTCCATATGGATTTTTTCATGTTAATCCTAATTTTAATATTTTCTATGTACTTATTTTGAGAACTGGTTTTTTTTTTTAAATAATTACAATTAGTAATTACAAAATTTCTAATTGGTTAAATAAACTTCAAGGTGGTAAAAAAAATTATAATTATAATTATAACAAATCAGATATTTTAATCCCATAACGTGATAATTTCCATTAATTTATTCAATATTAATTTATTAAAATAAATTTATTTATATATATATATATATTAAAAAAAATTAAAGAAAACAAAGCAGGTGATACAGGTGAGTGTCGGCTCTATAGTTCACTGGTCAAGCGTTGGTTCCTCTCTCTCTCCATCCTTTACTGGTTCGAGTTCTAAAAAGCTTTGGTTTTGGCTTTAGATCTCTGAGAGTTGTAGTGCATTGTGGCATTGTTGAGCAATTGGAGGAAAGACTCCATCTTTGATTCTGTTTTTTTTTTCTTTTTTCCGTTCATTGTTGTGTTGCAGCTTTAATGGCGGTAGATCCAAGGCAGGTGCTGGCCGGGTTCCTGACCATCTCTATGTTTGTTTTGCTTGGCAATATGATCAAACGGGATCACTTTGATTCAGTAGAGGTACACTTTTTGAAGACCAAAATTGCATTTTTTTTTTTTTTTTTTTAGTTTTTGTGGGTTTGAGATCCAAAAATCTGTTATTTTTTTCAGAAATCTTTTCGTTGTTGTTCCATTACTGGTTGAGTTGTAGTTGAATCTCATATGAAGAAAGTGAATCTTTTGTTTTGAATGCTGTGTGGATTTGATTGTTCTGTTGAGCTTCATTTGCTTGTTGATTTGCTTAGCTTAAATTCAATGGATCTCAAGATCTCGTGACTTTCAGATTTGATGTGCTTGATGTAGCCCTGTTGTACATTTGGAAATTTAGGGTTCTAAAGAAAGAAAACGAGAAATTTTCATTCTGATGGCTGTGTTGGCTAATGCATAATAATTCTAATAATAAACAAGTGACAATTACGTAGCAGAGATATTGCTGTATGGAATGGATTGTCTGTGTTCATTTATGAACAAATTGTCATTACATGACTTGCTACAAATGATCCTGTTTCACGGGTTTGCTCAATTGCATTTGCCGATCATCACTGGCTGTGTGATACTGTTATTTGAGTGCTTGTTGTGTGTGATATAATTGTTGGAGTGCTACTTAGAGTTCGATGGTTTTTGTTTGATTTGTGCAGGAGAATATTTCACAGAATTCAGATGTTCAGATTAGTGTGGTAAAGATTGAACAAGAGGCAGATGTGCTCCCAATGATCAAAGGGCCGTGGGAGGAAAACGTCCAAAAGTTTAAACCATGCTGGACAAGACCAAGCCCAGGTAAGTTCTTGATTTCCTTTCTGATTAAGAAACAGCGGGCATCACTGTAATTTTTATTTTCCACTTATTCGACATTGAATTATAACATCTTCCTTTTGCTTTCTCCTTCTGAAATTGAACTTGCAGATGGGGCAGAGGAATCAAATGGTTATATTACATTCTCTTTGAAAAGCGGCCCTGAGTATCATATGTCCCAGGCATACATCATGAATTTTACTGTCGTGTTTTTTGTTTCTCATCACATTTAACAACAACTCTGTCAATTTCCTTGGCACACTTAATAAGTATAATTAATTAATAATCACAGTTGTAGCGTAGTCATGTGCTATCCATTGCCTACATATGCGAAATTAGTTTATACTGTATTTTGATTGAAAACTTGAATCGAATTTATAAGATGTATCCGAGTAGCAGTATAGGATATTTGACAAATTCTCTGAATCAGGTTGCAGATGCTGTTGTTATCGCAAGGTATCTACGTGCCACCCTTGTGCTCCCTGACATTAGAGGAAGTGTACCAGGGCAAAAGAGGTATGCTTTTCCAAAACGTGAAATTTCCAGAATTTCTTCCACCATTAAATGAAGATATGTTTGATGTTAAATTACTGAAAGATTAGATATATTCGCTTGTGGTGGCTGCCCTTGACTGTTCTCTTGTAGAAGATAAAACTATTTATAGAAAGAATAAGCAATGCTGATGAGCTATTTAGTAACTGATAATTCACTTTTTCTGGAAGAGACGCTATCAATTAGAGTGCTAACAAGTATAGTTTTGATAGACATTTTTTTGAAATGTTTTTGCAGGAATTTCCCAGATATGTATGATGTTGAGAAATTTTTAAACAGCATGGACGGAGTTGTCAAGATAACCAAGGAAATTCCTGCTGAAATAGCAACTGGAAAACCAGCGGTTGTGAGAGTTCCCAACAGAGTTACAGAGGACTTCATTGTGAAAGAAATTGAGCCAATTTTCCAAACTAAAGGCTACTTGAGGCTCGCAATCTCATTCCCTTCTATAAATTTGAGACTGAATGATAAACAGAACGATGACTTGGATACAACAACCTGCTTAGCAATGTTTGGCAGTCTAGAACTGAAAACAGAAATTCAAGAAGTTGCTGAACAGATGGTTTCAAGGATGAAAACACTCAGCCACAAATCAGATGGTAAGTTCATTGCTGTTGATCTGAGGGTTGATGTCCTTGAGAAAAAAGGCTGCAAGGAAGCCGGGGACCAGGGAAGGAAGAGCTGCTATAGTGCACAAGAAGTCGGTGATTTTCTGAAGAAAATTGGATTTGATGGTGATGCAACCATATATCTCACTCAAACTTGGTGGCATGAAAGTCTTAATCCCCTAAAAGACATGTTCCCAAAAACTTATACGAAGGTGAGTGCACTTTTCTGAGTATAATGTTCAATGAATTCTCAAGTTTTGATACAATTTTTTTTTTCATGCAGGATGACATAATGCCTCCAGGCAAGAAAGATGAATTCCTCAGGTCAGGAAATGTTGGACTAGAAAAGGTGCTGGACTTGTATGTTTGTTCGGAAAGTGATGTGTTTGTGCCTGCAATTTCTGGCATGTTTTATGGAAGTGTCACGGGCAAAAGAATAGCTTCTGGTAGGAGTCAAATTCTTGTTCCTGCTCAAATCTCTGGCTCATCTGCTTCAGCGTCGGATTTCATATCGTCCTATGTTACCATGAAGAACCATTTGGCATATTCTTGTTACTGTTGATTTCTTATTTCTTTGAACTGCCACAAAGTGTTCAGGGATTTTTCTGTGCTTTCAATGAACATGATCTTCCTTGTATGCTATGCATCAAATTTCTATTGTATCATTATCAAGTATCAATTTAAAAATGCAACTTGATTTAGATGTTAGAGTCAATTGCAGATTGGATCCATGGACATTATCCCAATGATCTCACATGACTTTATGAATTAATATATTTATCCTCCATGAGTAGCATCCTCTTGTGTTATTCAATGGAAATGTTAAATAATGCTCTTATTCAAAACACTGATATACTTAAATGATTTGTATAAAAGTAATCCAAGTGGAACTGTTAATTGCGGATTAGATCCATAGACGCTAAACCCAATGATCTCACATCACTTCATGAATTAGATATATATTTTCCATGCGTAGCATTTTCTCATGTTCTTCAATTGAAATATTATGTAATCTTCTCATCAAAACACTGACACATTTAAATTTTATATTTAATTAGTTCGTGTGGGACTATAAATTCTGACCAACTTTCTGATATACATGAACCACAAGGACTGTGCCGCTTGCTCTGTAGCCATGGCCATGTTCCAAATTGTGTCTAATGTCTGCAATACCAGGGCATTTGCTCCGTCTTATTCTCTCAGACTTATCTCTCACAATATATCGAAGCCGGAGAATGGCCGGAAACTGGTCCCTGCTGCCCAGTCTGCGGCTTCCATTGCCAAAGCCTTTGATCCTACAGTCTCTTTGAGCGAAGCCAGGACACCTCCAAGCTGTTGGTACACTGATCCATCCTTCCTCCAACTTGAGCTCCAGCATGTTTTCTTTCAAGGATGGCAAATTGTTGGTATATATATACATATATACACATTCAAGCACACACTAAATACAGCAATATTCCTTGGTCTTCACTGACCACTGAATAACTATTTTCAGGTTTTACTGAACATGTGGAGAATCCTTGCGACTTTTTTTCAGGAAGGTGTGTTTATCACTTGCATTGCAATGCGCTTCCATTTATATCTCATCAATTCATGAAGCATATCAAATGAATAAACAGGTTGGGAAATGTAGAGTATTTAGTCTGCAGAGATGCAAAAGGAGATCTTCATGCATTTCACAATGCTTGCAAGCATCGCGCTTCTCTCCTCGTCTCTGACAAAGGGAGCAAGTCCTGCTTCTCATGTCCTTATCATGTAATTAGGCTCCTAATTCAATACCTGTTTTCATTGTTCATAATACGTCTATGTGTATATATACTAATTCAATACAACAAGTCTATGCTTATGTTCCTCAGGGATGGACTTACGGGTTAAATGGGTCACTCCTGAAGGCTAATAGAATGGCAGGGATTCAGAACTTCAACAAAGATGTATAGTAAACATATGTTTAATTCGCAAAAACTATATCGGTTTTCTAACTGATGTTGTTTCGTAAATTATATAGGACTTTGGATTAGTACCGATCAACGTGGCTACATGGGGACCGTTTGTTCTGATAAATTTGGACAAAGATATACCATTTCATCAGAAATCAACTACTGAGAAAGTGGAGTACGAATGGCTTGGGGATGGTTCAGAAATAATGAGCACTAACTTGAATTATTTGTCAGTAAAACACGTTCGGAGGCGAGAATATATCATTGATTGTAACTGGAAGGTATGTTCCTCATGTGTTGGTGAGTTTTTCTGCTGTAAATGAATGTATGGTATTTTTCATGCAGGTTTACTGTGATAACTTTTTAGATGGGGGCTATCATGTTCCTTATGCACATAAACACTTTTCATTGTCTCTCAACCTGAACACATATACCACTGAGGTACATGTATCTTATGAATTAACATCAAACAATTTATTAAAGATTCATCAAAGTCGCCTATTTTGATTAATTGTAGTAGGTTTACAAGAAGATTATCGTGCAAAGATGTGGGAGTGTTTCCACAAACGACAACAGGCTTGGATCGGATGCTTTTTATGTATTTGTTTACCCAAACTTCATGGTTAGCAGGTATATGTATATATATATAAATTTAATATTATGCATGCCAGTGCATTTAATCTTTATGAATACCAAGAACCTTTTCTAATCTGTAAATAGGTATGGTCCTTGGATGGAGACAAACTTAGTTCTTCCAATGACTTCAAGTAAATGCCAAGTGATTTTTGATTATTTCCTAGACGAAACACTAATGGTGAGTAGTGAGTACGCCTTCATATGATCATTAATTCATCATTTGGACTTAATTAACTCTTAATTACTTTAATTCTCTAGGATGACAAAGTTTTCATAGAGAAAAGCTTAGAAGAGAGCCATGCAATTCAGGTATACATATAAATACTATATCTTTTCTCAATGTTTTCTGTGTTTGTAGTCGTAATCGGAATCGTATTCTTTGCGGAGTATTATTTTAGGTGGAAGATGTTGAGATTTCCGAAAGCGTTCAGAGAGGATTAGAATCACCAGCCTACTGCAGTGGAAGATATGTACCGTCTGTTGAAATGGCTGTGCATCATTTTCATTGTCTTCTTCACCAGAGCATCAATCAAAACTCATCTTAACAAACATAGATACATATTATATATATTGATGTTTGGATTGTATCAATATTAGTTTAGAATATTTGGCCTGCATTTAAGCTCTTGTTATTGTTTCTTTTGTTCAATAGAACAGAAGAAGAGTTTGCTTGTGATGGATGTGTGAAAAGAATCATCTTTTCGTTATATAATATATATATATATATTATTTCTGTTTTCTTTTTGTTATATTTTGCTCAATCTAATGTGACTGATAGGAAGGAAATGGGAATTTATTCTTTTCGGTTTTTATCTTGCATTACCCCCACAAACTTCATAATTACTGTTTCATTCTAAAAGTCATGTTTACCTATATATCCCCTTCAAATAGAAGTTAATTAAAAATTTTATAAAATAACCAAACTACACTAGACTGTCAACCTTTCCTTTGTCTTAGTATATATAGGACCAAATCTAAGCGTTGTGGCATGTGTGCGCATTGACGTATAAAGAAGGGCCAAATCGTATTTCTTGAAAATGATAGGGGCTTAAGTGCAAAAGAGCAGCTCCACTGGGATTTCGCTCTCGCCGGCAATGGCGATTACTGGAACCCTAGCTCTCTTTCACTGTTGGGAAGCCCTTGAAACTAGAGCCTTTGTTTCATATTCAACTCCTCGTTTGAGCTTCAGGCATGAATTCAGCTTCTGGGGCCCATTACTTCCACGGCGATCGCCGGAGACGAGGAGATGGATCACCGGCTGTCAATCATTGCCTCGCTTGGTGGAGGAATTCGATCCTGAGGTCCCAATTGAAGAGGCAGTAACTCCACCCAGCTCCTGGTACACTGAACCGTCCTTCCTCGCCCTTGAGCTCGACCATGTCTTCTCCCGTGGCTGGCTGGCGGCTGGTAGTCTCTCCCATTTCCTCTTCTCCATTTATGTTTTTCTTTGTCGAAACTGATCGAAAATGGCATTTGTTTTTTTAAAGGTTTCTTATCAAACTTGGCCATGCTTGAATTGGATGCATAAGAATGATATATGGACTTGGTCTTTTTTCACGCTTGGATGTATAATTATTTTGAAAATAATTTTTAATGCCAATGATTCGTGATGCTCTCTGATTTGCTGATATTCAGGTTTCACTGAGCAAATCAAGAACCCTCATGATTTTTTTACTGGAAGGTGACTTTGTTTTCCCTTGTGTATTTTGAGTTCTATGTAGTACCTTGGATGTTTACACTAGATGCATGCTTCATGCGCAAGAAGGAAAACAGAACATCAAGCGCCAATGTGATCATATGTTTTCTAGTCTCTATTGAGTCACATTTACAGAAGGTGCATGAGCCAGAAGTTGGTTGAAGTTACATATGAATTGATAGCATGATATGGTGGTATTTGCTTTCATCTTGATACACTGCACATGTAAATTGTATACAAGCTTGTCTCAAGAACCTGAAAATTATATGTTCTCAAAGAAACCAACGCTCTAAGGCTCAACCTCTCTTGTCGGTTCACTAGTCAACTCCTCTTCCAAGGTTGAAATTGAGGGTAAAAATGTTGAAGGCATATTGACAGACTAATAGCATTGTTAAATGGATATGAAATCCTTGAGAAATGAAGAAACAAAACCCCTGCCTGCTATGACTTAAGTGAAAATACAAGATTCCTAAGCGTCACCAATGGTTCCTTTGATTTTTTACATATCCTCGCTAAAATATTATATTTAAAGCTTGAACTGGCTCCTTGAATGTTAAATGGAAGTTTTGAACTGTGAAAGTATGTCATAGAGCAACTGTCCTATTTGTTTGAAGAGATGTTTACATGTTTCGATGCATTAAAGCGTACTTATTATATACCTATTAACCATAATCCTTTGCAAGGGTGTTCTTGATAAAGAAGATTGGAGCATGGGCATCATATGTTGATTGTATGTTTACCGGTTTAGTGAATTTAGAGTGGCAGGTGGGCTGAAAAACGGATGAAAATTGTGAAGTACCTGTGCCAAAATAAAAGGGATCATGGCATTCTTTTTTCCATTGAAATTTATGAAATGTTAACATACATTGCAAACGATCTGTTTAGAAAACTATAAATTTGACCAAACATATCTGCCAAACTAGTTTCCGAAAGTAGATAGCTGTGATCAGGATACCCATTTGAAAGTACTTTCCGTTTCTGTTGGAACGGCAAGTACTTTTTTGGTTGTATACAATACAAGAGTCCTTTAACTTTCCAGTTTTCTAACTCAATGAAGCAACAGGTTGGGAAATGTAGAGTTTGTGATCTGTCAAGATGCCAATGGGGGCCTTCGTGCTTTTCACAATGTATGTCGCCACCATGCCTCTCTCCTTGCGTCTGGCAGTGGGCAGAAATCTTGCTTCGTTTGCCCTTATCATGTGAGTTCCTAGATAATTTTCAGCGCTTGTCTCTTGCTGGTGTTTTCTGAATATAGATATCTGCAGGCATGTGCATGAACTCCCATTGGTACCTTTTGCTTTAAATATATTTTATAAACCTCACGTACCATTTGGAACTTTTAGGTAATACTAAAAAAATCTGGGCTATCTTTGCAGAGTGCCTTTTAATAGTTTTTCAAAACTTTTTATATTTCATTATAAATTACAAGGCTATCAGATCTTTTGCTTTGTCCTGTGAACATTCTTATCAATACGGATGATCTGATTGATTGTGTAATTGTGTTCATTAAAGCATGTCATCATCCACATTCTCGCTGATGAATCCCTCATTTTACCTTAATGTAAAAGTGTATATTCATGCTTCCTCTGTGGACTTACTGCACCAGGAAAAATGATGTTTCTGTTTTCATATTGTCACTTGTGTATGCCTAATCATGCCTATGTCTTTCCTCTTGAATGGGTTAGAGGAAACCAGTTTTAAAAGATGTTGGCAATCTTATTTATAGGGTTGGACCTATGGGTTAGATGGTGCACTCTTGAAGGCTACTCGGATTGGTGGAATTAAGAACTTCCATAAGGATGTAAGTGGCCATCATCCTTATGCTAAGTTCTGTGCTTAGGCAGCTAAGATGTTAATATCTACTGGCTTTAGAGAACAGGATTTTGGGCTTATACCATTGACAGTAGCTACCTGGGGGCCTTTTGTGTTGATCAGCTTGGAAAAGGATTGTCTGCATCAACAAAACAGAACTAAAGAGACAGTGGAAAATGAATGGCTTGGACATGCTTCAGAGATATTGAAAACCGGGGGGATTGATTCTTCACTTATGCATGTCTGTAGACGTGAATATACTATTCAATGCAACTGGAAGGTCTGTTGTTCCATGTTGCAAATTTTTCTAGTGATTCTTTTTTCTATTTTTTGACTGATTTGCAGTATCTAATGATGCCACTTTTTTTAGATTTGCATTTCATTTTTAGTAGTTTCTGAATTTCCTTATTATCTATGTTGAAGGTCTTTTGTGACAACTACCTAGATGGCGGTTATCATGTTCCTTATGCACATGGAGGGCTTGCATCTGACCTAAACCTGAATTCCTATTCTACACATGTATGTACTTTTCATGATCGGGATTTCTTAGTGTTTATCTGTACATACACTATTATTGGTATGGCAACCGTAGAATGTCTAAGTTGTTATTCTTTCTTTACATGAGAAAACTTTGACTACAGAACCAACTGGTGCCGATCTTGATTTGGCATCAAATTCCCAACTCCCTTACCTAATATACGTATTAAGATATTCTTATGTTGACTGCTATCTTGGCTTTTAGTTTACTTGGTTAATTTAGATCACATGAACTTCATAGTTCTAAAATTACATGCATATCTTTATTTAGTTTTGAACTCAGGAAATGCTGAAAGATTGGTTTATTTCTTTTAATGTAGAATGTATTATTTTATTCTGAAGTGCCTATCTGAAGTCATCAAAACTCCTTTGGTTTCTTAACTTGCTTTATTCATATGAAATTTATCTAGCATCAATGGACCAAAGCTAATTTTGTTTCTTTTACACTAGATTTACGAAAACGTTAGTGTTCAAAGTTGTGAAAGTACTTCAGTAGACATGAACGGCTTTGATAGGCTTGGTTCAAAAGCATTGTATGCTTTCATATATCCAAACTTCATGATAAACAGGTACCCTTGCCCAATCAATTGTTCTTTGTCACTTGTCCTTTATAAATCTCCTTAATTGAGTTCCAGTGTGGATTTCATTTTCTTATCATGTTCCGATGATTTATAGGTACGGACCTTGGATGGACACGAACATGGTTCTGCCACTGGGCCCAACTAAATGTCAAGTGATATTTGACTACTTCCTCGACGCTTCCTTTGTGGTAAATAAAATCTACTCTTCATGAATTTTATAAGATCGATCACAATCATACTAATTGTCGCAGGACAACAAGAAATTCATCGAAGAAAGTTTAAAAGAGAGCGAACAAGTTCAGGTAAAAAAGAAAAAAAAAAAAACTGAAAAAAGCTCGATCACTGATTTCTTTTCTCATCACATGCAATGTCTTATAATAGTGACATCAAATTATATTTTTCATGAATGTAGATCGAGGACATTATACTGTGTGAAGGAGTCCAAAGAGGCCTTGAATCCCCAGCTTACACCAGTGGTAGATATGCTCCATCAGTTGAAATGGCCATGCATCACTTCCATCTTCTCCTCCACCAAAGCCTCAACAAACCCTAAAAAGTTTTATCTGTTCTTAAATAAAACTTTGCCTACAATAACACATTTCTTGCATTACCCTTTTTTTCCCATATTTTGTGTGTGTGAATAAACTATATTTATTGTGGGGTGAGTTGGCAGTCAAGCACACAAGAATGGAAAAGAATAAGCTAGCCGTTGCTCTTTCCTAATCAACCTTCTTTCTCTTTTTCTTATTTCTCTACTACTTAATACATGTAGAGTGGATCAAAGAGAAACTCTGAAAATCTTGGCAAAGAATTTTATTTTGTATTTTTCATATCTTTGTTGGATTGCATTTAGATCTTACAATATATATAGAGGGAAATGTGTGATAATAATTCAAATCAAAGGAGATGTGCAGCATGCAGGTATCTGAGGAGGAGATGTTCTGAAGATTGCATACTATCTCCATACTTTCCTGCTTCACAACCTCATAGATTTGCTACTGTTCACAGGATCTTTGGGGCTGGTAATGTTGCAAGAATGTTGCAGGTCTGCTTTTCTCTCTTCTCTTGTTCCTATTTTCATGCATTATTTTATTTTTCAATTAATCACCATTACTATTCATCATTTTTTCCTTGATTAGTTTTGTATCCAAATTTTGCTGTTTAATTATTCATGTATTGTACACAATAATAAATAAATAAATGAAATATCTCTTACCAAGCTTTTTGGATGGAGAGATTTAACTTCTATTAATAAGCAAAATGTACTGAAGATGTTTGATTTTACTAAAGTGTGACACACACACACACACAACAGTTAGAAGTTTATCCGACCCAAAATGGATAAAAATAATTTATGAAGAATGGCATGGTTATCTTCAGATTTATGCATAAAAAAGAAAACAAAATAAAATCATTTGAATGAAATGTCATGTTTCTATGTCAAAATACTATGAAAAAAAAAACTCAAGCAAATGATAGTATTGGATTTTTATTTCTGATTCTTAAATTTTTTGATTTTTCATTTTCTTTCGTTGTACAACTATCTTCACTATTATGTTTTTTTTATATATTTACAATTTTTTATTATTGGAGCAACGTACAGTGTCTTTTATACCCCATCTCTTTTGTCCTTGTTGGTTTTGTCATCATTGTAATTTTTTTTAACACATGTAGTTTATCCATTTTTTAATTTTTCCAACTATAAAATAACTCAGCCCATATCTTAAGTTTTGGGTCCTTGTGGTTGTCTCTTATCCTACAAAAATACTTAAATGTAACAATTAAGAATAAAATACCGAAACTACAGATCCTAATAAGGCAACCAGTCAATAAAAACATATTTAAATAATATTCCTGTAGTTGATCCAACCAAACTCCTTTTAAAATTTGATTCTTCACCAAAAAGACCTACACACACGCATATATATATATATATATTGATTTTACTCATTTATGTAATGAATGGCAGCAACTACCAGTGCATGAAAGAAGACAAGCAGCAGACTCATTATCATCAGAGGCTCACTGGAGAATACAAGATCCAGTTTATGGTAGTGTTGGAATCATAAGCATGCTACAACACCAGATCCACATGGCTCAGGGGGAACTTGCCACAACTCAGGCCCAGATATCCATCTACACCAATCATCATCATCATCATCATCAACAACAACAACAACAACAACAACAACAGAGTACTTCATCTCCAGATTCAACTTTTATGGATCTCCAACAACTTCCTGATTTGTTCTAAAAATAATAAAAATAAAATAATGAACAAGTTCATCCTTGATTTTTAATAATATCAGTTTATTTGTCCTTGTTTCTGATGGCAGTGCCGAAAGGAGAATTAGCATCTCTGTACATCAATAATAAAAATAAAAATTTATGATACGAAATTGATTGGGAATGCAAGCATAGATATACACAAAAGTTCTATGTCAGGATTTAGGATATACAATGCTATCGATGCGCGCAAAAGGGAATGAGGAACTAGTGGGCAAGTTGTGATGGATCTACATACTGAAGAGAGTGAAAGAGTTTCATAATCCACTTCGGCATGAGAACCCTTCCTTATTCTTTGATTGTCTCTGATTCGGATGTTTTAGTTTTTCGGGGTATTGCTTCCCTCTTCTGCGTGCATACGGTAATGGACTTGTCAGTTTGGGGGAAGAAAAGAAAAATGTTGATGTGAATAAATAATGCAGGAAAGAGAGACCTTGAGATTTTTTGCAGCAAAAGCTTTTCCTTAAATAAACTGCCAAAGGAATCTGAGGAACCGGAAGCATCTTTCCGAAAACAGCAAGGGGCCAGCTGAAAGATGTCAAGAACAAGCCAAAGTCATTCTTTGATTTTGGTGACTGATCATTGGGTCAGAGTTTTTTTTTTTTTTGATGGTTGTTGAAAAGTTGAGTAGATAAGAAAAAACACATACCTAATAGAAGCAATGGCGATTGAAACTAACCACAGCTTCCAATTAAGCCTGACGGTTGAGGTGAACCTTCCAAGAAACTCGATGATCAAGATCTGTAAATAGGAAAGTGGTTGTTATATTTGTTGAAATCACAATGTGAATATTGAGCCAGCAGCTGCAGTGTTATCTTTTTTTTTTTTTTACTTCACCTGAAGTATTGTGGTGATTCCTACTATTCCCATGAAGAGACGGTTTTTAGTCATCCCAGCGAAGACATTCTTTTCATCTGGTTTCCGGGCATTGAACTCATTGAAAATCTAACAGTTAAACTCATCATGTGTGAGTTAAATCTATCAAAACGATGCAAAATTGCAAAAGCTCAATTGCCTAGGGAAGGAATTTACCATACCTGACATAAGACAAATGTGTTAAAAATGAATGTGTTCTTGACCTTATCAGCATGCTGTCGTGTTTCATGCTTTAAATGCAGGATGTTCTTGCCACCAAAATTGAGAACTAGGAGGATGGTGACTTGATATAATGCCTGGAATAACTTGAGGTCAATTGAAGAACAATGCAAAGAGCGAATTTTACTCATAAGTACGACAATGGAAGAAAAGAAGCATGCCTGAATTGTTAAATTTCTCCACATGATGTTGGTGATGAGAGGTTCTCTGAAAAACAATCAAGTTAGTCATCAGCATGCATCAACTAAATAAAATATTGCTGTGAAGAAGACTAGCGTGGAAATATATTTACTTCCGGCCAACAGGAGAGCGCTTCATAAGTTGGTCTGTTGGTGGTTCAGTTGCCAATGCAAGAGCCCCGAGAGTGTCCATAATGAGGTTCACCCAAAGGAGCTGTTTCAAAGGTTAAGATAAATTTGATCAAATCTTTTATGTCTAGCAAATAACATAAATCAAATTCAAAGGGGTTGGGATCCATATTGACATTGAAGAGAAAGAAAAACAGATAGCATAGTTGACAAGTAAATTAAGACAAGATGTTTGATTTGATGGAGAAGTAAAAAATAATTGGCAAAATTCATATACCTGGACAGCATTCAAAGGAACCTCCCCGGCTGAAATGGCGGCAACCACATTTATAATAAGAGCAGCAACATTGACCGTGAGTTGGAACTGGATGAACTTTTGGATATTTGCATAAACTGACCGGCCCCATCGAACAACCTAGCAAATACTTGTTGCTAAGACAACCATCATTTGGTGAAAAATGAAGAAGTATTTTAGGGCGGAACTAACCTTTACAACCGATGCAAAATTATCATCCAATATAATGATGTCTGAGCTTTCTTTCGCAACTTCTGTCCCTTGAATTCCCATGGACAAACCTATATCTGCCTATACACCAGAATATGAGGAAAAAATCAAGTTACCATAAATGACTAAGATTAAGGGTGGATGCTAATAAAGTGAAAGAGGAAAAGTGGATTACGAACCTCATGCAATGCAGGGGCATCATTGGTGCCATCTCCAGTAACAGCAACCACATGGCCTCGTTTTCTCAATGCTTGCACAAGCAGAAGTTTGTCATTTGGTGAAGACCGTCCCATCACCTATATAAGAATTAACACATCTTAGGCAACAAAGTATTTGCATTAATGAGAGATGCAACAGATCAAGATGAAGTTCCTTCTCTTTAAGGGCAGTGTTGACCGGAAACAAAAGTAAACCATAAAGGGAGGCATTCATGTTATTGATTGGTAAAACCTTAAGATTTTAAGAGGAATGGTATAGTTTGAGAAAACAGTGTACAGGATTGGCAAAGAAAACCTTGAGGAAAATGCTAACGAGGAAGAACTATGTTTCACAATGGAAAGTTCTCCCCATGACAATGCACATATAGAATCAATGCTGATTGTTTTGTTCAGGCTTTCTAGTCTCACTTGAATTGACTCATTATTTTCCCAGTCATAATCTTTGAAATAGCATCAGTTTGGTTTATATAAAATTTATTATAAGACTCAAGATAATAGTATACATACTGATATCTGCTCAGCAACTTCTTCTCTTAGTTTCTCAGACAAGGCACGAAATGTTTTCCCCTCTATAATAGTTGGCTCTGCTACAGAGCTATTTGGATCAAGAATTCCACATTCCATAGCTATAGCTTTAGCTGTCTGAAGGTTGTCTCCCGTTACCATCCTCACCTATAAATTAATTGCCCGTAGTTAGAAAACTCCTAAAAATTAGAAATGCACCAGCATTAGGCAAATTCTATAATTGGTTCTGCAAAATACTGTGCCAATTTATGCATGTCATGGATAGCATTAAACTCAAGACAAGAAACAATTCCATAGTCTTTGCAGAAGTTACAGTTTGATGCTCAAAATAAGTATAAACTTATGTTTCATGAGTCAATGCCAACAAACAAGGAACTAAATGGATACCTGCCAAAACATGGAAGAGTAAAGGCAGTGCGAAATGCAAGTTATAAACATCATTTATCATCGAAAACAGAAACAATCAATGAAACTGAAAATTCACAATTCAAGTAAGTATCCTATAAAATTATTGTCTGATAACTCAAACTAATGAAAAGGATACCTTGACTCCAGCTTTGATGCAAATCTCCACAGCTTCTTTGACCCCAGATCGACATGGATCCTTCATGGTAAAAAGAAAAGTTGTTTATTAACAAAACATGCTCTTAGTTTAAAAATAAACAAACACAATGGGGAATCACCAATTCCCATGATCAATCACAATACCTTAATTCCCACAATGCCAAGAAGAGTCAACTTATCCTCAGGCAAATCCGATCCCTCTCTGAGTTCCTGAGATGAATTATCTACAGGATCATATCGCCTGTACGCAAATGCGACACAGCGAAGGCTACCTGCTGCCATAGTTTCAATGGACTTTCTAAATTCATCCACCTGCAACACCACGGTGCTTTAAAAATTTTACTTTCAACGATCAAGAACAGAAGAAAAAGAGTTATAAACATAAACACACTTCCTCCAATGTCAAATCTTGAGGCAAACCATCAGCATCAAGCCAGTTTGTGCAAGAGGCTAGGATTAGTTCTGCCGCACCTTTCCAATGAATATGAACCTTTGACTCTGACTGCAGATCAAATTTCAAAAATGAATAAATATATAAATAGCATCAAGCATCCATTCTTATAACAATATCTTGGATCCTCAAAACCACTTGCTAGTATTGTACATAGGTCCAAGAGCAATAAAACCAATTACTAAGGCAACTTAGGAAAAGCCTAAAGCAATTACTGACATCACTGGCATGAGATTTTGCAGGAGATGAAAATTACATGTTTATGTACTAAAATCCTAATATAAAAGATAAGGAAATATTGCATAAGAGCATGAGCATAATGCATCTGATTTGATTACCTGCACTGCAACACCACCACGCTTTTTTTCCGAGTTAAAAGGGAAGACACTGAGAACAGCAGTTTTTGATCGAATTTCATCAAACTTCATGCCCAACTGTGACATTTGAATGATTAACTATGATCAGCTGCTGTTAAGGAAACTTTGATAGAGGGGAAACTAAAACTGTATAGTGTATACCTGACAACCCCAAGAAAGGATGGCCTTTTCAGTAGGAGATCCAGTAATCTCAGTAGCTCCCCCACTCTGTTGAAGAAGGAAATTTTGATGAAACAATTCCACAATCAAGTTTATCACATAATTAATTGATAAATTACAGAAGTGAAGAAAAACAATGAAGATTCTATCATGTGAAGTAATGCACTGTTCATGAAAGACTCGGTTAAGTGGATAACAGTACATAAGACAATTCAGAAACACATGACTCATTCATTCAAGAGTTACAGGAAAACCGCTTGACTATTGAATTGCGTTCAGGTTATCTGAGCAACTGGTAACTTTTTGTCAATTAGTAGTTTAAAAAGGGAGCAAAAAAAAAACAAAACAATCATACATGAAAAGGAATATATATATATATAATAAAATAATAAATAATAAATAATAAAGTTTTTACTGGATTTGCAGAAGCCACTTAAGTATCAACATAAGTTAACCTTCATCTGAAATATCCCATCTTACATGTGTAAAACACTAGTACTTTCTTCAGCAAGATGTCAAAGAGAAACATTAAAAGCAAGTGTACTACCTCTGGCTCAAAAACACTGCCTGTTGTATTAAGCGCGATGCCTTCGATCAATAATGAGGTCAGGGCTGAAGAGACCTGCTCACCACCGTGAGAAGGGTCTAACCTTACTCCACCAACATATGCCTCCATAACAGTCATCTATAACAACGTAGTAATAATTAGTGTAGGAAATAAATATAAGCATATAGAGCTAAATGACCATATTGATTTTCACTACCATAAAAACAAGAGCAAACTATTTACATTGGATCAACAAATGAAGCAAACTTACAGTTGAATCATAGATTGGCATACCTGATTCATAGTTAGAGTTCCAGTCTTATCACTGCATATTGTTGTTGCAGATCCCATTGTTTCACAAGCTGAAAGACGGCGGACCTGCAAATAAGAGTGTCAATTACCCAATGAGTATGTTTAAACATAGGTTATGCAACTACATTGAGCTCAGAAAAGATAGATACCAGGGCCTTGTCTGCCATCATCTTCTTCATCGAGTATGCAAGGCTAAAATGATTGAATGTTGGCATTAATTCTCTAGTAGAGAATTTTAACTTTGACTTGGAACGACCTAATGAGGATCAAAAAAATACTTACGTCAAGGTCACAGCTAATGGAAGCCCTTCTGGCACCGCAACAACAACAATAGTTACCTGGTTGTGAATTGATCCAATGTTAGAAACCATAATACAGAAGGAAGTAATAAGGAAAATTTCAAGATGAGAATGCATACAGCAACAGTGAAGAACTTGATTGCACCATTAAATGCAGCTTTCGCACCAGTCTTTCCTGGTTTAAACTGAACAGTTCCATCAGGGTTCTCAGTGTGTCCCGAAAAGAATCTGAAAGTTTATCATAGAGCATATTTTGATGGTAGTTAAGTGAATGTGCAAGAAGATGTTAGTATGTAGTCAATATGAATTGTACAAAGCACTTCCATCTACCTGGTCCAGAGAACAAAAAGAACTGCAAAAGCAACCAAAAGTCCCACTTGACCAATGAGAGTAGCAACACCATTCAACCGAACCTTTTCAGAAAAAATACCATCCATGAAGACACACAGCAACAAGTATGTTAAGAGATATAAAGAAGTCAAAGTTACAAGCACAAACCTGCAATGGAGTTTCTTCACCATTATCTTCTGAGATAGTGGCCATCAATAAGCCCCATTCTGTGTTGATTCCAACAGCAGTTACCTGTGAAAATTTGAATATAATAGAATTGTATCATCCATAGATTAGAATGACAAATTGAAGGCAGGAGATTGTATCAGGAAAGCTCACTTCACATAATATATATTAAGCATAATGAATCCTACCACATGATTTACCAAGATCATAGAGTCGGAAGTTTGAACTATTCCCAATAACAATTATCAACAGAGTGCAAGTTCCAATCATAGCATAATTGTAAACACCAACATCAGAGAGCACTCACCAGCATACTACCATAGCCATCAGCAACTTTGCATCCAGACATTAAGAATGGAGCTTTTTGATCCTTTCGAACCTGAAGGCATGCATCATCACGAAATAAAATCCTCTGGTTCATTTATATTAAAGCAGTATAAAAGATTAGTGACTTACAATCTTGCTCTCTCCAGTCATACTAGATTCATCAATAGAAAGTGAATGGCCATTAATTAAAATTCCATCAGCAGGAACCTAAACAAGACCAAACCAACAAATTAAATTAGAGCACATACCATATTATGTGCAGATCCAAACAGGAGAAAATAAAATTTTAACTATCTACCTGATCACCTATGTTAAGAGGAACTATATCCCCCACAACAAGATCAAATATTGAAACCTCCACTCTTCTACCACCCCTGATCACCTGAACCAACAACATAAACAGCGAACCTTAAGAAGGGGGTCAAAAGTGAAGCCAGAGGAAATAAACTTCTGGAAATTGTTCAATACAAACCTCCAGGTGTATGTTTTGTTTCTGCTCATTAAGGGTTTGGAATTGGAGGGACTGCTTGTAATCGCTAGTAGCTAAGAAACAAATAATGAATAAATAGATAAATAGACAAACAGTTATTAAAAAAAAAAATAAGTGCATAAATAACACATCAATTCCATGAAAAGACTTGGCTATTAAAACAAGAAATAAAATGATGAAATTCAAAGAGAATGCATGAAAGGACGTCCTTTTGCTAAAAAAATTCACAGAGCTCTCAAATGCAGCTGGTGTCGATGTTGAATAAGTTATAATAGGATCAGGAATTGTAGAGGAATTAGATCTTAGATTAAATCATGAAATATCACATTCTACTTGATTAGTTGTAGCTTATATTCATCAAAGGAAACCATTAATGATGAATAGTTGGACAACTAATAAACTGAAATATGTACCTGTAACAACCACAACAATAATAACAGCAAGGAGAATGCTTCCACCATCATACCATCCTTCTTTCAAACCCTGAAAAGAATAGAGTAGAAAACTCACACAAAAAGTTTGTAATGACTGAAGCACATCCTAACAAAGCTTCTGAAGAAGTTATATGGGGTAGCCACTATAAATGACATATTTGAATATAGATAGCAAAGAAAAACATCCTCAAAATACATAAAAATCAAGGCATTTAAAACTGCAACATCAGAATGCAAAATAACCTCCGTCTTTATGCCTAAAACCAGAGAGAGGACTGCAGCCACCATCAAGATGATGAGGGTTTTATCTTGCCAAGCATCCCATACGAACATCTGCAAGAGAAAGAAAATCAAAGCATTATGCCAATGAACCTAAAAACCCAAAAGGAAGATATCTCTGAATAACCTAAATTATTCAAACATGACATTTTCTGAGCAAGACATACCCAGAAACTCCTCCTCTTCTTTCGAGGATAAGTGTTTGCCCCAAAAGCATCTTTTCTTGAAAGTAATTCTACATCATCACCACTAATACCCTTGTCTATATTGGTCTTTAACATATTTGACAACCCTTTCACCTGAAAGATTTTTAAAATCAAACACAAATTTTTGCAAAAGAACAAAAAAGAGAGACAACCCAATATTAAGATCATGAGCACTTGCCCCTCCATATCCTTGCAATGCAGAAATATCTTGATCTCTAGTCATTGAGGTCAACAGCTCTGCTGCAATACCATACTCACCGACAGGAACTGGGACACTTCCTCCAGAAGTACCTATTAGAAAGAATAAAAAAAAGCACTGGAATAAAAATTCCACTCCTTACTCCCAATTCAAACAAGAGCAGGAGTTCACTTAGAAGTTTACCAATAATACTATCGCCAATACATAACAATGAGGTAAAATACCTTTGGGGTAAAGTACCTTGTATCTAAAGTCAGCTGGTAAAATTTCTCAAAAATAAAAATTAGTGCAAGAGGGGAATGATGTTGGTATCAACAAACACAATCAAGGCAAACTACTAAGATCTTTCATAACAAATAAAATTGGCTTTCACAACAAAAAATTTAGCAGCCATAGAATTGGTGGCTTGGATATGAATAACATTTGAGAACCCAGACTAATGGTGAAGCATAACCTGTAACAGCTAATGCATGATATCAAATCCAATGAAAAAAACAAGGGAAGGGACACGAAGAACTCGACAACAAAGAGAAGATTTTTGACACTTTTTTCTAATGGTTTCTGATAAAAACAAACAAGATGAGAAACAATAACTGTCCAATCTGACCCCCAAAAAAAAACATTGCCAATGCCACTATAATACCTGGAGAAGCTTGTACTCCAGCCTCATTGAAAACAAAATCTCCTGGAAACTTTTTTTCTCCAGCTGCCTTGAAAAGGAATGCTGCCTGGAATTTTTTACAGATAAATGGTTTGTAAACATCCATGATCTGAAAAAAAACAAAAAACAAAAAAGAGGCAAAAAGCAACATACCCGAATGACCTGAGCATGTGCCCGGATCTTCCTTCTAATTTCCTCTCTCTCTTCATCCTTTTTCAAGTCCAGAGTATACCGAAACCGACGAGATGCATTAAGCACAAGTGCTGCTTGCTGCACAAAGCAATCATCAACACCTCAGTATTATCAAATCATGCTCATTCAAGATATCCAAAACATTTAATTATAACCATTGAGAGCTGCATTTCAAGCCAAGTTCCATGCATAAACATGACAAACTTAACCTCAGAGGAAAACAAAGAGAAAACATGACAGTAAAAGCAATCAGAAAACCACATTATCCATGCAAACATGAGTTACGTTCAGTGCAATGAAAGAACAAACTTGCGCTCATAACCGACACAAAAAAAATATAAAACAAAAATAAAAGACAAAAAAACCGATAGTGAAAATCATCATAGAACACATTTTCTCCGCAAGATAGCAAAAGGAGAGAAATATTTTATGGATAATAAGCATAAAAAAGAAAACCCCAGAAGCAAAAAAATGAGAAGAAATTGTGGATAAACGCCACCGAAGGAGCACATTGTCTATACAAAGGACAAACCCAAATTTTGCAAATGGCTTTCTGATACAAACAATTACAAAGAGAACATAAAAATTACAGCCCAACTACCACAAAACAATAAAAAGCGGAAACTTTCAGGAAAACAACCATAAAAAAGCCCATCAAATAACCACACTGCCAATAAAAAGCTAATTTCGAACCCTTACACCCAATGTACTTAGATTCAAAACCCAGCGACTAAAAAAACATATCAAACACCACCAAACTCAAACGAATCAGAACGTGAACCATATCAACGTAACGCATTGCATTAAAAACACAACGTAGAAGTAGAAGAAGGAGAAGAGAAAAGAAAAGGGGGAAAAAGGAGACATATTTGAGAGATTTGGAGAATCACAAGAGCAGTGCATACCCTCCAACGCTGGAGACGCTCGACGGGGGCATTCTTAGGGGGGATATCGAAGGCGTCCTCGGCGGATACCTCACCGACGGCACCGGCCTCAATGTCGCGCCGCCGCACAAAAGGGCTGCCACGGTCGCCGTCCATGCCACAGCCCTCGCGAGGATCCGTACGAGAAGTGGGAGAAGAACAGAGAGACGGGGCCCACTCTAGGGCTTTAAATTGCGAGCAGAATCAATGGGAGAGCGCCTTCCTCGATGCTTCCTCTCCTCCGCCGCTCTCTCCCTCTCTCTCTCTCTCTCCATCTCCATTGGGGAGATGAGAAGACCTATAAACCAGGAACCCGCGTAGTTTCCTCGCAACTTCGGTGCATTATTATTTATATTTATATTTATATTTATATTTATATTTATTGAGGAATTAACCCATTTTAATCTTTGTATGCTTTTTTTTATTTTTTAAAAAATAAAAAATAAATTCCTCTGAATAAATAATATAAAATAGATATGATTTTAAGTGTTATTGGGGAGTATTTAAAAATTAAAAATGAAATTTTGTTTTAATTACTGGATTTCCAAACCTTTGCATGTATAAGCTCACACTGGTTTAAAAAGTAATTGTAGTCATTCAAACTTGTTTTGTTTGTAGAGTAACTAGAGTTTATTTTGGATATAATCAATGAAGTTTGGAATAATAGAGGGGTAAATATTTGAATTTTTTTTTATATTATGTATAGATATGATTCCCTGATTAGTTGTAGGTGAATATATTCCAAAAACAATATCTGAGATTTAACTGTTTTTTCTATTGTGTGAATATATTCCACAAGAAAAAAATTAAAGAAAGACTGAGAAAAGAGGGATAAAGCGGCACAAAAATGTATATATTGATGATTTTAAAATTAATAAAGATGTAAATTATTAAGTGATGATATAGTCAATAATCACATGTGTTATTGAATTTGTGTTATTGGTATGGGAGTTCACTGTTTTCCTATTGCAAGTCAATAATACGGTGCCAGAAATCACACACAACATTAGTGCTCTGTCACTGTAATAATCAACATTGTTGTCTATCATGTCGCACAAAAGGAATGTTTTTCTTTCATATAAAGTTAATTAATTAATTAATAAATTAATTAATTAAATTCTTCTCGAGTGAAAGACATATGCACATGATGGAAGAATAATGTTAAATCTATATTTTAAGACCAAGACATAATTCTGGTTAGAATTTACCTGTTTTATTTTATAACACACTTTATTATTATATTTCTATACACCCTCCTTATTTTTTACTTATTGCACCATATTTTGTTTTTTTTTGTTGTTTTTTAGTTTGATTTTAATGAAGAAAAAATAATAATTATAATATAGTTGTAATTATCTAATTTTTATAGGATATAAAAGCAATATTCTCCTTCTTACCCAAACTAAATAATCGAACTTCATTGGAGCCAAATGAAAATATGCTGCTGATGCACCCACCACATGGTTGAAAAGTTTTTCCACAAAAATAATTGAATAGATGTCAATAATTTTTGTTTGGAATGATGTTATGATGGTACAATTTTTTAAATAAAAACATGAACATGAATGTACCATTATATAAAAGAGCTGCTTCATTGGAGAACACAATGAAGAATTTTTTTTAAAAAAAAAAAATTTACTGTTTGTAAATGAGATGCAATTCATCACAAGCGCGTTGAAGTACGTTAAAAAATGGTAGTAAACCTGAAACAGAAGGTTGTGTCTTTATTTGATTATGATCTCCATTTGTTGCTGATCACGAGAAAGGAGGACAGCTATTTGCTGCCGTCCGATTAGAAGACAAGGGACACATGTCCACTGTCAAGTCAAAACTCAATGCTATGCAATGTTTTCTTCGTGTTATGGATAACATTATACAAAGCAATAATGGCCTGCATGTTTGTATTTAACATTTCATCGTGTTTGCAGGTTTACGTTACAATAAACTTTTAAACTGGAATTTTTTTTATTTAATATCTGTTTCTTTAATTTTAAATATTAAATATAAACAATATATATTATTATTATTGTATTCTTGTTAATGCCGGGCAAGCGTAATCCACAGACGCCCAGCTGTATGCACAAATTTATTTTGTTTCAGAGATGATAGGGTACCAAATGTCCTGCAGAGAACATACACTTTGATTGAAATATTCAAGCAAAATATAATAATAATCAATAAATATAACAATGCTTGGTAAGAATCTGGCGATTATTTGGCTTTAGAAACCTGAAGATCACTTGCAGAAAAAGTTCACAAATACAATTTATATTCTAAAACAGTTGTTTACAGCAGGAATTTGAACTCAAGATGTTTTCTGTGTACAGACTGAGGTGTTCAGAGGCACCAACATTCAGACACAAATATGACAAAAGGCTGATGAAAATTAATACAAGTTTTTACTTCTTATAAGAAAATCACAAACAATAGTTAGAAAGCATATGATTTCAAGTTTGAGGGGCAGAAGGAGCTGAGCTTTGATGTTCATATGGCCTTGCTGCTAACGGTGGTTGGGGTGGAGGCCCCGGCATCGGTTGATAGGGGGGGTACTGATGCTGATAGTGCATTGGTGGAGGCGGTGGCGGTGGAGGTGGAGGGTACACGTATGGCGGATAGAAATTTGGGTACTGGCCATGAGGCCGTGGCGGGGGTGGTGCTAAAGGATATGAAGAATGTCCTGAGCCATCTGGTCCTCGGGGTTGGCCTGGCTTTTCCGGTGCCATTTTGCTGTCACTTGTTTCTCCGGTTGATACAATTGCCCCCATCCTCTGAGGGTCCATTGATGGGTAGAACGTTCGTTGTGGTGGTAGTGGCACTGGAATGTTGAAGTAGGGCATTGCTGGTTGCTGTTGCTGCTGGGCTGTGTGGTCCTCGGTACCGGGAGGGAGAGGTTGCTGGCCACTCTGTTGCTGAGATACAAGGGCTCGGGGGAGCATACCTCCATGGGCCACAAGCCCTAGCTTTGCAGCTTCATCTTCCCCTCCCTCGCCTTCAGGCTTCAGTGTTTGTGGCCTCCCCCACATCAACTTCAAGCGCAGACCTTTGATTACCAGCTTGTTTGATAGCTCTTCCGCGGCCTTTTCAGCACCCTCTCTAGTTGTATATGCCACAAAGGCGCATGCACGCTGAAGCACCATCCTGATGGACTCTATCTCACCATAGGCATAAAACTGATCTCGGAGATCCTGCTCACTGATACGAGCATCTAGACCACCAACGTAGAGGGTCTTTATACTCTCATCATCAGGAGGGATGAGGGATGGCATCTCCCCTGCCTTGGCTAAGAGCTTCATGGCAACTGGGTCATTTATTCTGTGAACAAAATTGTAAGTCAGAAAATTCAAGATTTCATTGGAATCACTTGATTATCAACCTCAAGAACTAACAACTTATCAGTGAAAACATGGATATAGTTTCATTGAAAAGCAGGGTCAAACCCGAATTCTAATGATATGCATGTATAGGACAAACTCCCAGTGCCATACATGGATAACCAGCAAATCAGGAGAACTTCGTCACCCTTGATCACAAATTCACACATGCATTAACCAGAGCTAAACTGCTACCAGTCTATTTTTTCACAAGGCAGTACCAACTCAGAAAATAGATGAAAGCTTTACTTGTTGCAAAGTTGGCATAAAAGGAAATGTTATCAATAGTATGATCTAATACATACCCATAGTATCGATCTTTTATGTTTTGCTGAGATAACTCCCCAGTTTGTGGCATCTCGTGGCGGTACGGGCATTCAGAGCCTCTAGTACACTCACCACGCACATAGAAGCTACAAACATGAGCTCTATTTCTCTGATAGTAAGGTGTTGTCCTCTGAAGCTTCAAAATTGTGTCATTGGGCCGTGCCTTTCCAAATGAGGATTCATAATCTATACCAGCTCTAGCCTGCAGAATATAGATTCAGGGAGAGAGGCCAGTCAATAACAAAAGATAAGCAACACCTGCTGCAAAGCAACACAAGTTAAATGATATGCCAAACAGAACAACACATATAGCTAATCACTGAAGAAACAACAATGACCTTGAGAGCATAAACATGAAATGTTGCATTCATTTGAATCTCAAGGTAGATCAATCATTATTTGCGAACAGAAGACAAGATGCAGACATCTACAATGATTATTCATAATTCTAGGGCATGGGCATCTGATCACTTTTATAAAAGGACCAAAATGACAAAACAAGTATACACCATCGTACCAGAAAAAAGAGCCATGCAATCCACACTACTTATAAAAGATTTTCCTACTTCAATTTTGTTTTGGGGCTAGCTATTGCATAACATAATCAAGCATTGCACACCAATTTCAAGTTTCAAGCCCCTATAAACTTGAGTAGATGTACAATCCAAGCCAAAAACAATGTCCAGCTATGACATCAACAGGTAGTCAACCATTGCAAGCCAAATTCAAGTTTCAAGTGTTCTTATAGACTTCCAAAGATATCAAAACTCAGCCAACCCATTGATATAACCAAGCATCTAGCTATAGCATAAACCTGTAATCAACAATTGCATACCAATGTCAAGTTTCAAAAGGCCATATGAACTTCAGATGTAAAACCTGAAATGGCATAGTAATTAATACACAAAGCATGCATTCTACCTGGCAAAAATTAGTTTGGTCTTTGCCCCTTAAAAACCCCTATAAACTATAACGTAACTTAGGTAACAACATTTGTGGAAAAGAAACATGGCCAACCTTCATGTAAGGCTTCCTTACACCAACAATGAGAGGGAAAAAAATAACCAATATAACTTAATTTATACTTAATAATGCACACAAAAACTGTTATCCAATTATACAGTTTTCCAATGACCGTTTTATCAAAAAGATAGCCACCGATAAACCAAACGAAGTATAGGTAGCACATATCCATACACCATTTCAGAAATATTTTTTTTTTAGCTGCAGATCCATATGGTTGTCATTGTACTGGTATCACAAAAATGTCTATCCAGGAATCATGATAAAATGCTATATGCATGGAATAAGCGCCAAAAATAACAAGTTCACTACTACATAAGCATCAAGTGAGGATAGAGTTTAAAATAAGTACCCTGCGGTCATGCTCCTCAGCAAAGTACTCCCGATTCACATCACTCTTCGGAATGGAGTCATTTGAATTAATAGATAGAGCCGTATCCCGGACCTGGACTGGCAACCCGTATTCCAGATCTAACAGGCAGACCTGGCACACATTCTTCAGCTTGCAGCAAGTCTGACAGATTTCTGTCTTCTTGTACCTTGCGTCGCGACCTGGCCTCCAACGGAAGACAGTGAATGGCCGTGTGCAGATCTTACACTCTTTATCATAGTCTGCTTTTGTCTGCAACAAGCAACACAGTGAAGCCAAAAAATGGCATAGTGTCAATGTTGAGGCAAAGTGAAAAAAAATACAGCAGCATAAAGGTGTACATCATAGGACAAGTTAAAACAGGTAAAAATAAACTTAGAAGAAAATGAATCAGGAGAGATCAGCCAATCCATACACCATCTTCAAGCCACTCAACATTAGCTAGTTTCTTTCCCAAATAAAAAGTAAGTAAATATTTTCATGGCTTAAATTGTACTTGACAACAAAAAGATACAAATTAAAAGGCAAGAACAAATTTAAGTATTCAGAAATTCCAAATGAAAGACCAGTCCTTGAGAACAAATTGATGTTCATTAGCCGTATAATAGCATCCAAAAAAATTCTCTTGATATCATTAACAGTATAATAGATATCCTATCCAGTTTTCTCACAATATGAATATTCCCATCAACTCGACAGATAAACAAAAACAGGCTGACAGAAAAGATAGTATTTTTATCGTCACGATGATAGAATTAGGGCTTAAAATCATTTCCAATAATAGAAATTTAACCCATTTTTCAAAAGAATTATCTTTCAATCAACTCAGTGACCTAAAAACACAAAAACCCTACACAACCTACAACAATCTTCGCGGATAAACAAAATTAGGTTCGATGCGACACTAAAATAAACATAAATCATAGTATTCATCATCATCATCATATAATTAGGGTTACCGAGGAAATCTAAACAGACATCAAAATGAAAACAGAAACACAACGAGAAAGAAAGAGGAGAAACGATCAAACCATGCGGAGATAAGGATTGTCGCCGAGACAGGACTCGCAGATGATAGGGAAGTCGGATCGCTCCCATCCGTCCGCCTGCGCGTCTCGCAGCAGCCGATGCGCCATTGAAGTCCCAGAGCGAGAAGAAGAGGACCTTCCGCTATGCAAAGGGCAGGGTTCTTCTAAGTCGATTGCTTCTCACGTGCTAGTCACGTGAACAATGAAATATAAATAAAAAATTGCTCGCAAACCCCTCAACATTGGATAATTACTAATATATTTTTTTCCTTTTCCAAAAAAATTATATATACCCCATATATATATATATATATATATATATATATATATATATAGTTCTATATATAGATTAACAATTAATTGTTTTCTTATTTTTCATTTCCTAAGATGAATGAAGTTAATAGGATGAAAAGAGTTTACTTTTATATAAATTGGGGTATATAAGATAATTTTAAATTGATTTTCGGTCCAAGATATACAAATAAATAACAATATTTTATAAAGTAAATAAACAAATATCGTCTTTAGAATGGGCATGTAAATAATTTCACATGTTTACTAAAAACTAATCAAGTTCTTTTTAATTGTGTTTTCTTAACTGAATTAATCAATCTTATTTTGATCTGAATTTTTTATTTTAAAAATTAATTACCTCACTAAATTAAGCCATTCCCTATTACGCCTAGTTTGGATGAGCATGATATATTTATAGTGTCTTTCAGTTACATGTTAATTTAAATTTCTGATTTATTGATGAAAAACACTTATATATATCTCGTAGAGGTGGTGAGACTCTTAAAATATATTTATTTGTATAAAATAAGTAATTTGTGGGTATTTTTCTTTCGAAGTTTTTTTAATATAAAAAACACCAAGCAAGACTACAAAAATGTTAAGAAAAACTAAAGACCACACCTACATGAGAAAATTACGTAGATTAAACAACTCATTGACATCTAAAAAAACAGAAAAAATTTATTTCAGAAAACACATAACATCTCATATTTATAGATTTATTTATAACAAATATTAAAAAGGAGTTTAACATCCACACCATTGCATGTCTTATTACTAGGCCAGTATCATGGTGACACAGTAGTTTATTTATGCCATCCATTGCAACAAGAAGATAATAATAATAATAATAATAATAATAATAATAATAATAAATTTGGAAAGAAATCAAAGAAGAAGCAACTTATTGAGATTCAACCAAGAAGAGCCACCATCCCCAACAGAGTTAGAAGCCTTCTCCTTCAACTCAGCAGCTCTTTTCCTCATCTCCTTCCCTTTCTCCCCTTCCATCATCTCCACCACCACCTTCCTCACCTCCTGCCTCTTCACCCCCTCCCCAATCTCCACTCCCACTCCCCACTTCTCACAAACATAATAACTATTCGTCACCTGCTCCGCAAACGCCGGCCAACACGCCATTGCCACTCCTCCTGCGATCCCTTCCAACACTGAGTTCCACCCACAGTGAGTGACAAAACCTCCAACACTCTCACTCAGCAGCACTTCCCTTTGTGGACACCACTCAGCCACAAAGAACTTCTCTCCGGCCACCGCCTCCTTCAACTCCTCATCAGGCCACTCCCCCACCCAGCCGGAGATCAAATCCTTCCTTACAACCCACAACACGTACTGCTTACTTTCAACAAGCCCCCATGCAAACTCTGTGAACGTTTCCAACGTTAAGTTTATTACACTTCCAAAGTTCACGTAAACCACTGAATTTGCTTCTCTTTGCTTCAGCCATTGCATGCAGTTGTTGTTGTTGTTGTTGTTGTTGTTGTTGTTGTATTTCCAGAGGTTGGGTGGTGATGGAGGTTGGTAGTTATGGAGGAGAGAGAGAGGGCCAATGGGGTAGATGGGACAATTAGGAAGAATGGAAGCCATTGATGAGAGGGCTTGGAGCTCAAGATCTTCAAATGTATTGATGAAGATGCAGTTGGCTTTGTGGGCGTTCATGACTTCATCTTTGACGAAGTTGAACATGATGTCATTTGGGTCTGTTGATCTTATGAGTCCTGGAAACTCCTTCAGAGTTATGCCTTCCATGCCTGGAATCCAATCCACTTTGATGCTCTTCAGATATTCATTGCTTAGACAAGCCTCCTCTGCAAGTCAAAATACTTTTTTTTTTTTTAAAAAATAACAGCTGTATTTGCTTTCACTTTGCCTGTTTTTTTAGATTTGATCTCAAATCCTTGTAAAAAATATGAGAATGATAAAAAAAAAAAAAAATGACAGATTTATACATTCATAACTGAAATTGTAATTAAAGTAACCATGCATGCATTATGATCGACATACCTTTGAATGGAAAAATGCCCCTGCTAACAAACTCCGGCAAATAGAGATAACTGAGCAAACCACAGGCACTAGCAGTCCAAAACATAACGTTTGGAATACCAAGCTCTTCAGCAGCTTGGCCTCCAAAGCTGGTAATCCCATCCCAAATCACCAAAGTAACTCTAGGCCCTTCATCATCAATCCTTCTCAAGAGTTGAAGAAAAGGCTCAAACGCCGTTGTATGCAAAGACTTGCACAAATTTGGAATGTGCCGGTTTCCGGTGATGTCGGAAGGAGGGAGGCCATCCGGAAAGGAAGCGTACCGAAACGTTTCGGTGTCACGGAGAGCGTCGGAGCCGCCGGAGTGAAGTAAGCGGCTCCGGTCAAAGTGTGTGTGGATAAAAGTAATGAGGTAGCCATGAGAGTGAAGGAATGTGGCCAAGACCATCATGGGATTGAGATGGCCTTGTGCTGCCATTGGCAAACACACTGCATGAGCTCTCTCTTCTTTTCCTCCTCTTTCTTTCTTCCTGTTCTTCTCCATCTCTCCCAACCTTTTCTTTTTTCTTTTTCTTTTTCTTTTTCTCTACTTATCTGCTATTAATTAGAATAATTAGAATAATGATAATATAAAATATAGTTTTCTATGGGATCACATAAATTTCAACATCAATCCTGATTTAATATCTCATGAAAGTTCAAAGATGTGCTCTAAAGTGATGGTTGTAAATTAAGGAGAAGCATCACTCTATACTGTCACATGCCTTTCGTCCTTTATCCTCAAGACACAAGTACCAGTGATTTATTGAGATGAGAATAATGGAAATTGATAAACAAAGACACTTCTTAAATATTGTATGATTCTAAACAAATAACATGAGATTATTTGACACCGCATTCATGAAACCAATGAAGGATTGATGTTGAAATTTATGTGATCCCATAGAAAACTATATTTTCTTTTTATCTAAACACCATAATTATATGAATAGAATAATTAGAATAATGATAATATAAAATATAAATATACTAGAAATGATTAAAAAAAAAGAAAAAGACAAAAATAACACCAACCGCTTGGACGGAAAGTGGTAGTTTATCTCCCTTCTTTTATTTAAATGATAATAGCAACTGGATGTTCAAGGATCATGGCTTCTTGATATTTATTTAAAAAAAAATTATATTGTTAAAAAATTTTAAATTTTTTATTTTTAAATATAAAATTATATGAATTTACAAATTAATTTTTTGAAGTTGATGCTGGCTAATCTTTTGCGCTAGGACAAAAGCCTGTGGGAGCTTAGTATTTCATGCAATTAAATACAATATTATTGGATTGGAGGCCTGACCAATTGAACAGGTGAATTGATACTGGAACTAATTCAAATTTTAAATCAAACTATAATTATAATTAAACTAATAAAAACTGATATGAACCGATCTAGAAATTTTTCCACCACTTGCATGTTTTTTTTTTTTTTATGGAATCTAATTTGGAAAAAAATTTATGGATTGAGTGGATGGATCGTCAACTGGAAATGGAATTGACTCGCTCAAAACCATCAGAAAAGGTGATGTCATACCGTCCATTATTATTTTACTATTCATGACTGATCGTTGATTAAAAGCCATGATTAAGATAAGTTGTTTATTATCGTCCCCGATTAATTTAATTTTAATTTGTTTTATTACAAACCCAATCATAATGACTGAAAAAACTCAAGTGGCATAAACTAATAGTTTCATTAACGCTTAAATATGTCTCTTTTAAGCCATCTCCAACCTCAAAACTCTATATTTGAAATTTCAGTATATAAAAATACAGTTTTTATTCTGAAAGTTTTTTCAACCAACAAATCTATTTTTAACTCTAAAATAAAACATTCTGAGAATATTCTTCGCACTTCATAATTTTAGGTATTGTAGTTTTTTTTTATTGTTGTTGATAATAATCTATGTTAGAACTACTTTCTATATTTTTATTTTATTGCTCATATAATTTATTCTAATTTTAATGAATTTATATTTATTGTATTATTTTTTTAATTTTTAATTAATTAAAAAAATATAAACTTAAATTATAAATTATTAATTTGATTAAAAAATAAAATTCTAAGTACAAATATATATATATATGTGTGTGTGGGGTGGGGGGGTTTTAAAAGTAAGCCAAAATTGTAAATTAATGATCCAAACTTCATTAAATAACTATAAAAAATACGATAACGAAATTAAACAATTATTAAACAACTAAACACATAAAAATAATAAAAAAATAAAATAATGCGTGCTACGGTGACACACAACTATTTTTGGGTTGTTGTTAGTAAATTTGGTGATTTAGCCCATAAATTAGGTTCGTTTGGAGAATATTACGTGGAAAATCTCTATATTTGAAGCTCGGTTGGAGATGGTCTTATATTTAGAAAGTCTTTTTTTTACTAGCATGTTTTGTTAGGAAATGTAATTTTGAAAACAGTTTATGAATTAGGTGATGGAGTGATAAAAAAATGATTTTTTTAAATCTCAAAACTATAATGAAATGGAATAAATTGTTAAAGTTAAATAATGTTAGGATTAAAAAGATAAATTTCCCAACCATAAATGTGCTGTATCTACCACTAAAATTGATCACACAACGTCATTAAATATTTTATTATATATATATATATAGTTATATATGTTTTGGGAAAAAAAGGTGTGATCCTATATTTGAGAAAGCAACGAATGACCTCTGTCCCACTTCTGCACATAAAAACAATGGCCCATTAAAGCCATAAGCTTCCAGTTAGCAATATAATATACTTAATGGAAAACAACTTTGTAATGAATAAGACCAATAATATTAATCAGTATATTATATAATAATACTCCATTGTTATTATGTATATAAGGGTATAAATGAATTTACATATAAATAAAAATTACAATATAAATAGAAATATTGTATTTTAATTTAAATCCACTTTTTTTTTTTGTTTGGTTTGATATAAGTTAAGAAGTGCGATTACGTGTAAGTGAAATAGTAAAATTACCCCTATCACATATTGTTAACACTAATTATTTAATATTATTTATAAAAAAATTTAATTATATAATATGCTTAAATTTTATACCTAAAAGCTATTAATTTTATTAACTTTCATTATTTATAGTTAATACTAATTTAAAATTTTAATTAATTCAGTGGTGATTTATTAAATTTAAAAATATAATGTAATTCAATTATCTGTCATTAAAATATTTTTTTATATAAATTAAATAAAACATAAATAACTATTTTTGTAATCATGTTAATACTACTGATGATAGTATTAATTCTAATTATTTAATATTTTCATAATAATTATTTATTTATTCATTTATTTATTTAAAGTATTTTAATGATAAAAAATACTTTTTAAAAATATTAAATATTTAAATTTAATATTTTTTAATTTTATTACTTAAAAATATTTTTATAGTTAATTTTAAAGATAATTTAATTTATTAAATATTTTTATAATTATATTTAACTTATTTTACCGTATTTCAACTTATAACAAATTTTGATGTAAGTTGAAAACAACTTTAAAAAATAAGTTAAAAAAAAGTCCAATTATATAATAAATTTAAATAAATTAAACAAAATTACATATAAAACCATTATACATAGTTTTTTGCTTATTAATAATAAAACAACCATATAAAATGACACTCAATAGATAACATGTCTATAAAAAAAAAAAAAAAAGGGGGAAAAAAAATTTTTTTTTTTGTGGGTCCGATGATCCCATAAAAATTTAATTTTTTTTTAACATATATTTATATATTAGTTAAAAAAGTATACATTATAAAGATTATTGCATTCTCCATTTCTAAATTTATGATCTCTTTCCATAGCTTTTTTTTTCTCAATCTCTTTCTCCACCGTTTTGGTCATCTCTCCGACTCCAAGCTCTTAAAATTAAAATTTCTCCACGACCCCACCAGGCTATTGGTAGTACAACACCGATCACCATCTATCGATATCCGATCCGTTATAACTAGTGGTGGAACTATGTATTGTATTTATTGACCTCACATCATAAAGTTTTTTGCTCCGCCACTTATAGATGACCATTGAATTACCATATATCTATTGGTCTTGTATTTTGCTTATTAATAATATAAAATAATATAAAGAGTACTATACTGATAATGTGTCTATTACATGCAGTAATTTAATCGATTGAGTCCTTCCACCTCAATTTCTACACCCATCACTCATAAATAGATCAAAATTTAATAATTAATATGAAAAATTTTCCTAAATTTCTCATCTAGAAACATCAGTAGATCACGTGATGGCAATATATATATATATATATATATGTTCAAGGCTCTGACAATGATCAGTGATCCTTGCTTTAAAATATTCATATTTAAATATGGATGCTTGTGAGTAGTAAATTAGTATTACAAATTTGGAAATAGATGAGGTTGCACGTGATCCTCTCATAATGATTCTCCAACTCCAATGCCGCAGTGAAATAATTTTTTTTAATAATATTTAAATAATCTTTGGTAAGATAAGATCTTGAATCTTGATCACGAATGCAGAATCATTTACTTTATTAATATTTACAGACAAGGACGCCCTTCAAGAACGATTCAAACTATTTCATATTTGATTTATTTATTTATTTATTTAATATTATTTTTATTTTTATTTCTCCTATTATATTTATACAGTCATAAATTGACACTTACATCGAAAACTCTTTATATAATAGAAATTGTTGCTGTTTTTAATTGGTATTGTCACTATATATTTTATATGGGCATGGATAGAGGACCAATTTCAAGAGAGAATCATTTTATGTGGGGATGTATAATGTATGCTCATGCTTGGCAATTAGTTTGGATGGGAATAATGGTTCTCTTAAGAAAAGAATTATTGCTCTCTGATTTTTATACTCATATTTATTTTTTCTTTTTTTTAGAGGTAATCATTACTCTGAGTGTGTGTTTGGATTGGGGTAATGATTACCCCAGCTGGGGTAATGATTACCCCAGCTGGGGTAATCATTACTTACACAATCCCATTACTTTGTTTGGGGTGTATTTTGTGGGGGTAATGATTCCACCAGAGTGGAATCATTACCCCCACCAGAGTAATAACTCATTCCCCCCAAATTGGGGGGAATGACCCATTCCCCCATGTGTAATTACTTTTTTACCCTCACCAATATACCAAATACCTACTATACCAAATACCTATTACTTTTTTTCATTTTTTGTTTTATGCTATTTGGGAGGTATTTTGTAGTAATTTAATTGAATTATTAATCAAATTTAGAAATTAATTAATTAATATTTCTAAATTAATTAATTAATATTTAATTGAATTATTAATTTAAATTATTAATTTTGTTGCATAATTATTAAATGTCAATTTTGTCAATTTCTAAATTAATTAATTAATATTTCTAAATTTGATTGAAATTAAGTAATTTATATTAATTAATAATTCAATTAGAACAAAATTTTTTTAATATTTTTTTGAAATTAAGTCATTTATATTAATTAATAATTTAATTAAATTAATTAATATTTTTTAATATTTCTAAATTTGGGATTTTCTAATTAAATTATGCAACAAAATTGACATTTAAAAATTAAAAAAATAATTTAATTGAATTATTAATCAAATTTAAAAATATTAATTAATTTAAGTAATTCATAATGTGAATATTACTAATTGAAAACATTAAACAAATATAAATAAATTTTTTTGCTATAAGGGTAAAAAGGTAATTGACATCTATCTCTCTTATTTACTTTTTACATTCCCAATGACCAATCCTTCCAACCAAACACAGTTTTCATTACCATTCCCCTCATCATTACCCCCATTCCCATTACTCCCTCCATTACCCCCATTCCTATCTCCATTCCTATTCCGCGAGCCAAACGCACACTGAGGGTCATCATTACCCCTCTAAAAGTAATGAGCCATTCCCCTCAAATTAGGGAAATGAGTCATTCCCCTACTAAAAGATTTTTATGTCTTTTTTAAACTTCAAAATGACACTAATTATTTAAAATTAATTTTAATTAAATATTAATTAATAATAATAAAATAAATATTTTTTTTCATTATTTTATAAATAATAATTATTTGAAATAAATGTCATTTGTGATTAATTAAAAAGTATAAGTACATAATGACCCTTAATAGTTATTTGAAATTAAATTTTAATCAAACAATAATCAATAATAATAACTATTTATGTTTTCATCATTTTATAAATAATAATTATTTGAAATAAATATTATTTGTAATTAATTAAAATTATAAGTACGGAATGAAATTAAAAGGACTTCATAATTAATTTTTAATTAAACATTAATCAATAATAATAAAATATATACCTATCTTTTCATTATTTTTGTAAATAATAATTATTAAAAATAAATATCATTTCTTTATGCATGGGGTAAAAAGGTAATATCAAACTCCATTTTTTACTTTTCCCATTCTTGATGAATTACCTCTCAAACTAAACACTTTTTTCATTATCATCCTCTATCCATTTCTTTTCCCCCTCTTCATTACCGCATTCCCTCTCATTCCATTACTCCCATCCAAACACACCAATGGAAAAGAAAGTGAGTTTTTTTTTTACCAAAATACTCTTAACTTTTTCAAAAATAACTTTCCACCACTATGTAAGCTTAAATTGGATTTGAAGTTTTGTGTTGATTGAGTGTTAAAAATGAGAGCAACAAATATTAAATATTTTTGTTTTATTTAGTTAATAAATTATTTTATTAAATTAAAAAATATTTAATTGATTTTTTAAAGAATATTTATACATTTAAAAATATTTTATTATTATTATTTTAATGTTAAAAATGATTGACAAGTAAAGTAATATGAGGGTATTTATGTCATTATGCCAAGATTCCCAAGAATATTTTCAAATACCAAACACAAAAATATTACTTTCCCATCAATTTAATAAATTTTCCAATACCAAAGGAATATCATTTTTCCAGGAATTACTTATCTTAATCACTTTCCCATCAATTAAATTCCATCACAACAAAAGCACCAAACGCAATCTAATTGAATGATATTCTCTCTCATTTTGGCCCTGTAATAAAATGTTTATTTTTATTTAGGTAAAATTTGTATTATAATTACTAATATAAATATTTAATTATAAAAACAATTAATTAATTAATTTAAATCTTTAATTAGAATAATTAAAATGAATAATAATTATTGTGAGTTATTTAATATTTAATTAAAATTATTAAAGTAAATATTGGCAATCAAAATATTTCATAAATAAAAAAAAAATATTGATCATCACATATGATTCATTATTTTATACATGAATATCATTTATTTTGTTTACCATATTTCCTTGTTCCATCTGTTATGTCTATAATATTTTCTTGTTCTATTTGTTACGTCTATAATGAATATCATTCAAGGAAAGAAAAAAAGCAGTTTTCATTTTTATTCTTATTATTTCATCTTTATTTTTATTCCTATACCTTAATTCTCATTCACATTTTCATTTTTATTTTTATTCATATTCTCTAAGGTGAACTATATGAATTACCTAATTTAAATATTTAATCATAATAATTAAAAGTAAGTAATGATATTTGAAATATTTTATAAATAAAATAACTTATTTATTATTAAATATATCTCACTATTTGCATATTAATGTCTATCATTTACATTAAGGGCATGAAGATAATTTTACATTCCCTCCCTCTATTTTTCTCATTTCCAAATTTCAATCCTTCGGAGTCGGAGATAACACGCATTGATATTTTTGTCTCCCATAAAACTCATCTCAAAGCTTCATCTTGCATAGTCAAAACTATCAATTATAGAACATATTTTAGGATTTCATTATTTATAAGGTTCTTCTTGCAATTATTTGATACCTCCATAAAACCAAAATCCTTCAAAAAAAAAAAAAAAAAAAATACTTACCTTACCAAATAACATCAAATATATATCTATATTAATGTCAAATCACTAGAATTATTAAAATTATTAAAAAAAACACACACACACACATTATATATTTTAACATTAAATCAATGCTGTTTTATGTTTTTATCGGTAGTCTAGAGATTCTAATTTTTAATATCAAATATAGTTCTCAATTCTGCACTGATTGGCCAGTGACTCAAATAAAAGAGTCCTTGGAAGCATGATTAAGCATGTAAATTTGAAAAATAGATCAAATCAAAAGAGTAAAAATATTACTAATGTTCAGCATGATATAAAACAATCGGCGAAATCTTGAACATGAATATTCATTCGACTGATTTTTTTTCTTTTGTTTTTTTGATTAAGCGCGTATCATGACGAGAGAACTTCTGGATTATGTGCCTCTATATCGACATGTCGAATCCCTGGCACAATTTTCTGAATTTCCGATTCGAGACGATCTACTTCACTGCCGAGAGCTTCAACTACATCCTCACCTTAAAAATACATTACATTTTTAATATATAGCAATAGAACAAGAAAACTGATTTCCAAAAAGGTGTGTTTGTATAATACTTACCATAACTTGCCATGACCTTGAGAAGTTCGCCATCATCTTCGCATTTTGCAGCCTCTCGAAACTGCCGGTATCACCAAAACGGCTATCAGCAAGAATCAAATCATATTCTAGACATCCAAATGAGAAATTGCATTCTCTATGGACAATATCGACATAGAATCCTAATTTATTTGCCAACGTAAAATTTACAAACTTAACCACAAACAATCGTCTCTGCTTCCATCATGCTCATTTAAGCAATTGGATTGATATCTCATTTAAACTGACTTTTGCAGGCCAGCATTGAAGTTCAACAATGAAGAAAAGGAATTCAATTTTGTTTGCTGTAATCAGCATAGTCCAGCCTCAGTTTAAACCAGCCATTTATTTTCTACAGTATAACAATCTAAAAATGCACCAGAATCCAAAAATGAAGTCTTTATTAACTAACCGATATTTAACCAAAAACATATGGATACTAAAATAAATAAGCACATAAACTAGGACATGGTACATGCAATAGAAAAGCGCAGAGTTGCTTAGAAACAACAGATTACCTGTCTGGCCCACTCTTCCCGGCCGGTTCTATCCAAATAATTTTGCACCACGACAACACCGTTGAAATCTGTCACAGACAAACAAACCATGTGACATTGGCCTGGACTACATATCAAAAGGAAAAAAAGGATGAACAACTTTGTTGAGAAGTAAATGAATAAAGCCAAAAATGAATATGTAGGCTTACTAACTGAAAAAGTAAGTCAATCTCTTCATTTTAGAACCATTTTCTTTTGAACAAAGTCACAACTAGACACGAGGAAATTATAGCATATAAGAACAGAAATAATAACAAAGAAGATCATAAGTAAAATCATATATAAATTTAATTGATATTTACTCAAACGGTTGAAAAGATCCATATACCGAACCCTCAAATATTGACATCATTATATGTGTGGTTGTTGAATAAATTAACACCCCTGAATCAGCTCCAATTTATTATGCCAAACAAACATCAAAGTAACAAAGCTGAACGTTGCCAACTTACGTCTTTTAATGTTCATAAATTCTTGATACACCACACAGAAAGGAGAATTTTTTTTTTACCTATTTCTGCTTTGAATCTAAAAAACCCAGGTCCAATCACCTCACTTTTGCAATCATACAAAGCATCGACAACCTGTCACACATTTTGTGTATTAGTATCATTTTGATGTTATAAAATAAAAGTTGTAGGGTTACAATCTCCACCGGATCAGATTTTAAGAACTCAAGCACTCTTTTCATGTCATGGTCGTCTATTGCCCTACCAATTAAAGCATGTCGATTCCTTTGAATGAGAAAAACAGCAACCTGCAACATGAAATTGAATTACTTCCCAGAACAAATTAGAAAAGTTAATAAGAGTGATCTCTTCATGTGAAGACGTCAGAACTTCATCAATGTGGCAAGAAAGTAGCTGCATAACTGTTCTATCTACCTGAATGATATGCAATCTAGAACAAGTTCTAGATGTTTCAGAAACACTTATCAAGATCACTTATCGCAAATACAATAGAAAAGGACAAGTAATCTTAAGTTTTAAGAAGCAAAAAAAAAAAAAAAAAAAAACAACATTAATATCAGAAATTTACATGCCTTATGAGGACTTAGCAGACATACAAAATTCCTAGGTCCATATAACCACCCACATCTTCATTTTAAATCAATTGGAAAACATAAGCTAGGCAAAGTCTATAAAGAGAAAAGTAAAAGAATAAAAGAACACCAATGTTCTATAGACAAATATAAGAAGTGAGAAGATGTAGGAGCTTTACACTAGAAAACCTTTTTAAGTTAAAACCTCATTATCACCATTTCTGATTTGTAATTCTATAAATCCTAAAGTAAATTATTTGGAGTATAATAGCATTAAAGCAAAATATGAAGCTCCAAAAGTTATTTTGCACTCAGAAGAATAACATACCATCCCAAGTAAATTTCCTACAATGATGGAACCAATCGGATCATAAATAGCATTTCCTGTGGCATTGACAGCAACCAATGAGGCTGCAGCAATAGCAAGGCCTGTAACTGCAGCACCATCCTACAAAACGAGAACTCCTTAGGCAACTGATAAAACAGCTAAGGAATTGCACAAATATGACCAATGAAATTACATCAGTAGAAGGATAACATTGCGGGTAACCATCTTTCTTCAGAAAGACACCCCCAAGTTGACATTAGGAAGCAAATGAACCTATTGGAGGAATCACCTCTGTCATCACAGCAACGGACGTGGGATCATGACCACGCCAAATATAATCCCACATTTGCAATCCTTCTGCAGCTGCACCTTTCTTGACAGCATTAATAGCAACAAGCAATGATGCGCCTGAAAGTTTCATAAATTTGTTTGAAGTTATGACTTCTAAACAGTTCAAAAGCAAAATTTGTGAAAACGCACAATTATACCTTCTATGAGGAATGAACCACCAATGACCAAAGCAGCATACTGAATATTTTCCGGAGGCTGCACCATGCACTTCTAAATAATCAAAAACGACTTCCAAAAAAAAAAAATGAAAGTTTAATAGTAAGCGCTAGTAAATACTGGCATACATGAGAACTCCACAAGTTCTGAAATCCATGCACAATTGTGGCACCAGATCCCAAACAGAAGATGCCAACAGCTGATATCAATGACCAAACAAATCTTTCCTTTGAATAGCCATAACTGCAACAAAAAAAAAAAAAAACGGAAGAAATAATCAATTAACTCTCAGCCCAGAGGGCTAATTGCTCTGTCCTTTTCCCAATGAATGCCTCACTGTTGAACATGAATTGAAGAAGACAGCTAACAATCAGCAAAGAATGAGAGAATCATACGGATGCAAAGCATCTGGAGCACGTCTTGAGCTACTCAAGCCATAAGCAAGAAGTGCCTACATTATAAGTTGAATTAATAGGTTATACAGCCAATGATGAATAAATAAATAATCTTCCATTGTTTAAAAAAAAACACCTGGTTTGCAAAATCTGCAACAGAGTGCACTACTTCAGCAAGCATAACATGGCTCGAAGTCACAAGCCACACCCCAAACTTGAGAGAGAAGACAAGAAAGTTGCACCATAATGCAGTGTTAACAGCTCTCTGGCTGAAACAACAATCCCATTACATTAAATAAATTGTAAGAGGAACCTCATAGCACATCTTAAGTGTCACACAAATATTTGCATCACATAAAACATAAGGGTGAGAGGAATGAAACCTCCTCCTAATTACACATTATCTTCACAACAAAACAAAAGCACTTCCAATAACAACCAGTGTTAAATGTGTGCTTTAAATTTGGATTCTCATATGAAAGTGACCATTTTCTTATTAAGCAAAGTATCCAAGCGACAAGAAATTCCTCTTATCTGAGGCCTACACTAATATTCCACAGGGGAAAAAAAGGGTGAAGATCATGGATTTATAGACTCCTCCCAAAATAGACTCGGATGTCCGTATTACATTCATTCCAGGCAAGCACCTCTCCAAAACACGAAATTCATAATTTTTATGCATCAAAATCAGTTCTTTTTACAGATAGAAGCAATCAACATCAGAGAAAATAGAGTTAAACAAAATACCTAGCATCATCATCAAACTCTGCGCGCTTGACCTTGGCTACTCTAAGCGAATACTCTGCAGCAACAGACGAGAACAAAATCTCAAAAATCAACATGCCAAACAAAAAAAATAAAAGTTCAAACTAAAATGGGGTTCGTTTGCAAGTGCTAACGGCGCGCAAAGGTTATCAGAGCCGTAGAAGAGGAAGCGCGAGCCCTAGAAAAGCGAGGGAGATCGAAGGCAGGCCCAGGCACTGACGACGGCGACGATGTCGATGACGGCGATGAGTCGTCTTGGTGGTTCTGTGCAGTAGAGGAGCAGCAGTGAGGAAGGCGAGAAGGGGAGGAGGAGGAGAAGAAGGGGGCAACGATGCAGCGTGGAGGAGGGTGAGGAGAGGCAGAGAGAAAGCGGGAGTCTCTGAGGCAAAACAACAAACGGGAAGTACGCATTAAAACCAGCGCTCGCCCTCGCCGTCTCGTGTTGTAGCGTTCGATCGTGCGACGAGAGCGACGCCCAAGAGCTTTGCTCCTCCTTCCACTGCGGCCAAACACAAGGGTTTTTTTTTTTTAATTTTCCAAAATTGAATAAATAAATAAAATTTCCCAAATAGAATTATAAACACCTCTACAATCCGAGGAGGGTGGTATCTCATTTCGCTCGCAAAGTGAAAGTTATTGTTTATCTATATTCATAAATAAATATAATAACAGTAATTAAAAATATAAAAGTAAAATATTTAAAAATTTATAAATAATTTGTTTAATGAAATACTTATATGAAAAAAATAACCCAGTTTAATCTATATTTTTTTCAAAAATAAAAATAAAAAAATATGTGCTATATGTATGACATTGTCTTCATACCGAAAGTCATAAAAAAATATTTACCTACTGTTTAAAAAAATAAAGGCCTTTGCCAAGCACTGGCCCAAGTTTGATTGTGCCGTTTACCCGTTAAATTTTTTTAAAAAATTAAAAAAAAATTATTATTTTTATTAAAATTATACTTTTAAAAATATATTATATTAAAAACGTAAAATAGATTATAAAGTAACAATTATTATTTTGGAGATTTTCCAACAATAAACGGACAAAATAAATTTAAAATATGAAATAAAATAACCAAAATGGCCCGTGGCCCATGAGGCCGTCAAAATTACCAAGTATGGGTTCCAATTAAATAGGCCTTGCTCTAATTGAGATAGTTTTCAATAAATTGATTAATTATGAATTAAATTATTAAACAATCAAATTAGCATAACAACCATGAGTGGTGGAATAAATTTTCTATGTCCTACTTTTTTTATACCATTTTACATAACAAATATTTTAAAATATCAACATTTTCATGCAATTAAGAGATCAAACGAAGTATATCATAAAAAAACACTTGCTCCAATACTTAGAAGTGCAGTATAATTTAAGAGAATATTTTAAATATAAAAATAAAAACAAATTTTTTTATAATGATTTCCTCTTTATTTAGTTTTACATGTAAATTCAATCCAATAAATAACAGTTAAATTTTTTTTATAAATTTTTTTTATAATAAATATGAACAAATCATGTGCTAGAAACATGCACAATTATGAAGCAAATGCGCAAACTCAACAATATATATGCTTTCACTTTATGCGAGATGAGATTTAAACATGCTTTCTCAGCATAGACAAGCACATTTTATACAAAATATCAAGTTCTAATAAACTATAAAAATCACATAGATTAATATCAAATGCATGCCTTGCTCAGTGTCAATTAGTTCGAAGAATTAATTTACTTGTAGTTCTATGAATTAGGCTTAAAAGAGTAGCCAATATATATATAAGGCAGACATTAAACATAGATAACAATGATCTAATTAGTCTTTTTCTCAAGCTTTTAAGGGGTGAAAAGTTTAAACTTATCAACTAGTTGCATTATTATTGCCATTGTTTATGGGAGCATTATCAAGCCACAAAAGTTGGTTTTCAGATGATCTATGTTTTATATATATGGGTTCACTTTTTGGTACCACTTTTAAGCAAGAGAATTATGAGAGAAATGATGACCAATTAGTGTTGAGTGAGATCCTTGTCACTAAGAAACTTAAGAAATCAAGACAACAGAATGGATGAACAAATGAAAAGACAATGAATTGATGATGAGCTTTTCTTTTTGCTCTCTTTACCAAGAAAAAAAAAAAAAACAGAAAACAAAATGCTTCAAGAATGATGATGATGATAAGCAGAGAGGCAACTTTGTACCTTTTAGAAGGATAATGGAGGGCAATGAGAGCTTCTAATTATGAAAGTTTTGGCTTGTCTAATCAAACAGAAAAGCATTAATGATTCTTTCTGGTGTGAGTGCTTTGCAGAATCACTCAAAACATTCCATTTAATCTTTGCTTTCTTTTCTGTGATCATTTCACAATTCCAACATTTCAAGGATTTCTTCTTCTTCTTCTAATTTCTAATTTAATCTAAATGATTTGATGATTTTATCTGCTCCAGAGAATATGATAAGATCTCTGTCACTCACTCTCAGTTTGGAATCAGACCTTTGTTTGTTGTTTAACTAATTTATCACAATAAATCATGGAAAATAAACACACACAATATTTGTGTTTATGTTTCACCTTTGGACTCTGTTTAGCCTCTTTTTTTTTTTTTCATTTAACTTTTTCATTCTCTTTTCAGGCGTGCATGCAAAGCTCACACACTTCCAAACAAAACAAATTGGCTCAAAGAACAATAAACGCTAGAGAGTTCATCAATTTTTTTTTTTTTTTTAACTAACTTTTCTCTTTAATTCTTGGTCTTACCATCCAGTTTTCATTCAAAATTTTATTTTAAAGTTATATTATTCTTTTATCATTCATTAAAGTAATAAAAAATTCTCCCTCCACTTGTGGATGTATGTCAAATTGACAAAACTCTTTAAATTCTCTTCTTTATTTTTGTTTCTTATTTTTCTCAGTTCTATTAATCTCCAAGCCTACTGCAACAAAAAAAAAGTTATGCACCATAAGATTCTAACATTGCTCCATCCTTTTTTTACATACCCAACTTAAAAAGATAAAAATAAAAGATTAAAAAAAAAAAGAGGAAAGAAATACTAATTAATCTACATAGATAGTTTTAGGAAGACATGATCCTTGAAAACCAACCACCCCAATAACATCTCCCTCTTTGTTACTATCCAAACACAACCAAACATTCCCGCCCTTTTTAACTGTCAACAAACTTGTTTGTAACACTTGTTTCACCCATTCATCAAACACTTGCTCTGTGAATGTCCCGCATGCTTTCACCATGCATTTCACTGTATTACTATCCACCGATATCTGCCCAGCCGCCTCCTGGATCTCTTCGAACGCTCGCCGGAGCTTAGACATGAGCTTTTCCGATAGCTGTCGGTCTTTGGCAGGGTCGGAATTCAGAGTTATGCGCGGCATATCGATGTCTCCGTTGTCATTATCGGTCTCTTGTGTTAAGTCACTCGGCACATCTTGTTCATCCTCAGCGCTTATGTTTAGATCGAGTCTTAGCTCGGTCTCGCCGATCTTTACTCGCTTTGATTTGTTAGTCAATTGGAGTTCTTGCTTCCTCTTTAGCTCATTGTTCTCTTTGGTGCAAAGCTTCATCTTGAGCACATTCATTGATGAATCTCCATCAGAGGCAGTAGTGATTAGTACGAAGATGGCATTTGCTAGGTTGACTTTCCTTCCAATCTGTGAGAGTGATTTTGCCAAATTAGCTTGTGTTTTATCAATGCCATCAATGAAGAACACACATTTCGAATGTTTCGACAGAGCTCCAATCACGCCATCGATGAATTCATGTTCGCTCATTGCTGACACTTTCATGTTCATCTTGACGATCATCCTATCGGAGAAGCCACCGAACCAATCAGTGAGAACTCGTTCTATTCTTTGTTTAGCAATGTGATCACTCCCTTCTATCAGTAAACAAGCCCCCTTCTTCGAGGTGGTCGGCACACAATCTAGCAGAGCATCTATGATGGAAGGAATAATCTCCGAATGGCCAGAGATGTTCTCTTCTAATCTTCGACGCAATTCTTGTTTTCGATCATCATCCATACCTTGTATCAATGAGTCCTTGGATGTAGCTGAATCAGAAATGAGAGGGTTGCTGAGAGCAAGAGTAGTTCGGACATCGGTGCTAGCGCACTTCTTTAGTGAACACAAACTCAATTCCGACAACCACTGCTTCGCAGAATTGATCGATCGATCCGGCATCTGATAACCAACTGAGTTGCTTAACCACCATGGATTTGGTGAGCCAAACAATGGAGGATACAAATGTATCTGCTTATGTCTGCTGTGATGAAGACTCTGACACAATCTACTCCATTTCCTCTTCATTTCAACCAATGTATCCTGAAATAAAAATCAGCAAACAATCATTTAGCTCATATTTACTTGAAAAATATTTTTTTTTTTTAAAACTAATCATCAGCATACATACCTTTTGATTGTAATCAAATCTATGAATCTGCAACCAAGATGGCATACTGGTTTCATTCATGTTGCTGTTGTTATTGAGCTTGAAAAGTGAAGCTTCTTTTTCATAGTTGAGAGTGCACTCAGGACAGCAAATGAGTTTTTCTTGTTCTTCCTTCACACTGAAAAATAGCAACAAAGAATGGATGAAAATAAGAAAACTAGAAACATAGAATGAAGGATGAAAGAAGGACATGAATAAAAACACAAACCTTGAAGCTTGAAGACTCAATGCAAGACCGCCAGAAGGAACAACAACAGCTTGAAGACTCCATTGATTTTCAAGTGAAGGTTGCCTCGATTGGCACTTGATATAAGTCTGGTAGTTAGCAGTGGCCATTAACCAAACTTTGAAGCTCCTAAGCTCCATCAACAACCTCTGCAACTCTGCAACCATGAACTCCACTGGCTTGAATCCCAGCACCTCAATCTCCTCATCAACCACCCATTTCAAATCACCCACATAAACAATCACACCACTGCTGCCATTGGCTAAGAATGAAATCTTCTTCTTTAGTTCAGAGACTTTGATTTCAATCTCAGTTTTAGACATGAGCCTGAGATGAAGCGAAGAGAGATGGAACCTGAGAGCATGGCAGCACTTAAGCTCATCAGGAACATCAACACCTCTCTCTATTCTGCAAATCAACTCAGTGATAAGTGCTTCAGTGCTTACAAGAGAGTCACCAACCACCACAGTGTTGTTCCTCTTCCCTTGCTTTCGAAGCATAACCTCAAAAACCACCTTCAAATCCTCCTTCTGAGATGGTTTCAAGGCTTGGTTAATGAACTCTCTATGAGAGGAAGAAGAAGAAGAGCAAGGAGAAGAAGAGGAAGAAGATGATGATAAGGATGATGAGTATTCTTCAATGTTAGCTTTGACACAAGTACTAGAGAACCCGGCTTCTCTCATCACTCTACTGACACTTGGGTCATCTAAAATGGAGATAATGAGCTGCTCCAACTCAACCTTAATGGCCAAAAGAGGTTGTTGTTGTTGCTGCTGCTGCTGCTGCTGCTGCTGTTGCTGTTGTGGTGCTGGTTGTTGTTGTTGTTGTTGTTGTTCAATGGAGCCTCTCCTCTGATGAGCTTGAGCTCTCTTAAGAGCAGCAATGAGAGCATTGGAAAGAGAAGGGTGAGGATGAGTTAAAGGGCCAGAAGAAGGAGGAGGGATGGTAGGGAGTCTATTGAGAGCCACATTGAAACAGAGCTCAAGAGCTCTGCACTGCAGTGGATGAGAAGAATGATGGTGAGGATGAGACTTGAGACAAGCCCTTCTCAAAACATTAGGAGAAGGAAAACAAGAAGAAGAAGGAGAGAAACTAAGCAAAGTAGCAGCAACATGAAGAGGAGTCACTTGAGCATGGCCTCTTCTTCTGGCCAAGCTCAAAGACTGCTTCAGCACTGAGGCTGCCTCTAGAGTGAGGGCCTGTTGCACACTCTGAGCTCCTGTTCGCATTACTTTGCACCCCAAACACCACCCCCCACCCACCGCCACCCACCACCACCACCCACCGCCACCCACCACCGCCACCCCAACTGTCAAACTGTGAGGAGAGTGAAGGAGGAGGGTGGTGGCTTTATGGAGGAAAAACAGAGGCTTTGGAAGTTCCCAAGATGATAAAAAGATTGTAAAAAGATGAAGAGGAGATCTTCTTGACAAACTACAAATCCCACTAAAAAACACACAAGAATTAGTAAAAAAAAAAAGCATTGCATTTGGCATGCTTTCAGAAAAGGTGGCAAGAATGTGACACTTTTCTTCTTGTTTTTATTTTATTTTATTTTATTTTATTTTCAAATAAAACGAGAGAAACAGAGAGAGTGAGAAGTTCCCCCTCTTTTTCTCAATTTTGAAGTAGTAAAAGAGGCATTGCCCCTTTTGTTATCTAAAAAAGATAGAAAATTAAATAAATAAGGAAAAGTTGGGCGTTTGATGTCATGAAGGCAATCCTCGTTGTAAGGGAACTGTTAATAATATTCCCTTGCCTCCTCTCATAAAGTACTACAAAAAGCAAGTCACTGTCTCTGCTCCTATTGCATTCTTCTATTACCATTAGTCCCTTTCATGCTCTCTCTCTCTCTCTCTCTCTCTCTCTCGTATAATTACTTGAATTTATAATTTGGGTTAATTTGACTAGCAACTCCATGCAGTAAAATTTCCTATGGTAAAACATATCAAGAGAAGTATATAGTACCATGATTACAATTGTTAGGCAAACTTGGACTTTATGAGTTCATCCATTCAAATTTTTTAGAACCCAAAATTCAATGGTAATATATATATAATGGAAGTGAAAGACTTTGTCTGATTTTTAACTTTGGACACAACAATTAGAATTAGTGCTTCTTTTTTTTTTGTGTGTGTATAATGTACAATGGCTCTCTTTTGTTAGTGGTTTTCCTCTGTTTTGAGGTTTTTAATACACATGATTTAATTTTATTATTTATTTCTCTTTCATTGTTTTTTGAGTCACTTTTACTGTAATTATTTTTTAAAAAATAAACAAATAATATTTTAAAAAAAATCACTGTTACAATGAACAAACTTTATACTCTTACGTACTAGAAAATAAGTATATAAACTTATGTAAAACACACCATTAGTCCAGTATCATTTTACTGCATGTAAAATAAAAAATATATTTTTTTTAATTATCTTCCCGAAAAATTAGTGTATTCAATTGTGCTTTTTTACAATAATTTGATACTTATATGTATGTTTATGCGTGTATATATATGCAGAGAAAATTAATTTTTAAAACTTACAAAATAAATAAATAAATAAACATGTTTTGGAGGGAGATGAGGTATAATGCATAACAAGTAAGCATGGCAAATTATAACAATTGATAGTGCTTTTAGTACAATAATTTGAGTACCATGTTGGGCATGCTTACACCAAAGAGACAATAAACAAGTCAGTCAGATAAAGAAGCATATCACGCTCTAGTGGACAAGTATATATGAGTTTGAGATTTTTAGCCTATCATAAAGTTTATATAAGAATAAATATTAAAATATTTTTTTTAAAAAATAGTTTTTTACATATATATACCCTTGGTAAAAAAAAACTTAAAATTACACATGTACCCTTATTGATGGTTAACTATGAGTAATTATCTTATATAATAAATATGAATCTAACTAACTTATTATCTTCATATTTTTGTTGAAGTTTATAAATACAATATATATATAGTGAAAGTATATAGATGTAATTTGAGTTTTTTTTTATAGGGTTATAGATGTAAAAAAGAAAATAGAAGAAAGAAATAGTAGAGAGAGGAAAGGGAGATGATTTGGATTTGTTAATGGCTTTTTTTCCACCTCTTTTTATAAGTGGGAGCTTTTTGACCATCTCTTTTTAACTTTTTAAGCTCAGACCACTTGAAACCTGTGAAAGAGCTGCTCTCTCTCACTCACACACACACAGTAATCCCTTTTCTTTTTCCCCCCTTCTCTCTTTCTTTCTCTCTATGCTTTGCTTTGCATTCTTCTCTCTTTATAGACTACTTGTATTAATAGTACACACACACACAAACTCTCTCTCTCTCTCTCTCTCTCTCTCTTTTAAAGTTTTTATTTTTTTAATGTGATTAAAGCTACCAAGAAAAAAGTGAAAAAGCATGACTAATGACTCCCATGTTATGTCAACAAAAAAATAAAGATTAATAAAATAATAATAATAATAGTAATAATAATAATAAGCAAATCGATGGGGTATTAACAAAGCAAGCATGCATGCATGCATGCATTCATTCATTCAATCAGTCATATTAGTTTGAACTCCTTAACAGTTTTGGGAATGAAGTATTGAAGGGAATGAAAGAAAGAATAACATGATTGCACACACTACTTAGTTTTCACAATCCCCAAAATAGCCCCCTTTTTTCTTCCCACTTTGGCCACTTTTTAATCCAAATTTATATAATAAACACATAAACACAGGAAAACACAAACTTTAGTTTTGGAAAGTGGGGAACAACATTCCTCAAAAGCCCCCCACCTGACATTCTCTCAATTTCAACCAATTAGAAAAGGGGAATTAAGTGTGGAAAATTAATGAAAAAATAAAAAATAAAAAAAAATGTAATGTCAGATGAATGTCAGGAAAATGTTGACAAGAAGAAGGGGCCAGGAATCAGAATGAAAGGGAATTAAAAATTCTAAAAAAACAAAATTTAAAAAGCAAAGCTAATGTCACATATCCATGTCCTCTTTCTTTCTTTCTCTCTCTCTTTGTTCAAGTTTTTCTTTGTTACTCTTGCAAAACACAAAGCAGTGAGTGCAGTGTTACAGCACAAGACAACAACAGCAACAGCAGCAAAAACGAAAGAAAAAAGAATTAATGAATAAAATAATAAAAAAAGAGATTGGATAGTGAGTTTGTGTTTGAATTTTAGTGCCTGTGCGCTTCTGATTGGAGCATGCACACAAAGGTACACACACAACATTCTCTCTGTATATAATAATAATAATAATAATAATAATAATAATAATAATAATAATTTATATTTTTAGTTTCTTTTTAGTTTCCACGCCCTTTCAAAACTTTTTCCTTTATTTTCTTTTATTAGAAAATTAGAGAGAGTTAACTTCTGATTGTCTACTTGACCTTCGGAATTTACTATTAATTTTTTATATTTTTTACAAAAATATATTTATTAGTATACTGTTCTTTTCAGCATCTAAAGTTTTTTTTTATTTTTTAGAAAATAGATAAACTACAATTATATTAAGATATAAAAATCTATACACATGCAAAAACCAATCACAACAACTACTACTAATGAAGAAAACAAATTACAAGTGGAATTAGTCAAACAGTCTATATATATTTCATTACAATTATATGTAGTTTTATTCATTTATATATAATAAAACTACATATAATAAATTTAGATCATATGCACATATAATAGATAATTGTTCTTTTAAAGAAAACTAAAAGTCATTTTTGTAATTTTAATGTTTTTCCTCTCTGACTAAAAGTCAAGTATTCAAAGCATGGCCTGTCCATAACTTTTTTATAAAAAAATTGCATATATATGTGTGTGTGTGTGTGTGTTTTTGGATTTCATTCATTTCTATCATGTGGTGTATTATCTTCATGGCAGATATATATGGGTATATATTTACTATAGATGTTCATAGAGTGTCCCCAAAAATATAAAAATAAGAGAAGAAAATAAACATATGCAAGAACAGTTTTTATCACTTATTTATCATTATTTACAAATAATGTCAGATAAGTGAAAAAAAATCGGTACAGAATAATACTATTCATAAATATATTAAGAAAAAATATTGTTCATCTCACTTGTATTATTTATAAACACAATATTAACTTTATTGATGATGAATGGATTATAATCCAATAATTATCTAAAGATTTAAAATCTACAGCATGAGTCTCTCTCTCTCTCTCTCTCTCTCTCTCTCTCTCTCCATATATATATATATATATATAGGGGAATGCATTGTATATAAAAAGTTTTATACTCTAAACAGATATTGGGCATTACTTTTAAAGAGTAATGTGGAGGGATGGGATTTTATGTCAGTAAAAGAGGCATCACTCTTATCAAGTGTCATCTTTCTTTCAATGTATGTTTTATTTGTTTAACTGCAGTGTAAAAAGGGATTATTAGTAGTGATTTTTTTTCTTGCATGGGAGTTTGGGGTCTAAAGCAACGCTTTTTAGGAAAGCATGGGACAAGTGCATGGCCATCTTTCTACTTTTGGTGTTGTTTTTTATACATATTAAAATATATATTATATGTAAAATGTTTAAAAGAAAAGAATAAACCAGAGTTCTCTTTACTATCCATCTCTGTGTGATTGCAGTAAAAGCCAAAGCTGGCACTGAGACCTCTTCTCTTTTTGTCTACCCTTTCTTTGGGTTTAGTGCAGGGAATGTCTTTTGCTTTAAAGCCTTTCTATCTGCATCTCTCTCTCTCTCTCTCTCTCTAAATATACATATAATATATATGTATTTTGCATATTTTATATATTTATTAAAAAAAAATTACCAATAATTATTTTGCCATCGGATCCTTTCGTACGGTATTTGTTTTAAAAAAACTTGAAAGCAAACCCTAAAATCACATAAAATAAAAACAGAGATATTTTTTAAATTTACTCCACACCTATATACGAGTCTTTGATTTCTCTTTAATAAGAGATGCTTATTATTGTTTGTCCAAAAAATACATCATAAAAATCTAATTTATTTCTTACAAAAGAATATTTATCATCACCACAATCAAAAGTTTTCAGTGAGTAGAGTATGCTGTATACATGCATCAACACTGACGTGCAAGAGTAATTTCCATACATCTGTAATAGATTCACAAGTATAAACATTTGACAAAATAAAGCAAGAGATTCACATATATTTTTCCAGAACACAGAAATAACAGAGCTGGAATTTACTAAGAAATGTAACTTCAACATCACTGAAAATTCCAACTTTAGATGAACAGATCAATGCAATGAAATACAGGGCGCACTAATTTATCCAAAACGCCAAAAAGACATGATCTCGGCACCAAATCTCCGAAATTGCATAAGAGCAAGAGGAAATAAGACATCTAAAGACCGACAGAACCATATAGTACATACAAGTATAGTGGAATTTCACAAGAATTTGCTTCCAGATCTGAAGGTGGTCTTCTCTGCCGAAAGTTCCTAAGCGCACACAATGTTATCTTCTCATGATGAATCATGCCCATTAGAGTTGATTGCGGTGGGTTGATGCTCACCTACAGCTTCCGGGTTTCCATTCTGCAATATTTGCAGAAAAAAGGGTTCAGGAAAACAAAAGAAAGACGGTAACTGAGGACAGTGATGCTTCAACTGATGATTCAAGGCTCACCACTTCCTTTGCTTCAGAAAAGGTATGCTGAGCGGTTGAAGCTGGATTCTTCGAAAGGTCTCTTAGTGTTCCCTGGAAAGTCCCCAGAAACACAATCACTTTTAAATATAGTTCTTGCTGTAGTATTTGCAGTGAAAATTTATCCAATAAATGAGAATAGTTTGATGCTGTCATGGATTGTCCTCAGAAAAATAATGTATGAGGATGCAACTCGGGAAAAGTGGCGCTAGCCAGAAAGAGTCTTCTTAAATCTTAATGAACCCATATCTATGGGAACAAATCCCTCAATCTCAAGCCGTCCTTTTGTGATGTCTTGATCAGCAAAAATCACAAATAGTTGAATATTGTAAAGAACTATCAGGAATTTGCAAATAATTAGAGGTCGGTTGTGTCTCACAATATAATTCGAGTCTGATTGCTATGTGCTTCGTCCGACACAGGAATGTTTAATGCAGAGAAGAAAGTGAAATCAAACTGTAGGAAGAGCATATCTAAGTTACATCATCATGAAGAAACAAGTCAAATAACAGATCAATCAATACTCTCTGTATGTGTGAAATGACAAAAAAAATCAGGCCTCTTTGAAGAATTGGGTAGAGTTATAACATGGCATACGTGACAGTATACTATGTATCACATACTAATGCAATAAACAAGAAGGATAAAGTACCAACCTTATTTGCCCACATGAGTCCACAAGCATTGCATAAGGTTCTTGGCCCATCAGGTCCACGGCGCATCATTGGCGTTGCCTTTGCACTAATCCCACAATGATGGCAACTGAAAAGATTCAGGAAATATCAGTGAAGGATCTTCTACGCAACAAGAATTGCAGAAACAATGTGATTCAGAACAGTAAAACTCATGTTTTGAGATAGAACGCAATAAAGGACATAACGAAGATGACTGTAACTAATTAGAAGAGTTAGAGTACATTTAATTTTAGTGCCATGAGCCTCCTTCTCACGAAACTTAATAAGTGCAGAAAATCTCAGTATCCGCTATGTGAAGAGGAATTAACTCATTCACTGAGGAATATCTTCTCTCATGACTCAAGAGAGAGAAAATAGATGATACTGTAAGAACTTACACAGCTGATGCTTGTGGCCGATCATCAGCACTCCAGCGTTGAGTAGAGTCCCACGTTGTAACAGCAGTTGTTGCATCCTCGGGTTTCGACTTTGATGATGTGAATTGACCCTTGTTCCGTTGCATTCTGTTACCCAATATACAGGAATTAATACATCATAGGTAAGAGTTATTCAATAAAAAACAACTAAGATAACCAAAGATCAGTCGTGTTGTTTAATCATCACTTAAAATCATTGAGAACAAAAGACAATTTGACCACACTAAAATTATCAGAATAACTACAGATCAAGCCATGGTTAAGTATTGATACAATAAAAAAAAGAGAAGATAAATCTGAAATCAACCAGAAAGACTAGGCATGTATACACAAGTAACCATAAACCAAGAAGTTAAATGTGGGGGATTTCCAACTGTCAACCACCAGAGGTTACATGCAGGATAATCAACTACGAGCCACTGAGGTGAAGTAATACATTAATCACAGGTGGAGATCGATCATATTCACTAGCCTCTCAGCATGGCCCTAGCTAGTAGTTGGCATTACAAAATACAAACCTTAGAAATCTCATGAATGTCAACTATCCAAGTATTACAAGCTAGGCCTCTATAAACCAAATTATGGAAAACAAACCCAATTACACACACTCTAGAAAGCATGACGTTGCCTAAAACCAACCACCGAATAAAGAATTCTGAGCAGTTGCTTAGCAATAAAACCAGATGAAGCACATTGAGAAGGAAAAAAAAATTGACATCGAACAATTGAAATCAGACCTGAGAGCAACCTCTTTCCGAACAGTGTACCGAATCTTCTTATCGAAATTCCTCTCCTTTCTCTTCTCCCTGAACCTCATCAAGGAGGCAACTCTCTGAGGGAAGTTGGAGCGCTGTAAAGCACACGATAAACAAGCAAATATCCACCAACACATTCACAAATCACTACCATTATACTCAACACATCAACAGCAAGCGCAACCAACCACTACCTTGTAAGGATGTGAAGAAGGTGGTATAGAACCCAACCCTGCAGCGATCTCACGCCCTCCGAGCAGCAATAACACTGCTTGAACCTGCAAAACAACTAGCTAAAATCTCAGAATTGGGTACAAAATGCTAGAAACCAGTAGCAAGGTCTCACCTTGTCAGGGGAAACTGAATCGAATACATAGACCTCGCCCTGGAACGAGAGAGTGAGTTGGTTACTCCCCACCGGAGGCACGATAAGCCCGATTTGGTCGCTGAGGTTGGCAAGATCCGTCGGATGATCGGCCTCCATAGCCTCAACCTCGGCCACGCCATCATGCTCCTCCCCATCGCTCTCCTGCCTCTCATGCGCATACATCGGCATGACCTGCGGGTTTCCGGCGCCGGCACCACTGTCCATCGCCTCCGCCGGCCCCAGCTTCACTTCTCCGGTGGTGCTAGGGTTCTCGCTCATCCCCCACAAAAAAAAAACACAAAAAATCGAGAAAAATACGGAGAAAACCAATCAAGGATGGAATTGCGCTGGATGATGAGATTTAGGGAACAAGAATTGAAATCCCATTGAAATTTGGGGGAATTGCGAAATTGGGGATGAACTTTCTTTGATATTGGAGATAGATAGGATCGGAGGGACGAGAAGAAATCTGAGAATTTATTTATTTTATTTTTTAATTAATATATATTGTCGTTTTTATTATAAATAAACTCGTATCATTGTCATCTCAAATTATTAAAATAATATTTCTAAATATAATTATGACAAAATACCTAAAAATTAGAGACTATAGTTACAAAAATATTGGTTTTTACACAATTTTTGCCATTCATTATTGTAACCACTTGAATATCTAAAAATAATAATCATAATAAATATATATTTTAAAAAACTTATAGAAAAAGAAAACCGTTTTCTCATTTCCTGCCTATGATATTCATGTACACTGTCTTCATCATCTCCCTGTGTTCTCCTTATTTATCTGGTTTAGTACTCTAGCTATTTTTTGTACTGATTTTTCTTTTTAATATATTTACGATTTATTTATTTTGTTAAAAAAAATACCTATAAAACTAAATAAAACTAGGTCATGATTGAGCCCATTTTTACTTTGCAAGTCACAGCCCAATTTTCCAAATAATTGGGCCACTTATATATTTTTCATCCTCACACGGCCCCTTTCTTAGGGCATCACCAGCAAGTCCTTTAAAATGCCACTTATATAATTGGCCCACGTAAGTTTATTTGTCTGGCACTGTAGCTTGCTATAAAACTTTTTTTATTTTTCTGTATTTATTGGTTTAACAGTTGTTTAATAAATTTTGGATCATTAATTTATAATCTTGATTTAGTTTTAACCACATAAATATACATTATTATAAAATTTGTATTTATAATTTCATAATTTAATAAAATTAATAACTTGTAATTTAAGTTTCTATTTTTAATTAATAAAAATAAAAAATTGGAAAAATAATAAAAAATATATATTCATTAAAATTAAAATAAATTACTTGAACAATAAAATAAAAACATAAAAAATAGTCATTATTATCTACAACGATTAAAAAACTATAACACCCAAAATACAACTAATGAAGTTGAAAGTAGATGAGCTAATAGTCTGGTATGTTATCACCACTTTCACCAATATTGCTAATTAAATAGTGAAGTTAATTAAAATTATTAATAGTAGAAATACATAAATTGTGAAGTGTGAATAATATTATCATAATATTCTGTTTTAGAGTTAAAAATAAAGTTGTTGGTTGGATAAACTTTCACTATACAAGCTGTATTTTTGCATATAAAAACTTCAAATATAGAGTTTTGAGTTTAAGATGACTTTAGATAACATTTCACTATACATTCTGTATGTTATGACTTAATAGTTTTTGTTCAACCTAACTCACATATAACAATGATTTACGAACTCTAATTAAATCACCCTAATTAATGCACTGCGAAATTATAAATTTAAACCACTATAATTGATTTTTTGACAATGGTCGTCACTTTGTTAAAAAAATAAAAAATCAAAATAAATTTCTTAAAAAACAAAAGATTTTTGGATGCCCATAAAAAAGCTTACATTTTAAACATTTGTTAATGTTGTGTAGAGGTGAAATGCAAGCGTTTTTAGGCACGATATTACGTTGTTCGAAGCTAATAGACCGGCACAAAATAAACGGCCCAATAAACGCGGTTTACATGGATATTTTGAAAATTAAAAAAATTAAAAAAAACCTATAAATACCCTCAAACATTTACATATTTCTCCGCACCAAATTACTCATTCTTTATTTTTTTCTATGTAATTTTATTTTATAATATTATGTTAAATTTGAAAAAAAATTTATTTTTTTGTATTCATGTAAATTTAATATACTTAGATTTTTTTAAAATATTTTATTAATTTTTAGTATTTTTAAAGTATTTTTACAAATTTTGAAATATTTTTAAAGAATTTAAGTAATTTATATTTTAAAATAAAAAAAAGGCGGGCCGGCCGGCCTGCCACGGCGCAGCCCAGCTGGCCTGGGGTGTGCCCCGCGCCCGGTATGCTGTTACAAATTCAAGCCGGTCCGGGCCGACCCGAGCACATACAATGCTGGGGCAGCACTGTGCCCGGGCTGACCCGGCCCATCTTACTTAATATAATAATGATTTTTTTTACAGTGCCCGGGCGGGTCCGGGCCGGGTCGGTCCGGGCCGTGCTTCCTTTGCTGTGTGAAACAAAGGAAAATATAATTGTTTTACCGAACACAAAAAGGTATCAATAATGATTGCCATCCCAGTCACCATTCTTTGTCATATTGTGTACATGTCGTCCTCCATAAACTCATTATTTACACGTGAGAAACAGAACCATGGGTGGATGACACCTTTATGACGTCAGGCATCTCTTTCACCATGTTGGGTTAATTTTGACCACGTGTAAATTTTTGCAAGTGCACGTTCAAAACTGCAAAGGGCAAGGGATCAAATCCACTCCACTTGTGTTACATACTTTTCTTTTTCTTTTTCTTTTTTCTTTCTAACTAAATTAATAAGGATAAATTACAAACGTTTAACTATTTGCATTAAAAAAAAAAATCGAATCCTGGGCTTTTTAGGGGCAGTTTGTTTCACCGAAGTGGGCACAGAAGTGGCCACTTTGGTGTGTTTGTTTCACTGATTTGGACCCAGAAGTGATGATGTGACAATTTCTGAGTTCGACTACTTCGGTGTCTGACTTCAGCTGGAAAAATCCCGAAGTCACGACTTCAGCCTCCCACTTTGAATTATTTTTCAATGATAAATAAAATAATTGTTACCGTGCTAATGAAATAATTAAATCACTACTCTCACTAATTAATAATTAAGCATAGTATATTAATCGATTTAATTTAATTTAATAGCATGGTATTAAATTAATCATGTGGTGTGTAAAGTTTATTTATTACCATCGTAATAAAGTAATTAAATCATTTAATTAAATCATATGATCTAATTAAACAAGTGTAAAAAGCATGTTTACAAATTTGAAAATTTAAAGATGAAGTGGGTTTAATTTTCGGATACCTACTTCCCATCCAAACACGGGAAGTGACCTGGGGTGGGCTGGCCAAACCCCCTGAAGTGGATGCGCCGATGGTTGCAAGCCGTCCCGACCCGAGCACATACAATGCTGCAGCACTTCCGGCTACCCACTTACTTAATACAACAAACAATACGGCCCCTTTGTAGGTGGCATGACTATAGGGATAGTATGAAATATTTGTCATTTATGTAAATATTTTAACCATATTTTTTCATAAATTCACATATATAAATAAACTAAGAAGGATATATATAAAAATATTGAAAATCACACGCAAACAAAAAACACTTAAAATATATGTTTCAAGCAATTAATTAAATAAGATTTAAAAGAATAAGTGTGGATCAACATCATAAACTACGATTAATATTTATTAAAAGAAGCAATTTATACAAATAAACTAGTTAGAATTGAAGAGACAAATAGACTAGCACTACACCACAAAAGGGATTTAGAGACGGTTTTCAAAACCTATAGAGGCGGTTTTAACCGCCTCTATAGCTTTAGTGTTGGTTTTTTGAACCGCCTCTAACCCGTCTCGTATCAAGCCGGCTCTACACTTTAGAGCCGGTTTTTAACAACCGTCGGGGTAAGCTTTAAATATGTAGACGGTTTTTTATCCCAAATTTAGAGGCGGTTATGACCGTCTCGAAAATGTTAAGTTATAGAGGCGGTTATAACCGCCTCTATAGCTAATACGGTTATAACCGCCTCTAAAACAATTAGTGAAACTTAAAAATTATTAACTATAGAGGCGGTTATAACCGCCTCTATAACTCTAAAACAATTAGTGAAACTTAAAAATTATTAATTATAGAGGCGGTTATAACCTATAGACCTACCATAAGGCTTCTATTCTATACCGCCTCTAAATCCCAAGAAATAGGTGATTCAACCCAAAGCCTCCGGAACAATGCTCACACACCACCATGACCTTGAATAACCATTAATCCAAAAAAAAAAAATCAGTATCGATCGATCAAATTAGAGCCCTAAAACGAAATCATCATCACTTTTTCTTAAATACCTAGAAGCACAAGTCGGTGACGTAGGCGCTTGGTGGAGAGCTCAGCGATCTTGAAGCCGATCAAGAGAAGGAAGTGGAACGTCGAGCGCTCCGCGAGTTTTAGGAGCTCAGTGATTTTCTTTTTAGGAGCTCAGTGAGAGAGGGAGAGAGAGAGAGAGAGGGAGAGAGTGGCGGCGGAACGGCGGTGGAGCGGCGGCGGATGAAAAAGAAACGAGAGAGAGTTGCGACGGAGCGGCGGTGGAGCGGCGGCGGATGAAAGAGAAAGATGGAGCTTGCTTTCAGGGAAACGAGAGAGAGAGATTTAATTTTTTTATTAATTTAAGTTAGAGGGGTTTTTTTAACCGGCTCTAATGTTTGGAAGAAAAAAAATTTTAACCATTATAGAGGGGGTTTTTTAAAACCCCTCTACTAAACAGCTTCTAAAAATAAAAACTGATGTAGTATAGTTAGTAACATAAGTTATAATTAAATTGAACAAAAACATCCGTTAGTACTTAGTAGTGGCAAGATACAAGAAACAAAACTAAAGCATAATAAAAAACAACATAAAAGCACACCATGAATACTATAGTTAGGTCTATATCAAAAGGACTACAAGCTCAGCTATAAGGGGGCTAAGAAAGCTACACCTTTGTTTAATCATTGGGATAGCTTACTTATATTTGATTTTCTTAGCCACCATAACTGCATAATTCAATGATTAGTATATGATTAAAAGGTTTATTTAAAACTTGAAAATTGAAGGGAAAAAACTAAAAATGCATATATATATATATATATATATATATATATATATATATATATATATAGCTTTAATGTTTTACTTTTGCAAGTAAGATGACCAATGTTGTATTTAATTTATCAATAATGAGTGTATATATATATACACACACAGATACTCACCGTCTTGTACTGACTTCATGGTTGATAGAGACAGTGAATGCTGAGTGTTAAATGACGAATTCGATTTTGATAGTAAATAATAATAATAATCTTACACGTCTCATTAAACCAACAAAAATGTATCACATCAATGACATCACATGGACTCATAACTTGTGATGAATGTATTTTTCAATTGGATTCAACTAATTCATTGAACAAGGCCATATATTGAAGTTCTTAGAATTATGTCTAAAAACAAAAATATTTATGACTTTAAGTCAAATTGGCTGTGTCCTAGCTAGAGCACTGGCTCAGTGGTTGATATATAGTGTAAAAAATTATCTACTATAGTGATTAAAAATAATTTAATTGTGCAGAGAGATATCCAAGTAGTTTTTTGGAATTGCATAGATGTTGTGAGCAATCACTTTATTTGTTTTTTTTTCTAAGAGTAAAATAATTTCATACATTTTTTTTTGGATTTTAAATTTTAAATTCGTGGTTTAGGGGTTTATAGGTTTTGAAATTCTAAGAGTAAAATTTTGTAATGGTTTAGGGTTTAAGACTCGATCATGTAATTTTTAAATATTTTTTATAATAAATTATAAATGTTTAGTTATTTGATTATTTTAATTTAACTATGTTAGTATTTTTTTCCTGAGAGTTTATATTTTAGAGTTTCCAAAACAATTATAATTTAAAATAAAAAAATAAAAAATTGTTTTTGTCAAGATAGTAAAACTATCGGGAGGATAATAGTTATATATATATATATTTTGAATAAGTAGTTTTATACTTTGGGTATGAAACAAAGTGGACGTGAAACTTTATATTTTATTTCATTTGCAATTTGCAAAAGCTATTGTGAGGGTAGGGGTAAATATGTAAAAAAAAGGAAAACATTACTATGAGTTCGTCCCGAACGCTTCTCCAATCCTTATCACTGATTATTAGCTTGTGAGACAATGACGTTATTGGATGACCGCAGCCGATGACCTCACGATCCGCTCACCATTAATCACGCGCGAGCATTGAAAAGCGAGTCATTTCCACTGGTGTGAACACAACAGGTGTCCCGCCAATGCGGGCCCCACCGTGTTAATCGCAATCCTTAGCTGTTGGAGTCAAAGTTGTCGTCAACGCTCAAGAGTCAGCCCCAAGAGCCTCAAAATTGAAGGGTTTCCTGTTTTTAAATGATATAACTGTGATTTTTTATTTAAAAAATAGTTTTCGGTAAAATTTTAGGTAAAGGCTTTACAATGATTATAGTGATTTACTTTTTCTAGTGATGTATATTTGTTATAGTAATGACATTAGTCATATTATTCTAATTAATACAGAGGGGATAATAACTATAGAATAAAATTTCATTTTTATTTTTTATGATTTCTATTATTTTAGTAAATCCTTTGAGAGATGAGAGTTATTCTCGGAAAACAAAAAAGGATTGTTGAGTGGATGAAATAGAGTACTACTATATACAACAAACAAACTTCTATTATATTGTTCGGTCTATTTTTAATTTTTAATAAAGCAATGTTCTATCTATTTTAAAAAAGAAAATTTATTTTTTTGCCATGACCCATTAAATTTTTACATAACACCATTTTTTAAATTAGTCTAAAATGAGATACATAAAGTTTTATAAAAAATACTAAACTTATCAACATGTATAATAGTAATAATAATAATAACTCAAAATCAATTACTCACATAGATGAAGCCAAAATTATGTAATTAATTTATGGCAACAAATTTTCACTTCCATAAACAAATATATATATATATATATATATATATATATATACTAATAATGTCCCAATCATACATGCATTGGTCCAAATGAAGGTGCATGGAATGGAAGCATGAAAATCTGGCAATTAAGAATGAATTTTCCTAATATATTATTATGCAGACTCGAAGCAGACAGATGTAGAATGAATGACAGCTAAGCAAGACGAACAAATTCATTTGAAAGTTGACGGCTGGCCGGTGCCGTTGACCACTGAAACGTGCCACCAAAGCAACAGTGAACTGTTTACAATTTCCGTCCTTTCAAGTCTCATGGTCAAAGATTCAAACCGCATTTAACATGAAGAGAGTAGAGCGAAAACGACCACACAACTCTTTTGACCCCACCCCCACATACATTGTTTCCTTGTATTTAATATAGGGTAAATTTAAGAAAACCATCCTATAATTTGTCTTTTCATCAACTCGTGATTTGAGTGTTGACACTTTAACTTTGTAATCTACTCAATTTATATATATAAATAATAATAATAAACCTTCAACTTCATTAATTTTTGTTTAGAATTTATCTTTTTTTTTGTCTTTTATTTACATTGCTGAACATATATTATTTAAAAACCATTTTAGGCCTTGTTTGGATGTCTTTAATAAAAAAAGGATTTATTTTTAAAAAAGTAGTTTTTATCTAAAAAAATTTTGGTAAGTGCATATTGAAAGCTTTTTAAAAAAAATTAATTTTAGTTTTTTACTAAAATAATACGTTTTTGCTAAAAGCTCAAACAAACATATTTTTTAAAACCCATAAGTGCTTAACTTATAAAAAAACACTTTTGGGCTTAAAAAAAGCAAATCCAAACACCCCCTTAATTATAGTTGGAGATAGACTTGAATGATTTTAAATAATATAAAAATAATAATATTAAAGCAAAAATATTACCACGACTGTTTAGTTACCGTAGCAATGGCAATGTTAATGTTAATGTGAGATTACCAATAGTGAAATATTACCACATAAGGTGGTAATCTGATTACCACCGAAACAGGTGTCCATCTGGATTATTAGGTTGGTAGTAATATGAAATATTTTTTTTCCCAATTATACCCCCACTTATTTAATCTAATTTCATATTATACTCATTATCAAAACCCTAGTTTTATTCCATTTTTATTAAAATATTTATAATATATATATATATATATATATATATATATATATATATATATATATATATATATTATAATTTAATTATTTATTTATCTAAATGTTTTAAATTAAAATTTTTAAAATTTTATATACAGAGGTATTTGGATAAATTTATTTAATATATAATTATTTAATTATATATTTTTTAATTATTTATTTATCTAAATACTTTAAATTAAAATTTTTAAAATTTTATATATAGGAGTATTTAGGTAAATTTATTTAATATATAATTATTATAATACCCTTACATATAAATTTTATATGTAGGGTATTTAGGTAAATTTGACATATTATTGAGGTGATTACTATGACTAGCCAAACATGGTAATGAAAGATTACTAGTAATATAAGTTCTTAACCAAACACAGTAATTTTACATTACCACAACATTCCCTAGCATATAACATTCATAACCTCATTATCAGGGTAATCTTATTACCGTCGTAATATATTATTACCGCGAACCAAACGTTCGTAAATCCAATTGAAAGCTTTGAAAACACAACCGATGATGTTTTTTCGGCTTGACCAACTCCCAAAAATAAGTCCTTGATGGAGTCCAGTCAATCAAATAATAATATTTTAAAATGAAAAAGTGGACGGTGGCAAAGACTTATCAACATTTGTTTCTCTCTTATTGGGCCGCAATAAATTATACCTTTTTTTTCTTTGCATATGTGAACAGTTATGATGTATTTTTTTCAAAAATTAAAAATTAAAATAAAATAAAAACGAATGGTTCCTATAAGATAAGAAATAAAGATAATAAATACCAATTAGATCATTGAATTAATGACTTTAGCGTTGGTTTACACCAAAGCCATCTTGTTGAAGACTTTGAAGCTCAGACGAAAAGAATTGATAATCATTTGCAATTTTTTTTAATGCAATTAATGAAATTCCATCAAAAATTATATTTTAATTAAAAACTTATCATATGTTTTTAGAAATAATTTTATGACTTGATTTCTTTTTTTTTTTTTTTTTGTCAAAATAAAGACATCGTGGTAGACATGTGCCACACATTTGAAAATAAAAATTTTTCTTTACAAAAAAAAAGCCATTAATTTTTAATTTAGAATAAAATGAGTATTTTATAATTTTAATTAAATTAGTTATGAAATCAACATTCTTATTACTGACAAAATTCAATTGCTAGAAATTACATGGAAGCACACAAGAACCTTTAGAATCAAATTCATTATTTTTTAAATAAAAATAAAAGTAAATTAATGTAAGACCAAGAAAACGAAAGAGACAGACACAAAAAATCAACAATAAATATAAAAATGTTTTTTTTTTCCAATAACACTAGTACAACAATTGAGTATATATAACACAAAAACTTCAATTTTATTTTTTGAGTAAATAGGTGATAAGTATATTTTTTTTTTCTAAAATGAACACTTTAAGCAAAATATCAGATACTTATAAACCAATGATAGTTTGATTATTTGCGATATATATATATATATATAATTCTTTGAAAACAAAGAAAAAATGATAAAAATGTAATTATTAAGTCTTAACGCGGAGTAGTAGAAAGCTAAATTACAAGTCAATAAACTCTATCTTGTTCTAAAAGGCTAATTCTCTCTCTCTCTCTCTCTCTCCCCCCCTCCTTTTCTGTTCACATGCATGGCCCCTTATCTTGTTGGTCTTCCACACTATAAATATCCACACAATTCTCAGCTTTTCTCACTATAAACTCATCTTCACTAGTTATAGAGCTGGAGCATGGATGAGTATGACTACCAGTGGGAATTAAAGAGCTTCTTTGAGAATGAGGAGCCTTTTGATAGGTACCATATATATATATATATACTTTGCTTAATTGTTTAACCTTCTTATTATTATTTATCATTAATTAATAAGTGTTATTTTTGAATTAATTCATCAAATTAGTTTGCCATTTGGCGACCAACAACCAATCTCACAGTCACAGTCTTATGACTCAAGCTCACCGGAAGGTGGCGGCGCCTCCCCCTCCTCCCCCGCCACGAAAAACATCATCATGGAGAGAAACCGGCGCCACAAACTCAACGATCGTCTTTATGCTCTCCGAGGTGTTGTCCCTACTATCACTAAGGTATTTATATATATCTACTACTACATCAGCTCAAGTGAGGAATTTTGCTATATATGTGATTGATTTATTGAGTGAGTTAATCCACTTGGGTGCATGCATGCATGGTTGAATTGATTTTGATCAATTAGTTGGACAAGGCTTCAATAATAAAGGATGCAATTGGTTACATTAAAGAGCTTCAAGGACAAGAGAGAGAGATGCTGGCAGAGATAAAACCGGAGAGAGAAGACAAAGGAAAACAAGTCACTACTGATGATGAGATGATGCAAATCCCATTTTCTAGTAATTATCATAACAGGAAGAGTACAAAAACCATGATACTGAGGAGCCCTTCTTTTACGGCCAATTGTTCTTCTTCTCATGTAGTTTCTGAGGCCATTGAAGTCATTGAGGTAATTAAAAATAATTCAATCAATTACACTAGTTTTGTGCAATTTAATGATAATTAATTGTGATAATTAATTAATTAATTAATTACTTAATGATGATGATTTGGATGCAGTTGAGAGTGTCTGAGTTTGGAGAGAGATGCATGAATATAAGCATCACTTGTAACAAGAAAAGAGACACTCTGGTTAAGGTTTGTGAGGTCTTTGATTCTCTAAACCTCAAGGTCATCACTGCCAACTTCACTTCTCTCTCTGGCACTCTCTTGCTTACTCTCTTCGTCGAGGTAATCTCTTTTCATTAAAATTAAGCATATTATTATTGTTATTTATGTTCCAAATGAATTTGTCAATACTCATATTCATTAATTTTGTTGATGTCCTATTATTGGTCACCGTAATTTTTTTTTTAATATACGCTATAATAATTATATCCAGTGAAACTTGAATTCAGAATATTTTAAAATTCTCACACTGAGATCAATGCCGCTAGATTATAAATTTTTTGGCTATTAATTCATTTTAATTATTTATATTAAACCATTGTAATGATTGAAGAAATGGAAAAGGAATATATAAAGAGTGGTTCCTTATTATCTGTTTAAATTCTGTGATAGTTCCATGATTAGAATGGCATTGACTTTTTTTTTTTTAAAAGCATGATTGGCACATGATTTGCTTTGTTGTCTAATTACCCGTCAATAATTTTAAGTAATTTTCTTTCTATCAAGTTAAAAAGTCTTCATATTAAATGTTTTCTTAGTGTTTCTTCATTTTGTTTTTTTTTGGAGAGAAAAAACACATGTTAAGACACTGATTAGCACGTTTCAAGTTTGGGTTAGATCTTGTGCGTGTTCGCTCTTACGTCAGCATATCAAGACTAATGCCACTGAAATTCAAGACGGGCACACTGAACCCAGCCCAAGCCCAGACCGAGCCCGAGCCCGGAATATTGTCGTTCCACGATGTGGACAAAGCACCAAGTTTCATTGATCGTGTGGATCATTGACAACCGTTGATGATAAAAAAAACAAAGAGAGAAAATTTGTTGGAAGTGGCAAAAGATAACAAATGTGTGGATGATTTTTAGTGATTTTTTATCTTGGCAATTTGTTTGTTTATAGAATGCTAAATCACATGATCATTATGAATTGACTTTTTTTTTTTTTGCCTAATAAAATTTGTGATTTTACTGTAGATTGATGTCATGGACTGCTATCAAATGGAGAAGAAGATTAGATCCGCCATTGAAGAGGCTGATGCTCCAACAAGTCCTATGAGTATGAGTTGTTGAAAATGATAAATTCACCACATTCCATTAAAGATAAATAAGCTTATTTAGTATATGTTTTCCCCTGTATTTTCTTTCTTTCCTTTTTTGTTGTGGTTCAATTCCATGCACTACTTCCTCCCTTTAAATGCAACTTAGAATGTTTTGATGAATAGAAACTGCTATATTAGTATTCCTACTATAATTTTAAGTTTTTTTGTTGATTTTCTGAAAGCATGGTATGTATCATGCGATGAATACGACGAATTTTGAGTAGATTAAGTCAATGTAAAAATATCTCACAAGAACATTCGGAGAGAACAGAAGGTTGTGCTGATCATGCAAAGATTTCATTGTTATATGTGTTTAACGTGCCTGGAAAATAAAACATGGATGTATGTTGTTTAATTGGTCCCCTGTGTGGGCACAAGGTCATGGGTTTAAACCCCGCAGCAAAGTGAGCGCACGTGATAAAAAACTTATAAATATCTTAGATGTGATTTGCCTATTTTATTAAAAAAAAATTGATAGAATTTTTTTATTTTTTATATAAGTTATATGAATTTTTGTAATGTTTTTAAGAAATAATTTTAATAAAAAAGTGGGGAAGACTTGTGCGCTTTGGTCTCCGAAACGCGCACATAAATCTAAGGGGGTGTTTTTATGTAAGGAGTGGAATGGGAGTCATTACTTTCCCATTCCACTCCTTTGTTTGGATGTACATCAATGGGAATTGGGAGGATTGCCATTCCTCCTCCACTCATTGAGGGTAATTTTACAATTTTACCCTCTTGTTTAATAAAAAATTATAATTAATTAATATAATTAATAAATTGATAATTTTAATACTAAATAAAAATTAAGTAGATAATAACAACTAACCATCAAAATAACAATTTTACTCAAATAATAATAACTAATAATTAAAATAATAATATAACTCAAATAATAATTAAATATATATTTTTAATAATAAATAATAATTAAAGTAAAATAATAATAACTAACCATTAAAAGAATAATTTTATTCAAATAATAATAATTAATAATTAAAATAATAATATAAATCAAATAATAATTAAATAGATTATTTTAATAATAAGTAATAATTAAAGTGAAAATATTTAATTATAAAATTAAATATAATAATATTCAAAATATTTTATAATAATTAATAGTCATTATTTAAATTAATATTTTATTTTATATATAATATGATATATTTGTTTTAAGGGTATAAAAGTCAATATACAATATTTTTTTATTTTACTTTTCCCATTCCCAAGGGACTACTCTCTCATACCTTACCAACCAAACACATTCTTTATTCCCAATCTTTCTCCACTCCCCCTCATTTCCATTACCCCCTCACTCCTTTCTATTCCCAATCCGGGAACCAAACGGCCCCTAAATATTATTTAAGAAAAAAAGGTTTTTCCTGCCATTTGGTCATTTATCTGAAAAAGACATGATAAATATTTTATTAAAGTTAGGCTATTTAAAAAAAAAACATAAAACCAAATTTGATGTGAGAGTGCATATTTGTGAGAGTTGTGATTGTGAACGGTAGATGATTTTTGTATTGATCCTGTCTTAATTTAACAGATCCATTAATAGTTTATAAAAAAACTCGAAATAAATAAAAATAGTTTTCAAAATTTTTCGGGTTTTCTTATAAAAAAAAAAAGAAAAAACGAGCTTTATGGGAAAAACACCTAATGTAAATACCCTAGATTCTAAGGGCTCACCTGCAAAATAACCCCTTCAGCCGAAATCTCGTCTGAGTTCATCTCTCTGTCTCTCTCTCTCTCGTCTTTAGGGCTCGTCTCTCAGGGGGCGGAGGTCGTCGACGTAGCCTCCGGAGGGAACGTTGGAGAGTTCGCAGTGCCGTTGCTGGTGTCCGAAGGCCCCTAAGATCCCGATCGGAGACCTAGACGTGTAGATCTCGCTGAAGAATGAGGCACGATCGCGGATCTGGTCAGATTATGGGGCGTTGAGGAGAACAAGAACGCACTGACACAACTACCTTGAGGATCTTATCGGCATCGAGGGCCTACCTCGCGGTGAGCTAGCCTCGGATTCTTTTGCTCGGTTTTCTTTGTTTCTTTCTTTTTGGATGGCTTTCTAAGGTTTCCAATCATTTTTCTCGGTTTTTTTTTGGATACTTTTTTAGGGATTTTATTCGATAATTTCTAGGGTTTCTTGATGTTCTTGATGAATGAATCGTTCGCAAGCATGATTTTGATTCTTTACGGCGAGGTATACCTCCATCCTTTTCTTGGGGTTCTTAATTTTCTAGGGTTTTTCTCTTTATTGTGTCTCTATCTAGAGGTATGCGCTGGAGTCGTAACTCTCAATTTAATTACTAGACTTTCCATTTGCCCCAGAATAAACCAAAAAGAAAATTTTACTGTCGATTTCATAAGCTTCTCCATTGTCTTTTATATGAATGATAAGTTTGTCGTCAAGTATCTCTAAGCTATGGATCTTTAAGATCTCAATTTGGATGATTACACTAGCCTTAGTCTTGATGCTTTGAATCAGAGAAAAAGAAACGCTTGGTAATAGCTTAGGGAAGTGAATGGGGACAAAAACACTATTCACGATTAGTATCAATCGAAAAGTACTAGGTTTGGTGATATGTCATTCAGCTGATGGTGACACAAGCATTAGTCTTTATTGCTTTGAGTTTAAAAATACCAGGTTTGCTAAATATCTGATTTAGCGAATTGTGCGACAAACATTAGTCCTGATTGCTTTGAGTAAAAAAGAAAAATTTCCAGGTTTGGCAATATCTTATTTAGCTACATCACTACGGAGATTTCCAAATCGTTTGTAGAATAATTGGTTCTTCCATTTTTATTTTGTCAAGGAAACTAGCAAGAAATTAAGAAACATAAATCCCTTTAAATTTGTTGCATTTGTTGTCAAATATTGGTTAAAGTTTTTAGTATGTCTGAATGTGTAATACTTACTTTTGGTGATTGATTAATCAATTAATGATGTATGAATGGTCGGTGCTTTTGCACATATTTAATATCTGAGTGCAGGAAAGTTGATCTCTCGTCTTTTGTATGTAGAATTTGGTTACTTTGTAGCTTGGTATCATGAAACTATTGAATACAATCAAGATTAGGCACTGGAATTAACTTTTATCATCCAAACTTGTATAAAGATGTTAGGCAGTGCTTACAGCCTTATACACCCATAGTAAGAAACCAACAAGAACTGCCCAACGTTCTCACTAACTTGGGGAAATTTTATATGATGGTTTAAGTTACATGTCCAATTTGTGACCAGTGCTAATCATTTCCTGAATACACTGAAGATCAGATATTTGCTGGTTCTTCTGTCCTTTTGTAAGTCCTGTTCATGAAAAGTGCTAATCATTCCTTGAATACACTGAAGATCAGATATTTACTGGTTCTTTATACCCTTTTGGATTATATCGTAATATGTTTTCTGTATTACAATCTGTGGGAGCAAATTTTACATGCAAACTATTTTTCTGTCCATATTAGGTACTATTTTATACACTGCAGATGAAAGTGGTTTACAGGGATACGGGTGAGCATCTAAAAGGTTTTAGGTTAAGAGGATGGCACACACGATTGCTTGGCATTTGCAGAAGTCTTTCATCCATTGCAGTGTTCTGCCGCCCAATGAAAACAGTGTAAGTTTTGGTTTTTTTCTTCTCTGCTCATAATTTGATTTTCATCTCAATTTTGTGATGCTTGCTCTCCTTTAGGATTAGCATCTAAGGCATCTTTAATCGTTAGTCTGAATCACATCCTATGCATATAGGTTTAAGATGCTTAGTCCTCTGTCTTTTTGAATCTAGGTGCAAAACAAATTACTCCTTAGGTGTTAGAAAATTTAGTCCTTCAGATATTTGAGGCTTAATCTAGGTGTAAGATGTTTAACCCCTTGTATATTTGATGCTCAAGATAGGTGTAAGATGTTTAGACAAGTTCCAATAGACCAAGCCTATCGATAAGCCCCATGTGATGAGTAGAAAAGGTCAAAGATCAGTTGTTCAGATGGTTTTTGATCTCATTTAGATAAGAATTCTTGCAAATATGGTTTCACATACCAGACGACCACAAACATGCATGGATTCACCCATATATAATCTTGTATTTTGACTTTTCATTCTGACATCTAACTTCATGTATCCCAACAGTTTCTAACAATTAGATGCATCATGCATACATACATCTCATGCATACATCACTGCCTGAACTTAATCTCTGGAGTATGTGTCCAGATGACTACTGGACACAGCGCATAGGGCACTGTCATCTGCTTATCCAAATATTCTTCCTTCCATCCATTACTTCCTCCATCCTTGGTGAGTATTGCTCTCTTTTATCCAATCTTACAGAAGACGTTCATGCATGCGTCATTGTGTGTTGTGCATTTCTGTGCATGGAGTGCAAATGTAATTGAACATGTATGGGTACTGTGCTTGTTTGTCTTGGGTTGATGGTTAGAATAGACCTCCAACGCAGGGTAAGAGGTCAGAGTTAATTACAAAGATAGAGGTGGACTGAGTTATGGTTTCAGATGAAGGTGAGGATAAGGTTCTCGAGAGTGTATAAGTAGTTTCTAAATTAGGAAAAGAGTAAGGTTATTGAACCAGAGAGATGGCTTCTAAACTGGTTAAAGGCTGATTAGGTTTGAACTTTATTGAAAAAAAATATCTTAATTCTCTTATCAAAGTTTTTTTTCCGGGATCCAAAATGAGTTTAGAATCAATAATATATATATATATAGAATTTGCCAGAGAGTGACAGAGACAGAGAGTAATGGTGGAGAGCGTGGTAGGATTTTGCCAGGGATGTGGATGTAAGAGTATGATAGAATGGTGTCAATATGGTGTATTTATGGCACTGGAGCGGCGTTGTTGAGTGTACACGGGGAGTTTGGATGGGGATAAACATTGAGTATAATGCTGTAAGGTAATGTAGTCTTCCACGTTGCATGGTAATGTAGCACTAGCATATGAGTATGTTGATCTCATGGTTTTCTTTAGTTTTCTCTTTGTCTTTTTAAAAGTTGGATGTTGGGTATTTTGCGACTATCAAATGTGCATTTGGACCTAATTTGACTTTTATTAATTAAAATAATAAAATTCGACGTATTTACCAATGAGGGGAAACTAACATTGGAGCGATAATGAAAAGAAAAAAAACTGTTTTTATCCCCATCACAAACGATTAATATTAAGATGCTCAAAGCATATTTGGTTGCTCATGAAAAACCACCACTGCCGATATAAAAACCACCACTCGTCCGTAAGATGGTTCTTTAAAGTAAGAGGCCTCATGAAAAACCTTAAGATGCTCAAAGCATATTTGGTTGCTTAATAAAATAACAGAGCGTCTAATGAGAGCGCAAAAGCCGTCGGAGGCAAGCAAAATAAAAGCGGGACCACGATAAAAAATTCCCGTAAAGGGGGCTACCAGTGGCGACCCATTAAAGACGTCGATCCGTTAAATCCAATGTTGAAGCCTAATGTCCTAGTAACGGCCCAATTGACAAAATCAGGGACCCCCAGACGCTCAATAACGGTCCAGCAGTAGCCATTCCAACCCAAATGCCTTCCATAAGAAACCCCGACTGCGGTTATGCTGCAGTCCAACAGGAAGCCTACCAACGGCCCCCAACGAAGCTACTGTATCCCAATGGCAGCCTATCTGGCAGCCCAACAACGGCCCAATGTAAGCCCATTATAGCTCTGTAGGAAGGCCCAACAACGACCGAGTTAGTTCATTGCAGCCAATAGAAAAACCCAACAACGGCCCAGTGGGAGCCCAATGAAAGCCCTTTAACGGCCCGGTGTCAGCCCATTGACGGCCCATCGCGGCCCAATGAAAAGCCCATTAGCGGCCCATCACGTCCCAACAGAAACAGCTGGTTACGGCCCAACAAAAGCCGGCCCATTACGGCCCAATGGAAAGGCCCAATAGAGGCCCATGTTGGCCCATTACGGCCTAACAGTAACCAGCCCATGAAAGCCCAATAGTAAAGCCCAACAGCGCCCCAGTGGCAGCCCATCAACAGCCCAATGCTAAAGACCACATTAACGGCTTACTAGCAGGCCGCGACGCCCAAAATCAAAGCCTAGTAACAGCCCATTATCACTTATCAGTCCCTTGCAGTCCAGTCGCGGCCCATCAGAAAGGCACACCGGCCCAGTGCGAGGTCATTACTTTCGAATGGTGGGCCATCAGAAAGATGGTTCGGTAACGGCCCATTGGGACCTATTGGTTGCCTAGAAGAGGCCTAGTGGCAGCTGAAAGTCCGAGAGCCGGCTTGCCAGCATAATCAAGTTGAGGGGCGGCCCATTAGTAACTAACAGCCCAATGAAGTGGCCCATTGTAGCTCGTTCTATCCATGTGTTGGGTTTTTATTGTTGTTATTATTTTGTCTTGTTTATTGAGATTGTCTTTTAGCATTCTTTTACATAGATTGAGTGTAAGATGTATTTGTTTCAAGTGTTGCACATAATATTGTATGTGCTCTGTAGTTATGCACCATTGCAAGACACTTGAGTATTTACAAACATCTTGCAATTGATAAATTTGGCGCCTGTAAAAAGTGAGCTGCCGCCGCCGCTGCTGTTGTTCTGCTTTTGGCTATAATGCTCTGCTTCAATAGTATGCTCACGTTGTAAAATGCCTTGGTTTAACCTAAGAACTAGAGAAACCACAAAAAACTCATCCAATAACAATAAATGCCCACTTTCCTCTCTAAAACATAATGCATATATGCAGTTCATTAATTACTACAATGCATAATCAATGGTCATCCGTATTCACAAAGATTTATATTGTTCTATCAGCCTTGAAGCATGAAGACGGGAAGAAGGCGCAATTGTGCAACCCAGCTTATGAAGATAAGCAATCTGTGGAAAGGATGGAGAACAATGAATCACTCACTTGCGTTGGGTCAAATAATTCTCAAAATTTGCAAACCTGCTTAGGAGTAGCTTCCAATGATCCCATTGAGGTTTCAATTCGTTGTTTCTGAAAATGCTCCTGAAGCCAAACAAAGAAGACGCAAGCGTGCACACGTATATGAGTATTTAGTTTCATAAGTATCATGTTAAGAAGGAACAAAAGAGTGCACCATCACTTCTGAATAATTTTTACCTGTTTTTCCCGCATTAAGTGAGCACGCTGCTGAAATGGAATTTTCTCCCATCTTAGAACCTGCCATAGATCATGGTACTTTGAGTGGCCTTTTGAGGGCACTCTTAAGTATTTACCAACAAATGAAACAAAATCATCGGCAAAAATTGACTTACATATTGCGCATATTGGAAAGCTTCATCATCATTCAAACATGATTTGAGAGAACGCAAAGTATCCTATATAATCAGTCAATAAAATATGATAACTTTCTTTTCCATGATACAAAATAAAAGTTCCTCTAAAATCAGTCAATAACATATGATAATTTTCTGTTCAGTGATACAAAATAAAAGTGCTTGGTCATATCTAGTTACTATTTCCTGATTCTTCTGGTTTATTTTAGGAAAGATTTCTAGTTGCAAAGATGCCAACAATTTATTCTTATAAGCATGTTTACTCTTACAAACACGCTCATGTTATATTAGGTTAAGACGGTTTTACGATATCACAAATGGAATACCTTGTGCTTGTTCATTTTGCTCCTCAAACGCTCATCAATTACGAAGCAGACCTGCAGATAAGAGGAAATGAGAAAGGAACTGATGTTGATAAGTATCACAAAGCATAGTTTACAACTTTGCTCATATGACTATAAACAAACAAATAAAGGAAAGGGTTTATAGTTTAAACTGAAAACTCTAAAATGATGATATAATTTGCCCAGCAAATCAATGTGCATGCCTGTGACTTACGGAGAGCAACTTAAGATAATACCTTATCAAGTAGCCGTTTTGGATGTTGAAATGCTTGTTTCTTGGCCCATTGATGAAACAAATGAGATACAATGGTTCGCTCCTCCAATTTGAACCTATCAGATCAAACTTGTCAGAGGTAATAACTAAAAATAGCCACCAAAACCAGAAGGACGCCCAAACACCATACAAGGTACTGGTCAAATTAACAAAAGAACCTTTGTAAAAAGTTGTTTCCATTTCCTATCTCAGTCAGTTCCTTCAAAACAGATGGAATGCTCTTGTCTTGTCTAATACTTAGAGTTTCCTCATGATAAACTTCAATGGGTGGCTCACATTGTGGTGAACCAAAATTATTAGCTGAACCTGGAGATTTTCCTATTTCTTTTGCAGTGGCCTCAGCCTAGAATCATACAGTGCACAAACATAAATTCAGCATGGAGATGTAACTTTATATAATAATTATGTAGCTAAACAAGATTGCAAACTCCCAAAGGTAACTATGTTGTAATAGTAAAGACAACCAAGAACTTCACAATAGCTGCTTCATCTTAAATCACTTGGGGGAAAGATGGAAGATTATAATTTTGTAGCTCCTTATCATATTGATCCTAGTTGCCTTAGACTAATACAACTCCATAAGGCTTTCAGCAAGTGCTATCGTTTTGTGAAATGCATCGATTAAAACTGTAACTGTATCCATTGAAATATAAACCAACTATAGGTCTCTAATCATGTAGTTAGATTGATAAAGTCTTGAATAACATAGTAAAACTGATTTAACTAATAAAAATTTGTAGTCCCAATACATGAATACTGCATATTTTATGATATTATGTATGATCATATTGTCTCTCCACGTCAAAAATCGGCAAAATGAAGAACTTGTAGCTAATACTGCATACCTGAATCTCTAGAAGGTGCTGTGGAATTTCTTTGAGAAAGCGAGAAGGTTGTAACAACTGAAGAAGAAACTCAGATTACCCACGTATATCTCAACTAATGAAGCAAGCTACACCAAATAAAGGTGCAAATTTTTACCTGGCAATAATCACCCATAATAATGTAGGAGATGTATAACTTCTTGCGAGCACGTGTCATAGCAACATAAAATAGCCTGCGCTCTTCCTATATAATAGAATGTTCCATAAATCCAAGCCACTTTATACTATAAATTAAACATCACTAAACGAAGAGCAAAATAGCAAGTTTACCTCTAGAGTTAACCCATTTTCCTTTACAATGCCGTTGTACTCATGCAACAAAGGAATTTCAGAGTCATTTGCCTACATGTGGTATTAATACAAGCTTATGAAAATAATATAGACAATGTGCATAACATTTAATAAAATTTCGTAAGAAGTTATGAACCAAAATGGTGTAAACAAATCATAGTTGCACAATAGTTCAGGGCAGTAGCTAGGTCATTCAGTTCACTTACATTTTCTTTATTATTTTTTTTAACTAGCCCGCGTTCTTCAAGACATAAATCATATTGTACAAGCTTAAATTCCACCAAGTAATTTCACCACAACTACGTAAACCACATCTCACACACCAATGGACAACTGATACGAGCAAAACATCATTCGAAGGCCTATAATCTGGGGTGAATGCCAGAGTGACCCAAACACTGAGCTGCTCCCCACATTTTTTTTCCTGTTGTTTAGAAACAATTGTGATACTCATTGGGTTGACGCTAAACATGCAATTCCTCCACTTAAAGTAACAGCATGAGTATTGTAAGACAGTAAAACACACAAAAGTTCAAAAACATAAGAAGGAAATGTTTACTTGAGAATTCAATACATACAAGACTTATCAGGGCAAGATCATACCTTCACAATAAATACTACGTCCCATTCTAAACCTTTTGACTGCAAAAGCATATTTTAATCAGTGCATAGGAATTCGTGAGTTATCCTTTGAATGAAATTCAGGAAAGCTTGTTTCATAATAAATAACCTGGTGAATGGTAGTCAATGTAACAGAATTCTCATTTTCTTGCCTTCGAGACTGAAAATTTTCAGCTTCTCTCTCGGATATATAATCTATGAATGCCTTAAGAATATCAAGGCAACCTTTTTCTTCTATTTTAAATTCTCCATCTACATTTGTAAAATGTGCAGTTAAAAAATCAGAAACATCATCCAACAGGAATTGGAGAACCTGCACAATCCATTTATTTTGTTAGTCTTGAGGAATTATATAGTTAAATGGCCATATGTACAGAAGATTAGATTCAACTAATCCACATAATCACTAAATCAGGAAGAAAAGATTTCACTAATACAAAACCTTATGCCAAGTCGAACAAAGCAATGTCAAAAAATTTCACAATGAGAATGCAAGTAGGATATAAATATAACTAGGAAGCAACATAAAAGAGAAAATGAATTTACAATTTGCAGATTGAATCAAGGAAAAAACCAAACGAATTGCTAATGACACCCAAGACTAATCAGAATTGCTAGTGCATGAAGGGAAAACACTTTCCCAAACAATTGATATGGTCACTTTTAGTGATTCAATTATACATAGAAATGTGAAACAAAGATATTTTCTCAATTATGCATAAATATATATGGAATTGAAGTGAACCCATAATTCATGGATAAATATACCAAAATGAGTTTAAAAAGAAATTTTAAACCTTACAAGAAAAGAAAGAAGATATACTGATTAAGATTGCTGATATGATTTTCAACACTAGAATGGAGCAATAACTTACGGATCTTAGATCATTGTCTTCATTTAGTAGCTTCCCCCCTTCCACATCAACCACGGCACGTTGTTCAAGAAGATATTTCTGCAAATGATAAGTATCCCTTGTGTTGGAGACGAACAAAAAATACAAAACAGATTCACGCCATTTCCAAAAACACTATTAGTAGTGGGGTTCAGCAATTTATAAGCATCACCTTCTGATAAGATTAGTAGGTCACTATTATCTCTATAGGATAAAAAATGACTAAATCATGACAAGATCCATAAGGTACTATGCTTGGATGCATGTAAGCACATGTGGTTGAAAATGTTGAAGACAAACTTGAGCAAGGAAGGTAACATTTCAGCCTTTATAATGATGCCACAATAGTGTCAGTTATCATTGACTAGCCATTTCACAAGGCAAGAACTCTGTGCGTTTCATATTAGCATTTGAATCCATTAAAAAATTGAGTAGGAAATAATAAATAAAATAAAGTCTCCTTTATTCACACAACATACTCTAATCCATACCTGGGGTAATAAATTTGCAGTAGAAGAGATGACCACTGAGATAGACCTTTCCTGTCAACACCAACAAATGATCAATATTCAAATATAAAAAAAAATTCTCATTTAATGAATAAATATGGATCAAAACTATCACACCAATCATATATCTGATCATTTGTTCATAATATGTCATAAATATGACTAGGAACAAGCAATTCCTATAGTGCTGGGAGAAAGGGTGTGTTAGATGTTTTCATATTTTTTCTAATAAAAGAAATCCTTTGTGAAGTGATTTTATTGCATAATCTCTTAAGATCCTCGTATTTACAAAACTCTCCTACTAATGTATTAACTTATGCGCACTCAATCCAAAATGGCTTCCCACGACATAGAATAGAGAATGGCATCAAGTTGATTTTTTGTTTGCACTTCTAGTATGCAATAGGCACCTGTGGACCCTAATATAGGTTCATCAATTAAAAAAAATCTTTTAAAAAACCAAGGATATTAGGTTACATACTCTTTGAACAAGCTGTGTGAGCATGCTTAGTGTGGACAAAACCTTCCGTCCATGAGTGAGTTGAGTCCTATACCAAGAAGGAGAAAATGGCGTGGGCATAAAAATAGCAGTAAAGCATAGAGAAATAAAAATGGCACCTTTAAGATGTTCCAGAAGTTGACTTCCTGGCCTGTCTTAGATGGAACAGGATACAGCATGCAAACTAAAGAAATGGAACCTCATGCATCTCTATTCATAATTCCCTAACACTATATGATATCCCTTGAACTTGGCCAAACTGAATAATTTATTAACCAAATCAAAGTTATAAATTTTAGTTTTGAATCCAATTTTATGCTTTACTCCACTCTAGTTCCAAAATAATCGATCCTTGAGATACATCATTATCCATGATGGGCAAAAGTATGCTTAGTTCTAATACATTATGGCCAGCTTACATGGTGTTACAGTGCACACAAAGTCTGGAAATGAATTCACAGTTAATGATCAACCAACAAACACTAGCTCTTCCAACTTCATGTAGGTGAGTTGCCACATGCAATCTGTCTCTAAGCATATGTCACTACCTCAGCACGAGACATTTCTCCCGATGCATAACCCTAGTTAGCCTGTGATAGCTTAATTCGGAGAGGTGTTGCAAGAACTAAGCCAAGTCATATGGTAGCCCTCTTTTCAATTGTTGGTTTTTTGTCATTATCAACCTTTGAATTTTGCTCAATGATGAACCAAAATAAAAGAGAAAAACCTTAACAGAGGCAATTAATTGCACACGGATGTTTTGGAAGTTGGCTCAATTTCCAAACCAAACTCCAAACTATAAGGTCCAATCTTCCATCTCTTACTAACAATGGCAATCCTATTTCCTCCTTTGAATCACATTTTCTACCTGCTGGATTCTTAGGTTCAGGATTAAAGTGACACCTTCCAAAGGAAAGGAAGTTAAAACTTGCACATTCTTTATGCTTTTCAGTGATTGTACTTTTCTTGACTCTACCCCGCTTGTTGCTCGTCTCAGCCAGACATGGCATAATTGAAACATGATTACCATGACACAAACAGCACCATGCTAAATCTAAGTGAAAAAACTTGACGTTCATTTTTCTCATCTCCAAAGATATTATTAGGAATATACCTTTTGAAAGTACCAGAAATCTTTGCAGCAAAGATCTCACTGGCAGCTGATATAAAGCTACAATTCCTGACAGTAGACACTTTCTCAACATATTCAATAATCTGCATAATATGAGAGTTCAAGCAGCTGGATATTGATTATTGCGTGGAAAAGAAAGACACATCAGAAGGAAATAGTTAGGCAAGTGAAAAAACAGTGAGAGTACCTTCTTTTTCTCTTCTTTGTCAATTGGCAAAAGTGCCTTAAACGCCCTCTGAAATGAGTTATCATCACAACCAGGCAGTGTTGTTCTAAGTATAGACATGATGGCTCTAATAACCTATAATCAAGAAGAAACAAAATTTGTCAACTTTTGCATGTTTACAATATTGCGCTTTTAGCAAATTAATAATGTTTTATATATTTAAAAATGGTACACAATAGCCTACATTTAACACTCTGCAAGGCATAAATTTCAACAGTTCACCAAAAGAATTTGTATATCAACAAAAGATGAATGTGTGGCTAGTGCAACATGGTATTTACCACTGATATCTCATCAAAAATATTTTCAAAAATGTTATGGATTTACCAATGTGAAAAGGAGAACAAAAGCTACCTTTTTCCTATAAAATGCAACACCATGAACATTGAAGGGAATTTTTCTGTTCCGGAAAGACATTTGAAAAGCTTTGCCAGATACCTACACGTAAAATTGGAAAAATATGCTATAATCACATATCATCAAAATAAAATACTAACATGACATATAAATTTACACCTGTCTTCGGTAAAGAATTGCTATTTTACCAAAGGAACACTTGTCAGTTGAATTTTCAGATGTTATCTCCAAGATTTTGTCCACAATATAAGCGCATTCTGAATCTTCACTGTGGCATTCTTTAACAATTATCTTGAATAGTGTGAAGGATCAAAGAATTCAATCATTATATTGTGCCCTAGAATATGTGCATGATTATGAATAACAAGCTGCTATTAAATTTTTAGGCCTCATAAACCAGAGCCCTGAGAAGGATACTTTAGAGCCAATGGAATTATCTGTTTCAACTTGCTTTAGTTTGCAACGCTTGGCATTATTACAGATAAGTGATGATGCAGCTGCAACAATACACCCAGTAGAGCGATAGTTCTTTTTCAATCGGATCTGTTATTAGTGAACGAAAAAAGATAAAGCCTAAATCATAAAAAAGCTGCACCAAATCTAATGACCATTGATAAGTCATGCTTGATTGTTTGAGTAAATAAATAAGAGCAAGGCATAAACATCGTGAGAAATCATAAGAACTTCATTATGACCTCTTTGTGAGTTGGAAAATCTTCACGAAACGAATTGAATCCACATATATCAGCACCATTGAAACTGTATATTGACTGAAAAGAAATGAAACTCAAAAACCACACGCTTAAGAATGGTAAATCATATCCAGTTTTGAGAAAACAAATTAGATGCTTAAAAAAGCTGTAGATTGTTCGCAATGGGCACCTGATCTTCATCACCCACAATGGTCACATGACCATGAGAGGACAAAATCCTCAATAAATAGTATTGCATAGAACTCGTATCCTGAAACTCATCCACTAGTATAGCTTTCCATGTGCCTAGACACTCCTGATACACTGAGCAGTTAAAAGAAGGTGACACCTATCAGGAGAAAAGGTGGCATAAACATCATTTTACATCAATAATAGATTGTAAAAGAATAAAACCTTCAGGGAAGTCAGTGAGCAATTTCACAGAAGAGTTAATAAAATCATGGTAATCCAAAGCATTGCATGATTCTAGGATGTGGCCATAATTTCGAAGAATTGCAGCCTGGTTCAGAAAACAAAGTTGAGAGTTCAAAAATGTGAACAAAGTTGGCAGTATGGTATAAAAAATAAGTATTTCTTACTCCTATTTTATCACCCAATTTTTTAGAATCTTCAGGAGTTCTCCCAGAAGCTTTTGCCTGAAAGCAATACATGTATAAGTACAAAACCTTAAGTTTTACGTTCTAAATGCATTGTTTGAGGAGTACAAGTACCGTACAGAACATTGCTCATATCCATTCTAACAGAGAAGTCAATGTCATAACCCCGTTTAGAAGAGATAGAATAAAGCTCATGCAAAGCACAAGCACTGTTATATGCGAATAGCCATGTATGAAAATTCACTCTATTTTCTATATATATAATTTCCTTCTACTTGTAAATGGATTGGCTAGAATTGCTACTGCTGGACCTCAAGGAGCAAATAACTATGTTCTAGTATTATTCAGATAACTCATAATGCTTTCAGCAAATCAAAGTTATATAGATTGACTAGAATAAATTTTTTTTTTTAAACGCAAGCACTGTTGTATGTAACTAGGCACACATGCAAATTTACTCTACTTTTGATATGAGTTTCTATATACAACTTCTATATGGATTGGCTAGAATTGCTACTGCTGTACCTGCATCACTATGCTCTAGTGCTATTCAGAGTCATTATAATGTTTTCCCCAAATCCAAGCTATATGGACTGTCTAGAATAAAGTTTGTGCTAAACACAAAAGCAATTGTATGCAGGTAGCAGCATATGAAAATTTACCGTAGTTTCTATATCTATAACTTGCTGCCTACTTCTCCTTGTATATGGATTAGCTAGAATTGCCACTCTTGAGCCTAAATGAGCAAATAACTATGCTCTAGTGTTATTGAGAGGCCTCATGCTGCTTTCACTAAATCGAAGTTATAGCAACATAAAAAGTGTAACTGCAAGAAAATGTGCACCTGGGTAACAAATTTTTGCCACTTTTTAGACTTCTCTTTGAAAGTTTGGGCACTGCAATCGCCAGTAGTCTTCTCAACCTTGTGAATTTTATCTTGTCCATCATGATATTCATTCTCTGCTAGGCGCAGAGCCTCGATAACTGCTCTCCTTTGCTGTGCATGCCCATAAATTAGAAACTCAGAGGTACGACCCAACCTGTATTAGTGTAGGTTACTGGGTGCATTAGTTCAATAAATCATCTGGAAATAATATTTTGAGGATAGTGAGTTCAAAATCAAATATATCTTATTGTTGTGAGTGGCAAACATTGGTGGAAGTGCAAAGTAAACATCTTCAGTTAGAGTTTGTATCTACGGCAAGTTCAGACTTAACCATAAATGACAAGAAAATGAACAGACCAAATATATTCCATAAACAGAACCCGAGCAAGAAACAGTGACTACTCAAACCAATTCAAATCAAGTTAATGTTCCTATAATGCTTCAAGTGCGAAGACATGCCAACAAGATTCTTCAGATAAGCTTTATGTATGAATGCAAGAAATGTAGGCAATCCAGTCTGAGATTTCATGAAAGTAAAACTGACAAGCTGGCATACTTTTCTGCGTGTGACCGGCAGAGCTGCAAACAGAACGAGTGGAATGTGCTGATTGAGAGCCCCTTTGCCACCTCTTTCCCGACCACCAACCCAATCCGATCCCTCATCTCTGATGCGGCAGCTGTTGTGAAAGTCATCGCCAGGATGTTGGCCGGTGCAATACCCTAGTTTAAAAAAGTGAGGGTTTCAACATAAGCAATGAAATTTCAGAGAATGATTAAAGAATGCAATGGATTTGGCGCAATACCTCTTGAAGCAGCGTAAGGACACGGCCAACCATCGTTGATGTCTATGAACAAAGATATCAAGAAAACGAGAAAACAAAAACCTAAAGAATCCAGGATGCCAAGAAGCAATCAGACCTTCCCGCTTCCCGGGCCTGCGATGATCATCAAAGGAACGGAAATATCAGCACAAGCGGCCTCCCTTTGCTCATCGTTCAGCTTCTGCAAGTACTCATGGTATTTATCCACAACGAAACCCCAACGCTTCTCCGGCAGTTGCTCCTTCACCGCGGATTTCTGCTCGCATATAGCATCAATTTCTTGAAGGAAGGAATCATCAAGCTCTCCATCCAAAGCGCTGGGTGATAACGGCCGATCTTTCATCGGTTCATCGGGCGTTTGAATCTCAGAAAACGGAACCCGGATCACATTGCTACATCTGAAACCACTTGAAAAGTAGATCAAGAGGGAGAGGAGACGAAGGGTTTGAAGTGAGAGAGAAGCAGGGGAAATGATAGATGACCTCAAGAAGGGGATCGGCGAGAGGGATTCGAGAGAGCGCTTGCGAGCGAGGAGATGGGGCTTGACGGCAGGGAAGCTGGAGGTAATTCTTGGATCTCCGGCGACGAAGAGGTTTTCTTTGTCCATGGAGGTGGTTCTAGGTTTGAAATGAGAATGAGAGGGATTTTGGTGACTGAAGGGGTTTTATAACTTTTATCTCGCCACATAGCCGGTGGGCCTTCGTGTATTCGACACGTGGCGACCAACGGCCTTACAACCGTCAGGTCCATTCACTTGTCCAACCCCTCTACGAATTTAGAAATTGTTCTAATAGACCAAACTGCCCTTTCTTTCTTTTTTGTTTTTATATCACTTTTGCAGATAAGCCACCAATATCAATTTTATTAAGTAGAGGGTGTTGGTTCATATGCGCTATGGATTTGTCATATTTTGCAAAAACATTCGCATAATAATAAATTCGTTTAGAAAACATTTTTTTTAACATAAAGTTTGGTCATTTTGCAGAAATGTCTTGGTATATGTTTTTATCAAGTGAGCGGTTTTTCGCAAGATGCTCATGGATTTTTTACATTATTCGAAAACACTCTTAAAAAAAAATTTACTTAAGAAACGTTTGGGGTTACCCGTTAAAATGACCTGGTTTGTGTATACTTTGCCAAAAAAAAAAAAACCTATGATATAAATTTTATCAAGTGAGCGAGGTTTTGGCAAAGGTGTAATCACTGCAATGGATTCGCCACATTTTGCGAAAACACTCCTGAAAAATAAAAAACTTTCTCTGATAAAATTTGGCTTCTGCTGTATAAATGGTCCAAAGCTTGGTCATTTTTACAATTTAATTATATTATGTTAATTAAATCATACGATGATAAATTGACTTTTTGTTTACAATAATCTGAGGTTTGATTGTAGACTGATAGCATGGACTGTTATCAAGTGGAGAAGATGATTAGATCCACCATTAAAGAGGTTGATGCTCTAGTAAGTCTTGAGTGTGAGTTGCTTAAAGAGATAACTAGATATACAGAACCTTTTCAGCAATGCAAGCGTCCCTATATGTTTTTAGAGGTTTTTTGCATGCATACATACATAACTTTATATGAGTGTACAAATATAATTTTCAAATTTTATAACGGTATATGCGCATGTATTATTCATTATACACTATTGAGTATTGACTTTCCGTTAAATTATGTCATAGTAAAAACATCTCACAACAGCACTCAGAAAAGAAAAGAACTTGCCTAATGATACAAAGGCTTGATTGTTTTATTTGTTTAACATGAGCAAAAATGAGCTTATCCATGTTTTTCATGTCTCTACTTCACGCCGTCAGAGAATACTCCTATGTTATGGCTTCAGCTTCTTTTGTGAGTTTTCGATTTGCGATTCTTGTCTATCAAGTCTTGGAGGGCTTTCTTTGCTTCCTCTAGAGTTTCCACACTGTGATCCACCTCGAATGATAACCGTTGAATGTTGAACTGCATTATAAAGAATGAGTAAGTTCAGTGTGAATTATTTAGTCTATCTTTTCTCGTCATGTATGCTAAAAATCAATCATGCAGAAATTCAAAAATGTAGTGAGAATTGAGAGTAATTTGAGCTTTGTTTGCAAAAAAATTAATGGGGTTTCAACTTTCAAGTGCATCTTTTGTATTGAAAGTCAAAAACAAAGGCTGGTGTTTTTTCCAGTTTTTGAGAGCAACACAACATGAAATAAAAGAACAAGAACTAGCAGAGGTATATGAATGTCAAGTTGCAAGACGATACCTGTGCTCCTTGGCGGACCCTGACATCAGTGCCTTTACTGTCAATTGATATCAAAGCTGCATCATCTACCTCTCCCTCTCCCTCAGTTGACAAGATCTTTTTAAGTGGTTTTGAGAAGATTGCATTGAGTTCCTATACACAATTCCGAAAGATCAGCTAAATAAGTCCAAGGTTTGTACACATCAAACCAAACAAGATGTGAGTTAAAAAAATAAAATAAAATAATAATATTACAAAAAAAATCTAGCTGACCTTCAGATTTTGCTCTCCACCATCAGCCGCGATTCTGTCGGGCTGTAGAGCTTCATATTCTTTAACATCAAGCCAAGCAACAGTACCAAAGCCTCCAATAAAATATATGTCACTGATAAGATCAAACCAGAAATAATTAAAACAATGTAATAGCCATCAACAAGAAGAAAGAAGAGTATCGGGAACTAAAACTTACACAAAAATAACTAAAAACAACATAAACCCAAGTTCCTTGGATTATGTAAAGCATTCTTTCATTATTTATTTTTCTTTTTAAAAAAAAAGGAAAAATTAATGACTCTCGAAACAACAAAATCTTGGACAAACCTTATAGTCTCCATTCTGAAATAGTGGAAGTTACCCCATTGTTGGGATGCCCATTGCTGATGTTTCGCTATAAACTGCTTATGGGCCCATTCCTGAAGTTAGAACAACAGATTCATGAGAGAAAGAAATATATATGTATATATAAATTCAGCTCGAGGAAGTGATATATATTTCAAGAAAGAAGCTCAACACTACAATGTACTAAATGCATACTATCTAAGTGATCTTATTTGTTCTAAAAAGGAATATATAGATAGAATCTCAAAAGAAAAGCATTGGAGAATAAGTTAATGTTTCTGTTTCTTATATTTCTTATAATGTATATATAAAAAAAAAAGCCTGAGTACCAAAATGTAAACACACAGCATGGACCATAACCAGTAAACATGGTTCTGTTTCTAGTAAATCCTTGATCTAAAAGCATGTGAACAAAGTCTAGGGAGACTTTGTGAACTAAGATTTAGTACCTGATAAATGCACTTGAGTTCAAAAAACTTAACTGACTTAAAGAGTGATTTATAAATCTGGAGGATTCTAATTTTAAAATAGCAGGAGAGACTGAGAAAACAGAGACAGGCCTTTTTTAAATATGGTTGGGTATAATCTAAAGTTGAATCGATGATCATCTCAAATATAAGTGATATAACCTGTAGTTCAGCAGGGAGGGGGGTAATATCACCAAATATAGTCACGCGAGCATTTGATAGTCCACTCCATCCAGGTATCTACAAGAATCGCACCTCCTAGTCAGAGCAAAAAACAGAAATATGAGTCAAGGTTTCCTCAGATAATGAAAGAAGAAAACCTGCACGACAAGAGTGCATCTTGGGTCTGCTAATACATTCCGAGTATGAATTGCCAGTGGCGAAAATGAAAATATTGGATCTGCATTTAAAAAAAAAATTGATAACAATCAAGCTTACAGTTAAGAATATGTTTTAGAATAGCCACGACTTGCTTGAGGTCAAAAACATATTTTATTACTTACGGCCCATTGCATCCGGTGCAAAATCAACTAATGAACCAAATGGATAAAATGCACGGCGGTGATGCATCCGAGACATCACAGTGCACAAGTGAGCAAACCTGGCCTGGATTTGCAAACAACAACAATGAAGAGATACTGTCAGTAAAAATTCATCTTTTGTTTTAGTTGGTTCATATATCAGCATAAATTAGATGAGATAGTGGAAAAGGGATGAAAAGCAAGCAATACAGGTTATTCCTGTTTGGCAACTAAATAGCAGCCTTACTTGTTCCATAAGATTTCGAACAGCCAAGGCTGGTCGAGGTAAATCATGCGCAGATGTTGCACTGTGCACACCACCTGAAATAGGAGTTCTGAAGAGCCCAGGTTTGGATCCAGATGCTCCACTTGCACTATTAACTGGGACGAGAAGTTCTGTTTGTTCTGCAAAGCTGTCTCCATGACTACTATGGTGGCTCAAATCATTCTGTAAAAACACAAGAGATAATGTCAATAAAGTAGTATCTAGAGAACAACATCAATCAGTACCACTCAATCATAATCACAAGGACAGTAAATTCTACAAAATGTTATATAAGTGAGCATCATGACACAGATTGTTCATTATACTGTTAGCAAGAAGCAGCTTAAAACAAGTGCCATGCCTCATGCTAGGGAATAAGTGGCAACCTATTGTACATTTATCTAAAAAAAAATTTCAACTTTTGCAAAAATTACCCACTCTTAACAATTGATCAAAGTCATGCATTCATTCTAAAGTTTGGTTAATTGGTGAAAATCTATCATGAATCTCCCCATATCAATCACAGTCTTGCCTCCACACCAGAACTTTCATGCAACAACGCAAGAACCAAAACAGACAATTATAACAACGGTACACAAGTGAAACGATGCCACGATCAAAAGATGATTTCTTTTAGTGATCAAGACACCTTTGACATAAACTTTAGTTCACGGAATTCAAAACTCAAAGTTCTATCACTTTCTTTCTTCACTGCCTCCGTACCCACAATCTTCATGCAGCAATGCAACAACCAAGTCAATCAGTTCTAAATTTTTAACACTCAAACACAATTGCAGCAATTTTACAATAAAAAATGATAACTTTTAGCAATCAAAAGACTCCTTTTACTGGATACCTTAAAAGGAGAACAACAAGTGACAACACTATAGCTGCATCAAAATAAAAGTTGATCCTTTCCACCAAGATAGCCAAACATCAATCCAAGCTCAAGTTCCACTCTATAAATTTCATGATAATCATCCAAACAAACAAACAACCAAATTTCTTCTTATTCTTTTTTCCTTTTCAATTCCAATAACCAGGAAACTCAACTGAAGAAGTAAAGCACCTCAAAAGGAGATAAACCCTCGTCGGGAGTGACCCCAGCTTTACTCGTCACCGGGCCTTCCTCCAGCTCGCCATCACCAGAGACCTCCTTGGCAAGAGCCCTAAACCCACGCTCAAATTTCTTAACGGATATGCCACCCACAAGCCGAAAGGATGGAACTTTCAGTCGATTCGACAGCGCTGAGTGGCGACCTTGCAAGGAGGGCTCGGCAATGCGTGAAGGGACGATGGAACTCGAGAGCGCTTCCATGGTGACGCAGAGATTCTCAACTATGGGGGGAACTAAAGTGAAAAGGCCGAAGGAATTGGGAAAGCTATTCTGTATATAAATACGTTTAGATAAAAAAGTAGAGTACCTTAGTGATAGAAATATTAAGGAAAAACAAAAAGTACACACTGTACTGTGATATGATAACTATGAATTTGTATGTTTTATATTTTTTTTAATATTAAAAATATTTTTAAAAATTATTTTCCCCAAAACTTCACTTTTAAATCCCCAATTTATTTCACAATTCACAAAATATAATTATAATGATAATTATCACCATTTTATCAAATAAAATAAAAAGAAGTAATATGAAATATTATCCATGTGTAAGGGTTGCTGACCTTACACTTGGTCAGCGGATGTACATTTCAAACGGAATATCCCGCACGATCATGTGCTGAGACTGTGAGGCGCGCGCGCGGTGGACCGTGGGCGTGCGCATGACCGATAAGTGCGTGGAGAAGGTACACCCATACCAAGAGTTAAGTGTTGCAGACTTAGATTATTTAGAGTGTGGATCTCTAGTAAGTCTAGGCGGGGCGGAACATTTGATCAGGCTGGAAGACCTAGATGCTGATTCTAAATTTGACAAAGCATTACGTAGGCGTATGCAAGTGGACACGCAATCGGGAGGTATTGCTGATCGTTGTGACCAAGGGTGGCTGGTTGAAGCTACAGTCACGTCGGGGGACACTGCAAGCTAAGTGAAGTCAGGGACTTCATGCCATACCTATATTGGGCATGTGGCTCAATTAACCTTAGATTTGAGGTAGCTCTTGTAATAGGGTATATTGTGTCTTTGGGAGGAGACAATGCCTCTTGGTGATGGTTTTTGGCCATGGTTGTAAACACTTCTCAATCTAAGAGAGTTTATGTTTTTCTATCTTTAAAATGGGTTTCATGTGGCGTGCTTCTGGTACCTTAAATGTTTTCCGGTTTTGCTCGCTTCCTTTATTTCTGTCACACCTCGTCCCACAGGACCGGCACGTGACAACCGCCGCGACCACTCGAGGAGGGATACTCCCGTTACTCAACACTCGAGTCGCCCCAAGGCTTACCACATCCTGGACAATTACAGAATAAAATATAGGAACACCTAAAATGAACTGCATAGCAATAATCTGAGTACAAAATTCAAAGGACATACATGCCACAAATCCGACAAAGGTCTCAAAGAGAAATATAGTCAATGAATATACAAACCAGTTCTAAGGAGAACAATCACACTAGTGGATCTATGTCCTTACACAATGTATAATGTTTAGTAAACAACCTACATGAAATAAAATTTAAAAAAAATGACCAGCCGACGTATGCCCAGCACTCTGGTCCGCCGCACCACCACTGCTGAGTAGAGCCTGGAAAAGGGAAAAGGGTGAGTAACTAGAGTCACTCAGTGAGTGGGTAAGTACAAACCTTTCATATAACAAGGATTAATATAAAGAGAAAACCGAATCCAAACATGTAGTAATACATATGGGTTTGAACACCCAATATAGATATAAACACAATTATGAAAATGCCGGGGCCGATAATTCACAAAACTCTTTAACAAATTGATTAGATTTTTCATAAAAAAATAATTTAATAAATACAAATTGTTTCATTTCAAACAACAGAGCATTGGTCTAAAAACCTCTCTAAAATCTAGCCGTGGTCGCGACTAAGTTCAGAGCCGTCAAGGCGCTCATGTCCTTGACGTTGACCCATCGAATCTGTATGGTGACTCCAGATACGATGTTCGTCCAGTCAGGGTTCCACGCACCACCTGATATGGACAGATCAGCCGGGTCCACCATGCCACCTCTAAAGGCTGGACCGTGAGGACCCTCTACTGCAGCAGGTAGGTTACAACCCCATCACCATCAAGACATTATCGGAGGTAATAGTAATGCAATTCAAGTAAATCATTCCACATGGTCCTTGTCCAGGACCAATATTCACATTTGCATACGCCGGATCAAAAGTATTACACGTGTATGAAATTCTTCAGTTTAAACCAACATAACAGCATGTACAATATAATATAAATCATTTCCTTCAAATAACATAAGGTTTTACTCTCAAAATATGAAGCATGAAGAACACTTGTCAAACAACTAAATCATCAATTCAATTCTCATAAATTCCGAGCTTTTCATAAAAACTAGTTATACATATATTTAGAGAAAATTGACAAAAATTGTGAAATCAAAATCCCACTCACAAACTTAGGAGGTCGACTCCTATACGACGCTACTCCTCCACCGGCTCCTTGCCTTTGGCCGAGCTCTCACCACCTACACCAAGACCAGCCACAAGGGCTCAAACCAAAAGAAAAAATACGAAGAAATGTCAAGCATGAATCTCTTCATGCCACAAACTCTAAAGCCCTAGTTAGACTTGAACATGCCCTGAACTTGTCCCTAGAGGTTCCAAAGGGTTTCTATGGGAATTAACTTCCCCAAATAATTAAGAATACCAAGTTTAACCATGAAATCCTAAGTGCTACAGTAACCCGAATTTCAAGATTGGGGAACAATCTCACCAAAGTAAAACATTGTTGATTTCCATACTCAATTCAATAAACAAGATAGAATGGAGGAAGGTAAGCAAATGAAACAACAATTTCAATAAAAATGGAGCAAGATTCAAAATCTAAACCTAGGGCCACATGCTCCCTCAAAACAACATGAAACAAAGGAATATGGAGAAGAAGAGAAGCTCACCTTCAATAATCTTCAACCAAGGGAGGAGAAAATAATCTATGAGTGGTTCTTTCTTCTCAATTAGGGCAATGGTAATCAAGGGCCGAAGAGGGAGGAGAAGAGAAAATGGAGGAATTAGGGCATAAGTTTAGGATTTATATAGCAGTGGGGGTACACGACCAAATACACGGTCGTGTAAATCACGTCCTAGCCGTGTATCTCACAGAATGAGGGGAAAAATGCACATTCGGGGAGTTACACGAGCTGTAAATCATTCGGGGAGTTACACAGGCGTGTAAACAATGAGGAAAAAAGGATCATTGTTGCAATAGGTAAATGGTAACGTGATTAAAATCTATATGTGAAAGGCTGAGGATTCAATTATTTTTCAAAAACATGGTTGAGGATTTAGAGTGTGCCAAATGTTTGATCTACATTATCGAAAAAAGAGGATGTGTTTAAGTTATTAAAGATGTTTCCAAATGGGCCTAATCCAAAAATTATTGACTGCTCCATTGTTTGAATGCGAGAGAAATTAAACAAAACAATTTATTTGTTTTACATTAAAGACATGAGAGGAGATAATGTTATCTTTCAAAATGTTTCGCAAATTTTGTTTTTGTGAATTTATTATAATTGATTAAGTACTTCTTCATCTAAATGGATGTTAGCAAGAGATTGATGTTATTATCCGTCTAATGTGAAGATAGTAATATAACTTAGGGCCGTTTGGTTTGTGATAATGTGAAAACATTATCGGGAATCTGATGGTAATTTTTTCAGATTACCATGTCTGGTATTGTAGCAGTGGTAATGTGAGATTACCAATAATGAAATATTACCAAATTAGATGATAATCTTATTACCACCAAAATAAGTGTTCATCCAGATTATCAGGTTAGTGGTAATCTGCAATATTTTTTTTCCAATTATACCTCCACTCATTTAATCTAATTCCTTATTATACTCATTATCAAAACCCTAATTTTTATTCTCCTGTTGGCCGACACCATCCAAGCTGTCACCATCATTGCCGCTTCACCTCCGTGTTGCCGAGCCGCTGTACTTATTAGTTATATGTAATACCATTTTTAATGTTTTTTTGCATTATCAAATGAGCTTTTGTTCAATTCTTATATATATATATAATATTTCGAAGCAGGGCCGGGCCGGGGCAGGGAGGATATTCTTTGGCCCCGGCCCCGGCCCCGATCAACGAAAAAAATTCCCGACCCCGGCCCGATGGGAGGGAATCAGGTTCTTTATCGTGGTCGGGGCTTATTGACATCCCTATCTAAGGCCTTCTTTATATAGTTTATAATTATATGTTGTTCTTTATGAAATTAACTATACAGCGATTAGCATCCAAACTGACATATGTTGAAATTAGATTAAATTTGCTCAAAATTTTAAATATAAAGGTATGTATTTAAAAAAATATGAAATAAATAGTTTTTGATATTATAATTTAATTATTTATTTATCAAAATATTTTAAATTAAAATTTTCAAAATTTTATATGTAGAGGTATTTGAGTAAATTTGACATATTACTGAGTTGATTGCCATGATTAGCCAAATATGGTAATGAAAGATTACCAGTAATTTAAGTTTTCAACTAAATATAGTAATCATATATTACCACAACATTCCCGGACATATAACATTCCCGATCTCATTACCACAATAATCTCATTACCGTGGTAACATATTATTACTGCAAGCCAAACGGCCCCTTAAAGTTAAATAAGCTTTATAATTTTGTGGTATAGTTATATATGTATCCATTATTTTTTGACATATTTTGTTTGTTTGTGATAATTTTTTTATAAAAATAAATAAACTATAACTTTATTGAAAATATCGAGCAAAGTTAGCTATCACTAACAAAAACAAAGAGGAAAAAAAAAGGATAAATATTAAAGAAACAGAGAGAGAGAGAGAGAGAGAGAGATGTTACTCTTTAGCAGAATATGAGATTGTGCTATTAATAATTGAGTATTGAGTTGTGGGATGTAATACATGATATTTTTATATTATAATACATATGAAGTAAAATTATTTTGAATCAAGCTCAAACAATGTAGTCTACTATCTTATCAAGTCATAAATTAATTTTGAATCTTTAACCTATCAAATACAACTCAATTTGATCTATGATGGATGGAATCCAATGTTTTGATACCTTTAGTACTATTTGGTGAAAAAAAATAAAAATTAAAACAAATAATAGTAATAATAAAATGGAGCACAATGTGATGTTGGTCCGCATGGATATAAAAAGTGTTGAAATGGAGTCCTTGAAGAACAGAGGCAGCCTTCATCATGTGATATCTCCACATGCTAATTTTAATCAAATGGCATGCATTCTTTGTCTCTTTCACACTTCCCTTGACTTGATGAGTGGAAGATGAGTCAACTCCAACTCACCATCTTTCTATCTTAAATTAGTAGAATGGAATCTAGAGATCATTCCATATCTTTAGTTTTGTCTTCTAGCGAGGCAACTTTGGTCACTATGTCCTTCCATGATTCCATCAATCTCTGCCATAAGTGAAATGCATCACATTGTTTATTTTATTTTATTTATTTATTTTTTGTAGCTCAGGATTCGAAGAGAGTCGAGTTCAAATAACACACTGATAATTATTTTATAATTTATTGTATATATTCAAAGTGTAGCCTTAATTTGTGTGATAGAAAAAAAAAATGGTTGAATATTCTCTATTTTATAGGGCTATTTTAAATTATTAACTGGATATATGCCATAAATATTCTCTATTTTCTCGCAATGTTAAGAAATGGCAAACAATTTAGGGACCATTTTGCAATTCAAAGTCCTAGGTGGTAATGCAATCTTTATGGTCTAAGGTTTCCAATACATCAGGTATGGTGGTGCCAAAGAAAATAACATCCCAACTAGCTTTTTCAAAAAAATAATAATAATGGGTAATTAATATAATTCAATGTGAGAAGATTAACATCAAATTCACACATATCTCAATAAGGAAGAGAACCAGAAATTTTTTTTTTTTTAAAAAAAAAAAAAAAAAAGTTGATAAACCCTAATTTGGTCCACAACCACACGTAGAAGAAGACAAAGCCAAGTTGGTATGGGAGGTGGCATTATTATATTGTAATGTTTCTCAAGAGATTGAAACACGTGTTCATGGAATCATTTCAAAAACAAACAAACCGCATTGACTTCTTCCTCCATCTCCATCTCCATCTCCATCTGCATCAACCCCAACCCTGAACCCTAAAATCACCACTTTCATCATCCTCCACCTCTCAAAGCTCCTTCTCCTTCACATTCTACAATGCGTTTTCACTCTCAGTGTCATTGCTGTAATTTTCCCCACTTATAAGTCTTCTTCCAAAACACTCAATGCACAATATTTAATAATCCCTGGAAGTCGTTTTCCAAGGTTTCAGATTTCAGGTTATGTATATCACTGTATAGTGTGCACCAAACAATGAAATTATAAACAATCAAAATCTAAACCCTATATACTCAGTCTATGAGGTAATATGGAACTAAATCAAATATTGTAAAATTACTTCTCTGATCAGACCTGATATTTTCATCGAGTCAGGCACATTTCATTCATCGGTATTTTATTTAACAACACTTCATTTAGGATTTTTTTCAGTCATAACTCTCTATTGGAGATTATCTTATATTAGTCCCACACTATTCTGCCAATAAAAACATTAATATTGCATATAGTGGGACACCTATAATCTCAAGAAACCGATTTATCATATATATATCAGATAATGAACATAACACCCCTCTGAAATTTAAATATTCACATATAAACCTTGCTATTTCAGAAATGAATAAAGCATCCTTTCTTTTTAGGTTTACGTCTATCTGGGTCCCCACGTGAAATTACACCGTTAAAAGCTATTTGAATTGTCAGTTATGCCCCTCCACTCACCCACAATAGTTGCATGTAATGAGTGATGTGAATGCATTTATTGTAAGTGGTTGTTTTTATTCTTGAATAAAGATAGTAAATGTGAATGCATTTATTACAATTAAATGTTTTTTATTCCATAAAAATTTTATGGTTCCCCAAAAATAAATACAAACTCTAATAAATAAAATAAACGCCCAAAAGTAAACGCAAACTCACAGTCGTAAACAAAAACTCCAGAAAATAAACACAAACTCATAGAAGTAAACAGAAACACCCAAAAGTAAACGAAAACTCACATAAATAAACGGAAATGTTCAGAAGTAAACAGAAACGCCAAACGTAAACAGAAACTCTCACAATAGTTGCAGGTAATGAGTGATGCGTTTTCCGAGATAGTGATGTGAATGCATTTATTGTAAGTGTTTGTTTTTATTCTTGAATAAAGATAGTAAATGTGAATGCATTTATTACAATTAAATGTTTTTTATTCTATAAAAATTTTAGCGTTCTCCAAAAATAAACACAAATTCTCAGAAATAAACATAAACGTCCAAAAGTAAACAGAAACTCACAGTCGTAAACAAAAACTCCAAAAAATAAACACAAACTCATAGAAGTAAACAGAAACACCCAAAAGTAAACGAAAACTCACATAAATAAACGGAAACGTCCAGAAGTAAACAAAAACGCCAAACGTAACCAGAAACTCTCACAATAGTTGCAGGTAATGAGTGATGCGTTTTCCGAGATAGTGATGTGAATGCATTTATTGTAAGTGCTTGTTTTTATTCTTGAATAAAGATAGTAAATGTGAATGCATTTATTACAATTAAATGTTTTTTATTCTATAAAAATTTTAGCGTTCTCCAAAAATAAACACAAATTCTCAGAAATAAACATAAACGCCCAAAAGTAAACAATCACAACGTAAACAAAAACTCCAAAAAATAAACACAAACTCATAGAAGTAAAAAAACCAAAAGTAAACGAAAACTCACATAAATAAACGGAAACGTCCAGAAGTAAACAAAAACGCCAAACGTAAACAGAAACTCTCACGATAGTTGCAGGTAATGAGTGATGCGTTTTCCGAGATAGTGATGTGAATGCATTTATTGTAAGTGCTTGTTTTTATTCTTGAATAAAAATAGTAAATGTGAATGCATTTATTACAATTAAATATTTTTTATTCCATAAAAATTTTAGCGTTCTCCAAAAATAAACACAAACTCCCAAAAATAAACATAAACGCTCAAAAGTAAACAGAAACTCACAGTCGTAAACAAAAACTCCGGAAAATAAACAGAAACTCCCATAAATAAACATAAACGCCCAAAAGTAAACGGAAACTCACGGTTATAAACGAAAACTCCGAAAAATAAACCCAAACTCCTAAAAAGAAAACACCCAAAAGTAAACGAAAACTAACATTAGTAAACGAAAAGGCCAGAAGTAAACAGAAACTCCCAATCGTAAAAAGAAACTCACAAACGTAAACGGAAACGTTGTAATATAAACGAAAACTCCATAGGGTAAATGGAAACTCCAAAAAACTAAGCGGAAAGTATTACGTAATCGCTTCAGTTGAATGCACAAACAAAGAAAACGTAAACGGTGACGAGCTAATGGAGAATCCCAAACGTAAACGTAAAAGTAAACGAAAATGCCCAAAAGTAAACGGAAACTCACAATAGTAAACAAGAACTTTCAGAAATAAACAGAAACTCAAAGAAGTAAACATAAACGCCCAAAAGTAAATGGAAACTCACAGTTGTAAACAAAAACTCCGAAAAATAAACACAAACTTCTAAAAGTAAAGGGAAACGCCCAAAAGTAAACGAAGAATGGAAACCTTGTTTACAAAAGCATGCATGGTAAGAGAAAAGTAAAAAAGTCCTTTTTCTTTTCGCGTCCAATTTCAATCAAAAAAATTATGACAAGATGTGGCGGGTCTTTTCCTACTAAAGTCAAAGGCAAAGTTGGTATTATGTAAAAAAGCTATTGACAGAGTTGGATGGAGGGACTGAAAAAGAAGGTAAGCTAAAAAAGAAGGATGAACAGGGATATTCAAATGTCAGAGGGACTGATTGGGATGTTTACAATCGTACAGGGACTTATAATTAATTTTACATATATATATATATATATAGGCATTCCAGACTAAACTTTGAGGGGGGCAACTAGTTAGTATTAATCCCTGGGGTCAACTAAAAGACTCAAAGAAGAGGAAGAGAGGGAGAGAGGGAGAGAGAGAGAGAGAGAGAGAGAGAGGTGCTATCAGTTTTGCTTAGACAAGTGGGAGAAATGGGAAGCTCCGGCGGTGACGGTGATTATGACGTGATAGTCGTCGGTGCCGGAATAATGGGCAGCTGCGCAGCCTATGAGTTATCAAAGCGCGGCCAAACAACACTTTTACTAGAAAAGTTCGACTTTCTTCACGATCTTGGCTCCTCTCATGGCGGTTCTCGCACCATCCGTTCAACGTATCCAGAGCTTTACTACCCTCCCATGGTTTTTGCATCCTCTAAACTCTGGGAGCAAGCTCAGTCCGAGATTGGCTACAACGTCTACACCAAAACCCCTCAGCTTGACATTGGCCCCTCTGATAACAAGAGCTTCCTTGCTCTCATCTCATCCTGCCAAGCAAATTCAATACCTCTCCAATTCCTAAACCAATCTGATCTCACTAAGCTCTTCTCCGGCACCTTCGTCCTGCCGGAAGGATGGACGGCGGTGGTATCGGAGCTCGGCGGAGTTCTCAAGCCGACGAAAGCTTTGGCGATGTTTCAAAGTCTTGCCAGTCGTCATGGCGCTGTACTGAGAGACAGAATGGACGTGTTAGATATCAAGAGAGATGATACCGGTGGTGTTCGAGTCTTCACCGCCTCCGGCCACCGGTTTAAGGGAAGGAAGTGTGTGGTGACTGTTGGAGCATGGACTAAAAAGTTAGTTAATTCTGTTACCGGTATGAATCTGCCTATTCAGCCTCTGCATACAAGTATTTGCTATTGGAAGGTGAAGGAAGGGAAGGAAGATTTGTTTTCGCCGGAAAGTGGTTTTCCGACATTTGCGAGCTATGGCGAGCCTTACATTTATGGTACTCCGGTGATGGAGTTCCCAGGGTTGGTGAAGATAGCATTGCATGGAGGGAGTTTCTGTGATCCTGATAAGAGGGAGTGGGGAGGAAAGAGTTTTGTGAATTCAGTTAGGACTTGGATTGAGCTGGTAATGCCCAGGTTTGTGGAAGCTGGTGAGCCTGTCATATGGCAAGATTGTATGTATTCGATGACGCCGGATGAGGACTATGTGATTGATTTTCTCGGAGGGGAGTTCGGGGAGGATGTGGTGGTCGCCGGCGGGTTTTCCGGGCATGGTTTCAAGATGGCTCCGGTGGTGGGGAGAGTGGTGGCGGAGATGGTGGTGGATGGGGAGGCGAAAGGGGTGGAGATGAAGCATTTTAGGATTGGGAGGTTTGCAGAGGATCCCAGAGGGAATGCTAAGGAACATTGGGACAACCAGGTTAATTCCATCTGATTACTTAGATTTGATCTTTAGATTTGTGTTTTTCTTGTTGATTGATTTCATTATGCTGTTGTTGTTGTTGTTGTTTTTGAATTTGCATTCAGGACTTCGTTCCTTTTTTTTTTTCTCCGGTTTGCTCAGTGTGATCAGTTTTTCTTACTGCAGTATCTCATGTAGAGTATGCAGCGAATGCCTGATTTCTTATCAACAAAATAGACAAGAAATCTGCAAATTTGTTTTCCATTTGAAATTTCAAAACTATTCCATTGGACAAATCCTGGATACAAAATACAATAGCAATACATAAAACAGCAAAACAGCAAATGCTGCAAAGTATATGGTGCCAATTTTCAAAGAACAGATAACAAAATCTCCTAGATAGATTCAGACGCAAATGACAATCAGCACCTTGTTGTTTCTTTGAAACACCATCTTCTACTAATCAAGGGTCATCACAGGAAAAGCTCAGAAGATTTCTGAGGAGGACAAGTCCTTGTTACTTGGAATGATATCAACCCTGAATAATATATCCACAATTGGTCACTCTCAGATCATATCCTGTACTTAATGAGGCTCTTACTCAGATAAGTAAAAAAAATAAAAAATAAAGTATCTCGTATTGTTTTCATGATAGCACTTGTGAACAATGAATAAATTACTGATGATTTTTCGGTTGCAGAGAATAGTAATATTAGTTCATTGACCATTAATCTGACCCACCAGCCATTGAATCCCACATCCTGTATTCACACCACATCCTGTATTCACACAAACTTGCCGAACCCAGCTGAAAAGAGAACTCATGAAGAGCATCTCAAAGCGACAAAAAGCAGACAGAAAATGATACACATAAAAAAAAAAAAAAAGGAATTTCAAAATGAAAATTAGGTCGACCAGAGTATTTGGACAGTTGATTCACACCAATGCAATCCGCTGAGCGAGAAACCCGATTTACAAGATCGAACATAATTATAAATAACAAACAACCATTGAGGCCTTTCCCAAGTCCACACCATTCAAGAATGATCAGAGAAGAAGCAATAATTCAAGTAAAGGATATTTATTATGTAGGCAAAATTGGATGCATTTGTTGTATTTCTTCAAAATTAACACATGAGCATTCATGAAGCCTCCCAATCTCCCCAAGAAGGAAAAAGAAAACCCTTAAGAAAAAAATAGGGACTAGCCTTCACCATTAATTCTACAAACTTTCTTCCTCCACTGTTTCATGAAGAATAGTAGGACTCTTGACAAACCTACCCTGCAACAAGAAATTAACACCTCAACCACAAATGCTTCATTTTCATCAACAAAATGTTCTTGCATTAACTGTTCCTAACTGCCAAACAAAACTTTATTAAAGATTAAACCCTGATAAACATCTAGTAAAGCTCTGTGATACAAACCGCATCACCCCTTATATATATAGCCTTTGCACACATTTACAAACTCTAGAAAAGTATTTATGCAATTACCAGATTTCACAATTCAAAAGTCTTCTTCAAAAATAAAAAAATAAATAAATAAATAGGTCAAAATTCACAACTAGTCCCTCAACTTTATCCAAATGTTCATCCCTAAACTCAAAAGGATTCTCACTTTGGTCCTCGTCTGAATTGCTTAAAATTTGAACTTGTTGAGGTGTCCGGAAAGTGAACAAATTTTACTAGTTCAATGATCAAAATATACATTCGTGGAGATAGATTGTGGACTTTCACCTAAAAATCAAGAAGGGAGTGCATGAAGGTAAGTGGAATCAAGTTTATAATAAATCTTACACTTGCCTTCATGCGTGGCCTCCTATCAGCATTCACTTTCCGGACTTGGTACCTAATCTTCTTGGAAAACAACCTTGTTCTTCGTTTTTCTTTGTACCTCTGCACACATGCTTCTCTCCCTCCACCAATCCCATTCTCCGTTTCCAAAAACAAATCCATCTAAATCCAATGTGATAATGTAATCAAGATGCAATTTTCAACAGAAAATTTCGAGTATTTCAATTAAAAAAAGACTGTATATGCAAAAAAAAAAAATCCTAAAAACCATAAATTTATTCATTTATTTATTTATTTTGAAAAAAAAAAGCAAGTTTTTCAGGAGAGCAAACCAGAAGATCATCGGCGGAAGATTCCGGTAGGCCGGAGTCACCAAAAGGAGAACCTTTGCCAACCCAACACTTCATCACTTCGGAATAGTCAAGCTTGAGATTCAACCTCGCCAAACTCGTAGCTCTCTCTTTCCCGCCATTGCTCTCTAATGGCGGCTTTGTCTCCTCCTTCTCCACCTTCTTCTTCTTCTTCTTGCTCTTCTCTAATGGCGGTGATGCCGACAAAGCCTTGAACTTTGGGAGTATATCATTCACAGCAACCCTCGGCGACCGCCACCAATCCCCATCATCCCCTTTCCTCAAAGCTTGTCGAAGATTCACATTGAAGCTCAACCTAAACCCCATCAAGCTCGCAATGCAAGGATTGGCGCAAGAACTTGCGGACAAACTCGAAGGATTATCACCGAAGATGCTATCAATGCCTTCGCCGGAGGGTTCCTCGTCGAGCAAGGACTCAGCATCAAAGTCGTCCTCAATGACGTCGACCTGGATAGGTTGAGGAGCAGTAGAAGTAACACGGAAGGAGGTGGGGCTGGAGATCGACTGGGTCCGAAAGGAAGGGTTTTCAGGGGATGGTTCGCGGAGAAGGAAGGCAGAGTCGGAGAGATTAGGGAAAGGGGGGAGGAGGGGAGAGGATTCATGTGGTAAAGCAGGGTGATGCAAAAGGGAAGAAGATGAAAAGATGGAAGGATAGGCGGAGGAGAGAAGAGCAGCGGCTTCGTTGTAGGATTGGTTAGGGCGCTTGCGAGGAGTTCTAGGTTTCTTATTGGAGATTGTGAGATGAGATGAGCTCGATTCAGAGATGGTCGACGACGGCGAAGACGATTGCAAGGATCGCGCCAACGGCGACGATGCCTTCACGAGGTCGAGCTCAAATCCTAATGTCCGGCCACCGCCGGTGAGGCAAGGAGAAGACATTGATTCACAGCTTTGAGAGCATCAACGTTGGACCAAAAACCCAAACCTAAAACCTTAAACCCTAAACCTCAGAACTTCTATGAATCCATGAATTCTGAGAACCAGGAGATGCATCCATAGATTCAGGGATGGAATTCCATGGAGAAGTCTTGGGGAAAGCTCGGAGACCAAGGAGGGACGAGAGATTCAAGAAGAAAAAGGAGAGGGTTTTGGAGAGATTGGAACAGAGGAAGAGACAAGCTGAGCTTTCACTGGCCGGGCACACCAAGTGAAATGCTGGAACTTTCTTTCTATTTTTTTTTCTCTCCTTTTTTTTCTATTTATTTATTTATTTTGATCTGATTGTCTTAAGTGAGATTATCATATATTTTGTATTTTTGACTCTAGTGACCTTCTTCCATTCCTTTTTGACAATCTTGACTATAATTTCACCTTTTTAAAAATATAAAAATAATAAATAAATAATTTATGATTTTATGTATTTTCTCTAATATTATATAATAATCTTAAAAAAAAATATACCAAAGATTTTATTGGAAGCAATGACTGCAGATTACTAGTTATGGGTGTGAACGGCAGCTCAAACCCATAATCCTATAAGCAGATTGAGAGTATGCAGGCTGAATGATGAATTCTATGTGCAATGGTCTTCAATTGCGTCAATAATAATAATAATAATAATAATAATAATAATAATAATAATAATAATAATCTCATTTAATTTATAATAAATGCTGCATTTTGGTATCAAAGTGTATACTTTTAAAATTTATTGGTTTGTATTATATTAGACATGTACATTGGTTGGATCACTTGACACAAACACATGGTTAACATTGATAACCAAACATGTTTTACATTCAATTAAGGTGCCAAACTAAAGGTTTTGCATTACATCCAAACAAATTTCGGAAATCACATAGTAAAATACACAAAGGTTATCACCATTGACCCTATTTTCATCGTTTCATAAAATATACTTATTAACAAATATGCACACTAGTAATAGTATGTCTATAATAACTAATCATAAAATTACGTATTAATTATATATTGTCGTATAACACCTAAATTGTCTAGTGTTTATTAAAAAAAATGTATATCAATAATTTAAATATTTCTTATTGAAAAATATGAGCAAGCTCCTCAATTTTAATTATACTAAATATTTTTTTATTAAGTGCTAATTTAGTTATGTTTTTAACAAAAGATGTACTTTCTCCATTTTCAAATAAAAATCTTTTAAGGTTTTTGAGAATTAAAAACATCATTAAATATTTTAAAATTTTGAATGAAAATAAACTAAATGATTGCAACAATAGTTTTTTTTTAAGTCCACTTTAAAAAATTTAAAAAAATAAAACTATCTTGATATTATAAAATAATAACTAATTTGGAATAATTTTATTTCTGAAAGGAAAGAGTGTATATATATATATATATATATAAATTGAAAGGGTATAAATGTAAAAGAAAAGTTAAAGCAAAGGAAAATAAAAAGTTACAGTGTTGGCCCCACTTTTTTTTGGACAACCGCAAGGACTTTTTAGTGGTTCAATCACCTAATGACGTGGCTAATTATGATTGGTTGTAGTAGATTTCCGGCCCCACGTGTCACGTTTTTCATTGGTTGGGTGGCTTTCACGTGAGGAGGGAGAGGGTATATTTCCGCGATCTTGGAAGGACGTATGTGGTTTTGGGGATCCGTACGTGTGGGTCTAAAGTTCACAATGATGATAGAAGTGGGCCCCTAGAAATTTTCCTTATATTTTTTTATTTAAAAAATCGATGACATTAACATATTTATTTTCACTTTTTTTTATTCATTATGAAAATTAATTAAATTCAGTGTTTTTAACGGTTGTCATTATTTAGCATATTATCCTTAAAATTTATTAATTTTAGTGCTTGTTGTCACTCGCTCTAGATTCCCATGTGAGAGAACAAAAGGTTCAACTCTGTTCAATATATATATATATATATATATATAATTTATTATTTACTAAATTTGTTGAATATTATTATATTCATTTTTTTTTGAGACAGGGAGACAAACGCCAATTCTTAGAGACGTACGTGTGGCGGGGGATTGCCTACAACGTCCTCACCCTCTTGGAACGGGAGAGCGCGGTTCGGGGGATTGAACTGACGTCTCCTCCCACGAGGGGACCCGAGGTATATCTGGGTTACAAGCTCTTTGGTTATTATTATTATTATTATGTTCATTTTGTCCCATTTACAAGAAGGGATTGTGTGAATGAAACTAATTACTTCTATTTTTTAAATAAAAAAATTTAATTACGCCCCAATTGATTACAGAAAAAGAAAAACTCTGTTGCTATGAAAACAAAGTTATTAGTTTTTTTGGGCATTAATGTTCAAATTTTCATTTCTTGATAAAGTTATTGTGCACATCATTATTGTTATTAGTTTCCTAAATTTATATGCATTTATTTGTAACTAAATAAATGAATGCAATTCCCATGACTAGAGATGTACTTTTTCATCATGCTTCTCTATCTTCATGTTCATCTTCACCACACTAGCTTACAAACAAGTTATGTGCACCTTATCCATTCTGTTTCATGATTTAAAGATGTCATTCTCTTATGGAATGGATAAACTTTTCCATTGTTCTAGACAACCTCATTCACTCATTCACAATTCTCACATAATAACGTTTTTAATTAATTTATTTTTTTGTTAATATACTTTCATTCAAATTAAACTTTGATTATTTATTATTTATTTATTTATTTTTACAATAGATGATAAACACCTTTTTTTTTTTTAAGAATTTATCAAAAAATAAGCAAAGTATGGAGTTCTACTTATAATTGTTAAAAACTTATTAATTCTGCCAAAAATCAATAAGGTAATAAAAGATCAGCGCATACACATATAAAATATTTACAAAAACCAAAAAGAGTTAATAAATCAACGATGCTCTGGAGTGGAAATGTATGATTTCTTCCACAGAGCCTTACCTAAAATCCATTTGAATAGTATTATAAACAGTAGTACTACAGCGTCAAGAGGTGTAGGGTTTCGCCCTTGCGTTTACCCACACGTTATCATGTGATAATTTAACGCGCCATGCATTGGTTGTCAAACAATAACAAATAAATGTTTTTTTAGATGCTCATAATTTTTGTGGTTTTATGGTATTTCTTTTTTGGGATTTTTTTAATCTCTTTCTAAGGCCACCTTATCTTTTATTAGGTCCTCTAATATATGAGAAGATGCATGAGGCCTTGAACAAGGACACGTTTGGCAATTTTCAATCAACCATGTATTCAATATTATTCACTTATGGCTTGGATAATGTTGACATACTCTTATCTAGATCATCTTTATTTTTGTGGTCATGTTTTAATTTGATGTTCTAAGTTCGAACTATCAACATAACATTGATTGACACCATATTTAGTTATAGTTTTACTTATAAAATTAGTTATCATAGTTTTACATAACAATATATATACATATATATATTATAGTAGACCCTGAGGTGGGAAATCTAGCTAATGTTCTTATAAATTAATATATATACACACACAAAAGCAAAGAATACATGCTATAATTAAATAATCATATCAATTAAAAGTGAATAAAAATTATAATAGACGCTCTTCAATTTAAATAGTAAAATTTCCTTCTTTTTTTTTTAATAAAAAGTAAGAATTTTGTTTTTGTCTTTAAAAAGAGTAGGTGCGACGTTGAGATGATTTTTTTATTTTTTATTTTTTATTTTTCCACCTAAGTCTTCATTACTTGGATCAACCATAGTTATTATTAAATAATAATATATGTTATAACTTAAAATAACAGATCACACATACCACACTTACAATTTAAACAACAAGATTTTTAATGATGTATAATTTTATTATATAATTTTTAATGATGTATAATTTCACTCGATCAACTACAAAATTTTATAATTGAGTTAATCTAATTCGATACAAGAAATTGTAGTTATAACAATAATGATACATCAAATTACAACGAAGCACACATGCTAAACATTTTTTTTTTTTAAAACTTAGTTATTTAATAATGGAATTATTCTAAACTTTTAAGTTAATATCCTCATGGTGCATATATTACACTTGGGAAAATAAAACAAAAGTCCATATCTTAACTGAGCCATATATGTAAGAAACTCAGCAAAAGGTTCACCCAACTCCACTTGAAAAGAAGGACCCCATGTTAGCTCAAACTACCAAACATGGTCTATGCCAACTAACGAAAGTATCAAGCCCACCAAACTTAGCTTTGTCGAAGGCTTATATATATATATATATATATATATATATATATATATATATATATATAAATTAAATTTTCATAGTTATTTTTAAACAAATGGGACTAGCACTATCAGGGCATGTGGGATTGGGTTGCAAGCCTGCCCGTTGTTGAAGATATAGAGAAGAGTGTTGAGAAAACAATGACTTGTATTTCATTGATTTAGAATAAGTATTTATACACAAAGTTGGGCATTGTCATGAGTTTGTCAAAAATACAGAAATAGTAAACTATTCTAGAATTAGAGAATTGCTATCAATTAGGGGATTACAATCAATTAGGGAGATTATTCTATAATTAGAGAATTATAATTAATTCTCTAATATAGGAAATTACTATCAATTAAAGGATTACAATCAAGTAGGGCGATTATCCTATAATCAGGGAATTATAGCTAATTACAATCTATGATTTCTCTAATACTCCTACAATTAAAAGTCTTTTGCTATCATTGTGTCCGATAGGATTTGAACTTCTTTCTTAGTGGGGCTGATGACTTTAGGTTATTGCGTTTTAGCATTTTTCATAGTTTCATTGCCTATTTTGTTTGACTTAGGATACTAAAAATATACTTAATTTCTTCATGTTTTTCATTTTGTTGGTGTTTAATCAATCTCACGTGCTTGTGATTTCTACAATAAAAAACTTATTTCATATCAATTTCAAACAATTACCAAAGAGAGTTAGCCAAGGGGTAGAAGCTTATGTTTTTTAATTAAATTATTTTGAAGTCGAAACTTTATATTTAAAAAACACTGATGATGGTTTATTTTATCGGACCCAGGGTTAACATCTTAAAAAAACAAGTAATTGAAACCATTACTTTTTTTTACTAAATAAATATTTTAAAATATTTCATTTAATTAATTTTCTTTTCCCCAAATCAATTGTGTGTCAATTCCCAAATAGTTCCACTTGCTATCATTTATTTGCAAAATGTTGCAAAGCCACCAACAGAGGAGAATAAAAAGGTACAAGGAGAAGCAATAAGCTAAACAAAAGAGACATTAGAGGCAAATACAACGACTTCGCGATGAAGTGAGAAGTAGTGAATGATGGGTTACTTAGTAATTGGAGTATGATTAGTAGTAATATAATCTTTTAATGGAAGAGTTGTAATTTCTAATTGTTTAGAAATGATGTTGTTATCAAGTATAAGTTTGTTACAGACGATAACTGTAATGATTTCCTATTAAACAAAGAGGCAATGAATGAAAAGGGAATGATATTTGCTCTAATTTTATGTCTCTTTCTCCTCTGCTACTCTTCTCCTTTCTTCTTCTTCACTTCTCTCATTTCTCTCTCTTCTTCTGAACATTCTGCAGAAATCCATTGAGCTGATCAAGCTTGCGACACAAAATGAACAAAATATAATATACACATAGTGAATATAATAAAAATTCATCTATCCCATAACTTCCTTCAATGTTATTTATTTATTTATTATTTTATTTAAAACAATATAATTTAATAAAAATTTATAATTTTCATAAATTCAATTCAACCATGAAGAAAAAACCCGAACGAACCGAACCAATTTTCAACACCAAACCCAAAACCGAACCGAATGACAACTATAAATATACGTCCCTCCGCGGGCACAACTTACCGCACGCGAAAGGGCTGGTAGTACTATCACTTCTATTCCCGCCGCCGCCGCCTCGCCCCGCCCAAATCCTCGGAGGAGCATGGCGACGAGCTTCGCGATACGCTTCTCCTTCTCGCCATCGATCCTGAGATCGAGAGCTTCTTCCTCGCCGCCGAGATCACCTGCGTCGATGTGCCTGCGCCGCCGCGATAGCTGGGAGGACACGCCGGTGCGCACGCTGCTAATCGATAACTATGATAGCTACACCTACAACATCTTCCAAGCGCTGTCCTTCGTCAATCGTGGTATGCTTTCTGGGGATCACTATGCTCTTGTTTTCGCGATTGGCATAGAGAGGTGAATTGATTGAAGTTTTGTGATGATTCTCAGTGCCGCCTGTTGTTGTTCGCAATGATGAATGGACGTGGGAGTATGCTCGGTATTGTTTGTATGATGAGAAGGCTTTTGATAACATTGTTATTTCCCCTGGACCTGGATCTCCCACTTGCAGTGCAGACATAGGTTACGCTTGATCCATTTTGTTGTGGTTATTGGCATTATATCCCATTAGGGTGCTTCAAAGTTGTCATCTTGATAAATATTGCCTTTTTTTTGTCTGGTTTGATGTTGCAGGTATATGCTCGCAGATACTTCTTGAATGCAAGGATGTCCCTGTATTGGGTGTTTGTCTGGGCCATCAGGTAGTTCATTGTAATGATGGTTTCTAGTTAAGCGCTGTTTAGTTGAGAAGTAGCATGGCGTAAAATCAGGAGTTTTGTTTGACATGCTTGAAAGTGTGGTTCTGACTAACTTGTGTCCAATAAACATCCAAATTTTGTGGGGACAGCTTGAAACTTACGTTCAAATGTGTTGTATTTATAGTATTTATTTTATGTTTGAATATATATTAAATTGATCTCTAATAACGGATTTGTTTAATTCCATGAAAACATGGCATCTCTTCATGTATACTCAATTAAGCGTGTAACTACAAACCATAGAGAGATGCCCCAGTGTCCTTGTTTCTTAAATTTGGAATATTCCACTTCTGTAAACATGTCTTTATATGCCCCATATCATGCATGCTGCACAGAGTCTCATATTGTTTCAACTTTGCAGTTTGATGTTTTAGATGCTTCATTTCAAGAAGGCTTTGAAATTTCGGTTTTTCTTTTTTTTTTTTTTAGCATTTGCGAGGCTTTTGTTGCTGTTTGAAAGTTGGATGGGTCTGTAGATGATGAGTAGGGCTAATCTGACAACCTGTATTATTAGGATGTAGAATGTTCCGTGGCACCTGGTGTCATAATTGGGTTGAGTAGTTAAAACAACCTAGGCATGTGAGATGAAAGTTTAGGGCACCCTTTGTGCTTGAGTGGCACTGTAATTTTGAGTCCGCTTCAGAAATATGTAGGACAGAATATTGAAACTATTGTGGGCTGATAAGAAAATGTAAACCTTTAGATCATGCCAAATTTGTCTTTCCATTTTTCCTTATTTCCTTGCTTTCATTTATATCAGGCCCTGGGATTTGTTCATGGTGCTCGAATTGTCCATGCCCCCGAACCAGTTCACGGACGCTTAAGGTAGAAAAATTTTGCTTACGAATGCCGTAAATGTATTTAGTTTCTAATCAAATCCGTATTACTTATTCTTTGTTCGTCAGTGAGATTGAGCATACGGGTTGCTGTCTTTTCAGCAATATCCCATCTGGGAGAAGATCGGGATTTAAGGTTAGTACAATACTGGACACAGCAGTGATATATTATTTTCACTCAAATTCTCATTTTTAATGTTCTGTTACATTCATAAATTTCTAATAATTGTTTTCTAATGTTACTTGAAGTTCATGAATTTATCTCGGGACAATTTATTGATACTTAGCCGTTGTGATCTTTTGTAGGTTGTTCGCTACCATTCACTAATTATAGACCCAGAATCACTTCCTAGTGAACTCATTCCCACAGCATGGACTTCTTCATTGGCCACGTTTTCATTTGTTGAGGCCCAAGAATTATTCACGAAGCATCATCCACTCCGTTCCCCTGATTTTGCCTCAGCTGTAATGGAAGGTCTCGAATTGTCAAGGCATGCTACTTTGGAAGATTATAAATGTTCAAAAATCCTTATGGGTGTAAAGCACCATACTTGGCCTCATTATGGTTTGCAGGTTTGTTAAGTCAACTGTATGCCTTCTTCTTCACGTGACATGGCTCAGATTGGAAGCTAACCTTTGCTTTGTTTTTAGTTTCATCCTGAAAGTGTTGCTACAAGTCATGGAAAGCAAATATTTCAGAACTTTAAAAATATAACAGTGGACTATGGATTAAGATCATCTCAACATTATGAAAGGAAGGTTCATGCTTGTGGTAAATCGCGATTGTTTCAAGTAAACTTCTAAATTGTTAGCTTGGTTTTGCTATCATGCTCTGCCATTAACTTATTATAGTTCTAGTCTAGTATTTCTTCCGTGCTAATGATCAAGTATGGGGTAAATGGTATGGTTTATTAATTAAAATTGGTTATGTATGGAAACATCATGGCACAATTAGTGTCAACCTAACAATGGTGGTAGATCAGTTGCTGATGTCCATTAGGAGAACACATAATGATTTTGTACAATTGTACACATCATCAAGGAAGCATGATACAATCTATATAGAAGAAAAGTTTGTTTATTTTGTCTCATTTGTAATTATTTGTTTGTCTTTTTCTGTTGAACTGCAGGGGTTAGTTATGTAAATTTGGATTTGTGCATTAGGGGTTGATAATCTTTTTCTGTTGAACTGCAGGGGTTAGTTATGTAAATTTGGATTTGTGCATTAGGGGTTGATAAAAGTAGAGTTTATTGGTGGACATAAAGGATTGACTTGAGCGACAGACTTTTTTTTTTCGTAAGTTTTGGAGGGTTTCTTAGGGTCAGATTGGTTTCAAGTCTTTTGGTTAAACTAAAATCAATTGCCTAATTTTCTTGTGGTTAGATGTCTTATTGTGCAAATTAATTTGCATTTAATTTGATCAATTTTTGGAAATAATTGGGCTGATAATATCTCCTGTTAGATATGTTCATGGCACAATTTTGGGCTTCTTGAGTAAGATAGCTCTGATTGACTACTTGTTAGTTGCTTAAAGTTTTAGTAAGTTTACTTTGGAATAAAGTTTTGGGCAAGTGGACATGGTAGTTTTTTCCCCTCTGCTGTGGGTATTGTCAAGTATTATTTTTCACACATGTAGTATTGCCTGTAAAAGTAATTATTTTCTTCTAATTGTGTGGTAACTTCATGAAGTTAGGTCTTTCATCCATCTTTATCAACCAAGGAATCTAGCAATGGCAAACCATTAAATGACAACTTAATGGATTTCAAATCACCTATATCTGGAAGTCCAATGGATGACCTTAACAAGGGGGATAGGAAGCATTTGAGATTGGAGTGGAAGAAAATCAATTGCTTACTGAATCAAGTTGGTGGACCAGAAAACATATTTTGCAAGCTGTTTGGTGACAAGTGTGGCAAAGACGCTTTTTGGTTGGATAGCTCCTCAACAGACCAAGTAAAGTTTTTTTCTCTTGCTTATGTTTTTTTGGTAAAAGTTTCCCTAAATGCTTTTTTTTTAATTGGGAAAGGGGCTTGTAAGTGGCCTTTTTTTTGCAAGTTTCATCGATAATAAGTACAGATTTCTTTAGTGATATCAAGATTAGGTGTTGAAGTTGAGATTTGCCATTCTGAGATTTCGCATTCATTATCACATGTTTGTCTTCGAAAATTATAGGTTGCGAAAATGAGATTCCAGATAACTAACATATGTACCATATCTTTTTTCCCAGAAGAGAGCACGGTTTTCATTCATGGGGGGCAAAGGAGGACCACTGTGGAAGCAAATCACATTTCGACTTTCTGATAAAAGGTTCTGAACTAGCCATTCTGAAGTTGGATATAGAAGCAGGGCTATAAGTGACTAATATTTGAATGCAACTTAAAGTTTCAAGTTATTGTGTTACTTGCATCAGCTAAAATTCAAAAATAGCTGACCACATTTGTTTTCAGGACAAAGACTGCCAAAGTGGGGGGGTACTTATCAATTCAAGATTGTTATGGGACTGTAAAGAAATGGTTCTTAAAGGATGGCTTTTTCGATTTCTTAGACAAGGTGCATGTTTGTTTATTCATGATTGACAAAAATTCACCATAATTGATGAATGTTTTGTTTTCTAGTCTTAGGTCTTCTTTTTCTTCTTCGTTTTTCTTTTTTTGGTTTTTACTGTATGGCTGTTTAGAGAAATCTTACTTAAGATCTTCAGAGTTTGAATGGTGTTAGTTTCATTTCCTGAGCACTAGCAATACTTACTCTAGGCTTTTTTCTTACCAAATTGGTTTCAGGAACTTCAATCATTTCAATATGACAAAGAAGATTATGCTGGGTTGCCATTTGATTTTTGTGGTGGATATATTGGTTTCATTGGGTAGGCCACTACATTTTTCTATTTTTGTACTTCAATTTTCATTGTTTTAAGAATGCCATTTTCTTGCTAGAATTTCTCTGGTATTTTTGCATGATAAGTTTAGCAACTGCCAATCAAGTTTCTGGTCTATTTTACTAAATATTTTCTTCATGATTACATAAATGATCAACTATGACATGCCAAACTGACAGGCATGAAATTTCCTGTTTTGAGACAAAAAGTCAGACCCTTTGAGATTTATTTGATAGATGTTAATGAAAACATGGTTTCTGGTGGGTGCCTTTATTTGTTGGTTCAAAGTAAGTTCTATATTATAGTGAGCTTTGATCAAAGGTTGATCAAAATTGATGGTAAGAGCAACTAGTGGCAGTACCCAATACAACTTTGAGTAATTTGAACTTTGTCTCCAAATATATGGTTTGTGAGGAAAAATATAGAGGAACTAGTGGCCGTGAGTATTTGTTGGTTTTTGAAAATTATACTCCGTACTAAATATGAAAAATTCAGGTTCAGGTCTTAAATCTCATCATATCATGTTTGTGACAGATGATGCATGATTGGTCTGAACACTACTTATAGTTTTGAATGTTGAATTTTTTACAAAGTTGAGAATAAGGCACTCTACCTGTAACCGACACATACATTTCATCATTGAAATTTCATAGTTTCCATTGATAATATTGGGCTCATTTGCATCTGATCAAAGATATTACATGCATAAACTAAATTTTAATACATAGTGTATGCCACTGGTTTAACCACACTATGGCGTTGCATGACTTCGACTAATTATGGTGAATACATCTCTGTTTCTTCCATAAGGTAGAGTCTTTCTTGGAAATTTAGCGTGGTTTTGTAAAACATACTTGAGGGTCATTCTTGTTACTTGATTTGTGCAGGTACAATTTAAAAGTTGAATGTGGTGCATCATCCAACTCACATAAGTCAACAACTCCAGATGCTTGTTTATTCTTTGCTGACAACCTTCTAGTAATTGATCACCACAATGGAGATGTATATATTCTTTCAATCCATGATGAGCATCCTTTAGATGCTAAAAGGGGAGTGAAGTCATGGTTGGTTGAAACGGAGAGGAGGCTCCTTAAGTTGACTACTAAGGCTACTAAACAGCCAAATAGGCCGAAATTACCAACTAGATCATCAGGCCAACATGAGGCAGACTTTGTGGTGGATAAATCAAGGCATCAATATATCAAAGATGTACAGAAGTGTCTGGAGTTCATTAGAGATGGTGAAAGCTATGAGTTATGTCTAACAACACAAATGAGGAAAAAGGTTGATAACATAAATTTTCTGAATCTCTATCTTAAATTAAGGGATCGAAATCCTGCTCCATATGCTGCTTGGCTTAATTTTACCCAAGAAGATTTATGCATCTGCTGCTCCTCTCCTGAGAGATTTCTACAGATGGATGGGAATGGTACTCTGGAAGCAAAACCCATCAAAGGTACAATTGCTCGTGGCAGAACTCCCGAAGAAGATGATATCCTTAAATTACAACTGCAATACAGGTGAGTCAAAAAAAAAAAAAAAAAAAAAGCATCTGCCTACAAGTTTTGATGAATTTCTAAATAATAATTAGCATCTGCCTTTGTCATTGAGTATATGTTCACTTGTTTTTTTATAAAGTCTAACTCTATGCAATTTCTCTGTGAAAGTAACATGGTATTTGTAGGTGATGTTTTCAATGTGACAGAAATTCTGTGTTATCTACATGCTACCCATTTGAGAAGGGAGAAGTATTACATTGGAATGTTCTTTTAAGAAATAATGATTTGCTTTCAATTAATTAACCAGCTTCTTGTTCCATCATGCAAATAGTTCTCTAATAATGATTTACTTTTATTGTCCCATCTTTATGAAGCTTAACTTCTCCATGTCATCTATGATGTTGCTGACAACTAGCTAATGCTGAACCACCATGTTTCTGTGTCAATGTACATCTGGCTAATTCTAATTTGTTTGCTAAGCATCAGTTCTTTTTGTCATTTGGCAGTGAAAAAGATCAGGCAGAGAACCTAATGATAGTCGATCTTCTTAGGAACGATATTGGCCGGGTCTGTGAGGCAGGCAGTGTGCATGTCCCTCGTCTAATGGAGTTGCAATCATATGCGACAGTGCACACTCTGGTCAGTACAATCCAAGGAAAGAGAAAGTCAGATGTAACCCCAATCCAATGTGTCAAGGCCGCCTTTCCAGGTGGTTCGATGACCGGGGCACCTAAATTGCGCTCCATGGAACTCCTCGACTCTCTCGAAAGCTGCTCTAGAGGTGTCTACTCCGGCTGCATTGGATTCTTCTCATACAATCAAACATTCGATCTCAACATAGTAATTCGAACAATCGTAATACACAAAGGAGAAGCTTCAATTGGAGCTGGAGGAGCCATTGTAGCTCTATCTAATCCTGAAGATGAACATGCTGAGATGATGCTGAAAGCCAAAGCGCCAATCAGTGTTGTTCAAGAGTTCATCAATGAATTGGATTTCCATGAAGAGATTTCAAGATGATGTGATTAATAGCTGCTGAAATCATTCTCTACACACATACACATAGATTACAAATAAATTCAGTGTAATAACAAGGAATTAGATATTTTCTTAGTCTCAATTTTTGTTGATGTATCGCTTGACTGATTATTTGATTATTTCTTCAAATAAACAGGGAATTTTATATATTTATTTATCTTAATAGAATTTACAGTGACAGGAGGAAAATAAATTGAGTAGATATTGGATTCGGGTTTGGACCCGACCCGTTAAGAGAGCCCGTTGGCAAAAAAGGATTTCAAAGCAAAGCCCGAAAGAACATGTAAAAGCCTATTCAAAAGCTGGATAAATTCTGGTTTTTTTTGGAGAAATCTAGGGATTTCTCTACCCTCGATTCTCTCTTTCAAGAATCAGAGGCTCCTCTTGTTTCTCTGAACTCAATCCGGTAATTGCTATCAGGTTAAGCTCTTTCTTTGTCGTATGTTAAGGATATGTGTGCATCTTCTTGCAGAAATCTTGATGAATTTGATTATATTTGGATTTTATGTTCACTATGATTCTTGACTTGTTTTTCTTTGTGGATTCTTTCTCTTTGATTGCATATTGGAATGGTTTTTATCAAATTTTGTATGGATTTTTATGGCTTCTTGGTGAAATAGTGTAATGAATCCTTGGTGGCTTTGAACTAGGGTTTTATAAGATTGATAGGGCTTGCGTGTGCAGTGCTAGGGATCAAATTATGGTGTGATTGGTGGCAAAAAGAAGTCTATAATGCATTTATGTTGTTTGGATTGAGGGAAACCTTCGGAATAAGAGAAAAGGGGAAGGTAAAGGGGAGCAATGGAAGAGATTCAGTAGCATATCTTTCACATCCTCCAATAAAACACAAGATCTAGGTCATACTCAGAGTTGTATGCAATCCAAATTTCAGTAATTAAAGCCTTCCTTCTTTACTTTGTTTAATCATCGCAAGAAATAAATTTCCAAAAGCATCCGTCTAGTTGACTCATGTAATAACTTCTTGAAGAAAAGAGCTTTTCTTGAGTCACAACAATAATGGAGGTAATTGAGGGCAGGGCTTTTTTTTGGTTGTTCTAAGATCTACTTCGACTATAAAGGTGATGCCCACTCTGTTGGTTCTTCTCTGATATTAAGTTTGGGCTAGGGATGGTTCTGCTAGCAGAGCTGGAATAGTTTCTTAGGTTGGTAGGTTTTTATATTTTATTTATCAGGATTTATGTGGCTCATGAAGCAACCACATCACGCTTTAGGCTTGTAACACACTTCATACTTTTTGGCAAGCAAACAACAACAACAACAAACAACAAGACGCTATTAGTCCCAATTATTTGGGGTCTGCTACATAAATCCTTTCTTTTCCATGTTCTCTATCAAGGATCAAAAGGCTAGATAAACCAAATTGATATATATAATTTCGTAAAGTTTTTGCTGAACACTTTTTAGATTTACTTTCTTTTTTACAATTCTCCACCTGCAAAGCATACACCTTTCTTATCGGGATAGTCAGTGATCTAAGGATATAGTTGTACCATCATAATCGATTCTCTTAATCAATAATAGGTGAATACTTTTTTTTTTAATCGATCCGCCTGACATCCATCTCAATATTCTCAGATACACCCATCTTTTGAGTATGTTGTTTCTTAACCACCTAATATTTTGACTCATACCACTAACAACCGTTCTATATTAAGAGGTATTTTATTAATACATAAAACTCTAGAGGCTTCTTTTTCATTTTGCCCAGCCCGCCGTAATCCTATTTGTGACATCCTCTATAAGTTTCATGTCATCTTGGATTATAGAGCCTAAGTATTGAAAATGTCTACTTTTATTATTTTCAGTATCATCTTCACGGGTTATGCTAGCTTTATTATCAAAATTATATTTCAAATATTCTGTCTTTACTTAGATCTTGAACTCTTGGCTTTTAAACTATTCTTCCACATCTCCAACTTTGACACCTTCCCTACTTTCTTCAACTAAGACTACATCATTGACAAAAAACACACCAAGAGGTATGATTTTGAATATGCTTAGTCAATCCATATATATAACTAAAGCAAATGGGATATATTGGGTCAATTGGCACTTGGGTCTCCGTGAGGCCGTCACGCAAGTAGCGAAAGTTCAAATCCACGGGGTGACGGTACACATCTAAGAACTGTGAATACGAACTGTAGGTGGTCACAATGCCCATGTGTGCGTGGCCCCACAGACCGCAGTTGAGATGTGCGCACCCTCCTGTCTTAGTTTAGCGGGCCCATTAGGGGTTTCGTCTTTTTTGACAAAAAAAAGGGGATATGTTGGTGCTTGTTACAGATTAAATTCTAATTCATACCTTTCTTCCTACTTCCCTCAGTAGAGAATCATTGTTTGCTCTTCAGCATAGAGAATAGGTGATTCACTTGCTTTATAATTAATGACGTTATGATGAAACTTCGCGAAAGTCTCAAAACTGTCATTATTGTTGTTGTGATAACCAGAGAAAATCAGTATCTACACGAGATGAAGAAAGCAATTTGGTCTAGACAAGAGCAGTAGAGTTCTTAAGAAACTCTCCTGATTTATCTTCAGTTGCCAGCATGTGTGCTAGCTCTTTCCCTAAAAGGGAGGGTTTTGTCTACAAAAGGAGGAAATTGCAGCAAAACACTGTCGCCATTCTCTCAGAAGAAAATACAAGAGAAAATTCCTATTGCCCTTCAAGCATAACTTTTGAAGAGGTTCATTTGACGTTGAGAAAGGATGATGTTAACAAAGCTCCTTTGACCTCTGCGGAGGGAACCGCTAGAGACATTTTAGCTGTGAATGGTGCAATGATCTCTGAAGGCCACCATCCACAGGAGCCCATTTGTGCTGCCAGAATAAAGATCAGTGATAGGACACTGGAAGCCATCCCTATCAATACTAATTCTGATAAATGGGATGAAATGCGTCCAACGGCATCTATGAACGCTTTATGCAGACCTAAGTTTGCGCATAACTCTGCTTTTACAGGATGCATGTTCATCATCCAAGTCTAACACAAGGCATTGTTCAACTTCCCAAAGAACAGAAGCAGATGATGTTGGTGAGTGTTCTTCAACAGAGGACATGTTTATGAAGCCATCACTGGAATACACTTCATCAAGGGATTTCTGCATTTTTGTGCTTAAGAGTCTTGGGTTGCTCAGTGGTTCATGTGCTGATGTCGGATCAGCTTCATCAGAAGACCTGGATGATAATGATAAATCCAGCCTGCCATGCAAAAAATGTGGTCTTCAGGAAAATCCAAGAAAGATGCTAATCTGTGACCTATGTGATGAAGCAGTTCACATTTCTTGCAACAATTCGAAAGTGAAAAAACTACCAGTTGATGAATGGTATTGTCGGTCTTGTATGAGAAAGAGACCGAAGCCTTTCCTGACTAGCAATTCTGGAAAAACATCTAAACGATTAAATCCTATATCATCCATGTTTGCTGATAATCAGCCATATGTCTCAGGGGCTCGAATTGGTGAAGATTTCCAAGTGGAAGTTCCAGAATGGTGTGGTCCAACCTCTGTGTATGTTCTTCCAACACCTTCATTTTTTCAGGCATCTTATTTATATCAATCTTTGTCATGATCCTGTTGAAACATGTTTTCTTTACTTTGAATTTGACATTTGTAGAATGCAGGACCTCAACTACTGCTTTTTTCCCTTGCATGATTGAAAAGTTTCTGAAAACAAATACTCTATTATACTACTTGAGACATATCTTCACTGTACTATTCTTGTTTTTACCTTGGGGAGCCAATAACTGCTTTTGATTGATAGCATGGGGAGCCAATAACCTATATGAGTAACTCACATTTTTGTATGACATCACTCTTTTTAGTAGAGAATGTTTCGTAGTTTCCTTGCTAAGGTGATGTTGAACAGTAATAGTGAATCTTTTGTAGTTCCAGTGATGTTGAACAGTAGTAGTGGATTTATTCATGGCCTTTAAATTTTTTATGCAGTTATAATGATTACTTCATTGAAACCTCAGCACTTGATCCTACGGAAGATGCAATTGTAATAGTAAGTTTTAACAATATTTAGTTAGTCTGTTTTTTGTTGCACTCTCACACGCATATTGATTGTGTTGTCTGTGCTAAAAGGGTTTTACTAGTAACAAGTCATCAACGCATCACTCTGTTGGTAACTGGGTTCAATGCCAAGAGGTGATCTACAATGGTGCAGATGATGAAGGAGCTATATGTGGAAAATGGCGCAGGTAAACTAACTAATATTATTGTAGGCACAACACACAAAATAATCAGTCATTCATGACGAAGAAAACGCTTAGCCTGATGGACAAATGTGTTAGTAGAAATAGCTTGTAAAAAGTTTCCAAACTAACAGTTAACAAAGCAGGCAGTGGAAATAAATAAAACAAAGTTGCTTGAAAATTCTCTCAACCACTTTGTGTAGTAAGGATGGAGGCTTTTTTGAGACCATATGTTGCACTTATAGCGTTTGCTATGCCCTTTGCCAATTGTAGGTCAGATTTGAAGAACGCTCTTATAAACCTTATGCATCTTACTTTTGGCATATATCATGCTCAATATTCTCATATTTGTCGTAGTTTGCTGTAATCGGATTCAAGGGTGCAAGAAACTTGAGGAAGCATTTAATAACTAAAAGTTATGCTGACTATGTCCTAATTTGTTGAATCTTTACCCTTGTTTGCTGAAGCTATGAAAATAACATACAGTTTCTGAATATGTTCTTGTCTATTAATGGATGGAGAGGATATGGCTAATTTGGAGAAGGTTTTTCTCCTTTCATCCAGACATTTTCCTCCTTGTGATTAGCAATATCAAGCAGGTAATTACTGTATTAGACCAATGAAGATGACCGCATACGATAGGCTGATCTTTCACTGTCTTGATCTAGTGAAGTGCTTGAGATTCTGCAAGTTACATGCCCAGGAAATTTGACTCTTGATTTTTAATCTCAGGGCACCACTTTCTGTGGTTCAAACCGACGAGTGGGATTGTTCATGTGCTCTTCCTTGGGATCCAATCCATGCTGATTGTGCTGTTCCCCAGGTGAATGATGCATTTGTGTTTTATTGTATGAAATGTGCAGTTCCTGAACTTTCGTTGACATGGTTATCTATGTGTCTTAGGAGCTCGATACAGATGTTGTTCTTAAGCATTTGAAGTATATACAGATGGTATGTATGAGCACCCCTTGTTGAAGCTTTTGTTAATTATTTTTACATTGGCATTTATATTTATTTGAGGAAAGTATGCGTGGTTGTGTGCATTAATGTTTCTGTTATTTCTCTCAGCTTGTTTGCATTTTCTGTATTTCTCTAAGACATAACTAATTGTAGTGAAAATGATTAAGAATTTGACACTGGGGAAGCAAATGATATCCAGCCTAAGTTGGAAGAGGAGCAAATATCTCTAGTGCTACTTTATGTTTGTGCATTGTAAATACTAGGTTTAATTTGCAATTTTACCATTCTTCTTATGTCGGCATTAGTGATTCAAAGTCTCTGAACCTATTGGAACCTGCTTGGCATAAGAAAGCTCATACTAGGTTTAATTTGCAATTTTACCATTCTTCTTATGTCGGCATTAGTGATTCAAAGTCTCTGAACCTATTGGAACCTGCTTGGCATAAGAAAGCTCTAGTATTCTTTTTTCATGTATTCTTTCTTATTATAAGGAATTAAGTATTCTCGCAGGTACGAGTTCGGATGGCAAATAGCAAACGAAAGCAAGAGCAAACTAATAAATGATGAATGAACATGATACTCTTCAGTTATAATAGATGGTTGTAGACTTTAGCAAGGTGACAACCAATTTATGCAATATTTGCTGCATCCCTTGGAATCCTGTCATTCTCCAAGCAACAAGAAATAAATATTGGTTTAGATCAGTGCTTCAAGCTTGGTATCGTAATTAGTTTCTTTACCTTGCATGCATATACTAAAAACTTTTTTCAGCCTTTCGCAAGGGCTATCTCATGTTGTTGTATTCAATGAGAATGTATAGAATTATTGAACAGAACAATAAGACAGCAGGATGCTAGATAACAAAAAAAGCACCATACTCTTCCATACTGTGAGGTAGCATGGTCTTTTATTCGGTATTAATTTTATACCTGATATTGCAAACAAGCTAACTACACATACTCAGCAATTAGAATACATAATACTGCCCTTGCAAACAAGCCGATGATTAATATGGTACAAAAATAGGAATCATTTGTACATAAATATGACCCAAAAAAGATAACATTGGTCTCTTATTAGTATTATACCTGATCTTGCGAACAAGCTGAGATAACTCCACATGTTCAGTCATCAGAATACATAATAATGACATGCGCTCATGTGCACATACATACTTACGTGGTGATCCCAAGATGTAGCAAACCTGATAATCTAGCAATGCAACAAACACTAAAAACACCATCAAGAAATCCCTGGTCAACCATATATGAAAATATCAATAGTAACAATTTGACAGTTGTTAATTTAGAGCTTGTTATTTTATTGATCTAATGAAACCGCTTTGCATAGCCTGGACAAAGGGTTGATCAAATCAGTGTAAATTTACCAAAGGAACAAAAGCAATCAGCTGAAATCCAGATAATATTAACACATACAATTTGATGCTGATTGGAAAATTGACAACTGTTAATCCGAACATTACCCAATTACAATGAAAGTTCAAAGTACAAGATTTTATTCATCTGGCAACTCATACAAAGTGTCCTTTCCACTATAGAATCCAGAGAGGCAGAAAGAAATCCATCAACCATGGGTGTGGTCATCGCCCTGAGAAAAAAACAAAAACATTGCTGTCAGCAAACACCATGATACTGTAATCTTTTTATTTTCTTCTCTCTTCTGGGTACACAAAGTGTGGTCTCTTCCCTCCAAGGAGATAAGAATGAGACTCTACAGCTAAGTTTTGGAACATAATTCCACATATACACCAGTACCATGACTTGAATACAATAATTCATCTATTTTATTTATCAGATTATAACACCACAGAATACACAAGCACTAAGGCTTGAACATGAGAACATACCTATAAATATGGGGTACTATTTAGCCACTTCTTTTTAACTGTGCATAAAAGACTTCTCAAGTTCTGTGGCAGTTCATAAATATAAGTTCCATCTTCATATCAATTCTAAATTGAAAATCACCATTGAATTACAGCTTGTTAAATAGAATTTATGGACAGGATTACATCTAAGGAAGTAGGTGTTCATGAAGACCATGACAATGCAAGCTTCCTGACCTTAGTTTGAAGAATATGGTGTACATGAGACAGAACAAAATAACTGATTTTGTATGTACCATTCGACAAAAACCCTCCTGTTTTATCCCAAGCTAACCCATAGTATAAATTGTCCCACTGTGGACAAACTAATTTTCTAATTTTTTACCCCTCTTCCTGGTTTATCATGATCACCATATACAAGTTTATTTTGTATAATATTCTTAATTAAATCACATTACATACACATACTTTGTAAGAATTGTGATTACATATATAATCCTCAAATCATGATTTTTGTACACATACCCCCAGAAAAGTGTAGTTATTAAGTTCATACACCTTTGATATACAATTCTTGCATACATACTTCGTCTAAAACTGATGTACGAGTACATATTTAGAACAAAGCCATCATTGATATCTACATATACATATACACACACGTATCATTGCAAGGGCATGTGTAAAATAATTTGGTATTTTGAGGTATTTAAACAATTATATATATATATAGATGAAAGATTTTTTTAATTGAATTTAATCTTATTCCTATTTTTATTCGAAAAAGGGTAATTCAAATTGTTTATTCCGAAATAAATTATGAGGAAAATGTATTTTTAGCTTAAATCAAACAATAATTCTCAATACTAAATGGTATTATAGGTTTCAATTGGTCTCAACAAGAGAATTCCTATTCTATTATTCTATTAATAGTAAAATTAATAGTAAAACAAGAGTAAATCTGCATTACGTACAAAAAAACAACATATCAGAAAGAGTTTATATCATATGCATATATTAATTCATTATTTATAATTTTATATAATAACAAACACTTTAAAAAGAGTTTTTTCCATCTAAGTAAAGCATTATAATCAAAATATTTAAATTTACTATATATAATTATATATCTATTATAATCATTAAATATTTAAGGTTGAATGAACTAAATTCATATGATAGTTTTCAAACATAAAAGAATTTAGAAAAATGTACAACACAATAAGAGGATTTGTTAATATTTGGCATTTTATGTTTTATTTGGTCAATGCAAACTCATCCAAGACTATAAAATCGTTCTGTAATGTCCAATCCTGTATTGCCCCCTCCATGTTGTTCAAGTCTAAATTTCTACACAAGACCAGATTTGTGAAAATTGCACCCAATTTGTAGTTTTAGGTTAAACCATCAACTTAGGGGGTGTTTGGACTTGGGATGAAGGCAGGGAAATGCAGGAAAATAAAAGAAAATAATAGAGTTAATGGAAAAAAGGAACTTTTTACATCTGTTTTTCTTCATTTGCTTGTAATTCTTATTTTCAACATCCAACCGAACACCCATACAAAACCAAAGCATATAAGAAAGAAGACGCGTGAAAAGGGAAGCAAAAACAGTTCGCTATTGTTTTTCTTGATTATACCTCCATGTATATACATCTTCAAGCAAATTCAGGGAAGGGGAATAGAATGAAAATTCAGATATTCATCACCTAATCATACTAGATAAACTAAAACCAAAATCAAAATGGAAAAACTACAAATTTCATAGCTAAATTTCAAGACTAATTTAGAGAAATTAATAGAAATAAACAACAAAAATTCAGGAAAATTTTATACCCATCGATCAAGAACAACCATAATTTCACAATTAAAACCATGCTTTTAAGGGCTCCAGAGAGAACTCACTGGAATGAAATCCAGGGCCTCTAATGGCCATGCTGCTGCTGGTGCTCGAGGTGGCGACGCTCATGGGGGAGGGCGACAAGGTAGGAGAAGATCATCCCACCGATGCACACATGGAAAAGCGGTTCCACGGAGCTCGTTTCAATGTACTTCTCGATGTATCGATCCACAGCCTGGTCGGCGCTCTTCTTGATGTTCTCCCAACTGAGCCTCGGCTTCAGGTACGCCGGCAGCTCCCGCAACCTCATCCCTCTGATCTCGTTGTAGAACGCCCTCATCGCCATTTCCGATCGATCGCGCGAGATCGCCAAACCCTAACCCTAGCTTCCAACCTTTCAATCCTTCAAATGGTTGTTCAATATCGTCCATCAACTCTAGTTCTGATCCCAAGGCATTCAAAATCATGGGGTTATTGCATATATACCCCTTGTAAAATACTGAAGTTTTGAGAATGTCTATATAAATGTTAATGGAAATAGTTTAAAGGAGTCCTACATAAATACTTTAGTTTTGAGGATTTTTCTACAAGTTTTACCAAAGGCTCATTGTCTAACCCTATTTATAGTATTTGAAGGGTGAAAAATTTAAAACACTCAAGTTTAAGATTCATTGAAAATAATGACCGTAATGGTCGCCGGTTGTGAGAGTGATATCGTAACCCAAATTTATTGTCCTTAATTGAGAGCACATTATTGAACCCCTAATTTACAGCCTCTGAGTATGTCTGCGAGTATGTCTGCATGATTTTAAATTGCAAGTCTTTTGGTGGAAAAATTCTAGGAGTTTTTCTTTAACAGTGAATTTTAGGGGGCTTTCTATAAATTTGTGAATTTAAAAGTTTATCAGGGCCTTCTTATCATTATTATTTTCTCAAACCCACAAAACGAAAACGAACAAAAGGCGGGAAAATCCGAAACAGTTAGTTATAACCAAATCCCCTCCGTTCCGAGATCCCTCTCGATCTCTCCGAAGGTTTTCTAAAAACTTCGAACAATGGGGTCGCTCCCGAGCTTCCGCAAGGCCTATGGCGTCCTCAAGGACTCCACCAAGGTCGGCCTTGCCAAGGTCAATAGCGATTTCAAGGTTCCCTTGATCCTTTGCCCTTCTTTCTCTGCGCTTGATTTGCATTTTTTTTTTTTTTTTTTTCCTTTCAAATTTTTGCTGACTTGTAGTTGATTATCGATTGAAGGCCTTGGATGTTGCGATTTTGAAGGCGACGACACATGTTGAGCGCCCTTCTAGCGAGCGGCATGTTAGAAGTGAGTGTTGTGTTTGATTTTTGTTGCTGCCTTCTTGGGATGAGTTTGCTGATGGTTATTAAGATTTTAATTAAAAATTTTTTTTCTTGTGATCAGAGATTATTGCGGCGATTATGAGTGGTCAGCCACGGGCGGACGTTGCTTACTGTATACACGCTCTTGATAGGAGATTAGCAAAGACGCGCAACTGGATTGTGAGTTTTTTCTGTGAAAAATTCTATTTTGAGTGCTCTGTTAAAGCTTGTTTCACTATTTTCTTGTTCCCATGTATTTGACCTAGCTAGTTCATATTTTGTTTTTTACATTGATTTTTTTGTTTAAGTGACTTGTTTGTGAATCTCAGAGAATTGTATTTGAATGAATTCATAGAAAATAGAGGAAAAGAAAATTGATTCTGGATCTCATGGACTTGTGTTTTTTGTTTTTCTATTTGTCAATACATTTAGAGTATGTTTGTATGGAGTTATAGGAAATAGAGGTAAAGAAAAGAGAATAGGAATGAAAACTGTTTTCGCATGTTTGGATGGATGACCAATATGAGCCCTACAACATCAACTTATATTACTGTTTTTCTTGAGGATATATTCTTGCTTTGCATATTATTGATGATTCATTCATGTGGAACAGGTTGCGCTTAAAACACTGATATTGATTCACAGGATATTGAGAGAGTGTGACCGTACTTTCAAAGAGGAGTTAATAAGCTATTCCCAGAGGGAACCTTTCCTGCTAATATCCAATTTCAAGGATGATTCCAGTCAACGCGGTTAGATGTTTTGTTTTGTTATTGCTCAGCATAAGCTTAATTCACTGTAACATCTGTAAAATAATTTATATGCCAGAAAAATTTGGTCGTCCTTCTTTCTTAAATGATTGGATTTTTTTTATTCTAGCTGCGGATTGTTCCTTATGGGTTCGAGCATATGGACTCTTCTTGTATGAAAGACTCGAATGCTTTCAGACTCTAAAATACGATATTGAAGCGGAGAGTTTGAGGACATTACAGGGCTCTGCCAAGGTACTACTTTCCTCTGTCACTCTGAAGCTGAGTGTTGTTCGCTGTTTGGCATTAATCCCTTCGTGTAAATATGCAGGGGATTTTCCATAAACCAGTTCTACAATGTGAAGAATTGATTGAGCAGTTGCCTGCTCTGCAGCTGCTTCTGTCCCGGCTCGTGGGCTGTCAGGTATCAACATGGAAATCCATATCAATCAGAATTTGGTCAATTTCATAGAGAATTATGATCTAATCGTTAATTAATTATCTCATTATTCACTTTGTCTCAATTGAAGAAACAATGTGAAAATCATACTGCAACTACAACAATAGTAATAAACCCCAGTGTATACTGATCCAAGCCAATTCAACAACTTCCTTTATTCAGGTTTAATTGTGTCATAACTTCATAATTAGAATTCGGTTTCTCAATGAATGGACTGCATCACAGAGGTAGAGCTAGTCCATAAACAGCCAACCATCGCACTGCAAGAATTGGATAGTTTTGATCGATGGTCATTAGACATCTCTTAAAAGAAAGAAACTACAAAATTTATCAAGTTATTCGAAAGAATAAAATCATCCAGTTATTAGTTACTAATGGAATTCCCTCGCGGTTCTCAGTGAAACACTTGTTGGTCAAGGACTTCCAAACAAATTGTCAGCTGAATCCGTATCTACAAATAACCAACCGGCAATGAATAGGGAGGGTATAAATAATAGTAATATTATGTGTGACCCAGTATTGAATACTGTAATGATATCAACAAAAGAACATTCTCCCATGCTTCCAGACATGCTGAGCTCAAAAAATTCTTTTACAGTATAAAAAAGGGGAATCGATTATGTGAAAGATGGGATAGAAAACTATTGATGTTTCATTCTTGTTTGTGAGATCCTACATTTCTTACTAAAGGGTGTTTTTACAGTATAACCAATCACTACAGCTACCCTTGCTCTGGCACAGCAAGACAGTATCCTGAAACGCTATATAATTCCTTTATTCTCTCTCTCTTTTTTTCTTTCTTATTATGCATTAGTGTATGTTATTCAATAGACCAATAGAATATTCCAACCTACAAAGGGTTTCATTATTGGCTTCGTGATAGACAAAATAAAAAGGATCATGGTGAAATGTGAATCACCGGGAAAAATAATTCATTTGTTATATATTATCTGTGAATAATTATTATATTATAAATATCTGTATAATGTGAAATACTTAAAGCCCTTACGGGTTTAAAGTTTTTGAAATATAGTTTCTCTTTTTTTTCACTGACTAGTTCTTTAACTTGCTTTTGCTGCAGCCTGAAGGAGTAGCTTTGGGCAATTCTCTTATACAGTATGCCGCTGCTTTGGTAGGATTTATGTCATCTGTCTAATTTTTGATTTTCTTTGAAAAGAAAAATTCACTTCAAGTGATACCCATGATCGCATCTTATAATTTTGCTAAACATCTGCATCAAATCCATGTGGTTTCCCGTGCATCTTTTTCATTTTTGGTGTATTTTCACTCAAGAGCTATGGCTTCCCTAATCTTAAGAACTTACTTCCAATAACTAATTAAGATTAGGTCCCCTTCTCCTTGATAGACTCTTCACGGATTTAATCTCCATAAACATACAATTTCTATTGGTTCAAAATGTAAAAACTTGTGAGTTGACAACTTGAGCTGTTCTGTTATTCCTGTATGCAGCGTAAAGCACTATCTTTTTGTACTGATTCTGTAGGTTTTGAAGGAAAGCTTTAAGATATATTGTGCAATGAATGAGGGTATCATTGATCTTGTCGATATGGTATTTTCATTTACAATGCCAATGTTCATCTTATCTTTTGGAACCAATTTCAACTTTGAGTATTCATTCAGCCTTTGTTTAAACTTGCAGTTCTTTGATATGCCAAAACACAATGCTGTTATTGCCTATAACATATACAGAAGAGCAGGAGTGCTGGTAATCCGATTTCCTTGACATTTTACTTTTCATAGGACAGAGAGGAGCTTGAACTCGAATCATCTCGAAGTTGAAGGTTGTTCTGGCTTTCGTTTTGATTATCAACCTTTATCATTGTATGCATGACAGGCACAAAATCTTTCTAGTTTTTTTGACTTCTGTAAAGGTCTGGAGGTTGCGAGGACATTTCAGTTTCCAATTTTAAGAGAGGTTGAATCTTCATCTTTATTCATCTTTAAGAGAATGTTTTGCCCCTTATTTGCCACCATTACAAGTCCTCTGACTAAAAAATGTTTTTTCTCTTGTTGTTTCCGGATCTTACTATTCTCTAGCCACCTACATCATTTATTGAAACAATGGAAGAGTATCTTAGAGAAGCACCTCAAGCTGGTGTTCTCTTGGTAAGTGCAAACCACTTATCTTCATTGAAAGTCCGCAATTGCATATGTTTAGCAATTTGAGCAGTTTTATTTTCTGTGATGAACACAAAGCCTTAGTCTCATTTGACTGCTTTTTGAATGAGAGCTTTCCTTCTTTACTTGTCTTCTGTGGATGGTTTGAAGAGTTTGTTAAAAGGTTTTAGAACTTCAGTGATACATATGAAGCATTATAGAATTGATGGCTATAATTGAAGATTCATAATGAAATCATCAAACCTGGTTATTTAAATATAATTACAAATAAGTGCCAAAATCATACACAAGACTAAAGTTCACTAGTGCTGAGCCTCTGGAATTACGAGGTAAAAAATGCTCTAACTTTTTTTCTTGATTATTTTTTTCTTCATAATCCCTTCATGTGGGTTATTTTCTGGTACTTGTGGTTCCTATTTCATGTCAAAAGAAGTTATGATTAATCAATTATTGTCAAACCAGCCTAGTGAACAGTGGCTTCAGTTAACATACAAACAAGCAGATAATTCTCTTACTAACGACATGGACTCAAATTCTGGAGATGATATAAATGAACTCAAGGAGGCTAAAGAAGCAGCAAAGCCTACAGATGTGGGAGACTTACTGGTAGGTTTCCATTCCCCATATTGCAAGTTCTGTATATTCAGCATTGATTTAATAACTACACTTTGGTTTATACTGCAGCAATTTGATGAAGAAGATTTTGTTGCCACTGATTTAAAGGAAGGCAACGAATTGGCTTTAACAGTCATTTCACAAGGTTGTTTCTGCTATGCATTATATAGTATAAGGTCGCTGTACTTTTTGCTTTTCTGAACTTAGGATCAGAATTCAGTTTCATGAGAAGAATGAATCCAACTTCACTCTCAACTTTTAAGACAAAAATTATGCAATCAACTTCACTCTCCTGTTTGTTTGTCATAAATAACCACATTGCATTTTGAACATAACAGGAGAGGATTGCAAATCCTCTGAACATCATGGTCTGGTTGAAGGTGGAACTGATCCATTGGGATGGGAGTTAGCACTAATTACTGATGCAAACAACAGTGGTTGTTGCTCCGCCGAAAACAAAATGGTGGGTTGCCCTCTACTACTTTCTATCTTCATTATCTTTTCCTCAAAATGTTCCTTGTTTTTAGTCAGCTCTCATCAGCAATATTGAAAGGAAACAAAAATTTACTCTTAGTCAGTTGTACAAGGGTGGTTGTCTCTATTCTTCTTGACATTATTATTAGTGCTAGATATCTAACATTAGCTTTGAATGCCGAATCTTTTCCTTTTTCTCAGGCTTCTGAGATAGATATGAGCTGGCTTGACAACTTAAACAATCAAAAAGAGGTTAAGGGACACCAAAATGGAGGATTGATTGCTCATGAGAAGACATACACTAATCCATTTGAGTCTCCTAATCCATTCTACGCATTCAACAGCATTGCATCTCCAAATGGTGAAATGCCAATGACTATCCAAACTTATCAACCTTACCTTCCTGAATGCCTAACAAGATCAACCAATCCTTTTGATGATGATGATATATTTTAATAATCTTTAGCATTCTTCTGCAGAAAATCTCAGGCACTGTCACTCAATGCAAATTTAGTCTTTATTTGTATAAATTCTCTTTTACTGCAGAATCAACTTGTAAAATTTCATGCTTTTGTTTGGATGATCGTAACTGTGTAAAAACTAGCATCAAATACTGTGAATGAAAATAAACATTTTCTTGTCTGCACTAGCAGAATTTGATCAAATATAATCGCAGAGTGAACTTTGAAAGATTGATGCGTGTGTTCTTTGGCGAACCTTTGTATGACTGATGACCAATTGGGTCTAATTACCTGGGTCACCTGGCAGGTGCCGGTCTTTAAACGCGAGCCAATTGCCAGGGTGTACCTCGAGATTCGTTTAAATATCAGATCTCGAGGCATGCGAACGGTGGAACACCCTCATCTCTTTCGCCTATAAATGCTTCTCTCTTTTAACGCCCATCGATCTCATCTTCATTCTCTCTCTCTCTCTCTCTCTCTCTCTCTCTCTCTCCACAGCGGGATGGCACGGATCTTCTCCCGATCTCCAATGGGTGAAACGCTATTCCGATCTCCGGCTTCTCGTATCCTTGCTGTACGGCAGATGGCCGGAAGACCGGAGAAGACAGGTGCGATGGCGCAGCTCTTGGAGATCGACCTTGAGGCTGATGGTGTCGCGGCGTCGGGATCGGAGGTGGAGGTCCTCGGGATGAGGCGCCTTGAGGACGCGATCCATGGGATTATTGTCCGTAGAGCCGCCCCCGATTGGCTTCCTTTTCGGCCGGGGTCTTCGTACTGGGTTCCTCCCAAGAAGAAATCTCTGGGCCTTGTGCAATTGGTTGGGAAGCTCGCGAATCCAATGACGGAGGAGGAGAACTTGTCTTTCACCTCGGTGCGTGGATGGCCCTCCTTTGCTTACTTTGTCGAAGGTACCATTTTCTATTTTGTTTTTCCTTTTTTTTTTTAGGTTGAAAATCGTTGTGCATGGGTGAACAATTAGGGAAATCTTGCGGTTATCGTTGATCGGCAGAAAAAAAGATTTCTCCTTTGTTGATAATTAGCAAACAATCGTGGCTTTTGTATACTACTGCTGCGGTGGTTTAGGTTTTGATGATGTGATGCATTTGTCATTGATATGCAACCTCAGCCTGCCTCTAACTGTGTGTAATTTGTTCGATTGATGTCTTGGACATTATAAATACCATCATAATCTGCATGGAAGATCAAAACTTGCTTTGTTGTAAAGTTGCATACCTTGCTGTTCTTATCCTATATTCATTCCATTGTCCATCGTGCTGTTCTTTTAAGTTAGATCCATGTAAATTACTTATGTCCCAGTAAAGTTAAAATAGCTAGGCTTATTCTGGACCTCATGTCTAATAGATAACTATTTTAGAACTAGTCTTTGTTGTGCTCAACTTGAATTTGCTTTCTTGTTAGAGGTCAACAGACTCAACACACATGTTTGAATCGGTATACTACAATGATTCTAGCTGTTAATTTTAGACTTGTGCAAGTGAATTTTTTTATTTTAAACTGACTAGGATTTTGACAAGTGCTACTGTTGAAAACTGTGAAGGAATTTACACTATGAGACCATCTGACCATGGATATGAACTTAAGCCCTCAAGTGTTTGAAAGTGTGCTCACTTTCTTGCAATGGATGTTACAGTTGTAAAGTTATGCTACGCAACTGAGACATGAAACTCGCTCCATTTATACATTTGACTAATTCCTTGACTTCTGCTCCAAAATGTTGTACAATAATCCTAAATTCTTTTTATATAGTGTTTAAATTAAATTGCTTTTTTAGTGACTAAGCACTTGTTAATACCAGTCATTATTCTCTAATCTGTTGTTACAGTTAAGCTTGGTTGATATTGTCCTCGCTGGATGTCCCAATATCATGAATTATCTAGGTTACATAACAGTTTCAATGTTCATGGTGGCATTTGCTGTATTTTGGGTTATGTGCAAATATGAATATAAGTTTTCGAGTGAATACTATGATTGCAGGTGTGCCTCCTCGCCATGCTGGAAAAACCATAAGGAGGGTAGTTGTGCAATCTGACGACGAAGAGGGCTGATTCCTTTTCATATACAGAAGGAACTGTGGGTGAGTTTGATTTGCTACATATCTCTTAAATCTGTTCACTTTTCTTGTCTAGCCTAAGTAATACCTCAGATGATATCTTTTGGCTTCTGTCAATGTGTTTCCACTTCTTTTCTTCTGCAAGATGAAAGAAGAGGAACTTTTTATATATAAGTTCAGTAGAGCATAACCTTCTCTTTCTTGTCATGTCACAGGCAAAAGAACTTGTATATACTGGAATGGCATCGCCCACCTGGTGTTGAAATGAATGTGTGCAATGGCTCGATGCAAAATCAAAACCTTTGATTTCTGCCACCTCCTCTTCTTGAATGGTTTCTGTGATGTTAACTGTATCACCCTATTATAATGTCATTATGTTATCACCAAATTGATCATCTCTACTTCCCAATGCTTGGGTTTATCATGTAAAAATATCTGTTAAACTTAGTTGTTTCAGCACCCATTGTGGCGCAATAATTGATCAGAGGAAAGATTTGGTGTCAGTATGTTGTGTTCCTTGTTCTCAGAAATGAAAAGTCATAGTATTTATTTTTAACATTGCTGTTTATTATTATTATTATTATTATTATTTTTGGTCAAAAAGAGCTCTAAGAGCTAAGCTGAAAAAAAATTACAACAAAACAAAAGAGTCAAAAAACAAGTCCTGCAGTGCAGATAACGTCCTCTAACCAACGAGGTCGATCAGCTCCTTGATGGAACAAGGAAAGCCTTGGATTAATTCTTCCATGTTCGGCCAAAACATCAGTCACCAAATTAACATCCCGCGTGCAGTATTGAAATTCAGCCATGTTGTCATCTCCAAGCAATCTCTTGATATGTTGAACCTCCAACTGAATAGAGCTGCTGCTGAAACCATTATCATCTTATAATAAGGCTAAGATTGCATGACAATCTGAATACACTTTATCCGGTATCAACTTCCGAATCTTGCATTGTTCCAGTGCTAGCCTTATTGCACTCATCTCCGCACGCACACTCGACTCTGCAATCAGTGAACTTGCTCCAGCTAAAAGGACTGTGTTCCTTCCACCTGTAACCATGAAGCCTGCACCAGCAAAATCATTATCGGAGATCCATGATGAATCACAAAACACAACAATGTTATTTCCCAAGTAAGCGGTGTTTAAGTACTCCCTGATTTGTTGTTTAATTGTCTAGAAATGTTCTTGAGTTGCTATGAGTGCCTGCTTGAAAATTTGGTGAATCTGCAAGCTTCTGTTGGTAAAGGCATGCTCACAACGGGCCCTCCACAAATTCCACATGCACGTCGCCGCCAGGCTGCAAAGAAACAATACTTATTTTTGTCTATTCCTCTGGCAGGGAACATCCATTCACCTTCTAAAACATCTTCTAAAACATGATAATCCATCCTGGTGTAGTTTGAAATCAACTGCCAACATCCTCTGCTAACCCTACATTTGCTCATGATATGGCTCAGAGTTTCCGATTCCATATCACAAAAGGGGCATAGAGTTTGGGGACCAATATTAAACTTATATAGGAACTCATAGGTTGGAATCTTACCATGGAAAACTCTCCACTGAAATGTCTTAACCTTGGGAGCAATGGGCAGTCTCCAGACCTTATGCCATCCATCCCACTTATCTTTTTCAACAAAGTAGTCCCTGTTGAGGTGATTGTACACAATGCTAGTAATTTTCCCTGTGCACGCACTAGGAGCCCAAGACCAATGGTTGGACTTGTTGGGATCAAAGGTCTTGATATTTAACCAATCCCAATCAATGAGATTTCCAAAACAATTCGTGATAGCATCCTTGTTCAGGACACTTCCATTTAGAAAATTATTAATGCTAGTGATTCCCCCTAACATATTCATATCTAATAAAGTAGGTTTCAAAGAAATAGGTATATCAAATAGCCAAGGATCACCCCCACAATCAATTACAGCAGGATTACAGTTTTTAAGAACAATGTTTGGACGAATAGTCTTAGCAGTTTTGAAGAGCATTCTGTAAAACCAGGGCATTTTCCCTATACTAGACTTGGTCCAAGGATTGAAAGCCCCATACTTTAAGTAAGCAATCTGAACACATGGTTTATCCTCCAGATTAAGTACAACAAAGACATTTTTAGATATTTAGGTAATTTTGACATTTCTTAAATTCCTAATTCCCAACCATCCATCGGCTTTAGACAATGTAGTATTGCTCCAACTCACGAAATGAAGTTTGCCTCCAACAGTGCCACTTCCCCAAAGAAATGATCTAGCCAGCTTGGAAATAGAGTCCAAGATTGAGTGAGGGACAGGATAACAAGCCAGGGATAGACATGATTAAGCTATTAACAAGGATAGCCCTGCCCGCAAGAGAGATACAAGAGGGATTCCAGAAATTCAAGCTCTGTTTGGTTCTATTTATTAGGGCATAGAATTGATGAACAGGTAGTCTCTTAGGAGAAATTAGGGCGCCAAGATATTTGAAGGGAAATGATCCTAAGCCTATGTTCAGAATTGATTTAATTCTATCCTGAATTCACTTATTGCACCAACTGAGAAGGTATATAGCAGATTTAGAAAGATTTATCTATTGTCTTGTCAGATTCTTATAGATATTAAAACCCAACCTACAATTTATAGCAGCAGCCCGGGAAGCTCTAGTAATTACAATTAAATCATCAGCAAACATCAAATGATTGAAATTATGATCAAGCCTTTTGTCAAAACCAGGAATCATGTCTTGATGTAAGGCATAATTAAGAATAACAAAGAGGTTTTGGGACACTAACAGAAAAAGGAAAGGAGAAAGGGGATCACCCTGTCTAACCCCCCTCTGACCTCTAAACCAACTAGACATTTTACCACTGTTTAGGAAAGAGAAAGAAAGGGAAGTAATACAAGCCTTAACCCATGAAATCCAAGCTTAAGGCAAGTTCATAATCCTGAGGGTGGCAAGGATGGCATTCCATTCCAAAGTGTCATAAGCTTTCTCCACATCTATTTTGAGAATCATCATAGGAAGTGACTGGGAATCAAACTCTAAAGAATGCACTATTTTTTTAAGTGCAATAATATTGTCAAATGTAGATCTACCGGCCATAAACCCACTTTGCTTAGGTCCAATGAGTTGTTGTTTTCCCTGCGTTATTGTTTATTGATACATGAAAACCTAGTGTTGTTTTCCCTGCATTTTTTAGAGTAAGGAGCGTAGCAATTGTTGAGGGTGTGTTTGGTTGCTTGGGATGATAATAATTTTGGGTGCAAGTATTCATTATAATTAGCATTGATACTTAAAAGTTTTGGTTGACTAGAAATATAATTTCTCTCCAAACTCGATTCAAGTTTTTTGTTAAAATTTTTATTTTTAAAAAGTATGGTCAAACTATCTCTAGATTTAATAATTAAAAATATAACTTAGCAGAAATAAGAACAAAGAAATTTTTGTGAAATATAATAAAATTAACCCTAACTCAAATTTTCTTTTCCTTTCCATTTTTAAATAGAAAAAACCCTAAACAATAAACAAAGAAAAGATAAATTTATTTTAATTCAAAAAAAAAAATTTTGGTTAATTATAAATAAACCCGCCCAACGTTTATTAGCAAATCACCGGCTTAAAATCCAATAAATAAATAAATAGAGAAATAAAATTTAAATTAACGAGTGTTCAACCTTTTGAATCCCCTGCTCGGCTCCCTTCTCCGCCGTCTTCGCCGTTCTGGTCGATCTTCAGGCTCGGCAGCGATGTCGTACGACGATGTGGAGATCGAGGATATGGAGTGGAGCGATGAGCTCCAAGCCTTCACCTACCCTTGCCCTTGCGGGGACCTCTTCCAGATCACCAAGGAGGACCTCCGCGCCGGCGAGGAGATCGCCCGCTGCCCCTCATGTTCCCTCTACATCACTGTCATCTACAACGCTGAAGATTTCGCCTCTGACGATCACAAAAACAATATGCCTCCTCCCCAGAAGCCCGTCGCTGTCGCTTGAGGTGAATCGCCTTTTTTCCTTCTTCTCTTTGATACTTGATTGTATTCGGATTAGGGCTTGATGTTGTTATTTAGTGTGTTTTTTTAAATTGTGAATTATGGAGTTCATTAAGAGATTAAGCATGGATGTTTATTATTTTACTTCGTTGTTGAATTGGGTAAATAAGACAATTGCATCCAAATAATGATTTAGGGTTATTAATTTCGTGCCAAAACTGATTATATTGAGTGGGAGTTAACTGGGTTTTGTTAAAATATTATCTTTCTGATGGCGTTAGGGTTATTAATTTCCTGCCATAACAGATCAGATTAAGTAGGATTTTCTGTATGTTGTCAAAATATTATCTTTCTGATGGTGTTCTTATTACAGACGCCGAATATGATACTGTTGTTTCTCTTTGATCCGTTGTTTTATTGTTGTGTATATGAATTTTCATTGTCTTGCTTCCTAACTGAACTTGGAGTCTAGGTGCACTTGCATTAATGCAAGTTCATCCAAATAATTGTACTTTAGGGCTAATAAGTATCTCCCAAAAAAATTAAACCAGATGGGATTCCATTGTGCAGTGGCAAAGTATCATCCTTCTAGTGATGTTTTTATCATATAGTCATGAATATGATATTGTTGTTCTCTTTGATCCATGTTTCAATTGTTGTTTGTATTAAAGATTGTGGATCATGTGCTGTATCAAGTATCAACTTATGCGAAGAATTACCAGAAAACAACTAGTCGAAGGAACTCATTGCTGGAAAAGGATTTTGAAAGTTTTCACCCAAACATGAATATTTTAGGGTTATTAATTTCCTATAAAACATCTAAACTAGATCTGATATAACTGTGCCATGGCAAAGTATCGTTATTCTGGTGGTGTTTTTATTATATATGCACAAATATGATAGTAGTGTTTCTCTTTGAGGCAAGTGTCTTTGTTGTGTATATGAATGATCTCAATTCATGGGCTGTGTCAATTCATGCATAGAATAATTATAAAATTACCAGTAGATGGAATCAATCATGCGAAAAGGATCTAAAATGTTTGCACTCAACCCGAATAAGAATGCCCTAGAGTTATTGATTTTCTGCCAAAACAGATATTTCTAAATCAGAATTGGCCATACTGTGTTAAAACATTATATCTTCGATGATGTTTTTTATTATATATGTGTGGATATGATCCTGCTGTTTCTCTTGGACCTATGGTTTCTTTGTTGTGTGCAAGCATATCTTGGTTCATGGGCCGTATCAACTTATGCGAAGAATAATTAGAAAACAAGGTAGAGGGACAAATAACGTGAAAAGGATTTTGACAACAATTGCTGGAAAACTGAATCATGGCTATTAGCATAATTATGCATATATATGCAAGTGTATACATACACAGGGATGCTTGTATTATCCCAGATAATTATTAAATGAGATTAGTTATGAAGCAACAGATAGAAGGGATCCCTAAAACCTTTGAATCTGGCTGACCATAAGTTGCTTTTGAGCTAACCTTCTTTTACTCCTTGCTAGGCATTCTAAGCCACGGCACCAGGAGCTAAAATTTCTTATACTTTCAGCAAACTATAAGACATAATAATAAAATAACAAACAGAAAGTAATATTCTTGTGTTTTTCTTTTCCTTGAGATTGAACATTAGGATTTTATCCTACTAATTGAAGTAAGCATCATATGTTATAAAATAATGACACTCAAAGTATTCGAAGATGTTGCTGACACTCTTCTTTTGAATGTTTGAGCAAAGAGAACCACTCATATTGATATGCATGATCATTTCTGCAAAGCAATGTTCGCCTGCAACTTCTATGGATGTGGTTTCACTTCATGATGATCCTTATGTTGTCTTTCCTTTGTTCGTCTTGTTTCTTACAGGGATGGTGGAGTTTCTCTCTATGAGATTAGAAGCTTCTGATGAGATGCCCAAGTTTAGATGTTACACTGTCTTACAGTTTGAGCTTGAGCTTATTGGGATCAAGATGGAGTTAGTTAGCTTTTTACTTGGCCATTTGGTTCCACGTAGATGTGTATTCAGTATCATCATTTAGTCGTTTTAGGGATTTTGATGACACCTTCATGTTCTGTTATCATTTTTCTGAGTATACAGTTGATGCATTTATTTTATCCAAAGCACCACATGTTATCTTTTTGGATGAGCTCTGAATGTTGTATTTCCTTTTGTTTCTCGCCATGTCTCCTTCTATCAATTTGATCAGTTTGTTTATTTATCTATTTATATATATGAACCAATTAATGTATTGCCGGCCTTTATTTATTTATTCATTTATTCAGGATTCATGGCATCACCTTTCAAAGTGTTTGTGATGAAAAAGCTCAATAGCTGTATTAAATATTCATTTGATGGACTTATTTTATATTGATTTGTCTGTTGAAAGTTCTTGTGGCATTTTAATAAATAGTGGTTTTAAAATGTTGATCTTTTTCAATTATTGTTCTTGTGAAATATATTTTATTTTATTTCATTTTGGTGGTGATAATGATCTTTTATTGATCAGCACGTGGTAACGTTTGGGAAACTTTGCTCCTCCATGTGCTGGCAGCCTGGCACAGATAAAAATAGAAAAAATATTGCCATAATAATGAATTCCCTTCCGGTTGTAATTTATTAGTATAAAATAAATAAATAAATGTAAATAAAATATATGAAGAGTCAGATATATTTTCCTGAAAGATTGCTTGAGTTATTGATTGTTTTTAAGTTAAGTTTAACATTGCCCGAACTCTCTATGGATCTAAGATCCAATTTTTTATAAGAATTTTATTTTTTTTTAATTGAAGTTGAATTTCTACAACCACACAGAATTTTTTTTGTCTCCTACTATTTTTATGAAGTTAACTTTTGATTATTCATAAAATTTATTAAAAATATGTAAATCAAGCAACCATGAGATAATTTGGTGGTAAATTATCCTATAATAGTGGATGACTAATCTGAGTTCAACAGCCATTATGTAGTATTGTAATATTGTAAAAATAGTTTAGTATTATTCACTCAATATGGGTTTTAATGAAAAGAGTTGTATTTTTTATTTTTATATATGTAAAGTAAAAAGATGTTACATTATAGAATTATGAGCCATGATATATAATTTTGAATGCACATGGCAAACTGTACATGTTTATGCCATTAAAAAACCCCCCTACGGGATTTAAAAAAAAAATTGTTATTTTAATTATTCACAAAAGTATAGCCTTTCTTTACAAAAAAGTGAAAATATAATAATAATAATAATAATAATAATTTATTTATAACCCGAGTTATTTTTTTATTTACGATAAAAAGCCAATGTTACAGTGCACACGTATCGTGACAAGTCCCACACGTGGCAAAGAGAAACGCCAATGTGGAAACGGGAAACGATTTCAAGTCAAGACTCAAGATGCGTCACACTCTTTCAACCATATGATTTCACACGCAAAGCTTTCGATTTTCTCCTCTTGCGCGGCTGCCTCTTCTTCTTCTTCTTCTTCTTCCATTCCGGGGATCTCAGAGTTCGAGAGATCGGAAGCGTTTGGGAGCGACAATGGGGGAATCCAAGACATTGCACTCGGCTCTCGTCACCTACACGTCCATGATATCCCTCCTCTCCCTCTGCCCCCCTTTCGTCATCCTTCTGTGAGCGTTTTGTTTTTTTTTTTTTTTTTTATGTAATCTGTTTGAGTGATTGTTTTGATGAATTTATGGATCTCTATTTGAGGTTTTTGGTTTTTAATTTTTGTGGATCAATTGCTTAAAACAGTTATTTTTTCCAAAGTGTAGCTCTTTCTGAGTTTTTGTTGTAGATTGCTTAAAACATTTATTTTAAATGATGTTCTCTAGGCTTAGTAGAACTGAATATCAAGTAAATAAGTCAAAAATCGAAACTTTATTTGTAGATTTTTTCAGTCAAGGTTGTGAGGAAAAACTTAGTGATATAAAAGCTTTCATTTTTATCAGCAATATGAGTTCAGTGTGTGGATTAATAGCAGAAACGTTATCGCTTTTATCAGTGGTATTTTGGTTCCCTTTTTTTTTAATGGTGAGTAGTGCTAGTTGAGTGTCAGCGCAAGAGCATATAATAAAAAAAACCTGATATCTTATCTAAAGCTCTCTATTTTTTAACCAAAGTTGTGATCTTTGGATATCTAAATGTGTTCTTTGAAATATTATCTAGTGAAACAGTGTTCTTTCAATGAAAAATGTGGCAGATGGTATACAATGGTTCATGCTGATGGTTCTGCTATGCAAACGTTTGAGTATCTTAAGCAAAATGGTCTAGAAGGCCTCAAAAATATCTGGCCAACACCATCTCCCATTGCATGGAAAATCATTGCTGTTTTTGGTGCATTTGAAGCTTTTCTTCAGCTCGCATTGCCTGGTAAAAGGTTTGAAGGCCCAGTTTCTCCTACTGGACATGTACCTGTTTATAAGGTTGGTAATAACGAAGATTTCTTTGAATTTGTTGGCTCTTGGACTTGATTGGCAAGGCCTTGTTCTTCATTTATTTATCATATATGTAAATTAAAATATCAGTAACAAGCTTTTAAAATGCACTCCTTGATGGATTGATTTGTTTTTTTAATTGTATCAATCTATGTTTATGTACGTAGCTCAGGCAATTTGCATTTCAGGATGTGCTTTTGAGATAAGAAATCCCTGTTAATGTAATATATGTTCATTTCAGGCCAATGGTCTGCAAGCTTATGCAGTAACACTGATAACTTACCTTGGTCTCTGGTGGTGAGAACATTCCTTTGTGATGAAACTTCATATTTGAATTGTCCAATTGCAGAGAGGCATTAGTTGAGTATTTCTTTTTTATATCTCTACTTCTCAGGTTTGGGATATTCAACCCTGCAATTGTTTATGACCATCTTGGTGAAATCTATTCAGCTCTTGTAATAGGAAGCATTGTCTTCTGTGTCTTTTTGTATATAAAGGTAAACACGCTAAAATTTATTTTCTTGTGTATGAATCATTTATTTCTTTCTTATGTCTCACATTGTTTCTTCTCCATTTTTTTCTTTTGCTCTTGTTAAAAGGGGCATTTGGCACCTTCATCTTCCGATTCTGGGTCCTCTGGGAATGTGATTATTGACTTCTATTGGGTAATTCTCTCTTTCTGTCTCTCGGATATGTTCTTTGCTTACTTTCTGACAATTAGTTTCCATTTGGATGCCTGACCAATCAGTATATGTTTTTTGTCATTAGCATGCTTACTCTGTATATGTTTCATTCAATGACTTGCTTCTTATTTTCTTACCTCACTTACAGGGAATGGAATTATATCCCCGAATTGGTAAACATTTTGATATCAAAGTTTTCACAAACTGCCGCTTTGGTTTGATGTCTTGGGCAGTTTTGGCTTTAACATATTGTATTAAACAGGTATGTATTTACTTGTCTACACTAACTCACATTGGATAACGTTCGCTATTGAATGGTTGCATTATTCTTTCCCAATTGAAAAATTCTTCTCATTTCTATATTTGTAAATGAACATTTATGTAATTTATTATCTCTTCAATGAAATCTCTATCATGTGATATGCTCACTGTTGAAATTTTCTGGAATTTGCATATAGTTGTTTCTGGCACACAGATAGCTTTCATTAGAGGCTAACATTGCTCCACTTCTGCATGTATTTTTTTTTTCATGATCCAAATGTAAGATTTTCAGTATTATTATAGGGTGGAGTATGCTTTAGCCATTAAGCATCTGTGATTTTCCCATGTCTGAACTGTATGATTTACCATACATAATGTGTATTGTCATTGCAGTACGAACAGAATGGTCGAGTTGCTGATTCAATGCTTGTGAATACTGCATTGATGCTTGTGTACATTACGAAGTTCTTTTGGTGGGAATCTGGATATTGGTGCACAATGGATATTGCTCATGATAGAGGTAAAAAAAATTAATCTTACATTGCTTAATTGGTGTACATTACCAACTGATAAACCCAGCTATTGATCATCACATTTCATGGATGCCATTTACATATTTGTGTTATATGATCAGCTGGATTCTATATTTGCTGGGGATGCTTGGTATGGGTTCCATCAATCTATACTTCTCCTGGGATGTACCTTGTTAACCATCCTGTGAATCTCGGTACCCAGGTGATGGAAAATTCCTTGTTAGAACTTAACATTCTTATTTGTAGTCATATATATAGGTTCGATTTTCTTGATGGGTTTTACCTTGCAGCTTGCACTTTCAATACTAGTGGCTGGGGTCTTGTGCATATATATCAACTATGACTGTGACTGGCAAAGACAAGAGCTCCGCAGAACAAATGGAAAGTGTAAAATTTGGGGAAAAGCTCCATCGAAGGTTTCATTCTTTCACACAACTTATGTTCGGCCACAAATTCTTTTTTACTTACAATTCTATCCCACGCATGCCAGATAGTGGCCTCCTATAAAACAACAAAAGGGGAGACGAAGACTAACCTTCTTCTTACTGCCGGCTGGTGAGTTTTTGTTTATGAGATCGATCAATACTAAAAATAGCATATTATGAATAAAAACACGATAATAATCTTATCCCTGAGTATTTGCAGGTGGGGATTAGCTCGGCACTTCCACTACGTGCCAGAAATATCAGCGGCATTCTTCTGGACTGTGCCAGCACTTTTCAACCATGTAAGCCTTTCTGATATTAGTGTCACTACTCTCTTGAAATGCATTTCATATAATGTTTCTAATTCGTTTAATATGCTGTATTCTTCAGTTCTTGCCATATTTCTATGTGATCTTTCTCACCATTCTCCTTTTTGATCGGGCGGAAAGGAATGATGATCGGTGCTCTTCCAAGTAAGCTTCAGTCTTGTTCAACATTTGTTGTTATTGTATCATAATATAAACATTTAACATGTTAAGGTATTCATTCCATTGAGATCGAGATGAGATTCTCACTGGAGTTATATTTTTAGGTATGGGAAATATTGGAAGATGTACTGTGACAAGGTGCCGTACAGGATCATCCCGGGGATCTACTGAGTTCATCCCGGTTTCACCCTGAGATCAGCACAGTGAAGAAGGATGTATGAATGCTCTGCTTTGGAAGTTCAGAGTATGTAATGCCTGAGTTATCAGTTGAGATGGTATGTATCATCTGGAGCTTGAATTATCTAAATATGCATACTTTTTTAAATAAATTTAGGTTGGGAGTCCAAATTCTTAATTATTTATTTATTTTGTGAGGGTTTTTGTTGTTTGCATGGCTTGTTGAATATTGCTCATTTTTTTAAAACAGGCTGGAAATTATATTTACAAAGATTTAGGCCCCCTAACTCAAAATATAACCACTTAAATAAATCTCAACTTCAAATATTAAATAAAAATATATAATTACTGAATTATATCTGTATACGAGCCTTTGTTATTTAAAGAACTTCTTACCAAGAAATGAATAACAAACACAAAACGTAAATGATAAATCAAAGGGACCATGAGAATGATCTTTGGTTTGCTTTCTGATTGGTGGATGTTTCGAAAAGGTTAACAGCCGGCTGCCTTTCTTTGACCATCAAAGAATACAAAGAGTGCTTGCTTGGATTTTCTTGTCCCATGATCATGACAAGCCATGAAAATGAACTCCATTTCACCAAAAGAAGATTATTATTATTATTATTATTATTATTATTATTATTATTATTATTATTTTGATCATTTGATGCCAAACCTCCCTCTCTCTCATATAGATACATATATACACACACATACAAAATGAAGGGGCAAGAAGAACCCAGGACTTTGATCTTATTTACCAGGCCATACAAGAATGCTACCTTGCAATGTCTGTACATGAGTGCAAAAACTCACCTCACATCTCAGATATAAGGTTGCTGATTTTCCGAAGCTCCTTTAGAGCTGCCATTGCCGTTGCTTGGCCTTTGCTCCCAAGGATGTTATTCGATAAGTTATCTAATGTGCTAACTTGACTGAGGTCTTGCTGGAATAGCGACTCGATAACCTGCCAATCAATCAAACAATTGAGGAAATTAATACCGTATAAGACGATAAGCAAAAAAAAAGTTCATGTATCTGCAATGTCTGCAATGTATGAGAGTAGAGAATAATTACCTGAATATTGTCAAGCATGGATTGCCCAAGATTCTTCAAAGTGTTCATCCTACCACTAACTGCTATGCTCGATACATCGTTGTGTGAGGCTTGTTGTCCTTCACTTGCTTGTTTCTCAAAATTGTCTTCAACTGAACCTTTTCCAAACTTCCAGAACCAATGAAATTTACCAGTAAGTGGTTTACGATCCTTCACATTAGGAGCCTGTTTTTCTGCTTTATCTTTTGTATTGGGACCAGGTGTTATGGTAGAAGATGCTGATTGAGGGTTGTCATCGATACTGTTGATTTCATCGTTATCAGCAACAAATGAATTTGAGGTGATACTACTCTCAGAATCGTTTTCACGGATGTTGTGCACACTCTGAGGGCTAGTTGAGGTGGAGAACACCAAGGAGTTCTCTCCATTCAAACATGTTGCTTCCATGATGATATGCTTCTCTTCATCTCCTTCAATGGAAATAGACTCTTTGCTACTTGATGTGCTGCCATTTCCATCGCATTCCGCCTTCTTTGAGTCAATGTCTCGGGAAAAATCATTTGCTAGATTACGCCTGACAGAAAAACTAGAATAATTATTTCCACTAGCATGCCTCGATGGTGAAGGTTCTGATTCGCTCCTTGATAAACCTAATCGTTGTACCAGTTTGCCTTTTACGAGTCCTTTTCTCTTGTTGATTGCTTCTTCCTGATTCATCATTCTCCATTTCTCTTCCCAGTAACCATCATGTAAAGAGCAGGGTGAAGTCTGAGGAGAAGCCGAAGACAATGGAAAACTGTGACCCCTTACAAAAACTGCCGGTTTACTCCTGGATGAGATGTTTGTTTCAAGAGCAAGAATCTGCAATGATTTTGCCTTCTCTATCAGCTTCATAACATCTATATTCTGTGGGAAATTCAACAGTTTCTGGAGGCAGGATGTTGCATGCTCTGTGGCGAGGAGTGAAGGCCGTAGGTGAAGTAACAAGGATACCGCCATTGCTGAAATGAATGCTCCCCGAGGAGCGGACAAGACCTTGAAGTTGTACTCAGTGTTATTTTCTACAACCATCCCATTTGGTGAAGAAAATATTTCATCCCAAATTTGTAAAAGATCTTGGAGAGAAAATTCACGTCCGAACAAAACTCGCAACCATCTGAGGGCAAAGTACTGGGGTTCCACACCAAGTTCAACAAGATGGCTGTGAAGAGACGAATCAACAAGAGAAAGCAAATGATACATTGAAGAAGAGGCCTCGATTACAGGCGGGATGCCACAATTGGCTCCCGTGGCTGCATTTGGAGCAAAGAAATCCACCATTGCAACAACACCATTAGCTCCGTTCATCAATCCTTCAAACATACAGAAAGCATCATGTTCGATGAACCTCTCGGATACAACAATACCAAGTTCCCCTTCTGCCCCATAAGCGTCACTCAACAGAAAAATGTCATGGGTGTCAGGATCAAGTTCTTCCATAACATCGTCTTCATTTTCCATACCATCATCCCAGTTTGCCGCCTTTGTGAATCTATGCTTACTGCCCAAGTCCCCATTTGAAAAAGGGATATCATCAAAATCATCATTGAAATAGTCTTCATAGATCGTCTTCACCTTAGACAGATGTTGTACATCAACATGAAGAACATAAAGCAGAGGAGCTAATAACTCATGCATCCCTATAATAAGATGAAGCTAACTTCATTACATATAATTATAAATGATTTTAACAAGAAGATGAAGTACACAAGTACACTGAAAATTTAAGTAACCCTGACTTGCATCAGTTTTATAGCGAAATCAATATGATTAACTTCAAATGAGAAAAAAGTAGTATAAAGGAAATTACATGTCAATGCACTTTATTATTTTTGCAAATTATTAGTGAAACTCGCATTTGAAAAAACCAATTGGCCTACAGGACCAAGGTTTTGATATCTGAAAGCTCACCTTGTCTATATCCATAATTTGGATTTTTAAGGCACCACATTAATAATATCCTTCTCAACATGGACTGGCGCACAGGTGTCTGAAAGTAGCTACCATGTTCTGGATATAGCCGGGAAAGGTCCTGGTCAACCATTTTCTCAAGCTCAGCATTCCGGAAGTAACGACCCCACATGCTATCTGAAAGAAACAGTTTGTAATATATGAACATAGCAACACTTGAGTGAAGAAATTTAAGTTCATGTATGAAAGTCTATAGCAAGTTCTAAAGAAAACAAGGTAAAAAATTACATAAAGAATCTTTTATTCGATATCACAGGCAAAAGAATATAAAGCATTATGATTTAATGATGTACATAGAGATAGAGGAAGAATGTTGAGAATTATTTAAGACAGTATTGCCTTATTTGTTCAGTTAAATAGATGGAAAACACTCCAAATTGAATGAATTGAGTAAATGTACCAGGATTTTGCGATAGAGGATTGTCCACTGTAAGATCTGGAGAATTACTTCCATCTTTTGAGAAATGTGGATCTACCAGCAGTCTTCGTCTAAGAGTAGCATACCTGTAAAGGCAAAAAAAAAAAAAAGATGATGTTAAGAATAAAGTGTACGTTATTCAAGCCATTAAAACTACTACACAATATGAGATTGAGGAAACAAATATTATATAGAGACAACAAACAGTGATCATAACCAAATGTTCAGTGTTTACGAAATGAAAGTGAAGTCACCTACAAATTAAAACAGTCAATGGGCATAACAAATCAAAGAACAAAATATTATAGTAAACAACTAAACGCTTGAGTTGAAACTTTACTGTTAGTTAAAACAGCCAAAACAACCCAAAAGATCTAATCCCATTAACAAACTGAGAAACATATCTCACAGTTCAATTATCCACTCTAACAGAGCAAAAATAGGACCTTAATTTGATGCACCGACAAAAAAAAATATAGAGAGAGATCTCAATCATAAGCAACAAAAAAAAATGCATTTATAACATCATAGATCAAGCAAACATTGCGTTTTGAAATTGATTTGCAATCACTGTAAACAGTTAAAAGCTTGGCCGATGAATTATCTATAACAAATCTCAACACTGAGAAATGGAATAAACTCATAGTGCTCAAAAGAGAAAAGTTCATCAAAATCATAGAAAATTAATGCACAAGAATAAGTTATAAATAAATGAATGAATCAGAAGGTTCGCTTTTCGGAGTTTCACAATCCAATTTACACTGAACATAAAACGCACCTTTTCCCATAAATCAAAAATTCCAAATTAATCATGATCAATATTATCATCAAATATATATCAAAATGTGAAACAGAACTAGTCAACGATGATCAAAATCAACTCCTAGTCAAACTACAAGCATGAGAAGAAAGAGCACAACAATCATCTTAAAATCAACAAATGCGAGGACTTTGGAGTGTTAAATGAAATCCCAAGCCTCACTTTCTCCGAGCATCAGCGGTGACTCGTCGGAGCTCATCGACAGACGCCGACGGCGACGCGGGCAGAACACCAAGAGAAATACGCCATCTGACGCCTCGGAGAGCCGAGAATCTCGATACGGTGCCCGGAATCCGGTTCAAAGACGAGGGTTCGAGCAATGGAGGATCGCTTGGAGCTGAAGGCATCGTCCCTCTGGGCTTCCAGAGAGAGAGAAGGGAGAGAGAAAGGTGGGATTCCGAGGCGCTATTGAAGGGGGGGGGTATATAAAGGAGCCCACTTTGGGTGGCTATTTTGGGAAGGGAAGGAGTATTATGGGAAGAAACCTATGGCGAGGGAGAAATGTATGGGGGCATTTACGGAAGACTATAAGAGTTTTTTTTTGTGGTGATTATGGGAAGAGCTGCAATTGCTGTTTGGTGTTTGGGGCCCTCATACTATGATAGAGTCTTGCTTATTACCCCCTTGAAAATGCTGAAATTATTTGGATCATATTTCCATTGGAAAAGTTACAATCTTTTTTATTCTTTAAAACATCATTGAAAAGATAAGAGAAAAATATTTTGTTTAAACCTTTTTTTTTATAATTGATTTTTTATGATATAGAAAGAGAGTTTTTTGATGATAATAATTATTTTGAACTAGATGAGATAAGTGAAGTGCAGCATATGATTTACCATATTAATCTTAATTTAATATATATATATATATACACACACACATATAAAAAGAGTTTTATTTGTTTATATTGTTGTTTCTGTATTTTTTCTACTTTGTACTAGTTTTACTATTTTCTAATTTACAATGAGTGAAAATGATTTGTTTAGAATATATATAATAAAAAAATTTTCAAAAGAAAACAAGAATTCATGTCAAATAGGACAAGAAAAACTAGAGGGCCAAACCTAACATTCGTATGAAGATATTGAAGCATCTCAATTATTGTTACCACTTTGCATGCTATCCTTAAAAACTATTATATATATTTATATTTGTTTGTATTACATAATCACACCAGCTAATCAATTATTAGTGGATGTAATTAAATATTTTGCGACAGAAAAAACAATTAACTAAATAGTACATACACGGATGCCACGTGTGAGATTCCTATTGGAGCTTAGTAGAGAGGGTCACTTGCCACTTCAGCTCACTGTCTCTATTAAATGAATGATTGGCCATGAGATGAGTACTTTGTCACAAACACAAAAACATTACTTTGAGCCTCTTGAAGTTCGACACGTGTCTTTTTTAAATTATAATAAAAAAAATTAATATGACCAAATTAGTGTGAAAATTACTATTAATTACATCAAAATAAGTTTGTGGCGGTGAATAAAAGTGATCATGTTATGAAAATTGACCGACCAAATTGGATCACATTTCATAACATTTGAGTTGGTCGGTGGCATTATCAATTAATTTTGTTTCAATAAAATAACTTTAATTTGAATTTTTATGGACGTGGATGGATTTGGGGATTTCTTAAACCCCAACCACCCAACCAATCAATTAATTTGAATTTATATTTGTTTGTCCTCTCTCTATTAAATACATAATTTATATAATATATATTTGTAAATTTAAATGTAATACGCTCATTTTTAATTTCATTTTTTTATTTGTTGATGTTGAAAGATTATGTTTATGATTTTGTTTGTCATTTATAGGATAACATATTTATAATAATAATAATAATAATAATAATAATAATAATAGTTTACTTTTAAAGATAGTCTAATATAATACATAAATACAAGGAAAATGAGTTAATGTGTATAATCACTGCAATATCTATAAAATTATAAATACATAATATATATATATTACATTATCCCATTCACTAATCTTCCCATGTAAAACCACTAATCAACCACCATTTTATTATTATTATTATTATTATTATTATTATTATTATTATTATTATTATTATTATCATCTCATATAAGATGGCCAATAATTTGTCATATGTTTTTGAATCATGTTGTCACATTGATTGATAAATCTCATGCATCAACTTAGCATTACTTATGCTTGTACTTTTCAAAATAATAAAATATACCTTTTTTAATTAATTAATTAATAATGTGGTTAAGTAATAAATATTATCAATGACAATGAAGAGATGCATATATACAATTGAAAAGGGCAATTGATGGCTTAAATAATAAGTCAATTAAGTATAACATCAACAAACATCATAAGTTTTATTTTTGTTTTCACTCATTCTTGGTCAAATCCATGTCATGCACATGACCCTCCAATCATTTGGAAAAACAAACCTTTTTTTTAAAAAAAAAAAATAATTAATAGAAGAAATAAATTTATCTATTTTTCACTCTAGTTTTTTACAATTATAATCAAAATGAAACTTCAATTTCCATTGGCTCATGTGAGCTATCACCTAACATCGAACTTCGATATATATTTTTTTCTCTACGTGTATCCCTTATAGTCATCTAAAAATATCCAATTTATGAAATAATGATTTATCTATTTTTATTTAAAAAATATAGGGGGAATTTTAAAAAACATTTGTTTTTTATCAATTCCGGATTTATGTTTTGAGTCTTAACACTTAAATTTTCCTGTAATCTAATATATTTACAAAAAAAGCCAAAAAACTCTTAACTATGTTAATCATTGTTTAGAATTTACTTTTTTACTCTTATTTACTTTACTAAAACATTTATTATTTAAAACTATTCAAGTTTATTTAGATAGTATTTAAAATCCCTTCAAGTCTACCTCCAATTATGATTTAAATAGTTTTTAAATAATATATACTTAGTAATATAAATAAATGTAAAAAAAGTAAATTTTAAGTAAAAAACTAGAATTGATAAAAAAATAAACAGCAGGTTTAGTCTTCTGAAATTTACTCCAAAAAATTTGTAAGGGTAATGAGCAAACATGTCCTTGAAAAAAATTATACATGTACCTTCTAATACATTAAAATTATGTGTGTGTATCTATATATATATATATATATATATATATATGGTCAAATATTTATTGGAGTTAAGAGAAAATATTTCCGTTTAGGTCCCACTGGCAAAGCATACAACTTAAGAATCATTTTAAATTGAAAACTTTGAAAAAGTGAGTTGAAAGGAAAAGGACTTTATGTATATTTCAAACACAATGAGTGGGGATCATCTGTGGAAATTCAAATTATGGAGGGAGTAATAGTTATTTCTACTCTTATTAAAAATTTAAAAACATATTGAGGGACGGATACTTAATTATAAGAATGTCATGGGTTGAATAGTAAAAAAAAGCCAATATAAAATTAGTTTGTCTCCCACTCCGAGACGTAGCTGCTATGCTTCGCTCTCTCTTCGCCTCAGTGGCAATTCTGTAATTATAAGCTCCCCAATGCTCTTCAATGGAGTAAATGCGAGCGTTTCTCCCCTTTTCCAAACCCTAACCCTAGATTCTCTCTGTTTCTCAGCTCCTTTTGCTTTGATTCGAGCTTTCGCTTTGATGGTTTGAGGTCCTTGATGCCATCTTGGATTCCTTGCTTCGATTCCGCGTGCCTGGAAACTTTAAATTCGGTGACCTTTTTTTCCTCTTTTTCTCTTGTGATCATTGGATGATCGGTGTTGTTTGGTGGAACAGTGGAGTTGTAGCTTTTGGAAGCGTATTGGGGGATCGGGGCGGCGCTTTTGGTGAGGGAGTTTAGCGAGGGGAGTGAGAGTTCTAGGTCCCTTGTTATGTATGCAATGCCTTCCGATCTATTTGTTTGCATCCACAGGCGAAGAATCTAGTGTGCTAGACTCGTTAGACAGTGACTTTGTGAACAAAAAAATGTTTCTTGAGAACTTTTTTTTGGAAATTTTTTTTTACTGTTTTGGTCTCTGTGGTGGATCTGATGCGCAATGTTATGAACTTATTCTTTGGTGAAAAGAGAGAAGGAAAACTTCATATGTTTGGTGGTGAATGAGTTTGTCTCTGTTCCAAGCTTGTGTTAAGAGGAACTCTTCTAATGTGGTTTCTGTATATTTGTCTTTGGTATCCCTGTACATATGGCTTAGTTCATAACTGCACTTTAGCAACCTGCTGTTGAGATATTCAGTTTTTTTGTATGTTTTGTTTTTGCTGCATTTTCTGTTTTATCACCTAATTACTAATCAATCTTTCTTTTATTTCGTTATATTTGAGAAAAACCCGTTCTTGATGCTTTCAACAGGGTGTTAAATTGTATGTATTCTAATGTTTTGTTGCATGGCTATGTTTCTGCTGCAGTGTGTGTCTTCCAAAGGTTGTGCTGATTGATGTTCCTTGATTTGAACGTAAGCTGCTCAGACATGAAGCTGAAGGAACTTGTATGCGTGCTCTTTGCATTGCCAATGCTAATTTTGGGGCATGGGGATATCTACCTTGTGACCATTAAAGGAGATCCTGTAGTGAGCTACAGTGGTGATGTTGAGGGTTTTGCTGCAACAGCTGCTGATCTAGCGGAGGAATTGGATATAACGAGGTGATTTGGCTTACATTCTTAAACTTCCACATTTTCTGTGGCAGATCATGGTTAGTGTGTGAATTTGGTTTTAAGCAGATGTTCCAAAGACCCGACACGATTTGCATGGAAGCCCAAATTTTACTTTCTTCTACACTTCTGATATTATTATTTGAATCTTATATTATATTCTCGTTCTACAATTTGTGTCTTGGCAGTGAGTCTGTTACATCATATTCCCTTTACCTAGAGAAACAACATGATGAACTACTTGACTCGCTTTTTGAAGTTGGAACCTACAAGAAGCTGTATAGTTATCGGCATCTTATCAATGGGTTTGCAGTTCACATGTCTGCTGAGCAGGTAAAAGCTTCAATTATTATCTGATAAAAAATATGCAGTAAGTTTTATACAGTACTTGAAAGTGGTCTTTGTTCCACTCACACGAATTTACCTTCATTTTTTCTTTTCTAGGCAGAAGCCCTCTGCAGAGCTCCGGAGGTTAAATATGTGGAGAAAGATATGAAAGTCAAGAAATTGACAACTCATACTCCAAAATTTTTGGGCTTACCTACAGAAGTTTGGCCAACAGGAGGTGGATTTGACAGAGCAGGAGAGGACATTGTGATTGGGTTTGTGGATTCAGGAATTTATCCAAAGCACCCGAGCTTTTCTGCACACAAGGCTGAACCATATGGACCTCTTCCTCGTTACAGAGGGAAGTGCGAGTTAGATGTAAACACCAATAGGAACTTTTGTAATGGAAAAATTATTGGAGCCCAGCATTTTGCAAAAGCAGCAATTGCTGCTGGTGCATTTAATCCTGCCATTGAGTTTGCATCTCCATTGGATGGTGATGGGCATGGAACGTAAGTGCAATTGAATCTCTATGTCCTTAATGGAAATTCATGTTTTCTGTCTCATTTACCAATTATTGCCTTCTTGCTGTTATGTTAATCTCTCAAATCTTGTTTGTTCCACATTCATTAATTATATTTTGTTTGTTGAAGGTTGATAATGTCCATTCTGCCTTGTGTTGTCAAATTATATTTCTTTCATCCAAACACCCTTCCCACCATTAGGACTTATCATTAAAGTACCATGCAATCATCAATATTCTTAGGTGCGGTGATGTTCTTGTATACCTTTCTTTACTTTTGTTTCCATATTCAGTGTGCTCTTTCCTGTGATGTCTGTTGTGGTAAATGTTCAGAAAACTTTCTTTGCTGGTCAGCCGTGCTGTGCATGACCTTTCTGTTTGGCAGTCAGTTTGTTATGATTTATTCCTGTTACTCTGTGAAACGTGAAACATGATTGAACAACATGCTCTAAATCATGTCTTGGTGTACATTTTTGAGAGCAGAGTTTCTATCGAGTTCCATAGTTAGGCAAAGGGTGCCCTTTACAATTGGTATAAAGAATTTGTGTCAAAGTCAGTCAAAATTAACTTGCCTTGTTCAAATATATGCAATCAGTACACTCTTTTTTTCCTTTTGATTTGTATTAGTATGTTGCGGTTATTAATTAACTTTCTTTAATTCCTTTGGTCTATCTTCTTGCATTTTACCAGTCATACAGCAGCGATTGCTGCTGGAAACAATGGAATCCCGGTAAAATTGCATGGGCATGAATTTGGTAAAGCAAGTGGTATGGCTCCGCGTGCCAGGTTAGACCATAATTTTAGTAACACTAAGAGCAGCATGACAATCCATATAATGTTATTATTCGATTTTTCTCATGTTTATGGTTGTCTTCGCTTCAGGATTGCTGTATATAAGGTTCTTTATAGACTCTTTGGGGGATTTGTGTCAGATGTGGTGGCAGCTATTGAACAGGTATTCAAAGATTAACTTGATATAATTGGATCAGGCATGACTTCCGCAAATTCAAACGTTCATTTACTTCATGGGGGGCAGAAGGTGTAATATATTTTATATTCTTCAAAAAATTGAAATGTGTACCATGGCGGCAATCCTTTATTGATAAATGCATGATTCATCTTTACTGGCATTGGTAGTTAGTTTATAGAAGCCATATCTCTTTGATCCAGTGCCCTGATTCTATATAACAAAACAGCTAACAACACTGAGCACCATCTTCGTTATGCTTTTTCATTCTCAAAAATAAATACATAAATAAATAAAAATCTGTGGCTTTTATTGTTGTGATCGGTTTTGTGCATCATTAAGGTGGTTTTTTTTAATTACCGAATCTAATTTTGTAAAATTTGTGGAACAGGCAGTTCGGGATGGTGTTGATATTCTCAATCTTTCAGTAGGACCAAACAGCCCATCCACAAACACAAAAACTACTTTTTTGAACCCTTTTGATGCTGCTCTTCTTTCAGCTGTAAAAGCAGGAGTCTTTGTTGCTCAGGCAGCTGGAAATGGAGGTCCATTTCCGAAAACCTTGGTGTCCTTCAGCCCATGGATTGCATCCGTTGCTGCCGCAGTTGATGACCGTAGATACAGGAACCATATAACTTTAGGAAATGGGAAGATTCTTCCAGGACTTGGATTGTCACGTAGGTTTACATACGCTTTTATTTTAGTAATTCTTTGATCATTGGAATTTATTTGAGGGGATATTGCTTGTTCAAATTTTCTTTTTCATCAGTTGATACTTGAATTTTGTCGCAAACTCTTGTAGTCAACTACATTCCTTTGAATGTTGAAAATGCTCAACCCAACTAGTTTAAAATGCTAGGACATTGATAACTGATAATATTCTTGTATTTAGTCCGATGACAATTTGTAATTTTTGTGTCTTTTACCTCAGGATGGAGACTTGGAAATGAAGTCTGATGTACCATTATAATTTGTTTCTACCATACCATTAAAAACTGATGGGTCTGTACTTGTAGCTGTCATTCTGTGTACAAGTGATCTACATCATATTGCATTTACTTTGAGGTGTATTAGGTTTTGTATTGCAATTGCATATGTTTCATGTTGGTTTTGTGAGTTTCTGTTCCTTGTATTCCACCGCAATGTGTATCGTTGTTTAATTTAGCATGAACATTTAGGTAAGGAATTCAAATGTTATGCAGCAATTGATTTTCTTTTGGTAAACATGCTAAACCATGCTTTGTGGTTTTAATTTCATCAAGTTATTTATTGAGTGCATGAAAGTGCTGCCTTTTGCCTCTAACAGAATTCCATGAGAATTTAGTTTCCTGCTTTACCTGCATGATACTTAAGAACATGTTCTAGTGGATTGTTTCTTTCTGCAGAGCAGGCAGTGAATTTTCAACTTAAGTGTTCTTTTTCATTGTCCAAATGCAGCTTCAACACCTTCAAATAGGTCATTCAACTTGGTTTCTGCCAGTGATGTGCTTCTGGATTCTTCTGTCATGAAATACAGCCCTCTTGATTGTCAAAGACCAGAATTATTAAACAAGAAGATGGTAGAGGGAAATATTCTTTTATGTGGCTACTCCTTCAATTTTGTTTCTGGTACTGCTTCTATCAAGAAAGTCTCTGAAACAGCCAGAAGTCTTGGAGCTGCTGGTTTCGTTGTTGCTGTGGAGAATACCTATCCGGGAACCAAATTTGATCCTGCACCAATAAATACTCCTGGTATTCTCATCACAGATGCTAGGAAGTCAAAGGTAATCAATATCAAGTTCTTCTGCGTTTAGTTATTTCTATACTCTATGGAAAATAGTCAGACAAAGAGCATGTAAATACTTTGTGCGTTCATACTTTCTATAACACAACCATTTTGCGCTTTTAACTCAAAGGAAGTCTTAACCAGAATTGGTTTAGTAAGAAGTTGGTGAAAGTAAATGTAAGAAAAGGTTCTTGTCATGTTGTTATGACTAGTAACTTGATCTACAGCTGATGGTAGTTGCATATCTCCCAGTATGTTGTCAATTGCGAATTCTTCTTACTTCTTTAAGATGGTATTATCATGTTCCAAATTTCATTTGCACTGAGACCTTGTTTTTGGGATTTTTAGCAGCTGTCAATTTTTTTTTCTTCAATATGTATTACGCAGGAGCTTATAGACTACTACAGTAGTGCAACAAAAAGGGATTGGGCTGGGCGGCCAACAAGTTTCAAAGCAGTAGCTAGCATAGCAGATGGTTTGGCTCCAATTCTTCACAAATCAGCCCCCCAAGTAGCCTTGTTCTCTTCACGAGGGCCAGATGTCAAGGATTTTAGTTTTCAAGATGCTGATGTTCTTAAGCCAGATATTCTAGCTCCCGGTTCTCTTATATGGGCTGCATGGGCTCCAAATGGAACTGATGAAGCAAATTATCTTGGTAAAATTTTTTCCTGTCCATATCCCAGTCATCTTTTTCCCCCTGTTGATCATGCATAGTGCAATCAGAAAATTAGTAAATTGTTATGTCTTTTGACAGAGTATACGAGTCTTCTAGCATCTCTGTATTGCTTAGGCTGTAGTTCTTAGATGAGGACATTCTTTTTGATCTTGATGACATTTATAATGACCTGAGCAGGGGAAGGATTTGCCATGGTTTCGGGGACCAGTATGGCTGCACCACACATTGCTGGGATTGCAGCGCTGATAAAGCAGAAGCACCCACGATGGAGTCCGTCTGCCATCAAGTCTGCCTTGATGACAACAAGTACAACATTAGATAGAGCAGGCCGACCGCTTCAAGCACAGCAATATTCTGGCTCTGAAACATTAACTCTTGTGCCTGCAACACCATTTGACTATGGAAGTGGCGCTGTTGACCCAAAGGCTGCTCTAGATCCCGGTCTCATATTGGATGCCTGTAAGTTGATAATTTCTCTATATCTGTACATGAAAAATATCTGATTTAAGAAAGAGAAAATAGCAGGTCTGATTTCATTTTGAAAATAGATAATATGAACCAAGGGGTGAATGCACAGAATATACACTTACATAAAATAATAATCAGATATAAAGACTAGTCATAATATAATATGGATACATAAAATAACATCCTAATTTATCTGATGCTTTGCTTGAAAAAAATATCAGGCTTAACCTTCCGGGAATAAGTATCAAATTTATATCATTTTGTTTTTGCATTGTTTGTTCATGTGGCCGGACTGGTTGGATTTTTCTCAGCTTAATTTGACATCAACCAGTTTTCCTTGCACAATCCTATGAAGATTTCTATTTGTTGATCTTCCGTGCTTTTTACTGACAATCATTTTAAACATTCATGTTCAAATTTCTGGTGCAGCTTATGAAGATTATATCAGATTCTTGTGCTCAGTTCCAGATGTTGATCCGAATGAAATTCATAACATCACAAATTCAGCTTGCAACATGACTCACGTCCAACCCTCTGATCTCAACATCCCTTCCATCACTGTCTCACACCTCAGAGGAACTCAAACGATAAAAAGAACGGTCACAAATGTAGCCGACACAGAGACTTATATTATCACAACAAGAATGCCACCAGAGATTGCACTGGAAGCCAGTCCTCCAGCAATGACAGTGACCTCCGGGGCATCCCGTGAGATATCAGTTAGTCTCACAGTCAGGTCAATAACTGGTAGTTATAGTTTCGGCGAAATTCTGATGAAAGGGGACAGAGGACATAAAGTGAGGATTCCTGTGGTGGCCATGGGTTATAACAACTAGGTAACTACACAGTAAGACTCTTGTTTATATCAATAGCATGCCTGATAGATATAAATAAGAAGATAACATGCAGTTTGTTACAAGTGATCATTTTGCAGATATAATTTTTGGAAAAAAGTATTTAAGGCATGATTTTGATGGTTTCAGACTACCAAGTTCTATATATGAATCTTTCTCTGTTTTACTTGGTAATTATTTAATTGTTTTTGAGTTGATTATTGCCTGGATTGTGGGAAATAGAGTGGTGAAAAGAGTACAAGAAGCTAAAACAAATGAAGGGAAACATATCATTCTTATATGTATTTGTGATTTCCCTCAATCTAAACTGAGGTTACAAAAGTTTAATAATGTTTAAAAATATTTATTGGAAAAATATTCGGCATGTTTTAATTAATGGTTTTTTTGGTGGATTTTTTCTTATTGTATTTCTCATTTGATGGGATCTATATATCATTCTATTTTGGGCTGATGCTGCTGATAATCAGGGATGGATTCAAGCTTAAGTAGGTATATAATTCCTAAAAAAGTATGAGGCCATGAAGTTAAGACATTTTGGTGATATGTCTGATGTACATATTTTTAATTTATTTGTGAAAATGACTGATTAGATTATAAATAAATAAAATAATTCGTCAATTTGCAATTCTGGGACATTTCCATATATATATATATATATATATATATATATTTGCAATTATGTTTTATTTTACTAATTATTAAATTAATTAATAGAAAATTCTGTTTCATATATTAATAACAACATTATAGATCTATACATAAGCCAGTGACTCAATGTTACTTCAAATCAACTGAATTAATCACTACATTTGATACTGATTGAACCGATTGAGTTGATCTCATTGACTTCTCTTCGATCGTCTCCAACTCCGGCCTCCATCGACGGGCACCACCATCGTCTCTCACCATGCGGTCAGGTTTAACCGGTTCAAGCGGAGCTGAGCTATTCCTGGTCACACCCGGCCTATGTTTTCTCGCCAACTCAGTGAGCCGAGTCACAAGTGAAATTATATCAAGAGGTGAAGCGTTTGATTGCATAACATAGTGAGGTAATAGAAAATAAAGCCGGCCGGGTTCGAGCCAGTCCTCGAACCGAATCGGGTTTGAACCCAAAATTAGAAGCTGAGCTGAAGAGCAAAGCACACACTTAGGTGCCTTCCCGGTGATATCGCCGGCGGTGACCGGAGTCTCGTAGTCTTCTATTAAGCCGTTAACGTGCACCACTCTCACATAATTGAACTTTGCTTCTGAATATTGAGAACGTGACCATGATAAGCTACAACAAGCCATTGTTTTAGAGATGGGGAATTGGAAAGGTACTTGAGGGTGTGATTTATATATATGGAGAGAGATGGATTAATATTTAATTGATTGGTTTAAACTAGAAGCAAGTGGCAAAGATATGTGTTTTTGTTTTATTTATTTATATATTTATTAGTAAATTAATGAACTAGTTTTTAATAATGTGTCAATCTTTTCATGCTAGAAGGTGTAGATTTTGTACTATTTGATGTCATTTTATTTAAATGTGATGGCCGGCTATTTCATGAGATGTTTTAAGTAACCTGCCATAGCATGATATCATGAGAAAACTTTAGAATGATAATTTGTTTAAAAAATTAAATAAAGAAAAGAACATCCTTGCATTTCATTTTTTAATTTGGGATAAAATAAATAATTAAATGGATGGATGTGATGTTAATTATATTATAAATGATCATTGGAGGAGAATATTAATGTATGATCTAACGTAGTAACAGTATGGTCATTACAACCAATTTTTTATGGTTCATTCTGTTCAACTATAAATCAAGCACTTACTATGAAAAAAGACATTCACCCAAAAACCTCATTTTAGAAAAGTGGCTTTATTAGCGTCACCAAAATGAGCAAAATTTTCTCATTTGACTTTCATAGAAGTGAGCAAAATTTTGCTCGAGGAGAATATTAATGTATGATCTAACGTAGTAACAGTATGGTCATTACAACCAATTTTTTATGGTTCATTCTGTTCAACTATAAATCAAGCACTTACTATGAAAAAAGACATTCACCCAAAAACCTCATCTTAGAAAATTGGCTTTATTAGAGTCACCAAAATGAGCAAAATTTTCTCATTTGACTTTCATAGAAGTGAGCAAAATTTTGCTCATTTGACTTTCATAAAAGTGAGAGAGAGAGAGAGAGGGAGGATTAATATTTTAGTCTATTGATATAACCCAAGAGAGTGTGAATGAGGTGTAGCTCTGTTTTATTTTTCTTTTCTTTTGTAAAAATAGTTAAGTAGTTTTTTTAAGAACTAGTCAACTTTATTTACATGATAGAAGTCATAATTTTTATGATATTTGATGCCATTTTGGTGTAAATGGAATTTAATTGTGATATATGATCAGCTAATTCAACAGATGGTTAACTTGAAACTTGTATATATATATATATATATATATATATCCCAATCTCTCCAACTCCTCACTGCTCTCAATTTCCGGTCACTGAAAGTGAGAGTGATAAAGAAAATTAAAAAAAATAAAAAGTCAAGAGTGATTATATAGGATATTGTTGTTGTTGTCGTCTCTTCCTTGATTACAATTGAAATGCTACATCAAAATCTCTATATGAATAAATAATCCATAATCCTGAATGAGTGTGACAAGATAATGAAGAAACTATAGATATACAATGGCTTTCATTAGATTCACAAAAGTATGCAAAAAGCACGTGAATTTTAAAAAGTATGATCAGGTGAGTCCGATGATGAAGACGGTGCGAGCCACTGAAATAATTCTCTTTTCTTCATTCTTTCCACTAAAAACTTAATATCCATATATGTATTATAACAAAAAAAAATAAAAAAAAAAAAGGATTGGATGTGATATTAGATTTGCATGACTAAGCATAATCAACTTGCATTATCCATCTATTCATTCATTCATTTATTTATTGCTTGTATAAGGATGCAAGTTGATTCAAAAGGGAAAAAAAAAAAAAATCAAATATTTGTATGTTTGGATGCATTCAGACAATATTAATTACCTAATTAACCAAGAGGAAAAAAAATAAATAAAAATTTACAATTTATAATAAAAAAGCTTAAAAATAATTTAAAAAACTCGACAACTATTCAAAGAATTATACCTAAATTAATATTATATCACATTCATAATCATGTATCTTTTTTGGTCTTTGTATTTTTATTTTTAGTTTTGATTTCACTCTCCGTGAACATTACTTACAGAAAGCAATCACATGATTTCCTTGTATTTCTACAAAACCCGATGCTGTTTTACAGTCCAATTAGAGACTAACAAAAACTGCTTTTTGGAAAGCAGAAACCTGAAATGAACTATAAATTAAAGAAATAAAATAAAATAAAGAGAGAAAAAGAATCATACATAAATCACATGGAAGCATCTTCTGAGACTCAGAAATCCGGCTAACTGCTTGATCTCCTCCTCCCCCTTCCAAAACAATAAAGACATATATATTTGCATCAGAGAGGACTACAAATATGCGAACTTGCAATTTACTAGATTCTGACAAAAATAAGAATCAGAGGATGAGGGGAAGTAGATGCAGGAAGCAGCTGGTACTCTTGTTGAAAGAATAACGTAGTCATTTAAATCGATGTAAAGTTTGAGAATAAATGCATCAAATTATCAAGAGCTTCGGGGTAGAATTTCCTCGCAAATAAATAACATGGTCTTTTCATCCCATTCCACAGGCATGGATCTCGTCGTTCTTGTTTCTGCACAAGCAAAGACAGATGAAATTCTTGACTAAATACATCATGTTATTTGAATTTGCATCTCAGGAGCATCATTTCCATGTCCACACTTCTAATAAAAGGACAACAATGTGCGTGTAAGGGCTTACCCTTTCATCACTTGTTATGTGGTAGCTTTCTTCTATAGACTGATAGCAAAGCCAGTGTCATAACAAAAAATTAAAAATAGACAAATCCATGAGTTATTGACAATATGAAACCTCATGAATTGAAACGGAGAAAATATGCGAGATAACATACAGTTATGTTCTTCACAAGTTCGTAAGAGACATCCTGAGCCCTGTATGCTTTAGGATGCCACTTCCCTTCAGACCAATCCACATGCGTTATCGACCAATTTGCAATCCCACCAGGATCAACCATCTGAAAAGATAGAAACTCACTAATGAATACTGGAACCATACAGCAAACAAATATTCATTAAAGAAGCATTTAGGAAAAAGATATATCTTATGCACTGACATGAAAAAGAGTTGGTAAATAATGCTCATCTGAGTAGCAATTTCGTCCTTCCATTCCTGGCTGTTGAAATCAAAACAAAAGGAAATTACAATCATTGGACAGCTCTTAAACTGAATTCCCCAATAGTTTAAGCGCATACATGTAGCACGGATTTTGCAATCAAGCTGTTTTAAAACTGAAAATCATACACAAGCCTTAAAATTTAGAAATCATGATCCTGCAGTCATAGATTGACAAAGTATTTGATCTTCTATAACATATTACAGATATACAAACTCTTGAAACACCAAAGAAGAGGAAGAAAAAGATATTTCCTTTAGTGGTGTGATAATTTCTAAGAACTACCTCATGAGTGCAAATGGCCTTCAAGGAAGCAGGCAACTAATTTTCTAGGCTATAATTCTTTGACACGACAGATAAATATAGTGGATTTGCATGCTTGTTAACTAACATTGGTCCAGAATTTAAATTATTTTTACAATGATGTAACCATGAAGTTTATGGAATATATGAGTCATCATTAGTCTCTGAACTTACTCTGCAGTAAAGCTTGAATTTTGTGTAATACAGGTTGTCAGCCAGTATCAACAAAGCATGTTGGCGCTTAACTGAAAACCACTGAAAACATGAAACAAGATTTCTATAAATCACATTGGTTAAACTAATATAATGAAAAGAAACTTCCGTAATGGGCTTAGTTACACTTGCACATAAAGCAAATAGCATAATAAATTTGATGAAACCACCACATGATCGACACCTTACTGGGGCAACACAATTATCATAAAAAATAATATTATAACGTTTAAATAAACAGTGAAATCATCTGCATCCGAATAAATCATTCTCTTAATATATTCCTGGCTTTGGGAATATTATACGTATTTATAAATATTTTTAGCTGGTTTGACAGGTTCCATCATTTGATGTAGGCCAGCAAATCTGTCAACAAAATATTAACTTAAAATGAAATAATCACAATGTGATATGCTATGGCTCAAGCATTATAAGAGCTGTTCCTTAAGGAAAACCTAGGCCCAACGCTAAGTTTTTTGGATTAGAATTCCAGCCACTATTTTGCTAGATCAGTCAGCCTAGACCCAGCTGCAATCCAAACTATGGACTGAATCCAGCTTTCAGGCGCAAGTGGGCTGACCTATTGACATTCCTAGTTGCAACAAAAAGAGCTAATTCGGAAAACCAAGTGAACTCTTTCATATTAAGAATGCAAGCTCAAATGGTGCATGTAGTCACAAATTTCTTCCCAATACTATTATTGGGATAGAGAGGATTAAAACACCCAGAGTTGTTTAAAACAGAGCAAGTTAAATGCACTTCAATTATCATTACTATTAGTTTTTGTAACTTGACCTTAAGTTCATAAAGACTACTTGTTCAGGTTGCATAGAAAGGCATTATAAGACCAAAGAAACTTATTTGTCTATGATATAACCAGAGAATGTAGAACCGGGTGCATTTACAAAATAATATTAGAATTAAATGCTTATCTGGAATATAAATTATACATGCAAACAATTTTTTAATCTTGCTCACCTGTGCACCCTTCCTGAAGTCTGATTTTTCAACTTCTGGCAACATACGCTCAGAATACCTGCCTGATCCATGTGGGCCAGGATCCTCAAAACTGAGACCAAACATCAAAGTTCAAATTAGAAATAAACCACTGATTTTCCAAACATCAACAGAAGCTCCAAAACTAAAATGAGTCACTTTTAAAATATCTTTTACCAGCAGTAAAGACCTTCATGAACAAAAACAAGTTCCCAAGAAAATTTTAATTTGCTTACCAGTCAACATAGCTGAGATTTGTTTCAGTCAGGTAACTATATACATAATCAAAATTATGGAGAGGGACACAACTGCAATGAAATAAAGGCATGCTGTTAAGACACAAATAGAGAATATCAAAACAAACAAAAACATGAAACTACTCCACTGACCCACCTATCAGAAAGCAACACAAAATGTTGATTACTGGCATCTTGAAGTGCATTTGCCAAGAGTCTCTTCTCAGCATCAACCATGGAAATTTTTCCCCAGACCACCTGTATGCATTTCATGATTAAAAGAATAACTTCCTCATCAGTGATCACTCAAAGAGAAAATGAACAACTACCAAATTGGTTGACAACAACAAGAAATGAGCGAAGTAGAGAAAGCCATGGCCAAAATAGCATTTTGCTAACAATAGCTACTTACACTATAACTAAGTTTATAATTTTCAAAGCTAGCTGTGCTTTCATTTTACCAAAGAAAATCAGTTAGAAAACACTCAAGATGACATGTGTATAAGAGACCATCTTTAACCTAACTTGTTTCCTTACTCCTCACTCTATGGCTCATCCTTTCGTTCTTTTAGTTCAGCCTAGTTCCACTACTATGAAACAATATTGGAATCAAAACCTTCCAGACAACAAAACTAAAAAAGGGGCATAAAATTGCCCACACAACTATACATTGTTAAAAGAAATTAAGATATGGCCATTAGCAAATGCAAACTCTGAAATGAGAGTTGCTGCCACAAGATCAAGAAAGTCAATTGTGCATGAATAGTACTAAGGGGCCGTTTGGTTCGGAAGTGAATTGCCGAAGCGGTGGAAGTCTAGAAGTGGCACTTCGGTGGAAGTGAACAGTTCAGCTGGAACTATCCACTTCAGTGTGTTTGGTTCAAACTGAAAACTGGACTTCGGAGACCACTTCCTGTGTTTGGATGGTTGAAGTAGGTATCTGAAAAATCTCACTTCATTACTTTTCAATGAGGGGTAAAATTACCCTTTCATGCTTTTTACACTTGTTTAATTACATCATATGATTTAATTAAATGATTTAATTATTTTATTACGATGGTAATAAATAATTTATTTATTAAATTTAAAACTTTGCACACAACATAATTAATTTAATACCATGCTATTAAATTAAATTAAATCGGTTAATATATTATGCTTAATTATTAATTAGTGAGAGTAGTGATTTAATTATTTCATTACCATGGTAACAATTATTTTATTTATCATTATAAAATAATTCAAAGTGGGCTGAAGTAGTGACTTCGGGTTTTTTCCAGCTAAAGTCAGACACCGAAGTGGCCGAACTCAGAGGTTGTCACATCATCACTTCCGGGTCCAAATCAGTGAAACAAACACACCGAAGTGAAACAAACGGCCTCTAAGAGTGCAATGAGCGCTTCTTGAAAACAGAAAGACAAAAACTACACAACATTGCTTCTTTCAAGAAGAAGAACAGATTCAAATAGCCTTCTCCCATACGATCATGTAACATGAGACCTCAATGAGTTTTTATATAGTTCTCAAAACCTTTGCCACACTAGTTGTTGCTGCATATATACATTTCACTCAAAAAGTCTGACATTGACTTCCTATGAAAGGGGTGCCCATAGCACCACTTGCCAATAAACTATTTGCCATCATCCTTGAACATGTTTGATAACTGCTAAGCATCCTCTAGCTAATCAAGTGCCAAAACTTACAGCCAAAATCCAAAAGTATGTTGTGTTCACTTGTCTAATGAAAAACAACCAATTAGGATATGGAGAGGAATTTGCATTGATATAGATCAAACGGAACTCTTTTTTATATGCATTATAAGTTGTACGAAATGATGGAGCAAAATTTACTTCTATATATATATATATATATAGCATATATAGGAACTGAAAGTTATAGAAAGTTCTTAAATGACGTGCCTTGGCACTGCGAATATCCCGACCCATGAATATAGGACTGACGTGCACTGGATTTTCCCTTGATGCATGTACGTATATGGAATATCTATCTTCATGTCCCTGCATATTGACAAAAGAGAGGTTTAACTTCAAGAATTTGTCTTACAAGTATTAAAAATCAAGCATTAAATTCACACCATAATCTCCAATCAATCAACATGCAAGTCCTTAAAATTTATGGAAATGATGGTAGATACGGGCAGACTGCTCTCTAAGTAAATTCACATTAAACCTGCAAATAGGCTTCAAGTAAACCACTTCTGGCAAGGCATTGCAAGCTACCTAGACTATAACAGATAAACAAATTTGTTCCACATTAATAAATAAGGGATAAAATAAGAAAGTAGGATTTAATGTACAAGAATTATTAAATACGTCAGTACACACTGCATACCATATTGCAAAAATATCCAAGATTGAGAATCATACCAGAAAAAATTTCTCCCACAGTTTCTCAAATGGCAATGAACCCGGTGTCAAGAACATGAAAGCAACCTTTGGATTCTTGGACTGAACTGATGGCATAGCAATAATGTCTTTGAAGACAGCATGTGCAGCAATCTCATCATCAGTGAAAACCCTAGCAGGTGCAGGAGGGAGCCAATCTATGAAAGGACTGCAAACACTTGAAGATAAGAAGTAGCAAGCTGAAAATCGCCGAGGTGGGTAGACATAAGCCCCAATCAGTGACAAACAAACCAAAGACACCAAAACAATGATCCACATGGGCTTTTTTGACTGGGATCTATGCCGTGGTCCCGGCATGATGTGGCCGTTCCCAATGACTGGCAGCCAACCTTGATGTTTCTTCATCAAGGTAGCCTCATCAGCATTACACCTCAGATTCTATTATTCTTTTATCAATCTATACCTCAAACACTCAACAATTGCCCAGAAATACAGTCTAATGATTGTCGATTTCACTTTAAGCCTGGTATCCACTGGTACAGAAGAAAACTGCAAGAAAAAAGAGAGGAACAAGGGCATTCATGATGAATTAAAGTTCCCAAATTCAGTCTTGTACAAGAGACAAAATAAAGATGACGAAAAAAGAAGTAAGCTTAACTCGTGTCACCATATTTACAGAAAAAAAAATGACAACATTAAGAAAAGAAGCCTTTCTAGAAAACTCTTTCTCTGACTGAGTAATTCAAAGATGGTAACATATTTCAGTTCATCCATACAATGAAGAAGAAAACAAATAACATTATTCATAAACAAATCACTGTTTCTTCATGTCAAAATTTGTGACCACCTGAAAGTCAACCCGTCATTCAGAGAATCACAAGCAATCCGAAACCACCAAAGAAAGCCCACAGAGACATTGTTGTTTTCAATTAAAAAGTCAATCCTTTTGGTAATCTCTCAACCTACCAAACCTGCAACTTCCCGGCGTGTCCCCAAAGGGAAGCATTTAAGAAATCAAACAACATAAACCGAATTCAACCAACGCACAAGCATCGAAACGTCTCTAAAAGATCACGATTCCCTTCCAGCGGGGACATCCCTATCCTCAAAACCCACATAAAGAAGAATCAAACAAATTAAATAACTCCAAATCCACAAAAAGAAACACTCCACATCGACAACGGAACCTCCAAAAACTACAGGATTTGCTTACTCATCATCCAAATCCAACTACAAATCACCAGCCACCTAAATCCATCGTCGATTCTCCAATAAAAATCAAATCAAATCCACACGCAAACAATAGCGAAACAAAATAAAGCACTAATTCCAACAGAAATCCAAGCAAGCAACAACCAATGTCATCAAAACACCTCCCAATCCAACCATCCCGAGCTCAAATCAAACGAAACCAACACCAAATTAAAAAAGAAAAATACCTCAAATTCCAGGTTCCAAAAACGCCCGAGATCAAGATCTGAAGGGAAAACAAAGGGATGAAGAGATCGGAGGTGAAGATCTGGAGCTGAAAACGTAGAAGAGATGGCAAAAAAGGAGAAGAACCACGAAGAAGAAGAAGAAGAAGAAGAAGAAGGAAGAAGAGCGAGTGAGAGACATGGATTTAAAAGGGGGGCACATGTAGTATTTGTTTGAATAATTCTGGAAAAGTCGAGGGGTTTTTTTGTAAAAGTACTCGGTGTTTTATGGTTGGCTTACAATTCGGGGAGGCTCCAAACGGCGTGGAATTGCCGTTTCGTTCCAACGAGAAAACTCACACAGCCGGCGAGTTTTCTTCAATTATTAATTATTAATTATTAATTATTAATTATTTTTATCAATAAAATTGCCTATATCCCCTCACTATTGTACTTATTTACAAATATTTTTATTATTTTCTAACAAAACCATAATAATAACAAAATATATTATTGGCGGAGTAAACATGCAGAATTATCTATGCTTATAGTATTTTATACAAACTCTTTAATAATAACAAACTTCATGTAGATTTTATGGTTAATTTTATTAAATTAATTACTGATAATAATGTAAAAAAATTGCGAGCATACCGCATATACACACGTAGAGTTAATTCTTTTATATAACTGTGCTTTCATTTAATTTGAGTTTCAAAGTTTGATCCAAAATTTTTTTTAAAATGTAAAGATTTAAGGATTTAAAATATAAAAATAAAAAGAAAGAAATTTCAGGTTATGGAAAAATTTGTGCAATTACTAAGTTTTATAAGGGTATGTGTGAAAAATAACTCGCTTAATTATTGATATACATGATACATCCATGGTTGATCATGTACGATGTTTGGACAGGATTTCTGGAACCTTAGTTTGATGACGTGGCAGCTAACCATAAGTGTTCATAAGATTAACGGATGTCTAAAAACAGATCCGTTTACCAGTTTTATAGTTATTTATAATCCAATGAGGATCTGCCACTTGTTTGATTCCTATCAATAAAGAGATATATATATATATATATATATATATATATTACAAATAGACATCATCCTCTTTTTTGAGAAAAAAAACTCAAAAATTTAAACCGATGTAGAGTTAATATCTCAATACATTTATGCACTCATGTTGAATTTTTAGGTTCGATTTCATATTCTCTCCGAAATAAACATATTTTAGATATAATTTTGACATAAAAAAGAAATTAGATTTTTTTTTATTTTTTTAAAATTATAATCACATGTGTCAGTAGAAACATTTAAATTTATAGTTTAAAGTATCTATGATTAGGATTTAATTGAATTCCAGCTTGATTTACTATTTTGGTACAGAAGAGAATAAAAATAATTTAATTAATCTTGTGTCTTTATGGAATCCTGTTCTAAATGAAGGCGATTTTTTTTAAGTAAGTTAAACACCATGTTCTCTGGCTAATTAATTAGTAAGCTAACATTGAACTCTTGAAACTCATTAATGGATCTACTTTGAATGATTAAGAAATGGATCTTTGACTCTGTTATTTAATCTTAGAAGAGGTTCCAACTGAGGACTTGTGCTTCTGGATTTTCTCTTCTTCTTTTTTTTTTAATTATTATTTTGTTTTAATATTCACAACTTGGATTTAATTAATAAGCTATTTTCCATTCCATGCTTCTGTTTTTAATGATTGTGAATGGGCTCAAAGCTAACTTAAATTGATTCAAATCTTAGTCTTGGCTAAACCATTCTATCTCAACAACGCGTATCTTTTGGTTAAACTGTCGAATACTTTAATTAAAATTGATATAATAACAGCTTCATACAAAAACTTATTTTTTCAATATCAGGCGCATTCTTTGATCACTTAAAATTCCCGATACTCTCTTTCATTTAACCAAATTTATCTTAATTATATTTGTGATATATTCTATGACCTTTCATTATATTGTCTATGTATAGAAAACTCGTTTAACTCTCTCATTTCTACTCACCTTAAAACTGAAATGTAAACATTTCATATATTTTCTTATAACTCTATTTGGCTTGGATCCTTTAATTTTAAAGTGTTTCTCCAAGTATTCAATTTTAAGCACATAATTTTGTCTTCTGAAGTGTCTCTTTAAATTCAAACACAATGTCTAGTTAATATGTGCTTGTTTTTCATATAAAATGAAAAATAAAAAAAAACCTACATAGTATATTTATTTTAAAAGTGGCCCACTCTCTCATTTAGCCTCTATTTTAGTGAAACCAGAATAAATACTGCTATGTACTGGTTTCTCATTTCAATTGTGAATAGATAAGCACAAGTTTAAAAACTCATTAGATTTATGATACTGTAAAATATTGTTTACTCACTGTTCATTAAAATCTAGTGTGGTTCTCTGTGAAAAGAGATATATTTTTACCACTCCAAAGTTATATGATAAATAGATTTATCATCACTAGGTTATAGTCTTTGATATATCATTTTGAACAAATATGACAGGTTTTCATTGCTTTATATGTTAGTATGTCTCACATGTAAATTCTCAAAAAATTATTAATTTACTGTAACCAGTATATCGCCATATCAGTATGTTCATTTGCACCCTTAAGTGATTGAGTGAGAGGCACTTTATTGCCTATTTGTTAATTAAAAAATAACCAAAACAAGTAAATTTATATTGGTTCAAATATCAAAATAAATCTAATATTACTTAAAACAAACCCTTCCATTAATGTTTTTCTTTCTCATTTATCTCAATACTGCTTAAATAATTTGTCAAGTCTTGAAATCAAGGAAGCTCATGTATAGTTCTAATTTGGGATACATTATCTACACTTTCGTTTTATCTATATATATATATATATATATATAAAGAGATGATCATGCATTTAAGGACAATTTGGAAATTTTGGAAACTAACAAATAAACTAAAAATTAAGAAGATGAGTTGCACCTCAACCACAGTCAACATCAAACCATTTTCCCTACATCAAATAACTGGCTGAATTGTAGTCCATGCAATAAAATTAAAAACACTGAAATAATGATAATAATAATTAAAATAATATCAATAAAATTTCTATTTTATCACTTTAATATGCATACGATTTTGCTTATATAAAAGAAATTATTAATAAACCTGAAAGTAGGGAAAATATATCATATTTAATATACAGAGATGATAGTTAATATATATTTAACAGGATTAACATATATATGTGTGTGTTTATATGATTTCAAACATATGCGGGCCTGGAATAGGCTTTGTTTGGCTTTAGAGGCCCATTATGCATGGTTAGTTTTCGTATCTCTGTTCAACAAGTTGACATCTTTTTGTTTTTGAACAAATATATCATCTAGTTGCAACTCCTGATCAATGCTTTCTCTTTAAATTGAGAGTAAAATTTATAAATAATAGAAACACAAGATTTTGATCTAAATTCATTAATTAGCTACAATGTGTATATATGGACTCGATAGTTAGTGTCCTAATTAATCTTTTTTAGGAAGCTCATGTCATTATATATTAATGGTCCCTGAATGTTTCCTTCGAGTGTTAATTTCATGTGTCAATTATTTATTAATTTTGTTAATATATCTCCACATTGCATGGACTCGGTAACAGTTCTTTTTATTTTATAATCAATTATTAATATAGACGTACGTACATACATGAATATATTTAGACTCATTTAATATATTTAGTTTGTATGTAACATGCATATGATATCAAAGAAAATTCATCTCATCACAAATTTAGTCCTAACATCACATAAAATAACAAGAAAACAATCATCAATATTGATCTTGAGTATTATTATCATTATTATATCAAGAGATTGCTTACAGTCAAGCACAAGAATCCTATTAGCTTCAATCTTGATTTTTTTTTACTATGCAATGGTATTCTTGATATAAGCAAGAGAGAAATTCATACCAAATAAATGAAGTACTAGTCTATGAAAGTTATGTAATATTATTCTCATAACGAATTGGTGTTAAAATACAAGTTTATTATATATATATATATATACATACTTCTTCTCACCTATTGCCAACCACTTTGATTTCTTTCAGGCTATAGCAATTCAGACTGATAGGAAATACTATTTATGCATCCTTCTAAAACTCTCTTCATTAATTCTCTTCAAATACTAAATTAATTTGGTGAAAGAAACTCAATTGCAATTAGTTATCTTGAAGTGATTAACAAGTAAACCAGAAAATGTCTCTCTTTCTAGATGGTAATTAACATGACTCATATTTTTTCAAATGTTCAAGAAATTATAAGTTAGATGTGTATCTCTGTATATATACATGCATGATAGAATTTAGCATAATCAATTCTGAATTTAAAGTATTATTATCACATGAACAATATTTATGTACTTGAAATTTCAATGACTAGCATAATTTTTCGACATCTTTGCTTTTGACGATATCTTAGTCGTTCGCTTACCTCGCTCAAATGTTTCTCTTTTACATGGTCCAAGACGATAGCTTTGAAAATGAATCGTGTTGAAGATGAGATCGTCAGGAAGTCTGAAACTATTCGCACACCATCGTTGAACTTTGGAAAGGTTTTTGGAAACAAGAGGTGAAAATCGTCGAATATGAACAAAGAACAAGATCCGACAAATAACTAATCTTTTAGACAAAATAATACTTTATGGAAATTTGAAGTTTCTTACTGAATTTTGTTATTACTTTGGCAAATGACTAATGGTTGTCAGTAATCAACTCTTTGAGTTCTTTTCTGTTTAATTTTAATTCAAACATCGATCAGAGTTACATCAAATTACCGAACAAAAATGAGAGTTCCTTTCAAGAACGTATATAAAAGATAAGATCAAATCTTCGACCGAAGAAATTAATTTCATATATTGAAGTGCTTGACAAGTAATTCATATCAAACTGTTCTCTTTATTGACAAAGTCAGTACAGGAGTTCGAACTTTGAACTAATCAATACGAGCACAATTACTCGTAAGCCAATAGCGCACGCCATCAAATCGATATATATATATATATATGTTCTAAAGCACATGTTCATATATCAAAGGGCAAAATGAAAGTACTCCATAATTTTATGTAACATTAATTATGTTTTATAGTTATATGATAAATTCTTTGTTAACTTGTTCCGCACTTTGATGCCACCATGAACATTAATTCAACAACAACGAAAACATAAAACTGAAGTTTCTTGATGAACCATCACAACTCAGCTGCTTGAAAGATATAATCAACCTAACACTGAAAAAATATTCATGTATAATTTATAATTAAATTGCAACTACTCTAGAGGCAGCTGGTTATCAAAGTCCAAGCGATCGATCTATATATGCAATGAACTTTGATTTTTTATTTAGGAGCACGATCAACAATCATGCAGTTATCTGTAGTCTTCACACCGATAAAGACCCTTCAATACATCTAATTATAGTAAACTGAAACAAGATCAATAATGTGTGTGTGTGTGTGTGTCTATATATATATATATATATAACCGATCGATAAGAATACAAGCGAGCACACAGTGCAAGTAATTAAACAAGAATGTTCTTCTAGTAAACCAACAGACAAGATTAATGTTTTGTTGAACCAAATCATTCTTTTTTATTTCAGAAAAGCTTAACATGCAATACAGTGCATGCATGAAGAGAAAACAAAAATATAAATTATCTATGAATGCAACTAAATATCCACATTCAACTACCAATGTCTATAATCAAATAAATGGCATAAAACACCAATTTTGTCTTACAATTATATTTTTCTTATCTATGATTTATAGTAAATCAGAAGTGGATGTATATCATGTGTATATTATAACTGAGAATTCATGCACATAATGCAACAAGAGTGCTCTTCTAGTGACACCAAAAGACAAGATAAATATCAATGTTTCGTTGCACCAAATCACTTCATTTTATTTCAAAAAATGTTAAACATTACAATGCAAGACGTGCACATAACAAACTATATATATATTATTTAAGGAACAAAATATATAGATTTCTTATCTAAGATTAATGCTTTGTTGCACCAAATCACTTCATTTAATTTCAGAAAATATATGTTAACATACAATGCAATCAATGCAAGACATATAACAAACTAAATGTTGTTTAAGAAACAAATATTTTTCTTATCTGTAATTTATAGTAAACCAAAACAAGATGTATATATATATATATATACAACAAGGGTGTTGTTTAACATCAACAGACATGATTAATGTTTTGTTGCACCAAATCACTTCATTTAATTTCAAAACTCTTGTTAATTCCTTGATCAGAAACATATAAATTAATCTTCTGCTTATTAAATGCAATGCTAGAACATATACAGAAAGAAACAATACAAGTAAATATTTCACTATCAAACCATTAATTAACTAGTAATGCAACTATATTCATATGCACATATTCAACTATCAATGTCTATATCCACACACACACACACACACACACACACACACATATATGTAATCAAATGATCACTAAACACCAATTCTCACTAACAATTATAAATCCAAAAAATAACCAGCGGAAAAAGACATGAATTGAAGAAAAACAAATTAAGACCAGTTGGAGTATATAAGTGTGACCCATGAAAACCCTAGTTTAAAACCCTAAAGATTTTTTTAGAAGATTGAAAACCAAGTTAGAGAACGGTCTTGCAAAATTTGGTGGGTTTTTTTAATGTTGAACGGTTCGGTCCGGAGGGAACCCGGGCCCGGCTCACCCGACCGACCGTTTCCTGGTCAAAGGGGGACAGCGTTTGGGTGTGGGGGCCATGATGACGTGGAGTGATGTGATTGGTTGGGTCAAGCTGGATCACGGGAGGTTGGGCAATGGCCCCACCACACGTGTCGTGTGGATTAAGATTGAGGGGGTTGGATTAGTGACATAATTATTCTCTAATTCTTAGCTAATCTTTGTCTCATATGGATACAATATTAATTAATTGAAATATTAAAAACTCCTTTTGTTTTTAATTGCTAATTTGTAGAATATTTATTTGAATATCATGAACCAAGAATTAATATTGTATGTGATTCTGATCAACAGGAACTCTATATATGAAAGCATGCATGAAGGAGAAGCCAAGAGCATTATTAGGTAGTGTATTATTTTAGGGAAAACCATCATGTGCATGCAATAATAAACAAATATTAATTTGTATTATCTATTTATATTTTGAATAGATAGATATATAATTGACAAATCAAACAACACTACATTAACAAAGACAAAAATAAATGGTAAATATATATATATATACATAACATCATATCATATCATATCATATCATGATCTTTCTTTATTGTATTAAAACGCATTGACCATCCTTGCAACAAAAAATGTAAGTTCCATATGCCACAAATTAAGTGGCACATTTCTCTAAAAAAAAAAAAAAAAAACTAAGAAAAAACTTTTCTATTACATTCAAATAAAAAGTTTTGAGAAAAATACATAACCTGAAGGATATCAAACCAGTTAATCAATATGAGAGTTATATATATAATGGGTCAAAGACATGCACAGTATGAAGTAAATATCTAAACATTTGCCTTTTGTGCTCTGTCTTATATGAACTGAATTTCAAATCCGTCTCCTATATACATGTAAATGTATGTACAATATTTGATGTTTAGTGATTATTTGACTAATTTAATGTTAGAAATAATTAATAAGTGGGGAAACAAATAAATAAATAAATAAATAAAAGAATGCAGAGAGTGAAGAAGAAGAAGAAGAAGAAGGGGGTGTCTAATTAATTAGTTGGTAAGAGCTTGAAGAACACACATGCACAGACATGCACATCCTCACCTCATAAAAACAAAGCTTAAACTTCAATCTTCTTTGGCAGTGTCAGCAAGACAGTGACTCCTCAGTCCTCATCATGCATCTAAACCCTAAATAAATTAACTCTCTCAACTCACACACCTACAACTTCAAAAAAGTTGCCATCGCTCCTGCTTCCTTATTAACCAGCAAAACTATCTGCCTATATATTCTGGTAAGCATGTTCATACTTTCTTTAATTATATTTATATATATATATATTATATATTATATATTATATATATTCAAGAACATAGTAAATCTGATTTCTTCTTGATTTCAGGTTTGATTGAAGTAATTTTGAAGTTATATCAGGTTAAGTTGATTAAGGAGGATCCAAAGGTGGTACCTAATTATAAGTGGTGCAAGAGTTCAATATTGTTGTATATTAATCATAATATTCTTCATGGAAGGAGGAGGAGTTAAGGAGGAGACACTGCCTCCAGGATTCAGGTTTCATCCATCTGATGAAGAGCTTGTTACTTATTATCTCACAAACAAGATCTCTGACTCCAAATTCACTGCAAGAGCAATTGCTGATGTGGATCTCAACAAGTCTGAGCCATGGGATCTCCCAGGTATGTGGGTGTATATCTATATATATATGGATATCTTCTAATTAATGATCTATTTAAAGTAATTATATATTGATGATCTATATATGAATTAAGCTTGATTGTACTTGTTCTTGTTGAATAGATCAGTACTACTGGCTAGAGTTTTGAATTGAGCATTAATTAATTAATTAATTAATTTTCCATTAAATCTTCAAGTTGTGAACAATAAATATATTAAGCAGTGTGCAATTAAGTTTCATAAACACACAACTTGTTTAATTATCAGGGAAAGCAAAAATGGGTGAGAAAGAGTGGTATTTCTTCAGCCTAAGAGATCGAAAATACCCGACCGGAGTGCGAACAAACCGCGCCACAAACGCCGGTTACTGGAAGACAACCGGCAAAGACAAGGAGATCTTTAGTAGCAACTCCTCTGAGCTTCTAGGAATGAAAAAGACACTGGTCTTCTACAAAGGAAGAGCCCCAAGAGGAGAGAAAACCAATTGGGTCATGCATGAGTACCGCTTACCCTCCAAATCCCCTCTCAAACCCAACAAGGTGATCATCTTCATTAATTTCCTGATCATTAATCTAATCCTAATTAACATCTATATATTTATATTTATATAAACTCATCAAACATATATATTAACATGCACCAAATATATATTGGCATATATCTTATGCAGGATGAATGGGTGGCATGCCGAGTATTCATGAAGAGCTCCGGAGGGAAGAAGTATCCCTCCGGGCAACCAAGAACTCATCCATACTCACTAAACATGGGGCCGGGCTTCGCGCCATCATCGATAAATCAATCTGATCTATATAATTTTGGATTCGGTGGTGGCTATCTGAGCAACGCCGAGCTCGCAGAGCTAACGAGGTTCGCGAGAGGGACACCGGGTGTACTCCCGCCGATACAACCTCAACTCAACTTCCCGGGTGCTGCCGCCTTCTCCGGTCTTAATTTAAACCTCGGCGTGCCGCTGCAGCAGCCCCAGGGATTTCGATCAATGCCGACAACTGTAGGACAAGCTCAAGGAGTTGTTGGAGAGGTTGGCCCTCAAATGCCATCAGAGTGCATTCTCTCAGGCAATGCAGGAAGCTTGAATGGTGTTAGGTTCCAAAACATGGAGCCCTGCATGGACTTAGAGGGTTACTGGCCTTCCTACTGATCCTATATATCTTCTTTTAAGTTCTTCATAGTAGTTAATTAGTAATCATGATAATGATAATAACAATAATCCATAGATATTGGAGTTTGATTTAGTTTCTTTTGTAATTTCCATCAAAGTAATAGATGGAGGACATATATATATATATATATATATAGCTTGTTTTGTTTGTTTGTTTGTTTAATGAGACTGGCTGCCCACTCATGAGATAGTTTTTATTTTGGTTGTAGATTTTTGTTGTTCATTGAGAACTTGATGATCAGGAATTGTTAATTAGCAAGCTCTAAATTAATCACTATTGTGAATTTGTTTTTTTTTTTAATATATATATATATCATTAAGGGGTTTTTTTGGGATTAATTTTGGGTGTTTAAAAGCAAAAATTACTATTTTTTGTGGCAGAAAAAAAAGTGTTTCTATAAATTAAAAGACAAACAGAGTTTTATTTTTCAAATTAAATTGTATTTTTAATATTCAATGTTTTCAAAGATGAAAGAAGCACATTCTCAAAATAGGCTATAAATTATTCATATTTAAAAATTAAAATTATCTTTTTATCACTATGAAGAACTTTTTTTTGGATCCTAGACTAGACTGATTTTGTTTTCCTTAATTCAAATCATTTATTATAAATTAAATCACAAATTTTTTTTTTTTAGATCAATTCAAATTACTTTGGAAATGGTGAACATTGAGAAACATCTTGCATAAAATCCCTACAAAGTTGCATAAGGCCCATGCTTTGAGATGTGTGCACATCATGAATGCACGGCATTAATTCCATGCGTCTTTTCCCCCCGTACGTCCGTACGCAATAATGGGCTCACATCAATAGTTGGGCCCAGGCCCAAATAAACGCAATTCTGGCGCCAAAATAACAGTCCTAGGGATCGATTCATATATATTCTCACATTTCCCGCACTCTCGTGGTTTTCCTTTCTCTGTTTTGCATCGCTAGTTTTGATTTTTCAGAGTTTGTTTCATGGTAAGCCATGCAAAGTTTACTGTTTTTTTTTTTTTTTTTTTTTTGGTTTTTAGTTTGAGGGAGAGAGAGATTGAATTGAATGCAGCATATAATAACTTTTTTGGGGCAGCTTTAAAGGTACCTTTTTTCATTTTGATTAGGGAACTAAATTGTTTAGGGTTTGGTGGAATGTGATTGATTTCTATGTTGATGTTTGTTAAAATTACACATGTATAGCTATGAAATGATGTATCCTATCTATATTGTCATTTTTCAAAGTCGATATTGTATAGTTTTTGGCTGATTTATTATTGGTTGATATAATTAGGCAAAATCATTTGTGAATGTGTGAATAGTGAAGCCACCATGTTATTTTCTCTTGGAAGGATGTGACACATCCTCATTACTTCACCTGTTAGCTTGCCCCACTTGTTAAGTCACTATAACATGTGCATCTCTGTGTACCTGCTTGTTTTTTTTTTTTTTTTGACAACTCTGAAGTGGGGATGCTTGTCTTTTTTTTTTTTTGTTAAAGACTGTGAATGAGTTTGTCATAATGGTGAATAGAGACTTTTCCTCTTCGCCTTTCTATCGCTCGTTTGATGCACATAAAGCGGCCAAATAATTCTTCTTCTTTTGGTAGGACTAGTTGTGAAGTGGCTTTCACTATCAGGATTTATATCTATTCTGAGATGTTCTTTATGGGGATTCAAAATGAGAATGATTGATATTTGATTTATGGTGCTGCTGGAGCATGATGTTAATAAGAAAGTGGATCATCCAACTTTGGAAAGTTTAAGATCATTTGCCTCCTGTTTCTTTCCATTCTCCTTTAGACACAAAATTGCTTCATTATGTTGTTGATGCATTTTGATGCATTAAAGTTTCCTCCATAGTCCTGATTACCAATATTCAGTATTCAGATTTTGACGGATTAGCTCTTGCTTTATGAACTAATTCATCATTAAGCTTTGGGTTTGTGCCTTACAATGCCAGGATAATATGATTTCAGTTATGGTACTAGCTGTAATCCTGTACAGCATGTGTATGGCAAGATACTCTCTCCATTTTGATTTTTGGCAGCAGAGCCAAGCTCCTACTGCTTAGGGGGTTCATGAGATCATTTGGTGCTACTTGCGCGTTGTACAGACTGGGGTGTACTGTGAGAATTAATCTCAGGCCCTGCAAAACAATAAAATGAAATATTATGGTTTTAGAAAATCCTATAATAGGTTCAATGTTCAGTATCTACACCTACTCTCCAATGATGTATGATGCTTGATGCTCATTTTTGTAATTGGCTTTCTTTTCTAGCTATAGCCTCTATATCGTTCTAATTAAGTTGGTTATATTTCGCCTAAAATTGTTTAGCTACTGGTTATGTTGTTGACCAGTATACTATATTTACTTCCAGTAGGACAACCATGATATTCGTGCAATGGATAAAATTGAGCTTGAAGTGGCATTTTAAAGAAAAGGTTGCAATGCTCCTTTTTTTTCTTTGCAAATTCTGGACGTTTGAAAAAGGTAAAGAGGTTTTGTTCCTTAGAAATTTTATGGTCTTTGGGAAAAGAATTAGATTCTCTAAGAGGACAATTAATTCTTTATGCCAACATTGAGCCACTTCTTTCATTACTTCTAGTCAGTGAGTACTTTGGTTTGTGCCCGTACTTGTAAGAAATGACATGTTTTGCAAAGTCACTAATGCAAATTGGTAAGTAGGGGAAGCAAACCTGTTTGTAATGCAAATAGACAGGTTTCTTTATCTTATTTGTTAGATTTTGCTTGCTCAGCATTCATAAACAATAATTCTTGTAAGTACTCAAACACCACTTCCATCAGGCAGGTAGATACTAGAAGCATATTGGTTTCCCAACTTTGTTAGGAAAAATTCTTCTCCTTCTTCTTCGTTGGTGTTGCTGTGTTGCATGGGGCACTTGCTTGAGAAGAAAAGAGTTATTGTAACCAAGGGGCAACCTGCCGGCTTTTTGCAACTAAGGATTTCTCTGTTGTCCAGTGACGACAAGCCATCCTTGGCTACGTACCATTCTTTGCTTATTCATGTAAGGCCCTGCAACAAATGCTATTAGGTTGGATAGCAATAGTGCTCTCACACCAATCAACAGTCACTCTATTGGTAACTGCAACCATAATTAAGTTTCATGCGAGGGCCTTGCATGAGAAGAAGAGAGCCAGATGTAGCCAAGGACAACCCACCGACATTTTGATATCAATTAACTCTTTGTATCCAAATGGCGGCAAGTCATCCTTGGCTGCATTCCTCTCTCTGCCTCTTCATGTAAGTCTCTGCAATGAGCTATATCAGGGCATTGTTGTATATTATTGCACACTCACCTTGTGGCTCTCAAGTTTTGGTTATTCTTCGGACTACATATATAGGCCAGGTCAGGCTTGTTGATATTTGGTTCTTATATTGTTTCATTCTTTGGTTGACTATGAAGAATAATTGAGATGCTTTGTATATTTTCCAATCTTTTCTGATATGATTTATGCTGCTTGAAAGACCATGCTGCAGTGCATGCTTGCCATGCTTTATTATTTTTATATTTCCTCTCTGGGTGGTTTTTTGATTTACCTGTGGGTGGTTCAAAGGCAGATGTCTTGAACATGCTTCTATTTAGAGAATAAAACAAGAGAGGTTGCTTCCATGTGTCTTCTGAAATATACTTGTTGTCCTGAGAATGGAATATTGATTTGACAATTGGGTCCTCATGTTTGGTACCTAATTTTACAAGGGCAACTACGATGGAGAAAAGGCTTAAATATTCCTTGCCTACTTTTCTTCTGAGATGTCTGCCAAAGTTTTCTGCACTTATTATTTTCTTTGAATTATTGCATCTTTTCTTAAGATGTGAGATATCTCATATTCAAGTTCCGTGTTCTACTTCTGGTATTGTTTTATATTTATAGGTGGGCTCTTTATGTGTACGTTTTGCTTCAGTAAGTATGCATAATGTCAAAGCAGCCAGATACTTTGAACTCCTTACTGCATTCTGTCTGTTGTAAGTATTTGACTCTTGAAATTACCATTATTTCCTTAATTATGAAATTTATGAAGGCTAACTTTCATGTTCGTCCTTTTCTGATTGGTCTATTTTACGTTATTAGATGCTTTGTCTTACATAAAATTGCATCATGGTTTTTATGGAGAGGAAACAACAAACCTTTTAATACCCTCTTTTCTAAGAAAGAAATGCATGGATGCCTTTATCAAGGTTAAGTCTAGGGGCCTGAAATTGGTGGTTTGGTATAATGCAGAGATCCTTCAAATGCAGTTTACACTTTTATTGGTAATGGGTTCTTAAATTTAATCAAAGGTGAAATTGGTCAAAATCATGAGCAAACATGTCGTAGCAGTAAACTTATCAGCAACATTTTAGCTTTTAATGCTTGAGAGAATTGAAACTGATGTATAGTAGATCTTTAATTTCTATATGGGGCATAGCCTTCTCATTTGCTTCTGCTTTTAGAGTTACATGATGATACTTATCACTCAATGTTTGACTTGGATCGAATCATTTGCAAGCTTATCATACAGTTTTTTCGAGTACACTCAACATGCAATTGGTTCGCTATCTGTAACAAATTAAAAATGCCTTTGACTTTATTTGGTGAAAAATTTGCATAGCTTCCCGTTGTGATGCAGCATAAATTGGGAGGAGTTATCATACAGACTCTTATGGTGCAGATGCTACAGTCAGCCTGTGCAAACAAAGTATGAGAACAAAAATTATAAAACTAAAAAAATCAAAATAAAAATCTTATGAATAAAAAGTTTTACTTTCATAGGTCAAAACAATATGGATTTCAACCAAAAGGAGAGCTTGGGAATTTTATTTATTTCCTCATAGATTTATTTATTCTTGTTCATTTTGTGTGATGTTGACGAGCATGATATATCTGTGCATAAAGATAATTTTGTCATGTTTAAAAAGGCTTTTCCATGTTAAACTGTGCAACTGTTCTGAGAAACACTTTTCCTTCCATTTCCTGATTTTTGCAAATTAATCTATGTCATGATTGTCATATCGATGACCCAGAGGATCATAGATTCTCAGATCACTTGTTTGCTACTGTGAGTCCGAGATTCTTGAGCCATAAATACAAGGATTTCGCTGTTTTGTATATGAGATGAAAATTTTGAATATCAATGGAGACAATTAAATGTAACAAATCAGTAAGTGAGTTGAAACATTTCACAAATCAGTAACATGATTGTCAATTAACTGAAACCACCTTGTGGTAATTACTTTCTGTTTGTCTTCAGTTCTGTTGCATTTTTTTGTCCTAATCTTTGTTTACACAGATGTTACTGCACACAACCAAGTAGCATCCTTTTCACATAATGCTGTCCCCACACTAGTGCTTTGATCAAAAGTCTTTACTTTGCCTTTCATTCATCTACTTTGTTTCACCTGGCTCATTGCCTTCATTAATTCTTAACGTCAATGACCATGAATATCAGGAGATTGTGGGGAAAATAATGCAAATAAAATCTTATAGACCAGTCAAAACTGATGTTTTTTTATGATAACCTTTTCATTTGATTTCAAATATATGAAATTTTCTAGTGTCTGTCTGCAAGTTTTAATTTTATATAGTTTCTTTAATGCAGGTTTCATGTAAATGTAGCACAAGTTGTTAGTTGAAGTGCAACACATGAAACCATGTTTATTCTTTCTAAAGATAGACAAACACACATGACAGGCCACAAAGTATAATTCATGAAACATGATTCCCACACATATACATGAGGAAATCCTGCATTAATATACCTCTTGCCATGCCAAATCTGGAGTCTATCAATGCATCGAATTCATAAAGTGAGTGATTGGCTGCTGCAACTGCAAGCATGATTCAAGTCATGAGGGAGCCTTACGTGAAAAGAGAGAGAGCCAAACGTAGCCGCAAACAACTTGCCTTCAAGGCAGTGTTGTCTTTGCCAGGAGCAGGCAAGTCGTTCTTGGCTACACTCCACTATCTGTCTCTTCACGCCAGGTCTTCTGATGAACATGGCAAGAAATCCTTTCTTTCCATATTTCAGCACAACTTTCTGAATGCAATTATCCATATTTATAGCCTACTGTGACTAACAAACGACCCAATTGCTGAACAAGTGGCGTTGAAAACATCTCTTCAACCCCTTGTGGAATTCCCTGGGCGCCCATTGAAGTGGTGAGATGCCTGTTAAGTTGTAGGAATAGAATCTGCTACAGATAAAGAACATGCTGACTTTCATGAACAACATGCATGGCTAGAAGGGATGTTCATGTCATTGTCTCTTGATCTGATCTTCTCTTGAGTGCTCTTTTGCAACATTTTCTATGTTTTATTTGATAGAAATTGCTGCAACACTCAATTTATCTTACTCTTAAAGCAACTCAGATCTGCCAACATCTCTTATCATAAGGAAAGTCAAAATGTTCAAGTGTCATATTTCTGTTAGTCATGATTTTTCATGTTTATGATATAATTGACTAGAATGCTAGGCTTCTATAACCTTGTAATGCTCTCAGTTGACATGCATAGACTAGTATATGCTTTGGATTTCCACTAGCTTTTGTTCCTCTCTTGTTGCTCTTCACTTTGTTATGGATTCAAAGACTGCTGATTATTCGAGTTTAGCTAATACTGTCTATGTTAAACATATTCATATTTTTGCGTTACATGTCTCTCTTGTATTAGGCTAGTCTTTAAATTAGATTGTTACTTTATGTGGTCTCTATTTTTAACGGTCTAATGCTGCAATTTGATGTTAATTGGTTACTTCTTTTGGATGTCCTTTCACATTATGCATTTCATTGATATGCTTTATTGATCTTTCCACATACTTGAATGCATTACCAGCTGGCAATGGATTGTTCCTTTCTCCACTCAGAGCAATTTACATTTTTTTTCTTCTAAATTAGTATTTGCTCTTAGTTTGGTCTTCTCCAGATGCTGTTAAACACATAAAAGTGTAAATGATTTCAATATAACATGTGCCTGTAACCAGAACAAGATGCACAAAATCTTTTCTCTTTTCACGTAGTGGCATTTTGTTCTAGTGTGTGCCCTGCAAAGAATATCTGTGAACTTGTTTTTAAGATGGTGACTAGATTTTCCTTGCATGGTGAATGGTCATTGTTCTGTTAATGAGCAACTGCCTCTTGTTCTCAAAATGCCGAGAAAACACTTGCTGATTGGCATCATCTTGAGGATGTTGTGTGCCTCTGAAAGTATCCAAATGTTTTGTAGTTTCAGAAAGGGAGATTTTATAGCTGACCTTTCATGGAGTGTGAATATTTCATAAGTCCAGAGGCAAGGTCAAAATGATATTATTTCCGTTTCTTTTGCATTGAATAAAAAGATTTGATTAATTTTGTCAAGTTTCACGTGTTTATTGGTATTTTTCTTAACTTCTTTATCATATTGGAAGATTTCTTTATGAGGGATCTGCATCCTTTTTGAAGAGGCATAACCTTTGGTCTTTTAGAAAACTAGAAAGACAAAGTTGTTTAGCATTTCTGAATATTTATAAGCAAATATTTATATGCACTGACAACTAGCCGCAACAACACTCTGTTACCTTCTTATGTTATATATATATATATATATATATATATATATATATATATATATATAAATTTGTATTAGCTGTGGTTTTATTTCTAGCATGTAGCTTTCATGGAATGGTGCAACTATTTAATTTAACTATTTATTCATCACTTATCTTTTTGTCCTCAACACTTTTTTTTCTAAATTTGCTGATCATTCAGAATAAGTAACATTGACTGATGAAATTTGGGCTCTGCTGTCAATTGGCGATTTGTGCCACATACCCAGACCCTCATAGAATGAATGCCCTTCTGCCAATTGACAAGATCCTTAAGATGCATTTGTGTTCCCCAAGGTTCCTCTAAAAAGCATGTAGGTGCATTGTACTAGCTTTAGAATTCCTCGTTTCCCAAGGATGGAATCAGATTCTATGATTAAAAAATGATCCCATTTCTAATGCAGCACATGATTGTTCAACCTCAAATATCTAAGTTGACTGTTGCTTCGTAAAACTAGCATGTTCTTGTTCTGTGACTTCATGGAATATTGATGCCAAAAAGATCAGTGTCCTTTTAGCGAACCAACTAAATCAAATCATGTTTAACCTTGTATTTGTTTGAATCAAGAAAACATTGTTTATAAGGAAACAAAGAAAAACACGTTATAAAGATTTTCTTTTCTTTTCCATTGTTTCATTCAATACATTTTCTTTTCTGTACATGTGCAAACAGATGCTCATTGCGTTCTTGGCAATGTTCTTCCAAGTGCGGCATCTTGCCACATCCTCTTTCAGCACATAAATGTGTTTTGCTGAATGTTCTTCGAGAAATTTAGGATCTTGTGGAGCTGCTTAACAAGTGCTCCTGGTCAAGCATTTTCGGGGTGCATGCTCAACAGATTCTGCACAATTGCTATGATTATCTGGTAAGCCCATGCAGTAATTTTGCTTCTTACACTTGGCCAAGTAGTCATTTTTCTCCCTCTTCTGCTTTCCTAAGCTTTGAGTCATGTTCATATCCCTTATCATTCTCACGCTCCCATGCAGCCCTCTCTGTGATATCTAATGATGTTAACAACCATTTTCATTTAGTTTCCTATGATTGTGGCATCCTGTGACCATTTCTGCGTGGCTTCATTTGTCCATAACTATAGTTTATGTGTAACTTTTTAGCGTACTAATCAGATTTGTCAGTATTTATAAAAAGAAAAATATCTGGAGCATAGAGTTTTGTCAGATATATGTTCTATTGTTATCATGTAGTTAGAAAATCATTAATGGGCTAATTAAGTCGGTACAAATGTTGATTCATTTATGCCATCATCATTTCCTTCTAGTTTATAAAAGGTTTTGTGTGAAAGGATTTGTTTGTTTCACAGAATTTCCATTAAATGTCAAAATCTCGAAGCATGGACTTGCATACTTAAGTTATAGAAAGTCTTGTTTTTTACCATACCGCTTGTCATGTTAATGATGGGGTACACCACTGCATTTGGTATAACTTGTTGATCAGAAACTTCAAGCCTATTAAAATCATGCAAAAGCCATACATGAGAAGAAAGAGAGCCAAGTCACCGAAGAATGACCTGCCCTCACACCATTGCTCATGAAGTGCGGGCAAGTCATTCTTGGCTGATCTCCACTCTCTGACTTTTCGTGTAAGTCTCTATGATGAACACTATCAGAAATCCCCCCCTCTTTGTTTTCAATATTTGAGCAAAGATTTCTGAACTGACACATTTGCTCTCACATTGGTATTGGTATTTATAGCCCTTGATCTTTGACAAAATGATTCCCATGTTTCTCTAATATCTTTTTATTTGACTTCCGTCTATGGTATGCATGATTATTCTGGTATCACTTCTTTATGTCCTTTTCCTGTGAATGCATCTATCATGCTTGCTTTAATTGGCATTGCGGCAACCATGTGGTGAAATTATTCTTGTTCGGCATTTTTTTCTTTCAAGAAAAAGTAGATAAACCATCATGTAGCAACCTTATGTGAGCAGTGAATTATGTTTACTTAGATTTTACCATCTGAATGGTGGACCTCAACAATTTTGTTCCGCTCTATTTACATGCTTAGAATACTATATGCTTAAGAAACACAATCATCTCTTATTCTTCTCTTTTCTGTTATGGATCTTCTTTTTCTTAATCCTTCTTGATCACTTCTGTTGTGGATGTGAAGTTTTCTGATTATTCCAGATAAGGTGCCATTGACTGAAGCCATTTGCTTCTGCTGTAATTGGCCACTTGCACCACAGAACCTCCCTTTGAATGTTCTTTTGGCAATAGATTGGATGCTTGAGATGCATTAGTGTTCCCTCGGAATTGACATAAACCTAATGGATTATTTTTGTCCCATATTTTTTTTTCAATTATATTTCCATCCATTTTTTTTTTTAAATAGAAATCTAAAACTTAGATCTTAGATTCATTTAAAAAAGACTTTGAATTTTTTCTTCATGGAGCTTGAGGTCATAAATTTTTCATGATAGTACCTCCATTGACTTCGGCCTTACTAATGAATAAATCAGCTTTGTTCATGCCCATGTTATGACTCAGGTTTGCTGCTGCACAATACCCCAATTTCAAAATGGGATAAAATGCTTGATAAGGCATGAGGTCCAAAAGGTTTGTAGGGATGCTATCTTTAGTTTTCCTGAAAAATGTCAGGGATGGAATCAGATTCTATTATGAGACATACATTGACTCAAATCTCACAGTAACATGTCTCTTTGTATTGGAATAATTTCTCTCTGACTTTTGATTGCCATATGGTCTAGTGAATGGCCACTAGTATCTAGAAAATCTCTGCATTGTTTCTAGTGAGAAATCCAAACAAAAATCTTGTTATATTTGCTATAATCTTGTTATATAACTTTACAATATTCCTTTCAAAAGACATAATAAAGTCATAAGCCATTACTTGATTTAGGTTTGATGAAAGAAAAGTTTTGTGGGCTGCTAATTCAAGAATCAAGACAGGTAGAAATAGTAGACTGCACACTAATCGTGTGCAATATTTCATGATTTTATTGAAAAAATATACATAAATTTGGTATTTCCTTTTTTTTTTTTGCCTTCAAATGGTGTTTATTGCAAATGTATTAATTATTTACTCTATTTAAGGATTCTCTTCCATCACCTACAATATAAATACTCGTTTTACTGTTTTACCATCTCACACTAGTTCTTTAAGGCCTTGCTTGGATGAAGTGTGGCAGTATCTGTCTTACAATATCACAACTGGTTTTCTGGAAATTTTGCCAGTTCTATCTATCCTGTGATACAGCAAGCACTCTGGTTCAATTTCTCACATCTTACTTGCTGAGGGCATGTGGCTCATGTTGGCCTGATTTGTATTTGCAACCACATTACTCAATAACTTCTCTTTTTTTTTTTTTTTTAAGAAAATTATATAATTTGAATACCTTATATTATAGCAAAATTACATGTCCTGATACAAGAGATGGTTAGTGTTAGCCTTTGCTTTTCTGAGACATTTTCCATTCCCTCTGTTTATTTTTACACACTCCATCCTGCATCTCTTATGGAATTCGTTGTTGTTGTCTCTATTTCTCATGCTGTTGCAGGACTCCCCACTTATTCCTTGTATTTTTCCCATTCATGTGTAAACAAGTGCTGGTGCTGGTGCTGTGATCTTTCATATAGGAGCATTGTTTCCCCAATTGTTCTTGAGCAATTGGGTGGCCGATATCTAAGAGAATTTTCTTGGCTTGCCTGCAAAAGAGTGTGCTAATAATCCTGTAAGTCAGCGAGCAATATTTTTTTCTTGGGCTTGCCTAAATGTTCAATATATTCCTTACTGTACTCATGACCATCCTGCTCATTTAGCGCCTTATGTTTCTGTATATCCTCTTGGCAGTCATTCTTCTTGCATATGGATCAGATGTGCTAATATTGAAAATATTACTGAAACTCATATTTTCCTAGAATCCTGCCTAATCATGACACACAGCAGCAAATCTCTAAATATAACAACTCATAATCACTCACACATGATACACGATCCTTCCTTCATCTCCAACACCTCCTTATTTCCAAAATACTTGGCATGAGAAAACTTGTTTAATTGATGCAGATTCTTTTTACGTAAGACTGAATTCACTGTTTCACCATCAAAATACGCTATCATTTTCATCAAAAAAAAAAAAAAAAAAAAGAATCCTGGTTTCACATACCTCTTGCCTCTTTAATGATGAAGTAAGCCTCACATGAGAAGAAAGAGAACCAACTGTAGCCAGAAAGTGAGTTGCGAGAGCAACTCATTCCCGGCTAAAGTCCACTCTCTGCCTCTTCATGTTAGGCTTTACAATGAACACTGTAAGAGCTCCTTCCTTTCTTCTCTCAGTTATGGCATATCTTTAATTTTGAGCACCCATATTTATAGCCATCCCATCAACCTATATATGTTTCCATATGATTCTTTCTTGAGTGCGTCTTGAATTCTGTGAGCTTATGTTATTATCAAACTGATTCGAAATTATTTTAAGTTTATTTGAATTATATAGAGAGAGTCAGGTTAATGAGACTGTGTGGGTACATTACCACAGATAAAATCCAGAGTCTCCTTTGCATGAATTTTTGTGTACAATTTTTCTTCTCTTTTTTCTTCTTTAATTTGTATTGTCTGTGGGACTGCTTTTTCCATATTCTTCTGATTGGCTGAACCAGTTCCACTGAATATATTCTCATCAAATTATAGGAATATAATCTTGAATGGATAGGGAGATATGGAAGAGGCTTATCTGGAATTGGGCATCCATAATGAATTGCTGAATGGGAGGTTTGTGTCTCTTTTTGCACTCTACTTTTAGATGTGCAAGTGTATGAGTTCCCTGCCACTTGAATGTTTTTGTTTTATTTTTATTATTTTTTTATTTTTTATCCTATATAAGGCACCCTAGCTTAGAATTTTTTTTTTTTGTTTTTTTTTAAAGGCACCCTAGCTTAGAATTCATCCAGTTTTCAAGGATGGAATTGGATTTTGTCAAATATCAGTGATATATATATTTTTTTTTTTTGACAAAGTGGACAATCCACGTCACTCCTTTTGGACCATGTGGAACTGGCGTGCATGAAATTTGTAAATATTCCACGTGTTGTGGGGATTTGATCCATGGTATAAATGTTTATATGATCATTTACCAGAAAATTTATCTTTTTCTTTTTTATTTATCATAAACGTTTTTTGTGTTTCGAGTTCCTTATGCATTATGATTTGTCACTCTCTGCTATATCTGAATTTGGTGGTGGCTAAAATGTTCTTCATTATTATCGACTAGCCCTAGCCAATGAATCAAGTGCTCATTGCTGCAATAGATCTAAATGATGTTAAAATTTAAATTAAAATAAAATCATGAAAATCACTAAGAAGATTTGAAAGATAAGAATCAACTTATAAAGATGAGAAAAGTATAAATTATAGGATTTTAAAAAGAAAACAGAAAGATAACTAAATAAAAAATTAGAAGTTGAGAATGAAAATTATAATGGATATTAGGAGGGAGAGAAGAACCCCTTTCTGTAAAAATAAATAAATAAATAAATAAACCAAGATGCGAAATGTGATCATGTCATAAATTTTCTTTGGGTATACCAACTGAAGTGAAGTGTGATTGTTAGCATTAATTTGCTTCTTGATCTGTTGGCATATGACACAAATAATGCTGGATTTACTTGCTTCAATGGCACATCTGATCATTTCTCTTATTGAACTTCCAATGTTCTTGGTTCATTCATTTTTGCTTTAATTGGTGTTGCAGCAGAACTCTTGTTGTCCTCTTCTTGTAGGAAGTGGTACTTTGTTAGAATTGTCTTTTATATGAGTAGCAGGCCTTTATAATTTAATGATGCTCCAATAACTATCTTGGACGAGTATATGCCTTCAGAAATAAATTTATTTCTTCCCCACTATGAACCTTAAAATTTTACAATTGCTATCTTTGATGCATGTAGCTAACCCATTGAATACATTCCTTGCATATTTTTTTTTTCTGCAATAATAATTTGATGTTTTTCCCTTAAAAAAAATACTTGATTTTATCCGGATCTCCTTAGCTAAGGATGATTGAAACTTTTGATTCCTTCACCTGGTGCTTGCTTGGTTCTTTTTCCACGTTGCTGCTGTATTTCTTAAGGAATCCACTGTTGTTCCTCATGCTGCTCATCTATGCTTGCTTCCACACTTCTTCTTCATGATATGCTGATTTATTTATGTATTTATTCACAAAACAAATGGTGATTAGACATGTATCTTTGATATAAGGATTAGGAAGTCTGGATTTCAAATACCTCAAGTTACATGTAATTCTAAAACCCTCCAAACAAACACTACCTTTAACTTGTTAAGGATGCATCTACTGTTTTGATTGGCAGCTTCAAGCATCATTCAAGTCATGTGAAAGCCTCACATGAGCAGACAGAGAGCCAACATCAGCCAGGATGTGGGTTGCCAGAGCAACTTATTCCTGGTTGAACTCCACTCTCTGCCTTTTCATGCCAGGCTCAACAATGAACACCGTAAAAGAGTTCCTTCCTTTGTTTCTCTCTCATTTGTGGCACATCTTCTTCAGTGTTATTACTGATATTTATACCCAGTTCTGGTTGAGAAAATTCTCCCAAAATTTCTATATAATCCTCCTAGATTTTATTTCTGCCAGGAATATGGCGAAGGTTGTCCCACAGAATAAATGCTCGTCAAATTTCAGGAATATAATCTTGAATGAATAGTGAGACATGCACTATATGGGTTCTATTGTTTGACATTCTCACCCTATGAAATTCCGTGATATAGATTCATGCTTTTCATTTTTTATCAAAAGTTGAAAAGGAACACTACACTAACTATGGATGGAAATCACTGGAGTTTCCATGATGGAATAAGATTCAGTCAATCAATGACTAGTTCCTTCAAAATTTGCCTATTGAGCAGACAAATCTTCTTCTTTTTTTTCTATTTCAAATGTTCTTTCTAGAAGTTGTCAGGGGATCTTACATATTGGTTGTCAGAAACATTGACTCTAATCTTTGAAAATCTCGTAGGGAGATTTTTGGCTAAAAAAAACATCTCGAATTTGCTAAGGCGCGATATGTTGTAGAAAATTATGTAATTCTCTTCTTTTTAACAATTCATGCTTCTGTGATACAATTCATTCACACATATTGCAGCCATATATTCCAGTTGACATGCTTTGCTTTTGATACTAGATTTGCATAGGAAGAAAAGTACATATATTAAAACATAAAATTGCATAGATTATGAGTAACTTCCCTGAAGTTCAAACTATTTTGTTTTACTATAGATTCTATAAATTCATATGATGGATGCTTCAGTGACTAACCATCTAAAAATGGTTATTATCAGGCTTTGTTGTTTCCTTTCCTTTCTTCCGTTTACTTTCCCTACTCGATAATAATCTCTGGGGGGTGTTGCATTGCACCTCTACAGCAATTGTTTCTTTTTCGTGATGATTCCATCCTGTAGCTCCTGCAACACCTAGCGACCTCTCTTCTCCTTATGCCGACTGAAGAGCATCCTGCATTCCTCCCACACTTGTTTCTGATTCCCGAACAATGTACAGTAATCTCATGATTTTTGCTGTTTAGGTGTAGGCAGTGACTGCTCTGTGCCTTCTGGTCAATTACAGGTGCTTTTGCTGCGCAGCAGGCGTCGTCTTTGATTGCATCCTCTTTGCAGCCACACAGATTGTGCTTTTCTGAATGTAGTTCCTCTGCACAGGGTATGCTGATCAGATGTTCTTCGTTTGCGTTTGCAATAGATTCTGAACAACAATGAGACTTAGTCGGTAATTCCCCACAGCAATCTGATGTCTTCTCATGTTCTTTCTTTTCTGTCTCTGTGTGCTCATGGCATTCATGTTCATGTGGTTCTTCATATCCATGACATTCATGTTCATGTACTTCCCTGTGATCAAGACAGTGATGCTCATGATCCTCTGCATGACAACCTTGTGCGTGCACCTCCTCCCAATGGTCATGGCAACCATGCTCCTTGTGTTCATGACAATCTTGCGCATGTACCTCCACATGATCGTGATGGCCATGGTCATTGCAAGCATGTTTGTGTGGCATCTCATTCTCACGGCAGCCATGTTTATGCACTTTCCCATGATCATGGTGCTTTTTCTCATCAGAACAGCATGCTTTTTCTAACTTGTTCTTCGGACTGTAGCATTTCTTCTTCGTATTATCTTTCGTTCTTAGCAGAGTCATGCTATTCAGAATCACTATCAAGCATGTACCGACATCGGCCAGGACTGCAGCCCACAGGAGAGGATGGCCGGTGAAAGCCAAGATGAGGATCGCAACCTTGGTGATCACAGAGAACACAATGTTCAGAATGATTTTCCGATGTGCCCTCCTTGCAAGCTGGATTGCTTTCGGTATCTTGCCAATATCATTTGACATGAGAGTTATATGACTGGTTTCCATTGCAACAGCAGAACCTGATATACCCATTGAAATTCCCACATTTGCCGTTGCCAATGCAGGTGCATCATTCATTCCATCTCCAACCATCAGAGTAGACCCTCCTTTCGACTTAAGTTCTTCAACTATTCGTACTTTGTCCTCAGGCAGCAGCTCGGCGTGAATCATTTCTATTACATTCCCCAGCTGTCAAAACAATAAAAAATTTAACCACATTTGCAGGGTACAAACTACAGAGAGTACAGATATGAATACAAGTGTTTTGGAGATTTAATACCTGATTCTGAGCATTCATGGCCGCTGCTGCGCTGTCTCCGGTAAGCATTGCAGTTTTCACACCTAAAGATTTCAACTCTCTGATGGCTTCTGCGGCCCCTGTTCTGCACGTGTCTGATAAGGTGAATATTCCAATCGGCACGGCATTACAGAACACATAACCGACCGTAACTCCTTCCTCCACATTGTTCATCGTCGGGACTGATATTTTTAGTGTAAGTGCGGTATTTAGTGTTGAAGATGGCATTAAACTTTTAAGAATCAGAGAAAACAAGAGTCTAATTTTTTGCAGAGAATCCTACCAGTTGGACAACCTGCTCTTGTTGCGATTCTTTTATTTCCAATATAAATGCTACAACCATCAATTTTTCCATGGATTCCTTCCCCAGCATGAATTTGAAATTCACTCACATTGTCTGGTTTTGGTTCGACAGAGTTCCACCGGGCATAGTCAACAAGTGCAGATGCCATTGGATGACTCGACTTGCTCTCAATGCTCGCAACCCTGAGAGGTACAACAGTTTCCTGTCAAACTCCCAGCAACCCAAAAAAAAAAAAAAACAAATCGAAATAGTTAAATTCTTCTCGCCAGTAAAGAAGCTTGTCGATAGTAATGGAGTTGCCGATGGGCATGAAGTTCAAGATAGTGAACTCTCCCCTTGTGATAGTCCCTGTTTTGTCAAAAGCTGCAACTTTAATACTGGCCAGTGCTTCAAGAACATCGCCGCCTTTAATAAGTAGCCCTTTCCTTGCTGCCTTCAGCAGAGCACAGAATGTCGCTACCGGTGTCGACAATACCAATGCACATGGACATGCACTCACCAACAAGACTAATGCCAATTGAAACCAATGTTTCTCATGATGAGTTCTGGTTATCAAGGGAATCACTGCCACTGCCACTGCTATGATCAGCACAGCTGCAAAGTGAAAAATATTTTCACCACAAACCATTATTAGGTGATAATGTCTCTACGTTTCAACCTTTGATTACAACACTGACGAGGCCGGTTGATTGATTTACTAACCAGGCGTGTAGTACTTGGCGCAGGAATCTATTATTCTCTGAGTTTTCGATCGACTACTCTGTGCTTCTTCAACCAATCTTGCCATTTTAGCAACGGCCGAGTTCTCAGCCAGAGCGGTTGTCCTTACACTAATGTATCCTGCGATGCAAATGTTCGAATATCTTCCTGAGTTTATTACATAGTCAATTATAAAACAGTTGGATGTGAATGCGACGGTGTACCATCAATGTTCAGTGTACCGGCCCAAACTTGAGACTGGACCTGTTTGGCGACCGGAAAGGACTCCCCTGTGAGAGTTCTCTCATCAACCTCACTGCGTCCATCGACAACAATACCATCAATAGGAATGACTTCTCCGGCCTTGACAGCGAGAATTGTATCAACTTTCACGTCCCGGGCATCGACAATTTGATCTGTTTCAGCAAGAATTGCTTTCTGCGGCGCCATGCTCATAAGTGCAGACATACCAGCTGTTGCCTGTGATGAGTAATTGGCATAGAAATTGTGAGAGCAACTATTTGGCACCCAAACAAAGTGGTCCATGTATGTTTAAGTGGAGTGCATGGTCCACACAAATTTGATGAGGAAAAGAGTGTTGCTGAGTCCTTTTTAGGTTGTTCATAATGTAAAGCAAGAAAAAGCTTGAAATGTTACTTCCTTTAATGGAAACAATCTGGACAGATATACAATAAATAAATAAATCAATCAAATAGAGAAGGACCTTGTGGCTAGCCATTGTTTCAAGCCACTCAGCAATGGTGAAGAGGAACACAATGAATCCTGCTTCTTCATAATCTCTCAATGCAATTGCTCCACCCACTGCCATCAATTACCAAATGTTAAGATGAGAACTCATAGCTTGATTTCATATATACATTGGATATGTGGTGTTTGTGTGTGTACATGTCCAACTCTTTTCAGTTAAATCATGTCAATTCTGGATCATCAAGATGCATAAAAATGACAGATAATTCTGAATGACTTTGATGGCAATAGAAAATTTTTAGTTTTGAGATGATGAAGTGATATGACCTGCAATCAACATTAAGATGTTGATGTCCAGAGTGAATCGCCGGAGAGCGGCGACGCTTCTGAGAATGATAGGCAGGACACCGACGGCCACGGCTGCCACCGCCAACCACCGCAGTGGCCGGAAAAACACATGGAACACTGAAATTATAAGCAATGTTCCACAAGCCAAAATGTAAGGACTTGGCCATTTGTTCATAAGCCTCCCTCCTGTTCCATATGTTCTTATTGTTGCTTCAAGTCTAGCCTGATTCAGAGCCTCCACTGAAATATTTATAATATATATATATATATATATATATATTTATATTTATATAATTGAATGATGGGGTTGATACTATGATGAAAAATAATTCAGGGAATAAGAGATTCTCAAATAAGAAGAGTTTTTGGGATTAAAATTATTACCAATTTGAAGCTGAGAAATGAGGAGAGAATCATGAACAACAATGACAGTTCTGGAGGGGACTATGATGGTAACCTTCTGAACACCTTGAAGAGGCTTGAGAATTTTCTCTATTAAAGGGACTTCTGAAGTGCAGCAAAGTCCAAGCACATCAAAGTAACTCTTTTCATACTTTGTTTCTTTGCTTCTCTTCTCACTCTCCATTTCTCTCTGCATACAAAAATTATAACCCAAAAAAAAAAAATAATAATAATAGTAAATATTTCAGTTATGATTTCCTTCTAAAACGGAAACAGAAAATATATAATGAAATTTCTTCAATCTCTCTCTCTCTCTGTTATCTGTCAAATTAAAGATGAAGACAATCATGCAGCAAACCTTTCTCTGTCTCTATCCACAAAGAACAGAAGATAACTATATATCCAGCAACTAATGAAAACTTAAATACAAAAGAAGAAAACAGTGTTTTTCTCTTTTTTTCTTTCTATAATAAAAAAGAAAAGAGAGGAAAGTTGAGGAAACAAAAGAAAGATGAAAGATAGACGGCAAAACAAAGAAATCAAAGTGGGTGCAGGTGGAGGTAGTGCACTGGTAACCGCTTAGTTAAACACTGGCTTTGTCTCTTCCCATATATATATATATATATATATCCAAATATAAAACTTATTATATATATTATAAATGGCGAAATATTCAAAGCGGTAAATTATATACCAAAGCTTGAAGCAAAAAGAGAATGAAGAAAGGGGGTGGCATGGGACATGCCTTCAAATAATGAAAATGAGGGAAAGAGAGACAAAGAATCTTTGGATTTCTGAGCATCCTTTTTTTGACAGAGAGAATAAAACAAAATATAATGAATAAAATAGTTATGATACAGTGAAGAATAAAAAGAAAAAAAGAAAAAGAAAATTGTCCTTTATTTGTTATCAGTGCAAAGATTGTGAAAAATAATAATTATCAAGAGACTCTTGTTATGTTCCTTAATGCATGGTTTCATGAACATAAATAAATCTTGATAATATATACAACCATTCCACATATAAATATATACAATAATAATAATATATACAAGCATATACTTTATATGTATATATATAATATATATAATATGCGCTCCAACAAAGGGAACATTGTCATGTGATAATGAAATGGAGTAGCATTTATTGATTTGATTAAATGATCTAAAAACTACTTGCAATCCACCACCATTACTGCTACAAAGAAGTGAAATAAACATGATAAGATATTGATGAATTAATGAATTAATGAACAACCCCACTACTAATCACCTTTATTTAAGTCATAAATATAACAAGATTAATTATGATCTCAACAAAAAAGGGTCTTTGTTTTTTATGATCTCGTTAACCACCTGAAGAAAAAATTGAGTGATTTGGGTAATACTTCAAGGAGGTTCTAATTAATTAATTAATTGATGGATTAACTAATTTGTTAAACTTAATCAAAATTTAAGATTGAAGTGGAACAATGAGGTATTCATTTGTGATATGTTTGAATGGAAAGTTTCTTATCTTGTGAGCTTTAACATAAAGAATTATTTAGTGAAAAAAAGGAATCCATTAATTAAAGTTTAATGCATGATGATTGGGAGTGATAATACTCTCTGTCTCCATAATTTTGATTTTTAAATAAACATTCAAAAAGCATTCTGATTTGTCTAATTTTGATAGATTGATATATTATGGAGTCATATAAAGTCATTGTGTGTGTTGGAAAGTCTTTTGATTATTTGTCTATATATCTTTGGTTGATAGAAAACTTTATAATTAAATTAACCCTTTTTTTTTTTTTAAAATGATGATTATGAGCATTATACCATTTTCTTTGAAGCAGTTAATGAGCATTATAATTTTAGAAAATACGGTGAAAAAGTACATGTGCTATTAAATATATATATACTTGTAAACAATAAACAAGTCTAATTAAAATTTTAAATTTAATCTCTTCATAAATTATTTTTAATTTGAAATCTAGTATTAAGTTATATCAAAATCAAATTCCTCTGTAATTATTAATTAAAAACAAAAAATTGTCTTACATTGACGACCAAACTCTAATTTTATAATCAGACTCAAACTCTAATTTTAATTTTATTAAGACATAAACTAGTTCTAATAATTTTTTTTTTTTTTTTGGAATGAACATCTAACATTTATAGTGGATTAATGGATGTCTACCTAGAATGTGAATTTTTTCCCAAAAAAAAAAAAAATAAATAAAGTTTAATTTTCTAAATAAAAAGGTCAATATTAATTGACAACCAAATTATAATGTGGTAGTGACTAGTGCGTGCATTGTTGGAGAAAAATAAAGTTCAGAGTAAAGAGAGACAAAGGCCACAATAAAAGTACACTTTATTTGTATGAAAAGCATTTTTTTTCATTAAAGTTATGTTTATTTTAATATTAATTTTTTATTTTTGCCATCCTTTGCAGTCATATGGCTAAAACATGACATCTCTCTTTCCCCCTCATCTTTTTTTTAAAAAAATAAAATAAAAATAATAATAATAATAATAATTGGAGACTTTAGCGATTTTAAAAGCATAAACCAAGTTGAAAAAGTCAGAGCGCCTTTCTATAATTGATTAAAATATTCTGAAATTATTAAAAATAATGCTCATCAATCATCTATAGTGAATGGTTCAAATCCTCTCTGTAACTTGCCTATATTTTACTCCAAAAATATATTCCGTATATAAGGGCATTAGGTATGTTTTTGTTGACGAAAAAAATATATATTATTTGGAATGAGTTTTTTTAATCAAATACTCACTCTGTCACATTTTAGTTGTATATTTCTAGAAACCTTTTTTTTTTTTTAATATCAGATTATAAGTCCACATGGTTATGTTAAAAGGTTAATCTTTCACATTTAACTTTATAAATTTGTTTAAATATATTATTCATACCAATGTCACATTGAATGCAACCTCCAAATAAATTAATCTTTAAAACAGTAAAAATTGCATAGAGAGAAGAGAGAGAGAGAATTAGTGAATGGCCGGTGAAAATTGGGAAAAATGGAAAAACTACAGTAAATATGTATGTGCTATAGTTAATTCTTAAATGGCCCCTGGAGCACTCCATTAGACCATTGAAAGTTACAGATGCAAAGTTGTCCATAACATGGGTACTTTTTATTGGATTAGTGCATTGCAACATGGGTATTATTGTAGTATATGTACTGATTTATAAAAAAACAATTTGTCAATCTAAATACTCTTAACGTTCCCTATAGTTAATTTAAAAAACAAATTAAGATATTTCAAATATAGAATAAGTAATAATTCAAATATTATGGATCAGTCATGTATTTTGTGAAATTTGAGAATAATATGTTTTAATAAAATAATTAACGATCATTTATGGCCATAATATCAACATAAATGAATTTTTGGAATAATACATTTGCATTTACCTATTTTTTAGTATTACATAAGAAAAAACAATTACTTTGATATGTGCCACCAGGCTCACTAAAAGAATTTACTTAAAAACGTACTGCCAACGAAGTTAAACCAAGCACCTGATTTTCTCCAATTCATAAATAAAACACACAAAAAAAAAAAGCCAGGAAACAAAAAAACACTTCATTCTTTAGTCACAAAGGAACAACATACAGCATAAACCTACCTGAGCAAAATTTCAAGGTTTTAGACACAGTGCCAAAAGCAAATAAACAAAATACTCACCACTGAGAAAAAGTTTCCAGATAAACATATTAGTAACAGAACCAGAAGCTATAAGCTCAATTTTAACTGCAAGGAGTTTTCACCACATCAAATCAGATCAGCGACATTGGACGGGAGTTCCTCGATGACAACGTTGTAGAAACGTTGGATGTCGAAAAGCATTCTTTCATCATCACGGGTCACAAAGTTGATCGCCACTCCCTTTCTTCCAAACCGTCCACTACGACCAATACGATGGAGGTAGTTCTCTGGTTGAGTAGGCAGGTCATAGTTAATCACCAGTGATACCTGCTGGACATCAATGCCTCGAGCAAGGAGGTCAGTGGTTATGAGCACACGAGAGGATCCCGATCGGAATTCACGCATGATGATGTCTCTGGTGTTCTGGTCCATGTCTCCATGAGTGGCCGAGACCGTGTGATCCCGGCTCCTCATCTTGTCTGTGAGCCAATCCACTTTGCGCCTCGTGTTAACAAAAATAACACTCTGGGTGATTGCCAGTGTCTCATAAAGGTCACACAATGTATCCAGTTTCCAGTCTTCTTTTTCAACATTGACATAGAACTGTTTGATACCCTCCAGGGTGAGTTCATCTCGCTTCACAAGGATCCTCACAGGTTTGTTCATAAACTTGCGGGTAATCTCAAGAGCCTCAGGAGGCATAGTGGCAGAGAAGACCCCGACTTGAACTTTCGAAGGTAGAAGTTGGAAGATGTCATAGATCTAGATAGGACAAGAAGAATGCAAGTTAATTATACTTGATAAAAAGGCTCAAAACTTGCCAAGTGAAAGGGTCTATAAAACACATTTTTTTTAAATGAAGAGAGTACAGTCTATCAGTATCCAGTATCAACAGTTAATAGGAAACATAGACAACATATGCTGACAACAGAATCTCCAAAATCAATAATACAATGCAGAAAACGGTATCAAAGAAATCAACATAAATACAAGGCAGTTATGCATATATACAAGCCTTCGATTAAACAAATGTGGTCAACGAGGTCATCATCAAAACAATCCTCATCTAATACCAACTTCAATAGGTTCAAAAAACAACCTGAATTTAAAAGAATCTATGGTTGTAAATAATATATATATGATTTTTCTCTGCGTAAAGAGCTATAGCCATCAAGATTTTTTTCGCATACACTTAAGATATGATAAACTGTCCTCAAAGAGATCAGAAGAAACTGTCTATAAACAAAAACAGGGGGATAATGATAGAACCTGGTCCTTGAAACCACGTGAAAGCATCTCATCAGCTTCATCCAGAACAAACATCCTAATGTAATCTGGACGGAGGGATTGCCTGCGTAGCATGTCAAACACACGACCTGGTGTGCCAACGACCACATGGACACCACTGGACAGAATCCTTTGATCTTCACGGACACTGGTTCCTCCAACGCATGCATGAACCTTGACACCCAAGTAATCACCCAGTGCTCTCATCACTTTTTCAATCTGCTGTGCCAGCTCTCGAGTTGGAGCAAGAACCAAAGCCTGACACTCGATCAATCCATAATCAAGTTGTTGCAGGATTCCAGAACAGAAGGTAGCAGTTTTTCCAGTTCCTGACTGGGCTTGCTGAATGACATCCAATCCCTTGCAGAAGGGAACAATCCCTCTCTGTTGGATTGCAGATGGCTTCTCGAAACCTAGAGAATTGGAACAACAGGCACTATCAAACAACAAATACAGAAAAAGAAGACAAAACAAAGTACATATGACTGCAATTAGCTTTATAAGTGAATGAAGAGAAGGAAGACTTTCTATAGAAGTTCACCATAAGCATAAATGCCTCTAAGAAGGTTTTCATGAAGACCCATAGCATCAAAGGTATCATAAACCTCCTCATATGAGGTAAAGAAATCGTCCGCCTCAGAATTTAGTCTACAGTAGTCAAAAATAAAAGAAATTCAGGAAAAAGCGCATGTAGAAAGACAATGTTGTCATTATTTTAAGTATTTGAAAAAAGAAGAAAAAAAAAAGAAATAAGCGAGACATTACTGGGACATTTTTGCGTCAAACTGACGTGCATCAAACTGAGACCCCTCAGGTGCCATCCCCGCCATATCTGTAAATTACGCCAAATATTAAAATAAAAAAAGTAGGCAAATATGGTGCTGGAACATTAAATACAGTTCAAGAATACCATGAGCAAATAAAACATTGGAAATCAATGCCAATTAACATTTAGGTTATAAGAGTAGTACATGCCTGGATAATAGTCACAGTTCGGATACCATTAACTACTTAATTGCTTGAGAAACATCAGATGTTTATAGCCTTATGACATTGAAAAGAAATCAAGACCAATAACACTGTAAAGATACCAGGGCCAATTGCTCAAAGGGAAAAAGAGAAGGAAGAAAAAAGAACAAAAAAAAAAACCCTCAAAGTATTCTTACCAAAGACCAAAAAATAACAAGGCTAGCAATAAATTAACATGACCAAATACATATATCCACGGCATAGGCTAGAGCATAAAAAAACTCATACAGGACTTTACATCACTGTGGATGCATGCAAGATACTATTGCCAAAGGATTATATTACTTTCAAGGGAAAGTAAAGAGCAAAGGTAAGATATATATATATATATATATATATATATATATATATATATATATATATATATATTTGTAGATGTAACATTGATGTAGCTGCACAATAACCAATTAAATACGAAAAAGGTTGACCTAAAACACTTCAAAGAATCCGTCGGAACCCAATAGATCCATGACCAAAGCATCAACAATAGCAGGGCGATATTACAGATATTTGATACACGAACAAGTACTTCAAATTCAAACTTTAAAATTGCGCGTCTATGAGAAATTTACACGATAAAAATAAAAAAAAGGATAACAAGTTACCTAAAACTTATCAATTTCTTCCCTTTTAGCTCAATTTAGGACAATCAGCAAACAAAAGTATGACAAAGCCCTGATTTTCTAAACACCTGATCAAAAGGAGCAATCTTTCACAAATGAAAAAAGACCCACAACCAAATAGGGAATAAATACTTGCAGAACCATCACGGTCAAAACCACCAAAAAGAAAAGATAACAAAATCAAGCCAATCATTGAATCCACATAGATCTCAACTAAAACAGTCAGCAATGTACCAAAACATAAAATTGAAATCATCCTCAACAAATCACAACTCATAAAATTCTCTATATTAGTCGAATTAAACAGATACTACCTAATCACCTGCGAGAGTTGCAGAAGAGAAAACGAGCCAAGAGAACCGAAGAGCGATGACAAGGGAGAGGCCTCCGGCTGCTGAACCCGAGATCAAGCCTCGGATTCAACAACGCAGCTATAATTTCCGGATGGGGAGGAGCAGACGGCGTCCCGATCAAGAGATCGAGATGGAGATGGAGATGGAGATGGAGATGGAGATCGAGAGTTGGAGGAGGCGCGCGAAAGAAGGGGCCGCGCTAGGGTTTTCAGGAGCTAGGGATCCCAGCACCCTCTCCGGGTTTAGTAGTTTACCACTTCTCCCGACCACGAGAATTTGGACACGTGTACGGTGATTATGCGGGCACTGAAGAGATTGGATCTCTTCGCTCACAAACGTCATCATCAAAAGGTTCGTTTTTACTTTTTTTTAAAAAAAATTAAAGATTAGTAACTCAATCCATTTATTTATAAATTATGTTAGATAATTTAAATTCTGATTAGAATTCCGAGTTATTTAAAATTAAGCTCATTTTTTACTTTATCACATGATGCTATTATTATTATTATTATTATTATTATTATTATTATTATTATTATTATTATTATTAGCACTTCACATTGTCAACGAGCAAAAACAAAATATAAATCAGACCATAGTAAGACCGCCCCTTGGATCAGGTCACAAAAGAGCATGCAGCAAAAAGCTAGCTCAACAAAAATTGTATCGTTGTTTAAGATACTATACCCTTGTTTGCAAATAAACAAAATACTTCTTATATCACTAGAAACAAAATAAGTCGAAGACAAACATATTAGAACATAACTGAGAACTTAAGTCATGAAAAGTTTCAACTCATCAAATGAGGTCGGCTACATTGAAGGGGCGCTCCTCGATGATGACATTGTAGAAACATTGGATGTCGAAAGGCATTCTTTCATCGTCACGGGTCACAAAGTTGATCGTCGCTCCCTTTCTTCCAAACCGTCCACTACGACCAATACGATGCAGGTATCTCTAGCTGAGTAGGCGGATCATAGTTAATCACCAGTGATACCTGCTGGACATCAATGCCTCGAGCAAGGAGATCAGTGGTTATGAGCAAGCGAGAGGATCCCGATCTGAATTCACGCATGATGATGCCTCTCGTGTGCTCATGGCCGAGACCGTGTGATCCCGGCTCCTCATCTTGTTTGGTTCATCATCTTGTCTGTGAACCAATCACGTTAATGAAAATAACACTCTGGGTGATCGCCAATGTCTCATAAAGGTCTAAGACTCAAGAGCACGGACTAATGTTTAAAAATGTTCACATTTATTCAAATGAAGTTCATAAACGACCAAGAAGGTACCTTCACAATCTGCCATAAGCTGTTGGAAGATGCAAAACTGAACACTCCCACACGCTGTCATAATAGGTTATTCTCTGTCAATTCAGTGGAATTCTTCAAATTATGCCACTGTACCTAAAGAATTATACAAAAGATCTGCAATTTCCTGCCAGTATAATATCCGAAATTCAGAAATTATAGATTTCCACCACTGTAATTTGTAGCATGCTGGGTCACAAAATACAACCTGGGCAATTGTCTCGTTGACTGTCGCAACTTCAAGATTAAACAGATGCAAGTCCCGAATAACATTCTTACCATACCTTGTTGCTGAGAAACAGGATAAGTGTATCCATGGTGTCTTTGTAGAACAATTGTATACACTTTACATATTATTTGGAGGTTTAAGAAACGCCATAATCAACTAGGAAACAATTTCAATTGAAAGGAATCAGATCTGTTGTTATAGCTAACAAAATGAAATCAAAATAAACTGCCAACTTGCTCAACAGAAACTATCAAGGATGAATAGTGAAAATCTCTTTGATCGATGAAGCAGGATAATCACTGCTCGCCAGCTTGAATCAGTTTGAAAAATACAGCAGCCATGACATCATCACCGCGGAGTTGCGAAGTCTAGGTAATTTATGCAAACAGAAAGACACAAAATGGGAACATTATTAGTGGAAGAATGAAATCCACCAGAATTAGCTGAACATCTGTACACACCAAACCAGATATAGGAGAAATTAAAACGAAAATAAGGATCATAAGATAACAAAAAATCACAAAAGCCAACAATATGAACTATGAAATGAAGATAAAGAAACAAACTTTAGGTATTAAACACCAAGGCAAAGGTGAAAAAACATCCTGAAGATTCTCAAGATGCCGAGTGAAAACTCAATCTTATAAGTGGACAAAGATTCTACTCGAACTCAATAATTAACAGCTAAGGACAAAACCACATCCACTTTCATACCTGGATGATACATTAGATACGGAGGCACTTGGAAGCTCACAGTTGTTACAACCTATTCACAACACACAAACGCAGAGGAAGCATGCATGGAAATAACTGTTTCAGACACTACCAAATTGAACGTAAGAATCTCATTTATTTGCTGGGTAGTACAAAATGGCAAGTCAATTTCATATTCAGTTTGCTCCAGAAGAAACCTTATATTCTCATCCTACCAATTAAACCGACAATACAATACAGGCACTGGATAGATTATAAGACATCAATCAACACGCACAAAGGCATCCATCAGAAAGATACTAGATAAACCAGCATGAAAAATGTCATTGGAAACAAATAGCTTAAAAATTTTTGCTTAAAATAATCTCAAATTACAACACTCAAAAATTCTAAGCTTGAAGTTTATTTTTAATCTTCAAAGCAACACAGAAGCTCTAGGAATCTATCTGTCCCGCATAGAGCCGACAGATCTTGGTCACAATGGTAAAGCACGTCCTATATCATGAAGTAGAAAAAGTAGTCATTGTTTTGCACATTGATTCTAGAATATCAAAAGGGAATGATAATATACTTGAATAAACTACGAGGAAGAAAATATACAAGAATCCAAAGAAATCAACAAAATAGAGGTCTTTAGTGATTCCAATAATGGAAAAATGAACACAAAGGTGTTCATGAACATCATCATTCTCATGTTCCCGCAAGCATGTTTCCCATTGCTAAACATCATAAAAATACAAAAAGGGGGACTTAGTCACTAGAATTGTAGCAGCCCTTTTAGCTACGAGTCAAAATCTTGCATACTATGACATTCTCCCTCTCTTCTGGATCAGATGCGCTTGTTTAAACCTAACATAACAGGCAGCAGAGTTACCAAACTGTACAAGTCTGAACCCTCTAAGATGACAAAAATTAATTTCAAATACTTGTACACTTGCAGAAACACAGAATACATACAACATAATTCCAAAATCCACTAGTTTCAAGCTTTTAAACAACACAAGTGGCATGTGAAACCTTATCCTCCATCTAACAAATTGCTTCAATAACCATAAACTTGTTTGGCAAAATAAAATGACCAATTCAACATTGTAAGAGATTTCGCAGTCAATGTAATCCACGGACATTTAAGTGAACTTCAGTCATCCTTGGGAGCAAAGCTCATTACCTCAAAAGCATAGTTCGACAACTGAAATTTTTAAGTTTTTTGTTAGCTTCCAAGTGCTCCAACTCATTAAAAATTTATCGAGGATTACATGAAATTTGAAACATTGAAATCAATCCAAACAATCATATATCCATCTTTCTTGAAAAACAACGCAATTGCATAATTAAGAGGAAACATAGCTAAAGATCTCACCTTGAGAGAGCCAACTCCAGCAGGAGGAGTCAACAGCGATGAAGGATTTCAGCCGTGCCGAAGCGACGGCACTATGGAGAGGCATCAGCGACTCCAAGCACCCAACAGCCGGATTAATGCGCCTGGAAACAAAACATCCAAAACCTCAAAACCGTAACAAACCGAAAGAGCAACAAAATAATCATATGCTTCGATTCATTGGGGGTGACAGCGAATCACCTGGAGATGGAAGGAGCAGCAACCCTCCTCAACGGGACAGATTTGGGGAGAACAGTCTTCGATCGGGCGGCGACAGCCCTTGCAGCTCCAGTGGCGGCGGACCTCATCAACGATGCCATTTTTCTCTCTCGATCTTTGAGGAGGGAAACCCCACTTAAACCCTAGTTCGCTGTCGGATGAGGCGATAGAACGAATTTGGGCATGTGATGCGCGCGTGACGTCTTGGAGGATGCCAGAGCGGATTCGGGTTTTCTTGGTGCGGATCCGGGTACACTAATTCTCCTGCAACCCAAATGAAACATCATGGTTCAAGCATGATAAATTAGTATCTATATTTAATTTGGCCAATAAATAATAATAATAATAATAATAATAATAATAATATGTTTATATCAAGAAAAAACATTATATCATACTTAGCTTAGTGGAGAGTTGATTGAAACATAAATTTTAAATTTTTGTTTGTTGAACTATACATAAAATCATATGTTAGAGTTAGGGTTGTGCACAAAAATAAAATTTTATTTCAATATATTTGTGCTCTTATTATTATTATTTTTTTTATGTAGGTTAAATTACGAACCAATTTTTTTTAGAAAAATATAAATATTTTATATAAAAGACACAATAAGAATAAAATAAGAGGATACTAAAATATGCATTTTAATTATTTGATTTGATAACATAAATCAGTTTATTGCTCTAATAAAAACAATTATGATAAATTAACCAAAACACAACGATTGAGGTTTCCATGGTGAAAACAATAATAAGCACGATGAGAGGCATTCATGGAGTCAAGCTCTAGAATTGCAACACTAATGATCAGGTCCAACCTGTCTCTTATGATTTAATTATGAGTATAAAATAACTAGAAAATATTTAACATGTTAATATTTGACAATATTTCTATATCACAACATAGTTACCAGAATTTTAGAAAAGATTCCATTGATTAATACAGTATTATCTCCAAATCCGGAGAAAAAGAAGTTATTGTAATCAAAACCAACGAATTTCTATCAAACAAAATTCATCTTAATCGGAGGAATTATTTACAATCTGGATCAGACTGCAAAGTTTTCGTCTATTTATTTAATACATTTTAATATAACTCAACCCGAGGGGCTAATATGCAAAAAAAAATTAAAGGGCAAAAGTGAGAATTCACATGTTGTCAGAAACGGGTGGGGCCCATCTGACAATATTCTCTTACAGTCCCGCGCAAAGCCCAACGTCTTCGTTCCTTGAACTCCAAAAACACCGACTTTTTTTTTTTCCCGACTCTCTCTCTCTCTTGAAAATCTCTGGAATAAATTTCAAAATTAATCAAAATTTGATTATTTTGCTTTGATTATTTAATAATTAATCCGTTGCCGATTTTTGAAAACAATTCCCCTAACCCTAAAAGATCCTGGCTTTGCCTCTTGAGAACTCCGCCAGCGTGCTTGTTTCTCCGCTAGGGTTTCTCGAGGGGTGGTTCACCATTCCTCTTTTGAGGGCGCGGTTTGCTGTTTGTACTGATGATTTGATAATTTTGGTGATGATTTGGTGGTTTCTAGGGTTTTCTTGAGCTGCATTTCGGGATTCTTGGGTTTTTTGGTTGGAGTTAGGCGTTCCTAATTGGTTTTGGATGTGATTTAATTTTTTTTTTTTTTTTTTTTTTGACTTGAAAAGATGAGTTTTTGAAAACCTAGACAAGTTTGGTTGAGGTGCATTGGTGTGTTATGGTGTTTTAAATATGCATTGGGGTTTTGGGGCTGATTAGGATTTGATTTCGGTGCTTTAAGGGTTTATTAAATTGCATTTGCTTGCAATCTAGGGTTGTATTGGGTTTTTTGAGGACCATTGTTTCATGAGTCGAGATTTGGGATTTGCCGGAGAGTTTGACGTTTCTGGTGATCTGATTCTTGTTCTTTTGCTCATCGGTTTGTTCTCGTTTTTCCTGCTTGTGTTTCTGCTTTTATCCTTGTTTCTCTTCGGTTTCTCTCTCCTTCTGGTTTTCTCTCGCATTCTTCTTGAATAGCTTCCATCTTTTTCAGAACACAAAAAGAGCTCTCTTTTTGGGTTTTACTGTTTTAGTGACCCGTTGCAGTAAAGGAACGATAAAATTTTGTGCTTTTGAAGAAGATCATATGGATTTCCTCAAGGTGAAAAGGTTCCCGAGATTTGGTAAGTCTAAAAGCAAGGAAGAGTCGGATCCAGAGAACAATAAATCTCCACATGAGGGACCAAAAGAGGAGATTACTGATTCTTTGCCAAAGGCTGCTGATGTTGATCCTAATGTTGAGGCAGAGGATGAAGATGATGATGATGATGATTTTATTACTAATGAGGTAAAGAGGAGGCTGAAGGAGCTGAGGAAGAATAGTTTCATGGTTCTGATACCTGAGGAGGAGCCGAACCTGGAGGACGAGGAGGAAGAAGAGGAGACGAGCTCGAGCGAGTGGAGAGAGTCAGAGGTGGAAGATGGTTATCCATGGTGTGGGTTTGATACTTTGTATGATAAGTACTGTGAGCGAATGCTGTTCTTCGATAGGATGATTGTTCAACAACTACAAGAAGCAGGTACATGGTTTTTGGGAATTGGATTGTTGTTCATGTTTGAGTAGATGCTTGTGCTATACTTGCTGTAAATATTCCATTGCCTTCATCTGTTATTTTTTGCACCAGTAAACTACATCCATGGAGTTGAATGACCACAAGTGAATGTCAAGTAATATAGTTATACATACGGTCTTTACTCTTTAGTCTTATTGATTTAGGCTTCCAATCTGTTTCAGACTTTTGGTTCCATCATCTCTGGCAGAAGATCATCTTCTTTGATTTTACATCAACATCTTGCTGCCCTTGAGTATAGTTAAACTTAAAGGCACCATTCTATGGAGTTTGAAACAAAATGTTCTGCATGTTTAATTAGCAAAGAATTTGCATGATTTATTTGTCTGCCTTTCGTGACAAATAGACGCTCTGGTTTCATATTTGGTCTATCTTCATGATGTCATCGGCTTTCTTGCATGTGTTTTGTTACTGAAATTGCCATTTATGGTTTACCTCCATCCAAATCTGTTATCAGGCACTTTCCTTGTATCATAGGTTTGCAGGATAACCTGAGCCCGTCACCTAGATCTGCATCTAAGAGGCTGGCTATGACAATCAGAAACTTCTCCTTTAAGAGGCGGGATGAACTTCAAGATGATCGTGAGCATTTGCAACATCCACAAGACGAGGATCCCTACCACAATCTTGAAACTGCCTATGTGGCCCATATCTCCTTAAGCTGGGAAGCTCTTCATTGTCAATATATGCAATTAAGTCAAAGGGTTTCATCACAGCCTGAAAACCCTACCTCCTATTGCTATGCTGCTCAGGCATTCCAGCAATTTCAGGTACTTCTGCAGAGATTTATAGAAAATGAGCCATTTGAGCAAGGCTCTAGGGTGGAGATTTATGCCCGTTCTCGGACCTCCTTGCCCAGGTTGCTTCAGATCCCTAGTTTTCAAGGTAAGTATCAATGAATCAAATAAATCAGTTACCTTACTGTTTGTAAACTTTCCCTATATGCTTCACTAGTTACTGTAAAGGGTGATATGCCATCAGGGTTTGGCCTTTTCATGGTCATTGACCATAAGTCAGATATATCATTTCATAGCAGAATTAGTGTCTTGAACCTCTATATCCTTTACTTGTTTAGGAGCTACTGATGATGGTAATTATATATATATGGTAGGTATGTCATAAAAAGCATTCATTCAAACAAATTTGAGAAATCCTTATGTCGAAAAAGATTAAGAGCGCTCTACTTTCAACTTCAAGGACGGTATATTCCCTAGTGTTACTGTGCCCTGGGCAGTGCAGAAGACTTGTGTAAATTTGTACAAACTATTCTGAAAGCCATTCATTTTCATATTACCTGTCTTACAAATATCTTCTCTTCTGCTTTCCATATCTCACACTGGTTGTGAAGGCAAATTCTGTTTTCCTGTGAATAAACGCTAGATAGAATGGCTTCTATAAAACGTATAAGCTGAATGCAGGATCATCAATAGAAGTGGACAATCTTTTACGATGCTATAGCTGTTTTAGTTTATAAAATGGGCAGTAATTATATTATATGGTTAATTGCATGAGCCAGCTCGGTATTTCAAAATAATGAAAAATAAAGGAATTAGCTTAGGAGAGGAAGATTGAATACTTTACAATCTTATATGGCCTTTAATGATTTGCTTTGTGGGGCACTGCAGGCCTGGATCATAAGGTCACTAAGGATGATGGATTTGGTCAACCAATTCTTGCACCTGACCTTATAAAAATCATGGAAGATTCAATCCTTACCTTTCGCCAATTTCTGAAGATGGGCAAGAAAAAATCCGGTAGTTCTCTGAACTTTTTTGGGTGTCATGACCAGCTTGCAAGCTCCCTTCATCAGGTTCAATCCTCACTTGACAAGGTATATTCAAGTCAACATTTATCAATATTCTCTTCTCCATTTTATATCAAGTAACTATACTGATTCTGTTATGCACATTAGTATAATTATTTTGTTATGGAAATTAACAGCTCAATTCGCAGATTGTTGTTTTGCTTTTTTATCTATTCTTTTTACCTATCAAGTAGTATTATTTAGCCTTCTAAAAACAACGATTATTTTATTTTCTTGGCCATTTTCTTACCATTCCACTAGATTGAGGGAGACTTAATTAAGTCCTTCCCTTAAGAAAAGTATAGTGATGTTCAGAGAAGCAACTTAGAATTTCATTCTCTTCTACGTATCACTTATAATGCTATCTGATGTTTTCAATGGTTCTGTGTTTGTGCATTTAATACTCCATACTGTGTCTTGCCCTGCCTTCCAATAGGTAGTGCTTACGATGATGGCTTTTTTATCTATTATATGTGTCAACTCATTCATTTGAATATTTATATGAACTCATTTGGATTATGCCCAAGTAGGTTACTTGATTTTAATGAGCATTTTGAACTAGCCCATAAACCACAGCCAAGGCAAAGTTTTACATGATAAATTGTTTATTGCTGTATTGGAGCTGCAGAAGGAAATCAGAGTAAAAGAACTATGCAAGAAGAAGAAAGGATGGAGGAAGAAATCATGGCCAACAACAACAGAGGAAGTGGAGCTTCTGTTCGCCCTCATTGACATCAAAGTCATATCAAGGGTCATGAGAATGGCCAAAATCAGTAAGGAGCAGTTGCTTTGGTGTGAAGAGAAGATGAGCAAGCTTGATTTAGCTGAGCACAGGCTCTGCAGGAATGGATCTCCGATCCTTTTCCCCTGTTGATCCAGGTTAGTCATAAGCCCTTCGGGGAAATCCCTTGCGTAATGTGCATCTTTTTTGGCTATGTATATTGCCGGATAGTTAAATTCTCTCCATGGATACTTTGTTTGTACCCAAACTCTTGTTGCCTTATATGTATAATAATGCCGTTATAATTATTACTATTATGATTATTATTATTATTATTTACTTTCCCCTTGATACATGGAGATCATCCACCACCCCAATTATATCAGATAAATCAAAAGATGAATCAGAAATCAGATGAAGCTGCATCGTTCGTTACCAGATGTCAAGGAGGTGATGTATGTATGCATTCAGGTACATTATTCTCTGATTAAGCCTGGACAAAACAAGTTGATTACATTTTTATTCTGGTGTTGGATTCTTTTATTACGTGTGCATATTATTTGTTTGCATTGTTTAAGAAGACTTCTTGTGAAGACCCATAAAAAAAAGAGTATGAATTGGCATTTTCTCTTTGCTAGCTGCTCTGGTGCATCTTTTACTTTATTTAGTGATACTGGACAAATGCCATCACTGAAATCTCAATCAATGTTTTCATGTTCAGGCTTGTGTCCATTTCATGGCAGGTTTAAAAAACCACTTTTATTTGGGCAATCCTCTTCTTCTCCTCCCAGAATCTGATGCCAGCCTTAATCTTTTCTTTGTCTCCATTATCTATTTTATTTTATTAATTTGTTTATTTATTTATTTTTGGTGTTTACACTTGCGGACCCTCGGAAAAGTTGGTAATTAGTAATGCACTCTTTATTAATTATTTTGTAAGAGAACTATGTTTTTCTCTATGTTGGTAAATTTATGTGAGTATAAGGGGTAAAAATGAACAGTGATTAGACCTGGGAATCAATCTGCAGACTTATCTTTAGTTTTTTCTTTTTTTCTTATTTTTTTAATGTCTGTGTATGTCTGTGTTTGCAGATGGGCCCCTGAACTTTTACTTTTTTTTAAAAAAAAAAATTTGAAACCGACTAAAATCCCACTTTTTAGCTTTCCAAAATTCCCATGCTCGTGTGCCCTTCTTTACAGAATTAATCAATTGAATACTAGTTTTTTATTTTTGAGTTACAACTTACAACTAATTAATCTCTACTAAATCTTAAATAGAAATAAAAATATAATAATAATAATAATAATATTCTCTTTCTCTCTATTTTTTAGAAAGAAAAATCCATTGAAATCAACTGCATTAATTCGGTTCCTTAACTTTTTTTAATTGTTTTTGGTTGCCAATCTTTCCCTTCAGTTTGTTTATTTGTTTGTTTGTTTGGGTGTGAATGTGAATCGGGGGCAAATTGGGAAGGAGATAGAGAGGGGACATTTACGGACGATTGTGAAAGATATACATTATGGGGGGAAATCGAAACCACAGTGAACGTTGTCTCATTATTCCGAAAAAGGGCCTCTGTAAGCTGCTATTCAAGGACTGGGTACCCATCCCATCCATGTGAGCTCCTCTGCCTCACCATCCTTTTTCGACATGATAATATAATTTTTATTTATTTTTTATTTTTCGCTTGTTTTTTATACATTGGGTAACGTGCCGCTTTTCTTTCTTGATTATAAATGAAAAAAAATTAATTATAACTTGAATTAATTATTAGAATTTTCTTACATATATACCCCTGTAAAAACCAGGAATTACATGGAAGGTTGAGGCGTCTTCTTTTGCATTTATGTATATATAATAAATCACATATATTTATGCACCTAAAAAAATGTTACAATAATTAAATGCATGTATGTAATTTAATATATTTACAGGGGTGTATATATATATATATATATATATATATATATATATATAAACAAATTATAGACTATTTATTAATATATATTATATAAAGTATGACGCATTGATTTCAAAGCAATGGGGTTGGTTTTGTAATTTGTGACAATGAGAGGGGCATCAATTAGGGCAGGTTTATATTCTCATCCTCGCTCCTCCCTCTTTTTAATGGACGCTCTCTTTATTCCATTTTCCCTTTGAACTCTTTTGACCGTTGCTCTCTCTCTCTCTCTCTCTAAGCATCAAGATTTTGTTCTTCATCTCATCTGAGAGAATTTTAGGTTTGTTACTAATCAATCTCTGTTTTGTTTTGTTTTTTTCTCTGAATTTTTTCAGCACCGATTGCTCTTCCAATGAAAAAAAAATTGTTTTTTTTTATTCAAGTGTTTTGTTTTGGTTTTATGTGATCAAAATCATGTTTTTATGATTGAGAGAGTTCATCACCTGAGAAATGATCTGTTTGTTTTTCATTCCAAAGATGGCTTTTTTAGTGCATCTTTATGGTGTATAGCCTTGGGGATGAGAATTTTTCTTTTTTAGTACATCCTAGTTATATCACTAGCTCCTCTTTGATTTTGCTGTTGTCTTGCTGAATGTGATGTCTGGTTGGTTCTTATTGCTTTTCTGTTTCCCTCTGTTCCCACTTTTTCTTCTTGTTATAAGTGCTAATTTACCATGATACATCTGGTCAGATATTTTGCATTTGATCCCATGTTCTTCAACTTGCTTGATTGCTCTTGTTCTAGCAGATGCTTATGGTAAACAGTTCATCGTTTTCTTTACCTTTCTTAGTTCCTAGCTGATTTTTATTCCTCTAATTTCCTCAGAAGATTTTGTTAACTGTTTGTTTAATATATGAATTTGTTTTTTTTTGTATTTGGCCTAGATGAGGAAAAGAAGATGGATAAGTAAATGAAGGAACATGTATTGATAAACATGAAGATAAAATAAAATAAAACAAAATAATTCTCTTCTTTCCCTTCTGTAATGTTTTGACGTGGTTTTCTTATTCTTATTTGTCTCAATGCATGGTTTCTTCACCTTATTTGCCTTGTAGTTTCACAGACCCCAAGTTGCCATTACTTCATCAAATGTTACTAATGGCTTCTTCCTTCCATTTCAGCATTAATGTCATGGCTTTAATTAATTCAATGGCTTAATATTCTACCACTTGCAATAGACTAAAAGACTAAATGCAGATTTAGCCTGTCCTCATTCTTTTGAAAATCTCACCTTGCTACTATGATTCAATTTTTTGTTGATTGTTTGATAGGCTTTTTTCTGCATTTGAGAAGTTAGTATTGCAAAGGTGTCAAGGGGGAGGAACGTATCTCCTCAAAAATGTAAGTTTCTTCTGTTAAAAAGTTTACGTTGAGTTAATTGCAAACAAAGTATAGAACTACGTGACATTTGATTTGGTTTCTTCCTTTCCATACAAACTGCAATGAAGAATCTTCTTCTGCTACTTTCCTTGCATGAGTCACTCTAAATTTTGAAATATATTTTGGAACAGTACTGCCATTATAAAGTCCTATGAATTTGGTGAAGCATCAGTTGTTGTTCCCTTGTGATTCTGGTTTTGATTCGAGTCTGAAGAATTCATAGGGTGGGTTTCAAAACTATGGGATGTTCTGCTTCGAGACTGGAAGATGAGGAAGCTGTTCAGCTGTGTAAGGATCGACGGAATTTCATCAAACAAGCGGTTGAGCAGAGAATTCGGTTCGCCATTGGGCACATTGCTTACATCGATTGTCTCAGGCGAGTTTCGTTAGCTCTCCGGAATTACATTGATGGAGATGAACATCATGACTTCTTCCTGGATTCATACACCACTCCGCCATTCACTCCCGTGAAAAGATTGAGCCCGGAAGTCTCAGGAATTCCATTGAAGCCGATCTCACAAACTCCGAATCAACATGGGGAAACCACTGTCCATGTTATGAGGTATTTAAGACCTTCCGGTAATCAATCGGTTTCTGTTGAGGAATGGCCTCCTCAATCCCCGGAAACTGTGAGAATTAATTCTTACTATCCTATGGACCATTATGGAATTGATAGTTTCTTCACGACACAGGCTTCGCCTATCCACTCTTCATCATCCTACAACATCAACAACAACAGGCCGAGCTATCCTCCGCCGTCACCTCAAAATTCACAGTGGGATTATTTCTGGAACCCTTTCTCATCACTTGATTCATATGGTTACCCTTCGAGGTATAGTCTTGATCGTGTTATCAGCGACGATGACACGGCTGGGTTAAGGCAGGTACGAGAAGAGGAAGGAATCCCTGAATTAGAAGAAGACGTAGACGAGGAATGCAGAGAACCCCAGGCAGAAATAAGAGATGAAAGAAGTAAGGTTGATATTAAACCAAGTCAAGTGGCAGTCGAGACACAAGAACCAGCTGAAAGAATTAAAACTGAGACAAAGCATGAAGTGAAGGAATTTGCTTCTCAGGGGGCTGGGAGTCTCGAAGTTTCAGAACCACGCAATGCGGTGGAACTCGAGGTCAGTAACGGGCAGCAAGTTGTAGGGAGTAGAGAATCGGAGGAGCAAACTCCTGGTTTTACTGTCTTTGTGAATAGAAGACCGACAAGCATGTCGCAAGTCTTAAGGGACATTGAAAGCCAGTTTGGGAGGATCTGTGATTCTGCTCATGAGATTTCAGTGATGTTGGAAGCAAGCAGAGCTCAATACTCATCTTCGTCATTGTCCGCTGAACATGCAGGTATTCATTTTCATCTGATTGGATTGCGTTGGCGAATAAAACTGTACTGATCTTTGTTGTTGCTAATTAAAAACAGTGAGAATGTTGAACCCGGTCGCCTTGTTTCGCTCAGCGTCTTCACGTTCATCGTCTTCTAGATTCTTACAAGTAGCAACAAGCTCAAGAGACGACGGTGATGAATCTGGCAGTGATTATTCTGAAGAATCATGCATGATATCCGGAAGCCATCAATCAACATTGGAAAGACTCTATGCATGGGAGAAGAAGCTGTATGATGAAGTAAAGGTATTTTTATTTATTTATTTCGGCTTCCGAAAGCGCTTAGCGTTAGTAAAGCTTTATAAATTAGTTTGTGCACATGATATAAAGATGGGCATTATCTTGTTTGTAATCAGTGTGGAGAAAGAATAAGAATAGCATATGAGAAGAAGTGCATTCAACTGAGAAACCAAGATGTGAATGGTGATGAGCCTGGTGCAGTGGATAGAACAAGAGCAGTAATCAGAGACCTTCACACTCGTTTGAAGGTTTCAATGCATACTGTTGAATCAGTTTCCATGAGAATTGAAAAATTAAGGGATGAGGAACTTCATCCTCAACTCTTGGAGTTGATTCAAGGGTCAGTATCATCATCATCATCATGCTTTCATTTTCTCCTTTTTCTTTTAATATTTTGTGATCTTTGGAATTCAATTTGTGCATTTATACATCAAGCTTTAATTAGGTGTTTTTTTATAAATGTATTATGTACAAATTTTAAATATAAGCTATGTATATACATATCTCTTTGTTTGTTTGTTTGTTTTTACTTCTTTTTATGAATGTATTTCTTTATATTTTTCTAACTGTATTTTATTCGGTAGAGATATTTAAGCGAGAGGGAAAAATATTTTTTATATAAAACTTTTTAATTCTTATTTACTTATTTATTTATTTATTTATTTATTTATTTTTACAGGGTATGTATGAGTATATATATAATAATATAATTATGGTTTGTTGTTCCTTCGGCGCAGGTTAGCGAGGATGTGGCGATCAATGGCAGACTGCCACGTAATTCAGAAGAACGCGGTAGAGGGAGCGAAGACCCTCCTATCCTCCGCCGCCGCCGCGCCGCCAAAACCGCTGGACTTTCCGATGTCGGCGCCAGCCCGGCCATCCCGCGCCGCCGCCGCGCTGGATTCGGAGCTTAGGACATGGCGCGCCACCTTTGAATCCTGGATCCATGCCCAGCGCTCTTACGCACGCGCTCTCGCCTCTTGGATCCGCCGCTGCGCCGGCCCACCACCGCCTTCATCGTCTCCACCCCCGGCAGCCAGCGTGGCGCCTCCGGCGTACGGGCTCTGCGTCCGGTGGTCCCGGCTCCTGGACTCGCTGAGCGAGGCGCAGGTGATCGATGGGTTGGATTTCTTCGCGGCAGGGATCGCGTCAGTGTCGGGGGCCAACAAAGGGGAGGAGGAGGCGGCGGCGGCGGCGATGACGGTGGAGATCGCCGGGAGGGTTCTATGGGCTGGGATGTCGGTGGCCGTTGGATCGCTGACAGAGTTTGCATCGGGATCGGCGGAAGGGTACGATGAGCTGATCAAGAAGTGCTTGGACGGCGGAAGCAGTGGCAGCGAAAGGGTTGACGATGATCGAGTGGCAGATTCGTAAATTTTGTGATTGTTGGTGGTGCCACATGGATATGTAATTAATAACAAAAACGGTGGAAATCCATGGAAATAGCCACCACTCCTTAGATAAATTAATTTAGAATAAATTATATTAAAAATTAATCCTCACCGGGTTTGATAGATTTTGATATATATATATATATATATATATATATATATATATCCAGTAAGTCGGTGATTTGGTTGAAAAGTTTTATATAAATAGAAAACTTTTTCATAAAAAAAAGTAAATTAAAAATAAAACCAATGGTAGTTTTATAAAACATAACGGAGGATTGGGTAAAATGTCTCATCCAAAAAAAAAAAAAAAAATTGAGTAAAAGCCTGAAAACAAATTAATTAAAGTTTTTTCCACTATTTTTTAGAATTTATGAAAAATTGGATTTTTATCTACTATGGAGTGAATTTTTATCTATTATGGGATGATTTTGCCAGAACGTTATATTTAAATACTAATAAAATATTTTAAAGAATAATAAAACTATATTAATATTGTTTTGAGATTGTTGGACGAGGATAAGAAATTTAATTGTTCTGCGGTTCATTAAGCAGGCGTAATGCTATATAAAGGGTTGCTAGCTAATGCTCGTCTTCTGTTTTCCTTTTTGGGTTCGCAGAACCCAAGCGATTTCTCTTTGATCTCTCTTTTCTCGGAGTAAGCTCTGATTTCCGATCACTTGTTTCTTTTTATTTCTTGGGTTTCTGATCTTGTTCTTCATACTTTGATCTTTCTAGATATTTTTGTTTTGAATTTAATACCTTTTCTAGGGTTTCTGATATAGCTTTTGGAATTTTTAACATTTTCTTGGCGTCAATGGAGTTTCTAGGGTTTCCGATACTGCTATTCTATCTCTGTCCTCTCTGAAAAATCACTGATTTCCTCTCGTTTTTCAGTTAATAGTCTTCAGTTTTTAAGGTTTTTCACAACCACCTGATGTTCCTCTTTGATCTCTCTTCTCTATGACAACCACTCTTTTCCTATCATTTTTTTACTATATTTTGCAGTGTTTTAGATTTTCTTTCAAGGGTTTTGGAATCAGTTTTCTCCTTTTTGTGTTACTGGTTTCTAGGGTTTTATGATCTCGCTTTTGGTATATATTTTGAATAGCTTTTGGTTTTAATGGAGTTTATTTTCTTTATAGCAATCTGAGGAGCTAATTGCCAAGAATTTTATATTGTTCTTCCATCTTTGGGAAACCACTGATTTTCCTTTTTTTTTTTTTTTTTTGGTAATGCTAGTTTCGAGTGTTTATGATCTTGTTTTTTGCTATTTTGATCATTTTCCTGATTTCATATTGCAACTTGATTTCTCTCCTCCCTGGACAATCTATGATTTCCTATACTTTTCCATGATGTTATTGCGGGATTTTATGTTCTCTTTCCTGGGTTTTGAAATTGTTTTCCTCTCTTCTGGTGCTAGTTTCTAGGGTTTTTGGTCTCGTTTTGTTATATGGAGCATTTTCTTGAATTTAATGGTTCGCTGTCGGTATCTCGTTTTAGGTTTTATTTTCAAGGTTTGCGGAATGGTTTCCTGGTGTCTGTTTTGCTGGTTTCTAGGGTTCCTGATATTATATTTGCTATTTTAAGCCTTTTCTTGATATAATTTTGTTTGCTTTTCTCGTGGAATCTCAGAGTCGAATTTCTGCCGACCTTGACATTGCTCTTTTGGTATCAATGATCTCCCAACGTTTCCCATGGTTCTTTGTAGTTTCTTTAGGTAACTGTTTTTTTTGGAGAGTTTTGAATCCCTCTTTTTGTGTCGTAGTTGCTAGGGTTTCTGATCTCATTTTTGCTATTTTGGGCCTTTTCTTGATTTTAATAGAATTTGTTATCTTAGTAGCAATCTCAAGATCTAATGACCTTGACCTTGTTCACAATTGCACTCCTTTCTTCCCCGGTTTTTTCAGTTTTTTAAAGGTTTTTGTTCGATAGCTTCTGAGACTTTTGCCTGTTGTAGTTTCTTGATCAGTTTCATTCATCTTTATATAAATCGGAGGTAAATAGGGAGTTTTCAGTGCCACCTGTTTTTGTCAGATTCGGTATACTTGGCAGGAGATCTTTGGATATTGCTTTCTTGATCTCTTTCTAAATTTCCAGTACTACTGTGAGTTTATATTTGCATGAGTTTATGGGCATGTGTTGTTGATCTCTTTTTAAATTTTTAGTAGTTCTGTGAATTTTTATTTGAATGAGTTCCTGAGCATGCAATCTTGAACGCTTTCATTTCTGGGGTTTTTTTGGAAGATCGAATCATATCTAAATTGATCTCTGGTAAGAGCATTTGCCTTGTATAATTTATTTGTTCTGTTTATATAACAAAGCTAGCAATATTGACTTGTAAAATATTGAACAAAGACTATTCCTTTCAATTGTTGGTACTTTCTTGCGTGAAACTTATATTATTTTTGTAATCTCATTGGTTCAAGTGATGCTTAGCATAACAAATATTGTGATGATGGTTGTTTACTTTATAGAAAATCACACTAAACTTGTTCTCAGCTGCATTGTATTTGAAGCCAAACAATTCAATGTGTGGTGCATTAATTTCCTTGTTTTTGATATTGACGCTTGTAAATTTATCAGCAGCTTAAGCTTGTTTGTTTGTCAACGATGTTATTTTAAGGTAGATAATGGAGAAGGTGAGGATTGGGGTTAAACGGGGAGTAGAATTGGGCAGGGGTATATGACATATATAAGTGAAGTGGGGTACAGTAGGATGGCAGGGTTTTGATGAATTAATAGAATTGAAATGGTGAAGGTTAGAATAAAATATGATATGATATTATAAGATTAGGGGAATAGGATACAACTTATTATGGATGGTTATGATGAATTGCAATATGTTTAGGAGGCCACTGTATAATACTGTGTATCAGGAAAGCAGAAGTAGAATCAAAGAGGGAAAGTTTGAGTGTGATATCAGGGCAATGTTGATGAGTGATGACTATGCTGACGACAGAAGTTCAGGGACTGACTTGGTTATTTTGGTGGAGAACATGGATTATGTTCTTGATTCTAGGTACGTATTGAAGGGAAGTTAACCTTCTTACATGACATTCTTAGCCTGATTTGTAATGATGTGCCACTTAGCTATTTGGCCCCTGATAACTACTTTTCTATTTGGCCAAAAGAATGTATTATGTTCATCATTTTATATTGAAACGAAATATATTTGTGTTGTTTTTCATCCTGAGGTTTATGTTCTTTCTGGATGGTTGTGTCCTCTTCCATAAGGGGTTTTAAATATAAATTTTCTTTATATGTTTTCTTTGATAGTTACTCATACTAGCTCTTTTGGTCAAATGAATGCATTACGACATCATCTTCTAATGGAACCTACATATCTGTGTTGTTTTCTGTTGAACCGTATATCTAAGTAGATTTACCGCACATTCATCATGGCTGTGTGATTTCTGTGATATTTTTTTATTCAGAAAATGGAACTGTCTCTTAATAGATTTTTTATGGGGAGAAATTTCATTAATTGTATAAGGAGGTGTAAGCAATGTTGATTCGTGAAATTTAGATCAACTTTCCTCGATTGTAAAATATAGACATATGACATGTTGTACCTCTGGACTGCCCTTCTCGAACATAATTTCTAAAGAATATCTACTCGTTCCCAAAGAGGGGTACTTTTACAATATTTAATTAAACCAAAAGCGCTAAACATCAATAAGCAGATGTTTGCCACTTAACATGACATGTTCAACTTAATGTTACAAATTTGAAAAGAAAATTGCAGCTGAACAATTAACTATAAATACCACTTTTGGAGTTCTGAATAGACAGACAGTCCACAAAAGTGCACTTCACGCTGAGAGAATAGTTATATTGCATTTTAGAGGAACGATAAAATCTGGAAATACACAACGTTACGAACTTTACACATCACGCCTACAATCCAAATTCAAAACGAATTCATCCGAATGAAAACAGTGTAAACTCCTGCCAGCCCAGCAGTTGACACTGGGCCCTTGATTGGCTCAGGTATTCGGCTGTAATAGGCAGGTATGGGGCCGTAGTTGTGCTCCAGTACTGGGCTGCAACAGGCTGATCTTCGGCCCTTATTGGGGCATTTCAGGGGGTCATCTTGAACATTTGCTGGGCCGCAATGCTGCTGTTGGGCTTAAATAGTGGGCTGTCATGCACCTTTGTTGGGTCCTTAATAATGGGCCGCAGTGGGCTGTTTTTGGGCCGTCATGCACCGTTGTTGGGCCTTAATAATGGGCCGTTCTTGGGCCGTCATGCGCTGTTGCTGGGCCGTTATTGGGCCGTCATGCGCTGTTGTTGGGCCTTAATATTGGGCCGTCATGCGCTGTTGTTGGGTCTTAATAATGGGCCGTATTGGGCGTTCTTGGGCCGTTGTGCGATGCCGTTGGGCTTTAATACTGGGCCGTCATGCGCTGTTGTTGGGCTTCAATAGTGGGCCCTATTGGGCTGTTCGTGGGCCATCGTGCGCTGCTGTTGGGCTTTAATAGTGGGCCGTAGCGGGCTGTTCTTGGGCCGTTATGCGCCGCTGTTGGGCTTCAGAAGTGGGCCGTTGTTTGCCTGTCCGTAATGGCTTGTTCTTGGGCCGTAATGCGCTTGTTGATGAGCTTTGCTAGCGGGCGGTAATAGCCTGCTGTTGGGCTGTAATAGGCCACCGCCCGGCTTGGTGAAGGCTGCTGGACAGCGGTATTGGGCCGTAACAGCCATAAACCGGTCTTTCTAACAGGCTGCCCTTCGGTTATAGAAGGCTAGCATCGGTCCATTGTCAAGCAATCCGATGGGATGCCATTGGGCAAAGCAAGCTAGTACTGCGCTTCAATTAGGCTCTCTGTTCTTTTACCCAGCAGCTTATTAAGCTTCAAGCATCTTAAGGGTGTTTAATCAGGGCTTTTGATTGGAATTTTTTTTTGTATCGGCAGACTGTAATAGTAGAAAACTTTGTTTAGATAAAAAATCAACTGATTAATTAAGTCAACGTTGAGGCCAACATAAGCAAGCGAAAAACTCCTTGGAGACGGGAGACGGGAGACGGGGGGAGACGGGGGTAAAGCAGTTCTTTCTTTTCATTGCCATTCTTTTGATAGTTTCCCTCATTGGTAAGCACATGGAATTTTACTATTTAAGTTAATAAAAGTTGAATCCGGTCCAAATGCACATTTGATAGTCTAAAAAAAACCCGGCATCCCAATTCTAAATACCAAGAGAAAAACTGAAAAAAACCATGAGATCCACATATTCATATGCTAGTGCTCCATTACCATGTAACGTGGAACAGTACATTATCATATCCAAAAACCTTATTTACGTTTTCTTTCTTTTCAACATCACCGCTCCAGTGCCATATATACATCATAATGACAACATTCGATCATACTCTTCTTACATCCATCCCTGGGTAAATCCTCTTGTATATAATTCTTGAACCTGAATTCATCTGGGATCCCGGGGAAAAAAAGTTTTGACACAAGAACTAATAAATATTTTTAAATAGAGTTCAAAACTAGACAAACGGTTCCTTGTTTAGAAACTATCTACACGTCTTTGGTTCAAGATTTTTACTCTCTATCCTTTCCTAGTTTAAAAACTATTTGCACACTCGTGTGTTCAAAGACCTTACCCTCACGTACGTCCATCTGACACTACAACCCAGGCTACCTCTATCTCTGTAACCAATGCTTACCTCTTATATCATGCGTTGCAGGTCTATCCTAATCAAGCACAGTACCCATCAATGTTCAGTTAAACTTGTACTCCATGCACACAGATGCACAATGACGCATGAATACACATCTGTCTGTTTGATTGGAATAAAAGAGAGCAATACCCAACTATGGTGGAGATGGACAGAAGAATAAGATGAATGGATGGATGGATGGATGGATATACGGATAAGAAAATGGCTATGCCCCATGGATAAATGGATGAAAGTTTTTCATCCATCACGGAATTATGAGATAAGAAAGGGAAACCCTAGAAAACAGTGAAATCCGAAGAAAAAACCAACAAAAAACCAAAAGAAAACCCATCACAAGACTCGTGAGAGAAAAAAAAAAAAAAGCCTACAACAAGAACCCTACAAAACAACGAAATAAAAAATAAATAAGTAAAAAAAAAACCTCACCAAGCAGTGCAAGAGGAAAAATCCTCACAATCTAAGCTTCAGATGAGTTAGAAAAGGGGACGATGGATTTCGAAACCCGACATTGCAAGCGGAGAGAAACCTCGCAATCTAATCTTCAGATGAGCTTGAAAAGGGAATGATGGCTTTTAGAAACCTTATACGATACATAGAGATGGATAGATGAGTTCGAAACGGGAACGATGGATTTACAAACCCTAGGAAATTGATAGATATACATAGATGAGTTCGAAAAGGAGACGATGGATTTCGAAACAACTGGACGGTGGAGAAAAAAAATCTACACCAAGAACCCTACAAAACAACAAATCGAAAAAAAAAAAAAACTCACCAAGCAATGCATGCGGCGAGAAAATACTCACTATCTAAGTTTCAGATGAGCTCGAAAGGAGGGACGATGGATTTCAAAACCCTAGATTACAGAGACAGACACAGAGAGAAAGAGAGAGAAACCATCAACCAAAGTCCAAATGTAACAAGATCACAAGATTGAGAAGAAAAAAAAAATCTAGCCCAAGAACCCTATACAACAACGAAATCGAAAGAGAAAACCAACAAAAAAACACACTATAAAAAAACTCACCAAGCCGTACAACCAGAGAGAAACCTCACGATCCAAGCTTCGGATGATTCGCGATCGATCCAGAAGTGGAGAATGACAACGGCTTTAAAACCCTAGACACGAAGAGAAGAGAGAGAGAGAGAGAGAGAGAGAGGAAGGGTGATGAAGAAGAAGAACCAACGATGAGGGACCACGGCTTGGATCTCATGCTTTATATTTCCTTCCTATTATCCTTCCATCCTGACCGTCCAATCCATTATCAAACACTATGATTCCATATATTTTGGTTTTTTTCTTTGTATTGACCCCCTTTGAAAGTTCAAAATTATTTATATACATTTTCAAACTTCAAATCATAACTAGCAGAAAATTGTCCTCACTTTTATTTCCTTCATTCAGCTTTGTTTTCCTAAGTATACAATATATTTATTTTTTCATACACGCACATATACACACACACACCCCAGTAAACGAACAACATCACTTATCCCGTAAACTACAGTTCATATGTATTTCATTTCATTGGAACTTCACTTTCAGTCAATATGAGTTAGAGTATACATCACAACATAAATAATGATTTCACTGTATTCTAAGTTCTACTGATGTATAACCAAAGTATTTGGAGACAAAAAAATTGGTAAGCCTTTTCATCTTTCATCACTGAGATATATATATATATATATATATATATATATATATATAGGGCTTTTTGAATAAACTCCGATGACTAACTGACGCTGAGATTCAACTGCATATCAGGCCCGTTTTCACCAAAGCCGGAGAATTCATCAGGCAAAGGCACATTCAACTCTGAGCAAACCAACTGAATTATACTCCTCGTAACACCACCAAAAGACATTTTGTTTACAGAAACAGCAATGGCGAAATCATGCTCTATGTCACAGAAACCAGTGGATCCACCCACCCCTGAATGCCCGAAACTCGTTATCTTGCCAGTTGCTGATTTAAATCTCCGGAATCCAAGACCGAATTTACCACCAGGAAGCACCAAGTTCTCATAATCTCCAAGACCCATGAATGCGTCACGGATCTTCAGGTTAGTAAACATCTTGCTTGTCTTGGAGATGGCGATCTCATTGGCATTGTTGTCAATGAGGCTGTATCCCTTCTTGTTAGCCATGTTTCTCGAGCTATGATCAGTGTTATTGCCATTAGATGTCATATGCTTCTCATGTCTTTTCTTCTTGGTCTTCAGCGAAGTGAACTTTGGAATGTGGACATGGCTCCCTAGAGGTGGCTCAGAATGTAAAGAATGTAGAGGGGGGATTGCACCTCCGGTGGCAAGGGCAGCATAGTAACGTGCAAGCGCACGAGCTGAGCAGTGTCCATTAGCAGCAGGGATGATTGCTCGGCGAACATTGAGTGTGTTGAAAACAATAGGGAGGCCAGCTGCCATCTCTGCGAGGTTACCCTGCTGCAGGTTGACTGGAAGTTCTGGGTTTGAGCTAATTTCTGATAGTTTTTCCAGCTCTCCTGTGTCAAGGGTTAGTGCTGCAAGCCGGGATTCCACCCCTGTGAGCACATGCAAGAAACTCAAGTGTTATTTGCTCTTTTTATCACTTCGGGGAAAGAACCATGTGGTTAACAGATCAAATTGTCACTAGTACATGAACCTCAAAGAACAAAGATGAGAAAAGTTTATCCAACATATCTAGGAGAACAACAGAAAGAATTGCACTACAGCTGATAATAGCCCAGATATGTATACCTTGCCAAGCTTCTAATCAGGAAAACGGATTCACTTCTAAGCAAAAACAAGTGTTTAACGACATAAGTGATACAACAGACAGTATCATGCTCTGATTTTGTTGATTTGCCATGTAAGTACTGGCATGCACTAATTTATTGTTATTTTGTCATCAACGTCAAAACAAGGTTCAGCCCAATGCCATTGAGAATTTTCAATGATTATAAGAATGAAAATCTATTCTTCTATGAAGACAAATGATACATTCAGGATTTGAAATAGATGGAAAGAATGGGTCAAAACATACCTGGAGGAATGCCGATATATAGCTCGCCTTCAATGTTCAGTGGGTGAATGATGGCTTCTTCTAACACTTGCTGAAATTTCTTCCCAGATGCATGCTGTTTTGACCAAATAAATTAGTAAAAGGAAATCAAGCTAAAAAACAAAGAGAAAGTAATACAGACAAAAAAAAATTAAAAAAATAATGGCATCTAGTGAAAAGGGAGTAAGAAGCAAACAGGCCGCATTTCAGAGTTCAATAATATAATAACCAGTATGCAAAGAGGCCTTAGCTTGATTATCGCTTTTTGGTGGCCAGAACAACCTATCCTTGAGAACAAAATATATAGCTACAAGCAAATCCAAGCAGAAGGAAAAAGAAGACATACCTCTATGACACCACCACAAAGCCAACCAAAAGACAAATAATGATATAATTGTTGAGAACCAGGTTCTGTCTCTGGGACTGAATTAGCAATGTGGCGCAAAGATTCATCCCAATCGCACATTAGCAACGGGTTGGCCATCCTAAGATCAGCCATTGCATTGTGCAAGCCAGATGTATGATTAAGAACATGGTGAACCTGAAAAATGAAAAAAAGAAAATGGAATAATAAATCTATGTCGCAAATTTCTTATTCAAAGGTAATAGCTATTCAAATAAGCAGCATGGAGTTATCTTACTTTTATTAGTTCCTTCTTATTCGTTCCAAAATCTGGCCAAATATTAGCAATGTTCTCCTCAAGCTTAAGTTTCCTGCCATTATTCAGAAGGGTCGATGTTTAGTGTGACAACTAAGAGACAGTCTTAATTCTACTATTATAATTATATTGCTACTTCTACAACTAGAATTCTGGTTCTTGGCTGCTATTACCATGGTATCACAAATAGGAAAAAATAAATAAATGTAACACTGCAAAGAATATGATTTGCAAGATTCATAAAAATAAATAACAGGGCAAACACCATCATACCCCTTGTCAACAAGCCAATGTACCATTCCTGCAGTGATCCCCTTTGTCACAGAGAAAACCGGGAACAAGGAGTCAGGTTGAACAGGCCGGGGATCATATTTCCCAAGCACACCGGCAGCTGTATCTATAACAACTTTTCCATCTTTGTAGGCACAAACCTGGAGATGATCCAAGTAATCCTTAGACAGTCTGTTTACAGGTAGCAAATGGCAAACAATACATTTGGCTTCCCAATCAATAATAATAAGATATATCATTCATCTATGCAAACAAAGCTTGCAAGTACTTCCTAGAGTGATTTGAACTATATAAAAACCTGTGACATTAACAGTTACCAAATAACCTGTCTTGTGATGACTATGTTTCAATCATAAAAATCGTGATGACTTGTAGAGCTGGCAAGGGTTGCAAGTCACTTTTTTAACCCCACACATGCAAGATTACTTCCTCAATTAGACTCCAACACACCTAGTGGGCATCAAGCTTCTCACAGACTGTATTCCAAGCATTTATATATACTCACCTGTATTCCAAGTATTTTATCTCCAAGCTCAATTAGGTGCTGCCTCAGCTTGGCCTCCACATCAGAATGTACTGGTGTATTGAAAATCCATTGTTCACTCCTATCTGGTCCAGGTCCCATGCTTCTGATGTCCATGAAATTATGTAAAGATTCAAACATATAGAAATTAGGCAAAACTCAAAGTTAGTAAACTCTTCCACATGAAAATCATGCTCAGACGCAGGTAAGCCAGACTCACTCTCTAAGAGTTGACTCAGCAAAAGGCTTCATTATATCCAAGTAAACTATCCGAGTGTTCAGAGTGGATGAGAGCCCTGAGATATTAAACAATTTTGCATCAAAGTCAATACCACGCATTACAAGCGTATGTGGAATATCACTTATACAATACACACCTCGAAGAAGATTAAGAACTCTCATGAATATAACCGCATCACCAGGGAAAGCATCAACCTGGAGAAAAGAAAATCTATTTTGTTAATATCTACAAAGTCACAGTAGCAACAACAGAGAGATAAAAATTGGACTTACAGGATTGAAGTGTTTACTCTCCTTCTGGTTGAGATTCATCTTTTCTTGAAGGATCTTCAAATTCTTCTCCCTTTGCTCAGCCAAATTTTTCATGGTTTCCTTAAGAAAAGGATGAAAGTAAGAGAAATATTCCAACAGAGAGATAGATAGAGGTGAGATGGGATGGAGAAACTAAGGACATAATGGGACTTACTTGAGCTTCCTCGGGAGGGGTGGAATTGCGGAAGAATACAGCTGCAACATCCATTACCTGTTCTGGCATGTCCAGCCTCAACTTAAGCCCCATCTCCGCAAAAGATGACAATAGTGCCACATGGTTTCCCTGATATTATCGGCATGTCTCCTAATGAGTTGATGCTAAGAGGAATACAGGTAGCTATGGGAGAAACAAGGGAAAAGACTACAAAGATAGATTATTTATAGCCACACCTCATGGCTGACACAAATTTTCTAATATGGGTTTCCCTGGGTGATGTCACACCTACAGAAAAAACGGCAAATACAAGAGGATCTATAAAATTACATAAGACTAGCTAGATTTCAATTTCTAGGAAATTAGGTCTATAAATTCCTTGCAGGTTGTGGAGATGCTGTTGATGATATTTACAAGTTACAATTAAGTTTGTAAAATTTCTGCAGAATAGAATACAATAAATACTGTAGGAACCTAATGTTCGTTTTGCTAAATGCTCAGATGGCGGTCTCATCCTATCTTCCATCTTATGCAGGAAATAGTTCCCTTTCTCAAATAGTTGGAATTATTTCGATTTTAACCAACATACAAAGTGGAAGCATAGAGTAAAGTAGTAAATTTCAAATCCAAAACAAATGTTATCGGAAGAACATGCACATAAAAATTAGCACATTTGGTTGTCCACTACTATCCAAAATGTGATATGTATCACATACTAGTAACTCACAATCCAACATTTGTTGTTAGAATTGGATTAAAACTGTTTTTAAGGTTTGCCCCTGGCATCTTGTTCTTGGGCATCCATCCATGTATTTGAAATTCTACCTAGAAAGGCAAGAAATACTACTGACCTCAGCACATGCCAGAAACATTTTTGCAAGGGCTCGCTTCATGGTGCATGATATGGATTTTGTAAGTCCAAAATCAAGTAAAATTGGACGATGTGGAGGCTCCTTGCTCACAAGAAAATTACCTATAATGCAAGATCATAAAGAATTACTCCAGGCAGCATAAATTCGTGGCGCTGGAAATCCCCAAAATTCTAGCTAATTCCTAGAGAAATACCTGGATGAGGATCACCATTGAAAAAGCCATCAAGATATATCTGGTGAGCATACGCACGGGTTATTTCTTCAACAATCTTCTGTTTGTCAATGCCAAATGCTTCTAGAGACTCACTATCATTTAAGCGGATGCCATCCATATATTCCAGTACTAGGACCTTCTCAGAGGACTGGGATGACAAATTAAAACAAAGAAAATAAAAGTTGAATTGCAGCATTAACTAAGGCCATTGTGCATAATTACAAACCATTGAGGGCGATTGAAGAACCCACCTGGATAACTTCTGGGAGCAGTACATTCACGCGATTACCATGATCAGAATTATCATCCATGCCATTACAGCATAGGTTTTTGGCAACAGTCCTGGTATTTTCTACAATTGAAAATAATATATATCTATATATGCATGTCATGCCAAAATGAGAAATCATTCTTGAAATTAGCAAGGGAAACACACATACCAGCTTCTTGATTAAAATCAAGCTCTTTGGGTGCTTCCCTGCACCATTCATCTATCATTGGGTTGAAATCATACTGTGGTTCAGCCCATGCAATCCAGTCAACTATTGCTTTTGCATTCTTTAAGTCCTGCAGGACAACAACAATTATTGTAAAGACTGCCAGCATCAATCAACTGAAACAAATCTTCTACGAATTATGAAACACAACAAGGAGAACCTCTAGAATGATTTCCTTGATGTCCTTATGTTGGACTTTGACAACCACTTCTCGCCCATCTTTTAATGTTGCACGGTGAACCTGAGCTATCTGTAAACCCACAAACATAAATTAAACCTATAGCAAGCCTACAACACTGACCTTTTGATTCAACTTGAATCCTACATGGAATACTTGAAATCAAAATTCTGACATTGATGAAGACTAAAATCAATACTTAAATCAAGCAAACTCACGGATGCTGTTGCAATAGGCTGGTCTACAAATTTAGAGAATAGATCATCCATGGGTCTCCCCAATTCTCCTTGTATAGTTTGGCAGACCTGTCAAAAACAGCAGAAACAATTTGGTAAACCTGAAAATCAATTCATTTTTAACTGAATTGTCATCTTGCCATGGATCCCAATATTTTCTCAGACGCTGAAGAGGCATGCGCCTTTACTATCGTGAAGGCTTGTTAAAACATAGAGCAAGGGATTATATGCATATAAAGAGGCAGAAAGTACAGCATCACTGCTTTGCTTCAGGCATACCATCTTTGAAAACAAAAATTATATAGTTCTCACCTCTTCCAAAGGACGAGGAGGTAGAGAGTCCTGCAACTGCCTGAGCAGAGATATATATGCCTCTGGTAATACATCTGCTCTGGTAGATAAATACTGGCCAAGTTTCACCCACAAGCCTTTCAATTCTATTATTAGATTGAGAACCCTCTTAGCATTCCGCTCATGAGTTTTTTCCCATATAGCACTCTTTTTGGCCCTCTTAACCCACTTCACTCTTCTTTCTACTGTCTAAAAGCAAGAAAATACTGAACATTCAATCCTCAATCACAGGCAAACAGAGAAAATGAAGAAACAAGACAAATATTAAATTTGGCAGCAGACCTTATAGTCGAGGTAAATAACTAAAGCTACAGCGAACACTTTCAGGCGCCTCTTGCAAATGTTTCCCCATCCCATTAGAAATAAAGAAACACAGACAGTCAAACACAACAACAAGCAATACTTTATCTGCATTGTAGAGAAGCACAAGTTACAGTATGACAAGGTGATCCAATACCAATTCTGACATCATCTAAATAGAACAGAACATGAGCATAGCTTCTTGATTCAATAGATCATAAAAATCAAAACAATGACTTTCCATATAAACCCAGAATAGCAACATTTGTTAATACTCCCCAAATATCCAAAATTGAAACATTCTATTCACAAATGCACAGTGTCCAGTAAAGAAGAATCAATTCAAAAAAATAAAAAATAGAAAACATAAAAAGGCAGCCCTCCTGCCAAGAAGAGTATCTGATTCCATGCTACAACCTTCAGCAAAGGCTCTCTAAAGCATTAAAAGCATAACAACCTGTCAAAAAGACAACATCTTTGACAAATGCAACACTAGAAAATCATCTTAAAAACGAATTAACAATCGAACTCCATAACTTCCATTAAGAAACAATCGACGAAAAACAACGACACAAAAAAAACCAAAATCAAAATCAAACGCAAAAACACTATTAAAAAATATCAATTTCAGATCTAAAAAAGAGTAAAAACGAATAAAACGGAAGATCTAGCATACCAATAACGCCTAGAAACCCGAACGGGAGCTTCGGATTCTGTGAAGAGGGCTTCGATAAACCAGGCCAAGATGGAGCGAAGTGCGGACGGGTGGATTTTGGAGCTTTTTGGGCAGATTTCGAGCCACGCGTGGAATCTGACCGTTGAACGATTTGGTTGGCCGATCATAAGATCATGACCGTCCGTTATAGGTCCAACGGTTGGATCTCTTCGATCTCGCGCTCTCGCTCACCCACCTCCCGCGCGCTTTTTCTCAGCTCGCCGGTGTGGACTTGGGACCAATAAATTTTCGCGCATAAATCGCGTTTACACTTTACACCCTCATATATATATAATTTATCAATTTATTTACTTAACGATGTTTTTTTCTAGAATATTTTGACTTTTATACTATATATTGATATATTTAACCAATTATCATATCAATAATGTTTATTAGGATGAAAAGTATAATTTGTTTCACAATTGAGGGTATTTTTTATATTTCATAAATATTTTAAAATGGATTTATTTTTTTAACCCTATATATAAGGAATTTAAATATTACGGAGGGGATTTAAATATAATAATAATAATCACTTTCAAATTTCAGTGTAAAAAGATATATTTTAATCCAGTCATTGAACTTTCTGAGACAATGCGCTGCATGTTCTTCTTACCGATAGCTTTCATTGTGAAGAAGTAACTTTGTGGTTGCATCCAATAAAGAGGCATCATTATTTGTCATTATTGAATAAAACTAAGTTCAAAATATATGGTATATGCCAACATGGCATAAAATATTTACATATATATTGGCCATGTGAATGCCACAGCAATCTGAGGAAGGTCAGTGATTGGATGGCATCAATCACACTGAACAAATAATCTTTTTCGTTTAAAAAAAAAAAAAAGGAAAACAAATGGCCTCCTCCATGGACCACTGATGGTTTTAAACCGTACAGATTTGGAATTATAATAACAATAATAATATTGAAGGTTCAAATTTGGCATTATAATACACACCACAAAGATACGTATCAGTATAGCAGTACCAATTCTATTAGTGATATTTCTACATTAATGTGGTGATACATTACACTGTAATGGACTATATATAATAATTTCAAAGTACAGTATTGTTGCTGTTAGTATTATAATTGCCACTGATGATGCTAATATTAATATTATTACTACTATAGCACTACACTACTACTAGAATAGTATATTATAACAAAACCTATGCTACTCCTATTACTGTTTGTTTTATAATATTGCCATTAATTGCTACTACTAATATTACTCTTACCATTGAGTCTACTATGGCCAGTGTTGTACTATTACTACTATTGCTACTATGTCACTGTTCCTATGCCTGCTGCTACTTCAATACTAGTGCTGATGTTGCACAGACGAGCCAGGAGTTCAGAGGAGAGGTGTAAGGAGGAAGAAAGAAGAAGGAGGAGAGGAGAAGGGAAAGAAGGCAGAGAAATTGATAAAGATTCCTTGTCTTTTTTCCATTCATTGTACCTTTTATAGGGATGATTATAAATTTATAACCATTGGAACAACCTTGCCATTGTGGCCTTTCAACAAACATGATATATGCCGGGACACGCCATCCTGCAATATTCTCTTCCCTAAACCTTGATTTCATTAGTTACAAACATTTTATTAATCAAAGTACTAATTATATCACTAATTAGCTAATCATGCATGCTGAAGTCCTTGAACTTGAAGCCTGGGAATCCCCGGTTGCTGCGCTTGCTTCGCCTAATGCCCGCACTCTCATTTCCAGCCTTGCTGATGCATTCATTGTTCCTAGTGCTATTGCTACAGTTTTACTATAATGCTATACTTTCATAAATCCCTTCTGATGAAATGGTTTGGTTCCATTGCAAGCAACAAGCATTGAGTATTTTATTCAAGAATATAAAGTTCAACATACGCATCCTTAATTAACTTTTATAGAGTTCCATTGCAAGCAGCAAGCATTGAGTGCACATGATGAACATACACACCTGAATCAACTTTGATATCTAGTTCGAAACACATGCAACAATAACCTTCAAACCGATACAATATTGATAACACACCAATTACAAAGCTCTATATTTCACCATTCCTCCTCTATATTTATTTATTCAAGTGTATATATATATAATTTAACTGCCTAAGCTGAGAGGGCTCATGTATATGTACATGACCATGAGAACCAAGAAAGAGAAGCTTCAAGCTAAACGACCATTATCACTCCCTCCAAAATCTTTAAATCTTCTCCTCCTGGGAACTTCACCTTCAGAAGGGGTTGGTCTTCTCACCAGTTCCCCACTCATATTAGCATTAGCACCAATCTTCCCATCAAAGAGCTTCCTCAAGAGCCCCTTAAGAATGTCAGGAGGCACAAGAGACCTCCCTTGAAGCACAGGAGCATTAGCCTGCAAGAATGAAGCATAAGAAGGTACCACTAGCTTTGCCACTGCCCCTTTGATTTGTTCCTTCAAGTCAGGATCAGGAATGCAGTAACTAGTCTTGTGTTTCCTAAGATTTTCTTCAAAACTTTTCATGAAAGATTCAATCTTGACTCTAGCTAGAACTCCGGCTGCTTCCTTCCCTTGTAACTCAATATTTGACTTGGCCACAGCATCCTCGCCAGAGCCTAATAAGTCTACTAGCTTCCCCCATGCTTGGGCTTGGTAAGAGTAGGCAGCTTCCTCGGCAGCTGTCTTGTACTTCCTCTTGATGGTCTCCTCCCCCACCAGCTTCCCTAACTCAGAGCCCTTTGTTCTCATGTAGATGTACCAGTAGGAATTCATAGCAAATATGTGTGGTAGCACTTTGTCTTTATATCTGCAACACCACATTCATGAAGAAAACAAACATCATGCCTTTTTTTCGGTGTTTATATATATATAGGCATATATATAGGAACACACACACAAACACATACAAACAAAGAACACAAATTAACAAAGGATATATGCATGACCACCTGGCTCGCTTGGCTTCAACATTACGTTGGAGTGCATCTAAGATGTTGGACACTGCGTCTCGGAGAACAGTCTCTTCCGGCTCCGTCCTAGAGAACACGCCGGCCTTCCAAACTTGCTCGGTGCGCAGCACGCGGCCCATGGCAGCGCTATAGCTCTCACTGGAGAGAAATTTCAAGTAGTTAACAGCATACCTGACGATCTTAGGCACTGATCCATCCGGTGGCGGGGGAACTCCATCTTGAAGACCTTCTATTTGAAGGCCAAACTCCCAGAAGACCTTAGACGAAGCATGAACAACAAGCTTGAGAAGCTCCCGGAATCGGACGCAGATGTCGGCGCCGGAATCACCATCAAAGACATTCATGAAGTGGTGGCGGATGCGATCTAGAGCATCGAACATATCGAGGAGTTTGAAGAGCTTCTGGGGCTCGCGGGAGGATCGTGCGACGCCCTCGCCGAAGCGGAAGAAGACGGCCATGATCTTGTCAGCGATCTTGGCGAAGCACTCGGGCCAGAGCTGGGAGTCCATGAGAGGGGAGAGGACTCGGGAGCAGAGCTGCTTCTCGGCCACGAAGACAGAGTTGAGGGCGAGGTTGAAGTGCTGGATCCAGAGGGTGATGGCCGATTCTAGTGTTTCCCATTCCATGCCGTCTATCTCCTCCGGCACGTATGTCTTTAGATACTCCGGGTTCACCCTCATCATCGCCTTCGCTGCGCAACGGTAGCGTACCTGTGTGACAGGATACTTGTTTTCTTCTTATTATATACTCGCATTATACGTATAATGCTATATGAGATTAAATTATCCCATGAACTTCAACAATGAATATTATAATTAGTTATAACAAATACTACATGTGATGTCAACTTACTACCAGCAAGTGGTGACGTAGGACTGGAATAAAACATGATATGGAAAATTTTAAAGTAAATATCAGATGTATATGACTATACGGGGCATCGCTCTGGTATTTATTCCGAGCACTTGTTGCTAGTTCTATTTTATCGTTTACTTTGTCGTTTTATGTAATGTTATCTTTGTACCATTTTCTTCTTTTAATCAGGCTGGTTCATCTATTTTTTCCAAAAAAAAAAAACCTATACGGGCCATGTGCATGTATATATATATACCCACATAAAAGTTCATGTAAATATTATATTTGTGAGTATATCTCCAAAAACCTCATATTTCACATATTCTTATGGATTACATTGAGTTAGCTATGAAAATATAAAAAAAAATATATCAAATGTGCTGGCTTAATTAGATTTTCCATGCAAGGGCGTACCCAAAAGAAAACAAGGCATTTTTTACTATTTTACTTATTTAAAATAATACTTTACATGCCCCTGAGTAGATTTATGATAGCGTGGTCATTTCAGGGATTCAACTTACCTGATTTGAATACCATGCAAATTTCTGATTCTCAATTGTGTATAAGGCTCAAAATAAATTTCAACTTGTTAATATCAGACTCAAGACTGTTAATACAACTATATATATATATTATGGGGTGTAAGATTTAGAGTAGGGGGTAGGTTTAGTTGTTTATAATTTTTTTAATTAAGTGTGCAATTACTCTAAGTGCATGAAATTAGGCACTTCCCTGGTTTTGAAACCAGGGAAGATGAGCCCGAGATGAGCCATATTTGCCATAAAAAATTGAGATTTAAAAAGATATAAAAATATATGCACTTAGTATATATACTGTATATTCTTTTAAAGTGTGTGTGTGTATATATATATGAACAGGAGTTAGTCCAAATGATCTAAGTTTGGATTATTTACATAAATGATTTTAAATTCAAATTTTTATATATATATATGAAAAGTGCTCATTAAGAGAAATCCACTCTCTACCTCCTAAACTTATTTCGAACCACCGGATTCATAGGGGATAGGTAGGTTAAATTCCAAATTAAGTTTGTAGTTTGTCGCTTGTAGTTGTTAGCTAATGAAGAGGGAATGGAATTGGTCCACATGGGGGCATTAGAGCTGACGGCGGCCCCCTAAATATTGGCTCTATCTCGTTGGTGCTCATCTATTCCTTTTCTCAAATAAGACAAATAATTCCAATAATAATGTGAAGTCTAATCTCTCCAATAATTCCAATAGTAATAACCATTTTTCCGCATCATTCCACATAATATATCTCAAACAAAATTAGTTTTATTTTTTATTCCCCCCAATACCAAAAATATTAATCCCTTCTATGATTATAAAACAAAAATATAGAAAAACAAATTAAATAAAAGGGTAAATACCTTGACGTAGATATCAATGGAGATATCGAGGCAATCGTTGGCAGCGAGGGTTTGGACGATGCGCCGGAGAGCATCGACCTCGGCGTCGGAGCCCAAGTCGGGCTTCGAGTCGTCTCCGAGATCGCCGTCATCGACCTCGTCACCAACGCCGCGATGACGGATCCTCGCTAGAATGCGTTCGAACTCGTCCTGTAACTTCACCAGTGCGTCGTCCAGCATCCCCTCGTACTGCATCGCGTCCACCTCCGCCTCATAGAGCGCCCTGATCGCGTTCAGTGTTTCGCCGAGCCGCCGGATCCGGAGCTGATCTGTCGCCTTGGTGCGGCTTAGGAACTCGACGGTCTCCTGGAGCCGTCCGATCGCGGGCTCAACCCCAGCTGCGACTTCGGCGATAGCCGATTGGAGCCGATCAACCCGGTCGATGAACTTGATAAGGCGATCGGGGGAGAGGGGGGTGTCAGGGGAGTGAGAAAGGGTTTCGTGAAGGTGGTGGGAGAGGGAGAGGGATCGGAGGAGGGAGAGAGAAGGGGTTAGGGAACGATCGATGCGCTGGCGGAGGGCGCGAGAGGAGAGGAGTTGAGCGGAGAGAGGGCCGGTGACGGCGGTGGATGCAGCGGAGACGGCGGAGAGAGGGACGGAGAGTCGGAAATCGAGGGCTGTGAGTGCGCGCTGTTCGGCCTCGGCAGCGGAGAGCAGGGAAGCGATGGCGTCTCTGGCTACGCGAAACTTGGAAATAGAGAGAGACTCGGTTTCGATTTCGGATTCCGAATCATCCTTATCGGGTCGGGTTTCCATCGGCGGCATTGGCTCTGGGTCGGGGCGTAGTGGAGTCTCTTCGCGCGGGAAGCGATGGAGGGAGTGAATAATCAGGCGGTTTATATCTTAGCGGGCTTAAAAGGAACGCGTTTCCTTTCGTTTCTCCAGAGAGATTCAACGGCTTCAGGAGGAGTGTGACTTGATACCACTCGCTATATAGGAAAAGGATTTTAAGTATTTAAAATGAGAAAAAGACCATATAACTTCGCCGTTTTTCTTAATCCCAATTTTATTATTATTTTTTGTTTTTGTAGATTTTGCGTATTTTTTATAGGTTATGGGATGCTCTCTCTCTCTCTCTCTCCCTCTCCCTCTCCCTCTCCCTCTCCCTCTATATATATATATACATGCACAATAAACAGCAAATGAATATATGCAAATATAAAACTGAAAAATAAAGATAACCATCCAGTAATATTTTATAGCAAAAGAGGCACAAAAATGTCCCAAGTAAAAAATCGTGACGATTGAAAGGAAGCATTGATGCTTGAGGGAACCAAAAAGAGGAGATAGACAAATGCAAGCAACGAAAAAGTTAACAGAAGATCCTAAAAAGAAGGTAACAACACAGCCAGAACGCAAACAGGCATCGATGAAATCAATGCATAGAAGATTGGCTGGTGTAAGGGCTCCCCCATGTGGCGCTATATTAGACAAGGCCAAGGCAGCCAACAATATAGAACAAAGGAAAAACTCCACAAGAAAAAAATAATTAAAAAAAAAAGGGGAAGAGGGTGAGCAAACACAAATGCAATTTTGTCCTGCACTGATACCATTCTTATATATATATAAGAATGGTATTAGTGTATAGTTTGATTTTGTTTGTAAACATTAAGGAGGTGTATAAATGATTTGAGTGAAGGAGACAGCTGATATATATATATATATATATATAAAGAAGTGAAACAAGTTTCAATGTACATACTTTCTAATGTGATTTGCAATGGCGAACTAGCACGATTGCTTACGGTCGTGGTTTAAATCAAAGCCGTCCATAGCGGGTATATGGCCTGCATGGTAGAATGGCTTCTACAAATAACAAAGTTCACTTTCATAAAACGATGTTAAGGTAACAAGCTATCTATAAAAACACAATATTTTAAATTACAGCTCAAAATAATATCACATATTTTTCACTCAGACACATTCGTTTCATTTCTTTTGTATTTTAGATTATATTATGCTCAAGAAAAAAAACCAAATAAGGTCAGCACCATTAATGACCCCAAGTATCAGTTTGGTTTAGATGATCAAACTGTGCCATTTTGTTTGAAAAACACAAAGGGGCTCATTTCGGTGTAGGTAAAAGGAAGTGACCCTATTTTAGAAAAACAAAAAAATCAAAAGTTAAAGAAATCAGTACATTTCCCCCTATTTACACCAAAATAAACGCCCCCTAACTGCCCTACTCAATCAAAGACCCAAAAACATGAAGAACCAATCCGCTGGCTGAAAGAAGAGTTGAACCACATAAAGAAAAAGTCATTCAAGGGATGATTTGATTATTGATATACAAACGCAAAATAACAGGGGTAGTCAGAATTCACATAACTGACGTTACCACACTAAAAGTGTTGAAATTCAATCAGAGTATTTCATCAATAAACATATTCACAAAATAATAATAATAATAATAATAATAATAAATTTGATAAAATAAGGGTCATACCAAAAATGGTCTATGGCTCTGCTTGTGACCTGCAAATAAGACAGGAAATCAGAATCTCAATAAGTAAATGAACTATAGAAACTACTAATTTATCACATTGAAATACTCCAACAAACTTGGCTATCCACAAAAAGTTTTCTCATGGTTGCAGATGACTTTTATCCTTGGTCCAGATAGACTTGAAAGAAAGCAAAGTCGGAGTCTTAATAACAACACATTAAACAGAGCATGTGGAGTAGACAACTTTTATATGGGGTATGGAACAAAACCAATAGCCCTACTGTGACATATGGGATGATGATGGTGCTGCCACAAGATCATTAGCCCATAAAGAAGAACTCACGATTAGTTTGTCCAATCCTTTTGGGTACCTGCAGAGAAAAGGAAATGAGATGTCTCGATCAGTAACATACAAATTAATTGTCATTTTTGCCAGAAAAAACTAAATATTAGAAAACATAAAGCCCTCAGCATGAAACAAGTCCATCAAAATGGGTTCTGTTCCACAGAGATCAGCGTCAAAAATCCTGCAAGTATAAACAACACAATCATATGGAAATTTTATCTACAATGACAAGATAACACGCTATGCACTCTGCAACAACCACAAAGTAAAGATCTAAATCTCTTCTACGAGAAATAACCAAAAAAATTTAGAACTAATGTGATCAGGGAGCAATACTAAGTCAGGGTCTCTATAATTTATCCATATAATCTGACGATAACAAGCACACAACAAAAAATATAATGCAAGAGAAGGAAACAAACGTCCCCTCAGCTGAAATTATTGTATTGGCATGCCACTTAGCTTACAAATAATAGGATGACTTATTGTGATTATAATAAAATAATATTAACAGAATATTTCTTCGTTAGCTTTGTAACATTCTAGGCAAAGAGAAGAAAGTAAAGAGGCCCCTCAGCTAATATAATTGTATTGGCATGCCACCTAGCTTACAAATACTAGGATAATATATTGTGATTATAATCGAATAATATTAGTGGAATATGCCCTCCTCAGCTTTGCAAAAGTTTATAACTGAACGAGTTATGGCTGAGTTTTGCAAAAATGCCAAAAAATCATGGACGGTATGTACCCATCTGCCCTAGTTACATGTTTGCAGAATAAGTGGTCCAATCAAATCAGTTTGATCTAAGGATTACAGTCTGATATCCAATGGGTTATGAACACTATGCCTGTAATACAAACCCACATGGTATTAAACATGGCCTAAGCTACACCAACAGCAACTGACATTACATGGCCTGAAAAGCAAAACCAGATGAAGACTGAGCAAAGATAGCAACTACCTGAAACAAACCACAATCAAATAGAACAAACAATAAACAAAAAATAATGCATTATCGTAATAGCCATACAGGGAATAAAGAAAGTGCACATAAAAAAGAAGATTGATACTACCTTATAAGGCATTTTCAGGACAATGAAGCAGGTGATGCTTATGCTGTAAAAATGCATGGTGAATTCACAATAGAAGACAAGTATCCTAACTCTACAAAAACTAGGTAAAATGTTCCAAAACAACTATTTCGTGTAAAAACAAACCAACACAAATTTGCCTAGGAAATTTTAACAAACAAGAATGCCGAAAAGATACCCCGAAAATAGAATACAATTGAGATAACCTAGCAAAAAAGAGTATCATTTCAAGCATAAAAACACAGAAGGCAAAGCAGGAAGCTATAAAATAAAAATACAAAAAAGTTAAGGCAAGAATTAAACTTAATTCATACTAGTAGAATCAACAGGCTTCTTGTACCTGCATCACACGAACATCATCAACTCAGGACGGCTAAAAACATTTTCTGACTCATCCTCCAAAATAGGATATGCAGCAACAAGCGCATCTTGTGCTCCAATGTACAATGAGTTGTAGATCTTCCAATACACCTCTCTAACCTTTCTTGCAGGGTGGAACAGACCCTGAAGGCAGTAATTCAGGACGACAGCTGCACCCAATGCCACCCTCATCCCTTCAATTGCTTCCATAACAGCATTTATAACATGAGGGGAGGTCTCAAAGATGTTTGGCCATACATAGTTGAGCAAATGGACCAAAGCATCTTCACAGCCCAAGCCAGCAACCCCCAAAGCCATGTGCTTGACTGCAGAAGCAGCAGTCTGCCGGTGAACCAAATCCCTATCCATCAAAGCATCCTCTAGCAAGGGAGTGACGGCATATATATAGTCCTTTCCCATTTCTCCTATATACTCAAAGAGAAATGACAGGGACTTCAAAACACCATTCTGTACATTCAGTTCGGGTACACGATATTCATTCATAAGAGCAGGCAGAACTGTGAAAGGAGAGCAAGTTTCTGCAACAATGGCAATGGCAACAGTGGTGCAGACACGGTTCTGTCTTTCCTGCACCTTGAGATTATTTAACAATGTGGCCAGGACATCTTGTGGCCCAATAGCTTTTGCAATATACCCGAAAGTATTCACAGTTGCTCTCCGGATACCCTTCTTATGAGCCTTCAACATCTCAAGAAGCTCAAAGCAAATCCTCATCCACTCTCTAGCAGGGACAAACTCAGCACCACGATCAGCAATCCTTCCAACAAGATCAATACAATTCTCCTGAACCTTTTCATGCCTGTTCTTTAGGATGGGTGTCAGGCGAGGAAGTAGGTCTTTGATGGGGGGAGTCATCTTTGTCATACCAATTACATTGACAATAGCCTTCAATGCACCCAGGATAGACCCCAAGACTTCAGGATACTCTTCTCCCAAGTACTCATACAAGACAACACCCAAATGACCCATCAGCTGTTCTTCTTGGCACTGCTTCATCACAACCGCAATCCTTGATATAAGATCAGCTGCCTGCTGCCTAACTTTCGCACTTTTGTTATTCAGGCGCCATTTTATGGTACCACAGATCTGAGGGAGGTAAGGTTTCACCCTCTGACCAAGGGAATTCACCACAGCACCAAATCCATTAAGCATAACATTAGCATCATCACTGGTCTGCTCCTGGAAGGCATAGAGAATCCCATCAATAAGAAGCTCCTCTAACCGCGCATCAATATCTGAAGCTCCCAGGTTAGCAACCACTTTTTCGATGGTTTCCATCACCATCCGCCTGTACGGCTCACTCTCATCCTTGAGATCCTCAACTATTCTTCCAACAATATCTGCAACGCCTACCTTATTTGCTATCTCAACAGTAGTATCCACAAGCTGTCTATAGTTCCTCCTGTCCAGCGCCATTCTCCTAACCCAGAAGTTTCTGAAGAACTCAGGCAGAATGTCATTTCTAATATAATCAGCCTCCACACCTTCAGTACTCACACACTGCTTGACCACCTTCAGCACAATTTTCTTCATTTCTTCATCTGGAGATTGGAACTCACGGATCAGAATGAACATCACTTCTTTTGTGTAGTAACTAGCATAAACAGCATCCATGAGAGGAATAATAAAACCAATGGCCTTCAGGAATGCAGCCAATACTTTGCCACGATGAGATCGGATACCCTTCCACAGAGGCTTCAACACAGAATCGAAGCTTTCTATGCCATAAGGTGCGGCTGCCTCAGCAAGTGCCGCAAGTGACAATGCAGTAATCGTCCTCACCTTCTGGTTTTCATCACTAAGTCCATGTTCGATGATCTCAACCAATGATTTCAAATGTGGCAGTACCGCACATCCCATGAGAATGGCAATCTGCTGAACAATCTTGATACCAGTGTGCCTGGCCTGCCATGACTTCTTGCTCTGACAAACAGCCTTCAAGAATGGTAAGAGGGCAGGAATCCCCAAAGCTGAAGCCACCACACTGAACGCCCTTGCAGTAGTATTCCTCACATATTCGTCAATGTTGTCAATATCTGGCCTCATTGCAGCAATCATTGTGGCCAAACCAGCAGCCTTACTAAGATTGGAGATGATCTCCCTCCCTTCCACACGAGCATAGTAGTCCTCATCAATCAAAAGAGGTTCAATGACCACGAGAATCTTATGGACATAAGGTCGAACTAGTTCATCAAGCTTATACAAAACCCTATCAATGACTTTGACCAGAAGGTGGCGTTCTTGGTCCTCCAGAGTCGGCTGCATAAGCAAAGGAAGGATCTTGTTGAACAGTGGGCCAGCCCCAAACTCTCTGGCCTTGTCAGTGAGCTGCCGTAGTGCTGTTTTCCTCTGTGGTGGCGTGCCATTCTTGACTTTAAGAAGCAGCTTCATGATCTTGCGTTCCTTCTGCTCCTCAGGGTTGAGCTGCTCTTCCTCCTCTTCATTCAAGAGCGCTCCAAAGTACTGGTAATCCTCCGGCTTCATGAATGGCAGACCTCCAGGAGCCTCCTTCGGGACATCAAACTGCTGACCCCTATTCTCTTCAGGAATAGCATAAAGAGGTGTTCCCAGCGGTGTGGGAGTGGCCAAAAGCTTCCTTGCAGGGGTTCTAATGGGGACATAAGATGCAGGTGGATCCAAAATCTTGTAGCCTTCCTGAGGGAACATCGCGTCAAGCTCTTCATCGGTAAGTGGTCTGTTCCTTTCCTCGATATCCCGCTCCCATCGAAGAAGGTTGTACTGCTCGGGAGTGATGGCACCAGAGAACTTGATGGCACTAGGGGTTGGGGTGGCAAGGTCGACACCGCCAATTGGAGTGACACCAGGAGTGAAAGCAGCAGCAGGTGTAGCAGCTCCAGGAAGTGGAGTCGCAGCGCCAACAGCAGCTGGAGTCTCATCCCACCTGGACCGCTGCCGCTTCGGTGTAGGTGTGGCAACAGCACCAAACTTAGGAGTCGCATCCCATGCCATGCCCGCAGGAGTAGCACCGGGAGTAGCCCCGCCAGCCGGGGTAGCATCAGCATCCGCAAGTCGTCCAGGGGTTGGCGTCTCATCCCAACGGTTCCGGCGAGCAACTGACGGAGTTGCGTCAGCAGCAACCCTTCCAGGAGTTGGCGTTGCATCCCAGCGACCAATTCCAGGGGTGGAATCAGGAGCATCCCAATCCGAACTACTCTTTGGTTTCTTGGCTTCGGGTTCTGGTTCCTGAGACTGATCCCATCTGTTCCTCCTCTTCTGAGGAACCGCTGTCGCCTCGGCTGCGACCTTGTTCTTCTCCTCCTCCTTTTTCTTCGCGATCTCCCGCAGCATCTCCTCCTTCTGCCGTTTGAGCGCCTGCTCCCGCATAACATCCGCGTAGGTCCGGACCGACGGATCGGGGGTGGCTTCTCCAGAAGCAAAGGGATCATTTCGATCCGGCGAAATCATCTGTTGAAGCCTCTTCCTCCGATACTCATCCTCGCGATCGATGATGCGTTGGGGTTTCCTGAAGCCAGAATCCTCTTCGGAAGCGCGGGGGACCTCAGAAAGCGCGCTGGGGCCAGTGAAGGAGGCCATGCGGCGGGCGAGGTCGCGGCCAGAGTGGTCGCCGTCGGTTTCCTCCTCCTCCTCAGTGACAGGGATGGAAAGCTCGTAACCCTGGAAGCGGTCAGGGCCCTCGCCTCCATAGAGATCGGCATCGAATGTGAGGGAAGTCAGTGACGCACGCTGCTCCTCCAACTTCCGCCGCTCCTCCTGCGTCTTCTTAATCTCAACGTCTGTGGAATCCATTGCCAAAACCCTAAAACAAACAAGCGTCAGATCAAGGTCGGAATCAAGGAATTGGGATGGAGAATTAGGGTTTAAGATGGAGGGCGTAGAGATACCTCGCCTCGCTAGGGTTTCAATCTCTCTCTATTTGGGGCCGAAGTCGAAGCTGGAACCGTGAATCGATGAATATCGTGCCTTTGCGCCTTTATAGGAGTCCGCGGTTACCGACTCTGTGGATAACTTGTAGCCTCGACCGTTCGATTACTGGATTCCGATTGTGATTTAATCGTGGCCGTCCATTTGATATTCCATTTTTTTATTCTTTCATCAATTTCTATTTCGAGCTTTCATTTTGTTTTAAAATATTATCCGATTGGAATAGAAATTTGTCATAAAAGCTTCTCAATATTGGGGAAAAAAATTCATATTAATTCCACTGGCAAATAGAAGTTAAAAAACCAAAAAGGTTTGCCCACGATTGATGGCGAAGTAGTTAAGTATGTTCAATGTTTTTTTCAAAAACAAAAACATATAACAAAAATAATTTACTAAAGCTTCCATGCAAATAATCTGCTGATCGTTTCAGCATTGCCCTGTTTGCTATGCAGACGAAAATAAAACAGACTTCTTGCCAATAGCATCACTCAAATTGGAAGATTGCATTGGCACTCATACACACTGTCAGTATTCTTATACTCAAAAGATTCAACATAACAATAATTAAAAAGAAAAAAAGAACAAGGGAAACAATGGAGACAAAATTCGGCTTCAATCAAAAGACCATGATCAAGAGACAATCGAATTAAAAACGAGCCTTCCGTTTCCGAGCAGTGTACTTAGTGTCGGGAGGTACCACATTTCCTTTCTTTCTCATCTGATCCTTTTTCTTCAGCACCCATTCTCTCCCTTTCCCTTTCCCTTTCCCTTTCCCTTTCATGTTCACCTTCATCTTCTTCCTAGGTCGGTTCCGATCAGACATGCCAACCTACAACCAACACCAGTAGATTCACATTCATTCCTATCAATAATTGAAGAACCAACAATGAAAAAAGGAAACCATAAGAAGTAAATATCTTGGTTTAAAATCATTTGTTCATCCACGATCTCTAAAACTACATGCATGAAGTATCATTCATAAATATCAAAATCATGTCCGATATGTTTGTCATGCAGTATTCTTGGATAATTGCAATGAGAAACAACAAAGCTATTGTTCAAAACATTCTGTGCAAATCAAAGGTGCATGTGATGGGAAAGATTTTAACAAAATCTCACCGTTTGATCCTCGTCATCGCTATCCTCATCATTGTCAGTGCACATCTCATCGTCTTCACCTTTGCCCTTTGGAAGCCATGATTGTGTAGAAGGTGGTCCACATGTGAGAACAATATAAGCCTTCTTCGCTTTTGAGCTACATAGTGAACATGACACTTTGATTAGATACTTCTCACACATTGCATTTTACAGCATATCGCGCATGATTGAAATTTCATTTGAGAAAGCCTCTGATAATTCATCATGACACCAGATGTGCAAGAGCATGCCCTACCTATGCGGATAATCGACAACCACACCCCCTCCAAATCCAGCTCGCATAGCAGAAGTTAGAATCATGGCACTCTGGTCCATATTTTCAGCATACAACTGCAAAACTGCTCTTGCCCCTCTAGCCAAACATCTATATAATGATCCAAAGAAAGCCCTGGAAGAAGATAAAAATTGAAGAATGATACATCAACAAACAAGGAACAAAATGATAAAAACACAAAACACATACTTTAGCCGCATTCTTGGTTCATGAGAAGATTTGTCAGCGTAACACAACCACTGAAAAGCCATAACCAAAATGAGAACGAAACTTGGTGAAGTTCACATAAACATCAAAAGAATAGTGTCGACCTGAACTGCTGAGATGCTAATAGCACCATCAATCACTCCAGGGCGCAAGCCCAATCCCTATAGATTTGAGCCAATGATCAAAAATTAATAATGGCAGAAACATTTGAAAATCCCAACATAACTAACTGGCAGGATATTGATACCTGAGCAACAGGCTACAAGTGCAATGCCAACAATTAACACTGATTCTGACTTATTCAGAGCATATCATATAAGAATGATTAGAAAGCAAAATATTTTCCTTTTTACATCAACAAATTAAATTTTCCTTTTATATGCCATCAACAGCATCTGAGTCACTGAAATTTTATGATTCTCTTTTTAGGCCCCTTCTTGAGCGGTATGCTACAATTTATCTTTCACTTCATCAATGGTTTACACAATGGCTTCCTCATATTTTGTCCATGAAACTATCATCTTTAGTACGACCACAATTACCAATCAAAATAAATTAGAAACCATTGGCATTAATGGCACTTCATATGCAAGTGAAGGGGTCTTTATATGGAACTATCACTTTGCAGCATCAAAAATTCCAATACGATAACCTTAATTTAAACAGTAAATGGTCAACAAACAACTTTCAAAGAAACCATTCAATTGTGCATACATCATTAAAGCTACTTCCGAACCACTATGCAAATCATAGGCTGATTAGAATGAGCATGCTGTTCCCTGTGCACATACTATAGAAAGATAAAAGAAACACAAAAAACCAAGATTATGCAGCCATGATTGCATGTATAAGCCATATATAACCCACAATTCGAAAAGTAAACAAAAGAGGGAAAATTATTTAAAGCAATCTACATGAACAGGGCTCTACCTGACCCATATCAGCTAGAAGAAGATCACCTTCCACCTCCCGATCCAAGGCAACATCTGAGGAAATTAAGGATTAACACAAACGATCAATCAAAAGAAAAACAGAACATTAAAAGTAACTGACAACAAGGAAGCCAGTCACTGACTAAGCATGGAAGGTGAAATGTCATAGCCAATCCAATGATACCCATGTTCTGACATGGTCTCACCGCTGAGCCCTGATCCACATCCTGTTTCAGAACAAAGCCAGCCCTAATGAGAGTCTAAGACAGCGAGTGAGCACACACACGCATAAATAAATTTACCGCTATATATATATATATATATATATATAGGCAACTTGGATCCAATGAGATTACCTGACAAACCATACATGGAGTTTGTTCTATCACAAGATATTTAATTTGAAAGTGAATATACATAGGCCATGTTGTCTTGATGTAGGGAAATGAGTTTCATGATACCAATAAAAACACCAGCAAATTGTGGGAAACTTCTCATGGTTGCAGATGGAGACATACAAATGCATCTGTTATCGCCTAACTCTTGTATGTAAAGAAGAATAAACAGTGAACCCTGATTTCCTTGCTTATATCACCAAAAATTAAATATATAACAACCAAGGAAAAAAAGAGAACCGGACCGCATAATTCATATATACTTGGCCAAACATACAAACCCAGATTCAAGATTTTAAAAAACATCATATTAAATCGCAGCTAAATATACATATTTCAAGTAATTCACGAACTAGAATCACTGAAAACAGATAAAAATCAGAACAGTAAATTCAAAAGCCACATACCTATGTCGAGAAGTAGTCGGGGCACCCCATCGTTCGGCAAATTGAGAAGCTCCAACGCCCTCTCAGAAATCCTTGCCTACAATCAGTTCAAAAATGAATCTCCCAATGAAAAGGGAAGAACAGGGAAATAGGGAAAGAGAGAAATCAACCTGGATATCGACAATACGAGAGGAGGTGGTGTACTTGCGAGCCTCCACATCATTGTAGAATATCTCCGGCGGCGCCTGCAGCTCAGGCCTCGGCATCTGGCAACGTTGGATTCAACGACCGTCGAGAGGGGAGGACGGCAACGGCAAGGAATTGGGCGATCGGCGAAGGGGCGTCTAGGGTTTTACAGCAGAACACTCGGAGAACTAAGTTAAGGTTAAGCCCTCCAAAACATAAAACTAATTTCACAGCGGTCCTTTACAAAGTATATTAATATTACTTTTTGTTTCATGCAGCCCTGAAGATATATTATTTATTTATTTATTTAAGAAAAAAAGTTTTTGGTCAAATCCGGCAAATATATCATCAACCTGAAATGTTCGGAGTTTTATAATGTAATCTAAAGTTCAAAAAATAAAATAATTAAATATGTTATAGTTTTTATTGTGTGAAAAATTGGAATTTTGAAAAAAAAATTGTCGAGCTTATGTTATTTGATGAGTTAATTTTTTTTATTCAGTAGATTGAATAATCTGGTTTTATTTAGAAAATAAATAAATGGCTTACCCTATGAATAAAAGGAGGGAAACTGAAAAAATATTTTAATTCTTATAATAAGACCAATTCAGATTGAGATAACCACCAGTCATCCAAATTTATTACTCTAATACAGTAACTTGTAAATCAAACCTAGTGCAGTAAGACACACAAAGAAGCATTGAGACAACAACTCAAAAAGGTAAAACCACAATGCAATCAAATCCCTAATTTATAATGAAACAAAGTTCTGATGGTTGAGGTTCGAAACATATAATCAAGAACAAACTAAAGCTTGCAAAACCATAGTGTCGCCTAATGTTGGCGGGGAGATAAATGAAGAAATTAATCGAAGAGAGAAAAGCCCATGTCTTCATCGCTCTCTTCTTTCTCTTCCTTCTTCTCCTCTGCAGGAGGAGCCTCAGGAGCAGCGGCGGCAGCACCACCACCTCCTCCAGCAGCAGCTGCACCACCGCTGGCGATGAACCCACCACCACCACCTCCACCAACAATAACCTGTATCACAATTTATACCAATTTTTAAGACCCTTTTTAGCATGAAAGATGACTGAGGCAAACTTGAACCAAAAAAGAAGCTTTTTCAACAACATGAAGATCCAAACCCTTAAGGATTTTGATTATTGACAACATAATCACCTAAGGTTCCCAGGCGTTTTATCATAATATTCCATCAGTAACAGCCACATAGTATTCCAGCAAAGATAGCCATACAAAAGTTTCCAACTTATATATACATGAGCTTCAAGGCATAACTACACACATAAACCCAAAAGATTAAGATCAAGGCTTTGTGGAACAAAATAGGAAGCTTGGAGATACAAACTACTGCAAAGGACTTTGATCATTGACAATGTAAGTGTCTAAACAAATTGAGTTCCAAGTGTTTAACATGCTATTCCATCAGTGACATCCAGAGAGTATTCCAACAAATCAAGAAAGACATACAAAAGTCTCAAATTTGCAAATACATCAAACTTAGGGATGTCAAAACCCGACCCGCCCCGTCGTTTCCGACCCCATCCGCTCGGAACGGAGCGGAATGGGCGGGGCGGTTTTGGTCTTACTTTGCCCCGCCATGCCCCACCCCATTAAAAATTTGCACATATGTCCCTACATATTAATATATATATATATAATTTTAATTTTTTTAATTTAATAATCAAAATAAATAAGATTATATTCACTTAATTATGATAGTTGTGTATTTTGATTAAGCTTATGTATTAATGATTTAATTACAAAATATAGTACTTCACAAATATCATTTTCTTTAATTTTAACTAATTAATAAATAGTATATATTATAAGGTGTTTAATAAAAAAATTCATCAATTAATGTTGGACTATGTAATTTTTTATTTTTTTATAGCAATTTTAGTAAAAGCGAGGCGAGACGGGCCGGGTGAAAAAAAACCGCGGCCGATTTTGGTATTGAGAATGTTAAAAAAAAAAAAAAAGAGGCAGGGAGGGCGGGCGCGCCCCCGCCCCCCATTGCCATCCTTAATCAAGTTTAAAGGCATAACTAAAGACATAAACTCAAGAGATTCAGATCAAAGCTTAGTAGAACAAAAAAGGAAGCTTAGAGATAGACACTACTCCGAAGAACTATGATCATTCACAATGTAAGCACCTCAAGGTTTCGAGTGTTTGAGACAATATAATCACCTGGGGTCACGAGTGTTTAACATGATATACCATCCAGAGAGTATTCCAAAAGAGACAGACATGCAAAAGTTTCAAATTAATGGATACATCAAGCTTAAATGCATAACTACAGACATAAATCAAAACATTCAGTTCAAGGCCTTGCGGAAGGAAAAAAGGAAGCTTGGAGATAGAAACTACTCCAAAGGACTCCGACCATTGACAATGTAAGCGCCTAAAGGCTTCAATGTTTGATATGATGTTGCATCACAACCAACAAAGGACAATTCGGCCGCGAATATCCCGATTAAAAAATAGGAGATACATGTACTCGAATACAAATTTGAATCTCTGCGAATGCAGCCTAATTGTTATTGCATACAATACCAAACAAAACTAAATATGTCATAGCATGAAAGGAATTCTCCGTATGGATTTAATTAATTTCAGAATGCGCACTGACAACACTACTAAAACCTTATAAGTAATTCGAGTTATACATTGAATTCAAGTATAAGAGTTTCTATATCGTAGATCAAACCCTAAATACTCCGTCCCATAATCACATAACAAAAGAAGCATTAATCTTCAGAACTAGAACACTAAATTTAGTTAAATGGAAGGCAGCTATGAACGACACGATCCAAGATTGAATTTTTATACAATAACCATGAGAAATTCTACACAGATTCATATGTTTACGTTTGATAATTAGGAAGAGAAATGACCTGGAAAACAGCGGAAGAGGGGGTAACCAAGGGAGAAGGAGGACTGGACTCCACCAGAGGAGTCGACGCCGAGGACAGTCCTCACAAGGTTCCGCTGAAGATCGAAGGTGCTGGACGCCGATCCTTCGAGGTCACCGGAGAGCTGGTTAGCACTCCATTCACTATCAGACTTCCTACAAACGAAGGTAAATACGCCCATGGCTCCTCTCCTCCCCTCTCTTCTCTTCGGCGGCGGTGGACTTCGAAACGCTAGTGCTGACAGAACCCTACCCCTCCTCCATCACTATATATATCATGCTTAGGAAATGCAATTGGACTAAATTGCCCTTATCGTTTTATTTCGCATATGACAGCTCCCTTTTTTTTATTTTCAAACCAACTCCTTTTATCAAAAAAAATTTTTTTTTTTTTTTTTTAATTAAAAAAAAAACCCTCCCCCCCCCCCCCCCCCCCCCCCCCCCCCCCCCCCCCCCCCCCCCCCCTCCCCCCCCTCTCTCTCATACAAACCATTGGAACCAAGAAGTACATGAAGCAAGCCTTGCAGCCTGGAGGGGGGGGGGGGGGGGGGGGGGGGGGGGGGGGGGGGGTGCCCCCGCCGGAGGGAAGGAGAAGATAAAAAAACAAAAAGCTTCCCCTTCTCTCATCATCCTTCCCTCCTCCTTCGCCTCGGTTCTACTGCTCCTCCACCCCCCCTCTCCTTCATCCTCTCCACCATCGTCTACACCAACAGCGCCCCCCCCCCCCCCCTCCCAATTTTTTATTCGAGAAATTTTATATAGCATTACTCTTTATCAAAACTCAATAGCAAAGCTGCGTATTTTAGCAAGATTCTACCCCTCCAACACAACTCTCATACGTTTACTCTATAGATTGATTATATATGTATATTTTTTTTTTTTACATATAAACGACAAATAACCCACAGTGAAGTTTAAGAATTCTAAAAATATGCACAGATATGAAACAAATTCACCAAGAGCTTATGCTTTCATCTTCGTTAAACTCACCTTTTTTTTTTTTTTTTATTTGAGCTTTGTCCTATATTTATGTCTCAAATAAGGCACATATTACATATACTTTTCTGAAACATGATCGACTTCATAGTGAATACTAAAAAGGTTGCTCAATAAATTCATCATACTCGGCACCTGCTCACATTTTGCAGAGTAAATGATGAAATGAAAGCCACAGCTTTCATAACACTCTGTCAAGAATTCAAATAACTTATTTCAATGTTTTTTTCTTTCCCTCAAAAAGAAACATGCCATGTTAGCTCAAAACTAAATTATCATCTCGCTGAACTCATAAAATTTTCCTGTCAGCCGAGGATGACGGAGCCTTGTCCTTCACCTTCAATAAGTTCTAATCTCCCTCGCGAGACCTATAAATACGGTTTATTGGCGAGCAAAACTTCCTTCCATGCCTCATAGAACATCCATGTAATACCGGATGTTGGCATAACCTTCAAACAGCTGGCGCCCCAGCCTCTGTAGAGACCAAGCAGACCATCCTCGCGGATGACCTCCGCCAGAGCCCCAGCCATGTGGGTCGGGCATTTCCCTTGCAGGGCTCCGACCATCAGCCTCTTCCTCGCCACTTCCAATGGAAAGCTAATAGTGCTTGCAGTCAGACCTACAATGAAAAATACAAGGACAAAATAAACACCGGTGACAAGAAATACGGGTTGCATAAGCTTTAAATTCCAACCTGATAGCGCTCCAACAACTAGAAGCTCCACACGGTTCAAGGATTTTTTATGCTTTGCCTGACAATAAGATTTCTTAATTGTTTCATACATGAAATAGTAGCATGTGCTGTATGGAAGCATGCCGATGAGAGTTGGTGAAATGCCAGCATAAAAGCCACCGATCCCATCATCCTTGTAGATTTTGCGGAAGGCAAGGCTGATACTGGGGTAAAGATCTCGATTCACAGTCAAGCGATCCTGTCACACAAATAATCAAGAGATAACAAATACCGATCCTGTCAAGAGAATCTGAACAAAAGATGTTGGGCCTCTCATTCTATGTTTAATTTCCATCTAAAGTGGAGTGGGTTTGCTAGCAGTGTGACTAATTAAAATAAATTAATACCTATAAGAGGGTGTATTCAACTAACTAATAGCCTCACCTCAGTTAATTTGATTAATATAAATCTAAAGGGTGTATTACACTAACTAATAGTCAGACAACAGTTAATGTGGTAAATGTGGATTCAAGTATCTTAGCATGTAGGAAACATAAATATGAAATTTTGATTAATGCAGTTAAAGAAGGATATAAAATTTCAAAAATATAAATTTCAATTTACCACCTTAATAACTTCAAGAGGATGACACACGAGAGTGCTCACAATGCCAGCAGCAGCACCACCAACAGCAATCGGGGAGATCCATGGAAAGGAGAGATCGATATTGATGTGACCAATCTGCAACTTGGGGCAACCATTCTTTTTGCATTTCTCTTGTGCTGATGTCATTTCCCGTTTTACAAACTCAAAAGTACCAAACTCTATCGCTTGGGTGGGTATTATACGGAGCATGTTGATGGTGTTTCCGGCCCAAAGACCTTGCCAACCTTGCTGTTCAACAACCTCTACGAAACTTCCCACAATACGTTTAGACCCAACGCCAACAACCATTCGTGTCCTACAAATCCAGCCCCTTAAGTATCAGATATTACCTTGGAAAAGCCATTAATAGCCAGATTAACAAGAATATCAATGCTACAGGACAAAATAACAAAGACAACAACAATGCAGAAGCCCAAGACCATCAGAACACAACGTCATGAAGAGAACAGATGGACAATATTTTGGGGGGAGTGAGAGCAAAACACCTGATTGTCTCAAGAGGAGCAAGAACAGCTTTGGCCATTGCACCAGCTAAGGCACCGCTAATAAACTCCCCAACTTCTCTGCATCTCAAAGCATTCTGCAGCATTACGAACACCACTATCAATCAAGAAAATCATGCCTCACTATTCAAAGATCATACTCAGCTCATGCTCAAAGCTTGGGAAGCAACTAAAATTATCTATGGATAATATAAACTTTGAGATCCGTATACAAAGCAAAGGCATGATAAAACTGGCCAAAGTGCCTCACTGGAAGGACAGCAAACACAGACATCGAGACATGAAGATGGAAAGCAAAGGGCTGTGTGTGTGTGTTTATTCAAAATTGTAGATTGTTTCATCTGATTTTTATATGCAGAAAGAACATGGAATTTGCTTTATTATTGTAGCAACTGCAAAGTATTTTGGCTTACACATAAATTTATTGTCTCTACTACTTGACAGGTTTGAATTCTTCTAAACCCCAAAAATTACTTTGAAGGATAGCATTAAAAAAGTAATATGAGTAAATCCAGCAGAAAGGCATTAGTCATCATATTAATAAAAATAGCTTCCAGTACTTCACAGATGTCAACCTTGCCGCTTGCTTTCTCAAGACAATAACCAAAAATTCCTTCAAGGAAACTCTTTCCACAAGATGACAAATTTTCAACATTCTGGTTCTAATTTTAGAATTAAACAATGAAAGTGTAATAGTCCCTATATCTTTTGGGAATCGACACAGGATGGAAAATTTTTCCCATAGCTTCAGGATTTTAAGTGAAATTCTAGGACCTACTAAAAGAATAGAAATGAGTGCAGGCAACAATAAAGTAGTAATAATAACTGAGGAAAACTCTGTCATCAGTGCGATTAAAAACTCACTACATGGAGGACAGAGATTAAAATTTATCAATTAAAACAACATACCTCCCAAGCACATGGATAGAAAGTGACAGTGTGGTGTTATAATAGTTCAAATTATACACTGAATCACTTGAAACTTTGCATTGAATTACAAATGAAAACTCTGTTGGTTTGTGAAAAACAGAACCAAGCAAATGAATGCACATTCTTTCAATCAAATATAACATCATTCTATATTTAAAGGGCAAACTTAAAACACATGAAGCATTACAAAGGCAATCAATTTCTATCCAAACACACACAGTAATCACAAAGAGGAAAAAGCAAAACCACAAACAACATCAACTATACAGTAACAACAACACATAAAAAAATAAAAATAAAATATATATCTAAACCAAATAAACAAGAATACAAAAAAAAGCATATTGGGCATTGAAAGCATCGAACAAAAAAACAAAATTAAAAACAGGAGTAAAAGCAAAAGAAAAGAAAAGTGACAGGATCATGCACCTTCATCGTTTCACCGACGTGAGGGAGTCGGACACGGAACTCCATAGCTCCATGCTTATCAGCAACCTCCAGAACCTTGGGCACACCCATCATCACCACCTTGCAATCATCTTCCACAACCCACAAATCCTTCTTCTTCTGCGATTCCAACCCCAAATCCATCAATCTCGTTCTTCAAACGGATTCTCAGACCCAATAAAAAGAGCCAACTTTTTCATAGAGCCAAAACGAAAAACAAAAAAGAAACAAAAAAAGGCTTCAAACTTTATTTAACTACTAACACCATCCACCGAGAAATCAACAAGAAAATAAATCAAAAACAGAAATCTTTGCTCCTTTTAGTTTTCCCCACCTGTTTTCTCAAGAGAAAGCGATGTTTTCCAGCACGTTTGGATCCATCCACGAGGTTTTTCTTCTAGTTTTCCCAAAGGCAACACCTTTGACTGCGATTCCGGGATCCCTTGCCCGCCGCTCAACTAGGGTTTAGGCCCGACAAAATCAGGCCTTTTGCCCGAGCTATGCGGAGCCGCGGCGACGAGAGAGAGAGAGAGAGAGAGAAAAAATGGGGAAAGAGAGTTGTTTATATAGGAGACTTTTAGAAATCAATCAAGCTTCTGTTTTGATGGTGAGCCTCGCCGACGAAACAGTGTTGCCCTGCTTTGACCGGGCGGTGACTCGACCTATCAACAAGGTTACAATCAATGTGGTGGGCTATGTATAATAATAGTAATAATAACTATAATAATAACGTTATAAATTATAATGTTAATGACCTTCTAGATATAAATGTGCTTTTTTCGGAAATTATTTCAATTTAATTTCATTTTTTTAATAAATTATTTTCAAAAAAGCAAAAAGCGCTTTGTGTTTGATTGCTTGTTAGTATTTTTTTTTTTTAAAAAAAAGAGTACTTTTCATAGAATAATCTTTGGATAAAGTACACTTGTTATTAGTCTCTTTGTTGTTTAGCTTTTGATTTCACATATCAATCAAGTTTTTAAATTATTCCAAATATGTTTCACTGATTAAGTTTTATCGGGTCGGATCAGAAAACCAGGTAACGGGTACGGGTTTTATTTCAGGATCCATTATACATTCATAAAGGTCAGGCCGGTCAGCAGAGCATCATTGGATCCGCGACGATGATTCGCACCGGCGCCGCCGCCGCAAGGTGGTTCTCCCGGCTTGCGCCCCCGCGATTGGCGGCAGTGGAGCCGGTAATCCGAGTGGAGAACAACATCGCCCGCCTTGGACCGCCCAAGGAGGGGCCTAAGCCCAGGCAGCTGCTCTCTCTCCCGCCATTCCCCTCTTCCGGCGTGGACCCCCTTCCCGGCCGGAAACGAGGCTCCGGCTGCGGCAAGGTCACTGCCATCTCCTGGATTAAGCACTACTTCGCCGAAGTTGAGCCCGCGTTGATTCAGAGCCACTTCAACAAAGGCCTGGTGAGCTTATTTGCTTCATAAAAATTACGACTTTTTTTTTGGGTGAATTATGAGTTGAATGAACTTGTTTATACGATTAAAGTTTAAATCTTTGTTGCTTTGACTACTTCAGTGTGGAGATTTCAGGAATGTTTTGTTGGGCTTGCAGAATTATTGCAATTCTGGTCGTGTTTCATTTGTTTTGTCAGATGTATTGGGATTTAAGAAAGATGCTTGATGGAATTGAAATTTTAAAGTTTTACTGATGTTTTCTTTGCATTTCTTCTTGTTTTATTGGTAATAAATCTGGAATCAAGGGGAGATAGGAAAGAGTGACTGGGATTTTGGGAATAGATGAACTGGTGAACTTATTATTTGTTCATTAGTGGGTTTTTTTTAATGGTTAAGTGATTACATTTTATCTTACCAACAAGGAAATTCGCTACTACTTCAGTACCTCTAATAGCAAACGGAGCATAAGATGTTGCACTCTACTCATCACTGGCACTATTCAATTTGTATGGCCTAGTTTATGTGGTATTTTGTTTTAGGTTTATACAGTGATAAAAATAGGATTTCAGAGAAACCCTATTTGGAATTCCTATAATGGGATTCCATATGTGGACATATGAAGTTTGGCATTTCAAAGTCAGTGCACTTTCTTCCTTTCATTAGGTTCATGTGGGAACCTCAGAGGATGATGTTTCAGCAGTAAATGGCTGTCAGAAGCTGCACTCCTTGAAGAAGGTAGAGAAATTCGTTATTCATGAGATTAATAACTGTTGTCATGTTCCCATGTTTTAATGGCCCAATTGGATTCTTGCTGTTTAACTTTGACAGTTATCTTCCCCTTTCAAACATATCTAAATTCCTTCAGTTATTATGTGCATTAGGTAATGATCCTTTTCAGTATACACGCAGATTAAGCATAATGATGTTATGGAGCCTGGCATGAAGATCTACATCCCAGTATCCGTTGCAGAATCCCAAATCTCCAAGAGATATGACACCGTACCGACGGAAACTCTACATCCCAATGCCGATGAGATACAGTATTTACAGAGGCTTGTGATGCATAAGGCATAAAAACACTAAATCTCTTTTTTCTGTTATTTAGACTTTTCCGGAGAATAGATTTTTAACTGCTTATGAAAAGAATACAACAATCATTTTGTTCACCCTGATGTCTTCACTTATTGAGGCAGTATTAATTATAAATTTGCTAATTTCAGGACTCGGCTATAATTGTTCTCAATAAACCAGCAAAAGTTCCTATGAAGGTGGATCCTGTTATTCCTTCTCTCTTATGACCTTTTGGTATTTGACTTTTTTTCTGCGTTTTTGTTATACTCTACAGGGAAACTTACCGGTTCATAACAGCATGGATGTACTGGCTGCGGCTGCATTGTCTTATGGCAATGAGGAGGGTCCCAAGTTGGTAGTATTTTTGGCAGACTAAAATCATGGAAATAATAGCATATGTCATTGTCCATTTGATGATTCTCCTGTATTTTAGTCTATCAATAGTAAAATATTCTTTCAATCTCATGTAGGTACATAAGTTAGACAGAGATAGCAGCGGGTTGCTATTGATGGGAAGATCGAAAGAAAGCTTTTCTCGCCTAAATTGGTTGTTTAGTAACATAGGTTTCGCAAAAACATCATCTCAGGTATAAAACAAATGTATTGTCTTCATTGTTAATGTTAGGCAATATAAACCAATGAAAAATGTGTATTCAGTTTATAACTCTTCTATTTACGCATGTCATATGTTGCAAAATTAATGAGAAAGGCATCGAATTATTTACGAGCCCTCATACATGAGATGACCACCCTGGATGTGTCTATTCTTTCAACCATTATTAGAGAAGTCAATATTTTGTGTCATGCTGAATTTTAGGTTTCTTATATATCTTATGCATATATGAAAATATGTGTGTTTTGCGTCTTTTTGGTTAATTTGTTTATTTCTTTGCCTGTAAGTCATTCATCTATTCACTGGTTATTCAGACTTGGAATAATGCGTGCGAAGCAACTGTCCAGAGCTATTGGGCATTGGTCATTGGCTGTCCAAAAGAAAAACAAGGCATCATTTCTGCTCCATTGTCAAAGGTATTCCTTTTGTTCTCTGGTTTTATTTCCTTATTGACAACCAAAAGATGGATTTTTGTGCAGGATTATCAACATTTGGCTTTACTTGCGAAGGCCCTGGTTCTCTTCGACCTTTAATCATAGATTCCTGAACTCTTTATGATGTACTGGTGATTTTATTTTCTTAATAGGTCTGAAAGAATTGAAGTTTTTTGGCCTTTAATGTTATAGGTGCTTCTCAATGATGGAAAAGCAGAGAGAATCATTTTGGCTCACCCTTCTGGTGTAGATGCTTCTCAAGAAGCTCTAACCGAGTATCGAGTGCTTGGACCAACTATTAATGGTTGCACATGGTTAGAGCTGCGACCACTTACAAGTCGGAAACATCAAGTAATCTAAACGTTACAGAGGTTCATGCTATTTTTTTTTTTTTTATTGGATTGGGTCATACTTACGTTTGATCACCGGTTTTATGTTATGTTTGATGTCTTGCAGCTCCGAGTCCACTGTGCTGAAGCACTTGGGACTCCTATTGTCGGAGATTATAAATATGGATGGTTTGTGCACCATAGGTGGAAGAATATGGAGCAAGTGGACTACGAACCGTTCTCTGGAAAACCTTACAAACTACGAAGGCCCGAAGGTTTGGAGGTTCAAAAGGGTAGTGTCTTATCCAAGGTCCCCCTGCTACACCTTCACTGTCGGGAAATGGTCATCCCTAACATTGCAAAGTTTCTGGATAATTCAGGCAAATGGCATGATGCGGGCCAGGCATGGGCCTCTCACAAGCCAGATCTTCTCCGTTTCGTAGCACCGATGCCATCTCACATGAAAATAAGCTGGAACCTTATGTCATCCTATTTGGTGTGACCGATTCTGCGAATATCGGCATACAAGTACGATTTCTTCTTCTCAATATTAAGTTATGATTCATCGGGAAACTGCTTGATTTGAGTTAGCAGCAAAGGCAGTGTTCCTCTAGTCAGTGTTGCGGTAAAATCTCTTCAGAAGGAAAAAGAAACTAATAAATTACAGGATTCAAGATGGAATTGTTTCAATTGTGATCATCATCAAGTGCATCAATTTGAACGGATTGTTTAGCCTGGTTCATCTTAGGACTTTTGTTGCTCTTCTTATTCTTCTTCTTCTTGTTATTTCTTGCAACGGTGCCCCCCAAGACATGAAGGATCTCCTCAAAGGCTTCCTCATTGCATGGAATGCGAAGGCCACCAGTCTGCTCAAAGCCAAACTCCTCGGCAACCTTCTCCATCAATGCCCGAAACTCCGGTTGGCAAAGATAGCTCGCCGGTATCACAAACCTACGAGAGTCCTCTCCTACATACACTGCCAAGCACCCTTTTGGCACCTCCATGCTTCTCTGGCCTCCTCTACCGTTGAACTTTCCGAGTAACAAAGCCGCATGAAGATCTTCTTGTTGGGCTCTTCGCCCCCTCATTGACAAGGTCCTTAGTTTCGGCACCTTGATTAAGCTCATCATCATCATCATCATCATCATCATTCAGCTGAATTGAAGCAGCAATGATTCTTGCTTCTTGTTTCATTGAAGTTGGTAAAGAAGAGAAGAGCATGATGGGGTACAAGAACCCATTGATGAGGAGAAGAAGTGAATAAATGGCAGAGCTCTCAAATCCTTCATCAAGGATTGGAGGAGGAGTTTGGGGAGTTTGTTTGCAAGAAAACAAGGCTCCTTTTATTTTCCTTGTTTTAAGGATGGCTTTGTGGAGATTAATGTGAAGCTATTTAAGGACAATGCTTACTGATTAATGATTAGAAGATGGTGCCAAACTAATAATATTATAAATAAATAAATAAATAAATAAAAGGTTAATTTGGAATTGGACTTTGTCTAAGCCCACTTGTTTGGTTGATGTCCTCCAATTGGCTCTTGCAATTAAAAAAAAAAAAAAAAAAGATTTTTGTTTGGAAAACAAAATAAGGTTGTACAGATCATGTACCCCTCAAACTTTTGGTATATTGTTTTATTTTATTTTCTAAATTACTATTATTGTCTCAGTGCAACTGAGTTCTGTTAGTTGATGATGTGATGGAAGAGAACAAGTTGGAATCAAATGGTCTGAGTGGTAAGTAGCAACTTTTAGGATCCTAATAATGACAAATAGAAGAAACAAATTTGCTCTTTTTCAGTTTCCCTTATAAGAAATCTAATAATCCACCGTAATGTATTATATTCGGCTTGAGTAAAGAAACTCTATTTTTGTTTTTTTAACTAAAATGTTGGTTTTATTTTTAAATTCTGATGGGAGTTTGATATATTTCTTTTCTTTTCTTGAGAATTTGATATAATTTATTTTTAACAATAAATAGTGAAATATTTTTCCCTCCTAAGTGAGAGGCTGAGATCTTAACTCTCTCTCACATAACAATAACAACATAAGTTGAAGATTATGATTAATCTATATTTATTAAATAATAATAATAATAATAATAATAATAATAAATTAGAGAATTAGTGGAAATATAAAAAGAGGAATTAGTATTTAATAATTCTAAGGTCAAATGGATAAAAATGAAGATGAATAAGAAGAAAAGTATTAGTTTCATTTGTTTTAATGTCTTATTCCTCCAACTCAATTACTTAAACTCATTAGTCAACACACGCCTTTGGAGGTTTTGCTTCTCTTCAAATGTCCACTTTTGGAGATGCTCTCTTCCTTCCATTATTCTATTTGAAAAAAATCAAAAGAGAATTTCTTTTCTCTTTATTTTAACAAATTTCACCTCCAAGTTGCATGTACGGTTGTAACAAAAACAAAAGAAAAAAAATAGTTACATGACTCAGACTCACCTTCCCAAGTTTTTAAAAATATATAACAAAGTCTTAGCTTCAAAGATTTATTTCTCACATCAAATCCCGTATATATTTTAGATTAATGGTTAAACTACATTCTAGATCAATTCAGCTTTGACTAGATTTTTGTCAAAAGTTCAATGTGATAATAATGGTGTATATATTTAATAAAGCTTTTAGTATTCCGTATATATTGATTTTAGAGCGTATCATTCTTACAATAAATCAAAAGACCAAACAAAAACAATATATATTTATGATAAATAAAAATAAAAGTATCCATCCAATAATTATTATTTGACTAATAGTAAGTGTATCTATCTCCTTCAAATCATTCAAAACTTGGTCATTAAAAGAATCCGTCCATCAAGATTCACTCGACATGCACAAAGAGAATCTATCACAATTAACACCAAATCCCTCAAAATTATAATAAAAACATACCTTTTTTGAAATACAAATTTCCTATAATAAAAATATAAAGACAGCTTGCCAAATAATTTACCATAAAAGAATACCAAATATCGATGATAAAATAATTAATTAAAAAATATGAAGGCCTATAAAAAGAACCCCCCTTGAAGCAGTAGTCCCTCTCATTTTCATCTCGTTCCTATTATTATTTCATAAATAATATATATTATAATTGTAATTATATAAATTTTATTTTCCCTCCAAAATTTTATATAAAATGGTGGAAAGAATAAGCCAGATCATCAAATTGAAGCAAATGATATGGCGCTGGCGATCTCTGAGTAGCCGGCGATGGCCGAGCCGGTCCGGCTCAGGCTCCGGCTCATCCAGATCGGCTCGGGCCGGGTTCGTGGCGGTGTACGTCGGAACAGACCGGCTTCGGTTCGAGATCCCAACCCGCTTCCTCAATCTCCCCGTCTTCTCTTCGCTATTAGAGAGGGCGGAGGAGGAGTATGGATTCCAGCCCGCCGGTGGCCTCGCGCTCCCCTGCGATCCGGGGTTCTTCGGGTGGCTCGTCGAGGCGCTCGACCGGGACGAGCCCCGATTCGCCCGCCTCGGACTGGATGCCTTCTCTGAGCTCTTCGCCGCCGTGGCCGTGGAAAGCTCGTGCCGCGACGAATCCGCCTGCGCCGCCGGATCGAGCCCGCTGCTGCTCGCGCGCGCGAGGGTGTGATTTAGGGTTTCCGGGCTTTGTGTTTTTTTAATTAATGTAAATCTTTTAGTTCTTAAGGGGGATGTTTGTAAATTGAGGGGGAGTATCATGCTGACGTGGCGTGATTAAGGACGTGGGATGTTAGCATTTGATACGCATCCAACTGCGCGATTCGAATCTCTATGTTTAAGTTCAGGGATTTGCGCGGAACGTGTGATATTTTCTTTTCTTTTGCAGTTTAAACCTCAGGTTTTATTTAATTTATTTTAGGCATTTGGAAAGGAATCCAAATGATCCTCCTCCAATCACTGTTTTCCTTTTTATTTTAGGAAAAAATGTGAATATAATCTCTTTCCTATGATTTTCTAATTTTGGATTATTACGTGTGGAGAAAATAATCAACTATGTTATATATTCTGGGGATAAAAAGGAAATAAAAAGTTTGGAATTTGTGGTACGATTTTATGTAAAATCTGAATTAATGAGGCAATCAATGCATACTAGAGAAAATGTCTTGCATATCATTTGTTCAAACGGAAAGATTATATTCCTTCTAAATGAAAATAAAGTACAAATCCTTTATCATGCAAATAATGTATCAATATACCGTTTGTGACAACATTGATTCTGATTTTCTATTGTGCCTCATTTATCATTGTTTAAGCCCTTGTAATTATTGAGGTCCAAGTTAATTCTTATACAAGGGCTTCCCAACTTTCTCCACCTTCTTTCTCTCTCTCTCTCTCTCTCTCTCTCTCTCAATGGACTGAAATTAATCCCTAACCACCCAAACAAAGTCATGTTTTACATTGAAGATTATAGTAGATCAGCAAAATATAGTCATTTATCAATTTGAAAAGTGAGTTTCCAAGAGAATCCAGTGAAGGATGTGAACGCCATCTTTACATTGTCGCCAGCCTCATTGTCTTTGCCACAGATAGGGGAAACCATATAAGCATTGCATCATCACATTAAAATGCCATATTAGCGTTCTTTCCTCTTTTTTTTCCCCCGACTCTCTTCTTCCCCTTATTCTCAATTCCTCCATTTGAAATCCCGTGAGAGAAAAAGAGAGGGAATTGTGAGGAAGTTCATGATCCATCCGCATACGGAAGGAAAGAAGGAAGGAAGCTGGTTATTACTTATTAGGGTCTGAATTTAAATATAGGACTCAAAATCTCTCCATCTATCCCCTTTCTCAATGGACCCAGGGGTTAGGGTGTTTGTTTCACCGGAAATCTCACCGAAGTGGCTGAAGTGGTATTTTCCGGCTGAGTTCCTTATGTTTGGTTTCCTGAAGTGATAAGTTGATATGGAAGTACAGGAAAACCCAAAAAAAAAGTGGACTTGGACGGGAAGTCCACCCCTTTAACTCATCACGTGGGGTGTCTACGAACACCCCCACTTCCCCTTTTAATCTCATTTCTTTTTTTTTTTTTTTTTTTTTTTTTTTTTTGTTTGAATTGCAAAATGTAACTTTTTTTCTTCTTTTTTTTTTTTTTTTTCTTGCGCGAATGTAGGTGGGAAGATGGAGGGTTAGAGGGGGATGGAAGAAGAGCTTTAATTTTACTAGTTTTATTAAGAATTCTTTATACTTTGGTTCAACTCTTTTTGAATAGGTCTAGGTCTATGTAGATTTTTTTTAGCAAAGAATAATAAAACATTTGGCAATAAATTTGTGGTTAAAATCTTACGATGAAAATAAAAGAAAAAACCTTTTCTAAATCCATTTTCCTTCATTTGCTTGTCTAACACAAGGAGCCCACTTTAATGAGTTATGCTTTTGAAATTTGGGTTTGCTCTTCATTTCATCTCAAATGTGGCAAGGGTATACATCTCACCCTTCCTTTTAGCACTCTCAGAGATCTTTCCTTATTTCTTTCTTTCTTTCTTTTTAAGGAGCTTTCGGGTTTGGCTTCGAGAGATCATTGATGAACTTCTTTTTTTGCTTTTATTCATGTCACTTTTAATGATTTGCAATGTGCTTATTACTTATATGATTACAAATTTTGGCAATCTTCTATGTTTAGTCTGAGATAAATAACTATTTTTGAACTTATAACTAACAATTGGCATTCACATTGGCCTGTATATATATATATATAATTAAAATATCATACTTTTTGTGATATTCTTTCTATTGTTGAAAACTGAGTAAAGATATATGATGGTTAATAGGCATGAGAGGAAAGCTCTTGAAATAACCATGGTTAAGTCCAAACACGTTTATTCTTTGCTAACATCTAGCTATATATATATATATGTCACATTGTCACCATAGGATTAGGGTTAGCTAACATACCATGCTTAGTGCTTTAATATATGTCACATTGAGTGGTCAAAGATATCTCATCTTCTTCTAGCCCTATCTGACATTGATGCTCGAAATGTTAAGTATTATTTTTTTTTTTTTTGGGATATTTTTTATGATTTATCTTTCCTTGTTAAAAGGTCATATATTTGATCACGTACTAAAAAAACCCCCCGCATTCAAGAAATGCAATACCTTTTGATTTCATTTTCATATGATATGGATGCCAATTTAACAAAGTTTTCGAAATTTTAATTAATAAGTACATTTGTGATTTGTTCTTCTTTAGATTGCCTAGGTGTTTATTATATTCCATTCCCCTTCCATTTTTGTTTTTTTTTTTTTTTTTTTTTTTTTGTGTTGCTTCCGGAATTGTGAAGCTTTGTGTTGTTTTTTTTTTTGCTGAATTTTTTTTTCGTTGTTTGGTTTTCGATTATGCTTTTTTTTATTTTTAAATTTTTTCCTAGAGTTTGACCTTTTTATGCCATGTTTATGTTTTGCATAAAGTTTAGATTAATGCATTTGTTGCATGCCATGCATTAGGCCACGAATGCTACTCTCATGTTAATTCATTTTGCTTTGAATTGTTGATTGCCATGGTTTTGGACCAATTGTTAGTCATATGTTGTGGGCATCCCTCAAGTAACCATTACGTGGCATTATTTTTAGGCTTTTCAATTAGATTTTCTTCTAGTTACATATCGGCGGTTTTGATGACATCTTGTGGGTTTTCCCCGTTTTGTTTTGTAGGGCTTTTGGTATAATGGCAATGATGAGAGCAAGGTCCCACAAGTGCACATTGGCGTGGCCCGTGGGGGGGCGGAGGCAATGATGGGGTTATGGACCCCTACTTGCAGCAAAAGTGCGTTTATATTATCAAATTTTTATCTTTGCGATTTGGCTTCTTTCTCCCCGATTTCTTTCAACAAAAGATTTTCACGTGAAGTTTTTAAATCGGTTTCTATTTTTTTTTTTTTTTTTTCCCTTCTTGTGTCCATGTACCAAGGTTTTTCATTTTGTACAAGTGTGGCGAGCAATTAGGAGGCATCAATCCGCCATTCAGCCCACTTTTTTTTTTTCTAATTGGGAAAAACACATGGACCATAAATCCTATGAAAAGAGTACCTGACCGAGCCATAACAATTAATTTGCGAATTTCTACTTTGGTTGAACATTGAGTATCTTCAACAAACATATGAACATTAATTTGTTAGAGTTTGACAAAATTTTTAACAAATTGATGCTCTTTATAGGAATATGGGAGTTACGTTGGATGCTTAATTTTTTTATTTTTATTTTTTTTTTTACTTTGCTGAACGACTTGTGGTGATTGAAAATTTTACTTGAAGCGTAACCTAATCTGTTGACTTTTTAATGTAATGGAATTGTTGTATTGACCACCCTGCAAGAGCATAGAGAAAGAAGATTGCAGAAAACTATTTCATCCGCATAGTATTTTTTTTGTCAATTGCATTTTTTACAACTCCATGTCCAATACAACACACCAATAGAAGATATTTAATCAATTTTAGAACTCTAGGTCCGTTTAATGCCACTTTTTACCCAAACTAGTACTGTTTTTTTTTTTTATTTAACCAATACATTGTTCGGTTTGAATAGGTATTTGTAAGGATTAAAAATATATATATATATATATATATATATAAATATATATATAAAATATTTAATATAATATATGTAATTTTTAATTATGCTATGTACAAATTTACAACTTTAATGAACAAAATTTAACAATTTATATCAATTTTACAAAAATAAAAAATAATTAGTAATAAAATTAATCATGAAATTACAAATTGATAAACAAGATTAACCAAATTTTATATCACGTTTTTATGAATAAATAAATATGTATTGCGTAAATAGAATTTAATCACAAAATTAGAAATTAACAAAAATGATTGAAATTTATATCATGGTAAAGTAATTAAAAATTAACCACAAAAAGTATAAGGATAACCATACCCCCTTCCGAAGTGGTAATCATACACCATGTGATTCCTTCAATTACGTCAACCCAAACTAGATTGTTTTGTTATTAAAGGAATAATAATAATAATAATAATAATAATAATAATAATAACAGTAAATGAATCTCACTATGCTTTTGTTCATAAGTCATGTGATTCTCTTCAATTTTGTCGTAACCTCAACTAAATATTCGTATCTGCGTTCTACTACGTGTACCTGCGGGAATGGTATTGGATCCATTCTCGGATCCGCCTCCGATTGCGTGGAAATGATCCGAAAACCAATCTCCATCATCATCGTCGCCCTCCATCTCTTCAGCGCCGCCGCTGCCATGGCGGGAGGATCCGGTCACTGCGACGTCAGATCCCTTCCGGATCCCAGGACACTCCAGCCCGATCACCTCACCGTCCTCATCAGCGGCTACTCAGAGCACCGCCTCCCCCTCCTCCGCTCTCTCACCACCTTCTACTCCTCCCTACCCTATGTCGCTGCTGTCCTCATCCTCTGGGGAAACCCACAAACCCCATCCGAAACCCTAACTGCCGCCCTCCCCACTAGCGACGGCGCGCCGATTTCGCTGATCCGCCACCCAGACCGCTCTCTCAACGCCCGATTCCTCCCCCGCGCTGCCATCCGCACTCGCGCCGTCGCCGTGTGCGACGACGACATAGAGCCCGATCCCGACGCCCTCGCCCTCGCCTTCTCCCAGTGGCTCGCCCATGAACGCGCACTGATCGGCTTCTTCGCCCGATCCCACGCCTTCGACCTCGAATCCAAGACCTGGATCTACACCGTCCACCGCGACCGCTACTCCATCGTGCTGACGAAGCTGATGATCCTGAGAACGGAGTACTTGCAGCGCTATAGCTGCTGGAGCGGTCTGAGGGAGGCGAGGGGATTGGTGGAGAAGGAGAGGAACTGCGAGGATATACTGATGAACTTCGTGGTGACGATGGAGGGCGGAGAAGGGCCGGTGCTGGTGCAGGGCAAGGTTAGGGACTGGGGTGACCCGCGGAACAATGGAACAATGGCTGCCTCGGGATCGGGTGAAAATGAGGGCGAGGAGGAGATCAGACGGGCGGGGCTAAGCATTAGAAGAGACCATTGGAAGAGGAGGGGGGAGTGTATTCGAGAGTTTCATAGGATGCTAGGTGCCATGCCTCTCAGGTACAATTATGGCACAGTGGTGGAAGGGGCTGGCGAGCAGGGGCTTTGTAACAAGGGTGGCAAGCTGGTCTACTGTGATAATCAACATTACTAGTACCAACCAGAACACAAGTTCATCAATTTATTCACTATTTATTTTTAAAGAGTTTTGGAAAATATTATCTTGTCATATGAGTATGTCGCTCAGAAGAAAAACATATAATAGGTGGGACATAATAAATATATTTGAATCATTCAAGGACCAAAAATGGATACATTTGTTTGGTTGATCACAATCATATCTGACTATCTCACATACAAACACTCAGGATGATCAAAACTGACCAGATCATTGATCCTGCCGCATTTCTTTTCCAATGGAAGCAGCTACTGCATCTTCAGAGTCTAACCTCACCTGTCCAGCACATCAAAGTTGCTAGCTATTTACAAATCATACATCTGACTGACGGGCATGATAATAAAGATATAAGATAGATCTATCTACCTGCTTCAGATGGTTGCGCAGAGCACTTTCCAAGAGCCGCTTGAGCTTGTCGCATTGATCAACCATATGTCCAGCACTTCGCAACTCCTCTAGTTGGCACCATAGCCGTTCGATGGCTACATATGGGAACCAAACAGCAGACATTTTCTTTCTATTTATCACGTCAACTGGTCTCTGTGGATGATGAATTAAAAGTTTCGATCCCCTTAATTAGGTGCATATAGAAGATGGGGCATATAGACGAATCATTAATGTACACTAACAAATTCAGGCAGTTAGCTGAGCACTCACCAGAGTAGCTAGAGAATCTAGGTACTCGAGCAGCAGATTGGTAGCTTCAGCTAATCTGCCATAGTCTACATAAAGACGGAACAGCGATGCTGAATCTGATTCTTGACCTGTCATACCCCACGATGTCACCCTCCGACTACCCTGTCATACCAGAAAAATTGATAGGGTCTATGAATTGTTCCACTAAATTTTCGAATCAGGAGAATGAAACTGTGTCCAATGTACACAAATTTTTAATGGTAATCAATTAATCATCATCTACATCCGTTTGAAGCATGCAGCCAACAATGGTCTACAACAAACAAAGTCTTAAGAAAGCTCAGTGAAGACTGTCTCTAGGTCAACTTATCAACCAAGCAGCAGTTATGATAAAAACAGAAAGCAAGCCAAAATTAAGAAGTGATCAAACTAGTGTAAAAGGACTTTGACTTAGTACAAGAACTGAAAATAAGGCCATAAGGAAAAGAGAGAACGATAACAGGTATAGTTTTTCAAACAAGAAGATTTCCTTGATTGAAAGTAACTTCAAAATATCCCCAGAACAATCAACTCCGTGATTCATCAGTTACCTTAAACATATGGACCAACCAAAGGGGAAGTTCAATCTGAGGATCAGTGTGCAGAAGAGACTCAGCAACAACAACTGGCAATCGAGGGTGCAACTTCTTAAACTTCTCCTGTGAAAACAAAAAATATTATTAAAGCAGGTGATAAATATGTTTGTACTCAATGAGGAGAAAGAGCTGGATTGGGTTGTTGTGGTTCAATTCCCAATGTGCCAAAGCAGCCCTCTAGATTTAATAAATAATATCGAGGAACTTCATCCAGATATTAAAGCAAACAAAGAAATAACTTAAAGAAAACACAGACAAAAAAGGTACAAATTAAAAGGATTGACAATAATAAAGAAACAAGGGAAGTATCCTGAAGTGTGTGCCTACTATATAAAGCTCAAGTATTTCCCATTGGCTGCTTCCCTTAAATTGTTGAATTACAAAGCTAGCATTTAATTTGCTGCGAAAATTTGTTTCATCATCTGAGGATGGCAACAACAAGCAGCGCGTTTTCAAAGTGCTCCTTCAAAGAAAAAAAAAAACATTTCAGAAAATAAAAGATTATTTCCACCATTTCTTACTAGTAAAGAAGCAGATATTAAGCTAGATTCAAAGAGCACTCAAACTTGAGATGTGCTGCACTTTACCCTATATATGAGGAGCCAACTCTGTTTGGAAAGCATTTCTGTGCAATGGCAACGAAAACTCGTTCTATCTCCCTGCTAACACTTGTTATATTTATTTCATGCGTATCCACAAGATATGAAGTACTATACCAACAGGAAGTAAGTAAAATGCTAGCACCTTTTCATTTCAGATCCTTTCCAAAACTTGATTATAACTGTGAATGCCATATCATACATATTTTCCTGAACCAGAGCATCTACTATATTCAGAAGAATTGTTTGACTTTGACCTGCTTTAAAGAAAAAAACATATTCAGTGTAACAACATTCCACACCACAAAACTTGCACCTAAACAGCTGAAACATGCAATTCCGAATAAAATTCTAGTACAACAACATTTGAGGTCAGAACCAATGTAAAAAGAATCCTTACCTGGGCATTTAAATTTATCAGTCACAAGAGTAATCATATATTGTGCTGATGTTAAAATATACTCCCTTTCGAGCATTTCAATATCAACACAATATTGTTGCCTCCAAGAATAAGGACCACTAGCGTGAGCAGCTGCACAATAATAGAAAATCAACATTACTTATTGGACAAAGAAAAATTATACACTTCTCACAAGGTAAAATAAACTGTAAATAAGGTAAATAATCATAAAAGCCAAATTTAAAATACATACAGTCTTCGGCCAAGACTTTACGAAGTCTTTTATTTGATGAATCTTGATCTTCAAGAAAGTCTTCTGGCTGAAAGTCGATCCAGGCATAAGCAGGATCAACAAGCTGCAGAGCATTGATTGCACTCGATAATGAATGCAATCTCTCTTGCAATGCAGAACAAAGCTGTCTGTTCTCATTTAAGGTAGCCTCTCTCTTCAATCTCACAGAATACTTATACATATAGCTAGCTGCCTTTCTCCAGTTGTTTTGATTAGCTTCGAAGGCATAAAGTAATTTATACAAATTTGGCCTTGCAAAAATATCTGATCTCTCGGCCTATTTTGTTGAGTGAAAATAGCCACACATAGTAAACATCCAAGATATGTTAAGCAACCGAAAAAAAACCACAATTGACTTTAAGTTGGTTCATTAAAAAATGGCATACCTTCCAGGCAAGCTCCTGCTCCACTTTTTCTATTAAACCAACAAATGGTATTGTGCCATCACAAAGAACCTAAATAAAAAATTTTAAAAATTAAAAAAAAAAAAAAAAAAAAAAAAAAAACAGACACACAATAAGAAAATTCTCAATAAAAAAAATTTCAGATCTCATAAACCAGGAATCATTCTGCAGGATACAACATTGAAAAGTTTCTAACACACGTGATATAACTAAAATTTATCGGTATCCCCATTTTCCAAAACTATACTACCTTGTGATGCAGAAAAGCCAATCTCTAAAAATTTCCACAGAAAATAAAAATATTAGCAATAAAATAATGAAGTTGTCGTATGTAAAGGTAGCTTAGAATAACCTTGCTTGCATTAAGCTCACAAAGAACATTGACAAAACGCCTAAGACAGATACTTTTGCTATCTTCATCCGGGTTTGAAATTATGGCACAATAAGAATCCCTATAGTGTTTGAGATCCAAAGTGAACTTAAAGACATTGGCCCACAACCGTCCATGAATAGTGGTTGCAGGTTCTGGAAGTTCACCACCATCTTTACAGTCTTTTGAGCCAAGAACTTCATCTACTTGCTCAAGGGCAGCAAGAGCAAACTGGCAAGCAGCCTCACTCATACCATATTGCTCAAAAATCTGCATTGCCCATTGATAATATTGAAGCTTCCACACTGCATTAGATATAAGTTCACCTGCAGAATATAGAAAAGATTTGCTAAAACATATATGGACATATTCCTGAGATTCCCCATAACAAGGTGAGCAAGCAGACCTTGATATACAAAGCCAGTTTGGACTGCTACATTTTGTAGAGATTGCATAGCTCCTTGTCCGGATGCAGCTCTGTATGTTAAAGTTCAGTTGCAATTAAGTGGCAACAGTATCATGCCTCTATCCATCTTATACCACAGCATTCAAACATGTAACATGCAATACACACACAATGTAAAACTAAATGCAACAAAGGATGAATGGAATGAGGAATGTGTAGATGCTGTGAACCTAGATCCACCTTGGAGGATGGAGTGTAATCAGTGATGCTAAGGTAGCATTTTTGTCATTAAGCTTTCCAAATTCTATATCAGAGTTGCAAATCCAGATGTATAGAACAAGTCAATTCTTTACATACTGTCACCATAGATCTGGTGATAGAATATGCTTGTATTGAACTGAACACAGAATCAACAATATATATATATAGCTGACGAGTGCTTCCCTCAAAAATTAACCAAAAAAAAACAACCTACTTCATCTAAAAATCAAACCCCAAGCTTCCCTACAAGTATAAAGCCTAGAGATCAATTGGTCTCAGGCCTACAGCAATTGTTAAATGAGTGAGATTGCATTATGCCAGAGGCCCAGAGTGAAACTTGATCCAAATCTGCTTCTCCAACTCAAATGAAATAGTAAAATGATCGTTAAAGGGGTGGGATCACTAACTGAAATATACTACACCAACTCAAAGCCAGATCCTAAAGAGATTGCTAAATGTGTGGGTTTGCAGTATTTCAAAAAAAACTCAGCCCAAATCATCTGCTCAGACAAATCCTAAAACAATAGCTAAACAGAAGGGATGGCATACTAACGTCACGTAAATCTTTACCAAATCTGCTTCCCTAACTCAAGGCAACAAAACAGAAATTTTCAGAAGCCTAGACTCCATCGTCTTAAAGAAGACAAAAAAAAATAAGTCTACAGGAACATCTTAGGTATATGTATAAAACTTAAGGGTTCTATTTCCAAAGTAGGCTAATTCCACAAGGGATTCTGTTATGTATATGAACACAAATTTCGAGATGCATGACACCAGCTCAATCTTTCCTCATTCTCCTCACTTAAATGCTCAAGTATGGTTTAATAACCCCTCTTATTTTTTGACTACTTTTTGTTTAATCATGCAATAAAACAAGAGGTCAAGGACAATCTCATCAATTAACTGCTACATCTTACTATATTCCTTTCCCATACTTAGATCCCCTTGTCCCCTTCCTCCAGGCCACATTGACAAAGTAAAGAGTCACCTACAATTCCTATCCTACCTCATGAATTACCACAGCCCCTCACCTAGACTGTTGCCTAAAATTCACAGACCTTCAATTTTACCTAATGTTTAGTTTCATATGACATCATTCAGCATACTCAGGGCTATATGCAACACTTTATATGCTGAATAAGAAACACATACAATAGATGCAACAGGATGTTTAACAGTATTGAAGTATGCACTGAAAAGGCATTATTTATCCATGTTTTACACGATCCTCTTGCATGACAGATTATGGGAACTCTTTCAGACATGTACTGCCCAAAGAATGAGAACCTTCACTTAAACACATTGACAATGCAAAAAGGACATCCACAAACATTATTCTATTCAAGCAGATATCTACTATAATCAGTGCAAAATTGCAGGACACATGGCTATCCCTCCGAATATTATCCTATTAAGGATGACTTACAGCAGGTTGTTTTGGGTTGGAAGAGCCATAAGTATGTAAATCATGAACTATTCTTAAAGAAAATTTTCAGAAAGCATCAGCATGTTTAAAGTATAAAATCATATGAAGTAAACAATTGCAAAGGATGTGATTGGCATGATACCTGAAGAAACAGCAAACAGATTCATGAATCTTCCTCTGCTTCACGGGACCATGAAGTCCATTTTGTGCTTGTAAAAGAAGGCAAAACCCGAGTAGATGAAGCCGCGCACTCCATCCACTGTCGGTACTCTGAGCACTTGCACTTACTTTTCTTTTACTCAAATAAGCATCTATTATAAGAAGAACATTCTTGACAAAGGAAAAAGCAAAGATCCAATAAGCACATACTAATGTAACCCTTTGATGGCAGTAAAAATCAAAGAAACTGCTAACACTATATTAAAGAAGAAAAAAAGGGTTGGGAAGTACAAAGATCACAAACCTCAGCTGCTTCATATTGACCATGGCGAATTAGAAGAGATGTTAGAGCAATTGTGGGGCCACTAGAAAGAAGAGATCCCTCACAGGTTTCCCCCCTCACAATCCAACTGATAAACTTCCATATAAAAGCTATATATTTGGTTGGATCAGCAAACAGTTTTGAACAAGGAAATCCCTGACCATCAGAAGAGACTGGCATATCGAGCAAGCAAGCCAATGGGAAATCAGATGCACCAAGCTTGCCATTGCACGATGATTTTCCAAGGTTATCTAGGTTAAGATAAAATAATCAGTATGTTAAATTGCTTAAACAGGGCATCACTGACAACAAATTATTATAAAGAAAAATTGCACAATCTGAGGGCTCAATACACAGATGGGTTAAATAGTCACTATCATACTTCTTGATGCTATTTCAAGAGACTGTTTTGCTTGATGAATGTTTAACTAGGTCTGCAAAATACTTCCATGTGAATCAAGTGAACCTCAAAAAGGATGGACAATGTACCAAACAGATTGCAGTCTAAGATTGTGACAAGGTGAAACTTCAGATACTTGCCAATTTGGTTCAGTACTATTATACCCAAGCTAATCCTGCTCGTGTCCCTAAAGTCAATGATAGGGATAACATATCACATCAGGTGGCAGACAGTTTATAGTATGAAATCTAAATTTGATAAAACAAAAGCAAACGAATTTCTAGTTGTGTGCAACTACAAATTATGTTAACAACAAACCACTTGATATCTACATGGCAGTTAGTGTAGTGATCAAAATGGGATCTGGTATATTAGATTAAACATAAAAGAACTAACCTATACGCAATGAAGAAAGACGAGAACTGAAATCATCTCCAATCAGTGGTGTAGACAACGTACTTCCAACAAAATGGAGAATAAGCCACTGGGTAAGTAGCTCCTGAACCATTGGGATCAACTTAACTTTTATTCTAGCAAGATCACTTTGCAACAAATAGACCTGTTTCAAGAAATAAAAATGAACACAGATAGCATCATGAAGAATTTATAGTTATTTCACGCTTCATATCAAAGTAAACTTAAATCAATAAAAAGAACCAATTTGATTACATTTAACAGCAATCAAAGGACCCGATTAGTATCCAAATCGATAGAACAAAAAAGTAGTAACATGTGTCAGATTATTCAAATTAAGGTGCCACAGGTTCATAAGAAGCTTAATTTTCACTATATATAATCTACTGCGAGGAAGAGGAAAGCTAAAGATCTTGATTCTCCAAACAAAATATGAAAGGCAAGAGGGAAGGCTTTTGATTCAGCAAACAGGCACAAGCATTTTACATGTTAATTCAAAATGAACTGTGAGTATAAGAATATTGTTGTTTGCTTCATCTTTCATATTGTAGTGAATTATATGGCAATTTTGCTTGAAGTCGACAACTATGATTCATCATCAACTCTATGCTATTATCATCAGTATCTTCCCTGAGTTCCCTCCATATGGACCACATAAACTGCCAACCTGATCACTTGAGAAGATAACATTGTATTAGAGGGTTCATAATTGGAATCATGGAGAGAGCCAGTCATAAAATGATACTAGCTTAAATTATAAAAGAAGAAACATTAATGGAACCCAATTATATATTTAAAAAAAAAATCAAGAGCCAAATCAGAAATAGAGCTTAACCAGAAATTCCAAAAAATTATGGATGTGGATAATGTGATCCTCAATGTGAGAATATAATTGGTTTCAATGAATTACGATACATATCTGACAGAGGAATTTCATGGAAATAGCAAGAGCATTTATAGAATAACTTGCCCTTGTAATAGTCAATTCATTCATTATTCTTAAGGCCTTGACCAAGTATGACCACCACAAGGAAGAAGCTTTTCTATGGAGAATAGATCATTTCTATTGGCATAACATGATTAGCTTATGCAACTGTGCAGCTAAGCCATAGGTTGTTCAACAAGTAAAAACTTACCAAGTACGCGATATTATCAACAACTAATGGTAATTTATACAAGAGAAGAAAATTATATACCATGCTCATCCACACTATGTCAATTATAAAAGAAGAAACAAATTATAATTTCATAGCCAGCAAGATCTCTCACAGGCAAGGGACAAGTCATAGGAATGTAATGTAAAATATTCTTTCTAATTCCATATTCACTTATTTTGTAGTATTCAAATATTCTAAGAGAAAATTATCAACACATTCGCATGAAAATTATTGTCAGAAAAGCAGTTAAAAAGATTTCATAACTTAAACATGCTAGAGAAAATAGATATACCTGCCCACTATTGTTGACAAGATAACCAAGAAATAGGAGTATATCAAAAGCAGATTCAAACATCACTCTTGAAACTTGCGTGGTCGCTTGAATTAACAAAATAGAATTGGCATTATAAATCTCTCTTGATTCACATTGTTCATTGCTTTTATGTGGGTTAAGAAACTTCAGGTACTTCTCCACGATATCTAAAACAGTAGACCAACAACAACCTTTAGTGCGCAAAGAGTGAAGAGCCATCAAGATTTCAACAGAAAATTTCCTCTGGCTTTTGTGAGCTGCTTGTTTCTTCTCCCAGGCAGCATCAACTCCAACTTGTGATATAAGAGACATTGTTAGCAATGGAGTTGATCCAGTTTCCAATATCTTCAATAAGTGGAATATAACCTCATCAGAGGAGATTATTGGACTGACAATAGATTCATAAAACACAGCAGATGCAGCTCGCCCTAGCTGATGATTGATGATGCTCATGCATCTAAGCAACTCACAAAGGATTTCACACTCAACATCACTGTCTGTTAAGAACAACCCCAAGCTTCTCAAATCATGTTCATCAGAAGTCCCTGAAAGAAAGTCACAAAGTAGTTACGATTGAGAATTTAGATGTAAGAACCACAAATCGTCATGCAACAAATCCATCTTAAAATAGGTACAAATGAAGTTCTTGAACCCCACCATAGATAAGTTGCTCAATGCAATCCAAAGATCGAAACAGAGAAACTGAGCTCTTCCTGATCAAACCAATTGCCCCAGTTGAAGGATCAACAAGCAAAGCATAAGGAGTACAATTTTGACACCAATGGCGAAAAAAGTGTAAACAAAAATTTTTCCAGTAATAAATTGAGGAATTCAAATTTGTAGCAACTTCCTGGTAATTGAAAATAAAATTAGTTAGCAATGACAAACAAAATCAGCATCCGTCAAACAGGATTCAGATTCTAAAAAGACATAAATTACCTCAATTTCAATGGCTGCCAAAATTTCCTTTTTTAACCCGATAACACTGAGAGACTGAAACTCATAATCTGAGAGATACTTCTTGTGACCCATTACTGTTGCACGTAAAGCATCCTTTTGATAGACCCCAGGTTGGAGCAATCTCCGCAGAAAAATTGATGAGACAAAATAAGCAGTTTGGTCCTGAAACATGACAATAAGGCATTCAAAGCTGAAATACCAAAGAGTATTTAGAGAGTAAGGTGGGCAAGTTATACTTGGGTAATAATAATTATGATTACAGATTGAGAAAAATATTTTGAGAACAAAGTTCAAAAACAGAAATTACAACACAGAAAAATGAAAATTGTAGGCCAATTAATTCTCCAATATGGTATAATAATTAAAGGAAAAGACCATTTCCAAACAGAGCGAACTAAATATGATTCATATAATTGACCAACACCCCTCGTCACCTAAACTCCCTCTATGATTTCCAAGAACACAATTATCTGTTTGCAAAACATTAACCTCATCAATTTCCTGATTCAACCCTTCTACTACCAGTAGTTGTTATGCTCTTCCTGTCACAATTTTATCCTTTACAGTCTACAGCTTATTCCTATCTTAAATCTTAAATTATCCTCTCCACTTCAACTATCACATTTTTCCCATTTACTCCAATACCCAGCCGCGCCCCCACACACACACACACACACAACCACAAGACCAGATAGCCTTACCTGCCTCCATCATCCATCCTAGTACTGTATACATAACGGATTTAAGTATGCACCATAAGAACCACTTACACATCCACTAAAGAATATTTCACAGCCTCAAAATCACAATTCTTACATTAAAATCAACATTGTCGTTTCCTCGCCATTCCTAATAGATGCTAGCAGCCAATTAATGCCATCATCATAATGATAGCAACAAGCCAGTTCAAGAAAATAAGAAAGACAGTTTAGAAACCTTCATTGTGGAAAATATAGCATTATTGTTCCATATCAGATCATCCAAAGCATGTTCAGAACTTTGAAATAGCTGGTCAGCAATGAAGTCTTCTTGCAACCCATAGCTACATGTGTCTTTCCTGGAATCAGAATTGGCAGTGAAAAAATTCAGTTCCACAGCAGAAAGTTGTGTTGCTGCTGAAAAAGCATATTTAGGTTGCTGTAGTTTCTTGGGGAAGATGCATAAATCATGAATGCGAAACTGATAGACATAACAACAAACATATCATGCATTGCAGATCAAGGAAATGCTTATAATAAATATTATCAATTGCTATATCAGACAGGATACAAAATATAGCTTCTCAGGAGCACATAATGAGGACCATATTTCATAATTGAAGAAAAGTAACTAAGCATCAAGCATTATCACCATACGAGAGTAGTTAGCTCCAAAGTGTCAGAATCAGTATAGAAGATCCATCCAGAAGGCTCAAAAGATGCAATAGGGGAAAGATTAAACTTACATTTGACAATCAAGTTGAATTAAATCATATAGGCTTGATTCATCTTCTTTAAGTATCCAGATCTTGTTAGAAACAATCTTCACATCAATAAGTCTTCCCTGATAGAAATTGTAACAGAACCTTGTTCATCAGAATAATAAGAAAAAGAACTTCCATACACACAAAGAGCAGATATATCACCTTTCCGGGCTGAAAAATAAGATTCGAAGTTAAGGTTTTTTTTCTAGTCAATAATTTGATAAAACATTTGTATTTGGAATCATTTAAAATCACATGTACTCAAACATAATTTTTCCTTTCTGAAACACAAGTTTATCACTACCATGTTGCGCACACCAAGCATTACCTTTCTTCTGGACAGAGGGACATCAAAATCTCCATGACAGTCTCATACTTAGTTTATACAAATTTAGAACATGATTTCTACAAGAAAGACTACCCACCCAATAATGTTGAGGAACTCATCCAAGAAAATATACCAGCTCTAAAACCATAAAACCAAATAAAATAATTTTGAAAAAGACACCAAAAAAGAAGTATATCTTTTTAAATAAAAAATAATAATAATGAATAGTCCGTTCTGAAAAGTTATATTTCAAACTCATGCAGTAAGGCAAGGCACCATTTCAAGCAAAGAAGATATCACGTAAGAGTAAGTCTTTCATCATCAACTAAGTTTTTGTGTGCGCACACACACAAAAAAGCAAAAAAGGTTAAACATAGGAACATCATTGATAAAATTAAGGTATCAAGTGAGCAATAAGCATCCTTTACATTGCTAAAAATTTGACAAAAGTAGGATCTGATACCATAATCAGTTATCGTTAAAGGAACATCAATGAAATCCACTAAATAATACTTCCAACTAATGTTTCACCTGAATACTAAACAAAAACAACAACAGGTGGAGGAGCAAATGACATAACACCAAAGTTCCAGATACAGTAAAACAATCTATAGAAATCTTATGTTTTAGTTGATGTCTACCAAGACCTGTTTAGACATTATCGCCACTATACATCATACAAGCAATTGATCTCAGATGCAAAACCATTATACAGAGAACTGATACTTACTAGAACATTATGAAAAATAAATGAAAATTTGTGTGCAATGCTTTTACCTCCTTAAACGAGATACTAGGCAATGAGGGCTCCGGTAATAACATAACCTTGTCCCCACTCCCAAAAGTAAGGGTATATATAGCAATTGTCTCCACATCGGCATCTGGTGCATTGTCCTAGGTAAACAAATATTAAGCCAGCAGATAATCACAATTGGTACAAATGTAAACACACATATACACATACCCTAACTCCACCATGGAGAACAGCCAAAGCTAACTGATTAGTATCAGAGGTTGTGTCACTGATCCAGAGCCTTAATGGAGTTGATCCTGATTAACATAATAAAGGTTGAATGAATAACTAAGAAATTGCACTTTCAAGGACTCAATAAATGATAGATAAGCAACAACATTTTGATACTCATTCCTGCACACACAAATAATATAACACCACGCAACAAAAGATAACAAGGCAAGCATCACTGCCAGATCTTCAAGGATAAAGAAGAACAATAACAAAACTAAATGACATTGCATAAAGAAAATGCCTACAATACAGTGAAAACATGGATTATGATCATCAGAAAAGATTGGAATTTGAGGATATGTGAAAATTGCCTGATAGTTCATGTGAATTGACGTTATGATTGAGAACCCTGTTGTGACTTACAAGATCCCAAACTCGTAAGGCCCCATCAGAATGCACAACAAATAACAGTTTTCTCCCCCACACTTGAGATATTACCATATCTAACACAGATCCAGCAACCTTTCCTCTGCAAAAGAAATGTTTTAAGCCTCAAAGTAAATGGAAACTCAAAACCTGAACCTAACAAGAAAGAAAAAAAGTTACCACGGAGATAGCATTGTCAACAATAAGCATTTGAATATTATAAAGACTTGAACATTTAAGAATAAGTCACATACAAGGTAAATCAACAGGATGAAAAGCTTTAAATAAAGGAATGAAGAACACTAAAACATATAAAACATATTTTGCCATATACATAAATCAAAAACAAGTGGGTAAACATGTGAAAAGGAAAATATTTCTTTGGTTTAACAAGAAGGAACAACCAGATTCCTAGAGTAAACAAACATGCATGGGAAAATCATTGTACAGTATGCAGATATTTTTCCATATTTTAGCAGTAGGATATATCTTAAAACAGCATACCTAGACATGAGATTCCATAAACGGCCTATGCCTCCATCATCCCGCAACTCATTTACAAATCCTGCACATCAAAATGAGATTGGTCCCATGGAACATGCAGGAAATACGCTAGTAATATAAGAAAGCTTTTCAAAAACACAGCACCAAAAGAAAATAATAAATAAATAATAAGACCTGCCGAACTTGGATCTAATGATCCGAGTTTATAACAGCTAATAGATCCATCTTGTCGCCCAATGGCTACACACCCTGATGTTGCTGCCACAGCTCTTATTTTTCCTGTTCCTACTTGAGCTTGCACATTTAGCTCTGTGAGCTCATTTTGAGGTAAAATAGAACCAGAACGATAAGTGGAGGGGCTTCTCAGGTTTATAAGATAAACAAGCCCTGAAACTGTCAATACATATACCAAATAAGGACTCCCAGACGCTCTCTGAACCTGCAGTAACAAATTGAAAAGATGGAATATCACAGCAAAACTTTGAGTGTGAACAGAATTAAAAAAACTCTAGTAAACAAAACAATCTAAACTTGACAAACTGCAAACCTCATTTTTGCATAAAAAGGAAAACGGATGCAATGCAACATCAAACACAACATGAAGCCCCAACTCAGGCAACTCTTGAGAAGCGCAAAGCTCAAACAATTCAAGAACGTTTGGAGCCTCCTTGTGAATTCTCCTAGGTAGTTATACTCCAAAATAAGTAAACAACCCACCAGAAATATAGCTAATTATATGAACGAATAGGAAAATCAAAAGAAATTCAAGCAATAAGGAATAGGATGGAGTATTAGGGTTACCAGATGAGATAGACAGGAGGATCGCCAGAGATGCAGTGGCACCCGGCGGCATCACGAGTGGGGGCTACGGCGAGGGAGTGGGGAGAGGAAGAGGGAGTGGATGATGGAACGGAGATCTCGATCCATTGGATCTTTTTAGCCCCAGGAATAGGAACCTCGACGCCGGCGAGCGATCGGGCGGCGTTCGCCATAGCCAAGAGGAGGGAGCTTTTGGAGGGTTTATTGAGGGAAATGAGAGAGTACTTCAAAAGAGAAGTTGGTATTCACTTGGAAATGCTGCCTCGGGATCGGTGTTTGATCGATCGGGGTTGCTATTTTTTTCAATATTTCCTTTTTTCCCATTATTTTATGTTAATTTTTTATTAAAAATAAGTTATCTAGATTTCTAATTTATCAACTAAATTTGGCACACTTGTAATGGCTAAAAATTAAAACTATCCCTTAACACCCAAATACATGATCTTTTTTTTTTTTTTTTTTTTTTTTTTTTTTTTTTTTTGAGTTTGGGCTGACATGTTCACAGTTTTAATTAATGTTTTTTGGAGGAAGGGGTATGTGAATGGCTGGCTGCTCATTCGACTACAAGAAAACTATTAATTACCAACGAAATTTACCCAAGAAATACTTTCCTGGGTAATTCACCATGGAATAGCTAAGGATTATAAATGAATATAAAGATTAAAAACATTACACTTGAATTACACAGGAAAATGCCTAGGGAATTAGCAACGACAAAACTTTCCCAAGCTATTTCATTGCTAAATATTGCAGGAACTTCACGGGTAATATTTAGTAATGCTTATCATCGAAAATTATCCGTTTGTATCTATATCCTAGCTAATCCCTGGGTAAAATTGAACAATTTTAACATTACCCAAGGATTAGCTAGGTAAATTATTCGTTGTTATTTTTCCCTACCTAATCCTTGTGTATATTGAACAACATTTACATTACCCATTGGATTAGCTAGGGTAAATAGTCGTTGTTATTTCCCGTAGCTAACCCCTGGGTACTTTTATTTGTTAGGATTTTTATTTAGCAAGAGATTAGTTTTTGTAGGTAAAATTGATCTTAAAAATTACTTAGAGATTAGCTAGGGACTATAACCATCATGTTTAGTTCATAGCTAATCCCTTAGGTAAATATAAAGTAATTTGATTTTTTTATAAGACTATTAAATTGCTTTTCTTAGATTTGTTATTGAGTTAAAAAAACTTCATTATATATATATATATATATATATATATATATATAATTTAATAGTATGATTTTTATTAAAAAATTTGCATCAAAAGAAAATAAAATAATTAATAACCTCAACGTCTAGCCTCTATGTTTTAACAATGTTGATTCAGTTTTAATTTGATTTTTCTCATTTTTTTAATAAATAAAATAATATTAAAAAAAACAAATTGCAATGCAATTAGTTTTAACTATCTTGATAACAGAACAATTATTGGATCAAATGAATATTTCAAATAAATATATAATGAATTATAAAACAAAAAAACACTTTTTCTAATTACTAATTTATAATATAAGTTTTGTTAAGGGTGTATTCGCAAAACAAACCACACAAGGTTTTCCGGTTCAGACCAACCGAAACCCTAATCCCTGATCTCTGTCTCCTCTTCACCCAAGCCCTAACCTCTTTCACCGACGTTCTCATCGCCGAGGTCACGCGCGTCGAGGTCATCGAAGATCCATGTACTGGTTGGGCCATTGACTCAACCGACTCCGAAGATCCTAATTTCAACCCTGCCATCAAATGCGACTGCTCCTTCGCCAACAACACTATCTACCACATCAATCAGTTGTATGTTTCCCAATCTTCTCCCCTTCATATGTTTATATGATATGAAAAACTAGAGACAAGTGGATTGAATTATTCTTTTTTTATATGTTAGATTGTATGTAATTAATCATATTGATGTTTATATATTCCTCAAGGAATCTTGGTGGGGTATCGGGATTATTAGGTAGGATGGAATATCTATAGTGGACCAACCAAATTGTTAGTGTGTTTTGGAGAGTTCATGAAATAGCATAATGGTAGCAAAAGTCAGATTTTCATAACATGAAGTCAACTCAAAGTAGTGCTGTTTCTGTGATCCTAATTAGCAATATGAATGTTGAGCTATTCTTGATACATTTTCACCAAGTTACTGATTCTTGTCATTCATAGCCTAATTTAACATGTTTACAAAGTTTGCAGTCGTAAAAACATTCTAAAAGTCTAGCAGAACATAAATATTCATTGTCTTATTGTAAAATTAATCAGGTCATGTGCAAACACATCATCATGACTTTGTTCTTGTTGAGAGATTTTTATTTTGTACAATCAGGTCATTTAGCTTTTGTGTAATTTCTTGTAATATCCTACTCATTTTGTTGTGTATGCAGGAGAGTATATGCATTGGATGTGGTTGGTAAAATACCAGAGGAGCTGCAGAATTTAACATATCTCACTTTCCTGCATGGTGGCCTACGGTTTTGCAACACAATTTTTAATTTATATGGTAATTTCTTTGTGCCCCTCATCCCTGAAATTACTACTCAAGTTGATAAAACAGAGAACAACTCAAATCTTTATGGAAGCTTTTTGATTTTCAGATAGATATCGTTGTCTGTAAATGAAATCAACTATACATGTCCATGTTTTACATACCTATCTTAGACATAAGTTTCTTTGGTCTTCAATGCCTTTCTGTGCAACCTGGATGAGTGGTCTTTATGAACTATATGATTGGTTGTTAAAAAAAAAAAAAACAAAGTTGAAGTGCATTTGACTTGCTCTGTTTCAAACAACTATCAATGTTTTAATCCTCTTTATCCCAATAAAGAGGATTAAAGACCAAAGAATAATTAATGGGCCCCATTGTGGCCCCCCATTTTTTATTTTTTTATTTTAATTATAAGACCTTGAATATTATTGTATTTATGTTTAACACTTTGATTTGTTTATCACTAGTACTCCCGTAACATCATAATTAATCAGTATAATAATAGCATTTATTCTAAATTTTGCATTATGTATAAAGATCGGAAATTGAGCAGTATTGGTTAAGTATTTATCTATCTCTTTTTTCATAATTTTGTGAGCTTTTTAAACTATAAATTAATGTGTGTGTGTGTGTGTGTGTGTATTATTTTATTTTATTATTAGTTTTTTGTGAGTGTTTAATAGTTCAATCTTTTCAATTGAATCCTAAATTTTTTGGTTACTATATTTGATTTGATGTTATATTTTCAATAGTTGTTTGTAATTTTGATTTGAAGGCTAACCGCTATTGAATATGTGCTTTCTAGGAATTTAAGTAGCTAATTATATTTGGAACTGGGTCATCCTTTCTCGGCTACTGACTCGTGGGCGAAATCCGTCATCATACCTCTATTACAAACTCAATTCACAAGTACAAGCGTTCGAGAGGTTAGATCATCTAGGTCTTCTCTCCCATTCTTGAATTTTGAACAATTTATTTGTAGACTTATTTTGAATTTGCAATTTTATTTAACTCTTAAAATATATATTTTCAATAGTATTCATGTGAGCCTATTATTGTTCTATGTTATCAGAATATAAATGAGAACTGATCGGCAGTGGATGTATAATAGACTTACACACGGACATAGATTCATTAACAATGAATTTATGGTTGGGGTAGAGTCATTCATCCAATATGCTTGTGATCAACCAAGATTTATGGATGGTGATAAAATAAGATGCCCATGTTGTAAGTGTCAAAATCGAAGGTATGAAGTGGTTGATCATGTGAAGTTGCACCTTCTACGAAATGGGTTTACTCAGGATTATCATTAGTGGGTATGTCATGGGGAACCTTTGGTATATGCAAATTGTAGTGAAACTCAGTGCAACTCTTTGAAATTGCAAGATGTGGAAGGATCAAGTTCATATAGGGACATGATTATTGATGCAATTGGTCCTAACTTTGATCCATATTATGATGCAAATGAAGAGGAAATGCCAAACCCTACAACTCAAAAATTGTATGACATGCTTTTCTTGTAGTGTTCTATGCAAAAAGAATCTCTGAGCTTTCTATTTTTTCCATCAGTTCATTTTACGGATTTTACTTGAAATAAAATAGATTTATTTCTCATTCTGGAGGTTTTGTTCATTGATTACAGGTTCTCAAAGGATAAGGCTCATATCAAGATGAATCTAGGTGATGATATCCCTATCACAGTGGTGGAACAACCAATGACCGCATCTTCTGTAAAAGAGATTAAAGAAATTTCTTCAGCTGTGAGAGAGAGTCAATCAGTGAGTCCATCTCAAGTAAGAGAGAGTCGAGAAAATCTTTCAGTTGTAATAGAGAGTCAAGCAGTGACTCTAGCTCCTGTAAGAGAGAGTGAAGAAAATCCTTCAGCTGTCAGAGAGGGTCGATCAGTGGCTCCATTTCCAGTAGGAGATACTCAAGAAAATCCTTCAGTTGTGCGAGAGAGACAATCAGTGAATCTGTCTCATGTGAGAGAGATTCTAGAAAATCCTTTGGGTTTAAGGGAGAGTCAATCAGTGACTCCAACTCCTGTAAGAGAGATTTGGGAATCTGTGACTCTGTCTCCTTTAAGAGAGACACTAGAAAATCAATCAGCTGTAAGTGGCATTAGATCAGAAGGAGGAGGAGAATTATCTAATGCAAGTTCATCAGGTCTTAATCAGATAGTGCTTTATGACCCTGATTCAGCAAACAATAGACAAGGCCAGAACGACAATCATACTCATGCTGCCCCTAGTTTTTCAACGCCACTTAGTTCTGGTGAACTGTTTGGATCATTCACTGTGCAGTGCAATAACTGTTTTAAATGGAGGTTAATCCCAACAAAAGATAAGTATGAAAAAATTCGTGAAAATATCTCGCAAAGACCTTTTGTGTGTGAGCAGGCTCGTGAATGGAATCGTGTGTTATCCTGTGATGATCCAACTGACATATCTCAGGATGATACTCGACTGTGGGCAATTGATAAACCAAATATTGCTCAGCCTCCTCAAGGATGGGAAAGGTTGATTCGGCTCAGAGGTGAAGGAGGCACTAGATTTGCTGATGTGTATGTTCTTTTTCGACTTTTAGATTTATATAGATATATTTTGATTTAAAACAAACATCTGTGTTCTCTCAAACATAAAAATTTAAATATTTAGGAGAAATTATAAAGTGCTATTTCTGCCACATATGCATTTTTGCTGCTTTTTTTTACAGATTTGGACAGGTTGAATTACTTATTGATAGGCCCTTTACTTTTCAGGTATTATGTTTCACCATCAGGAAAGAAGCTTCGGTCCATGGTTGAGGTTGAAAGGTATTAACACTTTACTTATATTTATTTCCAAAAGCTTATTCTCTCCTCGCACCTAATCAGGTTGAATGTGAAACATGGTAAGGAACTACGCTTGTGGCTGATGCTTTGTCCACAATAAAATTTTTTCAAGTTCTTATATTAGCTCATTTGGCATTCTGTTCAATGATCATCGTTTTCAAAAATTTAATGGTGTTCTTCAATTATTCTTTTATGGAAGGTACTTGACTGAGCATTCCATCCAAGGGGTGCACATATCACAGTTCTCGTTCCAAACACCAAAACCACTTCGAGCGGACTATGTTCGTAAGCGGCCCCGCCGAACATTCGGCGGTCTAGAGCTCTCCCGGCCGCTTGAACCAGCCGAAGGTTTGTACTACTTTCGACTCTTTTCTGTTCTTTCTTTATTTTCTGATTTTTTTTCCTTCCATGCGTGTGTGCACATTTCAAACCCCGGACTTTTTGCTTGATGACAACTGCTACTTTATAATAATATTATGACTATTTTTGGAATAGCTTTCTATAGCTGGTCTGGGTTAGCCAGTCATTTGCATGTGGACTCTCTCGGTGTTATATTTAATACCTGCTTGCTGAGAAGCTAGGGTGTCATCTTAATGCTGCTTTGCTGTTACTACTTCATTCATTGATTATGATCTTATATTGTCGATTGCCATAACTTTTTGAGTCAGGTTGTTGTTGTTCCATGCTAGTAATGCTAGTATGTTAGTAGATGCTGAAGGAGATTGAGCTTGTTTCCTTAATTCTATTCTTCCTTCTTTTCAAAGTCCAATCATTTTTATTTATTTTTTCTTTTGGTTAAAAGTTTGCACTTCCTATCTCTTTTTAATATGTCTCCGCCAGTTGTGAACCATTCTTATGTATTCTCTTTTTTATTCATTTTGTGTTTGACGTGATTCTTTTTCACCTGCTGCAGTTTTTATCTTGTTTTCTGAAAAAAGAACAACAATGAAGTTCACTTCCAAGTATTGTAGGATGGCAGCTAGGATTGAAGTAGCTTCTTCTTAAAGCTAATTATCTAGAATCATTCACTCCTTCAAATACATGTGTTTGCCTTCTCTGATAGATGTTTTTGATGTCACACGGCACCAATCATCCTAGTAACTGTGTCTACCATCATTTATTATCATTTCACAGTATTTGTAGGAAGCCAGATGAAATATTAGGGAGAAATAGAGTATGCTTTTGTAGTATGTTTAACTTCTTCCAGGTGATCTGCCATCTACTGCAAGTTTGCTATTCCTCTCTTGATGCTGATATAGTCTTATTTTGCTGAACCTGGTCCTCCTACCTTCCTGTTGTGCATGTTATATTCTTTGATTCATTTTGTTGGAATTTGTAGTTTCCTTTTTTCCTGCAGTTTATTGGACTTTCCTGATCATCTATTGAAAAGCAATGTGATTGTTCATGCAGTTACTCCTCTTTCCTGGGCACCTCCACTTGTTCTTTCACAAGAACACACATCGTCTCCTGCACGATCGTCTTCTGCCGCAGAATCCATGTGAATGTAATGCGCAATCCGGCTTCATTGATGGAACTTGATATTTTGTTTTTGTTTCCTTTCTCTGTCTAGGCAAAAAAGAAAAAAGAAATGAACTGTGGGGCTTTGTATACTGAAGTAAGGGATGTGTTTTGTATACTGAAGTAAGGGATGTATCTTGCTTAAACATCCAGAGGGGGAGAGGGGGACGGCATAGGATAGAAAGAAGAATTATGTTTTTTGTTTTTTCAGGCGGTTAGGTTTTTCTTTGGGAGGGTCTCAAAACCATGTGATTTATGAACAATATATGTAATTGCATAATCAGTTTCTAAATTGTGTTTTGCTTGCCTTGAATTATCGTTGTTGTTGTTGTTGTTGTTGTTTGTCAACTTGACTCTCTGATTTAGAATGATGAGGCTTGTTAATTTTGGAGAATTGTCTCTGTCATGTTAGCAGATCTCAAATAGTAAGAACTAATGACTTCTTGTTTTTTATTATCTTGTTATGTTATGCAACTCATGCCGGATAGTTACATCTGGCATTTGGTTATATCATGTTTAGTGTGCTGGAGGGTTATTTGGTTATATAATATATAGATGACGTTTGGTTGAATGTAATTTTAAATATAATGGATTTTTAATTACAATGTAACTGGAAGTACTTAAATTTTAAAATTCAGTGAAGTTAAATCTAGCGTTTGGTTTGATATATATGAAAATATTATATTATAAGATTTAATATTATTTTGATAATTTAAAATATATATATCAAAATTTTATTATATTTTAAAAATTTGAATTTAATTACCAACCCTAATGGCTAATGTCACATTTAGTAAATGATTTAGACGTATAAATAATTATGGAATTTTAATCAATCAGGAAATTGAATACTCAAGATTCTGGTTTTTGAAACTTAATATCTAATTGATGGTTCATGATGGCTTACCCATGGATTGGTATAGAGCTCAACGTGAATACTTTTTTTTTTCTTTTCACAGTGATGCATCAGTAATGCACTGTGTTACTTTTTTATGTCTTGTTTGGATCGGTTTTTAAAAAAAAATATTTTTTTAAAATTTTGGAGAAGCACTTTTTTTTAAAAAATACTTTCAAAGTAAGTTAAGTGCTTTTATCTGAAATAGCTTTTCAAAAGTGTTTTTATAAGAAACACCTATGAGGCAGCTTATGAAAAAAGCTGAATTTTAGCTTTTTTTCACCGTTTCTGTCAAAAACCCAAACAAACATCTTTTTTAAAACCCATAAATACTTAATTTACAAAAAATCACTTATGGGCTTAAAAAAAAACCCATCCAAACACCTTTATTTTACTTATCCTGTCCATTTGTTTTATCTTAACTACATTGTATCCATAATAGTTCTATGCTGCAACAATAAACTTTGCATAGCTTACCATTTTTATAAATTTTCAAAATGATACTTATTTCATAAACCAAATGAAATCAAATGAACTCCATGCTTACATAATATGCAAAAAGTGATAAAAGTATATACTTTGATTAGTCCTTAGATCAAAACTTAATGCTTTATTATTTAGCTCATTGGACTTTGACTAACACTTATACCGTTATTTACAGTGAATAATGTTATGAAAATAAAAAGCAAATGCAATTTTATTAATCGTAATAATTATAAGAGTCTCAATATAAAATATCTCCAATAAAAATTATAAAAAAATATTTCAAATAAATAATTTAAAATAAAATCAATGAGAGATAATGTTATTTAAAAAAAAAAAGCAAAAGGAAATTTTTTAACTCTGTCCTTGACATACCAACATTATTATTTAATTAATTATTTAAAATTTTTATCTAATAATTAATATAATTTAAATTTAGTAACATCTAATATGATTAATATTATTTAATTCCCACCCAAATTTATTTATTTATATAAAAAAATATGATAAAATGAAATACATCGCTTCTCCCAGCCTTCAAAGATCCCAATATCTAGAATTAGGGCTACAGGAACCCAAATCCCAAATTCGGTTTCTCTTCCCGGCGATCGCCATTGCCCGCGATGGCCACGGGCATGGTGCGTCGGGAGGAGAAGTTGGCGCCTTGCCAAGGAACCCTTCATCGAGAATGTCGACCCTCGGCAAATACGAGGAGGATTGGAAGCTATGATCAGTCTCCATCCTGTTCAAATCTATTCTAGTGAACCAATTGTTATAATTTTTTTCTATTTGCTTTGATTCTCTTTTGCAGAAAAAGCCTTCATTTCAGCATGTTTTCCGGCGATGAGATACGGAAGTTGGCAGATGCCCAGGCCTGGAATAGCTAGTTCTACTATGATGATGCTAGACTTATTGATCATGACATTCTTGATGCTGGGATAGTACATCCTGTGTTTATCGTTATTGTCTTCTCTTGTTATTTTGTTTTGATTTCTTGTTCTGGCTTGCATGGCTGATGAAGCATCGATGAATGATGGGGATTTATAGGATTATGATAGGAATTTGAGATGAAAACCATTTCTTTTGGTTTTATGTATAACTATATATTCGTTTGACATGTAAAATTTTGGTTTGAATCAGATGGTGGTATGTCATGCTTAGATAATTGATGAGATACTTCTTGTATCCCTGACAACAACTAGTATAGGAGTAATGGATTTTATCCCTGGACACTCAATAGGCCTTTTTTGTAACTGCTTTTTTCTAAAAATGCGATTTTGATTGTTTTTACTTGACACCAATGATCTGTCAAGTATGCTTAAACTACTGAGCAATGGCTTTTCATGTTCAGTTACGAGGATTGTTTTCTTGCTGCACTACCAGCTTCTTATTGAATCAACACCGCTTTAATTGGCTAGTATTTATAGCTATTGCTTTCTATTTATGTGCGAAAAATACAAGGTGCCCCAGGTAATACATTTGTTTTGGTTTTATTTGACTATCATGTTTATCTTTTACCTAACCAGTTGGCTATGCTTCTCATATCTAAAGTAGACACTTAAGTTGATTGAACTCTGGCATCATGGCAACTTGCAAGCTACAAAAGTTGTAAGAAATCAAAGAACATGCATATGAGGAATGGAAGACCACTGCCCTTTCTTCAAACAAACAATTCAGTGAAAAAGGTATTTCCTTTATCATCCTTCACAATTCTAAAAATATTCTTTTTCAAGAATCTTCATCTGCTGTATTGTTTTTCATTTCTTAACAGTTTCAGTCAAGAGAAAGAAGCCAAGTCATCTGAACTTTGGACCAAAATCAACAAAATCAATTACCTTGGAGGCTTCATAAGGCTCAAAGTTTGTATTTGTTTTTTTTTTAAGCTGGTGTAACTGGAGAACGCCACATTTTGGACTAATAGGATGAAAAATGCTGTAAGGTGGTTAATCTATATGGTCATATACTGTAATTGATCTGCAGTTCAATTAAAAGCTATGAAAACCAAGTTGAAACAGATGTGACTATGGGGTGTGTTTATCCATAGTTATTATTTTTTTTATAGACTTATGAATAATAACCTCAAATGAGATTGCTGAACTAGTAAGAAGAAACATTTGTAGTATATAGATGAGCTTAAAAGTTGTGACAAATAACAAATGTGTTACAAAACCATAATTGTTTGTAACATTATAAAAATATTATGAATAATGTGAGAGCTAATTAATTGTGACACTATCAAAAATTATGTGACATATTGTTTAACAACTTTGCATGTTACAAAATATTTATTCTTTCATGACTTTTATATTTTTGTCACATTTAATTAAATACAGATGTTTTTAATAATGAAAAAAATTCTATTAGTGATGAATTTTCGTCATGACTAAAATAGCTTTTCACCACTAACAATTATACTTTTAAGAAAATATAATGGCATTCAACATTTTTTGTGACACTATCCTATTACAATGTGTAACAAATATTTTTGTCACTTATTATGTGACGATCAAAGGAATGCCACAAAATTTCAAAATTTTACCTCATATATAGTAACAATTAATAATATTTTATGACAAATTATCAGTAAATCGTCACATTAATTCTTAAGTGATGGAGAGAAAGGCAACAAAACATGTATTATTTTGTGATATTATGATGAGTGTAAATAATTGACAAATTTGTTGTAGTGATCATAGCACGGTGTCATTTGGGAAATATATATGCTAAACACCTCTTTTTTTCCCCGTTTGGTTTTGATTTTAGTTTAGATCTGGTCTAGAGTCTCAGGTCTGCTGTTTCTTTGGAGGTCATCTCTTCCATCACCTGTTGTTTCTTGTTTTGCCAGTTTGATGACTGTTTTCATGTGTAGGTTCTCTGCAGTGGGAGAGGAAAGGGGAAGAATAATTTAGTTTTGTGCTTGCTTCCTATCAGTAGATCTATTGTTGGTACCTTGTTGATACTTCTTTTTCTTCCTTTTTGATTACTCTTCAATACTTTAACATTGCCTTAATGATGTGTGTGTTTGTACGGTTTTCTAGAAATGTTCTTTTTGACTATGATGGTCTTTTTTAGGAATGTTTATTTGATTACATGTTGCTGAGATGAATGCCTTGTTTGTGATTAGATTTGTAAATGTTATCTATTTTGAAGATGCTCATAAGGCTTTGCTTGTTTTGGTTCTTAGTCGTGGGTGAGAAAAGGGAAGAATAATTTGGTTTTGATAGTTGCTTTCTTTTGCTTCTGATAAATTGATTTATGGGTGGTACTTCACTGTTGTTTTCTTTTCCATTTTTTGCTTAGTTTCTAAATACATGAAAATTGCCTGAATGATCTGTTTACTTGTATGGCTTTCTTGAAAATTTCCTTGTTCGTGTGGTTATATAAAGGACTTCATTTTTAAGCTTGCTGGTTTCTTTTCTCTATTTGAATATTTGTTTGATTGCATGGTGTCGAGATATGGATGCCTCATTTGTAATCATGTGTGGAGCTAAATGTTTGTAGATTATATCTTCTTTGAAGATGCTGAAAACATAAAGTTTTGCATGTTCAGGTTCTTAGCAGTGGGAGAAGAAAACGAGGGATAATCTGGTTTGGTGGCTGCTTGCTTCCCTTCTAGTAAGGTGATCGGATGCTATTCTTCTTTCATTTTTTTTATTACTCTTGGTATACTTTAACACGGCTTAAGATGGGAATGTGGATGCCTTAATGTTGGCTTTCTAGAGAATTTCTTGCTTATTTTGTCATTTTTTAGAAATTCATTTTTGCATTTACTGGTTTTCTTAGGAATGCTCGCTTTGATTGTATGGTGTTGATGAGGGTGGCTTGCTTGTGAGTTATGTTCAGAGCTAACCATTTGTATGTTATATCAAGTTTGACGATTTTGAGAATGCAAATGGTTCCCCCATGTTTTTAAATGGTGCATGCGATTCTGGTGACTGCTAGTATCTAGCCATAGACTCCTGGTTTCATAATCACCTCATTCTGTCTTGATTTTGGTTTGCAGCCAAACATGCATTTTGAGAAAGCAAGTGAAAATGCTTTCTGAAAGATAGTGGTTTTCAATGTGATGATAACTGAAGGTGCATTAACTATGGCACGAGCTGCAAGCGATCATTAATGCACCTTTAACATTTTCCAAACCAGAGGGAAAGAAGAGAAAATGCCTTATTTGCCAGCTTGATCTAATTTTCACTTTTTGTCGTGTTCTTGTTTAAGTTTTCTAGCTTAATGTTCTTCCGTTGTTACCAAACATAGCCTATTATTTTTATCCAAACAAATGGGTGGCTAGAAAGCGAAAGTTTCTGGCAGGTAATGGCTAGATGTTATTGTGATTGGAGCGCCAAAATTTTGTCAGTTGGACACAATGTTAATGAATTATTATTTTTTAGTCATGTTATAAGAAGTTGACAAGCTTTTGTCTATGAGCCTGAATTCATTTTGTTTGCCACAGTTGGTAATGACAATGAACCTAAAAGTAGCCCTGTAATGATAAATATTCTGTCAAGAAAACCTCCCAAAGACTTCATAAGACATTCTGAAGCTAGTTGAAGAGACACAGCTTGTTCCATCTTGGATAACAAAATTATTTTTAATTGAGTATGCTTAGCAATTTTTTCTAGTACATGATCACTAAAGTTTGTGGCAGGGTTAAAATTGATCACTGTTTACTCTGTCTGAGTGGTTTGACCACTAAAACAGAAATTGAAATCAGTTGTTCTGTGTTGCACAGTGCAATTTTTTTAGCTTTAACACTGTTCTGTATGCCTTTGATTATGCATGCTATCGTGATGGGAAAGTAGCATCAATAAGCATTTAGTGTATGCTGACAAATCAATTAGCGTATGACGACAAATCAGTAAGTATTTAACATATAATGACAAATGAATAATTTTTTAGTGTATGATGACAATCAATTAGTATTTAGTGCATGACGACAGATCTATTAATATTAAGTCTATAATGACGAATCAATATGTAATTAGTGTATGGGATTGCCCACTTTTGGTAGTTAGTATGCGCTCACTGCTCTTATTGTTTGGTTGTTCCTTATATGAAAAAGAATCTCTGAGCTATCTACTTGATCCATCAGTTCTATCAGATTTTATATGACTGCTGAATGTCATAGCATGTTTCCTAGTCTGGAGGTTATCTTTATTGGTTGCAGGTTCTCAGAAGGTGGTGATATCAAGGTGAGTTGGAACAACCACTCTGCATTAGCGGTTTGACCACTTAAACAGAAATTGAAATCAGTTGTTCTGTGCCACACAATGCATTTCTTTTGCTTTAACACTGTTATGTATGCATGGGTCCTTTGATTATGCATGCTGTTATAGCGGGCAAGGAGCATCAATGAGCATTTAGGGTACGCTGACAAATCAGATAGCATATGATGACAACTTGGTAAGTTTTTATTGATAGTTCGATATTTATAAAAGAGAGAAAGTAGTCTAAGGGATATGAGTATTTCCATTTTTCTATTGCTCCTTGTGGAGATGTTGATTTTGTATTATTTAAGTTGATAATCAATTTGTTTACTTAAAAAAAACCTGATTTTCTCATTGTTACTACACCTTTACCATTGGAGTTTGACGAATTAATTAGCCAAATCCATCAGTGAACTCTTCTTGTATATTACTCTCTGTTGAATTTTATCTGTAGGGATTCAATATCAATTTTCTAATTAAACTTTTCTTTCTTTGGCTTCATCCCTATTTGTCATTTATTCACAAAAAAAAGAAGAAAGTTTTAAATAATAAAGAAAACACCAAATTGAGAGTTTCTTGTAACCTAGGCAAAAAATATTTATATATATATAAACTTTCCATTAGTAGGGAGTTAATTTACTTCTCATTATTATCATTTGATTTGTTTTGCATCTATTTGCCAAATAAAAGTTATCTCATCCACTGTATTTCACGCAATAAATACACACCTTTTTAAGGAAGGAAGGTGCCTATTATCCTTTCCTTCTCTCTATATACAGCATCCCCTCTCCCTCTCTTCGCCCTCGTGGCACCCCGATTGTTTCTGTCTTGTCAGAGTTCTTCCCTAAGTCCATCATTTTTCTCCCTCACCGATGTGGTAATCTGAGGTTTCTATCAAAGGTTTTGGGGTTGAAATCGGAGTGTAGAGTCATACCATGATGTTATTTGGGAAATATATATGCCAAACCTCTTTCTTTTTTTCATTTTGGTCTGATTTTAGTTTAGATCTGGGCTAGAGTCTCAGATCTGCTGTGTCTTTGGAGGTCTTCTCTTTGATCGCCTGTTGTTCCTTGTTTTGGCAGTTTGATGAGTGTTTTCATATGTAGGTTCTCTGCAGTTGGAGAAGAAAGGGGAAGAATAATATAGTTTTGTGCTTGCTTCTTATCAGTAGATCTATTGTTGGTACCTTGTTGATACTTCTTTTTCTTCCTTTTTGATTACTCTTTAAGTACTTTTTAACACATCCTTAATGATGTGTGTGTTTGTATGGTTGTCTAGAAATTTATCGTGCTTGTATTGTTATTTAAGGAATTCTTTTTGAATATGATGGTCTTTTTTAGGAATGTTTATTTGATTACATCATGTTGAGATGAATGCCTTGTTTGTAATTAGATTTGTAAATGTTATCCATTTTGAAGATGCTCATAAGGCTTTGCTTGTTTTGGTTCTTAGTGGTGGGCGAGTAGAGAGAAGGAATAATCTGGTTTTGATAGTTGCTTTCTTTTGCTTCTGATAAATTGATTTATGGATGGTATTTCACTGATGTTTTCTTTTCCTTTTTGCTTAGTTTTTAAATACATGAAAATTGCCTGAATGATCTGTTTACTTGTATGGCTTTCTTGAAAATTTTCTTGCTCATGTGGTTATCTAAAGGACTTCATTTTTAAGCTTGCTGGTTTCTTTTCTCTATTTGAATATTTGTTTGATTGCATGGTGTCGAGATATGGATGCCTCATTTGTAATCATGTGTGGAGCTAAATGTTTGCAGATTATATCTTCTTTGAAGATGTTGAAAACATAAAGTTTTGCATGCTCAGGTTTTTAGCAGTGGGAGAAGAAAGCAAGGAATAATCTGGTTTGAAGTTGCTTGCTTCCCTTCCTGTAAGGTGATTGGATGCTGTTCTTCTTTTATTTTTTTTTTTAGTACTCATGGTTTGACAGTTTCTTGCTTGTTTTGCCATTTTAAGAAATTCATTTTTGCATTTGGTTTGCTTAGGAATGTTCGCTTTGATTGTATGGTGTTGATGAGTGTGGCTTGCTTGTGAGTTATGTTCAGAGCTAACCATTTGTATGTTATATCAAGTTTGACGATTTTGAGAATGCAAATGGTTCCCCCATGTTTTTAAATGGTGCATGCGATTCTGGTGACTGCTAGTATCTAGCCATAGACTCCTGGTTTCATAATCACCTCATTCTGTCTTGATTTTGGTTTGCAGCCAAACATGCATTTTGAGAAAGCAAGTGAAAATGCTTTCTGAAAGATAGTGGTTTTCAATGTGATGATAACTGAAGGTGCATTAACTATGGCACGAGCTGCAAGCGATCATTAATGCACCTTTAACATTTTCCAAACCAGAGGGAAAGAAGAGAAAATGCCTTATTTGCCAGCTTGATCTAATTTTCACTTTTTGTCGTGTTCTTGTTTAAGTTTTCTAGCTTAATGTTCTTCCGTTGTTACCAAACATAGCCTATTATTTTTATTCAAACAAATGGGTGGCTAGAAAGCGAAAGTTTCTGACAGGTAAGAACCCTTTAAGGGAGATAGGTGAACTCTAATGGCTAGACGCTATTGTGATTGGAGCGTCAAAATTTTGTCAGTTGACCACAATGTTAAAGATATTTTCATGTTATAAGAAGGTTGACAGGTTTTTATCTATGAGCCTAAATTCATTTGTGTTTCCACAGTTGGTAATGACAATGAAGCTAAAACTAAAAGTAGCCCTGCAATGATAAATACTCTGTCGAGAAAGACTTCCAAAGATTTTGTAAGATGATCTGAAGCTAGTTGGAGAGACACAGCTTGTTCCATTGTGGATAACAAACATATTTTTAAGTGGGTATTGTTAGCAAATTTTTCTAGTACATGATCACTTGAGTTTGTGCTCAGATTAAAACTGATCACTGTTTACTCACCCTACATGAGTGATCGGATCACTTAAAGAGACTTCGAAATCAGTTGTTCTGTGTTGCACAGTGCAATTCTCTAGCTTTAACTTTGTTCTATGCATGCCTGATTTTTTTTGCTATGCATGCTGTTGTAATGCACAAGTAGCGTCAATAAGCATTTAGTGTATGCTGACAAATCAATTAGCATATAACGACAAATCGGAAAGCATTTTGCATATAACGACAAATCAATAATTTTTTAGTAATGATGATAAATCAATTAGTATTTAGTGCATGACGACGGATCCATTAATATTTAGTGTATGATGACAAATCAATATGTAATTAGTGTATGGGAACGACTTCTTGTGGCGGTTATTATGTGCTCACTGTTCTTATTGTTTGGTTGTTCCTTATATGAAAAAGAATCTCTGAGCTATCTAATGTGTCCATCAGTTCTTTCAGATTTTATGTGTCTACTGAATGTGATAGCATGCTTGTACTTGAAATGAAAATGACCCATTTTCTGATTCTGGAGGTTATCTTTATTGATTGCAGGTTCTCAGAAGGAAGGCTGTATCAAGATGAATCCTAGTGATGATATTCCTATGTTGAAGGTGGAACAATTCATGGTTCTATCTTCGGTAAGAGAGAGTCAATCATTGACTCCATCTCATGCAAAGGAGTGCGAAGAAATTCCATCTGCTGCAAGTGAGAGTCTACCAGTAACTGCATCTCCCGGAAGAGAAGGCCAAGAAATTCATTTTGATATAAGGGAGAGTCAAATAGTGACCTCATCTCCTGCAAGAGGGCATCTAGACAATCCTTCATCTGTTAAAGAGGGTCAATCAGTGAGTACTCCTTTGAGAGAGACGCTACAAAATTCTTCAGCTGTAAATGAGGGTCAATCAACGATTCCATCTCCTGCAAGAGCTACCCAGGGAAATCCTCAAGCTGGAATAAGCATTATTTCAGGAGGTGGAGGAGAATCATCTAGTGCCACTCCATCAGCATTTAATCAAATAGTAGTTTACGACCCTGATTCAGCAAAGGACAGACAAGGTGGCAATGAATGTGATACTCGCCCTGCACCCAGTTCTTCTGCACCACCTGATTCGTTTGAACAGTTTTCAGCATTCTATGTGCAGTGCGATTACTGTTTTCAAAGGAGGCTAGTCCCAACAAAGGAACAGTATGAAAAAATTCGAGCAAATGTCTTGGAAAGTCCTTTCGTATGTTCTCGGGCTATTGAATGGAACCGCATAGTATCCTGTGCAGATCCCACGGACGTGATTCAGGATGATTCGAGAATATGGGCGATTGATAAACCAAATATTCCTCTATCTCCTCAAGGATGGGAAAGGTTGATTCGGCTTAGAGGTGAAGGAGGCACTAAATTCGCAGATGTGTATGTTCTCTTTCTAACTTTTGGGTTTTCAGATATATTGGATTTCAAAGCAAATATCTGTGTTCACTCAATTGTAATCATCTAAAACTTGGAAGAGGAATTGCAAATTCTATTTCATACCCACTTATGTTAAGTTGTCAGGTTGAATTATTTTCTGATGGGCTCTGTTTTTTCAGGTATTATGTTACACCAACGGGAAAGAAGCTTCGATCTACGCTTGATGTTCAAATGTATGCGCACATCATTTCTTTTATTTCTTTCCATAAGCTTATTGTTTTCATAGTGTCTAACCATGCCTAAAGATGCAACATGGTAAGGAACTATGCATAGAGCATATGGTGTATCATCAACGTGTAGTTTTAACTAGTAAATAAAAACCCTCCATTTTTTAAGTTCCTTTATTATCTCATTTGCTACTTATTTTCAATGTTTACAGTTGTTAAAATTGAAGAGTGCAATTATTTTTCTATGTAAGGTACTTGATAAAGAATTCCATACAAGATGTGCACATTTCTCAATTCAACTTCAAAGCACCAAAGCCGCTTCGAGAGGACTATGTCCGTAAGTGGCGGCCCCGGCCTCGAGTTGTACCCTCAGGTTTGTGCTGCTCTTGATTTTTTTTTTGTTTCATTCGTTCTTTTTTGTCTTTTTATTTTGAGAATGTGGACAAATCTTTTTTCTTTCCTTTTCTTTTTCAATATTTTTGGCATCAACTAGCTTCGAACCCTTAAACTTTTGCTTTGTGAGGGGCTGTCTCACCAACTCATCAATGAGTTGGTTTGACAACATATTCTACTTCATAATAATATTATGTACTATATTTTGAATTGTTTGCTCTGTAGCTGCTCTGTATTTATCAACTGTTTTGCATATTATCTCTGGAGATATATGCAATGCCTGCTTGCTGAGAAGGTAGTGAGGCATTTTTATCCTGTTTTGCCATGACTTCCTATTGCCATTATGGTTTGAATGAGCTGTGTCATTATTGTTCCAGATAACAAAATTAAGTTGGTCGCAGTATTAGCTGATGGGTTCTACACATGTTTATGATTTCGTATCACTCATGGTCTATATTTTGCCATGGCTTCCTATTGCCATTATGGTTTGAATGAGCTGTGTAATTATTGTTCTAGATAACAAAATTAAGTTGGTCGTAGTATTAGCTTATGGGTTCTCCACATGTTTATGATTTCATAGCACTTATTGATTTTTTAAAACATGCTGAAATGTCGACTTTTGAATCAGTGACCAGAATTTGTCAGTCATGCCTCCATGCAAGTGATTGTTATCATGTCAATATATTTTGAAGATTGGATTTACTCCCCCAATGCTATTCATCTTTATGTCCAATGTCTGATCATCATTTTGTGATAGAAATTTGCAAATGATCTCGTAAATTTTGGCTTTGCCATTTCTGGACCATTATTATTTTTTTCTCCTTTCAACATGATTCTTTTCACCCAATGTAATTCTTTTACCGTGTTTCGTGCATAAAGATTCACAATAAGTGCAATATATCAATCTTTTGCACGTTCGTGCTCCAAATATTTTAGAATCATTCATTTCTGTAACATCACGTAATGCCAGTCATCTGAGTTACTGCATCTGCTGTCATTGAATATGATCTCATGGTAATTTTGTTTAAGTCAGACACAACACTAGGGAGAAATAGAGTATCATGTTCGTGGAGATTCCTCCGGGTAACCTGCCATCTTGAACTCCAAGTGTGTCATTTCTTTTTCAAATGCTAATCTGATTGTTTCCACTCTTCTGCATTTATTTAACTGGATCTTGTTTCCCAATTTTCCCATAATGCATGAACTTATGATCTCATGTTCCTGCAGTTTATGCAGCTTTCCTGCTCATTGATTAAAAGCTCTTCTTTTTTTCCCCTTTTTGGGTGAATGCAGTGGCTCCTGTTTCTGTTGAGCCTCCAACTGTGGCGCAAGAGGAGCGTGTATCATCTGTGACTCCTCTTTCTCAGGTGCCTCCATCTGCTGTTGGACAAGAGGGACAAGCATTATTAGTGACACCAATTTCTCAGGCACCTCCATCTGCTGTTGCTCAAGTGGTAGGAGTATCATCTGTGACTCCAACTTCGCAGGCACCTCCATTTTCTGCTGCTCACGTGGAAGGAGCATCATCAGTGACTCCCATTTCACAGGCATCTCCATCTGTTGTTGCTCAGGCGGAAGGAGCATCATCAGTAACTCTAATTTCTCAGGCACCTCCATCTAGTGTTGCTCCGGTGGAAGGAGCATCATCAGTAACTCCAATTTCCCAGGCACCTCCATCTGCTGTTAGACAAAGGAAACGAGCATCATCGGCAACTCCAATTTCCCGGGCGCCTCGAGTGAAACGAGCATCATTGGCAACTCCAATTTCCCGTGCACCACGAGTGAAACGGGGATCATCGGTGGCTCCAATTTCTCGGGCACCTCCAACTGTTGTGCCACAAGTGGAACATGTACCAACAGTGGCACCTATTTACTGGGCACCTCCACCTGCTGTGGCTCCTGTTTCTGTTGAGCCTCCAACTGTGGCACAAGAGGAGCGTGTATCATCTGCGACTCTTCTTTCTCAGGGGCCTCCATCTGCTGTTGGACAAGAGGGGCAGGCATTATTAGTGACTCCAATTTCTCAGGCACCTCCATCTGCTGTTACTCAAGTGGTAGGAGCATCATCTGTGACTCCAACTTGGCAGGCACCTCCATCTGTTGTTGCTCACGTGGAACAAGCATCATCAGTGACTCCCATTTCACAGGCACCTCTATCTGCTGTTGCTAAGGTGGAAGGAGCATCATCGGCGACTCCAATTTCCCAGGCACCTCCATCTGCTGTTGGACAAAGGAAACGAGCATCATCGGCGATTCCAATTTCCCGGGCACCTCGAGTGAAACGAGCATCATTGGCAACTCCAATTTCCCGTGCACCGCGAGTGAAACGGGCATCTCCGGTGGCTCCAATTTCCCGGGCACCTCCAACTGTCGTGCCACAAGTGGAACATGCACCAACAGTGGCACCTATCTACTGGGCACCGCCACCTGCTGTGGCTCTTGTTTCTCCGGTGCCTCCATCTGCTGTTGGACAAGAGGGACAAGCATTATTAGTGGCTCCAATTTCTAAAGCACCTTCATCTGCTGTTGCTCAAGTGGTGGGAGCATCATCTGTGACTCCAACCTCGCAGGCACCTCCATCTCTGTTAAAAGGAAAATCATCGGCGATTCCATTTCCCGCCCCGAGTGAAAAACATCATTGCACCCAATTTCCCGTGCACCGCGAGTGAAACGGGCATCTCCGGTGGCTCCAATTTCCCGGGCACCTCCAACTGTCGTGCCACAAGTGGAACATGCACCAACAGTGGCACCTATCTACTGGGCACCGCCACCTGCTGTGGCTCTTGTTTCTCCGGTGCCTCCATCTGCTGTTGGACAAGAGGGACAAGCATTATTAGTGGCTCCAATTTCTAAAGCACCTTCATCTGCTGTTGCTCAAGTGGTGGGAGCATCATCTGTGACTCCAACCTCGCAGGCACCTCCATCTGCTGTTTCTCAGGCGGTAGGAGCATCATCAACGGCTCCAATTTCCCAAGCACCTCCATCTGCTGTTGCACAAAGAAAACGAGCATCATCGGCGACTCCAATTTCCCGGGCACCTCGAGTGAGACGAGCATCATCGGCAACTCCAATTTCCCGTGCACCGCAAGTGAAACGGGCATCATCTGTGGCTCCAATCTCCCGGGCACCTCCAACTGTTGTGCCACAAGTGGAACATGCATCAACAGTGGCACCTTTTTCCTGGGCACCTCCATCTGTTGTGGCGCAAGAGGAACCCGCACCGTCTGTGACGCCTACTTACTCCGTGCCTCGACCACCTGTTGTGCAAAGGAAACGCAAATTATCAGGTATTTCTGCTCACTCGGTGGCTCCACCAGCTATTGCACTGGAGCGATCTGCACAACGTCCTGTTTCCCGCGCACCTGCACCGACTGTTGCAAGAGGACAGTGTGCACCATCAGTGAATCTGATTGCCGGTGCACCTACTTTGGCTGTCGCACGAGAGGCATTATTTCCTGCACGCTCATCTTCTGCCACATTGCCCATGCCTTCGTCTCCTGGACGCTCATCTTCCGCCACACTGTCCATGCCTTCACCGCCAAGCTCGTCTTCTGCTACTCTGTCTGATCCTTCATCACCTGCGCGCTCCTCTTCGGCCACACTGTCCATGTGAGAAGAGAGCATGAATTCACCTTTAATTTCGCTTTTTAATTAGTTGGAAAGACTTAAATGCTTGGACTTTCATCGTGTTCGTTTAGTGGTCTGTTTGTTTGATCGAACTTTAGTCGTATCCGTTTAGCTTATTGTCTGTTTGATCGAACTTCAGTTGTTTAGTTAACTGTCTGTTTGATCAAAACTGAATCTTGTTATTTCCTTCCTGAACTAGATGGAGTTGTGAACAATGAATGTATGGGACAGCTTGATCAGTTTATGAATGATGTTTTTTTGCTTGCTTTCGTTACTGTTTTTTGTTTGTTGTCTTGATTTAATATACCTGATTGCTTAATCATTTTTCGAAATTGCTCTTTTTCTTGCTTTCATTATTATTGTTATTTGTAGCATTGATTTAAAAAAATGTCGATTTTGAAAGCATGTTATTTTTACAAAATAGACTTTGAGATACTAGTTATCGAGCGGGCTTATTAATTTTGAAAGCATGTTATTTCTACAAAACAGACTTTGAGATACAAGTTATGGCACACATTCATGATAAAGGTTCTTACAGTTTATTTTATTAAATGAGAAAATCAACGGAAATAATATAACATTTTTTTTTTTATTCCATACATTAATGAGCAAACCCGTTACTCATTGAAGGTGGTTGGTATATTTCTCTGTTAAATTTTGCGGTCTATAACTCAATTTTAATTGCTGAAATCCCATTTCCCATTAATTCTTTCTATGAATGGCTTCATCTGTGTTTGGTCATTCATTTAACAAAACAAGAATGCATTAATTACAAATAAATATCAACAAATTAACTAATAATTAAGAGTTACATGGAACCGGGCCATTACTTACTACCCTGAATTTTCAAATATCAATTACCATCTAAAAATTTCTAATTATTATGCAAATTATTAAATATTAAACACATGATTAATTTAAATAAAATAAATGATTCTCATTAAAAATAGGAAAAATATTATCTAATTGCACATCATGTATTACAAGAAGAACAAATTATATAGTTAATAAAACAAAAAGATATTCAGTGGATGGCGCGCAAAAAAAATCTAATAAAAATGCAATAATGAGAATTAATTTACTGGTCATTATTATAATTAAATGTCTATTTGCGTCTTTTCCAAATGCAAAGCATGTCTTTAACTTTCCATTTTAGGCAATCAATGCACAGTACCCCACCATTCTCTATATATACCCGGCTTCACTCCCCTTCGTCTCGCTCTCTCTATGCGCTCTTAACTCTTGCGTTGCCTCGATTGTGTCGCCTGCATAGGTTCCTATCGGAGGTTTTTGGGGTTGAAATCGGAGTGCGGAGTTGTATGATGTTATTTGGGAAATATATCGGAAAATTTGATGTTTTTCTGTGTCTCATTTTAGTTTTGATCTGATCTAGAGTATCAAAATTGTAGCTTTCGTCATTTTTTTTGCATTTTTCGGTGTTCTGGTCTGTTTGCTGTTTTTCGTGAACTTGTATTGAGAGTTTGATGAGTGTTTTGCATGTTCAGGTTGCCAGCGGTGGGAGAAGAAAGAGATGGAATAGTTTGGTTTTGATCGTTGCTCGCTTTGCTTCCGATATGTCGATCTGTCTGTTGTTGGTATTTCACTGATGTTTTCCTTTTTGATTACTCTATAAATATTTTTGATTAACAGTTTGTTTATTTATATAATTTTCTAGAACATTTTCTTGCTTATATAGTTATTTTAAAGAATTCATTTTTGAATGTGCTGGCTTTTCTAGGAATGCTTGTTTCATTACATGGTGTTTGCAAATTATGTGTTGGATCTCAATAATTGTGGATTTTATCAATTTTTGAAGATGCTCATAAAGTTTTGAATGCTTAGGTTCTCAGCAGTAGGAGAAGAAAGAGAAGGAATAATCTGCTGTTGATTGTTGCTTGCTTGTAATAAGTACTTTTATTGCTGGTACTTCGTTGATGTTTTCTTTTCCTTTTTGCTTACTCTTTAAATATTGAGTTATGGATGCCTCGTTTGAGAATTGTGTTTGGAGCTAACTCTTTGCAGATTATATCTACTTTGAAGATGTTGAGAGCTTTGAGTTTTGCATGTTCAGGTTTTTAGCGGTGGGAGAAGAAAAAGAAGAAATAATCTGGTTATGACCGTTGCCCAATTCTGCTTCCAGTAAGTTAATTGATCATCAGTACTTTGCTGATGTTTTCTTCTTCATTCTTGATTATTCTTGAAATGCTTCAACATTGCCTTAGTGGTTTGCTTATTTGTTCTGCTTTCTAGAAATTGGACATTGCCTCAGTTTGTGTTGATTTTGGTATGTAGCCAATATGCATTGCAAGGGAACAAGTGAAAATGTGTTCTAGAAGATAGTGGTTTTGAATGTGAGGATAAGTGAAGGTGCATTAATTGTTGCATGAGATGCAAGCGATTGTCAATGAACCTTTGCCTTGTTAACCAACTTGATCGAATTTTCACCTTTTGTCGTATTCTCATTTATTTTTTCTATCTTATTTTTCTTTCATTGTTCCCAAACATAGCCAATGATTTTTATCCAAATAAATGGTTGGCCAGAAGGCAAAATTTTCTGACAGGAATGAACCCTTTAATGATGATTGTGAACTCTAATGTCTAGATGCCACTGTGATTGTAGCCTTGAAATTCTGTCAGACGGCCACAGAATTTTATTCATGTCATAATGAAACAAAGAAAGTTGATAAGTTTTCATCCATGGGCCTGAATTCATTTGTGTGCCATATCTGGTGATGAAAATGGAAATGAAAATAGTCTTGTAATGATTAATACTCTGTTGAGAAAGACTTCCCACAGATTTTGTTAGAAGTTCTGAGGCTAGTTGAAGGGAGACAGCTTGTTCCATCTTTGATAACAAAATTATCTGTAATTGGGTTTGCTTAGCAGTTTTTTCAACCACTTGATCACTGTTTAGTCATTCTGCATTAGTGATATGACCATTTAAAAAAAAATTGATATAATTTCTTGTGTGTGACACATTGCAGTTGTTTGGCTTTGACCCTGTTCTTTTTCCTGAATTCCTTTGAGAATGCATGCTGATGTAATAGGCAAGTAGCATCAATCAGTATTTAGTGTATTGATGACTAATCAATTAGTATTTGGTGTGTGAAGTCAAATCAGTGAGTAACTAGTGTTCGACGGCAATTATTTTTAGCAGTTATTATGTGCGAACTGCTCTTATAGTGAAAAGGAACAACTTCCTTGTTATCTTTTCATTTCCGTGTTTTAGTAAATTGGTACTTGCCTTTATTTTTGTCTTGGTTAAGTAAGTATTCCTTCCTAGATTTATTTGTATAGAGGTCCCTTTTTTGTGTTATTTATTTGTCATTCTTGCATCTCTTCTCTCAGATTTTTTTGCTTGAATTTGACAGTGGACCTTTTCTGTAATTTTTTTCTTGCTTTTGCTATTTTGAGTTGATCTGTTTAAAGTTTAAATTAATGCTATTATTCTTAAAAGATACATATATAAATCACTGGGTTGATCCTTATATTCTAAAAGAATTTCTGAGCTATCTTATTTATCCATCAGTTCATTCATATTTCATATGGCTGCTGAATGTGAAAGCAAGCTTGTTCTTAGAATGAAAATGAATTATTTTCTCATTCTGGAGGTTATGTTCATTGATTGCAGGTTTTCAGAGGGAAGGTTTGTATCAAGATGAATCCAGGTGACAATATTCCTATGGTGGAGTTGGAACAATCCATGGCTCTATCTCTGATACGAGAGAGTCTATCATTGCCTCCATTTTATGTAGAGGATAGTGATGGCATTCCTTCAGCTGGAAGGGAGAGTCAAGCAGTGACTGCATCTCCTGGAAGAGAAAGTCAAGAAATTCGTTCTGCTGTGAGGGAGATTCAATCAGTAAACCCATCTGCTGCAAGATGGTATTTAGAAAATCCTTCAGTTGTTAAAGAGAGTCAATCAGTGAGTATGTCTCCTTTGAAAGAGACTCTACAAAATCTTTCAACTGTAAATGAGGGGCAATCAGCCATTCTGTATCATGCAAGAGCTTCTCAGAGAAATCCTCAAGCTGGAATAAGCATTAGATCAGGAGGAAGAGGAGAATCATCTAATGCAATTCCATCAACATTTAATCAAATAGTGGTTTATGAGCCTGATTTAGCCAACAACAGACAACGTGGCAAAAGTGATACTCATGCTGCCCCCGGTTTTGGTTTGGAAGAACATATTTCAGCATTCTCTGTGCAGTGTGATCACTGTTTTAAACGGAGGCTAGTCCCAACAAAAGAACAGTATGAAAAAATTCGAGCAAATGTCTTAGAAAGACCTTTTACATGTTACATGGCTTGTGAATGGAACCCTGCAGTATCCTGTGCAGATCCGCCTGACATAATTCAGGATGATTCGAGAATATGGGCGATTGATAAACCAAATATTCCTGTATCTCCTCAGGGATGGGAAAGGTTGATACGGCTGAGAAAAGAAGGAGGCACTAAATTCGCAGATGTGTATGTTCTCTTTCTCACTTGTGGTTATATAGATATATTTGAATTCAAAACAAACATCTGTGTTCGCTAATGCGTTAAAAATCCATGTCTTGTTGGAAGAATTATGAAGTCTATTTCAGATGCATGGTGTTTGCAGCTGTAGTCAGGTTGGATTGTTTCTTGATAGACTCTGTTTTATTCAGGTATTATGTTACACCAACAGGAGAGAAGCTTCGGTCCACGCTGGAGGTTCAAATGTATGCATCACATCAATTCTTTAATTTCTTTCCATAAGCTTATACTTTCATTGTGTCTAATCATGCCTAATGATGAAGGATGGCAAGGAACTGTACATAGAGCATGTGGTTTATCATTAACGAGTTGTTTTTAGCTAGAAAATAAAATTCTTCCATATTTTAAATTCCTTTATTATCTTTTTTGGTATTTTGTTCAATTGATTATGGTTGTCAAATATTGAAGTGTGTTTTTCAATTATTTTTCTCCGTAAGGTACTTGCTGCAGCATTCCATCCAAGGTGTGCACATCTCTCAATTCAGCTTCAAAGTACCAAGGCCACTTCGTAAGGACTATGTCCGCAAGCGGCCCTGTCCTTCAGAGCCGATTGAAGGTTTATATTGCTTTCGATTCTTGTTCATTCTTTCAATTCTTCATTTTTTAAAAGCATGGACATATCTTTTTTTCTTTTCTTTCTTGCTGGTACTTAGAATGATGTTAAATACTATTTTTCCAATCGGTTTCTGTTTAGGCATAGCTAGTCTGGATTAGTCCGCTGTTTTGCATTTTGACACTCTAGGTGTTAAATGCTAGTGAGTCATCTTAATGCTGCTTGCTCTTACTATTTCCATTACCATTTTGGTTAGAATTAGCACTAGCAGCTTTATTATTGTTCCACACAAAGTCATGGAGCTACTTAAATGAGCTGGTACAGAATTACAATGTTATTCTGCTGATTGATTTTTGATGCATGTTCAATTGTCAGAACTTTTGGGTCAGTGACCAGAATTCCGACTTTAAGTCATGCTTCCAACCAAGCATTGTTATGCATCAATATATGTTTTGAAGAAGATTAACCTTGTTTCCTTAATTTCTAATCTCTGTCTTCTGTCAGATATAAACCATTCCGTGCTGTTCTTGACGTGATTCTTTTCATCTGATATGATTGATTTTTTTTGTCTTGTTTTTTTGCATGAAGATTATCACATTTGAGTAACTGCGTCTACTTTATTCAATATGATCTCATAGTAGCATTAGGAAGAAATAGAGCAGATCTTTTGTGGTATGCTTGTGCAGTTTCTTCCAGGTAGTCTTGTCATCTAAATCTGCATGGGTGTCAGTCCTCTCTCAGATATTAATAAAATGATTTCCAGTTTTCTGCTGTTTTCTTGACTGAATCTGGCTGTGGCCTTTCCTGTCTTTCATGCTATATTCTTTCATTGCTTGTTCATTCAGTTTCCAGGAGTATGTAGTCTCTTGTTCCCTACAGTTTGTCTTGGTTTTGTACTTATTGATCATTAAAAATCTATTTGATTGTTCATGCAGTGCCTCCTATTTCCTGGGCACCTGCATCAGATGTAAGAGAAGCACATGCACCATCAGGAATTCCTACATCCCAGGCTCTTCCATCGGCTGTTTCACAGGGGGGACGCTTATCATCAGTGACCCCTCTTTCCTGGGCACGTCCACCACCGGCTGTTAAGCGACAACAACACTCATCATCAGCGACTCCTTTTTCCTTTGCGCCTCCAGCAGCTGCTGAACCAGGGCAACACTCATCATCTGCAACTCCTAATTCTCGGGCACATCCACCAACTGTTGCACAAGAGCAGCGTGCATCATCAGTAACTCGTGTTTCTTGGGCATCTCCTCCGGCTGCTGCACAAATGGGACGTGCATCGTCAGTGATTCCTCTCTCCTGGGCGCATCCGCAGGCTGTTGCACCAGAACAATGCATGCCATCTGGGACTCCTGTTTCATGGGTATGCCCACCTGCTGTTGCGCGAGAGCAATGGCCATCATCAGCTTATCCTGTTTCCCGGGCACGTCCACCTGCATATCCTGTTTCTTGTGCACATCCACCTCCTGCTGCACGAGAGCCATGGGCGCATCCTCCGGCTGCTGCACGACGGCAATGTGCATCATCAGTGTCGACATTTTCCTGGATACCTTCACCGGCTGCTGCACGACAGCGCTATGCATCATCAGTTTCTTCGTTTTCCTGGACATTTCCCCCAGCTGTTGCACGAGAGCAACATGCATCATCAGTGTCTCTGTTTTCCTGGGCTCAAGGACAAGCGGGAAGCACATCATTAACGGCTCCATTTCCCTGGGCACATCCACTAGCTACTGCACGAGTGCCACCGGCACCACCAGTGCCTGTTTTTTCATGGCCATCTCCATCGACTGTTGTGCAAGAGCAACGCGCATCATCGTCGACCCATTTTCCATGGGCACATCCACCGGCTGTTGCACGAGAGCAACGCGCATCATCAGTGACCCCAGTGCCATGGCCACGGCCTCCATGGGTTATTAATATTGCACGAGAGCGAAGCGCATCAGCAGGTCTCTCTTCTGTTTCTTGGGCAGCTCCTCCAGCTGCTGCACGAGTCGAACGTGCATCTTCGGTAAATCCGGCATCGTGGACATATCCGTGGGCTGTTGCGCAAGAGCAACGGGTATCATCAGTGACTATTGCTTCATTTGGACGTCCTCCTTCTTCCGCCGCAGTACTATCCATGCCCTCATCTCCTGATCGCTCTGTGTCCACCACATTGTTCCTATGAGGAGACAGCAGAAATTGATCCTTCATCATCATCCGGTTAATGCTGCAGCTTTTTTCTCTTTTTTTTTTTTCCCCGTATTCTCTTGGTTGTCGTCTGTTATTTTATAGAGAATGATCTTGATATTTCTTCTTTGTAAGTGGGTTACAAAATATTACCCTGACTAGACAGTAGTAGTCTTTTTCAAGCATTTTTTTTCCTTTGCCTTTCTATTTGTTGTTTGTAACTTTGTGATGATTTGCAGTAATCAACATGTGTTTGGCTTAGAAGATTTCAGTGCTCATCTTTGCGTTATGATATTCGAGTGCTGACTGCAGGGCTTGCTTGGGTACCTATGGTTCAGCAACGACATGTGAATTCGATCAGCATAAGAAGACTATGCGAAAGAGGTGGCATACTTGAAAAATAAAGAAAACAAATTCCAAAGATAAGATTTGCTTTGGGGAACTGCAAAATAATAACGAACATAAAAGGAAAATTGAAATATGGCATCTGTAATTTGATTTTTCTTTAAAATTTTTAATAATGTTTCAGAATCTCCTGCCACGGCAGGAACTTGAATATCACTAGTGCACAAATGTTTTTTTTTTTTATAGTATTGAATAAATCACATTATTTTTTAATAATAAAAGAGTAAATTATTTAAATAGTTCTTTCAACTATTCAGATATTTTTATTTGGGTCACGGAATTATAAAAACTCAATTTTAGATTCATGTTCAATTTGGTCATTTGAGCTAACACCATTAACTAAAAGCTGGAATGACAGGACACATCACATAATTTATGCCATGCTGGTTATGCCATATCATGTCTTTTCCTTTTTTATACTTGTATTTGAATCCATTTTAATCTTATAATTTATTATTATTTGCCATGTGGTATGCTAAGGAGGCATAAAAAACTATCCATAACTTAAATAAAAGTAGATAAATAGTTGAGTGGGTAACTTAATAAAAATAGTGTATAAAAAAAAATGAATATCATGCACAAATTTTGGTATCTCGACATGTGATAAAAAATAGTTAACTTGTGTTGATTCATTTATTTTTAGTTGTTTTTTTATAATTAAAATTAAAATTTCAATTTCAACAAAGAAAACAACGTGGAATGCATGGGTCCAAAACATCCACTCTTTTATGGATAGATAACAAACATGGGGACTCAGTTGTACAAATGTATGGGTCTACTCAAGTAGTTATAACAAACCATCTATCCAAAGTTTTGAAAATTTTGTTTTAGTCCTTGTGATTAAAATAAATAAAATTAATAGAGTAGTGTAAAAAAAGGAAAAAAAACTTCAATTGGGAATCCTTATAAAGGGGGTTCACAAAATTTTATATACTAAAATGATGATAAAACACAATTCATAATTATCTAAAATAAGAAATAGAAAGGAAAGGATAATTATATTTAAAGTAGAATTTCACCAAAATTTATATTTAAAGATGATAAACATAATTTATAATTATCCAAAATAAGAAAAAGAAAAACTAAATCCGATATTGTTGAGAAAAATCCTCTGACTAAAGATCCAGCCTTTTTAGTGTTGTTCTTACTGTATAAATTCTCATCTTTCCATCAAATCAACGTCATCTAATCATAATCACTTTCAATCTCGCTTTCTCTCTGTATCTCCACTAAAAAGCTCGGCAATGGTGGGCGTCAATCACCAAGCGGGCAACAAGCGCCGCCTCGTCTTCGCGTATTACATCACTGGCCATGGTTTCGGCCACGCTACTCGTGTTGTCGATGTATGCTCTGTTATCTTTTGGTTCTTTGTGTTTTGGTTCCTTTAATCCTGAATTTCGATTAAAAGGTTAATAGATCCCCAAAGCCTTTTTTTTTTTACAAAAAAAAAAAATTTGCCATCCTCGATCAGTCATTGTCGATTTACCTGTTTTGATGAGTTGATGATGCGGAACATCTTGCACGAATCTGAATGCGTTGCTGCGTAGAGATCCGTGCTGTTAGATAGAAACAAAAAGTGTTGAGCTTGACTGTGACTCTCCGAGAGACGGACGCAACTCAATTGGAGACTTTATCGGGCAATTGCCAGCGTGGTCTCTGAATCCCGTTCCGGACCTTGGCCAGCCTTCAAAATATTTTTTTCTCCTGGTGTTTTTTGATCGTTGCTCGGAGGATTTTGTGGTTGTGAAGAGGATTTTATTGGTGTTGTTATTGGTGTGTGGTATAAAAATTTCTTTATGAGAATTATGAGGATCGGTTGTGGGGAAAGTGGGGTGTCGGCTTCCAAGGATCATCTGGTGTTTGCTTATTATGTCACCGGCCATGGATTGGGGCATGCCACCAGAGTGGTCGAGGTGCATTGAGCCTGTTTTATTTTTTTCCTTCTTCTCTTTCATAGCTTCGTTGATGAGAGAAAAATTGGTAAAAATTTGATTTTGCATATGATTGGGAAGGTATTACTGTGCTTGTTGTTTGGATGTCAAAAAAGTTGATACCTTCGTCTTTTATTTTGTTATGCAGTGAAGTGGGGTATAATGTCTGCATGTTTCTATTTATTGAACATATGCTTTTTTTTAAAGAGGATGCTGTACTTAGTACCGAAGTTGTTTTTTACTTTTTCATCTTTGATTTTGAACATGGTCGGAAGAGTACCAATGAGTTTGCTGCAACACATTCATAGTGTTTTTTTAAGATAAATCTGGTGCAATTTTCGTTGATGCAAACATTGAGGGTTCTTGTCGAAGTAGTCTGATGAATTGTTCCATTGCAGGTTGTTAGGCATCTCGTTGCGGCTGGGCATGATGTCCATGTGGTTACTGGTGCTCCTGATTTTGTTTTCACCAGTGATATTCAGTCTCCCAATCTCCACATTCGGAAAGTAAAATTTTGAGCTTGATTTCTAAAGTTCTTTGTTCCTTAATTAATTTTTTAGACGCCAATGCTGAATCGTTGTGATGGTAGGTCTTGTTGGACTGTGGAGCTGTGCAAGCAGATGCTTTGACTGTTGATCGCCTTGCATCCCTGGAAAAGGTACCACTCATTGTAATTTTCACTTGCTGAATGTTTTTTGTAGCCACCTATAATTGTTGCGCTCTATTCTCTTTAATACAGTACTCTCAAACAGCTGTGGTACCCCGGGCATCTATTCTGGCAACCGAAGTGGAATGGCTGAATTCAATCAAGGCTGATCTTGTGGTAACTTTCACCTTGTGGTTCCTGTCATTAAATTAAGACATCATTTGAATGAAGGGATTTGCTCAATTTTTTGTTGATGGATTGCTTGTTTTCTTGTGGAGGAGTTGCACAAAATTTCCTGTTGATTCATTTTTTTCCATTGGAAACAGGTCTCAGATGTGGTTCCTGTAGCATGCCGAGCAGCTGCAGATGCTGGAATCCGATCTGTCTGTGTCACAAACTTTAGGTAAGCAGTGTGATTTTGTGATTTTACACCCTCAAACTGGAGAATTGAAGAACAAAATTGTCTCTCACTATGCCATCACATACTGACAGAAATATGAGTGATTTATGAGTCCTAGATGTGCTTTGATGGTGTTAAAAATGCTGTATTCTTTCGTTTTTTTCCTTCTTTTTGGATGATTGGTTGAAGAATTCTGCCATTAAGACTTAAATTAGAGGCAGCAATAGGATAAGACAAAACATGGTCATTTAGAAAAGCATAAGCTTCTTTGCATCTGGTTGCAGTCGTTGTAGCCTGACCCTCGATAATTTCATATTGATTTTGTGAACAAGTAATCCAGAGAATATAAATATGTCCACTTCTCTTAGCAAGAGTTTAGCGCCTGACCAAACAGATCTCATTGTTCTGTGATGAGTCTTTGATTTGTTATTGGTTTAGTTGTAAATCAATATATTTACTTCCAAAATCATAATGCTCTAATTGCTACTGCACTCTTTGCAGTTGGGATTTTATCTATGCAGAGTATGTGATGGCAGCTGGACTGAATCACCGGTCTATTGTTTGGCAGGTAATTGTTTCAACCATTATTATTGAATCTATTTATCATAATGTGGTTTCTTTATCATTCTTGTCTTCTTCATTTATTTCTATTTATATATTTATTTTTATTTTTAACTTGTGTATAATCCTTCTAGACCTGACATTGTGGTAGCCATTCCACTGCTCGGCCCATCATTATTGTTTATTTTAAATTTCTTATAAAGAAGAATCTACGATTACATTGTATTGTAAATGTGAAGAGCATGGAATTTCAAAAGCTGTATTTGCTACTCTTCCATTGCTTTTCATTCAAATTTCATATACTACTGAGTTTTCATTCAAATTTAGCTCATTCTTTTGCTTGTAATTGTTGCAGATAGCTGAAGATTATTCTCACTGCGAGTTCTTACTTCGACTACCTGGTTACTGCCCAAGTATAAAAGAAAACATTCCTTGATCTCTCTCCCTTTTTTTGACATGTATTATAAGACTTTGTTTTGATAAAACAACTCAGCTAATGTTATGGATTTTCCAGTGCCTGCTTTCAGGGACGTTATTGATGTTCCTTTGGTGGTCAGAAGGATTCATAAACCTCGATCTGAGGTTAAAAATTCTCAATATGACAAAGATTTTGCACAAATGCAATTTTCTTCTTTGGTTCCTTGATTATATTCTTGTTGCTTCAGGTGAGGAAGGATCTTGGTATTGCAGAGGATGTGAAGGTGGTCATTTTTAATTTTGGTGGACAGGTATGTCATATTTACTTTGCTGGAACTTGTTTCAGTAGTCCAAATTTCTTTTTATCTCTTTCTGGAATCACTTGTGAGCCATTGGCATCCATTGCTTGGCAATTGCATATTCTTCATTTATTTCCTGTGTTACCAGATTTATTTAAATATTTGATTTTTCTTTTGCTAAATTGGTTATTATTTTTTCTAAGTGAATTTTGACTTGTTTCGATAGTCCAAATTTCTTTTAATCTCTTTCTGGAATCACGTGTGAGCCATTGACATCCGTTGCTTGGCAATTGCATATTCTTCATTTATTTCCTGTGTTACCAGATTTATTTAACTACTTGATTTTTCTTCTCCTAAAATGGTTTTTATTTTTTCTAAGTGAATTTTGCGTTCTTCCTTATTATGTGTAGCCAGCTGGTTGGAAACTGAGGGAAGAATGGCTGCCTGCTGGCTGGCTATGTCTGGTATGATTTTCTAATTAGTTATATCTTGTCATGTTCTTTTTTTGGAAGCAACGGAGATTGCTGATTGGATTCTGTCTGTGTCACTGAAGGTCTGTGGTGCATCTGACAACCAAATACTTCCTCCAAACTTCATCAGACTTCCAAAAGATGCCTACACGCCTGATCTGATTGCAGCATCTGACTGTATGCTTGGTAAGGTTTTGCAATGGGTGATATATAATGTTTATCTTCAGCTCTTCTTAACCACTTTTGATTCCAGGAAAGATTGGTTATGGGACTGTGAGTGAAGCTTTGGCCTACAAATTGCCATTTGTTTTTGTGCGCAGAGATTATTTCAATGAGGAACCATTCTTAAGAAATATGCTTGAGGTTATATTCGTTTTTAGTTCTATAGTTCATGGAGACAAAATATCATATACTATGGAGTTTGTTTTAGTTGGACTTATTTTTTAAGTTATTCTTTTGTGCAGTATTACCATGGAGGGGTTGAAATGATTAGGAGAGATTTACTTGTTGGGCATTGGAAACCATATCTTAAATGTGCTCTCAAACTTAGTCCATGCTATGAGGGAGGCATCAATGGTGGTGAGGTATTGTCTTTCATCTTCTTATTGTCCTGATTGGAATATCTATTTTTTTAAACTGTGCCCAAGGTTGAGAGAGAAGGGAGAAGGCTTGAGTTGTTCTCAACCCTAACCCTAGACCTTTTCAATAGGGTTTCAAAATGAGAAGGGAACCTGATTATCATCAGATTTTTGGCCTCCAGCAAGGGATTTGGAGTGCCAAACAATGCAGAAACTGTCATTTGAAAGGAAAATATTATTCCTAGGGTTGACATCTTTTGTCTATCTAAATCTTGTTTGCAATGACTGTAACCTCAGGTGGCTGCTCTTATACTGCAAGAAACAGCTGCTGGGAAAAATTATTCATCAGACAAGGTATGTTTGTCTTTCGGAGAAGTGAAGCACAGAATTTAGTATCACCTGCTGGTTTATTTTGAATGAAGAATTTGCAACTGATGCAACATCTCTTTTTTAGTTACCCTTCTGGTTTTCCTGTTTTCTGACACAACATATAATCTTTAATGTTTTGGCCTTTGACAAGGGTTTTCTTTATATGTTCGTCCCTTCTGTTATGTTTTTCCCATGGGAACTTATTTGATGGCTTGCTCATTTAACTTGGTGTTTTTGAGAACACAGTTAAGTGGAGTTAGGAGGTTGCGTGATGCCATAGTACTCGGATATCAACTACAAAGAGCTCCAGGTAGAGATATCTGCATTCCCGAATGGTATTCACTTGCTGAAAATGAGGTTGGCCTTCGGCCTGCAGTTACAGAAAATGAGATAACTGGGAACATCTCCCTTGTGGAATCGTGAGTGGCTACGTGCAGAAGTCTATAACTTATCTTTAATGCATCGGTCTTGTGTATGTTGATGACCTATACACCTTGTCTCTTTAGGCGCATTGAGAATCTTGAGATACTTCATGGTGATCTCCATGGTTTACCTGATACAATGGCATTCTTGAAGAGCTTGTCAGCTCTACATACTGAAACTGACTCAGGGAAGGGCATTGAGAAGCGCCCGATGAGGGAGCGAGCTGCTGCTGCTGCACTTTTTGATTGGGAGGTCTTGATCTAACCCTTTGTTTACTGTTCCCTGCATCTTTAGTTTTAGCTCTCTTTTTATCCTTGTTTGACATTGTCTTTTTCTTATAGGAGGAAATATATGTTGCGAGAGCTCCTGGGAGATTGGATGTAATGGGAGGGATTGCTGATTATTCAGGAAGCCTTGTTTTGCAGGTAAGCTTTTGATATTGAAAACTTTTTCTTTGAAAAATAAGAAGATTCTTTCCCTATAGATGAGCAGAAAGTCCAGGTACAATTACTAGGAGAATTTTTCACTTTGTGAGAACCTCATAAATATCATTGTCATAGTGTCACATTTGGAGCGGAAATAAGTATTCTTACGTTTTATTTTATTACTGGAAGCTTTGACACTTTTTGTTCCCTTTCTGGACAGATGCCAATTAGAGAGGCTTGCCATGTTGCTGTTCAGACAAACCATCCGTCCAAACACAAGCTATGGAAACATGCTGAAGCACGGCACCAAGCTAAAGGGCAGGGACCGATTCTGCAAATAGTATGTTGTGAACCTAAATTCTATTTTCTCTTTATTAATAATATGCTCGGTGTAGGTCATTGAAGAACGCTATGATCTTAATATCATTCTCTTAAATATAATTGCCACCTTATGAGGCTTTTCTCCTCACTCACAAGTGGTACATTAAAAGAGAATTCTTGGTGACTAAACTGAACATGCCTGTTGATAATCAACTATCATGTTTGAAAGATATTTTAGGTATTTATTTATTTATTTTATCTGCCTCAATTTGTTGGTATTTGGGTCTCAATAACTTGCTATGCTTAGTAGTCCATGTATTTGGGGTCATATGACTTGACAAAGAGAAATATTTATGGATTTTAATCTGCTATTTCAGAGATCTCTCTCTGTTTCTTTTTTGGAATGATTATGGAGACGTGCTTTCTTTTTTTGAGCTTTCCTGTCATTGCCTTGGTTATTGCAGGTATCATTTGGCTCAGAATTGAGTAACCGAGCACCAACTTTCGACATGGACCTGTCAGATTTCCTTGATGGTGATCAGCCAATTTCTTATGAAGAGGCATATAAATACTTCTCACAAGATCCCTCCCAGAAGTATGTTCTTCTCATTTAGTTGATATGTTTCATTTTACTGTCCTTTCTTGGTTCACTGAATAGAGTTCTCTTTCATTCAGGTGGGCATCATATGTTGCTGGAACAATTCTTGTCTTGATGATTGAATTGGGTGTGCGCTTCACTGAAAGTATCAGCATCCTGGTGTGATGTCTTCCTTTGCCTTGAGTCCTTGACACAAATTATTTGTTTTCTTGAAAATAAATAAAGGTTTTAGTTAGTAATTAAAATATATTATCTCACATGGCATAGAACTATATAAAGAGAAAATTATAACTTAGTTGATTTTCAGAGAGTGTGTATCATAAATTGAAGAATGCTTTTCACGGCTTTCTTGCAGTCAGTGGCATCACCAGAAAGCTCTCTTCCTTTATAGCTCATACGAAAATACTGTGGAAATTAAGAAAAATGAAGTAGAACAAAACTAAAGACTTTGAACTAACTATCATGGAAACATTTAATTTATTAATATTGTTACTAATAAGGCACAATATCTTATATCTTACATGCTAAGATCATGATTGGAGTGTTGATTGTCTTGTGAAGTTTCTCAGATGAAATTAATCAGCGACCCCAAGTAAAATGTTTTCAGCTTTTTTGATATTATTTGTCAAGAGATATGCGCATTCATCATTTGGTGTCTGTACATGATTTTTCAGGTTTCTTCTGCCGTTCCAGAAGGCAAGGGTGTTTCATCTTCCGCATCAGTGGAAGTTGCCACCATGTCAGCCATTGCTGCAGCACATGGTTAGTGCTTTGTGCCAGAAAAGACTCCTGATTTAATACCTACTATTAATTATTTACTTGGATTGAAACATCATTTGCAATTCCCATTAACAACTCCTTTAAGTTTTACTTAAGTTGTAATATATGTGGAAGGCCTGAACCTATATATGAGAATAATTTTGCTGACTAATTTTCTGCATGCAGGGCTTAATATTGATCCCAGAAAACTAGCAATTCTGTGTCAAAAGGTAGTTATCAATAATTGAAGAACTTTTTTTTTCTTCCCTGTTTGCTTTACACACTTCCATGTAAGTCCCGGTGACTTATTCCATTGAAAATCTTCGGCAGGTTGAGAACCATATTGTTGGTGCTCCTTGTGGAGTCATGGACCAAATGGCTTCAGCTTGTGGAGAAGCCAACAAGCTACTTGCCATGGTTTGCCAGGTTTGTAAGAATCACATATATAGCATCACCCCAGTGTATATAACCCTTGTGTTTGATCTGACGAATCTTTCTCATTGTCTCATCCAGCCAGCAGAGGTGAAGGAACTTGTTAACATTCCAACCCACATACGCTTTTGGGGGATTGATTCCGGAATACGACATAGGTATTCATCCTACATTAATTAAAGACATTGCTCCTCCATTTATATTATTTTTCGCGTCTGTGCTGCTTTCAAATTGATCACATAGCTCTCTTTTGCAGTGTCGGTGGAACAGATTATGGATCTGTCAGAATAGGTGCTTTCATGGGGCGCAAAATGATCAAGTCAGCAGCAAACGCTTTGCTGTCTCAATCTCCAAATAACATCCCTCCTCAGGAAGTGGATGAAGTAAACTCTGATGAAAATGATGAGAGTGAAATGAATCTATTTGAAGCTGAAGCTGAGCTGGATTATTTATGCAACCTCACAACACACCGGTGCACTCATTTACTCAAACATGTTTTGAGTTCCATCTTGTTGCAGAGATAGAACTGTTCCTTCAATGAACTTTGTCTTATGATACAGATTTGAAGCTGTATATGCCAAGCAACTTCCAGAAAGCATCCTTGGAGAAACATTCTTGAGTAAGTATATTGATCACAATGACACGGTTACAACCATTGATCCCAGTCGCAATTATGCAGTCAAGGCACCTGCTAAACATCCTGTCTATGAAAATTTCCGTGTCAAGGTTGGTTCTTGCCTCTAGTGTTGTTGATCTATTTTATGTAAAGCTTTATGACTTCATTTCTTACCTGTTTCTTACCTCTCAATTCTATTCTTTGTTCTATTTATACTTGCTTCAGCAATTTTCTTTTATTGAGTCTAGGCTTTTAAAGCACTGTTAACTGCTGCTACGACCGATGAACAACTGTCTGCTCTTGGAGAACTTATGTATCAGGTCGCCCAATTTTCTGATAATTTTTGTGGTGGATTTATCTTTAGCATTTATTTTTTTACCAAAAGAGCAAAAACATTTTATTCTTGGTCTCGTCTGCTGCAGTGTCATTACAGCTACAGTGATTGTGGACTGGGTTCAGATGGTACTGAGAGGCTTGTTAAGTTGGTGCAAGAGATACAACATCGCCCGTCTCGTGACGGACAGCCAAGCTTGCTTGGTGCAAAGATTACAGGCGGGGGATCTGGTGGCACTGTTTGTGTTATTGGACGAAACTGCATCAGAAGCAGCGAGGAAATTCTCGAGGTGACATTATCAATACACCAAACTTTTCAGAGGCTCACATTTAGCAAAACAGTAATTTTCTCAACTTTTTTGCCATCTCTCTTTCTTCTTGTAATTTCAGATACAACGCCGATACAAAGCAGCCACTGGTCATTTACCGTTCATCTTTGAGGGTTCATCCCCTGGTGCGGGAAAGTTTGGCTACCTGAAAATACGGCGAAAGACCAATTCATATCTGAAGAATTAAGCTGTCCAATACATGTACAGAATATGCGATAGAATGATCGCAAGCTTCTTTTCTTAATAAAAACAATAAACAATAAACAATTCTCAATCAAACTCCTTTTATCTTTTATGCTGTCTTAACAATTATCAATAATAAGAAGTCATCTGTATGTCTGTCTGCAATAAATCATATCATTTCCTTCAATTTCTGAATTAGAACACCAGTCAAATTATCTGTTGAAATTATGGTTGAGACTTCACTGTCTGAATTGGGCATATTTGCCAACATATATTTAAGGTTGAAACAGATAGCAGTCCATCATTCTCATTGTGAACGACAATTACTAATCTAAGCTGTCTTGATAGGCACCATTTCACATGCTAATTAATCAGAACATTGTTCAAATTTGGTTGAGAATATGTGGCCGTTTCTTAGCTAGTGAATTAATGCACCACCACAAGACAACCTGATTTGATTCACAATGCATCTTTAGTGGTGCTCTCATTCATTCAAGAAGGTCATGGGTGTCAAATCCAAGTAACTTGCATATATTCCGAAGTGGATATGAATTCAATGTCATTCATTCCCTTGGCAAGGGGAAATAAATAAATAAATAAATAAATAAATAAATAAATAAGAAGAACCACAAACCAAAAACATTCAACAAAACAATGAAACAAAAAGATTGCACCCAATAGAGAGAGATTCTAGTGCATATTTTGCATGGAAGGCCACAATTTAAAGAAGTCCATTTTTGTTTTCAGTAACCAAATGATTTAAAAGACACTCTTTAGTCTCCTTGCATTCATCTTAATTAAAAGACTCACACTATTCTCATGACCTCTTTCATCACCAAGCAAGCCATTTTATTTATTATATCAGTTTTGAATTTTGTTTCACTGTATATATGAATGGATAAGATCAAGATGGGGGGTGACATGGAAGGAATGATGAAAATGAGAGAATGGGAGCAAGTGCATTGAAGATGTCCAATTTGGCAGCAGGAAAGAGATTGGGATTGGTCTCTCCAAAGCAACAATAAAAAGAAGTTGCAGTTACAGTTACAGTTACAGTTACAGTTGCAGAAATGATAATAATTTAGAGGTCTGCATCTATTGAGCTGGATCTTGTGTGCTTGCAATTTAATGCTCTTTTTTTTTGGCTCTAAATCTTTCTTTTTTTTGTGGGGTGCCAAACTTGCTGCTTCTTCATTCAGTACCATTCATTCTAATTCATTTTCTCTCTTTTTATCTTTTATAATAAAATTATTATTATTATTATTATTTAATTTGGATTAATGTTAAGTAGTTAGGATTAGATTGGGAGATGATGAGGAAATTTGGAAGGGTTCATTTGGCAAGAAGTGGACCACTAGCATGACCCATTTCACTTCACCACCACCATCTAAAACCACTTAGATTTGATTTGATGTCAATGGATTGTGGCTCGGCATCTCTCTCCCAAGACAAGACTTTTATGTCGGCCATCTTCATTAGCATCCATTGTTAATTTTCTAATTTTGGTCAAATTCCACAACATATATATTTAAAAATTGTAACTCATCATCATCATCATCATCATCATCATTATCATATATGTAACATATATATCAGTCAAAAAAATAATTTAATAATTTTGAAAAAAAATGAAATGACTGGTTCCCTAAAAGAAAAACAGATACAAGTGAAAAGTTAAAAGTATGTCTAACCTTTATGCATTTTGTGGGCTACCCTTTCCATAAATATATAAATTGAGACAAGTTCACAAGTCTAAATATATCTGATGTATATATAATTTACTTGTTAAAGTATTCCATGTATTTAAAATTTGATAATTGATAATTAATTGCAAGATGATGAGAAGCTAAGTTAAGTGAGGGTGGTCCTAGACGAATGAAGAAGAAGAAGTTGAAGGAGATGATTGGAGAAAATCGGTCCAAAATTCAGGTACCAATTAGATTGGTGTGCCCCATTTTTCATGTGATTTGATGCGATTTGATGTGATGTGCTAACAAAGCCATTTATCATTGTTTTTTTAATTCGCTGCCTTTTTACCCCCATCTTTTTACTTTATTTATTTATTTATATATATATGTATAATATATATATATAGAGTCACATTTGTAAAACATTGATGATTTTTTAGTATTCTTGATGATTTTGATTCTATTGGTTTGAGAGCATCGTTCTCATAACCTTACCGAAATACATGTATATATAGTTTAAAAAAAATTACTTATGAGAATTCTAGAGAGTCAAGCTCCCATGAATACTCTTTAGGAAGGTGTGTGTTCCACCCCAAATGCCTCAGTTTTTTTCATCATTTCTTTATTTCTTTCTTTCTTTCTGTTTCATTTATTTCTCTCTGCTTATTTTGAGGATGGATATTAATGCATGAAATTGTGTATGTACTATCATGGACCAACCAACTTGGAATTAGTACATGATTCAGATGAGAGTTTATGCATGTAGAGAACCTCTAAATGAATCATAGACATAAAATACAAAAACAGTTCAAACTAGTGAAGAGTCATGAGAGAATATGTATATTTATATACAAGAATTTTGATAATGTGCTTTGAGTGGTGAACATTGTATACACGTTATTCCAACATAAAACACACATTTTTTTAAAAGCATTTACTCGTGAAGAAGAATATTGCTTATATGCATCTAAAATTTACATGTATCCAAAGAATGAAACCACTCATGATATAAATATATTAGAGAGCTTTCCTCATTAAAGCACTCAACCCAACCATATATCAAACACAGCTATATATATATATATATATATATATATATATATATATATATATATATTAATTAAAAAAATTATTTATAAGAATTCTAGAAGAGTTAATCAGAGTATATATATATGTGTGTGTGTGTCCCACCCCAACTACCTCACTTTCTTTCTTTCTTTCTTTCTTTCTTTCTTTCTTTCTTGGCTCTGCTTTCTTGAGGATGGATATTAATTAATGGAGGTTTTCTTTATGGGCCCACCTCCCACATGCCCTCATGTGAGATGAGATAAGAGACTCTGGATAATTTTATGTCATTTAATAACTGATGGCAATGTGTGCATATATATATGAATATATCTAATCATAATATGTGAAAACTATTAAATGATAATGAAATTATGTGATATATATATATATATATTATAAATGCATGGTCAATAATACAACATCACGAATCAAAACCCATCAAACAATGACCGCCAACATTTAGTATGTGATATATTGAGGAATACAATATATATACCTCTGACCACGCAACGACATTACAAATAATAGAGCCATAATTATGGAGCTCCTTGCCGCCTTAATGCCTTCAATCACTATTCCAAAGTTCTAATGGTTAATTGAGAATAATTAAAATTTATTATTATTATTATTATTATTATTATTATTATTATTTATTTTGATATTTATTTTTTAATTTTAATAATTAACTAATGCACATGAAATATTGACCACTCTCATGATACAAAAATTAGTATTTTATTTTTTTCATAACTCAAATGTCAAAATTCCAATTCTACATGTGCTTGTCTATAATTTTTTATTAAAAAAATTATAAATTTTTATTGGGTAATTTAATTATTTATTTAAATGATTATTTATTATTTAAAATGATGGTTATCTGGGATAGATGCTTTCTCAAACAGGCAGCGAGTGGATTGAGCGGGTGAAAAACGGACATGGAGAAAAGGGTGGTAAGATATGTGAACAAACTTTGTCTTATTTTTTAATCTCCATAGGGACTTAAACGTAAAAACGAAAAGCTTTTATGGAAACCTAGTACTTGTTGCGCTTCTTCTTGTCTTCGATGATCTCAAAACAAATGGAATGCTGGTTATTTCTTCTTTTCTTTTTACATCTTAATCCTCAAGAGTTCTTCAAATTTAGTATTTCTCATCCCACAACTACTTTTTTTTTTTTTTTGCACATTTCTAGTGAAAAAACTAGATGATACAATTTCTAGATTTTCAAGGGGGCGGAGTGAAAATATACTCCGACAGAGACGCCATCATCGAACCATCCGCTTCAGACAGAACGAATCCCGAGGCAGACAATCGCGTCCGTCCAAAGATCCACGTCAGGTCCCAGGGTCAAACAATAGGGCCCCAGCCCCTATCACTTTCTCTGGAAAAACAAGACGGCCACTGGGCACCAGCCTCGTGCTCCCCCACACCCTATTCTCAATTTTATATATTTAGAATCGAAACCAATTAATAATAAATATTTTTTAATTTTAATTGAAAAAAGTCCTCTCTTGCACATGGGGTGACCCGTGGGGCCGGGATATCGTCGGCAATTAGCCACGTCAGCAAGTCATAATTACCGATGCCGTGGGGGGTAATTAGAGTCCCGATTAGTTTGTAAACCGAATCCGTTAATTATTCCTCGGGGCCGTACGGCACCGCAAGTGACACCCCGCCTGCCCTCGTGTGGCGTCCGGCCAGCGGCGCGCTTTTGGGGATGTCCCTTTAAAAAAAAGAAAAAAGGAAGAAAAAAAAAAAAAGGCTGCATTCGAATGGAGTCTTATTCACTGTTTTGCCATCGAAGGGGCAGAACTGGAAAGCCGGTGCAAAGTTTAAAGCGAAAGAGATTTCCATTCCGACCTTTTCAAGGGAGTAATAAGTAAAACATTAGAAACTCCTACACAAGACACGTGGAGAACTCGAAAGGTGGGCCCGCAAGTAAGCGCACGCCACGTGGAGAGCTTTAATTGAGGGAGGGTAGTATCGTCATATAAGAAATATAAATTTAAAAGAAAAAGGTTCATGCATTTTTAGTGGGTTGTTGTCCATCCGTAGTTGTGGCTGGTGAAGGACTAAATCGTTCTTTTCCTTATCCCCCCTGAGGACGTTTTTGAGAATGAAAAACTAGTTAGGTACTGGAGTCGCGGTTTAAACCTTTAAAATATAACGTGGGCCTCGAGGAGGGGTTACAACGTACCCCATAAAAGAAAAGATAATGAGATTAAAGTCCCTAGAGGAGTGAATGAGAAATATAGAGAAAAGTGGGGTGGTATGTAAAAAGCGCGAAAACGCGAGCACGCTTAAAAAAAAAAAAAAAAATTTATTTTTTTTATTTTTTTTTTTTTTTTTTTTTTTTTTTTTTTTTTTTTTTTTTTTTTTTTTTTTTTTTTTTTTTTTTTTTTTTTTTTTTTTTTTTTTTTTTTTTTTTTTTTTTTTTTTTTTTTTTTTTTTTTTTTTTTTTTTTTTTTTTTTTTTTTTTTTTTTTTTTTTTTTTTTTTTTTTTTTTTTTTTTTTTTTTTTTTTTTTTTTTTTTTTTTTTTTTTTTTTTTTTTTTTTTTTTTTTTTTTTTTTTTTTTTTTTTTTTTTTTTTTTTTTTTTTTTTTTTTTTTTTTTTTTTTTTTTTTTTTTTTTTTTTTTTTTTTATTATTTTTTTTTTTTTTTTTTTTTTTTTTTTTTTTTTTTTTTTTTTTTTTTTTTTTTTTTTTTTTTTTTTTTTTTTTTTTTTTGTTTTTTTTTTTTTTTTTTTTTTTTTTTTTTTTTTATTTTTTTTTTTTTTTGTTTTTTTTTTTTAATCAAGGGGGGTTTTCTTTCAACTTTCTTCCCTCTTCCGCCTCTTCCTCCTCCTTTCCTTTTTTTTTAACTCTCCAACCAAACGGCCCCTTACTTTCGCTGTTTCTTCTTTGCTTGCCTCGAGTACTTTTATGCATTTCTTTTAATGTTTGTTTTTTTTCTCATCGAACTCTGCGCATCCGTCTCGCTATCGCCGCCGTGATTGCTTGTTGTCGGAGCTCTCGAGCTCCCTCAGGCCAGGCTAATCTTGCAGCTCTCTCTCTCTCTCTCTCTCTCTCCATTCTGCAACCGGAGCTGTACCAAGAGTTGACCGGGATCGGGGATGGGAGGCAGGGCGATGCGGGAATTCTCGTTGAAGGCAGAGGGTTGAGAGTAGCGGCGGAGTAGTCGGAGACCGTAGGATGAAGGTTCCGTCGAGTGGTGGCATCGGAGCGGCCGTAGCAGTGGCAAATCCGCTGGAAGGTGAGCGAGTAATCGATGAGAATGATCTCATCGGTGATTTCTACCCTTGTTTTGGGTGGATGAGAGATGATGGGGACGAATGGGGGATGACGAGTGTTTTCTTGGGCAGGGGAGAAGAAGACGATAAACGCGGAGCTATGGCACGCGTGTGCGGGGCCACTGGTGACGCTGCCGGCCGTCGGAAGCCTCGTGGTGTACTTCCCTCAGGGCCACAGTGAGCAGGTAATACTCGAAGCTCTGGTCAGAGACCCTCGTCCATGTGCTCCGAAGCCATGTGGGGGTGTATGTTGCTGCCATGGGCCAAAATGAGTGGGATTTGGATTTTATTTTGTTCTTCCTTTTGTGGGGTTGATATAAAGCTGGTGTTTTGAAGCTTATTCTTCCATGCCTGCTATTTGCTTTTGTTTCTTTGCTTTTTTTTTCTGAAAAGAAAAATGATAACTTCATCCTGCCTTGATCCAGTTTTCTTTTCTCTATTTTATTGCTTGAGTTCAAAGATTGTTGGCTATTGTGTCGTTTTTTGTTTTTTTGTTGTCTTAGCGTTATGTGTGTGATTAGCCTTTGATTTCGATATTGCGTTTGTGTCAAATACTTTTGAAGTTGAACTCATCTATTTTGGTTTTGTCCGTCAATATTTAAGTGGAGACATATTGGTTGATAATTATTGGCTTTTATATAAGCTTTATTAACTTTAAGTTTTGATCTAATTACTAATAATGAGTCCGTTCGGACAATCATTTTGCCTTCCTCTTGTTGTAATGTTTATAGTTGATGTAGCGCCTCCATGGATTGAATTGTTCACAGCAAGGTTTTTCCATATTCTGAAGGCATAGATCTGAAGAATAGACATCACAAAAGGCATCATTTTGTTGGCAAAATATCACCTTTTCTCTGGTTCATATGCCTTCTGCAAACCATTCACATAATTGAATTTTGTAAACAAACTATCACGGATGAATTTTCTGGTGCCGGAATGTGCGGGGAAACTTTGAATTTAGTTTGGGAACTGTTGCATTAAGAATTAACTGCCACAATTTAATGGGTCCGCTTGGATCTTCTTTATTCAATGATTTGTCATCCTTTCCCTATGTAAGGAGACAAAACACCACACTTCCTGGTTCCTTTTGATCTACGCTCATGCTTTGTACTTCGCAACTATGGGCGTGTAGTTTGGTGTATGCTGCTTTATCAAGATTCAGATCCAAGTTTTACTTGATTTTATGGTGAAATTTATCACATGTTGCATTCAGTGTTATGCTTACTTTTAGAATTGCAGAAATGCAGAAGGCTATTGGTATACTTGGTGTGCTTCTTTTTTTAGTCCTGAAACTTATGACAAATTCTCATTGCAGGTTGCGGCTTCTATGCGGAAGGACATAGATGCTCACATTCCAAACTATCCGAATCTTCCCTCTAAGCTGATATGCCTTCTTCACAGTGTTACTTTGCATGTCTGTTACAAATTCTTGATACTCTGACCTTATGCTATAACACTCCTTTCATCACAACTCACATAAATGTTTGGCCAGGCGGATGCAGAGACAGATGAAGTTTATGCGCAGATGACACTCCAACCAGTTAAAATAGTAAGTTATCATGCCGCTTCTTCTAAACATTTATGGCTGTTTCAGTGTAAGCTTATGGACCTCAATTTTTTTGGGTGGTTTATTAAGGAACATATTGGCTTTTATCTATCCTAGTTGTGTTCTGAAGTAAAAACTCATGATCCCATGGTCATCCCATAATTTCTTTGTAGTTCAAGCACAAACCATAAAAAATCTATTATAATATCTTGTTCTGCTAGCTGCAAGTTCATGATGCCTTTAACATCATGTTTGGGTTGGCAAGATGGATGGCAGGGTTTTGGAATTTTGCATCTTGCTTTGCTGAAATTCTTTATGCAATACAAACAAGTCAATGTTGGTTAGCTACATTAGAGTGCAGTGGCCTAATTTTGTACTGGAAACCTGACAAGGTAGTTTCAGGTCTAATGGCCTCATTAGTTGCCTGCACGTGTTTTGTACAACTGCAACAGTACCAATCATCATGGCCTAATGCATAAATTTGTTTTACGCTCATGGACATGCACAGAATGATAAAGAGGCTTTATTAGCATCAGATCCCACTCTCAAACCACATAAGCCACAGACGGAATTCTTCTGCAAAACTCTGACAGCAAGTGATACTAGCACACATGGAGGTTTCTCTGTTCCCCGTCGAGCCGCTGAAAAGATTTTTCCTCCTCTTGTAAGTCCTTTTTTTTTTTCTAAATATCAAATGCCATCTTTTGCAAATGAAATGTCAAATGAAATTTGTGTATTAACAATTTTTTTGACTATCTATTTAGGATTTCACTATGCAGCCTCCGGCTCAAGAACTTCAAGCCAGAGATTTGCATGATAATTTGTGGACTTTCCGCCATATCTATCGGGGTAATTAAATTTATGGCAAAGTTTGGAATTGGCTTAAGAGACTTGATTTATTCAAACATGTTTTCATGCTTGAAGATTATATAGCAGAACATACTAGATTGTGAATCATTCTTTTATTCTATCTGACGTCAGGTCAGCCAAAAAGGCATTTGCTGACAACTGGTTGGAGCTTGTTTGTGAGTGGAAAGAGGCTTTTTGCTGGTGACTCTGTCTTATTTATTAGGTATTGATCAGCTTGCCGAAGTTTGTCTTGATTCTTGTTTTGAACAATGGATATGGAAGGTTCTCAATGCAAGAAAATACATGATGCATTAAATTGAATGGCTCTTTAAATTTCTGGTTATGATGACTAACATTGAGGGTCAAACTAACAGTCATAAGTCTCTTCACCTCTTATATGTGGTTTATCTGGATGTTATTTGATCTTGTACTTCAGTTAAGAACTTAAGATGTTGCTAGTGCTAATGTTTTACTATATTTGTGAGCAGGGATGAAAAGCAAAATCTTCTCTTGGGAATTAGGCGTGCTAACAGGCAACCTACTAACCTCTCATCATCAGTCCTGTCAAGCGATAGCATGCACATTGGAATTCTTGCTGCAGCAGCCCATGCAGCAGCAAATTATAGCCCATTTACTGTATTTTACAACCCACGGTCAGTGGTTCTGTACTATTACTTCTCTCCTGTATTGGACTTCGTAGTTTCTAGATGATAGTTTGCAATTATATATGTTTTAGTTCCATCCAATATTGTAAAGGACAGCATTTTTATGCAGTGCAAGTCCCTCAGAATTTGTCATTCCTTTAGCCAAATATCAAAAGGCACTTTTCAGCCATTCAATTTCCCCTGGCATGCGTTTCAGAATGATGTTTGAAACAGAAGAATCAGGAACAAGAAGGTAAGCCCTTGATTGTTCTATTTTCCATGATAAGTTAACCCCTAATGTTACGGTTATGGATGGCCTAAACTTAGATCATCACTTACAGTGAGATTTGCAGTCTATTACTAGTATATTGTTTTAAAGAGCTTCTATTCAGCTTGAGTTTGTCTATTACATTGTAAAACAGCTTTTCAAGAAGTTGGTTATTTTTTAAATGGGCACTTCTATTTTGGCAGGTACATGGGCACAATTACTGGTGTTAGTGATCTAGATCCTGTGAGATGGAAAAACTCACAGTGGCGTAACTTGCAGGTAAGACAGATGCTCAAGTTAGTGAAATTACTTTGTTACTAAGATCTTTTATTAATTGATTAATAACATTTAGGTTTCATATTCTTGAACAGGTAGGGTGGGATGAATCTGCAGCAGGCGAAAGGCGTAACAGGGTTTCAATCTGGGAGATTGAACCTGTGGCAACTCCTTTCTTCATCTGTACCCCACCATTTTTCAGACCAAAGCGCCTTAGGCAACCAGGAATGCCAGGTACATGTTGTGACATTATACATAGAAAGTAGAAACATTACTTATTCTGTAGCTTCACATTGTTAACAGAACATATTTTCAGCAATTTCTAGAATTTTCCTTATGGAAGCAGGCACAAATGACATGCCTTATTGACTATGATTTATATAAAAATATAACAATGCTATCTGTGAAAACAAGCCTTAAATACATTCTAGGTAAAAGTTAGCTGAGACTGATGGTATATCTGAAATGCCTGAAATGCATTATATTTTGAGTTTAAGAAACTGTAGTCTTTTGGCTGACTTAAGTATCATTAGAGGATGATACATCAGAAGTGGAAAGCCTTTTCAAGAGGGGGGCACCCTGGTTGGGTGAGGAGATCTGCTTCAAGGATGCACAGAATCACAACTCTATAATGCCTGGTTTGAGTTTGGCTCAGTGGATGAACATGCAGCAGAATACTTTACTTGCAAACCCTGCTATGCAACCTGACTTGCGGTCTCTAAGTGGATCTGTTGTGCAGAACTTTGGTATCACTGATCTTTCTAGACAGTTGGGTCTGCAGGCACAATTGTTGCAGCAAAACAGTGTCCAATTCAATTCCCCGAGATTGCCTCAGCAAGCCCAGCAAGTTGATCAACTATCAAAAGTGTCACTTCCACTGAACCAATTGAACTCTGTCACCAAGCCACAGCAGCAATTGCAAGACAATAACTCACTGCAGGGGCCGCATCTAGTCAATCAAGCATTTCCCTTAAGTCAAACTCAGAGCAATGTTATACAATCGCCGATTCTGATCCAGACTCAAGGTCAGCAACAGCCATTGAACCAGGGAAGTCAGGTGGTACAAAACAACCTCCAAAATAACCAGCTACAACAGCAGCAACCTCAGCAGCAGCTACCACAGCTGCAGCAACTCCAGCAGAAGCAACAGCTGATGCAGCCTCAGTTACAGCTACAGAATAAGATGCCAGTTCAGCTCCCAAATGTAACCAATCAGCAGTTGCAGTTACCTGAGCATCAAATTCAATTGCAGTTATTACAAAAGCTCCAGCAGCAGCATTTGCTCTCAGCACAAGCCACTCCGCAACAGCCTCAATTGCCTCGAGTACAAGAGCAACAAAGATCACTTCTAGAAACACCACAGGTTCTATCCAGTCCCAATTCACTTCCTCAACTACAAACAATACCTCAACAACTTTCAAAAGGTGCTCCAATTGGTGTGCAACTTACTCAAATGCCTCAGCACCAATCACATCAAAAACTTCAGCAACATCAAGGCCTACTACCCGATCTGCCAGGGACCATTCTTTCCCCATCCTCAGCCAATCTTCTCGCAGCGGCTGGAAACTCTTTGCTAGCAGCTGGAGGAGCGCAATCAGTGCTCACAGATGATGTCCCATCTTGTTCAACCTCACCTTCTACGAACAACTGTGCTGTTATTCCGCAGCAAGTCTTGAATAGAAGCCAACAACGAAATGCGGTTCCTACAGATAACACCCCTCTACCAGCTGTTACAATCCTGAATCCTTGTCCCCTTGATATGTTGGCTTCTAGTCCTAAAGCACCCAAGCAGATGTCTAAATCTGAAAGTAATGTGAAGCCATCGATTTCGGTCCCCAAGCTACAAAATCATGGTGTGATTGTTCCACAAACATATCCTAGCAATGGAATTCAGATGGATTATTTGGATACAACCTCCTCAGCAACTTCAGCTTGTCTTTCTCAGGCGGATGGTTCTTTACAACAAAGTTTTCCACTTTCTTCATTTAATCAGTCATCAATATTCAGAGATGCGGCCCCAGATAGTGACCTTCAGGCCAATGATCTGAGGAATAATCTACTTTTTGGTGTTAACATTGATGGGCCATTAGGAATACCCCTGACTACAGAACCATTGTTAGCAAACAGCATTGATTCAGGAAAATATCAGAATCATATGTCTGGAGGCATTATTGGCAACTATAGCACTTCAAAAGATGTCCAGCAGGAGTTGTCCTCATCTATGGTTTCTCAGTCATTTGGGGTTCCAGACATGCCATTCAATTCTATTGATTCTACAATGAATGAGAGTGGTCTGCTGAACAGAAGTTCTTGGGCACTGGCTCCTCAATATCAGCGTCGGACATACACCAAGGTTTGTTATTTTAGTTGGCTATTTTTGAAATGTTTTATCTTGAATATGTTGGTGTCAGATAAGAAACATGCCTGGCATGATTTCTTACAATGGCCTATATATGCATGCCTATTTGTAGATTCATACGCTGATGATTTCAGTGATGTTTGTGAAGTACTAATAGGGTTAAGTTCATCTTATGGTGTTTTTTAAAGATCACTATTCTAATTAAGCTCGAGCCCATGTTAAGTTAGAAGTTGAGAACAAGCCTACCGACAACAATTGAGGAAATTGTGCTATAAAATAATTGCACCTTAATCTTATAAATTGTGTTGCTTGTCATGCTGTGGTGGCTGATATGCGAGAATATTATATGAATAACTTGAAACTGGACTGCAGTTTGAAAATAATATCTGTTAAGGGACAATAAAATAAATTTTACAAACTAGTAAATAACAGGTTGTATTCTTGGTTTCATGGACGCGATTGTGTTCCTGTATGACCATGGAACAGTGTGGTTCTGTATATCATGTGCTAGCTACTGCACATGGCACCCCCATTCACCAAGTATTTACTGCTAGACATTTAATGTAGTCTGATTGAATTGATGGAATTTTTCAGAAATCTTTTATTTTTACAATTGCGTTACTTCACTGCCATCCTTCCCAAAATTTTCATGCACCTTGTATGTCTAGGTGTACAAGCGTGGAGCAGTCGGTAGATCAATAGATATGACTCGCTACACAGGCTATGATGATCTGAAACGGGACCTTGCTAGAATGTTCAGCATAGAAGGACAACTTGAAGACCGGCAAAGGATTGGCTGGAAGTTAGTATATGTGGACCATGAGAGTGATGTTCTTCTTGTTGGTGATGACCCCTGGGAGTAAGTGTGAATATCCTTGATTTTACAGAAGCTCTTTTCTCTTTGTTGCCGTTCACATAGGATCAAACATATCATTTTTTGTAAGAATTTGCCGAGTTTAACATAGTGCCTAGTCCGAATACAACGAAAGGTGGTGTTCAAGACAACAAACCACATAAATAACATGGAAAACAAGTATAAGATAACCTGGTTCAAAGATTTACACTTAGAACTTGACTGAACTTCTAGGAAACAGACACATTGTATAAACAAAAGTGAAAGTTAGTTTTCATTTCTGTTCCAAATTCCGTCTTGCATTAGGATGAAATGGGTCATGTGTAGTTAGCCTTCTGGTGTTTATTTATCAAGAACACTTCAAACGTGCAGGGAATTTGTGAGCTGTGTCCGATGTATTAGGATACTATCCCCGCAAGAAGTGCAACAGATGAGCTTAGATGGTGATCTAGGGAACAACATCCTTTCTAATCAGGCCTGTAGCAGCTCGGATGGTGGAAATCCATGGAAGGGCCAGTGCGACCAGAACTCAGGCAACCACCCTTCTGCTGCCTCATTTGGCCACTTGGAATGATCATCTTTGATGGTTGCCAACAAAATTGATCTCCTTAGGTTAAATTTTAAGTGTGGCTGGCTGTCCCCTGTGTCAACTGTTGATGATTCAAGGATGATGGCCAAACTCAGCTAAAGCTGAGCCCTACTGGTACGTTTGAGAACAAAATAGTGCAACTGCGAAAAGGGATGGCCTGTTTGATAGTTCTTGTATGATTATTTGGACCAAAGGAATTATATAGATGGTGATGAAAACATACTTCCCATTGTTGATAGGTAAATCAGGTGCGCTGATAAGAAGCCTCTGTTGATGTCTACGATCGCCTCTTTTAGTTAATACTGTGTTGGCTATAAGGAAAGCCTAAGCAGTGTAAGAGTTCTCTAATGCCTATATGCCTAGCTTTTTTATTCACCCTTTGTTATGTCACTGCCTTCATGAGTTTGGGAATGTGAAAATAGAATGAAACAAGCTATTTGTCTACAGCTTCTTTGTTCCATGTAATGCAAAATGCCTTCTTCATTTATTAGTTACTATCAAGGTCAATGCTATAGTGCTTCTTCTGAGTCATAATTGCGGCGACATCACAATACATGATAACATATAAACTTTGAGGCATCATAACATCATATCCAACAAATATGAAGAACTCATCCAATCATTAACACAAAATCTTCCGACAAAAACAGTACTTAAATTAGGATAAATGCCATACAGAAAGTTAATCTTGTCTTTGAACATGAAAGTAACAACACAGCTTCCTACAATCAATCCATTAATAGCAAACAGAACTCAGGAGCATTAACCAAGAACAAAGGATAGCATTAACAAGATGCAACGCCAAAAGATGGATAGAGCTCAAAACTTCCTCAAGTTACCCGTCTTTGATTCCACCTTCAATTAGTTTTTCACCAAGAATTTGCAACAGTGGTCTCTAGGAGGGGTGCTAGATGCATGAGACGATGATGGAGCTTTAAGGAAATGAATGGACTGGCTTTCTTCTTCTCCTCCAGCCACCTAAGCACCTTCCTTACCTTGTTTGCCAGCTCTTTCACATAACCATCCTCCTGTCCTGCATTTGTCCTCTCACAATTAACTACATTTCTTTTTTGGGGGGGAAAATATATGCCTAGTGCTTCCTTTAAAAGAAAATTACAGGAACAGGAATCCAATCCATCAGTTCTATGTGCTTTCAAAATAAAGGCATGCAATGTGAAAGATTAGGAATATGTAATCTAGATCTTGAAAGTCTAATCATGAAGATATGAGCAGAGGTCAAATTTAACTTTTTTAAGCCTTTCTCCAAAACTACAACTTTTTGTCATTTTATGGCATAAAACAACTATGCTTCAGATGATATATATGCGGCACATAAGTTCAAAATCTTCTCACCTATGTCGAGCATTGCCTTCTCTAACGAAAATAGATAATCCCTGTTGTTTCCACAAGGGCCAGTAGCTGTAGCAATTTGCCTGCATCATAATAGAGTATGAAGATAGTAACTGAAAAAACAATGCAGATAAAATTATAGATTAAAGAAAGAAGAGACAGTAAATAGACTTTGGTCACCTCGCCATTTCCTCCAAGGGAGCTGGACCTAAGTAGTATCTGTTTGCTTCTTTATAAGGCGTAGAAGTGAAACTACATATGCATTAGTTAGTCAATTAGCACCAAACCAGAGATTCAAAACCTGATTAACTCTCAATTACAAGCAAGTTAAGCTCCTCACACCAAAACTTTGCGCATGGCCGGTCTAAGATCATCTCCCTCCTAAAGAATTGGAATCATGTAAAAAGATTAAGGAAACACAAATGAAAATCGTGAGATTACTCAAGCATGAAAAGATATCACTAACCAAAGTTGGATCTGACCTTGTAAAAGTCAACAGAGGATTTTAGATCATACTCGCATTCTCTTCTCTCCAAATACTGATCATTCAAAGAAAAATCAACACAATAATCAACAACAATAGGGTTGTGCAATGGGCAACAGGAAGGGGACATATAGGTGAGTGAAGGATACCTGCATTGCAACTCTTTCCTTTTCAATGCCTCCTTTAACACAATAAGCAGCACCCCACTGAGACAAGCACAGACATAAAAAATAAAAACAAAATCTATGTAGAATGATTTTGAGAACAAATGAGTTCGAGTTTTCATGAACAATCATGTCTTAACATTAATCAACAATCATGCAACATAAACTGCAAAGAGAAGCTTATAAAAATGCTAAAATCCTGACAATCATCACTATCAAATCAGTTCTTTAATGGTTTCTGTAAGCATAAAATTATGGGCTCACAATAGAAGTTATGCCAAGTACTGTTTGATTGGCTCTCTATTGATTTCCAGTTGTTTGCACTCCAATAGAAAAATGGAATTAAAAATTTACATGCATGAAGATCCACCATCATAAGGCAGAAATGCAGAATGCTAACCATTTTTTCTATTAATATAGTTCAGAAAAAAACAAAGGCATTGAACTTCCATATAGGCAAATAAGTCACTTCATCTGGCCAGAACTTCTACTTACACAGATTGCCCCTTTCTTGGCCTCCAAGGTGCAGGTCCTGGCTGGATGTTCTGGCGTGCCCCTGTGGTCTATGCATGCTGTTTAGAAGACACAAAACATGGGTTCCTTTCCATAAACAACATAATTCTACCATAGAAACCAACTAAATTGATAAATCATTTTGTTCACCAAGATCAAACACACGTCTGTAGTCCTTGATGTAACCAACAATCCTTTCATCAAAGTCAAATCCAGGGTTCCATACCAGTGAGCCATAGCCAAAAACCCAAAGCACCATCTTTAACAGCTACAATAAAGAGAGAAATATTTAGGATCATCACTGTGCCTCAGTTCAGTGAGTGTAGTAGTGGAACAAACCCATACAAGGGAAGGGATGCCCAACTACTGAGACTTGATAAGAAAAACAGAGACAAGCCATTTCTCACCACAATGGCCTACACCAAGAGCTATTGAAGAGGAGAAGGTACAAATAATTGGCATCTTTTTTCCACTTGCTGTTCCTTTCTCTCAAATAATGACTAACTAGAGAAATAAATTTAGAATCTTTCACATTAATCCAATCTAACTCTGACGACGACAACAACACATGATATTCAGCTTTCGCCCGCTAGAAACTAGACTAATATACATTCTACGGCTTGCCTGATTTAACAAGCGCTTTAGACTGCATCCATCCAATTGAAACATATAGAACATCACCCAAAATCAATAGAAGCATATATTACATAAAAATAACTTAGAAAAAAAACCAACTACTATTCGTGGCTAAAAATTTTCATACTGCTAAGGAAATACACAATGAACTACATATAAGCACCGAATCATCATCATCCATAAGCAAAATTAACTCTTTTTGAAGAAACAAAGTCGGCGCAGAGGATTATAGTTCCAGCTTAGTTTTTGCCCCTTGAAAGTTAAAAGAAACAGACGCAATGATAGATTTTAGCGGAAAAAAAAGGTACCTCTTTACAACAAGCCAAGAACTTGGGCGGAGAGAGAGAGATGCAGGAGAGATTGTGAGAAGAAAAGAGGAAGATCCTGGGTTCCAAGAAAACCCCAACAGATCTCTTCTCTTCCTCAATAATCTCTGTCTCTGTCTGTGTGTGTCTCTCTCTCTCGCTCTGGTTGAGCTCCGAGGAGGAAGAGTGGGGGGAGAGGGGGCGAAGGGTAAATAGGGCGGGGAGACAAGCCGCGCCACGTATGCACGAATGCACGTGATTTTTATCACGTGCATTTGTCCCATTTGTTTTTAGTTGCCCAAAACAAAAATGATCACACACTCTGAATTCTAGATATCATTTTTTCACGTTATGGAAATCCCATAGTTAGACCTTCAACAAATCTGAAAACAGTATAAATAAAAAAAAATCAATAATTGTTAGATTTGGTGATATTCAGACCATTTATTATTATTATTATTATTATTATTATTATTATTATTTGTTTAAAGTTGCACAGGAAGGTGTGAAATTAGGCTGCGTACCATTACCCCCGATTCTCATGATGGTGTTTGGGTGGTTTTTGAGCTTGGTAACCATTACCCTGGGGGGTCACCATTGACCCCCCAAGGGTAATCAGTCATTCCTCCCAAATTGGGAAGAATGCCCCCCATTACCCCTAGGATTTTACTATATTGCCCCTTATCATAATAAATTTCAAATTCTTTAATTGCATTGATTTAATAGTTATTCGAAGTTAATTTTTAATTAAAAAATAATCAATAATAAAAGAAGTATTCACATTTTTTGTTATTTTATTAATATAGAGTAAATATTATTTGTAATTAATTAAAATATTATAAGTACTTATTGAAAGTAGCAATTATCTAAAAGTAATTTTTAATTAAACATTAGTCAATATTAATAATATAAATATTTATATTTTCATTATTTTATAAATAATAATCATTTGAAATAAATATCAGTAATCAGTAGTAATGAAATAAATATTTTCGTTTTCATTATGGAATAAGATTTAATTACTCCAAATAAATATAGTTTGTGATTAATTAAAAACTTATAAGTATATAATAGTAACTTAATATTTAATATAAGTTAATTTTAGTTAAACAATAATCAACAATGAGCATATTACTATTCACATTTTCATTATTTTATAAATTTTAATTATTTCAAATATATATTATTTGTAACTAATTATAAATTATAACTACAAAATTAAATTTATTTAAAGTTATTTTTTAATTAAACAATAATAACAAATAATAAAATGACTATTAATATTTATGTTTTCATTATTATAAGAATAAATACTATTTTTTTATACAAGGGTAAAAGGGTAATATTAACATAACTCTTTTTTTACTTTTCCCATTTCCAATGAATTACTCCTCCAACCAAACAACTTTTTCAATACCACCCCCTACCCATTCTTTTCCCCCCTTAATCATTACTTCATTCCTCCTCATTCCATTACCCCCATCCAAACGCACCCTTAATACTTTACTTCACATGTGTCTTTGCCTTTCGTGAGAGCCTCCATAGTAATAGGTCAAAAAAATCACTTGAAATTGAGTATAATCAGTACCATCTCGATTAGGGGTGGTAACGGGGCGGGGAATCCCCGAGCCCCGACGGGGACTCGGACCCGATTCCCTCCCACGGGGATGGGGACGGGGGCCAATCCGTCCCCGTTTAGTAAACGGGGCGGGGCGGGGATCCCCACCCCTTTTTTTTTTCCCATTTTATTTAAACTTTATATATATATATATATATATAGTATATATATCCGTATGGAAGCTCTTCGGACCGCATGCACGTGTTATATAATCCTAGGACAATGAGGCTTTATATATATATATATATATATATATGTATATATATCCGTATGGAAGCTCTTCGGACCGCATGCATGTGTTATATAATCCTAGGACAATGAGGCTTTATATTCAACATTTGGAGTATCTTATTTGTATTAGATTGTAGTATTGTACTTGTATAAATTCTAAATTTCATCTTTTGCTCTATAGCCTATACTGATGAATATTTTGAATATTTTATTTTTGTAAATTATTATATGTTGGTTTGTTGAGATTTATTTTGAATTATTTTTATATTTTTTCATGTGTGTCGGTGTGTATTAGTATTAAATTTTTTTAAAAACAATTAAAATTTATAGGTATATAGGGGATCCCCGTGGGGACGGGGACGGGGAGATAATTCCCCCGTTGGGGAGTCGGGGACGGGGAATCCCCGCCCTCGACTTTGGGAGGGGACGGGGAGACCACCCCCGTCCCCGCCCCGCCACCCCTAATCTCGATAGAATGAGATATTAATTTTTTATCTATATAATCTTTTATATAGGGTGTTTATATTATTATTGAAAAGATGAATTTAAATTTCTGTTCACATCAAATGATAACATAAGTGGATTAAAATATTAACCAATATCATCCCAATATCTTGTGCCATTTAGATGCATTAACCAATATCACCATTTGTCAAAAGAATAATATAATGACTTGTGTGATATACCAGTCAATAAATCTAATTAATAGATTGAACTCTTGGAGTATACCAGTCAATATAATGACTTGTGTGATATACCAGTCAAACAATTTAATTGATTGATTTATTTATATACCATCACAACAATAAATGAACAGTTAAACTACTTGGAGTATTATACAAAGGTATACTCTCATTTATTTATTTACTTTCATGGAATAATGCTTGTTAGTGAAAGAATGCAATGAAATTAGTGATTAAAATTGTTGATGATGTTTGTAGGTTAAAATTTTTTTTTTCATGTAAGTAAGTTTTTTGAAAAAAATAAAGGAACTTCAACCATGACATATTATAGTGGGCTTTAATACCTTATATATAAGTAAATTGAAGATCTATAAAAAAAATTCTAATTTTATTGTAGCATAGGTCAAAATATAAAAAACAGTGTCTAATAACCTTTAAAAATTGCTTGATAATAATAATAATAATAATAATAATAATAACAATAATATTCTTCTTGTTTGAAAAATATTTGAAAAAAACTAATAAATATATTACGCAGAGAGGCCCCTGATAAGTGATAAATTCACAAATACGCAACTTTTTTCCCCGGTTGTAAAATATATGAAACAGAGGCCCAGAAGATTTCAAATTTACATGTTCCTCGTTCGCTGAAGCTCCGGAGTAGAAGTTTTTCGCCTTTTCCAGCGTTTCATTCCCTTCTCCGATCGATCCATGAGATCGAGATAGATTTCTCCGAGTCTCCTTCGCGTTCCTTTTTCTCAGATCTCATCCGATCCTCGATTTCATGGTATTTCAACACTTGCTCCATGGTGTTTGCCTCTGATAGATCGTAGACGATGATTCTGAGGGAGCGGAAATCACAATACCCTCATTCGGTGAACGATGATGATCCAGCAGCAATCGGAGCGACAGCAGGTGATGATCTCTTCTTATGCTCCATTATTATCCTTTTATTTTAAGGTTTTCAGCTCTCCGTTTGTAGAAACCTTGATTCATCATTGAGAACTCTCTCTCTCGCGCTCTCTCTCTCTCTCTCTCTCTCCTTTTTTTTTGTTTTTTATTTTTAAGAAAAAGAGTTTTTGAACAACTGAAAAATAAAGCCTATAGAGTTTTTCACTAAAATCCCAAGCTCTTAGACAATGTTTTTTCTAACTAAAATAGAAAAAGCAAACGAATGGTCTGCTTGACTCGCTATATGTCCAGACTTCTATGCCATTGTGTGTATCCTGTTTGAATTGTTATCTTATTAGTTCAGCTTTTTTCATCATCATGATTATCATCATAAATTTCAGTTAACATGTCTGATGAATATCATATTAATAAATACTTTCTACCATGAAGCACAACACTTGTCATTACTCATAACAATAGTCATGCCAATTATTTTAAGTATTCAAAATACCCAAGACTTTATACTATTGCCTCTGCTATGCAACGCAAATCTCAACTTCATGTTCAACAGTAGCATCTTAGTTCCCCCTCCTTTCCTCTCCATATATATATATATATATATATATATATATATACAAGATAGCATCGGTTATACTTTATCTTCTGCTAATAAAGTTAAGCTGCCGCAACACCAGCTGCAAAGACTAAAGGAGTGGAGCAGGGAGACTCGGAGCAAGCAAAAGGCTTCCTTGTTTCAGGTCCACATTTCTCTCTTATTTCATCATTTATAATTTGATGGCACCTGCATTCCTCACTGCAGAACGCCATATCTCCCCTGCATTAATACACAAATACATGCCCCGTAAGATATATATATATATCTCTCAAAAAACAAGACCAAATACTTCGATGGTTTGGTTTGTTTCCCATCATAAAGGGTCCTTTCAACCACACCTGCAGATCAAATTTGACTATATATATATATTCGGTACATACCACTAGTGTGCCAAGCCATCACAAAACAACACAAACAAATTATAAGGAAAGGAAAGCGCAAACCAATTATTAAAGGCAAAGATAGCAAATCAATCTCTTAATGGAAACAAATTAAAACATCAAAACACACTGATAAAGAAATTAATAATACCTGTACATGAAGATGTCCAGGCCTTGAAGCCTTTTCCGACAGAGATAGCACCGGCTTAAGAAATCCACCTCCAGTGACGGAGGCGGCGGAACCCTCACCGCTGCCGCTGCTGGAGTCTCAAAAACCACCCCCAAACTCGTCTTATAATTACCATCCATGCCACTAGAGCCATCATCTAAGTAAACCCGCTTCTTCACCGAGTTCCCTCCTACGTGCGAAGTGACGCACGTGTAGGTCTCGGACATCATCATCATCATCATCTTCTTCTCCTCATCCTCCTTCACTAGTGGACGCCTCGCTGTCCCGGCCGAGACGATGGGGATCGGCTCCGACCGCGGCGCTTCACTCATCGCCGCCACGATCCCCAGACCGATCGCTCCCGGGTCGAAACTCCTAGGTGATCTCGCCACCGGGGAGCGCGAGACCGCTTCCGACGCTAGTGATTCCGCGAAGTTTATTAGCAGTGATAGCCTCGCTGATCGCTTCCTCTCTGACGGCACTTCTCCCATCTTCCACCGATTCCTTCACCTAGATCACGCACAGAGTCTCAAGCCTCCCCCTTTTCTCTTTGAATCGGTGGAAATTTCACAATTTTCAGAGCAAAAACATTGAGTCTGATCTCTTTTCCTTCTCTGATTTCATGAAATCGTTGAGGGTGATAAGGTTTTTGGTATAATTTTCTTCCGTTTTAGTAGATGTTCGCCATAGAGGAGGGGGAGAGAGAGAGAGAGAGAGATCTCTGGAGCCTTCTCACGCTCCCTCTGAATGCATGACTCTATCTCTCTCACTCTTGTGTCTACCGGTTCTTTAGAGGAATATAAGCACATCCGGGGGGATGCGGGTATTTTGGGAATATAATAGTTAGTTTAATATATTGTTTAATTTTATTTGATTGGTTTTGGTATTAAACGATGGAGTCCGTGGAGCATTAGAAAATAAACCATTTTTCAAATATTAATTGAATATTAAAATAATGATTAGAGCATTCCCATCAAATTTTAGATTGCTTCTAATGGTGATGGTGTGTTTGTGTGGCGTCTATGCAATGCCGTGTTTGGTGGGTCGCTGTTAGCCTTACTTAGCACGTCCATTTACGTGTCCATAAAATGATTCAATTTGGTTCATTTTCACTCGCTGAGTGTGCAACTGCAAACAGGTGCACTGCACCAGCATGTTGGGTGTGATGGGATTGTGGGTTCACGTCTCTTTAGAAGCTGGTGATTTGATTGTGTGGACGTGCTAATTTTATCCCTTCTCCCTGTTGTTTAGTTGGTGTTTGCGGTGCATCGCCGAAAGAGGCTTCAACCAATTGAATTGTCCCAACTATATGCCACACTTTTTTGCCGGACTAAATTTAAATAGAAGTATTTCTTTTGAGCATCAACATCAGCCATGCATGTTGGTATTGTAGTTCCATTTGTTTGTTATTCATTTTTATATATTATTATTATTATTATTATTATTATTATTTTAACCAAGATGATATCATTGAGAAGTAAAACCAATGAAATGAGTTGGAATCGGCAATAGAATATAAGAGCGTTTACAATGCTTTCCTCCATTTCAGTACCACCATTTCTTTAATCAGCTCACTGACCCATTTTGGGTTTGTTAACTATGGGATAGCTTTTTATCACACTAATCTTATGTGCTTGATGTGACACAATGAAGGAAAAGTTTCTTATAGTTTTGCAATTCGCATCAATTATAATAAAAATCATCTTTTTCACGAAAAGAAAGCGTCTGCATCAACCCAACTTGGCATGACTTTGTAAAGGCTACAAGGGAGAAATAGTGGTGAGAAATGAAGATCTTCTTAGATATCTAAGAGCAAATTTTTGTCCCTTTATTTTACTATAATAACATAGATGCATTTAAATATTGTATTTGGCTCAATATATTTGGAGGATTATAAAAGCCTCTATATCTACGTTGAAATTATTTCATTATCTTTGTTTGAATTGACAACTCTACACTGCCTCCCCATCTTATTATGTATATCACATATAGTAGCCACAAATTTAGAAGGAATCTATAATTTTATATCATTAGATATGTTACTTAAAACTGGATTGAAGCTTAAGTGTGTAGGTCTGTAAATAAAAAGACCTAATTATTAGGTATTATTCATATTGGTCCCTGGCATGGCTTGATCAAGGCTGAAATGTTAAATAATTCACTACTTTGTGACATTTTTCATCACTATTTAGGGTTTGTTTGGATGGGCTTTTAAAAAAAGTGTTTTTTTAAGTTTTGTGGAAGCACTTTTTTTAAAAAGTGCTTTCAAAGTAAGTTAAGTGCTTTTCTGCAAAAACGAACTTCGGAAGTGCTTTTCTAAGAAGCACCTATGAGGCGGCTTTTGAAAAAAAACTAAATTTTAGCTTTTTCACAACCTTCGCTTCGCCCAAAAGCCAAACAAATATGTTTTTTAAAACCAAGAAGTGCTTAACTTATAAAAAAATACTTATGGGCTTAAAAAAAGCCTATCCAAACACTCCCTTAAACTCCTTTTGAAGTAGTGCTTTCGTTAAATTTTTTTAGCTCCTAAATAGAAATGAAATTTTAATTTAGGTTAAATACCCCAAATAGTCCCTCTACTTTTCTTTCTCTCCCCTTTTGGTCCTCTACTCTAATTTGATCATAATGGTTTCTCTACTTTTTATTTCAGGCCAATTAGACCCAAGGCCAAAACGACGTTAGCTTTTCCGTTTCAGACCGCTAACGTGGCCGTCGTCTGGATAATTTATTATTAAAGAGTGCCAGCTCGACGCCAGCGTGGCATGTTTTTTTAAGTACTTGGATCCGGATCCGGTTATCACATTCGGATTCGACAATCCAAAGGAGCATTCTTCAGCTGAGTCGCTGCACCGCCACGGCCGGCGAACGTCTCGCCACAACCTTGTAGACAATCCCCCCACGGCTCTTCCCCACAACATACGCCGAGGCTCGTAGAAGCTCCTCCAGCTCCATCACGAACCCTTTATCCACCGCAACGTACACCTCGCCTTCTCCGTTTCCTCTCCTCTCCTCCTCCCCATCCTTCTCCTTCTCCCCTTCGCCTCTCCTCCGCTGGAGCTGCCACTGGAGCACCACCACCGCCAAAATTGCAGTCGCTACCACCGTGGCCAGAATCGGCACCGTAACCGCTGGCTTTCTCTTTCCTTCTTCCTCAACCGGTGTGGCATTCACCGTGTTAGGGTTTAAGGTGATCCTTGGGTTTGGTTTGGGCATGTTGGGATTTTGGCTTGAAGTAAGACATGAGATTTTCAAGGGAAATCCGCAGAGATAAGGGTTTCCGGCGAAGGCAGTGGACCCTTGGTTGAGGAGGGAGCCAGACTGAGGGAGCTCACCTGTGAGGTTGTTGTGGCGGAGGTCGAGGCTGACGGCAACCGGTATCTCGCCATACTCCATCGAGATCCTACCGGAGAGGAGGTTGGAGGAGAGATTCAAGATCCCGACGAGGCGAGGAAGGGATGCGATAGATGGCGGTAGGGTGCCGTTGAGGTGACGCGGCCATGGTGGCAGGAGACGCCAGGCCAGGAGCAAGGCTCAGCATCAGTGTCTTTCCAGGCAGCGAGAGTGTGGCCAGGGTCTTCCTCTACGATGGACTTCAGGGTCAACAACACTAGGCCATTGTCGGTGAGTGCCGCTGCTGACCGGAGAAGGAGGAGGACAAGGAGGAGGTCGCCAGCAGAGAACCGAACCACTAGATCACCGGAAATCGCCGCCATTGCTGGCAATCTTCAGCAGTACCCTCATTAAAAGTGGGAAATGGCTCCTTTGGATTGTCGGATCCGGATCCGAGTACTCAAAAGAGGGCCACGCTGGCGTCGAGCTGACACTCTTTAATAATAAATTATCCAGACGACGGCCACGTCAGCGGTTTGAAAAGTTAAAGCTAACGTCGTTTCGGTCTTGGGTCTAATTGGCCTGAAATAAAAAGTAGAGAAACCATTAGGATCAAATTAGAGTAGAGAGACCAAAAAGAGAGAGCGAGAAAAGTAGAGGGACTATTTGGGGTATTTAACCTTTAATTTATCATGATAGGAGATCAGGGGGTTATTATGGGAAAACATTAAACCCGGTTCATTGGCCGGCCAATAACGTCATCTGTATGCGGACACGTGGCTTAATTATACAGGTTTTTGCTGCTGTCCACGACTCCTTAAATGCCCTGCCATAGCACCATTTGCTTCGCAGTTATACGAATCATAGTTCGACACGTGGAAGATTCACTTTCTATTTATGCCACGTGGTCCAAGCTGATTTGTCCCCTGCAAAAAAAGTCCCCGTCCCCTGACGTTGAAGGCAACCGTAAAAGAAATGTTGACAGCGACTGCCATGATTGGGCCGCGTGGGGTCTTTGGTCTTCTGTGGCATGCGGGCCCAGAGAATATTGCTTAACATCTCGCTATATGCTTTCGTTTAAAAATCTATTATTATATTGAAATTATTTTTTTTCTTAATTAAAATTAAGTTTGACCCATGGTGTTTATTAATATTAGACCTTTTGCATTATTTTCGAAAAAATCCGAGATTAAACCATAAACTCACATAATATGGGAGCATAAGTATTTATTTCACATCTATATATGCATGTGTCTGAATTTTTTTAAATTGAATATTTATCTTTTATTTGTCAAAAAAAAAAATTCCCGATGATTCATATTTGAGCTGCAAGTTTGGTTTCTGTAATTGATTCAGCATCGAAGTAGTTAAGCTAAATGTCCTTGTTGCCTTCCAATGTAATGTTAGGCCTTGCATAAATAAAAATCCAAGCGTGTTCGTTTAGATGCATGATTAAGCTGGCCAGTCATAAAATATTTTTGTTTTGAGGTGAATATATATTTGCTAATAAAGGAGTTATTATTAGAGTATCAAGCCTTTTATTGTGTTTAAACTGAGTTCACCAAACAAGTAAATAAGGTATATATATATATATATATACTCATGAGGTTGATGAGAGTCAGTGTAGTGATAAGGATCATGGAGCTCATAAGGGGTTCGTGGGGTAGGAGAAAGTGTGGTTTTTTTTTAGATTTATTATTATTTCTTCGATCTTTCTATTGGGGACCAGCACTAGCAGCAGATACCAGGACACACAGGAGTGTCAAAAATTGAAAGGAAATGTGCTTGTCGTCACCATCCCCTGCTGCTATAATTACTCTTGCTACTGTAATTCATAGCCAACCCCACTTTGACCTAGTCCTCTTCTCCTTTCATGCATTCCAAAACATCAACATCTTATTTATTTATTTTTGTATATATATATATATATATATTGAAAACAATGGGCCGATGGTTTACTGGTTCTCACACGTCTGTGTTAAAGCACGAGGTAAATGAAAAAAGGGGTTGTCACTGAGAGACTAGTGGACATTTTATATTCATTGCGTTCAGCTTTTCTTGATTTATTCCTGCCTGTAAGGAAATTACTTTCCTCTTTTTTAAATTCACCTTTGTAAGTTGTCTAGTGGCAAATGGATAGATTGGAACAAGAAGTTCTAGGGAAGAGGCACGATCTCAAGCGGTGTTTAACTTGTTTAGTTATGGAACTTTGTGGTTCTTTTTTGTCACTCAAAAGAAAGGTGGCTGTTTGTATCTCAAATTTTAGTAGGAGACATTGAAACTTGGCATTTAATAGTGGTGGACACAAGCCATATAATAGGATATCATACTGACTGAAGAGAATAGATTGGAGGCTGTTGTTTTTTCTCTATCTTGTATTTTATCATAGAAATTGTACAGGCATTTTAATATGCTAGGAAAAGTTTATAATCAAGGATCATTAATTTGGGGACCAGGCTTGGTCTAGGCCCTTGATGATGGCCCTTCAGACGATGGGCCTTTTTCATGTCACTCTCTTTTTTCCTCTCTTTCGTCTCATCGATCAACCTCCTTCATGCCTCCAATGAATTCCTGGCGTCGAGTCATTTTCAGAGCACCTGTCCGTCCTCGTCCCATTGATGGTGCTCAACTTTAGTGGGGAAATAAGGAATCAAACAGTGGTTTGATGCAGCTAGCTAGGCAGCAACATGTAGGAGGGTGAGAGGAATGGTTCATGCATGTCTGTTCATTTTTCCTTCTTTGGTTACATCGTTTCTTTCTTTCTTTCATTTTTCATTTTTCTTCTTTTTCTGTGTGTGCGCGAGCGCGTGTTTCTGATTATGATACTTGGCATTAATTTCTCATGTCTGTCAAAGCATCTAATGACTGCTGATTACATCCCTTTTCTTCTTCAAAAAGTATAGTGGGAAGAAAACTTTTATCTCGGATAAGGAAATTTCCAAGACCCCAACTAATCTTATTCCGTTAACGAAAGATTATTAGGTTGACATAATCTGTGGTTGAATTGACTGAAATCAGAATTTTTTTTAAATTCAGAATACCGGGAAAGGTTTATAGTGATCACATAATCAAGTCTAAGAGTCAATATTCAAGTCTTGAAGAAAATAGCTAAAGCATACAGTATCTTAGTAGGCAGTTTGTATTACAGGCTTGATTTATTTGATTGATTGTTTCCTTAGCTCACTAAGCAAAGAATAGTCAGGAGTTGTTACATGCAATGCACTTCATGCTGATGTAAGTAACAAGAATCCTTACAAATCGAAGATGAGAAAGAGAACATATTTACTCCTTGTCTATGAACCGATTTGAGGATTTAAAACGCCAGCTCTCATCGTTCCACAGTTACAATAAAGATACGGGTATTAATTCTCAACATATTAGGTGCTCACTCTTTGGCTTAAACCCCAAGTGCTGCAGTTAATTTGATCTAAAGAACTTGAACATGAATGCCTAAGTGTACTGACCCACTTTTCTTTCATCTCTCTAGTTCACGTTTGATCTTCTTCCAGGTATGGATGGTTTGCTTATGGAGTTTTCATATCCATCTTGGCCGAGCAGAGGATCACTCATTGCCATCTGAAACAAATTACTAGTAAGTCTTAAAAGTTCATAAATTCTAAGAAGTTACTTTATGCATGTGTGTCATGTTAGACTGGTCTATATATATTAGATTGTTAGTTTGTATATGTGATGTTCCTATGTACACTTAGAATTTTGCCTCTTTGTAACATACTATCTTATCTAAAGTTTGCTCATAAATGCAAATTGGGTTAACGACATTAAGTTTGTAGGCAGGTATTGGTTAAGGGTCACCGGAGGTAGATGTGAAGCAAACTGGATACGAAGTTACAATTTTGTCTAGTGTATATACATCCGTTCTATCTGTCCTCAATTTAGATTTGGGATTTGGGATGGTTGTTTATTCTATATATTACTGTATTAATAACAGAACTACCTGCTGAGCAGAGCTGCTCTGCATGGGTGTGCTGTGAGTGCTGCTTCCCCTGAATCCACAGCTTAGAGGCAAGTGCTCATCTGCAAAGTCCCTGAGCCTCTCAAGCTCAGGCAACACAACAGCACTGAGATCAGGCCGATCCTTGCGCCGCAGCTCTGCACACTTGATTGCAATATTTGCTAAGCTCTTGGCCTCCTCCACCGGCCAGTCCGGCACTGCCTGATCAAGAATCTCTTCAAACATTCCCTTCTCGATTGCACGACCCACATGGTGTGTCAACCCCATTGGAGGCCTGGCAGTCAGCAACTGCAGCAATATGATCCCCAGTGAGTATATGTCTGACTTAACACCAAGCATTCCAGTCTGCTGATACTCTGGATCAATGTAGCAGAATGTTCCTGCCGCAGATGTCATTAGATATTGTGTCACATTATTTGCTACTGATGGAGGGACAAGGCGTGCAAGACCCACATCACTGATCTTGCTCACGTAGTTTCTGTCCAGAAGAATGTTTGCTGGTTTAAGATCACGGTGAACTAATGGTTCTGGTTTTGTTTGGTGTAGGAATAAGAGAGCAGCGCCGATCTCACAGGCAATTCTAAACCTGTCCTGCCATGGGATTGGAGGCGTGTTTCCACGCCTGAACAAACAGTCCTCTAAGCTCCCATTGGCCATGTACTCATACACCAAGCAGCCATACTCTGGGCATGCTCCAAGCAAGAGAACCATGTTTGGATGCCTTATGCAGCTCAGTATCTCAACCTGTCAAAACAAATTCAGGAGGTAATTATTTGCGTTGCACTCTCATTTGTGGCAGTTCATGCGTGGTAGTAATGGTAGTAGTAATAGTGGTAAATTGCTGTTAGATATATTAAGTATATGTCAGTCTTATGGGTAATTTCCTATATTATTAATAGTAGTAAATACCTCTTGCTGAAACTGTGTTTTTCCCTGAGCTGCATCCGGTCTTAAGACTTTGATGGCAACTTGTGTGTGATCTAGATAACATTTGAACACAGGGCCATAGCCACCTTCACCAATTTTCCGCTTCTCCGCAAAGAATTCTGTGGCTGTTTCAATCTCCTCTATTGTGTACTTCCGGTACCTCACATCTGAATAAGATGATGGATCTGCCAATGATATCTTTCTCTCTTGTGATTCTTGGAGTACCTTCATCTCGGCATTCATTCTTTTCTGAGCTTCCAGCTCTGCTATCCTTTGTGAGGCTTCAGCTGTCTCTAGAGCTGCTTTGCTCTTGGCCTGCTCTCTCTCTGCAAGAGCCTTGGCTCTTTCTTCGCTGTTTCGTGCTGCTTCTAGCTTCTGCTCTTCAGCCATCTTCCATTTGTTGAGCTCCCTCGCCTGCATTGATTCATAGCCACCTTCTTTTATTTAGTAAATGCATGCAGTTCTGTAGTTGAAGCATTTGGTACGCATGTATACCTGTTGCTTCGCCGTGAGTGCCTCTTTGCAGGCAGAGCTGTACATATCCATTGTCTGCTTCAGTTCTAATCTCAGCCTCCTCATCTCTGCCTCCACATCATCCTGCAATTAATTGACACTCTATAATGAATATATCAATCCATTAAGCATGAACCTTGGTCGTTAATGTAGACAGACAAACAGACCATGGCATGAGATGACCAGGATGTTCCAGTGGTGTCGTGGGTGATTGAAGAGACTTCACTGCCACTTGAGTAGGAATCCATCCACCTGTGTGGCGTCCTCATCATGTCTATACTACTCCGATCTGATCCAATCGACATCCTCGGCGTAAATCCTCGATCAACACTAGGCCTTCCTGAACTCACAAATGATATATCACTCTCCGAGGTGAACGATGAATCTGCCATTGATCTTGCACTTGGTTTATAGTTTCCCCTTGTAAATGGCGATCTACAAGATGTGTATTATATGCATCTAGATGTTAGAATTTGCACTTAAATGTTTAGATAACAATACCATGCCATGACTGACCCTAGTACTCAGTACTCACCTGATTGATTCATCACGCAAGCTATGAACATCAGCAATGCCTGGGAATGCAGCAGCATCTGCTGGATATACATGTATTATTTGTTGATTGATTGCATGTAATGAGTTATGTATAGTGAGACTATAAAGAAAGAATCTTAGACCTCTTGGAGGGTGGACATTGATAACATCCGTGGTGTCTGGTCTTTGAATGGAACTGGTGAGGCTTTGGATTTGAGTTCGGAGAGGGGAAATGGCTGGTGCTGCCCTGATGGCGTGCCTCTCAGAGGACACCTTCCCTTTGGCTATCACATACACGCTGCAAAAGTCTGGTGCCCCTTTACATATGCTGCTCGCTTTGTCTGAACTCTTGAATCTTCTGATAAGAAGGATGCTTAATTAGGCATTTTAAGTGTATCTATCTATTCATGATATTGTTTTGCACGGACAAACTAGTTGCTTTTACCTTACAAAGCCACTCTTTGATGGAGCACCAACCACTAGTTTCTCCAGTGCAGCATGAGCAGCGAACTCAACAATGGCCTTTGGAATATCAACGTCCTCAATCACCACATCTTTGCAATTTACCTGCGTGTTGAGAGAGACAGATTGATAGATTGTAAAGAAGAGCATTTCATGGAATTGAACTTTAAAGACACATGGAACTTACATCTTTGCGTGTACAATAGCAACGGAAGGGAAGGAAGATTTCTTTAGTTTGTTGGTCTGTTGGAGTCTTGTAGCCACTTGCAAGCTCTTCGGGGCTGTGGCCTCCTGCTGTGTTGCCTTGGTAAAGACGACAAAGAAATACAAAACAAATGAAAGAAAACATCTTTTGATAATATTACAGAAAAGAAAAAAAAGAAAAAGAAAAAGAAAATAAAGGTTTCTGAGAGATGGTAGTACTCTTTGTAGTCCGGACGTGGACGAGAGTAATGGTCTGGCCCTTTTGAACCAGGTTCTCCAATGCCCATTTTAATGCATTCTGGCTGCCCTTATCCTTGTCCACGGCCACTGCCACCAGTGGCATTCCTACATCCTGCATCCCCATTCTCTACTCTTCTTTTTGTTCTTTCTATTGATGTACAGTAGAGTTGTTTATTATTGAATCGAAGAGTAACAAGCTTGTCTTCTTCTTCTTCTTCCTGTGATATAACTCTCCTCCTCTCACCTTCTTTTCTTACCATCAATGCATCACTGAAATATGAATGACAAACGCTGCATATGACTTGGGTTAAAAAAAAACCAAAAGGCACAGAGGAAGAGAGAGACGTTTTGAAGAAGTAAAAAACAAGGAAAAAGCAGCAGAAATAATTGGGAAGATTACTAATAATTAATCAACATTTTACTTTGCATTGTTGGGCTGGCCTTATCTCACGGCCTTTCTTGCTTTCTCACCACACACGCACACTTTCCTAATTTGTAAATCCCTGAGACTCGACTTACAGAAATAGTTTTGAATATTTTAAACTAGAAACTAACCACAAAATTCAAACATTCTCACACTGTATACTTGCCTTACATAATTAAAAAAATCATTATAATATTACTAATGAAATAGTTTTAACCTCACTAGGCCTTAGAGCCCAAAGAACATATTCATTGGGTCGGCCTGCAGATGCAAGAGCCCAATAGTGATTCCATTCAGCAGTTGGGCCTATAAAAGGCCTCCACCTCCCACCATTATTCCCAAAACCCCTAACCCTAGCGCTCAACGCAGCCGCAGCCGCAGCCGCACCCGATGCCTCCCAAGTTCGATCCCACCCAGGTCGTCGATGTCTACGTCCGGGTCACCGGCGGTGAGGTTGGAGCTGCGAGTTCTCTCGCCCCTAAGATCGGTCCCCTTGGGCTCTCGCCCAAGAAGATCGGAGAGGATATTGCCAAGGAGACGGCCAAAGATTGGAAGGGTCTCCGCGTGACGGTGAAGCTCACCGTTCAGAACCGGCAGGCTAAGGTCTCTGTCGTGCCATCCGCCGCCGCCCTCGTTATCAAGGCTCTCAAGGAGCCCGAGCGCGACCGCAAGAAGACAAAGAACATCAAGCATTCAGGGAACATCTCCCTCGACGATGTCATTGAGATCGCTAGGATCATGAGGCCCAGATCCATGGCCAAGGATCTCAGTGGCAGTGTGAAGGAGATCCTCGGCACCTGCGTCTCAGTGGGATGCACCGTGGACGGCAAGGACCCCAAGGACCTCCAGCAGGAGATCACGGAAGGGGATGTTGAGGTCCCGCTTGAGTGAGCCTTCTCATTTGTCTCTACTTTTCCATGTTACTGATTGCACTACTGTTCCTGGGGGGTTTTCCTAGTCTTCTCAATATTGGGATAATGATCTACCATTACATGCAGCGTTTTATTTATGGGTTTTGTTTGTTAATCTTTCGTGCTTTCGAGATTTTGGTGATCAAATTTGGCTTTTTTTAAGGGAAAAAAAATCAGAATGCTTGCCTTGTCGTTTGCGTTGTGCTACTTGTGTCTGTGATTAATATTCTCACTGCTGCTTTGAATGGTGATGTTAACTCAGTGAATGCATGTCTTATTTTCTGACATGTTTCTGGAATGAGGATTTACTATGTTCATTAGATTAATGCTCTCCAATATCAGCACTGTTCAAAACATCTTCTTTAGTAGAAGAATTTGAATGATCAAAACATGACAATTATCATCCTTCTTTGTTGAATATCCAAATCCTCAAACTTAGTTAAATAGCCATTTGTATGCTGAAAAGCATCGATTGAAGTGAATGGTGATCACTGATGCTATATTTGCTCATAGGACCAACCGTAGGGGTGTGGTGTTTGATTTTACATAAATCTTGCTAAATTACAAGGGAGAACCTGCACATTACCCGTTGATAAACTTTCTTCCTAATTTGAGTTGAAGGCATTCAATTGTATGCATGTTGAAGATCTGTTGCTGATGATTATTTTGCTGAGCGATAGGATCATTAGGATATGACATCCTCCTGCGACTGAATCAAGTTATTTACAATTTTTTGGTTCACAGTCAATGTTCTGTGAACTATTTCCTGATGATATTATCATATATTATGAGCTTTGTTGTGGGATCAAGCTACCACATAATTTTACCATTTGATTGTTTAAGAGTGAATCTATTGTGCTATGAATCAGCTATCCCATTAGTGTTGAATGGCTTGTGTAGGTTCTTCTATTGGTTAGTAGTGGTTTATTTGGAGGAATTTACGCTGAATCGCCTAACCATCTGTTGGACTTTTTTAGTTACCTAGTATTACTTTTGGGTAATTATTTTTCATTTAGGCTGTGTTTTATTGGCAACATAGAAAATGAGTGAAAAAAATGAAACATAGCCGTTTGATTGGTATTATCTTATAGCTAGAAAATCAAAAAAAATTTCCAAATTTTTTTTGGAAATTTGGGCAAACAAGCAGTCTATTTAGTTTGAAAATGACCCGTGAAAAATTTTTTCAGGGAAAAAAAATACAAACACAGCTTTATTGAAATTGTCTTTAGCCTTAATGATTGTTGTCGCCCTGTGTTCTTATTGGTTCATGTGTTTGAAGTCACTACTTGAAAATTACCCGGCTTAAACTAGCATTTACAATAATTATGTTAATTTGTGCTACTATCATCTTGTTCACGGCATATTGAGACCTTCAAGTTCAGCTTCTTATTAATGTATTTTTGGTCTTGAGATGGCTGGCGTTGCAAATGATAACCTGAGTTATTTAAGGAAAGAGAAATCTACACTCTTGTTTGGCTATGACCTTCGGAGTTTAAAAGCAGGAAAGAGAAATATCAGTGAAGTTGGTGCGGGTGCGGGTGCGGGTGCGGGTGCGGGTGCGGGTGCGGTTTACATAGAAATTTCATCTTTAAAAGAGGTCACTTCATGGTTAATGTCATTTTATTGTGCCGGTTGGTAAGTAAACTCGGGAGTGGTCGAGCATTGAGAGTCCCATTGCACACCGAGGGTAAAAATAGGAATAAAAAGCAACACATACATGTATTTCAATTTTGACACCCTTAAAAATCGCTGCTGGTTTCACAACAACAAATAGTAAAGGACAGTTATTAATTTGTTGAAAAACGAGTCGACCAAAATTAGGAGCAGAAAGGAGTAATAATGATAAACATATCATGTATGAAGTAGAGCAGGGAAACTGCGGTTGGCAACCAAGTTGGTGATGATAAGAAGGTTCTCCTCCTTCCTGTACTAACTAGTAGACTGTTGATGGGCTCTGACATGGGCCGTTGGTGGGCCGCTGCTGGGCTGGCATGGGCCGTTGGTGGGTTGGTGTTGGGCCGCTAATAGGCTGATGCTGGGCCGTTGGTGGGCTTTGATGTTGGGCCGCTGATGGGCTGATACTGGGCCGTTGGTGGGCTTTGATGTTGGGCTGATAATGGGCTGGCATGGGCCGTGGGTAGGCTTTGGTGTTGGGCCGCTGATGGGCTGATACTTGGCCAACGGCTGGTATGCGTCGTTGTATGCGCCGTTGGTGGGCTTTGGGGTTGGGCCTTTGATGCGTTTGGGTGTTGGGCTGCAATGGGCTGATACTGGGCTGTTGATGGGCTGGTACTGGACTATCAATGGGCGTCGGTTTTGGGCCGCTGATTGTTTGGTATAGGCCGTTGTTGGGCTTTAGTGGTGGGCCGCTGATGGGCTGATGCTGGGCCGTTGGTGGGCTTTAATGTTGGGCCGCTGATGGGCTGATAATGGGCCGTTGGTGGGCTTTGGTGTTGGGCCGCTAATGGGCTGATAATGGGCCGTTGGTGGGCTTTCGTGTTGGGCTGCTGATGGGCTGGCATGGGCCGTGGGTGGGCTTTGGTGTTGGGCCGCTGATGGGCTGATACTGGGCCGTGGGTGGGTTTTGTTGTTGGGCCGCTGATTGGCTGGGCTGATACTGGGCCGTCAGTGGCCTTTGTTTTGGGCCGATGATGGGCTGATACTGGGCCGCTGATAGGCTGGCATTGGCCGTTGGTGTGCTTTGGTGTTGGGCCGCTTATGGGCTGATACTGGGCTGTTGATGTTTGTTGCTGGACCGCTGATGGCCTGTTGGTGGGCTTGGTTGTTGGGCCACTGATAGGTTGACACTGGTCCTTGGTGGGCTTTGGTATTGTTGTTGATGGACTTCGTTGTCGGCCTTTAATGAGCTCATTTTGGGCTGTTTTCGGCCTTTCTGATGGGCTGTGATTGGGCCTAGTGGTGTATTACTTGGCCGTTATTGGCCTTCATTGTTAGAAAATTTAGTTGGTGGTTAATGCCTGTTACTGGGGAAGTTGGGCTGGAACGTTACTGTTTCTTAATGGGTTCCCGCTAGTAGCCCCTTGAGGCCTCTTACGTGATCGTAGTGATGGTTTGATCGAGCTTGCATTGCGCTTCCATTGGGTTCTCTGTTCTTTTACCCACTAACTAATTGATTTCAGGCAGGCGTTTAATGAGGCCTTTTGATTACTATTTATTAGGGCTTAAATTTTGGACTCTCCTTCCAAGTCGTGATCTTACTTTCGAAGAACCATCTTACAAACTCGAGGTGGTTTTCGTATTGGCAGACCATGATAGAAAACTTTTTTTAATAAAAAAAATTAGCTGATTAATTAATTCAACGTTGAGGCCAACATCAGCAAGCAAAAAACTTCTTTTGAGACGGGAGATGGGGGAAAACAGTTTTTTCTTTTCATTGCCATTCTTTTGATAGTTTCCCTCATAGGTGAGCACATGGAACTTTACTATTTTAGTAAAATAAAAGTTGAATCCCGTACAAATGCACATTTGATAGTTTCAAAAAAACCCGGTATCCAAATTTTAAATACCAAGAGAAAAACTGAAGAAAACCATGAGATCCACATATTCTTATGTTGGTGCTACATTACCATGCAACGTGGAACACTACGTTACCATACAACCTTATACTCATCTTTTATCCCCATCCAAAATCCCTGTTTATGTTTTTGTTTTCAACAGCGCCGCTCCAGTGCCATATATACGCCATGTTGACAACATTTGACATATCTTAGGGGCCTTTTGGGGGGGAGAAAAAATCTTCGGATGGGTAATGTAAAACACATTACCATGGTTGATTGGTAATGTGAATGGTAATGTGAGATTACCAATAGTGAAATAATATATCAAAAAGGTGGTAATCGATTACCACCAAAATACATGGTAATCCAGATTACCGGTTGGTGGTAATCTGAAAATTTTATTTTTTCCAATTATACCCCACTTATTTACCCTAATTTCATATTATACTTATTATCAAAACCCTAGTTTTGTTCCATTTTTATTAAAAAATATATATAATTTAATTATTTATTTATGTAAATACTTTAAATTAAAATTTTCAAAATTTTATATATAGGGGTATTTAGTTAAATGTATTTAATATTTAATTATTTAATTATATATATAATTATAATAATTATATATTAAATAAATTTACTTAAACACCCTATAATAAAATTTTGAAATTTTTAATTTAAAGTATTTACATAAATAAATATTTTAAATTAAAATTTTTAAAATTTTATATGTAGAAGTATTTAGGTAAATTTGATATATTCTTAGGTTGATCTACCATGACTAACCAAACATGGTAAGAAAGACTACATTACCATAAGTTCTCAACCTTATACTCATCTTACATTACCCCCATCCAAAATTCCCCGTTTATGTTTTATATTTTCATTACAACGCCGCTCCAGTGCCATATATACGCCATGTTGACAACATTTGATCATACCCCTTACATCCATCCATGGGTAAATCCTACTATGATCTCCGCCATTACTCTCTCTCTATATATATATCACTATTGATCCTGAATTCATCTAGGATCCCATGGAAAATAAGTTTTGACACAAGAACTAATAAATATTTTTAAATAGAGTTCAAAACTAGACAAACGGTTCCTTGTTTAGAAACTATCTACACGTCTTTGGTTCAAGATTCTTACTCTCTATCCTTTCCTAGTTTAAAAACTATTTGCACACTCGTGTGTTCAAAGACCTTACCCTCACGTACGTCCATCTGACACTACAACCCAGGCTACCTCTATCTCTGTAACCAATGCTTACCTCTTATATCCTGCGTTGCAGGTCTATCCTAACCATAACCCCAAGACAAACAACCATAGTACCCATAAATGCTCAATTATACTTGTACTCCATGAAGACGGTGAAAATGCGCTGATGCAAGTCTGACTGTAAGAATGATAAAGAATACTCTGGAGGATGGAAAAGGATAGATGAAATGGATGGATCCAAGTATAGATGGATAAGCAGATGACTGTGCCCTATGTGATGTGCGCATGAGATGTACGTATGCATCTAAGTGTTAGAAACTATTGGATACATTAAGTTAGATATAAGAATGAAAAAGACAACCTACATGATTAGATAGGGGTGTATCCATACATGTTTGTGGTTATCTAGTATCTGAACAACTGATCTTTAGACCTTATTTCCTCTTGCCACATGGGGAGTATCAATAGGCTTGGTCAGGTGGAACTTGTCCAACAATTTGACATGGTTCAACCTTAATTGAGCATCAAATGTACAAGGGATTAAACACCTTACACCTTGATTAAGCCTCAAATATATGAAGGACTAAACTTTCTTACACCTATATTAAACACTAATATATGAAGAAGAAAATTGCCTCGCACCTAGATTCATAGGATGTAATTCAGCTAACTGAGTAAAGACACCTTAGTCACTAATCCTAAAGAAGTGCAAGCATCACAAAATTCAGGTGAAAATCAAAGCTTCCGCAAGGAAGAAAAAACAAAACTTACACTATTTTCATTGGGAGGCAGAACACTGCAATAGATGAAAAACTTCTGCAGATACCAAGCAATTGTATGCGCCACCTTCGCCTAAAATCTTTAGATGCTCAACCCATATCTCTATAAACCACTTTCATCTGCAGTTGTATAAAACAGTACTTAGTATGGCGAGAAAAGTAGTTTGCATGTAAAACTGCTCCCACATATTGTAATATAGAAAATGAGTTACAATATGATCCAAAGAGACAGAAGAACCAGCAAATATTTGATCTTCAGTGTATTCAAGGAATTATTAGCACTTGTCACAGACAGGGCATATAACTTACACCATCATATAAAAACTCACCAAGTGAGTGAGAACCAGGGGCAATTTTCTGTTATTTTCTTACAATGAGTGTATAAGGTTATAGGCATTGCCTAAAATCATTACTCAAATTTAGTTGATAAAAGGTTGTTACAGTCACCAATCTTAATTGCAATCAATAGTTTCATGATAGCAAGCTACAAAGTAACCAGATTCTACATACAAAAAGAGAGATCAACTTTCTCACATTCAGAAATTAAATGTGGGCAAAAGCGCCAACCATTCATGCATTACTACTTAATTAATCAATCACCAAAACTAAGAAGGTATTACACATTCAGATATACTAAAAACTTGAAAAATATGCCAACATTTGACATAATTGTCAATTCAACAAATTTAAAGATGTTGACCTTTCTTCATAGCTTGCTAGTTTCCTCAATAAAATAAAAATGGAAGAACCAATTATTATACAAAGGATTTGGAAATCTCCATAGTGGTATTGCTAAATAACATATTGCCAAACCTGGTAATTTTTTTCAACTCAAAGCAATCAAGAATATTGTTTGTCCGAGCATTCGCTAAAACAAATATTTACCAAGCCTAGTATTTTTCAACTCAAAGCAATAAAGACTAATGTTTGTGTCACCATCAGCTGAATGAGATATTACCAAACCCAGCACTTTTCAACTCATAACAATCAGGAATAGTGTTTGTGTCACCATTCACTAAATAAGATGTTACCAAGTTCCCAAATGTTATTTTTTTTCTTCCATTCGAAAAATCAAGACGCTAATGTTATCATACAGAATGAGATTTTAAGGATCCACAGCTTGAAGACACTTCCCGACAAATTGATCATTCATATAAAAGACACTTGAAATGCTCAATAAATCACCATTAAAATTTTCTTTTGGTTTATTCTGGGAAAAATGCAAGGTCTAGTAATTAAATCGGGAGTGATGACTCGAGCGCATACCTCTAGATAGACACACAATGAAGAGAAAAACCCTAAACCGTGGGTAATCACAACTATCTTATCAAAAAAACACTAGAAAAAGGATGAAGGGATAGCTCGCAAAATCATGCTTGCAAACCATTCATTCATTAAGAACATAAAGAAACCCTAGAAAATTATCCAAGAAATTCCTACAAAAACATCCCAAAAAAACACCTAGAAAAATAATCGGAAACCTTGGAAAACTATCCCTAAAAGAAGAAAGATAGAAAACCGAGCAAAAGAATTGAAGGGGTAGCTCACAGAAAGGTAGGTCCTCGGTACCAATCGGATCCTCAAGGTAGTTGTGTCAGTGTATTCTCGTTCTCTCCAACGCCCATAATACGACCAGATCCGATGCCTCATTCTCCGGCGAGATCTACATGTGTTGGTCTCTGATCGGGGTTTAGGGGCCTTCGGACACCAGCAACGGGGTCGCGAACGCCCCCCGGTTCCCTCTGGAGGTTACCTCCGCCATCAGAGATGACGGAGAGACGAGCTCTAAACACGAGAGAGATTGAGTGAGAGAAAGAGGAGATATTTATGAGGGGTTATTTTGCATTTGGGTCCTTAGAATCTAGGATATTTATATATGGGGTGTTTTCTCATAATGACCCAACTAGTTTTTTTTTTTTTTAATTTAAGGAATCTCAAAATTTTCAATTAAAGAGGCTAACATGATCAGCAAATATTTTCTGTGGTTTGGACCTGATATTGAGCACGGGGTGTCACTTTGTTGGGTGGAAATCATTGTGTAGAGTTGAAGAGCGGGGCTGGGGTATTTTTCACTTGGAGATTTTTAACAATGTTTTATTGGGTAAGTGGTGGTAGAAACCTGTGACTAATGCAAGTTGATATAGATCTAAAGTACTTCAATTTAGGGTTTAGGGGTAGCTCAATCTTTTTAGAATCTTTTGTGCGCCCCAAGAAAGAAATCCTTCTATAGAATAATTTCAGTTTTATCTGCCTTCAATTATTAAACGATCCTTAAATGGGTGCACTACCTTGTTATTTGCGGATAGATTTGACTAGATGTTTTTAGGACTTTCTAGCAACTTTGGGGCATAGTTAGTGAGCTTGCTCACACGCTAAACTCACTTCCTTCAAAGATGGGATAAGCAGGTGTTGAGTTTTTCTTAAAGTTCAATGCCCATAATGCAGTCAAGGCTAACTTGAAGTGGTGGGCCCTTACTTCCTTTGGCAGGTTCTCTGTTAAATCATTCTACATTTTCCTGAATGACAGACTTTTGTGTTAACATTCGTGCCAAGACCATAAGCAACCCATGCAAACGTAGTGAGCTGATTAAACTTAGCTTTGAGAATAAGACCTTGCACTGCCAAAGGAAATCAGTCAATGACCAATGAGAAATCGAAAGAAAAAAGAGATTTCGGCAACTTGAATTAGGTTTATGAAAAATGAGCTCCTACTGCTCTCACAACCATTGGTGTTGCTAGTCATGTTGTTAGTGGTTGTATCTTTAATTGCTCTCTATTTTTAATGCAGGCCTTTTATCCACTTTTTTCAAAATGAAAAAAATTGAAGTATTTTCATTTAATAAAATGTTTATCAGGTGTTTTTTGAAAAAATGGACAAAATCATCCACGTTCAACAATCATTTACAATAATTACTTCCATTTGTCCTACTGCTATGTTGTTCATGTCCGAAGGAGACGTTCAAGTCCAGCTTCTTGTTAATGTTGTGTTGCAATGGCGACTGTTGCCAATTATAATCTGAGTTATGATTAAAGAAGGAGTGAGTTGTATACTTGACATTGCGGAGAGTTCAAAAGCAGTGATGGTGAGAAACTTCATATTGCACTGTGGAGAAATATAAGTCCAAGATATTGCAGATGCAGGTTAGCATAGACATTTAATTGTGATGGCTGGCAAAGAAAACTTGAAAGCAGTAGAGCATAGAGAATCCAATAACACTGAAAAAAAAAAAAAAAAAAGAAAAAAATTGCACAACAATTTATACCTAAATCTCTACTGGTGGTGTCTAATCATACTGTTCTCAAGGGCTTCCCGAAGGTTCCATTTCATTAATTCTGGTGTCGGGCAGAGAAAGAGAAATCTTCATCTGTCATAGCCCTGGAGGAATAGTATGTGTCACCAGTATCACTAACATAAGACGAGTAATCCTCATCATGATTATTGTTATTATTGTTAAGAGTATGATGATATTATATGATTATGATTATGATTATTGTTGTCGTCTCCTCTCACATGCACGCTCACTCTATCCCTCATCTGTTCAATCTTCTCTATTGCTTCACTGAGATCCCACCTCCTCTCCACATTGCGTTCACAACAACCCAACCCAATCTGTAACAGTTTCAGCATATCTCCCTCACTGCTCACCGTCCCCTTCATCTGGCTATCAAACACTTCTCCCGTCCACTCCTCCCTCACCACCGAGTTCACCCACCGCACCAATTCAGTATCACTCCTCCCTTGCCGCATGTAATCCCCCGGTGACTTACCGGTCAGCACCTCCAGTATCAGTATACCCAAGCTCCACACGTCACTTCTCTTTGACGGTCTTCCAAACTGCTCACACTCCGGTGACTTGAACGCCACCATTACTTGTGAAGCATGAGACTGGTTTGTCATCAGAGCAAGGCCGTAGTCAGTCAAGAGTGGCTCAAAGGTTGCATCGAGCAACACATTGGAAGACTTCAAGTGCCCATGAGGTGTGTTCATGTCCGGCAGCTCGTCGTAGAGGTATGCAAGGCCTCTTGCCACCCCCTTTACGATCTTCAGACGTGTTGTCCAGTCCAGTAACATGGCACTGTGGGATTCATTGTTGTCTGGTGAAAGTTTCACAGCATCAAGTAGCAGTAAGCAGAGTTCATTCATTAATTAGTTGGAAACAAAATCAAGCAATATTACGAGCAGAAAGAAGGAGATAATTTTAATTAATACCATGAAGCAGAGCAGCCAAGCTGCCATTGGGAATGAAGTCGGTGACAAGGAGCTTCTCCTCCTTCCTGTAGTAGTAGGCCACGTAAGGGAGGAGGTTGGGGTGTGACATCCTCCCCAGCCTCCTCATGTGCTCCTGGAACTCCTCCCTGCCAACGTTGTTCATCTCCTTGAACCTTTTCACCACCATGGAAGGCCCAGTCATCAGGACCGCCTTGTAAGATGACCCGAAGCTGCCTCCACCGAGTACCTCTGCCGAAGCCTTGAGCAGATCCTGCAGCTCAAATGTTTCTCTGTTCTCCTTCACAAACACCAGCCTTCCCTGTTCAACTTCCTGTGGTGGTGGTGGTGGGGGTGGAATGACCATTTTTTTTCTATGCTGATTGGCATGGTTATTGTCATCTGTTCCCTGAGCTCCTACTGCTCTCACATCCTCCCCTGTCTTGCCCAGTGGAGGAGCTTTCCCCAGTTGATACCGTTGCCCTCGCTTCCGCCTGCGGTATACCCCGATGAGGATGCCGCCCGTGATTGCTAGCACAACACCAATGGCGATCAAGGTCGCTGAAAGAATCAGCGGTGTTGAGACCTTTTTGGATGCCTTGCAGGGGACTCCAAGGGGTGGCCCGCACAAATCCTTGTTCCCTGCATTTCAATCAATTAAAATTCACCATCATCCATCATCAATATTTGAAGATACAATACCTTACCTGCAAACAAAGTGGCATTCAGCCTGCTGAGCCCAGCCGGAATCTGGCCATCAAGATTGTTGAAAGACATGTTGGCTAGCTCCAAACCTCGCTGCTGCAAGTCTGGTATCTGACCGGTGAACTGATTGCAGTCCAGCCTCAGCTCCACAAGCCTCTGAAGTCCAGTAAGCGATGATGGTATCGGCCCGATGAAGCCATTTGCCCACAAGTGCACCCTTCTCAGAGCCCCTACAGCTTTGAACCCCCCATCCGGGATTGACCCATTTAGCTTGTTCATGGGAAGGTAAATGGATCTCAAGCTCCCCAACTGTCCCAAGTCTGGCATGTTACCTCCAAAGCTGTTGTTCCTGAAACTTAATGTGCGCAAGCCTTGCAAATTTGCTAATTCATCCAAGTTCAAACTCCCAGAGAGGCCCATGTTCTCCAGCTGCAGACCAAGGACTACACCACCTCCACAGATTACACCAGTCCAGTTGGCTTTGTTTCCTATGCATGGGCTTGACCCCTCAATCCAGTTTCTCAGCGCTCCATTACTGTCTGTTATTGTAGCTTTGAATTTCAAAAGTGTGTCTTGATCTGCTGCCCGTGATACATACAAGAACAGTGGGATGATGGCGAAGATGGCAAAGCAGAGGAGGTTCTTCATCAGGTGATCTGAGAGGTTTTGCAAATGGTTTGTGAGGTTTGGAAAGGAGAAGTTTTTAACCATGAGAGATGACAAGTGACAAGAGGAGGAATGAGTAAGACTGACGGAGTGTGCATTAGTGCATTGTAATGTTGTGCTCACCCGTTTCTTTGTTTATCTGAGCACTCGCAGGCTCATCCTCTCTGCTGTGATTTGAAGATTATTGTGGGTTATCTTGGTTTTACCCGTTTGTTTTATTGATTGATTGGTGTTTCCTTGCTATAAAACAGTCCTGCATTCTTGTGTTCTTCGCCATCCCTTGTCCAATTTCTTAAACCAGCCTTTTTGTTATCTTATAATATGATTGGATTACAACAATTTTTATGACTTCTTCCTTTTCAAGTCATTTATTTATTAGAATGGGTTTTTTTTTCAGGACAATTATTTATGAGAATGCCTTTTGTTTGTTGCTGCTGTTTGTGAGCTTGAATATTTATTTCTTTGGGCATATCGAGAATATTATTTAGTTTGGAGAGATTGATTGCATGGCCCTCATCCTGTTAATTTCTTGGGTATATCAGCCATTTAAATGGAATTAAAACATTTGAGCAGCCAACCAGCCTTGGATGCCAACTTTGTTGATAAAACTCAGGGTTTTCTTGGTTAGTAGTGACTTCGTTCCAAGGTATAATAAAGCATGAATATTATTTCACTTTGTTGTGAAGGAAATAAACCAATCCAAAGTATGTTTTTTCTCAGCGAGAATAAAGCAAAAGAAAAGACAACACAAAAGAGTCGGCAATGGCACCTTGGCTACGGTGACAGGAAAGGAAAAGGATTTTTTTATTTATTAAAGCAATGCGTTTGCTTTTATCGTCATTCTCTTATTTACTCCTCTTGAAATCATCGCATACAAATTACAACCAATCTTAAAGAAAAAAAGAGGAAACGAATTCACACAGTTTTTTTTTTTAACTTTTATTTTTTATAGTCCTCAAAATTTTATAGAAGCAAACGAAAAAAAAGAAAGAATGGAAAGATTATCCAAAGAAATCCTGGAGGCCACGGCCGGCGAAGACACGGTCGGAAAGCTCGGCGAGGAGCGCATTCACAGTGAGCAGCGCGACGCTGGAACCAGCGATTACGGCCAGGACCACACCAGTTGTCCCCAGCACCTTGCCGAAAGCCGGCCACTCAATCTGCCTCACTTCCTCGACCACACCACCCAGTAGATCTGCCTGCTCCTCTCTCTCCCTCCTCGCTGCTATCAGTTCCTTTAGGTCCGCCACGCTCGAGCTCCGAACTTGCTCCTCTTCAGCTGGAGGGCCATTCTCTTCTCCTCCTCCTTCTCCATCCTCTTTCAAGGACTCGGTTGCGCCGGCGCCGGCGCCGTTCTCCGGAGCGGAGGAGCGAGGAACGATGACGCGGAGGGGCCGGAGAGGAGGTAGCGAGGTGAAGGGAAACGTGACACAGAGGGGACGGTGAGAGAAGGGAAAACACCGCGGCGGCGTCGATGTAGATGTGAACGAATGTAGGAGACGAACCGAGGAGACAACCGCCATCCTTCTGCTCTCTCTCTCTCGCTCGCTAGCTAAGGTTAAGTGATCGGGACCGTCCAAAAAACCCCCTTCGCTTTGGATCATGGATGGATGGTAAGGGTGAGCTCGCTTAATTAAACATTTAAAATAAATATAATTTTAAAAACTTTTTTTTGGGGGCCTTTTTCTGCTTTTGTGGGGTTAACATTAACAATAATCAAATAAACTGAAATTAGAGACGGCAAAAATAAGATAAAAACCATAGGTAGATTGTTTACACGTCACAGGGAACTAGCATGTAAAATGTGTATTAGCCTCTTAAAGCTTTCTTCTTCTTTTTTTTTTTTTAAGTTCAATTATTCTTTGTATCTTATTTATTAGTAATATGCTCGTTATTGCGGCTGCTGCTATGTGCTGGTTCATCAGATCTATCAGATCCCACTGAGAGTTTAAACTCGCTGTCCAGAGCTGGCTCACTCTTGCTTCTACCGTTCGGGGCCTTGCTTCTTTTGATGTCATTCTCAGCACCAGCACCAGCACCAGCACCGGGGTTGGCTTCATAAAGGGTCACTGCTCCACCACAACTGTGCACCAAGATATCATCGTCGCCATCCTTGTGGATGTCCTTGAAGGGCTCAAGAATCCTAACCACTTCGCTCATTGTAGGCCTTCCTTTGGGGTTATGACTCAGGCATTGGTATGCTAAGTTGGCCACCATCTGCATTCTTTTGTTTGAGAACTGCCCTTCCATTCTCGGATCGAATATCCTTAGCAGCTTGTTTGGCCGTATCAGTAGTGGCCGAGCCCACTCTACCAAGTTATGTTCTCGGCTTGGCCTGCTCTTATCAGTCGCTTTTCTTCCTATCAACATCTCCAGCAGCACCACTCCGAAACCATAGACATCACTCATGGCTGTTAGATGCCCTGTAAGATCAGATACAAACAACGTGATTCATCTGTCACTCAGTCTCTATGCATTGCTTATAGCAGCAGACTCACCAGTCGCCACATACTCAGGTGCTGCATAGCCGTAGGTTCCCATGACTCGAGTGGAAACATGGGTTTGATCTCCAATAGGACCCTCCTTCGCAAGGCCAAAATCTGAAAGCTTGGCATTGTATTCCTGCATGGAATGGCCTCTAACTATTAGCATTTATACTTCATGTGTATGTGTAGATCACTACCTAACGGCAGGATATGCAACTAGATATCTCAATGATTATTACACTTAAGGACCGCATTTTCTTTATAATAATAATAAAAAAATCTCTTCTTCATAGTCAAAAACTATGTTGCAGGAAGAGATACACACAGCATCCAACAGAATATTTGACGTCTTGAAGTCACGATAGATGATTGGTCTTTCAGCTCCATGAAGGCAAGCAAGACCCTTTGCGGCTCCCAGGGCAATCTTCATACGCGTAAGCCATGGCATTGTGAGACATACCCCTGGCGGCAGAGGGCTTAGTTAATAAACAGGCAAGCTAATCAAAGAGATACATATGATTTTAGCCTCTTTTGAAATCAGTGACAGGCTGCTACATAAATATAAGATCAGTTTTTGAAGATCACAAGTAGGGAATATTTTTGGAATATAAATTGATCATCTTACTTCGGAAAAGATGCTTTTCTAGGCTTCCACAAGCCATGTATTCATAAGCCAGCAGCCTGTGTTCATCCTCACAGCAGAAGCCAATAAGCTTGACAAGATTTGGATGACTAAACTGCCCAAGATAGTTCACTTCAGCCTGCAAAGTAAGAAGAAATATAATTAGTGCATGCTAGTTTCTTATTAATAACCAATCTGAAATGTCCGCAAGGAATTTGGTAAAGGAGCATGAGAAGTTTTTTGAGTATATCATCATCAAAGTTGTAAGAAATTTTATCATAAAAAGCAGTGATCAAGATCTCCAGATCAACTAGACTGCATAAATAAACCATATCGGCTACATTTCCCATTCCATTCCAAGAGATGCACTGTTTGTTGAGCTTCCAAAAAGGATATCAGGAGTCTACGTTCACAGGGAGAAGAAATCATTAAGTCAATCAACATATTTACATTCACTCTAAGAAAGAATTTGGCCATGTTCCCATCATCCAAATGTGCGGTATTAGAAGTAACCTCACAACTTCAAGTGATCATACATCATTTTCTGAATTCGCAGAGCATGCTTCACATCATATTTAGTGAACACCAGAAATAAAATACACATGCAATGATTAAACAAAAGCATACCAATAGCAAGAAATGTGGCCATAAAATGGATTAAACCCCAGGCAACAGAAGCTTACCAACCATTCTCTGTCTCCCTGGAAGCCCTCTGGATCAAGCACTTTAACTGCAACTTCAGTGGACTTGAAGCCTGGCCTGACATTGTGATCAATAACACCCTTATAGACAACCCCAAAGCCACCCTCTCCAAGAATCAGATCTGGCCTGAAGTTCTTTGTGGCAAGTCTTAACTCATTGTAGGTGAATGTATGGACATCCCCATAACCATTAATCAGCTTTAGCTCTTCCACACCTTTGGGAGAAGTTGGCATACTGACAGTGCTTCTTGCCTCAGAATTGTCTTTCTTTACTTTGGGAGGCAGAGGAGGAGGGCGTAGAGCTTCAGCAGGTTTTTCAATTTCAACTTTAACTAAAAGAAACCGACACAGTTAAAGAAAATTTAGGATAATTAATATAAGCTTTCGCTATTACATCAGGTCATGGAAATAGGATAAGCTCTCTGCTGCTATCATTGTGAATGGGGTCAAATTTTACTGATTCTCAAGAGTTCCCATTACATCATATCAGTGAAAACAGCATGCATTATAAATTTTAATAGTAAATCTGCATGTGATTTCAAATGAATGATTAATCAAAGCCATCAAATCGCACAAGCATGAGTAATTCATTGAGCAAGGGATTCAGATTCATAATGCACACAGGATCCACATCAACAAGGAGCGACGAAAAGAACATGCTGGATGGATTTGGCATTAGTCTGTACAGAACATTGCATCCCTTGATGAGTAAATCAATTGATCAATGGACCAATTAAACAACAAGCGTGCATACTAAAATCATCGAACAATACGGCATTTTTCAATTTTAGAGAATTCAGAGGGGGAGGTTGAAGACTACCAGGAGTCGTCTCGAGATTCTCGTTGGAATGGCCACACAACTGATTGAGAGAGAAGCAATTCCCCATGAAGCAGCAGCAATGCCTCATTTCGCAGCCCTCCGTCCCTCCATTCCGGATATATCCAAGCCCTCGGAGAAGATCCGACAGCTGCGAGAAGGGGAGAGAGAAAGAGAGCTCAGATTCGATCCCGTTCCTCTGCCGGGGCCGCACCCCCGGTGTTCTCGCCGGAGAAGACGACCTCTCGGTTCCCAGAAGAGGTTTTCAAAGAAAACGATGGGACTCGGATTTTAGTTTTTAATTTATTTTTGTTTTTGTTTCTATTGTTTTTTTATGAGGGAAAATTATATTGGCTTGACGGGTGAAGAGCCGCAAGAAGCGCGGCGCCAGAGAGAGAGAGAGCAACACCTTCGAATCATGTCTTCCCCTCTGCCCACGCTAATCAACATTAACTACGAAACTGCCATTCATTCTCGGAATCAGACACCTTTGAAAACAGTTTGGTGGTCGGAGGGTTTTACCAGTACATGAGCTTGACGGAGAGTCGCATCCTCGCCTTTTTATTTATTTATTTATTTGTTTATACATTGGTTTTTTTTCTTTTTTTTTTTTATAAAAATCTACCAGAAGTATACAGGGAAAGTGTACATACACAAAAAAACTGCAATTTCTTTTTCTGAGTGTAGGAAAAAAAAAATGACCACTTTATTTGGTCAAGATGTCTGGAAAAAGAAGGCGGTCAAGCACATATTTATCATTTAAAAAACAAAATTAATATGTACTCTATGGATCAAATTGACACCTGAACCCAATGGACCAAAAGCAACATCTAGGATGACTTCATGTTGAATCGCATACTTCAACCCAAGTTTATTATGAGATGAAACTGACAGGGATAGGCACACTCTTGGCTTTTTACACCAAATTACCAATAATTCATTCTTCCTTTAATAATGATAACTAGTTTCCCTTTTGAAAATGTTAGACAGTAATTACACAAGGAACAGTACGATTTACCCTATTACAAGCAAAATATTAAAGGAGTATTAGGTCGCTGATCAACCATGTAATGCTGGAGGTGGTGCTGCTGCTGGGACAACTTGGCCTTTCATGAGCTGCTTCAATATAAAAGCCATGGCAACCTGGGTGCCTAGTGTGGACCGCCCCCGAGACAAGCAAACAATGCCACCGATTAGGAGCAGCCCGTTTACCAATTTCTTCAAAGGAGTTCCTTTGTGGCCTGACGTTGATGTATTGGACGATTTGCATCTTTCTGGATTGGAAGACCTTCCTTTGTAGTCTGATGTTGATGTATTGGGCAATTCACATATCTCTGGGTTCTTAATCTCAGTTTCATTCTGCACCTCCAGTGGTACCTGGAAATATTCCAAAAGATCAGGATGAGGACACATCAAACATACAGATAGCAGCAACACAATCAGAGATATCACAAGCATGAAAATTAACGGGGTCTCCTCCATTTACTTGTCACTCTCATCTTTTGGCTCTGTTTCCATGAGGGACCCTTCATCAAGAGCAGATGCACAAGAAACCAAGTAAAGAGTTTGTGGATAATGTCAGGCATAATTCTGCTGGCACAATGGCCATTCAACATAAAATGCCCTTGAAGATCCATTACCATAATTAATTTGACAGACCATTCATAAGACAGGATATATATATATATATATATATATATGATGAAAGTGGATAAACCACAAGTTTATTAATAAAGTAGATAGATTACACAATTTGCGAGCATGAAAACTAAGCATAATTAGTTATTAAAAAGAGATCTGTGCTAAGTATTATCAAGTTCATGAATTGCTTCAGAATCGCACCACATTGAAGCTTGTTACTCACAAGTACCCACCAACAGGGCACCTTTTTTTCATAGTTCTTAAAAAAGAGAACAACTGACCTTTTTTATAATCTTCAGAAGAGCAGAAACTGAGGCAGACTGCCTCAGATTTCGGGAAGAATATTCATGAAGTGCATTGCTCATCTTACATACATAACTCCATATCCCCTTTGTGAAAACCAGCTTCGCCATCTCTGTGTTCATCCCAGCATCTTCTTGGTGCAACATTGTGACCTCACACGCATCCCTACCAGGGACTGCACCCAGATCGACTAATCATTAGAATTAATCAGAACAAATAAGAATATTGAAAATTGATGACAATATTATTGTCCATGACAAGATGAAAGCCACTCTAAATCTATGAAGAACTCATACAGATCAAACTCTTTAACTAACTCCATTTCATCCCTGTTATCTTTCATAATTTTGGTAATAGATGGAGTCCACACTAACAATCTGCATTAAGGTACTTGAGCAAAGCTCAGGTTGTATGTATGGCAGAAATGTCTAAGTGTCTCTTGAACATATTGAATGTAAACAAAAAAGCATTTGGTATTCATATGGGCATACAGCAGCCTAATGATCATGCAATCCAAAAGCTGTGGAAATAAACTCACACTAGTTTAGCAACTCCACTGTTCACAGGCTCAATAACGCACACTTGGGAGTGGATATTTTAGGACAGGAATCAAGATTCCGATATTAAAATCAACTCAAACAGCATGAGCAGAACATTAGCCTGATTGCAGAAAACATCTACATGTGCCAATGGAACAAAATGATCCTCAAAGGGACAAGTTTGCTCACCTTTTTTGATACGCCAACCAGAAATGAAGTTTCGCACTCGAACATACTTCTTTTGCCGTGGTGCAAGAGGGTGGTCACAATCCTACCATGATTATTAGAGGGAAATAGCCATCACAAATCAATCAAGGAGGCATTAAGTTAACGTTTTGCTTCTGTATGCTAAAGAAACTATGAGTCTCATTAGTGGAACTATCAAGCATGTTTCAGTTGTGCACTTGGATTAAGACAGAGATATGACCACATCAAAACAAAAGTATGAACTTCGATGCTCATACAAAGTTCAGCTATGAGTCAGTCATGAAACCGCACATACCTTTATAAGACAATAGAAGATCTTATCATCCCCTTCCCACACTCGCCATGCTAGCACATACTCTCTTACTGTTAAAAATGGAAACTTTTTGAGGATGAGGCCAATTTCTGTGCCACTAGTTTCATCAGCCTCTAATTGCCTGTGCTCAATCACAGTCTTGTCCCATTCTTTCCTGTATTCATTGTCCATGTAGAAATCCCTCAACAACTCTGTGGAACATTTCTCAAATCTTGTGACACTAAGGTATTTCAGAGGACCATCCTGGTCAGTATATAGACAAGCATTAGGTATACATCCTAAAACTAACAATACACAGGGATTAATGATAAGAGAAACCTCAATTACAATTTTTCTTTTTTTGACATACATAAATATAGTACTTAGTATACCATTAGAAAGAACAGTACCTTCGGCCTGAAGGACTTAGCCATGTAGGATAGATGATCATTCTTCTTCTCTACAAGGTCCTCCCAACTCTCCCCGTCATTAAGCTTTCCTTCTAAACTACTTATTAAGCCTCTTAAATCAGCCTCAGTTATGAACTTTGATATCCTGCGCAATCCACAAATTCTTTATCTTTGACTTCGATTAGTTCGCAAATAAAATCAAATATGAGAAGCCATAAATAGTTCTCACTTAGATTAATACAAGCAGAATTTTGCAAACAGTGAAGAATAGTCTACCAGAAATGGTTTGTTATGAAGAAAAACGAAAAAAAAAAAAAGAGTAACTTTCACCGGCGTCCTGGATTAAAGTCATCCAAAACAACAGGGACAAAGGAGAATTCCAATAGCAAATACATTCAATTATCATCAGAAGAACAAAAATTCAAGCGGCTAACTAGCTAAATCACAAACAAGCAACGTTCATACAAATCGCAAATTAACAAATTTCTGATTTGAAAAAGAAAGAAGGAATGGGCACCCGCAACTAACCGTAATGAAGAATTCGCTTTTGGTGAAGGGCGATGGACCACCGGCGCTTCGGGGATTGCAGAGAGATGGCGGCCACGGCAGAGGCTGTAGAAGGACTTGAGGAAATGGTAGGTGAAGAGGAAGAGGACAACGAGCACGGTGGCCCATCCTCCGGCCTCTTTCTCCCGCCATAATTCCCCCGATGTTTCCGCCAAATACTGGGAGAGAAAGCTAAGCTTGGCCATAATCAACGAACAAACAAGAGAAAAGAGAAAAGAGAAAAGAGAAAAAGCCAACAGGGTGTGCATCCCTCACAGACCCCAGTCGTTCCGAGAAACCCACTGGCTTCGACTATTGATTTATAAATAAATAAATAAATAAATAAATAATTGTACAATACCATGTTACTGGAGATTTTTGAAAAATAATCTTATTTTCACCATTCATTGTAGTCTGTATATAATTAATTTTATTGATTAATTCATAAACTTCTCTTAAATCTAAAAAACAACTTCGGAATGTTGTGAACGATGAAAATAAAAGAAAATTATATTTGAATATGACAAAATTATTCCTGGAAGATATCTTCATGATCTTTGCTATCATCTAAAAGTTCTAAGAAAATAAATTTTAAAAACCCCAAATTAATAAGTTTTCAAAGATTAATTTGTTAATGTTATTGTTTAAATTGGGATTTGGCATCAAATTAATACTATTAGTATCTTATAGGTTTAAAAAAATAAAAATAAAAAAAAAGGAATGAAAGGACATCGGATTCATATGGTGATGATCAATGAAGCTGCAAAGTTGATGATGGAACATGAAGCGAATAATGTCAACAATGGAATATATTATTGGAATGCTATGTAATGCAATGTGAAATTGATCCGATTTTTGAGCAGCATGATGCATGAGTTGAGGATGACAGTGCGTGAGTACAATATTACTCTGTTCTCTTTGTGTAAGACAGTAAGAGTGACATATATATAATATGAGCGTGTGTGTGTTTTGATTTAGTTTCAGAATCTGATTACTTTTTTGTGTTTGGTGCTGCTGCTCATCACAGTCTGATGAAAGTAGCCAGCGAGTTCTATGAGCTCACTTTTTCTTTCCAAACAAAATCTCTCAACACAGTACCGTACTAGTATATATTTTAACTGCTTTTTTTTTTCTATCATGTGAAATCTCGTTTTCTGTACCTATTGTCTGGCCGCAGGAAAAAGGAGCATTGTTTACAATTACATCACTGATAATCCATATCTGCAGACTGCAGCGGGATCGGAAGACATGTTTCAGTATGAGAAGATCCCTCCCTTTTTCTTTTTGCTATATATATTATGCTTTAATTACCTGTTACTGTAAAGAGCATCAGACTAACAAACCCTGCCCACTAAGAGTGTCCCCGTCTCCTCGTCTGATTTCTAGTAAACGGTTCTCCTCCCCTTGCCATGGCAAGCAGGGGCAACCCCCTCTCCATCCACATTCATCAGTCCGTTCTTGGGCCCATGTGATTTCGTCAAACCTTGCTCAAACTACAGAGGACTCTCTCCTCCATAACACTCAGCTTCTTTCCAAACTTAAAGATTCAACATCTAAATTTGTTTGATTAGATGAGGAAACCATGATGAGAGCTCATATGCGCTTCCAACATTCTCTATACAACAAATCCTTTGGAAAACCCCCTCCATTCGAACAAGTCAAAATGAGTTTGTTGGAGAAATGGGCAGAGATGGGTGAGATACAAATTTCAGATCTTCCTAATGGATTTCTCTTAATCAGATGTGGTTCTCACTTAGTAATGCAACAACTTCTTTTGGAGGGTCCTTGGTCAACCAATAGCGTAATCCTTCAACTATCACCGTGGAAACCGTTCTTCAAACCATCCTTCGCCAAGCTCTCCACAGCCGCCATCTGGGTCCAGTTACATAATTTACCAGTAGAATTATGGGATGGCGATTCTTTGGAAAACATTACTAACCACCTGGGTCGTCTCCTCAAAGTCGATGATCTCACGGCGTCCTTAACTCGGACTAAATTTGCTCATGTCTGTATTGAAATAGATCTCTCCCAGCCATTGAGTAAGGGATTTTGGATTGGCGATGATCGCCACAAAAGTTTCGTTGTCGTTCTATATGAAAGACTTCCTAACTTCTGCTATGTGTGTGGTTTAGTCGGACACGGTTCCAACTCTTGTCCCAGTCCAAAAGTAAGCAAAAATGGTCTAGCTTCTCCACCCTCCCATGGGTTTTGGGAGCCGACGGTTAGCTTAGACCAAAGTATGGATACTGATGGTGGGCATACGGAGGATGGTTCTCGGCGTTCAACATCGCCACCGCAAGAACAGACCCTGCCCGACAAAGCTGAACATGACTTTGGCTCCTTCATGCTAGTTCCCTGTTAGCGAGGTTTCAGTGGCGGTCGCAGGGCCAATGCTCGTGCTGGTCGCGTGAATGCTGACGCAGTAGCCACGGGAAAGAACAGTCATAACAGTGGCGTAGCCGTCAATCACAGTACACGTGGCGAGACTAGCATAAGGGACTTGGGGGGTTTCGTGCCTCTCGGGTTTTCTGTGCCGAATTCATTAATTCTGATATGACCCCTTTGGTTGATGTCGCTAAAACTCCACATCCACCCGTTGATCGTTCTGTTTCTTTGTCCTCTCGTGACTTGACACAATCCAACTGTTAGCTTGAAGCCATCTCTTATACACAATGCATTGGGAACTCATCTCTAGGAATTGTTCCAATTAGTCCAAAGGCAAAAGGGAAAGCTCCTCTCCATGGTCGCTCCGGCTCTCCCCCCTATACTTCACAGCTCGCCAGGTCAGCTTGACGAACATGTTGCTGAAGAACTTCTGAGATCTCACATGATGGCAGTCGATAAAGTCACTACGGCCTTACATCACTCATCATCGGAGGAAGACGACGTTCCAGATGATGACACCTCTGATGGGGACGGAGAGTGAAATGATAGAGAGTGAAGATGATATGATGATGACACTCGACCAGTTCCAAGAAGAAGCCCAAAGGAAGGGGCTCATATGCAAGGGATCCCATCCTCTTACTACTTCCTCCAAAAAGGGAAGAGTTGAACCTGGACAGTGAAGCGACCAAGCGCCGCCACTTTCGTCATTACTACTTCAACCTTGTATCTTCCCCCAGGAAGTCTCTTTGCTAGTTCTCTTTATCTTTGTTTTTTATGTCGAATACTAAAATTCTCTGTTGGAACTGTAGGGGCATCTCGTCGCGGTATACCTCAACTCGTGTTTTTCACTCCATCAAAAAATATAAGCCACTCCTGATTGGCCTTGTTGAAACCAGAGCCAATGCAGATCGGGTAAACCGATTCTATGCGAAACTTCCTCAACGTTGGCGTTAGGTTGCGATTTTGGCCGATGGTTACTCCGGTCGCATATTGGTTGCTTGGAATCCTATCATCGGACAGGTCACGCCTATCTCTATCTCTCGTAGGGCTCTTTATATTATTGTTTCAATTAATAATTCTAAATCTTGGATCGTTTCCGTCGTTTATAATTCTTCTTGGTTTTTGACTCAATGCTCTTTGTGGCATGAGCTTTCGAATCTTTCTTCCTTAAACCTTCCTTGGCTCATCATGGGTGACTTCAACTCCATTGTCGCTCGAAATGAGTGTAAAGGTGGGTCCTTTGCTTATTATTCTCACAAAGCTCGCTTTTTTCGTGATTTTATTGATGATAACAGTCTTCAAGATTTGCATTTTTGTGTACTACGTTTTACTTGGTGTAATAATCAAAGATGTTCCGCTCGCCGGTGGGTGCGTCTTGATCGATGTCTTGTCAACCTTGATTTGATTTCGTTTTTCGCGTTTTATTCTCTTGATTATTTACCTCACATTTTTTGTGATCACACTCCTCTCCTTCTTCAAATCCACACTTATGCCTGGATTAAACGAAATACCTTTCGCTTTGAAAATACATGGTTAGACTATCTGGACTGCCATAACGCCATTCACTTGGGTTGGGATTTTACCCCACATGGCAATCCTTTGAACACATTCACTCATCTTCTTTCTAGTGCTTGTTTTTATCTAAATTCTTGGCATTCTTCTAGTTTGAACTCTATTGAGACAAATCTTAATTCTATTGAGCATACCATTTCTTTTTTAGAGACATTTGACGACTACTCTTTAGATTGCCTTTCTCGTCTTACAGATTTATATGAGAAATTCTCTACTCTTCGGTGTCAGAACTCCACAAAATGGGCTCAATGGGCCCGCATGTTATGGATTTCTAACGGTTATCAGAATACCAGTTTCTTTCATAACTCTACTCGTATTCGTAATCATGTTAACTTTATTTCTTAAACTTCGGATTTGAATGGCAATTTGTATAGTGATCAGGATAGCATTCAGCAAGCCTTTGTCAATTACTTTTCTAACTTATGGTATAATCAGTTTGATTGTAATCTCGACTATATCTTAAACGTTTTGCCCGATGATTTACCTCGTTGGTTTGATTCTGACAATATTTCTTTTATTCGTAATGTTTCTCGAGACGAAATTTATCTTACTTTCCTTGATCTCCCTTTGGGTAAAATCCCAGGGCTTGATGATTTTAATGCTGAATTTTTTCCCTTTTTTTGGCCTGCCATTGGAGAACACCTTATCTCAACTATTCAGTTTTTTTTAGCAATTCTGTTCTCCCTCCCTCTTGGGGAAAAACCTTTATTGCTTTGATCCCCAAAAAGCATAATCCTAAGCTGGTCTCATATTTTCGGCCTATTTCTCTCTGTAGCGTTTGCTTTAAAATAATTTCTAAAATTCTGGCAAGTCAGCTTAAGATTGTTCTTCCTAGTCTTATTAGCGTTGAACAAGATGGTTTCGTTTTTGGTCATTGTTCTTTTGATAATATTATTGCCATTCAAGAGGTAGTGCATACGTTAGAAAATGATATTAATGGCTCCTTAGGATGATTATTAAAATCGAGATTGAGAAGGCTTATGATTCCTTGAGTTTGAGTGCAATTCTTGCCACCTTAACCAAGATGAATTTTCCTAATCTTTGGATTTCGTGGATCAGAGCTTGCATTTTTTCTAGTTCTTTCTCTATCCTTATTAATGGACAACCTTCTCCCTGGTTTCATTCTTCTAGAGGGGTTCGCCAAGGCGACCCTATTTCCTCCTATCTCTTCATTCTTGTTTCTCAAATTTTAACCTTTATTCTTAATTTCAGTCTTAGACAAAATATGATCCCTGGTTTTGACAACCGTTTGAACTATAACTTTAACCATTTAATGTACTATGATGAACTTATTCATATTTCATATGCTACCAGACGTGTTGCCAGAAATATTAAATTATGTTTGAATATTTATGGTTTGCAAACTGGTAAGAAGCCTAACTTTGCCAAATCAGCTCTCTATCTTCCTACTTGGTTTAACAAACGAGTTTCCATAAGTATTTCTTCTATTTTGAATTTTAAAACAACCCCTTTCCCTTTCACCTATCTTGGAGTTTTAATTACCCCAAAGAATTTGGCCAAAGTGGTTTTCAATCCCATGATTGACAAAATTTGGCGCATGTGCTCGGTGTGGCGTCATTCTAACATTTCTCTTGCCCCTAAAGCGGTGCTTATTAACTCCTCCCTTTTATCCCAACCTGTTTATTATCTTTCAATTTATCTTGTCCATAATTCTATCCTTCATGAGATTGCTAAGATTGTTTGGAATTTCTTTTGGAATAATGGGGCAATGGAAAGGGCATCCATGTTGTTGCTTGGTCGAATATTACTTGTCCTAAATCTGAGGAGGGCCTTAATATCATGAATCTCGACATAGCTAAACACTCCCTTATGGCAAAAAACTTTATCAAATATATGAACAATGATCCTGCTGTTTGGGTTAATATTTTACTTCTAAAGTATGGTAATCAGAACTTTTGGAAAGACACTGTTCCTGCTCGTTGTTCTAGTTTTTTTAAAGGCCTTTGTTCTACTGCTGTCAGGCTTAAACCTTTTTGTTGGATCAGTTCAATTAATGCTTCTTTAACCTCTTTCTCTCTGATCCTTGGTGCTCTGAAATTCCGTATCCCACTTACTTGAACATGAATCTGAATTTAGAAACTATGCATGTTACATATTTTTGTAGGGATGGTAGTTGGAACTTGACTAAGCTCTATGAGTTTTTTGGTAATAATTGCAATCAGATTTTAACTAGACTAGATCACATTGATAACAGTGATCATAACCACTGGATATGGGTGTCTAAGTCTAAAAGTAATAGAATTTCTTCCATTGTTTATCATTCTTTTAACCAGAACTTGGGGTTGTCTGATTCTTGGGCTGGTTGGAGAATAGCTTCGTCTCTTCGAGCAGCTCCAAGAGTTAAGCACTTCTTGTGGCTTACTTTCAATGGTAGAATCTACACTTCAGACTATTTACATTTTATCAATTTGGGCCCTTAAAACCTCTGTATTTTTTGTCGCCTTGAGCTTGAGAGTACCGAGCATCTTCTGGTAAACTGTAACAAATCATATCCAAAATATGGAATTAAGACTTAGAGGTAAGTGGAGCATGTTTTTACATTGCCAAGTCTAATTTCTTTGTTTCATTTGCAAGCTGCTACTCTCTTCAAGCTGAGATGAAAGCTGCTACGTGCATTAGTATTTCAAGTGGCACATAGCAGGCCAATTCATATTTATCACATTTTATTAGACAACTTGGAGCTTATTAACATCTTCAAACGCAATCAACCCATCTGGGATTGACGTCTCAATGAGTGGCTCCCTTCTGCCGATCGGCTGCTTACATTAATGGGTAACCCAGAGATACATGGTATACCTCAGGTGTGGAACAAACCAGCCAATTCTCTTGCCGCTCACAGTCTTAACCTTCACAGCCTTTGCCTCTTCCATCGTGGTCGTGACCTTCCAAGATGGCTTATGAAGAGCTTCTTAAGTTTTGGATTTTCCCTTGCTTAGTTTGGTTGGCATTTTGTTTGCATTTTTTTTTTTCCAGTTTTATGTATTTTCCTTCTTTTGTTTTTTTTTTTTTTTTTTTTTTCAATAAATTAGCCTCCGGGGTCTTTTCTCAAAAAAAAAAAAAAAAAACACTATATCTTTTCTCGATGTATTGTAAGTGTATTTTCACAATCATTCATTGCTTTTTCTTTATTAGAACAGTTAACCATATTTTTTAAATAAAAGACAAGCCATAAAACAAAACATTGATATAAAACATGAAATAAAATTACAGAACTCCAATGATAACAATTTTTTTATAAAAATAGATGAATCGCTAATTTATTAAAAAAAAATAGAAATACAATAGGACGAGACAAAACAATAAAAACCCAAAAAAAAAAAAAAACAAAACACTGAAATAGAAACAATCAAGTGATCGTTTCAAACAATATTAGCACTTGTGATCAGAACAGCTCATATTTTATTTCAAAATGTTGCTATAGTGAAGTAAAATAGAAGCAAAACATTATAATATATATATATATATATATATATATATATATATATATATATATATATATATATATATATTTGAATTATTCATGTTAGTAGCCAGGGAGAATAAAAGGTATATCTTCATATTTTTTTTTTTATAAAAGGCTTATCTTCTTGTTCATTTATGTAAAGAGAACCTCATTCTTAGTTTCCCAAAAATAAGCTGAGAATGCTTTAAGATAAGAGTGCAAGACCAGTTCCACTTTAACTCATGTTCCATCACTAGGCTCCCAAGAAAGGTACTACCAATCTCCGAGCCAGTTCTTTGACTGGTCTAAAGCAGACACACCTGCAGCCTTGTTAAAAGCAATTAAAGCAAAATACAATTCTTCAAAACATGTATTATTAAAAATTAAATATTCTTTGTCTTATGTCTAAACAAACCCAACCTCTGGACCTCACTGCCCCAAAAACCCAACATATCTATTTTTTTTAAAAGTTATTTAAATTTTATTAAGTAATAAAAAAAATGGAAAGGAAAAAAAAAAAAAGGCGCAAGAGAAAACGACGACTTATTACTTCCCACTGGTCGTCTCTCCCTCGTCTCCATCGAGACCACGCGCTATTCATTCTCTTCTTCTCCCGTCCCGCAAGTCTGCCCTCGTTTCCCATCCTTTCCTACCCTAATTTACCTTCGGCTTGGTCGCCGTGATCGATTCCTCTCCCCACCGAGGCATGATTCGATGAGGTTTGTGCTCTTTCTCTCGTATCCCCGATCGAGCGATCTATTGCTGTTCACTGCTATCATTTTTCGCAAGGGTGAAAATGCTTTTCAATCTCGATTTACATCATGTTTTCAGATCTTTTCTTGTATTAATTCCTCTGCTTTTTGTGTCTCTTTTAGGGTTTTAGTCCAGAAAATTAAGGTTGGAACTTCCTTTGAGGCGATTAAAGCATCCTTTTTTCAGCGAGGTACTTGAGTTTTGGGGCTTCTGGTGCCAAATATTGATATAAAGATTTTATTTTGCGTATTGTTTTGAGTAATTGGGCTCTCGATCGTTTTGCCGAGATGGTTGAGGGCGCCAAGTTCACCGGATTTATGGGTGGTATCCATGGACATGACAACATGAACAGCTTCTATGACATGGTCCAATATCGGAAGCTCGGGGAGGGGTCCAACATGTCTATAGATAGCTTTGCGAGCCTTCAGACCAGCAATGGCGGCTCTGTCCCTATGTCCAAGGAGAACAGCAGTGTTGGCTCGAATGACTCGCGCACTGGAATCCTCCAACATCCTGGGATTCACTCTATCCCTGCCATCAATTATTCCTCTGGTCACAGTGTCCACCCTGGAAGGGTGTCGCAAGCTCTCAATGATGATGCTCTTGCGCAAGCCTTGATGGACCCCCGATACCCTACTGAGACCCTTCAGAATTATGATGAATGGGCCATTGATCTTAGAATGCTCAACATGGGAATGGCTTTTGCACAAGGGGCCTTTGGGAAGCTTTACAAGGGCACCTACAATGGAGAGGATGTTGCAATTAAGTTGTTGGAGAGGCCTGAGAATGATCCAGAGAGAGCTCAGCTGATGGAGCAGCAGTTTGCCCAGGAGGTAATGATGCTGGCCAATCTGAAGCACCCAAATATAGTCAGATTCATCGGGGCATGCAGGAAGCCAGTGGTTTGGTGCATTGTCACCGAGTACGCTAAGGGTGGCTCTCTCAGGCAGTTTCTAATGAAAAGACAGAATAGGTCTGTTCCACTGAAGTTGGCTGTCAAGCAGGCTCTAGATGTTGCCAGAGGGATGGTTTATGTCCATGGATTGGGCTTGATTCACAGGGACCTCAAGTCTGACAACCTGCTTATCTTTGCTGACAAGTCCATTAAGATTGCTGATTTTGGAGTTGCTCGCATTGAGGTGCAAACTGAGGGGATGACACCCGAAACTGGAACATATCGATGGATGGCTCCGTAAGTTCTTTGGCATTCTTCATGGCCCTTTTTGTTTGCAATAGAAATCACCAAATACATTGGTGCTGAGCATGTTTCGATTTTCTTTTCTTCAACCATTGCATAATCACTTGGACTTATTCATTCTATACGATATTTTAATTGACTAGCTGGATGTGGTTTATAGAACAAGCAAGTCAGTGTTATATTTGAATTATTTCCATTTTTGTGTATACTCTATCATCTTATGTAGTTGTCATGAGCCATCATTCTACATCTCAGGAGTTAATGGCATACTAAAATGAGGAAATTTATTGATGTTATTAATTTAACTTTTGGTTGTTTACTTTGTTTATAGTTTCACCACTAGCATTCCTCCATTTACTTCCATATCAGGATGCAGCATTAATTATGCAGACCTGGACTATTTCACATGCTTTAATACCTGTATTTTCCTGCTCAATACATTTGGATGCTAAATTATTGTTCATTCATTTTCTGCCACAAAAATTTTTGCCGCAGCATGGGGAGGTTGATCCTTGTTTTACTTTTATGTTTCGTCATGCCACGCATTTTGAACGAATGTGATATGCTACATATATTGCTGGGGATAGTTGATCTTATCTCGAATTCCATTGTATTATGTCATATGTCAATGTTCATAGTTAGGGATGTTATATTGTCTTCTTTTTTCCTGCCATTTTGAGCATGGGATCACTTTTGTTGTATGCACTATGAGCGTAATATGCTTATATCGAACCTACTGATGGAATGAAAATTTCGTACTTTTAAATGTTTTTAACTTACAAGTGTAGATTCTAGGATTATTTACACTTAATTTTTGCAGAAAATCTGCATATTATAACATTAAATGTTTTGATGAAGAAATTCACCTCCGATTGATGTTTGGCTTCTCAAGATAAGGTAAACTGTGCTTGGATCGAACCTGAGTTGATCGTTGAGCAGATTCAATAGACACGTCACACTTGTAATTTAGCTACATATAAACTTACCAAAGACTTGCTAAATTTCCAAGGTCTTCATTAGCTTGAAAAGGCATTTTGACCAATGTTAATTTTCCTTTGAAGTCGTAAAAGTAAATATAATTTTTCTCTTTCTAAAGTTGGTAGCTGATATTCACTTGATTCTCCAATCCAAGATTGTAACTCTGCTCTTCACTCACCTGTAACTTAACTAAAAATTGCAAATTAAGATAAAGTGTGGAAGGTAACACATGATTTATGGCTTATCTTGATCAAAGAGTACTTCTTCATTGGTCTCCTAGAACATCGATACAGATACTTTTGGGGAATGAAAAGCATAAGATTTATGAATAATTGATGCATAGTTGTCAACAATCAGTACAACTAGGAGTTTGTTAAACTCAAGTGATTAACCCCTTATATACCAGTTTCCTGCCCCCGCTTGCCTTTGGTTCCCTCCATTTAAGCTACAAATCTGAAATTTAGTCATGTTAATTGCGGACCTTAGCCTGGAGTCAGCAATTAAAACTTCAATCTAGATGGTGAAAACCTCAATTATATCTTTGATCACTGGAGCCTGGTTTGAATTCTATTGTTAAATTTCTTACTAGTTTACACACTTCATCAATTTTGGCTTGTGCAGCAATAAATGGACCTAAGCAGAGGAGTCTACTGGCATTTGTTAGTTATAAACATTTATCATTTTATATGATTTCATCAACCCTTATTTCCTTTCATTCTTTTTTGGAACTTTGTTGAATCAAAACTGTTTGTTTCATATTTAACCTTTTGGCATTCTTTGGTATCAGCTGTGACCGATTTGTGGTTAGTTTAATGTATGACTAAAGGGTTTGGAGGCTTAATAACTTGTGGAGGGGTAGTTCAGGCTTGAAGTTTGTGACTACGTTGGTTGTTTTGTTGGCCTTAGCTTGACCGCTGTCACACAAAATTGACCAGTTGGCCAATTCTTTAATAGAAATCTGCAACCTGGCTATTGAGTCCAACTTAACTGGTTAGTCGAATAATGTTGAATACTTGTCAATCCAACGTCATAGGTTATAAGTTCCCTCACGTCAAGCCAATTTAGCTGTCGTAGGTTAGTCTTCAAATGATGCCTGATCATTTTGGTCAGATCTGGTCAACTTTTAAATGACATCAAATGACATTGGACTTTGAATTTGTCTAAAAATTGTGGAAACTCTGTTTTGACCAAACTTTTGACCCTGGTTGATTTCTTCACATCTATTCTAACAAATCCCACTTTTAATTTTAGTGGTGTTGTATCTTGTTTGTCGCTTCTTGTTAATGGCAGAGTCTTGAAGGTTTGCCATAAATAGCTTTTCATGTTGTGTTCATATTGTTTCTTGTTTGTTTTTAATGAAAGAGGCTTGTTTGTTCAGCTAATGCTCATCAATCACTATCTTATATCATTTGCATGGTCCCTCTGGCAAAATGTTTGCAAACCTGCCAATTGAGAACAAAAGAGTGGGAGTGCTGATTATGGATTTGATATCTAATATTGCTAATGTCTTCCATGATAATCAGAAGTAGCAATTCTCTTGCTTAGCAAGCATGTGAATATTTAGATCAATTGTTGTTGATTATAAATTTGGCAGGGAAACTCAGCTATGTCATACTTTTCTTTCCTTTACTCATCTTATATCTTGTACTCTATTGTGTTATGACGGCTTTATATTCTGTTTCTATTCTTGCTTATTGTGTTTTGATCACACCATTTTGTTTGCAGAGAGATGATCCAGCACAGACCCTATAATCAGAAGGTTGATGTTTACAGTTTTGGCATTGTTCTGTGGGAGCTTATCACAGGTATGCTTCCCTTCCAGAACATGACAGCTGTTCAGGCAGCCTTTGCTGTGGTCAACAAAGGGGTTCGGCCAGTCATACCGGGCGATTGCCTCCCTGTGCTCAGTGAGATCATGACTCGCTGCTGGGATGCAGATCCAAATGTTCGCCCTCCCTTCACTGAGGTTGTCAGGATGCTTGAGCATGCAGAGATGGAGATCATGACTACTGTTCGTAAGGCACGTTTCAGGTGCTGCATTTCCCAACCCATGACCATGGATTGATTATAGAATGGTAAAAGTTTAGAAAGAGAGAAAGAAAGCAAAGAAATGTAGTTAGGCTTTTGGAGCTTCATGTATTTTACCATCTGGGGCTGCTGCTGGAGTGGAGATTGTTGTGTATGTGGGTAGTTTCAGATGGTTTTGCCCTAAACTTCTACCAATCTGTTTGATTTGGTTTGTCTTTTTAAGGACCTGAGAATATCAATTCAGCCTTATATTTTTCTATAGAAACATGGCAAGCATCCATCTCTTTGCAGGGTTTTCTGGTTTTTCCTTACTTTTGATTTATTTGCCAACTTCCTCTTGATGTCAGGCTTGTTGTCACAGGTTCTTCATTGATGCGTGGTGTGTATGTGCCTTGTTTTTACTGATGTTGCTGTATCTACTAGGCAAGCAAGCATATGGTGAGGGCAATGCGTTAAACACACTGATTATGGTTTGATGGCTGAGTTTTCCAGCTTTTCTTTCTATTATGTATTGCAGCTGAGGAGAGGCATGGTATAGTAATCTACATACAGCTTAAGTTAATTGTGTAAATACTTAACTGATAACTTGCAGGTTAATTCATGGACTAACCATTTTCAGTAAGGAGAAACAAAAAAGAAAAAACAAAAAGAAAAACAAAAATGATCTACATCACTAACAATATTTGTGATTCTGGAGTAAAAGAAAGCAGGAGGATGATGGTCAAGAGTGCTGCTAAATGGTAGATTTGTATAGTCGAGCCTGGTCAAGAAGCCGCTGCTTGTACTCCGTAGGGTTCTGCGCATGTTACAGGTGAATCAATTGGTTGGCATTGATATATATATATATATATATAGCACAACATCTGAAATTGCTTAAACAGAGATTGTGAAAGGGACCATGTACATCGATTATGAGTTTACGAACATCACTCTGGGCAGGGTCAGCAAGGTTGGGATGATCAAGCAAATCTTGTATACCCATAAGAATCTGCCTCACAGTAATGCTCGGGTGCCATCCCTGCAAAAAATAGTACCACAATGAAAAAAAATATATACATGAGAAATATATGTATGTATATTTAGAATTTAAGATTATGTTTTGTTTGTGTTGCAGAGATGCACGTACTTTTTCTTGACTGAGAATTGACAGGCACACCATTCCAGACTGGAAGACGTTGGGATGGAAGAAACCCTTTGGAAATTTGCATAGCGGAGCTCGACTGGGGTAGTCCTCCGAAAAAGTCACAACGATGGGGAAGCTACCACCTTCCCAGTCTGTCTGCAAACACATGCTCACATTCCAAGTTTTCACAGGTACTCTCTGCATCACTCTCTTTCCATTTTTTTTTTTTTTTTTGTTTTGTTAATTTATTTCTAGCATTCATCACTTCATTTTTATGCTGAATATATTGGATTAGAGATGTAATAAAAGATCATGATCCTTTATACTAGCATTATTGACGATGAGATTGAAATGGTTCATATATGTAATCATAAAATGATAAGAGATGGGAGTTCATATTAATCATAATTAAATGAAACACAAAAAGGAGGAGGAGAAGAAGAGTAATGATTGAGCTTTTATTACTTACCCCTTGTCTGCCAGGGATCCTGCAATTCCAGAACATTAAATTAACAGTACCATCTGGAGATGTTTCAGGCCTTGCAACAAAGCCCTGTCATTAATAAAGAAGACGCCATAATATCATTCACATTAAAACATACATCTAAAATGGAAATGAGGAGTAGAGGCACTTCACTTACATGGGGATGATCCTTGCGCCATGCTTTCCGTTCTTCTGCAAGACGGCTGCGTGCTACGCCTCCCAACGACATTCTTCTCTTAATCTCTCTGTCTATCTCCTGATTCTCTGCAACAAAAATTAACAAAATGAGAAGAGCACACAAAAGAAAAATTAGAGGATTCTAATTCTGGTTTGGAACATAAAAAGATCTTATTAGTGAACGATGGACGAGATGGGAACGAACCGGAGCTGCAAGTGGTGAGACTCTTGCGCCTTCAAAGCTTTTGGAGTTGGGAGCTTTTGATTTCCGCCAGTTTAACTTCACATTTTTGACGCAGATCACATATAGAATCAAATGACTTTAGAAAGATTATCTATAACATATAAATCATTTCTAATCTCTCTTTTATTATATATATATACACCTTTTATTTTTCAATTTTTTTTTATCTTTTTATTGTCATCCTTGGCTGTTAAATTTTTGTTTATCACTCACAGAAAATTACTGAAAAATCATTTTTAATGTAAAATTTAGTTAGATATATTAATACTTTCTTTCCTTTGTTATTATCCAGTTATTGTAATTTAAAATAAATGTATATAAGGTTCAAACCAACCATCATGTCATTGATAATCAATTTACATTTGGATGAAATGGGGAATCTCACTGTTTGATTTTCGTACACCTTAAAAGAGCAAAAGACTTTTTCCCCATTTCTCCACTACGCTTTTAGAAGGAAATAGTATCATATTTGTAATATAACCCATTTAAAAAAACAGTGCGAGATGGGTTTAAAATTCGACTTTTGAACTGTGAACATATACATATATATCATCAGACTTCAAAATTTATATGGTTCCACTCTCTCGTATTTTTTACAAAGTAGTAATCTTTTAGCATTTATTTCTTCTTATCACTTGTTTTGATTTGGACTGAAGGTCCACATGGAGAAATCCCAGAATAAATCAACAATTTTTATCTTTTATCTTTTATTTTTATTTTTACGCCTGTCACCCCCCCTGTTCCTGCTCCACCACCACTTTATGATAACAGACCATGCTCTCGTCAACTTCTACCCTTCCACACCCCACCCACCACACCACACCATTCTCCACCACGGCAACATTCTCATTTAGCTTTATTAAAAAGTTGTGTCCGAAGCGTTAACAATGCATGCACGAATGCAAATACAAGTTTGATGGGCCTGATAAATATAATAAACAATTTTACTGGACTGGAAGCAGATAAAACGACCTTCTTCCTGGGCTCTCCACAAGCCAGTGAGTGGTGATCAGCTGCGCCACCTACCTAAGAAATCATCAGGCATCTTCTCTCATATCAGTGCGGTTACCATGCGATGAAAACTAATTATAGCAAAAGCAAAAGCAAACAGCAACCTTCCTTACCTGGATCAGCGCCTCTGACTGGAATCATATAAAGCAGCCTCACCCTCAGCATCAGCATAAGAGGAGGATGATGATGATGCTCTCAGCAACTGATCATATTGCGTGTTGAACGTTAACCGCTTTTTTGCTTGTTGAATTAGAGCTTCTTCCCCATCTTGGCATGGTTGATGAATTCTCGGCCGGGCAGCGGCAGCAAGTGAATTTGAACAAACTTCAGATGAGGATAAGCTACAAGGATCATTTGACAGAAGAGAGAGAGCACGCTGAAGATCCAGTGCTCCATCTAATTTAGAAGAAACATCTGATGCTCCCGGACCTGCAAAACATTGGCATACACAAATATTATCTCCATTAGATCAAGTTCCTTTCATCTGTTCTTGTGAAAAGACGACTGCACAAATTTTCTAACTTGTTCCAAACTTAGTCAACCAATCTGAAATATACCTTCAGCCCGTCATTGTTGCATAATCTAAATATCAAATAAGGTTACAATATGCATTTATCTCCATTTTTCAAATAAACTAATGATGAAGGGTATATATAAAACTTCAACCTCCATTAACTACCAACTGAAAGCAATCAAAAGTATCCTTATCTCTAAAGCTCTAATATGGAATATTTTGAAGTACATCCAAGGTCATTAAATATACAGATGTTCTCACTTCTCATCCAAAATAAAGTAAAATAAAATAATGCGGGACAGAACCAGAACTCATTTTATATGTAATCTCTCTCACTCAAAAAAAAAAATCAAGAAAAGGTTTTTTATAACAAACAGGAAAAGTAGTCACACACCCCCAACAGACAACAGTAAGAAAAACATCGTTTCCTTACACGTTTTGCAAAGGAAAAGCAAATGATAAATAGGAGTCTATGATATAATGTATTTTTAACTTTCTTTACTTTCCTAAGGCAGAAGTGTATATACTGAACCATATGAACCTTAATTTAACTAAAACTTTTGGAAAACAAAGGGTGATGATATTTTGTCAGTGGTAAGCAACATGGTAGCAGATTATCCTAGCAAGTCTTGGTTCATTTCATAGAATTTATGAAATTTGCACTGTGAATCAACATTCAGTCAGCCAATGACACAATGACCATATATATTGATCACTCCTACTGAGTGAGCAAATCCAGAGAGTTTACAAGATTCTTCTTAATAGCTATGCTTTAGATCTTGGTTTGCCCTCTTTTCTACGTTTCAAATTCTATGGATTCACTAGAACTCAGGACACTCAATTGGAGTACCCATACCTAATTTCTTGAATATTAATTTCAATTAAATACATTCACAAGTTTAATTCAATGTCTCTGTCGTAAAGGAAGCAGACACATGGTCTTCTAACTATGTTCCTAACACATCAGTACAGAAGATAAACAACAAGAGTTATTACCGATAAACTGGGGGTTAGCTCTCCACTATAACTGCAAATTCCTCTTTGTTCCGTGTTAATTTGTATTAAAGCAAATTCGTATTGTGCTTCACCACTTTAGATGAGAAAGGGGTCCAGCACATAAAGGTTTTCCATCTAATCGTTGTAAGCAACACAAATTTTGCTTCTTTCACTAAAAACAAAAACATAAATGCAAAAATTTTATATCCTAACATTACTAGGTTAGTAAATGGATCAACCAAAAATCTGAAACAGGCTACAAAACTTTCTCAAAATATCATGAAGGTCTATAATTTGGGTTAAGATAAAAAGCTAAACTTAATTCCCCAGAACATATGTGTATCAATTCGTACCTTGAATGAGGGCTCCAGCAGCGGCACCCTCAAATGGCAAGAGTCTGTCTAAGTCATTATGGAGTGAAGAGCAAGTATTTGAAAGCCTAAAGCTCGGAAATTGCAGATCCTCATTAAAGGTTTGTGTTTTCGCAAACTTATTCCAAGCCCCTCTTGTACGCATAAGCTTGAAGTCCAATGATGCATCCCAAGTTGAATTCATTGTGGGACAACCTTTGTTCAAAATTAAGTTCATCTGGCATTGATCATCTAAAGAAATTGAAATTGCAAGGAGAAAATGGCATCAGTAACTGCTCAACAACTAAGCTATCTTACAAAATGACTAATTTAGCACCAAGATTTACTATAATTTTCTCAAGGCAAGAAGAAGAAAACATAAAATTTTAGCACATGACATGCTATGACAGACCCAATGATGCCTCAAGCATGGCGGGCATATAAATATATATTGGATGCACACAGAGGTTCGGCATCACTGCATTAACATTAACTTCTGATTTTTACCCATAGATTTGCAGAAAAATCATTTCTTGCTATCTAACACCACCATATCTGGCAATGATTTGGTTTGTACTGCATTTATTTCCTTTTTACACAGTATTATGGACAACATACACTCTCCTTTTTGACCAAAAATTGCTGATTATGATTTAAGTCATATGTATCTCTCAATGGAAGGAATGGTGCTGCAGAATATTACTGACAGAATCTGACTAGTTGGTACTATGTCTTTTTGTGGGTATTAATAAATGAGAAACACAATAATTAGGACAATAGCAAATTGCTGAAAGAATGCAACTCCAGAGGTTATCTTAATGAAGAATATTTCCAAGTAAATTTTAACCAGGCCATAAGAGAAAAGAATTCACATCTAGTTGTTTCCCATATGTTATTGTTATGCTCATGGTAATGATCCTTCTCTCAGACTTGTTACAGTAGTGTCAATGAAACAATAAAGACTCATTTTGAACTGACATGAGATGGATGACCTTAACCTCAGAGTCTGCTATGATATATTTTGAAACACATAGTTATTTTGATTTTCATGAACTCTCAATGGAAGGGTTGCCAATTTCTCTTAGATAAAAACATTGCCTGCAATCTAAAATTTTTTATATTTAACAGGGATCACAAACTTATGCTGATACAACAACATTTGTTCAAAAAAAAAAAAGGAATAATTGTATTCATGATCTGTTGATGATGATTACAAATAACCCACATTGTTATAAATGCTACGCACAGCACTGTAGAAGAGCAACTAATACCAGAATTAGTTTAATCCTAATTAAGACAGACTAGTCTAATCCCCACAGCTTGGATTACTATGTAAACTTTTGCAATAAAGGCACAAGGCTCACGTTTTCAGATTATGGGGTTTGATCCATCCCATGTTCCCTAATTAACCACTACCTAGAACTATTTTGAGTTTGCACTCAACATGGGTGAAACCTTAAGCTAGTGCTTGGTGCGGGGTTAATCAAATATTTTATTTGATCTAACCAATATTTGACTTCGTTAATACAAATAAAAATTCAATATTTTAAGATTAAAAATCACTTTCCTAGACAGTAATAATTTTTATTAATATTAAATAATTTCAACATTTTATTAAATATATTTATTAAAGTAATTAAATTTTTACAAAATAGCTGGATAGTACTTATCCAGCTCTGTTTGGTTGGGGAATAACAAAATGTCTGTCCATGTCACTTATTCATCATGCTTTAAGAAAATATACTGGAAGTATAAATGATCATCAGCTTGTAGTGCATCATTTTTTTTAATCCAATTCTTCAAATATATTGGAGAGCAATGATCTCAAATCAGCCATGGAATGGCAGTATTATCTTACAAAATAAAGGATTTTCTAGGACTAGTCTGAATTCATGTTCGAAAATTCAGAGGTTCTACACATGTAGCTAAAGCTGGTCTTAGAAGCCAAGCATTGTTATGTAGCTCCTAGAACAAGATTAATGGTCACTGTTTGGACTACCTGAGCACCAAGTTACAAGTTATGCAGTCTACACTACAAAAGAAATACAAAAGAGAACATGGTGCACCAAGAGGAATGAGAGAATTATTTTCTCAACAGAAATAATGGTAAGCGGGCTGATGATATCAAAACAAGAAAACTAAATTAATTACCAAAGAATGAAGGAGAACACCTCCCATAATTGAATGAAATCAAATCTTGTGGTGGCTTGCGACGGCGAGCATTATGATCAGATAGACGCCTACGACAGCTTCGTTTTTTGAGGTCAAACTCAGACAATTCATGGAACCTTATGCACGATAAAGAGGCAATATTATAAGCAATATCAAATTTCAAACAAACATGAGTTTTTCGTAATAAAAGACAGTCATTAATTGAATAAGAGTGCATGAGTACTATGAGCAACAAAATCAAAGTAGCTGCTTCACAATTAAAAAAAAACATATGAATTTTCTGTACTAGCCAGACACTTTAAGCACAGAAAACATCATGTTATAAAACTTCATTTTGAAAGAAACTACAAGGAATTCACCTGCTACACTGCTGGCAAAACCGACGCTCCTGACCAGCAACAATGACCTTGGGGCATTTGGAATGGCTTTCACAAACCCTGTGTTTTCGATGATATTCTTTAGCTGTACTGAGATCAAAGTGACAACCTTCAACCTGGCAGTAAAAAGCCTGCGTGCTATGTGAAGACACCTTTGACTTCTTACTCAAACTCACAGCTGGAATCACTGACGTCAGGGACGATGACGACAATGATGAAGACAATGAAGAAGAAGAAGAAGAGCTGGCATTGTTACTTCCAGTACAAACATCTTCAAAGTATGTCCTCTTGCCAAGCTTCAGCCCAATCAGCTGCTCACCATGGCAAGTTGTGGATACTACACAAGGAGATGCGTCAATAGCTCTGGCCCTGGTAAATTCTTTGGTCATGCTGGGCTTTTGGAAAGACCAATCAACTTCCTGATAATCAAACTTGGCTATTTTGGTCTGTGGTATTGACAAAGAGTCAATAGAGGCAGAGATGGAGTCCTTTGGTGAAGATCCGCTACCACATACGAAGCCAGAATAAGCACCGATCCCCGCTAAATATACAGACCCACTAGTAATTGCTCCATCTCCTTCAACCTTCCACTGTGATTCTTGTTCACCTCTAGGGTTCTCACTTTCCTTATCTCCAAAATTCAGTCCCAAATTTTCCCAGTCCCACTGTGTGGGACTCTTCAAATACCAATCCATAGACCTCAATGAAGAACCATCTCATAAGCCACCATCCACTCCATAGATTATGCAGAAAATCACCAGCTCCTTCCCTGAAAAATTACAAATAGATGTGGGCTTTGCATAAATATACAATAGAAAGATGAGAATTAATAAGAAAGCACACAATAAGAGAATAAAAGATTCATCTCAAAATGGGAAAAAGAACACAAGAAAATAGAAACCAAGAAAGTGTCTCTGGAAAAAACAAATCCAAGTTTGTGAGGCTCTTATAGTGGTTCGCTTTTCAACAGCATGCATGTTCCTTGCCTCATGAATTTGAGCTCTCGAACACTACACTAAAATCCCAATTTCAAAGCATCCAACTACCCCATTAGTAATAACAAGCCAACCTTTCCCAACCTGTCGTCATCTCTCCCATTACACACGACAGATCATCCAAGCTTTCATGACCCCTAAAACTCAATCTTTACACCCTTTTCTATCAAGAACCATCAGTTTTAGAGCAAAAATAAAAAAAAGATCACAAGAATAACAAAACTTTTGTTTTTTCTAATGAAAAAAGAAAATTTTAGTACAATAAGACAAACCGTTTCCTGTGGTTTATTTCAATGTACATTAGAGTTCTTGACCTTCACCATGATCAGAAACCCAAGGCACTTCCCAAAATCTTTTTAATTTTATCAAAATAATATAATAACATCTGATTGTCTAAATTTCAAAATTAAACAGAGCCATTGAACAACCACACACCAAACTCTAGATCTTAGACTGCCATATGATTTCTTTTTTTTTTTTTAATAAAAAAAGTGACTTTATGTTTCATTTTCATGAGTTAAAACAATCACTACAAATCTTTTGAAACAATCTAAACAGGGGTCTCCAATGATTAATTTTTTTAATCTATAAAAAATTACATTTTCAGGAAAACCTTCTTCAAAGTTTAACCACAAGAAACACAGATAGAGAATGACAGTCTTGAAATTACAAACAAGAAAGGTGATGAGAAAAAGAGGGTAAAACGCACTCATGTTTGAACACAAGAAACAAGCAGAGGTGTTTATACTAATTCAAGAAATGGGTCTCGATTATAAAGAAAGGTGACAAGAAAAAGACGAGAAAACAAAGATAAACCCACTTGTTTTTCACCGCAAGCAAGAAGCACAAAGAGGCGTTTACCCTAATTCCAAAAAAAAGGGCTCTCGATCAGAAGACGAGAAAGCATTGATAAAACCACTTATATTTCACCACAAGAATACTCTGATTCAAGAAACGGGTCTCGATCAGAACGACACTAGTTGGAATCACAGACAAGAGGAGAGAGAAAAAAAAGAAAGGAAAACCGATTGAAGATCAAAGAAATTAGAAAGAAAAAGAACAAAAGAAAACAAACCATGGATGGCGTGATGGCGTGGGCAGCGAATCCCATGGGCCCGAGAGTGCTGCAAAGCCCCTCCATAATCTCCTCAAGCGAGTGAACGGAAAAGAAAACTATAGCAGAGCCTCTGGATCGCTGAACGAGCCGAAGAGCGGCTCGGTGGCCCTGATGAAGCACAAGGTTGAGAAAGAAATGGATAGCGAGAGAGCTACCTATAATATTATATTATATGCTTTTTGTGATAAATAAACAGATTTTCTGCTGTATCTAAACTCACGGTTGCAATGGTAACTCACGCGTGCTTTTTTAAAATTAATAATGTGAAAGTCCTGTCCTCCTCCAACTATATATGCATGAAAAATAAATTAAAAAAAAGTTAAAAAACACATTTTGATTTATAAACCCAAAATGAATACATTTTTTATTTTCAAACTGCACCATTTTAGAAAAAAATTAATCCCTCAAGTCACTTTGCAGTAAAGAGACTCAGCAGTCTATTCCCCTCGCAAATCTAAAAAATCAAAGGTTTAAATTAAATGAACTATTTATTTTTTCTATTAAATTAAAAAAAATAGTTCCTTCATCTAACTGGGTAGATAACATAAAAATAATTTCCTTAATTAATATAAAATTAGTGAGTGTTATATAACAACTGAATTTGCCCTTCATGTGTCAATACCACATCACCAACAAGCCACACTGCAAATGCTTATATATATATATATATATATATATATAATATTTAAAAAAAAATGATTACATATATAAATGATATAGCATAATTATGTTAATAATCCAAGTACTACACCGTTTATGTGTAAGTTAATCCTTTTGTTTATCTTTTATTGGTAATAATAGGTGAATATAATGTGATCAGGTTAGATTTTACTTTGATACATCTCTATTTTCAATGCGAAGATATATAACTATGTATATATATATTGCTAAATTATTCAAGACTTTTTTTGCCGTGATAGTGTTGGGATGGAACACCTGCATGGAGGTGGCATTATGAGCTCTGTCCCAAAAAAAAAAAAAAAAAAAGGATATCGGGCCCCGTACAATATGAGACTTTTGAGGATGGATGGATGACGTCCATGAGTTCGCCATGTGGGCAAGCCGTGTTTATCGCTCTAGTCCCTAGTCTGAAAACATTTCAACAAGGAGATATGCACAAAAATCCCAACGACCTCTGTTTCTAAAGAATAACCCACAAAATATCAGGTACAATATGATAATATGAAGGAGAAGTTGAATTTCTTCACGGCAAAGGAAACTTGAAGGAGTAGGAAGCCAAAGCTAGCAATTGAAAAATGTGATGGCCATCATGAGCGGGTGGCTGGTTGGATATGTATTATTATTGCTCAATCAATTGGGGTCAGTGATTGTATATTGTCCTCTGTGTCATCTCTCTCACAAATCAAGATTCAAGAGAAGAGTTTGTATGTGTTGCAATACCTCAAAGATACAAAAAAGGAGAGAGAGACAAGAGTTTGTGTTCGATTTGTATTGTAAAGTAAAATGCATGGTGCAATGCCTCCAAGAAATATATATTCGAATTCACTTCATATTTATAAAACTAAAATAAAAATAGAAGAAGGATTCTTTGGAATAAAATGCATGGACAATTCAACAAGAATGATGGAGCGGTGAATGGTAACATATCTGGATGAGGAATTGCAATGCATATGGCGATCGAGGAGACATGTGAAGCGCGGACCGTGTTCCACGTCTGGCTCCGTATGGGGTTGTGGCAGAGGGCCAACGAAGGGTCATCATCATCATCATCATCATCATCATCATCGATGGATTGGCATGGCTTCGCTTGGCTATCAACCAAAGTATCAATCGCCCGATTACAAAAGAAGACAACGCTGACACGACAGTGATATTATAGCCCCACCTTTCACGCCTCGCCGTTGGTTTCACAACTATGTTCCTGTTTGAAATCAACCTCATCATCATCAGATATGTGCCATGATTCAATCCATTCTTTTCTTCTTAATTATCTTTTAAATACAGATGATAAGCAACAAATTCAAGCTCTCAGTTTTTGAATTGTAAAGTAGCTCTTCCTAATTAATTTTAACTTAGTAAAATTAGAATATAATTTCAAAGAAAAAAATAAAATTATCACATGAAAAAGCATAAAGTTACTTATTTATATTTTCTAATAATAATGGAAATAATAACAATATCAAACTTGGCTAAAACTATTTATATGCTTATGCCACTTGCGGCTCAACCTTGGTTGGAATGGTCTACCTATCCAGATGCACAATAGAATTTTACTTGGACTTTTATCATTTACGCAACTCTATTTAATTATAAATTGTTATTTAAAAATCACAAGATCCTCTGATTTTTCCAAAAATTTTTAAAAAAATTTCTAAATAATAAATACCTAAATATAGAAAGAGTATTTTTTTTTTTTAAAAAAAAAAATACATTAAAATATTCATCCATTTAGTAAAATATTAACAAGGACAAAATATCTTGATTTTTTAAAAATGTCTAGTTATTTTTATTTGTTTATTTTTTTAATATACTTATATTTACGCGTGTATATATTTATATATATGCAATAGATCTTTTCACATATTTTATTTAAAACTTTTAAATGAAATTAACATTAAAAATATCCATGCACTAATCTGGTATTTCATGTTTATTGTTTACTTGTGTGTATATACACTAACATGTGCGGGAGAGTCGGACATGGCTGGAAAACCTGGCGGGCCTAAGTAATGTGCGTGGCACTGCAGCAAAGCTTCTCGCCCAACCCGAGACTACTACAACCTTAGTACTGCACAACCTACCTTATGCCAACCATGCCGGCCCGTATGTAACACAACCAATGACTAGTGTGGATCCAGCGAGAATTTCTCGCTTTTGATTCCTGGGTGAAAGAAAACACATTTGTAAAAATGTCAGCAGTAATTATGTGCGGATGATCCCAATGTGCACTTATGCACGGGCGCTGCCTCCCACTTGCTCCGTTGTAGCTGGTGGACGTCACTACCTTCTTCAGCAGCCTAACCCTTAATCTTGACCAAAATAATAATAATCTGAAAAAAAACAAAAATAATCCCAATATACTTAAACCGCGAGTGGTGATGGTCCGTGGTAGTCACTCATGCTACTACTAGCCCCTTGAGTTTGTTTCGGTATGGCTCCCTGGCTGGAGGCTGCGTGACTCAGAATATAATATCAGGTTGCTTTAATTAATTAATTAATTCTTTTGTTTAAAAAAACTACGCACAAACCATAGACTCAAATCCTTCTGCTGTCCGTTACCTTAAGTAATCATATGCAATTGTGCCAAGTGGAATAAACCAAGAAAAAGAAGCGGTTCCTAAAAATGAGAGGATGACCAGCCTCAAACCCATCTCCAAAACTCTTCTTCGTTATTTACCTTGTGAGCATATGTGGTGGACTTATGCTAAACGAAGGAAATAAATAATCTCCCTATGTCTGGGGTGGCAATATTGTAACAAACATATTAAACAACTCCTTCCTTACAGATGATTCATCTGCATCAGCACAAGGCTTCACCTACCATCATCAACATGGAATCCATGCTTGAACCATCGAGTGTCATCTATGCATCTATCTGTAATCAATCTATCTAACTGCGTGTTCTTCTAGCTCTTTTATGTACAGAGTTACCCTCTAATGTATAAGAAGGATTGCAACGGATCCCATACCCTTATAATCAATTCAGGTCCTTCTTCTACATCACTGCTGAATCCCAGTAAAATGATGGCTGGAAAACCAAGATGAACGGACCACAAGTACTAAACAATTGAAGGCATGTCAAACAACAAGGCAATGCAGAAAAATACAAGCAAAAAAACAAGGCTCTGTTCCCTGAATCGGTGTAGCTGCCTAATAGAGGTGGTGCCAGAATCAACATCAATCATGATCTTAAATTTGCAAGACGCACTAGAGGGATCCATGTCGGTAATGGTGGCAAGTCCATCAAATCCACAGGCAACATCTTCCTGATCACTCTTCTGGAAGTAGCTATTGAAAGCATACGAAATGTTGCCCCGTGCATCCATGTCACCACATGATGTCTTGTAGCCAAGGCTGGTGCAGTCTGCATTCCCACAGGCGTAGCTGATGCTCGCAGCCACCTTAGGATTGTTCAGGCTTACTGAAGGCTTCAGCACACACCACTGCTTATCGAGATACTTCACATTATGCACTCTCACCAGTGCACCTGTGTTTGTAGTCTTGAGGTTAAGTTGATACTTGGGCCAACCGTCATAGGAGAATATACCCCAATGTCTCTCAAAATTTCCTGGCTGAATGCTCTTCTCATCCTCATCAATCAAACTAAAAAGATAAGCATCAATAGATCCTGGTCTCATTGGTGTTCCCTGCCCAGAGGAAATGTGATTCATGAAACCCTGATTGAATTTTTGAGCATACTGAAGATTAGCATTCATGTCTCCATCCGTGGGCCAACCAATCTCTCCGACAATTACAGGGACATTCCCAAAGCCATTTTTCTGCAGGGCCCATATGAGGGTATCATGGTTAGCATCAAACATATTGCCGTATGTTGCCTTTCCGTCAACAACGCCTGAAGAAGATCCATCAAAGAAAGCATAATCCACAGGAAAATTGGCATCAGAGTAGAGGCTGATGAAGGGATAGATGTTGACAGTGAAGGGTGCTCCATTATCACTGAGGAACTTGACAATAGAAAGCATTGGCTGACGGATGTCATCTCGGAAATCTCCATCCGATGGCTTGCCACTTGGTGACTGATATACATCGGCATTTAGGGGAACAGTGACCTTGACCTGATTGCTCAGACCGGCTTTGATGAGGGCCGCTTGTATGTTCTGGAGGGCAGGGAAAGTGGTTTGCAGAAAGCTCCCATTGTAAGTCTGTAGGAAAGGTTCATTTCCAACTGCTACATATCTGCCGAGAAAAGCAAAATCATCTCAATGGTGCGGGAGAACCATCCAAGTGTAAATAGAACCGAGTCAGTTGGAATTACTAAGCAGCCAATTTAAAAGGTCTTTCTGCATAAAGCGTGCAACTTGTGTGCAACTTTATTCCGGGACACAGCTATGCAAAGTTATCATGACTATTATTACATCAAAGGATCATCCAAATATTCTCGTAAACCAAAAATTGCAATGTTATGAGAAAAGTGGATAAAAAATAACACCAAACTAGTGTGTATTGGGAAAGCCTTGATGATTGTTTGCCAATCCAAGATTCACTATTAAGTTTAAGTGGAGAGAGGAAAATATAGTCAGGTAAGAAATGAAACTATCCATTGTCCACGTGCGTCTATTTCTAAAAGCACATTACTAAGAAGTGTTTTTGAGAAAGCCTGAACTAATTATGCTCCTTGTTATGAGTCTTCAACATTGCAAATATACCAATCATTAGCAGCATCCTTCTTAGCTACCACCACTTCATCCTTTCCAACTGGTTTATAGTGCTTCAAATACACACACACACACACACACACACAGTCACTCACTCACTCGCTCTTGAAAAAGAGTTTGTAATTCACTGCCGCAAACTCTTATACATATATATAGAAAGAACCCGTTGCCAGACTAGTGTCCCCATAATCTGAAATTGATCAAACAAAGTGAATATAAGGTAATTGAACAATATTTGAACCGTAGACCTTAACTTCTTCTACTCTAGAGACTCTTGCACGATGGCTCTCCATGGCTAGAATGGGAGAGGACTGCAGACTTTGATAAATATATATGTTCAAGTTGGGTCACAGTTGACCAACAAAGATGTGTGATTCATATATACGCAAAATTAGAGGACAAAAAAGATGCACGCACAACATAGCATTCACAACTGTAAAACATAATAATTCAAAATGCTCGAAAGATGCTTAAACGAGCTAATCTAGAAGACAACTCATTAATGCATTTTTGCTTAACCTCCCTCTCTCAACAAATTCTAATCCAGATGATAAAAAAGACTGACCAAAACTGGTATTTGATTTGGAAACTCTCATAGATGATACAGTCTAAAAAAGGACAGTAAAGCTCATTTATTAAGGTGATTAGAAACAGCTTTCAGTGTTAATACTTGAAGGACCTCAAAGCTCCACAGAAATGTCTGTCTATTTCAACGCTCGAAAAGGATGTCCTTTCATAAGATTCAAGTAAAATTAAAAAGAAAAAAAGAAAAAAAACAACTCTACACATACTTGGAAAAAAAGAGCATGCAAATGACCATCACTACTGCTTAACAGGAATCAAACCAGAGGTCAAAATTTCCACAAAAAGACAAGAAACATGAAGAAGAAGAAGAAGAAGAAGAAGAAGAAGGAGGAGGAGGAGGAGGAGAAGAAGAAGAAGAAAACCTGATATCGACCCCATCACTGACGAAGCCGGAGATATTTTTTGAAACCCACTTCTCAGCAGCCCTAAAGTTGGAGGCAAGAGTGAAGAGCATGTCATTGGGGATGCCCACCATGACTTGAATCCCAGTCTTCTTCAGGGCATTCAAAGTTGCCTCTTCAGCATCAAAGAGCTTCACCTTCTGGAAACCGTTCTCCCTGAGCATCCGAACTACTTGGGAAGGTGGCAGCGGGTGGCTCGTTTGCGTGCCCCAGTTAGCCCCAATCCCATTAGCACAGCCCAAGAGGCATACCCAGCAAACCACCCTTAAGACCGGAGAGAAGCACCACCCCATAAACAGCTTCACAACTGACGCTCTTCTTCGCTCTTGTTGAACTAAAAGGCTTGGGTTCTCTTAAATTCTCACACTACAAAACCAACCACAGCTACAAAAAGCAGAATGGGGCCGTACATATACGAGGAACTCCGTGATGATTGAAGGTGGTGAAGATAAATGAATGATAAAAGCTTGAAAGAGAGGATGTTGTATGGAGCTTGGGTAGAAAGGAGAAAGGAGGAAGAGGAAGCCTATAGATAAAAGTTCTGAACCACAGAGCTGTGAGAAAGCTAAGCCAAGCTAAGCTAAAAGCTGGTAAAGGGTTACACTGTCTGTCCGTGACACCGTGCGTATGGACAACGGTATCCCGGAGCTTGCTTTTTCCAAAAAGAACAGAATATTTTCACTTTGTAACCTTTGTTATTGATTAATTAACCAATGACAGAAGAAGATAAGGATGGAAGATTACTTCTGAGTGGGACGTGAGCTCAGCCATAAATCTCTTCTCATATTACTCCATTTAGCAATAATCAGCGATGATAATCGACTGAATGGGATGCGTTTATCATCATGAGATGTGCTTTTCTTTTCTTTTCTTTTCTTTTCTTTTATACTGTTTTTTATTTTTTATTTTTTATTTTTTATTTTTAAAATAAAAGAAAAACATTGGTGCAATACACCGTTTACATGAAATTTACACTTCAAAAGAAGCAACATGGAGACTTGCCCCTTGTAGTGCTCATATGACACATAACTATTTATGGTCAGCAGACGCTTGTCTGATGCTACTCCCAAAGTGTATTTGTACTAAAGCATTGGGAAAAGCAATTAACTTTAACATGACGCGGAAAGCCTGGGTGCCACCCTAACGCTGAGTCACTGGATCAGCGTTGGCTTCATGGACACAAAGAAAAAGAACTTGGTGGTGACGGGACCAATGGGCTTTGTGGCACGGAAATCGCCGGTCTAGGAGAAACAATTAAACAACAAAAAAACAAGTCTTTGTGCGCTTAGTTAAACAAGAGAGGTACCTTTCAAGAGAAAAAGATGTATACATATTTACATATATCTGGTGGGCTTCAGGGTAAATTCCTTCCGAGGAAGAGGCAATAATAATAATAATAATAATAATAATAATAATAATAATAAAGGCATAACACAAATAAAGAAAGCTTATTTACAAGCATGCAAACATATTTTCTTCCACTAGTTTAGGCAGGGTGTTCACTTTGTGTCTTTAATTTTTATTATTTTTATATCCAATAAAAAGCAAGGAGACAGATCTTGCGTCTTACTTAATCACTGCAATCCCTGAAGCTGATTTCTTGAGAATATGAAAATTATACACGAACACATGCGACATAGTACTTGTGCAGATGATGGTCCGAAACAGAGGGGAGCACATCACATGGTACTCTTGCAAAATTTCCTCAAGCTAATGAGCAAAGCAAGATGCCAATAACATCGCTATAATAATAATAATAACTACAACAATAACTTTTATTTGCCATTCTTCACTAACAGTCAGATAAAAAACCATATATATGGATGCTCACTGTCCTTCTCGCCTAGTCAGTCCTAGGCTTCAGGGGAGGGGGTCTGTATCTCCTGCAAAAACAAGTCTCCCGTTTCTCACATCGGTCCACAAAATGACATCTCATATTTTCTTTTCCCTAATTCCCTCTCAATTTCAGCCAACTAAAGAAATCAGTTCTCTGTTCAAGTTTAACTCACCATTAGGTTTAGGATCGACATGGACATAAAAACTGGCAGCCACTATCAGATAGCAAAGGACGAGCATCAACCCCTTAAAGTAGTTAGAAGAACCTTCCTGCAGTGCCAAACAAGTGACAATATGTTTTTTGAGATTCCTCATCCGACACCTGGAACTTTAGCCTCTTATCACAGAATATGCAACTGATTTGCCCAGCGAAATTCACAAACCAAAATGACAATGTGACACACCTGAAGCATGAACGCCATCGCTAATACTGTAATGAAGAGAATGGTTGTCTCAAAAAGTTGAAAATTTAGGTCCATCGGTCTTCCAATCAACCATCCAAGCACCACACAGAATGGTATCTACAGGGTGCAGAAGAATGACAAACAGAAGGAGGATTAGTTTACAGGAGGGTAAAATAGTGAATGTCAAAATTTAGGTCAACCCTGGCAAAGCAACACAGTCTATATGAGGAAATCATTCAGGAAGAACATTGAAGGACTGAATAAAGAGCAAATTCGTCAGATAAGCAGTTTCACATGCAACGCATGCCGCAGTCCACTGTGACAACAAAAATTATTATTATTACTTTTTAAAAAAAGGACAAATGAAAGTATACCTACCCCAAACATGGCAATCTGAGTAGAAGACCCAATTGCAACTCCAACAGAAATATCCTGATCAAGTTCATAAAATGGTTCAATTTAGATTACTAAGAAAAATTACAGAGAACACACTTAACATACTTACAAGTTTGTCTTTCATGGCAAATGTTATAGCACTTGCATGCTCAGCAGCATTCCCAACAACTGGAAGCAAAATAACACTGATAAAAGCAATGGGTATTCTCAATGCAAGTGAAGCACCCTGCAAAATCAAAAAACATGTCAATGGAACAAAAGCTCATAATACATTCTGGTGAAGTGGTGAGACCAAAAAGGTTTGGCAGCAAGAGCAAGACATCAAGAGAAAATATCTTCTTACGTCATTTTTAACTATAAATTTTAAGAAGAGTCCTTAGTATTTGCTATTATTACTACCGTTTGGGTAAAATGAAGACATTATGGTGAGAGCATTAAACTAGATTACACATTGCATTTGCCACACATGTAGGAAGTCAGTTTGAGAGGTTAAAACATACTCATCCAAAGGTACATTTCGTAGATGTTACTTAGCAAACTTTTACAAGTAAACAGGAATTGGCTGATAACGAGGGTACAAAAATCATCAAAAACAGAACAGACTGTCTGGCCTAAATGAGAATCCAATGGAAAAGCATTTTCAACAGCCAAGAAAAAGGAAAAGATGTGTTACCTCGATAGTTTTTACTAGATACTCAGAAAGGACTGAAATCCAACCAGCAAAAATTGCAAGCCAAATGATAGCCTCCCACTTAGAAATCTCAGCAACATCATTGTCAGCACTTTCTTCCTGATTACATCACTTTCATCACATTAAGTTAAAGTAAATCAATCACGAATAAAAGGTGACTTCAACAAATTGTGCAAATAACACAGAGAAAAATGATAAAACATATGTTTTCCTTAGGTTTCCAGGATTGTAAAAAATGATTATTTATATGTATGTACCATGTAAATTTATATATAGTACATGCTGATTTAAACTGTCACTGGTTTGAATCATCAAGATAAGCTTGATGAGAAAGCCACACCTTAACAGAAGCAACTTGAAATCTATTAGTTATTAATTTAACAAATGTAGAACAGAATTTAACAAGATAATAACTCAAGAGTAAACAACAAATGATGATGGGCCACTGGCCAATTCTGCATCAGCCAGAGCTATTGATTATCAGGCATCATTTCTAGTGACTAAATGCTTGCCCCAAGGCCACCATGTAGCAGACACATGGGATAGTTTAGACTAGTAAAATCCATAAAAAGCTAAAGAATTCCAAATCCACTACGCATGTAATGCATTAGCTCCAAGCGTCCACCACCAATTATATAATCATGATAATAGAAGCATGTAGAAGGTGGCTATAACCAACCTCATCAGCACAATCACTTGTGACTGTCTGATTTTTCAACTGGAAAACAATGTAGGAGGCATAAACTAGTAGCATAACACAACCAGTAAATCTTGAAAGGGCCAGCTCGGAAGTGCCAAAATGTGCTTCAGTATGGGTGTAGTGGAGAACAGCAGGAGACAAGAGGCCCATAACTGCTATCAACAGCAACCCAGAGTTCATTGTAGCAGCTGACTATCCATAAAGTATCAAGTCCTTCGGTCATCATGCCACGGAACATAAGCAGAAAATAAAAAAATATGCCACATACCTTGTTAAAAACCTGCTCTTTATGAAAACTTATTCCTCCGCAGAAGAATGCACATCCAAGAACTAGCAATATGTTTGACAATATGGACCCTAGAAGTGACTGCTGAACAACACGCAGCATTCCACTTTTTAGTGCAAAAATTGATATTATTAATTCTGTTGCATTACCAAATGTAGCATTTAGAAGACCACCAGCTGCACATAAAAATTAGCCAATGAACAAAAACTCGAGTCAAAGTAAGAGTAAAAATAGGTTTGCTGGTGTTATCATGGAAAGACATTGACACAGCATGTTTAAACTAAGGTCAAACTAGGTGACTGTTGTCCCAGAGACCTGGGAGAAGTGAAGTCCAAATCAGATGCGATGAGCACCAAAGTCTTACAATAAAATTCAACAAGCAAAAAAAAAGTTTAAAGCGTATCAGTTTCTTGCCTTAAAATTTTTAAGAGAAAATACTAATCCTTCTAAGCATCAAATAGACAAGACTTTTTATGAATGGAGAGTATAATAATTGCAATAGCTGGTGTTTCTGGAGGTGAAACTCACCTGTAGGTCCTGTGAAGAATGCTAATTGCCTGCATAAAGTGAGGGATGAATAGTAAGAGGTGTTCAGCATGACACTTGAATAAAGAAGCATGATCAACACTTGGATTTTCTTACTCAGTAACAAAACTCAAGCGCTCTGCTAGAGGTATGATGCCCAGCAAGCTTAGCAAGAATACCCACCCCTATGTTCCATTGGTTCCATATTAAAAGAACATTCCCAGAAAAAAAAATATCATAATGCATGAAAGGAAAAAAGTGAACAATCAATGAGTGTATCTGTTTTGCAAATTCCAGTATGATACACCAAGAATACAGTGGTATGAAGGAATGGTGGAAATCAGCACAAACTCACATGGTAGGCTGTTAGATAATTGACTACAATTGCAGCAGGGCCACAAGGCAACAGGAGATTAATTTTGCTTGCTAACATTACAATCTTTATGCTCTTGACTAGTCTGGCCTGTAGACATTCAATGCTGATACCTTGTTCACAATCAGACAGAGAACTGGAGAGAGCTCTGTTGGCAGGAGGAAGTCCTCCCTTTCCAGCTAAGGACACAGGGTTTTCATCACCAAGTTCAAGTCCAGATATATCATTTACCAAGCTCATCTGCAAATCAGGAACCTATTAGAAAGATAAAGTGCAGAATCAGAAACACACTATCCAAAAGAAGCTCAAGACTAAAACCAGAGAGATCCCAGATCTTCAAAATCTAGCTAAATGCCTCAATACATGACGCTTTATATAAATTACTGAATCCCCACATCAACATGCATCAGTCGTTGCAAGAAGATATCAATGATATCTATCCCAAAGAGCTTCATGATGGCCCATAAAGAAATGAAAGCAAATTTAAGAATGAAAGGGAGAGGGTTTAAACCTGAATACGATGCAGAGGGCTAAAACGCTGTGACTCGCTAATCTCCATGGACATTTGGGTAACTAATGCAGAAAATATATACCAGAGAAAGGGAATGTGAAGGGTTTTAAACTGCCATGGAGCACGACTTCTCCTGCGCATTTTCCAGTGTTGGGCCCACAGACTCAATACTCATGCACAAATTGCGTCCAGATTCACCTTGAAAATACTAGCTCAGCTGCACTTGCCTATTGTTCCATTCATTGGATTCCTATTGAGCATAATTGGCCAACCAGCACAGGAAGCACACTGTCCTTCTTTGATGGTGCCTGCTACTGAATAATATTCATCCTGCGCAAAAGTACACAATACAGTGCAGCACAGGTCAGATCCTTATGACTTACCTGGGGTAAGTGGTGGTTCGTACTCGAAGATGAAAGTAGAATTACTAACGTTTATTACATCAAAATATAGACCAACAAGTAGTGCTATCCAACGCTGAACAAGATTAAAAAGCTCAACAAAGCTTCTGCATTCAAAATACCAAGGAACTTCTCCTTCCAGCAACATTTAACTGAAGCCAAGAGAACAAATGAAGTTGTACTCCGGCAGAGGGCTATTAAGACACAAGGATTCTCAACCCAGCTTCAACATGCCCACCATCTCACATATATCTATAATAATCTTTCCATCCATGAAGTTTAAACACCAAAATAGCACTTGACAATAGGGTATTCAGTGAGATAGATGATGATACCAGGGAGGAAATACAAAACAGTCAAACAGAGGATTTAATAGAAAAATCATCCATCTTATAGAAGACCAGAATGCCCACCAAATTATAGACTGTGAATGTGCTCCGTCTTAAACTGCATCTGCAGTGAATGACCTGCTTAGGCTTTGTGTCTTATTGTGCCTTTTGCATTTTTGTTAATATCATTAGCATTGCCTTTCTTCTTGCGGTATCCACTAAGAACAGCTTTAGCTTTTGTCCACTCTTTCTCAGATTCAGCATTCCTCAGGAATGTGCAAACCTCGCCAACATGAATCTTGGGTAAAATCCTCCTTGATGGCAAATTATTTTTCTTCCCAGCTTCTCCTTGTGCCACTTCTTCTGGATTTTCTTGAACTTTATCACTGTTTTCTGTCTTTTCAACATGAATAACTGCAACCTGCTTTGCCGGGGATTTTTTATGGACTTCCAGATATGTTGAACCTTCATTGTTAAACTTAACTTTTCTCTTCTTTTGAAGAGTTGATGTGGCAAACGCTGAGCCATTGGAAGTTGGTGAATTTTGTGCTGCTGAATTAATGCCTGGAATAACATGAGAAATGTTGAATGAAATATTGCCCACATCTCCAACAAGATCTTTCCAGGAGCTCTTCTGCAGCCAGGTATGGCCTTTTGATGGTTCCATGCTCTTGCTTGGTTCAGTCTGCCTTTGTTTTTTTAAAGGAGTATCTTCAGGCGTCTCCACTTCTTTCATAAAGGTTTGAGGGGTCCTCTTCCTGGGTGAAATAGGCATTCGTTCATCTTCAGAAGCTTTTCCTTCTTGCACTGCATGGGACTTGAGGTCCAACATATCTACAAAAGTACTGGTACTGATTGAACCTTTCTTCCCAGGCTCTCCTTCTGATGCTTCTCCAGGATTCGCTTGAACCTTATTACCATTTTCTGCCTTTCCAACCAGAGCAGATGCAGAAAGCTTTGCTAGGGATTTTCTTTGGTTAACTCCCAATTCATTGTTACACTGAACCTTTCTCTTCTTTCGAACAGCTGACATGTCAAGATCTGAGCCATTTGAAATTGGTGATTTCTGTGCTGCCAAATTGATGCCTGGAATAACTTGTGATATGCTGAACAAACTATCCCTCGCCTCTCCAACAAGACCTTTCCATGAGCTCTTCTGCAGCCAAGAATGGCCTTTAGATGGTTCTATGTTCTTGCTTGGTTCAGCCTTGCTTTGCATAGGAAGGGCATCTGCTGGCATCTCCACCTCTTTCTTACAATTTCTAGAGGTTTTCATCCTCCACGAAATAGCCACATGGTCAACTTCAGCAACTTTTTCTTCCAACATTGCACAAGATTTTTGTTCCAATGCATTTACAGGAGCACTAGTACCACTCGTGTGCTGGTTTTTACGAGACTTTATATTGGTTCTAGAGATGCCATTCATGGAAGGATGTAGCTTGGTTGATTTTGATTCCTGAAATTTCAAAGAAACATAATGCTCATTGGCATTTGTTAGGGCTATACTTCCTAGTAAATGCAGGTAAAGTATAATTGATAGAAAAGTAAATAACATTATTCCAACAACCTGAAAATTTAACTCTACATTTGTAAAGGCCAATATTCTTATTTTCCCACCTATATCACTAATCGTTATGTATAAATCAAGACCACTACTGCTACAAATTTCAGAAAAATTAAATTTGCAGACCTGATTTTCTGGTACATCATCCGCTTCTTCTAACATTATTTGGTAGAATGCATCATCTCCCTGTTGTTGCAATCCAATGTTGGTAAGAAGGTTGTCTGTATCGGATGGGCAAGCTTCATCTGATTTCTCTAACATACACTCATTGTCTAATAGGACAGACTTGTTTGCCTCTGTATCTAATGTAGTATGCCTGTCTGAAGCACTTCCATCCTTCTTAAAAATCTTGTTCATCACAGCTGTCATAATGCTTAGCTCTTTCTCGTTCATCACAGAATTGTTACAAGATAAATACTTTTGAGTACAAGTTCCAGACGACAGACTGTGCTCCTCACAATCACAAAAATGGATCGGGAGGGAAGGAACCTCAATACGTTGGAAACTATACTTGTGTTTGCCTGTTCCTTTAAAGGGCAATGGCTTAACCTGTCAAATAGAATGGTTGCTCCCAATTGTAAGTCCTATCATTGACTAAGATGTATAAATTATTTTGACATTTCAAAGAAAAGTAAGATACACAGAATCACTCAACTACGGGAAGAGGTATTACTCCCCAATACAAAATCATCATAATTCTATATGCAATATAACTATCAAACTGACAATTGTTGCAAATGAAGTCTAACAAAAATGGCAAGCTTATATGGAGAGGCAAGAAGGGTGATGCTGGAGGATATAATAGGGCCCATGTAATTAGTTGTATATTCCAAAGTTAGTAATTGAATTGGTATATATGATAATTCCCAATACTCTATGTTTCCTAAGAAATGACTAATGAAAAGATTGAAGGGTGACCAGAGAACTACTTGACAATGCATGATGTACAAAATATGACATCACAGTTTACAAAAGGAAAGGAAATATTTAACATATATATGAACATCGTGCATTCGTAAGAAACTAACCTGTGCTACCGAATAAACATGTACACTTTTATATTACTCAAACAAATTCAAAGATCTAAAACAGCGCACCTTTCTTAACTTTGGGAAGTAAATATTCAGTTGCATGTTCTCCTGGTTTAAAATCTGAGGCTTGTTTGATGTATTCAGGTTCTTCTCCACATTAAGATCAACAGGGGCGGAAGTGATTGAATTCAATTTTGCATCTTCCGCCCATTCTTGACTCAAACGAACGAGATAATGTTCTTTAGCCTTTTCAACTCTAAGCTTTCCCCCCTTCCACATGCATCCATTGTACTGCATAAATTTGGGCAAGGTGTTGGGCTTTCTTTTGATGAAGATGTGCATATATTTCCTCCCACAAAATATGTATGTATAATGTATATATAGTTCCATCCACAAAATTATAGAGTTCAACTTTAACTATGATAAATAAGGATCATAGTTTCTGATTTCGAGAGAAACAACTAAAGCGCAAGAATTGTGACATCAATTTTAAGCAAAAGAAAAGAAGCCAAAAAGATTCAATTACTGACAGAAGCAAATAGCCGGGCGAGGGATTTGTCGGAATTGGGATAAAAATCCATGTAGGCAAAGCTGCGGCCATTGGTTCGAACCAGTTGGACGGTAGCAACACTTCCCAGTGACGAGAAGGTCTTCTCCATATCCTCGGCGGTCACTCCCACACCCAATCCGCCTACAAAGATCCTCATCGGCTTCTCTGTAACGCCGCCAGCAGCTGCCATCGTTCCCTCCAAACCCTAGTCATTATTTATTTTATATTATTTGTGCTTTTATCGTTATTAAAAAATAATATTATTAAATTAAATAACTATAAAAGCAATCCTTTTGAAGTGAGGTTGAGCATACATATATATAAATATATATATAGAGGAAAATTACTGTTTACCATTTCAAAACTGGCCAAAAACCCCTCCTTTTTTTGCACACTCCGGACAGCCCCTCCGTTATAGTTTGGTTTCCTTCTACCCCCGTCTGTCACATGAGAGGGGTCCGTGTTATGAAAATCCATTTTTGCCCCTGCAAATAGTGGGAAAAAACCCCGCCCGATCACATCATGTCATGTCTCACATTTACGCATACATATGTGAGCTTTTTCCCCCTTAATGGTTTCTTGTTCGCATAGAGAGCTTATAAGGCGAATTACATATTTTTGTTCTTGTTCTCCTTTTCCTTCTGCTAAGTTGGTTTCTGGATTTGAATTCCTCCGGTCACCCGATATTATGGACAGTTTTTGTGCCATTGCTAGATACAACGGGGAGGGACGAGTGCTGACGTTCACCGCGTCAACTGAATGGGCGTCAGTGTTAGGTGAGATTTGTGAGTGCTGGGGTCTCGATGTTTGTCGCGCGAGGGTGAAGTTCATCACACCCGATGGACATAATACGGTTTGCCCAATAGAGAACGAGGTCGACTTCCAGCGCATGTGTCATGTGTTCTCCATCCTCAAAGGCGGTGTAGTCGATATGGTTGTCGAGACGGATGACGTGCCACGGCAACCTTCTGAAAACGAGTTATTGTCGTGGTAATGCGTTGCTCTAAAATAATTATGCAGTTGTATGTCAGTTAGTGTTTAACACTACCATTATCTGTATTAAAGAATGAATTATCCGTTTAAATTTGGCATCTCCGATTAATTTATCATGTTTCTGTGTAACCTATCATATACCGTTTGCATTATTACATCTCTGTTTAACTATGGCTGTTAACGTGTAAATATTAACTTCGGTGTTTAAATAAGTGGATTTTATGCTTAAATTCTGATCGTTTGCGTTTGAACTGAAGTGTTGGCAGGAATTCGGAATCTAGGAGCGCTTCTGTCCCACCACATGGCGACCCGGATGGTGTCGCATGCCTGCCATCGTCGTCAGATCAACATGAAGTGTTGTCGTTGGACGTCGGACAACGTTTTGATGGCGTTGAACATTTCCGAGATACACTTCGCAATTTTGCTATCAGTCGGAATTTTGATTTCAAATTCGTGAAGAACGAAAAATACCGGGTAACTGTGGAATGCGCGGCCGGTGGATGTCAATGACGCGTTCACGCATCAAAGGAATATAATAGAAATACCTTCAGAATCAAGACAATGGACCCGACGCACACCTACGGTGGTGGAATTGCCTCGGGGTCACACCCGAAAGCGTCCAAAAAATGGGTCAGCGCACGAACTGACATACAACTGTACAAGAGATGGCTGGGAAAAGAGCATGCCTGGGTGATCCTCGACGGCAGCTCAAAAGGACATGTTGCGGGAGCATGGTGTCCACATTCCATACAAGCAGGCATGGCTGGGAAAAGAGCATGCCTGGGTGATCCTCGACGGCAGCGACATCTCCAGCTACGATCTGTTGCTTTGGTACGTCCATAAGGTGGCTGAGACAAACCCCGGCAGCATCGCGTTTGTGGAAAGAGACGGTGAGCGTTTTAAACGTGCGTTCTTCTCTTTCAGCGCGTGCATTTTGGGGTTCAAGCGGGCATGCAGGCCGCTGCTGTTTGTCGATGGTACTCACCTCCTTGGAAAGTATCGGGGTACTCTCTTGGGTGCCACAGGCAAGGATGGGAACAATGGCTTTTTCCACGTCGCCTTCGCTATTGTCGACAACGAGACCGACGCCAATTGGACGTGGTTCATTTCCAAATTAGGTGATGCTTTATACGACGAAGGAGACTACCAAAAGACAATTACATTCGTTTCGGATAGGTCAAAGGGCCTTGTGAACGCTGTTGCGAGAGTTTTCTCTTCATCCCCGCACGCGTACTGCTTTCGGCACTTGGAGGCCAATTTTATGAAAGCCAATGGTAGACTTGGGAAGGCATTGAGGGAGGAGTGCTGGTCCATATGCTTTTGTATCGCGTGGGCAACGACGGCTAAAGAATTCGATGACACCGTCAATGAACTGCGGGCCGCATCACCCGAAGCGTTTCAGTGGTTGATTCACAAATCCGACATGTCACACTAGTCGAATTATCTGTTCAAAGGTGACCGATGGGGCGAGATATATTCGAATGTAGCTGAGTCGTTCAATGCGTGGATCAAAGAAGCTCGACACCTACCGGTGACGAAAATGGTCGACGCTATAAGGTATTCGAAGTTTAAATACATGTAACGCTTAAGCTTACCCGTTACCCTTTAATGTTCGTTATCTGTGTTTAGCATGCACTGTCCGCAGTTTGATACCGTCGTCGGTGTTTAACATTCACATTAACCGTTTAGTCCGGTAGAATCCTGTGTAAGATAACAAATGTAAATAGCATTCTCTCTGTTTAAATATCGTCGTATATGTTTTTCTTCTTCGATCTTTAGTTTATTACTGTTCTGTTTACTCCGATGTAGTTGTGTTTAAATATTCATATATTCGCTTAACTTTCTTTAAGATATCCGACATTCGTTGTGCAGGTACAAGCTGATGCGCATGTTATGCACTCGCCGTGAGCAAGCGAACAAATGAGAGACTTTCTTATGCCCGGACATACATTCAAAGGTTGAGACGCTTGTGCAGGATAGCCGAAGTCTTCACGTTGATCGTTACGAAGTGATTGACCAGTGCAGTAACTCTGTAGACCTTGCCAGTAGAACTTGCTCATGTCGCAGATGGCAAGTTTATGGCATCCCGTGCAAACACGCTTGCGCTGCGATATTGCTAACGGACAGCAATGTTCATCGTTTTATTAGCGATCACTTCACCGTCGACACTTACAAGTTGGCGTATAAGGAAGCTATATTTCCCATACCCGACAATGAGAGGCCCACGGACAACAATCGAGATCTGCTTTTGCGGCCTCCTGTGACGAGAAGGCAACCTGGGCGTCCTAGACGAAGGAGGATCGAGTCGCAAGCGTTTGATGTCCGCGAGTTACATTGCAGCCGCTGCCACGCGTCCGGTCACAATCGTAGAACTTGCAATGAAAGTGTTGCCGATTAGGCTTCGTAAAAGGATAATCTTTAAAGAGCACACATTTATTTGGTTATGATGCCCTGATATTTAAACACAGAATAACTGAATTTCGTTGTATGCACTGAAGTTTTAATCGAATAACCCTAATGTTAAATGGTGACACAAATTGAAGCGTACGCTGTGAATGTTAAACGGAAAATCTTCGTAATAAACGATAACCAATAACGTTAAACAGGCACATCACTTGTTGTCATTCTTTTGTATTTGAACTTCGGGAACGAATGTAAGATTGTGACGCATAAACAGAGACGTTCTATTTAAACAGATACGGCGGCGAGTTTTACACATCTTCGGCGAAATGTTTAACGGAGACGTTGTATGGTACACATAGTGTTTAAAATGTTACACACAATGCTTGATATTTGAAGAGTTCATTGTGAGTTTAAAGCATGTATTGAGTCCGAATTAATGACGACAAGACGTCATTAATTCGAAATCCCAGTACGAATGCTAATTAATTACTATTTATTGGTGCAATTACATTTGAATTCAAATTCCACACGTAAGCATCAATGCACGGACTACGTTAGGCGAACTTCCATCCCCTAGACTTCTATTTAAACAATAAACGGAAATCAAAGGCACATCCACATATTACACATAGAGAAAGAAGTATGTACAAGTCCCTTCTCAGCGAGCTCTGCCAGAGAACCCGCCGGCCGTCGCCGGAGTACTCAACCGTCAGGGAGGGCCCCGACCACATCCCCGCCTTCTTGGGCACGGTGACGGTTGATGGGACCACTTATTACAGCCCTTACCCTGCGAAATCAGCGAAGGACGCCTAGAACACTGCGGCCGAGGTGGCGTACAGTGACCTCCGTATTCCATACCCTGTGAGGATGAATACGCCTCCCGCTGCTACCGCCGATCGATTATGTGGAGGTAAGTCATACCGTAAGATTTCTGCGTCCATGTTTCAAAAATTTATTTATTTTCTAAATTGCAGTGCCTCGCACCGCAATGCCTTCAGATGCAGCGCCTTCACTCACCCGCGAGCACTCCAACAGCGAAGAGTTGGAGTGCTTTCTGGAGGACATGCTCGTCGAGCTTGCGAAGAAGGAAGTCGTCCTCTCCGAAAAACTCGACCGAGTAAGAATCCGCACGGCCCAAGTGAAGAAGCTGATCCAGGGACTGAAGCCGAAATGATAATGTTTTTTTCAGTTGTTAGATGTATAAATTAATATGCCTACGCTGGTTGTAATATAACTCCGTTTCAACTAAAAATTTTTTGAAGGAAAGAAATTTGTTCCCCTGTTATGTTTTGATCTTTAAACCGATACGTGTATATTTGAACATCGGCACTAAATTATAAACGTCGACGTCTGTAAAAGGGGGGGCCACAATATTTAAAAAGCGCGAGTGTTTGTAAATAGTGAGAATAGTATTCACACAGAGTCCTCGATGTGTGAAGAAGACAATTCAAACATACATATCGAATGCTAAGTGAAGACGCATGCTAATAAGCGGTGACATACAATGTTAAACAGAGAGAACCCTCGTTCTCATACGTCGATAGTTAACCGCAGATATCGATTGTTAAACGGTAAAGTGTAAGGGCAAGTGATGACGGTTATATTTAAACAATGATGAGGAGTTTCGCCCAGTGAATTCGCAGTCATAGATTAAATACCACATTTATGTTTACAAAATAGGTTCAAAACCAGAAAATTTGCATTGGAAAATCCTGAAACGTCGCATGCATAAATGGAGTTGAATTTACCCTAGTTACGGTATAACGTAGTCAGGGAAACCATGCAATGTGAATTTATTATTAATTACTCCAATTTAATGTTGAAATGCGAATCAGCAAAGCGTGAACGTAACCGATGCCATTTACTATATTCCAGTTATTTCACCGCAAAACCAATGCCTTTTTTTTTCACAAGTAGTTCTGATTGTATGTACGCATCAAGCCGAAACAAGATACAGACGCAGATATTATCCACATCCCACAACAATGTTTACGTCACGTCTAGCCGAATTTTGCCAGATGACACGCCGGCCCTCGCCGGAGTACACCACTCTCCGTGAAGGCCCCGACACCAACCCCGTCTTCCTGGCCACGGTGACGGTCGACGGGACCCCTTTCTCCGGTTCTTCATCTGCGGAAAGCGCCGAGCAGGCGCAGAACATTGTAGCCGAGGTGGCGTTCAAGCAGCTGTGTCCTTCAGGCAGCGTGGAGATTACCAAGGCCCTGGTTGCTGACGATGACGTATCTTACACAGGTACTGTATACTGTAAGACTTGTTAGTTAATTGTAAAAAACAAAAAGAGCCACCTTCCATACGTAAACCTTCAACTCTTCATTGCAGGGCCTTCACGACCCGTCGGGGATTACACCAGTGGTGAAGAGTTGGAGTGGGTTTTCGAACACCTGGTCCGTGCACTAAACGCAAAACTTGAAGGAATAAAAGATCGAAAGGCACGTGTGGAAAAGATGCTCCAAGATTTGAATGACAAGAAAATGGGGGAGTGAGATTATGTTCGAGTTGATGTGGTTTGTAAATTGCGCTATCTAAATGGAGTTCTCTATATTTAAACGGAGTCGTCTGAATCCAAACGTAATCATTAATATTTAAACAGCGTAATCTATATTTAAACATACAAACCTAAACGGTTATTTTTGTTACTGATAGCGTGAATCATAAGCCAATATTAATTACTTTCACCATTAATTATGAAAACTAAAATCAGTCTGACATCTATCTCAAATTCATGTAATTTCCGTTGCGAGAAGCGTAAGTTGTGGATTTTTGTTAAGCAATTATTGTCACATGGAATGAAATAGCAAACGGAGACTCGTACAATTACGCGGGGAGTCTAAAGAGTGAACTGCACGAAGTATAATTGAACAGAGCTAACGAAGTTTAAACGGAGAGCAAATCATTTTGGCAGGCCTTTATATTTCAAACTTTACACCGACTGTTAACCAGAGACTATTACCTTTAGTGCACAACTAATATGTTTAAGTTAGGATAATGAATTACATGATAATGAATTACACAAACGTATTTTATTGTGATGACTGATATGTGACAATACCGACATGAAATGTTTTTACCTCAACGTTAAACGTTAACAATAGCGACAAGTTAAACAAAGGATTCGAAAGTTAAACGTTATTCTTAATGTGAATGGTAAGTCTTAAAGTTAAACAGATACGTAAACGGGGGATAGACATTCTGAGTAATACATGCATTCGACCAAGTGTGGTGAGTTAACATTGGGAAAGTGTGCATTGGTTAACCCGTCGGTGGACGTTACTGTTATCTGTTACGATTAAATTTGGTTTTGGAATTCAAACGTCGAGTAGTTATTGGCATCAGACTTGAGAAATAGTTCGAACGTCCGTTGAATCCATTTGTATTTAAAGAAGAATCGGAAACAAGAAACGCACCCAGATATTACTCGCAGATCTAACAGTATGTATGTGCTAATTCTCAACGCGTCTTGCCGCGAAGACGCACCGCTCCACGCCGGTGTACTACACAACCGGGGAAGGCGCCCGGGCGCCCCCGCTTTGTGGCCACGATCACGGTGGATGGGACCACGTTTTCCAGCCGCAGAACGAGAGAACGAAAGAGGCGGCCCGAACATTGCTGCCCCTGGTGGCGTTCTACGCGCTGTCCCGCGCATCTTAGGACAAGGGGTGCGTCCCCCGCTGATGTCGATGGTGTAACAACTGGAATTACTGCATATCGTACGGTTCAGCTATGCGTCTTTAGAAATATTTCTCTAAATCGTTGATGTCTTCTTTGCAGGGGCGATGACCTATCCCCGGGAGCGGTTCCTGGAAGATTTGGTCGGGGATCTGACGGAAAAAGCAGCATCTCTCTCCGCAGAACTCGAGCGAGTGGTATCCCATAAGAGGGATGTGGAGAGGCTGCTCCGGTACGCCAAAATGTATAAAATTGAATGACGGTTTTTGTCCTGCTTAGTGTAGTTTTTATCCATCGAATAAGAACTTTGCTTAATTATGGGAACGCTCTCTCATTCAGAAATTTTAAATTCGTTGTTACTCTTTCATAAATGTTAGCGGACGCATGTTAAACAGCCACGCATGAAGTTTAAATGGAAAACAATATTCCTTAAGCAAATGCTAACCCTTCGTGCGCATGACATGCACGGTTTAAATAGAGACGGACGCATAATGAACACTATCATGAAACGTTTCGTAGGGAATGGTAATATTCAACGGGAACGGTGATATTAAACCAGTGACGACAAATGATAATCACAGAATGCCTTCTTGGCCTGATAATTCTAAATTTTAAACGGATACAATAACACGTAATTGGTGACACACTGTAAAAAAATAACTCCGTACTTAAGGACCCATATCGCGGTTGATGAAGACATTTAAAAAGTTATGTATAATAGGGTCTCTTACCCTTAAAAACAAACAGCGCAAGTAGAATAGGGTCTCACCCGTCAAACAATAGCCGCCATATTAAACAGGGACTGTAGTATTAAACATGTAACAAGAAAAGCTAAATAGAGAATACTTTGTTCACCTGATAGCTCTGCATTTTAAACGGAGACAACAACACGTAATGGGTGACATACATTGAGCAACAGCCTTTAAAAAGTTATGTATAATAGGGTCTCTTACCCTTAAAAACAAACAGCGCAAGTAGAATAGGGTCTCACCTGTCAAACAATAGCCGCCATATTAAACAGGGACTGTAGTATTAAACATGTAACAAGAAAAGCTAAATAGAGAATACTTTGTTCACCTGATACCTCTGCATTTTAAACGGAGACAACAACACGTAATGGGTGACATACATTGAGCAACAGCCTTTAAAAAGTTATGTATAATAAGGTCTCTTACCCTTAAAAACAAACAGCGCAAGTAGAATAGGGTATAACCCGTCAAACAATAGCCGCCATATTAAACAGGGACTGTAGTATTAAACATGTAACGAGAAAAGCTAAATAGAGAATACTTTGTTTACCTGATAGCTCTGCATTTTAAACGGAGACAACAACACGTAATGGGTGATATACATTGAGCAACAGCCTTTAAAAAGTTATGTATAATAGGGTCTCTCACCTTTAAAAGCAGACAACGGAAGTAGATTACGGTCTCTTTAATTTAACAATAGCTTACATGTTTTAAACAGGGTCATAGGGAGTTAAACGTTCACGACTAATGTCTAAACAAGGAGTGTGTGAACAACCCGGTCCCCTGGTGTTAAACGGTAACGGTGTATATTGCACGGAGATCCGTATTGTTAAAGTGTAACACAATTTTTTTAATAGTGACAGCGTCATTTTTTACAGAAGTACTTAATTTTATAAAGCAGCGACGACTCTCAATCGGTACCATAAAATTTTAAGCAAGTAATGATTGAATATGAAACAATAACGAACATTATTAGATGTACATTGAAATTTCTACCATGTCGCTGGCAAAGAATGAATTGAATCAATTGAAATGAAAACAATTTCAACAAAACTGTTTTACTTCCCCACGGCTGGACCCTCCCTGTGTTGCTTGATGCCGGATGCTCGTCCCTCCTTAAGTATGTGGGCAGCGTACTTCAATCTCAGATAGGGGACGTCCGTGTGCGCTATCCGCAGCTTTTCACCGCGGAGCAATTGCTCGATAAACCGCATCACGTAGACGGCGCAGTCGACAGTGCCTTTCTTTTGACGCGGTGTGTCGTCATCGTGAACAAGCGGGTACTGTGCCATCGCCGTCGTGCCGTACTCCATTTCGAGACAGGTGTCGAATAGTTCCCGCTGTCACATTATACAAACCGATGTTAGAACATAAAGCATCTATGTCATTCTGACAATCGAAATCTATATCGCAGAGAGCTTACCATTGCTACTACGTCTCTATTGTACTCTTCACTTGGGCATGAGGTGTAATGCCTGTACTCTTTCTTGTTATTGTCGAGCACCACGACATGGAAGTGGCCATTCAAGATTATGGGAAGGATGATGATGTCAACGTCATTGACGACCTTGGTGGCATCTCCGATCATAGCCAAAGTCGTCTCATGTGCGCCTTCCACCTTCGACATAAACAACGCCAGTGGTCGAGTGATGGAGGCGCGCTTCTTATGAGGATATGGCTTTCTGGTAAGTGTGTCTTGTACGATGCACACGAAGGCGTCCAACACATCATCTGTGACCATCTCTTTCCCGTCGATCAGAACGAATAGGTTGGCCCGGGTGGTGCTGACATAATCATTTCTCCAGACGACGGAACTGCGGTTAAACGGCAACACATGCGATTGATTAATAACACATAGACGTTAAGTGGGAACAACACATACGTAAATGATAATGTATAGTGTTAAACAGTAATATCGTTAGTTAAACGATACATTACTAGGTTATATGGTAACGACTGTAATTAAACGGAAACGCAACAACGTAAATGGGATGATCTCTATATAAACAATAACATCTACACTATCATACTTACTCGTCCATGGGGAAGTTGAGGAAAATCTTGATCAGCTCCTTCTCGAATACGTCGAGGCGCGATTGACCAGCGTATTTTTTCTTCGCCGGAACGAAGTCTTTCCGCACTTCTTCATACTGCTGGTTGGCGAAGGTGACCGATTTCTTTTTTTTCTCGGTGACGTTCCCTTCGCCCCCGCAACAGATTTATTGGGATCATCCGTAGATGCTTCTTGCTGTTGCGGGATCGCGCCTACACTGGATGTGGCAATGTCGGTCGGCCGGTCCTCCGTGGGCAGGAGCTCCTTCACAATAGAGGCAACGGTCTTCTCAATCGCGGCCAAGGCAGTCCCATCAAGGGGCGCCACACCCTCGGGTGGTTCTTCTTCTTCAAAGATAGTGGCCACCACCCTCGATGCGCCATTGTCGGGCGCGGCTGCCGGCTCCACCGCAACGGGAAGTGGCGAAACTTCCTCAGACGCGGCATTGCCAACGGGGTCGACGATCTCCGCCACCGGGGCGGTGAAGTCATCAACTGCAACGGTTTCAACAACCGCATCAGCCGCCGGTGGTGCTGCCATTGTTTCCTCCTCGGCCGGTGGTGGACACACAGCCGGTATAGTTTTCGTCGCCTTTTGTGCAAGCCTCTTCATACGTGGCCTCGTCATACGTGGCCGTCTTGGAATGGCCTTCACGACGAAGTCGTCGTCCCCAATTTCCAACGGCTCATCCGTCCCGGGCACGTCACGTATTTGTCCCGCCGGTGTAGCCCTTTCAAACGAATCAAACCTTGCCTCCAATGCCTCAACCCGAGCGACAAGCTGGGGGAAAGCGTTCATCATCACCTGGCATGCCCGCATAAAGGATGTAGTCACGTCTTCGGCTGATGACGTCGGTTGGGCTACCGCGGTCGGGGGGACTCTGGGGATCCGGGTGACTGCCGTTGTCGCGGACGGTGAGGGTGTTGCCATTGGGCGGGGTAGGTGAGGGCCTATCCGACGCCGAGGGTTGCGTGTTGGGCTGGAAGTGGGGGAACCACGTCGGCGCGAACGGACGGAAGGGGCTGGCCTCTCCACTTGCAGTCGTGCAAGTGGTTCCCGCGCAACAGCATCCCTCCGCCAATTGGCCCCAACAAAAGTCTCCTCCTCAGCATTCGCCGGGACCAGCTCAGGAAACTAACATATATAAATAAAACAATCTCAGACAAATCATTCAATTTGATCCAAAACAAACGTATTTAAACATTTGACATATATACGTAAACGATATGGCACACATTTAAACGGAGTATAACAAGGTTAAGCGAAGACACCAAGCATTAAACACAAACTACATTTCCTACACGGATAAGCCTATCGTTAAACATTAACTGCTCTTTGTAAACACATTAACACTGATTTATTACCTCTTTTCCTTCGAGAGCTGACCAACTGGTTTCTATCGTCGCGTGCTTCCGGTAAGTACTTTCGCAGTAGCACAGCACCCTTGGGGTCTTGCCGAAACAGGCTTTCTTGCCGGTTCCGGTCACCTCGTAAAACCAGATGGTCAGCGCGATCGAGCAACCCTTAATGTACCCCGTGTTTACCTTCCCCCCCTCGCATCTGGCTTGCACTCGAGCGGTAGCTTGTGGAACGTCCTCCATAAACCATTTGTGCGTCGCCTGCGCCCATGCGTACCGCCCCATGCCAGGTAGATCGTCGACATAATCAACGATCCAAGTGGGCACCGAGCATGAGGTATTCGGGAAGAGGATTGTCCCCATGAGGTACGCCATCAAGAGTTTCACAAAATCCTCCTCTCCCCCCCTCTGTCCAACAATACGCTCAAGAGTGCGCCTAATGGCGTCCCTGTGTCTGTCGAAGCTTTTCGAAAAATATCTCCCTTCGAAAGCTGACGGTGTCTTCTTCTTCTTAAACAGGACCGCGTCTCCGTCGCAGCGGCACCCATAACGAGAGCCACATCCTCGGGCTGAAGGCGAGCGAGGCTCGCCCGATCCTGAATTTATTGGTGCCGCCATCGTACCTCTGCAGAAGCAAATCGAGAAGGGCCCTCTCTTGGAATACAGCTTCCACCTCAGTGAATGCCGCAAACGGTGTCCTTTGGATGATCTCCCAATGTCGAGAGGTCATGTGGACTTTCAATTCGGCCAAGGTCTCCACCACCGGTGTCAAGTAGCATCTCCCGTTGACTAGGTTTACCGCCATAATCATAACACTGCAAAAATGACAACACTTGTTAAACAGATACATCAAACGCTACACAAAGACAAATGTTTTACACGAAAAGCTCAACTCTTAAACAGAGAGATGCACCGTTAAACGGAGACAAACTCTTTTAAACACGAACTCATTTCATCACATGGAAATCTCTTTTACAAACTGCAACCATATCAAATGGAAGGGGAAACGCACATTGTAAGCATTACACAAACAACAACAACCGATATCTCTTTCAATGATCATGTGCACAGCCGAAAACCCTAAACCCTAAAACCCTAACCCTAAACCAAAACCCAAAACCCTAAACCCTAAACCCTAGCAACCCCAGCCGAGAAATTCCCCCGCACACTAGAACCACGCAAAACAAAACCGACGAATATCTCTGTGTAACAGAGTACTTCATATAAAAGCCTTGCTTTAGACACAGCTTCTGCCATACCTTGAGCTGCAAACTGATGGAAGTGCAGGATACTTGCGCAGAGTGGACTGAAGTTACAGAGGATGTCGAAGCAGAGAGAGCTTCGGAGAGGGAAAAGCTGAAGAAAGTTAAGCAAAGAAGAAAAACGAACACTGCTCTCTGCCTCTCTTGGGATTCCCATTACGAAAAACCCTCCACTTCCTCTCTAACCGGTTAATGATTGCACCACGATTTCCCATGCAAGGTAGGGGCAATTCCGTCCGTGAATTTGAAAAGTAACTCCGTTAACCACCATTTCATTCTTTGGGGGTTTGAAAATCATTGTCTTTAAAAGGAAGGGGTTTTTATGGATTTGGAAATTAACGGGGTGTTTTTGGCCATTTCCCAAACTTTGGGGATGTTTTTCGCCATTACCAGTATATATATATATGGGTCCACGAACTTCACAATCTCTTTTTAATAAAAATCAAATATAATGAACATAAAATTCAAATATTCACATATAAACTTTTCTATTTTAGAAATGAATAAAATATTTTTTTTTAGGTTTACTTCTAGAAATGACATTATTAAAAGCTATTTGAATTGTCGGTTATGCCCTTCTACTCACCCCTTGCAGGTAATGAGTGATGCGTTTTCCAATATAGTGTGAATACATTTATTGTAAGTGGTTGTTTTTTTATTTTTGAATAAACATAGTAATTGTGAATGCATTTAATACAATTAAATGTTTTTTATTCCATAAAAATTTTAGCGTTATCCAAAAATAAACAGACCAAAAATAAAAAGTAACAGAAACAACAAAAACTCCGGAAAATAAACACAAACTCCTAGAAGTAAATAGAAACGCCCAAAAGTAAACAGAAACGCCATACATAAACAGAAACTCCCACAATAGTTGCAGGTAATGAGTGATGCGTTTTCCGATATAGTGATGTGAATGCATTTATTATAAGTGGTTGTTTTTTGGTATAATTCTCCATTTAGTCCCTATAAGTAGGTCCATCTGCCACTTTGATCCTTCTATTTTGATTTGTCCTCAGCAGGTCCCTCTATTTTTCAATTTGAGCAATTTCAGTCCGCAACTTAACTGACGTTGGTCTCACCGTCAATTTATGCTGACGTGGCTTTAACTTATAATTAAATAATATAAAATAAATCTAGAAAATTTTCCACCGTGGAAATTTGTCAACGAGCCCAGCCACTAAGCTTATCGGATCCGGGTCCAACCCGGATCCGATAAGCTTTAATCCTCCATCTCCTCCATTTGTTTATGATATTAATTTCTCCATCTTTATCAGATTTGATGTTAAGATGGATCCGAATCCATTAACTTGATAGACCCGATAACCCATCCTACTCCACCCCCTCTCTCTCCACGCGCTCGCTCTCTCTCTCTCTCTCTCTCTCTCTCTCTCGGGAACGATGAACTCGTCGGCGGCCGGCGGTGACGGGAAGCACGACGACGAGTCCGCTCTCGCGGAGCTTCTCTCATCCCTCATGGATTACACTCCCACGGTAACCTTTCCTCTCTCCTTGTCCATCTCTCGATTGATAGATCTCTGTGTTTTTCCTATTTTTTCTCCGATTTCGATTAAGAAAGTGAAATTGATTGTCTGTTTTGTTTCATGGTGAAGATCCCGGACGAGCTGGTGGAGCATTACTTGGCGCGCAGTGGGTTTCAATGCCCCGATCTTCAATTGTAGGTATTCTTTCTCTCTTTTGATGTTTCTCTGCTAGAATTTGATTCAATCTTCGATTTAGAGAATACGATCAAATTCTTCTGTCATTGTGATTGAATTGTTGCGGATGTGAAGGTTTTGGGTGGATTTGAGGGGCCCTTATTCTGTTTCGTCAGTAATCAAAGTGATTGGGAGTTTGTGGAAATTTATTGGGCCGTGTTTTTTACTGGGAATTGAATGTGTTTTTATGTGAAATTAGAGATGTTTGGTCTAGAGAAAGTTTTGACGCTGACCAATATTGAGTGGGGAAATGAGCCTAGGTTCTCAGGACTAGTGGCAGATGTAGTTTGTGCTAATTTTTGTTGAAGATATGTATGCCTTTACAACTAGCAGTGTCTTGATTCTGTTTCTGGATTGAATATGTTTATAATATTGATAAACTACTACAAATCATGCTGTGGAACTCTTGCGGGGCTTGCAGGATTTGGTGCAGGAGATGGAAGAGATGGAAGAGATTGAGGATTAAAGCTTATCGGATCCGGGTCCAACCCGGATCCGATAAGCTTAGTGGGTGGGCTCGTTGACAAATTTCCACGGTGGCTTTTTTAGATTTATTTTATATTATTTAATTATAAGTTAAAGCCACGTCAGCATAAATTGACGGTGAGACCAACGTCAGTTAAGCTACGGACTGAAATTGTTCAAATTGAAAAATAGAGGGACCTGCTGAGGACAAATCAAAATAGAGGGATCAAAGTGGCAGATGGACCTACTTACAGGGACTAAATGGAGAATTATACCTTGTTTTTTATTCTTGAATAAAGATGGTAAATGTGAATGCATTTATTACAATTAAATATTTTTTATTCCATAAAAATTTTAGTGTTTCCCAAAAATAAACAGAAACTCTCATAAATAAACATAAACACCCAAAAGTAAACGGAAACTCACAATCGTAAACAAAAACTCCGGAAAATAAATAGAAACTCCCAGAAATAAATATAAATGCCCAAAAGTAAATGGAAACTCACAGTCGTAAACAAAAAAACTCCGGAAAATAAACACAAACTCCTAGAAGTAAACAGAAACACCCAAAAGTAAACGAAAACTAATATAAGTAAATGGAAACTAACATAAATAAACGGAAACGCCTAGAAGTAAACAGAAATGCCCAGACGTAAACAGAAACTCTCAATCGTAAAGAGAAACTCCCAAACGTAAACGGAAACGTTGCAATATAAACAAAAACTCCATAGGGTAAATGGAAACTCCAAAAAAACTAAACGGAAAGTAGTACGTAATCGTTTGAGTTGAATGCACAAACGAAAAAAATGTAAACGGTGACGGGTTAATGGAGAATCCCAAACGTAAACGTAAAAGTAAACGAAAACGCCCAAAAGAAAACAGAAACTCACAATAATAAACAAGAACTCTCAGAAATAAACAGAAACTCCAAAAAGTAAACATAAACGCCCAAAAGTAAATGGAAATTCACAGTCGTAAACACAAACTTCTAAAAGTAAAGGGAAACACCCAAAAGTAAACGAAGAATGGAAACCTTGTTTACAAAAATATGCATGGTAAGAGAAAAGTTGTCTGAAAAAGTTTGTCTTTTCCTTTTCACCGTACAATTTCAAAAAATTATGACAAGATATGGCGGGCATTTTCCCACCAAAGTCAAGGGCAAAATTGGTATTATGTAAAGAAGTTATTGACGGAGTTGGACGGAGGGACTGAAAAGGAAGGTAAGCTAAAAAGAAGGATGAACAGAGATATTCAAATGTCAGAGGGACTGATAGGGATGTTTACAATTGTACAGGGACTTATAATTAATTTTCCCTCAAAATTATCCCAACGCGCACTAAAAAAATATATATATCCAGAAAATGGTGAGTTTGCGTGTTGGGCCTTGGTTTTGGGCTCCTTTGGACTAGAGTGACGCTCCCCTCATACCGTGATATTTCAAACAATCTATAAAAAAACTCGCCACATCCCACCTACCGCATCACTGTCTAGAGTCTACCATAGTTTGAATTTTGAATATCTAACAGTCACTACCGCTGCTGCTGCTGCTGGAGGCTGCTCGCTAACGTCGGTGCCCTCCCTTCGTTCCTTTGCCCCCGCCTTCTCCTACTCTCTGATCCAACCAAAGTTATGTGTTGATAAGGGATGGGAGCCCTGCTGTGCTCCTCCTCCTATTTGTCAGGCCACCATATTCCAGATGTCGTGACCATGCTCGCGCTGTGAGCTTTGGCATTTGAGCTATCTGTTTGTCTTCCTCTGCACCATGAACTTGTAAGTGTTGTGGTTACGTTACTATGGTTTCATAATACATACATGTCTTTATTATGACTTCTTCCTTGTGCTAATACTAATGGTTCGACATCTTTGCGCGAAGGCATTCTCTTTCCCCACATCCTCATTACCCCAAGCCAAATTTTTGTCCGGAGAAATGCACAGATGATGCCAACAAAGGCAAGATCCATAGTTCTTGTGCTTCAGAGGTCAGTTTGTTTGTGGAACTCAGGGACACATTCACTGAAGACTACCTTTTATGCTAAGAATTTCTGTTCGTTCCGTATTATTTTCAACATTGTAACTAAATCCTTGTTTTACTTCTGGACCAGGTGAATGGTTCAATCAAGGATGTCAAAATTTCCAAGAGATGCAACACATACATGCTGGGCAATTCTTGTAGATTCCAGCTCGAGCAAGATGTTAGTTAGTGCAATATCGTTAATCTCCACAATTGATTCGTTTGTGCGTGCACGAAATTAAGATTTGTTCTGGAATTGAATTCAGTCTATGTAGAGTTTGGCTTAAAAATTGAATTTTCTTTAAAACACGTAGAGCCAGCAGATCTAGCTAGAAGGTTGAAGATTTGAATTTCGGCCATATCCATGATTGATTTTGTTTTGACCAAGTCAGACCATGTAAAACTAAGTGTTCTGGGTTGATTTTCGATGATGTGAGAGTTCTCTGTGTTTGAGGCTCCCTCCTTTTAAAATACAGAGAATATTAACACCACCAAATGTTTGACCTTTAGTTCTCAAAATGTTATATGCCTTTTAACATATGAGCAATGAGTTTTGACTTGATGGGTTTATATGTTCAGGATCATCCTTAATTTGCAAGCATTAGCCATGTTTTTTTTTTTTTGAATATTAAGGAAATTTAAATGCTTTAACTCCTGGACTTAATGCATAAAACATCTGAAATACGGAAGTTAATATATCAAAAGGTTTTGAATCTACGGTCAAGCGCATGAATAATTTCTGTAACAAGGTATTTGTTTGAATTGTTCCTGTCCCATGTCTCGTTAGCATTTGGTCTTTAATGCTATGGTTTTATGTCGTAACTCTCTGCGCAAATTTGGGGTGACATAACAGAATGCACTATGTTTCAGGTTCTACGGCTTCGACAGTTGCTGAATGAGGAGATTGAGATTCATGCTATTCTTGAAAATGCTGTGGACCAGGCCGCTATAACATCATCTGACCTGTCTTCCCTCCCAGATAATGTATGCATATTCTCTTTTCTATTTGTTTGTTTGTGTTGCTAAGTCAAAGATTGCTCTGAAAAGCTTTGCAAACCTGTACTCTTATAATCATCTATTTTTCAGAACAACACATCAATTGTGACTACAACAAGCTAATTTAGGTGTATGATATCTGTTGTCTTTGTTTGAGAATCTTCCTTATTCACGATGAATGAAATTTTTTTATTGTTTTATTATGCTTTTTTATATTTTCATAATTTTAGTTTTCCTGTTCTTCAGGCCAAGAATCTATTATCTAATATTGCCACATTGGAGATGACAGTTTCAAGACTTGAACGAGAGACAATTTCTTTGCAGTTTCAGTTAATACAGGAAAGAAATGAGAGAAGGATTGCTGAGTTTCGTTTGAAACAATTACCATCCAGTCAAATACTTATTGACTCACTTGAAAATTCCCAAATGATGGTATTATTCTCGCCTTTTAAATATCCTCTGGTTCGTATACGACTTGGTTGTAAGGTCATATACAAATCATATGCAAATACATCTGTTACTTGATAGTGCTGAACACTAGTCAATAAAATTATTTTTTTCATATTTAATCCTTCATGCAGCCTACTTAAAAGTGACCAATCTGTTATTTGAATCAGGATGTAATGAGTGCCATAGGCATTCAGGAGAAAATAGATTCATCAGAACAGTCACAGGCAGACATTTTCAGCATCAGAAAGCAAATTCCTGTCAAGGGCCTCTGTACCCAACCTAATTTGCTTTCAGAGGAGATGGTCCGGTGTATGAAAAATATTTTCATCTCACTAGCAGATTCTTCCTTGCACTCCTCAAAATATTTATCATCAGAGAGCTTTTCCTCATCTTCATCTCCCGGCGGACATCTTTCAAGTACTTCTTTCTGGTCACTGTCTGAACCATCAACACTCTTCTCATGGGCAAATAGTCCTCAAGTAGATCTGCAGTGTGAGACTGAACTTATAGCTAAAGGAAATGCTTTTGATCCCTACAAAGCTCACGGCAAATTATGTTGGACCGATATTGGAAATTATGGTCTTGCAATAGAAGTATCCTGGATGTCAGTGGGAAAGAAGCAACTTGAATATGCTGCTGGGGCACTAAGGAGATTCAGGTATATTATTGCAGTCAGTACTTGGAATTTTTTCTTATAAGCATTTGAAAAATTAAATACACAATTATTTTCCAGTCGTACTGATTTTGTTATTCTGAGGGCAGATCACTGGTTGAAGAGTTAGCCAAAGTAATTCCCATCCACTTGAGTCACAATGAGAAGCTAGCCTTTTGGATAAACCTGTACAATGCTCTTGTCATGCATGTATGTCTCTATCTTCCTCCATAGGTATCATTGTCATTTTTTTAAGAATTTGAAACTGCGTAATCAATCTGAGCTTGCTTTATTATGTGAAGCAATTCATATGTGATCATGTGTGACTGAAGTTGTTTTTTTGGATTGCTGTAGGCTTATCTAGCATATGGAGTTCCTAAGAGTGACGTGAAGCTCTTTTCATTGATGCAGAAGGTTTGCTTCTTACCATCGTATCATTCTTGCTCTTGTTTTTTTTTTTTTTTTTTGGTTTTTTGTTTCTGTTTTCTTTTGTGCTGAGAATCGAGTTTTGGAAGGTAGTACTCTCTTTGTGAAGTCACCTTTGTCTTAGCGCATCTATAAGGTATATACTGAAAATAATAAAAAAAATTCTTCTTGTTTTACAATGTATCTGAATCCATTTGTTCAGCTTTTTTCAAACATTTCATTAGCTGCTTTGTTAACCTTATTAGTTGCAATTTGTGTGATCAAATACTGTTGGCTCATGGTTATTAATTCTCAGGCCGCCTATACTGTTGGAGGGTGTTCATTCAGCGCTGCTTGCATTGAGCATGTGATATTGAAGATGAAGGCACTGGCGTACAAACCACAAACTGTAGGGAAACGGTTGCATCACAGTATTAAGTTCAATATCTTTTCTTTGGTATTTGTGCATACTTTGTAGAATACTTGTTTATGAAGCATGTTTCGCCCAGGCTTTACTACTTGCTCTACAAAAGTTGAAGTTATCTGAGAAGCAGAGAAAATGCTCAATTGAGGCACCTGAACCCCTCGCTGTATTTGCTTTGAGCTGTGGATTGTATTCTTCCCCTGCGGTATTGCTGTCATTGATCTCTCTCTCTCTCTCTCTCTCTCTCTCTCTCTCTCTCTCTCTCAATAGTTCCATTGTATTTTATTTTTTTATGAATCCAAAATCTTTAAGTTCTTTTTTCAATCAAATGACTCATAGACTTAGCATGACTTCAGGATTGGACTTTTGAAGAATACAAAGAACACAACATCTCTTGTTGGAATTGAAACTTCAGCCTTTAATGGTTTCAGTTGTTCATGAAATTGTTGGAAGAACATCTATTTCGATTGTATTGACTTAAAAAGAAAACAACTACATCTATGCATTTAGTGGTGCTAACTGATGTATGAAATATTGGGATTGCAGGTAAGGATTTACACAGCTAACAATGTGAGAGAAGAGCTCCAGGAGGCTGAACGGGACTTTATCAGAGCTTCAGTTGGATTAAGCAGTAAAGGGAAGCTTCTCATTCCTAAGATGCTCCACTGTTTTGCCAGAGGAGGGTTTGTTGATGAGGCCAACTTAGCCACCTGGGTATCCCGGTTTCTGCCACAGCAGCAAGCAAACTTGATCGAGCAATGTGTATCACAAAGGCGAAATGGCTTACTAGGATCTCGTAATTGTGTTGTCTTACCATATGACTCGCGGTTTCGGTACCTTTTCCTGCCTGATATCCTTCCAGCAAGAATATTTCCTGAGTCCTAGAGGATAAAGCAGCTACTTGCAAGCGAATTGGTAAAATTTAGCTCATACGCTGTGTACCAGATGGATGATCTGGAACAGAAGTTTCCATGTCTGGAAAGACAGCTTTCCATTCTGTTATTAGTTTTTGGAGTTTGGTCTGCACCTTGTCGGCCAAGCCTGAATTTGGCAAATCTCATCAACAGTTCGTCATTTCACAATAAACAACAAGGGCCTCTTGAGTTGGATAAAGGGTTATTTTCTGGTTTAGTATTCCACTTCTGTACTGAGTGTTCTATCACACTGCAGGCGTAATTGTAATTTTCCATACTCTGTGTAATGGTGAAGCTCATAAATTTAGCTGGGAGGTATTGAGAGAGAAGTAACTTAGAGAGTTGGATTAAGCAACCAACAACTTTAACAAATTGCAGACATTCTGATCAGTTGACATTGAGCACCAAATGTTAACAATCAATTACTTCTGACGCGTTGCCATTTAAAAACAATGTCAACAATCAAATTGTAGACGTTACTGATGGACTGCAGACATTACTTTTGATGTGTTAAAATCCATCAGTAATGTATCTATTTTGCACAAGAAACTGCATCACAATAGTCAAATTACTTAAAAGAAATAAAACAGGGAGGCATACTCCAGAAGAAATGGAGTGCTTAGCTAGCATTGTGTCAGGAGTTGCTTAAGATAAGCCCCAAATAAGGAGCTCTATAAAAATTGATGCACAACACAAAAGAACAAAAAAAAAAAAAAGTGACCATGCAATAAATAATCACAACACATTTACCTGATCACTCGTTTGCAATGTGCAACCGTGATTATGTCCATTATTTGTTTCTAGTGGTAACTTGGCTGGTGTTATTAGGGTCCGTCATCTCCATCTTTGATTAGATTACAAATGTCTGAGCACTCGGCCAAGCTTTATGGAAAAACAAATTGGGTTACATCTCGCTGCAAACCAAGGAGCTAGGGAACGTTTTCAGCATACAAAGGAGGAAAACCACTGCTCACCAATACTGACGGCTGCGGAAACCTTGCTTGAAAACCACTAGAGGCCTGAATGTCAAGTTTGAGAGGATTTAGAAATTTACTTCAAGAGCAACGATTAAAGCATTTATCAGACAAGACCCAAGGGGTTTTGCCCCCAGTTTGCACTCATTTATTTTCAGTGAAAGTTGGTTATCTACTTTACCAGCAAAAAAAAAGAATGAAGAAATGGATTTCGGAACACGCAGAAGCTAAAGATTCTGACCAATGAGAAGCCAGCCGCATCTGCTGTCTCTCTCACACCCATGCACACATATACAGGAAAAAAATGACAGAAGATGATGACAATGTCCAGTCCTGATGAAGACTGAATTTTCTCCCATGAAACTTTAACGAGAAATCAGTATGTTCATGTAGTTATAATCCAGAAAAGATGAAGATGATGATAGTGATTATACTACCTCCGGACATTGAAGGGGCCTTCTCCAGGGGAGCCAGCACCGCCTCGGACGCATGTAGTAACGCATTTGATGGTACAAGATTCGGCCTTCCTGGACTTGGGCTTTTGTATCCTTGCCTGCTTCCCATCATCCCCTTAGAAGGTGCAAATTGAGAATGATGAATATCACTGGAACATACAAGCATATATATACATATAACAATTCAGAGAGTAAAAAAAAAACAGTAGGGGTAGTAAGCTGCTGCTAACCAGAAGAAAGGATCTGGGGAACATTGCACAGGGTTTTGTCGAGGTTGGACGAGGAGGAGATGACAGCCACGGCAAGCAGTGCTGGTACAGGACCAAGGCTACTTCGAGTGACCATGGCAGACATCATCCTTCTCTTCCCTCTTCTGTTGATGCTGGCGATATCATTGTTGTCAATCGAGGAGGAGGAGGAGGGGGGGAGGCCACCCAGCGCTAAGGTCGCCATCTTCTTTGTCTGATAACAGGGAAGACGGGAACATCATCCCTCCACATCTTATCTCCTGCTTCCTAATAATATACTAGAGGCTTGATAAAACAAGCAAACCCACAAACACGAGAATGAAGATAAGATGTGGAGGTACGATGTTCCCGTCCACATCCGGGTCCAGGTCCGTGTCCGGGTCCAGGTCTTCATAACCGTAATTAATACACGACTGGCTCAACCCGTCTCACTGAGGAAAGAAACAAGAATGAAGATGGACGATTTGCTTGAGCATTGCCCTCGGTGCGCTGGCACTCCTCCGTGATCACTTTTTCGCCCTCGCCCTCGCCCTCGCCCTCGCCAAACTCTCATTGATTTCACAATCAGCGAAACGGTCTGAAAGGATTAAGAAGTGCCCTCATTGCATTAGAGGAGCCAGCCCTAAAACAAGAACAAGATGAACCGACGGAGAGAGATCTGCAGGAATTTCCAGCGGGGCAGGTATCTTTTGCTCCTGCTTCTTCTCCTTTGATTGAATCCTTTCTTTCGTAGAAAGCCTCATCTCAGTGAAGATTATTGCCCTCCAGCTGCCAGTTTGGTGATCGCTGCAAGTTTCTGCATGTTATGCAGCCACAGAGTAAGCCTAATCCTTTTGGATTGGTCACTCAGAACCCTTCACAGCCTCCGCTTCCCGCCCAACAACAGAGGCCTAATCCTTTTGGCTTTGGCGTTCAGAACAACTCCAATGAGAGAGGTGCATCCAACTTTGGTGCCAGACGTCAGGTCCCAACCAAGGTTGCTTCTTTTTCTCTTCTGCAACACAGTAGATTTTCTCTTGTTGTGATGTGAGTACTCACGTCTGAATGTTTCTCGTCTTTGTTAGCCATTCGAAAATAAGTGGACTAGGACTTCACTCACCAACCAATCTCAACAAGCTGAGGCACAACCTCAGGCACCTGTGCATAAGTGATTTTCTAAATTCCATGCTTTAGTTCTTACCTTCATCATTAGATTTGATTCTCGAGTGGCATTGCTGTTTGTCCTCTAGGTGTACAGACTCTGACTCGTGCAAGCGCCAAATTGCTGACGATTTAAAGAATGAGACACCAATTTGGAAGATTACATGTTACGGCCACTGCAATTAGTAAGTTGATTGTTGCATATTCGGTCTGTGTGAAAGAAGCCAGTTGTGTAATACTATCATGCTCAAGTGACCGGAAGAGCTCTATGTTCTTATGTGTGTTCTCCTCCTTCTGCAATCACAAGCTTCACATAAATGACCAAGCAAAAACCAATTGCTGTCCCTTTTCTCCTCCAGAGTTTTTAGGTCACCTTTCATGTCACATGAAAAATTCTGACTAGCTTGTAAATTCTTGTACCAGTGGCCCTTGTGACATAAGTGGGGATATCAGTTATGAAGAGTTACGAGCAGCAGCTTATGAAGACGGCAAACAAGGGTTGGGTTTGCAATCAATTGTGAGTGAATTAGCCAATGGATCATTAAGTTTTGTGTTTTCCTATACATTTTGTTTATCATAACACATTCCTGGGTTAAAGTTCAGTAATACATGCACTTCAGAATAATAATGTCATGAGCTATTGTTTTACAAATATTTGAAGAAGTGAGATTGCATGGTAACCTGAGCTTTGAACAACCCTGCTTTCTGATGATGCAGGTTGATAGAGAGAGGAACCTACTGAAGTCCAAGTTAATTGAATTTGATAATTTACTCCTAAATCCGTATGTGGTGTCACAAAGTCCTAGCTTTGCTGGGATGAGCCAGTTTCCTGGAACTATCAATGCAATGCAGTTAACCCATAATGGTCCTCCGTCATTTTCTAGTTTCAGTCAACTCAAGGCATCCGCTAATCTTGGATCAAACATTGTGTAAGTTTCATCCCTCTTTTAAACATAGCAACAATGCTAGTTTGGTGATATTCTCAAACTTCAAAGGTTGTATAACAACAAGCATCATCTCTAGTGTTGTTGCAATTGCAAATTTACCAAGCATGGGTGTTGGTTGTGCTCTGATTTCATGGGCTGTGTTAACATTTTAAGGTCTCAAGCTCCTGGGATTCAACCAAGCACTCTATTTGGACATCCAAGCCTTCCCCAGAGTATCGGTCAGTCCTTAGGTATTATGACAAGCATTTATCACTAGCATAGCTATCATGCTATGATTTTCAGTCGTTTATGATGGTAGATGGCCGATTGGCACTTGTGAATGTATTTTTTCTGCAATTTCTGTCGCTTCCTTATGATGTTTTACTATAAGACAACATTTATTTTTTATCTAGCAGTGACCAAACATGTGAACTTTTCATTTCAAGAAGCTTCTCCATCTCTTCTTTCCATACATTTTCTTTAATAAACCTACCATTATGACTGATATATGGAAAGCTGTACTGCAGCCCACACTGCCACCTTATGCAGAAGGAGATTTCCATTCATCTCAGTACATTTCAAGTTATTATTACTTCCCAGAGTAGGGGCATAAAGCCATACTTTGGCAGTTATACTAAACTTAAAACCGAATGGTCTTTGGAATTTTCTATCTTCTGCTTGCTGTAGTGGCGTTAAGCCCCATTCTGACATATCAACTGTTATGTATGGCTAATGCATTCTTTAGTGGATGTTAGTTGTGTCGTGTGTGAATTTAACAGAATCGAATACTTCCATTACTGTATGTAACTGCTTTAGGAAATTTTCTGTTAAGAGCTACATCATTCTTGTTGAATTGGACCTGAGCTAAAGGAACAATGCAGGGGTATTTGGTGGCCAATTGCCAGTACAGAGTCCAGGAATGTCACCCAATCCTAATGCTTTTAACTTTGGCAATGGTCTCGTGTCTATTGGCCACCAGTCAGTTCCATTCCCTGCAACTCCACCACAGTTCTCCAGTAGAATGAACAACCCATTGCCAGGCTTTTCCCAGGGGCCTAATCTTTCATCAAATGCAACCCTTTCCTCGCCAATCATGTAAGCAAATCTCTTATAAATGAACATTTTGTATGGTCTTTCATTCATGTCAATATGGATTTCAAGAATTAAAATGCATGATTAGAAGTTGCTTTTCCTTTCTAGTGCATCAATTTTTATTTATCATGGTTGCATGCTTTTTAATTTGCATCTTACAATCATGAAGTCTAATTAGAAATCTGTTGTGGATTAAAACACAATAAAATCTTCAGCTGGGGTTTTCCTGTCAATGATAAGTTTAAAAGCCTATTCTGTGTATGAGTGTGATGCAGTTCATTTCTGTTTACAGTGATGATGAAGATGTTGCTTCAGGCAATAATGGTATTTGGATGAAAGAAAAGTGGGAAAAAGGGGAGGTACAACAAATTAACTTTCCATGATCCTTATCCAAGATTTTGTCCAAAAATATGAAAATGGTTAAATCATGATAAAAATTGTCAAATGCTTGCAACCAGAAACTTTTGAATCTGTTAGTTAATCAACCTTGAGAACAAAATACGAGGAAAGAATTGAGTATCTTTGATTTGTCATGGATGATGGTAATTTCCTATTTTTTTTGGCTTGGTTTATTTCATCAGATACCAGAAGAAGAGCCACCTCGGAGGTTCTGTTAAAATTTATCTGCCACTGAAGAAAGAATTTGAAGTTCCACCTATACCTGCAGCGCGGTTGAAGTCCTTTTCCTGGCCAAGGTTGTGTTTCAAGAAGAATTCAGGTCCTCATACTGGTCGGTTACTGCTATGTTTCTTTTGTACGAAATGAATGAGAAGACTGAATTGCAGGAATTCTGGCAACTGGTCTGGGCAAAACCAACTCTTTTTCAAATGTTTCTGAAGATTGTTTGTGGATTTGGGCATTGCATGCTCTGCATCAATCATGCTACTTGCAGTGGCACAAGGATTATATCAGGCTTGATGCTCCTTCATTCCGATCTATGCCATTTGGCATGCAAAATGCTGTACAGAATATCTTGTGAACTTGGGAAAAACTCGAGGTTGGCTTTCTAATTCAAACAACTTTCTGCCTTGTGATCAAGGTCCATTTGGTTCAGATTACCACAGCGAGCTGCATACTTTTATGCTAAGAGTTATTTGGCAGCTTTTGTTCTTATGTCATATTATTATTAAAGTATTGTCTTCACACAGTCGTTGGGTACAATCGGGAACTATGTAAGTGCGTGCTGGGGAAACTGAACGGTTATAAGAGGCCTACGATAATTTGTATAGTTGGTCGTGTGTGCTTCTTGCCAGTGGCGTGGTGGAAATCTTGTATTTGTTGCCTACCGTGTGTGGTTGGTGGAAGGATTTATTATCCTGGCCAGCGGCTCATGCGATTTGTGCATACGAAGTCACAAATTATGGAAGCAGATGGATGATGAACCTGTGCTGGTCTAGGAAAGTGTATGGTTTTGTCGCTCACCACAGCACAAAGAAATGGTTGAAGAGCTCGTCGTGCTCCCCCACTGTTGACTCGGTCGTGGTTCCAACCCTCAAACCAGCGCACCCACCTCGGCCATGTGATGTGTTATGAAAGTTTTATATTCTTTTAGCTCTATTATATTGTTTGACCTGTGCACGTCTTCGATAGAGGGAGCCTTGCCCGGTACATCTTGCCTGCCTGATCTCTTACTCCTCGCTGCTGGTGGACATCCATATATGCATGCGTTTATTATTAGTTATTTATATTATGTATATTTGCTTTGTCCAGGAGTCGAGTGGGCAGCAACTAGGAAAGAATTCAGAGGAAGAAACGCCAGTCTTTGATTTTTTTTCAGAAAATAAAAAACAAAGAAAAGATGACATCTCTTCTCCAAGAATCCAGCACTGCTCCATCTCCTCTCCTGGCCGAGTCTCTTTGCTGCAATAATTCTCACGCGTTTTGCCTTTCTAATCGCATGGATAAACAAAACCGAGGACCAAGCCGGGCAGGGAGCTAACTCTGCCCCTTAAACATTCACCCCTAATTGCAGTGAAACCTTTACTAGACAAAAAAAAAGAGGGGGATAATTACATCGAATTTTTGGGCCACTTGGTGAACTCCTGTCCACAAGGTGAAATTATATAATGAGCTTTAGGATAAATGGCAGTCAATAGACTCAATACTGTGAGAGGAATCAAGGCCACTCCGTCTCCAGCCTGGCTCTATCTAATCTTCCCGTGCTCCTCTTAGCTTGAATGTAGGTACTCTTCCTATTGGGCAGGGCCCGCTGGCTGCCTCCTCCCCATGCTCCATTGAATGTTTTCTCAAAATAATACTGACGAGTGTACCATCTGCACAATAAATGAATATAAGCGAAATAAAATGATGAAAGAAACATAAGTTGATCACACAGCATGTAGGGCAGTGACTCATCCTCTTTGATTTGTCTATTTTTACTGACCAGTAAGTATTAAGTAATAAAGAAAGTTGAAAGGATGATGATTATTGACGATGGGCTACTGCAGTTTAGGCATTGCTATCCACCATTCATGTGGGCGTGAATGTCATTATATTTCATAATGCAGTAACACAAGCTTAAATAGTTTTTCAGACCCAAAGAGAGTTTTTTTTTAAGCAGTGAACAAGATCTATTTGTGTGAGATGCACTGAGGGACCGACGCGCTCAGCAGTCAGTAATAAAGCATTATAATCAGAGGAAGGGGGCTGGCTGCAGAGACACATATGAATTGAACTGTCATGACAAGGTGGCATTTCTTTTTTGCTTTTTGAAACCTGGATTCGATGCTCTAATTATATATATCACACACTCTGAACGACAAGCGAGGCAGACATCCCCAGACAAATCACACCATCTACATCACATTTTCACAGTGACTCCCTGTCCTTGTCCATGTGATCTCCTCCGCTTCTCTCCCCTCCCCCCTCTCTGAAACCACAACTGCTACCCGAGCCTCTGTTTCTCTGCGATCTTTTCTTTTGCTATATTTATCTCTCTCATTTCAGACTTCCGAGTTAATAAAAAACTTAGCTACCTTTGGTTCTGGAGCAATGCTTCCGTCCCCTCGGCTTCTCGTCTTGTGCGTTGTCTGCTGCCTTTTGGCACCGCATCACGTCTCCCGGGCCAAGGCAGATGACGATGGTGATGGAGCTTCGTCGAGCAAGGCAGTGGATACCCGGGGCATGACCTTCGTCAACTCAAGGCAGAGGGAGGCCTACATTGCCCTGCAGACATGGAAGTCCACTGCCATCTACTCCGACCCAAACAACTTCACGGCCAACTGGGTGGGTCCCAAGGTCTGCGACTATACCGGCGTCTACTGCGCCACATCCCCTACCAACCCATCCCTCACCGTCGTGGTCGGCATCGACCTCAACCACGCCGACATAGCCGGGTACCTCCCACCGGAGCTGGGGCGGCTCTCCGACCTTGCCCTTCTGCACCTCAACTCCAACCGCTTCTGCGGCATCGTCCCGACGACCTTCCGAAGACTGAAGCTCCTCCACGAGCTGGACCTCAGCAACAACCGGCTGGTGGGCCACTTCCCCAAGGTGGTACTCTCCCTGCCTTCCCTCCGCTACCTTGACCTCCGCTTTAACGAATTCGAGGGCGCCATCCCGCCCGCCCTCTTCGACCGCCCCCTAGACGCCATCTTCCTCAACTCCAACAGACTACGCCATGGCATCCCCGCCAACCTCGGCAACTCTCCAGCTTCTGTCGTCGTCCTCGCTCACAACGCCCTCGGCGGCTGCATACCCAGCAGCATTGGCCGCATGGCTGCAACCATTAACGAGATCATCCTCCTCGACGACAACCTCACCGGCTGCATCCCTCCTGACGTCGGCCAACTTCACAACCTTACCGTGTTCGATGTTAGCTTCAACCACCTTCGGGGTCCTATACCGGCCACATTCAACCAGATGCGCAGGCTCGAGCAACTGGACGTCGCCCACAACCAGCTTACAGGAGCCATCCCCGCTGGTGTTTGCAGCCTTCCCAAGCTAGAGAACTTCACTTACTCGTACAATTACTTCACTCAAGTACCACCGCAGTGCCCGGCTAGGAGTGCCGGGCGGGGACGGATGGCGGACGGCCAGCAAAACTGCATTCCGGGCCTGCCGAACCAGCGATCATCCAGAGAGTGTTCCTCCGATGCCGCGCGGCCATTCGACTGCAGCAAGTCCAAATGCAGGGACCGCGGTGGGATGCCTTCCCTTGCGCCGCCGATGGGGCCTCCGCCTCCGCCTCCGCCTCCGCCTCCGCAGCAGAGCAAGGGTGGCACCAGCAGAAGGCGATCCAACCCCCCACCGTCTCCTGTCGGCAACAGACCTAGGAACAATATTAAGCCAAAGTACTCTCCGCCGCCACCAGTCTCCAGATCCTCACCGTCCACTAGATCTCACCCTCCTCCCTCGCAAACTCCACCGTATCTTCCACCTTCTCTTGTACGGCCACCTCCTCCCTCTTCTCTTCCTCCCCCGCCATCCTATCCCCATAGCTCACCTCCACCACCGAGCCAGCCTCAGTACACGCCAACGTCTCCACCCCCAGCGTCCTATCCCCGCAACTCCCCTCCGCCACCGAGCCAGCCTAAGTACGCTCCAACATCTCCACCCTCGGCGTCCTATCCCCATACCTCTCCTCCACCACTGAGCCAGCATCAGTACACCCCAGCATCTCCACCCCCGGCGTCCTGTCCCCACAAGTCTCCTCCACCACCAAGCCAGCCCGACTATACCCCAACATATCCCCCTCCACCGAGCCAACCCCAGTACACAGCATCTCCGCCTCCACCAAACCACCCTCAGTACACACCGTCTCCTCCGCCGCCTACCAATCACCAGACATTCGCACCACCACCTACGTACCACATTCCATCACCGCCTCCGGCATCAGTGGAAGCTCCTCCACCGGCGAAGGTAGTGCCATCTCCATCTTTCCCATCACCGCTGCCGGTGTACGTGTACTCGCCTCCTCCACCAACGGCTTCGGTGGTTCCGCCACGATCACCAATGCCGGGAACTCATTCACCACCTTATCCCGAGACAAGACACTCACCTCCACCTCCATCATTATCACCTCCTCCGCCAAAACCACAAAATCACTCATCCCCTCCATCTCCAATCCAATCTTCTCCGCCTCCAACTTTGAACCAGCATTCGCCGCCCCCACCAACACCAGGTTGTGGTGGTGGTGGGGAATTGCCACTGCCTCCTGTGACAGGTGTGTCCTATGCATCACCTCCCCCGCCGGTCATCCCCTACTACTAAACTGATCAATTCTGCAACGTCGATCCCATCTCTTGGATTTCATTTTATTTTTGTTTTTTGTTTTGTTTTTTTTTTTTCCGTTTTGTTTTTCTTCCCCAACGTCTCACTTTCTTCAAACAATTATGAATAATTTTTTGAAAAAAAATCAGCATCCCTTGTGCTGGCTGAGAGCTATCTTTGTTGTTGAATATGTTTTTTTTTTTTTCTCTCTCTCTCTATGTTGGATGATTTTGCTGTTCTGTTAATGACTGCTACCATAAGCATTGAAACATGAGTGAAAGAGCGCTTTAGCAAATAAATAAATGCATGTTGGGTAATCATGGACCGGGCTAACCTTGAAACTACGCATGTATGCCCTGCTTTCGCGAGAAAGCGCACAGGAGGGAAACAAGAGCATTAGAAGGAAGCATCCCTCTGTTGTCATAAGAGAGTCATATGAAGCGGATTACCGGATGTTGTCGGTGACACCGCCTGCGACCGAATTGGCAATGGCGTTAATAACCTACTCCAGAAGGAAGTTTTTGAGAAATTGAAACTCTATGTACATGAGACAGATTACCACTGATCGAGATTTCCGATTAAGGGCTCATGACCGCTTTCAAGCTGCGATTTTCGGTAAGTTTCTTAGGAGGGCTCTTCCTCTTGAACAAGTTAAGCTTGCCATAACAGATATGTGGAAAGACTATGGAAAATTTTCTGTAGCTGATATGCCCAATAGTTTTTTCTTTATCTAATGTGAGTCTTCTGATATGAAAGCTAGGGTCCTATGGGAAGGGCCCTGGACAATATCTGGGCTGGTTCTTCAACTTATTCCGTGGAGAGAAAACTTCCAACCGGCTTTTGAGAAACTGGAAACGGCAGCGGTTTGGTTGCAGCTCCACCATCTCCCCATTGAACTATGGGAGGGTGACATGTTAGAACATATAGCTTCTCATTTTGGACGTCTCTTGAAGGTGGACGATCTCACTATCAATTTGACTCGAGCGAAGTTTGCCAGGATTTGTGTTGATATCGATCTAACCAAACCTCTGCGAAGAGGATTTTGGATTGATAATGGAGATGAAAAGGTCTTAGTAATGGTCATCTATGAAAAACTCCCTGTCTTTTGTTATGGTTGTGGGTTAATCGGGTATGGCACTGCAAGTTGTCCGTCAAAATTGCCTAGTTCGGTGGACGGCGGGGCTCCTCTTGGGCGATGGACGCCTAGTGCGCCGATGCCGGAGGAGCAGCTGGATACATCGGATAATGGTGGTCGAGATGGAACGACGCCGATGCAGGAGTTTCCTGGTGAGCATGACCTAAAGGTTGGGCCTGATGAGCTGGAGTTCGGACCGTGGATGGTTGTTCAACGCAGAAGAAGCCGAGGTGGTGGTAGAGCTCCGGTGAACTCTGGTTCTCGTGCGGCACCAAGCTCTAGGCGTGACACGTGGCCTAGATTGCAACAACATCAAGAACATGGGGTTCAGGGGAAACATGACGTCATGGATGTGGGCGGCTCTGGCTTTCGCGGGGCGCGAGGTGGAGGGTCCTCTCATGTCTCTTCAGCTACTGTGGCACATGATAAAGGAGACAATCAAGGTGCTAGGGATTTGGTTCGGTTCAATACGGCTGGACCTGATGGTGTTGGCAGTTCCAAGGATACAGTGTTGGTGAATCAAAGATCAAACTGTGAGACCCGTGCTAGGGGAAAGGAGCCTCGGGATCAGTCACTGGTTGAATTTTCAACCGTTGCTTCTTTTCCTGGAGAATCTTCTGTCCCGATTTTAATTTCTTCTAAAGATTTTATTGTATCTCCTGGTCATCTACCAGGAGAACCAGTTCAACCCCCCTCTTCCGTTTCAGGTCGACATTTGGCGCTTGTTGAGAAAGTAGTAACAGCCATTTCTCAGGTGCCGGGAAATGACCGAATTGAAGATGTGGCCATGAAGGATGAACATTTCGATGATGATGACAGTGATCTGGAACCTCAGGAGCTTGATGAGGGGATGAATTTAGACCGGTTTCAATATGATATAAAGCTTCAAGCCATTGCCCGCAGGGATGCAGTTAAGGCTGGTTCTCGACCAAAGAAGGGCCGTAGTGGTCCCCTCTCCAGTTGATGTTTGTATCCTTTGCTTCTTGTCTGAGTTTTTTTTTTCTTTCTCTTCCTTTTCTATATAGTTTTATGGATAACCTCAATGTGATTTGTTGGAATTGTAGAGGGATTTCGAATTCGCACACTGTGCGACGGGTTAAGGCGATGATTGCTACCCAAAAACCGTCCTTTGTTTGTTTAACTGAAACTAGAGCTAATGAAAAATGTAGTGTGAGTTTTTGCAGGAAATTTAGCAAAAATTGGGATTGGGCGGCTGTTTCGGCAGTGGGGATGTCTGGTGGCATCATTGCTCTTTGGAAACCGGAGGTAGGATCTGTAACTCCAGTAGTTCAGTTTCGCTATTCTCTTCATTTGGTGATCATGTCTGTTAGGCCTGAGGAATGGATTCTGACCATTGTCTACAATCCTCAAACCGTAAGCCTTCAGAGGTACCATTGGAAAGCGTTAACAGGTATGTCGCTTTTGGAGCTCCCCTGGATTCTTATAGGAGATTTTAATGCTATTAGATCTGATTCGGAGCACAAAGGGGGTTCTTTTACTCATTATTCTCTTAAGTCTCGTAGTTTTAATGATTTTATTGACATGAATAGTTTGCTAGACCTGGGTTTTGTTGGCTCAGAATTCACATGGTGTAATGGCCAGCAGGGCTTGGCTAGAAGGTGGGCAAGGTTAGACCGTATCTTAGCCAACATGACCTGGGTCTCGCATTATCGTTCGTATTTTAATTCTCATCTTCCTCGTGTTGATTCGGATCATAACCCTTTATTTTTTCATGCTTCGTCTTTTAATGATGATCGTCGCTCTGTTTTTCGTTTTGAAAATTACTGGCTAGATTATCCAAATTGTCATACCACTATTGCTAGCACTTGGCACAATGTCCCCAACTCTTCTCCCATGCATGCGTTTGCTCATCTAGTTCATCGTACTAAAAAAAATCTTATGGCCTTGAAAGAGAATAATTTATCCCATCTTGATGTGGCAATTAGAAATATTGAAAGTGATATTGCTCATTTGGAACAAGTTGATTCTGGTTCTTCTCATGCTTCTAGACTTCTTAGGGCTCTTAATAATAAACACAAGGCCCTTTTAACTCAGAATTCCTTGAGATGGGCTCAAAGAGCAAAAATGTTGTGGGTCAAAAAGGGTGATTTAAATACTGGTTTCTTTCATAAGTATGCCAATGTTCGTAGGCATAGAAATAGGATTTCTGCCATCTTGGATAATTCTAGGGGCATTGTCACTGATCATATTGATATTGAGAACTGTTTTATAAATCATTATGCTAAGCTTTGGTTGCATGATAATATGCATAGTAATCTGGATACTTTGAATAGTCTTCCTCCTCTTAATGTGTTAAATTCTGATGATAAAGATTTACTTGTTGCTCCTGTTACTAGGAAAGAAATTTTTAATGTGGTTTGCTCTATGGGCAAGGGTAAAAGCCCAGGTCCTGATGGCTTAAATGCTGAATTTTATCGGTGTTTCTGGAAGGATGTTGGTGATCTTCTTTGCAAAGATGTTATGCATTTTTTCAGCACTGCTTCAATGCCTAATTCTTGGGGTAAGCCGTTTATTGCTTTGATCCCAAAAAAGGATTCTCCTACTCTAGTTACTGATTTTAGACCAACTTCCTTGTGCAATGTTTCTTACAAAATCATTTCCAAAATCCTTTCTAATCGGCTTAAAATGGTCATTCATAAGCTGGTTGATTCTGAACAGTCTGGTTTTATTGTTAATAGATCCATTCAGGATAATATTATTGTTGTTCAGGAGATAGTCCATTCTCTTGAGAATGATCACTCAGTTCCCCCAAGGATGATGATCAAAATAGACATTGAAAAAGCTTATGATACTTTGGAGTGGAAGGTTATTCTTGCTACTCTTATCAAAATGGGTTTCCCTGACATCTGGGTTAATTGGATTCGGGCTTGCATTTCTTCTGCTAATTTTTCTCTTCTTATTAATGACAAGCCTAGTAGATGGTTTGGTGCTAATAGGGGCATTAGACAAGGAGATCATATTTCTCCTTATCTTTTTATTCTAGTTGCTCAAAATCTGACTGCAATTTTCAATTATAGTTTGGGTTTGAACCTTGTGCCTGGGTTTGATTCTAGACTAGCCAGAAACTTTAACCATCTCATGTATGCTGATAACCTTATTATTGTCTCCAAGGCTTCTAGGGCTGCTGCTAGGAATTGTCTTTTTTGTCTTACTTTTTACAATCAGCTCACAGGTCAAAAGCCTAATCCCTCTAAATCTACTTTATATCTCCCCTCCTGGTGTAATAAGAGAATAGCTTCTTCTATCAAAGGTATTTTAAAAGTCCAAATTGGGAACTATCCTTTCAAGTACCTAGGAGCTTTTATCTCTCCTAAGCGCATACCTGTTTCTCTATTCAATTCCTTAATTGATAGAGCTAGCTCTGCTCTAGGATCCTGGCAAAATAATAAGATCTCAGCTGCAGGCAGGAAAGTGCTTATAAACAGCTCTCTGCTTTCTATTCCTAATCATATTTTATCTGTGTATGGCCTGCCTATTACTATCCTTGACAAATTAGCTCAGATGGCTCGGGGGTTCCTTTGGAATAGGAGTAGTGGTGGTAGTGGCCTTCACTCGATTGGTTGGGATAAAGTTACACTTGATCGTGCTGAGGGGGGTCTGGGTGTTAAAAACTTGAAATTGTTCAATACGGCTCTCATGTCAAAGAACGTTTTTGCTGTCATTAATAATGATAACAAATTTTGGGTCCAAATTTTTAATCTTAAATATGGTCCTTTCAATATTTGGAAGTTTAATAGAAATATTAAATCCTCCTGGTTTTATAAAACCTTTTACAAAGCTGTTGACATTCTTAAACCTAATCTTTGGATTCACAAAGGTAATTCTAATCATATTGATTTTTGGAATGATCCTTGGTGCTTTGATTTACCACTAGCTCTCAAACCTACATTTTTTAATATGAATCTTTCTGTGGAAAGCTTTGAGATTGCAGATTTCAGGGTTGGCTCTCACCTTAATTTCAATACTATGAGTGAGTTCTTTGGCACTCAATTGGATTGGGTGAGGCTCTCCAAGTTTAATTTTGATGATGAATCTTCCAATGAATGGGTTTGGATGCCTTCTACGGTGACTGGTAAGATTGTTTCAACTGTCTATAATTTCTTAAATCATGATGTTTTTTCCTCTGAACATTGGAATGGTTGGATTGAAATTTGGAGGTTACAAGTGTCTCCTAGAGTCAAATTCTTTTTATGGAAGCTTATGCATGGTAAAATCCCCACTTATGCTTATATGTACAACCTTGGTTTGGGTCAGCCTGATTTATGTGTTTTTTGTGGTCTCCAAACTGAGACTATTACTCATTTATTCTGGGATTGCAGAGAGGCTCAAAATTGTTGGAACTTAGTTGCTAATTATCTAGGTGTGCATGTCAATTCCTTTTGTAGCCTTCTGTCTGGAAATTGGCTCTTTGATAAATTTCACTGTCATAAGGGCTTATCCTTTGCAAGAGGGTTGATTGCTTCTACTTTGTGGGCTATTTGGCAAGCCAGATGCAATAAAATCTTTCAAAATTTAAAAACGACTTTGCAAGGAAAATTGTTTCAAATGGTCTCAAAAGAATCGACCAACTTTGATTGGAATCTTCAGTTCAGAAACAGGGAGCTTCCTGCCCTCCATCTTGTTTCTTTTTCAGCTTTTACTGATGCTTCATGGACTGACGATGGAAGGGCAGGTTTTGGTTTCTTAATGATTGCTAATTTTAAAAAATTTGTCTTTGCAGGAGCTTTGGGTAAAGATATGGAATCAATTCTACATGCTTGAAGCATTTGGCATGCGGTTAGTCTTGGGAGCAATGTCAACGCAGAAAACTTAATCTTTGGATCATGTTTACACAGATTGTGCTCACTTGGTGACCTGCATTTATAATGCTAATAGCCAAATTATTTGGAGGCTGGAGGAGACTCTTCAAGACATTCGAAGACTCCTCATGAGATGGCCGAACTTGAAGCCGGAGGTGATTGACAGGGATGAAAATTTTTTAGCTGATAGAGTGGCAGCTGAAGGGAGACGAAGTCCACAACTTTCCCTGTTTTTCAAAGGAATGGGTCTTCCCAATTGGCTCATGGAAGCCATTGAATTTATGTGTTTAGAATTCTAAACTTTGCTTTGTGTTTTATTCAGCTACTTTGTAGCTCTTTCCTTCTCAAAAAAAGGCATGGTGTCATCGCCCACTCGCTTGCTGTTCATTTTCATGGAGACGCTGCACGCAGAGTAGCTGTCCGTCTTATCTGGGCCAAACTTTACAAATTTATCCTTAAATATTAACTAAACAGAAATGCTAATTTACTTCTTTTTTCTTCGCCAACATAAGGAGAAGCTATCCAGGTAAAAAATAACATGAAAACCTCTAAGAGTGATTTTGGATAAGGGTAATGATTTTCCCCTGATTCCCACACCCATGTTTGGCTGGATTTTTGGGGAAGTAATCATTATCCTGGAGGCGTCACCATTGACCATCCCAGGGTAATGAGCCATTCCCCCCAAATTAGGGGAAATGAACCATTCCCCCTAGTAAAGGTCTTTTATGCCCTTGTCAAATACCAAAAATACACTATATGAAATTAATATTTATTTAAAATTAAATTTTAATTAAACATTAATCAATATTTATATGTTCACTATTTTATAAATAATAATTTTTTAAAATAAATATCATTTATAATAAATTAAAATGTGAAGTACGGAATGAAATTAGTAGTTTTTTAAAATTAATTTTTAATTAAATATTAATCAATAATAATAAAATAAAATTTTATTTTTTTCATTATTTTATAAATAATAATTATTTCAAATAAATATTATTTAACATTAATTAAAAATTATAAGTATGGACTGAAATTAGTAGTTATTTGGAATTAAGTTTTAATTAAACAATAGTCAATAATAATAAAATAAATATTTATGCTTTTATTATTTTATAAATAATAATTATATAAAATAAATATCATTTATAATTAATTAAAAATTAATTTTTAATTAAACATTAAATAATAATAATAAAATAAATATTTTTGTTTTCATTATTTTATAAATATTAACCATTTCAAATAAATATCATTTGTGATTAATTAAAAAAATTATAAATACGTGATATAATTTAATAGTTATTTGAAGTTAATTTTTAATTATACAATAATCAATAATAATAAAATAACTATTTGTGTTTTCTTTATTTTATAAATATTAATTATTTCAAATAAATACTATTTGTAATTAATTAAAAAGTATAAGTACGGAATAAAATTTAATAGTTATTTGAAGTTAATTTTTAATTAAACAATAATCAATAATAATAAAATAACTATTTGCGTTTTCATTATTTTATAAATATTAATTATTTCAAATAAATATTATTTGTAATTAATAAAAATTATAAGTAGGGAATGAAATTAATAGTTCTTTGAAATTAATTTTTAATTAAACATTAATTAATAATAATAAAATATATAATTATGTTTCCATTTTTTTATAAATAATAATTATTACAAATAAATATCATTTATTTATGCAAGGGGTAAAAAGGTAATATTAACATAACTTAATTTTTTACTTTTCCCATTCCCAATGAATTATCCCTCCAACCAAATATCTTGTTCATTGCCATCTCTTACTCATTCATTTCCCCCTTCTTCGTTACTTCATTCCCCCTCATTCCATTACGCTAATCCAAACGCACCCTAAATCCCACTACCATTCAGAACCTCTCACACCACTTTGCCGTCTCGTATTTAGGGTTATTCATGTTATTTTAACATGAACAACTTTTTTTTTATGTTGATGAAGAGAAAAAAAGTGGATGATGTGATGCCACGCAAACATACATTTCATTTCACGGCCCATTCATTCAGCGTGAATAGTATTTCTTTTGAATAAAATCAAACTACATTGTTTTTGAAAATTAGGATTTTTATACATATATAAAAATAATTTTAAAATATGAACTTATTTCATAAGTAATTATAAGGCAAATATTAAAAATAAAAATGATAAACACATCATATTTAAAATGTTAAATGCTTAAAAATGTGGCATAAAGAGTAGAAATTTTAACATTATTTAGGTGTATGTGTAATTTGATATTTTAATCTACAAGGTGTGTATATGTGCATGCTTGTATTTTTTTAATATTGTTTAAAGGAGAGTATTCAATGTCCGCTTATTCTAGCTTGTGAAGTTATATTATTATATTAAATCTTTTCTAATGACAATTTACTATGAAATATTCATGACACCTAAACTTCATAGGGAAACATATGTGTATAGCACTGTAAACTTTGGACTTATGCTATGTGTTAACATAAATAATATGATAAATTTTTTTGGTAAGTACTATATTATAGTTATTTTTTATTTTAAGTATTGAATTTCAATTTATATCATTTTAGTCACCTAATTTTAATTTGTGTTTATTGGAGAGTACCCAGAGGATTCTAGAGAGAATTTGATGATATGCGAATAAGTCTAGAGTTCCTTCAACCATCATCATTAACAACTCCTTTTTAGATTAATAATATTTGATGCTGAAGGATTATGATTTTCTTTTTCATGTTGCACATGGTAATGAGACTTGCTAGCTGCTTGCTTGGCTATTGTAATTCATTAGATTTTTGAGCTTTGGAGTTTGGAGTGTTGTTGTCTACTATTATTGTTGTCTTCATAGGCTGAGTTTGGAGTATCCTTCTGAAGAGGATGTAGTTTGTGTATGAAATAAACTAAAGTAAAATGTGATGCAGAAGAGGAGATGGCTGCAGGAGAAGGGAGGAGAGCCGGCAAGCGAGGGAGTGGCCGGATGAACAAAGGAATCCCGGGTGCTCAGTAGGGGGATTTTCTGTTTGGTAAGCAACGCGGGAGATTCGCTGGAGCATCGTTAATCCGTTAATTACAGTGATTAGTTACAATTAGCAAATGAATTGTTGTAATTAAAGGCATGAGTTGGTTAGAAATTTAGTTAGCCGTATTAAGCGACGGAAGCTATTTGTTAAAATGTTAGAGAGGAACCTTTACAATGATTGTAATTCCTATAGATGATGATACAATGGAAAAGAAGAAAACAAGGAATATTTGCTCTCATTCTTCTTCTTTTTCTCTTCTCCTATTTCTTTACTAATGCTTCCTTCCTCTCCACTTTGTTCTCTCAACCATTGTCCTGCATCAAAATGACACTAGTATCTGCATATATGTTGGGTTCTTTTTTGTATTTGAAAGTTGTATGATCTATTGTTTGAATATGCAATAAAATGGCAGGTGTTTTTTTTTCTCTCATCTTGTGTTTGCATTTATTATATTTTTTAGCACTTGTATTTAGGGATAACTTGCCATACCGTGCTCATAAATTTCAAGCAATTATAAATGCAATACAGTGATAGATGAATTCATTTGCATGCTTTTCACTTTACAGTTTGCTTTCTTGCTTTGTTATAATTTAAAACTTGTTAACAATCACTTCATTTACTTTGGGTTAATTGCAAAATATAATTAACGTATCAAGACAATTTTGACAGGTTAATGAATTAATACAATTTTGACAGTTATAGTTATAATTTTAAAACAATAAACATAAAAAAAATGATGACAATAAAATACTTCACATTATAGTACTTGTAAGTAGTATGTTGATTATAAAAACACAAAATGTTAAAACATTATTATAAAACCCACTCTACAAATGCAAGAGAAGGAAATTTTATCTCACACCCACTAGTGGTAACTATAGTCCCACTTTCATGTTTCCAAACATTATAGATTATTGAAATGCCATTTTTTAGACTCTAACTTCCACCCATCAAATACATGAAATTGTTATTGATGTTACAATTTCCCCGATAACCAAACCCATGGAATTACACATCTTTATCTGAAACCGTTGAAGTTGAAGTGGTATTTTCAAATCTTCACAATGTCTGGATCAGTTCTCAAACAAAATGCACATCTAAGGTAGGATGCAAAAGGAATTTTTTTTAAACCATAAATAAACGAATTATATATATGTATGTGTGCCGTGCGCGTGTAATAAAGAAAAGTATGAAGCATTACGAAGCAACATGTCAACGAGGCAGACCGTATATGCGAAAAAGAGACGGTAGGCATGGCATGTGTAGGTTTGGAGAGAATCTGGGGGGGGGGAATATTCAGGTAAACAAAAACTATTCTGGGCAAGTTGGGCAAGCTGGGCAACCCAAATTGGCGAAACATCTCGGGTGTCTCTGTGGGCCATGATGTGCGCCCGCCCGCTTTCGCCCGTCCACCTGTCTCTCTTTCTCTTGTGATTCACACGAGATCTGCTTTGCTGAAATATAATAAGAAATGAAATGAACGCGTTCCCTCTCAATCTTGATTCTTGCCCACTCAGCCCCCTCCCACCACATAACAAAAGTTACTGCTGTCCCCTTTCCGCCTTGTCCTTATCGTCATCTCTCTCTCCGCCTATTGGTTTGTCTCTCTCTTTCCTTCCTATTCTCCGCCTCATTTCTTAACCCGCGCACGGCTTTATGTTACCCACTTTCCGAATCATATATCTCCACTCCTTGACAGGATTACCCTTCCTCTCTCCCCCTCTGCTTTTTCTTTCTTCATTCCTGCCCTTTTCTGCTCTGCGAAAAATTTGTTCTCTTCGCCGTCGTCGCCTCGGATATAGGTAGTAAATTCAAGGGATAAAAACGAGCACAACAAACAAAGGAGAGAACGAGAGGGTGAAGGCAAAAAAAAAAAAAAAAAAAAAAAAAAAAAAAAGCCTCTTGGAGGAGATTAGATTGGTAGGATATCTATAGTATAGTAGAATGACGAAGGTGCCAAGCTCGTCGACACCATCACTATCAGCATCTATTGGTGGCGTCTGTGATGAGCCAGAGCACGTTATGAACTGCAGAGGAGGGTCGGTCCTCGGGAAGAAGACCATCCTTAAGAGCGATCACTTCCCTGGCTGCCAGAACAAGCGCTTGACACCTCAGATTGAGGGCGCTCCCAATTACAGGCAGGTCTGGATTCCCTTCCCTTCCCTTTCTCTTGCCTTCACCTTTCCCTTCCCCTTCTTCTCTCTCTCTCTCTCTCTCACACACACACACACACACACACACACACACGCACACACACAATGCTTCGTCATGGTGAGGGGAAAAACCTCTCTTCTTTTTGTCATAAGATAGAGCTATCTATTCTTTTGTGAACCTATATAACTAATGGAAAATTCCTATTCACCTAATAGTGCTTTAGCGTGACACGAGATCCAATTTTTGCTTGTCGAATTTGTTGGCCAACCTAATAAAACTTGAAGAAGAGAGATCCTACACGGGCTTTTCGCATCCATTGCATCTTGATTGCCTCTTTAATGAAACTACTCTGAGCAGCAAAGAGGTTTATTTCTTTATTTTTTGGGTCAAAAAGAGGAGTTAAACATCAGATTTTTTTTTCTTTTTTGGGTATGCAACAAGACCTGTAACCACCATTAACATGATTAGGAGGATGAATACTAGAACAGAAATCACCAAAGACCATGCTTCTAGAATCCCATATGGGTGTACAAAATCTACTCTTTTACAATGATATACTCTTCGTTTTCATTTAGGTTATTTCTCATGCTTCACCCTTTAGCAGTGGGATTACCAGATATTATGTTGTATTGTCACTATGCCATCTTCTGCTACTGTGGTCACCATACAACGGGCTGCCTAAATATTACCAGATATGGCAATGTTGGGTTTCCTAATCCATCTTTAATATCATGATGATAATGGTTGTGTATCTACAGACGGTACATGAATGAGGAGATGCCATAATGAGTTCTCATATTGGATAGCTTCAAATTAGAAGCTTTTATAAGATCTGGACTTTTGTAGCACCAAAAGGTGTACTAAGACCCGCTGGTTAACCCATATCACTAACAACATCCCCTTAACTGATCACCTATCTGCATATAAAGTTATCTGATAACATGCCTAAAGGTTAATGAATCTCATTTGTTCAGTATGAAGCTTAATTTTGCTTCTTCGAAGTGAATAGGATTGTACTAGGATGGCTCCTGGTGCTCTCTTTATTTTATCTGTGCTTTATCATCTGTTGTAGACTTAGGCAAGGTGGCCAGTCAGCACTTAATTGAACTACTTATTGGACCTGGATGGTTTTCTCAAGAATCACAAGTAAACAGGAGCATTTGTGCAGAATAAAGACTCCTTATGCCATGGCCACTTAGTTTGCAATATAGATTTTGTGAACACTGAGAGGTTTCTGCTAACAGGTATTGTTCTCAGCCAAGTTGGTGGTAATATTCTTTCTAAGTTTGCAGCCCCAAAGCTTTTAGGGAGCACTCTTGTTGAAAGATAAAACCAGACCACCACCATATATTACCCATTTGAAAGTAAGGTTGGCTGTGGAGAAATGTGTTAATTGAATATGCAATGCAGAGATATTGAACTAATATGTTTGTTTAAGAGATGCTAATCAAATATTCCATTGTGTGTGTGCTGGTGTTGCTTTAATGACGTGTGAAGTGAGAACTATTTATGACCTATTGCAATGGCTTGTTTGTATTATAAGAACCACCTATAAACACTGAGTTGAAAATGATTCTTTGAGATGACTTCAATAATGTAATTCAAACTTTAGTTTAATGTGCCTTGTTGGTGGATGTATCGGTGGATGCATTTTATATTATCTCCTTCTCTAGTGAAGATATTGAAGTATATGTCTGTGTAAGTTGCTCATACTAAACCATGTGAGCTCTGTGTGCTGGAATACATATCGTTATAACCTTTTGTTTTATATTATTTGGACAATTGACATCTACAAACTGATATTCTGAAACTTGAAGAGCTTTTATTTTCTTCTTTTTTAACTCAGTAATAGTGCTGAATCCTTTCTTGTTAAACTACTGCATTGAAGATATTTTGAGCTATTATCTTTGTCTATTTCTCCTTTGCATGATTCTCTTATATTGCAGTATCTGATGATACATTTGTATGCATTTATTTGGACTGAGAGAAATATGACGTTTTATTGTTTTAGTTTAATTTTTTGCCCCTCATTCTACCTATACCTAAAGTGTGACATGGAATTAATCATCATGCCTTTGCTGCATTACAACTTATGGTCATGAGTGTACTGTGTTATATCGCTTAATGTTTTCTTTCTCCGGGTACCATGCACAAAATCAATGCTTCTCACTGAATAAGATCCACAAAGAACAATTTGAAAAAATATGTCAGACATCAAGAATGCGCTAATTATCCTATATGCATGCACGGGCAGTTATTATACTTTATACATTCACTCAAAAAAGTTTTGAAGGGCTTTGTCCATTCATCTTATGTTTAATCATATGCTTGAGTTTATAATGACTCATATCTCCTCTGCAGCTTATTATCTTCATCTTTATGACTTATTTAGGCCGGCTTTTTGCGTGTTCATGGTGTTGCAATACCTACAATTGATGGTATTAGAAATGTACTCAATCACATTGGCGCAAAAGGAATGCACAAGCCAAAGCGAGTGCTGTGGCACAATCTTCGTGAGGAACCTGTGAGTTTTCATTGTGCTTTGAACTTTGGAGATGGTATTTTTTTTTTGGCTGCATAAATTTTATAGCATTTCCTTTTTTGGGTTTGTATCGTGGTGTCTTGTTCTTTTCATTGTATTTGATGGTTATGATTGGTCAACCCTTGATTGTTTAACCCAGGTGGTGTACATCAATGGCCGTCCCTTTGTTCTGCGAGATGTGGAAAGACCCTTCTCCAATCTTGAGTATACAGTATGTTAACCTGAACTCTAGGCTTTTTGTTGGCCACCTGGATTGGTGTGTGTCTATATATATATTCATTAACTGTTGACCTTACCTTACTACTGTACCATTTTAAGATATGCATTCTACATCTTTCCATCCCTTGCTAAGTATGGGGGAAAAATGGCTTGATAATTGCTGTTTTATTTATGGCATCATTATTTGTTTTTTAGAGTAAACATGCATTTTTTCTGGATGAAATATTACAGATTGTTCAATGTGATAATGCTATCTATGTCTTCCATGTGTTGCATCTGTTTCCATCCTTTTGAAGATAAATCAACTATCTTCATTTCAGCAATGCCTTATCTGACCTTGTGTTCTTTCCTTGCCATCTTAGCAGGTTGCTAAATTGGTGCAACTCTTGTTTTGTTTTGAGACTGTTATCCTTCACTAATTTTGCTGCAAATTAATATTTGTCTCTGCTAAATTCATTTCCTTGAGCAGTTGGCAATGTACAATAATTGAACTTTGAAACATCACTAAACATTTGTGCTTCTCAAGCGTGTGTGTGTGTGTGTGTGTGTGTGTTTTTTTTTTTTTTTTTTGCTTGAGCTGCAAATTTGTTTGTCTACCTTCCTTTTGCCTTCACCTCCCTGCTTTGCGCCCCAGGCTTATACGTTCAGATCCTTATTGACTAAATTAATCAATTTGAAACTATTAGTTAGTCTAGTGCACCACTTTGATCCATGCTAGTATATTTTAATTAGCCACGCCGCAAACAAGCTAAACAAGCTAATTAAGCAAACTTTTATGCCATGTTAATTGCAAACCGAACATATCACATGGGCATGATTTAACCAAAAGCTTAAGCTTATAGAATGAGAGACCTGGACTTATATATTCAAATTTTTATTTACCAAATTAATCAATGTAGGAATATCAGTTACTCTAATAGTGAATGGGTTTAAAAAAATTCCAATTATTGAAAAAAGAAAGCGCACTCTCTTTTTCCACCCTGATTTTGAAGTCCTTGTGTTTGGTGCTCTTAAGTTTTTGTTGTTCTAGTTCCCTTCATGGTCATTCTTGACCTTGTCTCATTAAAACAGTCTATCATTATATCACATCCCCCAACAAAATATTTGTGGATTTTATTTTTGAAAATTATAGAGTTTGCTGCCTCTCAGAGGATCTTCATTCTGCATCGCTCTCAATGTTACTCCACCAAATTTAATCCTGTTTTCCACAAGAGGTCTACCTTTTCATACATGCCTTGAATGCATAGATTGATTCATGTCATATTGGGCAGTGACTCTTGTGTGTTTCAGCCTTATTTGGACCTAAAGACAAATCCAACTTCTTCCTGAACCTCTTCATATCTTTGTTGCACATTTGTCGCATTGCTGTATACAAATCTTTTCACATGTGCCAAAAATGCATTACTTATATACTTCTATCATATCTATTAGCTAACTTGCTTGCACAAACTGATTACATGTTGTTTGATCAAAATAATCTCACCTCTGCTTTAACAACCTTGCTGCTTTAACAAGACACATCAATTGTGATAGTTAGCTAAGTCTTGCAAGTTGCATGAGCTTCATGCTGCATGATGAGATCCATTTGGTTTGTGCTTTTTATAATGTTTAAATGGCTTTCTTGTGAAATTCACCATTTCGTCTTATGAACACTTGTCTTTTTCCTTTCCATTTCCATTATTTCATCTTCATCACTCTTTGATCATTTAACTGGAGACTGCAAGAGTACACTGAACAACTCACTGAAAAATTTATTTTCTCTTGCACTCTACCAAATTTATCTGAATCAACAATTTCCTTCCGTCCTTGAAAATGTTATGCTGTTTTCATCATGCAAACGTAGGGAATTAATAGGGCTAGAGTTGAACTGATGGAATCAAGACTGAAAGATGATATCTTGATGGAAGCTACACAGTAAGATTTTAAGCTCGTGTTTTTTTCTTAAATTGTAGTAAATGTTCACATACTGATTTTTTACTTGGTGCATTTGATAAACAGATATGGAAATAAGATTCTTGTAACCGATGAACTACCAGATGGTCAGATGGTGGATCAGTGGGAACCTGTAATGCATGATTCTGTTAAGACACCTCTTGAGGTTTTATATGTTGTCTGTTTTTGTGTTCTTATCTGTGTGATGCATGACCAGTGAATACTTTCAGATGTTCAGCTAAGTTCTACCAATTTGATGTCAGGTATATGAAGAACTTCAGCTAGAAGGGTACCTTGTTGACTATGAGCGTGTTCCCATTACGGATGAAAAGTCCCCCAAGGAACGTGATTTTGACAATCTGGTTAGTCAGTCTATCCATACGTGTGTTTGGAGTTTTAAATCGGGTTCTTTTCTCCCTTTCATTTAGCAGAAAGCAAATATACAAACATAAATAATATCAATGGGAGAGAGGAGGTTAATGAGATTGATCAGTCTAATTTAGGGGCAATGAAGCATTTAATGGTCAAAGTAAGCAATTAGAAAGCATTATTTGTGGCCATTTCATAAATACTAAATACAGTGCTCCATGTCAAACGACAAAGAACTGAGAAGCATCTATGTCCAAGATAAATTATTATAAAGATCATATTTTTCCTTTACAGATTGCTTGCACCAGGCCACATTCCAATGACTTCAAAAATTTTTTGATTCAGGGGACTTCCCCCCAACACAATTGGTAGCTCTGAATTGGAAGTTCTGCAATCAGCTATGTTCTCACTATAGAAATGGAGGTTTCTCAGTTATGGCCTTCACTAGGAATGGTTATCCAACCATGATTGTTGAACAACTCATGGGTGAGTCAGTGAAAAAGTTGTTTTCAACGTGAGAGGTCTGGAGTTCAAGTGATGGGGAAAAGAGAAAGAAGTGCCTTGTTCACATTCTCACAAGAACTAATACTAATAATAATAACCCTTCAACCATGATTTACATGATATGGTTTTTGTTTATGATTCATATGCTCCACATACAAGTTGCTCATAGATGCTTTGGTATTATATCTTCAGTTTTTGATTATTTGCTTCCTTTTGGGTAGTGACTTCATAGTATTTTCTTTAAGATAAATTGTCTGTTGCTTACAGCTCTGTAGAATCTCACAAGCTGATATAGATACTGAAATAGTTTTCAACTGCCAAATGGGGAGGGGGCGCACTACAACTGGGATGGTCATAGCTACTTTGGTTTACCTTAATCGAATTGGAGCATCAGGTTATTTTTATTTTTCAGCTTGTTTGCATGTCAGTTTGCCTTTGATGTGAATATCATAAAATGGTTGAATTTATTCTATAATTCCAAAATTTAATTTTTTTAGTCATTTTTTTCTGAAATTTCCAACAACTCTTCATATATCAATGGAAATTATTGTCAAACCCAAAAGTTATCCAATTTTATCATGAATATATTGTTTTTTGTTGGACTATAGTGGGGATAAGAATTACCTAGTGCAACATGCATGTATTCTAGATAGTTCTTTGGTGCAAGAGCTTTTAATTGAAGAGCTTCAAGTATTCAAAGGGTGTTTGGATAGAGGATTGGCGGGCTTATCCATCCCTTAATCTTCAAACTTTTGCCAAACATCCCTTGTAAGGGTTAATCCTCCCTTGGAGGAATAAGAGGTTTTAATTTAGTTTAAGTTACTTCCCCCCACTTCAGGAGTAGTTTAATCTGAATTGAGGGGTATAGGAAAAATGACTATTGTGTCGTTTTCATATTACACCCCTTTTCATATTAAAATTATGAATTGTCATATTTTTTTGATTTAAGGCTTATGTTAATGTAGTTTCATATGTATAATAGCAATTATAGCGCAAAAAAAAAAAAAAAAACAATAATGATGCTTTTTAAATAATAAAAATATTGAATTAAATATTAATTACTATTAAAATAGTAATACTATTATTTATAGCAATACAAATATTAATTGTATTTTAAATATATACAATCATTAGTATAATCAATTTTAGTCTTAATTTATATCATTCATGTGGAATGAAAGATAAAAATATCAAATTTAAAGAAAAAATCTCCTTGACTCAAAGCTCCACCTAGTGGTGGGCATAGGCGGGTAGGCTAGTTAACCAGGCCTGGGTTAGGTTTTTGGGTGAACCGGACATTGCCCTGTGCCTTGGGACGGGTAGCCTTTTTTGGGTTGAAGCTTTAGTCTGGGTTGGTTTACGGGACACTCGAAACAATTTGAATCGGTGGGCCTGGTTGGGCCGATTCACAGGGTTCTAGTTGTGGAGTTAAAAACTAAAAATGTTTGCATTAACCATTGAGTTCACGGGTCGGAACTCGGGCATCTTATACCTGTAACTGGACCATGCATTAGCTGATCTGGTTGCCATTGAACCAGCTCACTGGTTCTATGACCTTCTGGGTTCTTGGTGGGCCCATGTACACTATGAATGCCTCCTTACTTCTTTCCCAATTATCCATTCTTTATTCCTATTTATTCCTTATTTCCATCCAAGATATAAAAAAAAAAATAAATAAAAGGAAGGGATACCCGAAACCAACACAGGTGGGTAGGCAGAGAATACCCAGGGTTTGCGAGACAACTCTCTTTAAGGAACTTGGCAAAGTATCCTTATAACTTTGGGAGAAGGGGTGCCTCCTCATAATTGGGGGTTGCCCTAATCTAATCAACATTTAACTTGACTTTATTTTTGCTTGGAGATTCGGCCCAATAATTTGACTTAGTGGCTGCTACTTTAGGTACTCGGACATGTATCAAGCTGCCTACATGAGTTTATCAACATGTGGTCTTTTTTGGAATTAAGCATAAAAGGGATTACCTCTGTATGAATGCCAGATTTTTCTTTTTTTTTGCAGATCATTACATCAGTCTTTCTGCTTTGCCTTAATGCCTTGATCGTTTATTCATTGGAAATAGGTATTCATGGCACAAATTTTAGTGGAGAAGTTGATTATGGAGCTGATGGGACTGATAATACCATAAACTCTGAAGAGGCGATTCGCAGAGGTGAATATGCAGTCATAAGAAGCCTTACTCGTGTCCTTGAGGTAATAAATGATAAGACATCAATTTGCTTCAGTAATTTTGGTATATTCACATATTCATTTTGTTAGGATATTCTCACAGGGTGGTGCAGAGGGCAAAAGGCAAGTGGACAAAGTCATTGATCAGTGTGATTCTATGCAAGTATGGCGTGGCTAATTTCGATCGCATTTTGTTATGATGAAAGTTTTCGTTTTCCAAATGAAGCAATTTTTATGAATGTGCAGAGCTTTGTAATTTAATACTATCTTTTACGAAAGAGATTATTGATTTTTGTCCTTTTGCTGATTGGGCTTCTCTGACAGAACTTACGAGAAGCTATTGGAGCTTATCGCAATAGCATTCTACGGCAACCAGATGAAATGAAGAGGGAGGCATCACTTTCCTTCTTTGTCGAGTACTTGGAACGATATTATTTCCTTATTTGCTTTGCTGTGTATATCCACACAGAGAGGATGCTTGTTCATGGCTTTTCAGTGGAGCAAAGAAGTTTTTCTGATTGGATGAGAGCAAGACCTGAATTATATAGCATACTTCGCAGGTGAATAAAGAGATTTAATGCAAAATTTTGTCTTGAATGCCTAATGGTAGTTATTTGCATTAGCAATAGTAGTTGGAGTAGCTATTTACTCCATTAATATAAGTGTGAATAACTAATGAGTTTAATCTATTTTCAACTTTTGCCACTGAACTTATCATCACATTAAAATTTTTTATCACTGAAAAAGTTACCATTAGCACATTCAAATTTATATCGCTACCAGGAAATTGGTGCTTAATACAACCTGAAATAAATCTCTTTCTGTATATCCTTCCATTTCTCTAATCTACTAGAAATAGAGATTCCACTGTCTAGGTATACACTAAGTTATCTTGAGACATAATATACTACGTCATGGAGTAAGTAGGTTTTGGGCATTTATGGAATGCTTTTGCGGTAAACTCAAATGTACATTATGGTGTAGACTTTATGAAGCATTTTGTAATATAAGTAGAACCAATATGTAAGTTGTCATGTGGCACTGCATAAGAAAATGACGCAGGTATTGGGAATTGTAGAATTAACTATTGCCTTTGAATTCAATCATGCTGTTTGATATGCGGAAGGTTGCTTAGTTCATATGTCTCCTTTTATCTAGGTTTTCTGAAGTAAGTTTTCATATGAGTCCCTTTTTGACTCTCTTTTTCTAACATCCATGATTTTGTATTATCTTGTTCCTCTTTCTTGTATTTTGAACATTTACTGTAATCTTATTTCCTTTGGTTTTAAAGGTTGTTGAGGAGGGACCCGATGGGTGCTCTCGGATATTCAAGCCAGAAACCGCATTTAACCCATATCACTGAATCTGCCGATGGCCGCCCTCATGAGATGGGTGTGGTTGCTGCAATGAGGGATGGAGAAGTTCTTGGAAGTCAGACTGTTTTAAAAAGTGACCATTGTCCTGGCTGCCAAAATCTGACATTGCCAGAAAGGGTCGATGGCGCCCCTAATTTTCGAGAGGTCCCTGGTTTTCCAGTTTATGGTGTTGCAAATCCTACGGTGGATGGCATCAGAGCTGTTATTAAGAAGATAAGTTGTACTAAAGGTGGGCGGCCAGTGTTATGGCACAATATGCGAGAAGAACCAGTTATATATATAAATGGGAAACCCTTTGTATTGCGTGAAGTGGAGAGGCCATATAAGAACATGCTTGAGTATACGGTATCAATTTTTTTGTTTTGTTTCTCATCCTTCTCATCCTGTGAAACTCTGCTATACTGGGAATGTAACTTGTCTGAAATGGATATAGTGAAAATTTACCTAACCTCATGACTGATAGGATTAACATATTGACCTTGATCATGGTATTGCGATGCCTTTCATCAATGAACAAATATCATTATTATTGAATTGATGGTTTCAAATGATATTCAACCAGGGAATTGATCGAGACAGAGTGGAGAGAATGGAAGCCCGCCTGAAAGAGGACATTCTACGAGAGGCAGATCGCTATGAAGGTGCAATTATGGTAATTCATGAAACAGATGATGGCCACATTTTTGACGCATGGGAGCATGTAAATGCTGAATCTATTCAGACTCCTCTAGAGGTCTATGAATGTCTAGAGGCAAAAGGTCTCCCCATCAAATATGCTCGTGTGCCAATTACTGATGGCAAAGCACCTAAAAGTTCGGATTTTGACACAATTGCCTTGAATATTTCTTCTGCTTCCAATAACACAGCTTTTGTGTTTAATTGCCAGGTATATACTTTCTTCAAAGCATTATGTATCTTTGATTAACTAGATTATTGAATTTGGTTCTATGTTGCGTCTGTTCGGAGTAGACATGAGATGAACTTTACGGTTTTCATTTTCAGATGGGCAGGGGTAGAACAACAACAGGAACTGTAATTGCTTGCCTTTTGAAACTTCGAATTGATAATGGAAGACCTATCAGAATCCAGGCCGAAGATGGTTACCATGAGGAGAAATTGGATGGTGGCTCCTCCAGTGGCGAAGAAACAGTTGGTGATAATGCTCAGTCGGTGTCATATGAAGTAAAAGCTGGAGTTGCAATGGAGCCACAGCGTGCCTTCGGAATTAATGATATTCTACTATTACGAAAAATAACAAGACTCTTTGACAATGGCATTGAATGTCGAGAAGTCTTAGATTCTATAATTGATAGATGTTCAGCTTTGCAAAATATACGGCAAGCAGTTTTGCAGTATAGGAAGGTGTTTAACCAACAAAATGTGGAGCCAAGGGTGAGGAGGGTTGCTCTAAATCGTGGTGCCGAGTACCTGGAACGCTACTTTCGGTTGATTGCTTTTGCTGCATACCTTGGAAGTGAAGGATTTGATGGTTTTTGTGGGCAGGGTGAAACTAAGATCACATTCAAAACTTGGTTGCATCGGAGGCCAGAGATCCAGGCCATGAAATGGAGCATAAGATTACGTCCTGGGCGATTTTTCTCTCTGCCTGTAATATCTTCTTCCTTTTGTTGATTTAAAAGCAATAATTTTTTTGTTCAGATTATCTCTTAGTTTGCGTGTGTTTGTTTGTTTTATAATGTTATTTTTCCTATTAGTTTTGCGTTCTGGTGATAATTTCTTCCAATGAAGATAATTCTTACTCTGTTGTCACCAGGAGGAGTCAAAAGTACCATATGAACCACAGCATGGGGATGGTGTAATGGAAGCTATAGTTAAAGCCCGCAATGGATCTGTTTTGGGAAAAGGATCCATACTAAAGATGTACTTTTTCCCTGGACAGAAAACTTCAAGCTGCATAAAGTTTCCTGGAGCCCCTCACTTTCACGAGGTATAATAAAGTTCATTTCTGCACGGCTAGATCACTTGTTGATTAATATTTGTTTCACTTAGTTGTCGATGTGCTCAATACAGAGATCCGAGGAGAAGACAATCATATCATAATAGAGAGAATAATTTGAAAACATTTTAACCCTTGCATTGTGCTAGTCTATTCTTGCTTGTGTGGTTTTCAATTTAAATCGTGTTCAAACCTGCAGCAAATATCATCAGAACTATTTCGAGACCCATGCTTACTTATTGTGTTCTTAATCTATACTGGGATCTCCCTGATGTAGAAAAACCATATGTTGCTTATCAATTTGTAGTAAGTTCTTGAACAATTGCGCATGCATGAAGTTTCGAATTTGAAATCATGATCAGACCTTCACACAACTGTTGAGCTTTACATCCAGAGCCAGTTCTGTTTGTTATGTTCTTATGGAGGAAATTTCATGTTTGCCTGAAGTCTGGCCTTTCTGACCGTTGATCACAAATCTTGCGTGTCATCCTGTTCACTCATTGGCATGCATTTGCCGGCTGCTTGCTCCAAATAAATAAATAAATAAATAAATAATAAATAATAAGGAAAAGAAAAGGTCTAACACCGTCCTCTCACCTTCCAATCCATATTATTTTTCCTGCTTTTCTGTCAAAAATGATATTTCTATCACAACTTAATGTTTTAACTATTAGTGTAGTAATATATGTTTAGAGTATGAGAGTAATAAGTCTTTTGGGTTAACTTCAGAAAATCTTAATCCATCTCTTATTTGAAGAGAATTGTGACTCAATTGTATTGTGAGAGAATTGTTTTTTTTGGTCTTCAGATCTAGATTCTTATCTTTCAATAGTTTGTTTATATGTTTTAAATTGCATTAACACAATATTATATAATGGCCTTGAAAAAGGAAAAGAATGTTTTTTTTTTAAATTTCCTAGAAAAACATTTTGATTCATGCATAATGAGCATCAGAATCCCTTCACAGATGCATCTCAGAAGGTTATTTATTTATTTATTTTTGAATAATGAGCACCAGAATCCCTATCACAGAACACATTGATTCCTGTGAAAACATACTTTTTATTATGTGCGCAATTATCTGTTTTCTTGACATTGAACTCTATGTATGGGTTTTTCAAACCCATTTATAACTGATTACCTTTATTATAGCTACCAAGGCGTCATTATTTTTACCATTCTTCCAATTATAGGCATGTGTCTTTGTTGTTGATGAACCTCAGTCATAGAGTCAAACATGCCTAAACCACATCATGCGATATTTTGAAAGGCGAACAACTAAAAGCTGACTTAAAGACTAATCAATGTCAAATGTCATCTTATTGAGTGGAAAAAAAGGGATGGTGAATTTAGTCACGAGGTTTGTATGACAATTAAAATTTATAGAACCCATCTTACAAGATGGTTGTCTATTGGTTGTTCTTCAAGGACACTAACCTTTAACTTGGTTGGAAAAAAATAAACTACAGCTGATTTTTGTAATCGAATCCATGATCATCATGATTTCTAAGAGCCTACTTAAATTTGCTTGCATGAATCCTCATTTTATAATTTTGTTGGAAGATGACAAAGGTCTTTGTGATGCTATCTAATCTTTACTTTGCAATGTATTTTGTTTGAAGAGATTAATCTGATAAACTGGAATCACTTTAGTTTTGATTGTTAATCTGATGAACTGGAATCACTATTGTTTTGCTTGTCAATCTGATGAACTGTGACTTTTGGTCTTGCCATTGTTCTGCCTCTGACTTATGAATTTTCTTTTTAAATTTTCATTGTTATTTACAGCCCAAAGTTGATCATTGCCTCCTTGAAAATTAAGGCTGTAGAGGGTGTGATGAGGTTCATAACATTGTGTTTTACTATTCTCTGAGCTGGGTATAGCATTATATAGCATCTACTTGGTTCCTTCCTTCAATGACATTTAGTGTTGATCATCTCAGTTATGATCTTGTGTATGAACCAATTAGTCATCTTTAGTTAATGTCATAAGGTACTTTCATTGATACCTAATTTTTTTTTAAATTACTACTATTATTATTATTATTATTATTATTATTATTTTTCTGTAACTGCTTTGTCGATTTTGAGACTTCTTGAATGAGTTATTTGTTGGAAAACATTTTTATTATTGGCAAACTATTGGTATTACAGTGTAGCTTCAGTTTTATTGTTGATATTTGTTAGATGCAAACCTGAAATATTATTTGAGCATGATTGAATTCAAAAGCTAAACTAATAGGTTGAGTGACCCAGACTTAATATATGCAGATCCATGTTTACCGAAGCAACCAATATTTTGTGGACTATCAGTTACAGTAATAGGAAATCATGATATGTGCTAGTCTATTTTTAACTTGCTATGTTGCAAACAATTTAAACAAACCAAGCTCTAATATTATTTTAGATGCAAATTTAATATCTAATCTGAGTCTGATTCATCCCTAAAACTTAAGCTAAGAGGGACAAACTGTTTCTTGTTTTGTTTTGTTGTGTTTTTGCACTTGCTTTTTGTTTGTTTATTTATTTTGGCTGCCTTAAACAATTGAATAAGTGTTTCACTGAGTTGTTTGACAGCTCATCGTTTCATAATGATTTGAATTTACTTTTTCTTAGGAGTTTAGATTGTGGTAGCTATGTTTCCACTGCCTTGCTTGTGGTATTTCTTTCAGTATCGTTCCCAACATTCTGATTGCAAAGCCAAAGAAAGCTTGTCAAATAATTAATTTGCTTTTTCTAACCATATTCCTCACCTACTTTTTAATTGTGTTGGTTAATTTCAAGTTTGATTCATACTTTTGATTCATACCACGTAGTTAAATTACATTATATATATCTATATGAGCATCCTTAGCAGCAGTTAGGGTATTTGGTTTTGAATATATTGATACTATTGTACAGAATTCTGATGTTTATCTAAGGCTTGTCTTCCAGGTGGATGGGTATCCTGTATATAGCATGGCAACAGCAACAGTCGATGGTGCTAGAGAAATACTAGCCTATTTAGGTGCCAAAAGGACAACATTTGAGGAAGTTACTCAAAAAGTTATTATAACAGATTTACGAGAGGAAGCAGTTGTTTACATCAGTGGTACACCATATGTACTTAGGGAACTAGATCAGCCGGTCGACACTCTTAAACATGTGGGGATCACAGGTCCAATGGTGAGTAAATTGTTTGAACTCTTGTTTTTTTTAAGAACTGGGCTATTATTGGTTTTTACAAGCCAGGTTTGGCTATTCATGCAGGTGGAACATATGGAGTTACGGATGAAGGAAGATATATACATTGAGGTCACACAGTCTGGTGGACAACTGCTTTTGCATCGAGAAGAATTCAATCCAGTTTCAAACCATTCCACCGTAATTGGCTACTGGGAGAACATTTCATTAGATGATGTCAAGACCCCTGCTGAAGTGTATGCATCTTTGAAAAATGAGGGCTTCAATATTGTGTACAGAAGGATACCATTAACAAGGGAAAGAGAAGCGTTAGCTACAGATGTGGATGCTATTCAGCATTGCAAAGATGAGTATGTGCTCATTTGTAGCATCCCTGTTACATCATTTGCTTAGCAGTCAGCTAGTGTTTGTTAGTCTCCATGTAACTTTGATTCCTCTTTGCAGCAAGGCTGGATGTTATCTTTTTATTTCGCACACTGGATTTGGTGGAGTTGCTTATGCAATGGCTATTACTTGTCTTAGACTCAATGCTGATGTTAAATTTTCATCAGAGAGAACTTTGGGAAACCAGACCCTAGTAAGATCGCCTAATGAAAGCCCAGCTTTTCCTCCTTCTAGTGAAGATGAACTTAACCAGGGCGACTACCGTGACATACTCAACCTTACGAGATTGCTGATCTGTGGCCCTGAGAGCAAACTTGAAGTTGACATTGTCATAGAAAGGTATAACATGTTTTGCAAATCAAAAAAGTTGTTTTACTGAAACACAAGTCAGAAAAGTTGTGATAGATCATTTAACACACAAGCTTTTCTATTTCAAAGAAAAACTGTTTCGGAGGCAGCTTGATGCATGGATTCCTTGGACTTATTGGTTATTTTCCCATGTGGCATTTCTTGAAAGATCTCTTCTCATGTTGGCTAATTCCATTACTGTTTTGAGGACCAACGAGATTTAAACTGCGCCTTCTTTACCCACTTGTTCGTGGGTATCGATACTTCATCATCTGTAAAGTCTTTAAGATCTCTGTGATGTCTTTGTTAGTAACTCAAGCTTTGAGTTGGGACTTTCTGTTTCTAATTATTTTGTGGCCAGAATAGTTTTTCTCTTTGCTCTTTGGGTATTGCTTCTGTTCTCTTTTTTATAAAAAGGACAGATTATTGACTTGTTATCAGTTCTATGCACTATGGATCTGATGCAGTTTGTCATGTTTGTCATTATTGTTTAATTTATGACCAAGTATTTCCTTGTGTTTTTATTGAATCCTACTACAATTTTGTTCTTTTTATTTAAAAGGTGTGCAGGTGCTGGTCATTTACGAGATGATATTGTGCACTACCGGAAGGAGATTGAGAAGTGTCGTAGTGATGACGAAGAGACCCGTTCCTACCTTATGGATATGGGCATCAAAGCTCTGAGGTCGGTTTGACTGCAGAAATTATATGTTACATTGTCTCACTTTGGCATGCACATGTTTCCCTATTTACATGTCAATGCTTGCTTATTGAGGTTCTCAGAATTCAATTCACAAACTGCACCATGACATATAACTTAACAATGTTGCTTCTTTTTTTCTTGGCCAATATAAGAAACATTCTTTTGAAATTTAGAGGATGCTGAAACTCGAGCACCAATATAAGCATAACATGTTGTCAAGAATGCATTATCCATAATACATGATGTGGGAAAAACCCCTAAGCTTCTCAATACACACCTATACAGATGCTTAAAATACAGTCATGTTAACTTGCTTTTCTGTAATTTAGGATTGGTGGTGCTATCAAATTTGATTAGCTTTATGTACAAGAAACATTTGTTTCCTGATATCCACTTAAGCTAAATGAGCTGTAACACATGTATAAACATCTTAATTAGCCATGAAATCACATCTTTCTCCAGAAGATGTGTTTGTTTTTATTCAAATATTGTATTTTCTTTTTTATCTTGGAATTTTGAGTAGATAATATAAAACAGCACATGGATTTATAGCTTAGAGTTAATTAAATCACAAAATGTCGTATGGTGTAAAGGATGTTGACATAGCTTTGGATTGGAACCTTGTTATATCTTTCTTTGTTATATGTTAGTTACCTTTGTTTCTTATTCCTGCATGCCAACGGGGCCATCTTTCAAATTCTGCATTTTTACAGATCCTTCTTCAGGAATTGTATGTTTCTGGTTCAGTATATAAATTTATAATTTGTCATCCATCATTTTTTTTATGATACTATTCTTTTTAAATTATAGCTTTGGATTGGAACCTTCTTGTTATATCTTTCTTAATTATATGTAAGTTACCTTTGTTTCTTACTCCTGCATGCCAAAAGAGCCATCTTTTTTATTCTGCATTTTTACAGATCCTTCTTCAGGAATTGTTTCTGTTCAGTAAATAGATTTATTATTTCTCATCCATCATTGTTTTTTTATGATACTATTCTTTTTAAGGTATTGAGGCAATATGCAAGGTCAATCAAAGAAAGCCATGAAAAATACATGAAGAAGACAGAAAATTTAAAGGACCTTGATTCAATGTGAAAAAGCTCCCTCTATGCAATAACAGCCTGCATGATAGAGGAAACTAAATATGTGGTAGGAAATAGTAATGTAAGAGAGCACGAGGGATTTAAATAAGAACATAGTCACAAATTAGTCTGACTGTGGGCGCAAATTGTATTAAGCTCTTCAATGCCTCTGTTAATAGGACCGCGTTTCTAGGGAATTGGCAGGATCAATAACAGTAGACTGACCTTTCTTGGTGTGAGCATCACTTAGAAAAGGTAGCTTCTTGGAGCCTACGCATGGTATTCTGTCATGGTTGTTGGCACAAACCAAACATACTGTTTGATTCAACCCCAGACCTTAAGGTGCTTTTTGGTGGGTGGAAACGGAATGAAGCAGGAACCCTAACCCTAAACCCATCATAGTGTTTGAATATAAAAATGGAATCACAATCCCATTCTATTATTCGGTTGATCAATGAGATAAGTTAGAGTGGATTGGTGCACATTAATTTATAATTTATCATGTATTTAATTATAATAACAAAAATATGATATATTTTGATAATTTTTTTTTATATAATTACTAAAAATATAATTATATTTTACATAAAATTTTTTGACATGCTTCTAGATAGAAAATTTTGGGTAGAGTTGTGTAAGTGATGGTTTCGAAAGGGAAAACATTTTTAAAGACCTTGTTTTTATAAACTTTTCATAATAAAATTCCTTTCTCTTTTGACCATTCCCTACCAATTCATTAGAAAGTGGAAATGATTATTCCCATGGAATTGGTTATGGTTCCCTTTCTCACTTTATAAATTGGCACCAAACATGGGAAGGGCTGTTTATAGTTGGAGTGCCCATTCCGTTCTCTTCCCACATACCCAACAACACTTAAGCTTATAAAATCGTAGACATAATTGTTAACTTAATTGACGCGGGACTACTTTAGTAATGGTTGCAAAACTTGAACAGTTACAACAACCTATGATAAGCGGAAGGAAAAGAAAATAAGTATATTGAAAGAAGGTTGAAATATATGGACTTCCTGGATGTCAACATGTATGCGACAAGCTCAATGCCAGGCAACAGCCTGTTCGCATCATGATAAGCATGCGTAAAATTTATATCCAGATCTCAGGCAAATGCTTAGGCACTAAATTACTGATTGTATGCTTACCTTTACTCATTTCTTTTTTTTTTTTTTAATTTTGTTTGGATTGTTTGATTGGTGTGCAATTGAAGGCTTTCTGAAGAAGAGAAAATAAATAAATAAATAGATAAATCAATAGATGAAATTTTGTGTTTAACAAATTGTTTTGTTCTTTGTTATCCTAATCTGAAACATCTGTATCTAGAATGTAATCCTTTCACACTCTGAGCAGGATCTAAACAAAATACCAATAGGAGTTTGGGAATAATTTAGTCTGAGTCCATTTGCGTTGTTTAACCCATGCATGAAATAATTACTAATTAAGAATGGGGAATGTGAATATTCTTTTGGATACGTTACTCTAAACCCTAGATCCTAATCATTGGCTGGGAAATTGGTAAATAAGAGGAAAGGATGAGAAAATCCAGGTATGAATTTAAAAGCAAAGTTGCGAGCAGCTGGTGATTTTCTGGAGGTGGTAGTGTTGCCCTGGGGTGCAAAATTATTGAGCATTAAGCAAGTTGACAAGCTAATTTGTTGCATGTTTTATGAGCGTAGCTGGTAAGGCTGATGTTGGGAGTTTTCTCTTATTTGAGCCACAAGTTACAAGCAAGTTCCTGATATTCACACCACTGGGCAATGTGAGGATATATCAATCAGTAATCATATGTAGTACACACAGAGGCTTTTTACTAGGATATACATTCTCTTGCTAAAGCTGCAAAGAAAAGGAAGAGCTTTATCCTGCCTGTGTGCCTATTCTCTAAGATTTGTCTTGTTTTGCATACATGAGTACAGGATAGAGGCCTAAAAGAATAGCAAGGATAATGTTGTAGTCTTAATTCTCATTGTGCTTGAGCCATGTTAAGCAACTTTTGTCTGGCTATATCAACCTCTGATATTTAGGGTTGTCTGGTTGTTTGTGGACTATTCCAAAACCAGTGGCTTATTTTCTAGAATATTCCAAAATAAAGGATTTGAGATAATCCAACATTATTATGAAGTTCTCTGCACGACTAGGTGACTATTTGTTGTTGAAATATTTTCCATTAATTCCACTCCATTTTACCTAAGATTATCCCCCATCTTTGTTGAATTTAATTGGCTATAGACTTGCCCAGAAGCAGGAGGGCCGAATCTAGAGGTAATTGATATGTGAGTGCAGACATGTAACAAAGTTTCTGAAGCTATAAAAAACCAAGATTGTCTATTTTGATATTAAATAGATAAACCTAGTGGAAGTTAATTATGTCATTGACTGGAAGTGTGGGTCTTTTATTAATGCTAGTGGTGCAAAGACGAGGCAAAAGTAATATTTTGTCATGGGGTTCATTTTCAGATAAATATTCAGTCTAATTTACTTGCATCATTTTGCTGTTGTGATCTCCAGTAATAAGCTTTTGTTTTATCTTCTTACCGTTTCGATCATCTTTGCAGGAGTACTTATAGACAACTGCCATCACTCAGTAATTTCTATTTGCTTGTTAGATATTGTTTACTAACCATCTTACTCCTGTTTATTTATTATCCTATGAAAATGCCTAATATTGAATATTAACTTTCACTACCCTCCCAACTTCGCTTTTTATTCATGTGATTTCCAATTGAAATTTACAGTCATTGACAATTAGAATTTGGTTTAGTTGCCCCTTCTAGTTTGATATAATGTTTATCTTTGCGCGATCATTATTAGTGTGAGCCTGAATTTGTCTAGTTAAATACCATGGCTGCAGTTGTCATTATAGTAGCTGCTACTGTTATCTGGTGTTTAAATTTTCATGAACATGCATTGATGGCAACCAGTTAAGCAACTTTTGATCATAGTGACCAAGTTATGAGTTCTGCGATCTTATTTTGTATGAGCAATGTTCCTCTCTGATATTGTTAACTGCTCTTCAAATTCTGATCGCTCTTCTTTCTTGCAGGCGATACTTCTTTCTGATCACCTTCAAGTCGTATCTCTACTGTACTTCTCCGAGTGATATAGGGTTTGCATCTTGGATGGACTCTCAGCCTGAGCTTGGCCACCTTTGTGGTAGTCTGAGATTTGACAAATGATTAATATGGCCAATCCGTCCTATTTACAAGCATGATGGGGTCTTGGTGGTGGCGAAGTACCAAGATGTCTGTTGTAAATGAACGGAGAAATGTACTCCTTTTTCCATTGGCACAAGTCCATTTAGGAGTCTGCAGCGGTCCCCAACCTGCCCTGCATGCAGAGTGTTTATATCCAACGATCAGAATGTAAATTCGTAGCAACATTTTTTTTTCAAATGGCTCAAAAAATACTGAATAAAGTACCTAGAGTTTTGTCATCTGTATTTAGCAGATACGATGATCATGATGGGTGAATCCCTCGAGACAGAAAGAACATTGTACAGGAATTTGGCGCTTCTTGATAAAGATTCAAATTATCAGGGGGTGTGCTTTCTTTTTGGTTACAAGACAACGGAGTTTGTTAATTGTGTGAATAGATTCAAGCACTTGTGCAGGAATATGATGCCTGTTTCTCAACCATTTTCTGGTTGCGGGAGTTTTTCACAAAAGGGATGGTTTAAAATAGAAGGGTAAGTTTTTTGCACGGGAAGCAATTTTTTTTAGTGATTTTCAATAATATTCTCCAATCATAAATAAAATTTCAGGATTTGTTTCATTGTATCAAAATTTTTAAAATGTTATGTTTTCGTTGAAGTAGTATAAAAAATTCAAACTCTTCCCATTTACAACATTTGCAAGTAAGGGGTTGTTTGGTTCGGAACTGGTTTTCCGAAGTGGTAAAATCCTGTAAGTGGCCACTTCAGTGGAAGTGTATAGTTCAGTTGGAAGTGCAGACTTTCGTGTGTTTGGTTGTTGCTAGAAGTGTCATGTCAGTAACCACTTCTAGTGTTTCGTTGGTTGAAGTTAGAATCTGGAAGGTGCCATTTTGACAGTTCATGGTGTTTGGTAAGAGGTGAAGTGGGTGTATGGTTACCACTTCGGGATAGGATGTATGGTTACCCCCATTAAATTTTTAAGATTAAATTTTTAATTGATCAATAATTGTAATTATATTTAATTATTTATTTTAACGTAATCTAAATTTTGTTCAATTATATTTATCAAATGTGTAAATTCGTGATTATATTTTAATTATGTGATAAATGTTTAATTATTTTTTCATTTAACGTGATCTAAATTTCGTTAACTTTTGTTTATTAAATTTGGAAATTCGTGATTAAATTTTAGTTACTCGATAGATGTTTACTTATTAATTCATTTAACTTGAACTGAATTTCGTTAATTTTTGTTTATTGAATTTGTAGTATCGTCATTAAATTTGTAATATTCACAAAATAATTAACTCCTTTGAATATAAGCACATAATGCATGATTTTCCATTTCTTTAACACAACAAATTTTAGGTGCACAAATTCATCGTATGTAATTAAAAACATCCCTCCTTTAACAAATGATAAAATTTAAAAAAATTGAAATACATTGTGTGGTTCACAAACATAGCGAAATTAAAAAAGAAAAAAACTCAAATGCCCACTTAAATCGTACTGGGAAAAAATACAACTACAGAAAAATACAATACTCATGATTTTATAGTGCATATACACCCTAATACCCTACTAACGTATCAAATACAACACCCACCGAAGTTGCAATGCTATTAAAAAATAAATGATGCACAAAGATTTTTTAACTGTAAAATTTTTTTGTATAACATAAAGTCTTAAACAGTTGTACACTAGTCTTAAAATCAACTACAACACCAATAGATCCGGGCATCAATAACACGAGTGAAATACACAGATGGACTACATTTGCCAAAGAAAATCAAATATAGCCTGTTGCAAATACGGGTGAGCTCGCAGGTGCTGTTCGATACACTCGAAATGCAGTCACTTTTCCCTTTGCTTGTTGCCTTTGACTGCATTAATGGGCCTGCAAAAGCAAATACACAAACCAGACAAACATGTCATAATCCCTTAAAAGAGTGATATCAACATGGTGAAACAACAATTAAGTACAAAGGGAAACCTTCCAGGTTTTGGGGCTAATACCTGCCATTGATTTCAAAGTCCCCATCGGTTGCAGAGCAGCGGACAGGAGGCCAGCAATTCTCACATGGCTCAGGTGACAATGTGAAAGCACTTTCATTGGCATTAACTTTCCCATTTTTCCCCCATCCCCCGCATGCTGTTTAAAATGAAAAAATAAAACCATCGCACACAGTGGGCTGCAATGGTGGCAATGGATGCCTCCGAATTGCCTCGCCACAGATACACGGTGGTACGTTGGAAAACCAAAACATAACAGCGAAATAAAACCGATACAATCACAACGCATGCCAACACATGTCCGGCAAGTAACAACAGAAATAGCTAACACAGCTACAAACCATGTTAAACACCTGCTGATTGAAGCAGGACAAACAACCACTTCACCCAAAAGAAAACTTCCAAAAACCAGATGCAAAAAAGAATTCACACTTGAAAGCTAACACATTCAGAAAGACATGGTTCTGCAGCCATTCCCAAAGGAAATAAACAAACACGAACAACCCATGTTATAATTTTTGGAAATACACAAATGGGATGTGATATGGCTGCAATGATACAGTATCTACGTACCGTCTCATTGCCCCGCCAAATCAACCATTCACCCTAATTCTTAGTGGACCATGCCTCAGTGCAGTTGTTTCACATAGTTTTTTGTACTCATCATCGCCATTTCATCTCACCTGAAAAAAAACACAAAAGCATTTACAGTGCATATAAGAAACAAGGACACAGAAGCAAATCCCTTGTACAAAAGAAAAAGTACATGCAAGCGACATACACCGGCCACATGGTAGACAAATCAGACATGTAGCAAGTTAAAAAAACCAAAGTCAGCAGGACATAGATGCAGGGATAGTACTAATAAAGTCCAAGCAATGTTGAACTTTGAACTAATGACCAATGCATGATGCATAACTGGAAAAAAACACCATAAAAGTAAATAACGGCAGGACAATCAGGTTCGACAGCATCTTCCAACGGTGAGGCCACCATAGGCACAAGTTCACACCATCCGAGAGAGGAACCTCTCAATCCAAAGTCGCCTAAGGTTCATATCCTTCAAGATAAATCCCCGGGCTTCGCTCTCGTGAAGCTGCAGATAATCAAAGATATCCACAAGTTCAGTCCTCTCGAAACCATCGACTTCCATCACCTTAGGATACAAGAGCTCAACAAAATGGGTTGGGTTCTTAATTGCTACAACCATTTCTCCTACAACAGTTATGAGTTCACCCATCATAGCTGCGTTCTTAGACACTTTGTCAAATCGTTTTGCCCTTTGGGTTGATGACGTTGCCGGGCTGGTAGCAATCAGCGGGGTTGGGGGGTTGTTACCATCTTCATCACTAAGATTCAATGCTTGCGCTGACTCGACATTCTCGTTTTCAATGTCCTCGTTTCCAGATCTATCCCCAAAATTTGAAAATAGAGAAGTCGCATAGGACCCCGTCGCACTATCATCTCCACATATTATCTTCAAACCCTCGTAGTTCTCGATTGGCTTATTTATGAGAAGCCTTGCACCTGGGTGTGACTGCAACTCAAAATAAAGTAGAACATGTCACATATACGTGAAGCGTGTACCAAGGAATGACAGGTAGCATATTACCTCAACATACGTGACTGCTACAACTGGATCGAGGAGGATCGTTTTTGTTGCATTGTCCCACCCGGCACCGGTGAGGTCTTTTGCCTTCTTAATTTCAACATAGCGTGCCTTAAAGGTTCTGTAGTGATTCTCTACATTTTCGGTACTGAAATCTGTTTTAAATATGTTGTTGACAGCCAATGCTGCAAAGGAAAATGCAGCACGTTTGAAAGACTTGTCACATTTCAATCCTTTCTTTGCTTGTTTGGCGAGTAGTGGAATAAAAAAATTGTCATGTTCCGGCTTCCATCGTTTGTTTGGGGTGCCACGCTTGTTGCCTCGATGCCTCGAAGAACCAGCATCATTGACACGATCATGGCTCTCCATTTTGCTTGAAAATTACAACGAAGGAATAAGACACACAATTCAAAATAAATGACAAGTAAGAATCATGATTGACATAGACATTCATATGTTTAAGAGGAAAACATGCTCGTTAATATATGCAACACAGTTGCTGCATATGGCAAGTACAAAAACAACCGTCT